>OZ022263.1:219748801-224548801 GCA_963978885.1 Nemotelus pantherinus | reverse complement strand
TCCTATAAGATACTTTCTTTTACTCTACAAGATCGGTAGTCCCCTACGCTAAAGCCAACATGGGACAAAGACAATGGGGCTTCATCGAAACCAAATCAACAATTGATCAGATTTTCAGCCTTAAGCAGATGATAAAAAAATATCTGAAGTTCAATAATGAATTATACCATCTGTTTGTAGACCATAAAAGAAAAAAAAATCCATTATACCGTTAGAACTCTCCTCCGACAGCATAGCCCGGGTTAAGCTTTATAAAGCCATGAGAGAATTTCGCATTCAAGAAAAATCGAATTTTCCCTGTTAGTTAACATCACAAGCCAAGTAAAAATACCCGGATTATCGCAAGGGATGTTCTACCTCTTCTTCAATCTGGCGCTCCAAAAAGCAAAAAGAAACTGTCGCACGCCAATAAGAGGGACTAACGTCACCTAATAGTGTGAGATATTGGCCCCATTTCTTTGCGCAATGAATCTGCTTGACCCGTCAAAGCCACTATACGACCAGCTTAATCAGATGGGGTGCGTTACAAAAAGTTCTACCTAGATATGGGCATATGCTACGTGAGAAATTGATCTCAACATATACACGCTCTCAATGGTCAATCAACTGAAACTATGCAGGTTCTCGATTCCGCAAAAGTGGGAAAGAAGCAAAAGCAGCTAACCCTAAGGTTTCGAGTTCAAGACTCAATGGGAGCGTGTATATTATGATGAAAGCTTTGTTGATTATTAATTTTTGACGTAGAAAAAAGGGTGATCGTTCGAGGTTTCTGTGGGGAAGAAATCGAAGTCGAATTTAGGAAGCTTAGTTTTAAAGAATCAGTTTTTTTTTGTTAAAGATCAAATTAATTTGTTGCGTGTTAGAAGTTTGTTGCAGCGATATCTCATGGTTTAAAAAAGAAATGGTTTTGTAGAAAAAATTACATGTACCAAATATTTTTACCAAAGACTAAATTTTTCGTTAAAAAATTGGGATTCTACCCTCTTCTTCAGTGTCTATTAGATCAGCTTGTAAAGCCTATGGACTCTAGCAAAGAAAATAGATTACCCTTGATATGTTGATATCTGTGAGGAAAATTGGAATAGATCTAGGTCCTAAAGGAAAAATTGGTAATTTTTTAAAAATAATTGGTTTTATAAGCTAGAGAAAATTGAATCACATTAAATTAATTACTTATGAAAATACAATCCAAAATTAAGTGGAGCTGTATAACAGTCGCAACTTATTTTGGACGTTTCGACTTCGCATCTTTTGTGAATTGCATTGCTGAGTTGACGCTCATTTAGCGGCTCCCGGCCCATTATCAGGATGAATGGGTGGCCTCCACGATCCGTCTTCGGTGAGCTGCTCCGAAGCCAAAGTGTCCTCAATTGGTCATCGACTTCCCAAGGTTGCCAAGACAACAAATTTAATCACCCTTTCTCATCATCTTTATTCTGAGTACTAACATTCAAATAAAAAGATATTTTCATCCGATTAAAATTCATTGGGGTCTTTTAAACTTGTGCAAAACAGCTCAGCAGAGACACACGTTTCACTCGTTTCCTTTAGCGAAATGTTTTACTCATACATTTCTTTTATGTCACTAATTAAATACGAAACCTTTCGTTGGGATATGGTGTTCGACGTAGTAAATGTTTCGGGATCATCGATCAGCATATCCATTTTCCTTCGCGCATTTTTCATTGCCACATGAAAATCTAATTGCTACCATAGATTAAGCCTCTGTGCTTTTGCATCTGATTTGCATCTTTCAGGTCTTGTTAACATACTCGGAGCAAATCTAGTAGAATGCTTGATTCGCGCTGCCCCCAAGGTCATGGAACTACACATCTACTCTTAATCTAGTGCCGCTTTTCGCTATTCGTATCTTCAGACACGGACATGAACGGAGGCAGAAAAAGTAGTCAAAAATTAAATAGGCCGTATAGAGAGACGTTCGGACATGAATTGATGAACTGCTCGGACATGAAATGGCAATGTAGTTTATTCATATCACCAAACATAAACATTTCTTTTCGTTCATTTATTCGTGAACGATCTAAGTCTTAGATCTATGTCACAGTGTGATTAAGTATGTGAATGTTACCAGGATGTCACCAATAAATTTTATGGAAATTGAATAGAAACGTCAAAATTCTCACCATTGAAAAATAAGGTAAGAATATCATCGGGGTTACATGTTTTCTTACAATAAATTTTGCTTGGCTATAAAATTTATGCTCATAGATACATTGCCTCAAAATCTTTTTTTACCCTTTAGAGAACAATCAACTTTTTACAACCTTCCGATCCCAAACTTGTGAAACCTATACAATAGCCTCGATTCTCTCACAAAGGTCTTACTCCTTGACTAAACGCCCACAAAAAACATATTCCAATTTTAACAATAACCGATTGATCGATCGATCAGTTGCAGGAATGTTTCAATTACTGCACTACATGAGCCCCGATACCTATTGGATAGGTACAACATATGTATACCTTCCAGCTCATACCGTACATTGACTGACAGACTTTTTGTGCCGATTAACCCAATTACAGACATTCTATCGAACCATTTAGTACATGCGACTATTTCGCAGTTATGCTGTCACTCTCAGCTTGAACCTTACAATCTGCACAAAATATATCACCACTACTGGTACTGACTTGCCGTGCAGACAGACATCGTTGGAACCACACAGGGCACAAGACTTTATAGCACTCGATATATAGATGCTTGTTTGAACGAGGATAAATATCTGAGATTCCAATGACACCATAAATTCACGCCACCCGTACAGTCTATGCCTGCAAGCAAGCAGGTGACCAGACCCGGCCAGGCAGGCTCTTTTGGCATCACGATCATGTGCGCTCATATAAAATCAATACCGTGTTGCATTCTTTTCCATTATCGCATTGCACAGTGATGTCAAGCTGGTTGGCTTGCGTGTTTGACTTAGTTGCTGGCGCATGCCTGTTGTCTAGTCATAGCTGCTGTTGGCTGCAGCTCCTAGTATACTTTTAGTTTCCCGCAGACAGGTGATATTGCACAGGTTGAGTAATCGACTAGAGAGGACTTGGAAACGATATTGGTGACATAGTAGTTCAGAACAGTGTACAATTAAGGTACCGCTGCAGGGTTTTCTACTTTGGTATGACGAGACATTCCATAAACGCACATGCGCTAGATCTACAATAATTCGGATTTGGAAGCCTGAAACAATAGGCTATGGATAAATCAAGACCTGCAGAAAGTATTAGTTGTAAGGCATGACAGTGTGAGACAGAGATTTGATTATATTGGGCTGAAAACGATGTGTTTACTGACCAGCGGGATTTCAAGTCTCCTATAAGGTGGTCTTTCTCACACAAAAAAGTGAAGGCCCCGGAATGGTACATTGTGGAACTTCAGTATTTTTGGGCCATTTGGGAGGAAAAGTCAAAATCGGTAATACTAAACCAAGAACTCTATGACCATGCGTAGAAAAAGCATTGGTTCCAAGGTGGAACCCTGTGGAAAACCACTGTTTTAGGTTCTATATTTTAAAACGAGCATCGTCGAAAAAGAGAGTGCGATGCTTTAGGGAATAATTCTGTTCAATTATCCTGTTAGCACAATGCCACTGTTACGATACTCTGTGGAAAAATAAGTATGTCTAAGAGACCTGAGGTTTAGAAAGGAATATATGCACGAACCAAAACTAAATAAATCAAAAGGAATGAAAATTTATGAATTGTCTGTTCACCCCGCTGGCTCTATATGTCGTACTTTCTACACAAAAACCAACCAGCTGCCATAATGGTATATTACACTTCAAAATAATTAACATAAATCTTGTGTTGATGGCATTAAATTTGCGATACTCATTTAAATATGACAATAAATATTTCATACTTATTAAATAAAACCTCTTCTCCACTTATCTATGATTATTAATGCCATACGATCCCTCAAGATATAAATTTTAAAGTGGAAACAAGCTCAACCGTTGCCACTATTTCTGCATAAAAGTCCACATAAGATAGAATTATGAACTAGAAGCATTTATTTGGACGGTTTTGTTATGATCGTGTAAATATTGTTTTAATGCAAAGTGCACAGGAGTAATAGCAAACCAATGACAAGAGCGAGTCTTGCCAGTAGTCGGGTTTGATCATACAAGTATCAGTCTGCTTCGACACTACTACGTAGATATAATCTGTAGGTTTTGTAGAATTTATTGACTGTTCAACTAGTCTCGATGTGGCGATACAATTAAGGGAATTGGAATGGCTCATTGCGGCCGCCCGTTTGCTACAAAGCAAGGTCGATCGGAATGCTAAGAACACGACAGTGCGGGCAAAGTAGTAAATTATTTGCTTTAAATATTCATAAAGTGAGATTAGATTGTTATAAGCCGATTTCAGTAATTTTTCACACGTTGTAATTTATTTTGATTACGTTCTAATGGATATTCGTGTTAGATGAATTCATTAGAATTTATTGCGATAAATAGATTGATTAGTATTGTTGTCTTAATGAAATGGCAAATCGTGATTCATGTAGTTTGCCGAGATTTGATGGAAATGGCAATGTATATGGGGTGCCACAAGGCTCTTGTTTCAGGCCCCTAGTGTTTAATTTTTGTATTATTTAGCTTGAAAAAAGCTGTTCTTTCTTATGTTGCGAAAAGCAGCTGTTAGCTGTTGGCATTTTGTTATTAAGAATGATTGTTTGTTGTTATTTTGACACTACGGTCTCTGTACGGGGTTTCAATCAATTATTATGGTTTATTCTGGTACGATACTATCAAAATTTTATTTCAATATTTTTGATGTCTTGTAATTTAAAATATATCTTATCAAAAAATCATTTAAACTTATTTCAAGGGCATCATTCGATTGTTTTTTTTTTCACGAATTGAAGCGCAGTTTTGTGCTATGATCTTTCACCACCTATATCTACCGCCCGAACGATATACTTGCCACCACTACCATTTTTGCATAGTCAACAAATTAACCAAGCTAATTATAAATTTTCCGCGAAAAAAGGAAACATGTTTTGCGTTAGTTATCTACGTAATACGGTGCAACTAGCAAACATCAAACGAACTGCCTGCGAGTCATTCCCTTTTTGAGCACCATCAATCCGTCCATTTTCATAAACAAACGCTCAAAGCGTTCACGTTCGCGTTGTCATGAATGATGACTTTTAATGGTATTTTGTGCACATTAATGGTGATGTTTATGGCATAAGTGTTTTATTTTTGTTGCTTGGCGGAACTGATTTCAAAGAGATTTATGATTGATGGCGACAATTCATTAAAACATGTAGTTTTTTATTTTGGTTAAAAATTAAGTTCATGTTTTGATTTGTTCGATTTAACTTGTAACGTGATAGTGACAAAAATGATTAGGTAAGTGATCTTAACTAGAGGAGGAATGGCTGGGATATTAAAATTTACGATTTAATAAGCTCAACTTTGATTTAAGAGATTTTTTCGCAATTGTGACTAATTTGATCAAATTGATTACGCACATTTATTCATTTTAAGATGTGTATTACACTACAAACATGAATTAAAAGCGCTTAAAATCAAAGTTGATTATAAAATGTTTCAAAAATAACACCAAACTTTTATGAGTCTTAGATAAACTCTCCTTAACTGTCAGACCTTACAATTCAGGTCTTTCAAGTATGGATCTGTTTTTTGGTGTATAAAATTTATTTTCTAAATAAACTGTCTAGGCTTTATTCATTCGCGGAATGATATATTAAATGACCCCCTATCTTAATCACTTCCTCAGTTGGCTTTTTCAGCTCTCAAGTTTTTTTTTCAAAGTAATGCAATCTCTTAAAAGCCAAATCAACACTTTTTAACGACTTACAAATTTCAAAACAACATAATCATGTTATTTCCTTTTTTAAATTTCATTCGGCTCATGACTTCTATCAAGTCCCATTGGGACCATAATCATGTTTTTTTTTGTCGATTTACAATCGCAATGAATCCATACATAAATTAGTACGTTTTTGCAGTGTTCTTCTACGTGATTTTACGCAGTGATTGTAGATAATTTTCAAGAAACTACCATTTTAGATTTACGGTATTTCTCGATTTAGCCATCATCGTTGTCAATGTCGTTGAGACACGAAAAAAAATAATAATTGAAGCGTTGAGGTGTACTGCTCAATAACAACGAAAAACGTCATTATTCCGAGGAGTGTTTTAAACATTTGTATTTAGTATTTTGAAACACTCAATGAATCTGACACTGATAACTATCATCTTTCTTGTAAAAATTTCAATAAAAAAATGGTCCAGTTCGCAACAGAACATAAACAATTTCTTCTGTTTTAAAGCTATGAATGATGGTTAGGTTAAATCAGTTAAACTTGAGAGAAAGAGCGCTCCGCAAGAGGACATTGTCTTCGTCGCGAGAGCCGGACACTGGCACATGAGATGAAGGACGGAATCCTCATCATCCTCCGAGCCACAGCTCCGACAAAAACCGTTGAACCCTACGCCCTACCACTGTGCGTGCCGCCTTATGAGACCCAGAAGAAAGCCACCGAACAACGGAGAGAACTACGACTTAAACTACATGGTGCTACGTACATCGATGGGGGGTCCAGGACTGCCTTGCGATATCACAGGATTCATCCCAGAGCTCCTTTGAGTTCTCGAAGTATTTGTGCCCAATGGCTAATTTGGAACCGATGTCGTCACTGTATCTATGAGAAAGGGCTTGAGACCTCCGGTGGCAAGGTACCAAGCCCTACCAGTTCGTGAGCCACACAGTTGCACCGAATACCCCTATGTCCAGCTACCCAAATCAATTGATCAGCTGAATATCTCGACATTTTTTTACGAGATACACGGCGTTCAGCAACAATTCTGGAAATTGTACAAGGACCAGCAACAGAATTTACAGCCGCTTGGATATCTGCAAAAATTCATCTATTTCTTCCAAATATTTGATCCCAGAACCAATTGAAAAGCACCTCTTTGGTTGAAAAGTAGTCACCACCTCTGCCTGAAAGATACCATAGCTGTCCGGGAGCAAAAGGACAGTATTAGATTTAGCTCACCCGAGTATACACCGCTGCCAACTTTATTGCACAGTTTCGAGCCATCGTTATACACATGATACAATGAAAACAAGGTAATCCATTGCGCATGTCGTTCACTATCCCATTCTCGCGCTGGTGACAACTGTGAGTGATTTGCCTTTAAGCCAATGTAAAATTGGGCACCTTCAAGGAGGGCGTTTGGGGTGTTAATGGAGCGATATGTCGATTTTGATGATGAGGATTGAATGGTTGGTTTGTGCTTTTAAATGTCCTAGAAACTCGCAAGAAAAAAACTGTTGTACAAAGCACAATGATGAAAAACTGAATAGCTTATATTTCCGGAGAAGATATTGTTGCATGCACGCCAAAAGACCGTATGACGTTGTGGCGGCGCCAGAAAAAGCTAGAAACGGCAAGAAATTCTCGACATACTATATATCTCATATATGTATTCAAACAACCAAAAGAATCTTATAACATAAAACGTAGAATAACCCTCTAGAAGCATAAAAGAATGCGAAAATTTCGCAATGGACTGCGAACATTGCGCAATCGAATGCGAAAATTTCACATTCCAGTGCGAAATTTTCGAATTCCAAAGCGAAAAAAATTTCGCAGTTTCGCTACAGATTTGCTCCAGATTCAATCCAGATTCGCTTCAGTTTCGCTCCAGATTCGGTTCAGTTTCGTTCCAGATTCGCTCCAGTTTCGATCCAGATTCGCTCCAGATTCGCTTCAGTTTCGCTCCAGATTCGCCCCAGTTTCGCTCCAGTTTCGCTCAGTTTCCCTCCAGTTTATTTTTATTTTTATTTTCAAAGAATTTCCTCTAATACAGACTAGTAGTATTTACAGATTTTAAACTTACAACAAATCAGTCAAAGTGGACTGTTTTTAGCTAAGCTCTTTTTCAAAGATGTTAAAGGTAAATTAAAATCAAATAGATGGTAATCATCGTTGAAATTTCTTTTGATGGACGCAACGGGCTCATTGTAGGCGTAATTGGTCCGATATGCAGGGACAGATAAAATGTTGACTTGTCTCATTCTGTGACCCTTGGTATTGAGGCCAAATAAACCTAAAAGGTTTTCCGATGAAATGTTACCCATGAGGATCTTAGCAGCAAGGATAGTTTTGAAATTTTCACGTCTCTTATTAAGTGTATTCATGGCCAGTAAGTTAAGTCGATTCATGTAAGGAGGCAAGCAAAGAGGATCTGACCAAGCAAATCCACGCAAACAAAACCGAAGAAATTTTTTCTGAATAGACTCGATACGGTCCACATAAACCTGCTGATAAGGCGCCCAAACTATGCACGCATATTCAAGTATTAGTCTTACTAACGCACAAAAATGAATCTTAGTAAGATGTATATCATGAAACTCTTTGGATCGCCTCCTCACAAAACCCAAGGTAGATGAAGCTTTTAGTAAGATGGCGTTAATATGATCGTCAAAAGTAAAAGAATTGTTTAAAAGTACTCCTAAATCGAGTACTTTGTCAGAATAGCTTAATGGAATACTATTCAAAGAGTATTCAAAGGTCAACGGATCAATTTTACGCGTGTACGAACCAACGGCACACTTGTCAATATTAATTACTAATTTGTTAAGGTCACACCAGGTCGTGAGGTTATTAAGGTCAGCTTGAAGTTCCAAGCAGTGGTGAATATTAGATACCTTTTTAAAAATTTTGGCGTCATCAGCTTATAGTAAAATTGATGAATGTTTCAGGACAGATGGTAGGTCATTTATATATAAAAGAAGAAGTAGAGGTCCTAAGTGACTACCTTGAGGAACACCAGACATGACAGCAATTTCAGATGATAGGGCGCCACGGAAGGATACGCATTGGGTACGACATTCCAAATAAGGTGCTATCCAGGAAATAAATAGCTGAGGAAAGTTAAACGAGGACAATTTACACAATAAAATGGAATGATCCAGCTTATCAAAAGCCTTCGTGAAGTCAGTGTAAATACAGTCTACCTGAAATCCTGCCTCGATTGATGGGATAACAATATTGGAAAACTCAAGCAGGTTGGTAGTTGTGGATTTGCCTTTCATAAAACCATGTTGGAAAGGAGATAATATGGATTTACTATGAAATGCCACAACATTACTGATAATCGCTTCAAATAGTTTAGCAGCACATGGAAGTTTTGCGATGGGACGATAATTGCCTACAATATTTCTATCGCCATTTTTATGAATAGGTGTGACAATTGCGTATTTCCAACCACTAGGAAAAATACCGAGCGATAGAGAAAGGTTAAATAGGTAAACAAGGATAGGAGACAGGGAGGAGATACAATATTTTAAGATAGCACTAGAAATGCCGTCAGGGCCTGGGATCAAATTATTGTCCAACTTCCTAGAAAACGCTAAAATGGTATCTTCGTCTATAAACAAGTCTTTCATTCCCAAAGAAGAAGTTGGGATCATTGTCAAGTTGTCATTATAATTATTACTACTAGTAGAAGGAAGAACTGGTTCATGATGTGTTGAATCGCAAAGAGATGATGGACAGTGCTTGAGCGCATTCCATTGCGAAATTTTCGAAGTCCATTGCGAAATTTTCGAAGCCAGTTGCGAAATTTTCGCAGTCCATTGCGAAATTTTCGCATTTCGTTGCGAAATTTTCGCAGTTCATTTTCGCAGTCCAGTGCGAAATTTTCGCATTCCAGTGCGAAATTTTCGCTTTCCAGAGCGAAATTTCTATTGTGATAATGCATTTCCATATTGTCCGGAATTAATTACAAAATACAAATCTTGTTTCCAACTGTTCCGACATTTTCAACACGCAGCTTACAAAGAACCGTAATGAAATGAACAGAATTACTATATATCAATCACATCATAGTTTCTCAGTACATATTTGTATCTATTACCCTATCGAGCTGGATGAATCTGCAACCCAACATCGCACGTACATACAACTAGCATCGTACCCATCAGAACACGCTAAATTATTCGTTGTCGTGAGTGGATTTCATATCTTCTCCGGAAATATAAGCTATTGAGTTTTTTCATCATTGTTCTTTGTACAACAGCTATTTCCTTGCGGGTTTCTAGGACATTTAAAAGCACAGACCAACCATTCAATCCTCATCATCAAAATCGAAATATTGCTCCATTAACACCCCAAACGCCCTCCTTGAAGATGCCCAATTTTACATTGGCTGAAAGGCAAATCACTCACAGTTGTCACCAGCGCAGAACGAACGCATTTTGGTACTCGGAATAGACTACCTTGTTTTCATTGTATCATGGCCGATGGTGTTGGTGGTGTTGATGATGATGGACGTGCAATGCTCTGGTGATGTTTTTCGAAACTGAAATGGATCATAAATATTGTACAGCCTTTTTTAGCCTGCTTGTTCTCGTATTCTTCTTCGGTCCACCTGTCCGAGTTAAGGCAGGTGGCGATGAAAGAAAACCGCAGGAATCTTTTTTTTATTTGCTATTACGACAACAATGCGTAAACATAGTGATATTCTTCCTTTAGCACGGTAAACGTTAATTGAATGTTGTAATCATGGTGGTTGATTAAAAATTTAACACTTGAGGTGTGAAGGTTAATGAATACAATTTCTTTCATTAAATTGATTCAATTTGTGGTTTTTGCTGATGAGATTCTTTATGAAAAATTGTAAATCTGGTGTAGCATGCGTAATGCGTTCAACCAGCCTTTACTGGGTGTTGAGGTTACCCGTAGAAGATACATAATTTATAAAAATGGAATTTCTTTTAAAAGTTTGAACGATGCAGATGGATAACAACTCTTCGAAAAAATTCCATTAACTGATTACATAATGATGAAAAAAAATCTAATTAGAAAATTTTCTAAAAAAAATCCAATTAAATTACTAGCCTGTATAACTATACAAAATGTGATGGACTTTTTCCCACCTTGTGTCGACTCTTAGAGGGCATTATATCAAGCCAAAACAATCTACCAAAAATATTTTTAGAGCCCTGAAAAATTACGTAATATCTCTAGAATGAAACTTTGAAAAATTACCAAACCTAAGGGCAAATTAAACCGTTTCAGAACAAGGACGGTAAAAAAAAAAACAGAACAAAAATTAATAACTCTGCACCTCCTCAACGCGATATAATTCCATGAAAATCACTGTCAATTTGCATATTCAATCAATCAATCGATCGATCGATTTGCATACCTATCAATCAAACAACCAAACAACTCTGCACCTTTGCAGTATCTATGCACTTTAACCGACCGCTATGCAAATTCGTCATCACATCTCCCAGATTACATTAATTATCAACTTAACAGCTTTCGAAAGCTGCTTATTACGCGACATCCAGTTTCATTCCAAGTAATGACGGAACGTAATTAGTCTGTCTAAGTTATGGAGCCTTAGGAGGTTGGGCGCCCAGAAATAGGTTTCGTAGTTACGTATGAATGTTTCGTTTCGTATCTACACTAGTAGTTTTAGATGGTCGGTGTAGTTAATGCAAATCTAAATTATATTTTGGATTTTTTATTTTCATTTTCAGATACTCCGATCACATGTTATGGTACGTGTTGGTGGCGGCTGGGATACATTGTCACACTATCTCGATAAACATGATCCATGCCGATGCAGGGCTCAGCACCGTTCGTCGGTTGCGGCCCGCTTGATTCCACGTACGAATTTGCAAACGAATGGTATCGAATTGCATAAGGCACAGGTGATTTATGAGAGGTAAGTAAAAGTATTAATTCAATAAGTCAAAATTGAAAATATGTTGGTCCTTTAGGTCTAATGCGATGTAAGTTAATAAAATGCATATTTTTAATTACCTTATCTATATTTTTTTAAATTTTTCAACCTTTTTTTAAAACAGCATTCTAGTTTTTATCAGCGAAGTTATTAAACAAAACTTCTAGAACAAAAAATATATTTTTGCTATATTACCCTTGATGTGTCCTAACTGAGAATGGTACGTGTCTCTGCTAAATTGCCATTTTTATTGTTTGCTTATATATAGCTAGTGGAACCTAGTAGATAGAACACAGGCTTTTATCGTATCGGGTGAGGTGCCTGGTTCGAATCTAGGTACGGACGAGGGAGCAGACACCGAGCTTTAAGTTTTCATAGCTCTGATTAGGTAGCTGTGTCAAATCAGTAATAAAAATTTCGATTCCGAAAATAGAGCCCTACCAACTCCATGCCCTAAAGACCTGAAATGGGTTGTGCCAATATTTGTATTTGCATAGCAGAGAGTTTTCGCGAGTGAATGAAGTAGGGCTAATGACACGTAGAAGGTTTGAGGGAGCGTTGCAGGAATCTAGATTCTCAACAGCATTGGCTGCAAGCCATGCTTTTTATGTTGCCCCTCGGCTATATAACTGTTTACTACGAAACTTCAGTCGGCTGAATAATTTTAATACATTTAAAAAAAGCTGTAGAGAATATATTGAGATGAACTTCTAAGAATTGTTTTATGGATTGCTATGTATTTTGAAGTTAGAGAACCTTTTAATAAAATCTGTAAGCAATGAAATTAGACAATGAATAATGAAAATCAGGTTGTGTGAAAGCTTGAAACTGACGATCCCAAAGCACGAGCTCTGTTTATTTGTGATCGCCAAGTAAAATTATTCTTCTTTTCATCTGCATCTTTATCGTTATTCATTTAGCTTAGTTGTAGTGAAAACCGGAATCTATATATGATCTTATATTTGGCAATAAAGTATTATTATTATTAATTCGCTTTCCCGTTCAAACCTATGCACACATTGTTCCAGCACACAATGCACTTTATCCTCAGAGCAGACAGATTTAAGAAAATGAAATAAGCGTATACACAGTCGTGCCATAAGTTCTGTCCCTTGTTTAAATGGGCTAAATTAAAATGCAACGTTAGCCTAAACAAAAATGTATATTCTCATTTGTTCTCGATATACAAAGGAACAAACACAGAAATCTATTCGAAGTGGCCTCCATTTGCTTTTACACACTTCTTCAAACGGGCGGGCCACTCGTCGATGGCTGTACGCACGACTTCTAACGGAATTGAGGCTGCTGCTTTTGTCAAACTGGCCTTTAAAGCCCCAATATTGCGATGACGCTTACTGCAGGCCTTCTGTTCTAGCCAGTCCAACAGCGATAGTCAAGCGGGTTCAAATTGGGGCTTCCAGAGGGCCAATCCTCAGCGGCTATGAAGCCGGGCAGATTGTCCGCACACCACTTCTGGTTCATCTTTGCTTTATAAGCTGGAACGTCGAGGCTTGCTGGAACGTCCAGTCTTCCCCATGACACATGGTATCGTTGAGTGGCTTGACTACCTTCTCTAAGACATCGCTTTGGTAGTTTGCTGCCTTTGTTTTAACCCCTTGTCCACAAAAATGCAGCTGAGTGACTCCGTCATACGAAACACCCCACCAAACCATGACTGAAGCAGGCTGATGACCTCTTTGGACCCTTGGAATTTTTTCAGCAGCTTCCCGAGAACTGTGGGCGTAAACCCTGTCGTTTTGCCGGCTGAATTTTTCTTCTATGGTGAAAATTTTTTCATCAGTGAAGAGAATTTTCTTGTGTCCTCCTTGTGCGTACCGTTGAAGTGACGCCTTCGATCTTGTTGCTCGTATCTTCTTCAAAGCCGGTGTTAACAGCTGTCCCGTTGTTCTTCGGTAAGCCCCAAGCTTTAGGTCCTCTTTGATGATGCGGGACATCGTTCTTTTTTGGATATTGATCTCCCGTGTCATGCTTTTCTGCTTTCGGAGAGGGTTTCGCCGAATTCTCGCAGACACGGCTTTCACAGCTACTGGTGTCCTCGTAGTGCGTGGCCTGCCATTTCTAGGTCCGTCATCAACAAAGGAGGGGGTTCGTTGAACCGTTGAATGCACCGATAAACAAACTTTTGAGAAATTTTCAATGGTTTGAGCAAGTTGAAAATCTCCACCGGTGACTTGTTGCACGTGTGCAGCGCGATCACAACGATGCGATTCTCTTTGACGCTCCACTTCATGTTGCATCTTCGAGCAAACGATACAAACTGAGGCTAATTTTGCAGTATAGGGTCCACTCTATATTTTGAAAATATAAAGCCGTTTTCGGCCGTCAGTCGTATGGGCTGTGCGGACTCATTCGACTTAGGGACAGAACTTATGTCATGACTGTGTAGGTACATATACGAAATTTAGTGAAGTTATTTTACTACAAACGTAAATTGCATATTTAGAACAAATCGAGAGAATTACTACCTCAGATATTCCCTTTGGTGTCTCCGATACCTAAAATCTACGAGCTTTTGGCTAACATGGCCAACTAGGTTCGGGGAGGAAAATTCTGTCAAATTTGCCCATGGCTCCATATTTTTCCTTCACTACTACTAACGCTCAGATTCAGATAAATTGCTTCACCTTATATCTCTCTTTTCTGAGACTTCATCCCATCATCAGCAATTTATCCATTCGAGGACTCTGACTGTGCTTCATCTTGTTCCGGTAAAATAGCCACCATATTTACGTACATGTGCTCTCCTTTTGGTTTTATTTCATGAATACTGGTTGAGATGCTAATAGAATTTCCATGTTCTTCAACTTGTTTTTTCGTTCTTCAAGCCTTGAAAGAACCCTCAAAGCCTAGGAAGTCCATTCCAAGTACGTATTCATCGGCTTTGGAATCCTCAGTGGGGGTACTATTCACTAATCACCTGTGTTCTTCATTTTAAATTCGGTTTACTTGTGATATATCGAAAATCTTTTTCATTGGGAAGTACCGAAAAGTCCCAACAATTATCAACTTTTATGAAATTCAAAAGCCATTTTAAAATATAAAAGTACTGTTTTGATCACAAGCTTCTTGACTATTTCTACTCAGTCTGAAGAAACTATCTCAAAAAGAACCGAAAACCTGCAAGCGAAAACAAACTTCAAAATAAGACAAACTATGAGATTATCAAATTTCGACTCATAGCGGCTTATTTTAGACAGCACCGGTAGGTGTGTAAATTTTCAATAAATATCCGAACAAGACATTCTAACAATTAACATGAATTGCGATAAATTTTACTTCATGTAATCGTATTTCGCATATTTTTCTGTAAAAAAAATTTTAAAATCCATCACTATGTTTCTTACTACTATTCAATTTGAAGCTCATGCCATTTTCGCACGCGTACGCTATTTAGCATTAATATACTCAACAATTATCGAAAAAAGACGATTTCGAGTTTGCAAAAACTTGAATAAAAAAATGAAAAATTTGTTCATTTGCTATTCAAACGAAAATATCCTCAATCAAACTAATGCGTTCCGCTTGTTTTACAACACCTCGAAACACTGCTATTCGAACATCTTTTATATTTTTTCTCACTTTTTCTTCTATCTTCAGAGATCTATGATATTTTTTCGAAATATTACAAGACTTTACCACCATACGACGGAAGGTCAGACATGCAACTGTTAATTATTTTCATGTCTGGTTGGGTTTTTTTTCAAGAAACGAAATGAAAGAGGAAAGACGAAAAAATACAGACAACCTTAATCGATTGAATAAATCAAATACGAAAAAAAGAGGAAAATGTAATGTGTCTGCATAAGGTGATAATGAAATAGTGCAATTATGTAATTACAAGATACAAATGCATGAGCATAGATGTAAGTTGGATATTGTATGAGAATGTGCTTGAAATGAAGTCATGGTTATTACAGATGGCAATGGTCTGTTCGAAGTAGGACTGAGAAAAAAAGAAGTTTAGTATTTGGTTTAAAAATTGATTGTGAATAAATATTTTTATGATTGAGGACAATGGAAAAATATTGGAGTAAAGTAAAATATGACGAAAACGTTCGCTTTAATTCTTAATTTTTACGTCGTAACTAAATAAAGATCACTTGGGCTTTGTTATGCTTGTTACCTTCATCAAGTAACAGAGATTAGCTTATGCCCTCATTGACTGAGAACTGATGATTTTCTTGGAGCTGGTGCGGGTTTTGCACCCTTACTCTACTTATAGCAGTGACCGGTGTTGCGGTCAACTTCTTAAACTAGCCAAACTGTGTGTGATTTAATGTGTGGGATTGGATAAGTCGAACTATTGTGAAGGTGAAATATCAGGTGCCCAGAAATGAATCTGTATAGTAGTACATTTCAGGCGCCGTTTCTTTTTTCTTCTAGTTTTTTGGAACGTTTATCATGAACAACCAAAAAGAAAAAAATCGTTGCTATTTGCTTTATTAGTACAAACTTAGAAACAATGCAACGGAAGCTTGAGGAAAAATTTGTATGGCTTTCGCCGCCGACGCTGCAAAAGAAAGAACTGCGCGTTATTAGTTGCAAAAGTTCGGGTCGGGTGACGAGAGTCTTAAAGATGCTCCTAGATCTGGTAGAGCACAAGCTTTTGATGATGAGAATTTGAGCACAGCAATTGAAAAAAAACTCAGAATTAACTTGCAGATAACTTTCTACCACGGTCGAAGAAACCATAAGATCCGATCTGTATATATAAGGGAAAAAGTGGAAGCTAAGCAAATGGGTTCTACATAATCTTACGATAGAGAATAAGTTACAGCGGCTGACCAGTTGCACATCTCATCTGACTCGAATTTAAAATGAATCGTTTCTTGGGCAGATAGTTACTTGTGATGAGAAATGGATTATGTACTGTAACTACAAGAGATCTCATCATTAGTTATCTGCAAATAATCCCTTGCCACACACTTCAAAGGGAAGCTTGACGCCGAAGAAAATTCGACTGCCTGTTTGGTGAATAGTGGAAGGAATCGTCCATTTTGAATTCCTGTTATCTGGTCAAATGATTACAGCGGATATCTATTGTCAACTCTCGAGTTCAAGAAAAACTGCGACAAAACAGCCTGTTTTTATAAACAGAAAATAATTCTCTTCCTCCCGGACAACGCATGACCACATACGGCATGGATAACTCGTGAAAAAAATGGATGGGAGAATATGACACATCCGCCGTATTTTCCTGATCTTTCACTTTCAGACTATCATCTTTTTTTAAGTTTGGATATGTGCGGTAGCCAGTTCAGGAATGAAGAGGACCTCAAAATGGAAGTGGCAAATTTTTTCTCAGGCAAATGCGAGGATTTTTACAAAAATGGAATTTATAAGTTACTAGAACGTTGGAGTGTTACTCATATCGAATTTTGAATTACCCTATAGGAAACGGCAAACACTTTTCTGGGCACCTGATATTTTTAGTATTGCTAAAGAATTGTTGGGGTTATTGTCTATCGTGTCGAAGAGCTTAAGCGCACTGTCTCGATTCTTAAATCGTTATGGATGCCTATGTTCCTGACGTACCCGGGAATCTTGTATATTTTTCCTAGCGCAATATTTTGGCTTGAATGGAGTTTGTTCCTGTTAGTTTTTGTGGTGTGCCCGAATACTACACAGTAATTGGGGTCTTATCACTTGTTTGTAGTGAAGGGCCCTGTTTGAGTTGCTTAGCTGAGACGTTTTGAGAAAAGGATAAAGAGCGTTTATTGTGTTATTTGGGGAAATTCTTTTATTGGCTATGCGTGGAGTCCACTGTAATTTGTGGTCGAAAGTAAGTCCTAGATATTTGGCCGCCTCTTGCCAATCTAAGGATTGATTGTCCATCATTAATGCGTGTGGTGGTTGACGTCTTTTGCGTGTTATGAAGGTCGCTTGAGTTTTATCCGAGTTCAGTTTGATATTCCATCTCTTAATATATTCCATAAGGGAGTCGATGGAATGTTGCAGATTTGAGGTAATGGCTGCGACTTGTCTGGACATGTGAGAAATACAAGTGTCGTCTGCGAAAAGCGAGATATCAACTTGGGTTCTAGGGATATCTGCTGTGCACAAATTGTACAAAATCTGTGACAGAGGGGACCCTTGAGGGACTCCTGCTGATATAGGTATTTTAGATGAGAGAGACATAGGTATTTTAGATGCTATCGATTTTGACTTAGAAGGCTCTATTTTGAAGGAAGAATCAAATGAGCTGGATGGATGCAGAGATAATCCACTTTAGCGATAAGCCCTTTGCGACATCGAACATGACGAGTCCTGTTGATTTCTTCTAATGATCTAATGTATTGGACTCCGCAAAGACTTCGGCTTTAGCAACATTACTATACTTAAGGTCAGAGGATGAGTGGATGGGTGTCATGTTTGCTTTATTCTTAATTCTAAAATTAGAATTTTTCCAGAGCTAACCACTATCAAGGTCAAGACTACTCATGAAATGCTCCGACTGTTCGGTTTTGAATTTTCTAATCTGGTCACGAATGACATTGGTTAGCCGGTTTGCTTATTGCTTCAGTCTGGGATAGTCAGTAATTCAGGCTCGTTTTTGAATTTGATTCCTCCTCTAGAGTTTGGAAGCTCATAGGGGTCTTGGTTATCCATAACCGAAATTTTGGTCAAGGAGGTGTCTTTGGCCTGAGTGATTTTATTGGTGAGGAGCTCAATAATTTTCTCTAAATTTTTTGCCATTTCTGGATGCATTCATTGAACAGAGAAATCCGGAAGGCTTGCCAGTCTGTAGTTATTTTCTACTTGATTGGGAGTTCAATGAAAATATCCTCAATTTGAAAAAGCACTGGCTTGTGATCCTAGTGGAGCTCATCTAATACATTTATAAGCACACTCTGATTTATATTTTTGGATAAGCCAATGTCTAAAACATGACTGTAGATAAGGCCAAAGTGAGTGGGCTCATCGCTAATAAGCAAACACGGAACACTATCTGCAGCAAAGCTATAAAGTTCTTTCCCCGCTTGGTTATTTCTTACTGATCCCCATACGCGATTGTGGGCATTGGGATCTCCTGCTAGAAAGATAGGGCCTTCAAGATCGAATATTGCACGAAGGTCTTCGAAAAGATATTGAGCGTTGGGGGGTCTGTAGGCGGATATGACTTTACATTTGAGGAAACTTGAATCAATTTCAAGGGCCGGTGCTTCCATTCTACTGATGGTCAAGATCTGGATAAAATCATGGGTAATATGTCTTCACACGATGTCTTCATCCTCCTCTACCAGTTAATCTATCATTTCTGTAAATATGATAGTTCGGAATTCGTAGCTGATGTCCTGGTTTCAAAAAAGTTTCTTGGATCAGAACAATATCTATTCTGCAAACGCTCAGCAATTGAATTAGTTCGTCTTTTTTCGGCAGCATGGAATTCGCATTCCACGAAAATCGATTTGCTCGATTCATTTTGCTTGAGTAAAGGGAGTCCGTGTTGTGAAAGGTTGGGCGGGGAACAAATCTTGGACCATTTTCGCCATCATGTCCTTCATCATTGCATGAAGTTGTTTTTGCATGATGGTGAGGAACTACTCCATTTGTAGTTCCTCACGATCATGCAGTTGGCGGGAGTCACTGATTTAACACTTAGAGGAATTCGTTTATCCCCTAGATTGCTAATTTAGATTGGGGAAGGAGATGAAACTGGAGTAGGTCTGGCTACTTGGGAAAAATTTTTAATACTCTTGGGGTTTTTAGAGCAGCCTTCATAGCTTACGGGATGTTCTCCGCCACAATTGACACATTTCGGCTTTTGCTCAGGCTGCTTAGTGCAGAAGTGGTGTTGATGAAGCCCAGGACATTTGACACACCGGGACTGGGCGTAACAGTTGTTGGCTGAATGACCATACTGCTGGCAGTTGTGGCATTGCCCTTGACCTGCTCGAAGCTTTTGAGGCTCAATTTGGTACATTAAGTGACAAATAGCCTGACGTGCACCAATTTTTTATGCTACAACTAGGCGCAAGTGCCCTGAGCGCCGAAATATCAAATTGGAAAAACAAACGCTTGACATAGTATTTAAGAAAATTGTGATTTGTCATCTAACAAGAGCTCAATTTTGAGTCTGCCTTTCAAAGATTATTTTTCAATGTGCCTTAACGAAAATTAATAAGGAAAATAATCGAATTTAATTCTGCTTTTATTATGATTTGTGGAATATGATGACAATCGGCAAAAAAAATACTCAGGTATTACCTGAATATGGCGGTCTTCAAGTCTTGATATCCCATATTTCATTTTCAACTCTTACTTTTTAACTAACACGAACAACTGTTTTTAGAATTTTTTTTTTGTTTTTGTCTATGTTTCACCTATCTACAAATCTAATAGCCCAGGCTACATTTCCAACTATTGTTATGTTTTCTACTTTGGCAAAATATTCAAAAGAGTTGTACACAATAAACTGCTTCCTATCCTCCAACGTTCTTTCGCTCCTGAGAAATATAGGCTCATCGAGGGTAGATATTGCATTTCTAATGTCACTAAAATTCAATAAATTGGTTGGTTCCGCTTCAGACCAACAGAAAAAAGTTGATGAGGTATACATCGATTTTTCACATTTGACAGTTTTGATTTTTAGGACCACGTTCTTCATCTCAAGCAACTCGAGGGCTATGGGGTATCTTGTCCTGTTTTGTCTTGGCTTTTACTTTATGT
This sequence comes from Nemotelus pantherinus, assembly GCA_963978885.1. Classification (NCBI taxonomy): domain Eukaryota; kingdom Metazoa; phylum Arthropoda; class Insecta; order Diptera; family Stratiomyidae; genus Nemotelus; species Nemotelus pantherinus. Next base: position 224,528,345 of record OZ022263.1, on the reverse strand, counting down.
TTGTGGTTACACTTGGATGATAACTGCGAATTTCTGTCCTTCTTCCCTCTTTAGTCCTGTTTCTGATGTTTCACAGGATCAGGTACTCGGTCCAGTACTATTTCAAATATTGTTTTAATTTTAAATTGTCTTTACTAATGTTTCCCTACTTCCTGTATATACCCTCTTAAATACCACGGTTTTCTTTTGATTTAAAGCTGAGCTTTGTTTAGCGAATTTCGATTAGCAAGTTTTGCCAATTTTAACCTCAAGTCATCCCATCGTTTTGCATTTGCAATTTATTTTATGATTTTGTAAGGTTTCTAGCATCCGAGAATGTTGTTGCTACGTCTAGACCTCTTACTATAATTACCTAAATAATAAACACGAGCAGCATAGATTTCTCTAGATTTTACATCCTTTATTTCAGGGCAAAGTGGACCTAATTCGCTACTCCGTCATAAACGCTCAAAGCGTACTCTTCACTTTAGCTGAAAGTCCTGAGAAGACTATCAATGCAAAATGTACAAACACTGGTTACAATCATTGGTCAAAGAACTCGTGATTTTTAGCTGCCAAGCACGAAATCATACTCTGGAAATATGAGGCTCTGGTGCGCCGTTTTGTTTAACCATTTTAATTTCGGACACGTTTAGGGTGGCTTTTTACAATCACTTCCAGCATTGCACGGCGCTAGTGAAGCAAATAAACACACTTCTGACACCAATTACGCGAAAAAGGGCTTCGAAAATATTTCGCTGGAAGTAAAAGGAGCAAGGCTTAAAATGAGTTTTAATCGAAATTCGACCATTTGGTGACCTATAAATAAAGCCTAGTCTGCATTTGGAATCATTGGAAGCATTATAAAAACAAAACGATTCATAACTATTTTAGAACCACGTGCCGTTCTCTCCAGCTTTGATTTCAATATATGCGAAAGCATTAAACGAGGTCTATAATTCCCAATTCGCCATCTAAATATTCTTTCATTCAGGTGATAAAGCCAAATAAGCTTCTTAACGCAAAATTCGATTCCTAGACAATGTCTCCCTAGTTTTTTTTTCTTTTTTACTTCGAAAATATAATATCTCTTGCTCAGAAATGTGAACGACATCTCCATGAAAAAATACCTTAGTCTTCTTGAGTCAATAAAAAGTCATGTTGCAGCTTACTTGATTGAAGCCAGTCAATAATTTCAATAAAACAAGTATTCGTGAACCAACCAGCACCAACCATTTGAAAAATACCAAAAACGATGAAATGTGTTAACTGTGTAATGTGTAATAACTATAAAGTGTCCAATAACTATGAATTGTGCTAACATACACCAAACTGCGCAGGCTGTCCTCGAAAAATGTCTTTTCTATTTCCGACATCAGTTCATGTTAACTTTTCTTTTCGAAATCATATTTTTTGCGAGCTAAATTCATAGTAATCATAAATTCGTACCGTCATATGAATCGAGCCTAAAAATGTTGCATATAAATCTCATTCCCAATAATAACAACTATCAGGAAAAAAAAGCCATAAATATACTCAAACACTTCAGCTACTGTCAACTCAAGTCTTTTTCCTAAACGTGCATCATTGCAAATCATTCGCTCAATGCTTTCTCGCCCTTGTCCAAAGAATTCCTAAACTACCATAAAAATACAACAAATCACTATAACAAACTCTTAAACCTCAACAATCATTATTAAACTCTAATTTCAATTCACATCTATTTTCGTGAGCGACAAAAAAAATCACTGATGACTAATTGCACATTTAAGGTGATCAAATCGATCAAGATTACTCCATAAACGACCATAATAATGATGATTGAATTGACACAAGACTTCCAATTTGATTGATCATTATTTTGTTTGTCATACAATCGATCACTTCAGAGGAGTGACGACTCGAACTTGGACCTCTCCACTTCAATCACTTCGAGGGACAATTATAGTTTATTACGCGACATACCTCGATATTCGATATTGTATCTGTATTATTTACCGTCTAATTGCAAATTGCTATTGACTTAAGTACATTATTGTTATGAATTGTATCTGTCATTTATTTTTCACTTTTGTATCTATCTACAAACTCAGTTCGAAAACAAGATATACCTATGCACAATAAAAGAAAGATTGCGCGCAAACTTTTCAAGTGATTAAGACCCCGTTTTTGCCACGAGGTGGATCGAGCCGTAATTATTGTCTAGGAACGTAATTCATTGAATCGAGGACTTTATACCTTAAACAGATACAACCAATGTGAGTAATTGATACTTATCGACACCCATCTGTACAATTACTGTTATTAATAGAACGAATCGATCATCTGATGGAGTCTCAATATTTGATCGGTTTCAGGTGTGGTGATTTTTTTCCTCTTCTTGTTTTTTCTTATTTCATCTTCACATTCGATCTTCGGCAGTTTCAACATATTTTTTTCTGGGCCCAAAATATCTCTACAGTTTAAAATAAGGTTTCCATGTCATGATCACGTTTATTAAAATTCAAATTACATCATTCACCTGGGATAGCTACTAGGACTATGCGCGTAGCATGCATTATGCAAAAAATAAATATTTTGAAGACCTCTAAAAAGCGAACGGACTTTTCGATTTGTTTTATTTTCGAATTTCCTTTGAAAAACGTGCTTATTGATGATGATAATCCGATGTGAAGGTGTTAAAATGTGTATTTAAGAAAGCTGGGTAAAGTGAAATACTCGGGCTTGGTTGATTGATTTGTTTCGGTCGCGGTACGCACGCGGGTAATACGAGTGAGTAATATAAGATGGATTGTGGAAGGCGACAGATGGGCAGGTGAATTGGCTGTGCCATAAATGGGACGAAAACTATAAGCTTACTTGATGGACAGTTGAATTTGTTTGGGTATAAACAGTCAACTTGATTTCGATGACCATAAATGGACTGGTATTTGGATAATTTTATTGCTAAGGTCATAAATTTAGTGCGAAACTAATTGACGCGTTAAATTTCAGAGGATGAAGTGTTTTTTCATGATTAGCGAGATCCTGACTTTGAAATTTTCAAGGTCGAAAAATTCAGAACAAAACACATAATAAAACTATAAATAAAAAAATTCAAAATTACATCCGTGATTTTGAATTCAATCCAATTTGCCATCATATCGTAAACTTTTTTCGGAGACCAGTTTTATAGAAAGGTGCTAATTTTGGTTTTTTACAGCTGGAATTGATCTTATAAATAAAAAATAGATTGCACAAAATGAGCCGTGTCTATAAAACATATTTTAAGTTTCGAATGAGCTTGTACACTCATAAAACGGATTAAATGTTCTTTTTTGCATTTGTTGGCCGTAAAAAGTATTCTAGGTGATACAAATAAAAAATTCGTCGGTACTAATTAGCACTTTAAAATTTATTTTATAACTTCTTAATTTTGTTAAACTGTTTCTCGGGCACAAAAATAATTCATTCGATGCGTTGTTTTTTAGTTCAGATTAAGTCAGTGCGTTTTCCCTCGAATCGTATTGATGTGTTGTATTAACTGATGTTTAAAATATTTTATTTATTAGTATCTCTTGTGTGTCAAAAGATAGTTTATGATCATATCAGTTATTTATGGTACTTCTTAAACTTGATAAAAATAAAGAGAGATGACATCACAAAAAATTTAAAGTAGGTTACTTATTTAATATTTTTTCGCGCTTCGCATTCCTGCGCGTGCTAGACTTTCTTTTTTCTTTTTTCTTCAAAATTCGCACTGCGAAAATTCGCCTTGCGAAATTTCGCACTGCAAAAATTCGCACTGCGAAATTTCGCAATGCGAAAATTCGAAATGCGAAAGTTCGCACCGCGAAAATTCGCACAGGACTGCGAAAATTTGCACTGCGAAAATTCGCACTGCGAAAATTGAAAATTTCGCACAGGACTGCGAAATGCGAAAATTCGCACCGCGAAAATTAGCACTGCGAAAATTTCGCATAGGACTGCGAAAATTCGCAATGCAAAAATTTGCACTGTGAAAATTTGCACTGCGAAATTTTGCACTGCGAAAATTCACACTGCGAAATTTCGCAATGCGAAAATTTGCAATGCGAAAGTTCGCACTGCGAAAATTTCGCACAGGACGGCGAAAATTTCGCACTACAAAAATTTGCACTGCGAAATATTCATTAGGCTTTTGGGTAACAATCAAAGGCTTAAGAACACTTTGTGTAGCCCTACCCCATGCAACAATTGAATATTGCAAAATTGACTGAATTAACGCAAAGTATAAAGTTCTAATAGCTTGTAGGTTTAAGAAGGCGCGAACTTCAAAACACAATGGTCGTGAGTGGATTTCATATCATCTCCGGAAATATAAGCTATTGAGTTTTTCATAATTGTGCTTTGTACAACAGCTTTTTCCTTGCGGGTTTCTAGGATATTTAAAAGCACAGACCAACCATTCAAACCGCATCATCAAAACCGAAATATCGCACCAATAACACCGCAAACGCCCTCCTTGAAGATGCCCAATTTTACATTGGCTTAAGGGGTTACATGGGTTTGGAATGGTGAAAAAATCGATTTTTTTTTCTTTGTTTTTTCTTAAAGAACAACTCATCAAAAGTACTCTCTGAAAATTTGAAGTCGATCCGAGCTATATATTAGAAGGGAGAGCGATTTCCCCACTTTGATCTGTCGCACCTGTGTAAGTAATATTTCTCATTTCACGCAACTTCTTTCACTTTCTTTTCTATCGAGGAGGGAAAATAATAATGGTAGGGTAATGAAATACTGAGTTTAGATATATTATTATGTACAGGCTTTGGACATAACCAATGAAGAAGGGCAATTATTGTATGGGCCTGGTATCGATGATTCTATGTAAGTTCAAAAAAAAATTGTTTTATTCTTACTTTAAACTTTAAACGCGTTTTTCTCGAAACGGTATATTTCAAGTCGGTGCCAACGATAACTCAAAAACTAATGCACCAATCTTAACCAAATTTTGCTCACTTCTTTTAAATAGTATTTTCTTGTACTTGAACGAAGGATATTGTGTTTCGTTCATTGGAATTTAATACACATGGCATTATTTATTGAATTTTTGGGTCAAAAATTAAATTTTTTACTCGCGACGTTGCCAAAAGTTCAGATTTCAATATTTTTACAAATCCTTCGTTCAAGTACAAGTCAAACTCATACTCTAACAGAAACAATTTGATTTTTTTGTTTCAAATGAATCCAGCTAAAGATATCGTTGGCACCGCATTTTTCGAGCCTTTTCGTAAAATAGCTGCTAGAGGGCGTATTATCAATATTTTTGTCTAAAAAATTTTTTACATATAGTTCAAGAGTTACTTTAGTTGTTGACAATAATTTATAATAATTTAATACATTATTTTTTATTTTTGAAACATTTAAAGATGGCGTTTTTTTATTCTCTGAAACCAATGTAACCCCTTAAAGGGAAATCACTTACAGTTTCCACCAGCGCGAGAATGGGATAGTGAGCGACATGCGCAATAGATTACCTTGTTTTCATTGTATCATGCCGAAAGCCATCCTCGGCCATCGCCATTTCCATGCTTCGCCATTGTCGGCCACTGCAAGCCGTCGCCTGTCTACACAATAGGCCACATGATGACCCACAATGTGGAGGCGAAATTAGCTGTAGACCATGATCAGACGTCCATAGTTTCACCCTAATCATGACTTGGTTAAGTTTGAACTGGGGAAAAAAGGCAGTTCGAGGAGTGATTACCGCTGTCACATCATTAGCATAACCCACCAAAAATACTTCGGCGAACATTTGCAGACCCAGTGGCCAGGTCCGAAAAATAACACCTGGGCTACCGCTCAGATGCTAAGTTTCCTCCAAATTCCTTCATCGATGTCGTACAACAACCATAACCAACAAGTAGTCAGGAGTACGGAAGCCTTGTTCGAAGATCCAATGTAGGTATGTCCACCTCGCCGAATCGGGGACGTTTTGAACATCTAGTCTCACTAACAAGGCGACCAGTCTAACGGCGTTACATGCCCCATTTACTCAAGTGGTGTACTAGATCGCTTAAATTTTTGGCCGTACTTGTTTTTAAAGCAAATTTTTAAATTGATAGATTTATTGAGCCAACGAAATTAGTTTTGTCATTGAGGATATGGGATTGGAATACATAGAGGAAAAAACCTTACAAAATCCTGTAGAAACAGTCAACTAAAACTTCGCAGGATAACGGAGCTGTCACTGTTACAGGATTTTGAAATCAAAAGAACTTAAAAAGCAGCTCAACCAGACAAAGTCGGCACGAAAAAAATTATGTTTGGCACTTTGGGATTTAAAAACTGAGTTTAAGAAGCGGATTTTAATCATAGCTTCTACAGGAGGAAAATCGACGGGAGTGTTAGAGAAGCAGGATCTAAGACTCCCTAGTGATTACGAACAAAATTAAATACAGTTGTTCATAAAAGTGCATAGTTTGCTGGAATTGATTTATTAGAGATGTGATTTCAATTCAAGCAGAACAGGGGAGGATAATCAATCAATGTTTCTCCATAATGTATGAATTTAGAGTTTCAGAATGAAAAGTTGATCGTATCACTAAGAAACTCATAGTATTTATCGTAGACATCGACACTATTAACAAAAAAGTGGACGCAAAAAACTGAGTCAGAACCGTTTTTTATGCGAACGTTAATAGAATTGATTAAAGAACTACTTGATGAGCACGATATAACATCGGACGATAGCGAGTTTTTCCCCACAATGAAGCCACCACCACTCAAAGTTTTGGAAGTTAAATCTAGATCACTTTCACAACGGAATATAATATCCTGGCCAAATAGGAAACTTTTCACAAACAGACTGATAGCATCCAGAACAAGAGATTTCTGGGTGCTTGTCTGATTGATCTACAAAATACTTCCTGCATAAAGTGAACAATCTTGCTTTTATAGCATCGATAATCAAAATTGTTGATAATTATCTCAGTGGCAGAAAGACATTTGTCAGCTTCAATAAGGTATTCTCAGGCGAATTTCCAATTGAATCTGGAGAACTTCAAGGCTCTATTCTTGGACCAACACTCTTCAGCGTTTTTACTGCAGATATCTCACGAATTTCACACGATTCTCGAAGAGAACAATGAAAGGTCAAAATTTCGAGCCATTAGGCACATCTCGTAAGTCCATCATCGCCATAAGAAATAGTTTTGACTTATCTATTGCAAATATTTCATTATCACTCTCTAAAAATCGATCTCCCCCAATACGCTAGCATCATTACGCTTTTAGTAATTGAACCGTAAACATATCATCATGTCTGAGTCATCCGCGCACTGTACCAAATTTAAGAAAAGTTATGTTATAAAATTCCTCACCATTCAAGCATGGCAGGGAGATGCTGAAAAATGATCCCAGATTAGGGCGTCCAAACACAGCCGTTACCGACGAGAATATTGAAAAAGTAAAAAAACTGGTTCCCAAGTATCGGTGGGTGGATAAAGTTGTGGCAGATCGATGGAGCTATAGGTATTAGCAACGTATGAATTGACGACATTGTGCATAATTATTTGTGCATGAAAAAGGAATAAGTGGGATGGGTGCCAAAAATTATCATAAGCAGCGTCCAGTCACATCTTAGCAAGAGTTTTTGGGCATGTGTGGCGATAATTCTGATAAAGTTTTCTCTGGCATTGTCACTGTTGATGAAACATGGATCTGGAAGTAGTATCCAGAGTCAAGAAAGAAAAGCTGCGGGGGCAATTTCAAATTGGCAAGATTTTTATCCAAGCTGATGGCCAGTTTTTTTTTTGAGATTGTGAAGGGATTTTGTTCATCGATTACCTTCCGACAAAAACTACAACAAACAAGGACTATTACATCGCACTGTTTGAAAAAGCACGTCAAGTCGTTGTCGAGAAAAGGATAGGCAAACTAGCGAAAGCAGTTTTATTTTTGAAGGACAATGCACTCGTGGGCATATCCTAGGCGAGATAGGATTTGAAAAATCAATCACCCACCATACAGTCTTTATTATTATTTTGTGCCTTTCAACTTGAAAAAATTACTTCGAAAGCGAAGATTTTCGAGTGACTAGAAATGATGGCGGCAGTAGACGAGCATTTCGAAGGTAAAGATGGCGATTTTTTTCACTGGGCTAAATGTGCTTTATGGCAAATGTAAGAAATGCATTGAAGTAGAAAAAGATTACACAGAAATATAAATTTTTTTTAACATTTCCATCAGCATTTTTAATACCCTAGTCTGCAAACTTTTCAATTACTCCTCGTAAAATAGCCTTCCTCTTAGGATCATTACAATGAGAACCATACCTCAATTTACAGCTCATTCATTCTGGGTTATGAAATCTTCAAAAAATCCAATTCTAGGCCTAAATACTAAACCCAATCAAGGTCAAGCTACCAACCACATAAATTCTCACCTGGACACTCAACACATTATATTTTGTCGCTGGTCATATTAACTGACTGACCTTCACCTGTCTAGTCGCATTTCAATCTTTTCTGTCCTCACATCTATGATCAAAGCAAACGTCAACTGTCTCGAAAAAAACCAACCTTAAACACTCTTGTGCCTTAAACGGTCCTCTAATTTATTTCCATCCATCCATTCAGACCGCGCTCACAGATCACGGTCATGGTTTAGAGTTGCTGCATCAAAACACAGGTTAGCTTCACATAAGAACAGCTTGACTCGCGATCATTTTCATTTGTACAGCCAGCAAATGATGCATGCAGACAGTATGCACCACACAACCTTGACTAGAACTTGACGATGGCAGACCACACCGCGAAATGCTCAACATCTAGTCAACTTATCTTGAGTAATTACAACATCAGCAATCTGTCTGTCGCTACGGATTAGAGTCCCTGGCCCGGGCCCAAGTTGACGATATCTCGTCATGTGTATTTAATTACGGTTTTATCACGATGCCGTGTAAAGATAAAATCTCATTAATGCCGGCAAGATGGTTAAAGGTGCAATTTTCTGGAATTTGTCATGTTCTACTGTCATTTAATGTTTCTGGTAATGAGTATCAAGAGTCAAAATAGTTAAGCTAATTTGACGATAATAATTATATTCTTATGTAGAAAAGTGTTGAATAATTAAAAACAACTTCGCTTTAAGTTCATAGAAAATACAATATTTCTGCCCTAAGCGTGTTAAAGAAGTACGCAATACTTATGAATCGAACCTCTTCATGCATATTCAACTATGCTATTTAAATTTATTGTACGCCACATTTAATTGTCGGCCGTTTCTTTGTCCAATCTTAATTGAATCGAAACGATTTCCTGTTAATCAATTTTCTTAAATTCTTTTCTTTTTATTTGCTCTTCAGATCACCACCGGCAGCTAGGAAAGTAATTGCTGCAGCCAGTGCATTGAGTAATGGAGGTGCAACAGGTGTCAATGGATCACCATATTCGGGCAACAGCAATTACAGTTCACCAATTAGTAGCAATACATTGAGTACATTGTCGCCACCATCACGTGCAAGAAGTCGTAGTCGCAGCCCGACACCACAAAGGAAGTTCTTAAATAGCTTGGCTGCCCAGCAGCAGCTACAAAATGCACAACAACAACAACAACAACAGAATTCGAGTGGCACCAGAACACCCACTTTGGCTGATAGTTTTAATGTAAGTATCATGAAATTGTCGATAGTATCCTAGAGCATACGCCAATGAAATAGATTGAATTTTTCAATTATCATTACGATATGTAATTTGTTCGTTTTTCTTCTTCTCTCTCACTAACATTTGGCATTCCTTTTCTATAATTTATACATAACTCACTCTTGAAAGCATCTTCAACTATTTATATTCTCTTCTATGTATACTTTCAATATTCTTTAATTCCTTTCATTCATTAAACAGCTAAGTTTCATGACTATGTTATTCACATTGGGATTGTTTATCACACTATCATCCGTTATTGGCATGTAAAATATGATAATACCCCTTCAAAAATTTACAGGTACAGTCAAAGTATTTAAACTTTCGCTCAAAAATCCCAACAAAAATCAACCAAAACAGATTTTAAGTGAGTGCCTAACCATAATATTGATTGATTATCTGATGAAGATTATTATTGCTTCGAATGAATTTTATTTTGAAAGATTTTAGTGAACTTGTTGAATAAATAAAATCAACTATAAACTCCTTTGTCACAGCTTTTGTGTCTTTTTCTGCAAATAGGTGTTGCTTCTGTAATTATTGAAGCCTTTAATTCGCTTGTGGGGCTTCATACTTCCATCTCACGCTGAAAGATTGTTTTTATCGTTGTGCGGTTTTATCTTCTGTAGCACAGTTTTTCTGCTGGAAATTTGCCGTCTGCTTCCAAGAATTTCACTAATATTATTCTATTTTGTTTAATTTTAGGCCTCTGACAGTAGCCGTCACTCATCATCACAAACAACACCGAATCGAACATTAACATCGCCTAGTATCGTACGTCGCTCCATGTCGCCGAGTCCTCGGCGCATTGCAGAATTCCGTAAAAAACAAACTTCATTGGAATCTAGCACTTATACCCCAACTCCCACTGTTCAATTGGATACTACTAATGATTCACTATCAGTGACTACCAAGCTGGACTCGTCCATTCATCAAGTTCTCAATGCTAGCGGTAATAATGTTGCGGGAAATGGAAATGCAGAAGCATCAACGAAATTTGAGAATATCAGTGATAATGGAAGTGAAATTAGTGATGAAGGTTATAGGAGTTTGGGATTGATCCAGACTGGAATAAATGCAAACGGATTGGCAATAGCAAACGGTGCACAAAAACGTGAATCGCTACATAGTCAAACATCGATTGATGATGCGGAAACAAATGGTAAGTAATAGTTGTTTTTTTTTTTAAAATGTGCCTTTATTATTTATCAACAATAGTTTGTCGATTATTCGACAAGGGGAAGACTCTACTTGACTACACTTCATTAATTATTGCTTTTATAGAATACTTTCATTTATGTCTTATTTTTTATTTTACATGCTCATTAAGTGAAAATGCAAAAAATACATTTTTAGAGAAGTCTCTTCAACGTTCCTAAAAATTGAAGATATTTAAGTAACATAACACTCAATAAAGACTTTTTTTCTCTCCGAAAGGAAAACTAGATGTATATTTCAATTTCTAGACAAATATTGATACATAAGCAACAATCTACTGTCTCCTAGTAAGTTTCTAACGATCTTGTCGTGACTGGAAAAGTGAGAAGATTGCCCTCAAATAATGGATTAATATCAGAAAATCGATAAATGTCATATTTTAACAATCAACCGATAAAAACTGGTCAATACATCTTAGTAACGCTTGGATTTATTTCAATAATCTTTTTAGGAATTCGCATTATTATTTTCATCGTAACCCCTCCAGGTCTACAAAGTCTCAAGATAAATCTAATGGCAGAAACTACTAACCTATATGCATTCAGTTTGGTATGCTCAGTTTAAAGTGTTCATCGTTTTAGTTTTATGCTTTCTTACGCTGATACTTCAGTCATTTTTTAAAGAACAACATAGTGTTGCAAAACCTGACTCGGCCCAGCCGACGTTAGTGCAACATTTTAATTGAAGTCATGTTCTGATGCGCCTCACGCGCCAAACCCGGTTACTAGCTGAGCCACATTCACAATACACCCGCTGGTTAAAGCTCACTATTGTGTTACACGGCCCGCTATTCACATGCAAATTACATTATTTTCGCAGTCAGTCGCCCGTGCCAATCCCTAAGTAATGGTTTTTTTTTCAAAAAGTTGTCGACATCAGCAATTCACCTGAGTCAAATGCTGGTTACCCCAAGCATTCGACATGCACACCTCTCTACAGCTCGATCAAACAACTTATTCGATAAGGGTTTTTTTGTTGTAGATGATAAAATTTTTTTCAGAAAATACCCGGGTGCCCAAGCTGCGGGTTATGTAAGATTTTTATTTACTAAAAAGGCAATCTACAGGCCACAAAAGTCCGGGTCGGAATCCGCTCTCCCGTTACTGCAACCCAGTCCTACTAGCTCATCCAAAGGTGCCCACTTACTTCAGAAGCTACAACAGCTAGTGAGTCGGTTTCGCTTTGTGCGCAATATTTCTTCAACATATGTTGAGACTGTGCGCCAGTTGTCCTCGTTACGGAACATCATTTCTACAGTCGACTCTGGCTCTAGACTTCTTGGTTTGGTGTGCGTCCATTCAAATTTCCGTACCCCGGATTCCGTATTTCAGTCAAAATTCATTTGTCGGGTTTCACCGGGGCCACCGATGTTGGCCATCAAACTGTTTTGCCATCAACCAACGGCTTTTAGACTCCTATCACATATCTTATGGATGTGGGCCCTGTAGGTCAGCTTCATGTTCAGCGTCACCCTCAGATACCTTATCACCTTACTGTTCTGCATCACTGCGGAGCCCACTGTCATCGGAATGACAGTCGGCAAACTCCGCTTTGTCAGCATGACGATCTCTATCTGCGATAGCGCCGGAGTTATGCCATGAGACGGCCATCCACCGTTCCACTCTCCTCATGACTTGGTTAAGTCTGAAACGGGCGAACTATGCGATTCTGGAAGTAATTATCGCTGCCACGTCATCAGCGTAACCTTCCAGAAATACATCCATTGGCAATAAACGGTAAAGTCCGAGAATTGACCCTTTTGCTGCCCCTGAGGTGATAAGCAACCTATGAACTCCTTCATCGGTGTCGAGCAGCAGCCTGACCATCATGACCAAGAAGTAGTTAAAGATGCTCACATATGTATATGATATAAAGAAATTTTTAAATGTTGTGTTCCGTGGACGATTACATCCGTATTAATTAAAATAAGTAAATAATTCAAATTTTGCTTTTATTACTTGCGGCATCGTTTTCTAACTTAATTGTCTTTTTATTATTCTTTATATCAATTCGCCAGATATGATCCTCACCTTCTCGGCAGTACTCATCAGCATAATATCCCTATAATTGTTGCACTTTGTGGTGTTTTTCTGAAACAAGCACCAAAAACAATTTATTCCCATCTGTTCTTTTCTTCTTTGTATTACAATATGTACATGCATAAGTATCTATCAGGATGCCAAGTCATCATTCTGAATGGACCCTGCAGAGCCATATTTAAGTCGCAGTTTTTTCAGTGACATTTAGGTATAGTTTCACTGTCCCATAACTTCAGCATTAGTTGTAAAGCATGATGAAAAAAATATCGCCTTGATATTGAAACCATTCGGCGGGTATTCCATCGGCATATATTCTATAGATAGATGAGAGTGCCTATCATTTCAAGCAACCACTTATTTAAAAAAAATTACAGTTTTTTACAGCTTTCGTTGCTAACTCTTAAATACAATGAATCTTTGATGGCCGCTATAATGTCTTATTCATATAAAACCAACTGAAATCTCCTTTATTTTCATAATCAACAGCTTGTTCTACAAATACATTTCTTAGTCTCCTTTTCTTATTAACATTTTTCTTAATTTTCCATTTAGGCAAATTAATCGAGTCAGTCGAAAATCAATCTTGAACTAGATCTATGAACTTCTAGTTTGAAACTATTTCTAGTCATTTGTCAATTTATCTTGCAAGGATTTTGTTTTGCCATATTAAGCTTGGCAGCCAAATATAGTTTTGTTTTCGTTCCGTTCTTAAGTATGGGTCATTTTCAATTGGGGCATATACTTTTGCATAGTTCTTGTTCTCTGAAGAAGTAAACAAACTATTTTACCGCCACGTCCAATTTAAGATTAAAAGATATTTGAAATTATACCACCTAATGATTCGAATTAAAATCTATATCTTTCTCATTTCAGCACGTCTTGATCAAAACTCAAGCGATTCACAAATATCACCGTCCGACGAGCAACCATCATCCACAAAAACTCCCGAGAATGGTGAATCGAACAGCAGCTTCGATATAGAAGATTCTCCCGAAAAACTACCATCGGAATATCCTACCCCAGTCGAACCAGCAAACTCATTTGAACGATCAGGCGTATTCATCACTGACGATGATATCACTGTAGATATTGCTTCTACCACTGGTCTTCGCAAAACAGGATTCTCAGACAATTTATACGAGGGTCGTTTTACCACAAAGAAAGCCACTACGAAAATTCCTCGTTCACCAGTCGCACAACGAAGACGAAAGAGTGTTGACAATAACAGCGAATGTGGTTCCGATCTGTCACAACGTACTGGCTTGCCCATTTTCAATCGCAAACAGCCAACTTACAGATCAGTCAGACAAACAACAGACACATCGAAATCAGTTAGGACTGGTATGGGCAAGGATGTCACAAACACTTGGAACGGTCGAACATCAACTCCGAAGAAACGAGCTCCACTTTCAGCTGACACGTTTTCCCCGCCTGCAACAAACTTTTCACGCAACTCCAAGACCCGTTCGTCACAAATCTCCTACGACACTAACGGTCGTAAAATCAAAACGTCTAGTTCTTCCACATCCCTGAACTCATCGCCAGTGAAGAGTAGCAGTAGCAGTAATATTTGCACTTCACCACTTGCTCAGCAACTTCTCGAAGCGGCCGGTAGCTCAAAGAACGATGCTCAGATCCTGGAGAAAATGAAGCAACTGCTCGCCAAATATTCAACTCTCACATCGAAACCATCGAAAAATGCCGATTACGACGATTTCACAACGGCCTGGGTCCATAGTAATGGAAAACTGGATCGAGCAAGCAGCTGTTCACCACCGACCAAGGATCCATCAAAACGCAGTTCAGCTGCATCTTCGATCGAAAGCAATAACAGTCGCGATGTATCGTCCGTTATAATATCGCCGCGACGAGATCGAGGTTCATCTCGAATTCCGGCACCAGTTCGACATAATACCGAATTGTACTGATTGCGAAAATACGCAGCGTATTTTTCCCTCTGTTGTATAGATGAGTGAAGAAGCTGTTTAAATCGAGAATGCTTCTACAGAAGTTCTATATAATTTGGAGGAGGGGGAGAGACGCTTTGGAATATTGTTGATTAAAGACATAATTTTTATTATTCAATTTTTACCAGGAAAAGTTGCAATAAGTAGGTAACATTCAAATAGTAGGAATATTATTGCCCCTCAGGTTGTGACACTTTAGGAACGAGCAGATTTTTTTTTTTCAAATGATGGATGGATAGATTCGATATGAGGGTAGAAGATTTGCTATCGATTTGTTCCTTTGAGTAAGGTATAATGATAAGTTACTGGTTGATCCAAAAATTTATAGATCTTTTGATATCAATTCGATTCAACTTTTATAATTTCCGCGTCCTAGGTATTACAATTCTAAGAATTTAGCTAGATATCAATTACGGAATACAATATTTTGCCCCTCAAAGCAATATTGTATTTAGTGTTAGGTTGAAAATGAAAAAACCACAAATTAAAGATATGCTTAGTCACCTCCAGTCAGTCAAACAACGATACGAATCAGGACGTAGGACAATGGAGGTCTAAAAGTCTACATCCAAATCCAATCACAAATCTATGAAAGGTCACAAATGCGAGAAGAGATCGATTGAAAGTAAAAAATACATTTACTTGCTAGACTAACAATGCATCACTTTTTTAGTTGCATCGCTTCACTCTCATATTAGCATACATGCCAAAACGGAGTGAGTTTTAATCAGCTAATTGCTAGAAATATTAATAAAACATGAAATCTACATATCTCTGACCCCGGATAGTAGCCAGATATTTTTGCTATTGTACAACGTTCATTAGACGGAAATGGCCATTCAAAGGTAATTTTTCTCTTTGATCGCAGAAAATTTTCCATAAAACTGAAAATTACCAAGCCTAACAAACTTCTGTTTGTTCATAGACTGAACAAAACGAAAAATCTGTAAATTCAAATTTACAGAAAATCAAATCAAAACTAATATGATCTACGCCTATGCTTGATTTAATATCGCATAGCTTCTAATCAAAACTAAACACGATGGATTAAATCGATGTTAAACATAATATTATCGAATTATAATCGAGACTATGTCTAATTGGTGCTGTTTGATTGTTTTTTTTTATACGCATACAAGTATGAATTTTATTTTATCGTTATTCTTATTATTTTAATAATTTCATCATAAATATCCTAGTTGTAAGCCTTTTTTTACTAAAAATTATCAATTATTATATCGAATAAAATTTTTGAAATGAAATATCATTTGTTAAACAACAATTACAAATTGTATTCAAATAAATATGTTTCTTTTTGTGAAAAGCTATAAATAATAGCAACTTTCATAGAAAATACTTTCAAATTACGATAAACCTAATTCGAGAGGATCGGGTAATATTTTATGTTGCTCACAAATAATCTAATTATTTAGAATCGACAACAAAGAAATAATGTTAAAATATTACGTATACGCTTTATATAGTTAGTTTTATGCAACAAACTCTCCACAACTATACACAACACGCATAGTTTTTAATGAAATAGAATTGTGGATTTTGTGTAGAATAGAATATGCAATTGATTAATGTGTAGTAAGAACTCACAGACAGTTTTTAAATGTTACCAGTGAAAGGTCAACGAAAATTCACGCAATTCAAAGTAATTTTACTGAATCAAAACAATCTATACACTAATATGTACTGTAATTATGCAAGAAATAGTTTAGTTTGAACTGTAGATAGATGCTCGTTTTTTAGAGGACAGGATGGGAAATGAGAAGCTTCCACAAAACTCAAATCAAGAACTAGTACTGCTGGGACTCCGTGAAAACTCAGAACAACTCACCTCAAAAAAAGGGATGGAAAGAACACATAGCCCGAATCTTTAAAGTTTTTTTTTCATTTTTGTAACTAGTGGAAGCAAATCAATATTCAACGTTTTTACAACCAATCTTCTCACAATCTTGCAAAGTATCATATCCAGTAAACCTTAAAATAACGAGCATTTTTTTACAGTTTTCACTTCTCAATTTACTATCGAATACATTAAAGTTAATAGTATTCAGTTTCGATTTTCAGTAGCAAACAGAAACTTCTTTTACATAATAACTAATTTGTCTATATTGAAGGCTGCAATGCAAAATTATATATAAATTGTAATCTAAAATCAATTTTTGTGTCACACCGTTTTTAATCTACACAAAATCAAGTATTTTTATGATAAAAATGCATACATAAATGCTAAGACTCCGCTAAACGAAAATTTTATCTTTTAATGAGAAATATCTTGACGATGTGTAATCACAGAAACAGCAAACAAACAAAAATAATATTATAAACAAAATTAATTAGGCTTGAAACAATATTTTCGGGTTGCCTTTAATTTTATTTCAATTGACGAGGATCAACAATTCTTAATTTTTGAATAATTTAAAACCGAATTCTATCTTCTGTTTTAAGAATTCGAAAATTTTGAAAAATAAATTCGAAACAATCTAAAAATCTCTTTAGTGTGACGTATATCTCTCTATTTATGTTTTGTTCCTTTTTTTATCTCTTATTATATTTACAATTTATATAGTTTTGTTTTTAATGCGGTTTTCGAAACGAAAGAAAGAACGAGAGGAAGAATAAGCGATTGTTGGATGATAAATGATGTTGCTGATGAGGATAATAATACCAGAGTCGAATATCAAAGAAAACAATTATTTAGAGAGTTAAGAAAGAAGAATATTGTCGAATGTATTTTGAATACATATAAAAATAAAAATTTATATTATTACTGAAAAATATTAAAAATATAAAAAAAAGTGTACGGAAATTGAATGGAGTTTAATTTAAACAACTTATTAAGAAGGTTTCGAATGCATGCATTCTTTGATTTGTTGAGCTATTTTATAACTAAAGTGATCTTGAGTGCGGTTTTCGTGTAACAGTGTTTATTAAAATAATTGTGATATACTAAAGATGAAGAACATTTTTAATGCTACCTGAGTAACTGATAGGCTAACATATCAGTGAGTAAGCCCCAAGAATGACATAGATGGCGTCACTACTGACAAATCCATATTATTTTCAGAATGTACCAACATTTAAACGATACTTATCAAAATTTCATGACAATCTGATTATTAGTTTGTGATTAGACAAAAACAATTCAATTTCAAAACAATTTGCCTTGATTTTTTTTTTTACGGCTAAATATACCGTAACACCAAAGACATAGCTGATAAGTGTTATCCGGACTCTGCTCCACTAAAACCTACCGTAGAACGCAGGTTTGCTGACTTTAAATGTGGACGCCCGAATGTGGTGGTTCCTCCACAAAACATAAAAAATCCACAAAATTGTTTTGGCTAATCATAAAATATAATTACCGGAAATAGCCCGTACCACCGTAAGGATATTGAAAGGTAGCGTTTACACTATTTTGCATATTTTTGCGTTTACACTATTTTGCATTTGGGTATGCGAGCACTTTTTTCGCAATGAGTGCCGCGTTAGCTTACAGTGGACCAAAAATAACAACGTGTTGATTATTCAGAGTGTTGTTTGGAGCTGTTTAATCTTCATGAAATGATTTTCTGCGTCGATATGATGAATCATGGTTATACGACTCTAGTCAAAAATCACAACGATCAGCATCTGAGTGAACAGCAGTCGGTGACTTCGACCAAAGTAACAAAAAACACAACAGTCAACTAGTAAAGTTATGGCGTCCGTATTTTGGGATGCGTATGAAATAATATGCAACAACTACCTTGAAAAGGAAAGGAGCAGCAGTAGCGAATATTTTATGGCATTAGTGGTGGCTTTGAAAGATTCTTTTTTGTCACCAAAACAAAGCTCGGTGTCACCAGTCGATAGTAATTGTAAAAGTGCATGAATCGCACTTCGAAATGCTCCCGCATCCACAATTTTCTCCAAATTTGGCCCGTAGAGATTGTTGGATATATGTAGATCTTAAAAGAGCGCTCCAGGGAAATATATTTGGCTCAAATGAACGAATGATGGCGAAACTGAGGACTATTTTGAGGGAAAACGTAAATCATTTCATAAAAAGTCATTGAAAAGTTAAGGAAGTGTTGGAATGATTGTGCCACTCTTGATTGACTATGCTAATGGATAAAGTCGAATTTCGCCAATATATTCTGTTGTTATTGGGTAGCCTTGGTACCTATTGGCAATCTGTTAACTAAGCGTACTAGTATTATGAATAAATATTTTTCATCAATTTAAGTGCCGCACTTCCTTTCAGCTTCATATCGATACGATTCAAAATTTTAAATAGCAAATAAAAATACTGAGTGTCCATTGTAGAATATGAAAGAAAATACTATTTTCAAACAACCGATCTATTGAAAACAGAAATGCTCTTATTGCGACTAAAATTTAAAACACGTGAAAAATTTAGCGACTTAAAAGTCACTTCCAATCATTTATGTGCAGAGTGACCTCAACTAAGTATTCCTGCCTCTGTTGACATTTTTTGTCAGAAGAATATGAGTCAAAAGTTTTTGCCAGATTCTGGCCAAGAAAAGTATCAGTTACGCACTGTAGGAAAAAAGGCTACCTCTTACGCACTGCTGGTGATCAGAAATTTCGCAGCTACTGGGGGTCACTTCACTGATAAACTGATCACACCTTGTGCCGATAAATATTTTTATCATATATCGCCAAGCTGATGGCTGGTTTGAAATTACTGATGGCACTCTGCACATAAATGATTTGAAGTGACTACATTCAAAAGCACTTCGTTCATCTTTATTTCACAAAAAGATCTGCTCAACATCTACTTGGTGTGCAGAAGTCGGATGTGGGTTCTTAATACCGTCGGATTATCATATTATTTCAGTCAATAATTCTAGTTTTTCCTACTTGTTAGGAATAAAATAGACAAGGACCTTCCTTTGGTTCTCGATAGGAAGTACCAGTTTGTAAAATAACCTTAGTTATGTCTCTGCGCATAATATGCAGTCGGTCAAATTAAATTCTTCTGCATGACTTTAGAATCATCAATTTCGTACGGATTTACACGACTCAAGTCAATACAAATTTTTATAATACGGAGGTGAAGAGAAACTGTTCATCAATTCGTGTTTTGTTGGTAGAACTTTTCACCAACTGTTGGTTTTAAAAATCCGAATTAATTAATTTCGGAATATTAACGCTCACTCAACAGTAGTGACATTAATTCGACATAGCTCTTTTAGGAGATTTGATTAAGTTTTCCAAATTATTTAGTCGTAGCAGGGAAGTATACGTTTATGCTAACGGCAGGAAATATTAATTCACACTAAACTGGCATTTCAAAAAAATATTAAGTCTGTGCTGCCACATTAAAAAGTTAAATAGAAGATCGTTAAATAGAAGTGGCTGCGGATGGCTCGAATGGCTGTTATCCAAATCGGGAGCTATCAGCGTGTGGTATCATTCAAAGTCATCATGCCTGATTGGTTTTTCAACACCATCGCATTCAGTATCTACTGGCCTTCTTGTATTATCAGAGTCTATGTGCCTAAACATCTTTTTTGGATTTTGTTCAGTTGTTTTTTTTTCTAAGTTGATAAACTTCTGTATAAGTAAATAAGGCCCTATAATAGGCTGACAATTCCTGAGTAGCCATCCATACAAGGTTGTGCTATTGTGAAGCCGAAGTCCAAATTTTTTATCTGCTAGCATGTTTAGCATATTCAAAGATTTTTATGCTTTTTTCTCCGTTTCAAAGAGGTCTGCTTTAAAGGACTGATTCGACGAGAAAATTAGATACTGTACAGATTTGAAGCTTGTGTAATCTAGGGGGTAGAGCACTGGTTCGAATTCAAGTTTGGACGGTGGACCGCACATCAAGCTTTGAATTAAAAAAAAAATTGGCGTTATCTCCACCTTTGAAATCCGTCGCTCATTTCTATTAGTGTGTGTCCTAGCTCTATGAACCTCCTAGAAAGAAAGCGCATCATCCAGTAGTAAATGCTATGCGGCATGTTAGAGGAGACTTGTATGCTGCATAGTGTTTTGAGGTTTATCCCTTCGTACTCATTCTCTATGTCTAGTATTGCTATCATTATTTTTTTTTTTGCGTTTTTGGATTAATTTAAACTTCAAAACACACTCCATCAGCAATAAATGCAGAGCTTATTGGAGGCCTTAAGGCTATTTAAAAGGCTTAAAACAACGCAACAGCAAATTGCCAATCTATAGAGATTTGCATTTGATTTGTAACTACGGAACCTTTCAGTTTAAAAAGTTATTAAATAAGTTTTTCAAATTACCTCGAATACATCAAACTTTGTAGTTAAGGGGTTACCCCCACTTGTAGCGCAATAAAATAGGTCATTTTCATGAATTTATTTTGACAAAACTACGAAATGTTTTTAAACGACTGTTATATTTTCTTAAAGAACATACTTTGAACACCTTTCAGTAATTTTTTTATTGAAAAATATTACATGATTTAATTACAAATGGCCGTCAAAACAATGGAATTTTAATTTTCACCTTTTGCGGTGACCAAAATTGTGTCGAAGTGGATCATCTGAAACAAAAAATAGCGATGGACTTAGTTAAATAACAGTATAAACTAGTGTTTGATCGAAGGATTTAAAACAATATCCATTTTTCGCAAAATGGCGGACAGTCAAAGTTAATATTTCGATTTTCACTTAAAAAAATGGTCGTCTTTTTGCTATAAAACGGCCATTTTTTATTAAAAACATAAATCGAACGATCAAACACTACATTTTTATGTATTAAATAAGCCTGCTAAGTTTCAAAAAGATCGGCTCAGTAGTTTTCGAGTAATTTTGGTCACCGACTTCAAAGATGTCATTTCGAGAAAAACGCGTTTATAAGTATAAGTAACGGTTGTATAAGCAACAGTTTCTTCTCTTTCAACGCTCATATCTCGGTTAATTATGTTTGGATCGACTTGAAATTTGAAGGACGTATTCTTAGATAGTTATACTTAAAAATAATGCAACAAAAAAAAAACGAAAAACTTAAAAGTTACAAGTGGGGGTAACCCCTTAAAATAGTTTGGGTTCCTGTTCACTGTGCCAAAACAAACAACAATCGAAAATGAAATGTTAGATGTAAATGTGGAATCGAATGAAACTTTAAACAAAATATTGCCCTGAAAAGAAAGTTTTTAATTAAAGACAATAGTGGAGAGAAATCAAATAATGATGTAAAGAAAAATGGTGTGAAATAAAATTAGAAACCTTAGTATCTATGCATGGTTGGATACTGCTTTAACTTGCAAATACATGCAAAACTTATAGTTCAAATATTCAATTACAAACATAAATTATAATCTAAAATTAATATCACTTGCTCTTAATGTCACCAATGATGGCCGATATGATAAGTGAGAAGTCAACCTTGTCACTATGAAATAGGAAAAACTATAAATTCAAACTGGAAAAACACGCAAATATGACCCAATTAATTATAAAATATTTACTTTAATTGACCCAAATAATTACAAAATATTTACTTTAATTGGAACTAGATTTCTTCAATGCACAATTACATACATTATCTTTTCTGACCATTCGATAAACACAGCCAATTTTCAGGAACTTCATATGTTTCTGGTGGAGCTATACTATAATCTGCTTTGTACGGTATATGCCACGTGGAATTGATTTTCGATGCTGCAATGCTGTACTTTGTTGGACCCTAAATACAAAATAAAATCATTTTATATGTATAATTGGAGTTACATTTAAATTTGGTCACACCTTAATTATAACTTTCCCGAAATCATTAACCGAAACTACCATATATTGATGTTCTTGTTGCCAACATCTGAATATATGTTTCAATTCAGGACCTAGAAGATGTGCATGCGTTCTCATCAGATCTCTGGACAAAAAATCAGCTTTCGGCCCACTTTTTAGGGTGGCGTATAGAAGAAATGGATCATCTTGTGATCTGTGCAAGTAAAACGTAAAAGATGGATTAATTTTTTTAGGTACTTATTATGAGAACGAAAACTTGGCTTTTAGAGAATAGTAAAAGAACAAGTGATGATTTAGATACGCATACTCGAAAAACGAGTAGAATCATTTGACTTATTTGTCCAGTAGGACTCACGTTGGCACTATCAGCGCACATAGCGGAGAACAGACAAAGGGAAAGACGAAAAGAAACAATGATTGCGAACTAGTGAGTCATCAGATGAACACATATAGACAGTGCGTGTAACAGCGTCGCGAGTTTGTATATTGTAAATATATAGTATAATAAAATATTTTTTTCGTTGTTCAAGGATAATTTCCTGATTTATTAATGTAGTTTCCACTACATTTGGTTACCCGATAAATGTAATGAAAGAATACTTACAGACAACATTAGGCAAAAGAAAATACATCCAAAGGGTTGCTGTTTTTTAAATATGCTGATTATTTAAGAAAATTCAATAATTTGGTAGAGTTACGGAACAAACTGCTAATCGATATATTGACAAAATTTTATTCGATAGCAAGTAGCCTTGAAGGTATCACACTGGGTCTTTCAACGATTGACCCATGTCATGCTAAAGAAATAGCCGAAAACAACATAATCTTCGTTTGAAAAATGAACAGAGCAACATAAACATTTCCGAAAAATTCAAAGCTGCGAAATCGGAGTTCCGAGTTCATGCTTGAACGAGGTATATGTAGACCATCAAGCAGTCCGTGGGCCAGTCCATTTTTGCTAAAAGAGAAGAAAACTTCAGGCTGGAGGCCATATGGTGACTATAGGAGGCTAAATGCTATAACATTGCTAGATAGTTATCCGGCACCACCAACACACGATATTACGGAGAACCTAGCGGGAAGTTATCACCACCAAGTACCGGTGTAGAATGATCAACAAATAAAATAATCAAAACCAGAACTTCGTATGTTTTTTCATTATCCCTCGAAAAATTCTCAAACTTTGCCTTATTTTCGACCGTATCTGAAAGAACCTTCCCTTAAGCCCGGAACTTACTTTTCAACATAAGTCAGAGCGTATAGATTTTCAGATGCATAAAAACGTACTATTTGATCAGCACAAAGAACAAAACTACTTACAGATCCCCTGTTAGGAACAAACTTGCATTCTGCCGAATGTATCGCATTTGATCTTGTGGCCATTTGTTCATGTGTTGTCTTCCCAATATAAGAATATTTTTGTCTCTCGCTTTGAAATAGTTTATGACAGAAGTCAGCTATAGAATTAGAAAAATATCTATTATATATAATCCTAAAATAATCCTATTTATGCTTTTAACGGCAATTCATTAATTACTTACAATTCTCGCGTAGGCTAAAAACGGTTTTCTCGTCCCCGTTGAAAATGCTACGTTCAATCCATCGATAACACAATCATACGGCGCTGTTCGATCAATGAATTTTACGAATTTTTCAACCTCTTCCGGTGTCGATTTCAAAAACACATTCTTTCGAATCAATACTTTATCCATGAATGATGATGATAGCTGCTCGAATTCTTCCGATGATACTTGAATATTTGGCTGATGCTGTCTGCAACCGTTACAGAGACCAGCCTTTGTCAGTCTTACATTTCTAGCGGAGTATTTGAACGGTTTAACGATTTCTTTCAGCCTATCAGTAACTAATTGTGAAACGACCAAGCCGTTATCACCTATGAATTTCAGCATTTTATCTAAGTTGGTTGAAAAAGTGCCCGGATTCGAACTGATCGTTTTGAAGTATTGAATGAATAGTTCACATTTTGGTTGTTTTCCGATCTGGCACATTTCTACGAGAAGTTTCCAACCCAGATCGAAATCATCTGGATTTTCAAAAGATCTTCTAATTAGCGCACTGTACGCATGAACTGTAGGTTGTGCAATGTATTTGATCATGTCCAAGAGTTCCAGGGAGTCTTTCCAATGTGGCGTTATAATAAGAGCTGTGATTAGATTTTCGCAGGTTGTTGGATCAATTATTTCGTGTTCTTTTCTAATTTTTCGATAGATTTCTATGATATCGCGTTGATCGCGATCTTTAAGTTCGCCTTTTTGATAAGCAGGATAGTACATTCGAAGTATGCGACCAATTGTTGCATAGTTTGGTTCTTTTCCTTCGGATCGAAGGAAATCGACGTAGCTTTGAGCAACACGAAGTTGATTTTCGGGATTGCAAAGGCCTAAAACTGTTGCATCAACGTTTATCTGAAATGATATATCAAAGTTTATTAGAGAGAAAGGTATATTAAAAATTGAGATGGACGATGTTGATTTCATGGTGTAAAAGCATGCTAACGACCGTCAGGGAGAACCACACCAACTACTTAAGTTTGAATGAAAATCATCCTTGCGATAATGACTACCGTGAATACTTTGTTGATTTAGCCAGATGCATCGTGGTAAAAACTTTCAATAGTATAATTTCTTCAAAAAGAATATATTGTCTTGGCCAGAATGAGGTTTGAGGTTGATTTTATCAACTATTTCAGGCATTTGAAATGACCCGGTTGCCAGCAAAGTGCATTGGCGCGGACATTATTTTGGATTTGTTGTGAGAACCGTTGGTAGGAAAGAAATTATTCAGGTGTAGTGCTACCTATTCTGGACGTAACTGAGGTTATGTTTACAGCGATTCATGAACATTGACTATATATTTTCAACATACTATAGTTTGGAATACATGTCGTAACAATCTTTAAATAAGTAAAAAATGTTTCTAAAGAAACTCACCTCATTCACATGCTGCGAGCTATTCATCACTTCTTCTCTGTACTGCATCCACTCAGTATTTGACAATGGCCTTTTTTCTTTTTGTAAGCGCTCCCGAATTTCCGCCACTTTGTACACATGTCCTGGTACAACCAAATGTTGTGATCTCCGATATTTTCCCGCATACCGCTGAGTTTGTACACAAGTTTGTGCTCTTGAAACCACACGAGATAAGTTTTCAACTACTCTTGCCAAAAAACGAATCCGATACATTGTTGCTATGAGAAACCGGAAATCAATTCACTCATAAACAATCACTACCGGCTCGTATAACGAGCGAAATGAGTTGAAATGGAGAAAGCCGGGCAATTCAAATCAGCTGATTATGTCTGTCAACAAGACATTCGAAAAAAAAAGCAAAGAAAGCACCACAATTTCGAGTCTCGAACTAATCCACCAGCAACACAAGTGTCAAAGTTTGTAAACAGAAAATAGCAGGAAACTCAAGAATTCGGTGAAGTGAAGTGGCAAAGGTAGCTTTAAACAGTCACCGGAAATGATTATAAATAAATCATTCGAAAATATTTGATTGTTTATTTATATATTATTGACGGAAACGCAAAATCGACCACAACACCGTCTACATTGTCCGAGGACGAATACTGTTTTAGGTTACATGCGCATAGCAACCAACCCATTTCCTCCTAATCTTCCGATTGCTGTCATTGTTGCTTATTCGTCGCTAGTTACACAAAGTGTTCTTCCGTTCCTTCATTCTTTTGGAATTCCTGTACAGCATCGAAATGCAATGACACAGTTTTGAAATATTACACTATCGCATTTCAAGTAAATCGGCAACTGGGACGGCTGCTGCTTTCGATTGCTTCGAAAAAAAAGTTCAGCAGTGGGATGTCTGCTGTAGAAGAGGATGGTAAAAATAAAAGAAATGCGCAAATTTTCGATGACGATCATGATGATGTTGAGATTAGCATCGATGAAATCGAGAAAGGATTATTTCTTGGTGAGCTGTTAGTATAAAACTTACAAAATTTGTCTCTAATTTACTGCAATTTATATTTCAGGCAACGCCACGGCTGCCAGGAATCTTGACGTCTTACGAGAACGCAACATCACTTATATTCTGACGTTGGACATTGTTCCGCTTCCGGAATGTGTCATTCAAAAGACGCATTTAACAACAAAGTACATCAAAAGTAATATCTGGACGAATTATTATTTTATAGCTTCTTTGAACATGTCTTTTAATCTCTCCAGTCTCTGACATGCCTAAAGAAGATCTACTTCACGTCATAGACGAATGCATTCAGTTCATAAAGGAAGCTTTGGACAATGGCAAAAAAATTCTTGTACATTGGTGAGTATCTTAAGCATACCCTAATTCATCGGTCGTAATATTAAAAAGTTATTTCTCAATTTCAGCTACTTTGGGGTTAGTCGCAGTGCAGCAATTGTTATAGCATACATAATGCTAAAATATAAAGCCAGCTACGCGGCAGCATTTGAAAGAGTTAAGTCAAGGAGACGTTTTATTGGACCGAATCCGGGGTTTGTGCAGCAATTGAAGCTGTGGCGCAAGATGAATTATCAAATCGAGCCTCTAAATCCACATTATAAGTCGTATCGGTTGCGATTGGCATCGAACCAAGTGAGAAAAGGTGAGAGTGAGAATAGGACGAATAAAAGTTGAAAGTGTTGTACAATTTAAATTCTTTAGTGGCTTATGCTAAAATTTTTGTGTTGTACAACAGAAGCCAAAATGAAATGCCCAATAAGGATTTGGACGTATGCTTTTAGCGAAAGTAACGAACGAAAAATCATAATTTTTCTGATATATTGACTGTCAGTATCAGTTTTCCAATTTTTGTTATTTTGTTCATAGTAAAAAACTGGTCCAATGGCGCTCTGACATCATTTCCGTAATTTTTTCTATTCGGAAAATTTACATAGTACGGAATAAATGGTAACCTGATGCATTGTCGGTGCTGTGTGGTAGATGTGGTAAAACATCCTAGAATATTGCTTGAACTTGATAGTCCCACCAAACTGATAACTCGTCTTTCTCTTGATGGATGTTTGCTAATGTTTTTGGCATCGGTTCGTTCAGCTTTTCCAGAATTTTTTCTGGTTACGTTTAATTATTTATTTATTTACAAGTCAAATTCAATGGATAAAAATCCAGTTACTATGTTGATAGAAAAAAATTAGAAAACAAACTGCAAAACTCGACTGCGCGTTCCCCATAGCACTTAGACGATTTTACCGGTAGATGTCTAGCTGGTGTGTTTGTATTTTTGGGATTTTTTTTGTTGGTTTTTCTTCAGCGTGCTATCTTCTCGTGTATTTTTTTTATATTTTAATGTGTTTTCTTCAATTTTTGACCCCTGCTATTCTATTCATATCGATGAGAACATCTCCACCATCGAATTTACCACAGACCAAACGATGCCGGTCCTAACGGAAATGTAAAATTTTCGAATCAAAATGTCATCAGTGAGCCCGGTTTTCGTCAAGCGTATTATATCATCCGAAGCTAAAACAGCAAAAAACCTAAAATAATTAGTTTCGGTCTTCAAACCGCGGGCATTTTGATCGCACAATTTTAAGTTCTGAATCTCCTTGCACCTCTCGGTTAAATTTTTGTTGGAAGAATCCTTGTGAATTTAATAAGAACACCATTAGGCCAAAAGTCATTTCGTAGCTGTTCGGTGACACCAGCAGAGACGGTTATACGAAGTGTAAATTTTCAGACTCTCTTTCAGATTTTGCAGGCAACCCATTTCTCGCTGCCAATTATATAACGTTTCAAAAAAAAGGCACTTTTCACGCCTTGCCTTTGTCAATTCATTTACATTTAAGTTAATTAGAAGCGCATTTGTTGAGCTTTTTAGCGTTTAACTTTCCATAGCGTTTCTCCAAACGCTACAATACTCGGATGGTTCTTTTCTTGTTAAGGTAGTCAATGAATACTATACCATCTGAATCCCGAAATTGCAAACACCATAACTTTACCAGCTGGCTGTTGCGTTTTTTTGGTCCCTTTGGTCGACGCTCATCGGTTTTTGAGTGAAGTGGTGGATCCATATTTTATCTATTGTCTAATACTGCATGTAACATTTTTTTTATTTCGCTTAAACAGGCCCAAACAAAGCTCTGAATCATCAACGCGTTGTTGTTTTTGGTCGACTGTGATCAAAAGCGGTATCCACTTCGAAAAGAGCTTTCACATGCTCCAATTTTCGAGCAACGCTATTTTTACGATGTCAGCTGTCTCACGCACTTTTTCTTAAAAAGGTGGCTTGACAGTACTTAAATATAAGAGAAAGCAAAAATAATTTTAGTTCTAAAAAATCAACTCAAATTTATCAATTAAGTCTTATATTCAAATATTAATCTAAACTTTGGCCATTTTTGGCTATTTAAATGTAAATGTAAAATCATTCACAATAAAATGTTGAACAAATACCTGCTAAATTAGCGTTACACGTCGTGATATTGTTTCTATAATATTAACTTATAGAAAAATGAATGAGAAAACAGCAATTTACCTAGCCTGGATAGTTTTTTTTTTGCGAACTAACCTAACATCTAACCTGATCTGGACCAGGATGCAAAAAAAAACGCAGCTAATGGCTTTCTTTTCATCTTTTACATTGTAAAATTTGAAACACTTCGATTTTAGACAAAAGAAAATCCGTATTCTAAATTTTAACCTCAAGTGACTAATTTCATTCCATATTTTATTGTACTCAATCCAAACAGCTAAAATCCTCCCACAAACCTGTATGGATGTCATCAAATCCGATCCCGGACTAACTCAAGAAAATCCCGAACCAATCGTATACCGCTGCCGGAAATGTCGACGCGTTGTGGCCTCTAAATCAAATCTACTTCTTCACAAAGTGCAATCAAATACGAACAGCAATAAGAAAACGAAACACAAGTCTGAAAATCACGAGAATGATGATAATAACAAAACCACCGAAATCAAATCGAATGAACCTACCGTAAATATCAGCAAAACAAATACAACTCCTAGTGCAACCAATGTGAGACAGCCTCCTAAAACGCTGACACTAGTCGAGCAAATCTCTTTGCAGATGCAAGGTAATTGTATGATTAAAAGAGGTTCAGATGAAAGTCAGCGTGTCGTTGGAGCTGGCGAAGAAGTTAGTGGCAGCGATGCGGTTTATTGTAATAAAATGTTTTTCGTCGAACCAATGGCCTGGATGAAAGACATCCTGACGCAAACAAATGGAAAGTTGAATTGTCCAAAGTGTTCGAATAAGATTGGACACTTTAATTGGGTTGGAAGTGAGTATGATTTATTATTTTTCGAATAAATTGTTAAAAATATTTTACATAAAAATAAAACTTTCAAGGTATTTTTTACCTGCTTTTAACGATTTATTTACTAAATGCAAAGGTGTTGATTTAATCTCTGGAAAATAATGATAGTTTTTATTTGGTACATATATTATCAATTGTGACTCCAGGTTGATATCATCTGAAAATGAAAAGTAATAGTAAAATGAAAATGAATGAAAAGTAATACAAAAAATCTCGTTTTTCAAATCAAAAATTTTAAGAAAACTTCTTCTGTAAATTACTTGAATCAGTTGACCATTTCTTTCTCAATTCAATTTATTACTATTTCACAGGTTCTATATGTCCATGCGGGGAACAAATTTGTCCAGCATTCTACTTGGTCCCATCGAAAGTTGAACTATCAAAAGTTGTACAAAACGTTCAGATGACAGTTTAGATAGTTTATTGATACATCCTTAAAATTCGTTTACTTCGAAACTTAGATAGAAATCAAAATTAAAAAGTCAGAACCAATCAAATGTTTCACTATAAAACAAATACCTATACTAAACAGATGATGTGAATATATATATAAATACTAGGAGTACCTATTTACTCAGAAAAATAATAACTGTTTTGAGACCATGTTTAATCGTTTTCCATAATTCTAAGATGCATTTTGCATTTATTCTCAGTAATTATAGTAAAGGCAACATACGCTTGTGCGAATCATTCATAAAATATTATTAAAACGTTTTATTAGATATACGTATTTTTCAAACAAAAAAATATTAAAATATGAACATTATTGCCTTGTGATTTTATTCAGCTGCATTATAAAACAGACAATATTTCAATGTATCTGTAATAATATTAATAATTAATAGAACCGTGAACATTTTTTTTATGTAGTTATACATGTGTAAAAGACTCTTAATAAACTATTATTCAAATGGAAATTTCATTTTTATGTTGCGTTTTAGAACTATGATTGCAAATTTATGAATAACTAGTGACTATTTACAAATTGCCTGCATTGGATGATATCTAATATATAAATAACTCTTTGTTAGATAGATCATATTGCGTAGAACAAATGCAATTCAGGCTAGAGTCACAGAACACACTCGGCTTACAGCTGATATCGGGACAAAGCACTGGAATGAGAGCTTACGCACAGCGCCAGTGGCCGGGTCACAATTCTATACCCTGACTGACAGTGGCCGTACACCGATCGAAAAGGCAAGGGCCTTTTGTCCGTAAAGAACCAGACGTAGCTCTCAGGCATGGACTGACAAGTTCTATGCTAGCGATCTGACGGGAGCTGAAAGTATCAAGAAGAAAAGTGGAAGAAGAGTGCCTCCATTTAGCAGATATGAGGCGAGGCGGACAGCCCCAGGCTTCTGTTGGTGTTGACAGGGTCACTTCGCCCACTGATTTCAGCCTAAGTAAAAAAAAGCGCGTTCTAGCAGATTCACGAAATACTACCAGACTCTGCAGGTAGGTCTTAAATTCATCATAACGCTTACCATACTGATTTTCTTCACAGTTATCAAAATTAAGCAGCTTTAGCATAACTTGTCGCTCCCGTAGTTAGCAGCTTTAACTTGACATTGTTCCCGTAGTTTGGCCTGTGCATACTGTTTCAGAGATTCTAACCATAGATTCTGTGGCTCTATCTCTAAATATCTACTGTCTTTAATTTTAATGGATTTGACCTATTCTGAAATTATAATAATGATGGCACTAAAAGGGGTCTGAGTCTACTCGTCACAGACTTTTTCTTATGATAATGCCGAAGTTCAGGAGAAGGAGACTACCCTTTGAAGCTATTGCTTATTATTAGCAATTAAATAAGACTCATTTTTAATTTGTAGAGAGCTGGTGTTATTCCAAGTTGCCGGCAATTGATAGAGCACTGGTCTTAAATATAGTCGTAAGCTTTAAGAAAACGTAAATAAACGAACAAACAAACGAATGTAAACGAAGAAACAAACGAATGTAAACGAACAAATACAAACGTGAGTTTAAGATGGGACTCAAGCCCACAGGTAGTACATCGCAACCTTAACAAGCGGAAGTACCGACCCTCAACTTGATGGCGACTGTTCCGATTTGATGTGTACTTTAAAGTGGATGTTAAAAAGAGTAAAGTTTATGTAGTGCCGCAGAAGCAGCTGTGGGCAGCCGCCTTCACAACAAAATTTTATCCACGTGATATTTAATAGGTCTGTTCCCGTACTTGAATCTATTATAATATATTAAAATAGATTCGCAGCAAGTCGTTTTCGTACTTTTGCTGCAAGCCAAATGCAAGCCAAATTTTGCAGCAAAAAGAAGCCAGCTGCCAAATTCTGTTACTGCTGCAGTTTGCTGAAGTACGGGAACATACCTAATGCCGGCTAGTCACCCATTATCTTAGGTATTTTCGGAAGATCCGGTCTTGGATCTAGCTGCATCACGCTATCTAAATCATGGAGCAACTATCTAAATCATGGACCAATAAAGCAATCAGGAGGCCATCTTAACATGAGTTGACTGTAGTTAGAGATATGAATCTATCAATACATCATTAATTGAAAATAATTGCGATACTTTTGAAATTAGTTTATTGATGAGGATTGGTTGATGAAGGTTGAGGATTAGTTGATGAAGGTTGGAGGGTTAATTGAGGTTCTTATGATTGTCAATTGCACTAAACGGACTGGATGTATTCCTTTTCCGGTCAGATGATTGTTTCCTACTACTGATCCACCTGCCTCTTAACACACTCGATAGGAGCCCCGATAATTGCCAAGTTAAACATAACAACCCCCAATAAACCACAAGCTCAACATAAAACCCGATCAGCAATGCAACAAAGTGAAAACCGAGGGACGACAAAACTAATCGGGATGATGATACAAAAGTGGCGATTTTACATTTTTTTTTACACTGAATTATTTCTTTTTCCCTTGAAACAACGAACAAATAAACACTGTAGAATTATATGTATTTTATACAAACATTTCTTATTTTTTGCAGTCACTTCAGCTTCTGTTGTAGCTGATAGACTTGTATGCAAATGCATTTACAGCATACGGATGGTTTAGTATATAAATTTGGCGGCGCTGTTTCGCAACAGTAAATACACAATTCGTATCCTGTGGAGGATATCTATAATCACAGTTAAATGAGCAAACTTACTGGTTTACAATATCGCCCCATTATTCCTTGTTATACTCTTGGTTTTGTTCTGCTGCCTTCGTACTTCTGCAGTTGTCTTTCAGCTTTAGTTCACCTGGTTAACGCCATATTGCTGTTGTATTGCTGCACTTAGCTTTAGGCTATTGTTCAGCCACTCACATTATTGTGCTATCGTACTGCAGATGCCAACTACTGTTGTCTGCTTGTAGTTGTTTCAGCTTTTGTTTTAATAAATCTACTACCAGCTCTTGCAACTTTTTTTTATCTCAACCAACATATTTTACGGATAGGAGTTTCTTAGATGAAACTTCAAAGCAGTGAGAAAGCATATTGCTGTGCAAAAATAGAGCTGTGATCTGAATTAATAACTTTTGGGTAATGATATTCTAATCACTGAACTGTCTATTAGCTTTTTGCATATTCTCCAAACCGGTATTATTGTATAACTGCTATTAAACTTGTGCTATACAATATTGTTTTATCCGTTCAACTGTAATACGTACACTGGTTCTGCTTTTCTCGGGTCGGATCTAATTATTTTCATATCGGAACTATTCGCGATACATGAATATAGTATATACATTTTTACTTGCATTAACCACTAAATGGTGCCCACAAATTGTTTGACAAGCATCATTAAAATTGGCGTGATACATATTGTCTATGGTTGGCTGCATGTTCGTTGATCCAGATCTTTCCATTATTTCACTGAAACTGTTAAAAAGTGCAAGCTAATTAACAAGCAATTCATTTATTGCCATATTTATAAAGTAGTTTCAGTTTTTGCAAATTTATTCTTATCAATCATACATTTGTATACATATATATTTTTATTTTAAATATCCGTTCTAACATTATCATTATTATTTGCCTTAATTTGATTCCATTTTCCATACGTATGTATTTATATTATAATCGCTATTTCAAATAATTCGAAAAATTAAACAGAACAAATTATATTTCATACGTACATACATACATACATACACCATAGCAATATTCACAGTATATAGATTATGTAAAATTTTCATTATTTTAGTTTTTTCGTCGAAAATCAGTTCCGAGTGTATTTCTCTTATTCTTTTTTTTAACAACTACCTAATTAGTATTTAGTTTATCTATGCACAATATAAACAGCGTTTATTTTATTATCGTTGAATGCTGTTTTCTATGGATAGAAATGAATACTAGTTTAGAATATACGCTTTTCCGTCTTGCAATTATTTGTTCAAATGGTACCTATGCGGTTTGATCCCTGTCACGAATGTTGTTTTGATCCTGAATTGATGGTTTGAGATTCTGGATTTTAAATAAAATCAATACATAATTTTGGAAGCATAATATTTTTGGAGTTATTAATACCGTAATATTATTTAATGAATGTTGGAAAGATTATGAAATATTGAGTGTCGATATTTTGAGAGAATCATTGAGCGCGTGATTAAAGCTTCGGAATAGAAACGGTCGAATTGGACTCTATCTAGAATGTTTATCGACTAAATTTAACTAGTTTAACGGAAATTAGAGTTAATCATGTCCTGGAAATAATCTAAGACCGTAATGTGAAGTGCTAAAATGATTGAAGAACTGAAAAATTACGCCATATGTGAATAAATTAAGAGAATATTTAGCTAAATAACAGATAAATTGTTCGAAGTGCGAGAGTAATATTTAACATCTGTTAATATATATGCTATAAACGCAAGAGCTTGCAAATGGTGCTTTAAAAGTAACTCAGCTTGAAGAGAATTTGAAAAAAATTGTGGAAACAAAACCATCATAATTCAAATTTTCATGACAAAGATATAGTTTAATTGGTTGCTAAACTTAAAATTATTCATAAAGTATGTATTTCACTGAAAAATATAACTAAGTAAGTCATAAAAAAATTGAACTAACTAATGTTTTCCTCCAAACAAACCAAAAAATATATGGAAGGTTTTAAATGATTATTCGTATCAATCATAAATTTAAAATCATAGTATCAAAGAAAGTTATATTTCCGTAAGATTAAAATAACATGTGACAAAAAGAATTTATTGCTACGAAAACAGAAACAACGTAAATGAGTAAATAATTCAAAACCTTTCAATGACAGCAACGTTGCATCTTTTTTTTTTTTAAAAAAAAAGGGAATTCTTTCTTTCCGGTATATATTTAAATTTTGACACTTCACAGAAAAAAAACCTTAAAATATATCCTTTATAACATTCTTTATACTAAACATTTACACTTGCGTTGCGTACATAGTATTTAGTGTCTTTTGTTTTCCTTGATTCTCGTATATCTTTCCTGTGTTGAAGCAATGTTTTTATTGTTACGTGGTTTATGCGATGTTTTTTCACTATCCTCATATAAATTTACAGTTTACGTTTTAAAAAATATTTACTTACAAAGATAAAAATTTAAAAAAAAATTATTAGTTCAATATTTACTTGTGATTTGTAAAAACTTTGTTAGTTTTAGAGTTGACCGTTTTTCGGTAGTCGATTACTTGGATATTTGGAGCTGCAGAGATGAATAGAAAAAAGTGGCAGTTTCAACAGTAACAGTTCACGTTACAGCGCCATTGATGCAACAGCTTTTTCTGTTTAGTTACTATCTAACTGTTCAGGCAGCAACAAAAGAATTATCCTTTTGTGTTCCTTATTTAAAAACATGTTTTTCTAATTTGGTTCTCCTACAGATTTTTCGTATGCTTAAAAACTCGATTTCAAATCCCTTTTAATGCTTAACTATTTCCATCAGCTCTACTCAATCGCAGCATTCGATTCCGCGGATACATTTGCAATTGCCGGACTGTTTATGGTTGCTGTTGTTGAAGTAATTGTCGATTTCGACATGGTAGACGTTGTGGACAAAACATTTTCGGGATTATCTTCTACAAACGATGTTTGAACGATTCCTATCAACTGTTGTTCGTATTCATGGTTTGGTTGTTGTTGTTGTTGTGGTGGTTGTTGATGATGTTGATGTTTGTTTTGAATTCGTTGTTGCTGTTGTCTCTGCTGCTGCTAGTGACAGTGTTCCGTGACGTCGACTATAACCGATTTCTTCCAGCAGAACATGAAATAACCGACAGCGGCACCAAAAACGACCGCCAGACACAACCACACATTGTATGTCATGAATATTAACATTAACAGGAATGACAGTGTTACTTGAATTATATGCAAGAATGTTTGATAGAAATGCATCCACGATAGCATTGATGGTCTGAAATTGCAAAGAATAATGCTTAAAATCAAGAAAATTGTAATTGTGTGCTACGTTCAAAGTGTGCTAGAGTTATATACACAAATAATGAGTGGAGCATGCTATAAAAGTTATTTTCAGGCAAATGGAAAGAAGCACTTTTTATACACAGAATCATTTTAGTTTATCGATTATGCTGTATTTATTAATTTTATTCTAGTTTTCAAAAATAAATACTTCAAATTAAAGACCATCTTTTCATTTAGAGACTAGATATATTTTAATTTCTTGGGAGATATCGATATTTCAAGGGTAATCTGCCCTCTTGCTTAGTGTGAATCAGACTTAGACACTGAGGAAGAGGGAAATCTTCTCTCGAAATAGTGAAATTGGTAACCAACACCGCTAAGTATTCAAAAACAGTTCAATCATGATAACGGCAGTAATGACAAAAATGTATCTGTTCAATAAAGCCTGAGTCCTATTGGAAGTAATTTATTATCTAGATCTAAAACCTCAAAAAAACTCAATCAATATTGTACCAGCGTCGTTTTTCGAGGGAATCGTCACAAGGCTTGCTTATTTTGTTCAAATTTACATTCAGGTCTTTGCACAAAGGTAGTAAAGAGTAAAAGCGTTAAAATATGAATTTGTGAACATTGCTTTAGAGAGCGGATGCTGTAACTTTCAATCAGAAATAATAGACGCGTTTTTTTGCTCCCCCTATCCATAACAGAACAATTATATCGAGTGCAGACGCATTGGAAACAACAACAAATCCTGTTATGGATAGGGGGAGTTGTTGTTGTTCCCAATGCGTCTGCACTGGATATGATTGTTCTGTTATGGATAGAGGGAGCAAAAAACACGCCTAATATTTCCCTCGACATTGACAAAAACATTTGAAAGTTACGAGGGATTATTATGAAATCAATTGCAGTTTTCTCCAATTAAATTTTGAAGACAAGAATATTATTTTCCCAGATTTACTTCATTTCGAACTAACAAGGCCTGCGATAGATTTGCAATTCAAATATACTGGCAGTAAATATCAAATCTTTACATCTCTACCTTCTAGTTTTCACTTGTTTTGTAAGGTGCTTCGAAAATCGAAGTTTTGTCAGTGATCTGTTTGACAAGTATTTTATAAATCTTCATTGGCTTTCATCGAAAAATCTTTTCGACGGCCCTGATTGTGACAATGTCATTTAATTAGGCAGCCTTGAGCTTTGAGCGGCCTGGTCAACGCCATATCTCCCAGTGTCTGCTATAATATTCGTTACAAAGAGCTTTCCGAGCAAGCTTTTTTTCGCTTATCCAGGATAGGGGCACAACCCACCGGATTCTACCGAACTTTGTTTGCATCAAAATATCCGCTTTAAGGCAGATTGAGTACAATACTTGGTTCTAGCGTTCTAGACCATGACCTTGTACATAAATTAATTTATATTTCGGCTTCTAAACATGATACGAATCTGATATAGAAAGTCTGCCCTTAGGATAGGGACTATATGAGCTGCACGGTCAACAAACAAACTACCAGATTTACTTCGATCTATAATATCGAATTCATCAATGGTAAAATTTGGGGACTGACCACACAACTGATGTGCTACGGTTCCACAACAATCGACTATAAGTCCAATTCCAGATTGAAAATATGATGCTTTGTCAAAATAAATCCTAAGCAAGCGTCGGATTCGAAAACCACCTCTAGTCATTGTAAAGCGAGGATTTCATCCTGAATAGCTTCTAACCAGAGCCACCGATCTTTTATGCTTGCTGGCGTGCTAGAGTCTCAGATTGCTTACTCCAAGGGCAGGTTTAAGAGGTAGCAAGCCAGACGAATCCTTATTCAGAGCTCATTGAAGATCTTGATCGGTCTGGAACCACTTCGACTACTTTTACTTGACTTGTTATGTTAGTCATAGTCAATCTAAAAAATCGTATCAGTTTATTTGGGATACAGGATTCTCTCATGGCTTTTTACAATATAAATAGTAAGCTTTGCAAACAGTAAGTGATTTAAAACGTTTGCAGTTTTATATTTAAAATTAGATGCGTGAATAAATGCATATTGAATGAAATACGTAAATATCTATTGAACATTTCGTCATAGTTTTAGTTTAGGTTAGGGCAAATGGCTGTCAATCGGAGTGTTGCCGGGAGCCGCACAAAGGCACATTGCCTCATTTTCCGTTGTCTCACCTTTAGCCACTGTACTGTGGGAGCTATTTGGTTCCTTTGGTGGACTGTAAAATACCCCTTAATTGATAGATCAGTCAGAGTTGATAGAAAGGGCGCCCGGAAAGAGGCCATTCTGTTCCTCGTGAGAGCCGAACGCTGGCTCATGAAATGCAGGCCAGACTCCTCTTTATCCTCTGAGCTACATATCCGACAGGATTCGTCGAACGAAAGGAACTGTGAGAATGGCCACTGCACAGTTGAATGCACTAAGGGGTAACCTTAACAGCGACCTGGTGCAACGTTCATCCATGAAGCTCTAGGACTGTCTTGTGGACGCTCAGGAGAGTTCTTCAGCCCAGAACTTTTTAGCTTCTTCGAGGTATTTTTGCCTAATGGCTAGTTTGACAGATAACATCGGCGGACCTATAGAGAAATGGCATGAGATCCTCGGTAGCAAGGTACCAAGCCTTGCAAGTTCATCGGCCATACAGTTGCCCTGAATACATCTATGTGCACATACTCAAATAAATCACACTGCCGACTGTCTCGACATCTCTCTGAGAGTTGCACGACATTCACCAAAAATTCTGGCGACAGGCGAAACGGCAGACACAAACTCAGTTCACCCGATTCTATACCGCTACCAACTTTATCGTTCAGTTCGGACCCCTCCGTATGCACATGAATATTCACCTCTGCTAGGAATGCGAGTTGAAAACTCGAGGTCTGGTAGAGTGTCTGGAATTATGTAGTTAACGCCGCTGGCGCAGAAAATTTCTCACATAAGATTCCAGCACGGCCAACTTAGTTCTAGTCGATACCGAGATATAGTGCAATCTCAAAGCAGCCAGATTAGCTTGTTGCAAGATTTTTTCTAGATTGGTTGACAACAAATGAAGCAGCATGAAAAGCGCCTTAGCAGGGTTGGTTCAGAGAGCCCCTGTCACCAAAAGTGCAGTCAACATTCGCACTTTTTGTAGCACCAGTTGGTAGGCGGACTTAAGAGCAGGCTGCCAACAAAATACTACCCCATAAAATAGTATAAACTCAATCACAGTGGTATAAAGTCATGCCACAACACGAGGCTGCCAACCCTAACTTGCCTCTACGGTTCTTTTTTTTAGCAGTAAAGTGAACCAAAGGCTTTCCGTGCTCTTTCTATTATCCGTTCAAAATATTTGACCTTTGGCCTAAAGTCAATGGAGGCTTTGTTTGGATTCAGTAAATCAACGGTCCTAAGTTCTCTGAAAGGAAAATGTACGCAAAATGCGCATGCATGTATATTTTTGCCTGTGGTTGTCATTTCTGCAAATTTTTACAAGGGGGATAGTTCATTCTGTTGAGTGATTATTCAAGCTTGTAGTAAATATAGATGGTACTAAATTAGCAAATAGAATGGAAAAGAAGAGTCCTTTTGAAAGCAATCTCGTCTAAATAAGGAATCTTTGAAAAAGCAATATTTATCACAGAGGATGTGGGTGAATTTTATGCAATCAAACGTAATTTCTCTGATTTAACTGATGTTTCAAAACACTACACACCACATATATAAGCAGTTTATTGGGCCAAACCGCTGTTTTGAGGCAAGAAATATTTACATATTTAAAAGAATCTGATTTCTCTGATACAGTATCTGATTTGAAATAGAGTTCATCTGGCTTTGAAATAAATGTCAATGAATATTCACGAAGAGGTGGAATAATATTTTACTAACAGAAAGCATTCCAGAATCCAGTGAAGTAGACGAAATTCCTTGGTAATATGACAGTACCAAGAAGAAGTAGTTTCTAGCTATATTCATGGATGGAACATCTTAACTGCTCTACTCAAAAACTAATGACAACTTACTTAATGACAATTAAAAGTTATACGTTGACAAGCTAATGAACAAAATTTCT
The DNA here is from genome assembly GCA_963978885.1 of Nemotelus pantherinus. Lineage (NCBI taxonomy): Eukaryota > Metazoa > Arthropoda > Insecta > Diptera > Stratiomyidae > Nemotelus > Nemotelus pantherinus. The sequence goes on along the minus strand of OZ022263.1, from coordinate 224,488,013 downwards.
CAGAGAATTTAATCTATAACATTATCAAATTGTTTTTATTTTGTATTAAACCCTGAAATATATTTAGTGTTCACTGATAATTGCTAACCTCGAAAAAAAGAGCAATGATTACTGAATTGAAGAATGAAACTGTTGCGATTGCCTAAATTGCAACGGGATCGACTAGGTTTCTCCATGTTAACAATGACACAATAATTGAAATACAAAGTTGCAATTAATCACTTTGATACGTGAATTAAGAGTCAATTTATACAACGTTGATGGTTCAAAGACACTTCTTGAATTGTAAGAATTACAAGAGGGAGCACTTCAAACGACCTTTGAGGGGACTAATAACTAGACCATCATCAATGACTTTTTTCATTAGTGTAGATATCAGTTTATGCTTACGATATTGCATACAATTCTAGTTTGAATATGATGAAACATTTTGGCAGTGATATCAAAATATTATTTAATTTTATAGTTCAGAAGCAACAATTTAGCGAATCATTTCGTACAACAAACAGGGTTGACAATATTTTTTCCGTTATACTGGACTATAATTATCTATATTCTCATAAAAATTCATAATTTACTTTTTTTTATTTTGTTATTCAATTTCTTATGGCTACCAATGCGTATGCATTTTTTACTACTTCAAAAAACCAACCCATCCAAACATTAATAGCTGACACAAAATTGCATTTGCGATTGAAATCTATAAGTGTTCCGCCACCAAAGTGCAATCCTAAATGTTACGAAATTCATGCAATGCTTAATTACAGCCGCTTCAGAATAAGGGAAGATACTACTAGCCGTCCTTACCTGACATTATTAGTAGTATTTATTCTATGGAAGTATTTACATTTAAGAACAGAAAAGAATTAGGCACATTATTGGGAAAAAGGGGAAATCATTTTTTTTAAAATTTATTATCAACTTAAACGGGGTAGAAATAAATCCATCGACCAAAATCTATAATTCTCCGACATGCAATTCTACAAATGGTATTATAACTTACGGTGGCTTGTGAACAACTTCTCCAACATAGCTGTAATTGTAAATTTTATGTTAAATTTGATTGAAATTTCAAGTCAGAATAATGATGGACAAATACAATGATTTCAGTAAAAATTTTTGGAGGTTGCGTTGATCAGCTCAGAAGATTTTTTTTCGATAAATCTTTTTGAATGAAAAATAATAAAACCTGCCATCTTAAATTACAAATTCTTCTGAAATGATCACGCAAACCGAAGTATGATGAAAATAAAATTATTTTCCTTGTACTTACTGTACTGTATGTGCATTTTGATTTTCTTCCGGTTTAGCACCGACTGCTACCGGTCGATATTCAAGCATATTGTAAGTTTTCCAAAATAAAAATTCTCTATAGTATTTTAGTCCTTCGTAGAGTGTTGCCATTATAAATATCGCAATCATTGATCCTATCAGGCCGCCAACTGAATCGATTTTCCACCATGAAAATAGTATTGTTTCGTTACAGCCAAAGTGAAACTGTGAATTAAAATAAAATGAAAGTATATTAATTATGTGTACTATTAGGGAGAATTAGCGTGATGTTTTAGTCGTACATAGCATTTATCATAAATAGGTACATTATTATGTAGTATTATAGAAAAATAAAATGGGCAATTGAAAATAATAGCTAAAATAATAATATATGGGAAAATACTAATAATATATAAATAAAATAATAATATATAAATTTATTCAAAACAGATTGATGGAAAAAAGTAAAATTTCATCTTACAGCCATCGACATCATGTGTTCCATTGCTCCGCCACCGCTCATTAAGTGCTGACTGTGATCATGCCCTGTGTGTGTTGCTATTGTGGCTTGTGGTATTGTTGAAGACATTGTAGTTAAATGTTGATGACCGCTATCGTTTGGCATAAGATGATGTGCTGAAAAATTTCGAATTAAATTTAATTAACAAAATATTTTAAAAACAACTATGAATATATACGTGCTAGTTGTATATTAAGGCCTATCACAAAGATATTTTGTATATCAACGGTTTATGCTTTAAACATTTTAAGTTATACTTACTGTCCATGTCTGCACCGTGCATACCATGATGTGAGTGAGCCATTTTGGAAGCGTTATGATCTAATTAATTAACTGCAAATAAAAGAAAGCATTGAATTGATTATTTTATTTAAAGATATTTTGCAAAGAGGAGAAGCGAGTTATTTCAGTATATTCACTATAAAACACAAGAGATTTGTCGGACACGTATTTTGAGAAAAAATTATTTCTAGAATTATAATTTTAATTACAAATACAAAAAATATTAGCAAATACATATCCTTGTAAGTTTCACGGAATTTGAATAAATGAAAAGTAGATAAAAATAGACTTTAGCTCAATAATTGTTTTCTTCGATTGTTATCAAAACTTTCTTTTGAAATTAGTTTCAATCATAATAGAATCAATAATAACATCATTAGAGACATGCTGACATTTGACGAAACTTTAGTTGCAATGCTCAAGAAGAAAAGTCTGCAATTGCTCCTAATTAAATACAGTACAATGTAATTTACAAACGCACGTGTAAAAAATACATAAGATAATCGTTTAATTACGATGGTTATTTTATGAGTTTTTGATGATAAAGAAATAAGCATCAATATGCACACAATTATTATGACTTGTTAAAAAAATTAACAAGTCAAATTAACAATTAACTTGTTAAAAAAATTAACAAACTTAAAATTGTTTTGCATCAAATAACAATACAATAATGTTACAAGATACTCTTTGAAGATATGGAAACGATTTAATGAATAAACTGAGAATTAGGGTTACTTATTAGGTTTTTAATATGAACGTCAGTTAAATACAAAATTTGTATGAATTAGATGACCATATTTTCATTAATTGTTGTTCGATTTTCGGCCGAAGTTAGTGGCTATATTTGGACTCATGACCTCAATAACTGCAGGCCTGCTAAATGAAGACACATTTCCCTGTTTAGTTTTTTTTCTTTATTTACTTTCAGACCCCTTTTTACAGATGCTAGCAAACGTGCTTTGACACGTTTTGGTTGGGTCTGACTTGCCCGCCCATGCCTAAGAGCTGCTTCTGGTCCTTTACGGACAAAATCCCCTTCCCATTCGCTTGTGTTATATTGCGGCTAGTATATTTTCATGACAAATGAAATATACGTAGTGTTCTTTTCAGGGAGCCAATCCGCCTCATGTTTAAAACCCCACCACAGCCGGGTAGAGCTAGCAATGCGGCATACAAGCATACGTTGGAGTCGGATTAAAGGGTGCTCCGCTAATGCGGACGAAGGACCTAGAAATGGTACCCTGGTCCTGGGGTACTTCTCTTTTTTATTTGCCTCTTGATGGTGCTTCATCACTCACGCTGCTTGGCAGGTTCTCGATCGGACTTCGGTTCAGTTGAGGCGCGTCCAAGTATCCCCATTACTTCTTAATCGCTACATAATGTGAAACATTACCGTTAGAAATATACACTAGCGCACACATAAGATGGGCCGTTTATTCTTTTGACCCATTCAAGTCACAGACAATTTTAAGGCTCTCTAAAACCTAGATACCAATTTGTAACTAGTCGCATTCATAAATCTGCTATTAAGAAATATATTCGTCTTTAAGTAGCTTAACCAAGAAATTCTATCTTCCTTACTTTGGAATTTAACAGTTCTAACGGGCTTCTAGTGAAACTTGGGCAAACTAGATGCAAAATGATAGCGTATGCAAATGACATCTCTATTTATTTAAAAAATTTATCTCAACAGAATACAAATCCCAATTATCGCAATGAAGTTAGAAAAAAGATAAAAATAAAGATTAATATTTACAAAAAGATAAAACAAAATACAATTTAACAATCTAATGCCCTAACGCTTAGGTCGAGTATAAATACTTTTAAAAGTCAAGCCGAGGATCGCAAGGTCCGAAATACGACAAGAACAGAGGCAACTTTTTCCGAGCAACATTTTTTAGTTGGATTGCCTTCAAAACTCGTAGGGTGAACCAAGGAGTGTCAAGAATACGACCATTCAAGTTACACATAGTGTTAATCTGTGAAAGAGAGTTAAGCGAAAGGAAGGACAAATGTACTATGGAGAGCTGTTTATCAGACCTGATGGAATTTGAAACTGGATCCCAGTCAACGGAATGCATATCACCGCAGATTATTAATGGGTCAAAAGGAAAGAATTGATGAAGGTAAGAAGATATCACAGGAAAAAAATGTCGTGCACAGCGCAAGAACTGTTACAAGGAACATATACAGAGAGAATGACTAAGTGAAGGTTGTTAGGAAAGTAAGAACCATCACACATTCAACTGGAGGAGAAGGATGAAAATTACGACAGAGTGCTCCATGAAGCAATCGTATGGCAATCAATACACCTCCGCCATGCGATTTGCTAGAAATCGAACAATTCCGATCTAGTCGAAATACTTGTTGCAAAGTAAGAACTTCATTGCTATTATGATCGTCTGAAAGCCAAGTTTCCGTGAGGCAGATAATGTTATCTAAGACTAGTGAGGAGTTAAATGATATGATTGGAGCTTCGATCTCAAGCCACGTACGTTTTGGGAATATAAAGAAATTTTACCATTTTTTGAGACTAGGTTCGAAAGGGTGCTTCCCTTTTTCGTGGAAAATTCGAACGAGGTATCCTGATGAAAGTTTTGGCAATTATATCGGGGGGCTAAAAAATGGCGTCTAGTAATTCCTTGTTATCAGCATTGGTGGTTATTTTGAATGAGCTAATCAATCTTCCAGCGATGTTGTCTGGAGTAAGTGTAATGCAGTCCAGGAAGGCTGGTGTTCCATGTAGTTCTTCACAGCAGCAGTACTCGTCTCATATGTAAGTCGAGTCACAAAGACTTGTATAGGAGGAGTACCAACAATTAAAGTTGGTGCCAAATGCATCTGATGTAGATACAAGCAGGTTGTAGATACAAGCAGGCAGTAGACAAAGGCAAAAGTTGAGTCAGTGGTTGTAACGGGCCCGGCAGTTGTTGCTATGCATCAATTGTTTGCATATTATCCCGATATAAAGTCGAGGCAGGTTGCCCAGATAAGCCAGTTGAAACTGTTTGGAGCGCAAGCAGTAATGGGTCAACAAAATATATAAAGTTATTTCACGAGAAGGTATAGTGTTCCATTTTTCAACCTACCGAAGCTTAATGGAACTCCTATGAGCCTATGAAACAAAGTAAACTCTAAGCTTCCATGGAAGAAAATATAATAGAGAAGGTTTGCAAGGCATTGTGTGCTCTTTACAGCTATCACAAGGCTATGGGAGCTACTTAAGAACTGCAACTCCGCATCAAGCGCTCAGGCTGGCTCTCCACTTAATAAAGGGTGTGCAATACGCATTGCGATGGCAGAAAAATGTGTCTAAATGTGTTTTCTCTGGAGTCTGCTTGAAGATGCAGTCGCGGAACCCAACCTAACCTATTTATAGAAAAACAATATTTATAAATCAGTTTTAGAGCGTTCGTCTATTTGTACTCGTGTGTGTGAAATCAATAGAAATTGCAGATAAATCTGTATGTTTGCTGAAATAACGCATAAATCGTTTGAAATGTCAATGCTTTTAGCTGATTTTATTGCATTATAAATCGCACACTTTATTATACCCTCAAAATTCTAAAATATTTTTTCAACCTCTATCATTTATGAGATAATACTAAAATTAACTAGAGTTTAAAAACTAGATGGTAACATGGTTACCAAATAATTCCCATCAAATTATTTGATTAGATAATCAGCTGAATGTGTAGTTACTAATAAAAATTGTGAAATATTTTTTTATTGCCATCCGTGTTAATCTTATTGCATCAAACGAACAGTAAATAAACTAGAGTAGAAACTTCCAAAGGTAATTCATTCTTTATCAACTCTAAAACAACATCAGTTCAAAGACCTCATTATCACTATGGTATCGTAATAATGCCATTATTTACGTGTTATCTTAAATTAAGACGGCAGTTAGGAAAAAAAGATGCATCTTATCTGTAGATGCTGCAAGAGATTGAAACAAAGAGCTGCATATCTTCTATCTAAATAAATCATTAAACCAGTTCTTTGGGACTCTATAAATATACAGATTTTTATTTCCTTGAATTGAGCATGATTTATTTTCGGCACATTTGCCAGAGTTATTTTGATGTCAGGGAACAGTCCAGGATATCAGTTGTCCTTCGAAATTTTTCCATTCGAACCGCTGGGTAAGCGTCAACGAATGATTTCGAAAGTAAAAATTATAGGCTCTCTCAAGGATTTAATGAGACATTCCCATGGAACACCCTACTTAAATATTTAACTCTAAGATATTTCCACAGCTTTTTAATCTTCATCATTTCTCGTGACTGCTGCCTTCTGCAGAAATCGAAAACATGTCTGGAATTTCAATTGGTTTTTTTTTTATCAAGCAAGTGTCTTGAATACGACCAGTTTGCAATCGATTGCCGTCATTAAAGCATATGTGCATGATATAAATATATCTGGAGGTTTGTTGAGTATATCGATTGAAAAGCATGCCAATTATGGTTCATTCAGTTAGAAATTCGCTGATCTGAAAAATATTTCATCAAACGTTTTGTTTAAAAAAAGAGAAATCTGTTAGTATGGCAACATATCGAAATCTGGTAAGTCTGTTTACATTGACATATTTCTTGAAAAATAAACTCGAGAGCTTAGTTTTAAAACACATATCCGGTAATGGTATTGCTCAAAACAAATTCTCATCAGTAGAGGCGATACTTGATAGCAAAATATTGATAAGTTTACAGCTTTTGTTGACTCATGTCGTTAAACTATTTTAGACCATTCGTTCGTATCTAATGACTAATAGTTTATTCGGATTTCAGATTTTTTATGTTGCAATTAAATTTTGATCTGATATCAGTGTAATAAAATAATTTATCTATCAATTTAAGGTCCATTAACTTGCATTTATCAGTTATAGGGGTTTACATTTAGGACAGAATTCTACACTTTCTGTCTCACATCATATAAGTACATCTTTTCAGTTCCAATTACCTATTGTTTACATTACTAAATTCATATTCCATTCGTACATAGCTAAACCCGAATCACCCTTTTTAAATCTTTATTCACTTTCCCTATGTGATTTCCCCGCCTCATTCACAACATCAGCTCAGAACTCCGGTTAGAGGTGAAAGTCCGATCAATTGAAGCGTTTGTTTCAAGTACTAATTTCGTTTCAATTGAACCAAAGTGAAAAGTTGAGTCTACAGACAATTGCTCTAAATATAAACACATTACGTTGGGTTGGTGCAGTACACTGGAAATTGAAAGACGAGTTTTTATTGGTGACTTGTATGTATTTTACAATGTTCATACTTGATTCGATTGTTGGCAGTGATTTTTAATGTTGAGCTCAAAAAATGAATTTTTTGGTTTTGTAGTTGCGAATCAGCAAAATATACATAATATAAATAAATTCTAAGCACAAATTATTATTTTTGAAATTTATTACTTTTATGTATGACTTCTGCGCGTTTAATCTAAAAGTCATCTGGGTAAATCCAAATGGGACCACATTCAATAGCATAAACCATGTATTGATAGTGTCCGTCATCTTACTAACCTGTTGAACGTTCGAATACATTACGAAGCTACGCTCTCTATCTAGAAGCATACATAATCACTAATATAAAGCACTGTAGACTCCGGTGGGCTGAGCGCCTAGCTCGTATAAGCGAAAAGGGGCCTGCTTGGAGAATCCTTTGCAGCTCATTTTAAGGCAAACGACAGCGGTGGAGACCTTTTTCGCGATGGATTCTAAATTTATAAGGAATATTTGTTTCGTTTATAGCCCTAATCAGTCAAGCTTCTAGTAGCTCAACTGAATGCCAAAATCGGCCGGTTCTAAAGTAACATACGTACATTACGCGCTGTTACCCAGAGAACTTTTGTGAGCTTCGCTAAACTTTGTTGATAGAAATATCAAATTTATAAACTTAAATGCTGCTAATTTGTCTTTTAAGTCAACTAAGTGCCAATATAGCGGATTATTGGGTACGTCCAAGTAGTGCCTTGTTTAAGTTATGAAACAAAGAATCCTCCCAACACCACTAAAACAGAAAGCTAATGAAAGACAATTTCTTAGTCATCCACTCCGTTTAGCTTTATACTTAGATTTATCAGATAAAGAGCTTGATGCCTTGTGATTATTTTTGTCCATCGGTGAAACCAAAATTGTCACCAACATTTTACATCTTGGTCTGAAAGAAAGAAAGGAGTAGTATAGTGTGCAACAATTATTGGATAGCTGGATTGCTGAGTAAAAAGCTTGAGTAGCCTAGCGGGTAGAGGACTGGCTTCTTGCGTGTGGGGTTCCTGGTTCGAATCTAGGTTTGGACGAGGGTCCGCGGACCAAGCTTCGAGTTCACTTAACTCGATTAGGTACTTGATTTAAATCAGGGTCGTAGAATTAATAACCCCACACTCGTATTCAAAATGTTTGAAAAATTGTAATGAAGCTCTCTACCAGCTTCAACCCATAGACACGTACGAGAATTGTCGTGGGATTACTTTACTTTTACATTGCTCAGTACCGTTCATAAATTATTTTCGGACATCCTGCCAGGAAGAATAACCTCGTTGGATCAGAAATTAACTACTCCATATTAATCAGGCTTCACTTCAGGCAAATCAGCAACAAATCAGATTTTTTCTCGGTGGCGGTAGATGGTGAAGGCTTTTTGATAGCTGTTTTTCTTTCTTATCAGCTTTAACATCGCATATTAAACAAACTGACAAGACTGACAATTGTGAACTTGTAGAGCCATATTTAGGCAGTTGAATTCTTATCAATTTATCTTAACATCAAAAACGGACTACAGCAACTGGTTGCCTTCTCTTGTGCCCTATTCAATATAGCGTCGATTACGCTGACGACGATAGCATTATGGCTGGGCACGGACCACCACCTTGTCGAATAAAGCTTAATGAAATTCGAAGAGGCGATGAAAAATAACACCCAGAACGTAGCACTGAAATGCCTTCGTTTCAAAAAGATGAATGAACACAGCTTCGAAGGAGTCAAATCAATCACGCATCAAAGATCACAGCCAAGTAAATACATACAGATGAAGCTATCAGCCAAAGCTATTTTGCTTAAATTAGTTTATGCTTCTGTAGAAAATCTATGCTCCTGGTTGCCAGTTCTCATGTATGGTATTTGTCGAAAATGGGCATTGAGAAAAGTCCACACAGCGCTTAGTCCTATGTAACATAGTGCAGCATTTTTGGTCGTATACTCTATGCACGTATTCCACTGGGCTATAAAATATAGCTTCAAATGCCACATCAATACATTATTGGCTTCTTTGCTATGCGCATGGCCTCGACTCTCAAGAAGCATAGTCTCCGCTTCTATGCAACATAGCACCAGCTAATCTTGGCACATATCATTAAAGTAGACTAAATAACTATAGCTGTCCAATAAGCTTGTGTAGTCTACCGGATAGAGCGACGACTTTTAAAGTACAGGGCCATGGGTTTGAATCCGGATTTATAAATTAAAAAATAAAATTTCAAAATTGAAATTACATTTCCTACGAGTGTAAAAATCCCGAAATTTTCTAAAACATAACATTTTGCTTTTGCTCTGCGTTGAGTGCTATAAGGTGTTGAGGACTATTTACATGACTTTTTACGCTCTAATACATCGTTTCTACTCCAATGAATTTTTCGTTATGCATTATAGTGTCAGGTGCTATATTTTATCATAATTCCGAAATCCACTCTGAACATAGTACCAGGCATATATTAATAATGGTCTCTGGGACTGTGCTTTTTCTCAGTATGGATACGAGAACACTACCAGAAGCATGACTGGGTTAAGCCGATATTTTTCCGCCGGTTTTTTGCGAAATTATACCCTTATTTCAACCATATGCATTAACTAGCTATTATTTATACACTCACATGCACAATGCACACTGACCGAATTGCATTCCATACGCATCAAATATCTTACTTTTCCCTATTTTTTATTTTAGTTTTTTTTTCCCGCGAATTAAGGTTAATGTGACAGCTACGCTGATATATTTATTACCTACACCAACATTTTTCTGAGATAAAAACCCCGAAAAATGCAGCTCACTGCCTTCATCTATCAAGTCAAGAAACATGAAAATGTGTCAACAAATAAGAATATTATCATGAAATTATTATCAAACAGATAGAAGAACTGGTAAAATGGTTTCGTAAAATTAACGTATCAGTGATGATATTTTGCAATGTTACATCGTTGGGACTTTTAGATAAGGACTTGATATTATTTAATTTGTATGATAATATTTACGGTTACTACTGAATTATAGTTTGGGATGTTTTTTTTTCTTCAAAGATATAAAATAATGTATTTCAAAGTTTTTATTTTAAAACGGATGGTTGAAATTTCTTGATAATGCGTATATAATCTATGACTTCAAATCGATTGACGTTTTTTGATAAGATATAGAATCGTAAAATTATTTTTGGATTTTCTTGATTTGCAACATTGTTGTTCATAATATTTTTCCTGGTAGGATAGTAAAATTATCAAGAATTATAAATCGAAAATAGTGGCGTTTTTCGCGCCTCTATCGAGTGCTGGTTAGGTTGGTAGCATTGAAAACTACCACAATTCTATCCTAGTCGTTGTTGTTGTTGCTACAGCTTTCGACAGAGGCGCAAAAAAGTCGGGAGTGTTCTTCTAGGATATCACAACATGTATTTGTGAATTACTTTGCGATCATATTTATAATAAGAAGAGGATAAAATATTTACTGAAACCCTCAGATACAACTGTTTTACTAAAATATCAGCTACAATACTAGTTATAAAAGGTAAATGCAATTCATTTGTTTACCATTTATTTATTTGATAATTCATTTATCATTAAACTGCAACCAGTTACTAATCTCTAGTTGTCTAGATATTAAGTTTTTATGCACTTGTTGCGAGAAAGTCGTACATATTCAACCAGCAGCAAGAAAAGGGTATCATACACCGGACATTATTCTGAAATCTCAATGAAGAAGAGGAGTTTGAGTCAAACAGCCGTGCAGGTCGGACGTATTGAATATAGTTTTTCTGATTGACAGATTGAGATTGTTTTTCTGATTAACAGATTGAGCTAGGCAGCAGGTGCTGCACGGGTACCGTAAGTAAGTTGTTATCTTGGAGAATATATTTTAGATATATATTTTCATATAGAAATACCATTTCATAAACACATTTGGTATATATTAGCGAGTAGATTCTCGTATATCCATTAACTGACATTCAAAAATAAAAGAAATTAATTTACTGAAGTTGTCAAATGAACCCACAAAACAGAGGGTTAACAAGCTCTATGTAAAATTGAATGCCGACATCCGCGAAGAAATCTTGTTGGAACCTTTTGGGTAATGCAAACTCCAGCTTCGTGCTTGTAGGGATGCAGAGGAGGTAGTGTTCATACATATTGAAAATGACGCGGATATTTCGGTCTTTGATGATAGTCAAGAGAAACTTAAGGAGAATATGGAGGCCATCGCAAGTGTTTGGAATGCATTTGCTGCTGCTGGGAATCCATCGACACTAGACGATTTTTATCTTTTCATGCAACTACAGGTTTGTGGTGGCAGAAAAAGAGTACATTCTACTTTTTCATTCTCATCTTTCATGACTCGGAAATGCAAGAAAGGTTCCGATGCCTACCCTGACTTAGAGCAATTGTTTAAAAGAGTAGCGCTTATGCTGATCCACATTGTGCTCTGGTGTCACACCTATCAGCTCCAAAACTTGCGGGAAGACAGGCTCCCGATCCGCAAGGTAAAAAAGATTCGACCAAAAGTGGCAGGATCCCACCGATTGGCTGATAGAAACTGGATCAGAAAAGTTTTAGGAAGCCACCTACAAGAGCTTCCATCGAGGAAAAGAAAAAGTCTCAGGATTCAAAATTACAAATAATAATTTCAATAAAACAACGCTGCTCCCAAAAAATATTGAATTGCATAAGGCTTTATTTGATTTGCTGAGAGAGCCATAACCTGTTACGCCTACACTGCAGAAAACATAAAGAAGACAACGGGTTTTCTCAAGAAATTACATACTTTCTAGGTGAATTGCTAGGAGACCAAATTTTCCATCTAAGGAAATTCTCAGAAGTCCGCTCATGTAAGGGGAAAGCAAGGAATATTTATAGTCAAGATGCTAAAGAAGTCCTAAGCATCATACTTTTTGCGTCAGTGCATCCAGTGGAATCGCTTACAGAAGAATAACGTTATGCAGTGCTAAAACTGCCAGCGTTTTGTACATTTGTCTCAAATTGGGTAAATTTCACACAATCTGCCTCACACGCTATGTCAAATACAAGAATGTTTTCGAGCAAGTTTTGCAGAGAAATCTACTTCAAGATGCAAGGAAAATTCCAGACACCAATTCGGGTTTCGAAGACATCACTGTAGCATCCAACAGGTCCATCGAATTGCGTCAAATATTAAAATAGCATTCGAAGATAAGAAGTATTGTTGAGTAGTCTTTTTACACGTAATTCAAGCCCGACAAAGTCTGGCATGAAGGATTTATGTTCAAAATCAAATCAATGCTTCCAAAAAACTTTCACGAAATACTCTCTTCCTATCTCAAGGATAAGGTTAGATCCAAAACCTACTCTACCGCTCAATATCGTGCGCATGCTGATGATGTATCTCAAGGAAGTGTTTTGGGACCTGCAATCTACAAAATCTTCACATCTGATCCCCCAATAAGCGACAAAATAGTTACATCTGCCTTGACGGATGATGTCGCCATTCGTTTGCACTGATCCACAGATCCAGTTTTGACATCCCGAACACTGCGAGCTCACATCTCACTTCTAGAAGAATGGCTAGCAAAGTGGAGAGTAATAATGAATAGCCCCAAATGCGTCTATGTTACGTTCACTAAACTAACTTAAACTAACATGTCCTCAAGTATATTTAAACAATATACCAATATCACTAAGCAGTTTAAGATAGGATTCAGAGCAAAAAAGTTATGTGCGCCGGCCGAATTGATGTGCAGAAACTTTTAACTCTGTATGGACTGAGGGTCTCGCGTTCAAAATGTTTAAATTCACTTTCCAGCAAGGATTATCAAGATCAGTTTTCTTAGCAACAGGAGAGCATTTGTTTGCTTTAACGATGCTATCTCTGGTGGGTTTTATATCCAAGGATCCATCCCTGGACCGATTTTCTTCAACATTTTCACTGCAGATATAAACATATCTAAGATATCTTCCACAGGCATCGATGTTAATCTGTACGCAGATGACATTCTTTTCTGGAACTCCCAGCACAATATTTTCGTACTATTAGAGATAGTGTAAAAATTGTCTTTAAATGACTACTAGCAAATGGTGGGAAGGGCTAAAAATTTAGTCGATAGTCATGAACATTTGTTTTTAATCAGTGGTTGTTAGAGTAGAGAGTTTTTTAATTCATTTATTATAATTCCTGGCAACTATTAACAATGAGAAATAGACATTTAATTGTTATTTTTCACTATTGCTATAAATCGGTGAAGCACTTGTTTAGAGTGTTTAGGGATAGGATAGTTCGTATATAAGATTTTATAACTTTTTTTTAATACCACTAATTTTACAAGCCAATATTCACATGCAATTTTTTTTGATCACCTGAAAGATAGCTATTGTTCACAGAACTGTGTCCTGTCTGATAAACCGATTTGTCAACTGAAAGACAATTTTCAAGTAACACATAAGATAGCGATTTCGAACAAAATTACTGTTTGCGGTTTAAACACATTTTCAGAAGCTTATCTTGTATCTTGTCTTGTATTCTGAAGTAAAAATATACAGACTATAGAAAACTACATTTTAATAAATAGTGAAAACTAGATCCCTCATATTATGAGCCATGGAGACATAAACCACATGTCATTTCCTTTTTCATACTCATTTTAGTTTCAACGAATTCAATTAAATACGCCCAGAAAACCTCAAAATATCTTCACAGTGATATGATAATTATCACGGCTATTGTGTATCTATATGAATCGTGCTTAAACCCGTCCGATGTGTTTATCAAGCATTAATTACACAAATGAGGCTTCGAGAACTTTTTCGACCACAAAAAACTGATATATATTGACCTCATATTAACGAAAAAATCCACTTGCGACTTGAATTTACTTCACGATTAAATATTGCGAATTAAAGCATAAAGTCTATTATGCAGTCTTGGTTCATGAAATTTAATTGACCGTATCCGTGCTGTGGAAAAATACTCGATGTCAGCTACTAAGGAAAGTGAATCAATTGAGCGACATATTAAAATAAAATCAAAAAAATATTAAATCTGTTTGGCTTAGTGCATCATTTTTTACATGGTGTTTATTCATTTAAATTATTCTAAACTTGAACTTGTAGCATTTGCCAAAAAAGCGAAATTTCCGACTGTTGAGAGAGATAACGCAATTTAATTGAAAGATTTTTTTTCATAAATATTTGTTTTCACATTTCCATCTGATAATTCCATTAACGTTCACTTGATATGCCAAATGGCCTCCCAAAGATCGCATTGCACTTCAGAGTTTCGATTGATTTATTCATTTTTTCCACAAAAATTGAAATCAGATTCACTAGGTTGCACAGAAATTGACATTGTTCGATAATTTTTCATACTTGTTTAGAGTAGTATTTAGCACTCCATAGGATTATCGAAGATCAGTGGGTTTGTGTACACGTAGAAAAAATAAGCAAATTAGTGACACAATCACAAATATTAGATTATGCTTTACACTTTCCATTACGGATGAGAAGTAATACTACAGTAAACTAATCAAACGCATATATGTATGTATATAATTATGTACGTATAGGTATTGATAACTACTTACAACGCTACATGCAAGCAAAATATAAACAAACAAGTGAACGACCGTAGGTGTGGTTTTTGCAAGTATTTAATAGACATCAAGAGACTGGGTTTATAGGCAAAGTATAAAATATTAATTAATTTATGCAATTAACATAAGACTCGTGTTTTTCTCTCATTGCTAATGCATAATGGATACGTCTGTGATGCATTTGTTAATTTATTCATTTAAGTAGAGTGAATTTAGCAATAAGATCTCCATTAGGCAAATTTTGCTTAGCATACCGCACTTTTACAAAAAAAATATGTATACAGGGTGTTTCGAACCTGATGGCAAATGCTGACCTCATAGTATTCTTGAAATAATGGAATCGTATAGAAAGAATGGTTATCCCGAAATGGGTTTGCTCATTCGTCACCTTCAATGCAGTTTTCTCTGACGATTTTCCAATTGAATCAGGTGTACCTGAAGGTTCGATTCTTGGACCAATTCTATTCATTCCTTCATTCATTTTATTAAATTCGTCTAATCCAGACTGTACACATACAATAGAAAATAATTATTCTTATATAGAATTCGTTTAAGTGATACTGTGCTGTAGATGCATGAAAATCAAACATATAGTAAGCTTCGTTAAAGCATCTACTTATTACAATGACTGGTTCATTACAACTATAATTGGTCCTATGTTGAGCGACCGACAAAAAGTTCACCCGCCTGACACCTTTGTTATTAATGTTAAAAGTAAGTAGGCTTAAAAAGTAGTTTGAGTCAATGGTGCCTTCCAAAATTCTTGCACCAAATAAGATTTTGAAATTTTGACGTCAAGAGTTCAAGGTATCCATTTGTAAAAGATTTAAGCGATCTTGATAAGGAGGTAGATGTAAAGGGTCATACCACGGAAGACCGCGGGGGCAGAAATGTAAGAGCCTTGGATGGACTCAATTTGGTCAATGTAACCTTTTTGATATGGCGCCCATACAATACTTGCGTATTCGATAATAGGCCTGACTAAGCTGCAAAAGAGGGTCGTAGTTAGAAAAATATCGTTGAATTCTTTCGAACGCCTTCTAACAAAACCTAAGGCATAGCTTAAGAACTATATATAGCTCGGAAAGTACGTGAATTGCGATACGATTTGCAATATTTCCCCCCTGATTACGAGAAGTAGATAGCAATATCCAAGTCCAAGTTGAAAAAAGACAGAAAGTACCCCGCCAAAATAAGACACGCCCTTTTTATATGATCAGATACGTTTCTCATTCCCACTAGGCAATATACATGTGCTTCGCCAAAGAGACTATTTTAACGAATGGCGATTTATGCAATATTGATTTTCTTAAAACATTTTCCGAGTATTAAAATGGTAAGCTACAATGTAGTTAACGCGGAATACTACTTTCGATACCATTTGGCGAGGAAAAGGAATATCTCCGACACTTTTATGCAAGCCAATACAGAGAATTTTGTTTGTTGCCAGTGAATATTCGCTGCGCTTACTGATTCGGGATGGGATTATACGCACGTCAACACATTCATATCAGCTAACACGGGTATATACATTCTCACCTGTCGTTTGAGCGTATGCTTTTCTCACTTTTTCATATGATAAAGTGAACTAGTATGGTTTCGGTTCTTCTTAGGTGCCAGCTGATAGTAAATCCTTCACTCCCTGCCAATCTCTTCCATCAATCAATCACGTAGTTTCAGTGCTATTTATTAGTTTTTATGCTATGTCAATGCTAAGAGAATCAAGGTTTCTCGCCAAAATCAAAAATTGTAAAATTAGAGCGCTTATTCCTTTTCATTCATAAGGTTTCTCCCATAACATCAACACATTGCATTTTGAAGCGATCAAACGTCGTTATTTTGCTCATCAAAAAAGGAATCGTAGCATTGAAAAGCTGCGAAATTCTTAAGCTTAAAGGCCGCAGCACACGCATGGCGAACGTTTCGGGAAGACATTCGAGAAAACATTCGAAGAGAAGTTCGGTGAAGACGGCTTATCTTATGAAATCTATCTGTTCACTTAAACTTTGCACCCTTCCGCATGGTGCGAAGACATAGTGCGCAGATAAGCATATCGAGTAGTCAGGTAGTATTTATTCAATCTCGACCCTAATCTTTAAGAGCTATAAGAGCTTATTGGAAAGCTATTGTCTAGTGCTTTAGTCTAATTTAATGATATGCACAGAAAATAAGTTCATACTAGTTGGGGCTATGTTAACTAACACCTGAGACTATGTGCATAGCAGAAAGGCCTATGGTGTATGGGAATTTGACATTTTCAGCTATATTTTATAGCTCATAGCACTTGTGATCATAAATGCTGCACTATGTTACATAGGACTATGTGTTATGTGATTTTTTTTCTGTAAAGTCGATGTGCACAGGTTTCAATTTTTTAACTGGCTACGAAACCAGTGCTGAGTGTAGTATTGTAGTATATTTTATAGTTGCTCTATATTATTATTTTTAATTTAGAAGAAGCATAGGGTGGCTTGTTTGCATTATTATACTTCTGCCAGGACTATATATTTATGAAAAAGTACGAAAATTGTTTGTCCTTCGGGTTCGTTGTTATTATTTCAATCCCCTTTTATTATACTTTTGTACTTTGACAATTTTGGAAGTTTTTTAGGCATTTTATGAGGCTTTTATTGAACCTGAGAGCTTTGAGGTGACATATACTTGCGTTTACTCCCGGTGTTGGTACTCAGGATGATGCACCAGTAGATCGAGTAATTCAGAGACCCATACAAACACTTTGCAAAGACAATAGTACGAAAATGTTTTTGACGTGAAAAATTGATCCAAGGAAATCGTTCTTCATGCTGTTTTCGTTGGTTGAAGCAAGAAATAAATGAATTGTTGTGGTAACCGATACATCGTATGCCCAGGATGTTAATTTTACTCAGCTTGAAGAATAATATCAAAAATAAACACCAAAATAATTCCAAATCACCTTGTTGACTATATAATCATCCAACAAAACAAACTAAAAATAACAGTTTTGATTGTTCACTAAAAAGAAAGACACTGCTTATGTCGTGTGAATGGTCAACAGAAAAACTCAGTTATGCGAACTATTTCTTTGCAATTTTTTTTTTTTGCTCTCTAATCTGAGTGCTTGATCTCAGTTATTTCGAAATATGAATGGTTGGATGATTGAATGGTTGGTCTGCACATGGCAATGCTATCGAAGGCCAACAACAATTGACCTAATATTTAGAAAAAACGTGCTATGCTACAGCTCACGATTTATTCAAACATTCAAAGAAGAACAAATTGAATGTGTTGTAATAGAGCATGAAACAACACTTTTAAAGATTTTCTTCTAACTGGAACTCTACACTGTGATTATTATATTATCCATGGTATGTTTTTCAAATCTGGTGTATGTAAATACTACTACTATAGATGCGAAATTCCACTATTTTAAATTACTGCTATAATAAATTTAGCTGGTAGAATGAGCAATAAAGTGAATGTTTGTATACATAATTTAATCTGAATTAAGGTGTATTGTTTCTTGAGTGAAAGCCACCGACGAAAACTGCATGAATCAAAAAGTGGAAAAGTTATCAGATACAGATACATATTTAGAGATTTGCGCATATTCCACATGCATGCTACATATACTCTAAAATAAAATAAATAGTTTGCAGTTACGCACAATATATTTTACTAGCAAAAACTAAATCTTGATTGAAACTAAACTTAATTGCACACCACCCTGTACAGCTGGCAAAATTAAGTGATCGTAAAATAAATATCACTTCGATGGCAACATAGTGATACATATGCATGAAGTAGCTAGATTTGCTATAAGAATATACATATGCATCATGCAAACACTTATTTAGACGGACACGATTAAAACTAAACAGTGATAAGAAATCAGAAATGATGCTTTCAAAATAGTGAAATCAAGTTGAAGCTGTTTGCAACTACGAAACGAAAATATAATTATCCAGTGCAAATGCGGGTACTCTTTTAATACTGTTCTTAGCCAGAGAGATCTTGAATTTTTTTACTATGTGCTTTAAATAGTTTTTAGACGAAAAAAAAATTACTCATATATTGAAGATGTTTTTTCTAATAAAATCAATATTTTTTGTGCTTTATATTGCAATTAAGTTCTCAGATAGTGTTCTTAAATATATTCTGCCATTTTTTTCTTTCAAAGTTCATTGGAATCAAGTTTTAAAACTATAGTCTTAGTAATTAATCTCAATGATTTTCAAAACACTTTTTGAAACATGTGAATATTGGTTGACTGCTCGCATGTTTTCAAATATATTTCACGCACATGATAAGACTTCGCATGTGTCGCGAAGATATGCGTGTGTGATTAGACTAGACACTTAGAGGCAGGTACAGCCTAGGTAAGATGGATTTACTGCAATATATTTTTCGAGGTAAGATTTGTAATGGTGGTGGCATAAGAATTGCATAAGATACTTTTTTGCTTGTCTGGCAAATATTTATAGAAAGAAGCTTGAAAACAAAACCGGAAAACTATTTTGATGGGAACATTTATTTTTGGGGAAAATATATGATTAAGGAAAAGTGAGCGAAATTAAAATAATTACGAGTTTTATCACATTACCCACATCTGAAATGTTATAAAATTTTTGCGTGAAAATTGTTTGGTCTTATACAATTACGAGAAAAGCTAAATCATGCGTAAAATTAAAACGAATCACATGATTTTCTCTTGTGCTGCAGTGCAACATACTTGGCTCGGATTGCAGACATTCAGCCGACATGCATTTTCTTCAAATTGACTTGATTGACCGGAGTCATTGACATTATCGTCTGAGCCCAATTGAATCGGGTCGAATCGACGAAATAACGGCTTACGGCGAAAAAAGACCTAATCATCATACATATTGACAACGTTGCAGCTTTAATATTTTGATCACAAATGTTTTATTTTTCATATAAGTAGCTCTAGAGAACTACGGCCTCAACGTTGGAGTACCGTAAGGCACTGTATTATATCCGACACTTTTTTTTCTATTCATTAATGATCTTCTGTGTAGAACTTCCAATCCTACTCTTTTGAATCTAGCAGGAACGTCAAATTTATCAATCGATATAGCATATTTATTTTGTTAAAGGGAGACATTTCGAGCATTTACGCTTAGGGCGAACCGCCCCGCTATACTTTCAATACCGCCAAAATCAAATGCAGTATCCTTCCTACAAACTTTGCACCGTTTCCGTTTTGGTCTTTTATTGGATACTCTGTGGATATTCTCAATTAACCCTCACCGAATATACTTGGTATCAAAATCTTGAGAATCACCTCGTCCTTTTAAATCGATGCAAGAAATATTTTCTACAAATCTGACTTAGCAAAAACATATAAAACTCACAATGGGCATAGACTTTAATATAGCCCCCATAGTTGGGCAGAGGTAGGGCGCGCTGTACTAATCGAGTTAAACATAGTTCAAAGGAAAGCTTCCTAGTTTAATACCAATGATTCCATTACTTCTCAAATTGAGTTCTTTAAGCACAAATTAATTATCTATTTAAATATCCTTTAGTTGTGGCCTATCTCTACCTTAGTTCCCTCTCGACGAAGTTGTGCTAAAGTATCAAAGACAACAAACAACATAAAAAAAACCCTTGCCTTAAAAGCCTTAACCTTTTTCCTTAAAATGAGCAAAGTGAAAGCTCAGTGATCACGTGGTGGTGGACGGAGCAAAGTGTGTTAACTGTGGTATCGAACATCTAGCTAGCTAGCATGATGGTTGAATCCAAAGACCCTCAAGGAGACAAAATACGCTATCTAATGAGCCTCGCGTCAAGTCAATGATTCTTTTTCTTAGCTCTAACACAAGCAATGGCTTTAAAAAAGATTTGATAAAAGTATCATTTTAAATTTTACTAAAGCTTAGTACTGTGTTCGATTTCACGTGAAATTTTCATACGAAATTTCCCGTGAAATCTGTTTCGGTGAAAATTTAGCTCGAAAATAAGCAGGAGCTGTACTCAATTTTCAGCACGAAAAGTTGCTTTGAAGTTGCTTTCGCTTTGAAAATATAGATGGCATTGATACATGTCTCCAATCATTTCACGCCAATTTAGTTTGTATAGTTCATTCTTTCGAGCTAAAAAGTTACATTTGTTGTTTGAATTTGAAAATTGAATAGTGCAAATGTCTTTCCAATAAGAAAATCGATCGAAAATTGAAATTCTTGACATTTTATCCGTCAGAAATGAGCAGTGTCTCGGCTTTTCTCCATTGCTAAAATTTTCGCTCGAAAGAATGACCAGATAATGGAGACATATCAAAATTTTGCTTCCACGATTAACTCAGTATCAGCCTTAAGAGTAAAACGGCAAAACTCTAGTGCATAGGAACAGCTAGAGACACTGTATTTCGAAGAAAAGTAGACACGTGTTTATTATTACAACCACCTGTTTCGGTAGTATTTTACCACTTTAATCCAAAAACTGCATTGAAACTCATAGGGTAGAAAGGTTTCCTAGGCTATCACTCGCATGAATTTCAAAATTTAGGAAAGTAAAACACTTGTGGCTTATATTCATTAAGGGATGCTTTTTTATAAAACTTTGAAACCAGCATTTTCTAAAACATATATGATGAAAATGCTCAGTGCCTGCAACAATTAACCACAATTGCTTCACGTCAAAAACCCTGTGAATTCCGTTTTCATCCGATGACTTCATCGAAAGTTATAGGGACAGAAATATATTTGGGGATGAAATTCGAAAAATTTTCAATATTTGAAACTTATTTTCTGTGTAGACGTGTGCCATATGAAAATTTAATGGTAGCAATTGTTGGTATAACACGAAAAAGCTTATTGCTGGAAGAGTTTTGCATACACCAAATCTAATAGTCAAATCTACTTTACATTGAGGCAAACCTACCCAGTGAATTTTGTTTCGATCCGATAGCTGCATTAAAAGTAATAGGGGTAGAAAAAAAATGAAGTTTTCAACCCGCAAAGCTTCTCAAATTTCCGAAACCCAAATGTTTGTTTTTTGTTGCCACTATGTACAAAATCATTACCATTTAAATATTTAATGATAACATAAACATGTTTCATAAACATCTAGTCAGACAATTGAAGGAAGCTTACCTACCTCCTCTTCTAACAAGTCCCCGAAAAATTATCTAACTGATAGCCATACTAGAATGTCAAGGCGACCAGTACAGAATAACTTGAAAGAATGCACGCTTTTCAAGGAGCATCTAGTATGCTATTGAAAGAGCCTTTAGATGTGGAGAACGCTATCATTCTTCAGTGTAAGACGTTGAGTTCTTATACTCCACTTACAAAAAGGAGCGTCCAAACGTTATTCGATTCTTCCCGCCACTGAAGCAAGTGAGCAATTGCGCAATATTGAGCGCTGCTGAACAAATTTATGACGATGGGAGGGCTAAGTTCCGACAAGAAAATGCGGAAAAAACTTTAGTCTCCAGCGTCTTGCATTAGGGTATTTTAATTTATTTATTAAATATATACAGCTGTTTACTATTCATTCATCATTAATATAATTTACAAAATCAAACTATAGCTTGTTGATACATAATAAAACTAGTTTCACTGGTGTTTTTTTTCTAATTTTCGATATTTCAAAATAATAGTTTGAAGACCTATAGTTATTAATATTAATTCCTCTGAATAAAAGAATGAGTTTAATTTTTTTTTTTCGAACCGAAAATCGAAGCTTTCAATTTCACTCAACCTTTCGCTTTGGTTGAAGACGACAGCAATGGCGGAACATCGGCTCTGGTTTTGGCTGAAAAATCAACTTTGGTCGGATACTATCTATTTTTTGGCAAATAGTTATTTTCTACAGATATATAGTGGTATCTATAACGCCTTTACCATCTTAATCCCTAAGCCCAAGACGAATTACTTTACTTTACCTATAAATTTACTAAAATGAGTGGCAGTTCATGCTTTGGAGCGACGAAACAAAAATAATTCGCTTTGGCAAGAGATTTGTAAGGTGGCCAAGAATTAAGAAATTCGATCCTCACCCCACCTCAACTTATTTAGGCAGATATACAAATATCAAAAATAAAATAGCTTCAATCATCAGCAACACAAATATCACCCAGCAATACAAATATCAAAAATAAAATAGCTTCAATGATCCAGAGGCTTAACCATTGGCCCAGTTGCCAAAGTAATAAGGAAAACCCAGTTGCAGATGCTCATATTGAATTGAGCCAGAAGAAGAATTGCAATTAGAAATATATCAGAGTATGAAAACAATTGATCGATAAATTTGTATAGAGGTTGATTTGCTTAAAACCATTGGAGAGGAAATGGTTCTTTTTTAATGTGGTGCCTCCCGTTGACAGCAGGTGTACAAATATTTAATTATAGTCTCACCAACAAATATCGAATCAAAACGGTCTGTTACATGGGGAATAAATTCAGAAGCAGGCTTGACGATGAAACTTTTGATGCTTTGCTATTGTTCGATCTAACGTCCTAAAAAATGTGATTTTACTTTAAATGTTTATTTTCATCTCAACAATGTCTTCTGTAATTTATGCAGTGAAATACTTTTTATTGTATGGCTGAAGTTTTTTCACTATATACGACTCAAGTTATTTTTTTAAAATAACAAAACAGTTTATAATCTACTTATTGTTGTAGTTTTCAAATGAGCTCGGCACATAATACAGTATGTTTACTAGAAACTGTTAGAAATAATAAAAGCACTGCTAATGTGCTTGGCCTATTTCGTTCTTTTCGAATCTCATGATGCCGAGAAAAGAATTAACTACGAAAAATATATTCGTTACTTTTATCATGAGAAAAAATATTTACAAATTCTTACTGACACCAACCAACCCAATCCAATTTTTATCCCTATTGTAAAAAGGCTTTAAGATTTTTGCAATATACAACCAAAAAAACCTCAGCAAAGAAGGAAAAGAATTTAATTTAATAAATATATAAACCCAAATGTGATTTTAAAGCTTTATTTTTCAAAATTTTGCCAAGCAACAAAAACTTTTCCTTACTGTCCAAACTAAGACTTGTGTTTATGTCGCCCCCTTTGAATTGAAGATTTATTAAACAAATACAAAATAATGAGTTTCATTGTCACAAGAAAAAATTCCCATTTGCATATGATTGCGGATGGTTGAAAATTAGTCATTTGAAAGTATTTAATGAGCTAGAGATTTTTTTTCTTCACAAATATCAAATTCAGTAACTGAGTTAGAAGTGGATTAGTAAACTGATATTCATGACTGATTTTAAAGTGGTGTTCACACTATGAAATGCTTATCGTATATTTTACAGTATCATCGAAAAGTTTCGACTTAGAATTTGACAGTGTGGCATGTTTGATTTAGAAGTAACTTTTCAACTTCCTTATAAATAACAATTTTGTAAAGAAATTTTACAAGTTCATGACATTCTGCAGCATGAACAATCAATAGATGTGATTCTTTAATAGCTTTTATTACTTTATTAGTGGTATGGACATAAAACTTCTTCTAGCTTCCCTATACGTTCAAAACGTGTATGCGCATTTTGCAACATTTATAGGTACTATAAATTCATACTTTTACTAATCACCTAATCAAATGTTTGCCCTTTCTTTCTCAGAAGCCATGCAATCAACACCTTCTATTAAACTTAATGAAATGTTTTGTCACTTGCTGTAAACCTAATCATCCTAATTTGCTCAAAACAGAATACGTTTTAATGTGTTGCTGTTGCGATAACTAATTTCAATAACAAGAGTAAATATGTAGCAAGCTGCTCTGTCTGTTCAAGTGCTTTAGCGGAACGAGTGCTACGTGGATAAATAAACAAAACTCTTACTTGTTGCAGTCACACTATTTTTTCTGACCCAGTCAGTATCTACGTTGGCAATTGCAGCAGCTGATTGTCCCTCTGCTCTCAGCAACGATCTTCTCTTCTCACAGAGTACAGGTTTTCTTCCACATTCTTGAGGGCAGATTAATTGTAATTTTGTGTATCCCACTTTGGACAAAATCAGAATTGGTAGCTTCGATTACAAAAGAATTATCGTTGTTGACAAATTGGGTACACAATTAAAACAACCACTTTCGCACTGCTAATTCGACTAACAAATTTACACAGTGAAACGATAAAATCGATCAAAGAGCAATAACTGATTGTTATTGGAAGACGATAAGATTCGATTAGGCAAAGATTCTCGATTTTCCGTCAACAATTTCAGCCGACACTAAACACTTTCCAATCGGTGTGCAAAAAGCACACGAAAATCTCTCGATACTAGGCTCGGAAAATATTCTCTAGTGACTAGTGCGGCATTTCTGTGCTGACTGCCGTTCAAGGAAATTCCTCCACACCAGCAGCAGCAGTAGCACAAAGCGTGTTTTGCTGCTACTGCAATCTAAAATCATGCAAGTTGGAGTCGAAAGGGGATTTCTTCTCGGTTTTTACGTATGGAACGCTAGCTGGTCTTGCTTCTTACGTAAAAACTCGTTTCTTAGCGACTCAATTGATATTTTGCGGATGTTTTGAAGTGTTTGAATAACGTATTCAATACGATAGAGAGGAGGTAAATCGAAAGGCAATGGTTACTGTCCGTTCATATATTACTGATCAATTGAGGAGGGGATTTATTTTTTGCTAAATTTCTCGTTTCGGCATGAAATATACGCGTTATCGTGGATTAGTTAATACACTCTCGAGCTTCGCACTATTTGGCCCTGAGCGATTGACGAGGCATTTTGCATGTGATTACATCACTGACATCGATCTTAAAAAAATACCACCAGACAAGAAATAAATGAATCTTACTTAAGCGTAATGTTATAAATAAAATTACCTGAATGAGTGGATGAAACTTAGGATGTCCAGTCCTGGAGCTTGCTGTCTGTCAGCTGTCAAGGTGGTGCAGTCTGGCCGGTGATGCAATACCATCCAGTGGGGTTAAAAGTAGGATTTCAGGATATCCGTCACGAAACTTTATTTAGCCAACATATGGGAACGACCTGAATCACTAAATCGAACTTATTCAGGCAACATGAACTTTTCATTGGGCTATGGAAATCATTTCAAGAACAACTGACACACGACACTACAATTATCGAACCGCACCAAACATGAACACCGAAATAAAAGCAATATACTTTTGCGATGCACTGCTAAGTCCCAAATTGATTTTGTCACCGGAACTCTGATAATTCCCTTGTAGTATAAGTAATTCCAACGAGATAACAGTCGAATTTCCAAAAGTGAATGTAGTGTGAAGGACGTTCGTTCCACGACTCGGTCTCAGGCCAATTAACCAAACACAAGGAATGATATTCCAAGAGTTTTTAATTTCGCACGATGGACGGAAGTCTGTAGTTGCTCGATGGACTGGCACAAACTGCGGAGGAGGAAAATTTTAATCAGCTCGCTGGGTCGACAGAAGTCGTTTCGATGGATGTAGCACTACCTTTTCGTCCACACTTCACTACCTTCACAATCTGTCAAAACGAGACTGTGCATGATATAGCTGCTCCAAAAGCATAGCATAGCATCACGTTAGCAAGTGTCAAAATTCGCAGTAGCTACGTGAAGCAGCTATGGATATTGGACAGCCAAGAGCTGCTACGAAGGCAGCCTTTACGCAGGAAATTCAAAAATAATTTTGTTTCAATTTTTTTATTGTAATTTTTGCATTTTCGTGGATCAGTTCAATACTTTCATTGCACTTTTGAAACTGTATGAAATTTAGGAGTTTTCAACATACAGCTGCACAATCCATTAAAATTTTCCTAACATATTTAAAACGTATCATTTATTTCCGGCTTTTGACGACATATATGAGAAAAAGAGCAAAAAATAATCGTTGAAAATTTGATAATACAGGAATCAGAGCACCCGGCCTTTTACGATTCATGCTTGCCTTCTAAAAACTCAAGATGAGCTGCGCTATGTACAAGCCAACTTAAAACTCGAGTTGAGTTTAAGCGTTTAAAAGCCCGTATTTAATTTATGCTGTCACTATTTTCAAATTTATTCCTCATCTCCTTTGTCACAAAATCGCAAAAACTTCTTTTCATTTCAATTTCCAATTGAAAATGTCGTTTAAACTGCATGTCAGCTGTGTACGCACGGCCATTTTGCCTTAGCTACTTTCTAGCTATCCTCCAGACTACGAGCAGCGAATAGCTGGGGTGTGTTCAATGTGCATGCTATAGCTGCTCCAAAAGCATAGCATAGCATCACGTTAGCAAGTGTCAAAATTCGCAGTAGCTAGGTGAAGCAGCTATGGATATTGGACAGCCAAGAGCTGCTACGAAGGCAGCCTTTACGCAGGAAATTCAAAAATAATTTTGTTTCAATTTTTTTATTGTAATTTTTGCATTTTCGTGGATCAGTTCAATACTTCCATTGCATTTTGGAAACTGTATAAAATCTAAGAGTTGTCAACATACAGCTGAAAAATCCATTAAAATTTTCCTAACATATTTAAAACGTATCACTTATTTCCGGCTTTTGACGCCATATATGAGAAAAAGAGCAAAAAATAATCATTGAAAATTTGATAATACAGGAATCGGACCACCCGGCCTTTTACGCTTCATGCTCGCCTTCTAAAAACTCAAGATGAACTGCGCTGTGTACAAGCCAACTTAAAACTCGAGTTGAGTTTAAGTGTTTAAAAGCCCGTATTTAATTTATCCTGTCACTATTTTCAAATTTATTAATAATCTCCTGTGTCACAAAAGCGCAAAAACTTCTTTTCATTTCAATGATTTCAATTTCCAATTGAAAATTACGTTCAAATTGCATGTCAGCTGTGTACGCACGGCCATTTTGCCGTAGCTACTTTCTAGCTATCCTCCAGACTACGAGCAGCGAATAGCTGCTACCTTAGCAGCTATTCCGGAATCTTGGACAGCCCGACTGTCAAATAGCAAGCATCAGAAAGTAGCTATTTCGTGACATTGGACAGCCAGAGCTGCTAAATTAGCAGCTAATAGCTGCTATAGCATGCACATTGAACACACCCCTGCTACCTTAAGGCTGGTACTGAGTTCGAGTTCACGTGAAACTTTGACATTTCCCAATTATCTGTTCATTCTTTCGAGCGAAAATTTTGACAATTGAGAAAAGCAGAGACAATGCTCATTTCTGACGGATAAAATGTCATGAATTTCACTTTTCGATTGATTTTCTTATTGGAAAGACATTTTCACTGCTCCATTTTCAAATTGAAACACCAAATGTCACTTTTCCGCTCGAAAGAATGAACTGCACAAACTAAATTGGCGTGAAATGATTCGCAACATGTTTCAGTGCCATCTATGTTTTCGAAGCGAAAGCAACTTCAAAGCAACTTTTCATGCGAAGAACACAGTACCAAACTTGCTTATTTTCAAGCGAAATTTTCGCCGAAACAGATTTCGCGCGAAATTTTGTATGAAAATTTCGCGTGAAATCGAACTCAGTACTATGCTTTAAGGCTGGTACTGAGTTCGAGTTCACGTGAAACTTTGACATTTCCCAATTATCTGTTCATTCTTTGGAGCGAAAATTTTGACAATTGAGAAAAGCAGAGACAATGCTCATTTCTGACGGATAAAATGTCATGAATTTCACTTTTCGATTGATTTTCTTATTGGAAAGACATTTTCACTGCTCCATTTTCAAATTGAAACACCAAATGTCACTTTTCCGCTCGAAAGAATGAACTGCACAAACTAAATTGGCGTGAAATGATTCGCGACATGTTTCAGTGCCATCTATGTTTTCGAAGCGAAAGCAACTTCAAAGCAACTTTTCATGCGAAGAACACAGTACCAAACTTGCTTATTTTCAAGCGAAATTTTCGCCGAAACAGATTTCGCGCGAAATTTTGTATGAAAATTTCGCGTGAAATCGAACTCAGTACTATGCTTTAGCAGCTATGCCGGAATCTTGGACAGCCCGACTGTCAAATAGCAAGCATCAGAAAGTAGCTATTTCGTGACATTGGACAGCCAGAGCTGCTAAAATAGCAGCTAATAGCTGCTATAGCATGCACATTGAACACACCCCGGAATTCAGTCGGAATTATGATCGGAATGGATGAAATCGGCAAAATGCATGTAAAATTGTGGAATGGGCAGGAATGGGTAAATGTCAATGTGACAATTTCAGAGTAAAAGGAATGAATGGGAATTGAACGTGGCTTGTGGAGTTTAGTGAATATTCTGACCGGCAGGGTGTATGTAGATCCGGTTGAAAGGTGTGGTGAATAGAAGTCGTGGACGGGTCTTGAGATGGTTTTTTTTGGATTTTGTAAAAAAAAAAAAACATTAGTTTACGTTTTTCATGTGAATATAATCTGAAGCACAAAATTGAAATAATGTATTAATTACGTGTAACTTAACAAAATAAAAAATTAACTGGTGAATGTAGGTTAATGTAGTCTCGTAGATAGTAATCCAAGACGCTTTGCTACAGAACGCTGTAAAACTCTGGTAAAAAAATAATCTAATCAATAAAGTGTATAAATTAAAACAACTGGATAGTGCCTGTCATAATTCTTGGTGGGGCCCATAAAATAAATCGTAAAAGACAAAAAAATTAAACGCAAAATGGTAATCGAAATGAGAGAAAATGATATATTGGCAAGTAAAAAAACTAGACCATAAAAGACAGAAATCTTTCCTTAACTTAATCAGTAGGCGCATATTTCCATTCCAAATAAATGAACTAAGCACTTTCCCAGGCAATTGGTGTATTGTTTTAAAATACTTTCTCTTATCGAAATCTACGTCCTTGGATTCTATCTGTCAATCGCATTCTTGTCTTCGTTGTGTGTTCGTGTGTGCGTTCATAAGTTCAATGAAGAGTGTATAGGAGAGGTCTGGTGGTTTTTTTTATTTTTTCTCTTAATCGATGTTAAAATTTTATCACTGCAACAGCTAAAAACGCACTATAAGGATTTACGTAAGATCTTGCCAAATTAAATAATACAAATTAATTTTTTAACCCTCGTTCAACTCGTTGTTGAAGGTGGAGGTGAAGCAGGGGTTGAGAACGTTGGCTCGTGTACCATCAACTTTTTGACGTTTTCCTGCCGTTCATCCTCACTTGCGTCTAAATCCCGCATGAGTGATTTTTTTGAATAAATATTCAAATAAAAATCATTCATCCAATTTCGTAATGATTTTATTCATTTGTGCTGGTAGATGTTATTATCTACTTAAATTTCACTCAATTCTCAAAGTGGTTAATAAACTAATGACGAAGCCGAATCACAAAACGGACCAACCCGAGTATTGGGCTGATCCATGTAAGCGATAAAATCAACTTTAAAAGAGAATCGAGAAGAATTTTTCGTATTTATTTGCTGCATCTAAAAACTCTTAATTCAGCCCCAGAATGTGCTTAGGAAGCATAAAACTCACCCTAATAAAATATCAGGGCAACACGTTTATTTGAGAATCTGAATTTTCTACTATTTTCACGGTAAATGAAAAGTTATTGAGATCGTTATCTGACAAGTTCTTGAAATATTGCATCTTTGCGTCTATAATTGAGCTGGTTTAGCACCTGAGAGCACAAGCTTTCAGTGTCTGAGGGCAATTCTCAGAGGTTTCTGCCTTGCAGTTCATAAATCAAACTTTTTTAGCCGTGAATGAAAATGAGCAACCCTTTTTCTATGCCATAGAAAGTATCTTTTTACAAATTAAGAACATAATCTCTTGACAACGAGATTTTTAAGTCTTAAATATGAGAGCTTCAAGGTCTAAAAGAAACGCTCTCCAGGTTTGAAAACAAGTATCTTCAAGGATAAGAAATGAGCCCTCTCAAGGTTTAGAAAGTCTCCTCCCATTGGTATGAAACAAAAATCCTCAGGTTATAAAGTCCTCAAGGCCTAAAAACGAGCCTTCTCATGACCTAAAAACGAGCTTCCTGAAGGCCTAAAAACGAGCTTCCGCAAGGACTAAAAACGGGCTTCCTGAAGGCCTAAAAACTAACTTCCTTAAGCACTAAAAACGAGCCTCCTCAAGCCCTAAAAATGACCCTCTCAAGGTCTAAAAACGAGCCTCCTCAAAGTATAAAAACGAGTCTCCTCAAGGCATAAAAACGAACGTTCTCAAGGCATAAAAACGAATGTTCCCAAGGCTTTAAAACGAAACCTACTGAGGGGCTAAAACGAGCATATTTAAGACCTAAAAGTGAACTTCCTCAAAGCCTCAAATTGCACCTCCTCAAGACCTAAAAATGAAGCTTCTCAAAGTCTAAAAATGAACCTTATCAGAGTCGAGTTCTTTGAGAGCTGAGTTCTTTCAGAGCCGAGTTCTTTCAGAGCCGAGTTCTTTCAGAGCCGAGTTCTTTCAGAGCTGAGTTCTTTCAGAGCCGAGTTCTTTCAGAGCCGAGTTCTTTCAGAGCCGAGTTCTTTCAGAGCCGAGTTCTTTCAGAGCCGAGTTCTTTCAGAGCCGAGTTCTTTTAGCGCTTAGGACCAAGCTCTTTCAGAGCTTAGGATATTTTGTGTTTTTCTAATACGCTGTGAGGCCCGTATCTATGGCATCAAAATACCGTTTCTTGCGCCTGCATTCTAAGGTCAAAAGAAAGTCATTTATCTTTTTCAGGTTTCCCTAAAAAATCCTACCACGCTATGAAAGTAATTTGAAGTGCTTTTTTAGTGGTCTACCGATTTGGTTCACGGATAATATTGTTCTATGGCCTTTAATAAGGGGTTATATGCAGTCAGGATGGGGTTTTTTTAAAAAAAACAAGCCACTATTTTGTTAAAAATTTATGCTTTGCTTATTCCTTCGATTCCTACTAAACTAAAACAAATCTAAGGAAAAATTCTTGGAAATTACTTTTTTCGGTCTGCAGACTGCTTATAAATCTTTAAATAATTATCGAAAAATCTGTTTACACTTAAACAACTAAAACACAAATACCCAAAATATTAACAAGTTAGAAAGCAAACACATTCAATTCATTTTCACTCGAGAAAAACAGAGGCTCGAGGAACCTTACAAAGCTCAATAGAATTCAATTTCAAATTGAATGCCGCCCCATCAAAGCCCTCGAACACTTCATTTCTCCTTTCATTTATTATATACTTAAATTTCATGCTTTCGAAATTCTGAACATCTTTTGTTTCTCTCAAATCTTTATCGCACAGATACATAAATAAATATATTTGCGTGGCAAAATCTCATTAATCTCATCGTTTCGATGTTTTCTTCGAATTCTTCGGCGAATGTATTTCCTTCTACGTTCATTTTAAATTAACTTAGCTATATAATTAAACAATCCAGACAAACTTAGGCGGTTGGCTAGTAACTAGGATTCAGTGCATCATGAGTTTTACAACGAGTTAAAAAGGTGGGATATACAAATAAAAACTTTTCTTCGAAAATTATTTGAAGGTTTTTTGTTGCAAATGTAATTTGCATACAAATTGTTGCTTTTGGCTACGACTTCCCCCAGGGGTAGATTTCACCTGTTAATTTCCCTTTCTCTAAAATGCCAACGGGGAAAGTTCAGTCTGGGCGGTTTCGACTTGTGAGATTTGTGTGTTTTAAGCGAAGATTTCGCTGAAGAACGGATGTTTTAGAGCCTCCTCGGCTGAAATGCGTTTATGCGGGTTCAGTTCCATCAGCTTGAGCAGCAAGTCGTACGCACTCGCCGGAAACTTGTCTCCGGTCATTATCTGATCCGATTCTTTGCACCTGGTGTCGGCGCAAAGACAGTTTTTCGCCACTTGCTGGCAATTGGCGCACTCCTCGCTACTACAGTCAGGAGTTCTCTCTGGCTCATTGGCCGCGACTTCTGCGGAAGGTTTGTTATTTGACTTACCCTTGTCACGGCCACGCAAACGAATACAAATCTTGCGCAGGTTTAACGGCTTGCATTTGTGGCTCATGCATAGTTGCCGGTTGAGTGCAAGTGCCGTGCGACGGATCGCCTCGTCGCCGAATAGAGTCACGATCTCAGCAAGGGCCACAAAGTCATCTGGAGCCTTGAAGAAAGGATACACACCAGACAGTATGGAAATGAAGATCACTCCGACCGCCCAAATGTCCACGGCAGTGGTTTGATCAACGAACTTGAGGAGAACTTCCGGTGGACGATATCCAGGTGTCCCAGCCCGCGATGCGGGCACTTCTCGCTTTATCAGGCATATATTGCACACTTGGTTTTTCCCGTAGCAAAAGCATTTCGCCGACGAACTGGCGCTCTGATTGCGATTCGCGTTGTACTTACTCTGCGACAGTGAGGATCCGAATCCGTCGCTCGGTTGTACTAGTTGTGATCGTGGCAGTTGACTGGTGGCAGGTGATGTCGGATTTGTACTTTTCAGGTGTTGCTGCTGCAGCTTCGTGGTCAGTCGCGCGCCCAGAACAGCCGATTTCACTTGGCGCGTAAGCAGCGGGTCGTGAGGCTTCAGTGCGCCGTATCGCGACTTTGGCGTGATAATTTCGTTCAGCTGCTTCAGCGGCATTTTGAATGGAGAAGCGGCTAGTTGAACTGGCGGCTTGTAAGCCAATGCTCCGGCTGCTCTGGGCGTTGGTGGTGTCGACGGAACGATCCTGTTCTCGTTGTTCAGCCGCATTCGCTTCGTGTCATTGCCAACCTGCGGACTATCCGCTTGAGACGCTTTGCGCTTGTTGCTACTATCGACCAGGTTGTTTCCGCCCGCATCAACACTCACCGCCAATGTGGGACTAGTAGCCTCTGGTTGCGCCGGCTTAATGCTTTGCGCCAGCCCGAAGTCGACCAGCATGAATCGATTCGCTTTCCGGCTGTACAGGAAATTGCTCGGTTTCACGTCGCGATGTATCACATTGAAGCTATGAACACGTTTCAAGGCTGTTAGCAGACTACGCAGGTAGTTTTGTACTTCGATCGGTTCGAGCTTATCGAAATAGTCTTGGAAACGATCGTGTGGCAGGTACGGCATTACGAATGCAACCGACTCTTGTCGCCGCAGACACAAATCAATTCCGGCGACATTATCTTTTCCGCTGCAAGAAAGTTACAGAGAAAGTGAGTAACTAGCGAATGACGTCAATAAATTGTGCGGTAACTTACCCGATATCGATGAGACAGCGGAGTTCTTTTTCGACGCGGGTCGGATGACTGGTTGGAATGAGATGTTTAATGGCGAACAGCCGACGTTTTTCCTTGGCCAGGCGTTTCTCGCACTTCAAACTGGCCAGGAGCACAGTGCTGAACGTTCCATTTCCAATGCGACCGTGAATGTCGAAAATGTTCTCAATGTCGGGAATTTTTTCCCTTAGTTCTGCGATGGCTTCTGTAAAACAAAGTAGAGAAATCTCTTTTAAAAAATATTCGATTATAGTGGGGCTCTTAGAGATAATTACACATCAGTTTAAGGTGCGATTAATATATTCTTTGCTCAGCTAATGAGCTGTACATTATTGCTTAAGAAAGATAACTTGCAGCGAGTAGAAAAAATCAAACTCAAAGCACGTTTTTCTGGTTCTCCCGAAACAAGACACTTTAGCTTCAGAACAACAACGCAAATTAAACACTTGTATATATTTTGTGAAAGCGTTTTCAAGGCTCTTTCTGCAAGTAGACGGTTAAATGAAAATGCACCAATCGCACCGCTCCACATGCGAGTATCCATTGAAACTAATTAACCTACAAGTCACGAATTTATTCGCTCAACCTCAAAACTCTTTAAATGCTCCAAATTATACGTATATGGCGCAAATAACCCGCCACAATAACCATCTGACCTACGAAGCTCTAAAAACACATCATACTTACTTCCATCCCTCTGTTTCCGGGCGGCACGTCGTCTTTCCTCTGCGGACACTTTGCCCTGACCATCCGACTGCTGCGACAATTTCACGCCTCCCGATTGATTTTGTCCACTTACACCGTCCATTTCTTTCCAAAAAAAAAATATCCCAGTTCACACCTCGAAATTTTCAGAAACTCAAAAATCTGCTGATTTTTCCACCCTCACAGCTCTAGCCTCTTGTACAGCAACTTGTTCGCGCAAATCTACTGCAAGTCGCAACTACTCAGTCAGCCCGAAATATTTTACACGGTGTCGTCGTTTAAAATTGCGAATTTTACAATAAAGTCACGCGAAAATTCGATAAAACTGTAGCTTAAACGATTTCTACGATTGCACAGATTTGTTGGATGGCAGTGATTCGAATTTAGAGGGTGAAATTTATAGAGAATTTTGCGGAAAATTGAACCGAGTTCGAACGGAAACTTGGGATTTCACTCTGGCCCTCACCTTGTTTACAACTTCTGTACGTTCTTGTTCCGATATGAGCGAACATGTGGAGACCGATGAGGATTGTCTTGCGTTTGCTGGTAGTGGAGAGATGTGTTGGAGGTTGGATAATTTATAGAAACGCAATAGATTTATTTATGTTGTTTTGCTCAAAATTAGATGATCATTCGGATTAAAATTAAATTTGCTTTTAGAAGTGTAAAAATTTGCACTCGTTTTCTTTGCAAATTCTATCCGAAAATCTCTCCACAAAATACCAATCAGGCACGCCGAAATTCAAACTGCGCACTGTGGATCGTATGTTCCCGGTTCGTTTTGTACTGTCAAAATGATCAGCTGTGTAATTTGACGGTTGCCGGAGTAGTAAATATTCGGCCGATAAATTTGCAAAGTAGTTAATGTACTTTGTAAAGGTTTTTGTTTTTTCGGGGTGAAGTGGTCCGAGCATAATTTTTAAAACAACCGGTCTATTTAATGCTAAAGTAAAGGGCGAAGAATGTTTAGCGGCGGACTGAAATTGTCTGATGACGATGACGATGATTTTATGGTGGGAAGCGAGAAGTATGTCTTTGTTTTTGAAAAGAAATATTCATTTTTTTAATTCTAAATGCTGTTGTAAGCACATGAAACAAATCGATACCCTCATGAGAATTGCTTTTAAGCGTTTTATTTTTCGTTCTAGCATCAACCGCAATAAACGAATTTAATCAATAATTTTAATCTTGTTTCGCAATGTTTATATTATCGAAATGTTCGTGGATTGAGAACCAAGAAAGAGGATCATTTGATGTGCCTTTCAGAAACCTGGCTTACTGAAAGCATCCTAAGTTCGGAAATTTTTCTTGAATATAATGTCTACCGTAGCGACTGAAATAGAAAAGTTTCTGGTAAATATGACGACGGTGATGTCCTTGCAACGTCTTGAACTCTCTTCAAAGTAACCTCTGCACTGATTTTTTTCCTCTTCCCATTGAGTATGTTGCTGTTTGTCGCTTCACTGTATGTTCCGTGTAACTTTCCTCTTCCTGTCATTACAAACTATCTATATACTATTTCTATGAACTGTGGTCTTACCTTAATGTAGCCTTCCGTTCCACTCCCATTGTCATCTGTGATGATTCAGTGTTCAGTGGAACCTCATTGTATAGAGTTTGGTAATATTAAGTCTATTTCTTTGTCAAATTTCCTTTCCTCGTGCTCTCTTACTCATTGAATTGAGTAAGAGAGCACGAGGAAAGGAAATTTATCCTAACAATAACGGTAAAATTATTGATCTTGTCGTATCCAAGTGTGATCCATCCTCTTTCAGGCTGTCCCCTGCCTCTGAACCTTTTGTGAAATCTAATAGCCATCATCCAAGTATGCGCCACAAGGGCTGCATTTTACGCAAGCGGTGTAGAGTCCATCGTTACAATTTCCATAAAACTGATTTTGTGAGACTAAGCGTTCCATGAACTCTATTAATTGGGTCACCTTTTTCGAGTACTTGATGCCGAGCGCGCTGCTCTCTGCTTGTATCACAAACTTCAACAACTAATCTTTGCATATACCTCCATACGTCTGGGTAATCAATGTCAAGATGCTCTGTGGCTCACCGTGAATGATAAAAACTCTGCTTGCCTGAAAT
This sequence comes from Nemotelus pantherinus, assembly GCA_963978885.1. Taxonomy (NCBI): domain Eukaryota; kingdom Metazoa; phylum Arthropoda; class Insecta; order Diptera; family Stratiomyidae; genus Nemotelus; species Nemotelus pantherinus. The sequence goes on along the minus strand of OZ022263.1, from coordinate 224,451,270 downwards.
ATTTGCAGTCTGGGTCTGTCAATGGTTATGCCGTTTAATCTCATATGCAATCTGATGCCGAAAAAGAAACAAAATCGCAATGATCAGCTACTTTTCACTTATTGAATTCTCCCTGAGCTCAAAAGATCCTAAGTGGATTTGATTATATTTTCGTAGTTTAAAAACCTGACTCTCTTTGAATAACTCTGCAAGAAATATGTAACCTATTAGCTGATTTTTTTCCTCTGTATATTCTAATCCTTCTTCTGTCTCCTGTATTCCTTCTTTTTCCTTTCCCTCGTGCTTGACTTGTCAGTCAATCTTTTAGAAGTCCAACTCCAGCTTTTCTCTGGCCCCTTTTAGTCTATGGCATAGTATTTCCCACCTTCTTGGAAAGTTTCAATCATTTTTCCTATTAATAAGTCTGATAATTGAAACCTATCTACTAGCTATCGTCCTATTTCAATCCTTCTATGTTTTTTTCTAAAATTTGTTAGCGTCTTGTTTTTAATCGCGTCTATGGTGTACTTTGCCATGTTTTTGAACTGTATAGCACGGTTTCGTGGAAAGCCGCAGTGCTACAACTAATTTAGTTGAGTTTTCCCATTTAGTTGCTTCTCTTTGAAACAGCCACCATCAAATAGACGTCATATACACTGAATTCTTCAAAACCTTTAATTCAGTCAATCATGAGCTTATCCTACTCAAATTAGAGCATTTTGGCACATCTGAGACTCTTCTCTCGTGGATATCATTACTTGTATTTAATCGTACTTGTTACGTCTCCTTCCGGTGTACCTCAAGGGTCTATTTTTGGAACTTTGCTTTTTAGTCTTTTCGCGTTTTGTAATTGTTTCTCCTTGTCTAATGTACACTGATGGCTTGAAAATCTTTCGCATTATCGATGCTCCTTCTGACCATCTTGTTATTCAAAACAATTTAAATGTTTATTTTCATTCGTTTGTTTTACATTTCCTGCGGACGCATTACAATCTTCAGCTTGGTTCTCTCCCACACTTTGTAGGAATTTACTGTATTTTAATTTTGTACTTATTTTTTTCATTCATTTTGTAATTACTAGGCGTCCAATCTGTCAAATGAATTTTTCTGAATAAATTACTAACTACTTCCGTAAAATTTTGCAAAAAAAAAAAAAACCAAACCAGTCATGCAACAGATCATTTTATTTACCCTTGTGTTTGAACACTTAGCCGCTATCAGTCTCCTAAGCAACCAAACATAAATTTACGTTTTGCGTCTTTCTTACCCACGTATTCCAACTATCGATCAAACATTTAGTCACTCTTGATTCTCTCAACAAATATGAGTGTCACCAGTAAAACCGGCTTAATTCCATCTCAACGAAAAATCCACCGGTTTTTTCGAAGCAAAAAAGTATCTACACGCAGTTTGGCCACCGGAACAGTTGCTAAACCCGTCGAGTTTTCCATACGTCCCTTCGGCGGCCTTTATAATCCCTACGCCAAAGGCTGCTCGGTACTATGCAATCATCCGGCTCCCACAGCAGTGCGAACTGTTATCCGTCGAGTCAAAGATACTTGGTCTTCAGAAGGAAAATCTTATTGGCAAGATTGCGTCGCGCACCAGCAAAAAGACAAATACGGCCAAGTACATGATGACTTGTCAGGCGGACATATCCCAGAGGACTTGTTTCGACGCTATACGGACACAGATTCACGTCCGATGACACCGTCTCCCACAACTGCAAGCGTACGAACTAGAACTAGTGCGGGATCGTTCCTGAATGCTAGACGCTGTGTTACTCCCGAACCTGGAAAGGACGCGATGATCAAACGTAAGAAAATAATTCTGGACTTGAGACGGAGTCACAGTCAGGAAACACTTTATTGGCGCGCTTCGTCTGAAGTTTCACAAGGAGTCACACTCGACACCATTCCGAGTAGTATATATCAACAGAGCAAAACTACAAAGGGAAGTAAATCATCAGAAGATCATGCGACAAAGAAAGCCATAAGCGAAGAACAGCCTGTTGAAGAAATCAAACCACCGCCAGGATGTATAAATGAACGGGACACCGATGAAGCGGCGCTGCAGCGACGTGGTAAAAGAAGGAAAAAATCCAAATCGCAACCACTTGTAGCAACGTTCTACATTAGTCAGGACCCCGAAACGCAGATCGCTGCTATGGGACCGGATTCACTTAGTGCCAGCACACGACCGTCTCTTGTCCCAAACACATCCGTCAAACTTCCTAATACGAACGATGACTCCGTTTGCGTCCCAACTCAATTGAAGGACAGCTTTCTCACCGAAGAAGCCTTTCGTGTTCTGAAAACTGAACTTGACATCGATGCTATCGAAAACACATTCGAACGCTATTTGAACCGAGCGATGCGTGAAGCCATAAAATTTCTTCCTAACAAAAAATCAAAGCCATTGAATCGTGAAAACGATTCAGATGAAGCGCCACCACTTCCTTTCGACTCCAGCAAAATCCCAAGAAAATTCTCGAAGTCCGCATCACGTTTCGAAGTTCCAATCGATCTTATGACTCTTGAAAAGCTGAGCGCCTTCAACTATCTCAGCCAACATGTCTGGGTGTCGCGTCAGCGCAAACAACTTTACAAGCGGATTTTCCTCAAGCATATCAAGGAAGAAGTAAGTGAATCGGAAAACAATGAAAACGGAGATGGTCCCAATGACCCGTCGATACCAGCCGAACCAATAAAAGAAAGAATAATATCAGCTGTGAATTTCCGGAAAGCTTTAGAAGAAATCTTGGGGTTCTACGGGACGAAGGACATAGTTGATGGCGTTTGTGAGCTAGTACGAATTAAAAGCGGAGAAGAAATCAATTTTCGGACGTGGTGTGGAATTGTAGCGTTTGCTGAACGTTTCGCTTTAACAGAACCAACTGAAACGGATTCTTGTGATGAACTGGAAAAGGCTGATTTTGATACGTTAGAACAGAGATTGGAAGATTTGATATTATCGGAAGAGTTGCGAGTGATTTTGACGAAGATAAGAGAAGGGCATTGTCTAGAATAGATATTCTTATTGAATGTTAGTTTTCGTATCCAGTAAAATTTATTAAAACTATAAATGCGATGCTAAAAGTTTTTTTTTATAGCTATTTCAATATCCAAGAAAAAAACTGTCGCGCACTATAAATTTCAAAAAAATGTCAAAAGAACTTCGCAGATGCCTGTAGAAGGCAATATATTATAGTCAAACTGAATGGAAGACTCTTAAAAAATAAAATCAAATGGACTAAGAAATAAATTTGCGCAAAGTGATATTTTGGTGGCAATCTATCAAATGCAAACAATCCTATTATTGAGTATCCTAATTATGTAATATTTTGAAGTATACGGTTGATTATCATGCGATCTGTATTGTATTGTTCTCGTCTAAAATGAGTTTCAAACCCGCATTCGAGTATTTATGCGAATTCACGAAACTCGTTCTAGAATGAAATTCGATGACGAATCTTCAAAACAAAAAAAAAAAAAAATACCGTCCCATGGGATCAAAAATATATAAAAATAATTATGAGTTTCTACGCTGATAGGTATTTTAGTTTTAAGTAAAATAAATGTAATTAACCCATGACTTGTGGTAGGAAAATTTCGAAATCAGACAAAAAGAATGAAATATAAAATTATTGATACTGTTAAAGAATCGGTGGGTCAAGTTGAATTGAAGAATGTGTTTCTAGCAGGGCTGTCGAGTCGAGAAGAAAAACTTGCGACTCCGACTCCAATGATAAGCCTTCTAACATTTGCGACCCCGACTCCGACTCCCGAATAACGACTCCGACTCCGTACTTCTACTCCAAACATTCGTAGCTCTAATGTATAGTTAAAGCCAGAAGGTTAAAATCGTGTTTTATCTTACAATTAGATCATATTTTCCTACTAGTTTGTTTCCTTTAGTAACATTAAATGATAATGTAACGCTATATTGCCAAAGAGATTTATTTCGAAATAGAAAATATTCCGATTGCATTTCACACACTAATATAAAAAAATCGAAAACACTTAATTCGAGTTAGTTCTTAAACATAATATTGCTTCAATCTGATCTGACATCATCGCTACTCTTAAATCCGATTTAATTATTCTAAGGGTAGAAAACAAACTTTCCACAAATACTTGAGTCGGGGCAATGTCGTAACGAGTAACGCTGCATTTTGGACGATTTCGGGATACTTCGTTATGGCATCTTCTACTTCCAAAACTGAACTTCGGTCAAACTTCTCAACATCATTCAGTGCCCTATAAAAATCCAATGTCAAGGCTTCCAGTTGCGATGAATTTCCTCCTCTGTTACTTTTTTCCGAGCTTAAGCGCTGCCGCTTTGCTCATTCTTGTTCGTCAAGATATTTTTCGAATTCATTTTCATCATCAACTTCAGTACTTGGGGGAAGTGATGACGACTGAATGGTTCTCTGCTGTGGTCTAGCCATGGCTTCACTTTCCGTATGCAATCATTTCATACGAATAGTTAATTCGCATAACGAAATTTTAGCACGCGCTTGTTGATCTTCTGTCAGGATAATCCGGACTGAACGATCTACATATATAGCAGCTAAAAGGACTGCATTATCTAAGAGACAAATTTCTTTACGAAGAAGTGAATTTTTTAATGCATCGACCAAGTTTCCATTCATTTTTGAAAGGCGAAATATAAGACTTTTTCATTTTTGTAAAAAAAAAATTCAGGTGTAAAGTCATCTGCCTGAAATTCTTTCGTCATTATATAAGGTTGATATAGCAACTCTACAAGTTTTCTAGCTTCTTCCCAATCCAGTAAAAAATTGAAAAATGGTCCACCAATTTTTAGGCTTGGTGATGAATTTCAGAGTAGGAGTCGGCTGATGAAAATTAACTTCGACTCCGACTCCATTAAAAATTGTTCGACTCCTCGACTCCGACTCCACAGCCCTGGTTTCTAGGATAAATATAGATAGAAAATGTTACAGATGCACATGTAGTACATTTCTTACACCAATCTTCCCAATAAAAATATTCTCTCACTTTTTGTTAGCGCTTTTTTTAGCCCAAAAAGCCATAGATTGCTCGTAAAAAATAATCGGCTATTTCGTTTTTAGAAAGAACATACTGAATATCATGTTGATATCCCTTGAGGGACAATGCGGAACTTTGTAGGCGATTTGCTTCATTGAAGCGATACCTTTGTTTTCACCTAAAATATAAATTAAACGTTTATATGGTTAATGGTTTAATAATGGCTTACTACTGTACTGCAGTGGTTGTATTTTCTACTCCGAATACTATAGTGCTTATTTTTCTATCTGGGAATGTCATTTCGTGGCAGTTGAGGCAAAACATAGTTCTTTCCTAACCTTTTTGATAGTTTAGGAAAAGACTCTCTCCTACACCTATCGAGCTGGCGTCAACCACTACTTTTAATTGAGGTTAAAAGCATTTTAAATAGCGGTCTAGTTAAAAAAATTGTTATCAGTATTAATAGAGCGAAAACGGAACGTCCATATCTTTACCTAAAGTCAATAGATACTTGTATACCATTAAATATGCATTATAACTCGAAATATCTTTAAGTTTTTTTTTTCAAATACCACCGTTGACAAGAATATATTTATTTAAATATTTACTTAATACTTAATGAAAATCGATAAGCTTTGATTTTACCTAAAAAGATATCCGACATCCTACCTTATCGTTGTCTAACAATTCCGTTCTTCTTTCGATTCTGAAATTATATTAGGCTGTCAAGACATGTGTGTTTCTTTCAAAGTTGTATTTTTCAATTAAAATAAATAAAAGAAAAACAATGTGTTCCTTGTGCATAAAATTATAAAGTGTTTTTTTTTCTTCTAAAAGGTTAAACTATTTAAACTTGTTTGCTTTAAGCTAAAGAAGTTTCCGGTGGAAGAAGAAGTAGGCTAACAACCTGCCATTTGCTCTATCTATAAGATTGCTCTATCATCACCTAGTTGAAACAATATGAAAACATATTACTAAATAAAAATTAGTAAATTGGATGAATTGAATAAATGCAACTTTTGGCTCATAGCAAATCATCATAATCTTCCATACTGCAATCTTAGTAAGATAGCTGCCCACCTTTTCCCATTATATTTTTCTACTCAAACACGCGTGCGATCCCTAGGCATCATCTTGGTAGACGTGTATGTTCCATGATCGTACCATACCATGTTTTCTATTCAAAAAGGTCAACGACACTCCAATTTAACAAAGGTTTCCACTTTTTTACCGTTACATTCCCAATAGCATACAAAAGGTGTGGTGACTAGAAATCTTGAAAGAATGTATGCTCTTTACAAATTATATTGTTGTTTTTACATTTCTTTCGTTTGCATCAGAACTTTATTCAAAAAAAAAAAAAAAGGTTAAATATGCACCGCTTTATTTCTATGATTTGTCGCCTTTTTAAAGGTGATTTCAAGATACCTCTTTGGTAGAAGTCTTGGTCTTTATTGGTAAAAAACTCGACTCAGCGATTTTCACAGTTTTCTCTTAAGGTCAATTTCTTATCTCTTATTAGTCGCTTATGACCGATCACAAGCTTGAAACGGTTCAATTGTTGAGTCTAATGTTTCGATAAATGGAAGCAGCTTAAAGATGATAATTCCTTTCTAGTCCCACAAAACACACGGCAAAACCTTTCTAGCCGTTAATACTGATTGGGCCACCGTTTGATTTGTTTTGTCCTGCTTTGATCACCTGCAGTATTTTGCAGGCTAATTGTCGTTTCTTTCCTTTCACATACGGATTTTGCTCGCAAACCCTAAAAACTACAAATTAAATACATATATTCTAGTCACTTTAAATGAACTGATAATACCCCTTATCATTGCAGTGGAATCAGCAACCTTTCAAATATTTTTGGTGTCGCTGTTGAAAAACCACACCAAAAAAATACTCCATCACTCCGATATGTATCGCCAAAGCAAACCAAGCCCGCCGTAAACTCAGGCACCGAAACATCAAAAGATGCATCCACTGAAGGGACACAAGACTGGAAAGTTCAAGTGGCAAAAGTCGTGACAGCTTTCAAATTGTTAGTTGAAACCCTTCTAAGAAGAATATTTGAAGTTTCAACTTATACATTCTTCCTTTTGCTTTGCAGGCTTAACAAAGAAAATATCTCGCAAGGTAAAATCGGTTTGGCAGTGCTAAAAAATCCTACCGAGAATCGTTTTCGTCTAATACTGTATCGTTCGAAAAACAATGTTCTATCGACCTGCACCATCAAACATGACACAATCATCTATAGAAACAATTTATATTTGCAATTCCATGACGATCTGCAACTATTTTGGAGCATTCTTTTTCAAATGCAAGACTTAGACGAAGTTCTGACCTTCATTGGGAATAATGTAAAAATTCAAGAGACACAAAAATCAAGTGATCAAATAAAAGATCCAGTAACCGATAAACCGAAAGATTCGATGCATGACACCGAAAAAGAAGATGTAGATTACATTCCTCAAAAATCGCAATCACCTCTTCCCACAAAAACCGATCATAAAAATGACGAAATCGGCGAAAACTCGTCGGATGAACGTCTTCGTGACACCAAAGCAAGTATACTCTCTCGGATGGCAAAAATGGGACAACCACTTCCCAAACTCCATGCAACACCAGTAAACCAAGTGACCACAACGGATATAAGCGATTCATCCGATACCGAGTCAAAAACTCGAGTCGTTCAAAAACCTACGGTCATTGCTAGGAAACCAAAAGTTCAATCTCTAGTCCCGGTCATGGCTAGTAACATGCAAATGGTTGCTCCTGTTACTCCCGGTTACACTAATTATATGCCGGCGAGTTCAACCAGTCTAGTCGCTCCAGATTCGCAATATTTAAATATTTTGGTTGCCGAAAATCGCACTCAAAACTCTGAAGTCCGAATGAATATTTCCAAGTTGGAAACGAAAATCGAAAGAGTTTTAGATAAAATTGATTCTCTGGCAAATATGAATGGAAAGGAGAATGCTGCTAATAAAGAAGACGAAATTCTGGCACTCGAAGAGAAAGTTGTTGAACTGAAAAAGGAAAATCGATTGCTCAAACAACAAATCCAACAGTTAGAATCGAACCCTGTAAAGTCTGGTACAGACGAAGATTACCAAGAAGTTTCGTCGTTACTAGAGAAATATAAGATTGAATTTGGCCCAGACTACGAGCCTAGTGATGTCTACAAACAACTAATCTGTCAATTACAATCCGAGATTACAACTATATCACAGTCTCTCACTGAAACCCAGATGAGCTTAGAAACTTCAAAAAATAAAACGAAGACTGTTACCCAGATGCTGGAAAATACATGCTCCGAACTAAAGGAGACTATTTCTGAACAGGATGCAAAAATTCAATCTCTAAGCCAAAAACTCGCTGACGCTGAGCATGAAAGTAGTGAATTAACTAAACAGCTGAAAGAACATCCAGCAGAAGTAGAACAATTAGTTAAACAGATTATGAATAATTTATATCAGAAGCTATCCGAACAATTTAGTAGAAAGGACACGTTTACGACTATCGAAGTGACAAAGATTTGTGCGAGTACCATTAAGAATGAAACAAATAATGTGATAAAGAAGAAAGAATGATGTGATGCAGGAAAGGTAAGAAGTGATACGACAAAGTTTGATTGCCAAATTGAAGCTTGAAAAAAATGGTTCATAGTTGTATTTTGTCAGTTGTCGACGTTTCTTTTTGTTTATTGAAAAGTGAAACTAGATAAATGTGAAAAATTCCTTAGTTTTATACGTAAAATAATATAAAATATATATATAATTTACTTAGAAGATGCTTTTTTCAATACAAGTGGACTTGTTAAATATTTTAGAAATAAAATTTTATTGTTAGCGAAAAAAAAGTGGTGTGCAGCATTACTGCTGATGATCTAAGCAATCTACCGTAAGAATTGCTTTCAGTAGTTGCATCTATAAACCATTTTAAGTATTCATACGACAACCCTTGTTTTGTCTAGAGGTTGAGAGTAGACAGCTCTATTCACAAATTTACAATTGATGTATACGAGTGTAGACTGATTAGTTCCTCGAATCACTTTGCCCCTGATTTAACTCGGCACCTATCGAACCAGGCTAGAAGCCATTACTATACCCACTAGACTGCACGAGCTTTATGAACCATTTGCACTGATGCATCAGTAAGAGGGCCCAGTAAAGACGGGAACTCAGAACTAGAGTGCAAGTAGCTCAAGTATGATGAGTAGCTTGTAGAATTGGAAGTCTGATTTAAGATTTGAATTGAGGCAACGTTAGTGGAAGAGGACGGAACTGAAGCTAGTTGTATCTACTGGCTATAAGCACTAACGATGAGCAAAAGTAAACTTCAGTTCGCGCAAAGGATATAAAAAACATTATCGAGGATCTATCTGAACGATTAAGTAGGTAGACTTGGAGACCAAACTTGAGAACAACATTCCAGGATGCTACGGGGAAGTAGAGATATTGGCAAAAGGAGCGGATCATTGAATATAAAATCGTTATATGGGAAACGTGCCGATCAAATTTAAGCTTTGAATCTAAGAAGATATACCAAGGCTTTTAAAGTTGTCAACAACTGTAAGAGAGGGTCCGCACAGAGAATAGGAATACATCAGGCGAGATATTTTTTTTTTACGTATAAGACATTTGATGACGTTCAGAGTGAGGGAATTTGCAGAGTATCAGTCACGCAAAGTACAAAAATCAATTTGCAGCTGGAGGTAACCCTCGAAAGATTCTATTACTGTGGACTTCTAGAAGTCGTGAGCAAACATGAGGTAGGAAAAATGGTATCGAAAACCCATGGAACGCCGAAAAGGAGACCGAAAGGTAAAAAGGAGTTACATTCATAGTTAATCCACGGGTACGATAAACAACATTGGATGAGAATCAATACAATAGTAGACTAGATATCCCGTAACTACCGACAGTTATAAGAAGAAGCCTTTGGTCAACAGAGTTAGAGGCATTAGAAAAGTTGCTTATAATGATCTAAAGCAGAAGCGGTCAAGTTTGTGCAAGCTATGAAAGTAGAGGTTGGAGATTTGTCTTTGATGCACCCATGTTGTTCAGGAGCAAGAAACCGATTTAGGATAGGAAGCAGCCTATTGTAAACTCTTCTCTCGGGGACTTTAAAGCAAGAAAGGAAGAAATGAGACAATAATTGGAAATTGAGGCTTGGGTCATTGGATTTGTAAATGTGTAAAAGCGGATTCTGGACACGGGAAGGAGCCGAAGGAGGAGCTGAGGTTACAAATAATAGACAAATTAAGACAACAAATAATGAAAATGGCTTGGCTAACAGGTTTAGGGTGCCTTCAGGACCATAACCGATATTAACATCAAAACACTCGAGTAAGCAGTCAATCTCTAGAGGTCTCCTATAACATTTGTTTCAGTTTAAAGTAATTAAATTTACTATAAACTATAGTTACCATTGGTATTTCTTCGAATTTGTTCAACATGTTGACAGGGAAAAAGTTTAATACTTAAAAAAAAGTTTACAATAGTTTAATACTTAACAAGTGAATTATCACACCAAAATTAGAAAACAATTATCAGACTTACCAATAGCCCGAATTAGTTTTTCAACAAAATTGATGCTAGTAAATGTCGGTAGCTTCAAAGGATTCTTCTTCTATCAGCCCAAACTCTTAACACATATTTTACAATGGCAAATGAGCGCGAGATACGTTTCAGAGCTCTATGGCTGACCGTAAGATATCTCTTAAAAGTTAAGAAATCCACCATCTAGTGTGGAGTGAAGGAGGTGAAAATAAAGACTTAAAAAAGACAATTGAGACTCATCTCACTGCTTATTACTAATTTATTTTTATCAAAAGTTATTCCTTATAATTGAAAAAAATACAATTCAATCTAGTCCGACGAAGATGATTTTCTTGACTTTTTCTTCTGTTTCTTCTTTCTTTCCGAACTATCATGCTTTTTCTTCGACTTACTTTTATGTTCCTTCGATCGATCTCGCTTTTTCTCGGAGTCCTTTCTTCTGTGCTTCGACGTTTTTTTATGCTTCCGCGATGAAGAATGATGCGACCTAGCATCGTTGTCATCAGCACTAGAATCTGATTCGGACGAAGATGATGATGAATCTGAAGACGAAGACAAGCGATGTTTACGATGCGAATTTGATGATTTTTTGCGTGTTTCTGATTTTTTCTTTTTCAATTTTTTTTTCGAACGCGAACGATGTTTAAGCTCACGTTCTTTTTCCTTTAGCTCGTTTTTTCGTAGCTCGGTGAGAGGTGTGATGTATTCACTATCAGAATCGGAACTAGTCGAACTGACGTCCAGAAGAATTTCTCTGTTGGGATCGACCTGTTTGGGAGAAGAGTTTGCAAATTTGTATGTTAATATAAGTTTATGCATCAGATTTATAGAGGGGAAAGTAAAAAAAACCTTGCAAAATGGGAATAAAGCAGTAATTACTTTATAATCTTTCAGATCAATTCAGCTGGGTCTTTTTTTCAGGCTCACTTTGCGCTGTCTGAATCGCACATAAAATTTTATCAATAAAGCCTAGAACGATTTACCTTCAAAAAGTTCCTACACTGAAACGTTAAGTGGCCGGCATATCCACATTTTTTACAAGCCGCACGTATAGCTTCCTTATTCGAGTTTGGCCATCCGTAGTCCATTGTAATTGAGACTGTTCCCAATACTTTGCTAAACTCTTATCTACCGCTTTCTATGCTATCCACTATTGCACGGCAAATACTTCCAATTCGTTGAAAAATAGGGTTCAGGCGGTCTCTGGTATACTTGATCGAGTTTTGGCATCTAGCAATTACTGAGCAAAAGATCTCGACTCCTTTTCCCGTGCTTGAAATCAAAACATGTCAGATTCTTATGACCAGCTGATGGTAGATATTAATGCTGCTTCTGTATGTAGAGAGGATGCTATGATTTGCAAGCTATTTTATGACAGAAAATCGGAATAGTCGTTCACAAAATCTTTTCTCGTTGTTCAACTTGATGTTTTTGCTTCATAAACGAAGTAAAACATAATCATTCTACAACAAATACAAAATATCAGACAGGGAAAGCCACGAACATCACCAACACGTTCCACAAGAAACGTCATCAATTCGATTCACAAACTCAGTGCACAAACTCCCCAAAAGTGAAACGTCAAACCGAATGAAAAAGAGGAAGGGTGGAAGGCGAAAGACTTTCATCTCGTTTCGAGTAATTTCTTCTCATCAAGCCTGTGACTAATAAGTGTGTGCCTACTAAAATCTTTTATAAACGTTCGAGCATATATTTCTCCATCTTAAATCTAACTTTTCGTCACTCTAAAATCGATTAATAGTTTCGCAAAGTCGAATTGTCTGTATGCTGACCTCAAGCTCGACAGTCGGTATGAGTGCCATGCAGCAGTCCAGTGGAAACTCGTACAGTAATGAAAGACCACCAAGTGGTAGCATGGAAGTCGAATATGCTAGTGATCCGGCTACGGGTGGTTTTTTTCATACGGACTATAAAAAGCATGATGATCTGAAGCAGATGCTCGATACGAACAAGGATAGCTTGAAGCTGGAAGCAATGAAAAGGATTATAAGCATGGTGGCGAAAGGACGAGATGCATCGGATTTATTTCCGGCAGTTGTGAAGAATGTTGTTTCGAAGAATATCGAAGTGAAGAAACTAGTGTACGTGTACTTAGTTCGTTATGCCGAGGAACAGCAGGATCTGGCCTTGCTGTCGATAAGTACTTTTCAAAGGGCACTTAAGGATCCAAACCAGCTGATAAGAGCGAGTGCCTTAAGGGTTCTGTCGAGTATTCGAGTGTCCATGATAGTTCCGATTGTAATGTTGGCGATTCGAGACTCAGCGTCCGATATGAGTCCGTATGTTAGGAAGACTGCAGCTCATGCAATCCCGAAGCTGTACTCGCTCGATGCTGAGCAGAAAGACGAGCTGATCACAGTGATCGAAAAGTTGCTTTCAGACCGTACTACACTTGTCGTAGGCTCTGCGGTGATGGCGTTTGAGGAAGTGTGCCCAGAGCGCGTCGATCTGATCCATAAGAATTACAGAAAACTGTGCAATTTGTTGGTAGATGTAGACGAGTGGGGCCAAGTAATAATTATAAACATGTTGACGAGGTACGCCCGGACACAGTTTACGAATCCGAACATGGAGGTGAGTTAACTAAAGTTGTTAATGAATCTATATCTTGATTTCGTATGATTGTATAAATGGAATTTGACGTTTATAGGACTATATCGATGAAGAAGAGTCGAGCAAACCATTCTACGACGAAACCTCAAGTGAGTCCGACTCGAAAGACAACTCAACACAATCACCTAAACGTTCCAGCTACACTCTCGACTTGGACCATCGACTTCTTATGCGGCAAACCAAACCTCTACTTCAATCTCGCAATGCTTCCGTTGTGATGGCAGTTGCGCAACTGTATCATCATATCGCACCTCGGAACGAAGTCAACATAATCGCGAAGGCACTGATCCGTCTGCTTCGTAGTCACAAGGAAGTGCAGAGCGTTGTACTCACTTGTATAGCTTCAATGTCCACCAAGCGTAAATCCATCTTCGAGCCATACCTAAAATCGTTCTTTGTACGTACCAGTGATCCGACACACTTGAAGCTACTGAAACTCGAAATACTAACGAACTTGGCCACAGAAGCGAGTATTTCCGTGATTCTACGCGAGTTCCAGACATACATCAGCAGTAACGACAAGCAATTTGTTGCGGCGACGATTCAGGCAATTGGAAGGTGTGCTGGGTCGATTCGGGAGATAACGGAAACTTGCTTGAATGGCTTAGTTCATCTATTGTCGAACAGAGATGGTAAGCAGGATTGACAACGATTTCAATACTAAACTTATTCCATGATTTCTACACTTTTTTAGAATACGTTGTCGCTGAAAGCGTGGTCGTCATTAAAAAACTTCTTCAAACAAAGGTCGCCGAGCATTTTGAAATCATCTCACAAATGGCAAAGCTTCTGGATTTCATAACCGTGCCCGCTGCCAGGGCTTCGATCCTTTGGCTTATCGGCGAGTACAATGAACGTGTCCCGAAAATTGCTCCAGATATTCTACGAAAAATGGCTAAAAGCTTCATCGATGAGGTAAATTGTTTATAAAAACATTGGATTTCTTTTCTTAATTTTATTTCTTGTGCAGCAAGATATCGTTAAGCTTCAAATTCTCAATTTGGCTGTCAAACTCTTCCTGACCAACCCGCAACAAACCGAACTGCTATGTCAATACGTTTTCACTTTGGCCCGATACGACCAAAACTACGACATACGCGATCGTGCACGTTTCCTAAAACAATTCGTTTTTCCGGCAAACGGCCAAAGCACCATTCTCTCGAAAAATGCAAAAAAAATCTTCTTGGCCACAAAACCAGCACCGACACTCGAAAGCAAATATCACGGTCGCGAACAATTCCAACTGGGCTCATTGTCGCACTACCTGAACATGCGAGCAAATGGATATCGTGATCTTCCCGAATTCCCCGAAGTGCCACCAGATCCGACAGTGCGTAATGTAGAAACTCCAAAAGTCGAGTTCGAGAGCAAACAGGAAACAGGGAAGAAGACTTTGAAAAACGATAAGAAGAAATCGTTTTACTCGGAGACGGAGGGAAGCTCGGAATATTCGTCGTCTAGCTCGAGTGTGGATAGCTCGTCGGGTAGTGAAGATGAGGCGGAGGAGAATGAGCCGCGCGGAGGTGAGAAGCTAAGCAAGAGCAATGGGAATAAATCGGACAAGGGCTCGGAAAAGTCAAAGGATGATTCGGATGAAAGCGGTGGCTCTGGGTCGAGTGATAGTGAATCAGATTCATCGGACTCTGGCTCGGGCTCGAGCTCCTCCAGCTCAAGGAACTCCGACTCAGACTCCGAGAGCAGCGAGGAGGAAAAACCCAACAAAAAGGGAATCAATAAGCCAAGTAGTGAGAAAGCAAAGCCCGAACCGAAGAAGGTTAAGAACCCAACTCCAAAGAGCAACCTCGATCTATTGTTGGATTTGAGTGACATTCAGCCTTCTGGGCCCATTATGACCCCATCACTTGGAGGTTTTTTGACCCCCGGGACACCACTCACTGCAGGCAATGTCGCAAATACGGGAAATCAAATTGAACTGGTTGGGCCAAACTACGTCCACACCCACTATTCTCCGCTCCTCAACCGAGCCTCTGGATCTGGCCTCGAAGTGAACTACAAGTTTACACGTGCTCCGCACCTCTTCTCCTCCACGATGGTCTCAATCGAACTGGAATTCAAAAATTTTTCAAATGTCGAAATCACATCGATTGGAATCGGTAGTAAGAATCTTCCCAACGGCATGTCTTTAAACGAATTTTCACCGATCGACTCACTACCACCATCGGGACTCCGCGTAGGAATTCTAGGTATCGATTTCAACGACTCATCACAAGCGGCGGAGTTTGAAATCGCATCGAGTGTTGGCAGGCCCAAAGTAAACATAAAAGCTCCAATCGGCGAACTAGTTCGATCCGTTTTCATTTCAGAGAATTTCTTCCGCGACGAAAGGAAGAAAATGCGAGGAATGAATGAACATCAGTGTACCGTGCCGAAGCCCAGTAGTACTGACATGAATGCTTGGAAGCGAAAAATCTTCGAAATTATGAATGTTGCGTGTGTTCCGTCGCTTAACACTGAAATCGCTCTATTCTCAGGCCAAACAGTGAAATCGAAGAGTTTAGTTCTAGTTTCACTGGAACTACAGTCTGAAGATAAGATTTCGGTTATTGTGAATTGCGAGAAAATGGTTATAGGTTCAATGTTGTTAAGTGAGATTAAACAAGCATTCCAGGCGTTTTAATTTAGAAGAACAGAATTTAAAATTACTTTGGAGGCAAACACAACTACACAAACGTAGGAAAGTGGTAAACATACTCCCGTAAAACAAAGTAATAAAATAAAAATGCTTATGCGAATTTTATTATCTTCCAAATGTTTCACAACTCAATTGAAGTCACATGGTCTTGTGGTATATCTTTTCATTAGTAACAAGCGAACAAATGATCACACATGTGTCAATTTTTTTCAATCTAGATAAATATAAATACATACATATATGGCTTATTGTACGCCTTCAAAATAGAATTCATGTTTTTAATAAAATGTTTAAAAATGAAAGCAGAATTTATATGGTAGTGTCATGTCAATGAGATATGTTATTAATTGGCTGTAAAATATATACAATGCATGAAAATAAACGAAATGAAAATTGTATATAGTAGTTTATATCGTTAGCAGCTTACATTTGTGGTTGGAAGTTGCATGTATATGAAGTGATTTAACATATCGGAATTGAATTCCATAGCCAGGCTGCATTAGTATGCATTGAATGACTGATAGGTGGCCAGTTGGTATTATCTAGAGTATAGATACCGGGCGTAACTCAGTTTTAATTTGCCTCACAACGACAATAGACTGCAGCAGCGAATGGCTTACCATTACAAAATATACATTTTTGAATATAGCTACCAGTAAAATTCATATAATCAGTCAGGCTAGATATTATGCGCCTCAATTCATCGAAGAATGAAATTCACAAACATTAGGTTAATAAGTAAGCAAGAATTAATAAAAATGAATAAAACTCCTTAGCGTAGGATGTCTACGAAAAGTTTCTTATAACTCCCGAAGAGTGCATGAATAGAGAGACTGTCACTATCTAGAGCGAGATGGGAAAAGAAGGTACCACGAGCACAGACCATAATCATTCCAAACTTGCACATACCAAAAAAGGATAAAACATAAATGAGGATTGCTATTAAGTGGCTGCGACGATATGTACCAGATCCTAAGGGGTTAGGCTACAAATTTGTATCTGCAAAGCTCAGTTGTAGGGTTCTCGGTCCATTTATTTTTTCTACACTTGCTAGGATCGCTTAGTATGACAGGAGCTCGGATTTCGCAGGCTCCAAACTCATGCACAACTGCGACGAAGAAACCTAGTTGTAGTGAAAGATTACAAGTTTCCATCGTAGAAGAATCCATGGTCAGCGAGATTTCCAGCTTGCTGATTGCATTTCCCATGGTGCAGAAAGGCGAAGTCTGCCTACAGCCGTACCTGGGGAAAAGCCTCACACTCCTCACACTCACACTTCATAAAATAGAAGGAAAGAAGCAATAAAAGACACAACTCGAATTACTGTAAACGAGACGTCCTTAGGAAGTATAGGAGGAAGGAAGGATCACTCTGTAATTTCCAATCTTCAAGCTTTTGGAAGCTTTCAATCGCAGGTATTGTAAAAACCTACGCAAAACAAGAAAGCTATCGGTGAAAGCGGACAAGCAAATCAATGCAGAGAAAACTTCAAGTGTTCCCAAGAAAAGTGGATGCCACGGTGTAGAGCCTCAGAGCCTACCTGGAGGAGTACGAGAAAGGTTGTCTAGTGACGTCAATATTGTTAGTTGGGGCCAGAAATGTCTCGAACTGATGAGTGGAAGAAAAGTTACACTAACTGGTTATTGATAATTTGGCTAATTTCTCAGTCGTCAACTTTTGACAATTTCATACCTGATGGTATAAGGTTTAATCAGATTAGGATGGCTTTATTTTTCTTCTAAGCAAAAATTGCAAAAATACAAGTATATCCTTTAACTGTGCTTCTGCTGGAACTCGGATTCGAAGTAGCAGAATCTGTTATCTCAGTTCAGTCCAAGGAAAAACCCTTCCAAGGTCATCGTGCAATACTGGGACTATAACTGGCTGAAACGTGCAATTGCCACTTCAGCTTATCTTTATTTTGACTCCTTACTTTCGCCACCAATACTGGAGCTGAAAGACCTGGTTCAGTACGCTGAATCGGAGTGACTAGAATTTCACGTAGTCTTGCAATGACAACTCTGTGCACGTCAGTTAAGACCAGAGGAGATATGCTCTTTGATTTTGGTAGAGAGATGAAACCATTGAAACACTGATTGGGCTACATTCAGTTGACTTTTATTAGATAGAGCGTGTCCCATTGGTAGTATAGAAAAATCTATAGATTCTTGGTTGAGCACTCTGAATAGAGCCGTATAAGGTAACTATGAAGAAGCCTACTCAATTACGGCGAGCAGATGGGTCAAGACGGTTCCTTGGTAGAACCCGTCACTACAGAAGCTCAGGAACGAAACCAGGAAACTTATCAGTGCAGCTTGTAAGAGTAACAAACAGTATGAGACCGGTCAGCTAAGATGAACTTTCTGAAACGCGGTAATGGTGATATCAACAAGCCCCAAAACTAGCCTCCACAGACTCTACTTGAGAATCACTTTCCGGACGCTACAGTGTCTGAAATACAGAGGGTTTGTGCCTCTCTGACCAAACCTTTTACTCTTTGGGGCAGTAGGATATGCTGGTATACAGCTAGATTCGGAGTTACCGGTAAAAAAACTCAGGGATGTAATCATGCCCGTTAAGAATTTTTCAATTCCGGACTTGCGTGGCAACTATTCAGCTAGATATGGGGGGAATTAACCACCTGACTGCAGACCAAAAGGAAATCTTTTAGGCAGCACTAGCCTTGGGGTAAGTTCCATCACCGTGGCGACAGGTTAAGGTATCCTTTTACATCCTGCAGACTTATGCTGATGATGTGGCCAAACTAGCAATCAGTAAGGATCTAACTGTGATGCATAGAAATACACAAGGTCGATTGCATTTAATTGACAATTTGTGCTCGAGGCAGGTCTTTCTTTCAGTGAATTTTTTAAAACGAAGCTTGTCTTGTTCATCAGGAAAAGTCCACTAAAGAACTAAAGAGTTAGTGCTTGCAACAATGAACAGTACAATTTTTCGATTTTCAGATGAAGTCATACATCTGGGAGTAATCTTGGACAAAAAACTCACCTGGAAGAAACATGTAGAACTGAAACGTACTCAAGTTCTTTAGGGGCGAACAATAGTCAGGATTTGCAAAGAGCTGATTTTTAAAAAAATTAAATTTACTTCAAGTATGAAATCTCGAAAATATGATTTGAAAATTTTAAGTATATCCTGTGAATAGTTTTCGAGATATACTAAAATTATAATTTTCAATAATTATTGAAGGGATTTAAGAACCAAAAAACTGAGCGTGTATGCATGGCAGATAAACGCACTAATGAGAACAGTCGGGAAGACAGAATGCGATGTAGACAACAGCCTAGAAGCTTCCAAATCGGTAGAAGAACTGTTATATGGCCTAGACTAATATATGACTAATTAAATAATTAGTATTTCTATACGTGCATAAATTGAATGTCACTCAAAAATTTATTCTCGAAATTATGTTTTCAAAGTGAGTGATAGCTGTAATTTAAAAATCGCTCGGGGGTTTTAAATGAAATTCGTACAGCTTACTGATAGCATAAAAATCAAGTGGCTGATCGAAGGATTAACTTTTTTATTAAAATATATTTTTTTAAGTAATAGACTATGGCTTTCTTCTTTGAAATTTTGTCAATAAATTATCAGAGGCCACCATTACGTAACTTTTTTTTTTTTTTAACTAGATTCACTATTAAACTAAGAATTTTTTCAGAGCCAGTAAAATCGTATGATGGTCTTAGGACTTAGCTAATAAGGAAAAGCTAATAAAATGCGGTGAAGGGTGCACAAATAGTCTTCTGCACAGGGTGCCAAATGTGCTTGAGATGGTTCTGTACAGCTATAGTCCTGGTGACACTTTCTTCAACGAGGACGCTCATGTTTCGAATTTGATGCGATTAGAGGCTCAATGAACATTGAATATCTTTAAAATAAAATAACTTTCAATAATCTTATGAGACAGACTAATTATACGAGTATCCTCAATGAACTGTTGTAAATGATGCATTTATGCAGACAAAAGGCACATTAAAGCTCCCAAGGTGCTTCATTAAAAGCTTTAAATGCACAAACATAAAATTTTTCCTTTTCATTAAAATCTCCATCATAAATGGACAACCAGACAAAAATCTGATTTTGTTTTAGCTTAAGCATAACATATTTGAAAATGTTGCTGTTTGAAAATTTTTTATATTTTGTTTTAAACTTTGCTTGGTTTGGAAATAAATAAATAAATAAGCATGGTATTATTGCCATGAAAGCATGCTGAGCACTTCAACGAAACAGCTGTGTAATTTCAAATAAAACACGTGAAATCACTATACAAATATAAGTGTGTAAATAAGCTTTCTTTATTTCGTTCCATTTAAAACTTTCTTATTTCTTCTTGTTTTTCTGCTTAAACTATACATAATTTTTCATATTCGCTCTTATATATTTTGTGTTTCAAATTTTGCACATGTAAATAGGCGCTTCAATGAATTATTTTTTTCTACACAATTAATCTTACATCATTTTGTTATTCCTAATCTAAATTACATTCATAAATTTAATGTGGTACGATTTTATTGAATTAAAATTTATTTTAGTATAAATATTTATGGTTTCATTTAATTGTAGAGCCCTTTCTTTCCTTCAATCACATTTAGAATTTGTCGATATTTTCAAATCATATCGAAAATATTTGGATCTTTATATGTAAATCTTTTCATATATCTCGATGAATTTATCCAGTTTTTAATTTAATGTAATTATTTAATTCTTCTATTTTTGAATGAGGTTTTCCGATCAGTGAAATTATTATATTTAATATTTGTGTTGTATCAAAAAATTACAAATCAAATAAATATAAAATGTTAAAAAATTATATAAATAATCTTACAGTTAGCCGAAAGCCTTAAGAGTTTTAGATATTTAATTGGGGTTTTCAATTTTTGACGTAGACATGCTGCTAGAATTATTCAATTAGACTGACTACAGACATTGACGACATCGAACTTTCTAGTCTAGATGCACATGCATTTAGTAAATGGGTTTTTGGTTAGATTGATGGATTGAAGTGAAAACTTTGATCGCAATTAATACAGATGGCAAGTAATAATTTTCCTACCTCTAAAGTTTTCCGTTCAGAGGTAGGAAAATATATTTCAGCACTAATTAAATGCAAAAAATTAACCAAAATAATCAATAGGTTTATGTGGTCGACATTTTTTATGTGAATTTTATGATAGAATAAGGGATTTAAGTCTTCATATTTTTTTTATTATTTTGTCGCAATAAGTCTAAATTATTAGATTCACTAAAATTTTCCGATTTGATATTTTAAAAAATTCATCAGATCATGACATCGTTGATGCCATGATTATGTGTTAAGTAATCGCATCGCATTCATTATTTAAATTATAATTACATAATTGCATCAAAAACTAGTTTGTTTGGTCAAATACATTTAAAATTGAATAAAACCGGTATGAAAAATGTGCGGTTGTTTTGAAATTTATCAGCGCTGTGGTGTTATCCTTCTATATAATATTTATTATGTCAAATTTGTCGTATCAATCATCAAAACAAGTATGTTTTCGTTTTAGTTATTTTATATGTGTCGAATAGGACAAAATTTAAACTAATTATTCTTAATATATACTGTAAATTTTAATTAATCAACTTCACTTATTTAATTGAGAACGTAAGGACTATTCCGATCTTAAATACTAGCTAACGGTTACTTAAACTTCTTATAAAACACTAACACGTACTTAATTTTTGCTTTATTTTACTTGTTATATTCATATTAGCTAAAATTTGATATTGTTTGAAACAAATTTTAATTCACCTATTTAATTTGTTCAGAGTATAAATTTCGCATAATTCCTTACTCAATTCTGCTTTATTTTGAATTCTGCTTTATTTCCTTAACATATTTTTCCATCAGTATCAAAAATGTAAAATTAATTTTCAGTTGGAAAATATATATGTGTATATTTTTGGTTGCCATATGAATGGATGTTCTTAAAAGTAAATGAATGTTTCACAGTTAATATATGTATAACAGTATGAAAGTATATTATCTTCAAAAAATTCTCTTAGATTTTTTCTCATAAATTATAACATGATAATGATAAACTTAACACGAGCAGATAAAATTGTTACTGTTTAAACTATCAAGTTTCTTAGTTTTGATTTAAATTTGAATGTTATTGATAGTTTCTAGTAGTAAAAACTGCAGTCCTTGCATGATTTTCATTAGCCATCACACACTTGTTCTGTAAATAAAATCGAAACGAGTCGAAAGAGAAAAAAAGAGAAAAGCGGTTAAAATTCCATTGAATAGAGCTAATGAAGCGTTAGAGAACTTTGACAAAAAATACTTTTGATTCTAATTATTCGAAAAACTTGCATTGAATTTTGATATAAATTCATATTGAGCACATTGAATATTTCTAAAAACTGATTTGATATTTCTATGATATTTTTATTCTTGAATGTGTTAGTACTCAAAATTTAATAAAAAAAAAACCATATTAGTTAAAAACCAATGTAAATAGTTCGGAGACACATGTATTCCTCATATTACTTTCTATATTTATTTAGTAAAGTAATCCCACGACAACATTTGGTCAGGTCTAGGGGTTGAAGCTAGTAGAGAGTTTCATTCACAAATTCACGATCACTGTGTATACGAATGTGAAGTGATTAGTTCCACGGGTCACTTCACCCCGAAATGAACTCAGGTACCTATTCAAAGCTAGGTGAATTCAAAGCTCGGTGCGCAATCCCTCCTCCGAGCCTGGATTCGAACCAAGAATATCACGCACAAGAAACTAGTGCTCTACCTACGAGGCTGGACGAGCTTTTTTTATTTAGAGTTTTACGAAAATCTATAAACTTCTACCAAAACATGAAACGGTACCGACAGGCTAAATCTGAGTTAAAACCGTCGAAACGCTTTATTAACTGACTATTGATCAAATTGTCCTTTTAACTATAAATCCAAACACGTTCCGATAAACCTTTCATATATACGAGGGTTGATCCAAAAGTAATGATAATCAATATAAACTAAGACTATTAAACTTAAAAAAATGTTTATTTTTCAACATAGTCTCCCAGCAAGTTAATACATTTAGTCCATCTTTTCTCCAAACCCAAGATATCCTTAGAAAAAAATAATTTGCCTCTACTCTCTCAAAACGCCTCAACATAAAAAATATAGCTGGTGAGTATCATATATCAAAGGAAAGGAAAGGGTTCCGTCGCCTGTCTGAGGGCGACATTTTAGGAAGAATCGGATGTGGAATCCCTTTATGGTGGATGGTGAAGCGTTACCATTCCAAAGCAGTGCTGCCATGCTGCTCCGCGTCTCTAGGACAGAGGAGGAGCTAATCCTAATCCAAGAACCATGGTCTACCAACAATCGGATTACGTACCAATGGATATAGAATGTTAGCACCGGATGGCTCACGTAAGCCACGTGTTGTATTTTTGTCGACAGAACCGTTAACGTAATTGTCCTACACAATTTCTGTGACGAGGATAATATGGCTATTGCAGTGGAAATCGACCGAAAATCATGCTGGTTTTGTATCTTGTTACATGGCACTAGCCCTCCCTGCGACATATTCAAGGGCGTTGTGGTCGAAGCCATGAGAATTGGTGTGCCTCTTATTCTAGGAGCTGACTCTTATACTCATAACCAAGTATGGGGCAGCTCCAACACAAATGGCCATGGTGAGGGACTATTTGATTTCATCCTTGCCTACGACTTTTTCATCGCCAATAATGGCAGCGAGCCGACCTTTGTCACCTCAACTCGTCGGATGGTTCTTGACGTTACCATGGTCAGTGGGCGGCACTCACATCTTCTCCGTGACTGGAGGGTTTTACAGGAATGTTCTTTCTCTGATCATAGGTACATATCGTTCAATATGGCTGGCCGCAGCTGAGCTGAGCTGGTAGCTTTTATTAACAGAAAGAGGACGAACTGGCAGTTATTTCAATTCCTGGTCCGATCCTCACTGGAAATTGAGTGCTAGAGTGAACTGGATCAGGTAAACTTCGCGTCTAGGGCAGCATGTAATCCGCCCCCAGCGAGGATGAGTGCCAAGCCACCCTGGTGGAATATTGAGATCAGCACTCTGCGAGAAGAGTGTAAGAGGGAGTTCAATAGCCCGAAAAGGTCTATTGACTGATCGCTGTATAAAATGAAGCTGAGGGCTTTCAAGTATGCTATACGCAAGCCAAAGACCGCCTCATGGAGATCTTTCTGTGGAAACGTGGAGAGTTTCAGCAAGGCTAACAGCCTTGCATCATAAACCCTGAGGGCATTTGGACTCGTTCGAGCGCAGATACTCTAAACGTTCTCATGAACGCACATTTTCCGGGCAATTATTGTTCCTTAGAAGCGGCATACCAAACGAAGCAAGCTGGATCAACTGAGGTGGGCTTTTAGCTCATTTGAGCCGTTTAAATCTCCGGGCCCTGATGGCGTCCTTGCGGCTGATATCCAGCGGTCCATGGAAGTATCGTTACGATGGCTCAGAGAAATTTATAACACTTGCCGGCGCTTCTCGTATGTTCCCACCAGCTGGCGGAAAACAATAGGACATCCTAAAACAGGAAAAGTCTCATTTGTTAAGCCAAAAAACTATCGTTCAATAAGTCTTAATTCTGTCCTACTTAAGATTTTGGAGAGGAGCATTGACTATTATATTAAAAAATCAATCAAACCTATATTGATCTCGCAGTCATAGCACGCTTATACCAAAGGTCAGTCGAAACTGCTCTTCACGACCTGATTGAACAAGTCGAGAAATCTCTTGCTCTTAAGGAATATACGCTTGCCACCTTCTTGGCAATCGAGGGGGTCTTTAACAGCGTAAAATCCAACCTTACTGTTGAGGCACTCTCAGTGCTGTATGTGGATGAGCGGCTGATTGCTTTTATCGTCCAGCTTCTTAAGAATAGAGTGGTAATCTCTTCCTCGGGAATCAGCACGGGTACACCTCAGGGTGTGGTTTTCTCTCTCTCCTGCTGTGGAACATCACGGTGAATACTCTTCTAATGAGGCTGGACCGTGCCGTCTGCAAAGTGATTGCTTTTGCAGACGACGTAGTTGTAGTAGTGTCCGAAAAGTATTAACCTAAGCTATCGGAGAGGTTTAATCACTTTCCTGCCATACTTTCACTTTGGAGTCCTGAGTGTAGCTTGAATGTGAATCCTAGTTAAATAGAACTATTACTGTTCATAAGGAAGCACAAAGTTCCTCGTTTTGATTTACCGAAATTAAACGGGGTATCCATTGACCTGAGCCAGTGGGTCAAATGTTTAGGGATCATATAGCTACTATGGAGCTAGCAGAAAGAGCGCGGAAAGTTTTCAGTGCACTTTACTGCAGCAAAAGAGCCATAGGGCCACTGCCTCATAAGACGGCATGTACAACGATTAGGGGCAGGGTTCAACGACTTCTGTCGGATATGTGGCTCTGAGAACGTGTTAAATCAATTTAAAGCGTGAAACTAATCATTTCGCACCCGTGAAAATTTCGATTATGAAAACTAAGAATCTTCCACCTTGGCTCCCCAAGACCCACAATTGATTGTAGCGGACAAATTGGCTTTTGCTCTTCGATTCTCACACAACTCAAAAAGCTGCTTGAAAATTTCAACTGCCACAGAAGGTCACTAGCCCAGCTTCATTTAAACTGTTACACGAAGGCCCTCCTGATCCTTATTTTGGTTAATAAGTGGCCGAAAAAAGGTTGATAAATTATTTGCGTACCATTTTACAAATTATGGTAAGACCTTTAGGTTGTACCATATGAGCACTATATTTCGGGGAAATTTAGCGACTGCAAAGTAAGATTGACGCAAAGGTGTCTAGAGATGAGTACCACGAATTTTGTCGCTGCTAAAAATTACTCGTTTGTAAGTCCTGATTTCAGTGTTTTGGACTTCTACTGGTGATATATTTTGAAGCAGATAGCATGTTCAAAAATAAGGTTCAACGTGAATACGAGAGTGGAGTGATTAGATCCACGGCTCACTTTACCCCCTGATTTAACTCAGCTAACTATTCTCAAGGTAAACACAAAGCTCGGTGCGCCGGTCCCACGACGAACCTGGATTCAAACTAGTCAGTGCTCTACTCATTAGACTACACCAGCTCAATCTAAGAAGACACACGAGCTTGATCTTGATACAGATTGATCTAAGCTATAACTAAATAATTGTAGCGTTATATTAAATCGCTGAAGAATGGTTTGCTTAACGTAGTGACTTCACAATCTGGAAGAGCTGATGTTAGAGACAAATTAGTTATGGGAAAAAGCAACATTTTAAATGGTGGCAAGACATACGATGGCTAAAAGCAATGTGAATGCTTAAATATACGAATGACACATACTCAGATAGAATTGTGGTAAAAGTTATCTCATAAATAGGTTAGTCATAATATTTAATAATTTCTTGGGGATACATCTGTGAAAGGCTTTCGTTTTTTGTGCAAGATTTTTTCTCTTTTTCTAGAAAAAAATGGATGAATTTCTTTAAGCGAACAATTTTTCTTTCAATCAGTTTTGTGTCACAGATTTGTTTTCTGGAATATCTAAGTTATTTTACGATCCAAGCACCTGCGGTAGAGTTGCATGGAATATTCTAACTGTCTATACTGTACTAAAAGCTTGTACTATTCTGGATCTTATAAATGGTTGTTGATATTTTAATTAGTTCTTTCTAATAAGTAATTTTATTATTAGTTTGCAATTAGTAAGTAACTGAGCCAGTAATCTAAAAACTATGAATCTGTAAAGTAATTTCTCATCTGCAATTAAATTTCTTTAACTTTTAAGTCTTGTTAATATGTGCTCAATATGAATTATATATGATACATTTTGACTGCGCATTTGTTTAATTTTGCTTTTTTTTAGTATCAGAACATATGTGGTGCAATCATATTTTCAGATGCTTATTGGGAAAATGTAATTGAAAATAGAAATTTAATAAAGTGTTTTAATGCAGGATCTGATAGTATCAAGTAGTACATTCCTTTACAAACAATTTTTCAAATACAGGCTTTGCAATATTTTTTGCGATAATAAAATCTATTAGAATATTTTTAGACTTCAAAGTATCTTTTCTTTATGGTATTCTAAATATTTATTTCATTTATTATGACCAAATATGAACAAAAAAAAAATATTTCGATAAATTTTCTGAAATATGTATTTAATGTCAAACCTGAAAGTTTTTTTTAAACATTGACCTTTCAAATAATTTATTTACTTGTTGATTCACTTCATCAAATGAATACCATTAAATTTATTTGCCAAAATAAAACAGAATCTGAAAATAATCGAAAGCAACCAGTCATCACTACACAGCATCTAAAAAACGTATTAAGTATTTCGCAGTCAACATGTATACATTCATATCTGTACGGTATAATATTGATAAAAAAATATTAAATGTTTAGATGCTATTTAAAAGCAGTGTTAATATAGATATAGCATTTCAAAATAGATTTGAAGTTGCGGTGCAATTCAGTGTACTATTATAAAAGATATTTTGCAATTGCATAAGCGACGCATAATAAACAGACTCTGGAAAAAATATTTAAATCAGTTTTTGTTAATTTGAGTTACCAAAAGCATTTGTGAGAAAGCAATTGTACTATTTTCTATCTGTAACAAGAAACTGAGTGCTAGCGGTATAAAAAAGGGGCTTGCATGCTTTTGCTACGATTTAAAAAATAAATGAAATAAAATGAAAATAATATTTAGTGACTGTGAACAGATAAATGTTGTTGAAAAATCTTATTTAGAAGTACGTAGAAATGTATTTTTAATTACTGCACAAAATATTATAACTTACGCTGTTTGAATATCTTACCTAATTAATATGAAAATAAAAACATGTAGAAATAAAAGCATACTCTGCAAAAAGAGAAAAACAATCTTATACTCTGTCTGCCGCGGAAAATCTATTGACAATGAAGTGAAAATAACTATTTCTCTAAATTTTAAGTTAACTGCTAAGAAAACCTTATCGAAAGTGATCGTGACTCTTTATAAGTTATTGATTAGACATACAATTTTATTGAATTAAATTATAATAATAAATTATATTATAATTAAAAGTAAAATTGAAAATTACTCTCAAGAAGTCGATCAGACCGAATAAGTTGAAGCATTAGATGATGACTCGAACAGGACACATAAATTGAGTACCCGGTACACATGTAAATGTTAAATGAAAAAATGCGCCAGAACATCATAGTGCCAGGTAGAATCAAAATCTAGCACGTCTCGATACTTCGACAAATTTGACGCAATAAGAAAACCAGAGAAGTGGAGTCAACTGACTAAAACTGTCTGAAAGACCGTCAAAGTTAATTATGAGACAGCAAAACGGGTGTACCTATACATCCAGGTCGTTTCTAGAATATGTTTCATCATGGAAAACTTATCAAACAACTTATGGCAGAGAATGTAGAATATTATGACTATCTCCTGCCCGAAGGAAAATATCTTAATAATATTATTATTAACTTCATCATCATCATTTCACCATCTCATAGCTATAGTCCTCTGTCGATATATTGAAAGGAGCCAAAACGTAACTGGCACTAGCTCCAAAAAACACTAACATTAAACATTCCACGAAAATAGTCCTTCGTTTGCAGGACTCAGTTAGGAATGAGTCTTGGATTCAAACCGCGAGGTACCACATCGAGTGCTCGGCAAAGCGACTTTGAGGCAAAATAATAAAAATTAACCTGGCTTTTGAGCGTTGTATGCAAACAAGTGTTTGCAAAGTTTTGTGAAAAGTCAATATCGAAATGAATGTTTTTTTGTACTAGCAAAATTAACTTTATTTCGTCCCGTTTCGGCTGTGTCTAGCTTACGAGCCCATTCCTGAGAGCTCTCCAATTTTCAACGGGAAGAAGCCTATTCCCCTGTATTTGGTTATATTGTGGCTACCAGATGCTATTCGACGGATGAATTATACGTAGTGTCCCTCTTCTTGGAACAAATCCGCCCCATTTTCGGTAAAACACTCCAGCCGCTTAGAGCTAGCAAAGCGGTCTAGCAGCATCCGTCATAGTTGGACTCTACACAATTCTTTTAAACAATTCCCTCTTAATAACGCCCATAATCAATGAACAACAGCCATACAAAATCGAAACAGAATATTTTGATTGAAATCATAATTTTCTCAACACTATTCATACAACTTGCAATAAAACAATTTTAAAACAATAAATATACATTATTTACTTTCAGAATACATAATAAATTAAATCAAACAATGATTGAAATCACCAATCTTCTAAATTAAAACATTTACATCAACAGGATACAAAGAAAAATAAAATTAAAATAAATTAGTTTAAACAACATTTTCGAATTACAACATCTACTACTTACAATGATATCAGTCAATTATATTAAGTTGTGCTAGCTTTATATAATATTTAAATTTTTTTAACGTATATATCTATTTACTTTATCCTTTAGCATTTCAAAATTAGTTTCATAAATATTTTGAAAAAATTAGAACTGAAATGAAAATGATAAGAAAATATTTTTTTGTTTTGTTTTGAAATAAATACATGATTTAAAGACATGTGGTATTGGTTTTGAAATTTTCAGTGAAAAATGAATTGAAAATGCAATAGGGAAATAACATAAACTGTATAAAAATGATAATTATTTAGTTTTACATAAAATATTTCAACCAAAAAATGTTGCATAAAAACAATTATTCAAAAATTTTTAAGTGATTCAAAGAAAATCGTTTGTTCGCCGTTGGTACGTGTGGCAAGAAATTCACTGTTAAAAGTCAGTATTTCATAAAAATTAGACTTTAAAAAATATGAATGCTTAAAATTGGAACTATGCGATGCTCTATTTACTAAAAGCTTTCTGTTTGCGGTACTAAAAGCAAAAACTAAATTAAATCCAGTGAAATTAACAAAAACATTGCCTTGGGAAACTTCCGTTTTGGAATTTTGTTAAAATCAAAAGACAAAGAAAAAACTAAAATATTCGCACTAGACTGAAATACAGTTCTGTTCTCTAGTCTACAGTGAAATTGAAATATTATAGTGAAATCAATATTCTAATGTATCCAGTGTATTTTACATTATCTAAAGAATTTTCCTTCTAGAAAAGTATTAGTGAATCAACTGAAAATAAACTAATAACGAATATTAACTATTTGTTAGATTGTTTTCTACTAAGTAGACTAAGAATTGTTTCTTTATACACTAATGCTCTCACAACTCAAATACAACTGACTCTGGTGGTGCCGATGTGGCCGGCGGTTCCCTAAGTACCTTCTGGCCACGAAAACACAATAGCATCATCCATGGCCGGTTACGTCGATCGAATAGGGTTTCGGTTGGTTTTGTGGCTGTTGTTGTGGTAGTTTTGTTGGAGTTTGGTGGCTTTTCAGGTGATGATTCTTGTCTGGAAGATAGCCAAGAGAATGAGGTATGTTAGAATTGAATTGAGGCTTAGATGTTTTAATGGCGGAAATTGAAATTGAAGGCTCCGAATCGAGGGAAAGGTGTCATAAGAAGGAAGGGGAAGGTGCATTTAAGTCTTACCGTTTAATTGAATCATTACAGTGAGCGTCAGTTTCGGGTGCTGTGTTATAGGCCGCTGAATACATTGAGGCACGTCGCGGTGTCCAATTCGAATGTCCACGTAATGACAAGTAGACATTTAGGCTTTTCATCAAGGCAGTTCGAACCTGAAAAGATGGTATTTAATTCATGGCCACAAGTTCAAAGACAATCGGGAAGTTAATTAGCCCGCAAATGACTCACCTCACCATTTAGGAAACAATAAATCACGGCAATAAAAAGTCCCTGAAACGATGTCAGAAAGTACGTTATGTACGACCATAACGCAAATTCCCATGGTGTCCTATCTAAGGGTGCTTCGGTCATATTCAGGATATTCGTGATACCGAGCAGTGGTAGCAGTACAAATGCAGCACGTACTGCTTTCCGAACCTGTTCCACATCGCTCGTCTGACTCTGTCGCAATTTAACGACCAACACGCGAATAATGTTCAACAGGAAACAGAAATTCAACTGTAAAGTGGAAACAAGGAATTAATGAGAATACAAACAAGAAATGCTTGGCAATTTTCACCAGTATGACTCCGACTCTCGGACCCTCTAATATCCAATAGTACGCTGTCAAATTGTAGCCCCACCAGCATCTCTGACGACTTCGTTTGATAGCTGTTACAGCGGCCCAGATGCAAGTCAAAACTACCGGGCTGCCCCAACCTAAAACGGCATAGGTTCGATGAGGAAATCGTCCGTGAAACACATTCCCCGTGACGACATTATGCAAATAGAGTCCTTCGATGAACATCCATAGGAACATGGCCGTGCGTGAATATTCTAGGAAAACGTAGGATGCTTCGCAGAAGTACGGCTGTAATGAGATGGAAACTGTAATTAATTTTGAAAATTGTGTTTCTGTGCAGAGTGGACTGGGAGATAATGTGGTTGCTGTTCGCAATCGACCACCTCCTCATCGAAACTTGGTTTGTAGTTCTGTTTACCGAAATTATAAACGACTAACAGCTTAACATGCTTGCCTCATCCACCCAATCGAGAAACCTGCTCTCGATACGTAACCTCATTTTCAAACTATCTAACATAATTACAATTGAGTATCTGTCTAGCCATCGAACAAACTCAATGAGTCAACACAATACTTCACACTACCACTTACCGTATTTTCGATTCCGTTTCGTCCACCGCTCCCGCCAAGGGATTCGCTCCCGTTACGAATAATAGCCTGATCCAGGTAAAGTGTGAGTCGAACTAGGACTTGTATAACCATAGCAACAAAAAGATTTTTATGTATACGTGTCCGATTGTTCCGCAGACTACGAAAATTACAAAATATTATAAGCGATAAGAGTAGGGCGAAAAGCGATAATGTTAGGCCGACTATTTCTAGGGTACGTGTACGTTCAGCAATGCCGATTTTGATCTGTGGAAATAGAAAGAAGGGATGTTAAAAAATGATTATTAATTTTAGGAATAGTGAAGCTATATTAGATGTTAGATGTTTTGAAAAGAAAAACAAGTGAAGTGAATGTTGTGTGAAAAGTTAAGTGATTTGTTTGTGACGTTTGTTCTTTGAATAAAAATCCATTTAGTGGCAATAAACAAACTATTTTATTTGGAAAGCGTAGAGAACAATAAATCCACGAAGTGTTTTTGAGTAAAAAACACAACAATTGGTATCAGAAGTGGGATTCTTTTGCACTTATGATTCAGTAAGTCACTTATTGGGGCTGAGAACGAGTGATTATTGTGAGATGTTTTATAGTCTAAAATGAAAAACAATGCCGAGGCTAGTTAAATTGAAAGTAGCTTAATGTAATTTATCGATGATCAGAAATAAAATGGCTTTGATATCACGATTAAGCATATACCGGAAGGCATAAATCTGAGAACGTGACGACAAGGAGATGATCCAGAGATGAGAGACCACCTAAGAATACGTTGAGGAAGAATCAAGTAGCGTCGAGAATGCAATCATGGAATCGTTGTTGAGAATGAACCAGAAGGTTGAACTAAAAACTCACGCGACTGTTAACAGCAAGCTATGAAACTAGATCAAAAATTTGACCAGCAAACCCGGAACATTAAAAAACAGCAGGCCAGGAGAAGTAAG
Organism: Nemotelus pantherinus; assembly: GCA_963978885.1. Lineage (NCBI taxonomy): Eukaryota > Metazoa > Arthropoda > Insecta > Diptera > Stratiomyidae > Nemotelus > Nemotelus pantherinus. Next base: position 224,418,756 of record OZ022263.1, on the reverse strand, counting down.
CAATAGTTCCAGTAACAGTTAGACAGTCGAGTGGTGGAAGGGAAAAAATTGTTTAATAAGTAAGGGTGAACGCTGTTTGCGTTTCAAGAGCAAATAGATCAACTGAAATCAGATTTGGAGCATGTGAAAACCATAGGAAATGCTCTAGCTAAATCAAGTGGTAGTAGAGCACTTAAAGCGCTCATTTATGATGGATAAGCTTCTTATACCATTTATGAAAAAAAATTTGAGGTTTTTGTAGAATGCAACCATTCGAGTGATCAAGAACGTGCAACCAAGATATTGGTGCCATTAAGGGAACCCGCAGCGGAAGTTCTTCAAATCATTTCAGTGGAATACTACTCCAGCTATACAAGTCTATGCTTGAGTAGCCTAGTGGTTAGAGCACTGGCTTTTTGCGTGTGCGCTCCCTGATTCGAATCCAGGTTCGAACAAGGGTCTTGGCAGCCTCGGATCGAGGGGGGGATAAGTCGGAGCCCGTGCACCGGGCGGAAAATTCAGAGGGCGGAAAATTCAAGCTTGGAAGATGAATACACTCCTCAGAATTATCGCAGACGTGTGTGAAATAAAAAAACTTTCATTGATTTCATAGAAGCTGCTGGAAAGACAGAAGAGTACATTTGTCAACAGATTATGGAAAAATTGACAGTTGATGGTTTAGATATTAGACAATGTCGTGGTCAATCTTATGAGAATGTGTCCAATATGACTGGCACCTATAACGAAATGCAAGCCTGGATTGAAGAAAAGAATGAGCTGGCCGAGTTCGAACCTATTTGGAGTATTTCAAAAAGTATATTGCTTTATTGTCGGTTCCAATACTTGGTGGTTCAATCAATAACCTTTATGAGTAAATTATTTCGATGGATATAAGTCGGAGATGTTAAAATTTGTCACAACTAGCGTAAATAGAAATTAATGATTTCCAACTGCAAGTGGTCACACCAGTCAAGTATGCACTGTGTGCTGGTGTCTGATGAGAATCAGTGCATGCTTTCGAAACCACTTTGTCAAATAAAATTTTTAAGGTAAATAAAATTTTTTTCAATTTTAATCATCCCGCAAAAACAATTCAATATGTTAAATATGTTAAAACCAATTTAAAAGGAAGCAGTCAGACAAGATGGTCAGCGAAAAATGTCGCTGTGAAAGCCCTCTTAAATAATTTGTCGGAAGTGGTGGAATTCTTCGAAGAAGTTGAGCAAACTTCAACTTCCTGAGATCTTGACTGCAAGCGGCAGATGCTTTCGCCGGAGTAGCTTAGTAGGTGTAGGGACGCTTATTTCCATTCTTTCGTATACCAGCTTTAGGTAGATGCGGGAGTGCTACTCCCTTAAAATCATCCTGTAAGCCATGCAATCAGCAAAACCTCATTCTACCAGCATAAAGGGTGAACGGTTACTACTCCCCATGTTTCGAACTATATACAGATGTACATAAAGGTCCTGCATTGATTGGTTCAGTATTTTTAGTAAAATTCGAAAAGAGATATGAAACTTTCGTTTTATGGTAAACATTTTTAGAGTTGTAGTAAAACTTAAATAGATGGTGCACAGATGAAAAAAACTTTTACAATTATTCTTACCAGCAAAGGACGAATTGGTTGTGTAAGAATTAATAAGAATGATCTATGTTCGAGCTCCAGACTTTAATCTTGAAAAATTCTATGAAACAAAGAAACGTGAGGATATATCTACCCAAAATATATTTTTTTAAATTGGTTGTTCACAAAATTAAGAATCAATTACGTTTTTTCACTTTATTCCCATTCATTCATACGTAAGCACGTACTCTTTGATACTTAATAACTTCTCTTCATTCTGCATTTCAAAAAAAATAATATCAAAATTATGTTACTTGAATCTTTTAATGAGCTCTTGGAATGATATTCCTTTCGGTTCATCGAGCATTATAAGGTTAAAATGTGGGCTAGTGTTTTGAATTTTGCAGGCAAAAAAAGTCTAGCAGGTATCTGCCATTGCTGTATTAACATTATAATTTAATTCCACCGTTGTTTACCAATTAAGTTGCATTTTTTTTTCTTTTTTTTCCAGAAGAATACTTGAATGTCGATGGTAGCATTCTATAAATACATAGACCATCGAAAATGGAGCCATCATTCGGGCCTTACACTTTTTCAAACAATTCTTATAATCGGTTTGGAGAATAATTTCAGCTTTTACTGACCTCAAACACCACTGCAAAAAATTGTTATCGTTATCATCACATTTCTATCTTTTACTAACAAGCATCTATTTTTAGAGATTGGTTTTCACCGAATATTCTTGTTCTTCAATTCCGTTCACCCCCAAAAGATATACATAAACTTTCATCCTATTTTCTGGAATTGTTTGAACACGTGGATCAAATTAGTAGACATGCGGAAAATTTATACAAGTTGCACGAACATTTTAGTTTCATAGAGAAGAGTTTTCACGTCTGATTTGGTTGATGAGATTTTCTCAATATTGCTGCATATCGGATTGGTTGGTGTAGATTGATAGATTGAGTAATGACCTGATGATGTTCGATTTATCGTTGCTTATCACAATATTAGGTTGGACTGTAATGGTGTCAGGGATGAGAAAATTTCAACTAGTTTAGGGAAAATTAGCTTTATGTCGGATTGAGATTAAATATGTCGTTCAAAGTAAACTGTCGATACATTTTCTAAAGCACTAAATGATTGAAATATGTAAATATCGAGGTTTTTGCGATGTTTCGTATGACATGTGGCCATGATGAATGTATTTGAATCGGTGATATGACAGTCAAGAGTGAAAAAAATAAACTCAGTCATTGAATTGAACGTAGGCGTATTTAATCACATCCTTCAAAAATCAACCATTCATATCTAGTATCGATTATACCGACGAAAGCAATGATTGCGCAAAGAATTATTTCAGTCGAGAATGAATGTCTCATGGAGGAGACGTCACAAATTATATTTTTAGCTCGATGATTGAATACCAAGCTTGATTGAGTTTTGATTGAAATATTGGTTTCACACTTCATTTTCAAATTGAAAACGGAGCCGATTTCTCGTACTATTTCATGAGTAAATAGATGATGCGTAAGATTCCTTAAGGGGGCAGGTACACTTAGAATTTGGAGAAAATCGATTTTATTTTCTTTACATTTTTCGCACTGCGAACATTCGCACTGCTTGCATGCTTTAAAAGCATTTTTCTCGAAATTATGTTTTCGAGGTCGGTGATCGCCGTAACTTGAAAACGGCTTTATCGATCAGCATGAAATTTTCCTCACTTATTTCATATATAATTATCCTCCGGATGAACGAAGGATTGTTCGATTGGACGGTATTTCTTTTTTCAATAGCCGAAAATGTGAGTGAAATTTTGGTCGAAAATACAATTTTGATTTTCAACAACCGCCAGTTTTCAAAAAATTAAAATCTGCCAAAGTCCTTCGTTCATCCGGAGCACTATGTCCTTAACTAATAATCCCCGATTTGTTTTTATTTCGGATAATCCAGTGACAAGCGACAGTGATCACGGCAAAACAATTTTTTTTTTTGACCCCTCGATAATTTACTCTATTTCAACTAATTTTCAACCTTTTGCCTTGAAAAAATTACAATAGCTTCTGCAAACATATTTCTTTCAAGTTAAAAAACCATTTGTTATTAATTTTTTTTAATGTGTGTCTAAAAAAAAGTCCTAAAATAGAGCTTTTTTTTGGACGTCCCAAGACTCTAAGAAAAGACTCGAAGTTTTCCAGTCACGTTAACCTGCTAAAATGACGATAAAGTGTTTATTTACGGCATATCATTAATTTAAATTCTTCTTAGCATAATATATTTTTCGAATGAACCATATTTATTCTTGGAAAAAGAAAAGAAAAGGGAAGAAAAATACCTCTTAAAACACGAGCACGGACGTGTGTTTAAGTTCCCAAGAAATAAAATCATTTTTCGGATTTTGCCATCAATATAATAATATGGGAATTCACTCTACGTTTCGACGTAGGAGCTCACGTTTTACTGCACGAATAACACGTTTTCGTACATATGCTACAAAAATGTCGGTAATACACCAAACGACGAAATCATAAGCGATTACGATTCGAATACTTCATCACAAGTGGCTAAATGTTAAGCACTGAAATGATCCGGCTTACTTAACCACTTGCGGACAAAGCGATGAAAAGACTTTTTGATGATAGACCCAAATATCATGTTCTTTCGTCATAGCTGAAAGCAATATTTTACTACCACCCACACTGGACGCCAATATTCATCGCTCAATCTCGTCTTCAATTCATCGTTGGTTTTATGGTTCATCTCGTAAATTTCTACCAAATTATGATTACAGCTTATGAAAGAGTGTAAAAGAGGTGTGAAAGCGTGTTCAATTGTGCTGATGAACTGACAACGCTTCCGAACATTAGCAACTTGTGGGTGTATTTTTGCTACTGTATACTGTTACTGTAGACTGTTGTTTGAATTGAAATAGAGCAACAGGCACGTGTTTGACAATAAGTTTAATAATGTCTTCGAATGTCAAAAAAGTATTTAGATGTATCAGAGTGTCGAAGAGTTGGGTATAAAATTGTTATTTTTGTTTTGTTGTATAGTATATATAATACAGTCACATATGTACCTATTGCACTACTCACCCTTTTGTTAGCGATGAGCCAGAATATTAATCATACAACATTGGCAGTACCAAAAGCAGAATTACGTTTATAAAATGAAAAAAAACCTCTAGCGCATCAGAACCGCTAGAAAACTAATTTTCGAAGATATTATCTTTGAGTGATAAAAAAATGTAAAAACGTAATACACTTTTTTGTAATATCATATCAACTGTTTTTTACACAAAGTAAATATATGAGAAACACTGTTTTATGGCTACACATAACCTTTGAATAACCTATCCTTTAAATTCGAGGATTTCATCGAAAGTTTCAGCGATGAAACGATGCTTGGAGTTAAAATTAAAAAAATTTCCGGCACTCAGAAAATTTAAACATTGGCTTATTATTTTTATTGCATATTCTTTGCTTGTGAATATATAATGGAAGCATTTGTTGATGCAATATTAACGAAAATGTCTATTACAAAATCTGCTTCACGTTAAGTTAAACCCACCCTGTGAATTTTGTTTCGATTTTTTGACTGCACTGGAAGTTATAGGGGTGCAAACAATTTTAGTGCTACCACCTGCAAAACTTTTCATATTTACGAAACCTAAATATTTGTTGTTCATTGTCATTCCAGGCTAATTCCCATTTAAAAATTTTATGACAACATCTCTTTTAAATTACCATAGCTGGTAGCTTTTTCATGATTTTTCAACGAAATTCTTATGAAATATGATTTGTAATAAGATTAATTTATTTCATGAATTTCGTTTTGATTTTATGACTGCATCGGAAGTTACAGGGAAAAAAACATTTATTTTGCTGAGCAAATTTACAAAATTTATGAGACAAATATTATCATATCTGAAAAATTAATTTTTCAACCAAATATCTACCAAATTTGGCTTAGAGTACTACTGTGTGAATTTCAATAAAATCTGTTGACTGAATCGGAGGTAATGGGCCAAAAAACTGTTTTTTTCTCAATGATATTTCAAGTTGGCACCATTGCCACAGGGTTGCTTGCATTTCAAAATCACTTTTGGTCCCAGTTAATATCAACATGCTCTGTAAATTTGATACTGATTAGATTATTCGGTCGTCAGTTCTCGTAAACAGAAGTTTCGAGTGCTGAAAATAGAGGTAATTTGGTGAAGGGTTGCCATTCTTGTGCAGCTCGGACGTTACGTGTTCGCGAGCAAATTCCATTCTTCTTGCCCAATTTTTAGCACTACAATAGGGTTTTTTTTGGGTACTCTTCCGTTAAAATTCGCATCCCTCTTGGTACGGTTTCTGGGTTACACTTCCCATTAAGAAATGTTTCCGCTTGCTCCGGTAGTTTTGGTGCGCACCTGCCCTACAATCCAGCGACAAGTGGAAGGGGAAAATATTTTATTGGGCACTGTTCTATCCTTATTTTCTATGCAATTTTCACGAACAAACAAAAAAGAGTTTATTTTAAAAGTTTATTAAAGTGTTTGTAGAAATTTCATCAGTTTGTGGCATAATGACCTTCATTAGGTATGTAAATCACTTTTCGTAGTCTATCAAGTTATGAGTTATGATTACAAGCTTAGCTTAGGTAAGCGCAAAAATTACTTTGGGTCCTATTAAGATGAGATCGCTAAGATCAAAGTTGTAGAGATGCACCAATGTAGCATTCTTACATCAATTTTTTTTTTAGCAAGTTATAGTTTATAGGCTACGACCAAAGCTAAAAAGCTGTTTTTACTCCAAAAGCATTCCCAGTGTATCCACAAAACAAATTGGCATCGGAGTGAAGACTCTGCCAAAACCATTCAATAACTTTCATTTTGACACTACACACACTTATACCGGCTATGCATACCAAAATATTTAACAGTTATCATTATCTCAGCACCATCACTTGGTAATTCTCTCGCTCTTGCTCGCAATCAACGAAAACTCCTGTCTTCAACATAAATCCAAATTCCTTTCCTCGCCAGCCTACTTGACGAAATTCATTCGGTGACTCCCCGAAAATATGATGAGAGCCCCATTGCAGTCACAGATATGTACATGCCTACTAAAGTTCATCCATCCATTCATCGGAAAACCCACGATTCTAGACAAATATTACAGATCTGCATAACATATTCACTTTGCAACCCTACAAATGTATAGAAATGCCTTCAGGAAATATAAATCGAGGCAAATTCCAAGTTATTTCGAAAATTTTCATCCTCAACTGGAATTAACCCTGAAGCCTGTTGGTGGTGTCTAGTGCAAGCTTGCAACCGAATTCCTATGAATGCTGCTGGATTTTGAATTATGCTCTTAATAGTTGTTTTGTATGTACGCGCGTTATAAGTCATGTTTCAAATCCAGCTCGAGAGAAAGTTGTCGTTCATAGTCATGTTTTAGTTTTTGTCAAGGATTTGTCATATGCATATTTACAAATGTATGATCATAGCTTGGAAAGTTGTTTGGCAAAGTTCCAAGACATTGTATACATTGTGTAGGACGAACGGACAACATTTGACATCCGGTCGCAAAAGTTTCCACAGAAAATCATTTCGTTATAGAAATATTATGAAATATTGGAAATAAAAGTCAACGAGTTGATTTATGTCATTTGGATACATCCCAAAACTAACATACGGAGGATTTTACAGTTTTAATCTTTTAAGCTTGAGCATGTAATAAGCACCGGCTATTTGCGATGAGTGTAAAGAGAAAAGTGAATAGCAATAATAGAGAGGCGATCTAGTCTAATTCCCTTAAGGTAGAGTCTACCCTCGATGATAAAACAACTATTTATGAACTCCACAATGAGCTCTGATTGTCTGCCATAGATACGACTTCAACATTAAGCCAAAGAACGGTACATTCAGCAAACTGGATCCGATAGCTTCTAGGAGTATACCAATGAAAAAACTAACAGGATTCTCAGATGGAATCATTTTGAACTGAATTGACTTTGTTGTCAAAGATCGCGATTACTCCAAACTCCATTGTCCAATCACTTCAACGAAGAGCTGGATGTTAACGATCAGACCTTCATCTAAGGAATAGCCCATCGACAATGAGCTACTCACTCACCACACAAGAAGTTCCTGTTGAACTTGTTTATTTTTTATTCACCTGATCCAAGCATCTCTTACATCCTTCATTTCTCAATAAAGTATTTACCTAAACATGAACCGACTTTTCTCCTTTCTCTTAAAAATATCCATGCTAACTAAGTAATTGAGCTCAGTTACAGAAATATATTTTGTAATAAACAAATTCCTAAAAAGGTTAGGATTTCGAGCCACAGGCCATTAAAGACACAGCTCAAATGTCCATTAACGTGTTCAAAAATAATTTCAGGTTATTTAATCGTATTTCAATTCTTCCCCACTTCACTGCACTGCAACTAAATTTCTACTGAATATTGTGTACAATAAGCTTAATTAGTCATATGAATTTCGCTATGATTCCAAGACTGCACTGGAAGTTAAAGCGTAAAGAGCTTTATTTTCCTGAGCGAATTTTTAAAATCTAAGACACAAAAATTACCATAGCTGGTAGATCCAACCTAATTTTTCAAGTAAATTTATATCAAATCTAGCTTAGAGTAAGATTTAGCTACTGTGTGAAATTCGTCAGGATCTGGTGACTAAATCAGAATTTATAGGACCATAAGCAGTTATTTTTCCAAGTGGTTTTTCAAGATGACACCATTGGCACTGAATTGCCTAAATTTCAAAATCACTTCTATCAAACCTGGTCCTATTTAAGACCAGTACATTCTGTAAATTTCAATTGTATCTGATTATCGGGTCGTGAGCTCTCGTGAGCAGAAGTTTTTGATGCTAAAAATATAGGTAAATTGGGGAAGGGTTACCGTTCTTGTCCGATATGGTACTGATTTGACTTTGATTGTGTAGATAAAGCATAAGATTTGCATATAAGTACTTTTTTTCTTAAAAGTGAAAATCTTTCAGGAGATTTGATGGTTTGAAGGTTTTCACTTTCAGCGCCGACCGCAGCTACAGTGTTGCCAGCATGTTCATACAAAACTGCATAAAACTACAAAACTTAGTAACATCAATATGTTTTGTAAGTTTTATACTGATTCAGTATAGTTCTGTCAAGAGTTATCGAAATTCAAAAAATACCAAATTTTCCGGATCTCATTTTAGGCAACTAGCGCACACACAGGGTTAAAAATGTCCAAAACCTTATCAAATTTTTTTTAAGCATAGGTTCAAAATTCATTTCGCAGCCTTAGTTTTTTGAAAACTATTTTTTGATAGAACAATAGGTATATCTAAAATATTACTAAAATGGCCGCCGGCGCCAAAGGGTTAAAGATCCTTGTTAGTGCTGGAGGAATGGCGTTGATCAGGATGGTCGGATACAAGTGGTGCCTGATTTGATGACATCGCCAGGCAACCAGGATCGGTGGAAAAGTTTGTTGATGGAGGCCAGGACCTGACACCGGTAGCAGGGTCAATAAAAATTAGGCGGAGTTGGCACTAAATTTCGACCATATTTTTTTTTCAAAATTATTGATTGATTGGGATTAGGGATTCCAATCCCGAACCATATTTTCAATCCCGGGATTACGGGATTAAAAAATCTCAAATCCCGGGATCCCGGGATCCCGGGATTTGAAATTCATAATACAACACAACAAAATAAGTCAAGTTTCTAATAAACAGATTATATTATTTGCACATCATTTCAAAACTACAACAATAAGTAAGCTCAAAACTATAAAAAATTGCACTTTTACTTTTTTATATTATTGATGCAAATAAAAACAATAATTTTAATTATCCAAAACGTTGATAGTATGAAGACAGATATTAAAAATTACATCTATTACAAATTACAACAAAAAATCACGACCAAAAACCACAACAACAAAACACAACTCTTAGAATTAAGATACATAATAAAGTAACATATAAAAAATTCGGCCAAAGTTCATTGGGTTTTTCGGAAGTAACATTGAAGCAATAGCAAAGCATCTAAAGTATCGTCTCCAAGCCTGCTTCTAAATTTATTTCCGATGTTGGACACCGCGGAAACGGTCGAGAAATATTGGTACGCCTGCTTCAAACTATGCAAGTGCATCCACTTTCGACAAGATTCATTTCTTTTGCAATGGTTTTAATTAGATTAGTTTCTTGCGGCATTTCATGATTGATTATTTTCATACTTTTGCAGCTCTTCTTGTAGCGTTAATTGACGACTACCTTGTTCTGATTCATTATGGGTATCTACTGGGTTCTCTTCATTTCTTTGGCTACCAAGCATATGGTTCAGCATCTAGATCATTGAAGTATTTTTTTTTTTTAATATATGCGTTGCTTGGTTTCAAAAATAGAGATTTTATTTCACTTGGTAAATTTTCGCTGGTACAATGTGGATTCTGGAGATAGCTTAGCATACCAGATAGCTCGGCACACTGACGCTCTTTTTGCAATTTATATATATATATTGCAATTTTCATAGCATTCAGAAGAATAGACCGTTTTTCTCCTAACAGCCTAAATACAAATCTTGATGAAGTATTAGCAGTGCATAAATTTGCAAGTCTGTGACTAAAGGCCGTCACAGCCAATTTTACAGGGAGTAAAACTTCAATAATTTTCTAAATCGAATCAAACTCTGTTGCTTCTAATTGCTCTGAATATTGCAGGCCTATTAATGTATACTATTTTTCAAAATGGGAAACTATTCGAGCATTGTCAAGAGACTATTTCATCTTGTTTTACAGTCCATTTAAAGGAGACAGTTAAATGCCTTGCTCGGATCCGACATAGTTTTAAAGATCGTTATTATTTTTCGTTGGAGCTTTTTTAAAATATAAAACTACCTAACAAACTTTCTTTATGCATGCGCTGATGTCCTTCGTCTGATCTAGCGTGTCTTGCAGGCGACCGGTTAGCTGATTCAGGACCATCCAAATCTTCGTGGTCGTCGTTCAGACTATCGGGAAATCACTTTAATCTGGAATGGACCTCATATTATAGCGAACATCGCAAACTGCCAAGTGGATGCTATGCGCCAAACAAATATGTTGCTCTGTACCAACTAGTCTGCCTTCTTTTCCCATTTCGTTTATTTATTTATTCACCAAACAAGGTACAAAATTAGACATAAAATAACAAATTAAAAATAAAATGGAAAAGTAAAGTCAAGTAAAAAGTAAAAACAAACAAGTTAAATAAGTAACAAACAAATGAAAAAAGTAACAAATAGATTAATAAATAACAATAAATAAATAAAAACATTGACATATAAGCTATGGCTTAAGGCTTAAGGGTATGGATGGCATGCAAAAGAGAGGATTTGAAGGATGATTTGGAAATCGTAGGGGAATATAAATAACTAATGTTGTTGAATATTCTGCAGCATCTATTTATTGGCTCATTTGCTGCATATGTCGTCGAATGTGAATATTCTTTTAGGAAACGATTGGACCTGGTGTTCCTCATAGGGATATTTATCGAAATTTTACTATTCGGGAATTCTACATTAATAGCGCCTCTAATGACGTCGAATGTGAAGCAGGCCGATACCATCATTCTTTTGGAGGCTAGTGTCGATAGGTTTAAATGACCCAGTCGAAACTCATAAGGGGGTAGGCTATTAAAATCATAAGGGTTGTACAGTTCTCTCAAGGCGAAAAGTAAAAATTGTTTTTGTATTGACTCGAGTCTGTCACTGTGGGTTTCAAAAGCGGGATTCCAGCTAATGCAAGCGTATTCGAGAAAAGGACGTACAAGTGAAGTCTATAAGGATCTTGTGACCCATCAGTTACGATGGTAACAATGTTTTTTCCTAGAGAAACATTAAACTCATATCTAGGTAGTTTCCAGCTGTCATTGATATTCTTACTCCCACCAAGCTCCAGTAAGAATTTACTAAGTAGATGTTTATATTTATATAGCGCCTATTTGCAGTCAAGGTCCATTCATCAAACATCAAACTGAACCGTTCACCTGAGATACTAGCTTGTTATATCTTATTTTTTATTATTTTCTTTATCCTTTCGCCAACAACCTTTTTTTGATTGTTGTTAAGGATTTTGGTAAATCTGTGTATGCATTCGCTAGTATTAATTTCCTCAAATCATTCGATGTAACGAATGCACGAAATGCGAAACAGTCCATACTTATTTATTTACAAACCCCTTTGTATTCTCTTGTTAACTGTTACATCGGTTTATTTTGCTCTATTCTTTACGCATTTTGATGTGGGCTAATTGTTTTCTCATAAATATGGATTCTATTTGCACTTTTCGAGTCTTGCTGTAACTTGATTGCCGATAATGCTTGACTCCCGGCCCCGAAATCCCAGCCAATTTCTGATCCCGAAAATCCCGGGATTAGAACTCATCAATCCCGGGATTTTCGGGACCAGAAATAGACCGGGATCCCGGGATCCGGGATCCCGGGATTGGATTCGCTAATTGGGATACACTATAAAGCACTCACTTTGAAGGTAAGTTTTCAATATTTTGAAATGGTGTTCAAGCGTAAACGTGTTTGCTTCGTAAGGCAAAGATAGGTGGATGTGCCTTATCCGCAAATTTAGAAAAAAATATCATAGAAAGTAGTGTCCTGTTTGACCTTTTTCAAGCTTTTACGTATCGCCACTAGGTGGCTTCTATGATTTTTTTATCAAGACGTGAAAAAGGCATTGTGTGAACTAGCTAATTAGTATCTCTTTAATATACCACAATTTTCGTTAATTACCTTTGGGGCTAACATGTGAAAGGTGAAAATTTCCAAATCTGTGTGTGGTGTCCAAATCTGTGGACATTTTGGTTGTAAAATTGGCAGATTTAATCAGAAATTTTGATTACTTCAGATTTCACCGCTGAAAATTGGCGTGACAATTGAATATTTACGGATATTATATTATATCTTCACTCAGAATGCATTTTGCCCCGCTATGTCAAAAATAAATTCGTCCCCATAACTGATTTCAAATGTCAGTCACAGGAAAATAATATTTCAAGCTTAGAATGGAGTTGAACAATGGCAATTTCTGTAGTTAAAAACTACAAGTTTTTATAAATTCATAATAAGATTATTCTATAAAGCTTCATACATACAAAATAAGACCAGATAATAGAGTCACCTTTAGATATAAATATAAAGTGAAGCCTTGAAAGGATATGGTAAATTATTATGAATATTAAAATCGAGTTTTCTGTCGTAATATTGCTTCATAGGATCTTTTGTAGCATCATAAGATGAGCAAGTAAACGTTTTGCGAAAATATTGTCCAAAACACAAATTACTTCCGAGAAATAGATACAATGGTTTTTAAAAGCAACCACCAAGTATTAACGACCTCCGCTCTCAGTAAGTACATTGAAATTTTCATAATAATCTAAATCGCCACGAGCACACTGCAGCAACAATAAAACTAAAGTCGGAAAAAAATTGTTAAATTCCGTTCCATCGAGTAATCTATGAGTTCAACAAAAGAATCATAATAATAGCTATTTACCGTGCTATCTTCACTGCCGCCCGCATTAAGTCGATTCAACAGATCTTGAACTTCAGGCGGAAAGCATGGCGTATAATTGGTCCATCCGTTGCTATTTTCGGCGGAAGTACTGTTCGGTTTACCTTCCCAACGGCCGTCCAGTCCGCATCGTCTTTCGGCAAACTCTGCAAGAAAAATTTGAAAACAAAACAGAATAGAGAATACAGAAACGAGATGAAAAAACACACACACACACAGAGCCACTGAAATTTAAATACATTCATACACATGCGAATGAAAGTGAGTCAAACAATCAGAATAAGCCTGAAGTAAACCGAGGAACAAGAAAACTACTATCCTGAAGGCAGAAAGCTCTTTCTCCTGCAGTATGATGAGAATCTTAAGATTGGGCCAGGAAAACTGCAAACTAACAAGAGAGATGAAAGAAAGCGATGAGTGTTGTGGTCGATGGTGTTGAAGGTGGAAGAGCCCGAAATATCTACATACATTATTTCATGGTGTCCTATATTGATGCCTGCTACATACCGCAACTATACAGACCCGGCAAAAATCCTTGTCGAGGCCGCTTTCGAGCTCGTTGAAGAGTGAAAAGTTTCTCCAGGAGCCAAACAACAAAAAAATATCGTTTGAATAGAAACCAGGACAGAGATTCATGGTAGATCTTTTAAATGAATTCAAGCGCGGGTGCAGTTTTTTGTCGCTTCTCTTCTGTTTTTTATATCGACTAGACACTTAATTCTGTGAACGATGCCAGCAGTTGCGGAGGTCTGGAGAGCTTTTTTTCAATCATCTTCATTCTTAGTGCACTGGCGGAATTGAGGCAAATATAGCGAATCATGAATAAGGAGCAGCTTATGAGATCTAAAGATAAATATGTACACGGGATTTTAAGTATTTCCTTCGATAAAAAGTTAATGTGGCTTCGCATAGAAGGACTTGAACAAAGACTGTCCGTTGCGGAAGTGTCGGTTATTACGAAGAGATTAACTACAATTTTAGCGCTTTGTAAGGGCAGAACAAACAGAAAATGCGGTTAAATAGAGAAAAGAGCCAATGAATGTTTCCGTACGTATTATGTTCTTGCGGTCGTCTTTGAATGGGATTATAATGACAGTAGACAAATTAGCCAGATATTTCAGATGGATATTCATGAAATCAAATCTGTGCCAGATAACTTCAGAAGCTTCAATGATTATCTATGTGTATTCGTACATATTTAAAATTGAGTGTTTTATTTTAATGCAGAAACCACTGGCTAATATCTTTGCTTTTTGAGGGTGAAAACAGATAATCGTTTGTGTACATAATTTGCTACATGTTTGATATGATAAGAACATTAAAGTGTGGACGTGGGTGTCAAGCTGATATGAATTTTCTGAAAAATCGGCACAGTTTTCCAAGACAGAATATTTTATGGTTTCTGTTGCGTCTAGTCTGAACGCCTTGAAATCTTTAGAGCATAAAAAATCAAGTAATTATGTAAAATTGAGCTGATGTAACAGCTTAGAAATAGATGGCAGTGTTTGTTCGACATTTCAACATTAAACTCAAATAAATTTTTTGAAGTCGACTTGGCTGAAATTAGTTCGTGAAATACTTTTAATTGACTGTCAAATTTGTTACCACAGTCTATCTTTTATCATTCCGAGCATGATCTTCAACTCTTTTTGTCCCTATCAGGATCAAGAACGGCAGTTTCGCTTGGCGTAGACCACAAGGGAGGAGTGAGTTCAGGCGCCACTTGCTTATTAGCCCAAAGCAAAAGGCAGCCCTGCAACCGCGAAACAAGAAGAAGAATGAAAAACAATCAAGGAAAACAAAGATTAGCTATAAAATTCACACAATCAAACGTATATATATTTTCCCTACTCCGCTTTTCTGAAATTTCGCCGGCGCTATTTTTCAATAATTCAAATTTTACATAAGCATTCCATATCTTGCTAAAGAAACCTCGTATTGCATCCTCATTTACCGTTTCTGCGGGCTCTCCCTGAACCTGTTGTCTCTTCCTCTTTTTGCACAGCTGGGGTTCTTTCGCTTAGAGAATGACCAATTTTTCAGTGCATAACCGAATTGGTTCAGCACAAATTGGCTCTATTTTTAAAGTTCCGCTCTGGCCATAAGTCTTAGTCAGAGTCATTAGGCAATGCGGATGCTGTTAAATCTCTGTTAAATTACTGTCAGCTGACTGGTAAACGAAATTTATCCCATATACGATTGTTTGACTCGAACAGACTCTACTGCACTGTCCGCTTTAAAAGGCATTTAAAAATAATTCCCATGTATCGTTATGCATGAAGTAAACAAAAACAGGTCTTGAGTTTGAATAGTTTATTATGAGACCTTCGAGTGTCCCATGTTTCTAAAACAAATTAGACTTTTGTGACGTTAGCTTGAATGCTGCTGGTTTATTTATACACATTCTTTCCTCTTGAGTGTGAAGTACGGTGAAAATGGCTATGTGGAGGATATGTTCACTTCCCTAGGGAATATGACGTCTGATAAGTATAGCTGAAGAAGAGACGGAAGAGTTTCCGTCGTTACCGTGTTGTTTCTATATTCTGCCCTTTTGCTTCCGGCGAACGTCACGGCGAAGAGGTTATTGTGAGAGTCGATGCAAGTTTCCTGCGGCGTCCTCTCTTGCTGAGTGGTTGGGATGGCTGAATGATTCCGGATGAGATGTCCACGTATTTTATTAACACTGAAGTTCTTATGGGCTGGCTATTCAGTAGCTTGCTGACCCTTTGGACAATTGCGATTGGATTGAAATGTGGCTGTCTTCTTGTCTAGTATGAGATCGCCGGGCTGATGACATGGATCCAGTCGTCATTTCTTGTAAGTTTCTGTGTATTCTTCAAGGAAGATACAATGCCAGAAAAAAAGTTGTTGGTCTGGTTAAGGTTGGAAATCCCATCGCTGATGGCTTTGGCTGTCGCAGCTCTCTTCCAGATTTTAGGAAAGCTGCTGTGTAACATGTGGTCTGCGAAACTGATGGCAGTTATGTGATCATCCCGTGAACAGTGAAGATCTCCTACAAGTACGCTAGATTCAGGTCCCGATTCTGGCGTTCTACGGGGATAGCTGTGGGTTGGTAGACCGGAATAAATGTTTGGTTAAGTTTGAAGTATACTGTATAACCAATATACTGCATAACCATGCTGACATTGCGTGTGATTGTCGCTAATGAGGAATGGTGGTAAACTCCTACTATCAGACCAACAACGAACCATAAGTAGGTAAAATCAACATCATCATCATCGTGGCACAACAGCCCGATGTCGGGCCTTGGCCACCTGGAGAAAAATCAACATAGAGAGCCTCAAAGAGGCTAATTCTAGAAACAACTACTAGTCAGACATGGATACCGGAATCATTGATGGTGCGGTTAGTCATGGAGCTGAGGATCATATGATCGATGTCTGAAAACACCTAGAAGACGCAATAATTGGTAAGGCTAAAAATATCTGATGCTATAGTCATAGAAACGTTAAGGGCAGCTGGTTAGACAACTGCAAGCAAGCCAAAAAGAAACTTGGAACAAAAGAGTGGTTCATGATCGCCAGAAAAACTGGAAACCACTTGCTGCAGACGTAGAATTTTACCAGCATGTGAGCCAGATTACAGCTCGCTGCAAGAACAAAAAACGAAATTTCATTTCTAATCAGTTGGAAATATTTGAGCGACAAATTCAGTACTTTGATGAACTGAAAAAAAAACAACGAACAATATGCTTCACTTAAAGATCTTGCTCAAACTAACAATCAAACAGCTGGCGAAAGACACATATGAAGGAAAAAACAGAACATTATTTTCATTCCATTTTGCTGAGTATTATTTTTGCATCCGGAGTTTTCCTTGTTTTGGAAAATTTTCAACATCTTTCCAATCCCTGAATAATTTCCCTTTTCTCCTGTCTCATTTGGACGTAAGACCGATTTTTCAAAAGTCTATTCTTTTGCTCAAAGTCTAAATAAACTTTCGTCAAAAGTAGTTTCGATTTCGCCATTTTTTTTGGAAGTACAGGACTTTACTGTAGTTTTTCAAATTTCAGCTCCTTTTCATCCTTTCGCAGGAATTCTTTGTTTTCGATACTAAATAAGAAATAATAAAATGCAAAACATATTTTCATATCATTGAATTTCATAATAGTTTCATAACCTCATAAATACAAGCTTGTTCAATCAAGGTTGAAGCTCAATACTTGCATCAATAATTAATTTTTTGATCACTGAGTGCTATTTTCAAAAATGTTTGGCTTCCGTGATATCATGTCCAAAATAACATTACATTACGAAATATTGCCTCAAAATCTAATTAGACATCAAGGTTTTACTGCTACTAAACAGTCTTATGCAACCAATGCCAGAATTTGATGGACAGCGGCTGATTATGAAAATACGAACATGTGTTCCATTCGTACATCGTTCAAGGATCAATGCAGCTGCACTAGTCTGCTAAGACTCTTAAGCGGATTTAGTACATCCGAATTTGTGGTTGCACATACCAATTTGAATGAGCAGCTATAACGACTCATTTCAGGGATTGACCATTTCGTAATGAAACTATGAATAGGATGTAGTGCGAATGTAGTGATGTTACATAAAAGGAAGTAATAGGTAAAAAATCGCAGCTTCGAGAGCTGTTGCAGATATTTCTCTGCATCGTGCTATGATATGTCCTTGCACAAGCGTTAGTCGGAATAAGATTTTCGTCAGTGAAAAGAATTTATTTTTGGAGCAATTAGGATGCCGACAGTTGTCAGAATTGAAGGATATGTATGTGTGTAAAGCACAATATTATTGGATGAACTGCATAACTTTGTGAGATCTACGCCAGGTTGAAAACTATTGAAGTTGCATTACAGGACTTGAGTGAAACTACTAGTATCGAAAAAATGATTTATACTTACATATGAGTATATAGAATATTTATTCCCGAAGAGAGCTATGCAGTGTTAGATGACTTAGCACTTCCTTTATAAAGCACCCCAATCAGTCTTCATCAAGCCTCAGGTAAATAGTTAAAATTAGAATCGAAATGGGCCACCTTATTCCACCATTAGTAGGAGTTTCTGAAATTCAACAGGAAGTTACTTCTCTTCTGCTAACATCGATCCATTTCCTGATATTGTCACAACGAATAAAACCGCTCAAGCAATTTGGCAAAGCTAAATGTCTGAGAAATGCATGTTTCATCGACCATGGATGGTTAATTTCTGTCGATTCCCAATGAATCATTTGTTGTTGCATTTCAGAGCTATTCGTCGATGTTGTATTTTGCTGTTGATTTATCGGATATATGGAAACTGATATGACTATAGTAGCTACATATAAGTATGTACATATAAATTGGGGATAATTTTATCTTTGTACCAGCTTGAAGCAATTTCCTGCTCGGAATTAATCTTTTCGAGTCAGGCGAGAGTACTCTTGGGGCCACGATGCAAGTCGGTGCTGAAATCCTCGATTTCAAGACATTTTAAGCATCTCTGTATCGACATTTCTAATGTGCCCAATATATCTGTACAACACAAATAGAGAGTGCTGTTTCTGTAGAATGATGAAGTCCTTTCCTACAGATTGTCACTGTGTTTCGATGACGGGCGAATGGACCGTTTCAATCAGTTCGACGACAACGACGATAATCATTATGCTGATGATGCTTCTTTGGAAATTTAACGAATTCGATTTGAAAGAGGTAGGTAGAAAGAGTTAATGGGAATCGAGATTTAAGAAGAAGTCCGGATTAAATGAACGGCTCGGAACGTTGAATCGATTACCATGAATTTGTATAGTTTGGGAGAGAATTGTTAATTCCCATTGAAGTCAATGGTCACTAATGGGAGTGATTCATGGAAATTGTTTCGTTTTTAATCTCAGAATACGGGTTGTGATGGATAATCGAGTTTTGATAACTTATTTAAGTATTATGAGTTTGTAATGAACAAAAGTGATTTGTTGGAACTCGAGCAATAGGTTGAGGATTAGTTGGGATTTAGACTCTTTTGCATATAAGGCTTAGTGAATTTGGATGGATTTAATGCTGGATGTAAAAGCTGTATAAAGAAAAGCGAGATGTGGAGGTATTGGTCAAAGTAATGGAAAATTATTAATTAGGCTATCGTTGGCCTTTACCAGTTGAGACACAAAAGTGTACATATAGTCATTTACAGCTATATTGTCTATTTGCAATCTGTACAGTCGACTATCAACCCCTCAGATCCAAGCGTGAGTATGGAGGAAGTCCCTTGTTTTTTCCTGATTTTCAAGCTTGGTATTCAAAATGATGAACAAATCTTCAAAGTGAGTAGAAATTGGGAATGAACTGCACTGTTCATCCTGGAAACATTCAAAGTTCATGCCAAAGACTATGCTGCATCCATAAAATTTTCTGTAGTGCTTGAAAAGTTTAGCCTTTTTTAGCCTCTCTCAGGAAGTACCTCTTAAATCTTTGAAATTTTTCAAGCTGCTTCAGTTTTCATTAATATCAGCAGTATATCTTCTGAGAAACAAACTTTCAAAAACAAAAACTTCAGACGTGGAATTGATATCAAGTGGAACGTGGAACCTATTAGATGCCAACGAAACAGCTGACAGTTGTAAATCATTGGCATTTCGTGTCATTGCAAATTGTTCTGAAGCACAGTAGCTGGTCCTTATCCACGATTGTGCTGTAGCATTAAGTTATTAGTGATGTTGCTCTGAAAGTGCTAGGAGTAATTGGGGTATTTCTAATATTTATGTCCTGTAGAATTTTGTAATTTGAATGTCTTTTTTTAGGATATTGTCCAATCATTGAACTTGTTGATATGCCGATTCGATAGACTAATTAGATATAACAATTTAGCTAAGGGTCTTTATGAGTTTCTACATTATTCATTTGGAGCAAATATATTTAGTATCCGCTTTTTAGAGGTGGATTCACCGGTTGTTTGGTTTCTTGAGTGTAACTTTTTTTTATCAAGTCTGGAGGTATAAAACTATGCGGTGTAAAATCGGTAAAATCAACTTTGCATATTTTCAAATTTTTTTGAATCTGTGGTTTATCTCTCTGGTTTAGATCACCATATTTGAATTCAGCAAAGCAGATTGGGTCTGAACACCATATGTACAGCTATCTGTGACGCACTAAGAAGCACGATGCAGATTAGCTTTTTCGTAGATCAGTTGAGGCCTTTTTGTGAATCATTTTAAGCAATTCAACCTAGATCCCCTCCTGGTGGTGCATCAGCTAAAATTGCTTTTCCTCCAGCAGTAATCAAAACCACGAGCGAATGGCGAATGAGACAACTCCGGGCACAGTTAGCAGCTTATCTGCTAAATCTCCTGCGGGTAGAGGAGATATGACAAATGAGTCAGCTCTATGAGCATCCAGCAAAATACGAATTTCATCCCCTTTTGGTTTTTCTCCAAGCCTGACTCTAAGAAAGCATAGAAGTTCATTTTTGACCAGAGTGGTGACTAGGCTACGGCAAGTGCTAGCTTTTGTGCTACTTCTTGCGTAAGCACTCCATTCCATTTGAGCTTACGGAGCTAGAAGATCAGTTTTCCAAGTCTTTAGGGAACCTAAAAAGGCTATTCTGAAAAGTTTTTCGACAAGGAAAAAAAGTTCCTCCTACGGACAAAACAAACAATTGGATCGAGCTTCCTCCTTCATAGCCCATCGGGTTCTGCCCAGGAACGACAAAGGTCAGCTGAGCATAAGAATCAATGCAGGCAAATTAGAAAGAAGCATAAAGTCTAGGTGATCACTCCGAAGGTAGTTCGGCCACTTAACGAAATACGTGAAAAATGTCTCAATTGAGCTGAAAAAACATGGCACATGCGTTCAGAAAAGTGGAATTTAAAATACGGCAGGCCTTGTTGAGGATTTGCTGTAAGCTGCAGAAAACTGACTCATACCCTTTATATATGCCGATTGAAGCAGGCTGGTGGAAAAGGATTAGACTGGTAGTGTACAATGACTTCTATATAGAAGCGATAGTTAAACTGGCCTAGTACTAGATTAATTCGCCTAGAGTGAAATCTCCAGTCAGCTTAGATGCAGAGCATGGATTTTCTGCTTTTATTTTTATCAAGAAGAAATGCTGATGATTGTCAGGCTATTTAATGCTGATCTTTCCACAGAAAATTGAAGAGTTGCCGAAATTAGAGAGCCTGCTGATAGTCAACGTGAAACTCTTTTCATACTTAGTAGGAGCTATACCACTTCAAGAGTGCCGGAGTGGCATCATCAAGTACGACTTTAAGAAGTTGACCAATCGTATGTACAGGAATGAGAGGGCAAACGGCTCTGTATTTATAGATTCTAAGTCCGCTTTGCAGAGTCTGAACCAGGCGGCCCTAATAGTAGAATGCTTCTTATTCTAAGAGCTGATTCTAATGCTCATCATGAAGTGTGTGACAGTTCTAACAAAAACCGTCGTGGTGGTGAACTTTTTAACTTCACCTTTGCCTATGATCAGTTTATTGCTAATACTAGAAGTTCTTCTCTTTTGAAACAACTTCTTTGTTTATGGGACAAAACTGTAATTTGAGGTGTTTCTTAAATTATTAGTTGATCACTTCAATTTTTCGATGAGAATTGTAATAAGTTCAGCTACACTAGTCAAAAATAAGTTTCATGTTCTGAGATAGTCAACCGTGGAAAAAATTATCTTCCCGATTCCTACCCAATTTTGCGACTTCAGTAATTTTTTTTTCGAAAGTGAGAATGAACCCAACAGTTTGGGCTTTAAGCATGGTTTGGTCTATATTTACCATAGTTTCTTGTTATATACCAGAGAATCTTTGAAGTTTCAGCAAAAAATATTTTATTTGCCTGGAGTTGTTTAAATTTTGCCTCTTTTACTTCTTAGCTAATACGTAAAAGACTGATGGAATCGTTAAACTTATAGAGATGGATTTCCATCAAGTTTCATCAACATATATTGTTACTTGAAATTTCACTTAAATATATTTCTTATCCAATTTTACAACTGACTAGTCTGTCTCTAATTTTTTGAAAGTTGCTACTTCTACAAATGATTTTGTTTTAAAACTTGGCTGGGAGTAAAGAAATATCAATTTAAATATTCGAGTATCCTTAGCTTCTTTATTAGCATGATGCCTTTTCGTAGTTATTCAAGCTCAGTTTATTCAGTTGCTTTATATCGTGGTCTGATTTAAATCACAAACCAGTTTCGGTACCTCTCTTAAGTGACCCAACAGAGTCTTCAAGTCTTGCAGCCATTTTTGGGTGCCTCGTCTTTTGTGCTGTTTTCTTGGATGTTTGTCTCGTATTCTTTAAGAGAAGTGATCATTTGCTATCATTTTAGTTTTATTTCGAAACTGTAATTGATAATCACAAAATGCAGATTAATTTGTACGTTTATAGCTTTTTGGCTGTTTAATTTTTTTTTCTACCTTATTTTGGTTGCCGAAATAGTCTTTCGATTGCTGCTGATGCGTGTTTAATTTATGTATTGCTAAATTAGGAAATAAATTCAAGCATCTTCGTAGCACGTAACGATTGACTCAACCTTGAGAGAAAGATTCTCGGTAAATTATTTTTTGGATTTTAAAGTTTTGGAGCGTTAAACATTGTAAACGAGAAAAGGTTGTCAAGCCCAAGGTTGTGAAGCCCCGGAAAACTGAGCGATAAGGTGTCCCACAAAATTGATCAACAAATGTCAAGGAATGTATATTAATTCCCACTGTTGACCAACAAGTATAACTTAACGACTGAACAATCCTGCCAGCACAGAGTGTAAATTCATTACATTGAATGCTCTCAGATGTCTCGTTCATTGCGAGTCAACGTAGTTCTTTGACTGGATAATGCGTTGTGAATTGATATCTTTGACTACAATATGATCAGATTTTGGTTTTTCGTTTCAGAGTGAATTGTGATTCGTCGGAAATAGAGACTTATACTTTGTGCTTTGTAATATGAGTCTGCAATCTTCTTTTTCAACTTAAGCATCTTTCTAATTTGTTTTCAGTTTGATGTAATTTTTCTCGTTTACTATAGTAATGGATGATTGAATATGAAAATATATTCGAATATTGCCCACGTTGGGCGCTAGCTTTTAAACAAACTTTTCTGATTACTTTTTGTACAAAATGGTCACATAAGACCAAATATGAATCATATTTTGTTTTTTTAATGATACGATGTGCCACTATATAGATTATGTGGTTCATAAAAAGAAATTTTGAGGAAGCATAATTTTAATTATGACGTTAGTTGTTTTAACAACCCTACTTAGTACTGTCAAGATAGCTTTAAATTGATTAATTTATTCTGATTAAACTTTTTCTAGCTTTCAATACCACGTATGATAATTTTAAGATGAATTTTTCCTTTGGAAGCTAGATTTATTTAAATTTCTTGGCAGATATCAAAATTTGGAGGGTAATCTAAACGTTTCTTCAGTGTCTATCAGTCTAATGACTTATAGATTAGAGTAGTGACACCGAAAAAAGGCAACATTGATGTCGGTTAAGAAATCGAAATATATTTGGCTTCTATACGAAAAGAGTGTACTATTTTATAAAGTAAAAAACACTATTTTTTTTTAGAAATATTACTGACGAAGTCATAAAATTTTTGATTGAAATATTTCGAGCAGTTACTAACAAAAATGTTCAAATTGATTACAAATAAGAATTAATAGCATCATCGTTGTCTTGTTTTTCTTGCAACTATGCTCTATAAATAAAATCAAATATATTTCGCTTAATGATGTTGATTTCCATGGATTACTGAATACTGAATATACATTCAAATCGTCCAACCAATTGTTTTTCTCTCTTTGAGATTCATGAGCGTATATTTTTTCGAATTCAATACAACATCCGATAGCTACAAATTGCCTTAAAGTATTATGAGTTATAGTATTAAGGAAGGATATCAGTTTTCACTAAAATTTCTCCAAGAAATTTTCAAACGATAGACAAAAGCGTTGTACACAAATTTGTTCTTGTGCTCAGTCAAAGTAACAATTAATCTTTGCAAAATTGCGCAAAAATACTGCTTCCATTCGGAAACAATTATCATAAAATGAAAGTATGTTATAAATATCATACGCATCAGAAAAACAGAGCAATCAAAGAGACCGTAGAAATAATGGGCCTGGAAGTAATTAAAACGTTTCCTGTTCTCTTCTGTACCTCATGAATATTCGTAAATACACTTCAATGTCTCATCCTCATTTTTCTTGTTTCTTTCGACTTCTTTTCTTGCAACCTGATTATTCCATGCATTTTACATAGTCTTCAGTCATGAGGAAGGAGCGCTGCAGCTCATTACTATGTCAATGACATAGAGTGACAATCATACGACTATGTTCGCCTGTAATACTGCAATGTACTATTCGAAGCGCCAGTAACATGCACTGCCACGTCCTTGAATGAAAAATTACAGGATTACAAAAATGAAATGTCTTGAAAGCATTTCATGGAATCTGTTGCACAAAACAGGCGTGGATAATGTAGTAAAAATTTTATAGTAGATGAATCTGTATTACTTTATGCTGGGGGAAATACTGTAAAATTCCTGGAGTAAAAGTTACTGCGGATTGCTTAGAAAGTTTAGTATTTTGGAAAACAGAAAAACAACATTTTAATTGGGGAACATATTCATAGAATATGTGGGAGTAAATTTCGGGTAGGAGATATGTGCTGTAAGTGAATTGAAACCTGTTTTCCGCAATATCACGTTCAACGCAAAAATTTTATGAATTAAATTTATACAGTTAACTAGATTTTATTTTTTCGTAGATATCATTCATTTGATGTCAATCATGTTTTGTAACAGCATATTAACACAATAATAATTTGATTACGTTGTAAAAGATATGATGCTGAAATACTCACTTGTTGTATCGATTCCATTTAATGGTGGACATCGTTGATAGACAACCTCGCCTGCTTGGGTTGGTGGCCAGCATAGAATCGAGTCAAAAGTAAAATTACAATATCGTCCTGTAAGAAAAACATCAATGTTCAAAAGTTTAAAATTCAAGGACGTATATTTTTCAGGAGAACTTATAAATAAAAACTTGATGCAAAAATAAAATATTGTAATATAGTAATGTATAATATTTGTTGGTTACATGTAGCTACAATGCTTTTTGCTAAATCTCTAAAAGTCCATCTCATTGGAATTATCGCAGTTGGACCAAGTGTTGTGGCCAAGTGTACAATAATACTCTTTGGAAAAAGCATGCTAAATTCAAATTACACAGCGAGACTTATGAGTATTTACATATCAATAAAATATTAGTTCAGCGAACTAATTTCCACTTGCTCGCCGAGCTACGTAAACAGTTTGAAAGGTGTTTGCGACGATTGAGAACCGTATACTATTTCTCAAAACAGCGACCATGTACTCTTCTTTTATTCCAGAGTAAGTATATGAAAGGTGGATTGCTTTCAAGTTTTGCTGCATTAAATTATGAAAATGCTTTGCATTTGATTAAAAGATTAGATTTTTTGCAGTGTTCTGATCAACATTTAAGGCGTTTGATGGATGAAACGTGCAGCTTTCAAAACAAAAACCTAGCTCAATTTCGATGAAAATGTTTCAAGCTGCACTAAAACAAACAACCCTGTTTTGTTTTTCGTGTATTTTTATCCACGTGTATAGTATGATTACTTTTAAGAAATATGGGTTTGCTGGTAGCTAGTCATGTATATGACTTTGTCTTACCATGAATATGAAAAATCTTTTAGTGTGAAATATGAGACCGTGAGGAAGTCTGTACAGAATCGAATTGATTTGATTTTTCATTCATTTATTTTTTTCCATATGTAGCTATTTTCCCCCATGAATAAGTATTATTGGCTCTAAAGCTCATTGAAATCAATTCAGCTCAGCAAAATTTTTTTACACACTTCCCTTTTTAAAATATGTTTTTATTGGTCTTGCATTTTCTATCGATTCCATGCATGTTTTGTATACATAGCTCAAGCTTTTAATATCGAAAAATGTGGCTTTTAAAATCGAAAAAAATCGCAATGTCATTACTACGGTATATGTACGTAACAATATTTCGAACATTTTATCTGTTTCCAAAGTTATCATATGACAACTCTGGAATTGAACCCAGTCAACACATGTCAACTAAATTTTATTGACTACCATATCGGGTGATCGTCTATAGACTTTATTACCGTTTCACGTGTAACACGTTCAAAAACCCTTTTCTCCCCGACTGGGACAAAAGGCGAGTGGTTCCGGGCGGCTTTGCTCGTGAAAATCGGGGTGGTTCGGGCGCAACTCGCTTCAATTAACCGGAACTACCGAACCACCGTCGCTTTGAAGCGAGAAGTTGTGACGATGAACACTAATATACGGAAAAGGATCACGCAAGTAAGCAGAAAATCGTCGAAATGATTAAATTCCGCTGTCTAGATTAAATTATACAGAATAAAGAGCCGTTCACTTCCAAAACATAGAATTGCTTCACACTTTATTCATTTTCTCGAAATTGATACTTAAACATTTACCACTCTCAAAATACCTATCTAATTCTAACTTGGTTCGTACACGATTAAATTAAAGATTAAAAGAAACTAAAAAAAAATGAAATATAGTGTGCGCACTAACTTACTACTTCTGCTCGGTGCCTACTCCTACCTTACTGGGGCCCCCTTCCGTTGAACTCTGCTGGTCGCTCTGCTCCCGTGGTTGACTCCTTTGAGTATATCTTCAGGTTTTTGCTAGCTTGCCACTCGATTCTGCACTTTTGTTTCGATTCAGGACTCCAGACTATTCCAATTTAACGGCCGTCGTTTTCGAACGATTATTGTATTGTCTCGATCCAGGTCAAAATTCCAGATGGAAAATATAAAAGGATTCAAATTAATATTCGATATTTTCTTCTATGGATATCCGTCCACTCTGAACTATTAACAACCCCCTTCCTTGTCGTAGAATTCTTTCGAACTCCCTCATTATTTTTTTCTCTCCACCGTTTTATTTTTTTTTAATTCCAAGCTTACTTAGAAAACGGCTCATGTCTAAATTTTCAAGTTTTTCACATGAAGTTGGTTGAAATTCTGACATACTTATTAGTTGTCCTCGAACATGTCGGCCCACTATGCGACAATCGTTGTACCGAATTCTCTCGTGTTGCTTTCACGTTGATAGGGCAGCCGCCGTGAGTTTAGATACTAACCCTAACTACTATTATCTACTAACTAAATGCAATTTTAACGACTGACTTATCATATATACATAGAGTGTGATTGAGACGGCTGGTTTATAACTAACCTAGCTCAATCCAGACGGCGGATCTCTCGCGTTAATAGTTTGGTTCGTAAATCTTCATCGTCCTCTTGTTAGGATGGCGATGGAGAATTTTCTTTTTTTTTTAAACAGAAATACGCGTAATTCGCGCCACCGTGACAACTTCAATATAATTACCATATTAGGTAATCTCATCACTGATGGTCTGAAAGCCAACATTAGGTCTGTTTCCGTACTTTCAGCAAACTGCAGCAGTAACAGAATTTGGCAGCTGGCTTCTTTTCGCTGCAAAATTTGGCTTGCAGCAAAACTACGGAAACGACTTGCTGCGAATCTATTTTAATATATTATAATATATTCAAGTACGGAAACAGTCCTATTGTAAAGTGATATTTATCAAAGCACCGTCGGACGGACAATGAGTGTATGTATAAACGCCGGCCAAGCAGGTGATTAAGTTGAGCATTTGTCATTCTGGTTTTGTATTTTGGGCAGCTCTGATATGAACACCGAGCGATTGTAAGAAGTTTAAATTCACCGAAATAAAAGCAATTTTCATAGCCAGCGTAATAAGAGGGTTTTGTTGGGTTTTGGCAACAAAACAAGTTTTTGCATTTTACATCTGTTTAGTTAAACATGCATTCAGGACATCAATGAAAATTTCAGGTTTCAATTTGATCCAAAACATTGATTGAATCTCAAGCAATTAGTCGTGATATTATTTATTCAGCGCACTTAGTTGACTTTTTGCCGGCTTGATAGGCGTGGGCTGAGGAAGTTGGCTTCAAACACGTCTGTATTTAACTATTCATTCTTCATCTCAGTAAACCACAAAACTGGCCATTTTCGACTGTGACAGTCGGATATTAGACGGAGCTGTTGTTATTGCACGACCATCTTAACGTTGTTTGGATTCACGAAAAGGATTGATTGAGATCCCTATTTTAATAATCAATCATCATGTCTGTGAGCCATAAACGCGGCATTTTCAATGCCAAAGCTCACAAAAAATGTCTGCACTGCCAACAACATCACATTTTGCCTAAGCCTGGACACTTTGACTAACATGATCTAGAATTTTCCTATTGAATTTTCAAATTTAATGGTTGTGTGTTGCCAGTTTTCGTTGAAAATCCATGTTGTTTATCAAATTGACTTAAACATACAATTGCCCATTATTGGCTCTTGAACTATATTTCAAACTTTTCATGATTTTATAACGTCTTACACTCCTATACCTACGTTCAATTCATAAGCTTAAAATCAATAAATATTTGAAACCTCTGAGACACACAAACGCATTTTTAGTCCACCTTTCTTCACCACCCAATCAGACTTGATTTCAATAAAATAACTATCTACGATTTCAATTTAGTTGTTGGCGTATGGCCACCACAGTACACCTCAACGAATGCTTTAACCGTTTCACGCAAATCATCTTCTTAAACTATAGCATTACGAGAAACCGCAGAACAAGGACCACAACGACGTTGCTCTTTGAATAATTACAATCTCATGAATATGTTAGTGCACTTGTCGGTAGCCTACGAACATGTCACAACAGCCGACTACTAAACCGAATAGACGATAAAACTGATTAGTAGACAAATAGACAACCTGTTATCTTAGCGACATCCTGTCTTTAGTCCGACGGCTCATTTGCTCAGCGGAACAAAAGCGATGACAACAAAGTCCTTCCATAGCCAATCAAAGAAGAAGAAGAAGAAGCAGGCCAGGTAAGTAGATTAGCATTGACAATTCGATCGAAATTCATAGTCGTATTGCTGAATAACCTATTATTTATATGTAGTACAAGGAACCGAACTATTGTCCTGAATAGAAAAGATTATCCGACGATACGTTTCCAGGTGCTTGGCTGTGCAAACCGATCCTATCCATTTCACATCAATTGCCCGCACAGACAGCTGGTTGAATGACCTGCTTGCAAACAGTTCCATTGATATTTCATGTTTTCAATTTATCCGTAATAAACGGTAAAAGCGAGAAATTAGCAGAACAACAGGAAGAGTAAATATTTAAACACTGAACAGGACGCTCCAGTAGTCAGTACAAATGTAAAACACCAGATAATTACCTGAACGAATGATCGAAGGGAGCGACTGGGTACCACTGCTGCCAAGTGACTGCCCTCTCAATCAATGAATCGTTGAATTTATCACCGATTGATTTCAACTGTTGCCTTGCTGCGGTGCACCGGTCGCTCTACATGGCGAACCAGCCCTTCGATATGCGTCGAAAAAAATACAGACCAGAAACAAGGTCATTTGGATCGGTTTCATGTATTTCCCAGAGTGATTTAGCTGTGCGATGTACACAAGTCTGACTGGTTGTTTGGTTTGGATTGGGAATGCTGGTCGCACCTTACCACTTTTATGGAGAAAATGGGGTTTTATTCGTGTCCGTACTATGCTTGTCACTAGCGGCTATGGTGAATAAGTCGAGGATGTGGAGTGTGGGTTGTTTCATAGTTGTTTGATAACTTCAAAGGATGCGGTCAAGTTTTATAGCGATGGTAA
Source organism: Nemotelus pantherinus (assembly GCA_963978885.1). Taxonomy (NCBI): domain Eukaryota; kingdom Metazoa; phylum Arthropoda; class Insecta; order Diptera; family Stratiomyidae; genus Nemotelus; species Nemotelus pantherinus. The sequence continues at coordinate 224,388,898 of OZ022263.1, read as the reverse complement.
TTGTTTGCATATTTTTGAAGGGTTTGTTGATTTATAGAAACTACGTTGCACTTACTGAATTTGAAAATTGAAAACGGAGATGGATTTGGATCCTTTCAAAATCTTCTTTACTTTGAGCGTATAGTTCAATTAACCAATTATCTTTACATTAATATCTAACATAAATCTGAAAAAATCTGGTAAAATTGTGCATTGTGAGAATTATGATTGATGGTATACTTGCTAATTCTAAATTAACAGTGTTTTTGTGCACACTGAAAACAACATTTAGGATCGTGCTTTTATTCATGAAATTTGCAATTATAACTGCAAACTTCCACTCTTTATGGTAAAATAACAGACGAAATTAATATTTTTTTCAGTTTGGATAGATAAACGCCTGTAGTTGTTGCTTTAAACGGAGAAAACGGCAGATTTTTCAGTAGCGCCCAATGTGGGCTGATAGATTGGACTGATTTTGTATATACTGCCATAGGCGTGCCGTGGCCTAAAATCTGGCAGGGGCCAGAGACCAAAAGGTTCAAAAGAAGCGATGATTTTGTTTTCCGTAAGGTACACATACTGTTCATACAACTTATATAATTTACTAATACATTATATGTTTGTTAATTTATTCTTTGTTATTTGCTAACGTATAATGCATTATCAAATAAACTTCGTGTCTGTGAATACGTATGAGCTACTACCACATGCATATAATGTGAATGGTAAGTATGAGTTACACATGAATTATCCATTAGCACTAAGAAATGAACGCTTGTATGAATTATACGGGAATAGAATGGAAATAATTATAAATATAAGACAATTTTTTTTGTTTAGAAGCTAAATATATTTTATTTTAAATATATTTTATATATACTTGAAGAAGAGGATAGTTTACTTTCAAAATATCTTTGAAAAAATTGGAATATATTAAGCTTACAAGGAAGAAATTGATCTCTTGTTTCAAATTTTTGTCACCCAGAAAACCTAGGAAAAGCATAAATAATTTGCCAAGACGAAGAGTCATGTGACTTACTTTTTTCGAGCCATTTGGTTTGCATGGATATCTTTGTAGTCCTAACTGCGTGTCCGAGGCTAGATGAAATTTCAAAACCTTTCAGACTTGTGCTTTTTGCTGTTTCCCGTTTTCGTGATCCCCTGGGAAATGTGAGATCCAGACATTGCTTCTCTCCGAAAGATTTAATTTTTTCCCAAACTATATAAAAGTTTACTCGCGCACTTAGTAGTGTTTTAAATGTTCTATTCATAAAATCCATCCCATCCCCAAGAATTGCATTTTTAGTTTGGAAATATGTGCTTAACATGTTCGTTTATAAAAAGAACATAGTAGAAGAAGAAAAGATTTGCTACAAACTTAGGATTACTGATTGAACGAAAGATCGCCAATGCATAAACTAAGTGGCTGTATTTTCCTTCATTCATTTCTTTTTCTGAAGCCTCTTTTATAGTCCCATAGCTATCGATCACATATTTGCAATTGTGAAATCTCATTGACTAACGAGTCGAGCTGAAACTTCTCATTTCACGCTTTGTATTTAGACCAACTGCCTCTGCAACCTGCTTCAACAGTTGGTGTTGTGATGGCTTCGAAAAGTGTATGTAAAGGGATTCGATGGCATTGAAAAAAGATGTACACGTTTCGATTGTGAAAAATGTGTCCATCATAACAAGGATAATTTTATGAGCTTCACAGTGTACAAATGTGGCTGCAGGGTGTTTTATCTTAATTAAGGTTTGTAAACCACCTTTTTGTCCTGACATGACACTAGCACCATCATAAGACTGTCCAACAACAGGCAACCTTGTAGCTACCATAAGTACGTAAACACAAATCTTTCACACCATTGACTCTCTGGTACACTTTTATCGGTATTTAGAAGAAAATGCAAATGATTGATGAATTTGATACTATATTTTGATGAATTGATACTATAATTTGTTACTATATTTATATTTATGGTATACAACTTCTAAAATTCCCAAACGCACAAAAATCGTAACCCTTCACCGAATTATTTATATTTTTATCTGGCGATTGGCCTTGAGTAGATACAGGTCAGACAAAAGTTTAATGAAAATGATAGAACCCATGTGGCGGTTGTGTCACCAAGAAAAAACGATCGGTGAAATTGAAGTGCTATGCCATTTTTGTCCTGGAAATCGGTACTATTAAATTTTCAAATAATATTGATTTCGTATTGAAAATAAGCCGAAAATATTTCAATTTCAAAAAATTTAACACATTCGCGGAAGGTAACTCCAAACATCCTTTTTTTCGTATAACTTCCAATGCTTTCAATGGATCAAAAGTTATAGGGTAAGTTATTTTAACGGGATGCAAATTCGGTCTAGTCTTTGTTGTGGTGGTGTCAAAAGGTGGGTGGGTGTTAGCAGCAATATTGAACTTTCCGAGCTATTCAGTATATACTTTTTTACTCAAACCTAATAAGTACACTTTATCATACGCAAAAGTCAAAGAAAAATGCTCTTAAATATGTAATGAGACTGTGTTTGTTTTGCTTAATGTTAGGTATGAATGTGCTAATTGTATATGATCCCATAAAGAAAGAGTAATCGCAGCGAAAATTGCTCGCAATAAACAACATTGTTTTGAATAGATAGCATAAAAGTGGCAGGGATGCCATTTTTATTTTCCAAATGACTTCAATAATTGTATTCTACGTTAATTATCTTATTGCCTACCATTTTAATACTCAGACAATGTTTTGTGAAAAACGTAATTGCATAAAACGTCAGTTTACAAAAGTGTTCTTATCTAAATACCTGTATATTGCCTAATAGGAATGAACAGATAATCTTAATAAAAAAAGGATGATTGGCGAGGCGCTTTTCGTTTTTTTCTTAACGTATAACTTGTCCAAATTAAATATTGCCGTCCATATCTCGAAATAAGTCCCATAACATCGTAATTAATACCGCAAGTAACACAGTCTCTATGTTATAAGTAGTGTAAGTTGGTATAGGCTTACACTACTGCACTACACAACTCTTGTTGTAACCACAAAAACCTTAGAGGCGAAAACTTAAGTGTCTGCTGTTGGAAATATTTATTTTTCTGGGAGGGGCCAACCTAGGGTCTGGGGGGGTCCCGGCCCCCCCTGGCCCCCCCCCTACGGCGCGACTATGTATACTGCATGAAAAAGCAACTATCAGGGTGCTGGCCATCAGGATGGCTTGATTGGAAAAATCATTGCAGTTTGAATGCACATTTTATTCATAAAGAATCATTTGTATAGATTTATTGACGTAGCATAAATGTGCCTGAATGTTGTATTCTCTTGTGAATGTCCAACTTATATGTGGTCGATTTGGTGGTTGTTCCATGCTTGAAGTTCGAGTTCGAGAAAATGCTTTTCACATCCAGGCACCGAAAGTATTGCGAAAAATGATTTTAATAGATTGACAAGGAACATGTAATACATTGTAGTAGTGCACATTACATTTGTAAAATATATTTTTCAATGACAATTTTTTTTTTTGAAAATTATTGTGTTTTTTTTTTTAGTTTTTTACCTTTATAATAGTTGAGGCATTCATAAAAAATTATTAGTGCAAATGCCAAAGCTAATGAGAGCTCTCACTCTCCATTTAAACAAAATTAGATAGTAAATAATGAGTATCAGTGTGGTAGAGAAAAGCTTGTATAGCAAACTCTTAGCAAACGTGTACGCTCATTACTTAAATTCTTTAGCTGCCATATTTACCAAATCCGAAATTTTCAACGATTCAGTATAGTTTCCAGTTCTTAATTGCTTAAAGGTAGATGAAATAAGCACTAACCACTGAAACAGCAAGTGCAAAACAAAGTGCAAAACTATTCTGATGGTATGAATATAAATCATAGTTTGCAGCCGCTTTTTTGAAAATATATAGTCCTAGTGAGCAGTTTGTCTATAAAACTTCTATAATCTATCTCGCCAGCAATAAATAGTGTTTTCCATAAGTGCAGTCTTATGATTGAGCCATGAAAGGATCAAATATTTTAATTCAAAGTTCATTTTTTCCTTTGGAACTTATATCGATATTTTTATATCTCCCTTCATTGCAGTGTCTATCGGGACAATTTTGGTTGCAGTGGCTGCAAAAAATTGAAATTTATAAGTCAAAGTCACCACTTTATTCTGATTTAATATGGTCTTGACAAAAGGAAAGTTAAAGTAAGGGTTAGAGGAAGGGTTGAAATTTCAGGCAATTGCAGAGACCGTTTCAGATAGCACTACCAGTGTTCCCGCAGAAATCAGCAAATGTGACAAAAGGGCATAAAACGTTAATAATCTTGTCGTCGGCGAAACTCAATCGGATTGAAAAAGGAGGTCATTTCTATATAAAACAAAGAGAGTTAGTGATAGAACTGAACCTTGTGGTGCTCCAGCATTGGTAGGGTAGATGCAGAATTTGAATATATTTAGAATAACTTGGAGCTACAAGGAAAATTTCAATCCACTTCCGAAACTATCCAGATGGAGTGAAGATCAAATGCACGAAGTTTGATTAATAGAGTTGGATGCCAAACTCCGTCAAAAGCTTACGAAATATCAAGCGAAACGATCATTGTTTCGTCAAAAGCTATAGCGACAACGGCTGTATCTCTCAGTGAGAAAAGTAAGTAAGTAAAGTACCAAGGACGAAAGTCCTAGTGTCGGTAGTTAATAGGATAGTTTGGCTCGAGATAACTCATTCATTTTGAACTCCGAAGTAATTATAGGGAACAAAGCTCTCTTTTTAGGTATTAAATAAACGTGGTTAAATATTCCACGCAGAAGGAAATATTCCATTCGTGTATGATAAGTAAAATAGTTTATTTTAAGGTTAAGCTAAAGCAAAGGGGTAAAGCTTTAATACGAGAATCCAACAGGTTCCAGGACATCAAGCTTAGTGAGTATTCTCAATACTACTCTTGTCTCAAAAACTAAAGGCCTGCATTCAACGATTAAGGTGGTGCATAGAAGTAAGTAGCGAAAATCGCAGCAAACAGAATTGGCACTATCCAGTAGCTACCATGAAGAAACGGTGGCAAGGAAGAATCGGATAATCTACTTTTATCCTCTTAACAAGAGAACATAAACCTTTGCTACCTTTCTGGTTTGCATATCGTTTTGGTCAGACTAGAATCTACGTTTTTAAATAGTGAATTTGAATAAAAGTTTCAAAACGGTTTGTTGCGCTAACCAGCTTAGTTTTACTGTGATTTTTTGCGTATTTGAGTGAAACTATATAGATTTTCAAAAGGGTTCGGAGTTGAAAATAAATACATTGTCAGTTTCCCGGTTACACCATTATCATTTTACTTTTTTTCATTAGCTGACTCAAAAAAGACCTTTCAAGTGTTGCAAAAAGTAATTAAAAGAGTAAGAACCTGTCAACCTAAAATATAAGTCGAGTATGTACGTGCAATAAAGTGATCCATCTAAACAAATAGTAAGCGAGATATTATAGAAAACCCAATTTTCTCCACCGTAGACCTTGAAAAGCTTTTATGTGAAGACAAGAAGCATGATTCCGTTCAAAAATCTTCACTAAGATTTTTTTTTTTGTTAACTCTTCTAGTGTAAGCTGGCTCAGCTGGTAGCATTGAAAACAACAACAAATCAGGTTCCGTGGCTAATATCTTCAGTTAAAGAGCCTAATGCGAGACATTACGCACAAGCATTATACTTTCTGGCGTCTGCCTTAATAATTAATTCAATTAATTTAAAACAAAAAAAAACAATAATGCCACATATGAATGTGATAAAGCAGTTAAAATTTGGCGAAATTAAATATCTTTGTTAGTTCTCTGGCTCAAGTTTTTCACAGCAATTTTCTTCAGGGTGATTTTTCATCAGACAATGATTTATATAACTACGACGATATCGAAAAATTGGTACCAAATCTTCTGAGACGAGACACTTGAGAAAGATTGAAGCTTTAAGTATACGGATTACATCGACACCTTTAGAAGATAGCATCAATTGCCACGACACGTAGAAATCAGTCACCAGAATTTTCACCCAAAAGCTCAGTAGGGATTTCGGATTATTTTAATATTGCAAACCTGTAATTAGTATTCATCTTCCAGTATATCCTCGCGAGTATATGTGGATATAGCCAGAAAAAAGCAAATGTAAAATTTGCTCGGCGCCATCGAAAGCCATATCCCAAATTAATAAGGTGTTTTAAATAACTAAAACCACTCCATCAAAGTTTCAAAAGAAAGTGAAAAAAATTAGAGTTAATTTTGGAGTGAAATACTGAATGTTCGTTGCTTGAGAAAAAATAACAACAAAAACTTGAACCTTTTACTGTTTTCGAAGTTTGTCACCCTTTGAGACAAAGAGTTGAAAATGAATTCCAAAAATTCAGTTAGTGATAGCTTTCAATTTAATTATTCATCCTATTACAGTTTTATAAAATCATATCAACAATTGAACCCACAGCGTTTTGATGTTATTTGATACTCAACTTTCTATGAACACAAAAAAAAACCATTCAACAATTCCATATTTTCCACTCAGTTTTTTCAAAACAGAACTTTTTTCATCAAAAAGAAAACAGCTAGATTCAAAACTTCCGCTTCAATGTGAACATACTTTCCATCCAAAACAAGGTCAAAACTTCCCAGCATGGCTGAATACTCTCAGGCGTTACCAGAATGTATTGATTGCACCTATAATACCATAAACTTCATGTTTGGGTTCTCTCGTTCATCTAATAGCAGCCTGATCTATCAACAAAGCAGGATAATATCAGTTTGGCCAGCACTAACAATTACCTGTAATTGGACGATGATGCATAGAAAGAGCACAAAAGAAACAAAAAAAAAGATAGGACTATGACAACAACCAACCTTAGCTGAGATAGCTATTTATTATTGTAAACATTCACTACACAAATGCGGATCAATACCGGACGTCGTAATAGATTATATCTGACGACCTCTCCTTCCGCCCACTCTTGCCGAGTTTTGTCTATCAAGCACAGGATTATCTGGAGAGTAGAATCTTTTGTGTGAATGCAACGAGACGAAAGTCAATATTTAAACTCTAAGCCGAGATGAGTCCGACAGCTATTACTACGGGGTGACCTGTTCGAACAAAGTTTGAAAAGCTGTGCTGAGAACAAATCGTGTGCATTTGAATTGGAATGAAAGGAAGGTGCTTAGTGTTGTGGCTTGGGTTATTAACAGAATGTAATTAAGATGGTGGCTCTGGGTGAGTGGAAGTTCATTCTGCTGGGTCGAAGAGGATTAAAAGAGGATTTTTCAATCCTAGGACTTATATGTGAACAAGAAATATCGTCCCTTGAATATGTTAGCGTAATTTATTATGGCCAATTTTATGTTATTAATAATAATGTAATATTCGATATATTTTATCCGTACCTAATCTCTTATCAGATCAAATTATCGACTATCGACAATGGCTGGTTTTTGCAGTTAGTATATTTTAGACGTTGCAGAAAGTCAATGGCGCTGTGAAAAGATGAGCTCATGTTCAATGATTTTAATTTTGTTTAGACTTGTTATTTAAAAATGCGTCATATATTTAAATAATAAAAGATAATTCTTCGATTCAATTTAGTTTTATTTTACATTGAACTATGAGAATCAAGCAACGTTCCTTAAACATTAACTGGTGTATTTTAGTTATGGGGATTTTCCTATTAGATAGTATTTAGATTTCAATTTGGATAATCGATATCCTACAAATGAAAAGAAAAATCATATTGAAATCAAGAAATAAAGGGAACCGTAATTTATTGAAAAACACAATGAAAAATACAATGTGATACCTAGTAATCCCTTACATAATCAGTGCTGCCATTTCTTTTTTTCGAATAATGCTGGATTCAATTTAATTTAATGCTAGATAATGCCAGATCTTGCAAAATTAGAATGCTTAATAATGCTTTTTTATTTGATTAAAATAAACATTATTCGATATTAAAACATCTACATATATTTATATAATAAAAACAAATTAGAAGCTTAAAATTTACATCTCAAGATGATCCTATATCTATTACAGATATGTCAGTTACATCTAAATCTTTTTCTCTTGTGTAAAGCTCATTTCTACCAATATTTTTCAGAACATCAATTGGAGTCTCACAATCAAAACAGCAACAATTATTTATTTTTAAGTGAAGGAAAAGAATTAGTGTCGAGTGCGATTGCTTGCATTTGAAGATTTTAACCATTGAATCACATTATTCAGAAAAAATATATAACTAGAATGCTCATACTTTAGTAAACTTGAACATCACGATTTAATCTAATATCTAATATTAATATTGGAATATCTAATAATAATCTAATATTAATATTGGAATATCTACCTTTTCATTTTATTTTACTTTTTCTGTAACATTAATGTAACACTAACACTGTGATTTCCCGGGAATCGTAGACAAAGAATAGAAGATCGACTATATATCTTTTGTTCAGGATATATAGTCGATCTTCTATAAAGCACAAAGGTTTGAAATATGGGCGGCAAGCAACATATTTTTCGCGCAATATTATTATGAAAGTCGAATATTTTTATGGAGACACTTTTTTACTGCTTAAAATGATTTTATGATCACTATCATTATTTCAAAATCAGACAACTTTCACTACTGGTTGTCACTTCTAAGGAGGTGAGGATTTTGAGTAGGGATGAGCAAATCCGCATTAGTTGGAGAACTGGTTCCAGTCGTTTTGTTCCACTTCTGTAACCAGTTCCGATGTCCGTTCCAGTTCCACTTCTTTTGTAATATTACTATTATTAAGTGAATATGCATTTATGTGAGCAAAATTTTTCTTTAATAATTTTATAAAGATTAAAAAACACTCAACATTAACTTAAACACCACTACAATATATATTAAAGGGGATCAGGTAGGAAAAATTTGGAGAAAAAACACAAATATTTGACCTTAAATTACATAATTACAATATAAATAAAGCATTTTAGCTTTCTATGTGCTTTGGAGATAAGACGCTGACATAGCACTGAAGTAGCAACTACACTCAACATGCCTCCACTTAACTGAGTTTTCATTTCAACCTAACGGGCAATCTTATAAATATTTGTTTATTTCAAGTATTACGAAATTTTCAATTATCCCTAGAAAATAACATATGAATTAAGTTCCAAGACAATGTTTCAAAATCTCACCATATGATGCCCTATCACTCATAGCTTTATTAAATTAACCCCAAACATCGAATTACACAATGGTTCTAGAACAATGCACCGATCTCGTGCAATTTGCCATTCTTCAGTGGTGAATATTGGTCTTATTTCAAATATTGCGAGTGTTTTTTTATTAGAACTTCAAGATCCACATGCCTTTGGAGCATGTAGTACGTGGAGTCCCATCTGGTAGCCACTGAAGGCACAATAAAAACATTGCAAGTACCTACTCAGGAGCAAGTTTAAATACCCACATGCAACTCAAATAGCAGCTTCAAAGGTAAACAGACATTTTATTAAATACAAAAAAAAAACAGCTGATCAATGTACGAACAAGTTGTTACTATAATTGATAACATAGCGATCGCATTCCGCCCCAGTTCCACTTCAAACGAACAAAATGTTGGCATAAATATATGCATGCCAATCTTCACGAATTGCTTGAACGACATCGCCGTATACAAAACAATCATGTTATGTCGCATCAATGAACAATCGATCGTTCTAATCGATGCGGACTCAAACCGTATAGGAACGATCATTAACAGCTCCAGATTCAGTTCCAGTTCCAGCTACATGATGCATCGGAACTGAATTGTTAGCGATTTCATATCGGTTCCGTGCGCAATATGTATCATGGTAAATAACTTGAATGCTCGCTGGAACTGTTAAGAACTTTTGATTAGAACGTTCCGACCAGTTCCGGATTATTATTAGGTTTTTGTACTTTTCATGAATTTCCTCCACCAGATGATTCAGGAAGTTTCAGTCCATGAACGCAGCTGAAAGTGCACGAACAGAGCTATTATTGAGAAAAATTTGATGGGCAAGATATTCCGAAATCTAGATTTAAATGCTAAAAATAATGCTAGATGCTAACTCCGAATTTCTAATGCCATTTTCGAAAAAATAATGCCAGATCTAGCCTTAGCAAATACCGAATAATACACAAATGTAGAAAACATTTTCATATTTTTACTAATGTTCGAAGAACAATAGTATTAAACTCGTTTCGCCGAAAATTCATATTTCTTTATATATATATATATATATATATCAGCAAAATGATTAAGGGAGATAATCTCTGGAGTGGCCGATTTGATTGAGCTGAAATTTTCGGAGAACGTAGATGTATATAGTAGGTAGGTCCACGACTTTCTCAAATTCAGATATTCTAAACTTTTTGGCGGCGGCGAGCGTTTTAGTGAATTTTGAGGTACTCCTATATATCCAAGCAGTGTAAATTTTTGTTAAAGAAAAGTATTGGGAATGAAAACTTATTATATTTTAAGCTCGTTTATGATAAAGAATTGGAAATTTTGAGCCGCGTGTGGGTGCAGGGTGCCTAAAAGTAGGCAAGGATTTTTTTTCAAATTTTGATTTGTCATTACTTCTAAGAAAAGCAATGGATCGTCGTGAAATTTGCAGAGCGTATTAATGTTGACTAAGATTAAGCACACCTGGATTTTCAAGATAGTGCGGGTAACCCTGTAGCTACGGCAGGCTGCTGAAAAAAAAACCTTCAAATCATTGACCTTCCTGAAAATTTTTTGATTTTTGACAAAAAAATCAGATCACTGATAAATTTTAACCTTTGTCCATCATGTCAAATTGAAATTTTTAAAATTCCGATTTGCACAAGAACGGCAACCCATCACCAAATTACCTCTATTTTTAGCACTCGAAAGTTCTGTTCACGAGAACTGACGACTGGATTATCCGATCATAGTGAAATTTACAGGACATGTTGGTATTAGCTAGGACCAGGTCTGATAGAAGTGATTTTGAAATGCGGGCAACTCTGCGCCAGTGGTGCCATCTTGAAAAATCACTGAGAAAAAAAACAGGTTTTTGGCCTATAACTTCCGATTCAGCCATCAGATTTTGATAAGATTCATCTAATACTTGGATCTTACTCTATGTAACAATTGGTGAAAATTTGGTTGAAAAATTAGAATAGAGTTGCCAACTATGGTGATTTTTGTCTCCTAAATCTAGCAAATTTGCTCAGCAAAATAAAGCTTTTTTCCCTATAACTTCCGGTCCAGTGTAGAAATCAGAACGAAGTTCACGCAGTAAATGGACTTTAATGTGAACCAAATGTCGTAGAAATTTCGTACCAAAATCATGAAACGGTTGCCAGCTATGACAATTTTTGTAATTTTGTTTAATTTCTTTACTGAGCGATTATGTCATTAGATTTGCAAATGGAAGTGATCCTGCAATGAAAATCAACAGCCAATATTAACGCTTTAAAAATTTGAAAAGTTTTGAGGGTGGTAACCCTAAAATTCTTTTCACCCGTATAACTTCCAGCGCAGTGATTCAATCGGAACGAAATTTACTGGTTGGGTTTAACTTAACGTGAAGCAGATTTGGTATGTATTATGCTTTGCTGTTGACACAGGCTAACCAGCATTAGCCATTTCGGTAAATATTACACCAACAGATGCTTCAAACAACGTTCTCATTTGCAAAGCATTTGCAATAAAAATAAGGAATTCTTTTTTAAATTTTTCGAGTTTTGAACATTTTTCGGATGGCAGCCTCAAACAACGTTTAACCGCTGAAACTTTCGATGAAATCCTGCGAAGAGAACGAAATTCAAAGGATACGTGGATTTGAGTATGAGCTTGTTATGGTAAACTTATTGCTGCTTCGTTCGGAAAGTGCTGCTAGCACTGAATTATATGTGTTATAGTTGAGCTTTGTTGCTTTGGATAAGGAATGGTTGATATGATTCTAAAAAAAAAAACAGTGTATTACGTCTTTCCACACTTTTTTGTCACTCAAAGATAATTTCTTCGAAAATTAGTTTTCTAGCGGTTCAGGTGCGCTAGAGTTTTTAGATAATCAAAAGCTCAAACACTCCGAGTTCTCAAATGCTCAGAACTACTGGGTATCTAACAGAGATTAGTTAGATTATTTCAAAAATGTATTTCAACGAATTGATGCAGATTGCGCCAACGTAATGTTTGTTTAAACAGATATTAAGTTGATAGACAGACTGTTTAATGCCAATTGTTGATAAATTTGTTCTTTGTCCATCCTGTCAAATTGAACTTTACAAGACTCTGTTCACAAGAACTGCATCCCATCACCAAATTATCTATTTGTGCACTCGAAACTTCTGTTTGCGTGAATTAACGATTGGGTAATCAAATTAATATGGAATTTACAAAAAATTGTAGTCTCAAGTAGCTGATTTTTAGAAGTGATTTTGAAAAAAACCAACCGTCTTGAAAAATCACTCAGAAAAAAAGTTGCTTTTTGCCCTACAAATTCTAATTTAGTCATCAGACTTTAATGAAATTAACACAGCAGTTAGACCTTATTCTTAATTAAGTTTGGTTGAAAAAATAGGCTTTACCTGCCAACTATGGCAATGCGTGTCTCTTGAATCGTGAAAATTTGCTCAGCAAACTAAAGATTTCTACACTATAGCTTCCGATGCAATTACGAAACCAAAACGAAATTGATATAAGAAATGATTATTTTTGTAGGCCAAAAGTGGTAGTGATTTGGTTGAAAAATCATGATAGCGTTGCCGACTATGGTAGTTTTTGTAATTTTTTGTCATTTTTCAACTAAGCGGTGTTATCATGAAATTTTCAAATGGTAATGATCTTGTAGTGACAATAAACAAAAAATATTAAGATTTGTTAGGGGTAGCCCTAAATTTCTTTTTACCCCCATTACTTCGAGTATAGTCATCAGATCGAAACGGAATTCACAGATTGGGTTGACCATAACGTGAAGGAGGCTTGGTAAAAGCAGAGGGCTGTCAGCACCCGCTATTTTGGTTTTTTTTTTGTACCAACAGATGCTACCATTAGATATTCGTGTGGCAAACATCTACAATTCTAATTTCTAATTTCTGGAAATTGTTCGGATGGCAACCATTAACACCTTTCTATCCCTGTAGCTTTCGATGAAGTCATTGAATGACAGCTACATTCACAGAATAGGATGATTTTGAAGCACTTGTGGTTGCAATACTGACAAAGTGTTGCAAGCACTGAACATTTTCATCGTTTATGTTAAAGGAGATGCCATTTTTAAAGTTTTAGAAGACAAACATTCATATTCATGAGTAATAAGTATTTCACTTTCCTAAATTTTATAATTCATGATTGGGGTAACCTTGAAAACTTTTCCACCCTATGAGTTTCAGCGCAGCTTTTGGATCAAAGTGGCGCATGAATTTCGAAACAGCTTGGCTTTAATAATGAGAACGTGTAGCAGAATATGCACTCAACATCTGAGCATTGGTGTTTCTAGCGGTCCTGATGCACTAGAGTTTTTTCACTTAATATTGATTGATATTAACAGTTAACAAATAAATATTAACGAAGTTTGACCTATTATTCTAGTCGTTATTGCTTCTTTTTACACTAAATTGACAAACTTTAGTTGTTTTGCTTCAAAAAAGCTTCCATGTCATTTTGATTTTCTTGATTTTTTTTTCAAATTTGAATTGATTTCCCGCTTTTCAAGATTACACTCACGACTGGCAACTCTAACCTTCAAATTTTCAAACTTCAATGCTGCCAAATGAAAGCGAAAATCGCAAACATGAACCTGGGAAATTTCATTTTGCGATTGTATAACGTTTCTAGATCGTAGTATCGATTCTATGATTGATACTGCGATTGCGTTGAGAACAAAAACGCAGTTTCCAGCGCACTCTGTGAAAAACTGCGTGTATTTCAATTGCATGTGCGTTTCTAGTTTAAGGCGGTCGTCTAGTGTGAAGGCCGTTTTTTAATGCTTTTTTGGGGATTTTTTTTGACAGCCCATTGAAATAAAATAATTTAGAAATAGCATATCATTTTTATTAAAATTGAAGCAAACTTTGTGCATTTTTTGAAGTCATCATATACCAAATAGTAGGAGATACACCGCCCAACAGGAACATATATATAAAAAGAGGTGCTCAACTGCTGCCATGATTCCGGCCGTTCTGCTTATTTGAATTTAAAAAACCTAACGCAGTTTTGATTGTGAGACTTGAGACTATACATGAAAGTAAAATTAAGTTCCAAAAAATTATTTTTTTACGCATTAGAAAAAAATAATCAATTTTTCGTGTTTTTTTTTGGGGATTGTATAGGTTGTAAAATGAAAAGTAATGAAGCAATCTTAATTATTTTTCGTTAACTTTTAGTTATATATGTACTTAAAATACTGTATAAATTTGCTCAGAATCAAAAGTGGTAGCGATTTGGTTGAAAAATCATGATAGCGTTGCCGACTATGGTAGTTTTTGTAATTTTTTGTCATTTCTTTACTAAGCGGTGTTATCATGAAATTTTCAAATGGTAATGATCTTGTAGTGACAATAAACAAAAAAATATGAAGATTTTTCGGGGGTAGCCCTAAATTTCTTTTTACCCCCATAACTTCGTGTATAGTCATCAAATAGTTTTTGAGATATCATGGCAAAAATCGTATTTTGAGAAAAACTCGTTTGAAAGTTCTTGTATATAATTCATAATAAAAAAAATGGTCTGACCATCAAGCTGCAATATTTGGGCCATAGAGTACATCTTCCTTTTCTTCCAAGAAGTCACACAAGGCCGTTCTCTTTTCTCTGTTTGATATCCGGGCTTGTTTAGTGAAATCGCTCAAGCATCTCTCTGACCGGTCGATGCGAGAATCGTTATGCTGATGAACGAACATTTGGGCATTTAGGCCAATATTTACTCCCATGACTTCCATCACCTTTAGGAGAGGTTCAAACCCTTCGTTGAAGATTAGCACAGCAAGAAATGTGGCGATTTTGACGATTTTTGCACCAGAATGAAGATGCTTCGGAGCGAAAGTCCAGATTATTGAGTTTGTGAACAGTTCTGGGTACCCGTTAGTTGACAATTAGTACTGTGTACAATAAGTACAATTTAGTTAAACAAAAGAGTAAGGTAAGGAGCTGGACTCGAGAATATTCGATGCGAAAGTCAGCGTATAACTCCTACGGTTTACGTAAACCTCCTACGGCAACACTGTATAACTCCTACGGTTTACGGCTGTAACTTATGAACGGCTTCAAATTTCGAAATTTTTTTTTACCCACGTCTTCTATACATGTTTTAGATGTTATTTATGAAAAAACAAAAAAAAAATCGACTTTTATTTTCTGACTCACAAGACGACCGCCTTAAGCTTTAAAAAATGGAGAAACTTTTATTGAAAGTTACCAATGATGTCAATATATAATAGGAATGTTCTCTAGCACAATATCGGTTAAGGGTTGGTTGGAAGACAATTCCTCTCTTGCAAAAATTTACCTGAACATTTTTTGCTGGCGACTTATTGGAATAAGACCCCAGCTGTCAAATAGCCCTACAGCTGATTAACTTGACATTGTTTATGTGAGAATGAGCCTACCGAGAATATGATTGAAGACGTACTTTTTGCTTTTGCGTTTTGCGACTTTTTCCCAAAATCTGTTCCTTTATGTTCCTGGTTTTCGGTAAATTTTCTGCAACCACAGAAATAAGTTTTTGCTCAAAATTGATATACCCAAAAAATTAGGAAACAGGCAATTTAAGCTAAAACAACTGATAGAATGCTTTGGGACCTCTAATTCAAAATAGGTTAAGATAGCTAGTTAGTTTTAAGTAGATGCATGGAAACAGCCAAGCTTTTTGGTTTTCTTATATTGACTGTAACTAATGGTTTCTGAATAAAAAAAAAAGAATTTCGCGGTCTACCTACTGGACCATTTTATACTTGATAAGAGCTCTTGGTTGAATCTTAGCTCTAAAATATATGAATTAGTAAATCAGCTCAAAAGGAAAACAAACATACACAAATTATCGATCTGCCTTAATCATTATTTGCTATGAACACATGACACATTTTCCATGAAGCGCATTTTCCAGCACAGTTAACGGAGTGAAACATGACTGAATTCGAATATAGATTTTCAGCTATGAATCAATGAACTGCTATAAGCACTTCCATATCATTCTTTTGTGCGATAAACTGTCATCACGACTATGTATATCAATGAAAATTAGATTGAGGGAAAATGCTACTACTAAAGATAAAATCGAGCAAATGAATTCTTCGGAAAATGTTAAACACAACATTTGTAATTTGTTTAAGTGCGTAAATATTCTGGTACTAAGGAGCAAAAGTTAAATAACTGACACGTCAGTAGAATTTAAACGAAAATTTAATGCGCTGATTCATCTCCACTATTAACACAACCGACATACTATTCATATTGAATTATGTTCACATTAGCATACTGAAAACTTTCTCGTCGATTTCAGTATAATTTTCCCCAACATTTTGGGGAAAATTATAAGGATTAAATGAAAATATTGCAACAATATGGTTTGCATAACTCATGCAGACTTACAGTAAAACTTAGAACAATCCCAATTCGTTCCGAATTCTTTTCTTGTCATTTTCAATTTTCTTCTTCTCGACTCGTAACATTATAGTTTCGTCAGAGTCAATTAACTTGGTGTTGAGAAGTTTCGTTAAATAATTATACCTGTACTACCGTAAAAACTACTTTGAAAGTTCATTGCAACTCATTACGTGCGTGTCGGCGTGAAATCGTTGTAATTGCTCTGATTATTTATTTATGGTTATGGTTTTGTTTGATAGAGGGTAGCTGTTATTGCAGGTGAGTAGAATCAGTAAATTAAAATGTATACAATTGACTGCTTGATTGCTGGATGGATAGATAGAAGTAAAGTTTTCGGTTCGATTCAATTAAGATACTATTTTTAGTTTAATCAATCGAATCAACAATTACCTATTTGTTTTGAACGAAAATTCAACTTCAATTATTCAAAAATATTCACAGCTTACCAATCTTAGGAACTGTATATTTTTCATAGAGTGCAGTACACGATGAATTCGTTAATGCTGTCGTTGTTGTCGATGCATTTGTTGTTGATAAGGCCGTTGTCATTAGAGTTGTGCTATTAGTGTTTTCTTTTGCCACAACGGTACTATCTTCGATGGCTGCTATAGCAGCAGCCGGAGTTACAGTTTCAGATAACAAGGCAGGAACCATGTTTTTTGTAAATTAAACTTTTACAAACCCATCATGTTCGTAGCAGTTGCAATATGTTGCAGATAGTTTGAATGGATTCGATGCCATGAAGGCTGCAACGATGGTATAAGTACATGTGTGTTAAATCTGTAAATGCAAAGAGAGACAGCCGTTAGATTTAAGTTATGATATTTTTTCATCTATAACTAGGCGATGTGAAAATAACGCTAATTTACAATAATAAGCGAAATTTAATACATTTGTTTTCTACGGCAAAAAGTAACACAAATATGTGAAATAGTTCACATTTGGCCCACACTGGGCGCATTTTGTTTGTTCATCTATTTTTAATGCGTTACGCATTCATTAGTACTTTTTGATGCCCGAAAGTAAAAATATTCATTATTTACTTCAATACAATAAGTTTAGTCCATTTGAAAGAAATTTTTTACAATAAACCATTATTAATATCAAATTGGAATTGTTTTTTGCGGGATGATTAAAATTGAACAACTTTTTATTAACATTAAAAATTTTAATCTACATTGAAAATTCTATTTTGACAAAGTGGTTTCGAAAGTATGCACTGCTTCTCATCAGACACCAGCACACAGTGCATACTTGACTGGCGTGACCACTTGCAGGTGGAAATCATTACATTTTTATTTATGCTAGTTGTGACAAATTTTAACATCTCCGACTTATATCCATGGATATAATTTTACTTAGTAAAGGTAATTGAATTTGATCACGGTTCCCTTTTTGTCTATAAATCAGCATAGACAACGTATATCATTTCTACAGCTGATCGAAGCCGAGCATATTGAAACGGGAAACTTCGATCGTTTTGCGGAATCAGCCTCCGAAAGCAGAATCAAATTGGAATTGTTTTTTGCGGGATGATTAAAATTGAACAACTTTTTATTAACATTATCATATATATCATCAATATCATCAGAACAAAAAAAAATGATCTCGAAGAAACTAATCTAATATGTTGAATTATTACCGTCAAGCGCAACATTGTTTACCACAGGTATTATCACACTTCTGCTGCGTTTAGTGTGATGTTTGTAAGCCGTGCTAATTACATACTAACCTTGCTGATATAGTATTACAATCAACAAGTCGCGTACGTAGCTTCAAAAATATCAATTAACCATTCATACGACCTGAAAGAATAATATTTACGTAACGTAATTAATTCCGGAACAGGTACGACACGCGGCAAAGCTTACTACTGTTTGAGGTTATTATGTGTGAATCGTTCTACGTACATATGTATTATTCGGGAAAATAAATAGAGTAGTAAAAGATATGGGAGCAGATAATGCGATTATTCGCACATATGTGAAATATGCGCGTTACGTTTACTTTTAATAAATTTCGAATATGTAATCGTAGCTGTATTTTTACTTTTCAATGGTTTTGCAAAATGTTATTTCATTTAAAATACTGTACCGAACAATATGGAACCGGATATTGAATCATGAGTGTATAATGGTCTGACCTTTCTGTTTTTGGATGTAAAAATCGAATATGAAAAAGAATAAAGGGTAATGTATTTACATGTCCACTGGCAAATTCACGTTCATTCAGATACCGTTAACGGATGTGGCCTATTTTTAGTAATTTACTCATAGACCTCTTAGTATGCACGTTTGCCATAAAATTGTTGTTTGTTTATGGCTAGGACATCGTATCGTTTGCAAATTTAATCGAATAATCACATAACCGAATAAACATTCGATTGTTTTCTTTCGAGATTAAACAAATGTTTACATGGTGTATCTAAAATAAACTTTGATGTACCTAAAATATTTAAATACTAAAGCGAAAAAAACGTGAAATATCTTAAATTGTTTTCTTTTTCACTCGACGGCATCGCTTTGAACGGAAGTAAAAAAAACTACACGAGTTTTGGTGCTTTGTTTGACCTTGTTTAAGCATATATGTAGAATTATATGACCAGCATGAGAGCCATGTTGCATTGAATCCTGCGAGCCATAATAATGAAAGCTAATTTCAGAGTATGAATGAATTTAGTTATCTTTGGCTTGAAGAGCAATTAATTTATCTTGGACGTGGTGGTGGAAGGAAATTGAGAAGGTATTGAATTTTATCTGATTGGCACAAATTAGAGTAGAATATTTGAGGCTGTCATTGAATATTAGCTCAATCAATTGTAGATGAGTGAAAGTTCTTGCCACAATCATTTAGAAAAGTTTTGCTATCAGAAGATATTAATTTCAGGTTGGTTTGTAGTCCGAAAGTGCTTAATTAATCATTAGGCTAACTTAAATTACATTTTTTTTTCTTGCCGAAAGTCGGTTACTCTCTCCGTATGGAGGTTGCCGATTGTTGATGGCTTCCATTATCAAGTTTTACTTGTTTATTCGTAGGCAATTTGACTTCTGATTTCAATTGAAATTGTTCAAAAACATTTAACTTGCAGCCCTTTGTGGAAAAGGATAATTTGGAGCAGATATATGTACATAAATCACCCGCAACATATGTATATTAACAAAAGTGAAGAATCCAAAAGCAAAGTCTGCAATCCACTGACAAAGGAGGAGCCAATTGGCACGATGCATGCAAATGAATGATGCATGCGAATTTGAATAGTCATATTGACGATGCTGGAGATGTGATTGTGAACCAGTTTATGCTAACTTGAGATTTATACATTCTGCTGCTTATTATTTATATTGCCATGATCACAGCCAATGGATGCAAGAATGATTATTATTTTCTGTTCTAGTTGAGTAATTAATCCACAACTTTTGACACCCAGCAACTCTTTCCAGAGAAGAAGATTACTCTGGGGTTCCTGATTTTGCGTCAAAAGATACTAGTTCAAGATACCGATTCAGTATTTGATATACTATCTCATACCTTGGTATAGTACTCATCAACATCTTAAACTAACAGCCATTACGCATTCTTTACTATCAGTTATGCTACATTCTACATTCCTGAATCCTTTTCAGCTTGCGGAAGAAGTTTTGAATTAAACCTTACTTTCTATTTTTCAAAATTTATAGTAATGCAGATCTTTTTCTACCCTAGTCATAATCCATCGTAATTCATGTTTAGCCTAATTCTCGTCAAACATATTCTCCTTAAAAGTCACATCACTGACCCAGTTTAAACAT
Source organism: Nemotelus pantherinus (assembly GCA_963978885.1). Classification (NCBI taxonomy): domain Eukaryota; kingdom Metazoa; phylum Arthropoda; class Insecta; order Diptera; family Stratiomyidae; genus Nemotelus; species Nemotelus pantherinus. The sequence continues at coordinate 224,368,541 of OZ022263.1, read as the reverse complement.
TTTCACGAAATGTTGTGTGGTTAGTAAAAAAGCTTCCTCGCAAAATATTGAGATACAGGTCCAAATCTAGAATGAGCTGATACAGCGTTTTCAAATGATATTAGGTCTGAGGCAAAGAGATGATGTCACCTCTATTCTCTTAAACTTTTACTAAAACATGTCGTTAGAAAAGTTGCCTAAGTAATAATCGGAGGTAAACTACTTGTAAAATCCACGAAATCGGTGGCTTATGTAGACATCGCGATTGCTACGAATCAGGACAGTACTTCTTGTCCAGGAAGAATTTAAAGAGTTGGAATTAGCATCGGTGACGTATGTTTAGAATCAATGAGAAACTGCTAAAAAGGCAAAACATATCCATGGACGAAAAAGATTTCAAAAGAGGTGATCAATGCACATATTTAGGAGACTTACTCTGAAAAGCTGAAAGTTAAAAAAAACGTGTTTGTGTATCAATCTGCTCAATAAGGGATTTTGTTAATTTAAATAAAGTATGTGACCGCAATGGCAAACGGTGGCACTGACAGCACAGAATTTATTAAGGAAAATGAGTACTTTCGAAAGAAAACGAAGCAAAGACTCGGCAAACTTTGCTGGAAATTCAATGCAGATGTCCGAGAAAATTTCTTTCTGTAACTTATCGGACAGTGCAAACTTCAGCTTTGTGCCGGTAAATATACGGAAGAAGATGCGATCATTGATCTTGAAAATAGCGCGGATGAAACCGTGATATCAAAAATGGAAACAAATGCAGTCCATACTAGTAGCGCCGTTATTGATACTCAAGCAACTTCTGCAACTGACAAAAGTTTTTGATTCACCTAGTCAACACGAATATGTTTTCGCTTTGCGGGATCCAGGAATCGTTTAGTCTCGGTCATTTCCGGAGGCGATTTTTTCATTATCGTCGACTAGAGTGACTTCTTGCAACGCACCCCAACTGAACAAACTAGTCAAATAGTGGGGTTTCGTCAGCTGTGAAGTTCCGAAATTGCGATCATTTTTAAAAAGTGGTCAATCGCTGTCAATTATCGTTTTAAATCCCTATTTTCTTTTTAATTTTAAGTTTTTTTTATTACAATAAAGCATATTATGCTTTATTGCAATTACAACACTACCTCATTAATAATACAGGGTGTTTTTTTTAGAGGTATAGAACTTTAGTTTGGCAACACTTTTTAATGCAACGTACGGTATGGCAGCTGTCATGTGATTTATGGTTAGTTTGGTTTGCCATTTTATCATGAATAGGTTGACGCCTGAGCAACGTCTGCAAATTGTGCAGATTTATTATTTAAAAACGGTTCTGTTCGAGAAACTCATCGCGTACTTCGTCAATTTTATGGCCGATATAATCGTCCATCAGAACAATCAATTCGATCAACCATGGATGGTTTCCGCACCATGTTTACTCTCACTGATAATACGCATCCATCCACGTCTGTAAACAAAACTGCCACATTTGGAGTGATGAGCAATCACAAGCGGTTGTCCAAACACCGTTTCATCCGGAAACAGTCACTGTTTGGTGTGCTTTATGGACCGGTGGAATAATTGGTCCATATGTCTTCAAAAATGCTGCTGGGATTTCACGTTCCGGAATTGACTCGCCGTATTGCAGAGGATCTCTGGTTTCAACAGAATTGCGCGACATGCCATACAGCTCATGCAATCATCGACTTATTGAAAGAAGCATTTGATGAGCGCATAATTTTTCATTTTGGACCTGTGTACTGGCCTGCAAGATCTTGTGATTTAACACTGCTGGACTATTTCTTGTGTGGATACGTCAAATCACTCGTCTACACCGACAAACCCGAGACGCTTGACCATTTGGAAGACAACTTTAGCAGCGTTATTGGTGCGATACGGCCCCAATTATTGGTTAGCGAAATCAAAAATTTGACCTCTGGTTTGGATTTCCTCCGCACCACATGCTCAAAATCATATTCAAATGAAAATGGCAGAGAATTATCTTTCCAATAAAACTAATTTCATGGTAATCAAAACAAATTATCCGTATTTTATTTCATTTCAAAGCTCTAAACCCTTAAAAAGAATACCCTTTACATTGTTGCTAGCCGTCAAGTAAACCATGTAAATTGGATTCTACGACCCTTACGAATAATAGTCGCATTCATCCTAATCAAGCAAGTGGTGGGTTTTAGAAGTTAGACAGCTCTTTTCGAGAAAAACTGTCATTTTCATTCCCCTTTTGCTGTGACGCGGTTATTTTTTTTTTATGTTATCTTTCTTGCCCTTGCACTTTATTTCAACAATACCAATTTTTTTGTAGTTTTTTCACTCACAATAGAATTACGTTGCAGCAAAGCATTTTCATTGGAAAATCGACAACTGAAATTTATTGCTTATCACAAATTACATTTTTACAAAAAAGTCGAACTATTATGAATCATTACTTTCTTTTTGGTATTCCTGTCCATTCCTTGTGATTTTCCAAATTGGATGAACACCTGGAAAAATTTCAATAAATCACGAGCACGTTGAATTTTCTACTACCCTTTTTCATCCCTTTTTACACACATATTTTCTGTATTTTTATTATCCCCACATCTATAATAATTTCGGAAAACTTTCCCTCACACTTGCTAACTTTCCTATTGATTTTCTTCTTATTCCAGCTTTTCAACTTTTCTCATGTGCTTGGCACACACATTGAAATTGAGACATTTGTCCTAAACTAAGAATTCATCATGGCAGACAGATGGCTGAATATGACGAAGACGTTATGTATGCAGTTTCTGCATTGTATTTTCTTTTACCTGAACGAAAATGTACCGATACAGATGTTGATAAATTTGCATATATATTGCATATTCTTATAAATGGAACTATAAGATATAGTTATAGTGAGCTTGAACGATGAGAACTTTACAACTGGATACCAGTTCACCATACGAGACTGCAATCTGGTCGACCGCATTAGATGCAAATATAAAATATGGAATTCAGTTCTTGCTTCTGTCTGTCAGAGAATTCTGAAAAACTGGTCTAGAAGATAAACACCTGACCAAATAAACTGATGAAAAACTGGTGAAAAACTGCAATTTGAGGAAGATAGAATGCATGGGGTCGAGATTAGATTTCTGTGGAAGAAAAATTGAAATAGTTATTTTTCCGCAGAATCCGTTTAGATTTTTCAAGTTGTTCATATGGTAGTTACATATTTGTTCGATTGTCTGATATTTTCTCTATCAATTTGTGAAAATAGTTTCTTGAGTGGTTCTTGGAATCAAGAAAATGGCGGTGATTGAAATTCAATCAAGACATCTTGTTTGATGGTATCGAGAAACAGTTATTTTGTGTTGCACTACTACAGCCAAAATTATTTTCCCACGTTGGGCGCGAGTATTTTTTTTTCAAAATTTGATCAAACATTTTTATTATATTTTTATTTTTAGTATATTTTTACTATAAATTTCTTAAGCATCTGAAAGATTTTTCAAAGGATGCAATATCTTGAATTTTCCATCTTAGCAACGATTTACGTTTGAAGTACTGTGTGTAATATTTTCGTGCAGCCATTTTGAGTTCCAGTAAATCTATTATAATTTTTTGTTTTACTCTATGTTAATCGAAATAAGTGCAAATTCAATTCATTTACAACAAATTTAATTTTCTGGGCTATTTATGTTTCCTTTGCCGGCTTGTCTGCTTCCAACCGGTAACAATGATCAAGAATGGCATCATGAATCAAAATGACTTCAAATGGTCGATCTAACGATTTAATTCTCGATTTAACAGTTCACCAATTAAATGACGAAATACCAACCCTTTTGAACCCCACAAAACATAATGATGAGTTTGAAGGGTGAAGTCAAGGTCACTGAACAATCATTCCGAATTTATAAATTGTCTGAAGGAAGACAAAAGACGATTAGCCAGTGTTCATTTAACTTCAATCAGCATTAATCATCAATGCTATGAACAGAGCGATTGTATGTTTCCAAAGCTATAATTCTTGGTAATGCCAGTTGTTACTATAGTGCGTGGCAGTATTCGTAAGAAATATGCTAAAGGATATTAAACTTTTGGTTGCTTGTTGGAAGCAGGGTTTATTTCAGGAGATAGCATTTACTGCGGAAAGTGTCCCGACACTAATGAGGAGGTATAGCTTAACTTTGGAGTTTACTTTTGATGATTTAAGCTGTTTTTATGGTTAACCTTTAGCAGGTAACAGCTGATGCTTCCATGTGAGGAATTACTATTTTAATGGATTTAATTACTAATGCTGACGAAAGCACGTGCGGCAGAGTGGAAAATTATTGGAAGGATATGTATGAGGAAATCAACAATAGTCGTATCATTTGACTTTTAACACGACTGATCTGTGTAGGACAGTTTTGTTCTAAACTTAAAAAAAATCTAGCGCATCAGAACCGCTAGAAAACTAATTTTTGAAGAAATTATCTTTGAGGGATTTTAAAATGTGTGAAGACGTTAAGCACTTCTTTGTAGTATCATATCAACCATTTCTTACTCAAAAGAACAAATATCATTTCCTGACAGAATTTCCTATAACACAAATGATGACGCACCGAATCGACAGACTGTATTCTCATTAGTGATGGGCGTTTCTGTTGTTTTCAGGAAACGAAAACGAACTGTTTTTTTCCAAAAACAACTGTTTTTTTGAAACTTTTTGAAAACTTTTTTCACTCGAGCAGCAGCAGATTGATACTGGGTGTTACCATTAGTGATGGGCGTTTCTGTTTTTTTCAGAAAACGAAAACTATTTGAAAAAAAACAGTTTGAAAAAAACAGTGATTTTCAAACTGTTTTTTTTCCAAATAGCTTTCGTTTTCTGAAAACAACAGAAACGCCCATCACTTATGGTAACACCCAGAATAAATCTGCTGCTGGTCGAGTGAAAAAAGTTTTCAAAAAGTTTCAAAAAACAGTTGTTTTTGGAAAAAACAGTTCGTTTTCGTTTTCTGAAAACAACAAAAACGCCCATCACTAATTCTCATTTGGAAGTGTTGCCTGTATCAGTGTGATATAGCTCCTGTATCATGCCTCCGACTAAGATGCCAAAGCATATTTATAGTCGCCACTCTACTGTGGTGAATATTTGCTAAGACCATCCGCAGTTTGCTTTATGATACAAACTTTGGGATGATATTCTTCAGTCCGAAGTGGATCAAACAATTACTGGCCCGTAATTTATCCGCGGACTTCTGGTCGATACCCATCACCAGCATTGTTGTAGCTCTGTCAATAAAGTCAGGCTCAACCGATTGATCTTGGAGTTCCACCGTCTATAACAATCTCTATGTCGAAACTTTTAGATTGAAGCTCTGATTCGTTAAGAGAAACTAAACCCCAGGAACGTTCTAGTGGGGTCAACTTAGTCATACTTTGGTTAAGTGTGTCTTAATTCCACCACAATCGACCCCGGATGGTTTTCGAAAATCTTCAAGACGATTGCTCATAGGTGATTCGACAGTGTTGTCTTCGTTGTAGGTATTCACAGTGAGGCCGCATATCTTTCAAAAGCAAGGCGATCCCATCTCCGGCAACATGGTAAATTTGAAGAGCTGCTTCGTGGTACGCTTATGAATCGCTTTGGCTGAGTCATCCTCAAGTCTTCATTCAAGCTACTCCTCTTTATTAACAATGGTCAGTTTGATATGACTAACAGCCAACTATAATAATCTCTTCGTTCACTTGCCTTTCGGGGAGCATTCCTCTGAGCATTGACGCTTGCTCGTAGTCATAGAAGCTTAAGTGGCCTCAGCTGTCTTCTTACACTCCGAAGTTATCAAATTCATGGCTACTAGCTTTGCGCATCTTTTCTTGATGTATTGATAGCCCTGCTTCTTTACTTTAGAAGTCTCAGTCACCACATCGCATGCAGTAGCCTGCATGTCCCTGAGGCCATCTTTGTTTTTGATTGCTGTTCTGTCAAGTGGCTTAGCCAGCACCTTCCACTGAGTTTGTTAACTCCCTTTTGGATCAATTTTCTGTTCAGAAGCTGAAATGACCAGCTTTCTTAACGTTCACTGCCAGCTTACAAGGTCACTACTCTGCTTAGTGACACCGCTGCATTTTTCGGATTTTATTGTAGCACTCAGAGTGAGTTCCTCAGCCAGCGTCAAGTTCTGCAATCTCTCGATTGCCTGACCCTGTCCAGTATCGCTTCCCTTCGTTGGTAAGCTCATCAGTTTTGAACTCCTTGGAAGAGGTTCTCTTCATGCAGTTTCCCTCCAGAAATCATCATCATCAACGTGACACAACAGCCCGATGTCGGGCCTTGGCCGCCAGGACGTCGGGCCTTGGCCGCCCTCCAGAAATACTTGGTGGAAATTCGCTTTTGTTGGTTTTGTCTTTTGATTGGTTTATACATACTGTTTTTTTTATATTTCAGGTTGGGTTTCGGGTTCTCGCACCACAATTTGACCATACGCTAGTATTTGTCCCTTACGCCACTCAACCCTTTTGAAATTGCAAAAGAACTTCTACTATGAACTTCCGATGATACCGTAGGCTTCTAAAATACGCACAATTTTCTAGTATTGCTGTTGAAGGCATTCAAAGTGTATTTCCTAACCTTACAGGTAGCTACTCTGCAGACCGTTGCTTAGCAGGCTCCAGATCTGGCAAAGTGAAATGTTGTGAGTGAAATTTCACCATCGGATTATCACTTGTTTCGCAGTTTACAATACCATCTGGTTTTAAAAATGATGGATTCAATACTTGCCGTCACTGGCAACTAAAGTCTGAAAGAGGGTTATTCAAAATTGACTGGATTGATGGAAAAGTATCATAAAAAATGATGAAAAATATATTTTAGATTAAAAATACTTTGCATGAGAGTACCATTACCGGAATTAAAGCATTCCTTTGGGCACTGTCTACCTAAAATATTTTGGAGAGATAATTATTTTTTGTCAAACACACTTCGCCCGGAAAAGTATTACGTAACAACGAAAATATGTATTTTATTCATTCATTTTCATTTGAAAAATAAACTTAAGTAAATATTTTGCAATTACTTAATACGAATTCGGAATATCATTGACAAAAGCTCATGGAACCTATCTACAAAGTAATTACAGTTCGTTTTGAAACATGTGAAAACCTTCTCAAAACAACTTCTATGACAACATCCGTACCTTTTCAACTCGAACAATTTTCATTTCGGTTCGAATCTATTTCGTCTCAGATATATGTAACTATCAAAGACTTTTTACAAATTTCAAAATTACTTAATGCCGTTCGAATTGTAAATGAACTTTACAAACGATTTAAAGTTCAGCTAAGTTCAGTGAACAGAGCATGCTTTCGTAACAATGACGGATTTGATTGTTTTGTTGAATCGTTAACATTCTTTTCGTAATCGTTTTGGTCCGTAATGAAATTTTATTCATTATTGCTAGCAGCTCGGCTGAAATCATTTCACGTTGTTCATGAACATTTCATTTGTTTAATTCTGTATTATTTGTTTTTTTCTTTCTTCTTTAATATCTGTTGGTTATTTTGAATTCAAAGCATCATGAAGTCTGTAAATGATGCAAATATACATCTACCGTCAATCAAACGCAACTGAAATGTAATTCAACATTGATAAAAAAAATGCTCATATTACATTTCATATCTAATGACAAGTAGCTGCAAATGATTAATTTGCCACTTTTTGTTTGTGATTTGATTTCATTCCTTCGAAGTAACGAATGAGCTTTATTGAAAAAGCAAATGTAATTTTTATGATGTAATAATTTCATGAAAACAAATCTGCCTACAGTCAATTAAAGAATTCTGTCTGCGCCATTCATTTAACGTTTCCTTTGGCATATGATTAACTAAAAAAAAATAACGTGTATTTTACGAAATTTATTCACCTGCCTAATTCATTGAATTTCAAAAAAAAAGAGACACAGTCACGTTGCTACTCCTTGAACCAATCATTTGCAGACGATGATAACTGTCATTGTGAATTATATCGATATCAAATCGACTGACAGGCTCAAACTGTGACTAAAATATCAAATTTAAGATGGTTCAGATCGTTTGTGTTGCCAAAACCAGAAATGACGTAATCCAGAGTGAATTCAGTATACGGTCGTCGATAACGCTAACAACGGTATCTTTCTTAATCCGAAAACTGAGCAAAAAAGACTTCTGTCGTAGCCGCAGTTGAATTTGATGAGGGAAATATCTTTTCAGTTCATATGGGAAGATGTTTCAAAGACAACAGATATTTTCTGCTGATTGAATAGCTTGTTTCATTTTAAAGCTATCATCTTCGAAATAATTACAGATTTTATGGCAAAGAATAAGGGAGCGAGTACATACAAACAATGCATCTTCAGACTTGCGACAAAAAGAAATTACAGAGTTTTCTCTGTTTCTGCCCTCGAAACTTTCTGTCACAGCCACAAAACACTCTGTGAACATCTCGACAGACAAAAGACACTTCACAAAACTCGTCTAGTAGCGTTTCTGTTCGTTTTGTTATGTTTTTGTGGATAAATACCATAAAATCAACTCAGTACCAGTCTGAGTGAATTCGTATGTGTTGCACGTAAGCGAAAAAAATCTCAAAAACGAAATCCGGTTACGTAGAATGGCTTTAACTTTCGAAACATAATTCACCGGGCTCAAAGTGTAATCATTAAGTTCCGGGATATTTAAGACTTTAAGCTGTAAAAATGTTGCTTTCAGCTTTACCGATGGATTTGCCCTTCTCTGTTTTCACGCTGAGAACGAGCTCCTTGCTTAAATGAAAATTTCTTCGACTGAAAATCGATACTGTCGATTCATTGTAGTCATGACCTTGACTTGCTTGTATTTTGAATGAAAATCGCACCAAACCGGAACAAGCGTTTTCGAGCTGGGTCCCCTAGGAAATTCGGTCCTTTTCTCATACATCACTCGCAGAAAAATGACCTTGGCTCGTTGTCACGGTTTTCAACGCAATCGCGAGGACCGTACGGTAGCGCATACTACCAGATTCACGGTTCCCGAACACTGTTCAGAGTTAATTAATTTCGAAAAGTTTTCCAATAAGGAGCATATTTTACAGCGCGTTGAAAATGTAGTGAAAGACGTGGCAGTTTGTTTCAACACCTTCTTCCATCCAATTCAACTACGAAGAGACTCTATTTGGGTCTAGGCAAGTGAAATTCATCGCCTCTTGGTGAACCACTGTTCTTATGTAGTCATTTCAAGTTCACTGCAAGGACTTTTCACTGCAATCTATGCAGCAAAGTCTTATGATGAATTCATACAGTAAGAGAAGGGCTATTGTCTTAGACTTGATTTTGTTCTTAAGTCTTACCTCGTCCTTGCGACAGTCACTTTCTATTCTATACTCTGTGAAATGCCAAGATCGAGTATCTATGAATCTGAGAAAATGTGGAAGACAATGAAAAAAGTGTGGCTGACTTGTTGGTAGAAGATGCTGAGCATATCCATAACTAACACTTTTTTTTCTAGAGACTACCTGATATGCTGCACGTGTTTGTCGTTTTCTTTGTGACAATGAGGTTGGTGTTTTTTTCTTCGTTAAATAGGTTGTTGACAGCTAGCAACTTGCAAGCTATCTTTGACTGAAATGCACATGAACGAACGACGCCATAGAATAATGATTTTCCACCTTAAGATTCTTCACAGATGCACTGCTTAAGCGCGTTGAATTAAACATAACACATGCATGCGTCTGCAGATGCATGTGGCTAGCTGTCACAATTATCCTTACACAATGTACGTTATTTTGATGCTGCAGGCTAAAAATTCATCGAGGTCAAACTCCCGACCACATAATGTGCATCAGTTTGTAGGCCAAAGACGATTTTCGATGATTCTATTAATAGAACTGACAACGACTGTTGGAGCGTCAGTAACTGAAAACAATATGCATAGAAGATGTAGTGTCCGTGACCGGAAATGTCCTTCTTCAATTTATATTCAAATTGACTGTTTGAAGCAAGATGCCGAGATGTACGATGCATCCATATCGATTACTTGAAAATCAATGAACCTCGATGCCGAGCTTTCTGATATGAACGACTCAAATGACTGCATTCGCATTCTATATGATTACAATATCGTAGGATGAAACTTGTTTCAATATTCTTAAAGTGTTCAAGTGTTCATCATGTAAGCTATTCCTAGTTCAGATTGATTTCAAAACAGAAATTAAGAACGCTTGATTGCCGCGACTGAATTCAAGAAACAAATTTAAATTCAGCTGCTCGGCACGCTTCATTGATGCTTACTTTGACTCATGCATGCATTTGCTGCGAATTTTAAAAAAATGTTTTCTTAAATTTTCAAAGAACTGAAAATTTAATTTTCTTTAAATGACTAGCATAGAGGGTTGATTGGTTTGATAGTCTAAAGTGGATCTAGATGGTCCCTAGGAATGCAACCTTCTGTTTCTATTTTGCCTTATGTCCTATAGGATGTTCAGGCTTCTTATGGGCCTGGATATGTTCGTCTCGCTAGCTCTGGACAGTCTGTGTTTTACACCCTTTGTCGTTTCCCCACAGTGTCTGCAGCAGTCGTCTCTTCATGGGTTGGCCCCTTCTCATGCACTACTCAGTCTATGAAGAATATGAGTGGTGGACCCATACACCATTCATATTCTTAATTTTTGGAGGGGGAGGCTTCGACAGCCTCTGCTGCCTTTCCTTCTTTTGGTCTGCCTCTCCATTTTTCTGGATCTGGCTCGAATTTTGGGCCCCCCAGTATGAGGAATAGAAAGGACCAGCCGTATTATCTTCTGTATCCTGGCCTAGGCATTAAATTAGGCGGGCTCTTGCGATCCAACACCCGAATTCGCATTCAATTAACCCAGCAGCCATTCAGCCCACAATTGGCTTAAGGATTTCTTCCTTAGAAGCTAGCTCCCCAAAGCGTGAATTATATTAGTCAATCGTTCTTCCACGAAAAGTTGTTACCAGCAGGTCCAGATCACACTTCCATCAGCCTGAAACGTGGATATTGTCATATACTAAATGTTATTCCGCTTATTCATCTGATGACTTTTTCTTAAATTTTCAAGGACCTGAAAATTTAATGCTACTACATTTTCTTCGAATGACTAAATCAATCAATTCAATCTTTATATCTAAAATCTATCCAGGCATACAAATAATTTACCGTAAACAATGACGATTCGCTTTCATTATTCAGCATTGAAGTTATTTATTGCTTACAAAATACTTCAAAAGCAATGAAATTAAATCAATTCTCGCTTTTTTTTGTAAATTATTTTAAAATTCTGGTTCTGATTTCCAAAAATTATCAATTAAAATATGCGCCCATTGTGGGCGAAAATCTGACTAGCTAAATAGTTGAATTATTTTCAAATTATTTTCAGTTGCATTTTAACCATAAACAGAAACCGATTTGCAAGTGTTTGTCTTATCTTCCGCCTAATGAAAACTCTAGCTGATATTTTATCGGTAAATGCTTTCTTTGAAAAATATTCAGTTGGATGATATTAAAGCGAAATATTTGAGAAATATTTATTTAATAAAGTTACAGTGTTTACTCAGAAAAAACAATGTGGATCATATAGAGCGAACGGTAGCTTTTAAGATAATGCTTATTATTAAAATGAATTATTACTACGTGTTAGTAAAATAGAAACAGTCAATGACCGCATTAGAGATAATCTAACATTGACTAAGTGTGGGTGTGTAAATATTTAGCAGAAATATAGCGAGAAAAATTTGGAATGCAGGAAAATTTGAAAGGTGGAATGAATTGTTGCTAGAGAATAGTTATTTTGAATTATTCATAGAGAGATAGCTTGAAATGAAGTATTTACATGTCAAATATTTTTTTCAAAACTCGGCTAAAAGGTTGATTAAATAAAAATAATAAATAATACATTTTTTGAGCGTTTATTTTTGTAGCTTAAAAACTAGAACGTAAATGGTTTCCTAGTATTTGCGCTGAAGTATTATTGATTATGTACTATACTGAAGCATAAATATGTGGGCGACTTCAATTTTTTGAATAAAAAAAAAACAAAGTGAAAATCTGAATTAAAATAAATTGATCTTATTAAAATTGAAATTTTTTTTTTTAACTGGTTTCGAAAGTATGTACTGATTCTCATCAGACATCAGCTCACAGTGCATACCTGACGCATACCTGACTGATATGTCCACTTGCAGTGGGAGATAACTAATTTTTATTTACGTTAGTTGTAATAAATTTTAACATCCTCGACTTATATCTGGCTATTTCATTTACTCATAAAGGTTATTTGTTTGTGATCACGCTTCCCTTCTTGTCTATAAATTAGCATAGAAAACTTATAGGGTCTCTAATGCTTATCAAAGCAGAGAATATTTGATACGGGAAATTCGATTGTTTCCACAAAAACAATTTGATTTGATCTGAGAGGTGAACATGGTGGTAATTCTACATTTTCGAGTCAATCCAGACTTTGGTGCTTGGCAGCCTTATGGTAGCAAGACGCTGAATTAGATGTGTTGAAGCTGATCACGGATAGAGATTATGTTCCCGTGAGGGTGCTGGATTTAGTGAAGCAAGACAGGAAATTTAATGAGAGAGATGTAGTGGCTGGCTGTCATCCAGTTTTTTCCATCGCTTCCGCGGATATTACAGATGGGCAGTTATTAAGAATAGAATATTTCCAATCAGCGGACAGATAATCCAGTAAAAACCTTGCTGCAGCTCCAGCACTAAGCAATGGCCGCTAACAACAGAGGGTTCAGCTGACTCACTGTCATTAATACGGAAGAATTCTTTTGGGTTTGCACTGAATCGATAGCAGAAATTCAACGCTAATTAGACATGTTTTCCCCGGTTTGCACCAAGTAAACATGTTGAAGTTTGCCGATGCGACACAAAACATATCAAAACACGAAACATCGAGCTTGCAAGCAATGTACAACATACGCATTTATAAAGAAACCCAGAAAAAAGTGTAGAGATGAGTTGAAGACGTATAACGTAGGAGCATCGTTCGAAAGAATTATTATGAATGAAGCAAGACCGTTTTCAAAGTCGTAGCGGACCAGCTGCCACGTCCTGGTAGTAGGTTATTTTCTTACTAAATAGCCAGAAATCTATGTTATTTTTAAACAAGAGGTATCGACATTAGTAGAGCAAATCGTGATTACTTAAACAAATAGAGTCCTAAACAAAGTTGACTCCAATCAAAGATGTAATTTGAAGTCCCAATTGTTTACGGAGATTTACAATGCTTGGACCAAAGCCGTAGGACCAGAACCACTCTGAATAAATGTTTAAATAATGCAGCTCTGGAGGCTGTTAGAACTGCCTCGGTTAGTTCGAGATATGACGAATGATTCAGTTCGATTTGCTTCTAGCTGAACTTTGGCTTCAGTCATGAGTCTTGTTTCAAGTGATCTAGAAGCTTTGATCTCTAAGCCTGGTCGAGAAAAAGCTCAGAAACTCCTTTGGGTTCAGAGTGGCATACAGATTGCACTTTTTACAGGCACTCAGCCTCCATATAACAGCTCCAATAGAGCTTACGAAACGAAAAGATCAGTCTTTAAAGTTCTGATGAAAATAGGAGTCAATCTCCAACAAGAAGAAAAAAAGAGGATAGAAAAGGGGGATGAAAAAATTTTCCATGAGCAATTTGTTTGATTGTATTGACTTTTCAATGAAATGGCTTAAAAGAGCCTCATCTGAGCTGTAATCAATAGCAGCAAAGATATGAAATAATCTTGGTAGAAAACTGGCTGGTAATAAAAAACTGACTCCGCCAGCGGTAAATGTTGTAGGTTGATGTAAATGAGTCAAACTTATAGCATGTGAGGATCAACACTAAGCCAACTTCTACCAGCAGAAGCTAAATTAAAGGCGCTGTGCACCAACTTAAATACAGAGTCTTGGTTTTTTTGCTTGCGTTGCGATTGAAGGGAAATTCAAAAGATCCTGGGGCTCTTTAATACTGATATTCCTTTGAAGAATTACTCCTTTTGAATAGCCTGGTGAAAATCAACGGGAAGCTTTCTTCATTCTAAATGGAGAGGTAGTTCCATTTTTAGAGGCCCAAGAAGATATGATAATGTACTAGGTCCAGAAATTGGCCTTCAGAAGTGATCGGGACAAAAGTTTTGGTTCGAAGAACCTTAATTGGTAAGTGAAGGTACTCCAAATTAATCTTCTGATATCGAAAGTAGCAATAGCTGTTCCGCTTCTTCGATTGTTCCAGACAGAGGAAGAGCTAGTTTTTATCTAAGAATCATTGGCTGTCAAAAGCAGAGCTAATGGGCTGCGCAATAATCGAAACAGGTTTATAGCACCTGATGGCTTGAAAAAACCACAAAAGTATCGTTAATGTCGTTGTTCTTAATAATTTCTGTGAAAAAACGTACCAGTACCAATTTGGTTTTTGCAAGTATGTAGCACATTACTCTGCTGCTAATCTGACCATCTCTTGTAGTCCAGTGGTCAGAGCTCTGGCTCTTAGCGTGTGGGATCTTTCTTTTGAATTGAGGTACAGACAAAGGCTGGGCACCAAGCTTTGAGTTAAACTAGCTTTGAGTAGGTACCTTGGGTCAAATAACAGGAAAAGTATTGTGGGACTAATGATTTGAGAAAAAATAGCATTAGGAGATAAAAAGTACTTCGTTGCTATTTCGTTCGATATTTTCAAGCTGTTGATGAAGAGGCTGTCATGTTAAATAAAAACGGTGGCCCGAAGAATTTTCTGCGAAATTGCTAGCACTTGTATTGCTACACTTAATATTGTTACTATAATCATAAGCGCTCATCCTGATCCAAGAGTAGCTTCAACAGCACTTCTATCAAATAGAAATTATATTAAAACTATGGATAATTATGACGAATGAGTCAAACTTTTTGAAGTACGGTTAAGTGAAACATCGTGAAAAGCAAGTGGATAACTGGATAAAACAAATGGTCTTTTAGGCAACTCTTAGCTTATACTGTCATCAAAAATGACGATTTCAACCAACTCCACGCTTGAATAAAATTTGAACTTTCAATGAACAGTCATTCTACTTCCTCAACCATTTTCGTGTCAATAAATCAACGCAATATCTAGTCTATGTCTTAACACGTGTACAAAATATAAACTCCATATTAAATTCATCCAACAATATTGCAAAACATGTTTTCCACTATGTTGAACTAAATAATTTTCAAAGTTTTCAAATTTCACTTCTTACAAAACGACGATCTTTGCCTTTCAAGAATCCTTCTGATGATATACTTAAAGGAAAAAAGTTTTGAAAACTTCAAAATTGAAAATTTTGTTGTCTTGCTATTCAACTGCAATTACAGTGAAAAATTCTATTCCATTTCTACCTTCTCTACACTTTTTTCTACCTGTGGTCAACCGATTTCCTTAAGCTCCGACTATTTCTCGATTGCTTCTTCTGAATCACTTCTCCGTTACTTTTGTCCATCGTTGGCCTATTTCCTCGGGGCTATTCAGAGTTGAAAATCGAATACGAAACAATTCCAAACGAATCGAGAAAAAGGGGGTTTGCTCATAATTACAAAAAGCGTTATTAAACATCAATGCAAGCTGTGAGTTGTGTCGAAAGTTTGCAGGTAGCAGCTTGGTACAGATTCTGTTGCATAATCCTTGAAATGACTATGGGGTAATGTAAAGGGCTGGAAAATGGATATAGTTGCAGTTTTGCAACATACAAAACGTATTGTGAATTGTTATTACCTAAACTATTTCATTCGAAGTCTCCGTCGACAACATGAATTTTCTGCTTCACTTTATTTTTGTTCCGTTGCTAGGCCACTGCTCAAGAACGGATGCGAGACGAAGGCCAACGTTGGAAATCTTTCTGAGCAAATATGATGACCTTTCGACATTCAAGTAGTTTGTCGAGACATGCTAGAGAGTCGTGTGGCAGTTGATATGAAAGTCCTTATATCCTGGCATATGTATTTATGCATGTATAACGTGTCCTATCCGTATGACATACAAGTACAGAGTATGGTTAGAACGTGTATGAATATTAGATCATGTGGCATGTCCACGTGACTCACGTGCTCATACTATATATAAATCAAATGTGATTTTCTGATAGATATTAGTAGTTTTTTTCCATGTACTTTTAAGAAAAGTTTGGTTTTGTTTCTTCCAATTATTAATAATAATTGCGATTTTATTCATCCGGTAATATTCGAAGCATTTAAATACGTAAAAAAAATTTAGCGTTGTTGCCAACATATTTGCCACGATAGTCTGAGGAATAAAGCTTTTAAGAATCAATGGAAAATGTTCAAGCTATGATAATCAATTTGAAGATTGCAAACTAAACTGCCAATTTCATATTGATGCTGAATAGCTAGCGTGAGAAAAGCTAACAAGTCCAGAAAGACGGACGGAAGGAAAAGTTAAATAGCTAAAAATTCAATCTCCTAGAACCACTTGAATAGCTTCAATAAAAATACAAATTTATTTATTTACCTATCAATATGTAGACCCAGTTGCTTATGAGATATATATACTCGAAAAAGGATGTAAGTATTTGGAGGTAGAATAAAATAAAGTAAAGAAGTTAATCGGAAGACTTCAGAATTAGGCCAGATCATGAAATTGAAGATAAAACCGACAAATACAGGAAATGTTACTAATCAGAGGAAGAATAGATGGTTGAGAGTAAATCATATATTAATCGTTCAATAGGCTGCTTAATGTGAATGGAACTGAAAGACCCAGAAAAAAACTAATTAACACACATTAAAGGAGGAAAATAGGAAACAGCCGAAGCAAAATTCATTACAATTGGGTTCCTCAGCTCCGTCCACAGAATAGCGCCCAACGTGGGCTACCCAAGTGTTTTAATAAGGATTATATCCGTCGTATAATCGACAGGTATGAGAAATTACTGGAATAATATAACGTTATAGTTAGCTGCCATGTTCTTTTCAATCATTTTTTCCTTAAATTGTTTTAGGATTCATGTTTCATGACACCGTCTACGATGTTTTCTTTGATATTTCCTTTCGGACACCAGCTTTTCTATTCCGTTGGTATACTTGTTTTTATACATTATTAATCTAGTTTAAGTACTATTTACAATAAAAAAAATTACTAACTAGCGGCCATAATATTTTGGCCTGCTGGCTCTTGATATTTTTATTGTTTTTATGTTTATCTTTTGAATTTTCTTTTAATCTTACACACTAATTATTATACCCAGCCGTGTACAGTGGCTGAGATTATCCTAGCAATAGTCACCTAAATCCGTTGGTATGGCATAATGCTAGGATATTTTATGGAAGCAGTGATAATATCAGCGTAAAATGGGATAAACAAAAAATACATTTCAACTATGAAAGCGGTATTGATTATTTAATACAGATATCGAGCAATATCGATCATTTAATAAGAAAAGCTAGAAACTCTAAAGCAAAAGCAGATCTAAGTCTAGAACAAGTACACACATGTATTGCGTTTATGTTCAACAAAAAAAAATGCTGGGAAATGCATTTTAACTAGATAATTCATAAAATGGATGTCGCAAAAGATGCCATAAATAATTTATTCATCGTTTTTCGTATTCTGCATAGAATGATACCTGCAGAATTTATAAATGTCCCTAATGTGGCTGAAACTTTAGAGTCGCTATCTTTGTTCTGTGAACGTCACACCATGCAAAAGTATTATCAACATTTGGCTTGACTTTGACTTTGTAGAAGCTAGTGATTCTAAACTAAACAGGTTATATATAGGTAGAGCAGAAAATGAAACAACACAACGGCAAAAGTAATGCGTTGGCATATATTCGGTGAGTTTTTCGCGTAATGCATGGAACCATTACCAATCCATAGTCTGTTAATTTATTTTTAGCACTGCATGTCCTAGACAAGGAGAACTTTGAGCTTTCAGCTTCCTGACATCGTATTCTTGCATTACTCTCCTCCCCTGCTTAGGAGGACATATGTACCGCATAGGTGTTGCACAGGCTGACCTTTGTTCATCTTGCATAGAAGAGGCTGACTCTTCGGAGCATTTCCTCTGTGAATGCCTAGCGTTTGCGTGTCTCAGATACAAATACTTTGGCTGGGATGCGGCACGTATGTATATCTCTTTCATATCAGTGATCCTAGATTTTGTCAGGAAGTCCGGCAAGCTATGGTAGGCGCGGGTTAATGAGTACAATGGGTCTTTTTGTCTGAGTGCTTAAAGGAGCCAAGTGCCTCTCCTCCAACCCACAAACACACAAACACACACACACTCATACACGTTGGTTTCTTATTTTAATATACGTACAGGGTGTATGATGATGTGCATGATAATCTCAATAAAATATGAATTTTAGCGAAACTTGTTTAATACTAATTTTCTTCGGAAATTAGTGAAAATTTGATTACATACGAATATATATATATATATATATATATATATATATATATATATATATATATATATATATATATAGGCATATATATATATATATATATATATATATATATATATATATATATATTTATATATATATATATATATATATATATATATATATGTATATATATGTATATATATACATATATATATATATATATATATATATATATATATATATATATATATATATATATATATATATATATATATATATATATCAGCAAAATTGTGAGTAGAGATAATCTCTGGAGTGGCCAAATCTATTGTAGTGAAATTTTCGGAGGACGTAGATATATATAGTAGGTAGGTCCATTACTTGCTAGAATTCAGATATCCTAAACCTTTTGGCGGCGGCGAGCGTTTTAGTGAATTTTCAGGTACTACTCTATTTCCAAGCAGTGTAAATTTTTGTTAAAATTAATGTTTGGAAATAAAAACTTATTGTGTTTTAAGGTTGTCTATGATAAAGAATTGGAAATTTTGAACCGTGTGTGGGTGCAGAGTGCCTAAAAGTAGGCAAGGATTTTTTTTCAAATTTTGATTTGCCATTACTTGTAAGAAAAACAATGGATCATCGTGAAAATTATAGAGCGTATTGATGTTAACTAAAACTTAACACACATGGATTTCCAAGGTAATGCGGGTAACTCTGTAGCTGCGGCAGGCTGCTGAAAAAAAATCCTTCAAATCATTGACCATCCTGAAAAATTTTTGATTTTTGACAAAAATTTCAAATCTTTGATAAATTTTATCCTTTATCCTTCATGTCAAGTTGAAATGTTCAAAATTCCGATTTGCACAAGAACGGCAACCCATCACCAAATTACCTCTATTTTCAGCACTCGAAACTTCTGTTCACGAGAACTGCCGACCGGATAATTTGAGCATAATGAGATTTACAGGACATGTTGGTATTAACTAGGACCAAGTCTAATAGAAGTGATTTTGAAATGCGGGCAACCCTGTAGCAGTGGTACCATCTTGAAAAATCACTGAGAGAAAAACAGCTTTTTGGCCTATAACTTTCGATTCAGCCATCATATTTAAACGAAATTCACACAATATTTGGATCTTACTTTAAATAACATTTGGTGAAAATTTGGCTGAGAAATTAGAATAGCGTTGCCAGCTATGGTGATTTTTGTCTCCTAAATCTTGCAAACTTGCTCAGCAAAATAAAGCTTTTTTCCCTTTAACTTCTGTTCCAGTCATGAAATCCAAACAAAGTTCATGCATTAAATGGACGTTTATGTGAAACAAATGTCGTAGGTATTTCGTATAAAAATCATGAAAGGGCTGCCAGCTATGACCATTTTTGTAATTTTTTGGAATTTCTTTACTATGTGATTATATCATTAGATTTGATGTTGAATGTGATGATGAAATGAAAATTAAATGAAAATTAACAACAAATATTAACGTTTTAAAAATTTGAAAAGTTTTGAGGGTGGCAACCTTAAAATTCTTTTCACCCGTATAATTTCCAGCGTAGTGATTCAATCGAAACGAAATTTACTGGTTGGGTTTAACTTAACGTGAAGCAGATTTGATATATATTTTGTTCTGCTGCTGACACAGGGTAACCAGCATTAGCCATTTTCGTAAGTATTGCACCAACAGATGCTTCAAATTACGTACTCATATGCAAAACATTTGCGATAAAAATAAGAAACCAATTTTTAAATATTCCGAGTTTCGAACATTTTTCGGATGGCAGCCTCAAACAACGTTTAACCGCTAAAACTTTCGATGAAATCCTGCGATGAGAACAAAATTCAAAGGATACGTTGATTTAAGTATGAGCTTGTTATGGTAAACTTATTGCTGCTGCGTTGGGAAAGTGCTGCCAGCACTGAGCAGTTTTGAGTTTTGAGTTTTGTTGCTTTGGATAAGGAATGGTTGATATGATTCTACAAAAAAGTGTATAACGTCTTTCCACATTTTTTTGTCACTCAAAGACAATTTCTTCGAAAAATAGTTCTCTAGCGGTTCTGATGCGCTAGAATTTTTCATAATCGTCTTACACACTATCATGTGTAAAAACTATCATCCACACTATCATATAATAAAATAATAATCCACAAACCATCCATCTGATATGTATTGTACATAAATCAACACAATAATAATAAAAATAGCAATAATAGGTTAATTGCAAGACGGAAAAAGAACAGTTGGCCTTCTCACAATGAGCATAGCTCGTGCTATGGAAAGCATTTTTAAAAATATTTGTATAATTTATACTAATAAATTCATTGTAGCAAATAATTTAACACATTGCTTTAGAATTCATACAGCAATTTTAATAATACAGTTAGAATTCTGTCATGTGCACAAGTTATTACTTATTCAAAAGTTCATTCTATGAAATTACAGTCCTGGGCGTACATTTTCATAGAAATTGCCATGTTTTCGAAAAAATGACAATTCGTTATGCCACATGTGCATATGTTGACAAGTATTCTATTAATAAGTCATGAAGCTACATAAGACGCATGATTTCCAGCTGTTGGTGTTAGGTGACTCGGTTGAAGTGCTCTGCGGTTTTGTAAAAGCGTTTAGTGATCTGTACTTAATTCAAAGGGAAATTCACGAAGGTAATTGTGCATATATAAAAGCATTTTAAATTTACAAGTGTTAGATATTAAAACGATATTGAAATCAGAGTAAAGTAATTGAGTGGGGTATCGTATTGGTTCTTTTAAGCAGATTTTTATTATTTCTTCATACAAAAGTATCAACGGTCATAAGGGACTGGCAGCTAAACCTCCCTTACTGATAACTGCGTACTCTACTACGGACTGAACTAGGGCACGAAACACTGTCTTTAATTGATTTATAGTTATAGCTCTACAAATTTATAAATAGTTTTTCTTGATCAACCCGCAGGCAAAGGAAATGTGATTTTGCCGACGTAAATGTTGGTCTTTTACTAGGCCAAGGTATCTCACGGTTGAGTTTACTGGAAGCGGAGAGCGATTACACTTTTTTAAGAAGCATAAGGGTTTGTGCATGAAAACTGTAGGAATCTCCAGTGGTAATCCTAATAAATTAAAGAAAAATGGGATCAATTAAGATTTTTTTTTGTATTGATGCTGACTTTATTCATCTCTAACCAATGTGATATTGTACTTATATCGTCATTAGCTATTTCGTTTGATTCGTTCCAATTTTTGCCCAAAAAAGGGCAACCGCATCATCAGCGAATGGTATTTTTAATTAGTTGATGTATGTCAAAAACAGTCCTGTTCCTTATGGGATCGCAATGCTGACATCGAGGCTGGATTAATATGTTCATCTATTCGTACTGACTGGGCTCTAATATGCAAATAGCTTCTGAGAAGTTTCAGAGCTATTCATCTTATACCCATCATTTTCATTTTTACTAAGAGCAAATGATGATCTACCGTGTCGAAAGCTTTTTGAAAATCAATAAAAATGTTCCGAAACATCTCACTCTTTTATCCAGCTTTGATGCCAATGTTTTAGTTACCTTTTAGATTGCGTCTTCTGTCGAACGTTATTCTTTTAAGACATATAGGTCATCTGAGAGAATCCTTAGCTCGTCCAAATACCTTGCAAGTCCAATTTTTATTGCTTTTTCAATAGCATTTGACAATACATGACAATAGAGATACTGGCAGCAAAGGCTGATAAGCAGCTGAGGGAATAAGTGATGCTATTTCATGTCCAACTGTTGAAAACTGATTGTAAAACTTTTCTGAAATTGTTGATTTGCTATCACTTGGAATTGATTCCCCATTCGATGTCTGGATAGAATTATTAAAACCTATCCAATCTCGTTTCCTATCCATTAGATTCCACTATTTTCTAATATTATCGCTAATCTACTCTCAAATAGAATTCTAACTATAATGTTTGAAATTAACTATGTGAAGCTGAGATTTCAATTTGTTTCTATAGAGAATGATGCACTTTTCTCTCAAAGCAATGTTGAACGGTTGCTTTAATAGCTTTTGAGCACGTTTATGTCTATTTCTGATGGTTTTAAGTAGAACATTTTTCCCATGGCTTTAGCTTCTTGAAATTGTTTCTGTTCCTGGCAAGATCATTCATGTCGCTCTGTAAAAAAGTCAAAAGTTTATTGAAGAAAAAGCGTTATATAACATCATGCTCCAGTTTGGAATCCGAGCAAAGTTGGTACGATTAGTGGTACGATTCCGTATCACAAGTGCTGATTCAGAATGACATGACCAACTCGTTTTCCACGAATACATGACTAAAACAAAAGGATGGATTAGCTCCAGTACTCTTTAGTTTAGCACTTGAGTATGTCATCGGAAAAATCCACGTTGCCACTAGACGTACTCTTTTATTTAAGTTGGAACACCTAGTAGCTTACGCTGCTGGTATCAATATTATGTCATGTGTATTCAACGAGGCCAAGGAAGTATTCGCAACACCAGACGAAACCGCCAAAGAAGTTGGTCTTCAAATTATCAAGCAAAAAACGAAAGAATCAATCAAAGAAAACGACGTCAGTAAGACAAAACATAGTTGTTGGGGACTCTTATCTTAAAAACGTAGACAACTTCGTATGTCTTGGGACGAACCTCTCGAAGGACGGGAATGAGCGTGACGAAATCAAACGACGAATTAAATTAGCCAATAAGACATTCTTTTCATTGCATCTGGATGCGTACACAGGAAAACGAAGATTGTCATCTACAAAACAATAATCAGAACTGTACTATGCTGCGGAATCGAAAACTGAACACTGACCCAGGCATCTGAAAAAGCTTCAAATACTTTCGAAAAAAGGGTATTGCGAAATATCCTTGACCCAATGCGGGAAGAAGATGTAAGGCAACCCCGATATAACAACGAGATGTATAGCCTATATGAAGAGCCGGAAGTCTCTGCCGTCATAAAATTACCAAAATTGGAATGGGCTGGCCACGTCACACGAATCCCAAGCGATCTGTCAAGGGATAAGCAAGTAGAATCAGATCAGTCGGGAAGCCACGCAAGCGTTGGGAGGATATCACAGACAGCATGTCCCTTTTGGGAGCACTGAACTGGAGGACGTGATTATTGAACCGAGACGACTGGGAGCGTAACATTAAGGAAGCTCAGGCTCGATTCGGACTGTATTGCTACAATGATGATACCATGCTCCGTAGCTTCTGCCTGTCAAAAACTTGGTATTGGGACTTGACACTTGGTATTAGTTTTTGTTTGGTCTCTTTTCTCGTTAATTTAAAAAAACCTTTTGACACTTTGCAGTAGAATAATTATTATTGATATTTTTTTCCATATAAATTTGTTTATACTTTTCTATTTATATTGCGGTCACCAAAATCACTTCTGCAATTTCACATGTTACGCTATCAAAATCACCACCGCATGTATTTGTGCACTGAAAACTGGCGCCATGTACATAGTCGATTTCGGGATTGTGATAAAATATAGCGCCATACGCAGATGGTTTGGAGGGCTATAGTACATGGCGTGGATAGGGACACGATGAAAGTACTGATATTAGTACGGTATCGATACTTTCGTTTGATACCAAGTAAAATTTTACTTGAATCGAAACTGTTCGATATTTTACTCATATCAATACTTTGATGGTGGTATCGTATCGACATGTGACTGAAATTTTTTTACATGGAAATTGACCCATCTTTCTAAACTGAGCTACGAATAATGTCTTCGTACAGTAGCTATTTGAAACTCAAGTGATAAAAATCAATGAATTATTGCAAGAAATTTAAAAAAGTTTTAACGCAGATTTATTCATTCAACATTTTTATTTAATTTAGAAACAAAAACTAATCCATTTCAGTTATTCATTACAAAGTTACTAACTAAAATAAAACAAAGTCGACAATTTGCCTCAAATAAAGTCTTCGTACACTTACGAAACGGTTTATGAAAAACCTTAAAAACTATAGATACATTTTTTGTTAATATTTAGTTGGATAGCCTTTATTTTTAATAACGGTTTTAAGGAAGTGTGGCATCAATTCTACAAGTATTTTTGCATAGCTTGGCTCTATTTTCGCCCATTTCTGCTAAAGAGCTTGTTTCAAATTAGATTTTGAGCTAATAGGATGAGTCCTGATCCTTTTTTCTAGCATGTCCGCATGTGCTCAATGGGATTGAGGTCAGGACTTTGCGGCGGTGTTTTCAGCACATGTAGAATTTTGTTCGTCAATAACATCCTTTTAAAGTGTAGAGAAAGCCAGGGGAATCTTACAACCCAAAAAACGCCATGAAAACTGTAAAGCTCGGTGGCGGCGGCGTAATGGTATGGAGCAGGATTTTTACTTTCAACAAGATAATGATCCTAAGCGCATGGCTCATAATACTAGGATGTTCTTGGAAAAAAAGATCAGGACTCATCATATTAGCTCAAACCCTAAGTTGAAACAGGCTCTTTAGCAGAAATGGGCGAAAATAGAGCCAAGCTATGCAGAAATACTTGTAGAATTAATGCCACACTGCCTTAAAACCGGTAAAAATAAAGGCTACCCAATTTAATTTTAACAAAAAATGTATCTATAGTTTTTAAGATTTTTCATAAACTGTTTCGTTAGTGTACGAAGACTTTATTGGAGGCATATTGTTGACTTTGTTTTATTTTTAGTTAATAACTTTGTAATGAATAGCTGAAATGGATTAGTTTTTGTTTCTAAACTAAATAAAAATGTTTAATGAAAAATCTGCATTAAAACTTTTCCAAATTTCTTGAAAAAATTTACTGTTTTTTATCACTTGCGTTCAAATAGCTGCTGCACGGGGACATTATTGGTACACTGTAATTGGTATCGACTTTCACATAGTAATGTCCTCTCAATGCACGAATAACAATGTGATTAAATTAGTTTCAAAAGTGATATATGTATTTGTAAAAAGGCACATTTTTGACTTGAGAGGGCTACAATCCTTGTGAACAATATCTGGTCTTCTGTACGCATCCTCATCATATCACTGTTTTTTATCATCGCTTATCTCCTCTTCAAAATTAACTTTTATCTAGTTTAATTTAGTTTAATAGATTTATTATTTTAATGTTTCTAATTCGAGTCAAGGAATGTTGTTTGCTAGCTCCCGTCTTGAGCGAGCAAACAAAACGAAATCTTATAGAATAGTTGCGATTAGATCCACACGTCGGCCGAGTTGCGCTTTTGAGCCTCCATTTTTCTGATAAACCGTTGTGCTTCGGCCTCTGACTTATTTACTTTGCTGGATGATGACTTTGAGTAGAATCATTCTTACATCGATTGCCATATTTTTGGCGTCGCTGTGAGGAAAGAATTAATGAATAATTGAAAGGGGTAGCAAACGTACCCGCCCATATTTTCTCACCAATAAATAACCTTCCGAATTAGATCTGAATGTGTGACGTAAATTTTGTGTGCTTGATCCCGAGAACAAAGTCGCGGAACGGCACCAGACTAGTTTCCGGCCTTATCGTTATAATTGAAATCTCTGGCTTCGTTGGAAGTCTAAACTGACTGACTATAGTAAGTATCATTTGATACTTACTCATATCAATACTGTCGTAATGAGTACGGGACTTATATCAATACTTGGTTCTGATACTACTTTAAAGTAAAAGTATCGATACTTTCTTTCGATATCGTGTCCCTAGGCGTGGAGCAGTGTTGTGATATTGTGGGAATTTTCCCTTTTTTTCTGGGAATTTTCGCCCTCTAAAACTTGAAAAAGGGAAAAGGGAAAAAGTGCTGCTCGTAGAACAAAATCTTGGGAGAAATGGGTTAAATGAAATGAAACATTTTCGTAAAATTTCCACCAAATATATTTGAGAAAGAATTTAAACAATCCAGGCAAAATTGACATTTCTTCATGTATTCTTATATTTCAGTTAATACGTGGGGTGAAATGAATAAGAATCGCTTCTCAAGACATCCGATTATTGATTTTCAACAAAAAACTTAAGTCACGGCACTAGAAATTGAATCAAGACTAAATATCAAATTTCATTTTCTTCCTTATTCCTTGACAGATATTGATATTTCGAAGATAATCCACCTTCTTCTTCAGTGTTTACCATGCTAGCAGCAACATTGACCGCAGTTGCTTGCATTCAAATTTCCAGTCTAGACCTGTTACCTGCATTGATTTTGAGCCTTCTGACAAACATTTCAATTTGCACAATACACAAATTTTATTTGATTAGTTTAAAAATGAACGCATTTTATATTGCGTTATAATAAAATGATTTTTTAACGAAATGAATGTGCTTTTTTCTTCGCTGTAATAAATCAAATATAAAAGCAATCCCACGACAACCCTCGTACGGGTCTAGGGGTCTAGGGGTTGAAGCTGGTCTAGGGGTTGAAGCTGATACAATTTTTTTAATCATTGTGGATACGAGTGTGGAGTGATTAGTTCCACGACTCACCTTACCCCTGATTTAAATCAGGTACCTAATCAGAGCTAGGTGAACTCAAAGCTTAGTGCGCGGACCCTCGTCTGAACCTGGATTCGAACTAAGGACCCCACACGCAAGAAGCCAGTGTTCTACCCACTAGGCTACTCAAGCTTCAATAAATCAAATATATGTGTATAAAATATATGAAACGGCTGTTTTTTTTCTTATTAAGTATTGGCATTTGCGCGATATTGATAAATCAATATAAAACTGCATTGAATAGCTAACATATTGTCCGTGGGAAGAACCGTGGGAATTCGCGACCTACTCTGTGGGAAAAACGAGCATTTGCGAGGGGATTTCGGCCACGGAGACCTCACAACACTGGCGTGGAGGACTATAGCACATGGCGTGGAGGACTATAGTATATGACGTAGAGGGCTATAAGCATAGCGTCTGCTCCTATGTACTATGGCGTGTGGCGCTATATTTTATCATAAATCGACCGAAATCGACTATCTACATGGCGCCAGAAGTCTATAAATTATGGCGTCTGGCACTATGTGTTTTTTCCGTGCATCTAAAGATGAGCCAGTTCGCATCCAACAAAAGGCCACGAGCCTTCTCAGTTCTGAGCATCTGGAGGTAGAGCAGTTGATGTTAGGTGATGGAATTGTATCGACGAAATTCCCGAGGGATAATGACATCAAAGACCATATGCTCTCCTATATTCAAGAAGCTTGCTGACATTTATGCATCTCCTCACACAGTATGGCTGCGAATTATAATTGGAGTGCCATGAGCCATATTACATGGCTCATGGCACTATGTAATATGACGTGTGGGGCCATAATTTCTACGCCATGTAATTATGGCGCTGGGAGCCATACTGCATAGCTCAGGGTACTGTGTACATAGCGTGTGGGACCATAAATGCTGCGCCATGTTACATAGGACCACGCGCTATGTAGATTCTGACATTATGGCGCTGGGAGCCATATTGCATAGCTCAGAGTACTATGTACCTAGCGTATGGGTAAATAATGCGCTATGCTACATAGCTCTGGGCGTCATATGGATTTCTTTCAGTGCAAAAACTAATTAAGCTCTTAAATATAATCTAGTGTCTCTGATTCTCTCATTTTAATAAGTAGGGACTTCAATTGAAAATTTGTTGTAGTCAAAACTTGATCGCTGTTTCGAGTTTGTAGGGTAAGTTAATCTGAAAAGGACCTATTAGTTTTCGTTGAATTTTCACAAAAAGAAATCTTAAAATATTGTTTTATATATAAATGTACCGAAATAAATTTACTTTATGCTGAAAAATAGAATCAAGTCGCATAAACGTGGACCTGCGTTGAGTTTGAATGTTGTTATCTTATTTGGTAAAATAAACTTGAGTCTTTCTGGGAATATTCTTCCATTAACATGGATAAAAAAATATGTTTCTCATGCATTCATGTATAATTGAACAATGTAAACTTCCACTTCTTAGTCTAGACAAATTCATCACATACGTTTATTTCGATACTTCACTTCCTCTAAGCAAAATCACCCCTAACAACCAACACCATTAAGTTTAGAAAATCACATGAACTTATTTTTTCCCCCAAATTGAAAATTTCATTAGTCGAGCCTAAAGTAAATCATTACGTATTATTATCCAACCGAGATAGCAACTTTATAATGTTCTGCTTCTTCGCTTTCATCAAGTTAATATTTCGTGAAAAGACAAATTTGAACACAAATAATACCATGTAAGTATTGTACATCGATTGTAACAGTACCGTGACTCTATTTGCTCTCTACTTTATTGCAGTTTCTTTATTTTTTACAGTATTTTCATTTTTAATTTTCAATTTTCTTCCAGAATTATTTTTGTTTACTCTCCGTGTGCTGTTTTTCGTCGTGATTCGAGCTCGTGTATGACGGTCCTTTGAATGTACACAGTCCCGTTATTTTATGAAGTATACATAAATATAGATAAGTACTGCTAGGCCCAACTCAAAAAGAGGACAAGGCAAGATAATATAAAGCTGAAATATATTTTACTGGATGAAAACAACTTTTTGGCTCATGGTAATATAAGGAAGTGAAATTGAAGTTGAATGGACAACGGAACGGAAATGGGAACTGCGGAGAAATGGCGTTACGAAGATGAAATGAGGAGGCTGGTCGTTGTGGTTCACGGAAACATTTCATTGAAATTTCTCAGGGAAAATTTGGCAGTCGAAATATGACTGAAATAATAATGCATCACGTTTGGGAAAACGAATTTAATGGATCAATAAAAAGGATGATATATGATAGTTTATTTCATGGAATCAGGGCACTTTGCACAATCTATGTGATGAGTATTTGATCATACTAGGGTTTGTTTTTAATTGTTTAATGTCTTTAGCATCTTTAAGTCAATATTTGACTTTTTTATGTGCTGAAATAAGTACTTATATTCGAAAGCTTCTATTTAGACGTTCTGGTATGAAGTTTGGGTATTATTTCCAAATCTGAAGACATCTGCAACTCCACCTCGAAATCTGAAGCCATTCACGAAATCTGAAACATTCAGAACGCATCATTGAAACGATAATTAAATTCTCAAGGACCTTTGAGCATTGCAAAAATTCATCAAACACATGTCTCCCTCAAACGACACGCATTGAAACTATTAAATTCGTTTTCCGCCAGATATTCAAAACAAAATCAAGCGAAAAATATATTCATTACGTTAACCAGTGAGTAAATTATCTCATGAACACATGAATATGATACACGCTCATACTCTACATAAACAGTGGATAAGTGCACAATTTATATGAACTTTTAAACATGCATACCATAAAAATGTAAATTTGCCTTGTAAAACACATGAAGTGAAAATAAAAGTTATCGAACCTTCCCCCCGAGAGAGAAAAACATTTTTCTTGAATTCTGGTTCCGAAAATATTTTCCCACAACGTACGAATGGAATAAGCTCGGATGGTTGGAAAATAAAATAGGTACATCAAATATTGAATGAAATTCATCGTGAATTGATTTTTGTCTACTGGTTGCAATGAACGTGGGATGAGGTTTTAAATTTTTAAATTGAATGTACATTTGCTAGATACATTGTAACATTAAAATGATGACGAATTTCATAAAGTTGCATGCGATTAATTTTCCTTGATTCATGGTAAATTGTTTTGAAAAATCGAAATCAAATTAGCTAACCAATTATAGCTTGCTTTGTTGAAAAAAATCCGATTCAAGTATGTATCTGCAAAATCCAAAACAGAAGAAAAAAATTAATGATCGGCATTATTATTTTATGACTACGTCTATGTACTAAACGATTTAAGTTGATTATTTTTATTGCGAAAGCATGGCTGTGATGAAAAATCAAGGCTGTCTAGCTGTGGGGAAATTTTTAATGTACTTTTGTGATTAATCGTTTGCCGGGTGAATTAAATCACGATGCATACTTGACTAAATTTTATGTAGGTGTTTTATTTTTTTTCGTGCAGTTTTCAAAGATATTTTGTGCTGTTTATCAACTCCCATCTGAAAATAAAATGGTTTAGTTGTTTAAATTTGAAACGCTAAAAGCAGTTAGATAAGGCCTTTTGGTCCCTTCTGGGTAGTACCACTGGAATGACATCCGAGCGCAAACGGGTCCAGACGTCCGTCCCGTTAAAACTTTGGCATGTCTCAGACTACGTTCGGAACTCGCACCATAAGGTTGGCGGAATAAGTTCGGTTGATACAGTGCCTGATTTGCGCTGATCTAGTTCTGAGCACGATGAAGTTTCCACCTCTCTCATTCCAACTCTCGAATGACATAGATGACCATGAGATCGATAATGTACTCTGATTAGGGAACCAACTAGAAAAAAAGCACAAAGCTTCAATGTAAAATTGAGTAACACTTGGAGATATTCAAGAACAAGTAATTACAGTCAGACCAGGAAACAAGACGATTCAAATCGTTTTGAAGAGCAAGATGATCGGAAGGAGCATTGATAACGCGAAAAACTTTCAGGTCAACAGCGTACATTAGACAAGGAGATTCAAAAACATTAGGAAGATCGTTGACGAAGATATTAAATAGCAAAGGTCCGAGAATAGATCGCTGAGGTACACCGGAGGTAGGAAAAAAAGGAGAGGACGAGGAGCCACGGAGAGAGACATAACAAATACGATCAAATACAAATGATGAGTGCCACGAGAGAAGGGGCTCCGATATACCATAATGCTCTAATTTAAGAAAAAAGAGCTTATGATTGACCGATTCAAACGCCTTAGAGAAGTCAGTGTACTTGGTGGTGAGTATCTTAAGCAGAAGCAATAAAATGAGAAAACTCTACAAGGTTAGCGGTAGTACTTCGGCCTTTCACGAAACCATGCTGTTGATCAGCAAAAACGTGTCGAAGAGAGTCATAGACGTGATTAAAAACAGATTTTAGAAAAGCAAGGAATGATAGAGATCGGGCGATAGTTAGTGACTAGGTTTCGATCACAAGACTTGTGGATAGGAAAAATGCTTGACACTTTCCAAGAAGCTGCGATAATACCATTACCCAGACTAATGTTGAAAATGATGGAAACCTCATATATCGGGTATGCAAAAATGAAGCTCAAATTATCTTAATTAGTGCACCATATAGAAGAAGTAACCGATCTAATAGGATTTCGCTTACAACAAGTTACTCGGTAATCTGCCAGCAATGTGCAATTTAGGATCAGGCATGGATAAAATTTATAGCAGAATACTCTCCGTAACATGGACGGCGATAAAGCTTCGGAGTGGTTTTAATTATAAGGCTTTGGAATGTGGCTTATCCGAGAAAAAAAATTGAGAGCAGTGTATAGGAGAGATGGTGTTAAGGTTAAACCTGCGGCTGCTAAAGATTTGCTCTATGCCAACATACTGAAGACCCGTCATTGACGAATCCATTCCCGGATGGCATTGGAAAGACGGATGGCCGTTATGAGTGACTGAAGGAATATTGAGGGCTATATCGCTGAAAGTTAGCGAAACGCTAGAACACTTAAGGGTAGTGAGGTGGTGGTGTCACTTAATATGGGTCCGAAGATAAGCTCAGCGTATTAGCGCTGCAGACATCCGGAAAGCAGTTGGAGCTTCTGCCGCTAGTATCATGGGGTGGATTTGCAAAATATATGATGTCTCAGTGTCCCAACGGAAACCTTTCCGTGAAAAAAGCAAGCCTATTGATAAAAAAATGAAATTGCTGGTTTTCGACTATTCGTGTTGTCGTGTTTAGCACCAGAAATGGCGTGCCAGAAAAAGACCGCAGGATGCTAAGCTTTTTGTAGCCCACACGCAAGTAAACAAAGATCTGTCCAAAGCTGCTAAGAAGAGTGAACGCTACAAACGACAGGCTCCTTGCTAGGAGGTCAACTTAGACCGTTGAAGTGCGTGGTACATAGTGGTTAGCTATGCTATTTGCAGTATAGCGTTCTCAGAACTAGCAACAACCCTGGAGCACTGTTGCCAGATTGGGCGATTTCTCGCCAATTGGGCGACCTTTCCGCTGCATTTGGCGACGAAATTTAATTTTGGGCTACTGGCGACTTTTTGGGCTCCACTGACCAGTCCCGATTTCAACTGCTAAAAATATATAAAGTTGAATTCGCAAAAGATTTCCTCAATCTTGAACGGAAATCTCTTCACTTCATGTTTTAAATTTCGGTTGAACCTAAACTTTATTTCTAGTCTATTATTTGACCGTCAGCCTAAAGTGGTCAGCAAGAAGATTGAAATTTAAATCTGTGCTTGTAAAATTCATAAGTATGAGCAAATGATCAAAATACACTGAGCACGGAAACAATTTGGGCAAAAGCCAATGAAGTAAAATCTGCTGCTGGATAACAAATTTTCAAAGAAATATGCGAGCTTGATTTTTTACTAATATATCTTCCTGCATCTAATAAAATAGTCGATATATGTTTTAGTATGATAAATAACATAAAGACCAAAATTTTAAATAAAATGCAAATACATTTTTTGGCAAATTTGATGCTAATTTTAGTTCTCTTGAATTTTAACAAAATTTGTTGCAACGACTATAAAATACCAACAGATATAATACAAATACTGGATTCTTCAATTTACACGTTTACTATATCAGAAAATGAAATTGTTACCATAATTTTCGACTGTATAAGAGTATATAGATTAACCCATGTGAAGTGGATAAAAATTTTGTTTGCATCTAACAAGAAAAACTGTTGGCATAATTTTGGCCTCGACCTATTGTGTGGGAAGTGTTGGGCGCTTTTGGGCTATTTTAAAAGTCAAATTGGGCTCCATGAACGAAAATTTTCTGGCAACACTGCCCTGGAGGACATCATCTACTCACTGTTCCTGATGCAGTCGCCAAGATTATCATTTTCCATTAAGGGGACGTGCCTCTCTTTATGGAACTGAGGGGCTGATCAAGGCGATGTCTGGAATGAGGAAAAGAAAGGACCCAAGTTCTGATGGAGTGTGCTGCTGTTTATCACCATCGGCATGCATTAAAAAAAGTGGCTTTAGTGCAATCGCACTAATTCAGTGTTCAAATCTGATGAAGCTGCTGTATCGAAAGAACTGAGAAAGAGATCACTCTGAACATCAGGTTAAAGAGTTTTCCTTATATATAAGTTATGTGAAACTTTATAGTAGATGTGAGTCGTGAAATGCTTTTCAGTGCATTGAACCAAGATGATTAATTGTTCATTAACTATGGCCAAATAGTCTCATTGCAAAAATCATGCCGTAATCCTGGGAGTTTTTATGTTTTCATATTAAGAATGCAGTGCTGATTTCTCAGATTTGATGACTTTTGCCGAAGTGAAGAGCTTTTGAGCATATTTATGGATACATATAATTTCAATAATTTGGTGGTTGATTTATGATTTAAATTTTATAAGTTTCTAGGCTTCAGTCGGTGCAGTGGTCCATTGGCGACCGGAACAGATACGTTGTTTTAATTTTATAAAAAATTTCCTACATTCTTTAATTTTAATATATCGAATTCGTTTTATTTGAAATTTCGTTTTGTTTTGCTGGCAATTATTTTTTATATTACTTTATCTTATTATATGGGCATAAAATTGACATTTGATATTTGTTGTTTGTTGTTATATTTATTTTGTTTGAATCATTTTTCGCTTTCAAAAAGGAAAGTTTATAGGCTGCTAAAGACATAAAAGTAAGTTCAAAGTAACTACGGTGCTATAGGCTCCAGATTTCTCTTCCCTTATTGTAGATTTTTCTCCGTTTGTGCTGTTTTTAACCTGTTCCTGAAAAACCCACGACATCGGTGATTAGCTGGGACTTTGATGTCACACAAGGGTAGCAGGTCAGATTTAAAATCTGTTGCAATGGTGCCTGATCACAGTTGTTCCGAAGCAAGTGCCAGTGGAAACACTTTAAGTTGTTGTGAAAGGTCAACTGCGACTATTATTTGATTTGCGTAGCTCCTGTTTTGTGTTGGTTTAATTAAGGAAAAGGTAGACTCGGACAATCTATCTGCATATAATGTATTCTGCATATTAAACGGGGAAACGTTATTTCAGGGCTGCTCCTTCAGTGGGTGAGTGGATTTATCAGACAGACAGCATTGCTTGCAAAACGGACATTTAACTGTTAATGCCATTACAGCAGAAATTCAGACTATACAAAGAGCGGAAGAAGCATACCACAGCTTGCAACCGGTCATTCTGCTTTTGACGATATGTGCTCAAAAAGCTTTTGACATGCGTGCTTGATTACTTTTAATTATAGTGCGGGACTGTCTTAGAGGCAGATAGCTGGTATTTGACACTGACGTAGGAATTTAGTAGAGACTTATCACTTCAGGAGCAGAAGAGTGGTCAACTCTCGGACCTGCCCTCTAGATATTCGTTTACGATGACGCCTGCAGATGCAAGCGGATGTGTTTCTGATAAGTTATATTGCTAACTTAGTAGCGGCAATCACTTCCGAATTTGTTGAGTTTGCCCAATTAAGACTTAACTAGGCAATGAAGAGGCAGAAATGGTAGATAATTGGCTGGCGCTGTCGAAGACCGAGTTTTTATATCTGAACAAGTGGAAGATACCGACTTTCATCTCGATGACTTTTGGCTACACCAAATCCGAGACGACTTAGTTAGTAAAGCACATGGAATGCTAAGCTGACCTAAGAAGTTTCGAGCGCGGATTGTCAAGTTTAGAATAAACGCAACCCTGCCCTGTAAATCGCCGGTAGCTTCCACACGGTATTGAAAAAAGTCGAGATAGTGGTATCAAAAGTAACCTCAAGAGTTCTGCTTGTGTGAGAACGCAGACTAGGGTACCTCATATGCTCTGAGCCGGATTGCATAAGAGTTCTTGCGTATGCACGTGTGTGGACCCTCTAGCTTTAGCAAAATCGCTGGATAGTAAGCAACATCCGTTGGTGAGGTGGTTATACTGATAGGTCCTCTGGACCCATGCTAAGTCAAACTTCTATCTGTGTCAATTCCTAACGGAGAATCGTTATTTCAGAAGATATCTTGGCAGAATGGGTAAGCTGAGAGTACTATACTGTCGGCACTGTATAGATGGGTACAATGAGGCACAAAGTTCGAGGAGAAACCTCGAGTCGATAGTTTGCTTGATCACACCATAGCCAATCGTTGAAACTATGCAGTCTTATCATATACTAAGGAAGTGCTACTCATAAAGCAAATATCAACTCACTAGCTGCGATGGCTTTTGAAGAAAGTGTAAGTGAAATACAAAAGTGGACCCCAATCTGGATCTTCACAGCCTACAGAAATACACTTTTTTAGTCGCTAAAATGTTACAGACATACAAAACATACAAAAAGAGCATTTACATATTAGAGGGTAGGTCATTGGATCCTAGGGACATTGTTTTTACTGAACACACACAAATAATCGGTGTTTTGTTGATCATTTGACAGATTTTGAGATTCGAATGGGGTTGGCCTGATTTTTTAGCACCCCAGGATGGAGACGATACCTATGTCGATCTGCAATAATTGTGGTGATTTGCCAGAAATTTAATTTATTTATTGTAAAGTCTTGTGTAAGTGGTTACTCATTTCTTACTATTCTCAGACATTTGCACTAGGAGAGCTGTTTTGTTTATTTTCTGGGTGCATTTTTATCATGATTTATTTCCAGTCGTATTATGTGACTTTGAAAGATCTCAAGTAGTTCCAAATAATAGCGAAGCAAAAGAAAAAGTGCTTTTTCTGGGGACAAAAAATGTTAGAAAATATCAGAATTTTAAGCTATCAATCTTGCTTGTTCAATGATAAGCAAGGATATATACAGAACCACCAAACCAATTCTGTCAATCAATTTGGCGATATGACCTATTGAATTCGTGTTTTTAAGTATGTATATTTTGTATAGAATCACATCACCACTATGAACGTTTTACAGTCTGTCAAAAAAAACGTTGGTCTGCGGTTGCATGCTTAAACCGGGTTGCCGTAATAATTTAGAGAAGTAATTTCAAAGGTGAGGTGCTATTTCTGTCGGTTTTATGAATCGAAATTTTAATTTTGTTTTCTCTACTAAAATTTAGATAAAAAAATTAGGATATGACATCAATATGTTCAAGTTTTATTTACTATGTTATGGCAGTTATTTTCCATAGTACTAGTTATAAGATTCTCAATATCTTTTTCGCTGAATAAAAATTCAATGTCTCGAACTTCACACCACAAAAACCCATTCAAGAGCAACGACCGTGTCTTCGAAATCAAACAGCTACCTTCTTCAAAATAGATCAATTCATTCAAATTTCCTATATCATTCACTTTCATCGAGTTTCTCGAATTCCTTCATAATCGTAATCCTCGAGAGACTTAGGCAGTCCATATCGTTATTCCAAACAGTGTATCTACACAGCACATGAAAATCTCATAACAAGCATACTTCATACCATTCCTTATCCTTGTAGTGCAACAATCTCAAGGTCGCTCTTGAAAACCGAAAACCATACCTTGGCATTCTCGTTTCAAGCATTCCCACACGAATTGCTATCATATAGCCATCATGTCCTCCACTTTCACCACCATTCCCCTGACTTTGTCACAATTCATTTGTCTCGTTCGCCTTGAAAATTGCACAAGATGCCTTCGGCTAGGAAGGCGCCTTTAGTGCGATTCACACCATACGAGACAGTTGAAGCGAAATCAACACTCGATCTGACCGTGACGTTTCATTCCGTACCGTAAGTCTCGGATAATCTCATTCCTTCTTAACCGATAGCAAAGCTTCCATAGAAATCCGCAAAGACATAGCATATTGAATCAAATAAATTGCTGAAGAAAATAAAAAACTTCTGGCGTATTTAGTTCAGCGGCAAGATGCTTCTCATTCGAGCTATCTTCTTTAGTGCTCTACATTTAGCCACCACTGTTCGTTTCTGTGCACTCGGCCGGAAACGAAACCAGAGTACGGATGGGGAAGGAGATTTGCGTGAATGAAACTCTCGTACAGAGTAAAAAGGATATTGTATTTTTTTGCTGCTTTTCAG
Organism: Nemotelus pantherinus; assembly: GCA_963978885.1. Lineage (NCBI taxonomy): Eukaryota > Metazoa > Arthropoda > Insecta > Diptera > Stratiomyidae > Nemotelus > Nemotelus pantherinus. Next base: position 224,331,273 of record OZ022263.1, on the reverse strand, counting down.
GTGAAGCACAGTAAGAACGATTTAATGGGATTGTCTTGGCATCCGTAAATATTAGCTGAAATAGTTTGAATATAACTGGCTTAGGGTTTGACCTCCTTTGAGAATGTTACGTTTGTTGAATTAACCGCTCCAGAGGTTAAAGATGCAGTTTAGATTGAACGTCTCTTGGATACTTCTGATTTTCGGTTTAGATTGACGCAATGGGTATTTAAAGCCTAAATTCTAATTTGGGTTTGTTTAAAGAGTGAAAATCCAAATCCAAAATACATATATCTTTGTATCCTTGAATTAAAATTTATTGGCAACGGGATTCGACCAAACATATTCTCAAACGGTAGTCGTTTGTCGGTCCAACCAATCGACTTTTGTGTTAGATCTGATAGAATCACTTCATTTCAGAGCAGATAGTCATCTTAAAAGTTTGAAAGTTTTGAAGTAAATATATAAGAAGGCGTAAAACTCAGATAAGCCTCGACAACAATTTTACGTAGGGATTCCAGAACGAAAATCAGATGAAATTTGATTACGATAAAAATTTAGTATTTTCATCGGCACGCTTAGGCACATTTAAATCTTCGAAAGTCTGCATCTCACGTTCCAACCACATCCATACATTTACAGTTAGCTGCAAATAATAATAGGTTTGTGCACCACGACAAAACCGCTCCTTGTACCCTTCGCAAATCCTTAAACGCTGATATTATCGATTCGTTATGAGCAATTTGCGATGATTCAGCTGAAATCGTTTCGAGATCCGGTCAATTGAGATATTAAAGGAATTCTCTGCTCTGCCATCTTCGCCATCGTCACCGAGGAAATTCTTTTTGAAATGCTATTCAGGTTAACGTGATTGACTTTAGAAGGTGAACGTGAGTGATTTTCCGATGATCTGGTTATAGCAGGCGACTGGTTGTGGTTTTGTTTGGTAGAGAATAAGAAGATTTCGAAGTATTCAAGTGGTAATCTGTGTGGATTGTGAAGACAGATTTAAAATGTTGAGTGAGGAGATATTTTGCAGGTAAGTTTCAATGTCGGTTTGATGTTATGTAGGCATAAGTTTATCAAAAGTTTTAAATTTTCTTCGGTTGTTTTTGAGAGCTTAGTTTCGTATTGAAAAGCTTAATTTTCTGGTCTTTTGGATTAGTTGGATTTTCGTTCTAATTTTCAGAAAGAAACAGAAACTAAAGTTTAAGCTTGTCATCTTACGTTTGACAAAGTAGCTTGACATTTTCAGGTTATCAGTATCGTTGTTTGTTTGTCAAGCTCATAAGTTGATTATTTGATCATAGCTTGAATATTTTTATTTTTTAACAACAGTTGTACAATGGTGTCAGTTTCATAAAAGAGCTTCTTCTTTCCACTAGCTGTAAGCCGTGGAAGCTTTATCAAGAAACAAGCTAACTTAGTTGCTGAAAGGAAATAGGTTAAGGGGGGGTATGGTCAGAGCAGCACATTTTATACCCATTTTCAAGATTTTTTTTTAGAAAACTGTTAATAGTTACTTGATTGGGATAATACCTACAGTAAAGAACAACCTTTGAAGAGTATCCAAAAAAAAGTTTATTGAAAAATATCGAAAATTAAGCTCGTGACATGAATTTGACATTTTCGTTCAGGACAAAGAGTTGATTTGCGGTGAGACACATAACTAATGACTGGATCATCGTAAACAAAAAAAACAAAAATAGTTCGTTAGTTTATGAGTTTCTTGAGGTAACGCTGTCGAGTTTTTCCAAATATCTAAATTATTTATTTTTTGGTATAAGTTTGAAGTCAAAAAAACGAAAAAAACGGAAATTTTTTTTTTCGAAATTTATGTTTTCAGTTGTAAAAAATTCCATAAATAAAAAACAAAGCAAGAAATAAAAAAATATCTCGACAGCGTTACCTAGTAAATTGCCTACAGAAATAGTGTGCAAAATTTCAGAAAGATCGGTCGAGTAGTTTTCGAGTTACATGTCTCACCGACTTGAAATATAAAATTCCTCAAAAAACGCGTTTTAAAATTTTAACTGCAACAAAAGTGCGTGAAAAATTACGAAACACGTGTACCGTAACTGCTCGATGAAATGAATGTATACTACTACAAGTCACATATATAAGTGTTTTTACACAAATATAGCACATACAGGTGTGGATAGAGTGGGAAGACTCTACTATTACGTATTTGAGAGCTGCGCGCGGCTAATAAAGCAGGAAAGGAACGCGATTTGTGCGAAAATATGAATTTGAGTTATTTGTATTGTTAAGCCGATAACTTCGTTAATTTTGCTCGGATCGACCTGAAATTTTGTATGGACACTCCTGAGTCACTATACACTAGTCACTAAACAAAAAAAAAATATCGATTTTCTGACCATACCCCCCCCCTTAAGGGGACGTAGCACCTTCAAATTGAAAAATAAATGTTTTTTTCAATGGCTTGTTTTTAATTGAATAAAAAAACGTATCTTAATGAAACTTTTTACACATACTTAACTTTTTTTAACTATATTAAAAAAGTTGTTAAAAATGTTTTGTGGCCCCCTGTCGTCTGCTACATTTTTTTGGAAAATACACCAAAAAAACCTGGCGTGCATGATAACTGTCCTTAGGAAAGTCTGAAAAAACAAACAAAAACGTGGTTTTAATCAACATCAAAGCGGCTTTGGAATGAACTAAAAAAAAAAAATTTGGTTGAAAAATAACAAAATGGCGGCGTTTTTTCGAAAATCGAGGTTCTTTTTCTCCAGAAATCGGTTATAACTAAAAAAATTTAGTGCCGATTTTTTCATCCGTAGTTCATTCTGAGCATCAACATGTGCAGATTAACGTGTTAAAATTTCAGAACGATTGAATAATATTGTTTTTCTTAATCATGCACGCCAACTTGCAAAATGTTGTTTCGAGAAAATCGCGCTTAAAGTTAAAATTCAATATTTTTTGCAATAAATCTTACCGAAAATTAATCTGCGATGCCTGGACCATACAATGTACCTTCTATTTGCTCATACTCCTCCTCTTCCAAAGATTTTTGCTCCCTTCGAGCAGTTCTGGCCTCTTAAGATGCCTCAGTCGAGTGTTTTTCCGCCTGGTTGATTCTTGCAGCATCTCTATGTTCTGCATGTTCCAGCGCACGTTCGCTAATCGTAACTCCCATTACTTGCATTATTTTCAAGATAGCTATAAATTCTTCATTAAATGCACATGCAGAAATATTTGCAGCCATATTTAGCACGTTTTCCCACAAAAAGTATGTTTGGGGGCCATATTCCAAACACAAGAATTAAAGCTTTCGTTATTATTCTGCGTAAAATTGCCCAAGCAGCGCTTTAATAAATCTTTTGATGATAAGTCAGCATTAATAGGCTTTAAAATTTCATATACCTCATCATCTAAAGGTAGAGGATGCTTGAAATTTTTTAATGCATTATCACCAGCTGCCTCTGCCTTGCGCCAGTTACACCAAGTCGTTTCTCCAACAGGACAATAACAGTGTTGAGGGTTCTCATCAGTTGAAATTTTGTGGTAATATGCTGCCCAAATTTATTTGCGCATATTTTCAACTGAATCAGGATTTCGTCGTATAGCTAGGCCATAATGTGTCACAAAATTTTTCATTAATTTTAGTATCAGTTGAACTTTTTTCGGACTTTTTTTTTGGAGATTCTACACTTTTTTACAGCTATTTTTTGTTTGTTTTTTTTTTGCCAAGGCTAACTGTTTTTTTGCTTCTTTTAAAGGAGATGTCTCACTTATCTTTGTCTACACTTTGGGTTAAGTCGATGTAGCGATATAGTGAAGTCAACGAAAATCATAGGAAAAATGACCTTGGGGCGCTTCGCTATATATACTCACAAAATTTTTTTTTAGAATTTCAATTTTATATTATTAAAATCATGTTTTTAAAGCTCCATTCTAACATATTCAATCAAAAAACAAAAATCAATTTTTCAAAAATTTGGAGGTGCTACGTTGCCTTAATTGAAAAAAAAATGAAAACACGCAAAGCAAAAGAAACGCAGTTTTCAAATGAATGACTATTTATCCAGGTTGCCAGGCTGACATGAGCACGAGTACGAATTCCACTGAATTCACAAGTATTCCTACTCTGGGTGTTGTTGTTGTTTTGCGTGCAAATCGATATCCTGCAATACTCTGGATGTAAAATAAAACGCACCTATGTTCAATCACTGCGAAAAAAAATACTTTTTCGCCCATAACTTTCGAATCAGCTAACAAATTTTATTGAAATTCATACAGTACCTGGACCGGTCAGGCTATTCATAAGATTATATGTGGCCACAAATAGTGTTTCTCATCTGTTTGCTTTGTGTAAGCAAATGTGATATGATACTATAAAAAAGTATATTAGGCTTTTCCTCATTTTTTAGCCACTCAAAGATAAATTCTTCGAAAATTAGTTTTCTAGCGGTTGTGATGGGCTCGAGTTTTTTGTGAATATTTATCTTAGAGCTGAGCTTAGCGGAATCTGGAATGTCAGATATTTCATTTAACCTCCGTTCAAACACCCGTGCTAGCGAGTGGCATCTATTACACTTTCAGGCCATTGATAAAAGAATTGATGTCCTTCGATTCTCATATTTAGCTGCCAATTGCTGTCTGGGTTTAGGTTCTTAATTGTGATAGCTGGAAAAATAAATTTTTAGTCAAGGTATAATGGTCCTTTCTCAAAGTCGCCATCACAGTCTAAGAAGACAATTGACTTTATAATCGTTTCAATATGAAGTAAATCACACGAGGATTGGTAAGGGTATTTTTTCAGAGCTAATATCCATGTTTATCAGGAGTGCATCTCAGTTGAACTGTATCTACCAGGTAAATGATGCAAATTTAGAATGCTGTTGGATCTGAAGCACTGCTAAGGTTGGTGGTGCGATGAAACTTGAAGTGTTTAAAAAAGTTTCTTGAAATTATTGGGTTTAGGGAGACGAAACGCTATTTATGCACAAATATACTTTTATCAATGTTTATTAACTAATGGATTTATGAGTTTTTGGTTAATCCATCAAAACTTGGCAGTTATTTTATAAAAATCATAATAAATATTGCCAAAAATAATAAGCTGATTCCATATTTCAATCCCAATGCCAAATGAGTAGCTACGTCTTAGATACATTTCAATATCCATGGTTTATTGAACAATTACAATGCCTCGCGAGCTCTGCTGACACTCAGATGTTGCCAACAACAATAAACTTTCATAAATTTACATTGCTGTCTAGCTCAGCCAAGTGCAAGCCAATACAGTAAATAGTTACGCTAAAAATATTGGAAGTGTAAAGTTGCGAAATGGCAACAGTGACACGTAACAATAACGCTATCGATAGAATCAAATATCAATTTGCGTCCATCATCAGCAGAATAAAGTTTATCACATTCACAATCATGACAAACAATGTGTGTATGGGGCTCCAAAAATGCTTTGCTTGCCGAGTCCATCTCTGTTACGTCGTCATTTTAAGCTCCTTCGAGTTTCCACATAACGGCAGCCTTAGCGCGGCATTCGTATCTTCACTTGTCTTTCACAATGACTTGTCTTGCAAATAAGCGTTACTGATGTCGTTGATGAGAAAATGAAATCAATAGCCTTGTTGATAATCAGTTGTTATTGTCGCAATAAGTGGACGAGCAAGCGAGGAGAACCGAAGACGACTGACGAAAAGTGGTTTGGGGTCAGTGATAAGTCAGGATACTGAATGTCACGAACCAGAAGCTGATTAAAGCTAGAAGGAAGCAAAACAAGTGGACATGGTAGTAAGTACTAATAAAAAAAAAACAATAATAACAATGAAGACGACACATCAGGGTCGTCGTCAATGAGGAGCTTAGTTTAATCACGAAATAATAACGACGAATCGGCGCCACCACGAAAATGAATCTGTTCAAGTGACAAGCGAAAACCCCCAATTAAGATTTCTAATTGAATGGCATCCGACAATTTTACTAGGAAATACCCTGATTCAGCTTAATTAGGATGGTATGAAGCATAATAATGTCAATGAATAGGATCGCATGATAGCACGTTGATAGATGAGCTCGTTTCTTGTGATTATTAAAAGCGATAATGAAGACAATTTTCTTCTCAGATTGAAAATATACTATAGCCCATAAAGCCATGAACTACAATTTACACTGAGTTATTCAAGACACAGTTGGAGACGATATCATGTTTGACCGATATAGTCATGAGAATCGATAAAATTCAGAAGCGGAAAATGTTAAGTATATTTTCCGGCATTTTCCTCGACTGGTATAATAGAACAAATACATAGAAATAGAAATTGGCAAGAAAAAGGCAAGTGATTGTAATGGTTGGACATTATTTATGAATGAGTGTATTCATAATTGGAGAAATCATTTCGAGTTCAAAGACGAGAAATCAACTCCGAGAGAAATTATATACTGTTTGAGATACATCTAAAATGTTATTGAGGCTTGGTGATGCGGAAATGAAGAAAACTAATAAACAGCTCTGGAAAAGTGTTTGTTTCATAGCGTTGGCTATTATTAGAATATAGGGAAATCGATTAGCAGTAGTGCGCCCAATGTGGGCAAATTGATATGAAAGTTAAATTAGAGCTTTGCTTAGACTCATGATTTTACTCGATTTAAATACCTTAAGCATTGAATGTGTCCAAATTTATATTTTCAAGACAAACCGAAATAATCTCACTGATAAAGGTAAGCCCCTTACGGTATATGTATATACATATGTGGAATATGATTTTATATTTATGGAATGTGATTTTGTGGAATAGTTATAGGTTTGACCAAAATTTGGTTATCTTTAACTTTTTGGCAGCGATGGGTATTAAAGTGATATTCTAGGTTGCATTTCAAGAAATGGCTTCCAAATAAAATAAGTATAAGAATTAAAGATGGAACGTGATTTTGTCTTTGGAACGATCAAATTCTAATATTCTCAGCTCTATGCGGTCGCTAAGCGGCTAAAAACAGGTAAGCAAAGTTTGCGAAATTTCGGATGGTGACGTCTTCTGACTAGAACATCAAATTATTATTCATCATTACAAAGTTTAAAAGGCACGTTGATGCATCAAAAATACAAGTCTGTGGTTATCAGTTAAAGTGCATGGAACCCCGTATCTACGATAGACACGTAGGCCCATATGAAGTATTAAATAAATAAATTACTTGAATTCAATCCTTATAATATTTTTATTTTTCAATGCATGCGACGCATTCACCTTTAACGATTTCATTCACGTCAATTCCTTACTGTGTGGCGGTCGCCATTTACATACATCAATGAAACCAAACTAAATATAATATACTTTCACTTAATACCGCAACACATTCTGAACCAAAACTTCGATGAAACCCTCATCAGAAAACTGACTCTAATTTTCTCGTATTTTGCTTTAATGTTTGACACAATAATTACTCTAATACGGATCAATTTAGCAAAACCGCACATTTACCTTCTTGTGTTGCTATGATTACGTAAAGCTAATAAACAGGTTTTGCCTTAACTCAACGTTTTTGTTTCAGTTTTTCGCAGAATCCTTATCAAGTCGTACATCAGTTGTACATGGAAATGATGAAATATGCTGAGAATGAGCTCGAACTAATCCGTTGCGTAATTTCGACGAAAATGATATTCCTGAGTAAAATGTCAATTGCATAAACAAGTTGTTCGATTACAGTCTTACTGATATAACCATTATTTCCCGAAACGGTATAGAGAAGGATATCGTATTAAATTTCATCAGAGAATAATGTAATGGAAAGAAAACTGTTGTACATTTTGTAGATAGATTCTCTCTACTCATTCAATTTTTTGCACAGTAAATAAACACTTTCCCTGGGTTAATAATGCTAAATGTAGGTGAGACGCGTAAAGCAATTTTCCTTTATACAATTATATAGTGAAACTTTCAAATGCCCGTGAAAATCAAAAAAATTTTTTTTTTTAAATTTATGACTCAGCTCATGATTTTAGTCATGCGTCAATAAAAAATTAATTTATTTCTTATCTGCCTTGAAATGGTGTTATAAAATATACGCAGGAAATATTTTCCATTCGGCACTAGACTGTCTATGTTAGCCGAAGTTCAAAAGCGAGCTTTTAAGCCTATAATTGGTATATATAATTGATAGGAGTACTTAGGCGGGTCCCGACTTGAAACTTCGTAGGCTTGTAGGTGGTTCTTTTGTAAGTGAGACAAATCTCACATACCCCGTGGTTAAAGGTCACCCAGGGATCTGGAAAGCAGATTTTTTTCACCCATCGACACTAGGCAAAAAATTCTATCAACTGAGTCAATATTGATCCTTGAAATTTGACTCCAATTCAATATACCATAAGTAACCTTAGGCAGTGCATAAGAGTTGTAGATCATATTTTGCAAGTCTCTGTCTAAGCAATATTTCATTGTGAACAGCCTAACCCAGAAAACTAACTTTGATTTCATATTACTTTTGTGAGGTTGTATCTTGTCTCCATGTATTCTAATGTTAAGGCAGATCTCGCTTTTATTAATCTACTTGATTACCAGGTAACTAATTTTACAGCCGTTGATTGTCAACCTGCTTCCCAAAAACCAGAACCCATTCGCAATTATATCATTATTTATTTGGCGATCCAATAGTTCAGCAGAGTCGGCAAAGAATAGCAATAAGAGTGTCATCATAATATATTTTCCAGTCAAACTAGAGTAATATGTATTATAAATGTAAAGCAAAAATAATGTTAGCCCTAGTATTGACCCTTGAGGAACACCGATGTTCAATACTCGTTGTTTACTTATTTTATCATTAAATCTTACCAGGATTTTACTGCCTTGTAGAAAGCTATCAATGAACGCCAGTGCCGAGCTTCTTATTCCAGGTTCACTTAGGTTTTGAAAGTGGCAAGTGGAATGATTCACCGTATTAAATGTCTTCGCTAAATCAATTAACACACAACAATAAATTGTAAGCCATCTGATCTACACTACTTTCTATAAACTTAGCAAATCGGTTATTGATAATTCTTTCGAAAATTTTGCTACGCGATCATGTTAAAGCAATCGGACCGTAATTAGAAGGATCTGAATCATCACCTGATTTATGAATAGGGATTATCATGGTGTCATTTATTTAACTAGCCAGCTCGTTGTTTCTGCACTCCTTCTGCATATCTTTTTCTGTTCGGCAAAAAATGACTTTTTTTTACATGGACGCCATTTTGTGAAAAAAAAAGTTTTTTCAAATCGCCTACGTCAGACAAATTTTGCATCCTTTTTTTACAGAATTCACCAAAAATGTATGTTTCAGACCACCAGGAAGGTTGGAATCATGTCAACCATGAGACAAGTTTTTTTTTGAGACTTCACTTCGCCGGCCTGTATCTACATCAATTTTTTTTTATTTTTTGAATACATTTTTATACTTTAAAAAATAAAGCAAATATATACCAAAAATGTTTATGGTTTTTTTATTGCCTCCGTAAAATCACCTCAAAATCGAGCCTCTAGTCCAGAATACTGCCTTAACAACAAATATTAACGTTTCGAAAATTTGAAAAGTTTTGAGGGTAGTAGCCTTAAAATTCTTTTCATCCCTATAACTTCCAGCGCAGTCATTCAATCGAAACGAAATTCACAGGGTGGCTTTAACTTAACGTGAAGCAGATTAGGTATATTTTCGGCTATGCTGTTAACACAAGGTTTTCAGCATCAGACATTTTCGTAAATATTGCACCAACTGGTGCTTCAAAATACATACTCATATGCAAGCATTTGCAACAAAAATAAGGAACCAATTTTTAAATTTTCAGAGTTTTGATAATTTTTCGGATTGCAGCCTCAAGCAACGTTTAACCGCTGAAACTTTCGATGAAATCCTGCGATGAGAACGAAATTCAAAGGATAAGTTGATTTAAGTATGAGCTTGTTATGGTAAACTTATTGCTGCTTCCTTGGAAAAGTGATGCCAGCACTGAATATTTTCATAACCTATGCTATAGTTGGGTTTTGTTGCTTTGGATAAGGAATGGTTGATATAATACTACAAAAAAGTGTGTAACGTCTCTCCAAATTTTTTGTCACTCAAAGACAATTTCTTCGAAAATCTGTTTTCTAGCGGCTCTGATGTGCTAGACTTTTTTAGCGTTGGTTTCATTCGTCACTTCTACAGAGATTTGGTTTTTTCCGTCTTATCAATTTTTCCATCTTTTAAGAATTCTTATCAGCAAGCAGTATCCTTTATACCTTTGGTGATCAAATTTGATGCCAGAGAAATTCATGTAAATCCAATGGTTAACGAGATATTTCAGGAAAACTTATTTTCATGATGTTTTTTGCACACGGGAGTTTGTAATGAGCTTTTCACATAGTGTTTCTGATACCAAAATAAGTCTATAATTATTTCAACAACGTTCAGGGACAAATCGCTAGCGATTTTGACTTTGTCCTAGCAGTACTTGCTTTAATCACGCATTGGTTCTGTTTTTTCTTCCTTTCGTAAGAGCTAAGCACACGCTTTTAGTCTAGGCAACTTTTAGTTTAGGCAACTATTAGTCATAAAAAATAACGACTATCTCCTCTATTGAAATTAGAATTGACTCATAAGCTAGCATCACAGCCTGATTTATGAAGATAAATTCAAGTCACTAGAACATCAGCCAGCTTATTTTAATAATGTAAACAAACAAAAACTGTTTTATTATTTAATCTCATTCCATTCCCACACAGGCGGAATTTTTCGGGACTAAATAATATCTCTAGCTAGACTTGCAAATCATAATTTTATCCGGACAGTAAATTCCGAGCGATTGTTTCAGAAGAAACTATTTAAATCTTTCTATAAACTGCCAGTGAGTTTTATGCACATGTACATACGAAAGCTAAATGTACACAATATTAACGTCTAGAATTTTTTCACGAAGCCTTCTTTATCGCCGAAATCTTTTAACGACTTTGTCAATAAAATTATTTTACGCTCATTGAAACGAATGCAAAGCTTTGCGCAGATAAAGCCAAGCCAAGCCAGCAACATGTGTACGCGAATCATGTAAATATTTAGATAAAATCGAATTTCATGGATACTATTGTATTGTACCTTTAACGCGCCCAGGAATGGATTCGACTTTCTTCTCGTCGTTTGCCATGTTCTTGTTGATCTGTTGTTGTAGATTTGGGGATTTAAGAAATTACTACACGCGTTCTTCTTTCGGCTGCGAATATTTACGCATATTAAATTAGGATCGAAAGTGAAGATTTGTGTATTGTAGCTTTGCATGCATGTGCATATGTAAATGCATACTTATTTTTGTGTATGCTCACAAACTTGGCATGCCTTTTGCATATTTGTATTTACTAATGCAAATGGAAAATTCGGAGAATGCGGATTACATGGTTTAACGGAATAAACAAAAGCGAGCTTCATCTTTGAATTGCTTGCCGATTTCAATGCATATTTAGATACAGTTTAATTGTTTATCGGATCAGATACGTCGAAATTTACTTCCTTGTGAAGTAAAATTCGACGAGATGAATTGCGACCATTAAATCTCATGTTAACATTTGATTCGAATGATAAAAATGCTTGTAAACGATTCTAAACTATTGAAAATAAAAGTGAATCGTTTCTCCTTTTAATTAAAACGGGAAAAATGTTTAATTAAAACGATATGATGATTTAAAGCGATCGTAAAACCATTTCAAAGTCGATGGTATGTCAATAAGCATTGTAATGGGCGCCACCGAGTTTGAAATGGAATTTTTAATAACTCGTCCGGAACTCGATTTCAAACAGCAGTATATCCGGATAACTGCTGCTTCATGTTTCATGGCGAGTTTCTAGTAGTCATTATAATACTATACGTCCTGCTCTATCAATGTTCGTTATTGAACTTGGAATCATTTCTGCAAACAATGATGGTTTTCAGGCAAGTCGTTGACGATATGTCGGGCGACAAGAACAGCAGGAACGTCTTGTAAGTTGTCGTAGCGAGTGTTGGGAAATCGAATGAAAGAGTCTAATGAATGGCCGGATGGCAGGGTAATTTAGCAAAGTTCCGAATGAGTATGTCGGGTAATTTCTTCGGAGTATTGACAAGTTTTGATGTGTTCTCATGACTCTTTGATGGTCTATTGTGTTGTGTAGTGAAGTTTGAGGAACGATGTTGCGATACGCGATGTGGAATAATGGATATTGGTTTTAAAAAGCTTCTTGACGGAAGTTGATGTCACACAAGCTATGGATATAAAGGAAATATTTCTTCCTGGGACAATATGCAATAATCTTTGCAATTGAAAGGTCGTAATTGTACTGAAAATAATGTAAAAACGATTGTTACTCTAGCTTCAGAATTTGATTTGAAAGGAGCTCATGAGACTCAATACATTTTTTTAGTCAAATCAAATATAGCATCAAAGCTTATCGCAGCGTCTGAAGTTTTCGTCACAATCATAGTAGAACTTCAACTAGGCCTGGAGAAAATTAAGTGTGGCACTTTCTACGAAGCCCTATTTGAAGACGATCGTTGTTTCCTAAATTACATCGATCATTTTTTTCGCATCACATGAAAAGATTATCACAATAGCCGACACAAACATCGATCTTCTGTCTCCGTCGAATGTTAAAAAAGCCTATCAAAATTATAACATACAATAATGCAATTCAAATAAATACGATCAGACCAACAAAAGTTACTAAAAGCTTGAAAACGTTAGTAGGTATAGAATACCAGTTCTGGACCAAGGACAATGAGTACAACGTCATAAGCAGGGTCACCAGTTCTGGACCAGGACAATGAGGATGACGTCATAAGCAGGGTCATGAGGTCAGCGAGCACGATTTCGTTACTGATAAGGAGGTATTCCCCAAGATGATTGATAAGGGAGGTGTTCCCCAAACGATCATCTTTGTTGTCCGCTTCACGTGTAATGCCCCATGTACACCCTGAATTCACCAATAACTTATCTTAGAATTAAATATGATTAAATAAAGAAAACATGTTTTTTGCTATCTTATAGTTCCTCTTCCATTTGTGGAATTGCTTCGAGGGCCTTACATTTCCAAGCTGAACCTGACTTGAGCTGAAAATTCATTTTAAGCAAGCAAATAGGAGGTTATTCATACACAGAGAGAATGAATCTGGACTTGTGGTTGAGGCCTCTTTCACGGGTTTTTCGGGCATGGGTATAACTCAGCCCCTGGACACGGACGGTATAACTTTCCACCATAAGCCCCTTCAATCCTCTCACGCACAAAGCATGTTAAAGCTGCCTTTACGCCATTTCGACCTCATTGTCAAATTGGAGGGGAACTACTTGGATTTGACTCGATTTGACAATGAGTTGCTAAAAAATTACTACCATCCCCTTCAATGTAAATCTTATGGGCATGTCCACTCCATTTCTACTATCTCACTAGTATAACTATAACTTTTTGAATTTTATCAACACCAGCTGAAAACTACAATGCATTCACACAAACAAATTTTCAAAGATCACTTCTGTAAACTCCCGTGCATTGACGGAGGACTTTCCGCTCAAAAGCTTTAACGGAATTAAAAAAACCCTGATTGTTGCGCCGTAGAGAATTATTGGACATTTGAGTGGTGTTGATCAGTCTTTTTTTTAAGCCCGTTTTGACATAGTGGGTGATTTTTGGAAGTGGGTGCACATAATTTCGTAAGCTTTAGAGGCTTTGCTGATTCTATGTGTTGGCTAAAAAACAGAAAAAAATCGAAAATTAGCCCAGGTGTTTGGTGTGGTTTCGAAAGAGAGCATTGATGTGTTGCTGGAGCTTTATTGTTGCCATTCTTGGATTGTGGCCATCAAACCACGTCAAAACCTGAACATAAAAAGAAATGCTAATACTGGGATTATCAAACATAAAATTGGTGAAAAGAATGGGTCCGACGGACACCTGAGTCAAATAAACGTGTCTGGAGTTTTCTTCATCATGGTTTACAAAAGGCCATCCACCTTGGAGAAAGCTGAAATTTAATTTGACTAGATTCCTAAGAAGGTCAAGAACTATAAGTTGGGGGATGGAACCACTGATCTAACGTGAATCGAAAGCTTTTCCCCCATTGGTTAAACGAGGCCCCGTCCTCGCCCCGGGGCCTTTGTATGTCGATTTTGAAGACTTGCAAGGCATCGACGGTGCCATGACCTCTTTTAAAACCAAGCTGACGGGCAGAAATAATGCAAGAGTTGAGTAGATTACTCTTTCATTACTAATGCTTCTTCATTTCCAACTACTAGGAAAGCAAACTATTCAAGTAGTTGTTTAAGGTAATGGCTATTACATAAAAGAAGACAAAAGGGAGTTCCTGCATCAAATAGTTATATACATTGTCTTCACCCGCTGATTTCTTAAATTTTAAGCTAGACGCCAGTCTTTTTAAGCTCATTGAAATCATAAAAACATCACTACCACCAGCACAATCGAAGGCGTTGGATGTAGAAAATTCAACTGGACCAAAACCTTCCTCACTTTGAACAAACTGGGTTTCTTTACAGTTTATTTAAGCTGGTATAGAAAAAATACATTTGAACAAAGTTAAAAATAACAACTAATCAGTAGCAAAACATTAATTTGATCGTGATTTGAAAATATATATTTACGCACAATAAAACAAATACGATTTCCAACAACAAGTTTTTTTTAGCAATTATGAGAGCTTATCTTCAAAAATATTTAGACTCTTCTCTCACTAATAACACTTAAATTGATTTCCTTCATTCTCTCATTTGATTTACTCGACCCTATTTACACTTTAATTCGTACTCAAGTATTCATTCCCAGGAAATACTTACACCACTACCGATTCGTGACCCATCTTCAAGTATTCAATTCTTGTTCGACCAGAAAAATGTTACATTTCCAAAGCCACTTCAAAAATTTTCCTTCCACTTCCGTGAATCCCAATGCTTACGTGAAGTCCAGAAATATTTTCTTTATAATTTTTCATCAGCTTTCAATGATACCTTTGGTTACAGATCTATTGCATCGTTGTTGTAGTTGTATTATTAACCTTCTCTCGCTTTTGAAAAAAAAATGGTTGAAATGAAAACGAAATGGACAAGACAATAACATCAAGGACAGCAACTCATTTTCCACTTTTCTCAAGTTTGCCTGGTAATTGATTTTGCCGTTTTTATCAGCCACTAGTTTTGTACTTGTCCCCCATCAGCGTCTTCCAAAGTTCCCAATTTTAGCTTGACCTGCTCGTAATGCCGAGTGATATTGGTGCGTGTGCCGTTCCTTGACTGTCTCGTTGTCTACTAGCATGGTTACGTACACAATCCATGATACGCCTGATCAGTGAACCGGCAGACAAACATACAGCAAAACTTTATAAGAAAATGACGACGACCGTTCAGTCGATGATGGTCAGGATGACAGTCAACAAGAGGAAGAATGTTTTAAAGAAACTTTACAGCGTGGAATATATTTTCTCTAAATTTCCCACTGCTTCTTTGGTTCCCTATTTGCAACCATTTTGCCATCGTTAAAAAGTTTTCAGTCAACCAGCTGATACTCAAGTTTTCGCACTTGGCCTGTGAAGTGCCAGAATTCGAGAGTGGTGCACCGCGCTCTCATCCGAATATGAAAATTGAACTATTATGATTTTATGATTGTGTGGAAAATGTATGCAAATAGAGATAACGGGCACTTTTGGGATGGTAATGTGATGCTTAAGGAATAAAAATCGCACAGTTAAAGTGAATTTATAGATGGGAAATAAGTGCATTGAGATGTAGATGATGTAAAATTTGTTATAAAATTTTTTATGTCAAGATTCAAAAATGACGTCTAGAGCAGAACGACACAAGATTACAATTTACAAGTTCACAAGGTTAAAATTTACAAGATTTATGACGTTCTTGTCGAGTAAATCAAAACTGAAATTTGACATCCTAAGTCAATGCCCACACTGGGCGCTGTTTTGCATGTCATGATAAATCTCTCCATCTATCAAAAACAAACTTCTTGCTTATCAAATTACCAATAAACAGCATGTTTCTTTGATTTGTAACCTTGAAGAGATATGCGTGGCTAGATACAAAATAAATCTTCTACGAAAAACAGCATTTACAACTGTATACGACTGTGCTGAGAGGAGAAGACTCATATATAGCATGTTTTTCAAATTTATTCAACTTTTAAGACTGAAATTGATGTGCAGTAAATGGAAACTGATTAGCTACTACGAGGTCTGACTGAAGTAGAATATATGGATTTGAGTTAGCGTATAAATTGGTGGTGGGTGACTTTAACTGAAATAATAGTTGCCCGATCCTAGAAATCGTCATCTAAAATCAATGTAGACGGTATAAATTTAGTTTTGATTAACAAAGTTTATTGAATAGATTTGATTTAACTCATCTAGCTTTCAAAACAAAATATTTCATTGCAAGTGAAAATTTTATTTAAGCGAACTTGATATATATTTACCAACAAACACTGGTTGAATGCTACTATTAATTTGCTAAGCATAAAGCTAAATGACTGGTCAAGCCTAATTTACATGCAAATGCAAACAGGTTCATTGGCTTCGTCTGAGCTGATTTCGAACTGGAATAAAAAATGATGACATTATCGGCAATGCACGCAAACAGGGCTTGATTCTCTCAGCAACATAAGAGTCAACAAGCAAGTGAAATAGGCTGGTGTCTACAGTAGTTTTGAGTTTTACTTTGCGGTAGAAGATTTAACGAACCCGAAAGTCTACAAAGATTATTGATAGTAGTAAATTTTGATTGTCTATCGTCTTCGCAGGCAGTTGAATTGAGATAGATTAGATCCTTGAGCTGTGTAGAGGAAAAATCTGTAGTGAGCTAGTGGTTTTGATTATATACCAAAAGTTATCACTGGTGTACCAGCTTTGGGCTCTTTTTACAAAATTGCAGTAGCGTTGATGATACTTCGTTATAATGCCGTATCAAAACTTCAAATCTCCCAACTTTATTTCTCAATAGGTATTGATATATGCTCTTCCGGACATCGCAGCATTGGTATTTTTTGGTGTAGTCAGCAGAAAACACAAGAATAAAAAGAGGAACAAAGTTGTTTTTAAAGAATTCTCTGCCAAGTTCAACATGAATTTCATTTTTGTTGCTAGATAAAAATTGATGATTAACCACTAACTCAATAATAAAAAGGACAATTTGCTAGTTTGCACCATCATCTCCAAGCTATGGTACCGTTGTCTAGATCTGGTGAGTATTTTTGTGTTCTAAATTTTCTAAACAAAAGAAAACATATACTGCTGAGCATTTCATGCTAGGAACAAGTGGTCTGCGAATCATATTCATGCTAATTATAGTTCAAAAAAAGTACAGTAATGTTTCGCTTTACGCTGGAGTTACAATCAATGCAACACAACATTTGTTGCCATGCTTTGTCGGTGGAACGAGTTACAATCAACGCAACACAACATTTACCGTCATCTGTCACTGGCTATGTTAACGAAATTGTTTTTTGATAATATAGATCTTTTAAAGTCTCGGAAAGTCATATCAGTGAGTATTTTATCCTTTAAAAGTTGCAGAATATATTGCACAGCAAAAATGGGACGAAAAAAAAAAACAAATTCGGATTTTCATTTGCATATGACATTTCCCATTTTCCGGACGTTCATAGGAACTGGTGGAATTGAATATTTTTAAAAACTTTGTTGCCATGCCAAGTTTGAGGTATGAGCAAACTTTGCTGCGCAACAAAGTTGTGATGCATCATTGTAATTGCTCCCATACGTTTTCATGTGTTCAAACTCGTTTAGCTGCGCAACAATGTTGTGTTGCATTGATTGTAACTCCAGCATTACGCTTCAACTGTTTGACTTCTTCAAAAATAGCTGGCTTGGTTCGAGAGTCTGTTGTTGGCGTGGAAGTAACGATACATTCATTAGACCCAATTTTATCTCTTCTTGTCGTTTGGCAGTGCAGTTTTTTTGAAATTGTAGCGCCAGCACCTCTGTTAAGGCTTCTGTTTTCACTGCGTCATTGAACCTCACTCAGCCTTTGTCCTCGAATGGCACTGATAGGCATTTGAATCTTCTGCTGAGAGCACTGGACATCTGCTTTCGGATAGTTTTTCAAAGTCTGGGCTGAAATTCATATTCATAGTAGGGATAAAGGTAACATTAATAACTGTCGGTTTCACCTGTTGTATGATAGGTGCTTAGTTGTGGAGATAGCTAAAGCCCCATGTCACAAAGACAGCAGTTTCCTTACCTTAGTCTGTCAATATATCGGTACAGTTTAGATGGTAGTTGTAGATTGTAGATGTAGAGGAGATCAGCTATTTTAAGAAATTGTTCCTTGTACTATAATACAAATTCCAAATCATATAGTTAGGAACGGATATAAATAAATTTTATTAGTTTTCGGAGCTTAGAATGTTGTGAGCATCCTCTGCACCAGTTTTTATACCCTTCATATTGCGTTGGAACTCTTCTTGCACCTTGAAAAGCAGGTAAGCCGTGATAGCTGGCTGTGGGATATTGCACAAGGTTTGTGACGCTTTTAGGTTCGTATTAGCCCTGGGTATCTAAATTTGGGACTCTGATTGAGGTATTGTCAGTACAGTGTTTGGTCTTGTCACTTGCATAAAAGTTTTCTTCATGCTCTTAGGATTTGACCTACATACTCCATAGCTAGCTGGATGCTTACCAATACAGTTCAAACAATTTGCGCTTTCTTCAAGCAGTTTTGTTGACATTGCTAAGTGTTGGTAGCTTCTATATTTCACGCATATTGCCTGGGTATAACTATTATTGGCGGCATGGTTGAACTGCCGATAGTTGGGGTGTTGCGATCCTTCACCTCGTAACGGCAAGGTTTTGATCCTACAGATTAGCTGCTTTGCTGCTCTGATGTTTAAAATTTACGCATTACTGCTCAGAAAGAATTCTTTGACAAGTTTGGAAGTCCCATTCCTCAGTTAGATAAAAATGTTTCTATTTATTGTTAAACATATATATGCTGAGCTGCTCTTTTTTAATGAGCAGCCATCATAGATAAAAGAGCAGATAAAGCAAAGAGCAGTTTACAATAGCAGTGATTTAATTGCATATCGAATCGAAATCTCATGCATATGAAAAACTGTCACTGTTTACTCTCTGTGATTGTTTTTTGGGTTGTTATTGTTCCAATGCCTGTGGTTTTTTCCCTGCCTGTTCAATATTTGCTTTGCTATTCTGCAAAAAAGCAATGAGCTGTTGAACAGAGAAAAATCACACTGTTCGCTTCTCTTTTCAGCAAAAAAATGTCATTAGAAGTTAATGATCGCAAGAGTAATCACATCCCTAGGATGGAAGTCTGAACCTAGATTTTCGTTAACTTTCTGGAAACTGAGGCCATCAAGACTTTGGTTATTTTCCTCTGGAAGGAAACACATGTGGCATTGTTTTTTGTTGCAAGTAAAGAAAATTGCTAATTTTAGGTGGTCGAGTGGGGTAGCTGAAATTATTTTGTTACCAGCTCGTAATATATTTTCAGGCGCATAAGCAATGTCGATAGTTGTGCTTACTTTTGTGGATGATGACTGATGCCGCTGCATTTTTCTATGCAGTGCTTTGCCTTATATTCTGCCTTGTTATGTTCTCGTTGGTGGCTGTAGGGTCGATTTCTTAGCTGAAGGCGTTGATGATGCAATCAGTTTTCTTTTTAATAAATTGCCAGTGCAGTCTTGACTGTCTTTAAACATGTCAAACACCTCATTGTTTCACAGATCAGATCAGTCTTTTGCTCTAACTGTACAGTGAGATCAGTTGTGTTGCCGTTAGAAATCGGCTTATTTTTTTTCATTCTCTTAGTGATCGTCCGTAGTTTTTTTCTGGAATTGTTTCGTCCGTAATGTTTTTTTTTATCAAAACTTCCCTCTTACTAAGTATATAATGTTTATCAATTTTTGTTTTTAACAATTTGGTAGCACAGCACTAGACGGCTCAGGTTTGTGGAAAATAAAAACTTCAATCAATTTCTTTCAGGATTTGGTTATCTTTAAAAATGTGGGATTTTTAACCTCCAAGTTGTTCAGAATGTGATCATTAAAAGTCACGATACCCCCTGGAAAACTTAAGTTGTCAGTAAAAACATCTTGGCAACAAAAGCAACCCAAAAAAAAAACATGTTTGCTTTCTAAGACAAAAATTTGCAAAGAAATGCATTGAGTGTGATGAGCGACATATTGCAGACTACTGCTAGTAACTGGTGTTGGAGCTCCCGCTCATATTTTTTCCCCTGTCGCACCGCTGGTATACTAAAAATAACTTTTCAAGCCGCGAAATGCCAATAAAAAACCGGTTGGACTTATTGACAATTTTTGAAGAGCTTTAGATTAGGCTAAGAATTTGCAGTTTAAACAAAAAATATTGTTTTTAATTCAACTCAGTAATTTAGTTTCATCTTTACATTTTTCTGGTCTGTTCATTCTCCTTTCCAAGAGTTGATTGGTAGCCTACTTTTATCAAGTATTTTAAAAGTTTTTTTTTTATCCTTTTTGCAATTATAAACTCTGATATATATTTTTCTGCAAAGGCTATTACATGTCCTTTTTGGGAATATCGTGAGCATTTTACGCCATTTTCAAATGAATTAAGGAACCATTTTAAGTCATCCTATAAAACAGGATAGGATGAATCCAAATTTTCACACTTCGGAAAAAAATATACGCAATTTTCAAAGTTGAAAAAGAATTTTGTGGGATCTTTCAGTTAAATTTAATCTTTAAGATTACCTAAAATTTCATCAATAGTAACAACAACAAGAAAGCAAAATATGAGCGGCTAAAGATTTGCCATAATAATTCCAATTTATGACCACAGTATTAAATACTTACGTAATATCAAATACTACCAGAAATTAACGTCATTTGATTTAATTTACATTAATAAGCTCGTCATTATTGCACTGCAGATTGAATCCCAATAATCTCTTTGTAAGCTTAAATTAATTGAATTCGCTGCAGCGTACAAAAGGCAGGTTAACGTTAACTTTCCTAATCCAACTTGAATATTGATCGCTATGCTCTGAGCCTTCAAAGTACCTACTCACGTTTCAGTAGTTCCACCGAATTTCTAGTATGGCTGCTTCAGCTACATTCTTCAACAAAAGTACGCTGGTGTATGAAACATTTCTAATTAAATTTCAATATCCTTTTCAAAACCATTGTGACCTATACGAACTGATATTCATTCTCTATCAATGCAACTATTGGTCGAAACTTATTTTAGTCGCAATAAGTTTTCCTTCTGAAATAACCTCATCCTGAAAATACGCGTGTTCTCATCATTTTCTATCTCGCATAAATTCGTCCATTGTACCCGACAGATAGGTACTTTCAATGCCACCCGCATTCGATTGATTGGCACCCGTCTCTTTTCCAAAATCCAAAGGCATTCATACCAATCAACTGACTCATTGCAATCGCATAAGTCACGTGTTGTCAACACAGCACCTGAACATGACACATCTCATTATTTCGCCATAAATCCATCGCAATCTGATTTATGAGACCATTCTCCGATTTTCGTTGTCGACATGTGTTTACCCCGATTAGCACTACAAGTGTTTTTCACCGGAAAAATCTCGATTGTGTCCAGAGTGTGAGACAAAGTAATTTATGTAATTATCTAATTACAAAGTTCTCACTATGAAAAGGATGCTATACACTGCTTCTCTCTTGGTTCTCTTTCAATGCCCTACTTCACTTTTAGCTCTCACTCTGGTTAAGAGATTATTTATTTTGCTTACATATTTCTAACGATATGATCTGGAAAACTTTTTTTAAGGACATTACCCTTAATGACAATAGGAATGGTGACTGGAGAAAAAAAGACCAGTTCAGAAAGTTTAATCAGTAATGAAATTGTCCGTTCACTTGGATTAATTGCCTCACGTTTTTTAACAAATTAACCAGGACACCAAAATGTCAATTGTGCCTCGAGCATGAGTACAAAAATATCTGGGAAATTAAGTCAGTGTTAACTTTAATGGGTATTTTTTTGAGGCTGTAATTACAGACGTGAAAGATATTGTGACAAAATGTTTTTATTGGTAACTTCATCATGTGATACCTATGTGGCATAATATTTTTGCTTGAATTTTCATAATGTACAGTTGTGTTTTGGTGGGGTAATTTGTGCAGTTTTCATAAGAATATAAATACAAATTCCCGAATGAGTACGTATTATGTCCAATTTAAGAAAGAGTCAATTATTTATGACGAATCAAATCATTTCCATTCGAAAGTGCGCATATTTCTAACAAAAAAATATTTTAGGACTCTGATTTTGAAGAGCAAATATTTACAGAGTAGCTTTTGTGTCCTGACCTGGACCAAGTATTTCTTGACTTCTTCAGATATTTTTATTTCTTATGAATAAAGTTGTCCTGAAAATATCAAATGTACGCACAAAAACGGGACATATATAGAAAATGAAAAACAGATAAACAAACTGTTTTTGAACGTGGGAAAAACATCAAGAAAAGAACAACTGAAATTAACACTTTCAAGCACAAAATAGATGTATAAAAGGCGTGTTTTTTTGCTCTTCCTATCTATAACAGAGCAATGCAGACGGGACAACCCCCCCCCCCCCCACCTCGGCCCTCTTTCCATGACAGGAGTTGTTGTTGTTTGCAATGCGTCTGCATTGTTCTGTTATGGATAAGGGGATCAAAAAACGCGCCTAATATAAACTGTCCGCAAAGCTTTTGTTACATAAATATCAATAAACCTCACAACTAAAGATAAGACCACCGAAAATATTCCCAGCACCAATTGAAAAACATTTCAGCGCACTGTGCTAACTGCGAAGAACACATCCATCCAGCGATTTACCGTGTGTATTGTACGTTCATAAGGGCGCTCCCACACATGACCAGAAATATTTCCGGAAACATTTCCGAAACATTTCCAGAAACCTTTCCGGAAATATTTCCGACAATATTTCTCTCGTCAGACATGACCGGAAAGTTCATTCATGGTTAGCGTGAATCGTAGCTCAAATCAGAGCTGCCGCTTTTGAAGCTGCATATCTCGTCAAAATCAAAAAGCAAGACGGCGCAATGTGACCATCTATGCAGCTCCATTCTCTTTTCGTGAAATGTATTACAGCCATACCTAGCTATCATACTATTCTCGGTCCCTCAAAAGCTACTTTTTCCCACAAAAAATGCAAGTATCATAAAACTTGCATTCACAACGGCAACACCGTGCCAAAATTTCGTCACACCCATGTGACTTTCCGAGATTTTCCGACGATCTAGTCCGGGGAAATTTAACATGATGCTTTGGAAAAATTAGGGGAAAGCTGAATTTTGGTGTGAACCTTGGTACTGGCGTATTGAACAAAATGTCAAAAGTCTCCACCGATCCGAGTGCTGAGTTACTTTTTATACGGGGTCAAAGGTCACCAAAAGTGACCTTTCCTAAATATCTCAGTAACGATAACGTCTTCAGAAAATTAATGTATGACAAATTTGTAGCTTGGAAAATTTCCAACAAAAAAGATTTTAAAATTTTTTCTTGTAACCAGAACCGTTTTTGAGATATTTTGATCTAAACATTTCCTACTAACAGCATCCTCTTTCTCAACGACACGTTGATATTATCCGATTTTGATTACGACTTGGAATATTTGTGAGTTTTTTTTTCTATATTTAAGAAGCGCATAAAAAACATGTAATCAAACTTATCTACCATAATCCAGGGCAGGTGGAAAAGTGTGGACTGCTATTGTTTCATTGTTTAATCTGTCATGTTTGGAACCATATAACATGGAATCTAACAGTGCTTTCAAAAGAAAATTTGTCAAGTATAGCACGTCTGGCACCAAAATGATTACCAAATCACCTTTTGATACGGATGAAAAAGCCGCGAAAAACGGAGATATGGCAAATGAGCCAGCTCTAATAAATTTCAGCACTACTATTATTTCGAAACCCTGCGTGTCAAGAGCTTGTAAGGCTTTGGTATCCAAGCTTGGTCTGGGAAAGCCGCAAAAGCCTGCTTGTAGCTAGTGATCTGGCCCATTCCATAATTTGTACCGCTTGATCTTCAGGCACTACATCATATTCCCAAGTTTCATGTCCTGCTAGTAGAACAAGAAGACCCACCTTCAAAATTCTGAGGAAGCCATGTAAGGGTCCTCCCGAAATATTGTTTACAAAAGACAAAAAGTCTCTGAAACGCAATACGAACACTATTGGAACACTCAGAAATGATAGATATCGGCTGAGCAAATGAGTCGAAAAAGCTGAAATTGATGACTGGATGCCATTAAAATCAGGAATACCTCAATATTTCAATAAAATGACCAAATACAGCCTCGTTTTGGCTGTTATTGATGCTAGAAAAAAAAAAGATTTTTACGGCATGATGCAATCTCACTCTCGGCGAACAACTCGGGCTGGGCTAAAAGAATCAAGCTGTTGGCGTGTTTAGATCAGCATAAGTAGATAATAACTCAACTAGATGAGTTCTAGTCGGGCGTCAAACCTCAGGCTGCCTCCGAGGATGAAATCTTCAGTCGGTCTTAATGTAGGACTTGAACACCCTGCTTTCAATCTAACCCAGATTGAACACTGAAGATAATTGTCTTGTTTAGCCCTGATCTCCCTACAGGGGAATAGAAAATTGCTGAGATCGACAAGCTGTTTGATAATCGAAGGGAGGTTGTAATTAGATGCAGAAGGTACCGTCTGCAAAATCCCTTTCTATAGATATGGTCAATGTCCATACATCTGCTTAGATCTTCTGACCCTGGAAGCAGGAGAGGGAAGTGAAGCAGCTACTGCATTCGAAGAGGAGTACCTGGACTATTGACTTTAAGGGGATAACAGAATTTATTAAAGGAACCAGATGGTGGCCTACGGTAGGTAAACGGAAGACGCTTATCGAGATATCACAAATGGGCCTCTTCGGTCCCTAAATGTGTCTCTCGGAACTATCTCCCAACTGACAGCCAGTTAACTTATCCTGACTTATTAAATTGACATACATAAGAGCACTTATTCCCAGTTTCATTTGCAAAACATAGTATTGAAGTTGAAGTTTTGAAGTTTCTTTCAGGTGCTGCTGTGTCTATTTTCCTGTCATATTTTTCAGACAAATAATTTTCAATTTAAACAAATCTTTAACTAATTCTATTTTTGGCTTAGTGATTGCTTTACATTTCAACAGTTTCTCGGTAATTACTTTGCTGATTCTACAAATTTTATTCTAGTTTTTCCGGCTAACTATAAGTAAATAAAATAAATCATATCAAACATTGATTTTAACAACAATTTATTATTAACAAAATTGAAAAACACAAAATTTATCGTCCTTAAGACAAAAGTAACGTACGAAAATTACATAAAGCAATTGAAAGTTCTGCCTTACATAATCATCATTTTCAATTGGACTTCAGACATAGTAACCCATTTCATTTCCGTAAGCCTTCTTTAGCAGCAATGTACCTACTTTTGGGAAATCCCATCAATTCGACTTACAAAATCATTGAAATAAATATGAATTCACATCCTTGTCAACTATGTTTCACCATAATCTTGATATAACACTATTCCCGTATAGTAATTGAGCTACTGTAAATGTTATATAAGCAATTTCACCTCATGACAATCATAGCTGCCATAGAATGAAAACATAAAATTTGGCCAGAATAAGATTTCCGCATTAGATAACATTTATCGAATTCATTTCATTTATCCATTTCATACTGAATCCGATGAAATTATCAATATGATTATTTTCGCAATTAACACATTGCTCCTGTTACGAATTGCTCTGACATTGTTTCAGTAGTTAAGCGAATTACGTTGCCTGTGGCTTTTTCCGAAAAACATAAAAAGCTAATCTCCTTAGCGTTTTCATTAGTTTCATAATGAAAACAAGCTACGGCGAATCGATAGGTATGTGCAAAATTTATTTGGTAGCTCGGTTCTAGCAGTCTGATATCGATGATGTGCTGCCAGTATCAAAGTTGATGCTCTTTTAATCCGCAATCAATTCGATATCGATTCAATGGTGTTTGTGTTGTCGTGGGAGTGAAATTCGTGATGGAGATAGAGGTGATGAGGGCGATGAAAAAAGAGCTTGTATTTTTATAGCATGAATACCATATGGAGTGTTGGTGGTTTGGTGATACTGTGCTATTTCGTAGACAGACTATAACGGGTTTTATAGTAGGTGGTAATTGAAAAGGAGATATCAAGAGGATTTGAATGAGCGGAGACAGATGCAATCAATCAACCAGTGAAAATAAGCTAACTTTCGATGTACAACAGTAAAATTAATGCAGCAATAATATATGGGTTAAAAGTGGTTAAATTACATAATTGAACAAGAAACAGTTACGAAATGAGAATAAAAAGCGCTTAAAACTTTATTTACATGTGTAAAAAAAACTTATTTCGAACAAGCTTATACATTTGCAAAACTAAATTTAATAGAATAGGATACTTTTTTTGGCAGGGAAATTAGTCGGAATTAAAATTTCAGTAAATTTTCGCTATGCAACTACAAACATATGATGAAAAAAAGCTTGTGTCTGATGAGATCCGAATGTAAAATTTATGTTAGTTGCCATATGCATTGAAGCTATAAGTTTTAGGATAAGAGCAATAATTAGCAAGAAGCAAATATAATAATTACATTGATTGTCTAATTCCAGTTTTTTTCATACTTGGCATAGCGTATTCAGTTAGAATTAAGAAAAAATAACAAAAATTTACCAGCCAACAATCCACATTTTTTCCTAAAAACAAGCAAAAAAATTAATAGACCGATTCATGAATTTCCTCGCTTCGAATTTAATGAAAACCCGAAATTTATTTCACTGATTATGATATTCGATCTCCTATCAGCCTCAGTGCAATGCAATCATTTTAACAAATCCGAAAAATTCACCGAATGACGAAAGCGCCCAGCGTGGGTGTCACCGGAGGAAATTTCCATTCAAGTCAAATCAATCGGTTTGTTGGTTCTCCTTGAAAATATCAGTACGTTTACAATTTGGATTTCAAGAAAACAGGTTTAGTTGTAATAACATTCTTGCTAATCCATTTTTACCTTAATTTTCTTCTCAGAAGCTTATTAAAGCCTACTTTAAAGAGGATATTCCTTTAATCTTTCGCATTTATCGAAACATGAAACCGAAAACGGGAAAAAATGCGATTTGGTTCACGTGCAAATAAAACAGTCGTTGTATTTAATGAAGGATACTGTAATATGAAGAAATTCAGTTTTCAAATGCGGGTTTATAATAAAGTTTTTCATTCCTAGGCTAAAATATTAGAGTATGTTAAGAAATTGGAATTGAATGCATACAGTTACGAGCTCAGGCGTGACAAATTCTATTCTCGTTGTGAAATCACAGACATTGGATAAAAAAATAATTTATATCTCAGTGAGTTGGCGTTCTATTTCGGTTTAAATATGGCGTTTCTTCGAAGCTAAAACATCGCAGGTGTAAGATTTTCAGACACTTTTCTGAATGAATGGAAAACACAATGCTATTTTAAGGAAGTCATCTGAGTTTGATGTTTGGGGTATTATTATCACTTCTGAGTGAAGCAAAACAAAGACACTGCATTTTTGACTGACTTAGTAAAGTTTATTTAAATTTCTATTTTTGAAAAGAAAATATCGTACAGCCTTTTGACATATTTTTTTTCTTTTCTTTTAGTCTTTTGCAGCCCAAAGTGTTGACAAGCGGATCACGGTTGAATATTTCAGCTACAGTTTGTATTATGAGCTTGGATTTTTTTCTCAATTTACTAAATTTGAATTACATAATTTATTCTAAAAACATTTAAATGCTTACACCGTTAAGTATAAGACTAACAATATTTTGCACAAAAAATTTGATTAATTTTTGCAAAGTTCTTGATCAACATTCTGATAAAGCTTTAACATTTCTAAGGATGCATGAAATTCCCAGGATTTTTAAGGATATTTTTCAAACTTTTTGGCATTTGATGCTATAAGCCGTAATATTGTCTGTTTTTCTCTTAATTTTTCGGGAATCAAAACAACATTTGTAATTAGCCGTATGGATTTTTTTTTGCAGCTGATGCATTTTCTGGCATTAACGTCAAATTTATAATTCTACAGTTACAAATCGTAAATTATAGTAGCCGAAAGGATAGAGCACTGCCTTCTTGAGTGAGAAATTTCTGGTTTGATTCCAAGTTCAGACGAGAGCCCCTGAACGTAGCTCTGAATAGGCACCTGAATTAATCAGAGGTAAATAAAGTGGTTGTATAGTTCTGATTGAAGCTCTCTACCAGTTTCAACCCTCCGATTAATTTAATTGAAATGATAGGAAGATTAGGAAGAGAATGTTGGATTGTTGTTTTTTTTTGTTTGTTAATTCTTAGAAACATAGTTTTATAAGTAGACAAAAAGTAAAATTTAGTGGCAGACCCAATTGTTGAGTCTTAAACACGCTACAGTTCAGCCAAACCAATTTAGAGCTTAGGCAAATGTCTAATGTAAATAATAGGTCGATGCACTGTTAGACTGAAGATAGTAAAGATGATGTCCAACACAATTTAATTTCAATTAACTTCAATATAAACTAAAGAAAACGCAAAGCGAACTAATCAAGCAAAGCCGTTTAAATTAGAAAATGACAAAGGAAAATGAAGAACTGCTTAAAAAATGTGCAGAAAATTTAAATATAAAATCAGATAGCCTATCTAAATAAAAAAGAAGAAGAGTTTAAACTTCCTCCTTTGAGACTGCCTCTTTTTTTCAACTGTGACCAAAGAATCGCACCAGCTTAGAGGGTGAATCCTCTGATATGTTTGTTTCACCTCAAGATAAGTAACTCATTCTTGATGCCCTTCCTGCCACTACCAAAGACAAAGACAGTGATGTAGCGACAATACTTAAAAAAGTCAGTTCAAAAGTAAAATCTCCAGTGAGAGCAGAGTAAACTAAAAAAAAACACTTATATTTCGGCTGTTGCACAATAAACCCAACAACATTCGAATTCCCTTATTTTATTACATAAAAGAAAGCTCAAGGTGACATCAACAATTTTCCCAATTATTATCAGGAAGCCTGACCAGGACAGGACTAGTGACCAGGACAGGACTAGTACAGGGAGATCACTAAAACTCTCACAGAGCTGAAGATACAGTACTAAACGTACAAACTTCCTTAGCAAAAGCAATTTAACATTGTTATAAAAGCCTGTACAAGCCTCTACTGAATATATCAAACTAGACCCTAGAAGACAGGTATACAATCCGAATGAAATTTTCTACCAAAACGCAATAAACAGCCCCCCCCCCCCCCCCAATTGGTTAAGACAAAACAATCGATAAAGACAACACAACATCAAATAAACAACACAACACAACATTTGCCAGGTCAAGGCTCAGAGCCGCAGAGCAGGACGTAACAAATGCCACAATTGCCAATAGTTCGGGTATTCTTCGAATAACTATACAACGCAAAACCTCAATACATTAAGTGTGAAAGTCTTCAGAATCACAAGTTGTGCGCCAAACAGCCTAACTAAAGGCCCAAATGTTACAACGGCGGAGATAAACACCATGCAAATTATAGAAGTTGTCTCAAAAACATCAAAAAAACTCTTTACTCAAGTAGCTGGAGACAGTTTCAGGATGGAAACAGGTCCAAACTCACATATGAACAATCATGTTTTGAGCCTTGACATAGCTCCTCTTATCCCAAAATCTACCAGCCCCTAGTACAAAAGAAACTCTTTTTTTTAAAAAAAAAGATCCACTTAACTCGATGATGAAGAACAATAATATGAAAATGGCACAAGACATGTTCCCCGTTCAATTTCTTCTACCTAAGTCCTTCCGCATTCGCTCAGGATGAATTCTGTCTGTCACATCTCCATCCTAAATTCTAATCAACATTCGATTCTAATCAACAAGAGAGAGCTGATGCAATTCTTGAGCATTTGCAGGACTCACATCATGTTGATTAAAGTTAATTCTTTCTCAACGCAGTTAATCAGCCTACAACGAGACATAATAAAGAGTTTAATGGCCCCTGGAGCAGAGTACCCTGGTAATGACCGTGAGGGTTATTCAAATACACATTAGCAGAGCACCCTGCTCTAGGGCCATCAAATTCATTTTTTGATTCGTTGATAGCTTACCATCACACCTTTGGCAGGCTCTTTTTTGTCTTCTGTCTCAGTTGAGATGCCCTCTTTTAACTTTTCGACTCACTACAAATGGCGCCCAACGTGAGCTCAAATCTGGTTTTGGATAATCCCCCAAGTGGATAAATAAAATTTATGAGTGTTAGCTTCTAGTTCCCAATACTTGATTTGACTCACTTGTCCTTCAATCGTTGCTCTCACGGTTCTTATTTATTTTGTCCGGACATGTATTAATATGACTCTACCTCCCCTATTCGAAAGTAAGAAGCGAAGTTATATTGAGTGCAATGTTGAGTATGAGTACATGTATTTGGGTGGAGGGAAAATGCGTCCATCAGTTTAAACCGGTTTTTTAGAAGAAGAAATTGAAGTGGAAGTACAAATAAACGTAGTCACCTTCTTCCACTTCACTCCTGTCTTCTAACAAACCTGTTTAAACTGACGGATGCATGTGTAAAATGGGCCTAATTGTTCCATGCATTATTTAAGAGCTAACACACAGTACGATTTTATCATTTTTCTGACACACTTCTAGTACAAGAAAACTTGACCAGAAGCAAAAGAAAAGAAAGTTATTTGCCCGAACATTCAAACAAACTAAAAACATAGCTACTC
Organism: Nemotelus pantherinus; assembly: GCA_963978885.1. Taxonomy (NCBI): domain Eukaryota; kingdom Metazoa; phylum Arthropoda; class Insecta; order Diptera; family Stratiomyidae; genus Nemotelus; species Nemotelus pantherinus. The sequence goes on along the minus strand of OZ022263.1, from coordinate 224,300,531 downwards.
AGGCAATGTCCCGACACCCACATCAGACAAACATATGGTCGTTTGTATGCATACACATTTATTCTGCATCATTTCTACATACAATCGACCGCATTTCACTGCTTGAATTATAGACGATCTTAAAGTGGTAGTCTACATTGGCAGCAGCACCAACGATTGCAACTGTCGATGTTTAATCAGCAAATGCCACTTCCACTTCTATTCATGATTATTCCATGGGGTATTGGCAAGCGAATTGATATGGAGTGATGAATTCAGTCACGATTAAATATGATAAGTTTAATGAAGGAGCAATGAGAAAGTGTTTATTTAATATCGATCACAAAGTGGGCATTTATTCGAATCAAGAGGCCTTAAAAAATATTTGGCCATAAAAAATCTTTCAATCAAAATTTAATGTCAATTTGGCGCCATGATTTAAGAAGAAAGGGAATAACAGCTCATGCTATTTTTCTTATTTCCACAGCTAGAGTAGCTGGTCTTTGAACCGGAATCAAGAATCTGCTCTTCTAATTGGCCAGATTTTTGTATTATTGGAAAAACGTTCAAAACTTTGGGGGTCAAATGCTTTTCAATTTTTTTTCGACTGAATACTTTAGTGAGGTTCGCAGAAAGTCCAGCGCATATATAGTGTCAGCTAAGTTCCGACGCGACGCCTATTTATCAGCATTGAAATTAGTAAAAAATCGTAATTGAGTGTGAAAAGACAAAAACACGCCTGAGCATGATATCTACAAATACAGGAAGTAATTCGTGAAAAATTTAATTGATAATCTGCAAACGAGACCAAATGCTACTATTAAATGTTTACAAAGGGTTTTCAGCATCATCGACCATAGAATTTAACTCGAACGATTAAGCGTTTGGCAATAAATGCAGCTAAAAGTTGAGATTATCTACTAAATATCTAAAATAAAATCGGTATTACACAAGAATCTATCCTCAGCCCACTTGTCTTTTCACTATATATGAACAGCATTCAGTACATTGAATTATCGTGTGAAATTGTGCTAGTTGTGGACGATACACTGCTTCTTTATTCTGAAAATGATGGCACATCAGGACCCCATAAAGGCTGATTGATGTCTCAACTGGCTCCGGAAAATTAAACTAATTCTTAGCATCAAAAACTCCGAAAATATTGTAATTCAGCTGATAAACAATTGTCCTGTGTGTGAACCCAGCCAAAAAAGTGGAATACAGATAGGAAATTTAAATTCATTCAAATTTCTAGGACTAGTACTAGATTATACAATGGTATGGGCAAACTATATAAATAATATCAGTGGTACTTACGATAGGAGTACTAAAAAGGTTAAAATTTGTTCCTTTGACCCTCCAAACAAAGCATCGGGTTTATTGGGGGACTAATGATACAAGCCACTCAAGGGCTGTTTGAGCACAAGCTTGTCCTTAAAGTAACGGATGTTAACGAAATCTCTGATGAAATCGAAGCTATAGAAGGCAGATAAGATTTATCTTCTCGGCGCAAGTGGTAATGGGTTAAGACATTTAAGGCTATATTCGTATGATGGTAGATTGCTGAAATCATAAGGGTTGAAAAGATCTCTCAGAGCGAAAAGTTAGAACTGCTTCTGAACAGACTCAAATCTCTGGCTGTGAATTTGGAAAGCCGAGTTCCAAAAAGTATACACATAATCAACAGGAAGACGCACGAGTGAAATGTATAAGGAATTAGTAACCCAGTAACCTAGAGATTCAGAAACTCTTGAATTTGTCGCTTAATAAAGCCAAATCATTTACGAGAATTACATTTACAATTTCACGAGAGAAATTGGATAAATCTCCTGACTGTCGAAACAGATGGCGGAGATGAAGGAACCGTAGCGTCTAGGGACTAACTCGATTCGACCCTTTATCAAAAATGCGAGGCTACAAACTACAACAAAAATTTTCCGCGCTCTTTCTGCTATATTTTCGTCTTTTAGTAGTTTTAAGTCAGGGATCAATCGCAGGTATTTCAACCTTTGGTTTAGGTTAATTTAGACTTCGTTCAATTTTGGCACGTCCAAACAAGGAACTTCACACTTTCTTGTAAGCACTACTAGCTCCGTTTTACTGAGTTTTGTAATGAAATCGTATTCCTGGCTCTAACTAGTTAATTTTTTGTCACTGCTATGGCTATGTTGAATGCATAAGCAACCGTTTGGCCGTCATCGCAGTATAGTTTCTTCAGAGGATTCATTACCGTAATTTTCTATAAGATAGGAGAGAGAGCACCACTTTAGAATTCAAGCATGTTTACCATTCTTAAAAACCTTTATATTAGTTTTATACATTGACCAGTCATTAGATCTTTTTGCGTTGTTAAATACTTTACTTCAATCTCTCCGTAGGGTGATGATTTCCACATTTCACTATAAGTGAAGAAGCACTCAATCCACCCAAAGAGGATCCAAACGTGCTTCCTTAGATGCAGAAATTGAGAATGCTAGGCAAGATGTTGACCACTTCATTCAGATCCTGTCAATATTTTAAGTGGTCGGCAGCTCTGCTCGCTAAGGCACCAGATCGAAACAACGATCTCGTATTGTTGGTCTTGTGTTGTCTTAACAGCTGGCGACTGGACATAATACAATTAAGTGTCCCACTATTGCTTTAGGTGCAACTAAGCATAACACCAGCACTTTAGAAAATAAGAAAAAATGTGGCACTTAAAAGAATAATGGAATAATTAATATCGCCTTCTCCCACATGTATCTCCCTATCGCTTTAGCTACGCATTTGCTTCAAAAAACAATCCCCAGAGCTTTGGCATTATCATAGAAAAAAAAAATCAATGCTTCCCAGTAAAGTGAAGTGAAGTTCGGATCAGAGACTGGAGCTTCGTATAGTCCTTTTTTTTTTTTATTCTTCTGTAAGATCTCAAAAATTTCCCTGTTTCTGTGCAATACAATGTCAGGAATTAATTTTGACATTTTCTCAAATAATCAAAAGCCTAGGAATTTTCTTTCTGTTCCTTGCCGAGAATTGTTACTTAATGCCGTGCTTCTCGTAAGGAGAACATAAGGGTGTTTAGGGTAAATCTATGGTACAAGAGTTGGCAAGGCCTAGCATCTTGCTTCTGAGGGTGTCATTCCTAAAACTATATCGTGCCTCAAATTATAAAGCAAAAATATATTGAGCACGCTAAGATGCACTGGGCTGGGGAACCTTTTTATACAATTGTAAGGCAGTCTGAGACTTTTATGGTCGCGTGCCACAGCAGGCTGCTGATGGGTTTAACTCGTAACGCTCTTCGCTGACTAGTGGCCGTTCTCACGGACCAATGCCTCATAGAATGGAACGCACAGCGTTTGGGTGTAGGGCTCAATATTTTTTGTTGGAGATATAGCTCAGAGGCTGAAAAGGAGTCCATCTAATTTGCCAGTGGCCCGTATTGGCAAGAAAGAAGAATTACCTTTTTTCCGGGACCCTTTCTTTCAAGTCTGACTGATCTTTCCTTTTCAGTTCACAAAAGTTTATAAAAAGAACCAAGTGGTGTCCAGAATGCAGTCGCTAAGGGGCAGGATATCCGTGGCATCTCAACGGGCCTTTAAAGTACATATGTGTATTTTTCGACATAACCTAACCTAATCTACAATACCGTATCGAATTTCGGCTGGATAATTACCAAAGCTGAAAAATAATCTTCTGAGATTCCTTTTAATTTGCATCATAGGCTCAATATTCAAGATACCCCTCCTAAGCCATTGCCGAAATTTCATTACTTTATTCGGTTTAAAAAAAATATTTCGGTTTATGTTTTTCATTAAAGCATGAAAACAACTTTGAGCTATTTTCATAAGGTACTTGCGAAAAATATGAATTATTGATAACTCTCAAATTCCGAGGACCCTAATTGGTTAATATACAACGAATCAAAACATTTCATGCAAAGACCTATAGATTTTGAACAAAAATAGTAGTGAGAATATACAAAAAAATTAAACTGAACAATAATATCTTCATCTTAATCTAAAAAAATGTCTCAACCATTTGCAACAATAAAAGTATTTATGTGCACAACAAGCAATAAAAGTAGGATTTGAAATTTCACGCGAATCTTCTTTCATACGAAAACGATCTTATAGGCGTAGGTGCAGTATTATAAATTGCCATTTCATTTTTTTCAATATAGCCACAGATCTGATGTTTTCATTCTATTTTAAGTTGCAGCTAATTAGGCAGAAAAATCACTGAAAAATAAATCAGTCAGCAAAAGAAGCTCTACAAACTGAGAAAACGAAAATACTCCTTCATACTAGGAGAGCAATATACGTTTGCATGCTGATTTTTTTTTAGACTTGTGGAGAAGGTTGAGTGATAAAATTAAATGTAGCTATGGGGAAAACATGAAACGGGGTCGAGCGTGATTGAAAGTCAATATGAAACAAAAAAATTATATGTTTCAGTGATTTTAGAAACGAAATAGCAGAGGCTTATCATTAAATTTAACAATTTCATACCTGACGCAGAAGCAGTGAGTAAACTTATTTATTTACGGTTTATGACAGTATGAAAAAAGAATATTCATTTAAGGTGTCTTGACTACCTAGCAATTGTCTTGACCAAAATATTCAAAATAAGCTTTTACTAATTGCTATCTGGCTCTCAAAAAGAAAACTAATTTCCAAAAATAAATTAAAATTGTGTTTTTATTTTTTATAAAAAAAATCTACTCTCGTTTGAATGAAAACCACAAACAGTTTAAATAAACACACCACAATGTAACAATACAATAAACCAGCACCTTTACCACCTCTTCATTCGATCACAAAACGATTTCCTTCAGTTTGCATCTCACTATTTTAATTCAAATGCATCCATCACTATGCCAACAACGCAACAACCATCACTAGATATTTCTTGCAAATAGAAGCTGAAATCAATTTATTTGAGAAAATCTGATTATATATATAGGCCATTTGTTTGCATGATTGAGGCGAACCCGAGAGGAGTGTACTGAAAGGAATTGCAAAACAGTATGTATAGTGAGGCCTTTGAATGAAGAAGGCCGATTCATCTGACCGGCTGTCCGTTATCGACAGAGCAGGGAGGAAATCTAATGGAGGGTAACGAGACTGAAATGAAAATCGATTATGCCTATATACATATATATATAAGTGTCAGCAATCAGCATGAATGACTGTTATATTTGTAGCTTTAGCGACTGCAACAGCCAGTCAGCTTCCGGGTGCACTTTGCAGCGGATGAACAGAGTGCAAATTATTTTGGTCCTTCTTCTGATGTCCTTGAACGTGATTATGGCCATGGGAATATTTATGATACAGGCAATGTTTCAATAATCCATAGCCAAAAAATAGTCCACTTTTAATCAATATTTTTGTAAGAGTTGATATTGGGATGTTTTTACAAAGTAAATGTAGTTATGTAAGTTTGCAGGATATGCAACAGAACGCCGATGGAAGTTGGGAGACTGACATGTAGCTACGTGAACTCGTAAACGGATTATATGATTTATGTGATTCGTTTTGGATATGGCCACTGGGCTGCAAACGTATACGACTTTCGGTGATTTAAAAGGGAAATTCCCGAGAGGATCAAAATAAATACTGGATACAGTTCGAAATTTTTGTTAATGTCAGTAATCTTTCAGTTTTTACAAAGAAGAAACCAATGGTTTGATCGAGGTAATGCTAAAGCTTTAAGTGATATCTTTTGATGTGTATTTTTTGTACCTTTCACAAAGAAAAGACACAGGCGGGAAAACTAAAGTTATTTTCCATTCAAATTGATTGCATAATACTTTATAATGTGGTAATCTTTCACTGAGCTGCGAGCTTTGAGCAAAGCTAGGTTAAGTACAAAACAAATGATAGAGTGACATCAATCGCATTTTCAATTTAATGATGATTTTCGCTTATTTTTTTTTCTAAAATTACTGAAACGTATCATTTTTCTTTTGTCCCAGATTGACTTTCAATCACTCTAATCTTCCAAAGTTTGGCTCAACTGTAGCAATGGCTTTAATATCGACAGCACTTCATGTTTTCCCCATAGTTACATTTAACTTTATCCTTCAACCGGAACCATCAAGTCTAAAAAAAAATCAGCATGCAAACGGAATTCAAATATATTGCTTTCCTTGTATGAAGGAATATTTTCCATTTCTCAGTTTGCAGAGCTTCTTTTGTCGACTTATTCATTTTTCAGTGATTTTTTCGCCCAATAACCTGCAACTTAAACTAGAATGAAAACATCAGATCTGTTGCTATATTTAAAAAAGCAAAAAAGGTCATTTATAATACTGCACCTACGCCTATAAGAAGGTTTTCATATGAAAGAAGACGCGCGTGAAATTTAAAGTCGTATATTTACTGCTTGTTGTGCACATAAATATTTTTACTGTCGCAAATGGTTGAGACAATTTTCTAGATGTAGATGAAGATACTTTTTTCAGTTTAAGTATTGTTTTTCATACTCCAATTAATATTTTTGTTCAAAACCTATAGATCTTTGCATGAAATGTTTTGTCGTTGTATATTAAACAGTTAGGATTCTTGGGATTCGAGAGCTATGAATAATTTGTATTTGTCGTATGAAAATAAATCAAAGTGGTATTCATGCTTTAATCAAAAATTAAAACCGAAATGAATTCTGAAGGCGTTTCAAGCGTCGATATAATAACGTTTGCAAATTTAAAAGGGAGAAATAAAATTGGTAATAACTCAAATTGTGATAATTTGTGACAGAGTAGTGAAATGAATACGGATTTTACAGGAAGCAATGATGTTAACAAGGTATAGACTAGAGTGTTTTTTATAAACGTACTGGTAACTATGTAAACACGGCAAGCATGGAAAGAAAAAGCCTCCAAATCATCGACCCCCTTAAAAAAATTTCGTTTTTATTTTTGCAAAAAAAAAATGCAACTTATTTAACAGCATGTATTGGTCTTGAGCACGGCCAAGTCTGATAGAATTTTTGTGACTATGCTGGCAATCTTGTGGCAGTGATGTCACTTTGAAACATTGCTGCGAAAAATTAAAGCTTCATGCCCTATAGCTTCGCATACAGTTATCTAATTTGAACGAAATTCTCACAGTTGATAAACCTGATTGTAAGCCAACTTTGTTAGGATTTTGGTTGAAAAACTAGAATAGGGCTGCCATCGTTTATTTCATCTAGTGATGCTGCCATGAAAATTTCAAATAATAATGAACTTGTGGCAAAGTAAGTAACGAATACTTGAATTTCATAAATTTTTAATTTTTGCGGATAGCAGCCCTACATTTCTTTCTGAACTTTCAGCGCAGTTATCGGAACGAACCGAAATTCGCAGGGTGGGTTAACCTTATCGAACGACAGAATTGGTATAACTCATAGTGCGAGTATCAAAGATTTTCCAGAACCAGGCATTTTTTCCGTTGGATTTTCTTAGCATGGACATCTACATTGAAGATTCGAAACAAATGCTTAAATTTACCATGTTTTGCAAAATTTTGCGAATGGCAACTCCAAAAATATTTCTATGTCAATAACTTCCGATGTTTTTATCTGATAAACTTAAAATTTACAAGGTGTGTTGACGTTAACATGATGACATGTGGTTACACTGCTGCTTAAGTGTTACCAGCACTGAGCATCTTCATCATTCATGATATAGGAGGTACTGCTTTCGAAGCTTTATAAGATAAGCATCCGATACAGTAGCATTTGACAGGAAAATATTTTCAGTCCCCTAGCAATGATTCCTATGTTTGCTATTTTGTTTTCTCCCTCGCTTGTAGCTTATTTTGATCCCTCTAATGAATTTATTAATCCTTTTTTAACTCCTTTTTATTGCATATCCTTCTAATACTATCCATTTTCCTTATATCAAGTGGCAGAATTGATCTCGATAGTATAACTAACATATTTGCAAACAAATCTCTTTCAATTTTTTACTCTCTTACTTTTTCATTGGGTTCCTCTGTCTATACATTTAAATCAAAGACTATCTCTCGGTGTTTTTTTTTCGGCATTCAAAATCAGCCAATATTTTTCCGAAACTAAACTCGGGTGATATTGAAAACGTTTCCAACTATCGTCTTATATTCCTCCTATCCTGTTTTCTTCAACTTTCTTTGCTATTATGCCTGCTCTGCTGTGTATAATCGAGTGTCAAACGTGGAACACGACTTTATCAAAGGCCGCTTCACTTCAACTAATTAAGTGAACCTTGTGTTCTTGACAATGGGCACCAAGTTGATTTAGGTTAGGTAGGTTAGGTTTAACTGGCTGACACAGGGCCGCACATGATCCATTTGCTCCGTAGATAAATGGACCCGAAGAAGGAAACTTCAGTCCAAACGGCCATTGCAGGCCCCGGACTTTTTTGCGAACTGAAATATGTCATTCAGCTTCAACTCCGCTACATGTGAGAGATCCACCAGCCAGGGCTCACCAAAGCAGTGCTGCCTGGTTTTCCCCAGCGATTCGAGAAAGTACTTACTCGCTAGGAGATTGTATGTCCCCCACATGATTTTGGTTACCTTGCAGGTCTGAGTTGCACGCCATCTGCACATCGCACCTTGCATCATATTGGAGTCGATTGAGTATTTGATTGTTTGAATTGGTTTCCTTCAATGCCTTTGTGACCAGGAACCCTGAAAATTCTGATCCATCTGTTGTTGCCCAGTCTATTCAGGGCCTGAATGCGGTCAAGTACACACTTCGATTTGTATTTGTAAGACATCAGAGCTTTAACCACCACTTGACTGTCTGTAAAGATGCTGATTTCTTCACTTGTGGCATCTCTGGCGTATCGCAAAAAACTGCGCTTGAAAAGTACTACAGTGATTAGGAAGCCTAAAAGCTGCTTCTATAGTTACATCTGCAGAAAATGCTGCAGCAATCACTCCGGCAGCTGTTTCAGAGCCGTTAGTGTAGATCCTAAGAGCTGCTGCGCCCATTTGCTGAATCCACTCCTGCCCATCCCCCCACAGTCACTTGATATCTCCGCTCGAAGCAAAGAGTGGGGACCAACTAGTCGGTGCTACCTGCGTAACCAAGTTGATTTGATACATACTGATTTCTCGAAACTTTTCGAAAATGTCAGCTTTTTTATTTTACTGATAAACTTACTTGTTTTGGCACGTCAAAGTCCTAATTTCTCCTGGTTTTCACCTTACATCCTCTATCTTATCTACAATGTTATGTTAAATGTCTGTTCTTCCCCACCTCTTAATTCATCTTCTGGCGCTCCACAAGGGTATCTTCTTGGCCCACTTTTGTTTGTCTATTTCATCGATGATTTTTCTTCTGTATTTCCATCCAAGGACTTATTTTATGGATCTTAAGGATCCTAGACTGTTTCGTAAAATTGTGTCGGTCAATGTCAGATCTAAAAGTCTTAAATGCATGGAGTACCAGGAACTCCCTCCCTCATAATGTATGTCTTAGGAGAGATTTGCATCAACATTTTGTATTTACTACAAAAATGTCTACACTTTTTGCCTCAGCTCGTATTTGTTCCTCCTAAGTGTCGTTCCATAACGACAGTGAAGACAGTCCTCCGAATTCCTTAATATGAAAAAGAATCGCCATACAATTTGAACTATTAAAATTAAAGACGTGATATCTACATCAACATTCACCACAGTCCAAACCGCTCCTCTATTGCTAACATGACCAAAAGAGCTTTGGTTGACTACTTCAATTTATTCTACTCGATTTAAAACGATTGTATGAAACCATCTTATCAAATCATTCAACTGACGTAAACGGTTCTCAAACGTATGTGAGATATGTCCACTTGATTCAATTCCATTTCTCTCAAAGAATGAGAAATCGATTTCCGTCCGGCAAGATTTGAGGGTATTACGTTTTCAACTCGACAATTACGTAAACTATCCACTACTTGTATCTAGTACTCGTATCCATTTCACGCAAGCATCAACAGTAGAAAATTAAAGGCAACTATTGAGAATCCGGAAAAAAGAATCCAGTTGTTTTAGTTCTTCTTATTCTTTTTGAAAAGAGAACAAAAGGAAATCTTTTATGCCAGTATCCAGTGGAAAAAATTGTATTAGCCGACTGAATGAGCCTAAAAGAGATTGATCTGGAATTTCTAATTGAAAATAAGCGAGAGTTATTCGAATAATTTTGTGACGTTTCCTGTGAAAAAAAAGTTCTCCGAGCTATTGTTTTTTCAGTTCAACATCAAATTAAAATAAAAATATTTCGAAGAATTGGTTCAAAGTATGCACCGTTGAGATTGAACCAAATAGAGTGATGAGATTTTAATATGATTTTTGTGAAAAATGTCTGATTTCACAGACGAATGCGTTGACAGGTGATGATTTCATTGAATAACAAGACTTTGTCATGTGTGCGAAAAAAAATATTTCAAAGACCCAGGGAACATATTAATATAGCGAACGAAATATTGTATCTTACCTGATTTTTATTGACGATTGAATGCACACATGTCAGCCCATTGAACTTGCGCAGCTCTTTTTATTGGTTCCTCTTCAATCTAGTTCTTAATCTTCACTATGTATGTTGTTATTTTACCATGCAAAAACTGGAATCCAGTAGTCACTGTGCTGCTTTCATTCAATTTGAACTTGCACACAGACAAGCAGAAACACTTCACTTTTTGATACACTTTTTTTGCGGATATTGCCGCTCCCTCACCAGCGAGCAATTTCGTTCATAACATCAAGGACGAAACGAGACGAGGACCGACTTGACTATTACCACTTTAGCACTGCAGATAATGATCCTGTTTTATCCGTTTTCATCTTTGTATCATTTACAAGCTAAAATTACAACCGGAAAACTACAGCACAATTTGCGTACTTTACGAAACTTACAATATTTTTAATTTCGTCGTAATGAGAAGCTGCCGTGGATTTTCTTTGATATCATCAACATGAACTGCTTCTTTGTGATGCACACCGAACGCAAAACAAAACAATCGTGTGTTTCTTTCATTAAAATAGAGGCCGCGAGATGCACAAAACTTTTCCCGGAAAATGAATAATGAAACATTGCTGAAAGACTCGTTGTGTGTTTGGAATTATTCAAGGCTCCAGTCTACGCGGTTTAGTCTGACGCGGTGTGCACTTCGTATCCATCCGCACTAAAAAAATATATTCGAATGTAGGCCGATTGAATAACTTGTTTGTCGCTGGTTGAGTAACTTGCGCGAAATATGATCAGCCTGAATGCAGTTCTGCTTGCCAGTCACTCCCGAGCCACCGAAATATGAGACCTTACGATGGTGATAAACAGACGTCGACTGAACGCTTGCATCAGCCACCGAGTCCTTTTTAAGATACGTACACACTTCAAAGCACGATATAGATTTTTTCATGTCACCCTATTCTCCACTCGCGCGACGGGGGTGTCGATTCTGTCTCGATCCACAATCCACCCGAAGAATGTGACGGGGAATCCCCGAAACCGGCCTACTGAACCAGACAATTGGCTTGGTGTTGAGTGTGTCCTGTGGGACAATCGGCTTGCATCTAATACTCCCTGTATCAAAATCACAACTGTGTCAAGATACAGGTGCGTAAGCGCAGACGCCTGGTTCCACCACGTGCTGAACGTAAACAATACTTCGGGACCCGAATTCACGTCGTAAAATATGCCACCCACATTGGGCGCGCTATCGCGAGGACGTGAGATTATAGGGTGAAATATTCACACCAAAACAAAACACCGTACTATCACGACTCCCGTTCATCGGCTTGAGAAAATCTCTCGACTGATCCCCTGTTGAGGCGAGAAAATACTTTTCGAACTGGAATTTGAACAGAGAATTGCTCGTATGCTGCACCACCTTGAATTTTCCGCACGAAGCTCACCAAATGAAAAACGAATGCATACTGTAGTCTTGGCTTTGGATGCTGTATCTCAAACTAAATTCTACGCTGGACCCGACAACTCCCCGTAATTATGTGTTTTTTTCCCGTTCGACGAAATAGATACGACGTTGCGGGGGTGACGCGTATCTAAAAGACTTAAATTTACTATCCAGTCAACAGATGACGAGATATATTCACCATTCTGGGACGAAAAGTTGCTAGCTATCAAGTTAAATTTTGCACGGTTGGATGCCATTTGAATGGAAAATTATCTTGTTTGGGCCTCGCACCGCTTATCTTTTCTTGGCTACTAGTTGTAGTGTTTTGTAGTTGACATCTTGGCTTTTAGCTCCAGTCAAGTCTACTTATGGATGGCCAACTACTTGGGATATTGCATTGAACTTGACGGTCTCTAGTTCAGCACATCTGATGGATTGTATCTGAAAAGTATCTCGCGTGCTGCTATTTTCGCCATAGATACTACACATACGGTCATTGTCGAGATGACTTGTTTGAATTGAAAGGCACTATAGTGAAAAAATTAGTTGAGATCTACAATAAACAAGAAGATAAGGAAATAAAGTAATTAACGTTTCATACTCACATAAATCTGTTGATTCGTTTGATACTTTCGTTTAAGGGCACTGTACCCGATTTGTGGCTTTCGGAGAGTCAGATATAAATTGCACACTAATCAACTCATGCCATTTGATAGCTTTTAATTTTGCTCGAAACGAGCATGAATAGCACACCACGTACGTTTCTAGATAGACGTGATTTGTTATGATATTTGCATTAGCTACCGATTACAACGAAAACCATCTAATTGACGCGGTTTCTAGATCAGATCTACAATAGACGAGCCAGTTTATACACTGAATGAATATGGTCGGGGGAGTTTTTTGTGTTTATCTTTGCGGATAAGATTGTGAATTGCGTTGAAGATACTTTTATGACTTTTTTTTTTAGGGGTTTGCTTAGATTTGCAGCGATAAATTTGCTGCGTCACGTTGCTCGTTTCGAAAAATTTGGGTTAAGTGTGAGTACTAGTTGAAATTTTCGTTAGCAGGAAATAAATTATCATTGAGTCGAAGAGCAAGTGTTTTGATTGAATGCTATCATCAGACATATACATAAAACGAGCATTGGCTTTAACAACTTTTTCGCAGATATTATGATCTAATCCAGCAAAAAATAAACAATTTATTCAGTCTGGTTTCTTATTTGGAACAAAACAGAAGCAGATGCAAATTATGATGTTTGTTTAATTTAATTGCTTTGAGTTATTGTTGAATTTCTGATTTGTTATTCGTAGAAATTTAAGAATGTTTTGTTCGGAGTAAATAAATTTATTTGCTTTTAAATCATTTTATTTACTTAAATCAAGTCAATAAACACTTTATACAAAGCACTTACAATAAAAATAAGCAGCCAATGTTTAAATTTTCCGAGTTTTGGAAATTTTTCGGATGGCAGCCCCAAATATCGTTTTATTGTTGGAAATGTCGATAAAATCCTCGGTTTGAAAGGATATATGTACATATATCGAATAAAGATTTCTCATTTATGTATTTGCATTGTGTGAGAAATGTTTGATATGAGACTACAAAAAAACTGTATTATTTCTTTCCACATTTTTTAGTCACTCAAAAATAATTTCTTCGGAAATCAGTTTTCTAGTGGTTCTGATGCGCTAGAGTTTTTCTTTTTCGTGTTGCTGCTTATACGTGCGAGGAAGAATTGAAGATGTATATATGAGTATGTCCGAAGCTTGGAAGCTCCTCATCCTGTTCAGCTCCTCATCCGTAAAGGGAGGAACATCCGCCTGGTTGACGATGATGGGATCATCAGTCCTTCGCAGATATGCTTGGAACAGTGAACCAACGATACGCTCCATGAATATCGAATCTATGGGAGTGCTAGGCTACATACAGCCAAGTCTACCAGTGACCAGTTTGTAGCCATCTTTTCACGGGTCTGAATTGAGCTCCTCACAAACAGCCTGCCATTTGGCACGTTTCGATGGTCATGGTCAACTCCCCCTTTGCCGCAATGTGAGCAGCAGATAGCTCAGCTAGAATTTTTTTGGCTCACTGTGACTTGCGATGCGTCGCGGTTCAGCGATTTCATCGTTCTACGAGTATGCGTGCTGCCTCCTACAAAAGGGTTTCCGTTTGAGCATTGAGCCTCACACGACTTGCGAATCCACCGCATGGTGCTGTCATGGTAGTGCTGCAGGAGTTGCTGGTGTTCCAGCTGTCACAGGCTCCACTTTCAAGCTTGAAATGAGCCATGCGGTCATCTCGTTCGTGTCAAGTTTAGTGGCATGCCAGCCTAGCCATTTACAGGAAGAGTGGTGGAGCCTTTGCCTGCTCTCAGTGATTTGGAAGCTGATGTAATTGGGATCACTTACAGTGTAATCTTCCATCCTCCTCCAATTGGTGTCGGGTGCCGCAATTTTTTCCGATGCCATGATGACACAGGGAATGGGTTCGCAAAATCCGGCCCTTCGGAATATTGGCGTCGAACACGTATTCAACACCAACAAACTAAACCTCGATGCCATCTCGACTATGTGCCGTCCACGAATGTTTTCTGTGGGCATGTCCCACTCCAATAACCCTACATTGAAGTCACTCCCTACAATGACATTGGCGGCGATGCCACGGATAGAGTCTTCCAGTGAGCTAAGCTTGTCTTCAAATGTCTGCATTGAGTCATTCGCGTAGTAACATTCAGATTAGACCGATAAACAGTGGAAAAGAGGGCAGATTTCCTTCGAAATATTGATATACATATGTCAAGAAATTAAAACTCTAGTTTCTAAAGGAAACATTGGTCTTTAAATTAAAATATTTTTTGCAAACTATGAAATAGTTGGTTCATATTTCAACAATATTTTACTCGGAGAAAATTGAAAACCTTCAAATAGAATTCATTCCGAAAAACCCGAAAAAATTGAATTGACACGCTTAAGCTAAGTGTTCGTTGAATAAAACAATTATGGAAAACATCCCATGTAATCCACATTTATTTCAGTACAGTGTTCGTACCACTTTGCAGTTAGCACGCTACATTTTCAGGAATATACTTAGCTAGCGGTAGCCAGAGAATGTCGTGTCATCAAGTGATTTCACAAGTGTGACTCTGCTACTCACGCTACATGTTGACCGCGAAGAGAAACGGTTGTGTCGAACTCACTCAAACTCGAACATTAGATGTCAGCTTAGGATATTCAACCAGACGACAACTGCAGCTGGCTCAGAACACCACCAAACCTTTTCATTGCAAACTACGATATTGGAACGAAACTAACTAATTGCAAAATGCTTTCAAGAACAGGAAAATTGCGATACATGTTGAGTCAAGTGAAAACCACTAAATATTGAGAAGTCGATTGAAACTCTTTGTAATGACACTAGCTGAATGGTGCTGATTTGGTTGAGAATGAAATCAAGTATCATTAAGCTTGATAGCACCTTGCTTTATGATTATTATCATATCATCTATTTAAGAATTTTAAACTCCATCGGGCGTATAAACTTTTCTGCCGCCCCGCGTACTCTACATTAGGTCTGTTCGCGTACTTTCAGTCACTGAATTTTACTGAATTTTCCTGAATCATGTGGTGGGGGAAATTCAGGTAAAGTAAGAAAACGCTCTAATTGGATTTCCTGAAAATTGACAAACAAAAGTGTCTGTTGTCGGTTTTTGGGAGAACAATAGTGATTATAAAGTCATCCTAAGCGGTGATAAATTATCGCTACAAAAATATTCGTCCTTCATAATAACATTACGCCAAAAATCGTTTGACAGTTTTCAGTAGCTCAGACCCTACTGAAATTTACTGAAAGAGGGGAAATTTTCAGTTTTCAGTAAAACGGCGTACAAAAACGGCTTCATTGCAATTAATCATAGTACGCGAACAGACCTATCATTGAGTTGCAAGGTCATTTATGCAATGCATAGTCATGTTTACGTGATCTATCTACAAAGAATATTGTAATAAAGAATATATGAAAAACTACTTTCTTCAACCATACTGCCGTGCTTAGCATAAACCTTCTATTTATATTTTAGCAACTTTCGAGATATTCAATTATTCGTGTTTTGATTTGTGCTGAAGATATATGGAGAGTGCACTTTTCAATATTGATTTTAACATACTTTCACAAAAGATAGGTTTTTCAAATTTTGTTGAATTATGTAACAGAGTATGTTATTTTCAAATCCGGTGTTAGCTCAAAAATGAAAAAATTTCAGATAGAGTGTTTATGCTAAGAACGGCCGTATAGAAGTACGTATCTATGAAACATGTGCACCAAATCGATTTTATCAGCTACACGTACATATGAAATACATACCAAAACCTCTTCATATTTTCTTAATACTCGTTTGCCTTCCTCAATCTAGTCTCAGCCATAGATAAGTCTTCGATAAAACGTGACTTTTTTCTACGTCGTTGTAATAATACCCGTCGAGAATGGACAACAATAGATCCGTAACTTTGAAGGATCTGAGCAAACACACCCCCCTCACCGTTTTCAAACTCTAGTTTCATTGCCGTCGTCATTCGTCGAATACAGACTTGCATTCGCTCCACTTCGGTAATCATCAGAATTCTGCAGCAACCCAACCACTGGCACCGCTATTTTCCAACAGTTTTTCTTATTTTCCAACTGTTCTTCCAGAGTTGGTCGGTTGGACTGAAGCGTTTTGAATGTTTCGAAATGAATAACAACATCTTTCATATTCACGTCTTGCGTAACATAAATACTTGTCACGAACAGAAATGTTCTCATGCCTCCATGGTGGAACCCCGTTTGTGATGCTAGCGGTTTGTATCTGCTTCTTCCAACTGCTCTTGTTACAAATTGTTGTGCAATTTGTTACTGCTCTTTTTCATATTATCGAGTAGATTTCCATCTTTTGAATGATGAAATGAACGAATGGTGAAAGAATACTGCAAGGAATAAAATGAGTTTAATTTGCTCCTTTTTAATTATTGCATCGAAGCGTATTGAATGTTTGTATTTTACCTTTGTATTTATATAGCCATTTTAGGTTTCAGGGTTTGATGGATGCACATCGGTTTTTATTACGAAACTTATGTACTTCGAAAAAAAATGGAGGTCTCTTTTTGAGAAAAGTCTTCTGGCATGTCCTGTACATGAATGTCTATTAAAATGTAGTATTCTTATTCTTTTTATTGTTTAGCGGAAGAAAATCAAATAATCAGTCAGAACATCTATATTACGGAAAAACATAGATAAGTTGACAAATAAATTTTTATTGTTTCTAAATTATCTGTTACGAAATTATGAGCTCCAAACAGTTTAAGCCAGTAGGTTTTTAGATCTTTTACATTTATCTGCAGTTGCGGTTTAGGTATAAATTTGCTAATATTTGGTTTTTTAAAATTTCTGCCAAAAAAAATTTCAAGAAATTCGAGTTAAGCTTTTCACTACTCTTGTTTTTTTAAAAATAATACATTCATCTAACGAACAACTACAATATATTCCTAATCTCTAAATAACATACGTACACCTCACTTCGAAACCATAAGCAAAACGACATCTGATAACCTTCAAGACCTTGCAAACTTTACTCAATTGGAATTAAGCGAAACAGAAAACTCACAGATCTCAGCTTGTTGCTTGCTTGTAGGAAAAAAAATGTATGTACCTACTATCTCTCGCTAGAGTACTATGTACAGAGGATTAGCATTGTTGAAATGAAATCCCAATTGACAACCACAATGGTTGGCTGGTTAACTTAAGCTATATCCGATTTCAGAGACACGATAGATGTGATTTGAAGTAGCTTAACTATAGCAAGACTTGCACTTCTACTGAAAATTGCGTACTTACATAAACCTTTGTTGCGAAGAAAGAAACCAACTTTTTAATGGCTTTTGCTGTGGTTGGATCATCGTTTGAAGCTTACTCGAATCTATTTACACCTCCAGATTAATAATTGTATTTAATTTCAATTTGCATTTGAGCATTAGAGCGTGTCATTTTAATGGCTAGGATTAAATGCAGTGAACAGTAGAACAGAGGCATAGACTTTAATAGTACACAAGATGCACGTATTTGTTCAGAGGGAAGTAATCAAGATCCCTGTGGGTCTCGATTGCTTCCTATTATAACAAAGAGTTGAAGGTGTAGCATTTTATTTTGAGCAAATGCATTTGAATGCAAATTCACCAATATTCCTTTGCATAATATATTTTAATAAAATCATTTGCCTAATTTAGTTACTCGTAACAGCGCTTCTACTGAATTAAAGTGCCACAGTTTATTTGCTTTGACCCAATTAGCTTCTTTAGGGCAAGACTTTGGCCTTTCAAATACCTTCTTTTGCCAGTGTTCGCCAGGAATAGTTGCAGTGAAGATAGAACCTGTGGGTAATGTTTTGATGGCGATATATATATATATATATATATATATATATATATATACATATATGTAGAAAAAAGTTTCCACTTTAAGTTAGCTTCCTCCTCTAGTCGCGTATGGCAATTTATAGTTTACCTTATAATTTTTTCCAATAGGATACCCTTAATTCAATGCCCAATTACAATACAAAGAAGGCAAGAGAAGATATCGCAGAACTAAGGCTGAAAGAATTAAAAAAGTCATTATCTTGTCAGTATAAATGTCCTGCGTCCAACCCGGTAGGTGCAAATAACGGAATGGCAAGAAGAGAAGGTAAAACGAGAGGCAAACTGTACAAAATAAGCGAGTAAACCAACAACTGGAACTAGGCTTGACAACCCTTCGAAAATGCCGGCAAATAATTGGTTATGCGGGAGGAAAAACAAAAAGGAAATTGTCAAACCCCGGACGGAGCCAACCCTGACTTATGCCGCTTTCCCAAAGGAAATTAAATCGAAAGAAAAGTCTGAAAATACTTCAACCAAATTTAAGTCTATGCGGCAGACTTGGTTATTAGACATCCGTATGAAACTTGGGGGGGAAAAGAAACACAAAAGAAGTCTTGAGGGAAGCAAATAAATCAGAGGGAAGCAAATAAATGAGAGAGAAGACCATCATCTTTTGTATCTTAAGTGAAAATGAAGCTTATGTGCAAGCATCTCGTCAATGAGATGAACTAGACATAAAAGACCTAGGCGAATCACAGTAGCCAGTAGACTACTATTCTGGAGATACAGGAGAGAATAGCGAGTATTTTTTTTGGGGCAGCAGAAGATCCAACTTAGCTGGAGATATTGCAGAATCGGCCGAAAAATAGTCATTGCACGCTACTATTCGAGCCTTGAAGAAACGGGCATGTTGCTGGAAACAGCGAGAGACCAGGTGGAGTTACTTTGTACTATAAGTGCGGAGCGGAAAACTACAAAGCTGGCAACCTTTCGGTGTCGTGGGTACGGATACATCATTCCAGATGTTTCATTTGCCCCAGAGGGCTTGGTAGCTTTCAATTCGGAAAAATACCCATCAATAGTACATAGCGTCTGAAGTAGCGTCTGATGTGGAAACAGCATTATCTCAATATGGTATATACTAAGGCAATGGCTGGAGTCCTACCAGCAAGAGCAGAGGCAAAAGACTGGACGAACTCGAATAAAAGAGGGAACGATAAATCGCTCATTGCGGGAAACTGGATCGTTTTGAAAAATTAGCCTCCATAAGCAGAATCAAATCGAATGGTCTTTGTGGGATGATTAAAATTTAAAATGTTTCACTTGGTAGTTTCGAAAGTATGCACTGGTTTCTCATCATACATCAGCTCATAGTGCCTGCCTAACTGATGTGACATTTGCAGTTGCGGACTTTAAGTTTTTGTTTGTTGTCTATGTTAATTTATAGACAAGAAGGGAACCGCGATTTCCAATTAATTCTCATCAGTGTCAGAAACAACACCATACAAATATCAAACCGGCTATGAATCAGAGGCCACGCGCAACAACTTCAAAACAACTTGGTGAGAACGTACTACTAAACATAAGCAGCCACTGTCAATCAACGTCACCGCAACAGCATCAAGCGTAAGAGTGCATCGACAAGGTTTATCAAGAATAACTCCAATCCGACTAGCCACTTTTTCTTACAAAATACGGATTCAAGCTAAACATTGAAGCTCCAAATAAAAAACTCTTTCATCTCTTTTTTATGTACATTTTGCTTACAATACATATAATTTATTCGAATGGCACATTTCTCAGACACCATTCCTCCTGTGCCACGACTCATCGCATATTTCGTAATAGAATTCCATTTAGCAAAAAAGAGTAGAACTACAGAGCTTGTTGTGTGTTTCGTCTACCTTTAGGGCCAGTTTATTTTACCAAATATAAGACATCCCTGTAAAATGTACCTGAGCTGTGAGCTCGATGGAGTTGAAGACAGTTAGGAAAGTGTTTGTCAGCCCTGACCAGGAGATTTTGTATGAAGCTCTCAAGAGGGCTGTTATGTCGCAGCTATCAGTCAGCGATTCAGCCAAACTAAAACTCTCGTCAGTCTAAATCACCGGCAGCCTTCCTTTCCAAATGCTGCAGAAGATCAAGCATCTTTAAAGTTTCTCACTATTTCTGGCTGCAATGGCTTTGGAGCGTACACAGGTTATTTTAGCTTGTGCATCGGCAGCGAGGCTTGGCAAGCTAGTGTAAACGGCTGGTTCAATTGGCGAGGTATTTAACCAACCTCAACTACATGAAGTCATCGTTCCTGCACTGCAGTCACGGTTGACTGAGCGCAAAAAACTAATTGAATGATTAGCGACAATTTTTGACACAGCTGCAAACATTTCGATGCTTCCTCTACTAACAATCGGAATGCTACCTACTTCCGGTCTTCAGCTTACTCCGGTAAACCAGTCGGCTATGAACAACTACGGACTTCATCACTTCCGCTGTCTCTAAAGCCATTTTAGCCACATAATTGTTTTTTTTATTTTATTTCAAGCCAATCAAGGCATATAACAAAAGATAATAACAAATCACAATTTGAATTAAATATAAGTTTTTTTAAACTACACTATAACAAATTAGCATAAATAATTTTAAGTCCATATTCCAAACTTATATTTGGTTGTCAATTTGAGGAATTTATAAGGAAAAATGTTTTTTTTTAAGATTTTAGAGCCTTGAGTAAAGCATATTTGAAACTTGTCTAGGGAATAGATAAGGACTAGTAGTTGGAAAAATTGTTAAATATTTTGCAGCATCTATTGATGGGCTCCCTGTCTCCATAAACAGTACGATGCTGATGTTCATTGAGAAGACGTGTATACCTAGTACGTCTTACAGGGTTATTGAAAGTGATTTTATTCGAAAGATACTCAACGTTGATCAAGCCCCTAATTGCATCAAAAATGAAACATGAGCATAATACCATTCTCCTCGAAGAAAGTGTCTCAAGGTTTAAAAGGCTTAATCTGTAATTATAAGATGGCGTGTGGGTTGTATATATCTCTCAAAGCAAAAATGACAAACTGCTTTTGGGTGGATTCCAATCTATCGCTATAACAGTTGAAAATTGGATTCCACACCATGCAACTATATTCCAATATTGGGCGAACTAAGGATACGTAAAGAGATTTTGTAACCCATAAGTTCTTAAATTCTTTCGCACGTCTCTTAATGAATCCTAATTGCTTGCTGGCTCTTGCTACAACTTTGTCGTACTGAAGATTGAAGCGCAGAACTGCGTACTGAAGATTGAAGCGCATCTAGAACTCTACCACAATGGGCTGGCCTTTATCTAAGCAAATGCTATAGGTCCAACCAGTCATGATTCTACTTACGCGGCGAAGCATATGCGCCGAGGTAAACCACGCATAGCATATGTTGCTCCCAAATATAACTTTCCGAGCTGCCAGAAAAGTGGCATGCACATTGGGCAACTTTTTGCTCAATTGTTGGTATGAGCTGTCCGTTTGTAAAGTGGAGATGAGATACGACTTGACATATGTTCGCTTATGCACTGTATGAGCACTAATGTTTGCTCATGCTCAGAAACCGGTTGGTTTTACATTTGCTTATGTTCACAGACTTATGTTTGGTTTGGGCTTATCCTGCTGTATCTTTTAATTTATCTTTCAGCTAGGCAGACATCGTAAAAACTTTCGCAACTTAGCGTTTTAACTGACACATCTACCAAACTACGGATTCATGTTTTCCTTCAAAAATACAAATGCAGGGTTATTTCAAGTCTGCAAACACAAGTTAGCATACCACATCCTCCAAAAGAGTCGAAATCATACTGCCTAAGAACGTGATAATTTTGTGTTGGTTAAAAAGGAGTTTGATTTCCTTCTACAACAAGGTATACACCTCCTTCCACATGGTCCGTCAGGCCGATTGGGAATGCCCACCTTGCAAGGACTACAAACGCCTTAAAATTATGACCTTCATGGGTAGATATCCGGCTCCCATTATTCAAGACTTTTATCAAGAACGCCATGGCAAAACAATCTTCTTCAAAATAGATCTAATTAAATACCAAGGCTTTTAACAGCCCCTTGGTTTTTATCCGGCCCAATCTAGCAAGGGAAAATAGAAATAAAGTGATTACGACCCTGAACTTTTAACGGCTTATCAGAGTATTGTTAAGGATACTTTTTTTTAGGCCGAACCACAAACCAAAAACTTCTTTCATTTAAGCTAAATCCAGAAAAGGCAACGTCTCGCCAAATTAGACATCAAAGTTACATGTTTGAGTTTTTTTCTGACAATCGACATGTCTGTGGCTCCAGCAACATTTTTGCTCACAACTCCCTTTCTTAAAAGAAGCCATTCATTTGAGTACTCTCCACTTTGCCGAAAAAGCTTCGTCCAGAACATCAGACAAAGATTTTCAGGAGACCAAAAACAGCTCGAAATGTAACATTCCATTTTTTGTGAAGTGTCTGGTTTAACCATACAACCTTACGTCTTTCTAAAGTTAAATGTAAGGTGTGCTTGGAAAACAACAAACTTAGCCTGTTCTTTGGGCTTAAGGCAAGCATGTAACAACCAAATTCATCTGACCTTCCTTGAACAAAGATATTGCCACTTGGGCCCGAAAATGTCTAGCTTGTAAATAATGCAAAATAGCCAAGAACATGAGCAAAACTTTTTAAGTCATTCACATTGATATAGTTGGTCCTTTAAAGCACATATTCGTTGGCTTGATGCAGTTATCAGAAATTACTACTGTTTGAAACCAAAGAAACAAAATTATTTACGGTTAAAAAACAAAACGGTATTGCAATTCATTATATATAAAATTTATTTTTGAAATAAAGTACATGAATAGTCGATTAGGCACCACGTTGCCAACACCTATCGCCTATCATCGAACTCTTTAGTTCATAATCTAATTAATCCACAGTTGTTCCACTTCTTTGTGATAATAACTGTTTGTCTTGAAGCCCTCTTAGCATTATTTTAATTATAATTAATTTTAAGTTAGATTCTAAGTATTACTCAAGTAAAGTCCTTTTATCATTACAATATTATAATTAATCTTCCGTACCCTTTTTGCTATTCTAGTTGTTGTTCTAATCCCCACTTTGCTAGTAAAAGGTTAAATTAAGTTTTTTTGATCTTAGGGTTTTTTCCATTTCTCTCTCACTTGCCATCATATATTATTCGAAAACAAAAGTTCTCCTTGATCGCCACTAATTCGTCGCTTATTACGCAAGAGCCCAGGCTCGTATCGCTGTATTATTTAGTTCTAGATTGAGCTTTCATTATACGTTGTAATGATTGGTTGAATAAATAACTTAACTTAACTTAAGTAAGAAGATATAGTGTAAAAATCAAAAATTGTTTCAAAAGTCATTGACTATGCTTGAGGGTGCTCCAGTTACTGTTAATGTAGAGCAACATTTACTTAAACGACTGTAGAACAATGTTCCGTTCCACATTTTCATCCGCCGTTACAACAAATGTCTTTTCAACAGCAATTCAACAACCATGCAGACACTTCAACTCCATCAGCATCCGCTGTCACTCTTGGAGCTTTGTCGGTAACGTAATATTTTAGAATATTTTCCATTTAATCAGAATCAACATCGGTTATTCGAGTTACATGCTTTTGTTGCAAGTACACTACTGTTATTATGCATGTATTTCAAAATAAGGTCATGCATAAATAAACCACCATGTGTTTTGATCCACCAGGAAATGTTTAATGTCCCGATTTTATTAAAATAAAATTTTTACAGAAAACTTATATTACAAAGTATACATAACAGGAATTTTACAGTTTGCATTACGTAAGACATTTTGAATTAAGTAACTGAATCCTTTTAATACATTTTGTAGCAAAAGTGATTCTAAATAATATGAAATCCATACGAATTCCCAAGAATTGCAGAAGAGGATAAAGCGGTTTATTGCACAGCATTGTCCAGTTTAGATGCTGTAAATCTTCTCCAAGAAATTGAAGGAATAATACAGCTTTGAAAAGAAAATGTATGAATTAAAAGTTAAATTTAATTCCTTTGGAATGTACAATTTCATTAACAAACTTTCACTTCCGCACAGACACCCACAAAATTGACTAAATTGCGTGATTCTATTGCTCTTGAAATTCATGAACGGATAATCTGGTTTGTAGATTCATACCCACACAAGTGAAAAGTTTTACATAAAAGATAAAGAATTTTGTCCTTAAATTTGAGTCTAAATTTGTGTCGATTACCTAAAATCTGTATAAATAATTTTCATGGAAAACCTGATTCGATTCAGGTATCTTTTATTACATTGGCATTGCATAATATGACAATGACGTGGCCAGTTCGGCTGAGTCAAAATTGTTCTTGAATAATGCTTTATGAATAATTGCCGGAAAAAATCATGGTATCATATTTTAACGGCTTCGAGTATCTCATTAAATGAAATCATGCACCCAGAAATGTGCAGAAAAACGAATGCTGTGCACAGTTATCCAAACAAATAAGTGAACTGACAATAGCATTGAGCTGCTGCTCATTTCGACCATGAGTTCCAAATTAAAGTGGAAAATTTTCAAAAGCCTTTTTGACTATTGTGCCGGAATTCAATTGAAATCCTTAAAATTCGTATTTTGGCTGCCGGCAATTGCACTTGACAGTTTAACAAGAATCTGTCTTATGAAATCTTGAGTATACATAAAACCACAACAATTTTCCTGAAAAGCTAGAATAACCCTTTTCAATATCCTAGATCTCACATACAACCAATGGAATTTCAGCTCCACATTATCCCAAATTGAAGGACTCGAAAATCTACAAAACCACTACAGTTCCATTCTTTTCAGGATTGCAATCGAAAGTGGCGAAAATCAGGTGGTCAAGTACGTACTTATTACGCTTGACATAATATAAAATCAACACAAATTGGTTAAATCCCACATCGATATCATATCCTCGCCACATGTAATGCTTGTGGGCAACACACATCATGTATCCAAACTACTTATGCAACAAATTGT
Organism: Nemotelus pantherinus; assembly: GCA_963978885.1. Taxonomy (NCBI): domain Eukaryota; kingdom Metazoa; phylum Arthropoda; class Insecta; order Diptera; family Stratiomyidae; genus Nemotelus; species Nemotelus pantherinus. The sequence continues at coordinate 224,275,282 of OZ022263.1, read as the reverse complement.
AATAAGTCGAGCCGAGAGAATTCAGATTTGGACTATGAAATTCTTAGCGTTGAGCTTTGTTGAGTGTGGGAGTTTTTGGAAGACACGCGACAAAGACCACTAGCTCGTGAGGTCAGCCAGTCAAGTGACGAAATTAATAATACGATTGATACAAGCCGAAAATAAATTAGTTTTTGCTATCTGATCGTAGATTCCTTCATTCATTCGTAATAGTGACGGCAGTACTTTGAAGCTATTTTCTGCATGGCTGTTGGTGAATACTTAGAAATCTAATGAAAACCCATATGTAGAAAACTTATTTGAAATCGAACTAAGTTTTTCTTTGTTTTCAGCATGGTATTGTGTTACCACGAAACCATATTTTAATTGAAAAGCGAATCACCTGGACTAGAGAATTGAATTAGGCTCTCAAAAATTATAATACATCTCAGGGTTATTCGTGGCTAAATCCGGTTTTTTTTTTTCTGAAAAACAAACACTCCTGAAATCTCATCAATGATCTTTAAGTAACATTAGAATCTTTTAAATTATATTTTTAACTACATTTTTAATTAAAAGGGCTAATTTAGAAAGAGGTGAAATTAATTTGTAAATGTGTATATAACCACCATAACCGGTCAATTATTGCATTTGAGCTATACAGTGCAGCCAGTGATTTGCATTTGCTTCAATTGTGATATATGGACATATATGTATATGCCAATTGCTATAGAATGTACAATTTACTATGTAGTCAGTGATATCGACTACTTTCCTCACGCATGTCGTTCTTGTAAATTTTAGCTACGGTAACACTGACACTCATATCCAGGACCTCGAGGCAATACAAAAGAAACTGGGTGAGATAAAAGCGTGGATTTTTATATTTTTTGGAACCGCCAGGTTTTCGGAGTTCTTAAGAACCTAGGACAAGACTGAGTTTGAGAAATTCCTCACCACAGAAGGAGAATATAGGTGAGGAAGGAGTCAATTCGTGGGTGCCGGTGAAAGTGATAATAGGATGAGTGGATGATATTCAGGACGAAGAGCAGGTCCCGCAAAAGGCGATGATAAGTGTTACGCTCGAGATTTAGTGCAAGAGAATCAGGCGGAAACGATAGAAATCGGAAAGGTCAAACCAGTACTGGAAATGGATGACCATAACCATAGCAACCCTCTGTTCTAAACACGCTAGTTAACGCCGGTAGTGGCTAAAGGGCCGTAAATGTAAAAGTTGTGGGTGCAATTTAATTTGAAATCTGTCTCCTTGAGCTCATCCTCCAAACGGATAAAAGAACTTGAGGCATACTCAGGGGTCAGAAGAGTCAATAGAAGTATATGTGTTGGTAGTGGAGGAGCTTTTCACATGCCGCGCTGCTCTGTGCTAGAAGGAAGAAATATTAGGGACCTTCCGGAGGGACATTGCATCATTTTACCACACTCAGCTGTCATTAGCTTCGGTACAAACCATTGCAGACCTGATTCGAATAGGATGGAAATCAGAGGGGCTGTTTTTGAAGCGTATCGAAAACCTCTTGCCAGGAAGTCACCATATCTGCTAGAGTCAGATTTGGCTTACTTGGGATATTTTAAAAAGACGGAACTAGCTTTTATCCACTGGGCATATCTCTAGGAACTGCACTGGAGGCTAGAATGGTAATCTACCCAAACTGCCGGGAATCACCTCAATGGCCTCGCAACCTCAGGACTCACCCCAAAACGTACTCATCAAAAGAGCATAATCAGAAACGGACACCTCAACAAACCTAAGGAAGTAAACGTTGTGCACGTAAACGTTGCACGGTATAAAAAGCTAACAGAAAAAGAGTCACGGTGAGAGCGTTTCTAAACTAACTTATGACTTAGAGTGTGGACAAAAAGAGGCTCACTTTCAGAAGGATATTTTAAGTAGAAAGTTTTTGGGCCTATTAATCTGAGTTGCTTTAAATATCATAGTGAGCGGAGAGGATGATAATGAAAGAGCTAGAGGTGGAGTTCATAGACTCCCAACAGAGGGCCATTCACACTGAGAAAACACATGGCGCCAGACGCCATAATTTATAGACTCCTGGCGCCATGTACATAGTCGATTTAGGGATTGTGATAAAATATAGCGCCACACGCCATAATACATGGCGAAAAATACATAGGCCTACACGCCATGTACTATAGTCTTCTACGCCATGTACTATAGTCCTTCACGCCATGTACATGGCGTGGCGAACTATATTACATGGCGTGGAGGACTATAGCACATGGCGTGGAGAACTATAGTGCATGACGTGGAGAGCTATAGCACATGGCGTGGAGGACTATACTGTATGGCGTGGAGGACTATACTGCATGGCGTGGAGGACTATACTGCATGGCGTTGAGGACTATACTGTATGGCGTGGAGGACTATACTGCATGGCGTGGAGGACTATACTGCATGGCGTGGAGGACTATACTGTATGGCGTGGAGGACTTACTACATGCCGTGGAGGACTATAGTACATGGCGTGGAGGACTATAGTACATGGCGTGGAGGACTATAGTACATTGAAGAAGCAAATCAGTCAAAACAGTGCTACTTACCATAAATGAGCACACGGAGAAGTCACTTGCTTGCAAAAAACAGACGCTGGCTGCTTTTAGAGTCACCGAAGGAGCCATTCAATAATATGCGCCCTTAGCCGATTGAGAATGTTCTCGATCTATCGACGATACTCAAGTATCACTTGCTGACATTTATAGATCCCCTCACACAGTATGGCTGCGAGTTATAATTGTATTGCCATGAGCTATATTACATGGCTCATGGCACTATGTAATATGGCGTGTGGGGCCATAATTTCTGCGCCATGTAATTATGGCGCTGGGAGCTATACTGCATGGCTCAGGGTACTATGCACATAGCGTGTGGCACCATAAATGCTGCGCCATGTAACATGGGACCACGCGCTATGTAGATTCTGAGATTATGGCGCTGGGAGCCATATTGCATGGCTCAGAGTACTATGTACATGGCGTATGGGACCATAAATAATGCACTATGTTACATGGCTCTGGGTGCTATGTGGATTTTTTTCAGTGCAGTTGGCAATTGACAAGGGTTCTCAATATTTGTGCCAGCAGTGGTCCCGTTCAAATTGAGGGAGAGGATAAATAGGTTGCAAGTGTTGATGGTTCCATCTGTGCCTCATTCTTCGCCCAGCAGTTAGCCATGGTAATGGTGCTAACTGAGAGAGCCAGGTAAGACTTCGTGTGTGCTTCGCCAGAAGAGTTGGGTAAACAGCTCAAGTCTTGCTGGTTGCTGTCAAATATAAAAGAAACAACCCTTAGTCACCTGTAAGAACAGGAGTTCTGACTCATAGTCGAAGGTATTGGGTCTACCAATCGAATAAAACAAGTGGTAAAAATAAACTCAGCTCCAATTAGGCAGCGCTCAATTTCATCTGGCGTCCAGCAAACATATGGACGCGAAATTGAATGAGATGTTAGTGCCAGGAATATTTGAGGCATTCATCAGCCCTTGGGCATTACTCATATTTTTGGTAAAGAAAAAAGAATATAACTTAATGCGCAAATCGAAAAAGGTTACACAGGATGGTAAGGACACATTGACTAATAAGTTAATGATAAAATTCAGTATATATTATGGGTTAGCAATTATGAGAACTAAAATCTCAATTGAGGAGATGAAGAAAGCCGTGTGAGCAATGTATTAAAACTTGATTTCGACGGATGCATTTTTACTGCCGGAAAGTGTCAATTTGTGGTGCAAATATCAAAAGCTTAAAATCAAAAACAATGAACATACGACTCGCACGCTCTCGCGTACGCTAAATTGTAAAACAATTCCCGGATCTCAAAGGTGGAAAATAATACAGCAAAGGCTTCTAGCTAGAATGAATTGCAGGGCAGAAAAAGTTACTGAGAATGATGCCTACGAAGAAATTGAAGGCATATTATACGCCCCAGGCATAGACGATTAATGTGAAAATGAGTTTTTTTTTTTAAATTTGTTCTTGAAAGCTTCAAAGCGTTTTTTTCTCGAAGCAACGTTATTTCGTCGGCTCAGGTAAAACAAAATTTCTATCGAAATTTCTAGCAATGTTTTCAGCTTTTTAAAATTGTCTTAAGATCTTCCAGCTCAGTGTTAAAATGTGAGCACTGTGGAGCGTATGCTTAAAACAAGCATAAAATCACTTTATATTCAGCAAATTGATACTGGAACCAATCGAATTAGATTTAAACGAGCGTTTTGTAAGGCCTAAAATATTCTTGGGATCTTTACTTGCCTTTTATTTTCATTTACTTTATTTCCTCACCAAGGAAGGTACAGAATATATATAAATAGTAGATACACTAAAAACATACATACTTCAACTAACTAAACTTCAAAATTCGGGTTACAGCTTGAAAAAAGAAGATTTCTAAGGAGAATTTGAAAATCGTTGGAGAATAAAGATTACATATTCTGTTAAATATCTTATTGCATCTGTCTAGTGCCTCATTAATTGCTTATGTGGAAGAATATCATTTCTTTAACAAACGATTGGACCTTGAGTTTGCCACTGCAAAGGCCAAATTGTTTTATGGAGCTCACGGTAATTATCATACATGATCTATGCCTATTTTACAGTAGCTAAAAACAAATACAAAATGTTTAACATCACGCATATACTTCCATCTCCCATTCTATCAATCCACCTCGACATAAACACATGTTTGAATCAAATCAATTCTCAGTTCGTGGTGACATTTAACCTAACCAATGATAAGATTTGAAAGAAATTTCATGAAATAGCTCTGATTAACTTCAATTTCGCTTCCTTTTAATCTTTTCAAATATTTCACATTGACTAAGCTCCACCATGCCTTCACTCTTAACTAATAATTTTTTCACGTTATTTCAATGAAAAGCACAAAACTATTGCAAAATATCTTAGTGAAAAATCGCGAATCTCCTACACTTCAACAGTAAACAAAAAAAAACAGCAAATATTTCGAGAAACAAAGTTTCATAAAAATGAATCTTTAAAATAACTATGAAATCGTTCAAGTACTTCTGAAATTGATAAAACCAACCACAGATAATGTATTTAATTAATTTTGATGTCACTTCCTTTAATGGGTTGAGGTCATATGAAATTGATAAAAAATTTATTACATTTATTTTCGTGCAAGACATGTTCCTTTTCGAGATTATTTCAATGGCAAACAACATTCAATCTATGCATGAATTTTTTCAGCATGAATCTACATCGAATTGAGTTTTGTCAAATATCATTTTTTTGAATACATCCAACACAAAAAATGCAAAAAATGTTCATCTCTAAGTCAAATTGTTCGAACGTCATCCGCATGAAACTGATATACGTGCAGTGAACTTTCTTTCATTAAAAATTTCGCTGGTCGTTTCAAAATTAGCCATGTTTTGTTTTCGAGAAAAATTTAGGAAATGGTCGTCTGGTATGAATTATTTTGATGAGTTATTTTCAGAAAGATTTGTTTACAGATTGATTTTTAATTGTTGCTGTTCTGCGTCCGTTGAACTTGAGTAACAAGTGCATTTAGATAAACGCACACTACTGTCGATGTGCTTATCTGCGCATCAGAAAATCTTCAGCTTTGGTTTCGGTCAGTGCAGACAAACACTACGGTTATATGTACTAAAAAGCTGTATTTTATGTATCTAAGATACGCTCCTTATTTTATCTGAGATACTGTTCTGGAAATGATATGAAGAAAGAAATTTTAAAAGCTTTTCGAATAAGATGGAAAAATGCTTTATGAAATAGGAAGTTTAATTAACCTTTTATCTGATTTCAATTTCGGGCTTGTGCAGGATTAATTAATATTTCTGCGAATATTCATTTGGTGATGCTGCAGAAGGGAAGAAAGTAAATGTCAGTAGGTTAAGGGAGCATGTCGTGTGACTTTAAATGGTATCATCAGAAACATTGAGTTGAAGTAATTTAATTGTGCACATGAATGGTTCTTATTGTAACTAGTGGCTTTCATAAGCTAATTTCAATTTAAAATAATATTTGAAGTGAAAAAATTAGCAGTGGTTATACAATTTTGATAGAGGCCATATCAGCTGCACTATGAAACATTAATTATGGGGGCCACCCGATTTTAATGATTTCGTTCACCAAGTACTTGAATTTAAGCTCCAATGATGCTTAAAGAGCGACATAGATAGATCTTCTCTCTGAATCAGTATGTATCGGTCTATTGATAAGTTTAGAAAAGTTCAAATCAGGTAAACTAAAATCGAATCAAGAAGATTCGATTTCACTTACATTTTGAATGAGCCGAGGTAATTCTACAAAATGGAAGTGGTAAATTTGTTTAAAATTATTATTAAAAAAATAATTAATAATTACCAGAATTAGCTACTGCTGATATATTGTTGCTTGATTCAAATCCATAAAAAAAACCTGTATGTCGTTCAGAACGGGTTTCAAAAGCGGATTCGTTCATGTTCGCAATTTTGTGAGACTTGTTTCAGAAGAAGATTGTTAAGCGAATCTTCGAAAACTTTCCAGTAAAAACCCACCAAAATGCCTTATATTGTGCTACTCAATACTAAAAATAAAAATGTGCCATAGGTAATTTGCATATTGTTATTGCAACGAATGATGTTGACTGTTCTAAGATGGCTAGTTACAAAATGTTCAAAACAAGTATACTGTAAACACATTACAATCGAATCCGATTTTGCGAATTTTCAATGAGCTTTGAGCCATAGTTAGATCTACTAGTGTAAAAGCTCAGCGAGATTCGTGGAACGAGATTCAATTTTAGTCTGCCTGCAGTATAAGAGATTTTCGAACGAGATTCGCTTCAAGTGTGTATGCAAAATTAATCTTTGCGGGAGTTGATTGATTTTTTTTATAAATTTAAGTTTTTCTGCGAATGTAGCTTGTTTTCCGCTATATTTTTTTAATAATAAAGCTGCGTGAGTTACGATATAATGATAATGTTTTTCTGTGAGATATTGTCAGTTTTTTCATCAAATGAAAAGCATCTGCCAACATCTAATGAATAGCATCTGCCAGACGCAGATGCTATTCATTAGATGTTGGCCATTTCTCTTCAGAAATCTGTCTTGCTAGCAGTTTTTATGTGTAGAAATCCTAAAAATCAATATACCGAAAATTTTGATACATGATGATTTTGATGCTTAAGAATTTTTGAAAGATGAGATAAATGGAAGCAGCAAATCAAACAGTAGCTGTAGATAAAGGAGAGCCAGTTGATCAGCGTATTCCTAATTAGGAAAGTTATTCTGGTTGTTATTCTCTTGATTAGTTGTGGCCTTTACTGGCTTTGAATGCAAAAGTTCGTGTTTTGGGATCTGTATACAATGTAAACCTCTGGGTTTCCAAAAATATCCCAAATAGCGAAGGCATGGACTACTTGTATATACTACACTATGAGACCGAGAGATTGCCACGAGTCTTAACATTATCGCTACATAGCAGGCCCAACGGAGGTGTTGGAGACGTCTTCGATTCAACCAATTATTAGTTTCAAGAGGCGCAAGGCTAGATGTTTTGTTGGTACTGTATCTCAATTTTTCAGAAAGGGAGTGAAAAAAAAATTCTCTCAGTTCTTTGACCATTCTTTCTATTGAGATTACATCGACCCGCCCTGGAGAAGACTCAGTGCCTTTCGGTAAAACTTGATCCAGGAATTGAGCTGAAGGTCGGAGAAAGTGGTATCTCTCTTTGTTAATGATGAGACCATGGCCTTCAAACCGCTGGAACAGTTGTTCAAGGTGAACGATAAGCTCTTCTTCTGAAGTGGAACCTAGCGAATTGTCGTGGAGGTAGATAAAGCAGAATTTTAGTTATTTCATTTAATATTAATCGGTGGATGTCTCAATCAAAGCGCTAGGTTTCGAAATCTTGCATGATGTGCACGTACCTTTTGTAGAAAGTGAAGTCGGAAGATCGAACAGCACAGTATTTGTCAAGTCGATGACAAGTCCATAGTGGCAGAGGAGCCCTTAGTCCAAAATGGATCTGGAGACATCGCAAGTAAATAAACCATGAGAACTCGCGAAGAGGTCCTAGATCCAGTGTAATCATCCTTCGACCGTAGGTGTTGATCGTAGCTTGGTTTACCGCAGCAAATCAAAGATCAGAAAGACGTTTTCTTCCCATAGCAGATGATATGGTGATAGCTGTTGACATGTATTCAACTTTGGTGTGATTTCCAAAATATTTCCTGTTTTCTTTCAACCATAGCTGTCAAACTTGTTATATTACCCTTGACAATCCATAATAAGCTATTCCTAAATCTACTAGTGTTTCAATTTTGATGGCAATATGCTGTTGATGCCAATATGCTTGCAGAGAGGTATGCAATTCGTGTGAAATTTGGTATATGTGTGCGTCCACAGGGCTTTTATATGCTAAGCAATTTTGAAACTACGACAGAGACAGAGATTGGGACATGCAAATGTGTATAAAATGCAAAGCATACCTACGTGAGACTTGCGTTGAATGCAAAAAATACCTAACTGCATTCATTTACTTTATAACTAACTATTCTTTTGATCGCTTTTTTGTTTTGGTGTGAATTATTGTCACATTTCAACTGTGAAATAATATTTCAGACACAAATAAAAAAATTAGTTTCTAAAGAGAGAACGATATTTGTACGGCATCAATGTATTTGCCATATTCCCTATATGAAACTGCATATTTTGTTCGGTAATTTTCTTATTGTTTTAACCCAACACAATAACAATACAATATTTCTAGATGGTATTGGGGATGTCAGCGATTGGAAAGTGATCAAGGACTACACAAATAGTCATAGGGTACAAATTGGTAAAGCGAAGACTCGGTCACATGCGGTGAAGCATGCACATGGACGCAGGCAGTATGGAGCGTATTGTTGGCTTACTGTTCCCAACACATGCGACAGACAGCCTAGGGCAGATGATATTACCACTGTTTACCAAGGAGGAGCTGTATAGCTAGGTAGCCAGATTGATCCAGATTAGAAAACGAAAGGCACCAGGTGTGAGTAAAACTGAATTTATGCAGTTCCTGTATAGTGGCTGACAGCTCTCTTCCTTGATCAATTCTAGAACAGCCGAGTTCACCCAATTCAGGCTCAACTAATTCATGTGAAAGGCAGAACGGTGGATGTCCAACTATGATCTCTAGCTGGCACTGCTCAAGCTAGGGAGAGTCATGCTATCGAATCGGATGCAGCGGTTTCACTTTTACAAGGCGGAGATTGCTGATGGCGACGACTAGCTCAATACCACTTCAAGAGGCAGAAATATTGGTCGAGCTGTAAGTAGTACAACTATTGGCAGATTTCGAAGTTAAACAGTATTCCTCGTGGAAGTTAAGTTGAGCTAAGCCCTCGTGGAATGCTGTTTTTTTATTTTCCTTTTTGACTCTGTAAGATAGAATTCAAATGAATTCCGTATTACCAGTCTCGTAGAAACTAACTTTTTTGTACCGTCAAATGAAGAAATTGATAAACCAATAAATTGCATCTACCACTTTCAAAATAAAAACTGCCAGGATACCAGTTATTCAGGTTAGTAACATTTTGATCCCGCATAACAGTCTTATTCGTTTGGCTGCCGAGTATCCATTAAGCTTTCCTTGAATTAGGACCTTTTCATTGAAGTATTTGTACAAAAATTTAAAGCCTAAAAAGGTTTCAAAAGCTGGTAATTATGTAATTCTTTTTCATACTACAGGACAACACTAATACAATAGCCTTTTATATTGGATTGTCATAACTAGGTTATGTATAGTAGCCTTTTGGAGAGTTATTTTTTGTTGTTGTATTTTTTAACAAACATCTGATAATTCTTTTCTTTCTTAATTTTTTTCGCTCATACACGAGAATCTTTCCACAAAATGTAAACAAATAACCACGTGCATTCTTCATACATTTTCCTGTTCTTACTCCTCCCTCAATCAGTTTCCGTATCTGAACAGGAAAAAAATTTCCTTATCATCAACAAATACTGAGAAAAAAAAGCATTCAACGGAACTAAATACCGGACATGCGTATTATTGACCCATCGAAAGCTTACTGAACCGTTCGAAAGGGCGGAGCTTTGCAGAAAAGCACAAAATCGAAAACAAATCCTTCCGATACAATGATATTTTCATCCCCCGAATTGTCTTAGCAGAACGTCTTAAGACGAACCTAACCACATTCTTCTTATCGGATATGATAACCGGACGCGGTTGGTCGATTTATTTCCGTTGATAGTGCTCGAATGCTAATAATAGTGTGGGGCTGAGGGAAGGCGAAAGTGATTTTATGGTCCATTAAAACTTAATTCTGAATGGGGTAAGTTAAAGGGGTGTCAGAGCACATGCCAATTGAGAGTGATGAGATAAAGATATATTCACATGGAGCACGTGGTTATGTGTAATTGCTGGATACGTAATGATAGGGTAATTATATGACCGTGGAGTTTCAATTTTAATCTAGATTGATTTTTCACTCTCATTTGATTTCACGGTGTTGCCTGGTTTTAACGTTTGAAGTAGAATGACAGGGTGTCCCATGATAAATATTAAAAGATAAATCATACAAAGCTTCCAGCTATTTCAATTGGAATTAACCTTCCGGATAAAAATCTTCCAGCAAAAAGTGAACTATGGTGTATTTATGCATCAATCAAAAATAATCAACTGCTCTTGCTTTTTTTGAAAGAAAGTATTCCACATACCAAAACTACAAATAAAACAGATCACTTAAAAATGCATGATTCCGTATTTACTAGGAACAAACCAATTTACGATTACCTAAATAACTGTTTAGCGATTGCACAAATGCATCCGAAACAAGCGTTACGGAAAGCTTTTTCCTAGAAGATAAATGAGCTCATTTCAAAGCTTGTACAATAGTATCGACGATAGGTCTGAAGAAAAAAAGGCGTGCGAGTTCCATTTGGTTGAAGTCATTATCTGTGTTTATTTGTCTGTTTCGCAACTGAGACAACTAACCTCTCTCAGAGCGCCACTACTTTGAAAAAAAAACCTATTATTCTCACTTTTTGCTCTGTTTCTTTTTTCTCGTTTAATTTTTCACGGCACACCTATATGCTATTTTTTTTATCAAACAGTCTAATAGATACAAACAACATATTCGAGATACATATTCACCTGTTCACACTCACACATTTTCGTTCTTATCTTTGAAGTCATATCAATATCACTCACATCTCCAGGAGGTGCTAGTTAGGTTAGATGATAAGAAAACGCCGTAATCATGATTCACTATCAGTGCATACAACCGGCAGAGGACGTTGCCACCTAGCGATCTCAAAGAAATCTTGTCGTAATTCTTTTTCGTTTTCTTCTTTTGTTTAAGCGCCACATTGTAAAAAGCTGATGCATTGTATAAGTCATTGCTGTTGATATTATGTATGAGTGCGCCTACCTTACCTACAGTCCGATGTAGGCTCTAAATGGGACGTTAGTGAGTGATAAGCTATGTGTTGTTTTATTCTTGCTTCTATAGGTCTAAGAAAGGCGAGTGCCTCATAGGTTGTGCAGTAACTGTATTTGGAGTAGAAGTTGATGGTGAATGTACTTTGGTAAACAAGAGAAGATATTGCGGTTGGCATGACTAAAACGGATGGATAGTAGTTTTTCCCCATACTGAGTTGAAGATCTACAGAATGGAAACATGTAAAGGGCCAACTGAAATTGACTTCATAAGTAGTTGAGTATTAGATTTCGTTGAATTAATTTTTTCTATTATCATAAAAATGTCCATTTTCTTGCTTTGAGACTATATTCAAATGACAAAATGTTCAAGGTTTTTTGCTCACTTTTGAGAGCACATCACTTCGAAGAAGCCGTTGAAACCTTCAAGGATTGTGTGGTGCAATGGGAAAGGGATGTAACCCAAACCTAAACAATTGATCAATAATTGAGATGTACTGAAAACAACATTGATTTCGACATTTAGGATAGATTAGGTTAGGTTGAAGTGGCTGCCGATCTACAGAGGCCTGACGACCAGCGCACATAGGCACAGGAGAGGCCTGTTGTGATGCCACAATAACTAGTAACTCTCTTCTACTCACTAAAGTCAGGAAACCATTTGCTTCCTTTGACCGGACTATCCCTTTTAAATTTACCAGGGACGATTCCGTCAGGTTTGAGAGGAAGGGTGCACCAAGTGCCGCCAATCTTCTCCTTGCCAAAGCCGGACACTGGCACATGAGGTTAAGGGCGGATTCCTCCTCATCCTCAGAGCCATAACTCCGATGCCGCCCTAGAAGGCAGTGGCCCGTTAGAACGTCCACAGTGCAACGAAGGGCGCTTCGAGTTAAGCCCAAAAGCTACTTGGTGCAATGCAAGGTAGCAAGGTTCCAAGCCTTGCTAGCTCATCCCCTATGCCCTGCCCTGATACCCCTATGTCCAGGTACTCAAATCAATTGAACAACCGAATGTCTCGACATCTCCCTAAGAGATGCACGGCATTCAGCAACAATCATGGACACTGTACAAGGACCAGCAAGGGACTTAATAGCCGCTTGGCTATCTGTGAAAATACCAATATTGACCCCGAATATTCGATTATACAGAAGCCAGTCGACTGCCTGATAAATAGCCACAACCTCCGCCTGAAAGACACTACAGTGGTCTGGTAGACGGAGGGACAGCTTGAGATTCAGTTCATCTGAGTATGCACCACTCCCAACTCTATTGCTTAGCTTTGAGCCGTCAGTGCACACATGGATAAGCCCATTATCAAGGGTGACACCATCACACCATTCCTCCTTGCCAGGAATGAGAGTTGTGAACTCCAAATCCAGTATGCATTGCGGAGCGATGTAGTCAACAACCGCTGGTGTGGGTATGACCGAACTCTGTTCTATTCGATGCTGAGATACAATTTTGTCTCACAGCAGAAAGATTAGCGTGCTGCAAGCCAATGTAGCACCACAAAAAGTGTCTTAGTAGGTGCGGAGCGGAGCGCTCCAGTTATCAGTAGTGCAGCTATTCTCCGCACTTTTTCAAGCTGCCGTTTGCAGATAGCCTTAAGAGCAGCCTGCCAACAGAACGCCAGCCAAAACAACAGAATTGGCTCAACCACAGCAGTATAAAGCCAAGCAACAGTACGAGGCTGCAATCTCCAACTCGTCCCTATGGCCCTTTTGCAGCAGTAAAGTGCGTTGAAAGACTTCCGAGCTCTTTCTGCCACATTGTAGGTCCATAAAAACTTCGAGTCAAGGATCAGCCCTTCTGGAGACCCTATTCAATTTGGGTAATTCAAAACCAGGAACTTTGAACTTCCTTGTAAACAGCACTAGTTCCATTTTATTGGGATTTACATTCAAATCGTACCCACGAATCTAACGTGAAAGTATGTCAAGAGAGTGGTTTAGCCTCTCCGATATCGTTGATAAATACTTTCCCGACACTGATACAGCTATGTCGTTTGCATAATCAATCACTTTGCAGCCGGGACGGTCCAGCTTCATTAGAAGAGTATTCACCGTGATGTTCCACCACTCCACCCTGAGGTGTGCCCGAACTGACTTCTCGTCTTACGCTGGCATTACCCAGTGAAGAGATTACCACTCTGCTTTTGAGAAGCTGCGCAATAAAAGCAATCAGCCATTCATCCACATGCAGCACCGAAAGAGCCTCAACAATTGCATTAGAATTAACGTTGTTGAAGGCCCCCTCGATATCCAAGAAGGCAGCAAGCGTATATTCTTTTAGAGTAAGAGATTTCTCAACTTGCTCAATGAGGACGTGAAGAGCGGTTTCAGCAGACTTACCTTTGGTATAAGCATGCTGTGACTGCGAGATCAACACAGGATCGATTGATCTTTTAATATGGTAATCAATGATCCTTTCCGAAATCTTAAGCAGGACGGAGTTAAGACTTATTGGACGGTGTAGTAAGCGAAAATACATATCGCTTAAAAAGTAAATATGCACTCAGAAAAATATGTTTCCGAAAATCAAAGAAAATATTTACTTGTTTACGAGATGTGAAATCTTCACAAATCAAATAAACTTTTATTTGATATCAGTAATTTGTATACATATCATTGAAAAACTTCTTATATTCAACGAAATACAATTTTTGCTTTACCTTATTTCAAGTAAGTAGTTTTCATCAAATCTTGTAAATTGCGTCTATGAATTAAGTAAATTATATCTACACCGCGAATATTATTTTCTATGATTCAACAACAACCACGCTTCAATATTCGACGAAAAAATTGATAGTTTTTCTGTCTTGTATCAACTTTTCCTCTACACAAATAAAGGGTCGATAGCTTAGTTCGCTAACGTGTCAATCCAAAGCAGCGATCTACCGCTCGAGGGTTCGAATGCCGCCGGGTTCATGTCATGGTTGACTTTGTTCGTCTTCAGTGTTCCTAACTCCATTGATTAAGTGTAACATTATAGCTTAAATTGGCGACTGGGCATAAATAATACTAGCGCTTCAGAAAATGAGAAAAAAATATCGCACCTTAAAAAAAGGAAAAAATGGTTTTTTCAAAGTTTTTGCGTGCCAACAACATGCTATGCTTTCAAAGCGGTCCCCCATCTAAGTAGTAACCGCGCCTAGCACTGCTTAACTTCGGTGATCGTACGTGAACCGATTTATGCCAGATGCCAAATGTTCTTGAAATTATATTAAATTTTACTCAGGGCAAGTGCAATATCAGTGCTTGAAATGAATGAATTCCTTTCTTTCGATTGAATAAATATTTCTTTGAAACTATACCAAGTTTTACTCAGGGCAAGTACAATATTTGTTCTTTGAAATGAAGAAATGTCTTTCTTTGGATTGAGTAAATATTTCTTTGGCGCAGAATCATTACCAATTTTTTTTGATAATGTGTTCATTTTTCTTCAAAAAATAGAAGTATTTTTCTCAGTGTGCCATAAAATGGCCCCCCTTAAAAAGAAAAGTTTAAACTGTTATTTGTACTTAAGTAGTTTTTACTGCCCATTAATTACTATTTAAACTATCAATAAAATAAACTAAATTAAAATCAGTTTCAACATAATTGAAGCATCTACCTGGATGTTAAAGCTAAAATTGAGTACAGTTCTTCGCCTTTATTAATGGAATACGTAAAAAAATTAAGAACTACTTTCAAATTTTTTTCAGTTTTAGTACATTACACGAGCTACAAGATATTACTAAAATTTCAAAAATAAATTCAAAATGTCTCACAACACTAATGAAGAATATGCCGATACTATGTACGTACATGGGAGAGTGCCGGGGAAGTTTACAAGCGGAGCAATCTTTGTATCAACAGAGATATCCCCATCGACGGATTCCTGAAAGGAGAGTATTTCAACAACTATGCACAACGATTCGGGAAACTGGCAGCGTTAGTACGAGCCGAGTAGACGCAAAACCTGCGCCTCCAATCGCTGTACGGACCAATGAAGAAATACTGCATATAGTGGAAACTGACCCATCAATCAGTATTCGACGCTTGACATTGCAGTTTAACGTGCCTACGTGGAAAGTTTGGAGTATTTTAAAAGCAGCCCGTTTACATCCCTACCATCACACACCAAAGCAGGAGCTGTCACCCATCGATTTGCCCAAAAGGATAAAATTCGGCGAATGGCTCCTTGAGAAATAATTAGACAACGAAATTTTTTTAAACACCATTCTCTGGGCAGATGAGTCCTTATTTACTAGGGACGGTATCACGAACTTTCACAATTTACATACGCGGGCTGAAAACAATCGACACACGAGAAGGACTTCATCATTTCAGCATAGATTCAGCGTAAATTTATGGACAGGAGTAATTGATAACGATTTAATTCGACCTATTAGGCTCCCGCCTACCCTAAACAATACCAATTACTTACATTTTTTAAGACATGATCTGCAGAGCTTATTGGAAGATATTCCCCTGCAACAATTGGCTTCCATGTTTTACCAACACGATGGTGCTCCAGCTCACTATAGCCGACCAGTCAGAGATTGGCTGAATTCCAATTATACCCATCGCTGGATCGGTGTAAATGGCCTGCGAAATCTCCTGATCTAACAGTTATGGATTTTTTTGTATGGGGACGGATGAAAGACCTTGTCTACACAACGGTAGTATCAACATTGGAAGACCCAAATACCAGGATCGGTTCGGCTGCAACAGAGGTGAGGCAGCAGCTGAGAAGTATGAATACGCAACGAACGCTTGCGAAACGAGCCTTAGCGTGTATTCAAAATGAAGGCGGCCATTTTGAACATTTCCTGTAGCTCAAAAATTTTGAAATAAAGCCTAAAAACCATTACTAAATTCTTTCAGTTCAAGCAAAGAGTGTAGATCGATAACGAGGACCACTTTATGGCATATTAACTTTTTAAGCGATATGTATTTTCGCTTACAACTTGCGAAATGGTAGAACCTAAGTCATAAATATGTATGCAACTTTTGTAGCCAATAATATAGCCTATAAAAAAATAAAATTAAAATGGCATATTTTCATGAGGTTTTCTGAGAAAACACAACATTGAACACAGAATTTTCGGGGTAGAAGTGCTAAAATTTAGTATTTTGAAATAAATATCTCAGAATCAGGTACAGTTACAATTTAGAACGTTACACCATATTAAACGTAATTTGATTCCATAAAAAACAAGCAATAAAACTTTGCGTTGCGATTATCGGTTTTCAAGATATAACGATTTAAGTGAGTCAGGGTGCAGGTCCGAAACACTTTTCTTGACCATCCTGTAACCCCGCAGATTTTGAAAACCGGACCACCCTGTAGAACGATTTTTTGCTCAAAATATATGAAGGAATACATCCTTACAAAAGTCTCCTCTGAGTACCAAACACCCTGTATGTGTATATATACTGCCCTGATTCGAATAAACGTTCTATCTACATTTTAGTACTTTCGAGATATTCAATGATTTGTGCTTTGATTTGTTTTGTAGATACATGGAGAGTGCGTTTTTCAATATTGATTTTAGAGTATGCAGCTTTTGAATCCGTGATTAACTCAAAAATGACAAAAATGTAGACAGAACGTTTATGCGAATCAGGGCAGTATGCTTATAAACAAATTACTAATACAACGCATGTAACGCGATAGCAATTCACTTATAATGCAACGATTAAAAAAAAAATGATGAATAAATAACTTACACACATCCTCGAGTTTATCTTCAAATGTTTCACGGCAGGCTACATAAGCACTGATTTATCTTCGAAATGGGTACAATAATCGATTTAGCGGACGACGCCAACTTTCCCGCGAATTTCACTGTCAGCCATCTAAACTATTGAAAGAAATGAGTCACACTAGCATAAGTATGTAGATACTCATGCACTCTCAATCTGAGATGCATCGATTTATTTCACCAAATCCTCATACCCATCGAGGAAACACTTCCATTAGCTGCATCATAGCTCTCTCATCTATCACCGCGAATGTCCCACACGCATCAACTATGCATGTATCTCATTTTCTAAAACAATCTCATTATCGAAGAAGGTGTCAGTCACTTCGCCGGTATCTACATCTATATCATACACACTATTATGCCGCGGCGAGAGTGGGTTCGGTCGGAATCTAAAGGCTAGTATCCACCAAACGCGCTGCGTGCGTGCTGTTCGCGCTCAGCCAGCAAGCTATCGTCTACACCAACAGCTGCTCGCGCTCAGTGCGCGATCAAACAGATAAGCTGTGCGCGAGCAGCGCGCGGGCTGCATTTGGATACGTCTCCACCGAAAATGTTCGCGGGTTCGGATGCAACGCTCTGCTTGCGCGCAGATGCACTTGGTGTGGACGTGCAACTTTGCATTTCGATTGCTCGTTGTGCTGCTTCCTTGCTTCCCACTCTCTGTTGGAAAGCACACGTGCAAAATGGCACTTAATGCAGAGTGGACAAACAAATTAGTTATTGATTAATTAATAAAGTGGATGAATATCCTATTTTGTGGGACAATTCTAATCAAGACTATATAAATTAAATGAGTTATTAAAAAAATTATACTTATTTATCTATTGAATTTTTAAAATTATATGGATATACATACTTGCTTGGATATAGTTGTGCATGATAGATATGAGAGCCTGTTAAACTTTCGGTATAATTTTACTAATTAATTATTTCGATACTTTCAAAAGATACGAAAGACTGATAAAATTGTCACCAGTATCAAAAAAACGCTACTCGGAATTGCAAGTATTGTTTTTACGTCCACGCATGGCCAATAATTTATATTTTTCTTTCCTACTAGGGGCTCAATTTTGTCTCAAAAATCAAAATCAAATGATGAAATGCGTGTAAAATTGCGAAATCCACTTAATTTATCAATTTTTAAATCACTTAACAATGTTAAGTTTAAATAAGGTCGAACCAAACATCGTATATTTTTCGTTTTTTTAGAAAGTTCTGATAATATTATATAGCATGCTGAACGAATAACAATTTCTTCTTCATCAAAATTCATTTTGAATATAAAAATTTTGATTGGGAAGCAAAGAAGCAGTGCGCGTACAGAACGCGCGCACGGAAGCAAACGTCCACACTAAAAGTGCTAGCACGCAAGCTACTTTTCTGTTTGCGTACTTGATGTGGACGTTGTGGATGGAGAGCGCGTACATTGTTTGCGTTCAGCTCGTGTACAAGCATCGATGACGTCAAATCTGAGCGCGAGCTGTGCGCGAGCTCCGGTGGATACGAGCCTTAATGAATCGTCGACGAACTTCTCGCGCTCAAGACAAAGCTTTGCAGCTAGCAGTAGCCTCGCGCATATTTCCTTCATGTTTCCTCCATCGTTTAGGCAGCGCCGCGTTCTATAAGTATGCTCCTGTGTATCCACATGACTTCATATGCTACTCCCATTAGATGCAGAAGATTCTCGTCCCGACCGAAGCTTCGCGAAGGTTGTTCCGATGAAAATTATCTGAATGAGAAGAATGCCTTGCTCGGCTGCTGCACTGCTAATGCTTCTGCTGGCTGGCTCTTGCAACAGTGGGCCGTGTTCGAGAAGACTTCTTCATTCAGTTGTGCACCATCGAGTGCTACGGGCGCAGTTTCTTTTGTTTCCTAAATCGCCTACACATCGTGTAGATACATCTTTTCGCGCGCAGAAGAAAATTTCGTGTGTGCTTATTCCAGAACGACAGACAAAATCCAGAAGTGTATGTTTCGTACTTCGAATGGCAGTGATGGACTTGTAGGCGGCCGATTCGAATTTCGCAAAAGCTTCGGAGCGCACCGGGCCGGAGAGATCGCCGCGCACGCAAAGTCTAGATACAAGATGAGAATCTAAGTCGACTTGGCTTTGGATTAAATTTCGAGTGTGCGATAAGATACTTTGCTCGCAGTACATCGTACTTACATACATACGTAATTTACGCACATTCGAAGTCGAAAATCTTGGAGAGTCGTCGTCGGCGCCTGGCGGTTGCTTGCTACCTACCCCCAAAATAAGAAAGATTCAGTTCAGTCTTTGAGTTGTTCGCGGTTCGGTTCAGTTCGAATTCAACTCAGTTCTTAGACTTGTTCCTTCTCGGGTGGTTATCGCTTGCGGACCGGTCCGCTAATTTGCATTTGGTCTTCAGAGTGAGGAGTTCAGTGAGAAGGAAGTCAGAGTCTAAGAGTTCTAGTCTAGGTACTTGTTCGTTTGCTGCACTCTGCATCATCTCGGTGTAGACGCAGCCTTAGTTCATCCTCAGGTTCTAGCCCGCCTACGTACGGTGGCCGATCGCTAGTTACTTCCTTATTGCACTTTCGGAATCCGCGTATCTGCACGATATTGTCCAGTAGTAACAAGTTTATCTGACGGGAACTAATCGGCTTAGTTGAATCGCGATTATCCTTGTCCGGAGTGATCGTAGTTGTGGTGTTCGCGGGTGTTTTTTTTTCTTAGAGCAGCAATCGCTGATCGGATTTTGTCTTCCGCAGAGAATTAGCAGTTTTACTGGGTGTATCGTTTCGGCGACGAGCCGACCCTGGTTTGGATTAGTAACAGAGTTTTAGGATCAGTATCAAAAATGGGGCGTAGACCCCATCCTGTAGTGTTGACGAGGACAAATTTAAGTGTCAGTGGTTTCAATATGTGGCGTATCCTGGCTGTATGTTTGGCTGTAGCAGCCTTATCGGTGAATGGATCTTCGGTAAAGGTAAGTGGTGTCTGAGTGAGGAATTCGCAGCCAATATCCCGCACATGTTTTCTATTCCAACTGGTCTTGAAAGAAGATACTCTTGCGAACCTTATGATTTGAATCTGATGACATTGCACTCTTGAAGGCAAACGAGATAGCGGGCCTGAATGCATGGTACTCCTTTTGGTGGCTTAGCCAAGTTCCATCATGACACGAGCATTTCGCTGAATCGCCATTATATTTCGCGCGGTGCAATTCGATTCGATTCGAAACCGGCATGTGTGTATGCACATGTGCGATGTGCATTGAGATAAGTATGTGGAAACAGGGCCGGTCTAGGCCAGGTTGAGCGGTACGATTCTAGGCTGCTTAGCTACATATATGTAATCTAGATGCAATTTAATTGAATAATATGTTGGACATCCGTATTCAAGTTCATCTGCATACGAGATGATTTACCGTGATGTAGTTGAGCTTGTAAATCTGCATCAAAGTGATCTTTAATGTGATGCGAATATTAACTCAGCATGTGGTCGATTACGTTGAATAGATGGTTAAGGTGTGATGCGAATCATATGAGATTTTGATGGGTGCAGTGTATGTGTAAGAATCTTTCATAGTCAGCTGTTGGTAAAATTGCTTTGATCTTTTGGTGATTTATGAAAATTATACAGACCGTTTTCGGTTTTTGGTGATTTGGGTTACATTCGATTTTTTCGAGGCAGGCCACAAGTAGAAAAGAATGTTAAAATGCCCCCAAAATTTGCAATAAATTAGAGAGGCAACTGAACCAGTTACAATGTTTAGCTTTATACTTTATGGTAAATACCACAGAACTTATTCAACTCAATAAAAACTCCGCAGCTCAATAAATAGAACCATATATACACTTGCAGAAAAGAAAAATATTTTCAGATGCGAACCTGTGATATTTACATTATTTCCCTACATTTTCAACCGTGTGTTTCATTATAATTTTAAAATCTCATGAAACAATTGAAGGGCTATCCGATGAAAGCTAGCTATGCGTAGATTTCAATTTTTTATGATGTTTTCGATCCCATATTTTGTTTTAGCAATTTTTTTAATGCATTATCACAATATTTTAGGTTTTTGGAAAATAAATTTCACAAGAAAGTAGTGGAAATCATCAAGCTATTGCCTAGATCATCTTCTCAAAAGTGTGATATTTCACGTCAAGACAATACATAGAAAAAGCTCAGTTATTAGTGAATATATCTAACCGGAGCGAGGGTGATTATTGTGATCTTTTCATTCTCCTTAAGTGAAATTTCCTATTAAACGTGATAATAGGTACTTGTTTTTTCAATTTTTTGTTTATCTTTTTTTTACTCTTGTCAAAAATTTGTTTGGTGCTTTCCAACCAGGAACCTTTTTTTTGCAGCGTGCCTCAGCTGCAAATTCCAATTTTCGTACAAAGTAAAAGCAAAGCACAGTATATACTAAAATTTCTCTCTCTGTGTTTCATTTTGACTCTACACGATCGCATATATTTGCATGTTTTGGTAAAGTTCGGAAATCTATTTCGACTTTCAATAACTTTTTAACAAATAAAATCAGTTTGAATATTATTCAAAGAGAAAAAAATGATTCCGGTAAGTTGTCACCAAACCGAGGTATTGAGCATAAATAAAGCATATAAGTCCTCAAAGATCATAGATTTTTGCACTCTCTGATCTTCTCGGTTCCATTTTTTGTCTCCATTTTTTTGTCCCCAGTTTTTGTCTTGACAAAATATTGGAAACTTGAAAATTTTTAAGTTCCTTTTCAAAAATAATTTGGATAATTCCAAAAAAGCCATCAAAATAAAACTTTGTTTTATATTCTTAGGTACTAATTATGTGCTAGGGCAATTTTATCTACGAGCCTTCAACGCATAGTGTATGACGAAGTCCGTCCTTTTTATGTTTTCTAGATGTGATACACTGTGCCGAAAAATTGCACGTACACCACCTTATCATTAATTAAAACATAAATAAACAACAGCTTATAAATAAACATTTTCTCTATTTTTGTTAATTTTATAAGTTCTACACAACTGAAACTATCTAAAACAAAACAGTATTCCGTTATGTTGTCGTTAATATTTAAAATTAGGCTATAATTCATTTCAAAAAATTGCACGTATATCAAAAATTTCCACAAACATTGAAAACATTAATTACTTTTTCTACTTCTAATAGCGTGTGTGGTGTCCTTTTGCTGAAATTACATCCTCTAAGCGATTGTTCATTGAATGGGCTAGTTTTCTAGTAATTTCAGGTGTTATTTTTTCCCACTTTGCTAAAATAACCTCTTTCAGGTGAGCTCGGCTTATGATATGATGTTCCCGCACTTTTTTTCGAAAACATCCCAAAGATATTCGATGAAATTAAGGTCTGGCGATTGGGGTGGATGAGGAAGCACAGATTTCACGCCATACAGTAACCACTCTTTTACTAGATGCGAGGAATGTTTTGGATCATTGTCATGTACTACTGAAAATTCGTCGCTACTTCCAATATTTGAAGAACTGGCTCTTAAATTAGGCTGTATTATTTCCAAGTACTGATGCTTGTCCATAGTCCTTTCCACAAATACCAAATTTCCTACGCCATTTGCTTCCATCGCTCCCCAAACCATAACATTCCCAGCTCTGTGTTTCACAGTGGGCTTCAAATTTTTTGACTGCAACGCCGCTCACCAGAGCCAAAAAGATTATAGCCACTTTCGTCTAAGAAAATAACATTTTTCCAAATTTGGTCTGATTTTTTTACATACTCTTCAAAGCGTCGGGCACCATTTTTCCTCGGAATGAACGGTTATTTTCTTGCAATTGTCGCATCAAAAAATATTTTCTTGCATCCCTTGTTACAGCTGTTTTGGGAGCACTTGTTTTTCGATTCTTCTTAATAATTCTCTCAATTTTCTCTCGAATTGCTCAACTAAAATTTTCTTCCCACCCCTTCCTTGGGCAATTGCAAAACTTTTGTTGCTTTTAAAATTTTTTATAACTGTTTGAAAGGTCGAACGTGGTGTACCCAATGATCCTTGATATTTCAGCGTAATTGTTACCTACTCCTTAAAATTTACGATTGATTTCTTCACTTCAACATGAACAATGCGGTGTGATTCGCCTATTTTAGAAAATTTGTTTAAAAAAAGAATTACTGCACGGCTCTATTGAGCATTTACAACTACTACCTTCAATAATGAGGATCGTGTGTAAATCTGCACTGGAAACTAAGTTCCGCAACTTTTCTTTTACATGAGATCATAAGTTAATCTTGTGTGCATGTGCAATTTTTACTAATTTTCGAAGAAAATTAGTATTAAACTCGTTTCGCCGAAAATTCATTATATATATATATATATATATATATATATATATATATATATATATATATATATATATATATATATATATATCATCAAAATGATTAAGGGAGATAATCTCTAGAGCGGCCGATCCGATTGAGCTGAACTTTTCGGAGGACATAGATGTATAAAGTGGGTAGGTCCATGACTTGCTTGAATTCAGATATCTTTAACCTTTTAGCAGCGGCGGTCAATTTGGTGAATTTTCAGGTACTCCTATATTTCCAAGCAGTGTGAATTTTTGTTAAAAAAAAGTATTAGGAATGAAAACTTATTATGTTTTAAGCTTGTTTATGATAAAGACTTCGAAATTTTGAGTCTTGTGTAGGCGCTGAGTGCCTAAAAGTAGGCAAAGATTTTTTTTTTCAAATTTCGATTTATTAACTTCTAAGAAAAATAACGGATCATCGTGAAATTTGCAGAGTGTATTGATGTAGACTAAAATTTTTCAAGACTGTGCAGGCAACTCTGTAGCTACAGCAGGCTCCTGAAAAAAAATCCTTCAAATCATTGACCCTCCTGAAAAATTTTGGATTTTTGAAAATGAATTCAAATTATTGATAAATTTTGATTTTTGTCCACCAAGCCAAAAAAACATTTTCGAAATTCCGCGGTAAGCAAGAACGGTAGTCCTTGATCAAATTACCTCTATTTTCAGCACTCAAAACTTCTGTTCACGAGAACTGACGATCGGATTATTTGATCAAGATGTAATTTACAGGAAATGTTGGAATTAGCTAGGACCAGGTTGAATAGAAGTGATTTTGAAATACGGGCAATACTGTGGTAGTGGTGCCATTTTAAAAAATCGCCGAGAAAAAAAACTGGTCCTTTGCCTATAGCTTCCGATTTAGGCCACAGATTTTAATGAAATTCACGAAGTAAGTGAACCTCACTCTTGCTTGACAAATTTGTATAGGGTTGCCAGCTATGGCAATTTTCGTCTCCTAAATATTGTAAATTTGCTCAGGAAAATATATTTTTTCCCTGTAACTTCCGATGCAGTAACGAAATCGGAACGAAATTCATGCGATAAGTGGATGCATTTCTAATTCTGTAGGAATTTCGTTGAAAAATCATGAAAGTGCTGCCAGCTATGATGAATTTCGTAATTTATTTACATTTCTTTATCGAGCGATGTTGTCATAAAATTTCCAAATTGGAATGATTCTGCAATGACAGTTAAAAACAAATATTTAGGTTTCGAAAATTTGAAAAGTTTTGAGGATGGTTACCATAAAATCCTATTCACTCCTATAACTTCCAGCGCAGCCATTCAATCGAAAGGAAATTCACAGGGTGGATTTAACTCAACGTGAAGCAGCTATGGTGCTAACGCATGATTGCCAGTACCAGACAATTTCGTAAATATTGCACCAACATATGCTTCAATTTTGTACAATAAAATAAGCAACCGATATTTAAATTTTCCGAGTTTTGGAAATTTTTCGGATGGCAACCCCAGACATAGTTTAATCGCTGAAACTTTCGATGATATCCTTGGATGAAAACGAAATTCAAAGGATAGGTTGATTAAGCACGAGCATGTTATGGTAGACTTATTGCTGCTGTGTTGGACAAAAGGCGTGAAAATTTCTGCAAAAGTGTAACAGTAGACGGTTTTGAACCGTATTGTGAAGCCGCTCAGCCAAACCATGCTTCAAAACCAACATTCGCCGCCGGCTCGCAAGGCCAGAACGACTCAAGCCCGGCTTGAGCGGCACTGCATTTTTGAGCCCAGATGATTGACCCTCTGGCAGTCTCGACTTGAGTCCGCTGAATTACAAGTTATAGACGGTTTAGGAGGACATGGTCTGCCATAGAACATATAACATTTTGTAGCAAATTTTGCTTTTGCAGTTTAAAAAAAAAAGTTTACTATGGACAAGGTCGAATAAATACATATAGTATAAGATTTTTCAGTGTTTTTCAATATATAAAATGAAATCATAATTTCAACTGTTTGTTATTTAATCCGCGCAAATACCAACGCAAATTTCTTCTTTCTTGTTAGCTTTAGATCGTTGATCTTAACTTTAGATCGTTGTGTTACTATGCAGCTAAATCGTAATCTAACTCCTCAAAGTCAAGTCATAACAATTTACCTCTGTAAACCTACATATCTACGAAAAAACATATGTACATATGTACGTACATATGTAGCTTATTGGGGCACCCACACAGTTGAAAAAAAATCCTGTCCTTATACAACAACTAATCACAGCTCAAGTGATATGATTGATTCCATAATTTTGAAGAAAAAAATAATAATTGTGTAATAGAAAACCGGAAGCCTCTTGAAAATTTGACATTGATAAGCATTTTAATTTTTGCATCAGCAAATTATATTCAGTTTTTTTGTTGTTGCGAGATTGTAGCTTTGCTTTCGTAATAGAAGTATTAAATTTATATTTGGTTCTACTGATACGTTTGCTCATATGAGAAAATAGATACTGTATAGAATAGATTAGCTGTACACTATAAAAACGATTGAACCCAAAAGTAGGAGTAGATTTGAAATGTGAACTTTGAAGATTTTTATGATTTTTCTTTCCAGTCCAACTGTTTAGCCTGATTAATGAACACATGAGTAAATTGTATGTGCATATATTATGTGTAAATTCTTAATCCTGATTCGGGAACGAAATTTGCTCATTTCAAGATTTCAGGGTCTGATGTAGCTAAAAAAATCTAAGACACACTGTTTTGTGCTTAATTAAATTACGATGACATCTATGATTAGTATTATCACACTCTTTGACGTTTGAAAATGTAATTTTTTAATGGAAATTCATCTGTTTAATAGTTTTTAATGGAGCAATCTATTTTTATAGACAAATGATGAGGATGTTTAAGAGTTGATAGCGATGATGGTTGTGGTCATAAAACTTTTAAGAGCCTCTTGTTGTTGATCAGAATAGAATGATGATGCAGAGAATGGTATTGCTTATTTGCATTGTGTAATCATCTGGTGATGGAACACTATCAGTCAAAGATAGATAGCGGAAGAAACGGTTTGAATTAATTGTTCAAAGGCTTGTATTAGAAATTGATGTAAATGGACATTTGACAGAAGATTTTAATGTACTCTAGAATCAATGACTGAAAGTAATCATTACTTAGCGATGCCAAAAAAATTTTATTGATTCTTCACCAAACCATACTTCATTCTTTTTCTTAGTAGCACTACAGTCCCTCTCGGGCGATTCTTTTTGCTTCCATTAAAACCTCTCAACACATATTCCCTATACTATTTTCTTACATTAATTTCCCCGTCAATCAGTTCAAGGTCACAATGATATATGTACACATTTTTTTTCACAATTTCAACATTATCTCTTCCAATTCCATTGCATTCGATTCAGCATTCAACATTCTTTCAAAATCAAACGAAAAGACAACGGAAACGTCATGTTGTTATTCATCATCCGACATTCATTTCATGTTCTGCCCTAATTTTCATGATTCCACGACTGATACGATGGGAAATGTGCTCATACAATTTTACTGTTCGATGAAATTGCAATTATTCACTATTTATATGCTTGGCATCATGTCATCACTGTTTAATACTTTTTATTGCTTTAAAAAAACTGTTTAAGAGTCAGTCAATCTGTTTAATGTCTCGCTATCATATGACACATGATTCTTAAAATGTATTACCAAACACTTGAGTATTTATTATGACGAAGACATATTGATAGGGCATTCGTTGTAATCCATCAAGTCATGCATGTAATGTACTGTTTATATTGTTGTCATCGTAATCTTTGTCGAAATGATCCCTGGATCACCTCTGGCCTAGTTTTTCCCCGTTACGTTGGGTAGACAGCGAGTGTACTAAGAATACGATCAGCCACTGATATAGCAAGCTGTGATTCCAAGAAGGAGTTGGCGCAACTGGATTTCCATGCATTCATAATTTTTGAGTTAAATGTGACTGCATGAAGTCTAATGACATCATGATTATTTCAATTCGCTGATCCAGTGATCGAAATCGTGACAATGTGCATGTCCGTACTAGGGATGGTCAAAGAAAATGGTTTGGCCAATGTTGCAGAGTCGCCGTCATATCTGCTGCTTAGCAGATCAAGTCGTATTTTAGACAGTACTAGCCTGGCGGATAATAGAAAATCATGGATATGACTCAGTTGCCTACTTTTTTTTAAACCAGTTCATGATGTGTTGCAAAATTGTCAACTGAAGCGCTCCGCACCACTCCTACTAAGGCAACACTACCAACCAATCTACTGATCTCACAGCAAGCTTATCTTGCTGCTTCGAGACTGAATTGTATCTCAGTATGGAATAGAAGAGAGTTCGGCCATGCGAAGATTTTGACTGAGGGAGTTTCCTCATTTCCCACTAGGTTTGCGATTCACTGCACGCATTCCTGGTAGGGATGAATAATATAATGGTGTCATCTATTAAAGCAACCTTATCTATGTTTACACCGATGGTTCAAAGCTAAACAATAGAGTTGGGAGTGGTGTTTACTCGGATGAATTGAATTTCAGGCTGTCCCTCCGTCTAGCAGTATCTATTCCTTCGTCTGTAGTATTTTTCAGGCGGTGGTTGCGGTTATTTTTCAGGCAATAGACTGGATTCTGTGCAATCATATATTCGGAGCCAATATTGGTATTTTCACAGGTAGCCAAGCAGCTATCAAGTCCCTTGCATGTCCTTGTATGTCCATGATTGTTTTCGGCGGTTCAATTGATTTGGGGACCTTAACATAAGGGTTTTCAGGGCAACTGTGAGGTCGATGAACTAGCTAGGCTTTGTACATTGATACCCGAGGTCTCATGCTCCTTCTCAATAGGAATACCGATGACATCGGTCAAATTGGCCATCAGGCAAAAACATCTGGAAGGGGCTAGGAAGTATTGGGCAGATGAATCATCCTGTGCGATAGCAAGGCAATCCTGGATATGGCTCTGAGGAGGAGGAAGATTGTGTCCTCCATATCATGTGCCAATGTCCGGCTTTGGCGAGGACAAAGGTGGTGACGCTTGGGATATCCTTTCTCTCAAACCTGACCCAACTGTCCCTAGTCAGTTTAAAGGAGATAGTGCGGTTCATCGAAGGAAGCAGATGGTTTTCTGATTTCAGCGAGCAGGAGAGAGTAGTTAATTACTGTTGCATCACAACGGGCTTCTCTTGTGCCTAGGTATGTCTGTCGGTAGGCCTTTGTCGATCGGCTCGTCAGCCACTTCCACCTACCTACATACCTACAGAAAAGAAAGACGCAACTCTTGGTCAAAAGTTGTCGGTTATCGGTCAAAAGTTGTTATGGTCCTGATCATCTCTTCAGCCGCATTTTAAAATAAAAGATGGATACGTTAAAATTTTGAAAATACCGTTCGAAAATTAATTGAAAATCAATTTTGAAACATCCAAAATCGTCTTCTTGTCCGTCTTCTGAGTCTGCATATGCTCATATTTTTCATCTTTCCGAACTCTGCCAACACAACGTTGAATGCTAAATAAGTAACCATAAAACATAACCATCGATTATTATGGCTACGTGATCATGCATCTAAATAGCTCCTATAGGCATCCATATGCAATGCATGCCCACATATACTCACCTTATTCTCCGTCGTCTTCTTCTTCGTCTTTTTCTGGCCGATTGCCTAGAAAAGCCGGCCACCGCCGTTGCTTGCGTCTTCTTCAATTCATTTCAATTCAATTCCTTCGCGCATTACGTGTTGCATGCATTTACGAGTTTTATTAATGTCATTTCACTGTTTGGTTTGATTTGTTTGTTTGTAGTTTGTTTGCCGGTTTGCCGGCAAGTCGACTAAGTCATCTTCCGCGAATTCTAAAGCTTAGGTACACTGAGTTTGCTTGCTGTTGCGCTGCATACTTATCTATCGTTCATCCAGGCGCAAGGGTATCGTCTTCGCCTTCGTCTTCGACTTGGTCTTCGTCGTCATCACGTCACCATGTCGCGGGCGGTGTGAACGCACGAGCACGTGCTCATTTGCATACTGAATTGCAATTGCAGTAAATGCAAATCACGTAAATGGTTTTAACATAGATTTGTACATATTTTTAGAGAACCTCGTGTATACTATCGCCGCCACCGCCGCCGGCCGCAATGAATGTACAATGGCCAGACAAATAAACCGGGGAACAAGCAGAATTGGAGATGCATCAATATATGTACATATGTACAAACCTATGGAGTATAATAGATATGTTGCTTGCATTGCTGCACCCGAATGCAGTCTGTTTTATGTCAACTTGTTGACTAAACTGCATGCACATATGACTGACCCGCCGCCCGGGCTGCGTTGCTTTGAATTGGAACAAATTCATGCGTAACAAAATAATAATAGTTTAAGACTGCAATGTGTGTTCTAGATATGAAATCTAAAATTGTAAGACGAAAGACTAGCTAAGGAGTAGCTAGTACTATGGTTCAGAATTAAGCGGGCAGAGACGATGAAACTGAATTGGTTTTATGAAAAATGATATTGGAGAACAGCGATCGGGACATGGAAGCAAATGGTTTGACTGCTCATAAAATATATTAAAAATTTGGAATACTTTGGGTCGCAACAAAGGTATATTATCTCCATGCAATAAAAAGCTATTGCATTTAGAACTTATAGCAAAAACATAAGCTTGTGCTTTCATATAAATCAGCCATGTTATATGGAATATGGAAGTCCATAGTGAGTTTAGATTCAAAATAGAGCACCAAATTATTTCATCTTTTTATTTTAAGAATTAAACTTTACAACTCCATATCTAACGGTTCCAGACTTTTCGTTTTTCTTCTTCTGAAATTTCATGGTGCGTACGAATACGGATATTGTAATCTTTATGCATTTTTTCACCAAATGTGTCCTATCCAAAATCATACAGCTAAAATATTTTATGAATGGAATTCACCAGGCCATCGAAGGTCCCAATTTTTTTTTGTAAACTGAGGGATATCCGTCACGTGCGTGACGTCCACCTGTCAAGGATCATCAAAGTTGCTTTGTTTGATCGTCCACAGTGCTGCCGAGTGACAAAGGAGATGTGGGATTCTTTATGAGGTTCCCAGGCTCTTAAAACTTTCTCCAGCTGTCACTGGTGAAGAGTCGAAGTGTCATAGCATGGCTGCTACAAGACAACGGCCAGGAATGATTTCAGGCAATCCGGGTTATCGTGAGTTGGAATTTAGTAGATGTGAGATTTTATAACCTCTATATGATTTTGGTTGTCCTGCAGCTCGGAGTTGCTCGCCGTCTACACTCCAAAACCTGCATCATATTGTAGTTTGGATAGGATTTAAAGTGTCTATCGATTCATCTAAAGGTAGTTTGGCCCTATGCATCTGCTTCCTCATTTTCATCAATGCGTTTATGACCGAGAACCATTAACTCTCCTGTTTTACCCGTGCAGTCAAATGCGCACTTCCACTTTAATATGTGATACATTAGTACTTGAGTGTCTGTAAAAATGTGTATCTTACCATCTGTCATATCCTGAACGTGTATTAGCTCTGCCGTTTTTCATATCGCAAAGACGTCCGCCTAGAAAATATTACAGTTATTAAAAAGTCTGAACGATTTTTCTATATCACGGTCTTAGAGATACTGTTCCTTTTATGATTCCATTCCTACCCAGCTCGTTTGATAAGTTAAGTTGAAACAAAGAGTGGGCTTCAAGTAGTCAGTGCTGCTTGAGATTACCTCAATAATACCCCTGTGGCTTAAAAATCTGGAGTTATGGTGTCCGAGTTCCTTAAGCATGACAGCAGCTTTTGGGGAAGATAAAAGAATGGTTAAGACGCCTGTACTCTATCTGCTATATCAGCAAAGGTAATTTCAGCCATTAGCACCCACCAAATTAGACAGCCGTGAGGAAGAATTTGCCTTTATATCGCTGTGGTGACCCAGTCCGTGAGACCAAAGTTGATGCCCCATGTTTTACTCGTTGGAGAAAATCGCGATGCTTCTTTACTTTTTCCTATAGGTTCATATCACAGTGGAGCTTACTATCTCGGATAAGGCCTAAAAGCTTGTTGTGTGACTTGAAGCTTAACCTAGCTCTGTACAACCTTATTGATTCTATTTCGGAAATCTTGTATTTCTTTGAGAAGAGTGCAAGATTGGTTTGATTGAAGGCGACATCAGAGACTACGGCTTTCGCCCATTTCGCCCCACAGTACTCAATAAGCTGGCAAAACGTGTATGCAAACCTTCGCGAGATTGCGATCGTAATGCCAACGGCATAGGTCACAGCTATGAGTCCCTTGCTCTCCAAACTGTTTAAAATTACATTGGTCACCAGGTTTCAAAAGACGGGGCATATAACTTCTCCCCAGATGTGCCATTGTGAGTCCTTTTTGTGAGATGTGCGGACGTTTTCCGAAAAAACTGTTGAATAAGCCTTCAATGCCTATAAAAGCTTTTGAGGTGTACTCTTTGCAGAGGAGTTTGAAACTCTTATCTCCATTTAAGCTGGAAATATAAATATCGTTGGAATATTTTGAGGTAGAGAGAAGTCAGGTTAATTAGCCTGTTGCTTTATGGCATCTTCCACTAGATACTTAAGAATCCTCCATCTGTCTATAAGTTGTTCATTGAACCCTTTTGATGTCTAAAACGTTTTTAGTGCGAGGTCCCGTATAGGTAGTGAAATTTCTCCAATTTTGAAGGGCCAGATTACTTGTTTGAATGACATCTTGACCCATGTTAATGATTTTACTGCCCCAATGGGTGTAGTTGGCGTTGACATCGTCTTCTATGAGCGGGAATATCTTCTTACTGTGCGCCTTATTGGCAAGCTTTGTTACCTCCTGCGACAAAACGCAAAACGCTGTGTGCCATGGAAGCGCATTCTAGGAGTATATGTTCGTCTTTGTCTCCTCCCAGTTAAATTATACGTGCTGAAGTAAGTATTATAAGAAAATAAGCGTGAACATTTTTCTTTGCCAGTATGATCGTTCTTATTTTAAGTACTGCAGACAGGAAGACAAGATTGGAATTTTGTGTTCACTGACTTGACCTTTCGCAGGAATCCGATGATACCGAGCAAGTGTCACGTCCAACTTACCTTTGTGAAGACTTAAAAAATGTTCAGCTGAAGCCAATCTTATGTAGTGCAAATTTCCATATTTCCAGTGTTGGGCACGACACCTTGCGGAGCCTGTGACTCAGTAGAAAACGGATCTGAGCATAGCTAGCTCTCTAGGCTAACCAGACCCAAATCCTTATTAATTTTGCCAGTCTCGACCTATTGTTCCAGTTTTTCAGCTGGTGATTTTACAGTCGCGAATAAACTTTGCAGCAGATAGACTCTACACCCACACCATCTTGCTGAAATGCAGGAAGTGTAAGTCTGTTTGAAGTTTGTTTATTTGAACTGTATACCCCTCTTCTTTTTTTTAGGTCCATGATCTTCCAATATTACGTTGAAACGTCTCTTACTCTAGTATCTTCCATATGTCAATCCATATGTTTGGTTTGCCAAAAAGAGCTGCTGCGTTCAACCATTACGATAATTAGACAATGTTTTGTCCTTTTGCTGGTCTTTACAACCCCTTTTACTTAAGAGGGAGATCTCTCACTAGTCGTTGCCAGTTTTTCCCTCTTAGACGTGGATTATTCATGCTCTGTGGAGCTCTACTATTTTGCTGCTAGATTTTTTGCTGAGCTCTGCTCTGCTTTATTATAGAAGGAAAACTATTTAACACTGGACTATGCTTGACGGCGAAGTGTTCGCAATCTGTTACCTCTGGCACCTTAGTTTAGCTTAGCCGTTCCTTCCTTTCCTCAATATGGGATGGTTTGTTGCTTAGTCTGTTGACAAGGTGCTCTTATTCTAACAGCCAGCATCTTTCTCTCGCTTAAGAGATTCCAGAAGCTCTTCATCCGCTTTGTTTGAAACTAGGCTTTGCTAACCTAAGTCTGAGTGTTCTCTAGCACCCGTAAGCATTCCTTTTGCGCGGCTTGATTGCCTGCCGGTAGAGCTGTTTGCCTCTATTCTTGTTTCTGTTAAGGACGAGGACAGTTGCAAAACGAACCTTAAAAGGGTTCGGCACCGGTTTTATCATCTCAATGCTTTGTTTAGAATCATCATTATCATAATTGGCGCTATAACCGGGGTCCGATCTTGGCCTCCGTCAGAAAATATTTCCATCGGTCCCAGTCGCAAGCCGATGTCACCCAAATGGGCAACTCTAGGCTCCGGGCGTTTTAGCCAATGCTATCCGTCCGGCACCAGCAAGGTTCCGCAAGCTGTCGTCTGACGCAAAGGGTTTCCCAAGCAGAATTCCCATCGCTCATTCAAGCTAGGTATCCTGTCCACCAGAGTCTACCGAGCTTGTTTAGAGTACCTTTGTTTAGAATACCTTGTAGCATTATCTGCGATGGTAGCTATGTGGTCAACCACCGTGACATTGCAAGCATTGAATATCGACTATTCGGAGTGTGCTCGCGCACTTCTCACAACTGCCGGTACTGAGTATCCGACTCTCTGACTCCAACTTGCCATATTTCGTTTTGCAATCGGGGTCTCCTTCCCCTAGATCTGTTTCCAGTAAGGCAGCCTGATTCACCATTACCTTGAGCCCCCCCATTGACAACAGGGTGGTAGACCGGAGGTAAATCTAACCTTACTTGAAATTTAATTAATAATTTCAAAAAAATCAAATCTAACGGCTATACTATTCTCTTGTTTTAGTTCTTATCGTTTTTGCTATAGCAGTTATTCTTTTTTACATAAATTTTTGTACAGATACTAAAAGTAACTTGGTAAAAACCTCTTCAACGCGGTCTCTTCGTGGCTCCTGCCTCAACCCCTGACACAGACGAAAATTCGTCAGCCGCCTCCTTCTCTTCTGCTAGAACAGCGTTGAAACAAGTAAGAGATAGCTTCACTTCGGCAGCCTCAGGTTAAGATTAACCTGCAAAAATATTGGAATATAATTCAAAAATATATTCGATAAACGTGTACATAAATATATATTCGTATATATGTGCGTCTAAGGTTCGAATCTAGTTATGAACGTATGAATATGATTGCACACTTTAGAAGTGAAAGTTAATTTAAGATTTTATGTTTTACATTATTACAAAAATTGTATTATTGAAAAGCTTTGCTGTTTCTAATGAAATTCGTCAATACCGAATATCATCGTTACTTCAAATTAAATCCTAATGCTATGGAAAAAATTAATAGTTCCCATTTTCTTTAAAGCTTTTTTTTAAATCAAGTTGAAAAACAAAACAATGATCTAAAGAACACAATTAAATGTACCATAAGCGAAAACAAAGCCACATGCTGAATGATGTTACCTGCAAAAATTCGTTCTAGTTTAAGATACACCAATGAGAAGGAAAACGAATGCTGAAATCAGTGAAAGTTTTTACACAAATGCCGTGTTAATTTCAAGCTTATTATCTGACACGTAATCATGTCTGGAGTGGGTGAGATGCAAGTCATAGGAGTGTGAAGACATTGCCGCAGTGCTCCAACTCTCGTTGGTATATGTGAAAAAAGTCTTACAATTTAGCATGCTTTTAAGAATTTAGTTACAGGCCTGAGTTGACCGAGGAGTGCAACATAAGAAAAAGCATTATTTCGAAATAAAAACCGGGGCCATTTTCTGGAACGTGACTTGATTGTGAATTTGTTGGTAGTTTTTTTTACTTTGGTCTTGTGGTGCCAGTTTTTTTTCTTTTGAATTGACCGTAGTTTGAATTTTGATGCCTAAAATATAGTTGTTCGTTTTTCTTGGACTCTAGCATGCATCTGATAATTCCCACATTTAATTTTAATCAGTTTTATTGAAGTCATTATCATGTTAGCTGCAACAGGAATTTTTTCGGCAAAATATCAACAATGATTCAAACATATGAGAATTTCTATTCATAGGGAAAATCGTGATAAGATTGTAGAAATCGAAGTAACAAACCACATCTTAATTGCCAATATCCGATAAAAAAAAAAAACGTAATCCAATCTTTACTTTGTTCAAGTATCTATACTTATATTGAAAAGTATTACTCATTCGATACGAGTTCAATAGACTGGGTGTCGACTGTGTGCGCTTGTCATGCATTACGTATGACATTAGTCGAATAAAATTATGCATTATATTATCGCAATCTTAAGTTTTCAATTCAAGTTACAGCTGCAGTTCATTGAGTTTGGTGAGTGTTTGGGGATATGATAATATGCGATAAAAAGTGAGATAGAAAAATAAAAGAGCGACAAATGAGACGTTGGCTTTGTTGCAATCAATTCAGTTTGCGTTTAAGAGTAAAATATATGTAAATAATCGCTTCCAGATGAAATAAAGGGCTGTTCAGAGTAGCTTACAACTTAGCCCCCAACGTGGGTTTATGGCAATATGTCTTTGGCCATGGCAAATAGAATCATGGCGCTGCATCGAGCGATTGGTCAAATTAGATTGTAATAGAGTATTAGCCAGGATTCAGAAAAGCTATAAACCATTTCAGCTCAAAAATAACCGTCTAACTTTTAAGCCAAATCAAACAATTCGTGAAATTTTAGTGTAAAGCATGCATTGTATGCCATAACTAGGGTGAGGTCCGGACTATTGTGTTGCCAATTCAATTTAATTATGTGGCACAAGAAACAACAAGCTAATTGACCTGCCATCGAAGAATATTTAATTGATTTGAAGCTTCCTTCATCGATAAATTGTAATCTATCGGAACAGTCAATTTTGATGTCTCAATCAAGAGTAATTTTTTTTTCAAAATCATCTAGTGAGCTCAATCATCAAAGTGACTTGTACGAAATTGCACTCTAGCTTTGTTGCTACAATACAAATCTATTTTGACGTCACTCTACAATCCCAATAGCACCATGAAATCATTCATCGACAGCTTAATTTAAGATCCAACTTGCAAATTAAAAATTTCAAAAGTCCTTTGTCATAAGCCATCTTTTTCGCTTTGCTCCATTAGACCCTAACAGTAATAAAACATATGACATCATTTTACAGAAAGACTTGTTGCTTTACTTATTGAAATAGTCCGCCGTCGCAACACCATCCATGTCACTTAGCCAACAACATATGTTTAATCCTATCCCGAATTGCCTGCGGAGCTCTCTGTGACTCAGATGCTCGGTTCGTCGAGCCCGCTGACTACTCCAATGATTGCCATCAGCATCATGTTCGTCTGGTCTGGACTCGACCATAAAAATATCATTTGACTTTTATTTATGCCCCATTTTCACTTTTTTCTTTTTCGGCCCCTCGAGTTCTTTGAAAATAATTGGCTAAGAGTTGAAACAAAGTAAATTTGTCTCGTACGCGAAAACATTTCGAAATGCTGTTCATTAGATTGATTAAAACGATTTGCATGCATATGAATATGAATGCTTGAAAAGGCTCTCATCATGATGACTCGACTCTTCGGTGTGATCATCAAGATTAAGATGGCTAATAAAGATCATGAAATGCTCATCAATCCTCACAAGTGGCTTTGTTTCAAGTAGCTGTAATTAAAATAAGTGTCATTTTACAAGGACATATTTAATTCTCCCAATAGTATCGAAAAACTGGATTCCTCTTCAATCATGCTTCGAAAGAAAGACAACCCCAACCCCCTAAAAAACTGTCTGCTCATGCGTGAATGACGAACCATATTACATTGAATCTCGGCTTGATGGTACAATTTTACGCGTCTCTAGACACAGAATCGGTTAATTGATTTCAATTGAAACAAATTCACATGTTTTCAATACAGAATGATAATATAGCAAATTATAGTCTCTGTTGGATTTTCGGCGATGAGGTTCTTTTCGATGAAAGCAATGTGCCTGCGGGCATATTCAATGGTTTCGTAAGGCCAACAAATCGCTTAACCTAATCAAAATCAAATTTGTCACGACAGTTTGTGTCCGGGCGACGCGTTACCATTCGAATAAATTTCTGAACATAAATATCTATTAGAAATCGACAGATTGCCGATAGTAACAGACCCGAAAATTGTTTGGTTCATAGAATATTTGGTAGACTGTTTTCAAAGTCATTTAAGAAAAGATTCTGAGAGACATTCAGTCAAAGTTACGAATTTAAAATTTAAGGAGATGATTCAGTTTTGTGTAGAAATCGAAAAAAAAAATCAATTGAATTTCGCCAAAAATTTATGGGCAGATTGAAATGGGTCCATTCACCTTATAAAAGGCACATGAGTCCCAGACAGCAATAGATGTTACGATTTATTGTTATGGTGAATGATGTCTTTGACTGTGAGGATAAGATGATACACTGGGTTCATTTAAATAAACCCTGAAAATGTAAGTTTTCGGGATCGTCTTTTGGTTCAAACATATTCCAGCTCCAACATTAAAATCGTCTCACTGAGTCTTGATCTTACTTTCAAACCCATTATACAGTCATATGGTATAATCGAAGATCAGCATGAATTCCAAATTTCTGTATCAATTCCGCGAAAAAGATCAGACAGAAATGCATATTGGATGATTTTCGCTGAATAAATCAAGCTTAAGATCAAATAGGACTCCGATTTGAAGTATGTATGCTATCAGTTCGGTGCTCTGAAAATAGACAAATGTATGTTCTGTTGACAGAAGAAATATGGTAATTTTAAGCTGACATTTGTTGAGTTTGAAATAGCACAGATGATGCTACCAAAAAAATTATACTTGGTTGCATTGCTGAAATTTTGAGATTGGAAGATGTCCCTACTGCAATATGCATAATTGAAAGATTAACTTAAGATCGAAGAAGTTCTTAATGCACACCGGAGTAATAAAATGTGATGAGCAGTTGCGGCTTTGGTGACACGAAAATTTGGATGAATTTAAGGCCCGTTTTACATGAGCGGTTTCACTGCGACTGCGACTCGGCGACTTAGCCGCTGGCAACTACGCGATTGTATTTTTACACAAGCGATCTCACAGCGACTGCGATTGAGCCGCTTACCGAAATTTCCTCGTTTTACAAGAGCGATTTGCAGAGAAGCGTGCGATTAACGATTTTACAAAACTTCGATAACTTTACGTGACCCTTGGTCTCGACTAGCCATATTCCCTGCCATAGCCGATGGCAACGAATGTCAAATGAAGCCATATGGTATTATTTCCAAAATGCCTCTGAACGAGAAGAACGTGGGTTTCGTCTGAGCGTTGAATCTTCTCAAAAAGTTATTTGAAGTGCAAAGTCAAGAAATTCTGCGGCTGATAAAAATTCTTCACGTGTAAGATAAATCCATTGTTGAATAAGCGGGTAAAATTTAACATGAAAGTGAAAGTATTATTTACTGTTGTACGAAGAAGGTGGGGGAGTAGTCATTTGAAAAAATTTACCAATCATCAATAGACAGTTTCATGTATTTATTCATCTATAAAAAGTAAAATTATTCCTCTTTCTAAAATAACAAGTATTTATTTTTGTTATTCAAAATTTCCGCATTACAATTTTACTTTCCATGTCCTTTAAATTATTTTGATTGCTCAACGAGATCTTAAAATTAATAAGTACCAAAATATGGCCATAGACCGTTTCCACTAGCCATTTCTATTAACAAGTCGAATGTCATGCCATGGGAAATGGCAAGTGGAGACAACCTGTGAATGGTTCACATGCCAGTATGTGCAAGTCGCTGCGACTACGCTCGGTGAATGGCGTCTGATGTCGATTATCGCAGTCGCTGGCGGCGGAAAACGGCTCATGTAAACAACCTCATCTAATCCCATGTTTTTAACTGAGTCGCGTAGTCGCTGGCGGCTAAGTCGCCGAGTCGCAGTCGCAGTGAAACCGCTCATGTAAAACGGGCCTAAAGAATGAATTTCAGACAAGGAGTTTTAGTTTCTTCCGCACTCAAAAAATTTGATAAAAACTGCACGTTTAATTTTGATTTCAAACTCTGATGATTTTTGTGCACTTGAATTTCGAATGCCAAACTATACTTGAAACCCGATTAAATTTACTACTCACTTCATTGTCACACACATGCAAAAAAAAATCATTCACTCCAAATTCGCATTGAATAATTTTTATTTAAAACGATAATGAACATTATCATTACATTCCTGCGAAATACAACAAAAGAAAAAAAACTGTATTTCTTTTTGTGCTGAGTGAAGCTAATCCTCTTCAACCCCCACCCCTATCAAAAAAAAGTATATCAACCTATTCTTATCATACTCAGTTGCTGTCACAATTGTGCGTTTTGCATAATTCTATCATATATCACATACTTCCATACATGCTTGTATTTTCATTTTATCTATACAATAAATTAAGATATGATGATAATAGTCTGCACATATAATATGTGTATCATAAATTTGAACTTGAAATCGCAATCATATGACGGTTGCCACCATTCATATTTTTTTGCAGACATTTATTCTATGAATTTGTTTTGTTGAGGTAGATTAATAGTTTTTTTCTTGTACATGGGTTGGAAAGTTGCAGTTGCAGTTTTTCTGATGTTTTTACTATGAATGGATATCCGTGCTTGTAAGATAAAATTTTAATTTATTTCTGATTTCTCTCCCACGTGGTTCTTAGATAATTATCCATGACTTAAAAATAAATGAAGAAAATACGGATATAATCATGAAAGTCAAGTATTAAGAGATAAATATTTTTTTCACAGTGTGCTACGTAAATAATATGAATATGTACATTTTTCGTTTTATCTTAATTGCATTTCTAGAAAAAAATTAAGTAGCAACGTGTAAAGTTCAAATCATGAAAAAAACACAAACGAATTTATTAAGATATTTTTGGCGCCAGATAGTTTCTAAGGAATATGAACTAATTTTCCTGCAAATAAAGCTAATACACACGTTTGTGGTATTTTTAGTTTTGAAATAATCTGTTTGTTATTGTGTTTCACATACGTATAATTTTTTAATGGTTTCTGAAACAATTTTTGGGTAAGAAGCTGTGCATTTTAAGTTTTAGATAAATTATAAACATGTTATGTAGATATTTAAATATTTTTATTAATTAATCTAAGTACTCTAAAAATGAAGCTTGAGTAGCCTAGTGGGTAGAGTAGGTCCGTGGGTCATGATGATGTGATGTTTTATTATGAAATGTTCCTCCCAAGTTTGGTGATGAGATCGGCTAACAGCTGATTTAGTAGGGGGAAAATTCAGCTGCTCGAGCTGGAATGGGAAACAGAGTGCTGGGAATTTTTAAAGAACCTCTGTCATAGCGTAGGGAGTTAGTTTTTAACCAACGTCTTAGCGTAAGAAGCTACTTCCTAACCAGCTTGTAAACTCCGTATATGTATACGGACAAAAAATCCAATGATCTAATCTGAGATTGTATTTTTGATCAGCTGATTAAAGGACTGGAAAGTTGGAAGAAATTGCATGGAACAGAAACACATGCAAGATAAGATTCGACAACTACATACTCAGGCTAGATTATTCGTTGCTAAAAAAAGGATTAAAAGAGAGCTGTGTGGTGGCAAAAAAAAACAATTTCATTTGGTGATACGGGGAATAAATTCTAAGTTCCGTGAAGACAGAAGATCATGTTAATTACAGTTTTCTCAAAGAAATTAAACAATCCTTTTTTTTATCTAATTTTTTCTGTAAATATTTTTTTGCTTTATCTATAATTTAGTTTTAATGTTAGTATTTTATTTTATTTATGCACACCTTGTTTACTCCGAAAGTAAGATAAAACAAATTCCAGTCGGATCTTTCAAGTCAATTATGTTGAATTTTGTTAAGCTGAATGGTGAAGTCAACCAATATACGGCCGTTAAAAAGTTTAAAAAGGAGGCACTCGGCAAGGAGCACTCTACGTGACTCAAGGGAAGGAATTTGAAGGATGGAGAGGCGCATACTGTAATCACAATACGGAATACTGTATTTATAGAACAAAGAGCGGGTGAATCGGCGTTGCACGGATTCAACCGCATCGATCAAGTATCCGTGAAGTGGACACCAAATTTGGCAACAGTATTCAAGAACACTACGGACGAAGGAAAAAACAGATATAGAGAAGTGGAAAGATTAAAAAAATGTTTAGAGGATCTGATGATGAAGCCAAGAAGACGAGAAGCGTTGGGAGTGATGTGTAGAATATGTAAGTCGAACTTGAATTTGGAATCAAAAATCATGCCAAGGTCCTTGATACTAGAAACAACATTGAGAGGAGAGCCAAAGACACAGTAGGAAAGCAAAGGGGATGTTTTCTGGGTGAAAGATATTTGATGACACTTCACAACATTCAAAGTGAGGGAATTAGCAGGGTACCAGTTAGCCAAAGCATCCAAATCGCTTTGCAATATGGTACAGTCACTAGCGGATTCAATCATTCTGAAAATTTTAAGATCATCAGCGTACAAAAGACAGGGTGAGTTAAAGAGGGAAGGAAGATCATTAATAAACAAAAGGAACAATAAAGGGCCAAGAATAGATCCTTGCGGAACTCCTGAGGTTGGAAAAAAAGGTGTAGAAGAGCAATAGTTAACAGTAACAACACAAGAGCGATCACAAACGTAGGAGGCGAACCAGCAAAAAAGGGCACCGGAGAGACCAAACCCTGCTAACTTTGACAGAAGAATATCATAATTCACAGAATCGAAGGCATTGGCAAAGTCGGTATAGAGGACATCTACTTGCTTTTGCTGGTCGATTGCGGAAGCAACGGTGTTTGTCAAAGACAATAGGTTTGTAACCGTTAACCGTTTGTAACCGACTTACCTTTGATGAATTAATGCTGTTCACTAGCCAGCAGGGGCTAGACGAAAGGGTACACTCTATTGTAAACGTTTCTTTCGAGAAGCTTACTAAAACATGGCAAAAGCGATATAGGACGGTAATTACAGATGGAAAAAATATCACCAGCTTTATGGATGGGAAATATGTTGGCGGATTTCCAAAGTGATGGAAAGGTCCCGGTTGAGATGCTGAGGCTAAAAATTATTGACAGAGGAACACACAAGGAAGATTAAAGTGATTTAGTGAAAGTGATTTGATTATGTATTAAAAAATATGCTTTATTATTGGAAAATTCATATGTGCCTAGTTTGCTCTTTTAAGGATGAATAGAATTAAAATAAATTTAATGAGAATGAATAAAATGAGATTTCGTGGATGAATAGAATGAAATATTCATCATATTTTGAGGATGAATATAATGGGGCTTTATTTGCCTTATACCATCAGACATGACACGCAGTGTCTGGTTATTTTGACGCGTATTTTGAGGTAACACCATTTAAATGTCGATAACAAGAGAATCTTTCGAAACTGTCAGCAATAACTCTATAATTATGCCTATAGACCTGATATGTTTTTGGTTGGTCTCAGATTGGTCCCAGATTGATCGACAATCAGTCATCCTTTCACACCAAATCTAGAATTTTCACACCAAAACTATCAAGATGCAAAGCAACCTCTCTAACAGCACAAATATATAGCATCATTTTGCTCAAGGTCGGGTTCAATATAATATATCTAATATAAACAATGTAATAGGTATCATGAACTATGTAAAAAACCACGATCAGTGTAGCACATTTTGACAATTCTGAAAGTTTTAATATTTTTCATAAGCACTAATAATTTTTTTTCATATATATTAACCGCATTGTTAATTTAGGTTGTAATAACCTTTCTTGAATAAAAATTTAGTTCCATCTGGCACAACATATGGACATACTACTCCCACCTACATTCCCAAATCACCTTACATAATTGAATTCTCAAATATCTAT
Organism: Nemotelus pantherinus; assembly: GCA_963978885.1. Classification (NCBI taxonomy): domain Eukaryota; kingdom Metazoa; phylum Arthropoda; class Insecta; order Diptera; family Stratiomyidae; genus Nemotelus; species Nemotelus pantherinus. The sequence goes on along the minus strand of OZ022263.1, from coordinate 224,232,105 downwards.
TTGCATCTATTGGCCACTTGTACAAAACATCCAGTCCAATGTTTTTACTGGCAATAAAAATCTTTGATGACCGCATCAAAAACTATGCGTGCATTTGAAATTGTCAAAACTAGATCTACGGCCGGCTTCCAAAAATGGTTTGATGGAAATAAAACAAACCTCATAAAGTTCTAGAGCATGGTAGCACCATCGTCATCATGTAACTTTTATGGATCAAACAACTATAGTACATAGTTTAGAAATGAATGAATATCGAAAACAGATGAAAAGTGAATCTTTTGTGTAGGATAAGAATTAAACAGTCATTGAAGCATTCTTTAGCATTATTTAGCGTTGAAATTTGTCAAACAAGTAGGGAAATTGTAGAAATTTAGCTATGCCCATAAATATAGCAGTAGCTAACACTGAAGATAGAATATTGAAGATTTTTACGAGTAAAAGTATCAGTGAGATTTTATTGCGATTTTTTGGAAATGGTCCAGTGCTGTTTAAAGGGTACCCGGAATGCTTTTTTGATAAACTTGTATTAAAGTATCTAGGTTTCTTACGAATTGACTTTCGATTCCTTGGAATATATTCAATCAATTACTGTTGCTCTCAAAACGAATTGCTTTTCAATTATATTAATCAATTTGTCTTTAATTCAAACGGTTTTAAATATAAGATTAAATTAAGTGTATATATTTTTTAGTATAGAACTCAACTGCTCTGACTTTCAGTGTTTGTTCACTCGAAATTTTTCTCTTCTATTTTTTTTTCCATAAAAATCAATTCAACCTCAATCAATTCCTGGCGCCAGTCGTTATATGTAGATACAAATAAACTACTCGCAAACACATTAAGTAGTCCAAGCAAGCTCAATAGAATCAATTTGATTACAGACAAATTCATTTAGATTGCTTACGATTTCGACGATGCTCACCAGAGAGATATTTGCGAGTACGTGAACATCTGGATGAAATGTGTTGTATGAAAATTCAAGATTGACGGATTGATGGTTGAAGAGGTTCAAGTGAATCCAAACCATGCATTTGATACTGAACCGACGGATAGTGGTTTTTAGAAGTGAGTGAGGAAATGGTAAAGTGCTTTTTAAAGTACTTGTTAATAATTTTATCTCAAGCCATTGCGGTTAAATGGCGGAAAATTGCTTTTGGTTTCGGGAATGATGAGAAAATTGTGATGAAATGATATTAATTACAAGTAGAAGTTGATAAAAGCTGTTGTTATGAAAGATATGAAATTGATATGGTTATTTGAAATTGATCAGTGCTTAGGATTAGATGAGAACGTCTTAAAATTTAGATTTGCAAATGTTTGCCATTGTCAACATTGATTTATATTATATTGATTTATATACATTGATTTATATTGCTAACGTTATATAAGATTTAACATAAGATTTTAAATGTGAAGATAATTTATATTTTAAAAGATAACAAACGATTAAATCATAAACAATCTTAGGTAATATGTGTTAAAAAATTGAAGTTAAGTTAGTTAAGTAAAACTAAAATTCATTTTAGAAGTTTTTACGGTTAAACATTTTATTTGTTTGAAAAAAAAAAAAACGTTATACGAAGTAAGAGTCATGATCCAACCACTCTATTATAGTTCTTAGAATACTATATTAATATATATGTACTTAAAGTACTATATATAATAATAATAATAAACATAGAATAAGTGGAAAATGTAGTGATTTTTCAATAACCAATAAAACGAAGATTGTGATTTTCAAATCACTGTGATTTCAAGCATTTATTTTTAATCAGCGCTGCGAATTCGGCACATGGATTTTGGCTCTTGCGTGAAAAGAACATTATGAAAAGGATTTAATTCAAAAATATCAAATAGAAAGATAGCAATAGTGTTATTTTTTGGCAATCAAACGGAATGGTAAAATCTTCAAAATTATCTATGAGATTTCGTTTAAGATAAATTATATCACATTGTACCTAATATAAAAATAGTGAAGAGAAAAACACAAATTTAATTTTAATTCTATTTGCCTAAAAAAAAACATTATATAAACTTAAACTGAGTTTGAAACACATTAGATTCTGCAAATAAATTAATTACTATTTAGCAAGATAAGTTTTACAGCTCTTTTCGCACTGAGTTTGGTTGTTCTCTCTATTATTATTCAATCAGCTTTTGGCAATTGTTTTTACAAGGAACTGACGTTTTCTTGCATCACAGCACTCAGATTAGGAAAATTGAGACCTTGTCATCGACTACCAAGTAACGTGGTACTTCAATAGCTGCACTACTAGTAACATTATTTTTTAATTGAGATGCTTAGGCTATGCTGTTTCATGAGGATCTCCATAATGAAGCCATCCGCATCATTTTCCATACCAAGTTTCATGTCCTCTATCACAGATACTCGTATTTTGAGCAAGTACGTCCTTCTGCTTTAATTCAATTTAAGCTGCTACCATACCGCAAACGGTTCTTATTCATCTATCTTAACCCCGCATAATCTCCAGGAACGTTCGTGAATATCGTCATGCACAATACTTCCTGTGTGTGCATGAGAATACCTTTCGCAAACTTAGGGCTGAAATTAAAATACGCTTTCTTCATTTATTTTGAACGTTGAATATTCGAATTCTGGTAACTAACCTCAAACCTTTTAGGTCACACTACAAACAGCTAGTTAACTCTTTCATACATAAGACATGACGTTCAAACTGAAAATTCTCTTCAATCAGGGTGTGTGTGTCACTTCTTTTCCATATTTGCTTTATACGGTACTAGCCCTATTCAATCGGTTCGTCATACATTTAACCATACATTTCACTTTCCTCCCATATCTCTGTAGTTTATTGTATCATTAGTGATTAATTTTAAAACATCAACTAGCTATGATTCCTATAGTCTTCTCTCCATATTTTTGGAAATGGCATGCAATTCAATTTACCTTCGCTTAACTATCATCATTACTAAGACCCTAATCAATTGTGTATTTTCTTTTCATAGAAAAGAATCTGTAGTGATTCTCATCCTCAAGTTCCATCTCTTTGCTCACTTTCTACTTTTCTTCTCTTTTACTTTGCTCACTTTCTACACAATTGAACAAAATGTTGTAAAAAAGTAGCACTGTTTTCTCAAAAGTAATTCAACTTCTTAGCTAAAGCGCTCAGTGCTCGACTTAACGCCAATCTAATGATTATTAGGTAAAAACCATGATTTTCGCTCTTTGCAGAAATTGTTTTTTTAATTCATAGCATTTTGCTATATATTTTAATTATGCTCCAAACATAGAGCCGCGGGCTTCAATGCTTATCCTTATCTGCTCATTAATTTTTGAAGTATTATTTTGGAAAACAGATATAAAAAAAATTATGTATTCATTGCGGATGAAAAATGCTGTCACTTAATATTCGCCTCTAGATATGCTGAAAAAACAAAGAAAATCATCATTAAATCTTCAATTTATATTATTTATTATTATATTATTTATTATTATATTATTTATTATTATATTTATTATTTATATTCAAATTAAACATTGTATACAAATAATAATAATTCTAGCTAATACTAATCATAAGCTTACATAATACCTTGAATTAGAACTAACCAAAACGTACATCATTTTTCCATGTTCAACCGAATAAAACGGAACAGGAACAAATGGACCAACCAAATCAAGACCTGGCAGCCATATTTGTTGCTCTGCTATATCTTGCACAATTCCATTTTGAAATGTGTAGCCAGATCCGCCACTGTGTTCTGACTGCAGCTCATCATCCATCAGATTTTCGAAACTATCCTGAACAGCTCGTGCCCTCATAACCTGCAAATCGCAAATATTTCGATTGACCAATTCTTTCTGATCCTCCAGCATTCGTGACTTCCTGTGAATTTCTTCTTCACTGTAGATTGCCGTTGGTAACATTCGGAAAGTGTCTTCCAATGTAAAATACCCTGGCAAACTACAGAGCTTAACGTTGTTTAGGTAATATTTCTCTTTTTCAATGTCCCTGAGGCTCTGCAACGCCATTTTGATACTCTTGTCAACTTGGTTGACTAATATGTCATCAATACTCTGTTGAAACATTTTATATTTTTTTATATTTTTGATATTTGATTTACCTTTGATTAGATCAGCTAGATTGTTCCGTGAAATCTGATTACGGTAGGGAAAGTCAACTATTTTTATTTACATTGCTTTCAGTGTCAGGTAGCCAGGTAAAATAGTGTCCCTATTTTTGGGTTTTTATTTGAAAAGGGGCGGAACCTTTTAATTGCATTTTAATTACCGACTACCGAACAGGTCAATTAGTCAAGGACGTTTTCAATAGGGGTTGTAAATTTTTATTGCTTGTATTATGATAAGAAGGGTAATTAGAGGAGATTAGAGATTATTTGAGCCAATTTACAGATTTGCTAAAAAGTTAAAATGTAATATGATTCTGTGAATTCATTCTCTGTGGTTTCCTTTTCTGAGATTTTGTTCGTATGTATTTTTATTCATTATGCAGTACCAGTACCTGTAGTTCATACTCCTCCTTTTTAGTAAATTTATTGCTTTCTTTATTGTATATAATATGGAGCTTGATCGAATAGCTTTAAGCCTTAACTCCAGTCCCTTTTAAGTATATTTACTACTCAATAATTTTTTTGTGTTTTTATTTTTTAAGAATGTTTTGAAGAAAAGAAAATGGATGCAAAAAAAAAATCTAATGTATCTCATAGAACCGAAATTCCCATGGAGAATTCCATGTAAAACGCCGATAAGAAACTCTTAGTAGCCAAAATGCAAGTAAAAATAAACAAAATCCAGTAGGACGAGAAAATTCCAGAATAGTCTAGAAGCATTAAATCGCAATCGGAAATTCTAGAAATGCCTAGGTGACAGACTTGGCAGCAGCGAAACGAGTAAATTTTTTGACTAAGTTGAAATTCAGTGCAAAGTGAAGTGTTTTAGTTGTGGCAATTATTGCATTTAAATAAAACTGTGCTCAGAGCAGTAAACAAACTTTTTTATTTCATAAACGCAGAGAAACAATAAAGCGTGTTTTTAGTGGAAAAACGCAGAATACGAAAAACTGAGTCTTGTTTCGAAGAGAAACACAAAGTCTGGGGGACAATTTTACATCCGCACTGTTCTACTCAGTGAGGTAGTAGAAATGGAGTGGACATGCCCATAAGATTTACATTGAAAGGGATGGTAGTAATTTTTTGTCTGCTCATTGTCAAATTGGGTCAAATCCAAGTAGTTCCCCTCCAATTTGACAATTAGATCATAATGGTGGAAAAGCAACTTTAACATGCTTTGTGCGCGAGAGGATTGAAGGGGCTAATGGTGGAAAGTTATACCGTCCGTGTCCACGGGCTAGTTCTACTCTACTCTCAACATTTCAAGGTGTAACTCAAATTTGTCTCGCCAGAGTGAAGAAGCCCAATTTCATCACAGTATGTTTGGCGGGAGAACGAGTTTGGTTTATCCATCTGAGATTGCTAGAAATTTATGTGCTAAATATGCTGAAGAAAGGGAGCATTAGGGATCGATAGACCCTTTAAAAAAAATTCATTTTTTTAAGGAAAAAACCCACATTTTTTATAAATTTCATACTATGTCTACGTAGTTAAATTAAAATTTTTGATCGCACAAACAGTAACCCTTTACCAAATTACCTATATCTCTGGCACCCAAAATTTGTGTTCCTGAGAAGTATCAGCGCGATAATTAGATCCGATTGAAGTATGTATGGATCAGGTGCGAGAGAAGTAGTCAGACCCATTGGGCGAAATTGCGGTAGTGGTTCCATCTTGAAAATCGCTTAGAAAAATGAAAAGTTTTCGCCCTATAACTACTGAGAAAGTCATCAACTTTAAATAAAATTTACGCAGGAAATGGACCATAGTGTAAGACAAGTTTGGTAGAGTTTTGGTTGAAAAATTAAATCCAGCCTAACAGAAACCACTTAGTAAATTTTTTTTCAATTTCAATCATTCCACAAAAACAATTATATTTGATTCTTGAAAACGATCCATTTTCCCGTATCAGTTATTCTCTGCTTTGATAAGCTTTTGAGACGATGCTAATTTATAAACAAGAAGGGAACCGTGTTCAAAAATTATAATTTATTATAATTTTTTGGCTGAATGTAAACTTTCAAATTATAATTATCTTGTGAATAATACTAATGATCTCGTCGTTTTCAAAACCAAAAGTTGCTGCATTGAAAATCTTGAAATTTTCGCAGGCGGGAACCTTAATAACCTTTCAATTCCTATAACTTCTAGCGCGAATCAAAACCAAATTTACAGAGTAGGTTGACCTCAACTCCAAGCAGATTAGAAATACTTTTGGCTGCGGTGCTAACAAAGAGTTGGCAGTACCAGGCAATTTGTTTTTTTTTCGTGCTTTTGAGATGCTACCAGTTAACTCTCATACGATAAATATGTACGATGCAAATAAAACAGAAATGCTTAAATTTTCCAAGTTTGAAAAAGTTTTTGGATGGACTTTCCAAAAATACTTTCTTCCGTGTGACTAACGATGCAGTCACTGGTTAAAACGGAGTTCACAAGGTGTATTGATCTTCACAGTTGTGCTGATTGCAGTGCTAAAAACATCCTGCCAGCATTGAACATTTTCATCAATTTTTTACTAGGAGATGCTACCATCAAAATTTTTATGAGAAGCATCCTCTAATGAAAATAACAAGCAAGTGTTTTACTCTCCTGAATTTTGGAAACCCTTACGAGTGATAGCGCTGGTAATCACTCTACCCTATGGCATTCGATGCAGTCATTGAAACAGAGCCGTTCACTGGTTGGCTTTAGTGAAATTACATTTAGTAGAGCACGTTTCGAAATCTACACAAGTCCTCTATTTTCCTTCTTTGAATTTTCTTCTTTGTTTTATATTCACTTTACGTCAAAGAGTTTCCCATTTGAGCATTTTTTTTTCGTACATGCTTCCGTCTGTTCTCCGATTAAGGTATTTGTAATTTATTTAATTGGCTTTTTTATGTCAAACCTTGCTTAGATCCTTCTATTTTCCAATTACTTATTCAAATCTGTTCCTCTTTGTGTTATTTTACTAATACTTCCTCAACTTCAACTTCTAGTGAAAACATACTGCATCAGTATTAGTCCCATTTTTATAATACTTTGAAAGCTGCGAAAAAGAATAATGCTATGCTTTCACAAATAATATAAAAATCATAAACAATATAACTGAATTCGAAATGTTTTATGCGGAATGCCCTAATTGTGACGACAGACACTCTGATAGCTTTCGAGAATGTTGGAATTGCCTGAGTAAAAAACGTCAGCATTGCGAACAAAATTGCATTAATATATTGCTGGGTTAAATATTCTAATGGTGATTTTATCAAAAACAAATATTTGAAAAATGTACGGATAGGGAGTTAAAAAAAAACAAAAACAAAACATGTCAAAAAATCTAAAAATTATGTATAAAAAGACATTTTACATCTGTCTTTTGAATCAGATTGAATGAAATTAGTTTTCAAATGATTGGATAAGTGATTTATTTCATAAACTGGTTTCTTCAATCTATAAAAAATGTAAACTTGTAAAGTAAAGTAAATTTAAAATATTGATTTTCCATTGAAAATTTCACCAAGTGCTTTGAATAGTCCTGCAAAACGTGTAAAAGTGTGTCAAAAAATGCTGAAAGCCGAAAACGCTTACTCATCGAATTTTTTGAAACAGTTCTACATTTTTTCCTCTTGCGCAATGGAATGTGCACTTCAATTCGTGCATTAAAAAAGCATTTTGCAATCTAGATTTATTCTAAGGAACTCTAAGAAAAATTATGTTTTCTTACTTAAGCATTCACTTCCAACTGATGAATAACATATTTTTTTGTTTATTTTTCAGGTAAGACCATGTTAAACAGAAATATCTGCTCGAATATGATCATTTCATAAACCATCTGCTCGAAGGTGAGAGTATCCATATAATTCTGAAATTTATTATTTTCCTCCAAATTCCTACCAAAACAAACACACCACCAGACTACCTCCAAAACATTTAAAGCTCATCGACTAAATACTGATCGTTTCAAAAATCGGCCTAGATTAAATCATCGAACTGATAGTAAAGGCCTTAGAAATTAATTTATGCGTAATAAGTATTTTCGTAAGATTTTCCTTGATTAATATTAAGTGCTACCTGTCTCCTTAGGAAAATTCTCGTATTTCCTAAATATTTTATGAGGTCATTTTTTTTTAGTTGTGTGAACATATCGGGTGCAAATTCACAGTCTGGCACCGATGATCCTCTTAAGTCTCGATTCTATCATCAAATAATCAGATGATTTCTTTTTCATTTCATAAACAAAAAAATTGGAAATTGCTCAGGTCCGGGTGTTTATTCGTCATGATCATCATTAACCTGAATATGTTCTTCGTATCGTTCGTCCAGTAATTTATGCAGCACTTGCTCGCACTTCCTTCTGACAAGCGATCTCCACGAAAATTCGAATGAAATTTTCACTGAGAGAAAAAAAAATGAAAAGAAAATTCATGTGTAAAAGTACGAAAAAAGTATGGATTCAGATATGTAAAAAAAATTTCAAAGGTTTTTTTGTTGGGATATTGAAGTCATTAACCTAGTCCGATGATGAAAATTCATTTTTTTCCTTTTCCATGATTATATGAAAAGAACAGTGAACTCACACGATTTGTGCCTAAATATAATCAATTGAAGATGTATATAATCCAGCAGATTTTTTCGGTACTTAGATAAACAAAGGTTCTTGTGAAAATCTCGCGTTGCGATGAGGTGAGCCTGTCTTGTGTGGGTGTCATGATGACTATGATTAGATAAATCAGAAGAGTTTTCTTATGTTTACCGCGTGCAAAGTGCAGAAAATTCGTAAGTATCGAAATGCGAGGATAGGAGGAAGCACGAATCAGTACAACTGGCTGACAAATGGCTTATGACGGTATGGTGCAATGGGATTATGCGATTTTGAAATCAGTTTAGATTTCCTGTTGAAGTTTATTTTTGGGGCATGAAAATTGCAAGAAAATGCGTTGACGCATTGAAAATGCAAAAATAAAATTAATAGCGATGGGCAGATGTTTTTAAGAGGGTGTTTATGTTCGATTTATTTTGAAAAGAGATTGTAGATTGGTGAAAAATGGGTGCTGGAAAAGCTTGTGCTGGAAGTGTTAATGACTTTTTCAGACTGTGGGATTTATTGTTGAAAATGTTTATTTGAATATAGATTTTCACTTTCTTCGTTGGTAAGTGAAACAGAATTGATTATTTATTCGATTGATTGTTCTGTCCAGTTTGTCGGTGGTAGGTGGAGTGATGAATAGATGAAAAATGAATAGATGAACGTGGATGAATGTATTGTATATAATGGTGTCAAATATTGCCTTTTAAAATGGACCACAGCGCAACAGATATTACGAATCAGAATGGTATGATTTCAATAATAGTCTGTTTATTCAATTTATCGTTTTAATTTATGAGAGGATGCTTTTGTGTCTCACCAGCTTCCAACCAATTGTCGGTGAGCGTTCAAGTAAGTTGGGAATATGTAGCATTTCGATTGATTCTGCTGAATTTGTTTTTAAATTATGACTCAGCGTATATTTGCAATTTTCCATACTTGATTTAACACCTTTCAAAAATTTTCAATTTTTGTAAAGCATACATACAAATGACATATTTGAGATTACAGTGCTTTTTGCGATACATTGATTTGACTAAATCGATGAACTATTGCATTTTCAAAACGAACGCAACAATATATTTCAAATCAACCGACAAAACCGATTTTTCCAAGAAAGAAAAATATAAATTATCCAAAAAAAAGGGTAAGCTGAGAGAACTGAGAGGAGACCAACCGTGGTTTCTTATTCACTTCCGTCTTTAGATAAGACCTAACTAATTGCGTACCGAATTGCTCTGATTCAGAACTGTTGCATCAAACAAATATTTACTTGGTCTAACTGCGCTTGGAGTTTCTCTTAAACCTCGTGTAGCTTCGTGGGTAGATCAATAAATAGCTGATAGAATGTGGAGTCTCTGGTGCGAATCCAGAGTCGGACGAGAGACTCGGCTTTGAGATCAACTAGCTTTCAGAATAAGTTCCTGAGTTGAATCTGGGCAAAATGAGTGATTAGTTCATTCAACACTCGTATACATTGATTTTACATTTGCGAATGTAGCTCTCTACGACCTTCAACCCCTAGTGCCTAAAAGATTTGTCGCGCTAATATTTTTCTTAGTGCATTTGAAATGTTTTTGTAATTTTCATCAACCTTAATGAAGAAAAAAACATCCTTACAAGCAGTTTTATCAAAATCAACCAATGCATTCCTTCGTGGGGCTTGAAAGTGAAACTCCTTGGCTTAGACTTCCAATATCAGCCAAATGTTATTTATTAAGATCTTTCGATGGAAGGAGGAAAAGGTAACAGTTCTGCACCTTTTGTGTTGACGCTCGGCCCTCACTGCAAGAACGTTGAAGTTCCTTAGCTGATACTTCTTTACTTGCCTAAACAAAGTGGCTTTGGTGGCTCTCCACTTAATAAGGGTTCTCTTATCAGAGAACGGCGAACTTACCAAGGCTGGAAGCCGCACACGAAGGGCGTTGAACAACGCAAGGTGGAAGGGTGGAGCTGCTATAAGCAGGAACTGTTGAAAAAAAAGAAGATAAGAAGATTCAAACGAAATTCATGGAGGGAATTCTGTGAGATCATTGAGGGAAATATAAAAGCTGCTAGAATGCAGCAGTTCTTTAGTGTTACTCTTGATGTACCTACGCTTCAGCAAAAGAAAACGGTGATTGGGCAAAGAATCCGAATAAATGAGTGAAAATGCTACTGGAAGCTCACAACAAACAAAATTTGCTAACATAGCACTGCGAAACGACCAACTGCAAATAATCCAAGCAAGGAATCAATGCCGTCCAAGCAACTCCTAAAAAATGAATGGGCTATAAGTGCACCCCGATCTTCAAAAACCACAGGGATTGATGAGATATCGGCTATCATACTCCAAAGAGCGGGCAGGTCCCTCATCCCCATTCTGCAGCGTATTTTTTCAATAATTTAACTAATTAAATTTTTGGTTTCGGCACCGAGAAAATGGCAACCTTTACATTTTTGTCATTTTAACGCCAAGATTTTCATGGGGGCGGCAACCCTCAAAATCTCAAAAACTACTGATCCATTTATTGGTTCAAAATGACTTTCAAAGAGTGTATTGGTCCCAGTGTGAGCAGGTTTAGTAAACTTTTAGCGTCAGTACTAGCGAGATGTTGTCAGTTGATCATTTTTTCGTTATTGTACAAAGAGATGCTGTAACTCTCAAAGTCTTTCTGCCCCTATAGCTTCCAAATCAGCTATCTCCACGAAAATGTTGGAGGTTTCTACACTGAGAAGTGATATTGTTTAGTTTCCATATGCTATGTAATTGGTGTCATTATCCAGTCGTGAATCTAAGAAACTGATTTAGTAAACATTTCAACTATATTTAAGATGGAGCAAAATCTACACATTTCTTTCGCTCTTTTTGAGAAATCAGTCTGCCAAGTGGTGCCTATGCTCTAGCGTTTTCATAATGAGTGTTTTTTTGGTAGTTTATCCAGCAAACAAACAAACAAACTGTTCATCTAAGAAAGGTTCGTATTAATATATTTCGCCATTCATATCTTTCTCTGCACTTAAAAATATAATGGACAAGTGGTCAAGCATGATCCTAACAGCTGTAAAGGCTATGCAAGCTGCCATAAGGTGTCATACATGTGCTGACATAAGCTTGTACTTGTTTGATTAAAATTTGAGCCCATTTCTCAGTCATGCCTAGTACTATACTCTTCGCGAAACGAATTCAACGGTCGAATCTCATACAAAAAGAGCTTTTCAATTCGTCAGTAAAGCTCTTTTTGTATGGGATTTGACTGTTGAATTCGTTTCGCGAAGATTATAGTACTAGGCATCAGTATGAATGATTCTCAAAAGAAGTTTACTATCAGTGAGCTACTTATCTTCAAGCTTTGCTCATAGAAAAATGTGTGAAAGTATATGAGTTACACATTTCCAATCTTCGCTGTTTTGATTTAAACATTATAACCTTCAACTACCACTCCATCTGTTAATTAGTCTGTAGTCGATTATAGCAATGATAGTAAAAATTATTTTAATTTTGTCTTAAAAAAATATGAATTGAAAAATCAAATTAACCTTCGGGTGCGTCAATTAATTCAAAAATTAGCAAGCATCTAAAAACATCATTCTGCAAAAATAAATCCAACACCTACATTTTCTTTTGAAAATGGCATTCTGCTGTTTTGTTGAAATCGATCATAAAATCAAGCAAAGCGAAATCGTCATCTAAAAATATCAAATAAAGTTCTGGAAAATCTCAGCTGAATCATTTGTCCAGCAATAGATTCCATAACGCATGCATGCTAAGAGCCTATGTTACCATTAGTTCATTCCGCGTTTAATGCATTCACTTCCTTGTTCTGTAGCCAAAACTATGATCAGGATGACATCATCGATGCGGCGAGCTCGAAATATCAATGAAACCACCGGTCCGACTATGAATACGAATCAAGGCACATAGACCGAAAATATGTTTTAAGATCGTTTATGCAAAACACACAAAAATATACATGCGAACATAATAAAATTCTCACATCATAGCCAAATTATCATCCTTTCAGCGTCATTGGTCGCAAAAGAAGCCTTTGGAAGATTTTGTTTTTTATTTTACTTCAAAACGAAGATACATATACACTTTTTGCTTGAACGTGTCTAACTGTATATGCTCGTAAAAAATATGAAACGGTAGTCTCTGCAGCCAGCTTCTCACTAGATGCAAAATAATACAACATAGCAACTATTGAAAAAGCTATTTTTCGAAAATTGTGTTTACTTTAAAACAACAAGACGAAACTTCTGCTAGAGTAATGGTTTCTTCGTTTCGGTGCTTTCGAAATAATCAGAAAAGTTTACTATCGATGGTTAATAGTTTTAGTTTCTGTTTCTATTTAAATTTATGGGTTGTTTGAAAGTTTTTTTTCTGCGCGAGAATGTGATTTATTACACTTTGGGCTAATTGAAATAACTAGACTAGAACTAATGAAATTTGTATAGTCTAGTGGCTATGATGCTCGAGGCCAGTGTGTGGTCCGTGGTTCGAATCCTAGTGTGAACAATAAGTCGTGGCCGCATGCTGGGCTTTAAAATGTGTTTATATTATGTAATCTGGGTAATACCTTGTTTGGGAAATCTTCCGTAATATCTTTGTTGGTTAGATCAGATATATGACATCATATAGTTGTCTATGAATTTTAGCTTCTGATTGAACTATTCTAGACTGCGTTGAATGCTATCGTTATATAGGCGAAATGATGGTTTTTCCATTATCAGCAACATATCCCTTCTGTGAAATTGGTTGTTTTTTGTAGCAAAACTACTGTTAAGCAGTATTATTGAGCATGGAGAATCTTTGTACAATTTAATTTGTAAAAACAACTTTTTTTAAAAACAACTGTAACTCCAGGGCAAATGGCTTGCATTGATTTGATCTTGAGAATCAAATAAAATCATCAATTTGAAAAAAAAGTAACCGTCACTACTGCCTTGCTTCGCTAAAATAGTCGAAATTTATCTCACCCACACTGGGCGCACACTAGACACTATCTCTTCACTGTTATTTCAGGACTGAAATATGAAATTAATGAAATAAAATGAAATATTTACATTCAACCAAAGAAGGTATTGCGTTTTTCGGAGCTAATTCTTCATTTAATAGGAAGTCCGAGGAATAAATCAATTGACACTATTAAACTTACTCATTTTGCTTATGTGGACTAGTTTTACGAAATTGTTTCGTAGAATTTGTGCTGAGAATACCAAATCAAATTCACATTTTCAATTAAAAGAGATTGAAAACATAGCAAGAATCCGGGAATGCGCTGATAAACGACGATGAGAGAACAATCAACAGAAAGGCAAAGCCGTACCAACAATTAGTAGACCTAAATAATACTTTAGGGCAGAAGTTGGCTAGGAGCATCGACGAACCCTGCACTATCATCATCGTCCCTAAGTTACATCGCGGAGAGGCAGACTTATGGCTGAACGAGCAAGTCAACGCTAAACAGTGCGTCCTTACAATCGACACTGATGCAAGTGCCGGACATTTTCGATGAGAATAGCCACTGGAAAAAGTGCACCCGTCATCACGAGATCAAGTCAGGCAAGGAGATTTGCTGTTCAAGCATCGATTCCTAGTTGCCAACATCACTGACGACTGCATCCTTGGCATGGATTTCCACCGATCGCACGTTATTCACTCTAGACTTAAGCAAACGAATTTTAAGATGGGCATATGTTGAGATTCTGATGGAAGACTCAAGTGGCCACACTACCAAGTTGCTGGTATTAGTAAGCGCTAACACTGACGTACCAAGTTCTTCCGAAGGCGTTATATGGGCCAAACTTGGTGGTGATTCTAGGGACCACCGAGCTTACGTGATCAGACAACGAAAACACCAGCGCTGCGCAATCTGATCCTAGCGCGAAGTCTTGTGAGGGCAAACAAGGAGGGGTGCGTGCCCGTTAGTAACACTTCGGACTCTATCACGAATATCAAGGCAGGAGACATCATTGGGAGCTGCCAGCTTGTTTCTACGGTAACATCTGTGGAAATAGCTAACGATCAACGTGTCAAGAAGAAACAGGAGTCGAGTAAAACCCGCGGAGTAGTCTCCGCAGTCTTGCAACCAAACCAGCTACCGCCAAAGCTACTCAAAAAACCCTCTAACCTGGTCACTAGGTTTGGCTACGTTTTCTCCGCAGGTTAGGATGTATTAGCATAATATAGACACTCATCATAGTAATAGTAATATAATACAGACTCATAACATAAATAAAATTATACTTTCGATTGATTGTTGATTGTTTTTCGTATATATTTTCGAATAAAATCTTCTGTTTTTTTTTTTGTCAAAAATTAACCTCCTACTCAAAAGGGAAACAAACTATTCTCCCAAAATAGTTTGTTTCCCTTTTTAATTCCATTTCTTTTGAAATATTCCTCACTGACAGCAATTTTCGATTTCATTTTTATGATTGAAATCGTCACTGATATGCCTTAGAAGCTCTATTTTTCCATTTTTTCTTTACTTTTCAATTTCAAATTTTTCATAATTCTGTCATTATTATTCCATCACGGATTTTTATGGATTTTGAAAAGAAATTTAAAACGTTTGTGAGCCAAATTTAAAGATCTTGCTTTGTGAGTTCGTACAAGAGAAAAATTTCGTCATCCAATCTCCGCTTGATCCCGCATTCTACACTCTTGTAGGTGCTGGATCTATGCTAGACTTTTCCATAAATGATAAATTGATAGCGGCAACTCCCTTCCCCTTCAAAAGTCATTAGTCCCAAGAGCTATTGTTTTAAAGACACTAACTGGAACCATTTTCGAAGATTTAAATAAATAAAAATATTAAAATCTCGCTGAATAAAGTAAACTTGAGTAGCATTGAAAACATTAAGCATATTGATAGTTTTGTTGTACAGTCTACCAGAATTGTCTGCAGTGGCGTCGAGGTAAGCACGCCAAAGACAGTATAAGTTTGAATGTATCATTCGCCGCCAAGTTTGGGAGTAAATCAACATTTTTTTAGGAAAAATACCGGTAGCCAAATCGCTGTTCATTGCTACAAAGAAAGTTAAAGCAACTCTCGTAGGGGTAGGGATTGAAGCTGGTAAAAAGCTTCATCACAAATTTACTATGAATTTGAATACGAGTGTAGAGTGATTAGTTCCACGACTCACTTTACTCCTGATTATTTCAGGTACCTATTCAGAGCTACGTTAAATCAAAGCTTGGTGGACGGATCCACATTTAAACCTGGATTCAAACCACGGGCGCCACACAGAAGAACCAGTGCTCTAGCCACTAGGCTTCCTACGAAAAAAGTGCTTATGCTTCTTCTGATAACAATATAACAGATTTGGTCTCAAGTACCTTTTAAAAGTTTCATAGTATTGCCATTTATATGGAAAACCACATCGTCCAGACCATGGCTCAGCAAACGTTAAGTAGGCTGGCCGAAAGATCCATTTTTGCTGACAAAGCACTAAGGAAGCCAGTGAAACTATGGACTATCGGACTTCGGCAAACTATAGGACACCAAAGCTCCGCGATGAAAGAGAAAATTTTTTTTCCAAACAATTCCACTTTGATACTGCTTTCGGAGGCTTATTCCGCTAAACGATCGAGTTTTCCGTATCAATTATTCTCCGCTTTGATAAGCTTTAGAGACGATATACGTTATCTATGCCGATTTCTACGCAAGAAGGGAACCATGATCACAAATTAATAACCTTTACCAAAATTAATTGTCAAAATAAAAAATAGCCAAAATACAAAATACCCTCGATAAATATCTACAGGTTGACCACAAAATATTGTCGCATTCCCGCCTTTTTCATTGAAACTAACTTTAATAGCAAACTCGCCATATTTGCAGACGATACATGCATCTATTCTTCATGTGAAAAACTTAACTGAACAAAGTAAACACTGGTTTAAAATAAGATAAGTTAACTTTAAATAGCAGTTATGGAGCATAAATTGGATTTAGGTTTTCAAAAATCAAAAATTTCATATACAAGATTTTGTTTCCTTGAAGTTATTTACAAAAAAAAACTCAATTAAATTTGCTGCAATAAACCTAAATAATAAGTACAATAACGACCATTCCAAAGAGATGCAGGCAATATGAATTTGAACTAAAGAATGATCTTTCAGTACTTTTTTGTACCTTAAGCATTGTGTTTTTTTGAGTATTTTGGGCATGATTTTTTTTTAGCATTGTGTTCCTCAAGCTATTTTTTTCAATTACTCAATTTCTGAGTACGTAGAACTTGACTCCTATAGAACACATTATGCGTATTTGTGGTAAATGCCTCTCAATCCAGAAAATTTACTCTTGCAGCTACGCACGTACCGCACAGCAGCACCTACAATCATGGTCAATAACCGTGAAATGAAATACTCTCAAGTGACCTAACATCGACCTGAGCTTCAGCCGTCTAACAGACACCCGACTAGATTGTTTGTATTCTCGGCTCGACACTTTTCCATAGTTTCCTTAATTCCTATCGTCTCGCTCGATATCGTTCAATATCGACTCTTGATGTTTTGATGCATTTTAAAGATGATAGTAGCATCTTAGCTTCCACTTCGTCCCATCACGCCTGGTCTTATTGATGAAAACGATATTATTCATCGTATTATGATTATTAAGTGTATTTCATCATCATCATCATGAAAATTGATGAGCTCGACACAATTTCTCAATCTTTTGATTGATAGCTTCTCGGGGTGTGATGCTGCTGCTGTTGTTGTTGTTGCTTTTAACTGTTCCCTGTGCAATGCAATGATGTCTGGAATGCTTATTTATTGTTCAGAGTTAGATCATAAAATTTTGTAATTTGTAATGAATGCACAGTTTTTCTCTCGCTTAGTAATTTTACGGCTTTATGTTGAGGTCTATGAAATTTAATTGAGAATTAGTGAAGAGGTTATTGGTTGTATTGTTGCAAGATTTACTATAAAACATGCAAATGGAGTACCATTCACACTTCTATCTAATAAACTGTTGACGACAAGAAAATGCACTTGAAGAATTTAATTATTGAAGCATGCTGCTTTTGGTGGTTTGATGGCATTGGTGGCAACGACTCAGATTAAGGCATCATTCACACTGGCTACTTTAGGAAATACCTTCATGAAATAGGGAAAGTCAGTACGGAATGCTGCAGATACTGCATTAAAGAAATTGATAATGCATAGCATAAGTGTCTAGGTGTGTTAAGTGTCTGGGCTTCAGAAGAGAACGGGAACCGCTCTGGTCTGCAATCGGCCCTGTGAAACCGAAGACGATTATCGAGGCGATGTTGCATTCAGTAGACGCTTGGGTATGTGTTTCACTATATGTAGAGGTAGTATTGCAGCTGAAAAGAGAAGAAGGTTGCCTTACGGACTCCTCCTGTTTGAACAAAAGTTGTTGTGGGGGTACCTGATAGGTGCTAGTGGCACAGCCGAGTCAAAGTAATGTGAAAGCGGTTCCAATTTGGATTCCTGCGGTCAGCAGATGATGTTTTTTAATGAGTAGAATCTCACATAATCCTGCAACTTTGATTGATTGAAGTTATACCCAGACAAATAAGTAAAAACCTCGCCCTAAAGCCACAAACGTCTTTCAAAATTCATAATCATGCTTGGGAAACCAATATATAGTTCCACTAACTTTTTCAATTCTACTTCTCTTTCGTTTTGCCCGTTGAAATGAAGTCTGAAGGTGGGGGTCATCCCCACGAATGTTGCAGAATCTGGGCGTCCACATATGCCATGTTTTGAAGTTAGCAGAAAAAACACATTCGGTAATTTCAGGATAATTCCTCAATAACATATTTGAACAGATGTCTGTTTCCCACGAAAGCGGAGGTCCTTAAGCTTAATATCTTTCATAGGGAAAATCTTAAACCGTCTTTCTTACGGCCGGGTTACAGAGATAATCAGAAAACCGATCGTACCAGAAATACAAATTGTATTGATATGACACAGCATATAAGAAGACTAATCTTCAAGCTTCCTTAATTTCAAACTACCCCACCTTTCGTTCAACGAATAGTATTTTTCCTGCACAATAAAACCTCCGAGTTAAAATAGGCAATCACCACTCTAGCGCTTGGTTAATGCTGGGCTTTCACAAAGTCTTCTTTTTTCTTACAGATAGCATAGTCTGAAGCGTGAAATCCTATATAGATACTTTAATAGTGATTAAAGCGAAAAATTTACATCAACGCTGGAAAAAAGCAAGCCACTTTTGAAGACAAAATGACAAAATCCACAGTCCCGAAGCCAGTTTTGATATTGCCAGATGGAATTTTTTAAATGTCAAATTTGTGTTCCTAAAAAAGAGATGGGGTTTCCCGTTACATTTCCCAACTATTCAAAAGCTCTTAAACTTTTCGAAATTAAAAAAGAAAGCACAACCTTCAATACATCAACATCTTCACCTTATCCAGTTTAGTCTAATCACCTTTGAAATTGGTGAAATCATCAAAATACATACAAATTTTGCACATTATCTTTTATCCGCTGCATTCACTTACATGCTGCATATCATATATCAACATTAAACGCCCGACCAACCGTCAGTCAATCATGCAAATATTTCACAAAACATAGCCAAGAAATACGATAACATTTTACGTTCCTTGATGCATACGCGTTGCCATATGATCTTGCACAGAGACTCATTTCATTCAACTTATGAGACTCAAACAAATTGCAGACAAAACTGTCTGAAATCGGAATAAAATAAAATATGTGTTGTTTCTGAGCTTAAGAAAGAAGAGCTTTAAAACAAAATGAAAATAATAACGACATAAGTGACAGTGGTTTTTTTTTTTTGGTTTTGCTTTAAAAATACCTAGTACTTGCTCGCCCTCGTACGTTGCGAAATAAATTGCTCATTGTTATGATGTCTGATTGTAGATTTTACTGAGTTTAGTTGTATTCGATGCAACCGTGACAAATTATATGCAGAGGGCGTTGGTGCTGGGCTGGAAACATGAAGAATGGATATTTGCGTTGATCGAGACGATCATGATTGTATCACACAGCCAATACAAATTTGTTTTTAAAGTCACCATATATGATATATGAATATATGAATCAGGCTGTCTAGACTACCCGTATTTGAGTATTGTGTTTATTCAAGCAAAATCAATCATTTTCATGGTTATTCAAATATATTTGCCAAGAGTATATGCAGAAAAAGTTGTTACAGTTCCCAGTAATTCTCGCTCTCATGGCAAATTAGTCACAAGTCAAACAGAGCTCAATTGACGTGATCTCTAAAATATCTCACGGGCTCAAAAGCAAATATCCGTACAATTTGCTCAAACAATGTTGAAAATATTCTTATTCAAATATCCAACAAGATACAGCAACTAATATCTTCATAAAGATCATTGTTAATTACACCCGGGCCAAAAAATAATTTTTAAGTGATCTTTCATAAAGAAAATCTATAACTGTCCATCTAATCATCTTCCCATCATCATTACTAACTATCCAACACTTATTGCACATTCGACGCTAAGTATGCGCACGTACCAACCGAATACGTTTATATTTTCGGTCAAAAAAGCAAAATCTGAACCACGATCTTTAAATAAATATTTAATATCAAACAAAAACATTGCACGATTACACAATCGTTGAATAAAGATTTAAGTTTTTTTTTTGGTCCGTCCTGTGCCTCTCAGTCGAGAAGAATTGTGTATAAGTATAATTGCAGACGAACTTTGGTATATGGACGTTGGTGGATGGTACAATGTGGTTGCTCTTTAGTATACGAGGAGATACGTATGAAATGTATGCCTGTAGATACATATTTGCGTAAAATGTTGATAATTGACATAAACCGTTCATTAGACAGGTCCACCTTGAAGCAATGATGTGAAAATGTCGGTTGAAAGCATACTGACTCTACAGGGTTTATTTCGAAGATAACACTTTTTTCTACACTGAAAGAAAAACTCTTGGTTGGTTCAACTATTTTTAATAGTATTGCAACGATTCATTCAAAATCGTTAAACGAACTACGGAAAATAGTTATTTTTATTATGTTAATATAGTTAATTCAACGATATAAAAGTAGTTGGTTCTGGTTGTACAAAAAATATCGCAACGTTCATGAAATCAACTGTTTTAATTGTTTCATAACCACGAAAATTAGTTGATAAATAGAAAAATTTTCATCAATTCACTCAAAACTTCAACGTTTCGAATTATCAACTGTTTTTATGGTACTTAAACTACTTCGCAATAGTTGATTTCAGCAAACGTAATTCAGTGAGCAACGTCTTTGGAATTACTCTACGCAAAGTAGAATGGTTTCAACATTTGGATGTTTTTCATGCTCCGAATGAAATTGTTTATCAACCACGCGTCATGGTGCATAAAAGTAATCAACAATTTTCTTATGGTTGTTTTAACTATAGCCCTAGTTGATGCAAAAACAACTAAGGCAAACTGTTGATTTTTCATACTCCTCATACTCATACTCCTATTCTATCATAGAAGTTTCATATGCTACATGGCAGAATTGTGTTCGGTTTGCTGTTCGATATAATTCATATTCATGTTATGCTGTGAAGCCTTTATATTTCCCTTCTTCTATTCAAAAAATATAAGTCTTCTGTTTGCAGATCACTGTTATGAAACAGGGAGTCCCGAAAACGAATACGATTGTCCCAATGCCAGAAATTGTTTAGCAGTTTCAATTGTTTTCATATATGCTGCAGCTTGCAGCTATGCATATGAACTGAATTTCACGTCTCACGTCCTGTTTCTATTTAAGGCTTGGATGGATTATGTTGCTATGGTTTATGGCTTATCAATGCTCCTCTAATGATACAAGCATTTAGAGAAAAATATACCAATACATCGTTACCGCCTGAACCAGTACTTTTTTGCACCACGGACGTTGTTTATCAACCACGCGTCATGGTGCATAAAAGTAATCAACTATTTTTTTATGGTTGTTTTAACCATAGCCCGTAGTTGACGCAAAAACAACTAAGGAAAATGGTTGATTATACCAAGATTTTTCTTTCAGTGTAGAGTTTGATGTCTTGGCAAATGATAATAAGTATTTAAAATTAGGTGAACATTTTTCAATGAGATGAAGTTTCAAATTGGGTTACGTTATTTCAAGATTATGTCGGAAATGTGTTTATTTCATTTCATATCGATTTTAGGTGAGTTTTTTGCATTCTTTATAGCGTTATCTAGTAAGTTTAAAGTAGCTAATCCTGTTAACACTCACGATATTTATATACAAATAACTTCAAAAGTCAAATCAAGTAGATAAAAATTAAACTTCTTTATTTACTAATACTCGAAAAGAGTTGCAAAATAAATCATCAAGTAAGACCTTGAAAACAAAAAGCATCTCAATGCTAAAATATTATTTCTTATTCACACTGATTGCGTTTTTAAAAAAGTAATTTCAAATTTATTATAATATTTTATTTTCAAATTTTTTACGTTTCATTTGTACTGTTCGTTTCAAAATGTTTTAATTTTTTATAAATCAGATTATTACATGCTTTCCATTTGATCAGAAAAATTTTGTGGAGGTCTTACTTGTAGCTCAAATAAAAGAAAGCAAAAACAACAATGAATGGTGGGAGCAAGCAAAGACATTCATTTGCCAAATTGGAAAAGTTGAAATGGATAAACAAGATAGTTTTCGCATCATTCATCCATTTTTGGATAACATGGAGCTGTCAATATTATTATTTATTTATTCACCAAAACAAGGTACAAAATCACGTATAAAATATCAAATTAAAAATAAAATGGAAAAGTAAAGTAAAGTAAAGGAAAAAGTAAAGACAAACAAGTTAAATAAGTAATAAACAAATTAAAAAAGTAACAAATAAATTAATAAATAACAATCAATAAATAAAACATTGACATATAAGCTATAGCTTAAGATTTAGGGTACGGATTGACTCAGTCATCCATGATCATCTATTTTTTTTTTTAGTTGGATGTAATGAAACTCACCATTACTGCAGGCACCTAATTGTGTTGCGTCAAAAAGTAACTCTGGTGTTTAATGAGTCTTTGGTCCACAAATAGACTATATTCCAAACTCCAAACTCATCAGATACTTTATTCTAAAAAAAAATCGATTGACAACCTTCATCACTGTCTAAATCAATGCTGCAAACAAAGAGTCCTGTTACCGTTCACCATACAGTAGTCTGCAAATAGAGAAAATGGCCAGTTGTCTTCAGGAAACAGAAATGGCTGAACATAAGCTTTGGGTCCATGAGCATAAGCTTTGGGTCATGCGATACAAAACAAAATGTTCAATGCCTGCATCACTTTTCCCATCATTAATACTGTTAAGGTAATAAAAAAATCAATAGACCTGAAAACCGAGAGAGTTCTATGATGATTTTAGGCCCCATTTAAAATAAGGAGCTAAGCTCTTTGTTTTGCTTCTTATTTCTGATATTTACCACTGAATGTATATATTTTTGTCCAAGACATTTTACTGCATTTAAAAAATGAACTCTTACACCGGAATAGCCAAAAACCACTGGTATTGTTAGTATTAGAACAGCTCTTGCTTTTCTCCACAGGTGTGTGAATCTTTTTTTTTCAAACTACACCTGAAATAAAGAAACAAATAAGAATTCACTCAAAATTCACTTTCAGTGCTTAAGCAAATTGAGTTGGAAACAAGCAAATTGAATTCAAACTTTTAAGTCCCAGTTAAATTAAATTTCGTGCCTTTTTAGAATAAGATACACTTTTCATGTCACTCAAATTTAACATGAGTTAAACTCAATATAAACGCGAAGATGAATCGAACGTACTTAAAAAGTTTCTACAAAAAACTATTACTGATGTAGAGTGCAATTATGAAAAAAAATGGAAAACTATTTAACCTTCAATCGTTCCGACTATCTTGAAATTTATGAGCACATCAAAATATTACATACAAATGCGTGAACTGTAATGTCCAGCATGCAGCAAACTGTTAGGAATGGAAATTTTCAAACGGATACTAACGGAAAAAAAACTTTTGTGGACCAAGATGAGGCAACACCACTTGCACAATAGATTAAATCAAATCGTAAATCAACATACACGAATAAGCAATATTTAAAGTAAAAAGAATCTATTCCAAATTTACATTAAATATGTACGAGTATATAGACAATCCAACAATAATCGATATTGTAATTTTATTGCAATTCAAAGATTCTACTATAATCAATATTTCTAAAATAAAACGAAGATAAAATAAATATGGATAAAATCAAACATTTGAGAAAATCAATTGCATTTTGAAAAATGCTATGCTATGTTATAGAAAGACAGGAATTGAAGAATTTCGAACATTTATGAGTAAATTGCGAAAGAACAAAATATGGCCGATTCTGGCAACTTGTTTCTAGCATCGCAAGCAAAAGTCTATCACACCTGCTCAAAGTTAACGGTAAATAATTCTGTAAATGTCGTTTTAAATTCATATTTGTATTGGAAGTAATAGGGATAAAAAGGTTTCCAAATAGATTATATTTTAGAAAATTGAAACATCTCATATCTGATAACGGATAATAATTTTTTTAAAAAAATAGTCTTAGTCAAACTTAGCTAAGACAAAGTTCGCCAAAGTTTAGAGATTGCCTGCTTGTAGAATTTGGTCGAACACTGTAGGTAGAAGATACGAGCTGGCTTTCTGTATTTGTAGTAGACTCCGAACGAAGCCTACCTTATCTTCATCCAGATTTCCGCAGAGATGATTCCATTTACTTTGGTCATATTCATGACAACCCTGCCAAGCCGCTCTTTGGCTATTTATTTGAGAAGCTGAGTTAATCCTGAAATAGTTACCATATGTTAAAGCTTTTCGAATGTTTTTTTGCTTTCGCTTTTTCACTGAGCCAACTTCTGTCGATTTTAAGTAGGATCTGAAAGTTTGAGAGGAAACGGATGCTTTCCAACAATTTAAGCTATTTATACTTCAGGGGAGAAGTTTTTCAAACTTTCTCAATTCTCCTCAACTTTCCTTGTGAATCTTTTAGATTGTTCTTTCACATCGGAATCCACTTTAAATTGCAGATACATCATTCGATTTTTTTGTTCCCAAGCGCGTTCTTTGGTTTTTTTCCATTTAGTAACTGTAACGTTTCCGGTCTAACGCCATCTGCTCTTAAGCACCTCCTAGACGGTCAATATTATTGATGATAACATCAATACGCTTCAATATATGTAGCTTCAATATGCGAGCTATCAATACAACGCCAGGGCATTCTTTGACTCTACGTTGCTGGCTGTTCTTGGGAAATTCGCTATCTGTTGTGCAGGTTTTTATTCTTATTACCTGTTTTTCTCAATATCAAGTAATGGAGTCCTATTTAGAGACTTAGCTTGTCTTGCCTTGACTAGGGCTTGGTGTGAAATGAAAAAAACGAAACAGTAAAAGAGAAAAACGTTGTTCAAAAGAATGGCACAAGTTGAGAGATCTTTTTACACACGAACGTTTGCTGAACTATTTTCGAGTCATAGAATCAGAGGATTATAGAAATTTCCTCCAAATGGATAAAGCAAAAATCACATTCGCACTGACATTTCGCGTCCGATAACCACCACGTAAGTGGCTACACTTTGAAATATCAGACAAGCGTGATGCGAATATTGACCAATACCCCTCATAATCGTCAATATGAGTACCAATATAGATTCCGTCAATACACTTTAATATAAATTTCCATCAATATGCTTGAATATGCTATCAATATGTTTGAAGCTCTCCTAAACGGTCAATACAGCCCTTGAATCCGTATTGATCAATAATATTGATCGTTTCAACTCCGCTAGCGCCAACTCGCTTGCCTACTAGTTTTTCTTTGCTCTTTTTTGCTGAATATTATCTTTTCAATACAGTAATCACTGGTACTCATAATAGTCAATGTGTCCAACATGTGTCAGTTTTCTTTCCACCCGCGTTTTTCACGAAAATTGACATTTTTTACCAGTTCACAGTTCAAAAATCTAAATTGGAAAAAAAAATCCCACTTCTGACACCAATTGGTGTATTTTTCGTGACCAGCTTGTTAATCTCACTATCTTAACGGAAATAATTCACTGTCTTTTCGAATATCAATAGATTTGTTTGATTGTTCAGATTTATTCCTTCGACCATTTATAGGACCTCGTTCAATGTCTAGAATAGTCCAGATAACTATCGAACAATCTTACTCGCTAAGATGCTCTAGCTAATTTTCGCATGTTTGTTTAGAAAGAAAGCTCTAAATTCTTCTCGCTGGTACAAATGTGATTTTCGTGCGTGAATGCATGTAACAGCATTATATTACTGCTTATATTTCTGACTAATTTGTTTTTATTTTTTTCAGGTAATGCGATCTCTTAACTTTCCACCGTGAAGCTGTATTTGTAAGTGAAGGTTATGTGAAAATTTAAGGAACTAATTTTTAGAACATAACTCTTAGGCATTTTAATCGCGTTTTGAGATCGATGTATTTTTATTTTTGCGAAAAATTTTGCAGTTTTAAACATTTTGCTGGTAAATAATTTGTTAAAAATAGGTCACTATGAACTTAATCAGGCCTTTTTTTCATTTTTAAGTAAGTTCTCACAAAAATTATCGAACTCAAATCACAAGCTATCCACCGAAAAGTAACCGAATTATTTACAACATAGCATTGCACTTCCTTCTTGACATATAACCCATTACACACATTTCTTCATCATCTCTGACTCACTAACACAGTCCAAAAATACATTTTTTCAGGGAATTTTCCTTCAACTAAGTCAACTTTTGTGACCATCCTCACTCTCGAATCAGAAAAATTGTCATGTCTCTTCTTTGCCTGGACCAAAATCCGAATATTTTTATTATTCATATCACGTTACCGTAGCATATTCGGTCGGCTCAATGAAACGTTTCTCTTCCTTTCCATAGTTTTGAATATAAGAAGCTGACATTATAGACAACGATGGTTCCAAGGACATTCATACATCCGCATGCATGTATGCGGAAACGTAAATGGTAGCGATGGTCGAGAGGCAACGTTGCAAGAGACACTAACAAGGTTTTGATTTTCTTCTCACAACTATTATATTGTCTTAAAAGTTTAAGTGGAGCGATAATTGTCCGAGGGATGATGATAGGGAGCAGACATAATGTATACACGTATCGAACACTAAACTGTTATTTTTTCTTGAGGCTACCATGCTGACATCTTCCATTCATGATGGGTGGTAGGTTTTGTCGCTGGTAGGACGATGTAGTTGATAGGGACTATTCGTTTGCCTTGCACTATGATGGCACTTTAATGGGACCTATGCTTGGCTTAGGTGTCCTAGGTGAGCAGGACTATAATGGGTAACTAAATAGCCATGACTATCGGTATTATGTGTCCTGTTGAACCTTAAGCACGCACAGCAGTATCGACTGGGAGGCGACAATGACGGCGGTGTGGTCTCGTCCTGACAATATATCATACCATAAATCGCTAATATGCCATAGAGGGTATTAAGTCCGTTACATGTTAATCTTCTTTTTCGTTTCGTTTCGAGTGAGTGTGTCGCTTGTCTTTTGGTGGTTCCTGCCGAACCTATTCGATACGATGTGGTAAGATTGCATGGTTTGAGAAGTGATGGTGCTTAATAGTGACAAATTGGTGGATCAAAAGTATCGTCTTGGAACTTCAACGTTCGACTGATAATGTATTTAGTTTTATGTTCTTTGGCTAGATGGTGAAGTGTACATTTGCATTGTTGTTGGGAAATGAGGTTTTCTTAAGTCAATTGGTGTTTGATTTCAAACACAATGGTAGGATTTCATTTTCCATTGTGGTTTTTGTGTTTTTGTTTTTTGTGATTTGAGCGATAAAATATCTCTAACAACCGACCAAATACTCTTTTACTGCCATCGAATCATAGAATTCAAAATTCAAATGCTTCTTAATCCTCCTTAAATTTTTTTCCGAAAACCTCTCCACCAGTACAACACTCGCTAAATCTTCTCAACTTTAAAACCAATATTTATAATAAAAATTCTTTCACTCTAACATCTAAAATTAAATTCCGATTTGTATGAATTTCCTGTTCAAGCTAATATATCTCCGTACACATGTATCATGTATGCATACAATTTTCATATGATGCAATACAAATACTTATTTGAAGTGACATAATCCGATAAGCGATATTTAAATTAACATGCATCACCGGGAATTTGTTAAGAATAAACGTGTAGTTTTACTGCTTTTTTTCTTGTTCTTGTCTTATTCATGAAATAAGAAATTGTTATTCAGTGAAACGATTTTCATTTCGTTCCACACATGCTAATATGATAAAATAAACAATAATTTTTGCTTGAATTCGAAATAGCATATGGTTGATGTGGTTTAGTTCAGATCATTTACATATGTATGTACACACTCGAATGTATAGAGTTTGTGGAATTGAGTTTTAATTTAAATTCATGTTAGTTCGGGTTGGGAATATCTTGTAGGAAATGCCTGGACGATGGTGCTAATCGTGAATGGGTTGCTAATTTGTCTTGTTTTATTTTCGTGGTTTTGATGACCAATTATGACTGATGTCATCGACGGGAGAGTTGATAATGAGGCTGAATAAATAGTACTAAGTAAAAATGACTTGTCAATTATTTTAAAGTAATTGCGATAATATTCTGTTTGATTTTTTTCTATATTTACTGTTGCACATTTCGTTTTAAATCTCCCGATTCCGAGGAACTATATAACCACCTGCATATAAGATGGTTATGAAATGCATTTAAACTCCATTCTATGGACAACATAGTCAGCTTTAATTTACCCATAAAATTTGGATTGAATCCAATTTTAGCGAGATATATCCTGTTCGTTACACACTCACTAATTACATTTAGTGACTTATCATAGTTTTCACATTCATGTGAATTTCACTTTCGATTATTTGTTTGCCAAATATTTTCCTGGAATCAGCAAATATTAAGTAATAGCTGCATAAAATGTTTGGGTTTGAGGTGGATTATGCATTAAAGTCTGCTGAGCAATCTTTTGCGTTGCTAGAGTAAAATAATTAATCAATAAGAGCTCAATTCAAAAAGGTCTTAGTTAAAGTGTTTTTTTAGAGAGAAAATAAATTGATGCTCTCGAGCACTACCTTTTCCAGGTGTTTGTGGGCTTTTGTATCGCCAGATGTCACATCAAGAGTGTTTGGATTAACTCGAAGGATAGGCAACCAGACGGAGTTTGAAAATTTACCCGTGTTGGGCTCTCCTCAGTATGGCATCGACTTGAATTCTGCTGGCCTCATCTTATGTATGGCTGCAATAAAAGACACTGATTGCAGTGGAAGATGACAGGTTACCATCGTTGTTACGACGCCCAAAGGTTACAAGCTCCAGAAAGGCAAAAGTCCAACCACGGCCGTGCATTTCGAATATTTGCTTTCTCCCACATTCCCATAAAAAAGCATAGGAAGGGGACAATTCTTCTCGTGCAATCGAGGAAACCGTGGGAAAGATAAAAGAATGCGTTGTCCTGTGGACTCTGGAAGCTTCTGCTATCGTAGATAATCAGAGAAGATGAGAACCGTAGCCAAACAAAGTGCTACGTATGTCCGAGCTAATCCCGGCTGTAATTTGCCTGTGTTACTGTGTTGAACGCTCACGCGGGAAAGCTTGATCATCAATTCTACCCTTTTTCGGACTATCTTCCTTCTGAATTATCGTCATTACTGGTGTTACTGATCTGCTGAAAATGAACCATAATAGCGTCTGATGATATTGTCTTCTGAACATATCTGGGGGTATATACAATAATGAAATTTCACCCCCTCACACTGTGCTTGGGGCCGATCTTTCTGTAATCTTTCTTTCTGAGCTGTATCTATAAATCTCTGAATGAAACGCTCTGCAGTGACTTCATTTCCTTTTTTCCGGTTGAATGTTCGATGGCCCATATTGCCCCCTCACCATCATCAGTGTAGCTTGTTTCCTCAAACTAGATCTCTTGTTACAGCCGTAGAATGGTCCATGAATGTTTTCTTGCGGAACTCTCGTCCAACTTTAATGACCTTTAATGACCTTTATTCCCTACTTCCATACTATTATGTAGTGACTTTATTATCTCTGTTGAATTGGGATGATAGTTTCTTGAGTATTTTGTCTTCAAGCAATATTTCACTCGCTACTTTTTCCTTTTTGTCCTTCTCTTCACTTTCCCAATTAAACAGCGTACTCATTGCGAACAACAGGATTCTCGAATTTGCTCTGACTAATCTTCTTCCCTTTGGCTGAGTGCCTCTCTATCTCCATATGTGCACCTTGATGATCACATTGCCAACTGCAAGCAAAAAAACAAACAAGAAGGCTCTGCATAAAGTTTCAATGCTCCCTTTGAATCTGGGATTCAGCGATGTCGCTTAAAATCAGAGAGGATATGACTTCACTACGAATCTCCGTGCCAGCCAGCTCAGACGCTCAATCTGTAAGCGGAGACATTCACTCTGAACAGTTCTATGCTTGAGGTATAAGATTTGTCAAGATAAACTTCCAGTATGCCAAGGCCTCTTCCTTTCGTTTGACGATAAAATTAGCGAAACTGCAGCATTCCCCTGCTTTGTGCATGTAAAGGAGCTGTAGGTTTGAGACAGTAAGATTTTTGGACTTAGCTATGGCCAAGGATAAAAAAACTATCATTATGAAAGGCCAACGAGGTCGAGAACTTACATGCTGGTTTTCAACCTGCTTAATGCCATTAATCTCAGCTCAGATAGTCAAAGATCTAGGATCTGTCAATGATCATCTAGCAGTACCGGGATAAAGGTTGGCTGAATCAATATGTTTTTTGAATGAAAAAAAAAAAAATTCTGAATGTCTTCCCTTTCGGCTTACAATTTGGACAAGCAGCCGTCTGAACTCTCAGCTTGTGTGACGCATCCATTGTCAAATAAACACCAGATGGTTTTTTTCTAGAATCAGACTGAATTGATTCAAGGAAAATGGTGCTGGATTTCGCTAAATAACTTTCAGCTTGGTCGCTTCATCGATGGAAGTGGGTAGTCCTTTGAAAGAGTCCTCCAATAGAGCTGAGTAGACACCTATTGATTTGTCCTGGCTCTCGGTTCGACAAAGAATCACCAGCAACATCATAATCTTTTGATAGAACTTCAGGAAATGAGGGCCGTTTTCTTTAAAAGATCTACGAGGTCTGGCTATTAAATAACGAGACTGGATACCAAAAAGGGTTTTATTATAAAAATTATTCTACATTCGAATGCTCCCCTTCAATATACTCCCCTTTCCTCGCCACACACCTTTCCATACGTTTTTTCCATTGATCGAAGCAGTGCTGGAAGTCTTCTTTGGTGAGGGCCTTTAGGAGCTCTGCCGTTTTTTGCTTTACCGCTTCCATCGACTCAAATCGGGTCCCTTTCAAAGCAGATTTTATCTTCGGAAACAAAAAAAAGTCGCACGGTGTCAAATCTGGCGAGTACGGTGCGTGTTCGAGCACTGGAGTGCGCTTACCGGCCAAATACTGCTTCACAGATAGCGCGTTATGGGCAGGTGCGTTGTCCTGGTGCAAAATCCACGAGTTGTTCTTCCACAACTCGGGCCGTTTCTTACGAACTCGTTCTCGCAGTGTTGCCAAAACTGACAAATAGTAAGTCTGGTTGACAGTCTGACCCTCTGGAACCCATTCAGTCATCACGATACCGTTAATGTCGAAAAAAGCGATCAACATTGCCTTGAATTTTGATTTGGACATCCTTGCTTTTTTGATTCTGGGCGATTCAGGCGTCTTCCAATGCATCGATTGCCGCTTTGTTTCAACATCGTATTGAAAAATCCACGTTTCGTCGCAAGTAATAATGTTTTTCATCAGTCCGGAATCTTTTTTTAACCTTTCAAGGAAATCTGAGCAGACCTGTTGACGCAAGAGCTTTTGGTCAGCAGTCAAGTTTTTTGGCACGAACTTCGCACAGACTTTTGTCATGTGTAATTGCTCGTGTAAAATTTGTCTAACCGTTTCTTTATCGGCGTTTACAGTATCGGCAATCATCCGGATGCTCATTCAACGATCTGCACGCACAATTTGGTTGATTTTGGTCACTGTTTCCGGAGTTGAAACATTGACAGGATGACCTGGGCGTTGGTCATCTTCAGTGCTCTCTCGGCCCTCACTGAAGCGCTTACACCACTCAAAAACACGCGCACGAGATAGAGAATTGTCCCCATAGGCCTCTTGCAACAATTTATAGCACTCAGTTTGAGTTTTTTTCAATTTGACGAGAAATTTGAGATTGATACGTTGCTCCTGTTTTTCGTCACACATGGTTTTCGGCACGAGAAAAAAACGCGTTCGTTTCAAACCGCTACTGCACAAATACAATAATAGTGACGAGAACGTGTTTTGGTACGTGCATAGTCAAGATATCTAGGTACCAAACGCACTACTCGTTTTTTCCCCCACCCCTCTACGGCGCCCTCTAGGCGCGCAGTCTCGTTATTTAATAGCCAGACCTCGTATTACTGGCTGCAAATACTATACACAAAAATTTACCTGGCAAATTTGTCAACATATTCTAAATACCTCGCAGGCAATCTTCTTGTGGAGACGGGCGTGGGTGGCCTTTGTTCCAACAAACGAAAATTATCCCAGAGGCCTTCTGCGAAATGCGAGATCTACGGTCAAAATCTTTTGTGCTTATGTCAAGTAGGAGTGGTATAGTGTGCTAAAATCAAGAAATCTGCAGACTAGCGGAAAATGCCTTTGTCGTATTTCGTGAAATTTACTCTAATGTCGTTTCTTGAATGTTCCTTATTTTTATTTATGGGGTCTTCTATGAGAATACTGCTTAAAAAATGTTGGTTTGTTGCCAAGATTAACGTTCAATTTATAAATGAAGGCTACATAGACTGAAAATAGGACTGCTTTGTTTTTTATTGTGTTCTGAAAATTCATCTTAAACTAACTAACCACTTAAAAAATGCCTAGCATGATCCACAGCATATGGTGATCATTAAAATTACTTGTGTTGTATCTTTAAAAAAATAATACCATATTCTTCTTATTTAAACTTTGCCATTCCTTATGCAATTCACGCTCTCAAAATGCGTCTTCAACGCAGCGTGTAATTTATAGGCTGCAAAAAACATTTTGGAATTCAGCTTGCATATGGTCGCTTATATTCCCGTTTATTTTTTACTGACATTCGACTCAAACTGGAAAAAAATCATGCCATAGTGATTTTATAAGCCGAGATACAATTCTTTTAGGTCGCTCAGATCATTTCCATATTTCCGCACGGTGGCTAAATCAATTTTCATGCTGAAATAAAAAAGTAATGAAAAACATAATGCAATCTCGTATATCCACGTCTCATATTCACAATAAATATAGGGAATCTAAATACATTCAAACGTTGATCGTAATTAACTTCTCTTTATGTTGTAAAATTTAAAATAGTGTGACATACTCTAATAAAAAAAATTATGGTCGACGGAAATTATAGATCAATTCAGGTCATCATCATATGCAGCATATACTGCAGGCATGATGTACAGGCTTACAAGTAATTGAAATATGTACATTTATTCTGCTCTGAAATATGATCATAGGCACGCTGTTTGTTAATTAATAACTCAATTCATTACGACAAAAATTTACAACATCCGACACTGTAACACTTGAACGGTTTCCACCACACAGCCAACATACATCCCGGGAAGTAGCAATGAAAATACGTATGGCCTGATGAAGGTTCAAGAAGCCGCTTGTTTGCAGCAGACAAATATATCTAGTCATATAAAATGCATCAAATAAAGTTTTAAGTGAAATATTACACCTTATTCTGGATAAAAATTATGCCTAATATAGAAGAAGTATCAAGCATAAAACACATATACAGGTGAAATTATCTCACTGCGTAAACTTACGCATCAAACCCGATGATTTGTTTGGCTTGATTGTGAACTATCTGTGTACAGACTGAACTGATGCAATGGAATTTTATCGGAGAGAAAGTTTATCAGACAAGATAGTAGAAGATGATGCACAATGAATTTTTCGAGTTTGGTGGAATAGCCTTGGTGTTGGTTCATCTAAAGATAAAATATTACCTTCAGTGAAAGTATAGTTCAGAGGGGTTTACAAATTGTGCTCTATCTAGGAAGGTGCATTTATACATATATACTCGTTGGACAAAAGAGGATCTACGAATTTGTTTAAGGAAGCTAACCACATACTAGTAGAAGTTTACAACTTTTAAGAAAATGTGACTGAGAAAAATCGTATTCGAGTTTTTGAAAAGATTTATTTTCATTTGGAGGAGTATTGGGACAGAAATGGTTCAAAGTTTTCAAAGAGTTCGGAAGAAATTATTACAGCCAGAAAGTGTTTCAAGGTTATTTTGACCCCTAAATGAAAGTATCCTTTTGTGAATAGACAATAGAAAAAAATTGCCAATAGAAAAATTCCAAATTAAGGAGAAAATAATCGGGTGTGAGCAATGGTATCAATTTCTATCAACCGGTTAAAAACGTTAGAACCGACATACATACATATACTCTATCAATCTCTAAATTCAGCCATTGTATCGGACACGATGACACCCTCTCTAAATGAACACCGTTTCGGACCATCTGTTTAAGATCATCTGTTTCGCATTGAATACAATTTAAACATGAACCTGTATTATATTTTTTAAATTTTCACAATTATTTTCATGAGATATCAATTAAAAACCATCAATAAATCCACAAAGTATGCACAAAAGCAGCGAGACATAAGTAGTACCTTTGTGGTTCGGCTAGTCAGACAGACGTATGGCGTAAAGGTTACTTGTTTCGCTGGATTTTCGCACAGTGATGAGGATAGCAAGGGCTGTGTTGCGTATTGACTTGAATTGAAAAATATATTTTATTGTGAATTATTTGTACAATTTTAACCTAACTTACAGTTTAATTAACAAGAAAAAAAACTTAAAATCTAGCGGCTATACTATTTTGGCCTGCTGGCTCTTATCGTTTTTTTTTTTGTTATTTTTTTGGCATACATTTTGTTTCTTACACACTAATGATATTACCCAGCCTGTACAACAGCTGGGATTACACTGATTATAGTTAACCCTAAACATTACCTTACACTTAAATTACGATCTAACCTATGTCTAATTATAGTTACTTAGCCTAATTATATCTAATCTTAACCTAGGTCTTAAATCTAACTCCTTCTGTTTGACGGGTGGCCTGTGTAGTCGAAAAGTGCATCCATAAGCTGCCGTTGCAATGCTATCATCGCGGGGCGCATAAATGGCTCATTAGAGCCACCTGTACTCCCTAGTGTCCGAATCAGTCCATTCTCATGTCCGTCTGTCCGTAAAATCTTGTCGTTAATTCCACAACTCGGTCCCTAAGTGGCTTCAGTCCCGACTCCTGATACGGGAGAAGGTTCTTCGGCCGCTTTTTAGTTACAGGGTGGTAGAACCTGCCAGTGCAGAAGCGCAGGATTCTTCTTTCGAATACCTACGCTTCTGCCATGACAGTTTTTGAGCAGGTAATCCAGGATGGGGATGCATAAGTCAGGATTGGCCGGATCAGGGTCTGATAGCAAATGGATTTAGCTTTGGTGGTCATGCCCATCTTTTTGGCAAAAAGAGGTCGGATGCGTTGAAATGCAGATTTGGCAGCTTTGATTTTCCGCCGCACAAGGGGATTAAATTTTAAAAATTCCTGGAAATCGATTCCGAGGTACTTTAGAGATGGGCCAGGAGTAATCTTAGATGTTCCGAACGAGACAGCGAGTTTCTTGGTCTTGTTGCGAATAGTTTGAGATCCCCGATACTTGAAGGGATTGCGAAATACGCAAAGCTGAGTCTTACTGCTGTTTGATTTGATGCCCCATTCGTCAAAGGAAAGATTTAGTTCTACCAAGTAGTATTCTAGGCTCTTCGCTGCTTTGAGCGGGTCTTGGCTCGACGCGAATAAGAGCGTGTCATCGGTATATTAGAGGATTTGGACTTGGGGTTGGCCCACTGGAATTGGAAGGTCAGCGGTGAATATGGTATAAAGAATTGGTCCAGTGACAAAACCTTGTGGCACTCCTGATGTCACAGGTTCAATGATAGAATCTGCTCCATTAACGCTGACATAATAAAGTCTGTTGGTAAGAAAGCTTGCGGCGAGTCTTATTACCTTTTCCGGGAATCCAAACTTGATCAACTTAAACAGAAGGCCTTGGTGCCAGACGGAATCAAAAGCCTTCTCGATATCTAAAGCACACACCACAGTGCTGCTTTCCGAAGGTTTCGTCCAATTGTTCCGTTGAGGATGACGAAAAACAAATCATGAGCTTTAATAGAGACATTGAGGGATTTGTCTC
Organism: Nemotelus pantherinus; assembly: GCA_963978885.1. Lineage (NCBI taxonomy): Eukaryota > Metazoa > Arthropoda > Insecta > Diptera > Stratiomyidae > Nemotelus > Nemotelus pantherinus. The sequence continues at coordinate 224,196,101 of OZ022263.1, read as the reverse complement.
TGATATTGATAGTGAAGTAGTGTGTTTGCCTGGCTATGATTTTGAATGGACTGCCATACGCTAGATAAAGTAGTGAACGAGCGAAGTCAACTCTAACGAAAATGTTGAAAAAGTAATTAAGCTACCTGAAGAAAAATAATTAAGCTACCTTGTCGTTGTTGCCGAGAGTTCGAAAACAAGGCAAGTTTGGCTGATATTCCTCAGATTTTCTTGAAGAAAATCGCTAGGAAGATTCGGGTTCTCCTCGTGCAAAAGCTGTGCCGATGATGTGGTGAATTTTTCTTGGATCAGAGATCTTAATTCAAGGCTAACTCGTCCAGTTTCTATTCCATTGTAAGCCATGATGGCCGATTTTAGAGTATGATGACATCTTTCAATGAAACCGTTGGCCTCTGGCTGGGACGCCGTGGCACGATTCACTTCTAAGCCCGAGAGTCGACCAAGCTTACCGTGAAATGAGACTCAAATTGCCTGCCCTGGCTGGTGACAGTATATTAATGATCTCCGTATCGTGCAATCCAGGTGCTCGATAGAGCAGAAGAACAGTAATTGACAGTTGTATTGGCTAAAAAGTTGCTTCAGGACAACATGTGTAACGGGCGATGACTGCAAGACAATAAGTGAATCGTTGTGAGTGAGTTAACAGGCCAACTTTGTCAATGTTAATGACCTTAAAACATTCTGTCACCATAGGAAAGCTATAAACAGGTTTGTTCACGTGTCTGACTATCTTGCAGTTTTGACAGGACAAATATTCTCGGGCCCAAGTGACAATGCCTTTGTTCATTGAAGGCCATTGAAATTTGGACGACATGTCCCTGCGTGAAGTACGAATACTAACTTGATCTATATTGTGTTCCAAGCGGTATACCTATTTCCTGAACGTAAGAAAATAGGCATACCGCAAAGTATACCTATTAAAGTAAAATCGTATGGTTCACAAAAATAATCAACGTTGGTACCAAATATAGGTTGTGCCCTTTGGAGTAATTTTGGATTTCTTAGAACTTTCTATCCGATTTCTGGGTCAAAGCTTCTCCTTGACTGGAGAGTGTGTCGACAATATCATTTTCAGGACCAGAGATATGCCGAATGTGAGAAGTACATACATTCGCGTATGACTAAGTGGCATTTTCTGGTTTTTTCTTGAATGCGAATCCAAATCCAAAAAGTATCTTAAATAGTAAATTACTTAATAAACCGCTTAGAGCTGGCCATCGATTGCACTTTATTTCTGTTGTGCGTTGCTTAGTTTGGCCGAGTAAAAACCGAGTGTTGGAAGTATTAACGAATAGATCAATCTCAGCGTTTGAGTCTTGGAAGGACAATAGAATGGCATCTGCGGAGTCAGTCGGTAAGATACAGTCAGATACAGCTTCTGTTGACCAGCTGATAATTTTTTTCCACATCTTTGTTAGAGCCGCAAATAAAAGCGTTTAAAGTTTTCTCCACCTCATCTTTGTGAAAAAGGAAGCACCGGTAGAAGTTGAGAATCCACAAAAATTAGCTTAAGGCAGTATTCTGGTCTAGAGGGTCGATTTTGAGGTGATTTATCTATTTTTTTATCAGTTTTTTTACTAACATTTTATAAGTATAAAAATGTATTCAAAAAATTGCCGGCGAAGTGAAGACTCAAAAAAAAACTTGTCTTATGATTGACATGATTTCAACCTTCCTGGTGGTCCGAAACATACATTTTTGGTGAATTCTGTAAAAAGAAGAATGTCAAATTAGTCTGACGTAGGCGATTTGACAAAACTTTTTTTTTCGCAAAATGGCGTCCATGTAAAAAAAAAGTCGTTTCTGTGCCTCATTTTTTCAATTTTGGGAATTTTTTTTTATGAATAGTACAAAAAAAAATCCCTACGTCAGACCAATTCTAATAGTGTTAGGAAGGTTTGTGCAAAATCTCACGTAAATCGGTCCATTACAACTAGAGATATCATGTCAACCGTATCGAAAAAAGTAGTTTCGAGAAAAACGAGTTTAAGGGGGCAGGTACATTTAGAATTTTGAGAAAATCGATTTCAATTTTTTATAAAAGTAGCATATTCCAAGTGCATTCTTTGCAAATTTCAGACGAATCGGACAATTCTTTATGGAGATAAATAATTTTGAATGAAGTCGTCTCTATTGCATAAAGCATTTTTCGCCTGCTTTAAAAGCATTTTTCTCGAAACTATGTTTTCGAAGTCGGTGATCACTGTAACTTGAAAACGGCTTTATCGATCAGCATGAAATTTTCCTCACTTATTTGATATGTAGTTATCCTCCGGATGAACGTTGGATTTTTCGATTGGACGATATACTTTTTTTCAATAGCCGAAAATGTGAGTGAAATTTTGGTCGCAAATACAATTTCAACAACCGCCATTTTTCGACAAATCAAAATCTGCCAAAGTCCTTCGTCCATCCGGAGCACTATGTCATTAACTAATAATCCCTGATTTTTTTTTTTATTTCGGATGATCCAGTGACAAGCGACAGTGATCACGGCAAAACAATTTTTTTTTGACCCCTCGAAAATTTACCCTATTTCGACTTATTTTCAGCCTTGTGCCTTCAAAACATTACAATAGCTTCTACAAATATATTTCTTTCAAGTAAAAAAACATTTGTTGTTAATTACTTTAATGTGTGTCTAAAAAAAAATTCCTAAAAACGAGCTTTTTTTGGACGTCCCAAGTGTACTTGACCCCTTAAAACTTGAAGTCTCGTTTCGAGCCAGTCTGAGTCGTTTAATGGTTTGTTATACTTAGATTAGTTTAATCAGAGATCCCCGTCTCATGCAATGTTCCTTCTTCAACTTCAAAAGCGAGATTTTCGAGAGCTTTTTCTGCCATACGAGCAGTTCGAACTTCTTTAGAAGCTTGTAGCTCGGAGCGGTTAATTCGTTGTTGATTGCTTTTGTTGGTTTAGTTGGCGTGTCACAAAAATAACTGTAACTCCAAAAATAATTCGAACTTCCGAAAATCCTTTTAAAAGCTTGTTCTTAAAGGTCTAAACTTTGTAAATATGCAAACAAACAAAATCAAATTGATCGATTTTCTAGACCAGAATACCCCCTTAAGTACTTAACCATTATTGGGAAGTGAAGCTATCACGATTGCCTCAACTCGCCCTGGGGAGAACCTTATGTGTTTCGACGAAACCTAATTACCTAAGAATTTAACTGCAGGCTGCTAATGATATCAGGGCCCGCAAATCATTATCATAGTTGTTGCATGTCGTACGGTTAATACGCGATGGAAAGCGGCAGATAAGATCGAGTCAATCGGTATAATATTGTGTGAATACGTTATATTTATTAATTATAAAAAGAAAGGAATTTTTTACAAAGATGCTGCAGGAGTATTTACGAAGTATCTTTTTCGAGTTTTGGCTTGTTAGGATGTCGAGCAAGTGTCTCGATTCGTTCCAAGTGAAGTTTTCCTTGATTGAAATTTGGAATTGGTACACGTGAAAATTGGCATTTGATAAAATCCCACTTGGAATGTACTGGTTTGCTTGCGTGCTTCAGATATTCTTCGAGTCGAAGTTATTGTACTCCTGGACTACTTTTGAAGTTATTAAAAAGTTTCAAATGAGGGTCGGTCCAGGGTGAATAAGTTGTATGCAGTGTAGTACTTTTGCACTTTTATGTGAGTAATTTTATGTAAAAGCCATGCCTAACTTTTTCTTTTCGTAATTTTCATAACATTAACTTTAAAAAAACTTTACCTGATCAATTGGTATTCTTCAAAGTAATGGCTTAACCTGGAACCTGACACTTTTTTATTGGTTTTCATTCGTCTTCATAAACTTCTCACTAAAAGAGCGTTAATTATTATCTACGCCCTTGAAAAAGATCAAACAAAGATGTTTTACCTGCGTTTAGTCGGCCGCATTTTTTGAAAGTTTGATCAAAACGTATTAAGGAGTGTTCAAAAGTGTATCAAATAGCGATGGCATTTATGATAATATTTTAGAGCTAGAATTTAATCATAATAATGCATCTTCAGTTCAAATTAAGTTTTGAAGATTGCATCATGGACACATTGAGAGTATTGAGTTTACCTAGCCGCTAGAAGATGCCTTAATTAGCTCAAGTGTGATAGTTTTCCAAAACATTTTTCATACATTTAGTTGGTAGTTGAATAATGTCGCTAACCGTCTTAATCCCATCGTACAGAAACTATGAATCTCCATGGCAAAAAAGTCAGTCCATTGGAACGAATATTTTATTAGCTTTAGCATCATATTACTAAAAAATAAAAACTCTTTATTATGTTCTTTTAATATTAATATTCATTTCTATCGCATCTTGTGGTTTCACTTTGAGTCAGCTTTAATTGAATTATTGTTTAATTTGAGCCCATCATTCGGTCCATTGAACATTGAATAGCTTACGACAATTTTAATAATTACCTCAGACACCCTTAGTCATATTTATCCAACTGGCAAGCATAATTTGCATAATCAATTCAAAATCTATTGCTTTCATTCGTATCTATGTTCTTAATCGATTCGTAAACGTGACTGTAATTTAAACAGACGATAATGCGCTAGATCAAACGCACGTTCCTTAATAGCTAGTCTACATGCATATATGTACGTTTACCAAAAACCAATCAGCGCCTCTAGGCCAACCTCAACAAGCGCCTCATCAAAAAATATTAATCTTAGAACGCTTAATCTAAAATGGTTCGTCAATTAAGTTGCGTGCCCAGAATTGTCATGGACTCGCTTTCAATGTCTGTGATGATGGACCAGCAGCGATTCAAATTATTTTCTAAATGATTGAAAGTGACTTTGGTGACCAGATTTGATGTTGATGAGCCAATCGTGACAATCGGGTACACAAAGCTAAGCTTAAATGCCGACAAAGATCAACAAAATGCCTCGCGAAGCTAAATAGAAGAATTGAAATGGATTTTTAGCTCCAGGCACGGGTCTAAGTTTAAGTCTAAATTGATTCCTAGTATCGTGGCTGCAAGGAAGGCTTTGATGAATTAAAAATGATTTGAAATGTGTGCGAGATTGCTATTGTGTAATTTGTGAGTGATATCATCTTGGTTGGGATTATGTAATTTAGCTAAAAGTAATTTAGCCGATAGGAACTTTTTAGAGGCTTTAAAAAAGATTCTGCCTCTATTGATGGCAAAGCAGGGGAGGATTTATTGAAAGTAACTGGGTGGTTGCAGAAAAAGTCAACGATGACTTGCGAGTTAAATTCGAAAAATTAGATCATAGCTGGGAATGGGAGATCTTTTGAGCTCAAAAATGAAGACCGCAATGAATCAGCATTGAACTAGTTCTTTAATTATTTTTCCACTGCTCTAGATTAAGTCGGTTCCTTTCAATTTTTTTTTACATACAAACAAATTCAAGCACAGCATTAAAATAATCACCGCCCACCGCTCTGCAAAATATGTTCATATGGCTTCCATTTCTAAGTCCTAAAATCATTTTCACACAGGCCATAAACATAGAACCAAACAAACATAGCCACTATAAACTATTTTTAAACCATGCCTGGCTATTGAACTTAATGAACAGCATGTTGTTGATAACAATTTTTATGCTTGTTCTGTGTACTCAATCGATTGCTACTGACCAAACAATGCAATAGTCATATTAGTACTAACAAGAATTAGGTCATCACTGATATGACATGAGGACTGTAAAGTGGCAATGATCTTTTGAAATCAACAATTTAATCTTGAAATAGAGTTGAAAACATAAAAGTTCGAGATATTATTTAATGAGGTAATATATAACCAGCATGAGGACATATTTAATTTGTTTCCCCCCACTTAGCAGACATATCTTCATATACATACCCATCTTCCAAAAGGTCAGCTAGATTGCATAAAAGACTTATGTACCCAGTTTGTAAAATACAGCACAAAAATATGCACCAACAACCTCACCATTCTTTGCATCAGATGACGAAATATAAGCTGATCAAAGCAAACAAAAAATCCAAAACTGTTCGCCTGGATGCCTGCATGTTCAAAAATAAATTGTGGTCTTAAGCTATTGACGAAGCCACATGTGCACGTGAATATAAATATACTTATGTATACATACAAAAATATTCCACCCTGACTTCCAAACTGGTTTTAAGGTCACCCGGTGCAAAATTCGCTTCGTTAACATCGCAACAGACTGAAAATCACGGCATTATCTACTTTACCTCGTCTGAACATCACGTCATCGCCCTCAAACACCCGGTCCCATCAAACTACAGAGCCGCGCGTGACTCACTCAAAGGGCCATTGTGCTTATGGATGATATGGTGATCCATCATCGTTTCATCCATCCATTCAACGTAAACTTGTTGCTGCTTTGAAAACATTTCATACATGCCAACCAAATATTGTCAATATCATAGCTGCGTCGAAAGAAAACAGTGGAGTTCCGCAGGGCTCCCTAGAAGGGCCCAAATTTATTATCTTTCTATCAATGTTACCCAAACATACGATTCGTAAACAAACTATGAATGTTGTGCGGTAGCATACACGCTTCGTAGATTCATATGTAATTTCAACACCATTGATTTTCATTCTTTCTTCGCAGACCTGATAGGGCCGTCAAGCTTTTCTGACAACACTATGTGTCCTATATTTGTCTTTTTGATTCAAGGTCTATGACTTCCATTCAACCATTCCATCCATATTCGAATCTACTGCCTGATCAAAGTCATTCAACAAAATTTATTTATTGATTTATGGCGCCAAAAATCTACGATCCCACCATGAATCAAAATAATTATTTCGGGATCGACTGACGATCGTTTTCAATTCAAGTGATTTCGAAAAGAAAAACTAAAGAGGCGCTAACGACTGAAGTTTGGAAAATTTAATCGTTCACGAACTAAAAATTTATGAAAAAATGAATAAACGATTTCAATTGACATTTATGGCGATATTTTGTTTTGCTTGGTGATAGCTGTTGAGTTTTGGTGTTAATTTATGGATTGTGCTTCATGAATACAAACTAGGTTCGATTTACATCATTAGTTTCCAATTAGATTGTGACAGGCCTGGTTGGTGATTGACCGATTAGCGAGCAGTAGAGATGGCTTTCAGTTTCAAATGCCGGAAAATTGGTTATTGATTAGGACGATTGTTATAAATCGATTAAATTTAAATGGTTGAATTATGAATTGTTTGGAATGTGAAAGTGTAATGAACTCTAGTATATTTTAATAAAGAGCTGTCAGCGAAAATTAGCGGACCAAACAAATTTTTCATGCTTGAAATTCCCAATATGGTTTGTTGTTGGTACTCAAATTGAATTTAATTTGACAAACTATTTCAATTGACTTTTTTCGCAGAAGTTTTTTATTGCAATGCTTCCTTACATGTGTGATATAAATTTTTAGGTGCATAAATTCGGTCCTTTCTCTGATTTTCGAGCGACTTTACGATCCAATTGTAGAAGTGAGAGGACACTGATGTAGAAGTTTGCGTGGATTGCTGTCGTTAGATTTTTTCCAGATTAAAGCAGAGTTGCGATGTTGCTCAGTTATTTTATGCAGGCTTTCAGTAAAGATTGTAAGCTTGCGGTGGTTGAAGGTCACTAAGATTAGCAGGAGCTTAAAAGCAATTGTTTGTTTTTCTCACGCTAGTCTCCGTGATCCTAGAAATGGAGGCTATGAGAAGCATTTCAGTACTTTGCCTTACTTCCTCTTCCCAGTCAACCCAGAAAGCATTTTTCTTTTAGAGAGATGGAAATATGCTTCCCATGTTTAAAGAAAGTTTGTCAAGCAAGTACAATAAGATAACATTTTTCAACCCATAATCACCGATGTTATAGTTATTCATTGCATATCCACAATGACCCTGTCCAGCATGGTTTTCTGACATGTCGTTCTACCACAGTCATCAAGTCAATTTTTTCATCAAGTGACCAATTCAATCTAATTCGACCTCCAAACTGATTGTACCTACACGAACTTGACGAAAGACTTTGATAAGTCATTTTACGCTCCTAGTTTTGCTAAGTGGTTTTTGAACTGGGTTGACTCTTTCTTGACAAATCGAGTCCACGTGTATCCATTCGTGGTACTTTGCCATCTGAAATTAAAACCACGTCTAGTGTTCCACAAGGTAGTCATTTGGCCCTTTACTGTTTTTTTAGTTAATAATTTAGTTAATAATGTAGGTTCCATTTTGCAGTGATTCTCAGTCGTTTTGAAAGCTAGCAATGCCTTTCGAAAGGATTCAACTACGGACAGTCAAAGTTAATGGTTCGATTTTCACTTAAAAGAACGTTCGTTCTTTGGCTATAAAACGGCCAAACGCTCAAACACTACAGTTTTATGTATTGAATAAGCCTGTCGAGTAATTTTGGTCACCGACTTCAAAAATGTCATTTCGAGAAAAACGCGTTTAAAGTTTCAATTTCAGTTACACGGAAGAAACGATTTTTTTCAACTTACATAGAGTCATCCACTACGGGGCCATATAATAGCTCTTCCGCCGACGATGCCGCTTCCAAAAATGCAATTTGCTGTTGCCTTCTCATGCAATTTGCTGTTGCCTAACAATAGATAGAAACCGGAGGGAGGGTCGAGCGCGGCAGACGGCAGATTAGCCGGTTGTATAAGTAACGGTTTCTTCTCTTTCAACGCTCATATCTCGGTCAATTTTGTTCGGATCGACCTGAAATTTGAAGGACGTATTCTCAGATAGTTCTATTTAAAAAAATGAAATAACGAAAAAGAAAAATTGCAGAGTTACAAGTGGGGGTAACCCCTTAAATCTTTCCAGCATTCTTTTAGATTCCCTTGCTCTTTTCCCATATGTGTAACTTGATTCTCGTAATCTTTCACTTCTAGCTGATGTTGACCTTAACTTCTAGGCAACGAATGATGATGCTCTAAAAGCCAAACAAAAAGCTCATGAAAAGCCGAAAAAAAGAATTCACCCACTAATGTTTAGGAATTGCATAGTTTACATTCTGGAGCTAAAAGGTGTTCAAGAATATAATGTGTGATTTTTTCGTGAGTATCGAGACTTCAATCGGTTCGAATCAACCAAAATCATTTTGATCCCATATCCGTTCCCGTAAGTTCAATGCCCCAGTTTTTCATTCTATGCATCTTGGTGACGCTATTGCTTCCAATCCTCAAGCAATTTGTGATTTATTTGCTACTTTTTTCTCCTCCTTCTTTAAAAATCCACTAACTACTCCGATATCTTTTGATTTTTTCCCGTAACCGTAAATTATAGTTTCGGTCCTGACGATAGTCCCAACATTCTGGTGAAATTCCTCTCATCATCTCTCTATGTTCCTATAGATATGGTTTCATCAAGGTCCGGTAGTTTCCTCAGTCAGCCAGAAGAAAGTGTAGTCATGATCACTTCCAACGCTCTCGTTGAGGCCCTAAATGAAATAGGGACACAGAACAGCCTCGAGTTGATATAGATCCCCGGCCATGAGGGGCACCGAGGAAACGACGAAGCTGATATCAGAGCCAAAAAAGGAGCAAAAATGCCCTTCATAGGTCCTTCTCTGTATTGGGGTTTTACAAAGGTAGATACGGATTAGAAAATTAAAACATGGAGTAAGAAAAAGTTCGAAGACTACAGGTTTAATATTGAGGGTTTAAAAAACAAAAAAATATCTTGGCTTCGATAATAAAAGAGCAAAAGAAGCAGTGGCTCTCTGCAAAAGTGGCATTAGGGCCCTATGCGGAGCATTGACAGGACACCTTCCATGCAAAAAGTACCTCCACAGAATAGGTGAGGAGCAGGACGACCGCTGCAGCTACTGTGGAGAAACGACAGAGTGTGTAGAACATCTGCTCACAGTCTGTCCAGCACTAGCGAGAAGAAGATTCGAGCTACTTGGCTTTGCTCTTCCTTCCATCAAGAACATCACAAATGTCCCGGCAAGGGACATATCCAGGTTCATTAGAAGCCTGGACATCCTATAGGACATAACGCAGAGGAGGCACAATAGACCCAGGAGGTCGCAGTGATAGGGTCTCTCTGGACCCACTCCAGGCTATCATTATCATGCTTAGCCTGAACGCAATTTGTATAACAATTCCCCGTTTTTGTGTGTTTCCAGTCGGCATTCACACTCCAAAACTCCCGCATTGAAATCGCCGCCTGTTACCAGTTCGTGCGCAAGGTCTCAAAGGGTGTATTCCAATCCTACGAAACTCCCTTGTTAGGTCATTCGAAGAAAAATAGCAGCTGACAAAGCTGACGTATTGATTTCACACACATTCATCACCCGAACCTCGTCATTCAAACCGGATCTTCCAGGTGTCCACAACTCAGAAGACTGCATAGCCCGAAGAGTCTGGATACCATGTCTCTGGATTTCACCTTTGATATGGTTCACTGATCATTGTAATTTCGTGATATTTTTGTATGAAACGAATGATATGTTTTTGGTTCTGACACTTTTTGGCTATTGCTTTTGCATATAAAGTCCTTAGTTAGAGTATCAAACTAATGCATGAAGTAATCGGTGCTACGAAGTAATGGATTAATAAAAGAATTTAAATTTAATCACAAAACAAAAAATATAAGTAGAAAATAATTTATTAAATTTTTATTGGAATTTTTTTAAATCAAAAATTGAATGATTCCATAAAAATTCCTATTGGTCACCACAAAATCAACCAAATTATCCATTCAATGTCGGTGCACCTATTTGACATCATCAACAATGCATAACTTCAAAATACGTGCATAATACACTAAACTACTCGGCCCGTAAAACTATTCTACTATCCATCAGCCATCGTATTCAATTGAAAAATTAGTGTTTTTAATCTTTTAGTGTCAGCGGAAGATTCTCGATAAGAAGCCGACACCGACTCGCTTATTATGGTACATCCAGCCACCAAAGCTCAACCAGTTTAGACAAATAAATATGCTCTGGTATTCTTCTATAATTTAGCGCATTCTCTAGGCATCTAGCCTTGAAACACTATGATCTAGGCGTCTTTTTAGTGCACGGCACTGCAAATACTCTGCATCCGCTAATTTACTGAAGAATTCAGTCTCAGCATGAATCGGATTTCGTGGGTTGTATGTAGTTTGGAATGTTCACAGTTGATTTGCTGCTGGCTTTTACATTGGCTGGACTCAATAGAGCGGTTATCTGGATCCACAGAAAAATATACATGAAAGATACAATCATGATGCGTGTGGTGAAGATGGCAATGTGATTCTTATAGCCAGACTTCTTGAGGGCTGTAAAACTTTACAAATAGCGCTGTCATAGTATTTTAGAGAACTGAAGACCAAAAGCCTGTAAAACAGACAGCAGAATAAAATTCAACCGCAGTGCATCCACCATTTAAACAGAACTACTTAAAAAAATCTCCACACAATCCATTGTCTAATCTAATGTATCACAACTTGCTTCACTCCATCTAGACAAAAAAACTCTCCATTCATCATTCTGGTACATATTCCACAACTGAGCTGGTCGCGAAGACATCAAGGACTATCTTGCGGCTCTTTAAGATGGCATATGCAACGTGCCGTTTCATGAAATACAGAGCCGTAGGACACTTCTCAGGATTTTTTGCTATTGGTGTCCTGTTGTGCGACCCAACACAGAAAAGATTAAGATCCACCAACACGAGGGAATGAAATTGAGCACCACACTGGGGATAAAGTTGCCACTGACATCTACTCTCACATGTCCTTTGACTTTTCTATTTCGTTAAAGATGACGACAGCGACAACATCTAGTTTTCGTCAAGGATGTTGCCACCTAAATACGATTTTTCGAGGGCTTACTAAAAGGATTTGTGCGACAGTGGGGAGTTGTCAAGGAATGTCGGTGTATGAGGACACGAAGAGATGCATGGAGATTTTCGATAACGTGCGGTGTGTTGTTTATTAGCTGTAAAGCGAAGGGTGATTTGAACTTGAAATGTATTATTTATATGTTTGAAACAAATAGCAGTGAGGCAACAGTGAGTTGGATGTGGGGAAGTGGATGGATGTTTGATATGTATGGAATATTAATGTAAGGAGCGTGAGAAAATTTCGAGAGATCGTTTATGTTTTTTGAAATAAGTTAAATATAAGGAGGATTTATCTTGGCAAAATAGATGCATTCAGATCTAAGCTGTGAAGTTTATTATGGTGGTCTAGGTTAGGAATGCAAAAGTAAAGAGATATTAATATTTTTTTCGAGTCTCCTATTGCATGAATGAATGAATGAAAACATGTCCGATTGAAGGCATTTTCAGTGACTCAGGTAAAGCCTGACTATGAATATCTAAATCTTTAAATAATTAAATATTCTCAGCTATAATGCCGAAGAATTTTAAACAGCTGTCTGAACATATGTCTTACCATCTGATTTTCTGAAGGTTCTGAGCGTTGTAAAGAACCAAAAGCAGAAGCAATCATCCAAAAAATTTCACTCATATTTCACTTACATGTATTTTAACTAACCTAGATAGCACTCCAATACTCCAATTACATATTGACACCTTTATCAAATTCAAAGTTAAATGTATACCTCTTTCCCCTTTAGATTTCTCTATTCCTCATAAGACCTCGTCATGTCGTAATGATAGAAAAAAGAACTTATAACCCGCTCTAATCATTAAATTTCGCCAGACAACACAATAACACTACGGACCATAAAACTCATATATGCAATACGCATAGATATATCAAAAATAGCTTAAGCTGAGTGACTGCGGGGTGTCAACATGTGCTCATGATCCCGTTTTGTTCGCTTATCATCCGAATAAAATTCCTAGGTGTCAGCTGGTGAAAATAATGCGGCGTCTAAAACGACACGACAATGAAAAGGCAACCAAAAAAAAAGAAAGAACCAAAAACTCGAAAACTTGTTTGAAAATAGTTAAATGACCTATTTATCTGTATATCTCATATCATTTGTCTGATAAGATATAATAGAAGTGAACGCAGCAGAAGCATTCATCCGTTATCGATTTTTATTTGTGTGTGAAGTGCGTGGATCTTTTGAATGTTTTAAAGGTATAATGATAAAGATAGCTATTTTCGCTATTGGAAATTTTGAGAGTTTTTTTTGTTGGATTGACAGTGATGAATCTACGATTGATGCTTATATACTAAAAATAGTGTGCGTAGGTAAAGTTTAGGTTCGGTTTTGGATGGCTTTGGACTGAGGAAGTTGGGATCTTTCTATCGTTTTCCCGGTAGAATTCCAGGCGATTAGTTCCACGTTATCCCTAATTTAACTCAGGTACCTATTCAGAGCTAGATGACCTAGATGTCATCAGGCCGAGTTTTGGATCTGAGATCCCTAATCCGAACTTGGATTCGAACCAGGAACCCCATACACTAGAAGCCAGTGCACTACCCGCTATAGTACTCGAGTCATTACTACATAGATTAATTGCTTCAAATTCGCCTTGAATCGCAGTAGAATTAGGAAGACTCTTAAGACAAGCTTAGGATGACTTTAAAATTTGATCAGGCGGCACTTCCAAAAAAGCAAAGCGACGATTTTATTCCATCGAAGAAATAGTGATTATTCACATATACTTCATTACTGTTGGTTGAGTTTTACAATTTTTTTGAGTCCTTTTCCGAACGGATAGCGGTTGAAGGACTTTAATTTTTTTTTTAGGTCTTTCAAAGGAATTTTTCAGGGCCCATCTACCAAGAGCTCTTAAAATAGTTATTGAAACGGCCAATGAAAGGATAGCTAACTAGACTTCAACTTTCTCTTCTGTCAGTACTCAAACCATGTAGATAGTAGTAAGTAACATGAAAGTTTTACTTAGCAGAAGTTTCTAAATCCAAAAACACAGATTTAAAATCCTTGTGATTCAAACGAGATGCTTGTAAGATTAAAGGGTAGGCACACATTTCTAATGCACTGAAAAATGAGCCATATAAATATGGATTGAAAATGCCAGGCAGAGTCGTCTTACATACATTTGGGGCCCTGGGCACTTTATGATAAATGTGGCCCCTAAGACAGAAGGTTATTAACAACAGGATATAGAAAAGAACAGGAGCAGGTAAGCAAAATTCTAGGTATATTTACCTGTTATTTTTATATATTCAAAGCCACATTAAATCAATTATAATCCGGAAAAGTAACTTTTCAACCTTTATACGCAGGTTAGTAATTAAAAAGTCTATGTTGATAGAAGGGATAGTTTTCTAGATGTTAGACATGCAAAATCATTAATCACTTTTTCAAAGTCTATCTCTTTGAGGACATCACATTCTATGAACATCAGCGACAAACTGGTCAATCTTTCTTGAAGCATTGTACTTCTTTTCATTCTTTTCAATTTTGAGAAGGAACGTTCCCCACTGCAGTTAGTTACCATAATGCTAGTTACCTCAATGCAATTTCTACACTTGGAAACGTGTCTTCAATTTTGTCTTCTTTCAAAAGATGATATATTCCTGTAATACTAATCATTTCTTCATTTCCACTAGTCTAAACACTGGTCAAGTATTCTGTTAAATGCAGACATTTCATTTCTAACTCTTTTCCGCTAACGTCGCTATGATAGATTTTAGTGAATTCTTTGCAACTTTGTCTCAACTCAGCTTTCAAAGGAGATAAAAAACCAAACCGATGATTTATTTCGTTGTACGAATTCAATCGCTCTTTTAGATGAGCGCTGAGAGTATAAATTAAGGGAATAAAAGTTTCTACTTTGAATTTATCTTTCCCATTTAGTTGGACTGATGAGCTTCTACCCCTTATTCTTTGAGATAGGTCCTTGTAGTCACACTTCGGAGTTTTCTCATTGGCGCACGATTCGAAGTCATCAAATTTATCCGTTAATAATAGAATCATCAAGTGAAGCTTACAAATTAGTTCCAATGTCCATTTTTATAATTTTTTTTTGAAAATAAATAAGAACTTGTTTTATCTATTCTTTCCAATATGGTGTTCAGCATTTCTTCCCGTAAAATAAATTCTAGGTTTTCCATTTCTTTGGACAAACTAAGAGCTTCGTGCTTAGTTTCTTGTCGCTGCTCTGCATCCTCCGCGATAGACGTCAAGGCTTCTATAATTTGTTTATGACTTTAATCTAAGACGCTTACTGCATCAGCTCTGCACCAGCAGACCATCTGGTTTCAAAAAGACTTTAAAAAATTTTTTTTTAACCTAAATATTCAGTCGACGTATTCCATCGGTGGGTAGAATCAAAAACAAAATTCTATAGTTTCTGAACCGGTTTTTAAAAAAACTTATTGCCTCTCGTACACACCCAGCGGCATGAAGACCTACCAAGTTTAGAAAATGTCCCGCACATGGTACAAAGGTAGCAAATTCACACTTCTCCTTGATATGCGCTTGCAGACCAGCATACTTTCCTGACATAATTGAAGCATTTTGTCATAGCTTTGCCCTCTGCAATCCTTGATTCTCTTATGATTTAATATTCTGATTCATGACCTTAAATAAGTATAAATTGAAAAAATCTTTCAGTTGGAACACGGTCTTTCACTACCGAATTATAAAAGTTAACTGGTCAGTATGAGACAGACTGGGCGTGCTGCCAATGGCAATCGAAAAATATTTAGCTAATTTAGCTTCATTTATAATTTTTTTAGGACCTGT
Source organism: Nemotelus pantherinus (assembly GCA_963978885.1). Lineage (NCBI taxonomy): Eukaryota > Metazoa > Arthropoda > Insecta > Diptera > Stratiomyidae > Nemotelus > Nemotelus pantherinus. The sequence continues at coordinate 224,180,540 of OZ022263.1, read as the reverse complement.
TTTCCCATTACGTCGATAAACTCATTACAAACATTCGCTAATAAATAAAAAATGTGTCCCTTTCCAGGATTCCCAATTTTTTTTTAGGTTTCATCAAAGTCACTTAATAACTCCACACATCCTCAATAATTTCCATTGTTTCCATCTAATAATTTCATTGTCACCTCAGAACGGAAGCTCTCTCGATGCCAACATTTTTTAGAACTGCGACAACCCGTTTAAGAACACTTTTCCACTTTTCCAACAATTTTAAGAACACTTTTCCACTTTTTACTCCACATGGTAAGTCTATAGTGTAAGTCATCATAGATTGTCTATGTGCAGTGCTTTTTTATTATGTAAAATTATGTGATTAATGTGTTTCCAATAATTACATCCAACTGGAGGGCGCAGGTTTACATCAAAAGGGTTCAATAAGCAGATTACAAAATACAGATTTCTTCGAAGGCGAATACAGCAACCATTATCTTTCAAGACTTTCATTGTTCTTTAATTTCTTCTGCCAGCTTCTGCCAGTCCTTCTGCATTTACCCGCGGGTATAGGCTTGAGCATCACTGGTTTATTCATTCACAAATAATTTAGGGAAATCACATACTAGTAAGCAGATAGAGTTGCCAGTGTTAGGCCCCTGGTTAATGAGATTACTATGAAAGCAGATAGATAATTATTAAGTATAGTCAGGTAATTATAGTTTAATTTTCGCAAAATAAATCAACTTATCGTTTGGTGATCTGGAAATAAGGGGCCCCATAGATCGCGGGGCCTTGGGCACGTGCCCAGTCTGTCCAGGGGCAAAGATGGCCCTGCTGCCAGGTATGTTCTAATATACGCTACCCCATTAATGCATTCGTGTATAATGGTAAGGCAACTAACAATCTCCGTCAAATCTCTTTCGCTTCGGTCGGAATCATGCTTTCCCAATCCAAGTCTACGTGTACGCTGGCACCTGTAAGCATTCGTTTCGGGAGCATAGATTTCTGACAGCTTAGTTGTTTGCCTTTATTACTGCTCTCCTTAAGGGGTTGTAGTTTGGAACTCTTCCTGAAAGGGTCCGAGAACAGTTTCACCAAATTTTTGCTTTGACTATAACCTCTTATAGCATTATACGCTATATTAGCGAAGTAGTCGCTCGATACTGGTGACCCAGGTTCTGCTCGCGCACCCTTGACGGCCACCAGCAAGGAGTATCCGACTCCCTATCAGTTATCCTACTGTATTTCCTTTATTGTATTCCATTTTTAATTTTTGAATCAAAGTCTATTTATCCTAGGTCAGTTTCCAGCGAGGCTTGGTGGCTACTGCCTTAAGCTTACAGCTAGGTGGGAACTCGTAAGAGGGAATCTGCCATTTTAGACTTTTTACTGCAGAAATTACAATTGGTCTCAAACCCACCACTCTCTTCACACAAAATACCAGAAAAAAATGATATTCATTCATAAAAAATGACATCCATATCACATGACATCATATGTGTGATTCAAAAATCTAGTTCAAGTGCAATATGATAGAAACATCTGGTAATTACATAGATTATAGTAAACTAGACGTACTGGAATCAGACAAACTGGACAGATTTTGCCGCAGTCGCATAACCCCATAATTCCATTTGAACATGACCTCGAAATTATCATCGAATTGATTGATACACTCCGTCCACAACGTGACTTATGTCAACGAAGTGAATGCCGCTTTGTAATTTCATGTACAATATCTGCCACTAGAATCAGTGTGATGTCACACTTTATGATATCTAATTGACCGGTAGCGGTACAATTTGTCTTAGCCCACCCACATGGTCCAATTCAGCATGCAACGATTCGAGTTTCAGCACTGGATGCATTAAAGTTGTAATCGTTTCTTATTAGGAAACATGATTGTATCGCTGAGGTCTCAATTAATTAAATAGTTGGAGGATTTAAAAGATTTGTGCAGTTTTTGTTTTATGAGATGTTTTGAAGGTAATTCTTTGATAGAATAGGAAATGGATGTGATTAATTATCCAATTGTTAGTGAAGGAAGCTTTGATAAAATTACTTTTAACTCGAATGCATTGGAAATAGAATTTTTTAGACCAATTGACGAAAGTGGGTTTTTTTTTAAATGTCTTCAAATGACTTGATTAGTTGCTCGATAAACTTTGCTTAAGCGTTGTTTGTACTGATGAGTCAAACAATCTATCATCTGCTTAGTTCCATTAAGTGAACAGTCCAAAAAAAATTCCATTTATTCCTAAGCTTACCACTGTCTCCATTTCGATTTTTAAAACCACAAATATTTCTGCCTTCACATTACTCACTTCATTTTTCTTGTAATGCATTCATATCCTTGCAAATCTCCAACTTCTGAGATCCTCTCATTCAAAGCTTCACTCTAGGCTACTTGTATTGTATTATAACCTCTTTTACAAATTGTTGTATATTATTGTAAATTTCAGACACGAAACATCAATTTCTCAAGACTAGGCTAAAAGAAATCCTCTTTCGGGAAGATGTTGATAGTGTCCTTGTTGGGCAATGCAGTGCTCTACAAAAGTGTAGAGAAAAAAATATGAGATTCATATGAACGACGATGATAGTATAGTTATCCTTATAGATAAGATAAACTACTGAAACTCCGTCACGAAAAACTTTAGAGCTCAACAATTTCGTGCTTTTTATATCACGAACACTCAAACAAATCTCAATTTTGTTAAAAAAAACGAAATCTCTCTACACATTATCTTATCATCTCTAAAGCTCTAGGTATTTTTTTTCACGACTGGATTATCACATCCGGTTCTCATTGTCCTTTTATGACAATTGTCTCCTTGTTGCATTTTTTTGAATATATTATTTTACTTTCGCATTGTTTACTTGTAATAACGATAATGACCGCATAAAGGTTGACCGACCATAACATCGAAAATTTACACTCCGATAATTACAAGTTCAAAATACGAATTCTAAATGACCTCATTATTTGCATATTTTATGAGGAGAAAGTTGATTTTATTGCCAACTTTGCAATTACATGATAGCTATAAAGTATGTTTCGAATACATCACACTTGTATTTAGCAAGTGGGAAGAATTTGTATCTTTGTGGCTAGTTTCGATTAGAATGCTGTTATAAATAGATAGTATGGATGTGTTTCGAAACATTGAAATGAACAGTATGTGTAAGAAGAATGAAAGCATGTAATAAGCAACATAAAATTAATAAAATGGCAAAAATTTATTAGTGCTTTAAAATAATTTGTATTAATCTATCATTTTAGTGCGTGTTTGTACCTTAAAAATATAGCTGACGGTATCTTTCTAGTCGTAACTAATGTTGTAAAATAAATATTTGATTCACTTTAGAACAAAATTTTGTTTAGAATTTTGAAAACTTTGAAAAGAATAAATCAAAAGATTTCAATTTATTTTTTTAAATAATTTTCTTTAGATCTAATTTTCTTTTTCTTATGTAACTTTAAAGCAAATAAAATATGAAACAAACGGCTTCTCAGCATTTTCTTGAATTAAAAGTTTCACATATCCTGCGGGGCTCCTGCCTATAATAACATTTTTCACGAAAGTGCACAGGTTTTAGCCTGACAGAGTCCGTCAAAATGATAGAAGAAACCGATAACTTTTTGGTTTAACTCACAAAAAAGTCAAAGCCACAAAAGCATATGCAAAAACCCATGAAAATACCAAAAAAATCAATCCTGCTGAAATTTAAAATACAATTTGCCCCTCTACAGCACATATCAGGTCTGGGGGTTGAGGTTGGCAGCCTAGTTTATTCACAATCCATGTTTTATGAGCGTGGAGTGGTCAGTTCCATCACGCATTTTACTCATGATTTGACTCTAGCACTTACAACTAAGTTAGCTCAAAGTCCTATGTAGAACCATGCTCAGATTTGAACCAGGGTCCATACACGTCAGTAACCATTTCTCCATTTACTAGGCTTACAAGCTTGGATTGATTTTGAACCAAAAATTGAGGAAATCTGTAAAAATCAAACCCAGTTGGTGTATATTTTGGTACCGTCACTAACCGAATGCTATGTTCGCATCAGTATAAGATCTCTCTGTGACTTTATTTTCTAAGTTCCCACTTCTTCCGATCGCCAGCATAAGTGACTCCGAAAAAATAAGTACAAAATGGATTACTTGTGTTGCCAGTACTTCCGATTGATCAGAACTAAGCGTCCTTCAGCAGAATCTTACGCACTTACACCAGATTCAATAATAAAGATTTATTGCAGTGAAATTGGTCAAACTGGGTCACAAGCTGACTTATGTAAGAGTTTAAGTTGAAACCCATATACTTCCTCCAGCGCTTATTATAGCCGAATTTTATTTAATTAGACCCTGCCAAAAATAACTGCCTATGATCAATGCGCCCAATATTTTCGGTGCGGTAAGCTAGGAACTCGAAAGGTTTCCTGGTTTGATTCAGGATTTAGCTGAATGTAACAAGAAGTAAAGGTGTGTCATCTGAATGTAACAAAAAGTAAAGGTTTTGGGTTCAGTTGTTGGAGTAGTAGGATAGAATGCGAAATAATACTCCCGAAAAAGTTGAAAGTCTTTAGAAAGCAGAGCCTCGGGATATTCTTGGAACAACAAAAAATTTCAATCAAGTATGCAAATGATGAACAAGATATTATCAATGGCACTCGTTTTATACCATTTCAACTGAAGAGATAGAACAAATTATCATGGGCCTTAACCATGCTGAATCGTTAGAAAACTTTTTATAAGAAGAACTTCATTTTGGATGCCAAAGCAAAAGCTATGCAAAATTTGTTACATATATAATGGTATGCAAAGTCCTTTGGTGACATGATAAAAAAAATTTTAGTGCACTAGAGCCGCAAGAATTTGTAATAATCAATGAGCAGTAGAAGAATCGTGCAGATTTTAAATGTATATTCTATCAGTTTTATTACAGCAACCTGTTTGCAACTAGCACTGCAATTAAGAGTCTACAACAACTGCTTCATGTCAAAATCAACCTATCCTATGAATCTTGTTTTAATCTGCTGACTTGATCAAAAGTTATAAGGATAGAAAGATGTTTGGGGCTGCCATCCGAAATATTTCCAGAACTTGGAAAATTAAAACATTAGTTACTTATTTTCATTGAAAATTTTCGCTACTGGAATAATTAACGTTAGTATTAATTGATACGAAAGTGACAAATCGCCTCGTGCCGGCAACTCTTTGCTTCGCTGTGAAGCAACCATACCCAACAATTTTCGTTTCGATCCAATGACTACGTTGCAAGTTATAGGGATACAAAGAAATGAACAGTTATCATGCTTTAAAATTATCGAAACCATAATATTGGTTGTTTATTGTAACTACAAGATCATTATCATTCGGAAATTTCAACATAAAGTTGCTCAATAGAGATATTGCAAAAAATATAAAAACAACCATAGCTGTCAACCCTATCATGGTTTTTCAACCAAATTCCTACTGAATATTACCTGCAATAAGGTCCATTCACCATATGAATTTCGTTTTGAACTTATGACTGCAGTGGAAGTTAAAGAAAGAAAGCTTTATTTTCCTGAGCGAATTTTCAAAATCCGAGACACCAAAATTACCACAGCTGGCAGCTCCAACCTAATATTTCAAACAAATTACCTAATGTGGCTTACAGTAAGATTCAGCTACTGTGTGAATTTTGGCAAAATTTGGCGACTGAATCAGAATTTAAAGAGCAAAAAGCAGTTTCTTTAATTTATAATTTTTCTTTAATTTTTCAAGATGGCACCGAGATGCTGACATTTTAAAATCGGTTCTACCAGAATTAGTCCTACTCAAAACCAATGCATTCTGTGAGTTTCAGTTGTATCTGATTATCGGGTCGTGAGATCTCAGAACATAATTTTCTGTTGCTAAAAATATAAGTAAATTGGGGAAGGGTAACCGTTCTTGTCCGATATAAAATTTCAAAAGTCTAACTCCGACTGTGCAGACAAAGTTCAGGATTTATATATGTTGGTTTTCTTCGAAAAAGCGAAAATTTTTCAGAAGATTCGATGATATGAAGGTTTTCATTTTCAGTGTTTGCCGTAGCTGCAGGATTGTCAGCATGTCCATAAAAGACTACATGAGTCTATAACTTACTATTACAAGTTTTATAAAGATCTGATAGCTGTATCAAAAGTTATCGTAGCTCAAAATTTTTCAAAATTTTTTTTTATTAATTGTCTGAATGAATCAAATTAGTTCAGTAGATGTGCCATGAAATACCCACACTGGGCGCATTTAAGGAGAATCAAATAATACAATCTTTGACGCAATTAAACTCAAATAAAAGGGTTGAAATCATCAAATTACACTCAAAAGATATATTTTCCATTATATTTTTTACTGAAAATATCATTTTCGATAGAATTTCATCGATGTAAATCGAATGTTCCGAATTGAAATTTATCTTATATATTTATGAAAGTAATTTCAATATACATACATTTTTACGGAAGTTGCTTCAAGAAGAAAAACGTATGAAAATAGAGATCAGAGCACCATGTTTAACATAACATAGTTTTTTTATGTACGTTGATTCAATAGACAGGTGCTATCTGTAAAAAAAATTAATTCTAGATCATCTTCGAAAGTATTTAATTCGATAGTTCTATGCCTGCTTAGTTTCGAGTGACAAATGGTCAGTATATACACACAAACAACAATCTTTATTGATTGTTGTTCAGCTTCATTCCATTTTCTGAAGCAGACAGGAAGTTTGATTGCATGTTTCAGCTTTCCACATTTAAGGAAATTTGAAATAATTCAAAATATTTCCAAATAATTAATACTCTATTCAAAAAACTGGGCTTTTATGAACTGAAAATTATTATTTGGTCCCTTCGAAAAAAAATAATAAAAAAATAAAATTCAGCATCCAAATCTAGAAAGTTTAGTTGAACATAAAATTAGTGCTCATTTAAAAATTGACTGAAAAACATTTTTGGCAAAAGGCATAGTCATAAATCTATTTTAATCGAGCTAAATTGAAATGAAAACAAGCTGTCGTTAACTCAGAATTTTAAGGTGATTGAACTATAATGGTTTTAATTAGATGAGAACACTAAATGATGTTTTAATTGAGACGTTAAATTTTGATGTCTCGCATCAAAGTGCTGTTGCAAAATTATTTGAAAGCATACGCCAAAGTTTTAGATTTCAGTAAATATATCCATTAAAAAATCAGTTTAGTGAATTTCACTTTTTTATGAGTTTTCAAAGTATTATTTAATTTAATTTGTTCAAGCATAATAATCATTTCAAATTGATCATATTTCAAAAAGTTTACATCGGTAGACAATCAAATTCCCGCTCAAAAGCCATATTCTGTCTAATTTTCATTTTCATTCTTTCCTGCAAAACTGTTTTGTTCCCATCCATGCCCTACAAAGTAGTTGCCGAATGAAACCAACGTCACCAAACAAACGTCTTCCACCACAGCAAGTCTAAAGATAAATCGTTAGGAAACCGCTTGAACTTTTTTCCAGCCTTTTCATTGACATTCATGATAATAACCCGTCTGTTTGCAACCATCATCACCATCATCGTTCTTTTCTTCTTCCCATTTCACGCGGAAAATGCCACACTTTAATCCGCCGTAGCTCTTGAAACAAACGACAGTCGAAGCGACGATGAGAGGCATGCAACAAGAGACAACGAGAACGGATGTCAAGTGTTGCTTAAAGACTTTGCGAATTGTATAGCAACCAGCGACACAGGGTATCGCGACAGGAATCATATGTGTTTATTGGTCTATTTATTTCAGTTCGTAGTTAGGTATAAATGCATCAGGCTACCAACTGACATACTTCTAGTCTGCATCCTTTTACATGCCGTTTAAATCGAAATCTGAGTCCTGGCCTAATTTTAAATTCAAATGAAAATGCCAATGGTCCATGTAAAGACTGACTGTAATTTATATGTAGCGTTCTATTTTCTAACCTCGTCTTTCGAGACTGTTACAGCATTTCTAACATTTCGCAAAACAATGTCTGCCTGATTAGTACGTAAATTAATGAGCAATGATCGATGAACGAGTCCTGTGAGTGAGCATAATGAGTGAAACATGGAAAGATTTTCAGTTGAAAAAGTTCCGTCCCGGGAGAACAGGTGTTGAAGCGAAAATGAACTGAATAGACATGTATCTTTACAGTGCGCACTAGACATTTCAATTTGGGCTTTACAGCTATTAACGGAACATATTCCTTTGATGATATTTCGAGTGGATCATAGAAGATTGCATCGTATTGTTATCGAGCTTTTATCTTTAACAGATTGCAGGATGCTAATGTGATGTACGTTGACTTTGGTGTGAGCAACTGATGACAGTTATGTGGTCTAGACGATTCTTCGTGGTGGGAAATGGTTTGATATTTCAGCAAAAAAAAAGAGAGAATGCCAAAGAATTAGAGAGGTTTTTTCTATCTTGGTAGTTTGTGTATTTGATTGATAAAAGCCGTACGCTGTTGATGTCATTTTCAAAATCAATACCCAAGTCTTATCTTTCTCCTAGAAAAGTCAAGTGAGTGCTGTATTAAACACTTAACAGGACTAGTTTGGGCTTTCATTGTCTACGAATAACGTTTATTCCGGATGAGCAATTAAAATCTTTGGAGTACTGTCAGCTCAAAGTCCTGTCAGATTTCAGGGGTGACTGTCCATCGCTAGATTTGAGCCACCGAAAAAACGCTATCTAGCAGCTTGCTCTAGTCACCTTTTCAGGTTGAAGTACTAGGCTAATAAGCTAAGCTAATTAGTAAGGGACCAAACTATAGACTTAGTCTACGCTTAACGTTTTTCTTGGAAAATAATTATAGTTTAGTAGAAATTCTTAAAGTGCAATCTAATTTATCTTTATCACAGTTGAATAAAAATCAAGTACTCGTGCTTAGATCGTCCAATTAGCTTAGTTTCTTAGTCAGCGGATGAAAACATCAGGTTTGATGAACTTTGAATTTAAAACATATTCATCATCTTTGATGACATTACAGTCCAAGCTGGGCCTTAGCCTTTAGTTTACCATAGTTCATGTTAGTTTTATTGATTTATCTCAATGTGTTTGATTTTGCGGTTGCATTGTAAAAATTGTCTCATTGCTATTTGATCTTAACTAAAAAGTGAAAATGTGAAGCTTTCACTCCCATCATTCCATTCATTAATCTTATTGTACAAAAATAGCTACAGGAATGCAATTGCAATGTCTACATAAACTGCTATGTTTTGTTTGAAATGAACGATTGCCAAGAAATTCATTTTGTCTGTCAAATTATCAAAATATGTGACAGAGTACAAATTAGAAGGTGTATCAAATATTTAATAATATTGTACCATTACGCATTGCTAGAATAGTTTCTTTCGATATTTATAGTTTTAATCCTACAGAATGATGACGACATCTGTTGCAGCGAGAAAGTACAGTATGTGAAAATATAATGACATTAGTTTTTTTTTATAAAAAAAAACTATTGAAGCAAATGCTCATTGAAAAGTAGTCGGTAGAGTAAAAGACAAGACGGTGAATTATACAAGCTTATACTTCTACAAATTCTCCAGATATAATTCATTCAATTTTCGACAAAAATACTGCTAATGACTATCTCAAGTGCCTCTAATATAAATGAAATTCACTCTGGAAATAACTTAGCCGCAAATTCACATTAAAATCAGCAGTGGCTTGAGTTAGCTCTTTTCAAATTGGACAAAAATGATCAAGCACGATGCAATTTGTCTGATTCTATGAAACTGCTTGAAACTGCAGTAATGGATAGAAACTATACAAAGGACTTGCAGAGAGGCATTGCAGCATAGACTTTGTAAAACCAATAAAATTGGTTGAAACTATTTAATTTTCATGAAACTAACAAAAATTTAAACAAACTTAAAACACTCCGAAATACTGAAACAGTACAAAACTTGCAGTTCCGTTTCACAGCAAATTCAGGCTCAACTGTTTATGTTATGGAATACTTTAAGAGCTCCAAAAACTACAATAAACGGTATAGAACTGCTAGAATTAGAGTTAATTATTCTTAGTACTAGAAAAAATCTACAGGCAACTCTAAACGCTGTAACAAAATTTCAGAAAAAAAACCTGCTAACGCATCAGAACCGCTAGAAACACTAATGTTCGAAGAACAGTAAAGGATTTATGCAGATTTTGAGTGTATGTTCTACCAATAGCTGCTTTTTCTACTTAATACTTATACACCCTAAGTAATAATAGACCCTAAGCTTATTTTAATTTCGATGGCTTCATCGAAAGTTACAGCGATAGAAAGGTGTTTAGGGCTGCCATCCGAAAAATGTCCACACATCAGAAAATACTAAATACTCTATGCAAGCATTTATTGGTTGGAAAAAAAAACGCCTCGTGCTGGCAGCCTTTTGCTAGCACCGTATCTGCCTCACGTTGTCATATCTGCCTCACGTTGAAGTCAACCTGCTCTGTAAATTTCGTATTGATCCGATCACTGCATTGGGAGCTATAGGGATTCAAAAAAATTAGGGATACCATTCGCAAAAGTTTCCAAATTTTCTAGATCTGAATGTTTGGTGTTTATTTTCACTACAAGATCATTATGGTTTAAAAATTCTATGATAACATCGCTTACTAAAGTTATGCCAAAAAAATACAAAAACAACCATAACTGGCAACTCTATCATTGTTTTTCCAACTATATATCTACTGAATATTGTTTACACTAAGTTTAATTTGCCATTTGAATTTCGTTATGATTCCATGACTGTACTGGAAGCTATAAGGCAAAGAGCCTTATTTTCTTGAGCGAATTTTCAAAATTTAAGACTCTAAAATTACCATAGCTCCAACCGAATTTTCCAACCAAATTTTTACCAAACGTGGCATAGAGTAAGGTTAAAGGGGCCCGGCAGCTCTGCTCGCTAAAGCGTCAGGCCGAAAAGTGGCGTGCTACGGGGCCTGCGGGTTTGAATCCCGCCAGACTATGAGAGTGGCAATTGGGCCCAAACTGGTGGCATAATGTTGGCCGTGCTCCCGGCAGCCCTCTTCACTAACCTAACCTAGAGTAAGGTTCAGTTACTGAATAACTGAATCAGAGTTTATAGGGCTAATAGCAGTTATTTTTCTTAGTGATTTTTCAAGATGGCACCACTGGCACAGAATTGCCTGCATTTCAAAATCACTTCTATCAGACCTGGTCCTACCTAAGACCAATACATTCTGTAAATTTCAACTGAATCTGATTATCAAATCGTGAGTTCCTGTGAGTTTTTGATGCTAAAAATATAGGTAAATTGGAGAAGGGTTACCGTTCTTGTCCGTTGTAAAATTTCAAATGTTTTACTTTGGCTATGTAGGCAAAGCATAAGATTTATATATGAGTAGCTTTTTTTCCAAAAAACGATAGTTTTTCAAGAGAGTCGATGATTTGAAGGTTTTCACTTTCAGCGCTTGCCCTAGCTACAGGTTTGCCAACATGCTCATTAAAAGCAAAACAAATTTACAACTTAATAATAACAATATGTTCTGAAAGTTTCATAATGATTTGATAGCTATGTTAAAAGTTATCGCAATTTAAAAATTTTCAAATTTTTCCGATCGCTTTTTAGGCACCTAGCGCACACATGGGGTTCAAATATTCCAAAGCATTATCTAATTCACATTTAAAACACGTTCAAACTGTATTTTGCTAATTTGATTTTTACAAAAATTATTTGTGGACGGAATAATAGGCATACTAAAAATATTACTTAAGTTAAAGATAATTGACATTTGATGAGACTTGGACCTATTCTGCACATACACCAATATATCCTGAAAAAATATCCTTTATTACTATCCTAACCACAAACTTACAGAGCTGGACATATTACAGTCTCCTGCTAGTTTGAATACAAACAACTATAACTACAATAATTGCTCTAACTACAAAAATCTTTTGGTTTCGCAAACTTAAAGCTATAAGGTACCTGCATCGAATTGCAAAATTTGAGGCCCCCACTCACGAGCAGTCCAAATGGCCTGAGTCCATTTGGCTTGAGTCCGTTTGGTTTAAGTCCGATTTAGCTCGCCACTCACGATAGAGCCTCGATCTAGTCTGTCAATTTCATTTTCTGTCATTAATTTAGAAAAAAATAAAGATAGACTTGAAGAAAATATTATTTTTAATCTAATAATGGATCAGAAGCATATGGAGGAGTTTTTTTGCAGTTGCAACTTGCATCTACATAAAGCAACGATTGTAAAATTTGGTAAAAGAACTCACACTTGAGCCTTTTGATTGGCAAAATCATTTAAGAATGGATGATACGACATATAAGCGTTGCTATAGTTGGTCACCCCATTTATCAAACGAAAGGATACAAATATGAGTCAAACTATAACTCCTCACGAAAGATTGACCGGTACTTTGCGGTAATTAGCAAGCGGTTGCAGGCTTTGGGTCAAGTAATATAATATACATTCATGTGACCTATATTATTCGATAACTTCCAAAACAAAATCATGACCACCACTATCCATTATGCTGAACTTTTCAATCAACAGTCAATAAGCTTATCACAGGTCAGCGTGCAAAACAAACCTGGCACGTTGTTTGGATTGAGGCTTCAACACACACGATTAGTCCATTTTATCTATTGTCCAAATTCGCCCTACTATTTTCCCACACACGGTCGAGCCAAAAAAAGCCCGATGGCCTGAGTCCATGGACTTTGGATTGATTGGAAATCCAAATTGGTTGTTTCAGTCCATGAGTCCATCCAAGTTCTCCCACACACGGTGAGATTTTGGCCTGGCCTCGGGCCATTTGGACTGATGGACTGCTCGTGAGTGGGGGCCAACTTCTAGAAAACTCAATTTTTCATGAAATTACTAAGCTGCATGAATTTTCTGCGCTATTTCGGTGTATTTGTAAAAAAAACAATAAACTTATTAAACTGATAGACTTCAAAGAGTAGGAATACATGAACGAAGCTGCAAGATCTGCATGAAGTTGCTAGTTCGCATAAAAGCAATCGCTGTTTGCAACCAAATGAACTCAAAATACTACGTAGAATTATGAAACTGTAGAAACTTTGACTGATTGCATGGCCCCTATATCTATATTGGGACTTTTCTTACGTCGCAGGTGGAGGGAAGAGCTGTGCCAAAAACCTCTAATCTTCGCCTTGCTAGTCCTAGACTGTGAATGAAAATATGTTCTACTCTTTCTGCTGCTACTTCACAGTATCTGCAGTAGCTATATCGTTCTTTGCTTATCCCGTAAAGGTACTTTTCCCCATTGGACATTCATGTCCCCGTTGCCGCTTCTCTTACTCTTTTACTATCAAAGCTGAGGTAATCTTCTGAATGTTTCAAACATTACAGATTAAACTAGTTGCTTCTGATCTTTTTCAAGTGGATGATCTAGCTTCCTTGTCCTTATCGACCATCGCAAAGCCCCAAGTTCAGGGAGGGACTTATGTACGTAAATTCAACCCCTTCTTTAGCCTTGGTATTACTTCCTCGTTTCTTTGTACTCCCCATGGCCCGGAAACCCATATTAGCTCGAGGTTATTCTGTGCTCTTACTTCATGTCGGGCCACTCTTGTCTCTAAGGGTAGATAGTGGCCTCCTTAGGAAGGAGAAAGCCCATTTTGCTCTTGGGTCCTACGATTCTTGCTATCCCTAATCCACAGTCCATCTTTGCGTCATCGGTATTCTACATTTGAGCCCCTACATCCTTGCGAGTGGTCCATTCTTGCATTCATTCCGTGTCAAAATCTTTATCTCGAAGATTGCTATTGTATATATTTCATTGCTGAAGGTCGTCATTTCCATTACGGGTCTCACGTCCTCCGGGACAAAAAAGTGGTCGCTTAGGAGTCTGGATTTCTAGCTTCTTGTAAGCTTATAACCTGTCTTGCTGCTTCATCTTGAACCTTAAAATGAAGCAGCTAAACGTTTAGAAAGACCTCGATACTTGCTACTGTTCCTGTAATTAACGCGCAGGCCATCGCTGGCTATTTGTTGGCATTTTTTTAACAGTAGTCTTTTGTGTAATTTTCTTCCATAAAAGATGATAGAACTTCTAATTTCTTTCGCTCATAGTATTTTAATAGCCTTCAGTGTCGTTTTGCTTAAATAAGTGTCCCAGAAGAGTTTTCTATCCTACGGTTTTCCTAAATATTTTACCCCTTTCTGCAGACGCACTTCTATGCCCCTAATTTTAAGGAAACCTATCTTGATGGAATCTCGAGTAGCCTAGTGGTTAGAGCACTGGCTTTTTGTGTGAGGTCTCTAGTTCAAATCCAGCCTCAGACGAGAGACCGCGCCCTGAGTTTTGAATTCACCTAGCTCCGATTGGGTGCCTAATTTAAATCAGAAATAAAGTGAGTCGTAGAACTAATCACTTGACACTCGTATTCACATTGATTGTAAATTTGTGAATGAAATTCTCCAGCAGTTTCAACCCCTAGACCTGGCAAAAGGTTGCTGTGGGAATACTTTGCTTTCTATCTCGATTTTACTTTTCCTGGTCAATGGAACTTTGTTGGTTTTCTGTGAGTTTATGGATGGACGCCTTTCCTTGCACTACTATGTGAACCTCTTTTATTACCGTGGTGTTATACCCCTTTAGCTAAGTTATCTATGTACAATGTAATGAATAGAATTTTATTATTATTATAAAAAAAAAAAATAATTATTATTTCCTGGTTACGCATGACTAATGTCGGTAGAACTCATTCATTTAATTCTGATATCTAACTCTCTTTGGTTATCACATTTCTACACAGTCAATATTTGATAAATTTATATCTGAAAAACTATATTATGTGAAATATTTACCTGATTTTTGGATTCAGCAGATGAATCAGTGCAATACTTTTTAGTAATATGTATGTTGCAAATACCTCATTCTACCTTGGTCCGTTGAAATTCCAGACCATCCTAAAAAACATGAAAAAAGAAATAAAATTCTTTAGCAACATAAAAAATAAATTCACACCGACCTAGAAACATCATCTCTCCAGTCTGTAAAACAAAATATATTTCGTATCTATGCCACTTCACACCATCTCACCGTTTAGTCCACCGCAGGAAAAAAAACATCGGCTGCCACAACGTCAGTCTTTCAGGGCTAATGTAAACTATTAATATCAATTAAAAACAATTAGTAACACGCGCCAAAGAACAAACAAATCTGAATCTTTAGTCACTCACGCACGAACGCACGGCAAAAAGAACGCCGGAACGCACTGGCTCGGATTGAAAACGTAGGCTGCGAAGCGATAAATTACCGCATGTAGCGCTGCATGCCAAAAGGGCATGTAAAGAGCATACATAGCTGGAGAAGGTTTATTAATAGATGCATGAAAAGCAATCGACCTAGATTAGCTTTACAAGTCTAGGAAGGCGTGTTTAAATAATGATCTTTTATGAATTGGGATTTTTTTCTTTCTGGCTATATTTCACTAAAGTTCCTAGATTAAATCGAACAGTCTAAACACAGCTTAAGTCGAAACAATTCTTTTTTTATGTCTACGTAAAGTATTTCAAGGGTGTAATCAGGAGTGGTTGCATATTGATATGACCTTTAAATTTTTTTTCGAAAAAAAATGGGACTAGAATATTTGGTTGAGTGGTGAAAGCAATAGAATCATGTGGTTGCTGTTTTGAGCTTAGGAAGATTAGATAGGACGGGTGTGGTGAAAGGTTGATTGATTTCTTTGTGGTGGGGGAAGTAAAGACAAATTACCGTTAGAGTTTCTGGAAATGAGAGAAAGCAACTTGATTTGTTTCATGATTCACAAATTGTAGTTGAGTCGATTCCATTCAATTATATGGTTTAGTCAAAGTGACACTACGATGAAGCAGATTAATTTTGCTTGCGTGGTTCTATTGGATGCATTGATATATTTGTAAGTTTATTTGGTGAGCAATCGTAAACGCCAGGAAATTTAGACTTGAAACTATAGGGTATTTTTTTAGAGGTATAGAACTTTGAGTTGGCAACACTTTTTAATGCTACCTATAGTGTGACAGCTGTCATGCGTTTAACAGTAAGTTTGGTTTGCCATTTCATCATGAATAGGTTGATTCCCGAGCAATGTCTGCAAATTCTGCAAATTTATTTCGAAAAAATCCGGTTCGTTCGAGAAACTCATTGCGCACTCCGACAATTTTATGGCCGACATAATCGTCCGTCAGAACAATTAATTCGATTAACCATGAAAGGTTTCCGCACCACATTTACTCTCACTGATAATACGCATCCATCCAGACGTCGTACAATGCGTAATGAAGAAACCATAGCAGCTGGAGAGCGTAGTATCGATGAAGACCCAAGTGAGTCCATTCGACATCGTGCTCAACAATTAAACATGTGCCTATCCACATTATGGAAAATTTTATGGAAGGATCTTGGTTTGCGGCTCATTTCTGGTTGAATGGCTACGTCAATAAACAAAACTGCCACATTTGGAGTGTTGAGCAGCCACAAGTGGTTGTCCAAACATCGTTACATCCGAAGAAAGTCACTTTTTGGTGTGCTTTATGGGCCGGTGGAATAATTGGTCCATATGTCTTCAAAAATGTTGCTGGGAATAATATTACAGCGAATGGTGACCGCTATAGAGTGATTGCAATGATTTTCTCGTTCCGGAATTGACTCGCCGTAATGCAGGGAACTTCTAGTTTCAACAGGATGGCGCGACATCCCATACAGCTCGTGCAACCATCGACTTATTGAAAGAAGCATTTGATGAGCTCATCATTTATCGTTTGGGACCTGCGAACTGACCTGTAAGATCTTGTGATTTAACACCGCTGGACTATTTCTTGTGGGGATACGACAAATCACTCGTCTACGCCGACAAGCCCGAGACGCTTGACCATTTGGAAGACAATATTCGCCGCGTTATTGATTTCCGCGGCCCCAATTATTCGTTAGAGTAGTCGAAAGTTGGACCTTTCGTTTAGACTTCCTCCGCGCCAGTCGTGGCGCTCACATGCCCGAAATCATATTCAAATGAAAATGGCAAAAAAGTATCTTCCCAATAAAACCGATTTCATGGCAATCAAAACAATTTTTTCGTATTTTATTTCATTTCAAAGTTCTATACGTCTAAAAAACACCCTGTACTATAGGCTTGCAAAGCAAATGATTGCTTTGCAAGCCTATAGTAAGTATAGTAGTATCTCTGTGAAATACTAAACTTAAAATTAATCGGAATAATTATCCTAGTTTGCAAATATTATAACATGTGTCTTATATTGTTTCTCTTTATCTTGGCTTACTCCACAGGCTATGGATAGTTTTTGCGCTAAAAATAATTTCAATACACCGTTCTATTTCTTGCTAAATTTGAAAATTCACCATCCAATGAACTTTCATTGAATTCATCACATGCTTCTTTGGTTTGTTTACATTAACTCATTTACGCACGTACAGTTCCTTTGTTTTTTTCTTTTCCTACATTTCATTCATTGCTCTAGTCGATTGTTTCGTACATACGTGTGTAGTTTAGTTTAACCATTTGCCAAATACTCCAGGTTTTCCACCAAGATTGAAAGAGCTCTTACTGGCCTAAATCATTCAGGTGTAACAGAAATGGTACAAATTTATTAAATTACCTATATTGATTCTCATTTGGTCATTTCTAAAATAGCTTTAAATATTTCAATAGATCTGTAAAGTTTCAAATCAACTAAATAATCAATCAAATTTCCGTTAGTTTGAAAGGTGAAAGTGCTTAGTTTTTGTTTATTATTCAGCATGGCAGTACAAAAAATTACAATATTCCATGTTTTATTCAATTTGAAATCACACATAGCCTAGGATCCACTGATTTGGTTCAATTATGGTTGCTGTACCGGCTGGTATTCGGGAAAGTCCCGAAATTGTTCACTATCAAAATGCTTGTAGCCACTCAAATCTATTACAATCAACTGAAACTTTAATGGAAAAAAGTCATCGGAGACTATAATTCCGCACTTTAAAGTTTTTCTACTTCTTGTAACATGCGATAGTTCATTTGAGCCGAAATGAAACACAATAAAACATTGCATTCCATCCAAGATTCCACCTAAGCCTTACTAACTTCATCACTTTTCTTCTATTTTAGCACACCAGTCTGGACACCGACATCATATTCGACGAAACACAATCCACAAATTCAGCGAATCTCGCACCCCACCCGATTGTTGTCTCCGAACCAGCCAAGGCACTTTTCGATGATATTTCCATCGAAGAATCAAACCGTGATACGTTGATTTCGAGCGATATGCTAGTGAATTCGCCGCGTGTCGCTCTAATCGATGATGACGACAATTTGACGGATGATGAAAATGCCGCGGATTCTGGTGTAGAATTAACCGTTGGTGAAAATGTCGCCACCGAAGATGACGATGATGATATGGAAAACGATGAAAATCTTCCGACTGTCGAAAATGAATTGGCCGAAGAGAACAAGGGAAATTGGCTGACGAACGGTGTACGAAGGTTGAAACGTGAAGTGAATCGGCTGCTCGGACACGACGAAGAGACAAAACCGGCAAAACCGAAAAAATCGCATCGTAACGGCAAAAAGAATGGTAAAGGCCGAAAAGGTGGCAAGAAAGCGAAAAAAGCGGACGCAGTCACGAAAGAGAAGCGTGACAAGCCTTTGAGACGAGCACCAGCGGAATTGCGGTCAAAGCGCCAGCATGACTATCCGCCGGACGATGAAGACGATTTCGCTGGAGAGAATGGATCTGGAACTGGCGATTTGACTGAGCAGTTGTGTAAGTAGAGAATTTGACATTTAGTAAAATTTGAATTTGAATTTTAACTGATTTTTCGATGTTAATATTTATATAATTTTTTTTTAGTACGATTGACGTTCGAGATCGAAGAAGCGTATGATGAACTCTACGGAAATCGTGGAAGTGATAAGTTCAATGAACTTGCATCATCGATTTCACGAGGAATTGAAGAAATCTATGCACGTGAACAAGTTGGAGGTCAAATTGATGCTCAAGTTATTGAAATTATGTAAGTATGGCAAATTGTGCTGAACATTTTGAATCATTTGTAAGTAGAAACTAATGAGTGGATGGTGTGAGTAGGTGTGTATACTGTTAAGCTTTAAGATTTGAAATATGTAAGCAAGCTCTTGTTGAAAATTGTAATTTTTAAAAGTTGGAAACAAATATTTAGCGGAGAGAAGAGAAAGTAGGAGAAAATGCCATGTCTATTTATGGTGTTTTATATCAAGAAACAAATCCGTCATGTGACCATATTATAAGCTACAAATAGGTTCCAAGCCTTGTCAGTTAGGTTAGTCAAATTGACAAACTCTGTACTTTCTTGTAAATAATACTAGCACCGTTTTACCGGTTCCAAGCCGATGCAGGGATATTTCTTTGCCGCATCACGATAACTTCGTGGTTACTGAATTGACTTGTATCAATGAAAATGAGATTTTAAAGTATAGCATATAAAAGTAGGATTTTTATATCATATAAGCCAGCAAGAAGCTGATGGCTTGTTCCGCTTGATGCGTCGCGTATGGCGGCGGACTCTAATTCCTAAGGAGATACGTTGTATCGGTGCTCCAATCAGTCGAGCTGTCGCCACATCCCTAAATGTACCCTATATACCACAATGCTGAACTTAAATACCAACAAAGTCAATTTAAATCACTGGTACTCTCTGTGTTGCCACAAAAGGCTCTCTATGAGGATCTCTTGGCGTTACGTACGGCATTAAACACCTTCAGTTCGTTTTGTACACTGATCAGTCATTAGATATTTTTGTATTGTTTAACTCTTTTCTACATTGTCTTCGTAAGGTGATGGTTTACACATCCCACTATGGGAGCTTAGGTTCCTCTTAGTTAGCTGCAGAGTTTATTTATTTATTATTAACATATATTCAACTGACAAATCCAATTACTGAATATTATAAAAAAATCATAATAAAATAATAAAAAAAAATAAAACAGAAACATAATAATCCTAATGAAAAAAAAACAGAATCCAGATGAATATAAAGAAAAAAAAAACAAAATTATAAGAAATAAAATCAAGTTAAAAAAGAAAAAAAAAACATTAAAAAAAAGAAGAACTACAATAAGTTACGTACTAGTATATAAAATATGACTTTTTAAAAAAGTTTTAAAAGCACGCAATGTCGGCGGTATAGGACCAAACTGTAAGTTATTGTGTTGCCTTGGTAACCGCAATAGTGGAGAAAAAAAGGAAAACATCAGTGCGCGCAAATGGCACATTAAACACAACTGTAGAACGCGTACCATGAACTGCTTCACGGACAGAAACGTGGATACTGATATCAGAAACAACAATCCTATAAAATAGTTTATAGATTAGGCACTCATCTTGGAAAAGTCTGCGTGATTCGAGGGAAGGAAGATTTAGGAACGTAAGGCGATCACTATAAGGACGGTGAGGAAACTGAAACTTGAAAAACAAGGTACGAGTAAATCTGCGTTGAACAGACTCCAACGCAGTATTTAAGTAGACATAATGAGGATACCAAACTTGACAGCAATATTCAAGGACACTACGTATAAACGAGAGAAAAAGGTGTACACAGGTGGAAATAAAAACGAAGGATTTGTAGGATCTAATAACGAAACCCGATAATTTAGAGGCCCTGGCAGTTATATATGAAAAATGCTTATCAAATTTAAGCTTAGAATCAAATATTACACCAAGATCTCTAAAATTATCAACAACAATAGGAGGAGAGCCACAAACAGAATAAGAGAACATTAAAGGTGACGTTTGACAGGTAAAAGACATTTTGTGACATTTCGCAATGCTCAAAGTGAGAGCATTGGTGCAGCACCAAGTCTGTAAACTATTAAGGTCATTTTGTAAAACCGTACTGTCATTTTGTGACTCAATCACTCGAAACATCTTGATATCGTCAGCATATAACAGACAAGAAGATTGGACTAAAGGAGGTAAATTGTTTATGAACAAAAGAAAGAGAAGGGGACCGAGAATGATCCTTGCTGGCACGAAAATCGAGTTGAGAGTGTTAGCAAGAGTTTTAATCGCTTGAACCAGATCTCGACAGCAGTTGATGCTTAGTCGATTACTAAAGTTCCACGTAAGTTTGAATCAGGTATTAGAACTTCGTCAAGTCCGTTCTTTTCCTATCAACACAGTCTACCTGTTGAACTGGGCTTCGGCCATCCGCATTAAAGGATAGCTAGCTGTAATCAGTTAACTAACACTCCTGTACGATTTTTTATTCATGCAGATGCCCCCAACGACTGAGTTAATGTCAAGAACTTACCTTGGATTTGCAGTGAGTCAGTTCGGTGCCTACATCTGCGATGGATAAGTTTTAGGCCACGATGTAGTCGAAGACTGCTTTGCATCGACCATTTGTGTCGGAGTTGTTCCATTTGAGTTAGCTCCTCAGATTCTATTAGATGGAACCACCACATCCTTGACAATTTCTTAGACAGTATTTCCACCATAGTTGTGTATAAAAAAAATTTAGGAGCAAGGACAGCAGTGTCATTTTTTCCAAGAATGCAAACTCGCAGTTTCTCCAGACTATCAGGTGTAATTATTCTCTATCCATTGATGCGTAACCCACAAACCTTGTTGTTTGCAACCCATGGTTCTTAGTTAAAGATTAACTCCTTCCCTGTCTTAAACAGTGAGAAAAGTAGGGCAGCTGTTTTTGCTTTGGAATTGTGGAGGTTAATTTGTGTACCCTCACATCACCATTATTAATTAGGTTTAAGTCAAGATCCTCCTCAGATGCTAGGGCTATCTCACTTCCAGCCTCTGTTTCCAGGAGGTTCAAAAATTCCAGCCTCTGTTTCCAGGAGGTTCAGATATCCGCCCGAATCAGAGGTTGTTCTGAAATCCCATAAATTGAATGGAATTCCACATTTGATTCTCGATCTGATGCTCCCCTCAAAGAATGATGTACTCCTTGCCAGATTACTAATTTACTGCCAAAGCCTCTTGTTTCGAATTGTATTTGAAGGACTCTGAACCTTTCAATCCAGATCTCTTTTTGCTCCTATAACCATGCAGGGCCAATATTTCCAGGCCTATAGAGCGGTACTGGCACTTCATTAAATATAAAGAGAGACTTTCGGCGATTTTCACTCTCAATAATGTTGGCCAACATCTATTCTTCCGCCGGACAATCCGGATTTAATACTATGCAGATCTTCAGAATTTTTTATGGATCAGAAACGAAGCAATATTTGTGTATATTTATGCCGACTGGAGATTTCATTCTTCAGTACCACCTGCACCTATAGTTTAACGCCTGGCTAAAGTTCCTCAAGTTTGTAGATCACCCGGTTGTAGAAATTGACCCACCGCTGATCTTCTTACACTACAAGCCTGGTTCTTTTACACTAACCCGCTTTACTCACCGTAGGCAAAGGACGTGATCTACCTTTCTGTAGCTTACAACGGACTTTGAACAGAGCTTGTTTCACTTAGTTTTCTGCAAAGATTATTCTATGTCCTGTGCAGACATCAATTGCAGCCTAGATAAGGCTCTCTTTGGTCATTCCATTAAAAGGCGGAGTTAGTCCTGCAGAAGTTGTGATAGTTTAGGATTTCCCGATGTTTACCTGTTTTAATCCTTTTATCCAGGTGACTTCTGTCATTAATCCTTTTATCCAGGTGACTTCTGAACAGAATTTGCAACAAGTCGCTCTTCTCGTCAATGTGTGCTTCTTTTTACATCGTTTTCAACCTAAATTTAACTTCTGGCTCCATCTCGTCCCATTGGAATTCTGCTGATATCCTGCCGTTGCACAAATCTGATAACTCAGGCTGCATATCTAACTTTTTCAAGGTCAGGTTTTTCAAGATTTCCCTTCTTTTCTGCTTTAGTAAAGTGCTTGAGAGAACTGCTTACAATAAGCTTATACCTGTTCGTCATCCTTTTTCCACTCCTGAGCAGCATAGACTCATCAAGGGCAGATTTTCCACATCCAATCTCATAAACTGCTACAGCTTGGTCACTTCTGCTTTGGATCAGCAAAAACAAGGCAATGTTGTTAAGCCCGATTTTTCAATAGCATTGATAACAAGCTACTTCTCTCCAGACTCGAATGTTTACTTCTTTCTGATTCCCTTCAATCTTGGTTTTCCTTCTATATTTCAGGTCGTATTTGCACTTTAAATGTACTCTCCTCTTCTTCTTTCGTATTCTTCCTTCGACCCGGTGTTCCGCAGAGTTCGATTCTCGGTCTTGTCTTATTACCTGTCTTTCTCAATTTTATTCGCTTTCCATTCTATTTTAACATAACATTGGTGTTTTTGGCGGTTCTGATATGCTAGAGTTTTTTTTGTTATTATTATTACTTTTATTTTTACTAATATTATTTTCTTATTCTGTATATTATTATTTTTTCCTATAACCTCTTTAAATTTACCTTGTTTACTTTATTTTTTTCTTACTTTATTTTTTTATATTTGTTTCTATTGGGCTCCGGCCTGTGAAAAAAGAATGCAAATAAATCAGTAAATAAATGGCTCAGCAAAAAATAGGCTTTAAATGTTAATATATTCTTAGTTGTGTCGATTCTAGCTCTAGTTGTGGCTCTGACGGTATTTCTAACATTCTAGCTAACTCACCATCTTCTTTGCTTTGTGTACCCTTGTCGATTATATTTAACCTCAGCATCGCAACTGGGGTTTTTCCTTTCTTATGGAAATCTGCCAATATTTTCCCTATGCTTAAAACCGGTGACTCTAATGCATCTCGCCCTATATCGCTTTTGCCTTGCTTCAGTAAGCTACTTGAAAGAGTTGTCTACAACAGAGTCTATCCTCTATTTGTGCCTTTCCTCGCCACCGAACAACATGGATTTGTCAAAGGCAAATCTACTGTTACTAATTTGCTATCGTTCACCAACACTGTTGCTTCTGCCATTGATCAGCAAAGACAGGTGGATGTTCTTTGCACAGATTTCTCCAAGGCGTTTGACTCTGTCAACCATGAGCTTCTTCTGTTGAAATTAGACAAATATGGTTTCCATGGTCCGCTGCTTTCCTGGTTTTCTTCCTACATTCATGAACGTGCTTGTGTTGTGTTGCTGTAAATTCCTGTTCGTCTACTCCCTTCTATCCCTGCTCAGGTGTTCCACAAGGTTCGATCCTTGTCCCCTTATTATTCTTAATTTTCATTGATGATCTCCCGGGTCTGCTAAACTCTTTTTCTCTTCTATATGAAGACGATCTAAAACTATTCAGAGTAATCGATACAATCGAAGACTGCTTACAGCTTCAGAATGACCTGCTCACTCTTGTCAACTGGTGTAATGCAAACCATCTTACTTTGAATGTTTTAAAATGTCGCCAAATGTCATTCACGCGTAAAACTTACCCACTAGTATTTTCTTACTATGTTTCTGGAGCCTCTCTCGATGTCGTTTTTAATTTTAAAGACCTCGGAGTAATTTTTGACTCTAAACTTTTATTTGATCAACATATCTTGCACATAACCGCCAAAGCGTCCAGATTTTCGGGTTTTATACTGAGATCTTCTAAATATTTTACAGATGTTTCCACTTGTGTACACTTGTTTGTCTCGTTTGTCCTCAGTATCCTCGAATACTGTTGCCAAATTTGGTGCCCACATTTTCAATATTTGATTGATGCGGCTGAATCTGTACAACGCAGGTTAACCCGCTCTCTGCTTTACAAATTCAATTTTGCTTACTGTGGGTATAGTGCGAGACTTACCACGCTGCAAACACCATTCCTGAAATCTCGCAGACTTTTTCTCGATGAATGCCTTCGGTTCAAACCGCATCGTCAACTTGTCCCATCTGACCTCTGCAACCAGGTTTCCGTTCGTGTTTCGGATCGGTCAAATAGAACGTTTAATGTTCCTTTTGCACGAACTGATACGTAGGATACGTAGGACTAGGTTCTCTGCCACCGACCTTGTCACGTTTCAAAACTGATTTAAAAGATAAAGCCATTACATTTTCTGTTTAATACTGTAGTTTTTTTTCTCTTATTTTTCTTAATGTTGAATTTGTGCCTTTTCTCCTTGATTTTGTTTGTTAATTTTGTTTTTATTTTTATCTTTATTATTTCATTATTATTTTGTGCTTTCTATATTACATTCTTTCATTAGTAGTTTCTTTGTATATTATATATTTCTATACTCATTAATTGGATTTTATCTGTTGAATATGTAAATAAATAAATAAATATCGCCGGAAAGCGATCTGAGAAGTTTTTTATGTAGGGATATGAAAATCTGTATTTTTAAAAATAATAATTTGTATTAACTGATATTTTTTTTAATTAACATTGTGTTATACTTATTTTTTAAATTACAAGTACAAAGCATTTTAAATAGCAACCAGACTTTCTGATAGATTTTATTTCGATTTGAATCACCTTTAAATTACTATAGAGGTATATATAATATAACAATATAATATAATTTTGACGCTTTCTTCTTATTATTTATTAACAGACAACTAGAACCATTCAAGCTACTCGTCACTGCCGATATTCGTACAAAGCGTGATGTACATCCTGATGATATAAAAAATTTACTCTTGGATCAAATTCGAAATCATCATTTGATCGGTGACTATACGGTACCATCTGAAGATCATTTCAGTCTCAAAGCACTGGAAGGTAAGGTCACTCTGAAGGCAAAAAACTCTTGAAGGCAAAAAACTCTCATTAAAGAAATAAAAGAAAAAGATATAGTTTGATGTCATAGCTACAAAGTGAATATGAGTTTCAGTGACAATTCAAATAAAGGATGAATGAAAATTGGCGATTTTTATATTAAAGATTATTTATTCATATTAAAAATAATATTTCCCATTCTTTCTTTAATCTTTTTTTGAATATCATTTAATACTTGGATGAAAATCAGGTGCATTTTACATCACTTTCAAACTAGTATACGCTTTTGAATTTAAATATGTAATCTCACTTTTTTTGTTAAATTGAAGCAAATCAAAACAAATGTCATAAAAGATTTAGCATAAGACAATAAAAAATTAAAAAATTGTTTTTATTTAAAAAAAAAAAATTCTCGGACTATCTTTGAAGTCGCAATATATTTTATTTTATAGTTTAGTTTTAATTGATTCAATTTAAAATTGTTTGTGTCTCTGCTCCCCATCACTTTATGGCTATGTCGTTAAATATTTAAAAGATAACAAATTATAGGTTATCAGAGGAAAAAATATTGAACATTAATTTAATTTAACTTGTGTTTGTATTTTCGAATCAATCTGTTTATTTATGTATACAATATCATTTTATCATAAAATCAATACGAATTTTCGATAAAATCATATGAAAAACTATTAGATGAAAGCACAACTGGTACTAATGGAAACGGATATAATTACGAGACTGGAAATGGATACTATACACCTGATGAAGGAAAACCGATTGGAAGCGAGGATTCATATAGTGGTGGATATCCTGGTGCTCCGCAAAGTACTAGTGAAGCACCGTACGAAGAGGAAAAATACTCACCACAAGAAACCGATCAAAGACCTTATGAAGGATCACAAACAAGTCCATCGCCAACTGACTCAGATACTTATGGGCAGCCTGATCAAGGTGGCTACAACGGTCAACCCGATCAAGGAGGCTATGATGTTCCGGTAGAAGAAGGCTATGATCGTCCTGACGAAGAAGAGGGCAATGGTCGCGGTGGAAACGGAAACGGAAATGGCTACGATATTAATTACGGTCAAGGCACCGTCACTGATGAAAATGAGCTGAAATGTCCTGATTTTAAATGGGCATGCGCTGATGGATCGTTCTGTATACCGAAAGAACGTCGTTGTGATAACTATGAAGATTGTCCGGATCTTTCGGATGAGAATGAACAAATGTGTCAGGCACTCAAAACTGAGAGTGACGGATCGAAACCCGAGGAAGAGGAGCGTGGCGAGACTGGATCAGGTAAACAAATTGAAACCACAAGCAGAAAAAAAAATTAACCAATGAAAAAATAATTTGGATCTTGCGCTGAAAATAATCGATCTGCATTTGCATGTAAAAAAAAATCATCAGCCTGCTGCTAATGATGCATCTGAAACGAACTATTTCAAAAACTGGCAAGGCTGCATGTGCTTAGCTTTTTCCATTAACTATAAAATTTATTAGTATTAATTTTTCAAAAAAAACCAAAATAACGAAAAACAACGTATCAAGGAAAACTGTCAGCTTCTTGAAACAAAACGCAAAACGCTGAAGGACTAACGGCAAGCTGATTGTACATAGGGAAATCTTTATCCTGGAATTTAAATGGCATTTGGAAAAGAAAATAAAACCGCTTCATAAAATTTGGCACAAGCAAGCGATAATCTGCTTCGATTTCGTTAATTTTAACTAGCTTTGGCCTTTGCTTTAAAAAATAATGACAAATGAAATCAAGCACAAGCAATGCTTCTAAAATAGTCGCATGTAGATTAATCTGCTGGATTCCAAATGGTAGGAGACTATAAAGCTACGAAAGGTTGTTCTGGCTGCAGACAAATTTGGGGGATTCCAACATTATTTCAGAGCTTTTTTTTATTCTTGTTTAGTTCGACGGAAGGACTTAATTTAGTTCTTTCATATGAATTTTGCACTGAATCTGAGCTTGGGAATAGAATAATCAAAATTAAGATGAAGTTCTCCATGATATATAATCTGGCAAACAAAACATCAGAAAAAATGACATTTTTGAATTAAATATCAAGCAAAATAGAAATGGAAGAGCATTTTAGTTTGTAAGCTCCACCCAGGAAAAGTGCCTTTCATTGCATGCTATCGGATCAAGTAAATTTTTCTCGAAATTTTGGATAGCTCTTGGAAGGATCAAAAATTGGTGACAGTCTAATTGAAATTTCAAAATAACATATCCTCGTTACCGCTGCTCAGCCAGCTCTTCGCATTCCAACATAACTTGCATGTCTAGCTTATCATAATCATATTCCATCGATCATGTTTGCTGGTTGAGGTCATGCATGTTGCATAAGCACTTCATCCTTAAATTATCTCTGGAATCTCGGTTTCGAATCTAATATTTTTCTCTAAACATTTTAAATTAATCAATAATCCAAATCGAATCACAATCAAATCTTCTAACTTTTATTATATAATATTCTTCACCACTCCGATACGTAAATCGAATCCATCAACTTCCCCAAAAAGATGTCAATTACGATTATGCAACACCTGAACCACCAGCAGTTCAACCACCGGAACAGCCACGACCCGAACCACCAGTTTCATCAACAGCAGAACCTAGTCTGTTTGGCGAAGATGACGATTACGGGACGACACCAATCGATGAATTTGGTACCGGTGGCGGTATTGACGAAGAACCACATCGCAAAAAATATATTCCACCACTAACTGCCGGAAAGTGTCGCGGTGATGATGTTGCCATTTGCAAGAAAAGTGGTGTGGAAATTTGCGAAGTGAATCTGTGCGACAAAATCCCAGATTGTCCGGATGGTGAAGATGAAGAAGACTGTCCTCGTGGTAGTTACAAAAAAAAACTGTTTTATATTTGTTATAATTAATTCTATCACTGTGTATCCTCTTCACGTGCAAGGATCTAACAGCTAACTATACATTTTTTTAACCTTGTGTGTTTGTGTGTGCCTTATTTTGTTTCATAACTAATTTGTCTTGGTCGGGTCCTGTGTCAAGCGCCCGGGCAAGATATCACTCATTTACTGCAAACAAAATCAAAACCAAAAAACAATATATCTTTCGTTTTATTTCATTCGCATTTGTGTCCTGTCTGCTGGTATCAAAATTTTTAATGAAATTTATCTGAATCCTTAACTCTCTTGGAAAACAATTTCGGCGACGCTCCATATTCGAACTAACAATCTTACTGCGTGTCAACTATTACATCAAATATTTCGATGAAAAATTATGAAAATTTATTTCAGTTGTTTTTTTTCATTAATTTTTTATTTATGTATTATATGATTTCGATTTCGTTTGTTTTTTTATTTTATTTACTTTTGATTTTTCGCTCTGGTGATGATCGATGAATGGTGAGTGTCTTCGCTGGATCTAATGCACAATTTGTTTTACAGAATGCGAAACGGATGAATTTTCATGTGATGGAACACGCTGCATACCGTTAGCTAGTAAATGTGATGGCGCTCGGGACTGTTACGATGAAAGCGACGAGAGAGATTGTCCGAAACCAGAAGGTTAGTAAAAAAATTATATTTTATAAAATTTGAAAATGTATTTGAAATAGATACAGACTGGAGTGAAACAATCACAGTCAAGCTTCTGTTGATATGCTTTTCAAATTTAAATAAATCAAGTAAAAACTGATATACTACCAACATTTTAGTTATGCTTTAAAGAAAAATCTTTAAAATTGTTACTAATTTCAAATTCTAAGTAAACTCAGCTTTTGCTGAATATATTTCGGCGAGAAATAATCCGTTCAGTTTTACAATATTCTTTTGAGATGCACTACCGTGAAAAGTATAAAAACATCATCGAAAAAAATCGATTTTTTAAGTTTGTGATTGCATTTTATTGTGTTCAACAGTATTTTATGATTAAATCTTGTATATAAACTAGAAAATAGACGTTTTTATTATGATTTACATACATTTGCATTAAATTAGCTGATTATTATTAGTCAAAATGATGGAATTATGAAGGAACCAAGAATTCTTATTTGTAAGTCGCATAATTTTTGCGCAGTAATTTCAAATATAATAACCATTATTTTATTTCAAACTATTCAAATATGTGCGTTAATGTCTTAAATAGTCATTCTGGATAATTTGAGTGCCTGTCAAAAAAATAACGGCTCTTTACGCCCTCTGCTGCGTTCTATGTGCACTAGAGCTGTCAAATTCATTTCCGTCATTGTTTACACGCGCAAAACCGATTGTGATCGCTGAAAATGGCTCCAAAAAAGAGAAATTTCACTTGAAAAACATTCACTAATACTTATTTTGAGAAAAATGGGTAAAACAATTCGTCAAATTGCAAATATTGCTTATGTTTTAAAGTGTGGAGTTGAAACCACGTTGATGCGGTTCGCCGAAACCAATTCAAATATTAATCGAAAACGTTCTGGCCGACCACAAAAATTATTACAAGCCAAATCTGTTCAAAACAGCACCAGATATTTGTGCCGAAATCAACGAAACCCTGACGAACCCAATTTCCGTGGCGTTGCTGTGAAAAAAACCACTTAAACGATCACAAAACAGGCGGTAAAGATAATTGTTTGCTCAAAAATATAAAGATTGGCCAGTAGATCAGTTCAAATCTGTGTCGAGAATTTTGGATCCAGGCGGCGCCAGTATGTTCTTCGAAATAAAGATAAGCGGTTTAATCCCCAATGTATTGCGCCAGCAGTTAAACATGGCGGAGGCTCCGTGATGGCTTGGGGGTGTTTCAGCTACGATGGTGTTGGAAAACTGGTCAAAATCGACGGAATAATGCGGCAGGAACACTATCATAATATTCTTCAACGAAATGCCATACCATCTGGCAATGGTTTGATTAGCAACGGATTTATGTTCCAACAAGACAATGATCCCAAGCACATCTCTTATCTGTGCATAAACTATCTATGGTCCAAGGAAGAGAAAGGAGTGCTCAAAATCGTGGATTGGCCGCCGCAATCTCCTGATGTCAACCCGATGAATTATTATGGGATGAGCTCGACCGGTAGGTGAAGAACATGCAGGTGACCAGTGAAAAATAGTTATTCAACAGTCTAAAAGTGACTTGGGACAATCGCGCAACTGAAACACTTCAAAAATTGGTCGAAAGGCTTCCAAAAATTTACGCTGCAACCATCAGAGGACGAGTTGGATACATTAATAAAAAGAACCTGATCTGACTTGTGATATTTTCGGTATTTTTAAATATTTTTATGCAAAATTTGCATGTAATGAACATAAATCATAGCAAAATAGTATATTCTCTAGTTTATATACAAGATTTAATCATAAAATGCGGTTGAACACAGTTAAAAACAACCACAAACTCAAAAAATAGATTTTTTCGATGATGTCCTTATATTTTTGCACGGTTGTGTATGAATTAACAAATTAGTCTGAGATGGCGTTGCAATGAGTAATGCTAACAAACGCTGCATTCTAATTGCTGTTACTGTTTGAGCTTACCCCAACATGTGACCCTTCAAAGCTAAACAATAGACTCGGGAGGTGTATACTCGGATGAGCTGAATCTCCAGCTGTCCTTCCGTCTACCAGACCACTGTAGTGTCTTTCAGGCGGAGGTTGCGGCTATATATCAGGCAATCGACTAGCTTTTGTGTAATCAAATATTCGAGGTTAATATTGGTATTTTCACGAATAGCTAAGCGGCTATTAAATCCCTTGCTGGTCCTGTCCATGATTGTGGCTGAATGCCGTGCATCTTTTTAGGTGATATCGAGACATTCGGTTGTTCAATTGATTTCGATACTTAGACATAGGGGTTTCAAGGCAACTGTGAGGCTGATGAGCTAGCAAAGCTTGGGACTTTGCTACCGGAGGTCTCTTGCTCCTTCTCAATAGGTCTACCGATGACATCAGTCAAATTGGCCATCAGGCAAAAATATCTTGAGGACGCTCGGAAGTCCTGTGCAGAGGAATCATTCTGTGCAATAACAAGGCAGTCCTGGGTATCTATGGGTTGCGCATCGCACCAGGCAGCTTCTAGGCTTAACTCGAAGCGCTCTGCGTTGCACTGTGGGCGTGCTTACGGGCCACTGCTTCATAGGGCGGCTTGCGCAGCGATTGAGTGTAGAGTTTAACGATTTCTGTCGGAGTTGCGGCTGCCCTGCATCTCATGTGCCAGTGTCCGGGTTTGGCAAGAAAAAGCTTGGCGGTATTTGGTGCACCCTTTTGCTCACACCCGACCGAGCTGTCCCTGGCGAATTTAAAGGGGATAGTCCGGTTTGTCAAAGGAAGCAGATGGTTTCCTGAGCTCAGTGAGTAGGAGAGAGTCACGAACTATTGTGGTATCACAACGGACCTCTATTGCGCCTATGTGTGTCGGTCGTCAGGCCTCTGGAAATCAGCAGCCACTTCAACCTACCTACCTATCTACTTAGTTCTTCAACCGTTGGAAGACACTTAAAGAGCTCAAACTCCAAATAGACCATTAACGTGTTCGCATTATCCTTTCTGTAGAATTTTACGCTTTGTCTTTTATGAGCATAGCATTCCAAAGCCATCATTTTATTAATTTTAACTCGAAAGCAGACATTTTTGGGTGGTATGCACAAACCTTATATCTATAGCATAGCTGTTTAGTAGGTCTAACGATCTAAGTTCATCGGCGATTAGTAAGTAAAATTTTATTTTTGCGTGTAAATTATCAATTGGCTTTCTTCGCCATCTTATAATTATTCATTGCTGCTTGTTGCCAAAAAAAACTTGTCCATAAGGTAAATAAAACTCGTTAAAATGATGCCTTTATCATTCTTTGACTGCCTCAGAAAATAACTTGGTTTGGCTATAATTTGAGTGTGAATGCTGAAGTTTTTGAGGTCATGCAGAAAGCATCAATTGGTTGTAAGATGTTCACCATCACAGTTGACGCATTTCGACTTTTTACTCTTCATATTATCGCAGTTAGAAAATAATAGAGTTTATCACATTTGATGCGACGAGAATGGATGTGACGTTTACTGGTAAAATGTGTGAATCGCTAACAGCTTTGATGCTGGGAATGCGATTTTTTGATGCGACGAGAATGGATGTGACGTTTACTGGTAAAATGTGTGAATCGCTAACAGCTGTGATGCTGGGAATGCGATTTTCCATATCGCGATTTTTATGTTTCAGCCTTGCTATGAGAATAATTTGAAAAATAACATGGCTAACATGATGAAATTCTTAGTCTTTCTTCTTAAAGGGAAAACCTGAATCAGTTACGAGGGTCCCATTTTTGTGCTTGAGTTGAAATCTTTAGGAAAATTTGGATTTATTCTTTGGGAATAAATCTTTAGGAAAACTTTGATTTATTCCCGACTGAGATTTGGTCGCCACTCATTTCGACTGCAAATACTACCACGCACCAGTTGCTCAGAAGCGAGAATTGAGCGTTTAGTTTAAAAAGTATGTCTCTCAAATCAAAAAAAAATTACATCACCTATTCAACTCCAGACTTGCGTACCATTACCCGGCCAAAATAGAAAAGACCAACTTTTCATTTATTTTCATTAGACAACGACTTCGCAGTCGCAGTGTAATTTTGGATAACCTTTGAGTTTGGTCATCCGAAATGGGTCTGACATCGTCCACTGCA
Organism: Nemotelus pantherinus; assembly: GCA_963978885.1. Lineage (NCBI taxonomy): Eukaryota > Metazoa > Arthropoda > Insecta > Diptera > Stratiomyidae > Nemotelus > Nemotelus pantherinus. The sequence goes on along the minus strand of OZ022263.1, from coordinate 224,147,274 downwards.
ATTGAAATACGAGAATTTATTCTACATTACCGATCGTTTCCACATTTGAACAAATTTTGAAGTTTGTTACTCGACTAGATTGCTATTGGGTGACATTTCAAAGTTTTCTCCATCGCTTGGTGGGGCGTTTGAATTCGATGCAAGGTAATTTTTTGTTTTCCTCTACGTTTCATATCTTTCTAGATATTTGAGTAGCTCCCGATGGTTTATGTTGAAATTAATTTAGTCGGATTATTCATTAGCTGCCTATAGATACTGGATTGAAACAAGATAGAGATCGTAGCAGTCGAATGTAAATGTTTAAACAGACATGGTTGCAATATTAAAAAATATAATTCTTTATGTTTGTTCAATACATTATAATGTAGTTTTGATATTCAGGACACTTCTTTATTCTTCCATGGAAGCTATGATCCTTATTTTTTATTTTGCTAATTTTTACATCGACTGATGTATCAACCCAAACACATGACATCAACTCTTTTATCTATTCTCATAACTACTTAGTTTCCGCAAAGCAATCAACTTTGTACTTTAAAATCTCTACGAAATCCCGTATTCACCAATATTCTTTTCATTGCATATTACTCTCTAGCCAGCAATCGTTTCAAATTCATTTTCACTCAACACGCTTATAGGGAAAAAAGGATCGAAAAAATTTCCCCAGCATCCTACGTACGATAAAACACTGGATAAAACAATTTCTGCATAGATTAAATTACTCCCTGTAGTCCAACGCCTTGTACGTAAGTGTCTGGAAGTGGGAAGAACTGAGTGACTCTGCGATTCAGGGTCCTTAGAGTAAAATGTGTGAATTAAACGATGTAAGCGATAAAGTAACGACATGGTGGCTTGTTAGTAAAGCTGCAATATTCAAGGGATGCTTACTCGGTTGATTACATGTTATGTCGTTTGGTATTGAATATAAAAAAATGTGTACTTTTGGTACTTTCGTGTAAATAACTACTAATTTTTTCGTAAGAGAAAAGCGTTTTTTTCAGAGACGGTTGTAGCTTCACTAAGTTCGGCAAAAAAGTATGTAAATGTATGTCACTTGAAGAATTTCGGTGGAAGTATTTGAAATACTTTCTTTGACTGTTTCGAAATCTTTAAAATCATTACTAAGTTTATATTTTTGAAATTATTATGTCTAATTTCTCGAGAAAGCCCAAATTTACTAGAAATTATCATACTATATCGAAGGAGCAATATTGCGCCCAGTGTGGGTTTCATGGATAATGTTGTCAAATTTAAATGTAAAGCTATGTAATTCAAAATTTACAGTTGGTTTTTGATAATACAGCTAAAATTTCCACATATGTAGATACTGAGATGCGCAAAAACGAAATATCGGAAAATATTTTTTTAGCGGGTCAGGACAAAGTTAAACTCAATTTCATACTCTCTATTCAAGCGAAATAATAAACAAAGCATTTAGTAAATTTGAATGTGCTGGTCCCTTTCAAACTTTCCACAGTCAGTAAAGTATAGGTTTGCAAAGTCCATCTTGCCCCCTATACTTCCTGTGGGCGTCTAGTTTTAGTTTCTTTTTGTAATGCTGGTGGCATTTGTGTAACGCTTAAGTGCGGCCACGTTCCCTGGAATTCAAATCAATTATCTTTTATAGCAATAAACGGGAGGCTAATTCGTAATAGTTTGCGAATGTTATTTGATCTCATGATCTATTGATTCATATCTTAGAAAAATCATTGTTTTAGTCTCATATCACATTTCTGCAGTTGTATCATATATTTTATATCCATTATCAAACATGATCAGCACTAGTTGTTTTAATATTGTTTTTAACAAAAATAAATTGAAACTCGGGTTGGACGAAAAAATGATGATGCTACGCTGCATTCTATCTTCATATCAATTGAAAATATGAATGCGTCTGACCACCAGATCAAATATTATGTCAACAAATCATCAATTTCACTTGGCCTACTGGCCACAGCTCGCGGTCGTTATCAATTTAGTTCATTGTGCTGAAATCGAGCGATTTCGATGGCATCGCACAACGCAACACGCATCATATTCGTACAATAGAAATACCAAAAACATTTATTCTCGGCCACACAATCTTCATCATGACTTTGTGGCGCCTCTCGGCCATTCCATCGCCTCCTTCCTATTATAAAACACTCCAAAGTTGAATAAATCGCTTCAATCGGCGTCCAATTACTCCAGCACATTGCAAACGACCACAAATAAAACTTCACAGCGATGATCGAAACCCTTCGTTTGATTCATCTACATCTGTGCGTGCACATCTCATACGCTTTGGACTCATGTTGCATACGCACTTGCATTAACGATTATTTATTGGTAAAAGAAAACCGCTCAGTGCGACCACACCGCATTCGGGAAGACCTTTGCGCTGTATTATTTTCACTTACTGGGCTGACTGAAATGGATCGGTTGCGGTCGAACCCGATGCGGGTCATCATTTGTAGTGGAGCTAGTTGAATAATCGAGCCTCTCGAAGAGCCCCTCGATGTTCGACACGAGATCTATGTCGTAGTCAAATCAAAAGGGACAGGCCATGTCGTAGAATTATGTTGTCGGCTGACACGTCACACGTTGTTGCATTCGATGCAACAATCTCAATCTTAATTGGAACAAGATTCTTGAAGATGTATTGAATGATCTTTTTGAAGTGACCGCCGCAAGCCAGTCGATGAGTTATTCATGAGAGATTGGCTTTTGATTTTGTCACAACAACAGCGGCAGCAACATTTGGTCGCTGAACATGAAGTTGGAGACAGATTGATTTTACTGGTATTGCATGATTTAAGCAACTATTTACTGAATTGTTTTTGTAAATGTCTGTAATACCTGCAAACCAGTTGATACATTACTTATATTTAATTCCTGCAAACCAGTTGATACATTACGTACAATTAATAATGGCATAAACATGTTTTTGGAAATATAACCTGTTTTTGCTGCATCAGTATCGGACAGATTGAATCACCCAGAAACCAAATTTTAAACGATTTCATCTTCACTGCAAAACATATGATAGGAAAACATCCCCTCATGGGCGTTCTAGTCAAATTATTAACTTTCATAGTCCTCCCCAGAAAAAATTTCAATTTAAATCTGGATTTTTCTCAGGAGATGTAACATAAAAACATTTACACCATCATCATTCAACAATTCCCATCTGACCAGCTGACAAAAAATTTAAAGCTGCCACAGCCTAGCTATGCTCTCCTCCCTCCATACGAGTACTGTAAATATTCATAGAGATTTCCACTTTATCATTAAATTTGTTTACAATCACCTCATACACGTTACACACGCCTGTAACAACGGAACTCGAGGAAAAAACTTTCCCGCCATGAAATAATACCGATGGTGGAATATGTGTCAAGGAAATATCTTTGCTTCTCTTCTAATTTCTCCCTGGACATTATATCATGTCTGCCGTGGCATCGCGGGTTGAATGGCTTTTGCCACATTTTTGCAGTTGAGCTAAGTTTATCGAACTTACTTTGCATCGAGTATGGTTTCCGTGAAAATGAGTAAGTTCGAGTGTATCAGTCCGGGATGGGGAAAAAAGTTACGAAAAGTTGTTGATTCATGAATATTCAATTAGAGTATGGATCTGGTTACCGGGTTAGTTGGTTAATTTTAGTTGCTGAAGAGTGCAGAGACATCATCTTATTCTAATAAGATGAAGTAAGATAACTGTGATCGATTTAAAGTAAGGTTACTTGATTTGGGATGGAACTTACTGAAAAAATTTAAGACAGTGAAAATTGGGAAATAAATATCGAATTTTCGATTTGAAACTATTGTAATGTGAATTGGTAATTCCTGAACGATTACTTGTAATGCTGAAAAATAAAGGCTAGTGTCTATTCAAATTGATGTCCTTGAACATCCAGTACGCTTAGGTTCCTTATAAATCAAGTTAAAAATCAACAGCTGTGCTGTGGTATGTGGAACAATTGGTAAAAGATTATATGTAGCTATAAAAATCAACAACATGACTATAAGTTACTATTTTTCGCGAACTCGAGTCGTAGCTGCCATCAAACTACAACTTGGTGCTCTTTTGGACGAACGAAATCTTTACGAACTCGCTAACTCAATCAAGATATTTATACGAAGGAGAAATTAAATCCGGAGAAGAAATAGAGGCACAGGTAACCCTTGACTGAAACGGGAAGCGAACCTGCTAAGTAAAAAAAGTGGGTACCAAAATGAGTATTGTGGTTGCTGTCCTAATATTTCAAGACAAAAAATAAACAAATAGTTCCACCAGTTCATGGATCCCAAGGTCTCAAGTATGATTTGATAGGCAAAACAGAATACTATGTAGATTCTCTGCAGCTGAAGTTCCAGACAAACTTATTATCAGACGACGAACCTGACGAGGAAGGGGCGATCTAGCGAGCTGCCAAGAGAATCACAGACTTTGAGTTCTGGAAGGCAACATCTATAAAATCAGCCAATCTGGACGAAGAGAAACGCTCGATTCTAAGTCTGAATTGATGTAAATTACCTGTATCTGACTTACTCAACCGCTTCTCCTTGCAATAGATGGCAAACTACAAACTTTGCCAGACATCATCAACGCATCTTTCCGACCGAAGACGTATCCTGAAGCATAGAAACGAGCTTATATTATAATCCTGGCAAAACCCGGTCAAAAACATACTTTTCCCCAGAATAGGAGGCCAATTAATCTACTGTCCTCAAGCGCCAAGATAGCAGAACACATTCTGTTTTCTTATTTAAACGAATTAATGTTCGAGAATAACATCCTTCCGGAGGAACTATTCGGCTTCAGTCCATTTCCCTCCACAAAGCTCAAGCTACCAAAGGGGGTCCAATACATTTGCCTAGAACTTAGCTTTAGGAAGCCGACCAACTTGGTTATGTTTGACGCAACTTAAGCATTCGGCATAATCTGACACGCCAGACTGATACTTACAATGCATGCGTTCCATATTCCTATGCCCCCAATCTAACCTATAGAATCATTCTTAAAGGAACGAACTCCTCATGCTCCAAGAGAACCATAAAATCTGTAGACCCGCAAGAATCCCTAAATTTTCAATCTCAATTTCCTGTTCTCAGACGGCGCTGGAATTTTTCACACATCTTTTTAGGTAGACACAGGGGCGGATTTACCACTAGGCCCGGTAGGCCCGGGCCTAGGGCGGCAAATTTCGGGGGCGGCAAATTTTCGATTTTTTTTGGGGAGGCTCCTTTTCGATTTTCTTTTTGGGCGGCAGTTTTTTTTCTGTCGTATATGTACATATATCTGAGTCGAATGAGCCTAACACCTCAAGCCAACCGAATTCTCTAAAAAATCAATGCACGCGAAAATTCACCTCTAATGATTTTTTTTTCGGACATTAAAAAGTTTGAGTTATAATAAATATCGAAATGCGATCACGGTAAAGGACCAAATAAACTCAAAAATACCTAAAAAGTACCTAGAAATTATCTGAAAATACCTAAAAAGAGCCTAAAAAGACCTAAAAGGATCCTAAAAAGAACCCAAATAATACTTCTTCAATTTAGGAAAAGCTTATCAGAGGTAAATATTTGCGTGCATTGATTTTTCAGAGAATTTTTATTTTTATTTTTATGGTACAGGCTATATCAACTACATGCGAATCTCTTTATTTTTGACATGTTTTTTACATTGTAGTTCATGACTGAAATTAATTTCTATAAAAAAATTTCTATAAAATGAAATCTAGAACAGGTCAAAATATTTCGGATCCATCTTTAACTAATAACATATCGAACATTAATTTACAATAGTCGAGCTCATAGTTGATCTCCAGTCAAGTGCGGAAGCAAACTTTGAACGGAATATTAAACTTACTTATAAAATTTTTAGCGAAGACGTTGGAATTATATGCGATGCAAAGGTGTTTACGGTTTTGGACTGTTAAAAATTGGTATTTTTGGATTCTTTTTTTTTAGGTACTTTTAGGTTCTTTACCGTGTTTGTATTTTAATAATTATTTGTATGGCAAGAGCGCAATAATAGGAAACGACCCGGTGCCGGTTTTGCTCTGATATTCCTTTTTTGTGAGCTCGGGCACAACGAAAAACAGCGAAGTATTCTAGGGAATCGAAAAAAAATCGCGCATTGTTACATATAATATAATTCACCAAAAAGGGCGGCAAATATTTCTGAGGCCTAGGGCGGCGAAATTGTCAAATCCGCCCCTGGGTAGACACCGTCAAATCAACACTGCAATCATCTGCAATACTTTCACGAATTTAAGATAAAAATAAACCCGGACATTTTTTATGAAACGAACAAGAAGCTAGTTTTGTTGGCATCAGACTGTAAAACTGGAATCTAGAATAAGCATCTTGGGCTGATCTGTCCCATGCACAAAAACAGTAACATAACAGAGTACACCAATTATATAAACATCATGTTGCCGAGTACCATCGCTAAGGTGTTTTCAACAATTGTACAAAGCCGGGCAGCTTTATTCGCTCAGAAAGTAATCAGCTCATACCAAAATGGCTTTACTCCAGGCAATATATCATCTATTCCCAACCGAGTCGAATCCCAAGTACACACTCAGTCTTTTTAGCTCGTGGTGATTTCTGTGTATAAGCTTCCGGACTCACTCAAATTCAGCTCAGACCTCTCTAAACTCTTTGTCTAGGTAAGACCAGTCTTTGTAGCAGGAGATTCAAATGCTTACCACCGTCTATGGAGTGACTGGAATCCTAATAGAGCAGGGGCCATTCTGAAAAAATTTGTCATGGATAAACAGGTAAGACCACGTTTTCCCAGTGAGCCTATCCGTTTTGGGATAGACAACAAGCATGTTCTGTACGAACCAAAGTACTTAATGAACTCTCAACCAGTATTCTTCAGTCAGCGTTCTTTTTTATGGACGTCTAAATTGACGATCCTCTAAGATCCTAATCTTCGAAGAAAACTAACTATCACGCTTTTCATAACGCGATGACGGACGAAACTTTCCAGCAATTACTTGAAACTGTCAGCGATATAAACAGAGCGATTGAAACTCTATTAGCCAAAATAGACCTGATGAAAGAAGGTTTCAGCACTGAAATTCCAATAGAGAGCTGTAACACTTTACGAACTCCCGAATGACATTAAAGAGTGAATTCAAAAAAGAAACCGAATTAGGAGAAGAACTAGTTGTACAAGAGATTCTTGTTTAAAAAGGGAAACGAACCATAATTCACAAATAACATTAGCCACCAGATCTCACTGTTTAAGATCGACCATCGAGAAAACTCTTCACAGAGTATGGAGCCGGATAAAACTTCAGTGAACTAACAAACTTGTTAAACTAGAAATCTCAAATACAACTTGGGAAAATTCGAATCTTTTGCAGATATATTAGAAGAGGTTGAAGAGAGAGCTATCAATTTTCTAGCTACATCAACACAAAAAAAGTGAGAGAAAAAACTCGTTTCTTGATACAATAAAACCTTAATACGATAGCAAAACACTTACTAGACAAAAGATATCCAATAAATAACCGACATTGCCAATGCGATCATCCGTACAAAAAGTTTCCCACATATGTGAAAAAAGCGACTACCATTGGAGTCCAAAAGATTATAGACCAATCAGCCTCCTATTCTCGATCGAAAAACTGGTCGAACCCATAATACGTTCACTACTCGAGGAAATAATTGGTCTTGAATCCATAATTGCAGAAAAATAGTTCGGCTTCAAAGCCCACCACTCTACCGAGCTGCAGCTGGCTAGGATGGTTCAGCATGCTATAACCGAATTCAATCAAAAAAAATCAACGGGTCTTGTCATGTTTGACGTTGCCAAAGCATTCGGCAAAGTCTGATGCTCAGACTCTATCGGAAAATTGAATGATTTTTATATTTTAACACCTCTAATAGACGAATAAAGAACCCAAAACGGTGACGAACCCTGTTGGAGTTCAGGAGAAGCTAAGCAACGTAAGACAAAATAAAGAATAGTAGATTTCATATAATAAGCGAAAACGATTTTATTCACGTGATGGACAATTTGACAGTAGAGTGTGAAACGACGTAGTTAACAGAAAAAGAAAGTTGATACACGGGATGAGTAGTGTGCGTAGACATCACCGATCACATGTCATCTGTCGCGATGTCTGACATCTATGGGTGAAGCGCGTAACGCAACGCAATATCCAACACTCCCCCTCGTTATGCGGGGCACTGTGCTACTCCTAGCATACTAGCGCACTTCCAGTGTTTGATAGACGGTAGACACTTGGTCAAGATGTCTGCTGCCATCTCTTCTGTAGATACATACTCCAGTTCGGCCATCTCAGCTTCTAAAACTTCACGTATGAACTGATGACGTATGTCGATGTGTTTGGTACGGGAGTGATGTGCTGGATTCTTCGACAACCTTTGAGCTCCTATGTTGTCGTACAAAACCTTTATCACTCTCGAACTCTTAAGCTTCAACTCGTCCAAAAATCTGCTCAAATACATGGCTTCTTTCATGGCGTCGGATATGCCCATGTACTCAGCTTCCGTCGAGGATAGGGCGACGGTGCGCTGCTTCCTGGACTCCCATGTAACGACACCAAGGGCCAGCATAAAAGCGTATCCAGTGTACGATCTTCGATCCTCTGGACAGTTTCCCCAGTCTGCATAAACATATCCGACCAAGGTACTACTCGCCCTCGATAGATATGTAATACCGTATTCCATAGTGCCGCGAAGGTACCGCAGTACTCGCTTCGCCGCGATCCAATGCTCCTGACGGTGGCAGTCGTTAAAAGCACTTAGACGACTGACGACGTGAGTGATATCGGGCCTGGTGCCCATCGCAATGTACATGAGGGAGCCTACGAGTTCCTACGTAGATACTTTTGTCAGCTTTATGTTAGCTCCCATCGGCGTCTACACCGGTTTGCAGTTACTCATTCCAAAACGTGATAAGACGTCCCTGATAAGTCCTCTTTGGTGTATTGAGTATCCATCCTCTTGAGGATTAAACTCAAGACCCAAGCAGCATTTGACCTCACTAAGGTCCTTGATGCTAAATTCCACATATACGATCACTAGGGTGAAAGCTCCCCTTTGATCCAGCGTGTATACGCAAGGGTCAGACTTCGTTGGCTTGAATCCGAGGTGACGCAGCTCTAGACCCAATTTCTTGTACCATTGTCTTCCGGCCGGTCGTAGACCGTACAACGCCTTATTCAAACGACATACCTTGTTCCCTTTCTGCAGAATTTGTAACATCTTCTCAGCGTCACGTTTGACCCTCCTATCCGAATTGGTGCGGGCGATTACCTTTAAGACCTCTTCGGTCATCTCCGGTATTTCCATGAAAATTTCCTCTTCTATGGGACCATTGAGATACACTGCTGTCACATCCATCTGCTGAATTTTCAGATTCCTTATCGATGCAATCGCAGTAGCGAGACGAATTGAACCCAGGCGAGCCACCGGGGAAAAAGTCTCCGAGAAATCTACTCCCGGTCGTTGAGAGAATCCGCGAGCGACGATCCTTGCCTTTCTTTTTTCCAACGATCCGTCGGTACAAGGTTATAAGAAGCTAGAATCCTGCAAGATTCTCTCTTCTCTCCACTGTTGTGGACACTATGCACTGTAAGCATCCCGATGTTGCCTACAACAAATATTTCCGTTTTTGCAGACGAAACCTGCATCTACTATACAACTTGACAGGCAGAATTCATAGCCAGTGTTATCTAATAGCATCTGTGATTAGAGCCATTACAACTCGTATCCTCTAAAAGGATATATCGATCGACAAATTTTCCCATGCAATATTCCAATCATGCAGCCAATATAAATTCTTCGATTCAATTCTTATCAATTCTTTCCGATACGAAACCCTCAATGATAATTCATTTAATCAAATATTGATTGAAATCACTAAATACAAGACTTCATTTCACACAGATATCAAACAACTCATTCAGATCAACACAATAAAAATTAAAATCCAACAAATTTAATATCCAATAAATACCGAAATGTTTACATCACCAATCCAATAGTGCTCATATATGAACATTGTCCACGAATAAATTTGACTCTCAATGAACTCTACATTTTTGCCATATTCATGCTCATCTAAATGTTGCTGTGAATCGTAATTCCATCATAAATGCTATCATATCTGAGAGCATGTGATGGTCTGTGCAGCTTTCAGATGCCTATCAATAAAATTCATTGAGACGATTTGCACTTCAGCTATATACGCGCCTAGTCGAGAGGTTTTCACAACAGTTGGCAGAAGAAAGGCACAAGAATTTCGAATGCATCGTTGATTGACCATGGCGAGAGATGGTGTTCTGTTGGTGGAAATATCATTCAACATTGAACTGCACTTAACATTTCGATCATTCTTCTATTACGTCTAGAATGCGTGCAAATGAAATGAATCAGTTGCTTTTCAATTTGAGAAATATTTTTGGTCTTGTTAGGGGCATGGTTTGGGTAAATGTGGAGTGAAAAGTTGGGAAATAGTAAACTGTTTGACGACAGATTTGTCAAATATGTAAATGAGAAGGATTGATCGATGCTATCATGTTTTTCCTTCAGCAATATTGCAATTACGTAAATTTTCGAAATTACCATAACCCATTACTTACTTTTCATGCAATTAAAACCAAGCAGTTAAAATAATAAATAAATATAAATGAATTAAAATAACTAATAGTTTTATAGGCAAACTTATACACAAAAAATGTCAAATTAAAAAACCCAATCACCTGAGCCCTACGAATTTTTAACCGCTAGATAATAAATTAAGATCAACTATTTGAATATTTTTTTCCATTCACAATAATTTATGCCTCACATATTTATTTATTTAAACCACCTTTATATTTAATTTATTTATTTATTTTATTTATTCGAAATAGCTTTTATCTAAATGAATAAAATAAAAAACCCTGTTCATATTTCAAGAGCTAATTTGAATAAGTATAATTAAACAATTATTTAAACTTCAATCTTTAGCCATTGTGACACTCTTTTGATGTTAAAATTACTCAATTTTTTCGTATTTGTTTTTTTCTTAGTATACACATATTCTTCAGTAATTATTCCAATAATTCATTCTTCAACCATTCAATCTACAAATGGTCAAGGCTTCGAACTTTACTCATAACTATCAAGTATACAATACTTAATTCATGTTTTAAAACTTAATATACGAATTCGTTCATCTGCCATTGGAATGGTGAATTAACAACAAACATTCTTAATTAAATGTTTCTCTTGCAAATCAATTAAGATACTTTATAAATTTGACGAGGACATAAAATGATTATAGAGATTAGGTCAATTGTGAAATGTATGAAGAAAGATATCATCGATTGACGAGTTACACATGATAATTAAAGGATGATTGTTTAATGAAATATGATGTCTTTGTCAGCTTTTCGTTAGATGTCTTGTAATTAAAGAAATTGTGAATAAAAAGATGACTTAACCAATAGCTAGACAATCTTAGTGACGACTTGTTCAAGAAATTGTAATTTGTAGAGCAGCTTTTGATTAGGGCTTGAATAGGACAATAGTGAAAAATGAATTATTTACAGATCATGTGCAGAATACTAAGATTTTGTTTAATGCTCAATCAAATTTTTTTAAGACCAAACATGCAATAATACTTGGCAGCTTATATAAATGTGCTCAAACGATCTTACATAGGTGCTGCTGATGTATGCCGCTAATAATTTTACCGGGTACTATATATTTTCTAATTTAATGTTTATTTGTTTGTTTCGGTCTTTCTACGTTACTATTTCTAAATAAAACTTTATTTTTCTTTAAAAGATTCAAAATATATAAAGGAAGCTTAAATTCCTCCATACCACCATTTATACTTTCAAGTTTCGACTTACTTCCCACGTTGGGCGCAAGCTTAAATTAACTTTCTAACTTGGCCTTCTCTACTTTTAAGTGCAGCCTGCTTCTTTTTGAGTTGCAAAGTTAATTTTGCGATGAAACGAAGAGCATCGCACAATTTACCTTGCTTTTTAATTTTGTGATGCCTGCGTCACACAGGCCGCAATATTCTCAGAGTCATTTCATGATATCACAAATTTTTCTTTAATCTCTTTATTTTCTATTCCCATAATATATTTCAAATAAACCATTTTCATCTTAGGAGTGATTGAAAAGAATTTAATGGCTAGTTTTGTCAGTGTCTGTCAATTGAAAAAAAATTATCGAAGATATCCTGCTACAGAAGCTGTCTTCTCTGTTTCGCTTAAATCACTCAAGTGTCACTCCTATTTAGTTTCAAAAAAGTTAAACTGCGAATACATATTTCCCCTGATAAAGAACAAGAAGCAAGTCCCATTTCCAAATAATACATTTGGATTTGGTCCCGAAATTTCAATCTGCTTTCACGAGTGTGGAAGATTTGTGGACCAGGTCATCTAGAAATTCATGGACATATACTGGACATATTTCAAAGTTCGTTCCAATTGCACACACAGTGTTGAGTATTAAGAAAATTTATGTTTTCGATCATTTTATGCTTTTTTTAACGATATAGCATCATGTTATATATTAAATTTTCATTCAGTAATATTTCAGTAATTATTTATTAAATTTTTTAGCTCCTGGTGCTCCAAGTGCTGGTAAGCTTTAACAATTCCAATCAATGAAAATAAGTAACTATAAAGTCTTGGAGAAATGGAATGGTTATGCAATTTTTGACAAGAACTTTATATATGTTTTAAATTTGTTTTACGAAAATCTTTAAAATCCAAAATCAAATCAAAATACAAAATTTAATATTTCCCCCTCACTATTCACTTTCATTTCTCCTCCGGTATTCCACCTCCATTTATATTCGTTCCAAATATGCAAATTAATTTTTCACTGACTAAATTTTCCAATTGCATCATTCCGAATTTGCATAGAGAGAAAGTTTAGCGCAAAACAGCTTCCTCACTGATAGAAACATATATTCCGTTCATATTCGTAAATATCTATCTATCTATAGTTAGTTCCAACTGAACTTATATTGTACTCATCATGCATACAGTTGAGTGTGTAATTGGTTGTTTCATTAATTGAAACAATTTTGTGATTTTTTTTTGCCGGCGGACCCTGTTCATCTGCTCTACGAATAAAATCCTGACAGTATTAAGGACGATTGTCTATCTCAAGCAATATAGTTCTCCATATTTTCAAGCGAGAAATAGGGAGATTTGAGTAAATAGGAAACTACGGAGGAAAATTTTTGGTGAAATGATGTGTAAATAAGGTTATACTCGTAGACCAGAAAACAAATTGAAACGGAAGGTAGTTTGCACGGAGGTGTATGACACTTTATGTCAGTTGTGGCTGCAATCAATTTTGAACTTTTGAAGTATTTCTTCAAGTAAAGGATGCAACATGCATTTTGGACGTCACTCGTATTCATATTGATGTGGAAAGTCTGTAGATGGAAAAGTATGTCCGACATATAGAGTGATTTAGAAAGGACTTGGGATCTTGATTGTTCGCTCCCGCAATAAAGCGCACCAGTTTGAAAATATTAAGCATTAAATAACGATTTTTGAACAGCCAATGTGAATTTCACAATTAAATAAATATAAAGAAAAAATAAACATAATATTTTCAAATTAATCCCCCAAAAAAATTAATAGTTATCAGTAACACTGTTATTATTATTAAATGATACCAAACTAAAACAATAAGCTTTATCTATTGTTAAAACGATTGTTTCTCAGAAGTCATAATTATCCCTAATCACATAATTACTCGCACCTGTGACCATGAACAGCCTTTAATTTACCCCGCAATCACAAAAAGTCATAAACCTTGATTACCCTCTCAAGAAAAAAGTCATAAAAGTGATAATGACAGTTTTATGAGGAAAATTTTACCTGTCGAAAAAAGGTAGTTTTCGGTAACAAATCCTAAAATCTAACCTTTTAAATACAACCACCCTGACAGACCTGAGTTAGATTTGATCAAACCACCAAACTCATCTGATTCACAATAAAGTTCAAGATCCGAGAATTATGGAAAAAACAAACAAAATGTTCGAACAGAGTATTGATGACATATTGCTTAACCAATTGGAAAAAAGCATGAAGATTGTTTTGCGAGGGCTCCAAGACCTTGAAAAGAGCAAATCATGCTTGATCAACGCCAAACCATGTGGCATCCCAGGATATTTTCTATTACGAGACATTTTTCGAATGTCGCCAGTACCAATCTACATAAGCGGAGATGAAATTCTAAGGAAGGCACGAGAGCTGGACGATCAGATAGATTTACTCCTTCGTGGTATCAGTGATCTTGTAAAGATGAAAGCACGAGCGGTTCAGGAATGTTTCGAAAGACTTATGGACAATGATATAATGTCAGAGTCTAGCTTGGATTCAGGATACGAAACACTGGAACAAAAGTCAAACGGGGTAGCAAGTAGCTCTTCTAGTACAAGTCTGGAAGACGTGTCAGAACACCAAGTTGAGCAACCGAGCTTGGTTTCAAATGGACCATTCATTCCAGTCTCATTCTATTCACCTGAACATGGAAAAACGATGTACATGCTATATACAACTGATTTGGAGTATTATGTAACCGAGCCGGATATTATGTAATTTAGATTAATTATTGAATTTTATTGTTAAAGATTATTGTAAACATATGTTTAAGTGATGAAAAATATATTAATCCGAATGAAATAGAAAAATAGTGTTTATATCTTCATTTGCTTTCCTCTCGTGCTTGCCACGTTTTTGGAGAATAGAGACTAGGTGACCATTTACACTGTGGGCTTGCCATGTAATTTCCGCATTAGATATCTTATGAAAGTCAGTTCGTCTGGCTTAGTGGCTCGAGCATTCGCTTCTAGTATTTGAGATTTTGGGTTAATTTCGCTCCGAATAGTCAAATCAGAGGTTGAGTTAGGTTGAAGTGGCTGCCGCACATGAGATAAAGGACATCTTCAGAGCCACAACTCCGAAAGAAGTCGTTGAAATGTATTGAATTTTACAACTCAATCGTGCAAACGGGTTTTCTACCCTTAAATACGTACTGTATACGTAAAATTTTACAATTAATTAGCTCATCAAGCCATTACATTCATAGTTTACCGCATTGATTGACTTCCTAGGTCTATTTTGTTTCCTCTGCGCTATGTCCTATAGGATGTCCAATCTTCTAAGGAACCTGGATATATTCCTTGACGGGGCATTTGCTATGTCCCTGATTGAAGGAAGAGCAGAGCCAAAAAGTTCTAATATTCGTTTTGATAGTTCTGGACAGAATGTGAGAAGATGTTCTATGCACTTTGTCGTTTTCTCACAGTATCTGCAGTAGTCGTTCTGCTCCTTACCTTTCATGTAGAGATACTTTTTGCAGAGAAAATGGTCTGGCAATGCTCCGCAAAAGGCTCTTATACACCGTCGCTTTTTGTAGATTTTGTCTGGCTCTGGTGATTTAAAGGGTTTGAAGGAGTTTATTTGCTTAATCAGAGGTGAGTGAGATGTCCGATCCGGATCTTCCTCTTCTTCCTCAGCCTCGCCGCTGCTCCTAACTTTGCACCCTGGAAGTTGTGTTCTAAGCAACACTTCCAATGTGTCGAAGTGCCAAAGGTGGTCGTCACCCCTCCATCCGGACTTCAAAGTAGTCCTATATGCCCTTGGCATCCTTTGGACAGAGCTTTCTGCATCCTGGCATTATCTGATATTTAATTGAGGCTTTTGCAGAAGGTGCTCCAAGCCTTTCTTTTGGATTTCATCAGCTCTTTGTTGTATTCTGAGAGTTTCTTCTCATAGGCTTTCTAGTCTGATGTAATTTTAGTTCGGTCGACCTTCACTCTTGCAGCTCTTTTGAGTTTTTCTAGCTCCTTGTTCCCCCATGGCACCCTAGTTTTGGAAGCACTGGTTTTCTCAGACAACTGTCGGGGTATAATTCGAGGATTATTCTGGTTACCTTGTCCACAATGTCCTCCAATTCCGTTTTCGTAGTAAAATTCGGGTGCAGGCCATAAAATCCCCCTAAACGGTTATTTTGATAGCCTTCCCAGTCCGTATACTTTGGCTGCCCATACTTTACCCCTTCAACGATATATTTTCCTAGCTCGAAGTTTATATCCCCGTGATCAGCAAACGAAGCTCTTTTTAGGACAAATGAGAATGAAAATGAATTCACTTCTTCACTAAATGCACATTAAATTGATGTCTAGTACCTCTGGCTTGTTAGCTATCAGGAACGTTAGCGTCTTACCCTTATTTGCTATAGCCAAGTTACTGCTTAGGAAAAAGTATAAGAGTGCCTCACTTCTAGTCTTGACGTCTTTACTCCCCCATTTTGGGTGATGAGCGTTATCATCCAATAATCAGCATTTTGTTTTCCCTTCTGCAGTAGTCTACAAGTTCTTAATATTGTTAGTTAGGACCTGGTTTTGATTTCCTGTGAAGTAGGCTGAAGCATATATGGCCTTTACTATTCCTCTTTCCATGGGGACCTGCACTTGGACCGCCACTAAAAAGGTTAGACTATTGGTGTATTCTGAGAGCCATGAAAATTAACATATTAGGCCATTGGTGTATTCCCTGCGGCCCAAATTAACTTATAATTTTTTGTATACAGGCCATTTATTTTACCTTTGCTTATTTTACCTTTATAGGTGCCCGATGCAAACCGCTGCTTACTTTCGCCGAGTAAGCTTTGACATGAGCAGGTTCGCCTGCAGACACTTTGTTCTTTTTCCTCGACTGGGACCTGATGGTGCCTCCATATCGGTTCCACTACCCTCCGTATTGGCAGTTGGAGTGACCACTGGCTCTGGTGTTTTCACAGTCAACTTAACCTGCCCAAATCGGAAGCTAATGTTACCGTCTGCTATTTTGGTAGGAGAGGCCTAGTCCGCAGCTATGACTAGGGTTGGAGAATCCTTATTACCTTTATTAGTTTCGTCCACCTGCAGGTCACTTTAAACAGCAACTTTAATAATTATCACCCTATGAACTATAAAAAACTTTAGAAGCAGAGATCAGAAAATCGAGCAACAAAAGCATCGAAAAGTTTCCTTAAATTCAATTTAATTTGGAAAATGAAAAAATAAACATTATGTTTCTAAATCATTTATGTATTTTTTTGTCGTTTAAATATATGTTCACAATAATCTTTAACATTACATTCAACAATTAATTACATAATACTCTAAATCATTTGTATATAGCATGTACATAGTGTTTCCATGTTCGGGTGAATAGAATGAGACTGGAATGAATGGTCCATTTGAAACCAAGCTCGGCTGTTCAATTTGGTATTCTGACACGTCTTCCAAACTTGAACTAGGAGAGCTACTTCCTATGCCGTTTGACTTGCGTTCTGCTGTTTCGTATCCTGAATCCAAGCTAGGCTCTGACATTATATCATTGTCCATAAGTCTTTCGAAACATTCCTGAACCGCTCGAGCTTTCATCTTTACAAGATCACTAATACCTCGAATGAGTAAACCTATCTGATCGTCCAGTTCTCGTGCCTTCCTTTGAATTTCATCTCCGCTTATGAAGATTGGTACTGGTGACATTCGAAATACGTCTCCTAATAGAAAATATCCTGGGATGCCACATGGTTTGGCGTTGATCAAGCATGATTTGCTCTTTTCGAGGTCTTCGAGTTCTCGCAAAACAATCTTCATGCTTTTTTCCAATTGGTTAAGTAATATGTCATCAATGCTCTGTTCAAACATTTTGATTGTATCTTCCATATTTCTCGGATTTACTAAGTTTATTTTAAGCCTGATGAGTTTGGTTGCTCGATGAAATCTAACTTAGGTTGTCAGAGGAGTTGTATTTAAACTCGTAGATTTTAGAAAACTACCTGTCTTTCACAAGGTAAAATTCTCCTAACAATTACTTAATTAACAGGTTTATGACTTTTCTCTCTCGCAGGTAATTAAGGTTTTGCTTGCAAATCAAATTAAAGTGAGAATGAAATTCAAGGTTTATTATGCTGGCGATGGTGTGAAGTCCGGGTAATTAGGTGATTAGGAATAATTAAGGGTGCTGAAAATTTTATGATTTTCCACTTTCAGGGGTAATTAAGGGTTGATTTCAAAATCTTGTTAGTGCAAAACTGAATTTAAAAATTTTATATGTCGTTGCTTGTGTTAGGATAATTAAGTGAATAAGGATAATTTTGAATACAAAATTTAATGGTTTCTATGATTAGTATTGGGTATCAATTATAAGCCAGAATTTGAGATATCTCCAAAAACATTTGTTATTTTTCAAAGTCTAATTAAGAAGCAAAGTTTTTTTTGCAAGTTACATCTCGAAATTTCTGAGAAAACGAAGCATGTTTTCCAATGGTAATTTAAAAAAAAACACATTGTTGAAACTACTATTTTGATCGTGTAAATTATTTCGCTGGTTTTCAGTCTGCTATCTTCTACAAAGCAGCAGGATGCGTAATCTGTGCTAAAATGCATGCAAATGAATTAACAAAAGTCAACAATCATAACAAGAATGATATTGAACTGGTTTTCGAATTGAATTAATCAAAGAAAAGATTATTTGAGGACAAATATATTTATTATTTTTTTACTTATATTTTTTTACTTATATTTTTTTACTATTATTGTATTACTAGTAATATATATATATATACATATATATATATATATATGTATATATATATATATATATATATATATATATATATATATATATATATATATATATATATATAGTGGCGTATATATATATATATATATATATATATATATATATATATATATATATATATATATATATATATATATATATATATATATATAGTGGCGTATATATATATATATATATATATATATATATATATATATATATATATATATATATATATATATATATATATATATATATATATATATATATATATATATATATATATATATATATATATATATACGCCACTATATATATATATATATATATATATATATATATATATATATATATGTATATATATACGCCACTATATATATATATATATATATATATATATATATATATATATATATATATATATGTATATATATATTACTAGTTTTTAAAGTTTTATTCAATATATTACTGCTATATATGTTATACAAATAAGCTAATTTATGTTTTATTTTACTTTTTTCCTGGTAAGTCATTCAAAACTAAGGCGTTTTAAAACAGTGTTTCAAGTAAGCAATAGATTATAAGATAAGATAATTTCAATTGTTGAATGAGCAAATTCAACATTTAATAATAATTTTAATTAACAGGAGTAAACTTAGGGCTGAAACTAAAATACGCTTTCTTCATTTATTTTGAATGTTGAATATTAGAATTCTGTTAACTAGCCTCAAGCCCTGCAAACAGCTAGTTAACTCTTTCCTACAGAACACATGAAGCTCAAACTTTATTTTACGAACTCCTTAGCTGAAGCGCTCAATGCGCGACTTCTAATTAATTATTAAGTACAATTTTTGTCTGCTTCGTTTCGTGCAATTAATCAAGAAGCAAAGTTTTTTAAATCTATTTTATAACAAAATAGGTTATAGAGAGAGGTATTAAACAAATCATGCATTCATTGTGGATGAACATGAAAGATCCAAAACAATATAAAAAGTATACCCACTTCCCAGCTTAACATTCACCAACAAAGAAACTCATCATTAAACCTTCTATTTATATTATTTATTACTGTCAAATTATCATATAAAAATAAATCTAGCCAATAATCTAATTTACATAATACCTTGAATTAGAACTAACCAAAATGTACATCATTTTTCCATGGTCAACCGAATAAAGCGGAACAGGAACAAATGGACCAACCAAATCAAGACCTGGCAGCCATATTTGTTGCTCTGCTCTGTCTTGCACAATTCCATTCTGAGAACTACACCTTATTTCGTTCGACTGTACGTATTTGTAGCCGGATCCGGCACTATGTTCTGACTGCACCCCATCGCTCATCAGCTTTTTGAAACTCTCCTGAACAGCTCGTGCCCTCATAAATTGCAGATCGCATATATTACGATTGATCAATTCTGTCTGATCCTCCAGCATTCGTGACTTCCTGTGAACTTCTTCGTCACTGTAGATTGCCGTTGGTAACATTCGGAAAGTGTCTTCCAATGTAAAATACCCCGGCAAACTACAGGGTTTAACGTTGTTTAAGTAATATTTCTCTTTTTCAATGTCTCTGAGGCTCTGCAAAGCTATTTTGATACTCTTGTCAACTTGATTGACTAATATGTCATCAATACTCTGTTGAAACATTTTTTTCGTTGGTAAAGATATTTTTGATATTTGATTTACCTCTGATCAGATCAGCTATATTGTTCCGTGAAATCTAATTAGGGTATGGAAAGTCAACTATTTTTATTTATATTGCTTTTAGTGACAGGTAGACAGGTAAAATTGTGTGTCCCTATTTTTGGGTTTTTATTTAAAAAAAGGGCGGGACCTTTTAATTGCATTATAATTACCGACTACCGAACAGGTCAATTAGCAAAGGACTTTTCAATAGGGGTTGTAAATTTTTATTGCCTGTATTATGACAATAATGGTGGAGGTTGGAGATTGAAATATAGCTTTACAGTGTTTCTAAAAAGTTAAAATGTAATTAAGTGATGTTATTTTGGCAACAAAGAAAACATGTAGAAAATTACTATTGAAAATTCATAATTATCAGATAAAGCGGCACATAATCTATGCAAATTTCTGAAGAAAAGAACAATTTGATCCTAGTTTCGTTAATTGAAACTGACAACTGACGCATTTTCAGACCTTTTCATTGATGCAGATTTTTGAAGAAGCTTAAAAATGTTTTCAGCTCTTTGAACTTCAAACGTGCCCCAAACAAAGCTGTTGTTATAGAGGTCCTGTCAGTAATTGCTATGCCTAGATTCTATCAGCCACAACGTGGAGCGAAATAATTTTTTTCTGAGCTGTATGGCGTCTGTTTGATCATTCTCAGGGTGTAGGCTGTCCCCACGAACGTTGCATTAGGCAGATGTTATTGACTAATGATGGCTGCGATGCACTTGCAACCAAAACTGTGGATGAAACTTTTACTCCCCTAAATTAGAAGCGCAAATAAATAAATTCGAAAAAGATAGCAAGAAGTTATGAAAAAAAGTGTGGTAGTGAAATAATAAATTAAGATCTTTGGTCGCGATGACAGTAATCTGAACATCGCCAAACTCACGAAGGAGCACAAATACTCCGCAGAGAAGACAAAACAAAAGAAAGGATTTGATCGACACATTTAAAATGATGTTGAAACTCAAAACAATAATCTGAATTTTTGGTTGAGCCCACACAAAATATCTGCCCTCAGTAAATTAGTGCGGCTCTCTCAATAATATTCTTTCATCACTAATTGATAGATTAGTTATCGCTAGGAAATAATTTTCCATGCGATACTATACAGCTCCACAATAGGCGGAAATGTTTGAGGTGATAAAAATGTAACTAAGGAAAAAGTTGCTTTATTTTGAACGCTCTGCAACTAGTTTCAGGATTTGCCCAAAAATTACCCTTAAATATTTCTTTTCCATTTTGTAATGCATATATTTTTTAGTTTACTCATGTTATTTCATTTTTAAAAAACTCATATACAATATTTAAGTGTATATCATCAATGAAAACTCCTTAAACAGTAAAACACAACCACTAAATGCATAAGAACTTCACATTATCCTTGAACATCATAAGACGAAACGTCAAGAGTCATGCAATGAGCACAACGACCAAATCGCAACTGTTTCATCGTCATCATCACAATACCATTCTGGAAACAATCAGCTCATTCGACAACATCTCAAGGATCCAATCCACACCCCCCAAATAACTTTCAACCCGAACGCGTCTGCAAAGGCACGCACCAAATGCTCTCCGCCTTCTTCCATACATCCTTTTCCATAATAAGTCTGCACAAAGGAAAGCGCAACGCTAACTGAAACTCGGCAAAACATCACTCACCACCACCTCCCTCTTCATATTTCATTTTATCCACCTTGCGCTTTGCAATCGTTCCTACCATGCTCGTATGTTTCCAGCAACATAATTTTCCTTCGTATCGCCTCTCAACAAGGTCTGTCTCATTCCATGCGATTTGCTGCCAGCAACATATTTCCATTCAGCAGCCGCAACAAATCTACGATGGGCAGTCAGTGTGGGAGCGATGCAACGGATGGAAAATCTGTGCAAAGAAAATCATCTAGCAAAGATACAGATCCAATGTTGCTGATTCTTAGCCAAGAGTATCGTTTGTGCAACGTCTTCAGCAGCGGCGCTTGAGATATCGAGTCGCAACGGCTGTCGCGCGGACAAAATACCGTCACCGCAATCGTCTTAGTTGTCTTCTTAGCTTCTACAGTTGCAAGCTATCTCTCTTAAGAATTTTATAAAATCCAATTGCATTGACTTAGGGATCCGCATAAGACATAATCTCGACACAGTCGATCGCGAACCGCGACTGCGTTCATACCTACTAAGAATTCGCGGGAAAAGCTGAAAAAAGCTTTCATCGTCCGAAAATCGTCTCCCGATGATATTACTATATAGTTCGAAAAGGATAATCTTTGGAAAATTCCAAAATACACAAAGTGGTCATACGGTGGTGGATTCTAGTGCTTAGTTTAACTGTAACTGAGAAAACTTACCGTCGTTTCGTCCGGTAACGACAAGTAAGTTTGGTAACTTGGGAAACGTCGGAAAACCACAGTACATTCTCGCAGTGTACTAAAAACTGAACATTTCGATTAGGCACGAGTTTTAACGAATTTTTCTTGGCTGAGGAAAATCCATTGGAACAGTGGCAGTTTGCTTCCGACTTTTCCAACGGTTATAACGGTCGCAATTGAATCTCGGTAAAATTTCGTGGGTAAATTGTGATAGAAACGGATAAAATAGATAATATTGGAGATCGTGTTTCTTGATTTTGGAATGAAATAAATAAAATTGTTTTAATTAACATCGTTAATCGTAAATTTTTATCTGGAAATGAAATGATGAAATTATTTGAAACATAAAATAATACATAGTCATAGTGTTGAGAAAGTGCAGTGGAAATTGTTTTTTAAGAAAAGTGATTGAATAACAAAGCATTTTCTAATACTGGTTCCAGTTGAAAAAAGCAAGCAGATTTTGGGTAAATTTTGTGAATTTTTCTATCAAAACGATCCGCGCAAATGCAATTTTCATACATAAGGGGAAAATTACAAATAAATGTATCCGGAAGCTCAGGGAATTAATATTGTGGATGGTTTTTGTGACTTTTATTTTCATCTACAATCAATGCAAAATTTATGTTTGATCGAAATACTGATGAAAAAAATAAGCCAAAGGATTCGCGAAAATTCTTTGAACGAGATTTAAGTTTGTCGAAGAAAACTTTTTTTAGGAATAAATCAAATCATACATAAAAAGCAATTATTCTTTGTATCAGCAGTTCTTATATAAATTGTAAAAATGTATAAATTTTTTTTTTCGTATTTGAATTGTGGTGGTTGTTTTTTAAATTTTTTCCAACATTTGTTCATGCTAGTTTACATAGCTGTGATGAATTCTAAAGAAAATCGATTTGAGTAGATGCAATAAATTATTCAAGTCAATTTTATTCCCAAGTTATAAAAACGTTAGCGAAAATAATTTCTAAGATCTTGTTCCAGATATTCGGAAATTCAGCTGAACTGAAAGTTTTATTGAATGCATTGGGATTTTTATGCGTCTTGCAATTTTATAGGATTCTCGCAAAAAAACAATCCTGTTTGTTTGAACAATATGTGTCGGCTTTCGTCGAGTTTATTTATATTGAAATTGATGATTTTGTGTTGATTTTATTTCTATTGAAATGAATTCTCATTGACGTGATATCCTTGTGATTTGATGTGCTGATTTTATAGGAATATAATCATCTTATAACATTTCCGTGAAAATATCCGACGCCAGGCAAACCAATGCCAGACAATGTTTTATTGATTTTTTTTAGCTTAGCAGAAATAAACTCATTGTTTCGCATCAAGGCTGCTTGAATTAGGTTTCTAAATATTTTGCTTCAGAATCAATTTTTTTGCTTCAAAAACACAGTGAATTTTATGTCAAAGAAGTAAATATTAAAAAAGTCCAATAATTTTATCTTTTTGCGCTAACTACTTGTACTGCAAAAATTATTCAGTTTCAAAATATGATCATCAATATTTAATCATCATTATTAAAAAAATTCAAATCAAATTTTCACTACTTCTAGTCGAAATAAAGTTTTTTTTTGTAGGTTGCATAAGTATCAGATTAAAAATTTTAGACGATCTTATTTCTCAAAGTTTGATTGAAAATTGTATTTGAAATAAAATCGATATTTTTTTTCCTCTCACGACTCGATCCTATAAAATATAAAGAAAGAAATTTTAGCGCCCAATGTGGATCTTTTTGATGCTTCTTGCTTCTTGATATGATTTTTTCAACATGGTCAAAATTATTCTACCTTTTCAATATGGAAGTAACATATTCGTAGACTTCATTTCCTTTTCATGACCACTAAGAGGCTAAAATCTGCATGCTTTTCTGTGTCTCACTTTTGGAAAATTTTTGTTATCAACAAGTTTGAATCTAGTTGCAGTTTGAATGTACAACAAAGCATATTTCTGTCTGGGATTTTTTACCTTATCATCGAAAAATGTTTTAATTTATTCGTACCACCTGTTGCACAAACTTTTTAATAATGATCTGTCTATCCATCTATTTGTTTACATTAAAAATATCAAACCAATTTTCTCTTTTATATTCCATATATTTTTTTCTGGCTATATAACAAACCATTTGCGTTATTACGATCAACAAATGTATGATAAATATCTTTCAATTTTCTCTAGTAGCATTCATACTTAACCACCTGTCTGGCTTTTTACAGTGCATTCGGAGTTAAAAAAAAACTGGAAATCCCACTTATTGAAACGCTTTAGTAAAATAAAAGTATAATCTCAAACTGTTTACAAGCCACAAAAGAAATTTCCGTATAAAAACTTTGACATTTTTATAGTCTTACTTTTTTTTAACGTCAAAAACCTGGCAGGAAATCTTTCACTGAAAGTATTCGTTAAAACTTTACCCAGCCTATACAGAAACTGGGATAAGCTAATATCATTTTGGCAATGATTACTTATAATCTATCTTACCTATAGCTTAAACGCTACGTCATATACTATTTTATGCCTGTCTTTCTCTTAATTTTACTCTAGGTCTAAAATCTAGTCCATCATGTTCTTTGTGAGACCTTCAAAAGTAAAAGGCTCATCCATGAGCTGCTGATTACACGCTAGTTTTGCGTTGCGCATAAATGGCTCCCTAGAGTCATCTGTATGCCCAAGTAACCGAATCAGTCCGTTTTCGTGTCCATCTGTCTGCACGTAGAGTCTTCTCGATGATTTCATTGCCCGTCCCTAAGTGACTTTCGTCCCGACTTCTAATATAACCTCCCAGTGTAAAGACGCAAGACTCTCCTTTCGAATATCTCCGCCTCTGCCATGGCAGTTTTGGAACAGATAATCCAGGATGGGGGTGTGTAGGTCAAGATAGGTCGGGTTAGAGTCTAATAGCAACTGGATTTAGGTTTGCTGGTCATGTACATCTTTTTGGCAAACAGAGGTCTGATGTGTTGAAATACGGACTTGGCAACTTTTATTTTACGCGCACGAAAGGAATTCATGAAAATCAACACCGAGGTATTTCAGAAATAACCTAGGAGTAATTTTAGAGGCTTCAAACGAGGCATTGACCTTTTTGGTCGATGCAGCGAATAGTTAAGGATTTCGAAATACACAGAGCTGTGTCTTACTGCTATTTGATTTGATGCTCCATTCGTCAAAGTAAAGACTTAGTTCTGCCAACTAATATTCCAGACTCTTTGCTCCTATGAGTGGGTCTTCGGTCGGCGCAAATAAGAGCGTGGCGTCGGCATATTTGAGGACTTAGACTTGAGGTTGGTGTGCTATAATGGGAAAGTTGATGGTGAATATGGTATAAAGAATTGGTCCAGTGACAGAACTTTGTGGTACTCCTGATGCCATAGGCCCTTTGTAAGAATCTGCTCCATTAATGGTAGCATATCATTGTCTGGTGGTAAGAAAGTTTTCAGTGAGTTTTATTACCACCTGTGGAAATCCAAACTTGATCAACTTAAATAGAAGGTGTTTGTACCATACGCAATCAAACGCCTTCGCAGTATCCAAAGCACAAACCAACGTTGGAGTGTTTTGCTCATTCAATCTTGTCACAATTTGATCGTGGAAGTACGTGCTGCCTCCCGTACTTGCACCTAAAGCCAAACTGGTATTCAAGAATTGCCTGCGTGAGTTCAGAATCATGTTTTATTTTTTTCATCTAGATTTTCCCAAAAATATTCCATAGGTTAGGAAGCAGAGAGATTGGAAGAAAATTGCTGGCCGCTATATTTTTGCCCTTTTTGTGGATGGAAACAATTTTTGCCACTTTTCAAGTGTCCGGAAAGTCGCTTACTTATTCAGGGTATTGTGAAATACAATGAAACGAACTCTGAGCATTAAGAGTGTTAGATGTTTAATAATGAAATTAGACATTCCATGATTCCCAGAAGACTTCTTACTTCTTATACTGGGTAACAATTGCATCAAGGATCCACTATTTATAAAGTATAACAGAGCATTTACATCTTGCGGATCAGTCCAAGGATTTTTGGTTGAAAATGTGGCTAGAGGTTCGTAGTCTGTATTGAGGAATCGATTGATATCCTCTCTTACCGATATCCCCTCTCAATTGATATCCTCTCTGTCGGTTAAGAGCAGAACCGTTGAGAGGAACAGCATTCAACTGAGATTGGACTGTCGATGGAAATAGCTCAGCTTGATGGCTAGGGTTGCGCACAGCAACATTGTCAATCGTCACCACCATCTCCTGGCCGTTATATTTATCAGAATGCAGATCTATTGCCTTAAAAATATCAGGGTCTGTTCGGATGTCGCCCAGCCGCTGCACAAGGTGCTCACTACGAAATCTACCAACCATTTCAGCAATGATTTTGTTGACGCAGCAGGTATTTGAAAGTAGTGACTTGTATGATGGGTAATCCCTCCCATATCATGAGAACTTCGCTTTAACTTGCAGCCCCAAATGCGTCTCACTAGGTCTGTTCCTTTCTTTCTCGGGTAAAAACTTTTTAAGCAAACACTTATTTCTATGGTAGAAGAAATTTCCTGAAAACTCGAAAAGTAAAAACTTACAAGACAAGAAGAAGAGCCAAAAGTGACATCTCCTTTCATATTTTCGTTTCACTCTTTCTCACACAAACAACATTAAATTAATCAGCTACGAGACTACTTGACAACCGGAACCACATAGCAAGAAATCGTCGACAGGAAAAATTCAGGCATAATCCTGCAAGAAGGGTAAGTTAGGAAATGCATTTTGGGTAAGATTGTACGCTTGCGGGTGCACAAATTTACCCGAAACTGAATTAGGGAGCATGCCTACTTCTATGCGTTTAACAATTTCCAGCGGTATCGCATGCTTGTGATATTTGTCAAATGTGATCAAGCGTGTATTCTGAGCAGTGGTTTCGTTTATGATTTTATTAATAGACTCTATAAGATTGTCAACCTGACGGTTTGTTAAGTTTTTCCTTCACACGAATATCGAGATTTCCTACCTTTACATTTATGTCGCGCTCAAATTTGCCCTAATTGGGGTGTTTAAAAGATCTGATTGTCTTTGAGTGTTTTTCCATGAAGCTAAAGAAATGGACACGAAGCTTAATGGTAATTTGGTTAGACATACCTGCAATTGTCCAGCAGTAAGGAGGATAAATACTGATGTGCAGCTCATTTGACAAAAGAAAGAAATCTATTGTTGAACTAGTAGTTTGTCTGGTTGGTGAATTCGAAGCAATTACTTGAACGAAAACTGGAGGAGTGGTTCCATTCGGAATGGAATCTCCCGCATGTGGATGTCTAGAGCTAGATCGCCACCGATAAGCGAATATATATATTAAGATATAATTGAGTTAATGACTCCGAAATCATGCAACAGACTTGACTTTGCTTCAGCTTCATCGAACTTACAATGATGCAAGAAGAATTCTTATATGTTCCGTTGTTTTGGTCTGAGCTGCAGCACTGGCGCAGCACTTAATATCAGGGACCACAATAGGCTTTTTATCCACATTACTCCTAACAATAGTGCGTAGTCAGCAGCAACTCAGCATCCACATGGGGTCATATTAAATAATATTATAATAGTCAGGCATAAAACATTAATTTTCAGACAAATGTTTCCCAAAAATCTTTTTCCCAAGGGCTAACTAAAAACATCTTAATTTTTACTAATTTTTAGGAAAATTATTTCTAATATTGATCACCATTGATCGTTATATATAATTTCCATTTAACTTTGAAAACAACACTCGATATGAATCGTTGAATTCCTCGATCCCCTAAAAGAATCAAATTCATAAAATAACTTTACAACCATTTAATCGCTAACCTTTTACTAATCATCTCTCTTCAAAACAAAAAAAGAAGTTTACATGCCTGGTACAAATCAGCTCAAAAAGTGGTTTTTGTGACAGTAAACCACTGATATTTATTGAAATATATATTTCCAAGAAAAAGTTATACTCTAGTTTGTTTCGCTGTTTAATTAAAAAACATTCGTCAATATTAAAAGTTCAATCGAGAACCTTAATCGAAGGCAACTTTAAACGACTTGTATGCGTATGAATCGTTAAACACACACTTTGCACAATGATACATTGCAGCACTTTTAAAAAAAAATAAACAATTTTCCACATAAAACCACACACACACAGCCACCAGACATTAACGCTCAAAATCCATTTAGTAACTTCAATATCATTTACAAATCCGCAGTACCTTTTACTACCTTCCATCAGTACCATCTTCGTAAATATCTCATCAAGCCAATTAAATCTGACTGAGAATGATAAAGATTCTCTTAGCTTCTTCTTTTTCTATAAATTTTCGCATTGCCACTATAATCTTAAGTTCTGTGTGCTAGGAATACTAGCCATTAAAATACAAAAGAAACGGCAAGTTCTGTTTACATTTCTGCTGTCTGCTTTTCTGCCATTTCAATGCTTTGCTGACTTTTTAATCTCACTATTTGCTAAGGTGCTAAGAAAAGTAAAAGGGTTTCATTCTTTGGATTGAAGATGACCATGACAAATGTCTTGAAGGTATAATTCGAAAGATAAATAGATTTATGGATTTAATGTTATCATTTTCGATTTTTGATATGGATGTTGGTAAAATGAATTGTATCTTGTTGGAGCTAGGTTTTGCGAATGTAGAGAAAAATAAAAATATTTTTTAAAGCGTATATTTCGAAAATGATCATTTTAAATGAGGAGAAACTTTTGTTTTTTTAATCTTCTGGGATTTTTCGTAGGGATTTCATTGCAAAAAATATCTTCATTTTTATCAAATATAGCTCCTTTGAAATCGGCATAAATTAAAAATAATATTCTGAGGCAAGATAACTATGATCGGTTTCTTTGCAAAATAATTAGTTAATTGATTATAGAATACATTTCCAACATTTTTTACTAATGTTCGAAGAACATTAGTATTAAAATCGATTCGGCCAAAAATTCATATTTCCATATATATATATATATATATATATATATATATATATATATATATATATATATATATATATATATATATATATATATATATATATATATATATATATATATATATATATATATATATATATATATATATATATATATATTCCGCGTAGTCTGTCGATAAGTTCTTCCAAATTTTTTGTAACGTTCGCCTTAAATGTGCTGCTCCTTTTATTTGCTTTCCTTGAAGCCTCTGCTTCATTAATCCTCAAACATTTTCAATATGATTGGCATCCGGCGATTGCGAAGGCCAATCAAGTACTTGAATGTTATTTTCTTCTTTCCAGCGTGTACACAACCGGCTTTTATGTTTTGGATCGTTATCTTCTTGTAGAAACCAATCGGTGTTGTCGTTGCCATATAGCGTCCTAGCAGACTTCAATAATCCTTTCTTGTACAAAATGATCATCCTTTCAGCAGTAAGAATTCCGGTAAACGTTATTAATTTTCCGAAACCGCGTGCAGAAAAGCATCCATAAACATGGACCTTCACAGGGTGTTTAACGGTTCGGTTCACGACAGCTTCTCCTTTTTGTAACCACACTCGTCTCCTGAACGTATTTACAGCAAAACTTGATTCATCCGTAAAGATCACGTTATCCCAATCACGATCGATGTTTTCCTTAGCCCACTCTACACGTATTCGCTTGTGGTTTTCGGTAAGTAATGGTTTCAGCAAGGCATAACTGGTTTTGATGTTTTCCTCTTGTAATCTTCGCCGACTCGTATTCAAGGACACGTAAATATTCTTCTTCGATAACATTTCCTTTGCCTGCACTAAGGTAACGAACGGATTTTTCTTAAAAATATCAATGATGGCCTTATCCTGGGTTTTTGAAGTGCTTCGGGTTTTACCCCTACCAGGTAGATCGTCTACATTTCCAGTATCTTTAAAATGCTTTATCCACTTATTCACAAACTGTGTCGAAACTTTCAGGTACTTTCCGGCCGATGCAGGTGTCATTTTTGGTCCTTTCGGATGACTTACTAAAAACACAGCTTCGAATCGTTTTTTGTAAATCGCACTCATTTCACTTGACGTCTTATCACTCTCCTACTTGAACTTATAATGACCAAATTTATACAATGCGAAAAAGAGGAAAAATGCAGGTAACTAAAAGTCCCCCACCAGTCTTTGAGAAATGGTGCATTAAAAAGTTACAAAGTATACGCTCTTGTGGAAATGACTGTATATATATCATCAAAAAATTTCAGTGAGATAATCTCAAGAACGCGCCATCCGATTGAGCTGAAACTTTCAGGATACATTGATGTATATGCAGAATAGGTCCAGGTCTCACTCAATGTCAGTTATTGTTAACCTTTTGGCGCCGGCTGCCATTTAAGTGATATTTTTAATATACCTATTATTTCGTACGCAAATAATTTTTGCAAAAATAAAGTTGACGAAATAAATTTCGAACGTGTTTTACATGTGAATCGGATAATGTTTTGGAATTTTTTAACCCCATGTGTGCGCTGGGTGCTTAAAAAGAGAACGGGAAAATTTGAAAATTTTTAAATTGCGATAACTTTTGACAGAGCTCATTACGAAATTTTCAAAACATATTTGCATTATTTAGTTGTAGATTTGTGTAGCTTTTCATGAAAGTGCGGGCAGCCCTGTAGCTAGGGCAGGCACCGAAAGTGAAAACATCCAAATCATCGTCCCTCTTGAAAAAATGCCGCTTCTTCAAAAAGAAGCCTTTCATATGTAAATCTTATGCTTTGTTTACATAGACAATAAAAAAAATTTGATATGGTATAACGGGTACGCCTGGTAGCCCTTGCCCAATTTACCTATATTTTTAGCATCAAAAACTTATGTTCACGGAAACTCACGATCCGATGAGCAGAATTAATTGAAATTTGCAGAATGTATTGGTCTTAAATAGGACCAGGTCTGATAGAAGTGATTTTGAAATGCGGGCGATTCTGTGCCAGTGGTGCCATCTTGAAAAATCACTAAAAATGATAACTTCTTTTAGCCCTATAGATTCTGATTGAATCGTTCGATTTTGACGAAATTCACACAGTAGCTGGACCTTACTTTAAGTCACGTTCAGTACAAATTTGGTTGAAAAATTCGGTTCGAGCTGGCAGCTATGATAATTTTGGTGTCTTAAATTTGAAAAAAAAAAATTTGGAAGTGAAAACATTCAAACCATCGAATATTCAAAAAAATGTCCGTTTCTTTTCCTTATAACACCAATCTGTATACAAATCTTATGTTTTATCTACACGGTCAAAGTAAAACTTTGAAAATTTAATGTCGGACAAGAACGGTAACCCTCTCCCAGTTAACCTATATTTTTAGCATCAAAAACTTCTGTTCACGGGAACTCACGAACCAATAATCAGATACAGCTGAAATTTACAGAAAACATTGAACTTAAGTAGGACCAAATTTGATAGAAGCGATTTTGAATTGTGGGCAAGTCTGTGCCAGTGGTGCCATCTTGAAAAATTACAAAGAAAAAAAACTGCTTTTTGCCCTATGAAATGTGAATAAGTAACTAGATTTTCATGAAATTGACACAGTAGCTGAACCTTATTTTAAACTCTGTTTGGTGGAAATTTGGTTGAAAAATTCGATTGGTGCTGCCAGCTATGGTAATTTTTGTGTCTTTGGTTTTGAAAATTCGCTCAGGAAAATAAAACGCTTTGCCCTATAGCTTCCAGTGGAGTCATGAAATCAATACGAGTTTCATACAATTATAAACATTGTATTGTAACCTAATATAAACATTATTCAGGCCAAATTTGGTTGAAAAGCCACGATAGGGTTGCCAGCTATTGTTGGTTTTGTGTTTGTTTGCAATATCTTTGTTAAGCGGTTTTATCGTAGAATTTTCAATTGGTAATGATATTGTACTGACAATAAATAGCAAATATTAAGCTTTCGATTATTTGAAAAAACTCGCTGCAGGTAACCCTAAATTTCTTTATACTCCTAT
This sequence comes from Nemotelus pantherinus, assembly GCA_963978885.1. Classification (NCBI taxonomy): domain Eukaryota; kingdom Metazoa; phylum Arthropoda; class Insecta; order Diptera; family Stratiomyidae; genus Nemotelus; species Nemotelus pantherinus. The sequence continues at coordinate 224,114,641 of OZ022263.1, read as the reverse complement.
ATCTTCGAATGTAATATAACAAGGTGAAGCAGATGTGATATATTCTTGGCTTTGATACTGGCGAAAGGTTGCCAGCACGAGTCGGTTGTGCTACCTTTGTATCAATAAATGCTTACAGTTACTATTCATACCGGAAACATTTACAATGAAAATAAATAACCAATGTTTCAATTCTCAAAGTTCTGCAAATTTTTCGGATCGCAGCCCCAAACACCAACTTCAGTTACAGTGCTGCAGGCACTGAGCATTTTCTTCATTGATGTTATATGAGATGCTGCTTTCAAAATTTTGTGAAATAAGCAACTGATAACGAATATAATAAACCCGTGTTTTGCTCTCATAAACTTTTAAATTCATGCCAGTGGTAATATCTGAAACCTTCTACCATATGAGTTATAATGCATTCTTGAGACCAAAGTAAAACGTGGCATTTGAAACAGTTTGGCCGTAATAAGCAGCTCATGTGGTGGAATATGCACTCAAACCCTGGACGATTCTTCTACTGTTCTTCGAACATTAGTGTTTCTAGCGGTTCAGGTGCGCTAAATTTTTTTTCTAATTATTTTCTATGCTTTGTTGAAATTTGAGCACTGATTTTCTTTCTTTTCCAGTTTGTGTGTAAACTTTAGTTTCTTCAAAGCAATGTTTTTCAAATTTTTTGCGTGCAATGTTAGATAAAAATGTAAAAATCCACTAAAACAAACACTACCAATACAAATAAAGATAAAATTATCAAATATAATATGAATAATTAATTGTATCACTTAAATTAATTGTTTAAATCATATTACATTAATATTCGGTTAAATGCTGATATTCAATTAGCTTTCATTAGTATTTTGATAAATTTAGCAATAAAAAAAATAATTATTAATTATCTTCCAATCAAATTTTAGTTCATGTATGTCAAATCTATAGCTTTTCGGAGATTTAAAGTCAACAGATATACCTTACTGCTAATTTTTATAAAACACTCTAAATATTTCTTCTTCCTAAACACACTTTCATAAATATTCTTTTCAAAACTGTTACAAATTATTTCCACTCTACTTCAGAAAAATTTACAACCTAAAATTCATCAGCTAACACAAATATCGTTAAATTCTTCTAGCAGTTCTGTTCGAATAGACCGACAACATTTCCCACGCTATAAAATATTTATTATCCAACAACAATAAATTCGTTTTGTTGTTTGCCAACTAATATACATAAATTACTATAAAAATAATTTGTTTCTAGGTATAATATGGATTTTTTCACCTGCTTTAGTTCATCTATCTCACTTTCTAATTTTAATTTCTGAATATTTCGGAAATTCGAAACACTGATGATGCATTAAATGCATGCTTGTTTCTGCACATAATGTGTGAATTTTTCCTGAAAATCATTTCGTTTGAAAGAAACATTATTTTTGTAATGTTCTCTATGCAACTTGAAGCAAAAACAAATACGTATTTTTTACTAATGTTCGAAGAACAATAGTATTAAACTCGTTTCGCCGAAAATTCATATTTCTTTATATATATATATATATATATATCAGCAAAATGATTAAGGGAGATAATCTCTGGAGTGGCCGATTTGATTGAGCTGAAATTTTCGGAGAACGTAGATGTATATAGTAGGTAGGTCCACGACTTTCTCAAATTCAGATATTCTAAACTTTTTGGCGGCGGCGAGCGTTTTAGTGAATTTTGAGGTACTCCTATATATCCAAGCAGTGTAAATTTTTGTTAAAGAAAAGTATTGGGAATGAAAACTTATTATATTTTAAGCTCGTTTATGATAAAGAATTGGAAATTTTGAGCCGCGTGTGGGTGCAGGGTGCCTAAAAGTAGGCAAGGATTTTTTTTCAAATTTTGATTTGTCATTACTTCTAAGAAAAGCAATGGATCGTCGTGAAATTTGCAGAGCGTATTAATGTTGACTAAGATTAAGCACACCTGGATTTTCAAGATAGTGCGGGTAACCCTGTAGCTACGGCAGGCTGCTGAAAAAAAAACCTTCAAATCATTGACCTTCCTGAAAATTTTTTGATTTTTGACAAAAAAATCAGATCACTGATAAATTTTAACCTTTGTCCATCATGTCAAATTGAAATTTTTAAAATTCCGATTTGCACAAGAACGGCAACCCATCACCAAATTACCTCTATTTTTAGCACTCGAAAGTTCTGTTCACGAGAACTGACGACTGGATTATCCGATCATAGTGAAATTTACAGGACATGTTGGTATTAGCTAGGACCAGGTCTGATAGAAGTGATTTTGAAATGCGGGCAACTCTGCGCCAGTGGTGCCATCTTGAAAAATCACTGAGAAAAAAAACAGGTTTTTGGCCTATAACTTCCGATTCAGCCATCAGATTTTGATAAGATTCATCTAATACTTGGATCTTACTCTATGTAACAATTGGTGAAAATTTGGTTGAAAAATTAGAATAGAGTTGCCAACTATGGTGATTTTTGTCTCCTAAATCTAGCAAATTTGCTCAGCAAAATAAAGCTTTTTTCCCTATAACTTCCGGTCCAGTGTAGAAATCAGAACGAAGTTCACGCAGTAAATGGACTTTAATGTGAACCAAATGTCGTAGAAATTTCGTACCAAAATCATGAAACGGTTGCCAGCTATGACAATTTTTGTAATTTTGTTTAATTTCTTTACTGAGCGATTATGTCATTAGATTTGCAAATGGAAGTGATCCTGCAATGAAAATCAACAGCCAATATTAACGCTTTAAAAATTTGAAAAGTTTTGAGGGTGGTAACCCTAAAATTCTTTTCACCCGTATAACTTCCAGCGCAGTGATTCAATCGGAACGAAATTTACTGGTTGGGTTTAACTTAACGTGAAGCAGATTTGGTATGTATTATGCTTTGCTGTTGACACAGGCTAACCAGCATTAGCCATTTCGGTAAATATTACACCAACAGATGCTTCAAACAACGTTCTCATTTGCAAAGCATTTGCAATAAAAATAAGGAATTCTTTTTTAAATTTTTCGAGTTTTGAACATTTTTCGGATGGCAGCCTCAAACAACGTTTAACCGCTGAAACTTTCGATGAAATCCTGCGAAGAGAACGAAATTCAAAGGATACGTGGATTTGAGTATGAGCTTGTTATGGTAAACTTATTGCTGCTTCGTTCGGAAAGTGCTGCTAGCACTGAATTATATGTGTTATAGTTGAGCTTTGTTGCTTTGGATAAGGAATGGTTGATATGATTCTAAAAAAAAAAACAGTGTATTACGTCTTTCCACACTTTTTTGTCACTCAAAGATAATTTCTTCGAAAATTAGTTTTCTAGCGGTTCAGGTGCGCTAGAGTTTTTTTATTTTCATCCCGTAAAATTGTTTATTTCCACCATTCGAACCGTATGATGTAAACGATATCTAAATTTTCGATGATTGGTGGAGGGACAGTGATGCAGTGGTGAGGTGTTATGTGACAGGCTAAATCGATTTGGCTCTCATTCAATTTTATCTGATACATAGCAAACAGCATGATGTCATGTAGAAATAAAATAATAGTGTAATATTTATAAATACTTTCTGTGCTATAGATATTTTGGAAATGGGAATTTTTGAATATTTTGAGAACATCATTTTAATGTTGATTGACGAGTGTTGACAAAATTCAAAGAATCTTATTAATTACTGATCAAAATTGTTGAAGGTTGTGCTACTGACCTTGTTTGCTAAATAACTTTTGATCTTGAATGTTTCGAATTTCGGAAAATTGTTGGGAAATTTTCCTTTTGAGATATCATAGTATTTTTTCCTAAATTCATAAATTAAAACTGGTAAGAGAGAAACGGTATTAATTTAATTGCCACTGACTGAAAAATTGCCGTCTTTGTAAAATTATTTCAGTGAATGAGTTCAAAATAAAAGTACTTTTAGTATAGGCATTTATTTGAATTTTAGATACGATTATCTAAATAGTTCTTTGCTTGTTTGATTTACTTAATTTTAAAGCATGAGCATTTTTACGAATTCATTGAAATTGGCAGAAAAGTAACTTAAAACAATCCAAATCTGGTTGACAACTTATGTAGTTCGCTGAATGCCTATCATGACAATTTACGCATTTTAATGTTTATGCTCAGATTTCATGAATTGATTGTTGCTGTGAAGATGTTTCTAATCTTGTCATTTTGAAACTTTGATTATCCATTGCATGATTTTAGTATTTTAAGCTCATAGCCAAGGTGATTTTCTGGTACAGTTATTGCCTCACATTCAAAATATGCCTCACATTAAAAATACTCTTTACTACTTTGTGTATTGCATTGTTGTATGTGCAAATTCATCACTCAGCTATGCAGTAACACATATTATACATTTTAATCGTTTAAAAAACCTAACGATCTTTTCCACAGTAGGTTTGTGGAAAAGTAGGTTTTTTTTTGAATAATGTGATGTTATCTGAGCCGCAGCTATGAACTCAAAATCGACCAAAATAAATAGCGTCTATGGTCTGAAATTTTTTACAAAAACATCTTTTCAAATAGCAATTTTGGAAAAAATAGGATTAAAAATAACAAAATAATGATATAAAATGAAACAAGTTTTGTTTACCTAATCTATTCGCACAAGTCAAAAATCTTGATGTTCAGTCACCTAGAAAATACTTCTTAAAGCTTTTGAAGCCAAAAATGTTCATTCGTTTAAGAAATATAATTGAAGATGTCGGTATAGTTCAACTTCATATTGGATGCTAAATATTCATAGAAAAAACCTCCTCTAGAACGCAAATTAGAGATTGTAATTGAATGTAGGTACTGAGAATTCAAGATTCCGGCGAATACATGAAGACTAGTTAATCCATGCCCAGTGTCCAAGAATCTCGAATTTTCTGAAAGAAATTGGTAGAGAAAACGAATATTTGGCTTGAAGCAGCTATGTTTAGCATTCAAATATTTAATTACTTAAAAACAACTATTTTTGCTGTCGTGTGTCTTTTGGGTGTGTTGCCGCCTATCCCACCCTTTGCGGCTCTAAACAAAGTCGTATTGGGTTCGACCTACTTACTGCACGGCTTGGCACGGAGCATTCTTGCGCTCAGTTTCTGCAGCTAGAGTCTAAGATATTTGTGTTTGTACCAATATTAATGTCACTCATATGTTTCCAGACATCGCTCGCTTGAATTTCAGCTTCAAGACTCTTTAATAGCCAAACTAGTATGTATTTGGATGTGGGTCTTCTTCAAGTTCTCTTAGTTCTTATTACGAGCGAACATATTGCCTGCATAGTTTATCCTCCCTTATTTTTCCCACCTTAGTTTATCTTTCCTGATTTTATAACATCAAGACTGTTTAGCTCAGTAGTTACAAAACTGGCTGGAATTACCTATAACTTTACTTTGAGAAAATACCTGCACCAAATCAGAGATAAAATGAGGCATAGAAGTTATTTCTCTGCACTCATAAAGTATTCATTGTTGATTAAATCTCTACGAACTTCAATGAGGTTGCAATGGAACAACTTTATTTTACTTGATTAGTTGATAAATACTCTTTTTTCAGTGAAAATCAATTTTAAATAGTTAATCCTTAATTCTTAATTCAACCCAAATTGTGTCAAAAGTTTACTAAAATCGTGAATTGTGATGTAAACGAAATAGTCCATTACAATCTGTGAAATTGCTTAAATTGCAATATAAATTTTTCCATAATTCCTTCATCCTTACCTCAAATTAATTAAGACTAAGTTTAAAGCTCAGCAAAAAACTCATTTGTTTTAGAAGCAATTTGTACGATAAAAAAAGATTATACTACATTTCTGTTGGTGAAATGAATGGAATAAAATGTATGGTGACCACAGTTTAATTTGTTTTTGTTCATAAATTTAGTTCGATCACAAGAATGAATAGAAACCATAAAAGATTTTAAATTCTAATTTTGTGCATCTTTATCGAAACCATTTAAACCATAATGATGGCCGCCACCACTTTAAGCACTTTAGTCGGAGCCAGTGGCTTTTTGGTTCCTCTTGTTGAACATAGCTTTGCGAAGTTTTTCTTTAGTGAATAAAGGAATATCCTCCTGATGAAGTATGAGAGCTTTTTCTACATTCACGAGATGCACAGAGAATCGCCACGATTTGTTCCAAAGTATTCGCCTCTATCTTAGCAGCGGCTAATTGTTTCCTCGCTCCATAGATTCCGGTTCACGTAATCCCAAATTGCGTGCCACTTTTGGTTTTCGCTCTCTTTTATGGCTCTTTTTCGCAACTTTGTCTTCTGCAGGAGTTTGCTTTGGTCGAACGATAGGCAGCTGAGGTCTACGCCTGAATGCTAGGGCTTCTTGTCTGTTCCATTATACCTTCGATCTATAAATAAACCTGTTGCTTACCGGAAGGTGGTCTCTTGCGTAGCGTCGATGCATCGCAAGGTCCTTTGCCATGTATCTGTTTCTTTATAGTCTATCGCTAATCCTACTTGACTTGCGTTGTGCTCGCCAGCAACGCTGCTATTAAGCGAATTCAAGAGCTTTCTCCTGTCTAGTCAAGACATATTTCAGCCAAGTATTTGTCGAATAGTGTTCCGGATGCTTTGACTTTCCACCAATAGCCAGAATGTGATGTAGCTATGATCACTTCCAAAGTACTCCTTTATCCACCTCGATGCACTCGTCATATCTAACAATGCTTCGGAAGCAAGAGTTATCTCAGGTATAGATTCGATAATTCCCAGCCTGCTATACGTAAGTATTGAGCTCCTGTTTAGTTAATGACTTAATTCACTCTTGTAATGACTCAGATATTTACAGTTATATCAATCCATAACCCGATGTCCGTTGGTTAGATTTGAATCAAGAACCAAAAAGACTAGCAGCTGGTGCTATAATTACTCAGCTACACAAGCTTCGTCCACGCACCATAACATAATCATAATTAATTTCAGAGTAACCAATCATTTAACTTAAATCAACCCCAAAATAATACAACTAATACAATACTTACACCCAATTAAAACTCACAATACTGAAATTACAATATAGAAAGAAATATTCCCATGAATTTTTCAAATGTCTCGCTATCGAAATTTCGTAATTTTACACCTTATTAAAATTCACTCATTTGCTTGCCTAAAACCATCTCTCGTCATCCAATTTACAAACATACAAACAATTAGGTATTTTCTCTCCAAAATCCAAAAACCACCGTGGTACGAATCTTTTCTCATCTCCCTATCTCTCCTGTTCTCTGTTACAGTTCCGTCCAAATCATAAATCCCCCAATTTAAATCCAACCGACCGACAAGCCAACAAACAAATCGACTACCAGGCCATTATCCATCTATCAGTAAATTATGATGGTAATACTTAATTGAGATATAAAATTTCTTTGGCCTAAACTTTCTACCGTTCGAGGTCAGGTGAATTTAGATCGATTCGAGCGTCATCGTCCTGACCATCGTCTACTAGATAATAGACAGAAGAGATAAATATCAGATTTTCATGAAAACATCAATTACAGGGTGGCAAGGGGTTACTAGTCGTTTGAATGAAATTGAAGTACTGCAAAGGGTGCTACGAAGTAGACCGACGATACTGTCCAAGAATTGATGAAAACGAAAAATATCGTTTTACATTTTACCCTTTCATTTTTGAGTCTTTTAAGTTTTCAGAAATCAGTGAAAATTAGGCTTCTATTCAAAAACATATTTTTAACAAGATGAAACGTTCTGTGAAAAAAAATATCCAAAAAACTATCTAGTCTAAATCTTGATATTGGCGCTGAACCATTCTTTCGAGTTATTCTATTGGGAGCATTGGGAACGAAAACGAAATTTTGATACTGCGGAAAATACTCATTTTTCATCTTATCCTTCGAGGCAGAGTTTGATTTATTCAAAATATCCTGTTCTTTCGTCAAACTATTCATAAACTCAATTTGATATATACTCTAGTAGAATCCCTACTATCAAAACTTCAACTACCGACTCACCTGTAGAGTACATGCCCCAACTCGTATCCAACATCTTTCCCTAGATAAAGGATTTCCAACATACATACAATCAGTGAGCGCGAGTTCTGGAAAATTGCACTGAAAAGCGATTAAACGTGAAAGATGATTCCTATACTTTTCAACAACAAAAAAACTTTAGCTCGCCTTTCAACAGCCAGGTAAAGAAGCAATGCAACGAACAACTTTACGTTTTCCGCGTAGAAGAGTATACTCTCAGATATAAATAAGAGGTATCTCATTAGTGTTAAATTTAAAATGGTAAAGTGGGAAACATTATACTGTCGTTCGTCGCTTTGGTTAGACGACCGACAACCAGAATTTCGTATTGTATGAAGAGAAACCTACTCTCGTTAAATGTAAACGAGGGCAGGTCCTGGAGGTTAAGTATAATTGTTGGTATTCAGTAGAAAATGAAACCTGAAAAAAAGAAGTCAGATGTTTATTTGTAGTCAATGTTAAGCTTGAAAATTGTATAGAAAGGTTAACAGTTTCCTTTATGGTTTTTATGTGGTCTTCAGTCTAATGTTATTAAAGTAATTTGTAGAGTAACAGAAAGTTCTTTTCAAAAAAAAAAACATGAATAAGAAATTTTTCTGCAGTGAGCAATGCATGTATTACTGAGCTAAAAAAATTAAATAAGAATGGCTCTAAATGCTCTTTGTTGGGCAACAGAACCTTGAAATATTCTACTGAGTTTTTCTACAGCAGAGTTATTAAAAATTGGGAATAACTTTAAAATTGAACATAATAATATATACCAAACGGTACATAGCAGAAAAAAAATTGAATGGGCTATGTTAGCATTCTATATATTCTTTCACGTCTCACAACCAAACTGCGCAAGTGCCTTGAATTACGAAATTCAAGTATGCTCGAAATATACTAGTTAAAGTGCTTGAATAAATTTGTAGTGATAGTTGCAAACATTGAACTGAAATTTAAAGTGAGGGAGATGAAAATCAAGGTTAACTACCTTGCAGATGCAGATTATTGCATTAAATACATTAAAACTAGCAAACAATTCATAAAATAAACAGCAGCTATACTCAAAAATAAAATTGAATCTTTAAATCAGCATTTTCAAAAAGTCTTAAAACATATATATTTAGCGATACCTCATGAACAATAATATTACAATCGAAAATCACTTCAAACGTAAAGGCTCGAAATCAGCTCAGAATCATTCAAAAATGTTGCAATATTACAATCTATTGCTCACCATTTCTCTTAAGAGTCTTTATAATTTCTGATGAGTTCCATGCAAAAAAACTTTGGGACAAAAGCAAATATAACCCTCTAATCGAAAAATGTGGCAATTGTGAAGAAAACCATACTGTTAACTACAAAAATTGAAACATTTTTAAATGTCTGGAACTGAAGATGATGAACCATGAAACTTTAAATGATGCAGCCAACAAATCGGGAATCATGTTCAAAATCAATCCATTTACTTTTCAAGTAATCAAATTGAACCAATTAAACTAGTTTTGGACAAACATCTCCAACTTCCGATCCACAAGCAATAAATAAAAGATTTCCTTCGATTTCAAAAACAATTTTAAGCGCCTTAAAATATTTGGGGACAAAGATGGGACTAATCAGTTTGCTGGTTACAGATATATATAGGTCATCCATTAATTCGTACAATTCATTCTTATGTATAATTTGCCATGAGCAGCCAGTCAGCAAAACCCGTAACCTGAGGCATATACATCAAATGAGCAACCAATGTAGAGACCTACAGAAGCTGATAAAGCTCTGAATATTATTAGCTGTAACATTTTATAAGAAATATTTTCTCTTCCATAATGATAAAAGCTATTTCTTGGTATTTTTGCAGTATTAAAATACCAAAGCTTAATTTAAATATAGCTTCTTATGTAATAATTGCACTAAACATGGTGGTAATTCTTGTTAGTTTTAAAAGCTCACTAACTAAAAAACTCTTGTTAAACATTTTCAGAAAACGTCTTTATAATTTATTTTCTCCAATACGAAACCTGATGCGACAAAAGATATCTACACTTGACCTGCTTCATTTAATGAATAATATCTTTCACCCCTCTTTGATCCTGTCTTTTTTTAACAGATACCATATGCCAAGAAAATTTAGCAAAAATTAAAATCCTTCTTAGATACGACACAAGTCTGAAATCAGTAAAATGTGCAAAAAATTTCAACTGAGCACAACTCAAAAAATATTTCGTAGAACTCATTATTTTAGTAGAACTCAGTAGACAGTTGATGGCCTTTTTTGAATCTGCAAAAACATGAAATATTCACTAAAAAATGCCTACGGACGCAAGTGTGACAAAAAAGTGTCCACAAAAACTAATCAAACTTTGGACGGAGCCTTATATATAGTTGCAGCTATATCCGATTAGATATATTTTACTTTCATACTTTTTTGATGCCATTTTCATAACTTGATTATGCTCCAAGAACATGGAAAACTATTTTTTCCTTTACAACTTCCCAAACCTGGAAAATATTTACCTAAAGCTCAATCACACAAGCTTAAAATTTTGGTAGTCAATCTGTCAAAAATTATCAAGAATATGGTGCTCAAAAATGTCTCTCAGTATTTGAAGTTTACGGAACAGCATCAAACATAAAAATGGTAAAATTTAAAGTACTCATATATCTTCGCTGTTTTCCCAGATGTAACTCAAAAATTTGACAAAGTCGGTTCTAAAGTTCTATTAAATAAATATTTTATCTTATTTAACTGTGTCCATATTCCAGATTTGATTTAAAATCTTTCAAATTACCAAAACAACAAATGCGTGCAGAAGTACCACAAAGTAGCGTGCTGGGACCTATGATTTATATTTTCTTTACATCTGGCTTTTCTCTACGTGGCCCTAGCACCACAGTATTTTATGCATATGATATTGATATTTTTGTGCCCATACAGTTTTATATATTTTGGTTTTATATATTTTTGCATTGTCATGATATGAGTATTTGTGGAATATGAGTAGAGAATCAAAATTGACGGTACCATACTGCATTCTTTTTCTCTTCAAGCCAGTATAAACTTTATATGAGCATCCTGAAGTAACAAAACCAAATATCAATCAAATGAATGGAAAGGTCAACATGATTTTTTAACCATGCAGTAAGAGCTTAAGTTTATAAATGTCGAATAAATGCTTATCAGTAAATCATAACGCTCTTTTCGTCTGAGCTCAAAAGTGATAGTATAAAAATATTTTCTACAAATACTTTCAGTCCATAGCAAATAAAACTTAAAATAAGTCAATTAGCAAAAATGAGCTATATAGAAGCTATAGAAGCTATTTCAATGATGAGCCCTTTAGGATACACCCGGAGGCTCGCGGTGTTTTCATTAAGTATATCTTTACAGAGACCTACGAATTGAAAATAATAATTTAAATAATTGAAAATCAAGACAACGACTAGGACTTTCCCAAAACTCATTTAAATATGATAAGCAAATTCCTCTTGTTGTTGAAAAATTGACTACCGTACTTCAAGGTAGTCAATTTTTTTACTTATTTTTACATGTTGACTATTTTTCCCACCATCATTACTTATGTAGAAACTTTATGTCATTCATAATTCCTTTATGAAATGAAAGATTCCGTTTGGTGATATAAAAGAATTATACGAGCATTTTATATGTGATCCAGTCATTAAATGTTGTACCGGCTCATGAATTCATGTCCAAACGCCTCCCCATAACTCATTTCTAATTTTTGACTACTTTTTCTTCCTGCATTCGAGTCCGTATCTAAAGATGCGAATAATGTCAAAAAGCACTAGAAGGAAAGCATGTTTGTAGCTCAATGATTTGGGTATCACTGCGCGTTATGATTGAAGTAAAACAGGCTGTAAAGTAGATTTGTGCTGAATATGATTACGGGGGCTAAAATAAGCAAATTAGTGGCTAAGAAACTAAACGAAAATAATATATGGATATCGATGGCTGAATTAGGTCATATATCAACACAATTCCGGGAAGGAAAACGAAATGCTGGTCGAGTGTCCTGGAACATTGGAAAAGATTCGAATGAAAAACATGTTTCGCTTATAGTTTATCATGTTGAACATTCTATCCCTGTTTTTAATCGAATTAGTGAGATATTTCATTAAACAGATCTAGTGAAACTATTCAATCTACAGAACTGTTTTGCGTAAGTCCATTACGTGCACCTAGTTTTCGAATGAAAAGGGCTCGAATAAGAAAAATGTCAACACTCGCGTCAAAGCTCATTAGCCAGCTAAATTCAATAAAATGTTATGCACGGCCTTGAACATTCAACTATTCTTGCCTGGGCCCATAAATCGAAATGAAAAATCCTCAGTCTCTTTTTGAGACTCATAAATTTATATATGATTCTCGCAAACTATTCAAGAACATAAATCATATAAATCCCTTCAATTAATAAAACGAATTGCAAAAACTCTTAGTCTTATGTCAAACAACACAGACAACAAATGAATAACAAATTTCTTCAAAACATACAGATGCTGACAGATGTCCACTGTGTTTTTCACGATCAGATTTTATGCGAATCTCCTGAAATTTATTTGAGAAAAGCTCTTAGCTATTTGTCTCTGCGATAATATAGCCGCATACTTTATGAGCATTTGTTGGCTTGTTACTAATGTTCGAAGAACAATAGTATTAAACTCGTTTCGCCGAAAATTCATATTTCTTTATTTATATATATATATATATATCAGCAAATCGGTTAATAGAAGTAATCTTTGGAGTGACCGATCCGATTGAGCTGAAATTTTCGGATGTCGTAGATGTATATAGTAGGTAGGTCCATGACTTGTTAGAATTCAGTTATCTTTAACCTTTTGGCGGCGGCGGGCATTTTAGTGAATTTTCAGGTACTCCTATATTTCCAAGCAGTGTAAAATTTTTGTAACAAAAAGTATTGGAAATAAAAATTTATTATGTATTAGGTTTGCTCATGACAAAGAATTGGAAATTTTGAGCCGTGTGTGGGTGCTGAGCGCCTAAAAGTGGGCAAGGAATTTTTCTCAAATTTTGATTTGTCATAACTTCTGACAGGAACATTCGATCATCGTGAAATTGATAGAGCGTATTGATGTCGGCTAGAACTTAGCACACATGGATTTTAAAGACAGGGTGGGTAACCCTGTAGCTATGGCAGGCTCTTAAAAAAAAATCATTCAAATCATCGACCCTCCTGAAAAATTTTTGCTTTTTGCCAAAAAACTCAAATCATTGATAAATCTAAATCTTTGTCCATCACGTCAGATTAAAATTTTCCAAATTCCGATTCGCACAAGAACGGCAACCCATCACCAAACTACCTCTATTTTCAGCACTCGAAAGTTCTGTTCACGAGAACTGACGACCGGGTAATCCGATCATGGTGAAATTTACAGGACATGTTAATATTAGCTAGGACCAGGTCTGATAGAAGTGATTTTGAAATGCGGGCAACCTTGTGCCAGTGGTACCATCTTGCAAAATTACTAAGAAAAAAAACCGGTTTTTGGCCTATAACTTCCGATTCAACCATCAGATTTTGACAAAATTCTAACAATACTTGGATCTTACTCTATGTAACATTTGGTGAAAATTTGGCTGAACAATTAGAATCGAGTTGCCAGCTATGGTGATTTTTGTTTCCTAAATCTTGCAAATTTGCTCAGCAAAATAAAGCTTTTTTCCCTATAACTTCCGGTCCAGTGTAGAAATCAGAACGAACTTCACGCAGTAAATGAACCTTAATATGAACCAAATGTCGTAGAAATTTCGAACGAAAATCATGAAAGGGCTGCCAGCTATGACCATTTTTTAATTTTGTTTAATTTCTTTACTGAGCGATTATATCATTAAATTTGCAAATGGAAATGATCCTGCAATGAAAATTAACAACAAATATTAACGCTTTAAAAACTTGAAAAGTTTTGAGGGTGGTAACCCTAAAATTCTTTTCACCCGTATAACGTCCAGCGCAGTGTTTCAATTGAAACGAAATTTACTGGTTGGGTTTAACTTAACGTGAAGCAGATTTGGTATGTGTTTTGCTTTGCTGCTTACACAGGGTAACCAGCATTAGCCATTTCCGTAAATATTGCACCAACAGATGCTTCAAATTACGTTCTCATATGCGAAGAATTGGCAATAAAAATAAGAAACTAATTTCGAAATTTTCCGAGTTTTGAACATTTTTCGGATGGCAGCCTCAAACAACGTTTAACCGCTGAAAATTTCGATAAAATCCTGCGATGAGAACGAAATTCAGAGGATAAGTTGATTTGAGTATGAGTTTGTTATGGTAAACTTATTGCTGCTTCGTTCGGACTGCCGAACGGACGCTTCGTTCGGACTACTTCGTTCGGGTTGCCAGCACTGAACATTTTCATCATTTGTGTTATAGTTGAGTTTTGTTGCTTTGGATAAGGAATGGTTGATATGATTCTACAAAACAGTGTTTTACGTCTTTCCACACTTTTTTGTCACTCAAAGAAAATTTCTTCGAAAATTAGTTTTCTAGCGGTTCAGGTGCGCTAGAGTTTTTTTTTTATTTTTATTCATCGCTATTTTGTTTTAACTTTTTCCGTATTCTCGCTCTCAGTTAAAACGCGTACGTAGTGTTCGATCAAATGTCTAAACAACATAAATGCATAATCTTTTTTTAGCTATATGTTAATTCTTATGTTTAATTTTTTTACAGATTGATTTATTTTATCTATAATTCATTGCTTTATCTTATTTTTAAATATAAAATTCTAAAGCTAGTAAAACCCCAGCTATAGCTTATTTTCTATACAACATCTATTTTTTGCATTTACACAAAAATTTATCTCATTTCTACTGGTTGATTTTAAATCACCATTCCACTTGGGAAAACATCAAAATGTTTCAGACACCTACACATTCATTCACATCTTGCGATCTGAGAATAAGACATGAAAACTACTTTTCCATATTATTCTTTTCAAAAAATCCTACTCATTTGAAATTTTCACACGCTCGATAATCCTCTTTGCTAATTCCACATTGAATTTATGTTTCGCTTTCTTATTTTGATTTCATTGGGACTTTTAACAGGTTCAAATGGATTTTCCGTGCCAATAACATTGTTGCCACTGTGATGTGTCTTTCCTTTGTATTTATGTACGAGTATATAGAAAAACCAACGGTCAATATCAATTAATTGCCGGTTCGTGATCCAATATGTTGATGAAATAGAATTTGGTCTAGTTTTATGTTAGAATGGTCGAGCAGTGATGTGTTGTTTCCATGAAACATTCGATTGAAATATAAGAAGGGGTAATAAACTTGAAAAATTTGAAATTTAATGATGTATAGTTTATGAATAGATTTGAGGTTTCTTGGGTCTATTTTTGGTTTCGATCTAATAAAAGCTCTTAGTTTTATTACTTTGTAGCTAGTATTTTTTTTTGTATATCTGCATCCTAGTTGTTGCTACTAATCATCTAAATTAAAAAAATTTTTGTGGCTTTGATCTTTTTGTGCGCCAAATATTCCAAATATGTTAGTTGATCAAACAATTCAATTAAAATTTTGTGCGACTAGTAAAATAGAGGATATCCAATAAAAAAATGCCGCATTTTAACAGATAATCAACGATTGCACGCAAATAACCAAATTTTATTTGGAAATTGGAGAAAAAAATTGTACAAACTGTTTCTCTAATATAGACTTTTTAGTCCTGGCCCTGAAACTTGATAAAATTTGGCACAAATTTTAATTTGGTGGTTTCATGCACCACCAACGATGCCCCATTTACCAAAGTATACATTTAGTTTAGCCAAATATTCTTGGAGGTCCCTATTTATTGCATGCTTTCAACTTTAGACTGATTCACTAACGATTAGTGATAAATTCATTATACATCACTGGTCCTGCAACACAACCTTGTAGCACTCTCAATGCTCTTCTTCTGAAGTCTTCCTTCAGTTCATAAACACAGAAGTAGAGTTTCGATTGGGATGAAAGATTGCAGCAAGTCATTTGACCTGTCTTGAAATCCAAACTTTATCCATTCGAACATAAGTAATTACCTAAACCTAGTGAGCCTTACTAGTTCATACTTACGCCTAAATCAGATTCTGAGTAAGCCCATAATAATTGATAACTTTCTTCCAAATTCTTTCAGTACGTTTCCGCATGATAAATTGCAGAGAAATTTATTGGAATTTGCTCGATTGATTAATGCAGCCATTTTATCCACAGGAACAGTATTGATTAATTTTTATTGAAGGTTGAAGAAAAAATGATTAGACGGTATCTGAGCAAAACACTAACGCTTAAACATGCCAGTTATTTCAGAAATGATTTTCCTATGATCATGGACATTCAACATTAGGAACATGTTGTGCTATCACATTGATTTTGCTGCGACCACACACGAATTTCAGTCCATGGTAGCTCTCTTTACGAGTATATGACTGGCAAATTCTATTAGACAGTTGGCCTGTCAGCTCGTTTGGTTTTGTGCCTTAATTCGATCACTGCTTATATCAAGTTGACCTTCTATCATTGTTTTTGAAAGACCCGATTTTTTCGGGTGGATCTATCCACCAAATCAAATTGGAAATCTATGAAAAGGATATATGTAAATTCCACCAACCAGTCCTCTTACAAGAGTAAAATGAAAGGAAAGAAGAAGAAGTGCTGGAGAAATAGTAGCTTAATTTCCCCACTAGGAGCATTTTAAGATAGAATTGCCTCTGTGGAATAAAATTATCGCACCTCACGCTTCGAAAGCGCCTGTTCCATGAGATGTTTCCCCTTTCATTCTTCCTTGCTTGCGATCCCGGTTCCGAACCCTTGGCTCAGAGGTAGATGGACAATCGAATAATTGATATCTGTTGAAACAGACATACCTTGCACCAAGAGCTCTCTCCTAACCCAGGGGTCACAGCAATAGGTGCGTTTTTTATGTATCCGGAGAAGTGCAGGATAGCGATTTGCACGCGAAACAACAACAACATCAGTGGTGCTCGTATACGTACAATTTGTGGAACGTATGTATTATATATAATAGTTGAAATTTTCAAAAATTTCTATGTCACCCTGCCTACCAGGATAAATAGTCCTACATTTGGAAACGGCGTTAGTTATATGTCTGTTCGAATTTTGAAATGGCAACTGTCAAATAGAAATAAACTTGCATGCTGCTCTGGATCCTTTTTTTTTGCATGCAGGATACCTCCTCCACACTGGATGAAAAAAACGCAGCTAATGTAGTCATACCGTTACGAGCTAGCAGATCATTAGGAATATATGTTTAAATTTTGTTCATATTTGTTCGGAGGATTTCGTGAGCGTTGAATGTTTCTTGGTGTCCTGATAAATTTTGCCTTTAATTGAGAGCTTTAGACACGATGTACGTTGTCTATGCTGATTGAATGATAAGAAGGGAACCATGATCACAATTCAATAACCTTTACAAATAAAAAATGTTTTTCGTTAGAAGTTTCATTTAAATCTAGTGTTTTTCACATGTAAATATAACAATGAGGACAATATTTATTAGCATCTTATTTTATTCTAAATATTTTTTTGTGGATACACTTACAGAATACACATCTTTCCACATACAATCCACAATTCTCCACAAACACTTTTCACTTCCACATACATCTAAATTTTATCTGACAAAAAGGTTAAGTAAAAAATGTTCTTAAAAACTATTTTAAAAAAGTGAGTTTGATTTTGATCGTTATAACGAACGTACAAAGCTTGAAGTTTAAAAATGATGAAAAGGAGATGTATTAGAATTTGTGCAATAAAGAAGATTACTGATTATAACACATTAACGTATTATTACTTTTAGGATTAAATCTTTAAAAAGATTCTATTTCAACTTTATATCTGACAAAAATGTTTCCAAAATATCCCTCAAACTTTCGCTCAAAAATTTATAATACACCATACTTTATGCTACTGCCATTAATATTCACTAATCTCACTATAACTTATCCCATAAATTAGATCCCATCATTTGTTTTTTGCTCATTTGAACTTTTCCATTTTTAATTAATCCTCGCCCTCCAGAAAAATGAACGACAACAGCAGCACTACAAAAATAAAAATCCAACCAACCAACTCTCATATCTAGACCAAAACCGGTGGTTTAGTGACAAATGCATCAGCCCAAAAAAGAAATTGTCTGATCTTTAAATAGCACCCATCTTCGTTAGCCTATAATCAAATTTTATTCACGCGGTCGTCCACGCGGACCATTACAGTATTCAATATATTTTCATGCAACACACTGCTGACACTGACATGCACCTTTCATTGGAAATTTGTTTTAACATACCACTGGAGAAAGTCAACGGAATTTCCCAATGAGAGCTTAGAGATCACAGAGAAACTAAGAAATAAGATTTTTTTTTCAATTTTATAGTTTGGGGACCTGGTGATCTGAAGCGGCAGAGATTAAATTTTAAAAGTCGAAAAATTTAAATTGTAACTAAATATGAATGTCAAAGAAAATTTCAATCTTTTTAATTCAAAATAAATTTATATAGGATAGCACATAATATAGTAAGGTCAAATGATTTAACGAAACTCTTGCAAACAAAATATTTATAAGCTGCAAAGGGCGCCGACATTTCTCAAATATATTTCTCAATAATCGACATCTATTTCCTGATGCAAAAAATATTAATTGACGAAATGAAATTTCGAATCAGAATGAATGAAAAAGAGACATATTAAAATTAATTAGTTATGTTAAAAGTCACAAACCAATCTAAGAATAGTTGGAGCTGTTTTCAAAAAAAAAATTCAAACTATTTTTTTTTCAGCTTTCTAAAGACAAGTTTTCCTATCGTTTATTGTGTCAATCTGTCAGTCTGAGCGTCGTCATTGGTTGGCACAACCGCTATAGGCAGTGATCGCACCAACGACTTCAGTCAATTTCGATCGATTTTCCTCAATTTCGCACTCTATTGTAAACCAATGAGCTTTTACTCAAATGTTTTTGCTGCTTGCTGTTGTTTTCAATGCCACTAACTTTACCAGAACTAAATGCCAAAAAACGCGGCTAATGTTTCATGTCTTGAAACTGAAAAATAGATAAAACTCTTAAATTTGAAACTTAAAAAGAAGAAAAAGTATTCCTCCCTCACTCGTTTGCTCTCATTTCTTCATAATTCATATTTTTTCTAACACTCTCCTTGCCCATAATTTTTCATACTTTTTAAAAAAACTCAAATGAAAACTTTGAATCTTTCCAAAAATACGAAGCAAATTCATTTCACCTTTAGTTCAAGTTATTTTTAAAGAGGGCACGACATAGAAAAATTTCTTCCCGTTCTCACTCATATCCAGACAGCGAAACGAAGCACATTGTTTAGGTTGCTGACATAGTCGCACTCGTAAATTACTGGAGGAGACGAGTTATTGTTGGCCTCGTTTACAAAATATACAAAACACGAGAATATTTCTGAAATTGTCGTAAATCTATGCATGATTGATATGCAGATTAGTTTGGTTGGCCTTTTTTGTGATTTTCGAAATGATTTTTATTTATTTGAAGTGAAGACGTACCATTTGCATAAAATTGAAGTGAGGGTATGCGTTGAAGGTTGAAGGTTGTAAAGTGATGATTGTTTCTTAATCTTTAGTATTCATTTACTTGTGAGGTGTAATTTGAGTTAATGTACATGTTTATTTTTAAACTAGACAAGGTTTGCCATGACAATGCATCGAAAAAATATAATTTGTTTTTTAGGATGATTATCATAATTGAAGAAAAAAGAAAAAAAATCCAAATAAAAATCCTTGATACGGAAACTATTTGAACAATACCGTGCAAAATATTTTTATCGGGTCATTCGTTGCAAACATTATATCATGTTGTTATTCAATGAGCAAGCTTTTGAATATTGTGTCTACTAAGCACACAAAAATTCAGACCATGTGGGGCCATACAATCTTGCAGCTACCAAATGGCAACATACTTGAACTTGCCCGGACTCACTGCAACGACCGCTTTCGTCCTCGGACCTTTCTCGACTTACGATTCGTTTATTGCACTTTGGCTGGTGGTCATAGCATTCCGGAGCTAGTCGTCTTCATCCGCTTCGTGAACGGCTCCGGGTTAATATGATCATCTTCGTCCCGTTAACACCCTGGTAGGCCTCAGAGTACGTTCTCAGTCTCGTCGCCATTAAGCTGATGGTGGTGTAGGTTCAGTTGAGGTGGACTCCTGATTAACACCGATCCGGCTCTGACTACTTGTCCCCATGAGGGCTTGTGCCAAACCTCGCATGGCCTGCCTGCTTTACATAGATAACCATGGGATCATTAAGGTGACTACACATTCGGACTTGAGACAGCGGCTCTGAGTGGGGACCCTTATAGCATGAAGAAAACACAAACCAAACACAAAATCGTCAGGCACAAGCCTGGCAACCAACCAAACTCACCCTCTATGGTAGGGGGAGGGAGGGGCTAAGTTAGCTGCGCCGTCGGTTGCAGCTAAAGCCTCAGAAAGTGGAGACATGGTGAATAAGCCAAGCTCTGCGGACTGAGGTTAAGGCTGCAGGGGTTCGTGGAGACATGGCGATCGAGTCAGCTCCACTCACTACTGGCACAGCAGCTAAGCAAGGCTTTGGAGACATGATGAGTTGGTCAGTTCCAGTGCCTGGCACAGCGGCTAAGCAAGGGTGTAGAGACGTGACTCCAGTGCCTTTAAAATCTTCCTCAACCCCTGTTTGAGACGGTTCCGGGGCTGAGGTCACCAAGCCTGGCCTTGCGAATGCCAAGAAGTCTGTTTGTGGTCAGTATGATGGGAAAGTTAAGGTAAATGAGCCAGCCCGACCATCAACAAGCGCTACCTCCGGTGCCGCTTCCTCTTCAGGCACATAAAGCGCCTCCGCCAAAAAATTTCGGGCTTGTGGAACTAAAAGGGCAGCCTTCAAAGTTCCTCAGAACTTTGAAAATGTCTCTCCTCATACTATGTCCGACAAGGACAAGACGTCCCTTCAGTGGGCAAAATCACTAATTGGGGAGCACGCTAATTCGCTCCCTCTACACCCTGGAGAGCTTCAGCTCAGAAACGACAAAAGTCGGCTGAACAGATGAGTCAGGGCAGGCAAAACTGCAAAAAGCAGAAAATAGTGACGGCTCCTACAGGGATAACTCGGCCATTTAGCGAAATGGCCAAAGAGTGCCTGGTTTGGGCCGTGATTGATGCCAGCAAGGGAGATGGAACTATCTCCCCCAAAAACTGGCTTAAGATCAGGCAGGCTTTATTTGGAGTCTGCTGCAGAAGGTCAGCTCGGGTCCACCACCTTCGGTGAACGATGCGGGCTGGTACAAAGGACTCAGGCTAGTTGCGTGTGGAGACCAACGATCAGCCGATTTTTATAAGCAGGTAATCTTCGGGCTGGGGGAACTCTGGCCAGGCGCCAAGACTAAGGTGGTGTACAGTGATGAGATTCCCAGCCGGCCTAGATGCAGGTCTTGGCTCGGTATGTGCGTGAGTGGAAAAAAACAGGCGAGAATGGACGAGGTGACCATTTACACTCGCGTGCTTGGCAACATTTGCCATATCTCGGGAGAGTGTGAATTCGGCTTTATACATATGATAGCGATTTCAAGATGTTAGTTGTGCTTCCATCCATGTAGCAGTTCACGGCACGCGTTCTTTTTTGTGTTTAGTATACCATTTGCGCTCACTGACCCTTATTTTTATTCTCCGTTGTTGTGTTCACTTAGGTAGCATATTGACCTACTGTTTGGTCCTACTGTTTGGTCGTATTTGAAAAATTTCTAAAGAATAGTGTATGTATTGCATCTTAATATCACGATGTAGCTTTATTCTTTTTACTTTTTTGCTGTAGATTTCCATATTGATTTTGTTTCTTTTTGTGCTCTTTTCCTATTCAGTTATTGATTTTCTGTCTTTTCAATATAACGAAACAAATAAGTAAATAAATAAGAGCGTCATATACGTAATACGTTATACGTAATATTCATTTTACCTTTGATTAGCTTCGGCGCCCAGCGTGGGTCCTCCAATGTTTGAGTTTTTAAGTTAGTTTTTATCCTAGATTTCTGTTTCGCTCAGAGAGCCAATTTTTTGGAATACCATTTCAGTGATTGCGAAATCCATCACTACCTTCCTTTTTGGAGTATTTTGCGCTGATTTGTGTCCGTATCTACCAACCAATTGTTCTGGTCATTTCACTCCTCAGTAATACATTGAGCTAAGGAGCTAGGGCTTTCATCAAATTGTTCCCGAACATAAGTTGATTGTAACTTATCCACATCTATCAATTTGGCTGCGACTTTTATCTTCTAAATATACTTAGTTGATGTTGCAAATAGCTCTCCTTGGAAACCCATAAGTCCTAATGAGGAATCTGCAGCTACCTAGGCTATTCATTAAGATTGGTATGATCATGTCTATTTGCGGTGCTGTTCAAGTCACCCAGTACAGTTTAAACACTCATACCTTATGGAGGCATCGAGAACGCTTCAAAATAATTTAAGTCAGCAGCAGGCACTTCTGTAGGGCTATGTTTTCTTATAGGAATGACATTTTAAAACATACTCGTACTTTAGACGAAAACATATTTAGCCTTTACCAAATCCTGGCGAAACCGATGATCGTAGATGACATTTTTTTTTGCTTTCAAGGACACATTAGGATGTAACCTTGTCTCGAACGAAAATGTTTAACAAAATAAATACAAATAATCATTTTCATTCCGTTTTTTAGACTGTTATATTAATTGCAGCATGCATGAGTGGAGGAATAATTATTCTCCATTAAGTCTTTCAATTTTCTGATACTAGTAAAAAAACACATCCTAAATGCTAATGGCAACCATTCCCAATTTTAATCTTGACCCGAAACTGTTCTTCATTTCAGCACTCGAAAATTACAATCTTCCTTTTTCCATACAAATATCCTTACAGTAACACTAAAATGCTCTCGATTGCACTTTCACACATACAGACAAACTTCATGGTGAAAACATAACGGTTAAAACCAGTAAATTATGTGTCGCACCACAGGGGGCATAATAAAGTTCATGCTTCCTTTGGAAGCTTACTATTAATCGTGTACCATGAACAAACACAATAAATTTCGAAAAGCAAATCTATTTCAGAGACGACCTTTTCATATACATAAAACACTCCTAAAGATAAATCCATATCTCATTGAGAGCAAAATGACACAGATTGCAATTTTTTCTCGGCGAGAAAATGTTGTTCAAATTTATATCGTTTTTTTTAAACTGCTTTTCCTACCCCTCCTACAACTCGGAAGTTCATCGTTGTCCTCGAAGGACATTTTAAGGATGTTCTCAATTTACTGGTTAGAGTACCGAATATCCTTGAAATTGAATGCAATACAATATTTTTTGCTTCAAAAAATCTTAAGTATACATGTGAATAAACCACGAAAGAAACACGAAACGGTTTCAGTGAGTCAGAAAAAGTCTTGTTGCGGTATCTTGACGATGGTAAAAAGCAGGCAAGCATCAGAAAAAAATCGTCATCATGAGGATACGATTTGCATTACAATACAGTGGCAGTTAAAAATGTGGGCAAATATGGAACGTAAAACTTTCAGATACTTTTTCTACCAGCTTGTTCGTTTTCGTCAAAAAACGAACCGTTCTATTTCGGTTGATACTACACAACGATTGACACGAAAATTTGCTTGATTTTGCAAATCCTGCGCTCCGGAATCGATTTACAACTTAAAACGTCTTAGGGAAACAAGACAATTTCTTATAATCCATATTCCTTCCTCAGCAGGACGCATTCACGACATTTTCCGTCATTGTTGTCATTTTGATGGCTCTCGTTGCTTCATCCACCATCCACCGTGTTATTATCACGCGATTGTTTGTCAAGCAGTTCCCTGGATGTTCCGCGGTTGGTTTTTCGTCATCATCGTCGGAATTGTGGTGGTGTTCGGTGGCAGCACCATTAACGCTCAATGAAAAAATATTTTTTGTATATATTTTTCGAGGATAATTTCATTTGGCCTGTTAGAGTTCACTTATCCGTTCGACATGCTGCTGGCATGTCACCGGTTTGTATGAGAGATGAAATCACTTAGTCGAAATCGCGACCGCAATTCAAGGACAATGAAAATGTTGGATGGTGGAGAGTGGGTTGGATCGAGTGAAATTTTAAATTTGCATTTTAACATTTGACGTCATTGACTTGTATTCATTTTTTATGATTGTTGTGCGTATACAATACAATAATTTTTATGTGAAATCAACTTTTGGTTGGGATTTTTAACGGGGTGATTTGGTAGACTGGCGGCATTGCAAGGTTTCAGGGCCTACGTTGCGTCAAAGAAGCTACATAGAGAACGGAAGGCGGGTTAATTGAAAATGAAAATAAAGAATCTGTGACTAATGAGTGTTTTTCGGTAGTAAATTAGATCATAAAATGGAAAATTCGGGGAAAGATTGAATGGATATGTTTTTAGACAATAGGGTAGTAAAAAGTCAAGGGTATGAAAATTGCATTTGCAACGGATATGAACTGTTATTTTGAATAAACTAGATGTTAACATATATTTTTGGTTATTGCCAATTAAGGAGCGGTTCAGCTGTTACAATACTGGATAAGAATAATTAGGAGTAAACTAGTCAAATGAAGATGGGGTGGCATCACCCCACTTTGTTGTTGCTTGTTAGTTGCTGTTTGGCAAATTTACTGCAAGGAGTTACGTCACAATATTATGGTAAGTTGAGTTTGATAAATTATATAAAATTAACAATACTCTTTTTCACGACTACTTGCATTTTTTTTTTTTTTTTTTTAAAACAAGCTATAAATTAAATGTAAACAAGGTGAAGCTAACATAGCTCTGCTTTCAGAGAAGTAAAAAGACCCAATATCAAAGCTGCCACAGAAATAGTAGCGATTCCCATGTTCTGCTTTCCTTTCCTAAAAGTGTAGCAACAATGCAGAGCCAAAGAATAATATGATTTAAAAAATGCACCAAAACGGCGAAAAAATTGTTTTTAGTGTTTAGTGCTAAGTTAACATTATTGCTCTGGTTCTGACCGTTTTTTGAAGTTATTTCTCTTATTACATAGCTAGTATATTTATGTGCGTACCAATTATTTCTATCATCAAAATAAATACTTAAATTAATATTAATCAAATATCAATATGCACATGACAAAATAGATAAAATTTACATCATAGAATTATACTACGAATATTTGAAATTCAATTATGACTTGTTCCCATTTTTGCAATCAATAAGAGCGTAAAACATAAATTTTAATATAAAACTAAATAAAAAATTAATTAAGCATGTGAATTATACAATTTTGCAGAAAATAATAATCATTACTTTAGAGGCAATGGCGACAAGTATGCTGATGATCCCGGTTGCTCAACCATTTGTCAGATTTTTGCACTTAATGCAACTAATCCCCACTTATTTTGTGTTTTGGTTATAATAAGTTTCGTCTACGCAGAAGTATTCGTCACTCATTTTATCCAATCGTTGACATTTCCCTGGAACTACACTGTCTTCTTCACTGCCTTCTTACGGTTTCATCACCGGTTCTTTTCCTTTCGAAAATCTCTTCTTCTGCCGTGTTTAATTGTTATTATAGTTATTTCTACTTTCAGCTATCATTTTTCTACCGGGTATCTTCTGAAAATCGAATGCAAAATGATCCTTCTGCTCTCCCTTAACGTCCATAGCTTGCTCAACATCTAGGCAGCCCTACATTATCGCAAGTCATCCAACATGTTTCACTGTGAAGTCAACAAATTATGAAGAAACCTGTCTCACTTCTGAACGCTCCTAAAAATTCAAAAGTTTAAATTGAATACTCAAACAGATCAGACTTGCACTATAAAATTCAGACAATTGAAGACGCGAGGCTATTTCACAAATTCGCAAACTAAAGCAAAATACGATTACATTAAAATTTTGTGAAGATAATATATTAGACATTTGTTTCAACCAATCGCCGGAATTAAGATGGAAGAGTTTTAATCTAACATTATCTTCGGTTGACAGTTTCCGATTTGTTAAATGAAAAATTGTCCTAATCTACTGTGATATCTTGAAAAGCAAGCGCCAGTGCTATCTACTTTTTGGTCGACAAACCACGCCGAACGGTGCCAAATTTATTAACAAGATAAGTTTTAGCCTCTGAACATAAAAATAATATAAATAAAAAAAAATGTTAATGCTATAGAAAGTTGAACTTGAGCCAAACTGCTGTAGAAATTCCATTATTTGTGCCTATGAAAACACATGAAAAGAGCTCCCGAATTGCAAGTCAATGATAACAGCCTATTCAACCTCCCCTTCCCAAACAGTTTGTCATTCCAAATATAACTTGTCGAGTATCTTAAAGCTTGGTCGATTTGTTACTATTTATTTACACCGCAGAGAACTCAAAAATCGATGTTCCTCCTGAAAGGAACTCAGATTTCTGATGAAGAAGAAGATATCTTGGCAGAGCTGCAAAAACAATTGCATGAATCAATAATGAAGTCAAGAATGCTTCCTATGCAAATTTCCCCAGGAATAGATTCCATTATATACCCATTAATACCCATTTCACCAATCAAATGCACTGAAACTTTATACAAAAAAAATACCCAGCGCTATAAATCTGAAATATTTGGCTAAACTGCTTCTAACTGTGGACGTGACTTAGGTTCTTCGAACATTAATGTTTCCAGCGGTTCTGATACGCTAGGGTTTTCTTTTATTTTTCTTATTTTTTTATTTGCTTATATATGTGCCTTTTATTTGAGTTATGCTCTCAATTTACTATTTACGTAGGCTGTTATCTGCAAAATTGAACTATGTATAAATAAATAAATAACCAAAAAAAAATCAATATCATATTTACCTCCTCCTCATCTGTCTATGAGACGCAAAAGAACAAAGCTTTCTGTTGCATGGTCTGTGAATGTAAGATCTACAGGTGCCGGTTTTTCAAACAAGGGCTTGTATCTATAGTAGAAGCCAATGTAGCCAAAGAGTCTTCAACAGATAGTTCTCAATTGTTGATGATCCAGATACTTTGTTTCATTAAGCAGGTAAAAAGGCTGTGGCGCACCCAGTTTAAGGTTCATCAAAGGGTGCCTCAGTTTTGATTCGTTACTCCTGGACAGTTTATGTATGATTGGAGTCTGGAGGACCTCTGCGAAGTTTCCGATTTGAAAGTTTCAAAAATGCCGCCAATCGTCAAAAGCTCCGCAGAGTAACTAAACCAAGATTTTTTTAAAGCTAAAGCTATCACAAAAGCAAGACAATATTGATATAACCACAATTTAGAAACGTCTCGAGGAGCTTGAGGTATCGTAGTCTAGGAATTTTTTCAGCGTCATCTTAGTCGAAGCAAAAGGTGAATGTCCCGGCAAAAGTATAGCAACAAACCAAGTCCACGAAAGTCATTCAAGCTTTCTTACACTTCCGCGAACAATTCGTAGTCAAAAAGTCTGACAACACTTAATTATTCGCATCAAAACAGTTTTTGGCACTAAGTTGATTACAGCATCTTATCCCGCATTGGAAGCGATCAATACACTTTCAGTGAATCCACCGACTAGTGGTATGCCTCCGCTATCGTACACTGCGGATTAGGTTTTTGATCACAAAGAACACCGCCTTGCAGGTGCATGATGGAGTGCATTTGTGCCGCAAAATCGAATTTTTGATCCATTGACATATTCAAGATCTCCCATTGAGGACTATAACAAAAATCTCAAAACTTTTGACGAATGCTCGGTTTCAACTTGGCCTTATTAAGCGACGCCTAACACAAGTGTAGTGCCTACCTCCGCGAGCTCATAGGAGCTTATCAGGGAAATCGGGTTTTTCGATTTTGTTCGGAGGTCATGTTATACAAACTTAGTCATTTAATTTACATAAATTAGCTCACTTCATACTTTCGGCATGTCTCTGGTTGCAACAACGTTGTTATTTCTCTCGTCTCAAAGAAATAATTATCCCCAGCAGTCTAGACTTTTCTGAAAAAGGGAGCAACTATTATATTGTAATAACGTCGACATTTTTCGTAAAGTATCTGGTCTATTAATACGACTTTATATCCATCCTTTCAACGTTCAGAAAATAGAAGTTTCAATTAGTAACGTATTTGTAATTGACCAAAGGACATCTCAGCAAAATTCTTCTAGCCTTCCATGGACAAAATTCTTCCAGCCTTTGATGGACTAATATCTTGCCCAAAACTGTAATTCAGTCAAAAACGCAAGATCACCAGGAATGTTAACAAATATTTATCAACTTTTCTGGGATTTCTGGCTGCAGTCGTAATACATTTGGGACTACTAAATATATTAATAATCAAATTTGCTATCCTTTTCCAGAACAATGTTTAGTCAATCCATATGTCCCAGATTTTTGATGTTTTAGTAAAGGAGCTTGTTTAGTATGATTTCGCGGTCAAATTATGCACAGTCTTTAAGGGCGTTTTGTTGATATGCGTGGTTCTCCTTTTGTTCTATGATGAATCATACTTAGGTATTTTTTTTTCAGAACTAGGTGAAACATAGTATCGAGAAGAACCATAAGATTGATGCAAGACTTACGACTCCTGAAGCTGCTGCTCTTTTTTGCCATCTCGGTAATAATATGACTTTTGCTACTGTTGTAGATGCAACAACATCAAATCATTCTGCTTTTTTTTCTTGTTCAACAAAAAGAACCAAACCAAAAACCCAGCTAAATACATTTTTTTACGGACTAACAAGACTTTCGTTCTTCATAAGTGCTGTCATTCAAAACTACAATTATGTTTTTCACTGCCTTTTAACAAACTTTATTCATCTAATTCAGCTAATCATCACATAATTTCATTTACAAATATGTTGACAATACATTTGAAATATACTGAACTTAACCTCAACCTATCGGGCTCAGACTCTTGTAAATAGCTACATACGAATGTCTGACAATCTATCAACATCCTACTAACCATAACACCCTAAATCATCACCGTGCTGCAATTCCTCGGAGCATTCCAATAAATTTTGTCACCACATCATTTTCATTTTGCTTCACAACTCATTTACACCATACCAATTCATAAAAATGTCAATCCACATCAATCCTCGATCCAAACAACTAATAAATTAAATAAATTCTGTGAAATAGATCACAAAAACAAACGACCAAGATGCTGGTCATTCACAAAAAGGAAATCAGAGCATCATGTCTATATGCATCATTATCATTAGTTCGAATTCTAAAGCAAAGTATCTAATCAAGGTTCGCGTTATGCACGCACATCAATTTACATGCATTCGTACTACTGCACTACGCACTTATCACTTTGAGCTAGTTTTCCTTTGAAGAAAAAAAAAATTATTAGCCTGGAAACAAAACAATTATCATGCATTTAACGATGACACTGTGGCATCACTACCAACGTCAAAGCTATTCAGCTCGAGACTTGATTATTTAGTGGACTTACTCGTTTCTTGTATGGAAGATTTATTTTTTAAGCTAAATATGTTTCCCGAATGAAAACACTCGAAGCTCTTGAAAAGCGACTGGAATAATTTACGAATCGAAAAAATATGTTCTTGAAATATGTAATTAATCATCGCAAGTATATCAATTTCATTAGATTACAAGTGTACGAATCTGAGAATAAAATTATTGAATCTATGAGAGCATTAGTCGAAAGTTCGGTTTTTGTAAACATGATTTAACCCTGTCCATAACGATATGGTTCTTAGTGATGAATCTGTGTGCTTCGCTTCATTCATAGCTACCAAGATGCATCCAGCAAAAAGTTCGACGACAGACTCAGAAATGATAATATACAAAATAATTTTTTCTTGCATTGGTATTGAAGTCAAGGGTATTCGAGATTAGAACAAATTATTTATTGTGGCGGCATGTCGGCCATTCATCAAATATTGCAAGAATAGAAATAAATAGATGTAAAGTGTTTAAAAACGTCGAGATGATCTCATTCAATTCATCTACACGCATTTGTAATATTTTCGTAGTGCGTTACGACGAGTACATGCTGTCATTAGCGCAAAGATTAAAAATATTAATTGCATAATTATGTATGTAAGTAGGTGAGGATGAGCTCTTTGGATTCGAGATAATTATTTGAGACACGTAAATTACTGAGCAGTTAGAGATGCCATTAGGTTAAGTTAGAGAGGTATTCTGAACTATTATATATAGACTTTCAAACGAAGTTTAGTAGATATAATGAGTTAGATTTTATCCACCGATCATGAGCGATTCCACTCAATGATGAGGGGTATGAAGGCGAAGTAGATTAGAGAATTATTGACAGATTTGTTGCCCGATCATCAACGCTTCCAATTAGCTTTTGATCAGTTCCTTAACGAGTTATCCATTCTCACATAAAAGTTTTATTTGCACTCACTCTATACGGCGTACGTCTCTACCTCTCAGTATTTTTTTAGCCATTTTCCAAAAACTATTCAACCAAGCCGGTTCATCTAGCAAGTTATTCACATGAATATTGTGGGCCTAGCCCAGCAGGAAGAAGGCTTGAGAATAACCAAACGGGTTCGAGCTACAATATGGAGATGAAGCATTTGCTTCATCCTACAGTTCATTTTGGTACAGCGTTTACCACGTCCAAGACAGAGTTTTTGCAATTACACTACTAAAGGACGAATTCAACTGTTTTTGATGAACCACTAAGGACTGTTGCAGAAAATTCTACAATAAAGATTAAAATTTGATATTTGAATGGTACACAGGTTTTCATCACTGAATTTCCGCTCGGTTTAAAAAACATATAAAATGGACTGAAATTTATATAAATGTTTTCAGTTATCAAAATGGCATCACTGAGAAGAGATGTTCGTGAAAGAATTTCGCGCATTTGGAAACAAAACAAGGATCGCAAAGCTAGCATGGATTCTCTTCAGCGACATTTTCAAATAGAGGAATACTTGCTGGGAATATTACGAGATTACTTGAAAGATCGCCATTTGATTTATAAAACAAATCAGGGAACTGTTCGCAAAACCATTACAGCTGGAGCAGAACAAGGGTCCATTCTCGGGCCAGACCTATGGAATATTGCGTATGATGGTCTCTTACGCCTCGAAATGCCGGAAGACGTGCTCTTGGTGGGCTATGCTGATGATATAGCCGCTGTCATCACGTCTAGAAATCCTCACCTCGCCCAAATCAAACTCAATCAAGTAATGAGAAGAGTTGAAGCCTGGATGGAAAGCCATGGTCTCCAGCTGGCGATCACAAAAACTGAGATTGTCATGCTGACCCAGAGGAGGATACCGACCATTATACCCATGACGGTTGGCTCGGAAGTACTGGAGACCAGAAAATCGGCTAAGTATCTTGGAGTGATGTTGGACTCGAAGCTAGCTTATGGAGAGCACATCCGAAAAGTATGCGATAGGGCGCTGCTGGCTGTTATCTCGCTTAGGAGACATGGCAAACGTTCAAGTAAACGTAAGCTCCTTCTGACGGTGGCTCATTCAATGCTGCTGTATGGCGCGGAGATATGGGCCACTGCGTTAAGGTTTGAAAAGTATCGAGCTAGGATAGTGAGCGTCCAGATTAGAGGAGCGCTGCGAATTGCAAGCAGCTACAGAACAGTTTCGGAAAACGCCGTGTTAGTGAAAGCGGGAGAAATCCCAATTGTTATATTGGCGAACGAACGTAGGGAGGTGTTTCTGAACAGAGCAGAAGTGCGAAGAGAAATTTTGGCTGCTCAAGCACGAGCGCGAACGCTTGAGCTTTGGGAAAAGCGCTGGGCATGGCGGCATGGACGATTAGGCTTATTTGCGCCTTAAAACCTTGGCTTAATCGCGACCATGGTGAAATAACCTTCTACCTGTGCCAGTTCCTATCGGGCCACGGCTACTTCAGGAGATAACTTCACAGAATGGGAAAAATCAGGACGGAGCTCTGTTAGTACTGTGTTAAGGAAAGTGATGACGCTATGCATACCTTTTGCATTGCGCTCACTTCAGAAGGGAGTGACACATGCTTTACTCTGCAATAAGCCCTGTGACGCCGGAGTCAATCGTGGAGATTATGCTACAGTCAGATGACGCCTGGTCAGCTGTGCCAGCATATGTGGAGCTGGTATTGCGTTTAAAAAAGAGGAAAGATATCACGCAGACTCCTGAAAGCCTGACAGAACGGAAGTAAGCCAATGGGGCACCTGATAGGTGAAAGTAGCACGGCCGAGTTGAAGTAATGCGAAACATCATATATAGTTGGCTCAATATTCGCCACAACAGTTCACACAATTTGCTTTTTCTTCACGCAATTTATAAGCATAAATATTGATTCCTTGACCAAAATATTGTCAGTTTTGACATCGAAGTTACCTTTTCTCGTGGTAGATGGGCCATTTACGAAGCAGATGAGACCATCTTGCAAATAGCGCAGATGCTTATCAAAATGCTTATCTCTATTGCAAGTATTCTTTATAGGAATTTCGAAAGCTCATTTTTTATTAATTGTTATATTTTTCCTGCTCATATTTATTCTCCAATTTATCAAACAACGACTGTGAAATCGATAGCTTTGGATGCCACAAATTTACGTTAAAATATCAATACACTGTAATTAAATGTAACTTATCATCTATAACTGTTAGATGTTATACATGACAAAAGCACTGGCGGTGCGTATGCACCAAGCACCCAATGAATGAAGATTGGTTGTAGTGTGAAACAGTTTAAAATGCGGTTACCGTATCATAAATAACAATATGTAGTTTGAGACCAACGAGCGCCATTAAAAGGCCATTTATTTAACGATTAAATAGCTGTAATGTAATTGTAGAAAACTCGAAGTAAGTAATTGAAGCAGAAATTCGGAAGTGTAGTTAATGGGATCATTTACGAACACCAAAAAATTTGTAGTCATTCACGTATATTAATTAATGTATCAAATAAATTTTGATAAAATTGAAATAAATATGCATAAAAATATATTCCCCTCTTGTAAATCTCATGCAAAAATATTAAAATAAATTTCTTTTATCTTTCCAGGTAAGCTTTTTTTGAGTTGATTGCTTCGGCCATATTTACATCTATTTTACGGTAAGTTCTTGTTTTTCAAAAAAAAATTAATGCTAAAGCCTTGGCAAACTCTAGTCGGATGCCAATTATAAGTTCAACATCAACCGCAATGGTTATCATGCAACATAACCACTTTCAGCGCAAACAAACCGTAGTTATTTATTATTCGCTAATAAATAAACAAATGACCACGCAAAAATCTCACTAAGTCCTCCGATAATAACATATCTATACTTCAATCCCATGAAACCGTTAACATTTCCGCATGCACTGCTTGCGCTTGCTGCTGTCTTTCGGGTAACAGAAAAGTATCTGGCTGTTTATTTGGTTTTGGACTCCGGAAAGTTCAAGCAGCAGACTTTATTTATTTAAGTTTTGATGGAATCGTTTCGATAAGTCTGAACGGAATTAGTCTCACCATTGTTTTAGATGTCGGTTTACTGGTTGACTATTTATTTTTGCTTGCTTTGCGACCATTTGCATGCCATCGCCCAAAGTAGCTACATTCGTAATTTTCGTTCTTTTCGCTGTGAATATCGTGACTTGAAATTAACTTCACGGAACCCAATTGTACAGTCGATGAAGATTCACTATCAAACATTTCATTTCATTTGGATATTAATATCAGTAGGTGGGAATTCGTCGAGGAATCAAACGTTTTGGGAAGGAGGTAGATAAAAGCCAGGGTTAATCGAAATCGAAATTATCCGCATAACAATTATATTAATTACCGCATATTAATAGTAAGCAATTATGGGGGAGTATTATAGGACATGAGATAGGGGATGATTTAGTAGATTGTTTCAAGTTTTCTCTATTGATTGAGGTGTCAAGTGGTATGGATTATTTCAGTGTTTAATCGATTCTACTACAAACCGCTCAAGGATATCTCCTAGGTTTGATTGATGTGCGTGTAATTACTATAAATACTTGAAAAAAATCATCATTTTCTCTTCAAATTTTCTAGTGGCGTACATAGGTCTTTATAGCTATATGTTTGGAGAACCGAGACAATACACAGTAAACAAAAAACTGAAAAAAAATCAATACCACCTCTATTGAATTTACTGACAAATTACCCAAATGGCTTATTGAAAAAGTTCATAAATTTTATTTCTACCTAGTTATTGGATATAAAATTTATTTTTTGTAAGTAATAAGTAATGCTTTGAATGAATAGCAGCTGAGTCTCAAATCTGAACTATTAACAGCTAATCGAGTATTTATAGTTCAACTTTTGCAAAAAGAAAATAACCTAGTCTGCATAAATTGAATTGAATTTAAATGGAGCATTTCGCTTGACTATCAACTCTGTCAGTAAAGATTTTATGACGATAATGCACTCAACAGCTTGTTGCTGACTAAAAAAACAAACAAAAATTACTTTTCAAGCATTGATTGAGCTTCAGTACACCCAAAACCAACTATTTATTTAATGCTCTGTAAGAAACTATTATCCCTGAATCAGGTTGTGGTGAACCTCAACAAGTTAATACTACCTTCGATCCAAATATTCATAAAAACACAAGGAAACAAAGAGTGATTTGAAATTTTACTTTCTATTGTAGCCTCTTTATTGCTGCTTGAAAAAACGGAACAGAATTTCGTTGATTCTTATGCACGATACATCCATCCATGGTAGGTTGCTGGGTGTTCACCTCCACAATTGACGCATTTTTTCAATTTTTCACTTGATTGTCATAGCTTCCAGTGAAATAAACTGCATATCTATTGAATTATGTTAATTTCAAGCTGAAGTTTTTTGCAGGTCGGAGCTTTTGATTTGTAATTTCGATTATTGGTGTTCGAAAAAAATTGTGATATTTTGGTTTAGCAGCTCCTACAAAAATTTGTTAATAGCGTAGACTGAGCCATACAAGTGATTTTGTGCTTCCTTATTTGTCATAATTCACTGATCTTATCGCCATATACATATGTGTTTTCAGATGTCAAAGTTAATTTTGAGTCATAAAGGTTATTGATTTCTGATCATGGTTCCCTTCTTGTCTATAAATCAGCATAGACAACGTATATCGTCTCTAAAGCTTATCAAAGCGGAGAATAATTGATACGGGAAACTCGATCATTTTGCGGAATAAGCCTCCGAAAGCAGAATCAAATTGAATTGTTTTTGCGGGATGATTAAAATTTAAAAAAAATCAATAACAAATCAATAACCTTTATGAGTAAATTATTTCGATGGATATAAGTCGGAGATGTTAAAATTTGTCACAACCAGCGTAAATAGAAATGAATGATTTCCAACTGCAAGTGGTCACACCATTCAAGTATGCATTATGTGCTGGTGTCTGATGAGAATCAGTGCATGCTTTCGAAACCAATTTGCCAAATAAAATTTTTTATTTAAATTTTCAAGATAAATAAAATTTTTTTCAATTTTAATCATCCCGCAAAAACAATTCAATTTAATTTTGAGGTTATCTCTAGTTTGAGCTTATTATTATTTCATCAAACTAGTAAGTCAATTTGGCTATGGTTTTGTATGTTATATAAATTTGCTGTCGATAGTTAATCGTAACAAAGTGCTGATCTAAATTTCTGCTTTTTTTGTCAATCCATCGCCAAAAATATTATTATTATTATTATTAGGCTAAAATTTTGACGCCAAAAATTTTTTAAAAGAAAATAATCAATTCACATTCGAGTCATCCAAATTTGTTGATTGGTGACCCCAAAGGGCAAATAATTCAAATACTCGTTTTCCTTTTCATGAGAATGCTTGATTGAATTATCGGGATGAGTCGAAAAGAGGTGAGACAACATTTTTTTAAAAAAAATACCTATCTACTATGAAGAAACATCATTTTCCAAAAATTTTACTCCATCAGCACCTAAGCTTAGACTTATACTTCCAAAGAAATTTTCATAAGTTTGACACTTTAAGATGTTAAGCTGAAATTCCTATTCAGCATCGATGCCGATTTAGCGTGAAATCTCTCGAGTTTCATAAATTTTGGACCCCAGACTTGATTTTTATTATCAGATATTGAGCCCCATGAATGATTGATTTCTGTTATGTCGAAAATCAATTATACTAACATCAGCCATCGGAACAGCTTTGAAAACTACCAAGTGTCCAAAACTTCTAAAACTGGACGCAAGCACTTAACTTTCTAGAATAGAAGAATCTGTATTTTTGCGTCCATTGGAGACAGTGTTATATTTCTCTCATCATTTCAATATTGATTTCTCTTGCCTCATTTCGCTCATTTACTCACGTAGCATTTCATATGCATCTACCAACACATTTCATCATTTCCGAAATTCTTCCCAATAATTATTATTGAACTCTAATTAAGGGGTAACACCTATGTGGAACGCTGTTTTCGAGGGTGATTTTTTGCATTTTTTTCCGTACAAAATCAGCCGTAAAAATGAAAATTTTCAATTTATCAACAAAATCGTACGTACTTCCCTAGAAAATGATGTTGTGAAGCTTGCACCAAAATTTCAAATTGATCGGATACAAATTGGCTGAATAATCGTGCGGGCCGTATCAAAAAATGTGATTTCGAGAAAAACGCATTTAAAGTTTGAAAACGAAGGGCGGCTCTTTCACGTTTCTCGTTTTCGCTTTGTGGATTTATTGCCTTTTTTGAGGCAAATGTTGGTCTACTACCTGTCATACTGAATGGTAATTTACTAATGAGAAAAGTCGCTAACGGATACCTGTGGTAGGTATAAGGACTTTGGAGCAGAGCGTGCCGTACGCGAGCCGCATAGGCCCCGACCGCACGTTGGGGCGTCCAACGTTTATGCTCATAACTCGGAAAAAAAAATTTTATTCTTGAAAATAACTTAAGACGTTATTCTAGACATGTTTCCCTGCCATTTTAGCAAAAACAAACAAATAGATTTTTTTGAAATTTCTACATAGGTGTTACCCCTTAATAATTATTATAATAATTATTGGTTCTAATTAGTGATGAGCGTTTAATCGGTGCAATAAAATATCACAATCGGTGCAATAAAATAATCAAGTCAACAATCAAATCAAAGATCAAGTTAATCATTGTACCAACAATCGAATCATCAACCGTTTCAAGCAATCACATGTTGCGATAAAGTGCAGTATTTCAGTACTGCAATCGAAACAATCAGTCAAATATTCTTTCAAATAGATTGTTGATCTGGACGCGGACTTAATTGGACTCGAGTGTTGGACTCGATTACTGGACTCGATTGCTGGATTTGATTGTTGAACTCGATTGCTGAAATCGATTTCCGAATTCGCTTTGCTTGCTAACCAGAAAAATAATGTATTCGAGGTGTTTCAAGATCTTAAAAAATCGAGACAATTAAGTTGAATATTTTGCAATCGCAAATAATTAACCCCAATTTTCGTTTAAACTAATTCTAAAACTAATAACACCATGCAATTATTAACTCCGTATTTCAAACATTTTTTTTACCATACCGATAACGATTCTTGTACACAACTCTGTAAACACAACATTGATTAAAGTTTGCTCGCTTCTGCATCAAATGATTGTAACATTACCATATTTGGTCATGTCAAATCTTATTGGCTGGAACCGATGGAAATCGCGTGATGTTGAGCTGCAAGTACTGAAAAAGTAATTAACGGGTGATTTAGTCAATTGAACTAGAGAAGTTGAGCCTGCCCAGGGCAATTCAATATTTTTTCGGATTCTTTTTTTTTGAAAATTCAATTTTCGTAGATTCATCAGAAAATACGTTGCATTTCCGGGAAATTTTGTTAATTCACCGAAGGATACGCAAAAAGTATCATGATGCTGATATGATTGTGTTTAAGTTCGAAAAAGTGCTGTAGGATCTTCTGATAGTTTTTGAATTTAAATGTATTTATCGAGTTGAATATATATCATACATGTATGTTATGGGGAAAAATTGCTTTTTTATTTCGATCTTCTTTTGACGGTGATTTTTTCACACGACAGGAATGGGAAAGCTTTATATTGCATTTGTTTAACATGCGGAATCATCATCGTACGTCTCTTAAACAGATGTTGAGACATTCAATGATGCAGAAGTTTTGAGTGCCAGGACATGGGGACATTGAGAGAGACTGTGAAGCGGACCAACTTGGCTGGAACGCTTTTGTCGAAAGAGCTTTGCGATGAAGGCTGCTGAAAAGGACACTGTCCGTTTGGCTGGTATGCATTGTGGCTGGGTGCCCCTAATAATAATTTCCTTCGGAGCTGTAGATGCGATGAGGAAGAAAAAACAGTTCTTTACCTCCTGTGTGGGGGCCCGGTAGGTCTGTTCGCTAAGGCGTGAGGCCAAAAAGTGGCGTGCTATGGAGCCTGCGGGTTCGAACCCCGCCCATGGCTGTATGTGTGAATGCGTGTGATTGTCTATGAGAGTGGCAAATGGGTCCAAACTAGTGGCCTTATGCTGTCCGATTTCCCGGCACTCTTCACTAGCCTAACCTACCTCCTGTGTGAATGCCAGGCCCTCGCTGGAAGATAAATGAAGTTCCATAGATCTGAACATTTTGCACGGGTCGTTGCAAAGGACTTTAATCGATAATTTGTCAACAAGCAGTGTGAATGCGACTTTTGACTAACGAACAGAGATAAAGCTGTGTCAGTTTACGCCAAATCGAAGAATTTTTTTGGCCAAGGTAATGGTAGCAGATGTAAGTTAGGCATATGCTTATGATCCTGAGACGATGGTTCAGAGATCCTGTTGGAAAACGATTACCTCTCCTCGCGACTAGATGCGAAAAGGACCAGAAAGTAAGCCATTGAGCTCTTCCTTCGTCTCTACAATGCACCATGCCACCGTTTGCTTCTGATCGGTGAATTACTGGCCGAAAAAATGTTCATGTCTTGTTTCATCCGTTTTACTCTCTGGATTTAAAACCATGCGGCTTATGGCTCATCCCATGAATATAAATTGTACTATAATACATTTTGCAAGCTAATTAATGATGTTATTTCTATTCAATTTTTTCGAGCTGTCATAAATTTTGTCTCTTTCTGAACCTATAGCGAACAAAAGAAAAAAGTCTATTTCTGTAGATACAATTTTTGTCACTATATACAATCTAAAAATTGTCTGCTACCATATTTTTCTTAGCTGTGACTTCGATAGGTGATCAAATTAATACAAAACTTCGTCATCTGATCACATTCCAAACAATCCAAACAACCAGCATTATGCAATCTAACCGCCACCGTTATACAGTCCACTCATCAAACATTCATAAGCTCAATTATTAATTAGACCCTTATACAAACGCCACAACCTTAAATCAGCATATATTTCTTTCTCCAACCACAAAAAAACTCAACTTGCAATATTGCATATGGCATTCCTGAAAGCAAACAAGCCCAACGACTAAACATTATAGGCCGTAAGACGATACCTTTGTGCGGCCCAGGAGAAAAAACATAATTTTTAGCATCGTACATTATTTCTCAACTGTTGTTAGTAGAGCGAACGGACAAACAAACATAATCTAATGCGAGCAAAAATGACATGGCAGTAATCAAGATGATAATAAAGGTAGATGGAACTAACATTGGACCATGTGAGATCACGTTCACATGTGATCCATGTATCCATCGCTTTGTTGCTCATATGAAGTCTCATGCATGGAAGCCCGAGCTCGTTTGATTCTAAAACTGTTCGAAAGATCAAAGAACATCTTTTAGATTTACCTAGGCTGATCTTCCTACGCTCGAAAATCGTTAAATGGACACGTTTTTCAATTTCTGTCGATTAGAGGCCTGAGAAATACATTCAATTTAGTTCTTCCAAGCCTTTAGCAGTACTAGATCGTGTCTAGTTTGAAAGTATCTAAACGTTTCCCATGGACCATCCACAAATTACAGGAATATCTTTAGCTCTTTCAATTTGATTGCGCCCCGAAGAAAATGTATCCAATTTTCACGATTCACAGCTTCTTTTGCATCGACAAAAAGAGAATAGGTGTGCTTTTCTTTTATCACAGCATCAAATATGCAACTATTTGCCTATGAATGCTTATAGTCTCCCAACAAATGTAGATAGACAGACAGATAGATAAACAACTATGAATGTAGTAAAACCGAGTAGGTGGAATTTAAACAAGATAAATATTCACAAGTACATGCTTTTATGTGATGACGTCGTAAACTTAAACGCCGTGACATAATTGCGTTTTGATTTGTTCTTATTGGACTGCTGTGAAGAATAATTA
This sequence comes from Nemotelus pantherinus, assembly GCA_963978885.1. Taxonomy (NCBI): domain Eukaryota; kingdom Metazoa; phylum Arthropoda; class Insecta; order Diptera; family Stratiomyidae; genus Nemotelus; species Nemotelus pantherinus. Next base: position 224,074,426 of record OZ022263.1, on the reverse strand, counting down.
CTGTGATTTTGAAAAGATCTGAATGTAAGCAAAGTGTTTGCGGCGTGAATGCATGAATCTGTGAAGGATATTTAAGTGAAATGACTGAATTAAATAATGATATGAGCTCACGCAGGCATGTAGTTTAATAAAATGAAATGGTTCTAGAGATCAGATGAGAGTAAATAGGAAATACTGAAGGAAAGTAATATGATATTTAGAGGACAGGTCTTCGTTATGAATTGTTTGTTGGCATGAATTTATTTATAGAAGCCTATTTATGCCAAATCTATAAACAGTTGCATTTGTTCTTTGAAAAAACATAAGTTTTAACCGTCGATATCTGATTCTTTCTCAAACAAAACTAGTATTTTCAGTTCTAACACAAAAATGTATACAAATAATGGGTTGCATATGACTACCAGCTATAAAAATCTTTTTGCGAACCACACGAACGGTCGCCAATGACATCCTCAGGCCATTTTTAAAAGTTTGCAATCATTCTTCGCATGATGAATAAATCTGAACAGTTTCTTAAATCATGCAAATAATTAAAGATAACGATCATGATCATGTAAAATACAATAAAACTTGCCTCGACATAGGTAAGTAGCTTGGCGGTTGAATAGTTAAATGATCTCGTCATCAACAATGATGCAATGGACAATGGTGAACAATTGTCTATAGATCCGATCAATGATTCAAACATGTTTCTGCATCATCTATCAAGAGAACGTTTAGCAGCTAACATTAGTGCTGATTTATTGATGACAGATTTATTTGAATGTTCATAGCGTGAAGTAATTGATGGCATAAAGTGGCTGATCTAATAAAAATTTATTACAATTTAATGCAGAATGAGATATTTGAATAAATAGCGCTCGTGTTAATACATACTTTAAAGAATCCAGTTACACGGGGAACATTATATTTGGCAGACTTTACTGGGTAGGATTGTTACTATTTTTGACGGGTGTTTGCTAGTCGCTGTTGGATGTTTGTCGAGACCCAATCGCGAATAAAATTCAGAATATTCCACTAGAAAATAAGTTTCTTACCAATAAAATTAAAAAAAAATAAAAAAACTCTCCACTATGTTTAAAACTAAAATTAAAGATACAAAGTTCTACGATAAAATTTTGTCCATTGAGAGGTCTGTAAGCGGAAATAACTTTGAATTTGAGAAAAATTGTTTCTATTTCAATGGCCGTTGCTTCCATTCCATTGACGCTCGGGATCTGCATAATATTATTAATAATATGCCTTCTTACGAGGATTGCTATGCCTCTTTCCCTGCCTATAAATCTATCATGTCTGTAAATGTGATAGTTGGAGGTTTGGAGATAATTCGCTTTATTATGTTTATTTCGGGAGGAGGGGAAATAGGAGTAGGTCTGTAATGTTTGTGGGGTAACTTCCACAGCTTACGGGATATTTCCCGCCACAGTTAACACATTTTGATTTTATTCAGGCTGTTTTGTGGAGAATTCATGGTGGTGAAGTCTCTAACATTTAAGGTACTGAGGCTGTGCGTTCCAATTGTTTGAATAATGACCAGCTCGAGAACTTTGTGTTTCAATTTGGCACAGTAAGTGATAAATAGCCTTAACGATGAAAAAATTGTCTGTTCTCTTGCACGGAATACATTAATTAGTTTGGAAGGACCCTTTCCAGTTTTTAAATACAATAGAAGTCCACAATAGGATTGAATCGCTGTCTTTCCAGATCTAATTCGACCGCCTCGGTGTTAACCCCGTACAGGCCTCTAACGATAGTATTCAGATTTTTCTTCTCATGGAGATAATACGTAAGGTACTAAACTTTCAACTCGACGATCTTCCTATGGTCATCAATGGTTTTAGAAGAAATTTAAATGCCAAGATAAACCCGTTTGACCGATACAAACTCCACGTTTCTTTGTTTAAGAACGCATACCAGCCCGGCCCATTGTTCAGGTTGACAAAGGATAATGAGAAACAATTATTGGGTCGTTTTTGATTCTTTGTCAGAAGAGTTTGCCAGTTTTGCAGTTTTGATGGCGTAGCAACACTACTGAATTTTATTGAATTTTTTTTTTTATTGATTTTTCTTCTACAGGAGGAAAATCATCATTGATGATATTTGTGGCGTCAATAATGGAAAGATGGGTCTTTCCTCTCTTCAATTGTAGGATAACATCATACGCTTGACTGTTTGATTGGTGGTTATCAGATGCCACTGACATGTTTGAAGAGACGTCCTCTGAGTTGGACGCTTTCTCTCCGGACGAAGTACAAGATTCTGACGAAGATGCTTGCTGCCCTCTTCTCCTTTTATACGGGAGTGGTTGAAGAAATTACGTTTTTGTTAAATTTTTTGCTGACCTTTTTCAGCAGATCTTAATTTTTCATCGCCAATTCTTGTTTCAGCTGGCGTTGTTCGGCCCAACCTTCCCGAGTTTTTCGTAGCTGTTCTAATAGCTTCGTAAGATTTTTGTGGATATCTTCAGTTCAATTTGCTTTTTGCAACTCCCGGCTTTTCGACACACCCCTTCATATTGAGTTTTTGTCTTTCGAGTCACTCATTGTGCCGCAGAGTTCAATCTCATCTGTAAATCCCAAACTGTTTATTGTATTAGAAATAATTTGTTACTTTAACCGAATAATGTTAATAATTTGAACACGTGCACCATAACCAACAAAGAGAGCTGAATACACAAACCTTTGAAATTGCGCTACTACTGATAAATCGAATGACTTCCTAAAGTGGTGTGAACACTTCTGCCACGTTGGCTGCTAAAAACCGGTTTTGGATCGGGCTGATCGTTTCTCACGTGGTAACTTGTTCTGGGCTGATAACTACTTTCCTAACATTCGTTTGAATGAAATCATTGGCAGTCGAGGGTTTTTTCTGCAAAAGAGTTCAGCTGGTGACGCAGAAATGCTTCTAAACCCAGAAGATTTATTGGTGGCACTCTGAAACGAATTCCTCAATTAAGCGTCAGGGCTTCAAAAGAGAGAGATATAAGGAAGTGAAAATGGCAGTGAGATTTGAAGCAATTTGCCTGAATCTGAGCGTTAGTAGAAGTAAGGGAATTTGACATTCATCTACTCCGCGAACAGAAAGATAGAGTGAGATAGAGTAAAAGATGGATAGAGAAAGATAGTAGGCCATGTGTACGTGAATTTGACAAGTAACAACTCCGTAATAACTAAAAGGTCGTAGAACTAAGGTCCCGGGGAAACCAAGAGGAATATCTAAGGTAGCAGCTCTCTCAATATGTTCTATTTATAGATTTTATCTTTGTAGTAAAATTGCTTCACTAAAGTTCGTATATGTATACGCTTGTTTCATATCCTTAAATCTCTCTGTTCTGAGATCAGGGCAGTAATGCTGGCGAGAGAAATGGCTTCCGGCCAACGAGCAAAACTATCGGCGATTGGTAAAGTGTATATGTAACCCTGTGAATTAGGTAGTGGTCGTACAATGTCTAGGTGAATAGCCTTAAGACACTCGGATGATTGGCATTGGATGCTCGGATGGACCCACGTTTTGATATCCTTGTTTATTTAATTGAAATGTGTGCTTACTTGAAAAGCGAATACCATGATGAGCGTGCCATTTAAATTTTTGAGCGCCAGTTTTTGAGGTTGATTAGGAATATAAGGTCTAAAGTTTGAGCTAGACTCGTCGCAAAAAATTCAATTTTTGCACCAAAAATTGAACAAATAGTATTGTATGTTGAATTTTTTGAAGTTTATTTAGTTCAGGGTCCAATAATAGAGACTAATGTGGCATAGTCTGAAGAGCTAGGAAGCTTTCACGTCTTCAAGACGGGAAAGAGTGTCAGTAACAGAATTGTCACAGCCAGAGACGCGCCAAATATCAGCAGTGAACTCACTGATGAAGCTTAGATGTCTAAATTCAATAAAGGTTTGCGGTGAAAGTGAAAGTTTGACCATCCAGATAATAACAAAAGTAATGCACCTCTTGATAAGCTGCACTAAATTTTGCATTTTGTGTAATTCAGCTTCGCCGATTAGAAGCCAAGGAGCTGCCAGTTATTGATAACTTTCTGCTGCAAGGCAGCTCTGATAACGAAAGTGGAAAGATCGTCGAACAATGCAAGCTCGGAGTTTGAGCTAGGGAAAAATAGGAGGGTTGCTTCTACTAGAATATTTTACCGGAAATTAATTCGAGAGTGCAATCTACACTCCATGATCCGTCATTGTCGGATCCACAGAGATAAGTACTAAGGCGCCCTTGGTGTTCCGCTGTGTGAGAAAGGAAGCGGCGGTAAAAATTAACCATACCTAAGAATCTTCTTAGGTGTTTCTCCGTTTTTAGCAACATGGAGTTTGAAATCGAATCAACTCTTTCCAGAGAGGACTTGATACCAGCCGGTGAAATTAAGTGCGCTAGAAAAGAACACTTCCCCAAGTTTACTATGGAGCCTTGGTACCTTTAAAAACTTTTGAAAATGTCATCTAAATAGATGAAACGGAATGAAAGGCACTGAACGGCAGAGTGAATAAACCTTTGAAACGACGGGGCTGCATTTCATAATCCGAAGTTTATGCGAGTGATCTCAAAGGGTACATAGGGTGTGTATATTGCGGTCTTGTGGCAATGTCGGTCAGTTTCACATGAATTTCGTTACAGACATTTGTAAGGTCACTAAAAGAGAATACTGATTTGCCGTGCAGATGGTAGCGAAAGTTTTGTGCCGACCTGGAGTAGTAACCTCATTAAGCGTCTATAATTGCCGCAAGAACGCCATTCTCCGTTGTTTTTCTTCACCGTGTGAACAGGAGAAAACTAATTACTTTTTGAAGGTCTATAAATGCCCCGAATCATTAAAAATTCAAAATCTTTCTTAGCCGCAGTAAGCTTATTAGGTGCTAGACGGCGAGCTTTAGAAACAATTGGAGGGCCATTAGTAAGAATTTGGTGCATGAAATTACGTTTGCAGAGAGTGTGAACGTGTCAGCATGATATTTGCGAATAAGTGAATGTATCCGTGGATCTCATGAAGGTTGACTTAGAACGATAAGGTTGGAAAATGAAGTAGAAAAAAATTATTCTTTGGACGAAAGTGAGGTGAGAGGATCCACCAACATATATTTGGCTAAGGTGACTACGAGAAATGGGTGTTGGAACACCTGCAATTATAAAACTTTGGAAACTCTCGACGAAGCGCTAACTCCAGCGTATGAGTTTTTCTTTCTTCCATAAGTGTTAATATGAATGAGATGACCTGCCGGAGATCCATTTCCGTGTAGTTTTGCCAAATTTTGCGTGATACCAGCTTAGTCGGCTAACTTTTTCTAAACGATGATGACATTCTGAAGCGAAAATACCTATTCGGTTATCAAATTCACGATCTAAATTGTCGCTGTCGTGCTATGTTTGAAATCGCTTCGCAATGACAATGCTTAGACAACATTCACTTACATTTGTTCTTACTTACTAGGGTGTTGAAAGTCACGTATTTAACGTTAAGTGTACAGTGTTTTAAATATATATTGGAATGTATAACTGTAAAATTAAGAATAGTGTCGCCACAGATGCATCACAGTTATCTCTTCACATTTCTACTTAGGAACTCATGGTTTCAGTTGAACTGAAATCAATTTAAGTTTATTTGAGTGGCTTTAGAATTATTGTCAAAGTTTTTCTAGGACTCCCAAACTGTCAAATCAATGGCAGAATTCGACTGCTAGGCTTCAAATGTGAGCTTTCACCTTCTTCAATCAATTTCACTGATGACTAAAATCTAAATCAAAAACTCAACATAGCATGCTACTAATTATTTCAAAAAAGGAACATAATACCCTCTGGCAACCATACCAATTACCTATTCACCGTTCGTGAAAATCCTTTCCCGAAAAACACATTTCTAATGAAAAGCTCTCGACCTGCTACACAAAATAAAACTCGAGAGCATGAAAAGAACACAAGTTTACACAGATTAAGAAGCCAGCTTCCTAATTAGGCAATAATACATTCGTAGCTACAAGCTAGGTGACGATAACAAGATTACAGCAAAGATTTGATGTTGTCTTTCAATTTAAGACGGGCGAAAATTAGATTTTCCTTGAAAATTCTTTAAGCTATCCAGGCAATTTTCAATGTCCCTTGACCGTGAACAGATTTTAAGGGGAAATTATTGCATCACGTACTAATTGTCATGCCTTGAAGAAACGCTCGTGTAAATTGAATTTGGGTTGTCTAGGCTACAGGATTTACGTAGAAGTCAAAAACCTTTTAATCATTATCCTTGTGATTTGACTTGCTACCCCTGTCCCCGAAAAAATACTAAAACAAATCATTATCATACTTAAAACCCACGACAATCTGTCGTGAAACAAAGGAAATTAATTAACCCTTCAGACCCGAAAACGATATTATAACAAGTGGTTTGGTACCAGTCACCGAACGATGTCCTGAAGTTACTGAATCCAAACTTTTTATTGCCATGAAACAAGTTTTTCACTAAGACTATGTATGTGTGTGTGGTGTTAACAAGTCAAATTTATGTTTATGATTGTAATAACTGCGGATTTTCTTTATGGAAATCGACATGAAAAGTGAAGTTGAGAAAGCGAATTAAGACAACTGCTACCAATGCTGAAACTGATTTTCATCCCTTCTGGCTGCGAAACAGATAACATCGTAAGGAGTTTTGGGGGGAGATTACGTATCGCTTTATTCTTCCTGATGCTCATTATTATGCAAGTGCTAAATGGCAACCAAACAAAAGTGAAAGCACTTTTATCTTCTTAAAATGATTTAATAGCTGGGATAGCTTATGGTTGAAAGACGCCACATACATATGTGGGATTTATAGGGAATAATACGAGGGGTATATCCCGGTCGAGGATGTGTATGCGCCGTGACAGTGCTCATATAATTATAATTTATACTTGGCAGCATGTCCGCACTCGAAAATTTTCTGCAGTGCTAAGCTTCTTGTTCGGGAAGCTAAGGGTTATCAGCAATTTTTTTAAAGTGTGGCTGTCCTCGAAACAAAACAAGCTTAAATACGAACCCAAACGAAAAATTATAGATATATTGTTTAAGTTCGTAAAAACAGATTGGAACGATAACCCAAAGACAAAACACCATGAGATTGGAAAAACAGGTTTGGCTTAGGGGCCCGAATGCAGACTATATGCAGAATAACGGTAAACAAGTAGATAAGAGGAGATTCTAAAGCACAAGCATTCCCTATTTTTCCAGTCGTGCTTCTCACTACGATGAAAATGAACAATCATCTCATCAACCCATCCTCCACTTCTACCAGCTAGCCTTCAAGTAGCGTAATGAACAGATGAAGGACATCTTTTGACATATTAATCCCAACGGTATTGTACATGATGTTTCCCGAACGGATAACAACGCTAATACAATAGAATGAAAAGCAACAGATTGAATTTAAACGTTCTTCGGTCTGGAGGCGTGAGAACTATCGAGAGTCAGGGGATAGCAGTGAAATGGGGTCAGAGGGGAGATAACGGTGCGGAGGAATGATGATAATGGTGGACGTGGTGCAGTTTGTGCTTGACTGGAGGCTGGCATGAAATCAAGTGGTTGGACACTTAGCTATTAAGTTGAGTTGGCATCATCGTTGTTCTGGTTGTTTGGAAAAGTTTATGGGTAATTTTAGAGAGTTGATGATGTTATGAATGCGGAAAGGAAAAACAGTTTAATGATGAATTGGTGATTGATTAGATGTATGGGTTTTAGGAATTCAAAAATGAAAAGGATTATTTCAACATATATTGTAGTTTAATGACTCAACGAACTCAAACTTTTCTACATTCATTCTTTTCGCGCTTTTATACATCATTACTGCAAAAATAATGAAAGAACAATCATAAATCACCCACATAAATCAACTTCACATCAACTCTCAACCTCAATTTAATGAGCATGTATCACACTTTCCGAACGATCATTTTGTACATCACTCTACACAAAAGACAATATTATTATTCCGAAACATATGTATGATTCACTTGTTTTTCATAAATATTTCATACATTAATTCTTATCCATTTTCGGAACTCGCTACATAAAACCATAATAAATTTACCCATAAATCAGACGGGTTTGCACCGTGCCATATGATTCGAAAAAATCGGAAAAAAGCACTGGTGGCATGAAACAATCACAACAATCATAATTATTATGATGGCCTTTTATCCTTCAAAAGTCAACTCATCTCATCAGAAAAAACAACAATCACATTTACGTGCATATTTGCATTGCAATGAAGTGCATTCGATTTCCAATGGCCATTATGGTATGCATCTCAATCCAGGGTGAATTTTTGCCATATCTGATTGCTGGAACTGTTTTTTTTTGTGTGAGTTTGTTTTAATTTTCTGTGACACTTCATGACCACCGTGACGACAAAATGCTACTATCATATCGGAAATGATTTTTGTGTGTGTCAGTTTTAAATGTAAATCGAAACAAGCAATAAATTTAAAAGTTAATTGTGTCGAATGAGCAAGTGGTTTAAAGAGAACTCTGCGTACGATGCTCTAGTTTAAGTGATTGTGCTATGGTTCATTTGATATAGCTGCATATTTTGAAATTAAGAATGTATGCCGTGCGTCATCGAGCTCAGTCACACAGTACCAGCAGTATGGAGTGCCCACCTTACGCATTATATTCAGGTATGTTCTGAAGTAGCAGTGACCTGTCAAGAATTGACAAAGGTAGAAGTTTACCTGTTTGTGGCTACGTTTTATCCAATACCCAATAAGACCAATTAGCTTAGCCGTCCAGCGCCCGTAACCACTTTCAATCCAACGTTGTTGCCAAAGTTTAGAAAATTGTTACTTACTGTTTAAATTTAAAACATCCGCAACTAAAGAAATGTAGGCTTTGCAACCTTTATATGCTTCGGGTAAGGTAACGACTTTTACACATTGCACGACACACAAACGGATCATAGCTATCACAAAACTTAGGGAGAGAGAGGTTATTGTCATTGGCACGATAATAAGCAAATTTCAACAACTCTGATAGGTAAAACTGTTTGCCCCCCAAAGTCTGGGAATATTTTTGCTCGGACATTTTAAAGTTGTATCTTCGATTGAACAAACAACTGAACAGACAGAATTTCGTCTGCTAGACCGTAGTGGTAGCCGAATATGATTAGGTCGATAGCAATTTAGTGACTTTGTGGCTCTGTCAGCAGGCAAGATGTCCCAATTTTTCACAATCCTAAAAGTTAATGAATAACAAGCTGAAAATCTGATCTAGCAAATCAGCAGCTGTTCCAAATAGAACAGTGCAGCGACATTAAGTGAATTATGAACAATAACAGAAAAGGATCATTATTTTAAAAAAATGTCTAGCGCATCAAAACCGCTAGAAAACTAATTTTCGAAGAAATTATCTTTGAGGGACTTAAAAATGCGTGAAGACGTTATACACTTCTTTCTAGTATCACATCAACCATTTCTTACTCAACTCAAAGCAACAAATATCATTTTCTGACAGCATTTCCTATAACACAAATGATGAAAATATTCAGTGCTGACAACATTCGTCCAACACAGCAGCAATAACTCTACCATAATATGCTAGTGCTTAATCAAACTAGCCTTTGAATTTCGTTTTCATCCAATGATATCATCGAAAGTTTCAGCGATTGAACTATGACTGGGGTTGCCGTCCGAAAAATTTCCAGAACTCGGAAAAATTAAATATCGGTTGCTTATTTTATCGTAAATGCTATGCTTATGAATACAAAATGGAAGCATCTATTGGTACAATATATACGAAATTGTCTGGTGCTGGCAATCATGCGTTAAATCCACCCTGTGAATTTCCTTTCGATTGAATGGCTGCGCTGGAAGTTATAGGAGTGAATAGAATTTTATGGTAACCATCCTCAAAGCTTTTCAAATTTTCGAAACCTAAATATTTGTTGTTAACTGGCATTGAAGAATCATTCCCGTTTGGAAATTTTATGACAACATCGCTCGATAAAGAAGTGTCAATAAATTACGAAATTCATCATAGCTGGCAACTCTTTCACGATTTTTCGATGAAACTCGTTCAGAATTAGTAATGCAGCAAGGTCCAATTATCACATGAATTTCATTTTGATTTCGTTACTGCATCGGAAGCTATAGAGAAAAAACCTTTATTTTCCTGAGAAAATTTACAATATTTAGGGGACAAAAATTGCCATAGCTGGCAACCCTATACTAATTTTTCAACGAAATTTCTATGAAATCTATCTTAGAGTAAGGTTCATCTACTGCGTGAATTAATTCAAATCTGGTGGCTAAATCGGAAGCTATAGGCAAAAAACCAGTTTTTTTTTCTCAGCGATTTTTCAAAATGGCACCAATGCCACAGTATTGCCTGTATTTAAAAATTATTTCTACCAGACTTGGTCCTAGCTAAGTCCAACATGTCCTGTAAATTTCATATAGATCGCATTATCCGATCGTCAGTTCTCATGAACAGAAGTTTTGAGCGCTGAAAATATAGGTAGTTTGATCATGGGTTGCAGTTCTTGTTTACCGCGGAGTTTTGTAAATTTTTATTTGACTTGGTGGACAAAAGTCAAAATTTATCAATAATTTGAATTCATTTTCTAATCTCAAAAAATTTTCAGGAGGGTCGATGATTTGAAGGATTTTTGTTCAGGAGCCTGCTGTAGCTACAGAGTTGCCCGCACAGTCTTGAAAGTCCATGTGTGTTAAATTTTAGTCTACATCAATACGTTCTGCAAATTTCACGATGATCCATTGTTTTTATTAGAAGCTATGACAAATCATAATTTGAAAAAAATCCTTGCCTACTTTTAGGTACTCCGCGCCTACACAAGGCTCAAAATTTCCAATTCTTTGTTATACACAAGCCTAAAAAATAAAAAGTTTTCATTCCCAATTCTTTTTTGAACAAACATTTACACTGCTTGGAAATATAGGAGTCCCCCAAAATTCACCAAAACGCCCGCCGCCGCCAAAAGGTTAAAGATATCTGAATTGGTGAATCATTTATACTGAATCGTTAAGTTTCTGAAGCAGGCTTCTTCGTCTATCAAAGAAACGCGTGCTTTCTTTTTTATTTTGGTGCTCTTCGAAGTGTAAATACTTCTCAGTAGAAATTTCAGAAGATCAAAGAGGTCCCTCAAGATCGATAGAAATTCACAGGAATTTTCAATAACATGTTGTGCAATATGTTTCCAAAAGCCAGGAGCACCTAATTAATTGATTTGAATTAATTCAATGTGATTCTTGGGACGCTGTTACGATAAAAGTACGAAAATGGCTCTTAAGCTATTTGAATGATTATAATTTTGATTTTTCCTGGGATTTTTTGATAAAAGATTTTGTCAGGCAAATGCTCTTAATAATGTTTTGCACTCACGCAGTACAAATGACATTTTTGGGTCCCAAACTGAAATATTTGACAAAATCTATTAACTCAATCATGAATAATTTGAAATGAAGCCAGCCTAATAATAACGAATGAATGACAAAAAGAAGTATTTCCATGTATGATCTTCGCGTGATGAGAAAAGAAGTTAGGTATAGAATTTTAATCCAGCTTGAAGTATAAGTTTAATAATTTCGATCATGTATAAGCTTTCAATGTAATAAATCCATGTTAAAATTAAAAAAAAAAAAAATTTAAAAATTTTCAGTCAAAAATATTGAAACTAAAGTAAAGAATTATTAATTTTTAGATATATGGCCTTTGAAAAACCAGTTGAAATGAATGTATAATGATAAAATGTTTTGAAATATGTTATCTGTTACAGAACTGTATTTTAAAAAATAATAAGGGATTTACTTCTGTTTCACAAACAAATAATTTCATTGAAATAGTTTTAGCTACTGCAGTTATAACTGAATAATCTGAAAGGTGATTTAGTAATCTGAAGAATATTGAAACTTAAAATCTAGCATAGTGAGTAAATTCGTTTCAGTTCATTGACAGTATTATCTATCTGTAAAAAAATATTTCATATTTTAATGATCAGGTGGTAGATTTGCTTTCTCAGTAGAAAAATAAGTGCATGGAAAATCTACCTAAGCAATAAGTAGAAGCGAATATTTATTAGTATAATATTTTCCCGAACTACATATATGTGTAACGACTTTTCCGAGTCGGGGCAAGTACACTTTTTGTCGTGAATATCGCCAAGCACTCTAACTGCAGTTCTTCATGGGTGGACTAAAAAACCGTTCAGAATTCCCAGTATAAGCAGGTTCTTGTCCTTGAAAGCTAGCCCCACTCATGTTGGTTCTCACGAGCCGCCACTGATTTAGACTATTCGAAAATTTAACGAAATACAAAGCTGTGATGTCAATGATATAACAGTTGATCAAGACATATCTGGCTCGGGGATTTTCAAGATTAGTAAAAAGCCAGCTCATCGCAAGTTCTTTTATTAAATAACACAAAGTTATTTTTTTTCAAAATGTAGATGAAAACTAAACATAAAGATTTTAGAAACTTATACTGACCTCTAATATAATTGAATAATTACATCGATTCTAATCTACAATTTAATTAGCAACCAATTAAATATCAAAACCATTCTCTAATCTGATTACCGCCAACATCGCTTCAAGCATACCTAAAGGAAGAAGCGGTACCACCTCTTTTCAACTTTAAGACCACTAAATAAGCCTTCGTAGTTCTATTCAAGCGCACTAACTCGTTTCGATCGTTTCGAGTGCTATACATCAGTCACGATGAGTTATGGAGATGATTACAAGCTTCAGTATCTTGATTTATGATCAATCAACAGTAATTCGAAAGTAACCACTCTTCACTGCTTGAACATGCGTGACCATGTGGGTGGTACCTACATAGCTTCAGCATCCTCGATGCATCTGCTGCCACATTATATTACACTAGATACTTCAATGCTACCTAGATCATAGTTTAGATGATAAATCCGGTGTATATCTTAAACAGTGTATTTAGGTTGAAAATGCATCTTTTGATTGATTAGATAGGAAGTAATTTTAAAAGGTGCGATTAATATCGATTACTGCTCGTAGTGGTTGTTTTTAATGTGATTAAGAAAATTATAGAGTATTAAGACGGATGAATAGTTGAAGAGCGTGTTTGTTAGGCTGTTAAAATAGCTGCGGACATGTTACGATTTGGTTGTTTGGCTTTGGGGCGGAATGTTCAGATTAAAAGACGGAACCAGTATAAGTTTGGGTTGTCTAGTGGGCAGACAATTGATCTCTCTGAGTGATTCTGGTTAATAATTTAGGGCTGATATGGTTCATAATCGTATACCTGATTTAAAGTTGGTTTCGCTATGAAGAGAAAAAGCCAACTTTAACTATTCTGATATGATGTTATTTGATATCATTGAAAGAAAAAATCTTCTTTGTTGCATCAAACTTTATCATAACTGCAATGCACAATATGATATTGTTGTAAAAGCGGCAAAAATCAATAAACTAAAAATTAAACCAATATGCAAATCAACATTCCTTACTATATACTACCTTAAGCAGAAAAATAACTCAAGTACAATTTCACTTTCAAGTGTATATACTCTTATAAATACAAAATGAAATGATTTTTCAATTAAAATTCCTCATGGCGAATCTAATACAAATAGCTTTTCATGCACTTGATTGAATTTTTCTCTGGAAAATTCTGAACACTCACAAATATGAATGCATAGATACTCGTTTAATCTGATCTGAAGATGAATTTTGCAAGTACATAAGTGGAAAATATTTTCAATTTTCTTCTACTTGCGATGATTGGTAAAGGTTCATAAGATCTTTTTTACGTTTTATGAGATTGTGGCTTATATTTTCATGCGATCGTATTTATAATTTATTTTGAGAATTTATTTAGAGGCATTGACTCTTGTCTTAGAGTCAGTTGCGGAACGGGATATATTACTCACAAATATACATTTTAATGCCATTGATTTTTGACTTTGATGCTGCAGATGAAAGATTTTAGAAACTGGTTCTGCGAAACTGGAAACTGTTGTGAAAAAATATAAAAAAGCTATGGTTTTGATCTTTACTTTATATACATATGTAGCTATATAACGATATCAATAAGCAACGATAAAGTTTGTTATGATGAATCGCTGATAGTTTTTCATTTTTAATGCAAACAGGAAAAATATTCGTTTGATTCAAGTCCTACAACTTTTAACCATCACACTGTGCAGCTAAAACAACAACTTTTTTTTAAAATCAAGCGGTTATACTATTTGGACTTGCTGGCTCTTAACGTCTGTTTTACTTGTAAATGTCCGATTGAGAAACAATATGAATCAGGTGACATGAGTAAATCAACTTCATGACTTTCGGCATGACGTCTAGCGGTGGGTAGTACGTAGCTTGCGCGCTGGCTATAATTTTCAAATAATTTGTAGACGAAAGATAATGATGAGTGTCATTGAATGAAATATTTTAAGCTTTTTCAAGGACAAATTGCTAATACCTGTATGACTAAAAGTATTAAAGCTTAGCTGTTAGTTTTGAACCAATGTATTTAACTTGTTGTTAAATGCAATAAAGTGAAAATAATATTTGGTTTTGCGTCAGCACAGCTCATAAATACGAATTTAAACCAAATTAAATGCTTAAATTTGATATAAAACTGTTTTCTTGGGTAAATATTTGGATTTTTTTTTATAATTTCAAACAAGTGATTTCAAGACGTGCACCAGGTCTTCGTAGATTTCAAGCAAGCATACGATAGTGTAGACAGAAATATACTTTACCGAATCATGCTTGACTTGGGAATTCCAATAAAACTCGTCCGCATGACTAAAGTGACAATGATGAACGCCGAATCTCAGGTCAAAGTCAACAGTGACCTATCCAACAGCTTCCACACCAACTCAGGCTTAAAGCAAGGAGATGGACTTGCCCCGATGCTATTCAACCTTGCTCTGGAATACGTCATCAGAAGAATACCAGCTGATACAACAGGCACACTACTGTTCAAGTCCACGCAAATAGTAGCATTCGCCGATGACGTCAACATTATGGCACGGACCATACCAGAAGCAAAGGAAGCTTTCCTAAGTTTGGAGTCAGAAGCCAAAAAAATAAATCTACGGGTCAACGAAGATAAAACCAAACTAATGACCCAAACAAGAAAAATGGCGCCAATCAGACAAAACTTGACCTTAGGAGACTACAACATCGAAAATGTAGATAGCTTCATCTACTTAGGAGTCCACCTTGATAAATCAGGCAGTGAAAAGGACGAAATTTTACGGCGAATAAATGCAGCAAACAAGGCGTACTATTCCATACTCCCCATAATCAAGTCTACGAACGTGCACAGGAATAATAAGCTTCGCATATACAAAACACTCGTTAAACCTGTGCTTCTCTATGGAAGCGAAGCCTGGACTTTGACTACGGACTCCGAAAAGGCGCTGGACGTATTCGAGCGCAAAGTGCTACGACGAATCTTTGGCCCCATACAAGAAGGGACAGAGTGGAGAATGCGATACAACAATGAGTTGTACCATATATACGACGACCCACCTGTATCCACATGCATTAAATTACGGAAATTACAATGGGCCGGCCACGTCGCAAGGATGGAGGCCAATAGACTACCTAAAAGAACGTTGGAAGGCAAAGCACAAGGGAAGCGTCCAGTTGGTAAGCCGAGGAAACGTTGGGAAGACACGATAGACGCAGACAGCAGGTCAATACTGGGGTTCAATAATTGGAGAACCAGGTCGCAGGATCGAGACGATTGGAGGCGAACGTTACTGGAGGCCAAGGCCCGATTTGGGCTGTCGCGCCATCGATGATGATGATGATGATTTCAAGCTAAATTTATTATTTGGTATTCCATGCTATGAACATTTGGTTTTGATGCATTTCTCCTGATAGAGCTTTAGAATTAGTTTTATGGGTGCTGTAAACAAAATGCTGATGTTCTATGATACTGTCACATTTTTTTCATAAATGGAAGTTCATTAGCATTTATTTGATGTTTAATACTGATTTTTGATAAATAATTGCTATGTTTCATGAAAAACATACAATCTATGTAAGAATTTTAAATATGTTATTCCTTCAAAACACCAGATATCTTTGCATACCTATTTGTTTTTTGTTCTTAATTGCTCTAAATGTGCAAAGTATTACAAGTGGTAAATTAATGGTTCTGTTTGTATTATAGACTTGGTATTTTTAATGTTCAGGGGTGGAAAATCATAGGGGTGGAAACATGAGTCGTGAATGAGTAGTGCTGACTGTCAGTGGATCGGTTCCAAGTTCAAATATCGGCATGAGCATTAAGTCATCACTACTCTTCAAGCAGCTAGTTGACGGACTCTTCAGTACGTAGTTGATTCCATTTAAAGTAAAATGACTCAAAGTTATATTTTTATCGAATTTGGCCGAAACGATAAAGCTAATTTCTTCGCGTCAGTTGATGAAACCTTAGAAATGTAGATAGGTAGAACCTTTGATTGTTAAATTATTTACCAAAGTTATTATACGAAGGAGATATCAGACACTTGTAAGATTAATCAATTTAATCTGATTTATTTTTTGCCAGCTTTTGAAGCAAAATATCTTAAGTCAAAAGCAAACTTTTCCTTCAGAAGCTAAATATATTTCAATTTTTTGACACACATCGATATTTTGGAGTAATCTATCCTCTTCTTCAGTCTAAGATAGGTAGAATACTTCAGCCAAAGTAAATCGAAAATGATGCGCTAAAATTAACTTTAATTTGAAACATACAACTCAGTCCAAATTGAGCTGAAAGGCTCATATTTTGACAAACAAACTTAATTAGCGGAATTAAATTGTCCCCGAATCTGGCTTTTGGTGGTCTAGTGGTTGAAGTTAGTAGAGACTACATTACCAACCAAAACATTCGAGTTTGAAATGATTGATTTCACGACTCAATTTACTCCTGATTCGACTCAGGTACCTACTCAAAGCTAGTTAAATGAATTCAAACCACATCATCATGGTGGGATTTATCCACTCGACCATCCGAGCATCAAACAAATTCTGTTAAATTAAACACTTTTGGCTAGATATTATTCACATATTTCTTAACCTATTCCAACTGTCCCTGATCCACTTAAAATATTTCCGAGACATCATCAAGCCAAATTTTTTTTTTTCAATTTTGTACATCATTTTATTTATTTTTAAGTTACAACTATACAACACTTACACTAGCCCCACGTTCTTCTTATGAAATCAGCTGCTCTCTCGGCAATCATAACTGTCGGTGCATTGGTATTGCCACTAATGATATTTGGCATAATACTAGCATCAACTACCCTCAAGCCTTTTATGTTCTTCACTTTCAGCTCGGGATCAACAACTGCTGTGTAATCCCGTTTGCTGCCCATTTTTGCTGTACCCACCGAATTGTACGCTGAACTTGTCATGTGCTTTATATAACAATCCCAATATTTTGTACTTTTGTACCGTAACAGATTACAAGCCGGTAGATCCAGTCTTAAAAACTCACCCTTATGCTTCTGGAACACCGAAGTGTCAAGGAACTCGAATTGCTTTCGAATCCCTCGGATAATTGTTTCCATGTCGACGTCTTTTTGGAAACTGTTCGGGATGACAACAGGTTTATCACGATAGTCCGTACTGGCCAGTCTGACGAAACCAGTTGATTTCGGTTGCAGAACTAAAACTTTGACGGCTATCAAGTAATCACTGGGATTCAATTGTTCTTCTATGCTTTTAATGACAGGTTCCTTTAGATTACGACCATAATCTCGAATATCGTCCACAGGAATATAAATGTATTGAACGTCTGGAAACTCACTGTCTTTTTTCGTATTGATGAAGGCTCCAATATCCAGCGGACCAATTCCATATTTTCCTGTCCGATGCACCCATTGTTTGTATATCGTGTCAAGGTCTCGCATTTCCGGGCCCATTTTGTACTTGTACTCGAATTTCAAGAATAAAGTTGCCGCTGTGTGATCTTGAAGATTCTCACCAACTGGCAGCTCACTAAGCACTGGTATATGGAAGGATTCAAGATGAGTCTTTGGGCCGATCCCAGACAACATAAGCAGTTTTGGCGTTTCTTCCGTTCCAGCAGACACAATTATCTCGCGATTAACTTTGACATTCATCTCGTGCATACCATCATAGACGAAACTCAATGAACTCGCTCGTCTAAAAACATCCAAATGTATTTTTTTAGCCACCGCTTTTTTGATTATATGTAAATTCGGCCTGCTTTTTCGAAGAAATGCTTTAGCGGTGCTCATTCTCCTGCCATCTTCAAGAGTTCCGTACAGGAATCCAAATCCAACGTAGTTGTTATCAACATAGTCATCCACTCGTTTGATCCTGAGCTCGCTGGCAGCCTGTAGTATCAAGAACTGATCATATTTTGCTGACTGGAATGATTGAACACTCATCGGGCCACCTGTCCCATGTACATCAAATGTATTCTCGCCACCGAAATTTTCAGTTTTCATAAAATATGGCAACACCTGTTCCCATTCCCAGTCCGGGACACCTGATTCACGCCACATTACATAGTCGTGAGGATTACCGCGTGCATAGAGCATAGCATTAATTGATCCAGATCCACCTAAGGCTTTACCCTTGTGCCAAATACAAGATTCGTGTTTCATGGCTAAGCAGGAGATTCCATTTGATTGGGTTGGATATTGCCAGTCATATTTGGTAAAGAGATGATTAAGTGACATGCCAGGAATCTGAAAGAAGAAAAAATATGTGAAAATAAATGGAAATTCGATTGTCAAAATGAAAATTTTTAGGTTATTTATTTAGAAACTTTTATAAAAGAAGGATTATGTCGGATAATTTCAAATGTTAGCTTTTAATTACATATTCAGACTAAATAAGTAGCAGAATGATTACTGGTATATGTTTTTGGTAACCCCATGTATCTCCCGAAAATGAGCTTTTGGAGTTCCTTCGAAATCTGCATGGAGCATAAGCTATTTCGGTTAAAACTGTCAAATTTTGTGTGATATTATTTTCCTTTCAAAGTACTAAGCAGCTAAAAGCTTTAAAAATTGAACTTAGTCCGCAAACGCGTATCAAGTTTGACTCACCGGAATCGATTTCCGTCCTTTAGGATCGAAACTGGTAGTAATCTCATTCCCTTACAAAATTTTATGAGTCATAGTAACCAAGATAAT
The DNA here is from genome assembly GCA_963978885.1 of Nemotelus pantherinus. Taxonomy (NCBI): domain Eukaryota; kingdom Metazoa; phylum Arthropoda; class Insecta; order Diptera; family Stratiomyidae; genus Nemotelus; species Nemotelus pantherinus. The sequence goes on along the minus strand of OZ022263.1, from coordinate 224,055,291 downwards.
CCAACCGTATAGAATTTGGCGCAAAGATCAGTCAGTTCAGAAATGAGTCCCATTTTGCTATATTATAACTATTGGCTTGATGTTTAATTGACCTTTTTATTTCAAAAGAAGGCTAGCTCAAAACTGTCAAAAATGCCAAAAAAATTTAAAGACTATTTGACTTACATTTCGTGTTTCTTGATCTTTTGAAAATCTACCGTAGGACAGAAGCAACTACTACTGCTGAAGTTTTGCAACTAATACTGTTGCATTTAAAGAGTTTCGAAAAATATGTCTGTCGAATATATGCGCTTGGATGGTTTTCGAAAATATGTCTGTCGAAAATATGTCTGTCGAAAATATATCTGTCAAAAATATGCGTATGGATGGTTTTTTCACGTTGACGCATCATTTGGTTGGATTAGTTTTCACCGTTTCAGACAAATGAAACTTTTAGTCAATTTGCAATCTTTTTCGCCGAGTTTTTAAAGAAAACCACAAAACCACAATTTGACCTCTGTCAAATATTTTGACAATCACCGAAAATTTCAGCGTTAGCTAATCAATGTTTGAAACTAGTTTTCCTTCATGATTTCACCAGAAATGCACTTAATCACTGTCGACCAAGAAATTGTTACAAACCTCAGATTCAATTGGTGGATTTTCACCAGCTTCTATGAGTAAAATTTTAAAGTTTGGATTTTCAGCCAGTCGACCAGCGAGAGTAGATCCAGCTGTACCTGCACCGACAATTATAAAATCATACGTCTCAAGACCTAAAATGAAAAATGTGTTTTTTAATTAAAATGTGGAATTAACAAAATATTAAAATTTAAAGAAATTTCATTTAATTTTAAGAGAATTTTAATTTAGGTAAGAGAAGGCTATATCTGTTTGAAGTTTTGGATTGATTGTGTAATATTTCTTTTTATTTTAGTTTCTTCATTTTTTCGAAGTAAAAAAACGTTTCTACCCAAATTTCGAGTGAAAAGTAAAGAAATCCCACGACAACCCTCGCATGGGTCTAGGAATTGAAGCTAGTAGAGAGCTTCTTTCACAAATTTACAATCAATGTGAAACGAGTGTGGAATGGTTAGTTCCATGACTCATTTTACCTCTGATTAGCTCAGCGCTGTCGCTTGTCCGAACCTTGAGTCGAACCAGGGATTCCACACGGAAAAACCCAGTGCTCTAAGCACAAGACTACTGAAGCTTCCGCAGATTTCGAGTGCAAGCTTTGTATTTGCATTATTTTGAATATTGAATTTTATCTTCACTGGAGTATCTAATCAAATCCAAGTCAAGTTACACATTGAATCACATCGAAAACACGATATTCTAGTAGCTTCACTTAAATATTTTTATGTACCTTCAATTTATTTGAAAGGACCACCCGAAATAATATAAACTGCAACAAAACAATATTCACCTTTGTTCAAAGCGATTGGTCCATGATCTTCCGGCCACATATCCACCGTCGAAATATTACAATGTACCGACAGTAGCATTGTTACCAATGACGTAATCAATCGATTGGCCAAGCCTAAACTGCTTGCGGCACATTGCGGCTCTAAAAAATTGCTATAATCACCCATGTTTCACCAGTACGTACATTCACCACAATTCACAACCGTCTCAATATTATCTATCACTGCACTTCAGCGCTACCAGCAAAACAAAAACGAAGAAGATCCGAGCAACCTTGAGCAACTCGGTCCGCTGCACCCCAAGAACACACTGAAAATGACACGGAATCACACTGCCAACAAATCAGATCCTTCGAGCCATCAAATTGATGCGATTCCTTGACGCAACGTAATGACCGCAACCCGTTGTGTCCGATTATGTTTTTCTTTATTTTCTGTCGGTCGTTTGTAGGAAAATAAGTTGAAACTTAACCGCCCAAGAATTTTTATAGTGGAGATTTCCGTTGATTTTATCTACATTTAGATCGGTGGAACTTAACTGGGGTTGATTTTTTTCACATTAGCGTAGCGAAATTTGCACTCGGCTAGTTGATGGTGATGGAGTGGTGCTGGGAATGATTGAATTAAACAAATAGATAGCATACATTCTTACATGTTGACAGTTCATTTACTTATTTAACTACTGCAGTATTAAAATGATAATTGTGGTGATCAATTTTTAAGCTGTTTTTAATGCGCTCGACATTTGGTCTGTATTTCTTTGGATTCGAAATTAAAAAGCGAGCGCATGATGTGGTTAGAGAGATTAGAAGTATAGTGTTATTTGGTGAAGAAACAAATATGATAAAATCAAGTTCACTGTTAAGAGTTGAGAACTGTTTTGCGTGGGTATTTTCCAGACAGGTTTTATATGTTTTCCTGAATCAAAGTATTATTTGCTATTTATGGAAAAAATATTCTGCAAGTGGGCTTCACCATATTTATTTTTATAATGAATTTGCCGTCTCATGCTGGGGCACTACAAAAATAATTGAATAAATCAAACTGAACATCCTGAATCATCCTGTGATGACTATGTAAGCATGTGCTGTAGGGAGAATATGACTACAGCGCATGTTCACATATCACCATTAGGGTGCAAACATATAAAAAAGTAGAAGATACCGATTTCACTTAAGAGATGATCAGAAATAATCTGCAAATGAAATATTTTTTGGACCTCCCAGCTAGCTTCAAAACGAAAATGAAGCATCTGAATATCTTTTATTAAGAAAAATTCAGAATATAAATATCAATTCAAATCTAGGCTCCCAAACGAATATCTACAATGTAGTTCATCCAATCCAAAATCTAGAAGGGTTGGTAGCTCTGCTCACTAAGGCACCGGTCCAAGGGACCGACCTGCTGTGTGTAGGTTCGAATCCTGGATCATTACAGAATTCACAGAGCACATGAATTTTTATATGGCATGGTCGTCTATGTCTTATATGAATGTGGTGGCAGCCCTGTGGCTGCGGCAAGTACGTGAAGAAAAAGTGAAAAATCATGACATTGTCGATAGTCTCCAAAAATTTTACATTTGTTTTAATAAGAATAGTAAATAGATTTCATGCTTCGTCTACAAAGTTGAATTGACATTTTTGAAATTCTTCATCGCACAAGAATGGTAACCCTTTACCAAATTACCTATATGTTAATTACTGTAAATTTTTTGTGGCAACTGACGTCCCGACAATCAAATCTAAAAGTATGATTGAAGCTTAATCAATATGCTGATAACCCTGTGGCTGTGGTATAGTCTCAGAAAATTGTGCAGCAAAATAAAGGCTTCTCCACTCGAGAAGTATGAAGAAATTTTTGATTAATCATGTTATGAAAGCTTTGGATTGTTAGTGAATCCGTCAAGCAAGTTGCCTTTCAAAATGGTTTGTAGTGAGGTCCAATCCTTGAATGTTGTGATGTAGTGCCTTCATTTTTGTTTGAACTAGGTTCTGAAGGTTTGTTAATAATCAAAAATCTGTCAAAAAAAATGTTCAAAATATTTCTTTAATTCCGTATTGTGTTTCTAAAATATTGTTAAGAAGGATTTCTTTAAACACATTGTTTACAAATCTTTCAATATCTCGGTGTTTGCAGTGTTTGTTAGAGACGATCGTGCTTGGACCATAGTTTACTTACTTGTAAATTGACAGATAGGAACGAAAGTTGAGTTGCTTTTGACAACTGATGAGCATTTGCTCTTAGTGTTTCTCTAATGTTAATTCTTGTTTGGGATTTCTGGCCTTGCAACGTAATATTGAAAAATTCCTTACTTAGGTCCAAAACATTAAGTAATGCAAAAATGTTAGAGTTATTGTTAAAAGTTAGTTTCTTGATTACGAAAGGACTAGTGTTTTTAATTAACTAATATGTATAGATCTTCTCTTAAACGCTTCGGGCACTTTTCACTCTCAAAGGTTTGATCGAATTTGTTAAACAAAGTGCATTTATTCAATGTACATTATTCATCACAGTCAGTATTCCAACATTTCGGACATTTAAAAAGAGAATATTTTTGGTGGAAACTACCTTATTTGGTATTTGGTTGAAAGGTAAAATTGTTAACTGGATGCATTTTAGTTCTGGCTGTTAAGTTAAACCTGAATCGTTAAATGAGGTTTCATTTTTTTACTATAATTATAATTTATTGAGAAATCTGTACGATGGACGATCCTACATCAGGGTTATTTATGTGATGACTATTATGGTTGCTATGCTGCAAGGAAAACCTAACCACTAATTGTGGTAGGTGCTAATTGTGGTAGGTGCTCAATATTTTTTAGACATGGACAAGTTCAGTTCAAAGTCAGTGTCATGTATTTGAGTTGCTTTGGTTATCATAAAGCGTCTTCTATTATCAGTGATAATATAGAGCCATATAAGCTAAAAATTCTATCGGGCGTTACTACGTCTTGCGCCATGAAGTTTTCAGTCCTCATATGGGGTTTATTAGCTGCCTAAAAACCACCAAGCAGCAGGATATTCCGAGTTACTAATTATCTAAAAACTCTATTGTTTGAAGAAACAAAAGGTATGGAAAATTTCAAAGATAGGATTGAATCTTTTGGTAATTGTACTTTTGTAAGCAGCAGTTATTGTTCCAGTTAAGAATACTATGTCGGTATTAATAAGATATCCTTACAAATGTATGAAATTAGCCTTACAACAATTCGTCTAATTCTTCGCGATTTTACAGTAACGTATATTTGTTCATCATTAGAAAACTCATGTTCGAAATAATTCCGTAACTGGAATAGATAAAAATGAATGCATAAACTGCAATAAAAATCATTCTGTAAGCTGCAGAAGCTGCAAAAAAAACTGTTATATGTTTTAGGTAAAACTCGACTACGTACCCCCATAGCCGTTAGACAATTTTAACAATTGTGTTTTTGGGTGTTTGTGGCTGTGTGTTTGTTTTCGGGGTTGTTTTTCATTCGTTTGTTTGTTTGTTTTTTTTTATCTTCAGTGTATTGTCGTTTCGTGTATTTGCTGTAGATTTTTGTTAGTTATTCTTGAATTTTTCATCCGTGTTCGTCCTCTAGTGGTAGAAGGGGCAAAAACATAATCCCGCTTTTGAAACCCACAGTAACATACTCGAGTCAGTACAAAAGCAATTTCTACTTTCCGCTTTGAGAAAACTGCACAACCCTTATGATTTTAATAGCTTATCCTCTTATGAGTTTCGACTGGGACACATGATTCCAGAAGAATAGTGATATCGACCTGGTTCAAATTTCACGTCATTAGAAGCGCTATAAAAGCTGAATTCCTAAATAGTAGAATTGTGATAAATATCCCTGTAAGGAACACCAGGTCCAATCGTTTTGCTAAAAGAATACTCACATTCCACTACATATGCAGCGAATGAATCAATAAGTAGATGATGCAGGATATTAAAGAGTATAAGCAATTTATATTCCCATACGATTTTCAAATTATCCCTCAAATCCTCTCTTTTGCAAGCTATCCATACCCCTAACTTAAAGCTATAATCTCTACATCAATGTTTTATTTATTTATTGTTATTTATTAATTTATTTGTTACTTATTTAATCTGTTTCCTTTTTACTTTACTTCGTTTGATATTGTATATGTGGTTTGTATCTTGTTTGGTGAATAAAATTAATATTCCGGTCTAATTACCGTTTACTCTTTTTCCGTGACTTAGTCTTGAAATCTATGTTAAATATATAAAAAATGTTTTCTTATTCACGTCACTTATAAAGTTTATCTTTCTCTTTTGCAGGTATGTTATCTCTTCTCTGAATTTAAATTATGCCTTGTAAGTATCAATATGTATTTAATCCACTAGCACAATGTTTATTCAATCCACACTATTGTCAGCAATAAGAATGTTTCAGAACCTTTTAACCAAATTTGTTGACGAAAATATATTTACTCCACTGTGGAATTCTGCAAGTAATTAAATATAATGTACCAGTTATTACTAGCGGTAATATAATTTACCAACTCTAATAATACATCAACATCATCTTTTTCCTTAAAGCACTAAAAAAAACGATTATTTTATGATCGAACAATTATTGTGCAAGAAAACAAAACATAAAATCGTATATTTCGAATTAAATATATCCTGGTATAGAATAAAAAATAAACAAGCAAAAAATTGAGACCAAAAACCATGCCATCATAAATTAACCATATCACTAAATATACATAGTAATTTTAATCACAGAATGCCACTCTTTCCACGTATTTTAAACAAAATCAGAAACTCTTTGCACTAGCATCGACCACTCCTACTTTCATCACAAACAACATCACTTTCAACCCTCTCTGGTCCCATTTTATCACTTCCACAAACCGGGTACATGGTCCAATTCACGTATTTAATATACCATCGCCAATATTGAGTACTGTTATATTCATAAACATTACACTCTGGAAAATTTAATTTCAGAAATTTAGCTCGTGATTTTAGAATATCTCCGTTGTTTCAAACTCTATCAATTTTTGATTACCTTGGACAAGCATTTTCAAATCGATATAATTTTCAAAATAGTTTGTATATAAGATGGATCACGATAGTCCTGACCTTAAAACGCCAAGCAGTCCGACAGACTTGAGACACTTCAGTCTGAATCCTGAAGTCCTTATTTCTTGAGGATACTGTCCGGAACAGGGCTGAAAATTACTGTCATTTCCAGTGCGTAAGATACTTTGAAGGAAGTGATTTGAAGTTTAATATAGAGATCGTCACTGCCGGTGTCTATAAATGCTGCCACATCCAGGCCTGTGTGACTAAGTGGACGAGTAAGTCAGTATCTAGTCCTACTGTTTCAAGAAAGTTTGAAGAACAGTTGCACGTTGAGATGGTCCTGAAGATTATATCCAACTAGAAGGCTGTAAAATACTGGTATACTCAAGGCCTCAGGGTGAACTTTTGGTCCAATGTCAAAAAGTATTAGCAGTTTTGGAGTCGCTACAGCTCTTGCCAATCATTTCTTTTTTGACTTGACAGGTAATTTGTGCTTTACGGTCTGGGTTTGTTTCTGGTTACAGTTGATCTTCGTAGCGATGGCATTTTTGATGATAAGAAGTTTTGGTTTTTGCAGAAAAGCTTTTCCTATAGACATCGGGCGGCTGTTTTTCAAAGACAAAATTCTGCGTAAGATCATTTGACACAGTCACAAGTTTTTCAAATTTCAGAATATTGACAGCTTCGAGAATAACCATCTGGTAGACTTTTGGTGTTTTGAAGGTTCCAACGCTCATTGAACCATCCGTTTCATTTACTTTATGCTTGTTTTCGCCATTGAATTTTTCAGGTTTTTTCCAAATTATACTACAACTTCAGACGACCATGTGATGTTACCCGTATTTTCCCATTCGTCGTAGTCCCGAAAATGCCCGCTCACGTAAAATATGGCATTGGTCATGTGCGTGTCCCAAGGAATTTGCCTTTCTGCCGAGTACAAGTTACGGATTTAGTCTCGAATCAGTTAAGTTTGTTAGCCTTTGGTTGATACTGCTAGTCATTGTGGGTGTAGAGGTTAAAGAGCCCATGCAGAGATTTCTAAAAGTAATATTTGATGCAAATAAAGATCTTTTCGAGGCAAAATCAATAGTTCACTTCAGTTTCAATTGAAAGGTCAGCAGCAGCTTGAGCCAAAGGACTTTGTGGTTGATGTTTTCGGCTAAACGAGCATTAATCACTGATTCTGCTGACTCCACTCCAACAACAAGAAAGTCGTAGTCATCGAAGCCTGTCAAACCAAAGCAAAATTACTATAAAAATAAATAAGAAAAACTTCTTACCCAAATAATTTCAAACATCAGCACACATTTGCAGGCCAACACAACTATTTGACATATCTCCTACATCCTGAATAGATACAAGCCGTTTTCCGGGACTATAAAATTCCACTCTACAAAAAACGATCGCTTGGTTTTCGATGCGCAGTTAAATTGTGTGTCAATAAAAAACAACCGCCAGACGAAAAACACATCACACTAGCCATGCACTTATGTATGTAAAACTTTAATAAGCAACTTATCATTAAAGGTGTATACACAATTACGCAAAGGAAATATTTTAGTTGCGAAGTGTTTATTTATAATATTTGTATTTTTGTAAAATAATTTTTCATCACTAATATGTATGATCAAATGAAATTAAGAATATTTAAGTTAGAATAGTTGTTATTTTTTTAAGTGAACTGAGTTCATTGTGTCTGTGCTTGCTGGTCGGATTTTATGGAGCTTGCTGAGGATTAGAATATTGTTTTGGATGTGGCAAATCGAAAACTATAACTGAGTTTCATTTATTTTTCTTGAGTTTGCAGATAGTGTATTTGCATCGACTGTAGAACTTGTTCAGCTTACTTCCAATGCATATGCTTTTCTTATTCATCCTTTGAAATCGTGCTTTTAAAAATCTGTAATAGTCGTTCTAGTGCAGCAAATAGTGGGCAAAATATAAGTGAGCGCAGGTCTCGCGCCTTCTTCGCTCTTCGGTTTCAACTTCAAGTTTGAAAGTGAAGGTTCATTACTGTACGCAGTCATTAATTTTACAAAAGCTTACCATTCAAGTTGCCAAAATTCTGTCTTAGCTGCTCATTGATGAATTATAAAATCCGCTGAGGCGTGTGTCTAATGTCAGAAAGATGTTGATCAGTTTCGGGCTGTATTTCTTGTCATCTTCTGATTCTTCGCTTAACATGGTCTGAAAAACAATTCAAAATGTGTCTTAAAATTTGAGAATAACTAAAAGGTTAATACTTCTTTTCTAGCAAAGGAAGTGTTTGCCACTCCAGCGAATCGATTTTTTATCAAAATTCTTACGCTCGAACTAAATTCCTCAGTCCATTATAGACTTTCCGCTGGCGGAACAAGTCATGTATAATAGTATACACAATGGCCTTATGTAGTATAAACATTAATATAAATCTTAGTAGCAACTGTTGGTTCAGAGCCTGCGTACTGAACTCAAATTTCGCTTTTGTTTAGCCATACCCAGACGCCAGAGGCAACACTTTTCTGGTAATTCTTTGAAATAAGCCATTACACCATGGTTGATCCTATAAATCCTAGGTGAATGAATTGAAAACCCTCCTAGCCTAGTTGCGGTACCTTTAGCAAAGATTGCTTTCTTAGCATCCCAGCTTTAAAATAGATGACAAACATACTTTCTGCAAACTGAATCCTGAAAGCTCATTTTAGTTTCATTCAAACAATGAATTGTGTCTTTCTTTAAAACAGAAAATATCCACTTTTTGATAACAACTATTCAAAATACTCACCAATATCTAATCCACTCGAATATTATTACAAAGCTGCAAATGCAAAAAAAGCGGTCCAAATTGTTTGCCAAAAAAATTTATTCCATTCAGCAAGACCAACATCTTAGATTAGTAACCAAAAGCATTTCTCTTCTTCTCTTCAGTACAGAAACTTTAGAATGCAAAACTGAACATATATTAATCAGCCTCAAGTAAAATCATTGGCTAAATACTTAGATTATATCACACACGCTCTAAAATCTAGTACTGTAAAATTTAAGCCCTATTGTAACCCAGTCAAAGATTCGACATCCTATGATTATTAACTAACCACCAGTAATAATTAATGTTTGCAGCCATATCCCTACGAGTATGTATGCTTAATAAAATCTGTTCCTTTCTCGCCAATCATAGCGCATGCTCCTACTGGATTGGCACGCACAATGTCTGGCATTATACTAGCGTCAACAACTCTTACTCCTTTGACTCCTCGTAATCTCAACTTCGCATTTACTACCGAGCCACTATCTCGTTTCGGTCCCATTTTGGCTGTACCCGCTGGGTGATAGGTCGTATTTGACAGATATTTTAGATAGCACTTCCAATACCTGAAACTTCGATACTCATAAGCATCACATTCTGGTAACGGTATACGAAGGAATTTTCCATTAAAATGTTTGAAAGCTTTTGTGTTCTCGAGAGCAATCAATTGATTTATACCGCTAATGAGTGATTTAACGTCGTCGTAGTCATCTAGAAAATTTGGATAGACGATCGGTGGATCTTGATAGTCTTGGCTGCGAAGACGAACATAGCCTCTAGATTTCGGCCTTACTAAAATAGCATATACCAAAAATATCCGATCGCCTGGTTTTGTCTGCTCGGAAATGCTTTCCCAAACGAATTGTTTCATAGTTGCAGATAAGTTACCGGGACCGCTCTGTGAAAAAATAAATTGAACATCCGGAATCGAGCCGTCGTTATCGGTATCTACAAACGCTCCAACACCAACACCAGGAGACGTTAAAACGCCTTCGCCATGGGCCAAATAATTATAGACCATATCCAAATTAGACGTGTCTAACCCGGCAGGAGGATCGAAACTCAACTTCATGAACAATTCAATCCTTGCGTGGTCATGCAGGTTATTCCCTACCGGTAAGTCCTGAAGAACTGGGATACCTAAGGCGTCAAGATGCTTCTTAGGCCCTATTCCGGACAACATCAATAGCTTTGGAGTTTCTATCGCGCCACATGAAACAATAATCTCCTTTTTGGGTTTGACTTCCATTTCATGTTGGCCTTTATAGACAAACTCAACGCTACGTGCATGCATATGTCTATTAAATGTAATTCTCGTGGCAATCGCATTTTTGATCACATGCAGGTTTGGTTTCGTCTTGTCAATGTAAGCTTTGAACGTACTCATCCTTCGAGCACCCTTAACAGTTCTTAATGGTTGACTGTAGCCTATATAATTTCCTGGAGAGAAAGCTTCTTGATGTCTGTAGCCCAACTCATATGCCGCTTCGTTAATAATGAAGCGTTCCGTAATAGGTCCCGCCAATCGCTCGAGGTTCAAAGGACCACGAGTTCCAAAAAACTCGGAACTACCCTGGGCTGAATAGTTTTCAAGCTTTTCAAAATAATTCGTAACATTATCCCATCCCCACGATGGGTTCCCTTGACTTTCCCATTCATCGAAATCGTAATGGGTTCCACGATAGTAAAACATTCCATTGGTTGAATGCGATCCGCCTAGAACTTTACCCATGTTCATTACACCTCGTTCATTTTGGTGTGCCAAACATGATTTCCCATTTGATTTGATTTGATATTGCCAATCAATTTTCGTGAACCAGCCAGTAAAGGCTAAAGAAGGGATCTAGAAGTAAAGAAGATAGATATTTCGAGAGAATTAGAAAGGGTTTGAAAGTAAATGATTACCTCTGATTCAATAGGTGGATCTCCTCCTGCTTCCAACAGTAGAATTTTGTTGTTAGGATTTTCAGCTAAACGCGCTGCTACAACAGATCCTGACGCTCCTGCTCCAATCACAACAAAGTCGTAATCGTGAAGGCCTGATCGGAAGATAAAAATGAGGTTTTGGACTTAAAAAAATTAATTGTTTTAAATTGAACTGTTTTAAACTCTCAGCTGATATGATCATTGAAATACTTTAGTATCTGTTGCAACCGTGAAAGTTGCATCAAGTTGCGACTTGCATATCTGCTGTAGAATATTGATGTTTTAGATAGCTAGCTAACTTATGATCTACAGGTATAACTAAAAATTTATTTGACACCGTTATTACTGCCATCTTAAACACTTTATTTGAGTCAATACCTAAATGAGCGTTGACTATTTAGCATTCCGCCAATTCTTTAGGGCTCGTTTGTAAATGTTGTGTGAATCCTTTCTTTGATATATTTCGAATTGGCTCACGACACACTTCATTTATCTTATTAAAGTAAAAAGTATCGTGTACACTGAGCTTTAGACTTAGCTAGTGCCCGACAAGTCAAAAACAGAAAAGCTAGAGAAAGTTTTCTGTTTGACACACAAATCTCTGCAGCGATTACAACTGAACAAATGTATACCGAAGAAACAGAAACATGTGCAGAAAAAACGGTTCCAATCTTACTCCGCCAGCCAGAATATTGAACAGCCACGGGCGGCTCTTCAAAGAGCGATATGTTAAGTATGATGCAGCAAAATGCGTCTATTTGGGAATTTTCACGGATATAAAGGTAAAATACTCCACGTAATATCTTCCTGAGGGAACAATTTAACCGTATGATATGAAAGTGCGGAAACAAGTCTCTTCAAGACCTCTGCCACCTCCCCCTCGAAACCGTTATCACATCAAACAACTAAAACTAACGATTCAAATACACTAGTCCCAACTAGTCTGGAACCTATGGGACAGTTCTTCGCAATCGTGGAAGAACACACAATGATGAAAGACTTGATGACAAAGATGGTTCAATATGTTCGCCATCACAACCTCATCTGCCACCGCATCCAACCTGCGTAAATGGACTTTACTAGCCATATTTCAATTTTTACCCGGAATGTAAATTCCTTACTGTCCGAACGAGCGAGCTGCCACAATTTCTCAATGATTTAAAAATTGATATCCTGCTCATTGAATAACTGGTGGGGAAAGAGTTGCCACAAAAGAAACATCATTCAACAATCTGTCCCAAACCCACAGGCTCAAGAGCATGGAAGCCACAGCTATAAAAGCAAAAAACGAGCTTTTTCGATTTCGTACTGATATCGGTGTACTGTATGTCTGGGTCACAAGAGTTTATCGAAGAAATTCGAGCAATTTTCGGCCACAAACGTATAGTTTTCCTTCCGAGAGACTCAAATGTGCACCACCGCCATTGAGGAGTCACTGTAAGAAGTAATGAAACTGGAATCGAGCTAAATAATAGCAGTGCAGACAAACAATCAAACTTACATATGACCCTAAGGAATTCTGCCTTATAAACAGCGACACCCGCGATATAGGAATCCCACGCACACTCAACCAACATGTGTGGATCAACATGCTCAACAAGCTGTCGTATGTTGACAAGCTAGTCTTCTTTCGAGTAGGCATTATAGGTTAGTCAGTAATAGAGAAAAAAACTTTATATAACTATCATCAAAGAGAAGAGCTCATTACATTCATCAAGTTGCTTACACAGGGTGAAACCAACTCCAGAGAGGTCTAGAAGGGCATCAAACCGGCTTACCAATATTATCTGCGATTAGATAGCTCAATACCAGAACGAGCAGTGAGAGAGTTTGATGCAAAGCATCGAACCTGAGAGTTGCATTCTCTGGAGGCAGGCTATTTATGCCGCCAATTCAAAAATTCATAAATATTGGCAAAGCCAATGTATTTGTGGGTTCACTGGAACTATAATTTAAGAAGAACGGTGAACGAAGAATGGTATCAAACGTTCTTAATTTTGAACCTCGGGAGGTTGATAGGACTGTATCGACGAAAATCTCCTGCAATAGATAACATCAAATATAGCAGATTTACCAAACAAAATACAGCCGACCATAATTTACATAGCCAACGCAATCCTTCGCCTAAGGAGGTATCGTAAGATAAGGAGATTAGCCATCATTACTTATTGGCAAAACCTAATAAAAACCTCGGATTTTCCCAAAATTGAAGACGCATAAGTTTCTTTGGCTTCAAGCTACTACTAATTTGGCTTTTAAGCCAGTTTACTTCACAGAACTTCATCTAGCAAGAATAGTCGAACCCATTCAAAAAGGACTTAACCATACAAAGTCGTATGTCGTTGTGTTTGATATGAGCAAGGACTTCAACAAAGTCTGGCATGCAGAACTAATCTTCAAAATGCATCCATTTCAAATATATCGTAAACTTATACAAATCATAGGGTCTTTTCTCAAGAACAGGACTTATTCAGTCAGAATCAAAAGTCGATTCACATCAGAACGGAAATGAGTTGTGAGTTCCTGCTAACACAAATTCAGGGTGCTCAAAAAATGAGTACTTTATAATTTATTGAAGCGTTACCTTTTTGATAAGATGCGTAATTTTGAGAATATTAAACTGAAGACAAAATATTGGAGACAAAAAAAAATGTTTATCAATCGTTTGAATATTTTCTAAAAAGCTAAAATTTTTCGAGAGACTCGATGTTAAGAAGGATTTCCACTAAAGTGCCGGCAAATTCATCAAACACATTCACCGACTTTTAGGCACTTAGCACTCACATTGGTTTAAAATGCAATGAATGCAATTATTTACATGTATGATATTAGGGCTATAGCATAATATGACTATAATTGAGGGCTATCAATGCTGACTTCGAAATGTAATATAAAATCTCGAAACAAACAATGCTTCTTACTTAACGTTTGATCACATTTCAGCAATATAGTCCCAAAATTTGAAGTCTATCAGAGTAAAACTCTCGAACTTATTGAATACTTAGTCCCATCTCTTCTATCATTGGTGCTCCAACAGTTCGGAGTCATTTTCTCAAAACAATTTTTTAAGTCTTTGTTCACTGCCATTTAAAAACCACATTACCGATTCATTTCAAACTTGGCACACACTTTCTACATGTAAAATACTTCCCCTTAACCATAAGTTTTAGAATTTTTTTACATTAAGGGGGTTTCCACCTACAAAAAGGTGAAAAATAGCATTTTTCTCATAAATAATAGCATTTTTCACGCCAAATGACCACCACCAATTTAAAAATGAAAAAAATAGAAATTTAATTGTTTTTTGATACAGTGAACACCGCGAATCGTCTTTTTCCAAAGACGTTCTTGGCAAACCTTTGTCACCAGTTTGTTTGTCGATATTTTCGCATGAAAAAATTACACAATGTTATTGAATTGATAATTAATAATGTACAAAAGGTTTAAATCAATTTGCTCTATCCATATTACTAAAAAAAAAATTTGTAAAAAAAAATATTTTTAATCACACTGAAACCCTAACCCCTCGCTTAAAGCATCCAGAAATTATCTAATCGGCTGAGACGAAAATTCCAAGCAGATATCACTTGCAAAAACAGAAGCTACCAACAAACGTAACAAAACTTTTCTTATTCACGAATGTGTCGTGCACTTTTTACGAAACTCAGGACATAGAGCACATATTAACAGGAAAAAATTTCTCACCATGTTGTAAGGCTGTTGGTCCATAATCTTCAGGCCACATGTCTGTGGTTGAAATATTACAATAAACCGAAATCATTGTTGTGAGAAATGTATTTATTAAACTGTTGCCAGCACCTAAACTCCTGGCAGCACATTGTGGATTTAAAAAATCCATCTTGAAAACCGTTTACGCACACAACCGTTCTTTAATTTCGAATTCTTCGAACTTGTATATGTTCTCTTTGCCCCGGTAAAAATATCCGAATGGTTTTTTTAAATGCACCGCATTACAACCTAGATTAGTTTCCAAACCGCTTCTTTGAATCGAACTGAAATTTCATTAATCTAGTGCCGGGCTTGTATATAAATCGCCGACTGTCCTCGACGCACTAAACGCCTTGGAATACGCTTTTATTGCAGGGAAATTGATGACACTGCATCTTTCAAGGCATACACTATCAGCAGAATTCTACGTTGAAACATGTGTTTTTCTTCCAAGCAAAGAATCTTCGAACTTGAACTTGACAATATTTAGCATATGTAGGTACGTACAGTCGGACAGATGTATGTATATGTACTTTATATATGTACATATATCCATTGGCTGAAAGTAAAAGTCGGACACTTCGATTTTTATTCTTTATGAAGCGACTAACAGTGTAAAGAAAAATGTGAACAAAATATATTTTTATTTTCAATAAGCTATATTAAAATTGATATAAATTCACCCAAAAAAAGTGAAGCTTATTTACATAAGTATTAAAATATTTATAGTTTCATTTTTAATTCTGAAATACAGTGTAACCTCGGTAATTGCAACTAATAGAAACACAGACTTGTTGCAATTTTCGAAATGTTGCAATTTTCGGGTCAGTACTTTTTGTGAAGAAAAACAACCAATTAACACAAATGAACTTCTTTTTATTGGAAAAAAATATTGTAATTCAAAAAGAATGAGTGCAACAAAAACTTTTCTTATACCTTTATATTTTTCAAACACATGCATTCAGATTTTCTCAAAAAAGTTAAAAAGTGTTGCCTGCTTCTGGCTCTTGCCTTGCTTCACAATAGGTTTCTCCTTCAATTGTTGCAAAACGATTATATCCTGAAGATTTTCGTTATTCTGTTCAGCCCATTCAATACAAATGTTGAAGCTTCGTACTGCGTCTTCATTTTTTATCTTGTTCACTCTTATCTCCAAGGTGCTTTCGTCAACTGACTTTGTTTCATCGTCGTCTGTCTCTTCAAAACAAATCTCAGCTCCAGTTCCCATAATTCAGTTATCAATATCATCTGATGTCAAATTATCATCAGGCCCAATTTGTTTCAGAAGATTACCTATTGGGTCTATTAAATCTTTCATGCACTGCATTTCTGATCTTATGATACTCAGCGGAACGTCATCCTCTTCCGTCCAATCAAAGACTGGTGTCATTAATTTTTCCCTGCATTTTTCAATAACGTGTGATCTGACCTTCGCCCATGCTCCAGATAAATGACATACGGCGTGTTTTAAGTTTATTCCCTTAATTATTTGCTCCGTGCCCGATTCCTCAGAACCTACAATTTGGGCCAACAAGCATTTTTTTGTAAAAAAGTTTTGTCAACCTAATCACGTTTTGGTCCATAGGTTGTATGATTGTAGTGCTGTTCGGTGGGAAGCACATTACGGATATCATACCGTCATCACTTTCAAGCTGGCCATCTTTCGGATGGCATGGAGCATTATCAAGCAATGAAAGTGCTTTTGGTGGAAGTCCGAGCACTGCGGAATCTGCGGACATAAAGCAAAATAAAGTCCATTGAAATCAATCAATTTTTTTTTTGGAAATTGAAAACCTTACTTCTGGAACAAATGTGTGATGAAACAAGTCGTCGAATAAACATCTCGTCATCCAAGCGTTGCCACTGTTTCTGTACACCACAGGAAGATCTCCAGCATTTTTGAATGTCCTGGGATTCTTGGCTTTTCCTATCACTAGGATCTTAATTTTATGCGTTCCGGTTGCATTTGTACATACTAGAAAAGTTATCCTCTCCTTACTAGTTTTCCCTCCAGATGCTGAAGTTTCCCGGAAGTTCACCAAAGTTTTTTCTGGAAGAAGCTTCCAGAACAGGCCAGACTCATCTGCGTTGTATATCTGTTCTGGCTTCAATTGCAATTCCTTGATTTTGGAATGGAACTTTTCAACAAATTGGTCAATGGCAGCTGCATTGTTTGACAGCTTTTCTCCAACAATTTTGAGAAGCCAAATCCCGTGTCGCTTTTTAAATTTTATGAACCAACCGTTGCTTGCATTGAATCCATTCGAATTCTCTGGAATTTTGTTGTGAAAAAACTTTGCCTTTTCCTTCAGCAATTCCGCAGACATCGGTATGTTTTTTGATCGCTGATCCCAAAACCACTTATACAGCCCAGCCTCCATTTTCGGAAATTCAGACTTGCGCATCGTTTTCCGTTTATCGGATCCAAATTTTGCATTGGCCACAAATTTTTTGAATTTGTTTTGGTGTTTCATAATACGGCTAATTGTCGATTTGTTGACGCCGTATTTGATAGATAAAGCGGCAATAGATGAACCACTTTCGAAATTTGTTATAACTTGCACTTTACCTTTAAATGATAAAAACTTATGTGCTTTTGTACCCGACATTTTCAAATAAACCGCACGAGCGACGTAAGAAAACGAAATTTAAACGAAAATCACATGAACATGCCACTTGACAAGCACGCGTATTGGGGGATGTACCGGAAAATACTATTCTGCCACTAGACTTCCAATAAATATCTTGTGGGTGCATACAACAGGGCAAGAAATTTTAAAGTAACGGTCTTGATTTGATTTCGACTCTAAAATTGCAACAAGAGTTGCAACTTTAGAGTCTACGATAGAAAAATATTGACTGTTGCGAATTTCGAGTATTGCAATTATCGGGGGTTGCAATTGTGGAGGTTACACTGTATATAAAAATATAAAAAAAATCAATTTCAAATTAAAGCTTGAACATTAAGAAATTTTAAAGTACATAAATGAGTTTTAAGATATTTTGAATCAAAATTAATATATTCTTCCAAATCTTTTTCCATACTATGTTTTTTATTAATTTTTCCTTTAAATATCCCCATAAGTTTGGAATTACTTTTAAGTCTGGGGACTGAGGAGGTGTGTCGATATCATGTGGGCAATTACAAATCAACCAAATTCTAACATTTTGCTTTTTATACTTGGAATCGTTATCCTGGTAAAATATAATTTTGTTATATATTCTAGGCATTTTTCTTCAAAACCTGTAAATAATTCGTCCGGTCCAGGGTCCTGCCAATAATGTGAAGATATGCTGGTCCACAGGCTGACATACAGCCCCATACCATTAGTGACTCTCCCCCATGGGTAACAGCAGGGTTTTAGTTTTTTCTGCATATTCCTCATTTGTCATTCTCTACTCCTATATTTAACCATTGGAGTGAAAGACGTTACATTTACCCTCATCAGTTAAAGACACAGTGTTTCAAAAATTAAAATCTTTATCTCTGTAAACGTTTGCGAATTTTAACCATTTTGACCGATTCTTTTTAACAAATTGATAACCGACCCTCTTCTTCAATATAATTCTCACTGTTTCTGGGTTAACGCGCATTCTTTTTTTTATTTACTGCTATGGCAAACTTTGGATCACTTAAATTTTGGGTTTTTCTTAGTTTAGTTTCGTAGACCAGGGACCGTGCATGGCGCTTAAAGTTTGCCTGGATCTGAATAGGTACCTGAGCTAAATCAAGGGTAAAGGGTGTAGTGGACCTTACCAATCCTTAATTTAAACCCCTAAACCCAAGAAGGGTTGTTTTTTTAGCTTAACCTTACTACCGAAAGTTTCTTGCCCCTCCATCATAAAAATACAGATGTCACGGGTAAATCTGACATCAGACAAAATACTTCGACGAAGCTAGAAAGTCCTGAGCAGAACAAACATCATGTATGATAGCCTTGGGTTTCGAAGGACGTGCAACGCACCTGGCACCTCTTACGTTTGACCCGTAGTGTTTTTCGTTGTTCTATGAAACTCCCACAGCCTACTGCCTCAAGGGACAGAATGCACAACGCTTGAGCGCTAGGTTTAAGGGTTTTTTTTTTGGAATCTGTGGCTTGGAGGGCGAAGAGAAATCCGTTGTCCATCTCATGTGCCAGTGTCCACCATTCCACTCAAATCTGGCTAATTTGATCTGGCTCGTTGACCTAAAGGAGATAGTCTGGTTTATCAAAGAAACCAGATGGTTTCCTAATTTAAGTGACTAAGGGAAAGTCATTGACAGCGGCATCACAACGGGCCTGTTTCGCGCCTATGTGCACCTTTCGGCAGGTATCGATCAATCGAAAACTACTTCATCCTACATACCTACCTATCTCTTTGGTGCCATTAGCCATTTCGGTGATCTTTGAAATGATTTTCGAACAAACCAAGCATCTAAAATAAAATCTGACAATAATTTGGATGTTTTTAACCCTACGAGAGGAGACCCAAAAAGTAACAAGACTGCTCTCAGTGTCCTCATATGGGAGAAGGTGGGGGATGACTGAGGTCACTTCCCCTCTCCTATACCTCTGCCAGTCAAAAGCTCGCTGTCTGCCATCCACAGCTGCTTTTGTTCTCTCTACGTTCTTTTTCTTGTAAAGTAGTTTTTTCATCATGGTCGAAATCATCGTGTCTAATTTTAAAGATTAGAGAATTGATTTGAAATTTTGTTTTTTAATAGGGAAAACAAAATGCTTCAAAAAGCAAACGGAGAGGAAGGTCTTAGTCGTGCACGAGTGTTTGAGTGGCTTTTTTCGTTTCAAAGGTGGAGATTTGGGCATCGATGACCAACCTCGAATTGGTGGCCCTTCAACATGCAGAAATGATGAAAGTGTTTTCAAAGTTTGGGAAAAAATTAATGAAGATCGTCGGCACACCAATGATGAATTATCTGAAGCTGCTGGTATTAGTTAGAGCTCAATTCAACGCATTTTGACTGAACACTTGGGCATGAGACGTGTTTCGGCGGAATTTGTTCCACGGGTGCTTACAGAAGATCAAAGAAACAATCGACTAATTGTGTGCCAGGAGCTGAAAAATTAGCTTGAAAGTGATCTCTGACGAAAGTTAGTGCTACGGCTGTGACCCCGAGATAAAGCTGGCGTCCAGTCAATGAAGACTTCATATTCACGCCATCCCAAAAAAACCAGGAAAGGGAATTGTGAACAAGAAATTTGCCCCAATAGGTCAGACGGTGAACCAAAAGTATTGCTTGGGGGTTTTGAGACGACCGCAAGAGAGATAGAGAATGTGGAAGACAAGGTTAGAAGTTTGGGCAATGGGCGAGTAGATTCTTCATCACGACAACGCACCTGCGCACACAGCTCTTCGAATTCGTCAATTTGATACTCGTTCCTCACCCTCCTTACTCTCTTGACCTGGCCTCGTGTGATTTCCTCCCCGAATGAAAAGAGACTTAAAAGGGTGGCGACTTCTGACTGGGGATGAGATGACAACGGCTTCGACGAGTGCTTTAGTTATGGACCGTAGTTTGAAGGACATTAATCAGTATTTGAAAATATCTGCAATAAATAAACCGTTATAAAAGTAGTCTCGTTACTTTTGAGTTCCCCCTCGTATATGTGCGCTAAATGCATAAAAGTAGGCAGAGAAAATTTATTAAATTACAAATATCGGTAACTTCGGCCATGGCTGTCAGATCATAACGAAACTTAAAGAAAACATAAACCAGTATGTGTGTGAGGCTTTTGATAAATGTGCACTCAACTATATAGCTTCATCAGGATTGAAGTCAAAGATTCTGCAAATCATCTATCTTCCAAAAAAAAAAATTTTTGGTTGGGGAAAAAAAGAAAATAGTTTCTAAATCCAATGCTTTGCTCATCTTGTCGAAATAAAATTTTACAAATTACTCATCGCACGGGTACAGTTATCTTTCACAAAATTACTTATTTGCTTTGGGACCCGATATTTATGTTTGTGAGAAATTACGACCCGATAATCAGAAGTAATTGAAATTCTTGAGTAGAATCAAGCTTAAGACAAGTCTTGTGTTCGCATATTTTGTTGTCTCTTTTATACTAATTTTATGACCTTTGCGATGAACAACTAAAAATGCAATTTCAAAACGCTTCTTGTACGCGGCACTCATGTTTTATATATGTTTTCTTCACGAAAGTTCAAAATATAATGACAAAATTAATGAGGTGCGAAATTGGTAAAAGTAATTTACTGTTACACGTACATATGTGTGCGAAAAATAACATGAGTCACGTTTTTGTGGAACACACTATACATTCCATAGCTTGTACTCCATAGCTTGCAATAATTGAAATGAATGTGTGAAATGCGATGAAAACCATTTTGTAAACTATACCAGCTGCGAAGAAATGAAATCCGGTGAAACCATTGAAATTAAAAACCATTGCAGCCAATCACTAACGGTTAGGCGATAGAGAGCCATGCATTTGCTATGATTTTTGAATAACATAACGATGGTATACTGTGTGTAGGTTACTTTAGTTTAGCCTTAATCAGTGTAATTCCTGTTTAGAATACGCTTTTTGCAAACATGGATATTTTCGTATTTTTTTTTAAATCTGAACTAACTTTTTGTGCAAAGGATGAACGTAAAATATTATAAATAAATCTATAAATAATTGTAATATTAGCGCCAGTTCTAAAAATTTTTCTTTTCTCTTGCAGGTATGTCGTCTTTTTTGAATATTTTTTTTATGCTATGTAAGTACCATTATGTATTAAATCCCTTGCTCATATAAACACCAATCAAAGGTGAGTTGAATTTCGAGAAATACCGTCATAAATCTGTTAGGCCCGAGACCTATAAGAACTAAAAAAGTCAAAATTCATGCAAATACTGGATTCAGTTTCCATTAAAGCAAATTATTTTTTAAAAAAATATGAGTTTATCCTTAGTTTTGTATGTGCTGAGATTGGGTCAAGATAATCCCAAATTCATTAAGGCTTGACTGTGTCGCCTTTGAACTTTTTAATAAATTTGTATAGTGAACAGTATTACAAGCAATGAACCTTATTGTGAATCCCTTTGATTATCTTATTTCATGACATTAATGAAATTAATGAAAATAAAATTAAATTTACTAAAAAAAATCTACAAATGACCGACTACAGTGTATTTTTCTGTACTAGATGAATTTCCACATGCTAATCAAAAATCATCATCATCCTTCTTCTCGAAACACTGAAAACAATACGCAATTGATTTGCATGAACAGAAAACATATAATCATTTATTTACGAACAAACAAACGCTAAAATAGAAAATACTTTAGAAAAGAGTATACATAAAATTGAAGCATACCATCACCAATGAAGCATACCGCTAAATACAATAATCATTGTCAATATTCAAAAATGCCAGGTTCCATAATACACAGAGCGTGTCACTAGTATTTCACTCTTGCCAAGTATTTTTTACAAAATCAGCACCTCTTTCAGCAATCATAATTGCCGCTGCATTTATATTATCGCTGATAATTTTCGGCATTATACTCGCATCGACCACTCGTACTCCTTTGACTCCTCGCAATCTGAGCTCAGGATCGACAACAGCACTTTCATCACTATCCGGTCCCATTTTAGCACTTCCGCAAACATGATACATAGTCCCAGTCATGTATTTTATATAGCATCGCCAATATTGAGTACAGTTATATTCATGAATATTACACTCTGGAATATCCAATCTCAGGAATTTGGCCCCACGACTCTTGAACGTTTCTGTAGTTTCAAACTCTATCATTTTCTGAATACCCTTGGCAAGCACTTTCAAATCACTATCGTCTTCGAAATAGTTTGGTTGTATATAAGGTGGATCACGATAGTCTTGACTCTGAACGCGAAGCAGTCCGACAGATTTGGGCCGCTTGAGCCATACATACAAACCCAGGACTCGATCCTGAGGTCCTAATTGCTTAATGATACTCTCTGGAATTGGGCTTTTTAACGTTGCTGTCATCTCCGTCGCGTTGTTGACTTGAAGGAAAGCGATTTGAACTTCAGGATAGATATTGTCACCGTCCGTGTCTATAAATCCTGCAACATCCAGGCCTGTGTTGCCAAGAGGACCCATATGATGAATCCACTGATTATAGACTGTATCGAGTAAGTCAGTATCTGATTCTACAGTTTGCTTGGAACCGATTTTCAAAAACAATTCTGCCCTGGGATGGTCTTGAAGATTGTCTCCTACTGGAAGGTTTTGAAGAACCGGTATGCCCAAGGCTTCAAGGTGAACTTTTGGTCCAATGCCTGAAAGCATCAGCAGCTTTGGAGTCTCTACAGCTCCTGCCGAGATAATTATTTCTTTTTTGACTTTGGCTGTTATTTTGTGCTTATTTTTGTACACGAACTCTACGTTCTGGGCTTCTTGTTTCTTGTTGAAGCTGATCTTCGTAGCAATGGCATTTTTGATGACATGCAGATTTGGTTTTGGGTCCCGCAGAAAAGCTTTTGCTGTCGACATCCGGCGGCCGTTTTTCAAAGTTCCGTAAAGGTAGCCAAATCCAACATAAGGTCCAGCGACATAGTCGTCAAGTTTTTCATATTTCAGTTCTTTTGCAGCTTCGAGGATAATCATCTGGTCGACTTTTGGAGTCTTGAAGGCTTCCACGTTCATCGGACCATCCGTTCCGTGTATTTTGTGTTTGTTCTCGCCCTTGAATTTTTCGGTTTTTTTAAAATATGGTAGGACATCTTTCCAAGACCATTTGGTGTTACCCATACTTTCCCATTCGTCGTAGTCATGAGGGTGCCCACGCACGTAAAACAAGGCATTGATCATGTGTGTGCCACCAAAAAGTTTACCTTTATTCCAAGTACATGTTTCGGTTTTGGTCCCGAAGCAGGAAAGATTGTTAGCCTTTGGCTGATACTGCCAGTCATTGTGGGTATAGAGGTTAGAGAAGCCAAGGAGAGGAATCTAAAAGTATTATTTGATGAAAGTAAAGATATGATCGAGCCAAAATCAATAGTTTACTTCTGTTTCAATTGGGGGATCACCACCAGCTTCGAGCAATAAAACATTGTGGTTGATGTTTTCAGCTAAACGTGCAGCAATCACTGATCCTGCTGAGCCCGCTCCAACAACAATAAAGTCGTAGTCATCAAGTCCTGTAAAATCAATACAAGATTGCCATCAAAATAAATTTCTCTCAAATTTGTTGATTCGATCAAAAATATTTTATGAATAGAATTTCCTAAACAATAAAACAAGATTCTTACCCGAATGTATTTTAAATGTTAGCTCACTTCTACAGGCCACCACAACTATTTGGCATTTCTCCTACATCCTGGTTAGATACAAGCCGTTTTCCGGGACCATAAAAATTCTACTCTACAAAAAAACGATCGCTTCGTTGTCGATGCGTAGTTAAAATGTTAATCAATAAAAAAAAGAGCCCGACACAAAACACACCACACTAGCCATGCAGTTATGTACATAAAACTTCAAAAAGCAACTTATCAGTAAAAATGTATGCAAAATTACGCAAAGGAAATATTTTAGTGACAAAAAATTTATTTATAATTGTTGTATTTGTGTGAAACAATTTTTTATCACAAACATGTACGATCAAATGGGACTAAGAGTACTTAAGATAGCTTAGCTATTATTTTTTGAAGTGAACTGAGTTCATTGTGCCTGTAATTTGTGATCGAATTTGGTGAGCGTTGTTGGGGATTAGAATATTGTTTTGCAGGTTGAAAATCGGGAACCATAACTAAATTTGGATTCGTTGAATTTGCGAAAAATCTTCTTACATTGATTTGCGAATTTGTGAAGTTTACTACCAATGCAAATTATTATTTTATCCAGATTTTGAATTCAGGCTTGTAATAATCGTTCTAGTTCTGGTGAGAGTGCCGAAAATAATATGTCAGTGACTACTGGTTGCGCGCTTTCTCTAGTTCGAGTTACTTGTACGCAGCTATTAATAACAACCTACCAAAGAAACGACAATTATTCACACGCCCAAAACCATCACCCATTTGTCATTGTTACGATTGGTCGTTGGTGAATTCAAAAATCCGCTGTCGATTATGTCCAATGTGAGAAAGATACTGATCAGATTCGGGGTTTAATTCTTACCTTTTTCAGAATCTTCCCTTACATAGTTCTCAGAAGCAAGCACAGTAGAACTATTATAAAACGTACCTTGAAAAATGCAGCCTTACCTCATTTCAAATGCTTTATACCTAACGCCTACAGTTGGTCAAACAGTGGTATTGGAGCATGAGTTCGAAGTATTGGTATCCTTCAACTATTTTAGGTCAATTGTAGCAGTAGATAACAAAGTTGAAGAAGAAACACGCGGGCGGCTGCTTAAATCCACAAAAGCTTACTGCAGTCTGCCGTTATTCTCATACGAATCCGATGCTTGGCTGCTCAGCAAAAGGCACTGTCACATCTTAGCCATGTTCGAGAGGAAAGTCTGACGGAGAATTATTGGCCCATATGTGAACAAAGGCAATTTATTTTATTCAGTATTATTTTTGACTACAAAGATAAAGATCGGTAGACTCCGGTGGGCAGAGCACTTAGCTCGTATGAACGAAAAGGAACTTACTCAGAAAACCCATTGCCGCAGATGGCAGGGGGGGGGGAGAACTTGTTGGCGCTGGAGAGCTGGCGTTAACTAGGGCACTCGGAGCTCAGGGGAAAATCGATATCGATAGGAAAATTTGTTGCAGGAGGCCAGGACGGACCCCGGTTGTAGCGCCGGTGATGAAAATAATATATTTTCTCGATTCAAATAGTACCTATTGCTTTAGATTTTTTTTAAATTTTTTAATGCTAGACCCTCCTTAAGTATGACAAGTATTTGGCACGCCCAGCTACTATTCTTTGTCATTTCAAGAGCAAACTCTTAGCATCACCATCCTTTATAATTTTCACTGTGTAAGATTGTGACTTAGATGGCTAGTGCTGGGAAGCTCTCGACTTATTTTGTAAAAAGTTCAATTTAATATGAATAAATTCAGTTTATCAACCAAAGACAAAGATCTGAAAGTAATAAAAAAATTTAGGAAAGTGATATGAGAAATTACCTTGTTATTGATTTATTTATTTCCTTTGTTATTCATTTGTGTTACTCACTTTGTTATTCATTTTTGAGTCAAATTACCATACTACGGTAGACTATCCATAGCCAGGGTCAATGAATTCAAAATTGACCGCAGTTGATTGTGATTCAAAGCCAAAATCACAATAACCTTTTACCAAGAACTACTTTACTTGCATCTCTTGTTCGAATTACCGTTAAAACTGCTAATGTTAAAATGCGGTGAAAATAGTTTGCCAAAAATGTTTATTAATTAGTAAAATTATTACAATTTGACAAAAACAAAAAACGAAATTTGCTCTTTTCTTCAGTCAATTAATATTCAAATGGTCAATCTCAGGATAAAAATGATACATAAAAAAATGATATTCAAACAAAAATAAATGATAAATAAAGAGCAATCCGATGCCAAAAAAATCTTCACATCAATGGCATGTCATTCTAAAATTCAACAACTTAAACCTATCAACCAACCACCGTCAATAATTAATGGTGGCAACAATATCCCCATGTATGTTGAATGAAATCTGTTGCTTTCTCGCCAATCATAGCACATGTTCCTACCGTATTGGTACGCACAATGTCTGGCATTATACTAGCGTCAACAATTCTTACTCCTTTGACTCCTCGCAGCCTCAGCTTCGAGTCAACCACCGAGCCTCGATCACGTTTCGGTCCCATTTTGGCTGTACCCGCTGGGTGATAGGTCGTATTTGACAGATATTTTAGGTAGCACTTCCAATATTTGAAGCTCCGATACTGATAAGCGTCGCATTCTGGTAAAGGAATACGAAGGAATTTACCGTTGAAATATTTGAACGCTTTTGTATTCTCCAGAGCAATCAATTGATTTATACCGCTAATGAGTGATTTAACGTCGTCGTAGTCATCTAGATAGTTTGGATAGACGATCGGTGGATCTTGATAGTCTTGGCTGCGAAGACGAACATAGCCTCTGGATTTCGGCTTCCCTAAAATAGCATACACCGAATAAACCCGATCGCCTGGCTTTAACTCCTCCGAAATGCTTTCCCAAACAAATTGTTTTAGGGTCATAGATGCGTTGAAGTCACTGCCCTGTGCGAAAATCAATTGTACATCGGGTATCGAACCGTCGTCATCGGTGTCTACAAACCCTACAACGCCGACACCAGGCGACGATAAAATTCCTTCACCATGAACCCATGAGTCGTAAATGGCATTCAATGTAGTTGTGTCCAAGCCAACCGGTGGATCGAAGCTCAGCTTCATGAACAAATCGATCCTTGGGTGGTCATGTAGATTATTCCCTACTGGCAAGTCCCGAAGAACTGGAATGCCTAAGGCTTCGAGATGCTTTCTGGGCCCTATCCCAGACAACATCAACAGTTTCGGAGTCTCTATCGCGCCACACGAAACAATAATCTCGTTTTTGGGCTTGACTTCCATTTCGTACTCACCCTTATAAACAAACTTTACGCTTCGTGCATTCATGTGCCTATCAAAGGTAATCTTTCTGGCGACCGCGTTTTTGATAACATGTAAGTTTGGCTTCATTTTGTTGATGTAAGCTTTGAAAGTACTCAGCCTTCGACCATTCTTAATAGTTGCCAGTGGTTGACCGTAACCTATATAATTCCCCGGGGCGAAAGCTTCTCGCTGACTATAGCCTAACTCATATGCCGCCTCATTAAATATAAAACGTTCCATCTTGATTCCTTGGAATGGTTCGATGTTCAAAGGGCCATGAGTTCCAAAAAAGCCTAAATTATCATTACTGGAATAATTTTCAATCTTTTCAAAATATTTCGTGACATTATCCCATCCCCACGATGGATTTCCTTGACGTTCCCATTCATCGAAATCGTAATGGGTTCCACGATAGTAAAACATTGCGTTAATTGAATGCGATCCACCTAGGGCTTTGCCCATGTTCATTATAGCCCTTTCATTTTTGTGTGCCAAAGATGATTTTCCATTTGGTTTGATTTGGTATTGCCAATTATATTCTGAGATGCCAATTCCAAAGGCTAAACCGGGAATCTGTAAGTAGAAGGGATCAGTAAATTAAGGGAAGCAAAAGTAATTTCGTAAAAATAATGGAATACCTCGGATTCGATAGGTGGATCTCCACCTGCTTCTAATAGCAGAACTTTGTTGTAAGGGTTTTCAGCTAAGCGTGCTGCTACAACAGATCCTGACGCTCCTGCTCCAATTACAACAAAGTCGTAATCATAAAGACCTAATTGGAAGATATTGATAAATTTATGGATTCAAAAAATTGGCATGTTTTATTTGTAAGCTGGTTTTATAAAAGCTTCTGTTTCTGTTGGAATAATGCAAGCTGAATCGGTTTCAATGCGCATTTTTTGCTGTGAAATAGCTGCTGTGAAGTATTTAATGCGGCTGTTTTGCTCGAAAATATTTAAGTAAATGTTTACCCTAAAACTTTTTGACGCTTGCAACTGTAATCTTGAGTCACTGATACTTGAAATAAGCACCTAAATTTTTTCAGACCATTCTGAAACTCTTCTCTGTTCCACTATTCGATAGACTGGTTTTTGCTAAATGAAAAATCAATTTTTATGTTTAGATTTATTTTCAACTAAACAAGACATACACAAACAAAATTGAATACTTACATTCAAGCTTAACAAAATTAGTACATTTCTAATATACTCAATAAAATTACATAGGAAATTAAAGAGTGTTTAATATTTCTAGAAAACATTATTTTTGGTTCGTTCATGACATGAACACATTAGTCAAAACTGTTTTAAGCCTAGATCTGGAAATTAATGGAGAATAATGTTTTTCCCAAGTTGTTAACCATTTAGCAGCATCTGTGAATTGTCTCATTCTTAGCGCACAATAAGTTCTGGTGTTCATTCAGAAAACAGGTGGTGTTTATTGAAAAAACACGTGTGCTTCGTCCGTCTTACTGATTCGTTGAAAGTTATCCTTATACAAATTACGACATTACCCCACAAATAGCGAAAAATTGATAGCAGTACCCGATTTCGAAAATTGAAACAAGATAAAAAATATCCCGCCAGCGGCAATGCTACGTTAAGATACGTTCTTTCATTCCCACTAGGCAATATACATATACTTTGCAAAAACACCTTTTTAACGGTTGGCGTTTTATTATTATATTAATTTATTATTATATTAATTGTAATATTAATTATCTTAAAACCTTGTCTGTGTATTAAAATGTTCGGCAATGAGATAATTGACGCGGGATACTGTTTCCGATACCGTTTGGAGAATAAAAAGAACATATCTGTTACGTTTATGCCATCCACTAATGACAATGCTGGCTGTTGGCAGCGAATGTTCGCTGCGTTTATTATTCCTTGATGGGATCTTACCTCTCATTGGCCGATTGTCAGTGCCGAGAATATGCTTCTCTCACTTTCGCATATAGAAAAACGTACTTTTTGTGCGGCCTCTTTTCAGGCCCCAGCTGATCCGTAAACCCTCAACATCATACCTTTCTCATACATCGGAAAATATTGCGCTTTCTGTGCTATTTATCTATAAGCTCTGACTTTGTCATAATGAAAATTAAAATGCAGCTTTTTATCAAGGCCAAAATTATTCAGTGACATATCAATATACATTGGTGCTTTCACGAGAAAAGCTCATGACTTATTGACGTTAATGCCTAGTACTATACTCTTCGCGAAACGAATTCAACGGTCAAATCCCATACAAAAAGAGCTTTTGTATGGGATTTGACCGTTGAATTCGTTTCGCGAAGAGTATAGTACTAGGCATAACGTCGAGTTTATTGTGTTTGCATCATAGTTTAAGAGATAATTATATTGCGAACTGACTCAGTTTTCTTTCAATCAAAACAATTGAAAGAAAACTTAGTCAGATTGCTGGTAGATTCAAGAACTCAGATAAAACTTCAGAAAGTTCCTTTATGAAAATAAGGAATAAAAAAATTTATTCTATTTATTTTACAAGTACTATTCTATTTTTTGTCCTAACCAATTTAATAGAAAGCCCAAGATACCAAACTTTCGTAATATCCTGATCAACCCAGTCGATGGTATCTGTGTAGATGGTATCAATTTTTTTGTAGCAACTTTACTAACTGTTATCTTTGTACAAAAAGCTTCAGATAGTTTTAAAATTTTACATACTAGGACAAATCATGTGCACCCCTCACATTTGAGGATGCGTACATGTTGAACGTAAGCTACGTTAAAACGGACAGCAAAGTCAAGATTTTTTTTTTTTCCTCCGGTTTTCCTGCACTTTTGCAGAAAAGGTCTTGGCTTCCTGACCAGCAGGCATCAGCCAACGTGTACACGATTAGTAAACTTTCTTCAATTATTATCGATTTATTCGATTTAGTTCAAACACAAATTGCGTATTAAGAACGCGCACTTTTTTTCATATATGACAAACAAACATAAAACACAAAGGCATCTCGAAACAACGCGACGACGCGAACACGCAGTTCAAGACACGATGATTCATGTCTCTCAAAGTTGTAAGCTATAGGTCCAGATTGGTTTCAGGACAGACTTGTACGTGAGCACTTTAGAGTTGAGAGAAAGTTTTGATATGCTATTGACCATCCGTTTGAAATTGTTGAGTTTGAGCTTCAATTGCTGATTATTTACTTCAATATGCCGTGTCCAGGTGAGTCTCCTGTCTAGGTGCATTCCGAGATACTTCACTTCGCTGCTTTGAGGTATTGGTACATTGTTTGAATATACTTGAGGACAGGTTAGTTTTAGCAATGTGATCGTAATGTGGACGCTTTTTGTCGTTCATTTTTATTCTCCATCTCGTTAGTCATTCTTCATGAGGTGGTATGTGGGCTACAGAGCCATAATTTGATTCGAATCAGTGCATAGAAAGGCGAAGTTTTGCGCAAAGTTGTTTTATCGCTTACGCCGCGTCCACATTGGCCATGGGTGATGGCATAACATTCGACTTGCCATGGAAATGGAAAATGTAGACGATACATGGCATACCATATTTGATGGCATACCATAAATGTCAAGCCATATGGCAAGACATTTGCTTGGCCATGAGTATGGCCATATTCTGACAGTTGCTCATTTTCAAAATGGCGACGTCGAGGGAAATAGTGCTACGAATACTAAATGAATACAAAAAAAAGATTGCTTATGGAATTATATGTTCGCCTCTTCCTCAATTTACGCCTTTCCTCATATTCCGCTTTCTCTAGCCTTTGCAGTGCTTTCAAACACCATATAGCGCGCACATGTTCACTGCTGAGCGACATTTTCAAAATGATATGGCATGACATGCCGTTGCCCAGGCACCAGATGACATGCCATAAACTGACATTCGTCGCCATCGCATATGGCAGAGCTCATGGCCAATGTAGACTCTAGATTAGTGGGAGATCAGATGTGAAGATTGTGTAAAGTACAAGTCCCACGACACTTCCTTGAGGTACACCATCATAAGTTTGACATTTTGTGGCAGCATAGCTTTTGTATCTATCCTGGAATGTGCGGTCCATTAGGTAGGAGGAGAGTGTTTCATGAAAGTTTTAAGCTAACTTAAGGTGGAAAGTCGCATGTTGCCGTGGTAAAAGGTGTGAAAACCTGCGAAAGCGGTAGCTTTCTCTGCGTCACGTCTATCTCATTGTCCATTGCCAGTTCTTAATGGGGCTTCACTGGTGGTAGGCTTATACATTTTCTTGACCGCTTTCGAAAACAAATAGTCAGCATTTTTAGTGGGAGTAAAGCTCTCCGAGAACAAATGTCCTTCGCAAGTGCCAGCCTAAGCTCCCTAGAAGTTTTGTTGAGTCGTGCTTTAGTTTGGGGTGATCTGTACCGCTGCCAATCTCTCCTTGCCTCTCTTTTTCCCTGTACCAGTGACGGCTCGTAACATAAAAATTTGGGTCGGCCAAAAAGGAAGCTATATTTTATAAGATTAAATTTTTGGTAACTACTTACATGGTCTCATAGGAATTAAAAGTGTCATAGTACTTTTCAAAGAGAAAACAACAAATCAAAGTTGATTTTCTTCCCAAAAGGATATACAAACCAATAATACTTTGTATATTCAATCTTTTATTTGAATTACCGCGACATCATCCATTATTTCAGCACGAAAGTTATCATTTATCTTTAATTAATTTTTGTAACACTGCTATTAATGACAATCGTACAGTATTCCTTATGCAAACTTTTAAGCATTTCAAGTTAAAAACAAATTTGCAATTGAAACTTTAAATTATCTTTCCCTGTCGAACTAAATCGATGATTAGGTTTTAAAATTAAAGCGCACACCAAAAATTGTTCATTACGGACTACACGAATATACCACGAATATTAATCATAAAATACTACGCATGAATTTATCAAGTTTTCCTTTCGATTAAGTTTCTCATATTTTTTCATTAAATTATTTTCCTTATGAATTAATTCGTCTATAAAAAGATGATTTACGGTAGCATCTTTTTACCTGCATTATTTCAGTTTTTCCATTACCATCTCTTCAATAAAACACATTTTCGAAAAACCGTTTTCGCACTGACAAATCAAATCTATACAATAGCCGCAGTCTCCTAATCAAAACAAAAAACCAATTCAAAAAGCATATTTTTTTTCTATTTTACTACTACCATCGTCTTATTACCGTACCAAACACTAGGCATTCTTCATACAATGCTATTTTACATCTCTTGAGAAACATAAAGCATCCTAACATTGACTTTAGCGTACTATAACGGAGCATGTACGATGCCTGTTGCTTTTAAGCAGAGCTGAAGCAGTTGGCGGCTGGCCGCTGGCAATTTTTACCATTTTTGCTTTACCCGGTTTGTACATCAGTACGAAATTTGATACAAAGCACCTAACTAAATAGCTAGTATTGAAATGAAGCATAGAATGGAGGCTGCCTGAGAAGCTTTGAGTTGCTTAGACTGTAGCCAGACTCGGCCAGTTTACTATGGGCCGCAATTTCGGCCGTGCCTTCGATTCTCGCTTGTACTTGCTGGATATGATACGGCCGCCGTTGATGCATTGCAGTCGTATGTACATAATGATTGAAGGCTTGAGTGTATGAATGTTGAGTATAGATTTTCAGGTCTGTTGACTGGCCGTCTTATGAAAGATGTATGTATATGCTGGATAAATTGTTCATTGCGCGTACACAAATCAAAATTGAAACAGCATTGAAATCGAAGCAGACGAAACGCAACGGGTTGTTTGCCCGTTTAGACTCGACTATTTCGATCTGTTTCCTATTTAAATCCGGGTCTGTAGACGTAGCTGATGACGAATTAAAGATTTTTCTGAGGTAGATATGGGTGAGAGAAATTAATGTGTAGTAGTTAACTACTTAATAGTAATTATTTATCTTTATTATTTTAGGGTGTCATTAGTCAATTATTTTGGTACGGCCAGGCCGACCCTGCCGCCCCTGACGAGCCGTCACTGCCCTGTACTAGGGTTCTGATTGATGACGAGTAAGTGTTTCTTCGAGTTGACGAATGCGAATTTATTTAAATATTTCAATAATGAGCTTTGCTGTAAGGGTTTTTTTGCTGCTACAACAGATCCTGATGCTCCTACTCCAATTACTACAAAGACATAATCTTATACGATAATTTTATAAATTGGACAATTTTATTTACCAACAGTCAGCTGGCATGGGCTTGAATTTTGTTTCTGTTGGGATAATGTGAGCTGCGTCAGTTCCGAATTGCATGCCTACTGTGTAACATTTTATATGACTATTTTAGATAGCCTGACATTCAAAGGACTAAAAAATGTTTACTCATGTCACTCATTTTGAATTCAAATTTAGCATGAATACCTAAATTATTGTTGATTTCTTCAGCAACTCATCTATTTTGCTAGGCTCGTTGGTATATTTTTTTTTTTACACGAAAAATCAGTTTTAGACTTAGCAAGTATCAAATAAGTGATCCGATAAGTAATCTTTATAACGTCATGTACATTCGTATGCAGAGTTTTCAACATTTGTGAAAGTCGGCGTCTCCGATCGAGTGGCCTGAAGTATTGAAAGCGTTTTGGAAAAAGGTCGACAAAGCTTCCGGACAAGTTGATTTTCACGGTAGATTTTTTGTAGTTTTTTACATATCAATCGATGATGGTCACTTTAAACAATGCTTTTAGAAGCTGCTTAATTTGATTAATTGAATAATATCTATGTTAGTATTTCAAAAACTTCCTGACGTTTATTTTGAATTTAATAAGGGCAACCCAATCTTTGCGTAGTTAAATATACTTGACGTCGCAAATCGTCTTGTTAAGAGTGTGTAAATAAAGAAACCGAACCGATAAGTTAAAATGGACAAATAAGTTCATTGACTGATAAAATACATCCGGACTGCAAGAAGTAAATTTGATTTATCTGTTCAGGTACCTGCGTCAAATCAGGTGTAGAGACTCTCATCTCTCCCGATACTCGTATACATTAATTGTGAATGAAACATACGCCAGCTTTATCTTCCGGATCTTCAACAGGCTGAAAACAACCCTGTTTTACTTACTCTAAGGCTAAGGTACGGAAATCTTACCTGCAATTCGAATTTGTCGCCAATCTTATACTTTTAACTAAAACTATAACTTTTAACTAGTAAAACTTTAACAGAACTAAAAGATCCAATGAATCGCAGTAAAATCAGCCAACCCAATGCAATACAAAACCCAATTACTTCATTATTTAAATTCTATTTATTCAACTTTATAAAACTTTTTAAAACTGTACACAAACAACATTAAGAGGAACTTATAATCCAACAAACCTTTAAAACTTTCCACCAAAAATCATTTAATAGCCCCACGTATCCTTGATGAAATCTGCTCCTTTTTCACCAATCATAGTAACAGCTGCATTTATAGGAGCAGTTACCATATTAGGCATTATACTAGCATCGACCACTCGTACACCCTCCACTCGATATAACTTCAACGTTGCATCCACTACTGCTGTATCATCCTTTTTCGAGCCCATTTTTGCAGTCCCGGCTGTACTGAACACTGAACTTGACATATATTTGATATAACAGCGCCAGTATCTAATTCCTTTGTACGGATATGTATCACACTCGGGTAGATACAATCTTATAAACTGTGCTTCAAAATGTTGAAAAGTTCGAGTTTTCTCGAACTGAAACAGCATTTGAATTGCACGAATCACTCTTTTTTCATCATCAGTGTTGCGAAAATAGTCCAGGAAAATTGCTGGATCGTCACGATAATCATTGCTGAGGAGGCGCACTTTACCACGCGATTTAGGTTTGAGAAGCGTCAAGAAGACAGTAAGGAGATGATCATTAGGACTCGTTTTTTGACGTATGCTTTCTCGGATATAGCTCTGGTAGTTGATAGGATATGTGGTAATGTTATCGATTGGAGCAAAGATAAATTGAACATCCGGATGCAGCCCATTTCCATCTGTGTCAATCAGACCAGAGATTCCTAGAGCAGGAATTGAAAAGGGACCTTTTCCTTTGACCCAACCTTTGAAGATGTTAGTCAGCTCATCATCGTCAGCAAAGTTCAACTTCAAAAAAAAATCGACTCTTATCTTATCATGCAAGTTATCTCCTACTGGCAAGTCAGCCACGACAGGTATTTTAAGCGATTCTAAATGCCTTTTTGGTCCGATTCCTGACAACATCAGTAATTTTGGCGTACCAATCGACCCAGCTGAGACAACAACCTCTTTTTTTACCTTCGCTTCAATTTGATGGCCTCCTTGGTAAACGAATTCAACACTTGTGGCATGCGGACGTCGATCAAATTTTATTCGCCGGACGATCGCATTCTTAATGACATGAAGGTTAGGTCGTCGCTTCGTCAAAAATGCTTTGGCAGTCGATATACGTCTTCCGTTTTTCATAGTTCCGAAAACCCTCCCGAATCCCAGTTGTTTTCCCGGAATAAAACTATTAATTATTTTGTATCCTAGCTCTCGTGCAGCCTCTGATATGATAAAACTGTCTAATTTCGAACCTTGCAAAGGTTCGATATTCATCGCACCATAAGTTCCGTAGAACCCTTCATTATTTTTTCCGCTGTAATTCTCTGTCTTTCGAAAATAAAAGAGGACATCATTCCATCCCCATGTTGGATTTCCTGCTTCTTCCCATTCATCATAGTCGCGCACAAGACCACGCTGGTGATACAAACCGTTGATGGCATGTGAGCCACCCAGCATTTTTCCGTTATGAAGTATACATTTTTCATTATCAAGGGCCAGGCAGTTACGTTCAGCTACGAAGCGATATTGCCAATCATTTTCAGTAAAGAAATTGGCCCAAACTAGACCCGGTATCTGCAAATAGTTTATGATAAGAAACACTGCCGAATAGTCATGTGGACTTTATATCTACCTCTGTTTCGATCGGTGGGTCACCACCAGCTTCGAGCAGAAGAACTTTCCGATGTGGATTTTCAGCCAAGCGTCCTGCAACTACCGACCCGGCTGTTCCAGCTCCAACGACAATGAAATCGTATTCGTCGAGACCTAAATTTTCGTTAAAGGTTTTAAGAAACTTTTGAGTTTGGCTAGTGTATTGTATTAGCGTTTCTCCCAGTGTTTATGAAACGAAGTAACTTCAACGGAAACAACGAGATCATCTGACATTGTGACACACATAAACAAGGCTAAGCGTAACATAAACAACACAACATCAAATAATGCGAAACAAAACAAGATGCATAGCCTATCGTCGAGATGTATTATATATCCAAGCCTATCTTTACGCTTGCATAGTAAAACTTTA
Source organism: Nemotelus pantherinus (assembly GCA_963978885.1). Taxonomy (NCBI): domain Eukaryota; kingdom Metazoa; phylum Arthropoda; class Insecta; order Diptera; family Stratiomyidae; genus Nemotelus; species Nemotelus pantherinus. Next base: position 224,018,573 of record OZ022263.1, on the reverse strand, counting down.
AGTTTACAGACTTTTGAGAAAGCCTTACAAGCTTTTCAGAATATAAAGCAATTATTATGACATTTGATTCAATAACAGAATCCTTAACCCACCTTGGTCCCATTTTTGTAGATCACACGGGATGATAGATGGTATTTGACATATACTTGTTGTAATACCGCCAATATTCATCACTTTTATATAGGTAACCATTGCATTCGGGCAATGGCAGCATCATAGTGTGCATAGCTGGCAGTATGGTTTATACCACAGTTGCCACATTTTTTCATTGAAGGACTTTACTTTTACTTTTTTCACAAAAATCTGTAGCTTGAGGCCTGCTACAAACGACACAATCACTGGAGAGCGAGCAACAGGTTTTAATGTGACTATATTTAACAACAAAACCAAGGGATTCAAGCACCAATTTCGGCTCGTCAGTATCAGTTTCTATACTTTTAATTATCACCGAAAATCCTTTGCAGTTTCTCAACTGATATGTATAGTACTGATGACGCTAAGAGACTAATTCTATTGTATTTGTGCTTTTGCTTGCTTTTCCTTGAGATAAATTGTATATGGTCTTGATCCACTGCAGTAATGACGTGATTTTAGAGTTGTTATCGTCTGCAAGCATGTAATAATAGTTACTACTGGTTACCGCCTGCTGCGCATCGAGCTTAGTTTTTTTTTGTCGTTTTTATTTTGAGAAGGATGGGGACTTCGTTATCTGTTCATAACTTTTAAGTATCAATTGAGTCACTTTTCTTGTCCGCATTTGAAGTGGTAAAAGTCCTCGCTTCCATTTCGCATTCCCAAACATTTGATACAGCTTCTTACTCGATGTGGGTACTTTATTTGTTTTGGATTTCAATTTGTTGACTAGTTTGATCAATAGTGTCAGTATCCCTATAGACCTGGAACATAAGACCTCCACATATCAACAAATTATCAAGCCTGAATAGGTCGTCAAGGTCGCCAAAGTTCTTGCCCTGAGCACCTCGATGCTGAGTACCCAAATTCATTGCATTGCTGAATGTCTTGATGTCTCCGAAAAAGATCATTCGTACACAATTCTAGACACTATACAAAGGTGAGCAACTGCTTGACTAGCTGCTTTAGTATATGTGGGAATTTGGACTAACAGCCCAACGGGAATCGCCGTAAGGTATTCTGGTGTAATTCATGAATCAAACAATGCTAGTAATGCCAATTTCATATTCCCAAAGCTATTTTCCAGCAATTATAAGATATACTCGTATACATTACTTGGAGCCTGGGAATGCTGCAAGCGAGAAAGCTCATATGTTATAAGTCCAAGACTGGCCAATGAACATCAATCGCAGAAACAAGGGGAAAAAAACTTGCGAGCATACATCGGTTATGGGTAGTCTGCTATATAAAGCGGAAAGATGAAAATTTCGGCGCATTTCAAATCATCACGCACGGGTAAGTAAAGTGAATGAAAACAATTCTCCCTAGTAGCAAAGAGCATGCGCTATTGGAAATTCCAATGAGCGTCACAATCACTCAGCATGCAAAAACCACACCTGCAGAGATACGATCGGCCGCCGGCCAAAGCTTTAATTTGAATTTATGCGTATAAATGCGAGAATACGATGTCGTACTTTCCAAAAAGCTCTTATACATAAAGCTACAGAGCTAAAAGCATGAGTTTCCCCTTGTATAAATCTTCCCAGCCTAGGACATGCAATGTTAAAAAGAAACAACACGTAATGGTCCGGTAATGCTTACACGCATTACGCGAAATGCTTACCGAATATATCCGTAAGCATTATTTTTCCCGTTGGGAGAAAACACTTCAACACAACAACACATCGCAACAAAACAAAACAAAAACACAACTTCCACCTAGAAAACGCAACAACGGTCTGAGAGACCAAGCTCATTCGAGTATGTAACTGGCCTGGTTTTATTTTTCAATTTTGTATACACATGAATCAGCCGCCACTCGAGGGTGACACTATTGTTTCATTCATTCACGGATGGCAGCTGTAAGCTTTTAATTCAGTAGAGAGCCCGCGGGGCTTTTTATGCAGTGAAATTTTCTTTCAAATAACTAGCATAGCCATAATCTGTTCTAGTACATTCCAAAATGCAATGTTGTTTTGTAGATTAGCAAAGCAATACAAAATATGCCTGAATAGAAATGACACAGAGAGCTGTCCTCATTAAAATTACGGCCAACCTTCGCAAGTTTTCGTGCATTAAGCATAGTACTGAGTTCGATTTCACGTGAAACTTTCATACAAAATTTCACGTGAAATCTGCTTCGGCGAAAATTTAGCTTGAAAATAAGCAAGTTTGGTACTGTGTTCTTAACATGAAAAGTTGCTTTGAAGTTGCTTTCGCTTCGAAAACATAGATGGCACTGAAACATGTTGTCAATCATTTCACGCCAATTTAGTTTGTGCAGTTCATTCTTTCGAGCGAAAAAGTGACATTTAGTGTTTCAATTTGAAAATGGAGCAGTGCAAATGACTTTCCAATAAGAAAATCGATCGAAAAGTGAAATTCTTGACATTTTATCTGTCAAGAATGAGCAGTGTCTCTGCTTTTCTCTGTTGTCAAAATGTTCGCTCGAAAGAATGGTCAGATAATGGGGAAATGTCAAAATTTCACGTGAACTCGAACTCAGTACCAGCCTTTAGCTCGTAGGTACCTTTAAGAACAGACGGCCTCGAAAATGTCATCCTATATTGCAGTATGAATTCAACCACAGCGGAATAAAATCATGCAATAATGCGAGGCTATAAACCTTTAAGTATCTTTTGCAGCAAGAAAGTGCCCTGAAAGCCTTTGAGTCGAGTGTCAGTTCTAAATATTTGACCCTTTCTATTACATTAATGCACACTCTGTTCAATTTTTGTAAATCAAATCGACGAAATTTATACTTTCTTGCAATTAGTACTAGCCTCGTTTTACTAGAAGTAGCTTTCAAGCCGTATTTGCAGCTCCAATGTAAAGTTATATTAAACCTCTCCTTCCCTGGCGCAAATATTGCTATTACATATGCTTAAACAACTTAATTGTAGCTGGCGTGGTCTAGCCTTTTCAGACGAGTATTTGTCGGAATTGTCCAAAGCAGGAGAGAAGGAATACAATCTTGATGTTGCCCCTTCGTCACAAGAAGATATTCCCCAGGGACGAATGGATATTTTCTTTAGCGTTCAAAACTTTACCTTCTTTATAAATAAACAAAACTCTTATTTTTCTGCAGCTGATGGGAGCACACGAGAAGTACAAGCATGCAATATATATCTCCTTCTTCCATAATAGCGTTACTTCTATAGAGAGATGAATGGCAGTCGGGAAATCAGAATCCGGGGATTTACATAGGGTTCACAATGCACCCTAGGCAAATTCACTCATTGATACCCTCTAAGTTACCAAGGCGGAAAATTCATTGCATACGGCATACCAAAAGACTTTATTTTTGTTTCTTTTTGCATGCTTGGTGCATGCTAATCTAGCTGCAGAATCAAGAACATTTTGAAGAACCTTCTTACAATGGATATTTGACTGAGGAATTTCCAGTAAAGATCAAGGCAGCGAGTGGAACAACGCCCAATTTGTTCTTTTCTTGTAACCATGGTAAAGCTACCTGTTCAACTGCGCTAAGACCACCCGCAAAAACCGAACATTCCAGTGATTCACGCAGGAGATGCTTGTGGTAATGCTAATGTAGATAACGTCAAGGAATTTCCTCCAATTTGAAGTGAGGAAATTGGGCTAGCTGCCAGCATTTGCAGTTTAGCGCTCCTCAACCGTTTGTGCTGGTGGTCTCCCAAATTTCATGAGCTTTAGAGTTAGCTCCTGAAATGGAAGTCACACGGACTTTTCTGGCTGCAGCCACTACATGCTTAATGACATCACAAAAAGGATTGAAACTAGGGTAGGATGCAACGTTACAAAAAACAAAACAGCAAATTCTCCGTTCAAATTCCACCGCATTCGAAAACGCGGTTGTTTCCAACCCATGATTTATGAACTAAAACTAACTCCTTTTCTGTCTATGCTAATTAGATGAACTCTTACAAGTACTGGTTGAGACCTAAATGCTAATGAAACTTTTCAGAATTTTTTTTAAAGGCTAGAAGTGTATCGCGCTGCTTTTTCCCGCTCAAGTATTCAAGTATCTTCAGGTGAAATATCGAGAGCATTTGAGACTAGAACCATATGAACGAAACAACGCGTGTCTTCAAAATCGCATCTACACAAGAACAAATTTGTACAAATGCAACAACAAATATTTTTAAAAAAATGAATATCTCGATACTTTTATTTTAAATTAAACATGTATCTTAAGGCTCTAATTATAAACTCTTTATAAGAAATAGTAGTCCAACTTCAAATTTTTTATACTTTTTCTTATCTTCCATGTACCACAAAAATGCTCTACCTCCACGCATGTTTTATAAAACTGGAAGCCTTTTCAGCAATCATAATTGTGGCCGCATTTACGTTAGCACTAACAATCGTTGGCATCACACTTGCATCAACGACACGAAGTCGCTTCACTCCATGCACCTTCAGATCGTAGCTCACAACTGAGTTCTTATCCCAACTTGGTCCCATTTTCGAAGTTCCCACGGTATGATAGAAAGTATTTGTCATATACTTGATATAGCACCGCCAGTAGTCATCACTTTTGTATGGGGAAACATCACATTCAGGCAACGGTAGCCTCATAAACTGAGCATTAAACTTCTCAAAAGATCGAGTTGTTTCAAATCTGAGGAGTCGATTTATTCCACGAATCACAGTTTTGACATCATTATAAGCATCGAAATAGTTTGGAAAGATACGTGGCGGATCTTGGCTGTAAGGACTTTGAAGACGAACTTTGCCTCGTGATTTCGGTTTGAGTAGGATGACATATACTCTAAGAAGCCGCTCAGATGCGTCAATTCGGCTCAAAATACTTTCGCGAATCGCTGGCTGTAGATCTCGCAGCAAATCTGCGGGTTCACGAAACGGGCCAAAAACAATCTGAATGTCGGGAAAGTATCCATTTTTATCAGTATCAAGAAAACCTACAGCATCTAGTGACATCGCTCCGTACCAGCCGTCGCGATAGATCCACTGCCTATAAATAGCATCCAAAATTCTTTTGTCCATTGTCAGACCACCTTTGTATTTTAGCTTTAAGTAGAAATCAACTCTGACGTGGTCCTGTAAATTATTTCCAACGGAGAGGTCTTTAAGAACAGGTATGCCCAAAGCTTCCAGGTGAGTCTTTGGTCCTATCCCAGAAAGCATTAGCAACTGCGGGCTTCCAATCGACCCGGCTGATAATATCACTTCTTTTCTAGCTCGGGCTTCCATTCGATATTTTCCCTTGTAGACGAATTCTACACTCTCAGCCATCCGATTTCGACTAAATTTGATTCTTGTAGCAACTGCATTCTTGATCACATGCAGATTTGATTTAGGCTCTGACAAAAATGCCTTGGCAGTGCTCATCCTTCGGCCGTCGATTAAAGTTCCATAAGCGATTCCGAATCCTAGAAAGCTGCCTGGCACAAAGTCTTCAACTTCCCTATATCCCAGCTCCTCGGCAGCCTGCAGTACCATAAACCGATCAATCTTTGGGTATCGGAACCTTTGAACATTCATCGGCCCATAGACTCCATGGAACCCATCGATATTTTCACCACCCGTAAAATTTTCAGTTTTCTTGAAATAATGCAGGACATCGTTCCATCCCCATGTTGGGTTTCCTTCGCTCTCCCAATCGTCAAAATCTCTCGTGTTTCCACGAAGATAAACCATCGCACAAATGGAATGAGAGCCTCCTATCATTTTGCCTTTATTCCAGACACAATATCCCCTTTGGAGTCCCTGGCAGTACCGACTGCTAGGTTCTGTTTCGTACTGCCAATCGTTTTGAGTGAAGAAATTTCCGAAAACCAAGCCTGGAATCTGAAAAAAAGATGCGATATTACACCATGCCAAACTGTTCACAGCTTTACCAAAAAAAAATGACATGATAATCAATGTATGGTACCTCTGATTCAATCGGTGGATCTCCGCCTGCTTCTAGAAGTAGAATCTTGTGATTGGTATTTTCAGCCAGTCGTCCAGCGACCACTGATCCAGCGCTACCAGCTCCAATCACAATAAAATCATAATCGTCCAATCCTGATCATAGCAAAAAAAGTTTTTGACTTTTTCGAGTTATGAAAAAAAAACTTAAAGCAGCTTTTCCGGTGTAGAAGCTTGCAAAATTTGTGCGTGCGTAGCAATTCGTGCAAAATATTTCATGCGAATAGCTTTGGCGGGCGATTTCTTGATATAAAAGTGTGTGCAAAAGCGCAATTAAATATGAAAGCGATAGAATTGAAGGAGCTTTTGCATGAAAACGCAGAAATTTTGCGAAAATCAAAATTAGACTCTGCGAATCCCATGCGCTATGTTTCAACAAAAACCGTAATTTGATATTTATATTTAATTTTGCTATGATTTCATTGAGATACATGACACCTTTAAAGTTTACTTAGTTTTTACCGATTTCAACGTAGAACTTATGATTTCCGAATTCGATGGAGCCTTTAAAATATTTCATCAATGGTGACTAAATTTAAAGCTCCAAACACAAAAAATTCCAAAAATCACAGAATATCAATAAAATTGTTTTATTTAAAACCCTCCGTCGTATCAAAGCTTATTCTCTAACCTACTAACTCCATGTTGCTTTCAAAAAATCAGCTCCTTTCTCTGCAATCATCGCAGTAGCTGCATTTGTATTTGCTCCAACAATCGTTGGCATCACACCTGCATCTATAACTCGCAACCTTTTCACGCCTCGAACTCGCAATCTGGAGTCCACAACACTAGTCTTATCTTGGCTCGATCCCATTTTCGTCGTGCCCACATAGTGAAACGTTGTGTCTGACAAATACTTCACATAGCAGCGCCAATATTTGGTGGTATTGTATGGATAGTCATCACATTCTGGGATGTCCAATTTCAAAAATTTGGCATCAAAGTTTCGGAAAGGTCGTGTATGCTCCATTTCGAGCAGTTTGCGAATTCCTCGAATGATAACCTTTATATCATCATAGTCGTCTAAGTAATTAGGGAAAACAATCGGAGGATCCTGGTAGTATGCACTTCGGAGCCTTATCTTCCCGCGGGACTTTGGTTTTGCAAGTATTGCAAATGGTGCCAGGATTCGATCGGAGGGATCAGTTTGATTTAAAATACTTTCCTTGAGAAATTCTTTGAAACTAGCTCTCGCAACATTGATATTGCTAACATCTCCAAACATATACTGAATTTCTGGAAACCTACTATCTTTATCTGTGGCAATGAAACCTGTCACATCAGATCCAACATATGGTCCTACTCTACGGACCCATTGATTAAAAATGTCATCGAGCATTCTCACATCCAGCCCTAAATTCCGCGTATAATTCAACTTTACGTATAACTCCACTCTGACGTGATCCTGCAAGTTGTCCCCAACTGCAAGATTCTTCAGCACTGGTATTCCCAACGCTTCCAAATGGTGCCTGGGTCCAATTCCTGACAGCATGAGCAATTTCGGTGTCTCAATAGAACCAGCTGATAAAATCACTTCATTCCTCGCTCTAGCTTTCATTTCATACTGACTTTTATACACGAATCTAACCTGTTTTGCAGTCTTATTTTTGTCAAAGTCAATTTTTGTAGCAACGGCGTTTTTGATGACATGCAAATTTGGTTTTCGCGCCTCCAAAAATGCTTTGGCCGTTGTCATTCGACGTCCATCTCGCAACGTTCCCGGCATTAAACCAAATCCCAAATCATTTCCCGGTTCGAAATCGTCAATTATCTTATATCCAAGCTCTCGAGCAGCCTCAAGTAACAAATACCGATCGAACTTCGATGCACGAAACGATTCAATGTCTAAAGGACCTTCGGTTCCATGGTATCCAAAATTATCGTTTTCGATTTTGAAATTTTCAGTTTTCCGAAAATATTCCACTACATCATTCCAGCCCCAACCTGGATTGCCTTGCTCTTCCCAATCATCAAAATCTCGACTTGTCCCTCGTAGGTGCAATAAAGCATTAATTCCATGTGATCCACCCAACAATTTGCCTTTGGGCCAGTAGCAATATTCAGTTTGTTGTGCCAAGCAAGACTTTTTGTTTGATATTGTTTCGTATTGCCAATCGTTACGGGTGCCGAAATTGGTGAACGCTAAACCAGGGATCTGAAATGAATGTAATCAGAGTCCAAGATAAGACAGGATGAAATTGTTGGATACCTCCGATTCAATTGTAGGGTTATTTCCTGCTTCCAGGAGAAGAATTTTGAAATTTGGATTTTCAGCTAAGCGTCCTGCAACTACAGATCCTGCGGTGCCGGCACCGACAATGACAAAGTCATAGTCATCCAAGCCTGAGAAATAAGGAAGAGTGTAAAAAATCGTGAGAGTTAGTGTTTGTAGAAATTGAGGAGGTGTTGAAATTCCTAGCCCATCGATTTTTGAAGGTGACTCTGGGGTGGGAAGTAATTCGAAAGTATGCAACAGAGAAGACATGTATTTTTGGTAGATTCATTTGTTCATATTGTATGTTGTTTGCTAGTTCGATACTTTGTTTATTAAGGAGTAGAAATCAAAGGCTTAATATACTAGTCATTGAGAAATTCGATTAGTTTCTTTACTACTAGATTCTCATCCAGCTATCTTTTACCATCCATTATGATTTTGGATGAAAATGAATATGACTGCAATGAAGGACCCTACCTGCAGTGAAAGGTCACGGGCTACCATCCATGGTCAGCGAGTTTTCGAACATACAGATTGCCTCTCCTGTGATTACAAACTTCGAAAAGGAAACAACAGCGTTAGCTAGCTTCACAAAAACCGATTAATGGAACGACAGGAAAAGACAACTCCTACCAGTACAAATGAGGCGCCCCCAGCAAGTGTGGCAGGAAAGATTGTTTTGTGGTCCGGACCCTGCAAATCTGTCGAAATTACCGCATTTAGATCGATTATCTGTGTGTTATTCTTTGAAACGAGCTTTGGAGGGAACTAGTTAAATCGAGGATACCTTACAACTTCAGGGAAGTGAATTTTATTGATGGCAACCTCCAAGTCTCTTACATTGATCGCTCCAACACTAGGTACTGCTAGTCAGCCCAAATTTACCATTACGAATTCCGATATTGCCAAAAAAAGCCATGTTATCTGTATTCTTCACCCTCGCAAGAGTCCAGGTTGCAGTCCAGGCATTAATGTGAAGCACTGGATCACAAAGTAGGTAAATTCCAGGAAAACCCCACCATTGGTGAAGATAATACTTGACCAGGAGGAATTCTCAGTGCGGAGAAAGAGGTGTCTAAAATTTTGGTTGTATTATATATTTATAAATATAAATATAAACCATTATGTTATAAAAAATAAATATCTAGTTGTTAGCGCTCCTTAAAGCCTCGGTTGTTACGTGCAGGAAACTAGGAGTTAGAAGAAAATTATATGATTCACATTGTGTGAAAATGTCAAATGATACCGATCATAGTTTTGACGTGATTAATGCCAGTCTGGAAAACAATGTCTTCGATAGTCTGGCGAAAGTAAGTACTCAGGAAGCATTGTGTAGAAGAAGAGTGCACAGGTGTTGAATCGGAAGTCAAAAATCTAATACAGAAAGATACTTTTGACATTTTCAAATAAAACATCAGTGGTAATGTTGTTGGGTTTCGATGGGTGCTTGCAAAGAAACACGCCCCCCACTGACAGTGTGAAAGCTTTCAGTCGAAAGTATAGCGTTGATTATTACCAAGCTTTCGGACATGTACCTATAGACGCTTAGATTATTGTAACCTTTATCAGCGCAGTTTCGTCTGCAAGTTTTCATGGAAAATTAATTGTTACTCTTATGTACGTGTGTGTGTATGTTGACATGACCGGACCTAGCAAATACAGTGTCATGGTTAGCATAGTTTGTAAACGAGCCTAAATAAGTATAAGTGGCCAGCAAAAAGAGCGCTGAGGTATCTCACTGGAACTGGAGATATTGGTTTACTGTAAATCAAGACAAAGTAGATTAGTTGTTGCGCAAATTTACTTTGGCTTTGTGATACTAGTTCATTATCCTTGAAATAAATCATTGAATGTTATTTCGTATTTTATTTTATTTGTATTAAGGCCGTCGATACATGTAAACGCCTGAATTGAGACCGTTTTTCATAGGCTTATTTCAAATAGAAAGAATAAATGAATCGTTTTCAAAGTGATCATATTTATTCACTATATATTAAAATAGAAGAATCTGGTTTTATTTAATTTTTTTTTTCAAAATGGCTACCTTAGTAACCAATCTCTTGAGACCCTCGCGGCGAAAGGCATCAATCGGCGGGATTTTTAGCATCATTTACAGCAATTTGAAATCAAAAATGGATTGAAGTGTGTTTATTAAACATGTATCTTCTAGTTGAACCAAGAAAAAAAAAGTCAAAAAATCATGAATTAGCACGCCTCATAAAGAAAAGTACGATTTTTAACTTTTTTTCGACAGTTTGTTTTGTCAAAAAAACTAAAATTTAATTATTTGCATTATTGAGGTTCAACTAGAAGCTTATACTATCGAGAAAACGTGTGCCAAGTTTCATAAAAATCGGTTGAGAACTTTTTGAGTTATCTTGCCCGCCAATTTAAAAAAAAGTCGTTTCGAGAAAAACAGCGACTTGCTAGATGTAATCAAGTATAACCAACCAGCTAATCAGCGATTCCAGGCCCATACAGAAGTCCTTCAGTACGTTCATAGTACTCCTTTTTACTCAGCCTTTTTTGACATGCCTGATGAGCTTTTTTAGTTGTCAAAGAGCTGCGGCGATTTTCTCGACTCACTAGCGAAAGTCGAACGCTCCAGTAGGGATTCAATAGCGCTCGAGGGTCGAGTTGAGGCGGAGCACTTAAATGAGCTTTTAATCGACAAATAATGCGAATTTCATTCTAGAACTTTACAAACATATTTTTTAGATGTTTATTTAACTATTTATGCAAAAAAAAAGAAATGTATATGTATCGCCCCCCTTAAGAAAATTATATTAGCATAGTCATCCATAAAACTAAGAATGAATTTGATTGCTTTTAGAATTCGAAATGTCTTGAACCAATCAAATACTGGATAGATTTTATTTGCTTTTGATGACAGATAAGTTTTCAATTTTGTGAATGCATTTATTTATTTATTTTTTAAAATACTCAGAAAGTTTGGCATTTTTCGATGTCTCCATAAATCACAAGAACAAACGACTTAAAATTCACCTTGTCTTTCCATTAGCAGCCCCGGTCATTTTAAGTGGTTTTAGATGCTTCAACTTAAGCAACAACAAAAATAACTTGAATAAAAATAATAAACGAAGAACCATTCAAACAGTTCAACATTTAAGTTATTGTTTTGAAGATATTATTGTCACTAGATGAAAAGATATATGTCAATGCCCGCTTTATTGCCCAGGCACGATTAAACAGATTTTAACTTTTATAATAAATTTGCATTGTCATCACTCACAATAACTATATCTTTTCTGAAATATTTCAGACATAAGATTTTTTATGATTTCAATAAAAGACGTCGAGTTATGTAATTTATAAAAGCAATTATTTGTATGAATTCAGAATTCAAGTAGCATTTATGCGACCTTATAGCATAACATAACTGAGAGTTGACACAAATGACACAATTCAAAATTCAAAATTTATTCCCGCAAACATTTAAAAGATGAACACACAATGGATCTTCAATAACGCTTAAAGCAAAAATATGTTTGTACATTAACTTTTCTGCGTTTGGGGATTTTCTTTTATTTTCAAACTTTCAAAAGAACACCCTAAAATCTAGTGGTGACTCGATAAATAAAGATTTAGACTGTGTATTGTAACCAAAACATAACAATAGATTACTTATCGTGTCCCGAAATTCACATGATATTTTAGATGGATTCACCACAAATGTGCATATTCTTTGCCGTATATAGATTTCAAAAAAGGATAAAGTCTTTAATTTTGTTATTCTTAATTTATTCCATTCATATACTTCCTATGAATAATACATACACTACAACATACAACAACACTACGACATATACTACAAAGCTGTGCAAAATACCTAATTTTGTAAGCAGGGTCGTCTATAAAGCGGATCGTGTATAAAGCAGGTCGTGTATAAAGCGTGCGAAAAAAGTTCCATTGCGGCGAAAAATTCCAAGCACACATTTAACAAAATAACTTGCAACAACAGAAACTACCAGCAAGCGTAACAAAGCTTACAATACCATCGAATGTATCCCGCACATATTTACGAACTTCAGGACATCAAGCACATATTAAAGTAGAAAAAAACTACTCACCATATTTCAATGCCGTTTCACCATAATCTCTAGGCCACATTTCCGGTGTCGAAATGTTGCAATGAATCGATATCATTGTCGTGAGAAATGTTGTTATTAAATTGTTCGCAGGACCAACACTCCTGGCGGCACATTGTGGATCTAAAAAATCCATTTTCAAAAACTTCTACGCACACGCCTGCACTTTAATCCCGAATTATTCGAACTTCTATCTGTCCCCGGTACAAAAAAATATCCGAATGACTATCTTAAACACAACGCACCGCAAGCTCAGATTATCTGTTAGCAAACCACAGCTTCAAATCGAACTGAAGTTTCAGTTATCTCGCACCGTGGTTGTATAGAAGAAAATCCGAAAAACTGATTCGATTGTGGCTTAAGATCTGATGGGTTGGGGACTTTCTTCGTCGACACTTTTCTCCACCGAGTTTTCGTCCACCGGCGATCGCATAAATTTCAATTTGAAAAATCATTAATAACGGAGCCAATATCAACGATACATCTATGTATCTGCTTTGCCGTTATCAAAGACTGGTTTGCCAAAACTGTCGCGATGAATGAGCATGAATATGTATCGCTATGCGACACCTCATTAATGAGATACACTAAATGCTGGACCCAGAAATGGAATCTATTTTACTAGGAGGTGGATTTTGTGATGGTTCAATGGACTGCCTGTGGCTGGGATGATGTTTCATACATTGCCTGTTCAACTCGTGCACATGGATTACGAATCTAGTATCTATATCTGCACGAAGCCGCTAACAACCGGAGTGACCTGATTTCCATTTGGCATGCAATTAATAAGATCTCGGCGACTGTGAGAGGCTTGTCAGCTTGGAATTACTTTTTGACGAACTGGTATTAAGCAGGAATGTTTTCGTTTGCATATCAAATGATCTCGTTTCGCCTAGCCACTCCTGATTGTTGTGAATTTTCTTTTTGTGTCTTTCTTTTGAATAAAACTAAGAAACAAGATATCATGAAAGTATGATTAGACGTTAGCATGGACCGTCAAAAACGTTAGCAGGTTGATTTTTGACACTCCGCTTGATCTGTCCATTCGATGTGCTACAATATCATCAAACGTGGTGAAAGATACACTTGTGTATTGTGACAAATTATTTTAGACTTTCATATTCAAAATATAAATAAAGCTCTACATTCTTTACATCTTGCACGCACGTTCCTTCTTTACACATGTCAGCTCCGATCATTTTGCGGATTAAGATCCGAACAGTGCGAGCGAATTGTTCATAAATTTGCATTTCCAGGCTGTGTTTTTCCAGTCTATGTTAAAAGGCTTGTAACATATGCTTGAGTATTTTCTCTAGCCGCAATTGGGAGTTCACTTCTTAAATTGAATGTAAACTATTTTTTTCGATATAAGACATATATTTGAAGTATATGCAGGATTAAAATTTATCTGATAGATGTAAGTAAAAATGTTTAGAGCTAATGAGCTCTCAGCTTTCAGGTTACAGTTAGAAAAAAGTTAAAGACACACAGTAAAAGCAGGACAAATCGTCCAAATATCTTTTTCAGATTAATGGCTCCACAAACAATAAAGGAGGATCAGACTCTCTCTTAATTTGTGATATTTTTTTAGACATCAGTCACGACAAAACATTTATTTTTTTAGACCCTTCCGAAAATATAGATATTTCGAATAGAATCGAATTATTCCCTTATTTATCCCTTTATCAAATATAGATATTTCGAATGAATCGATTTATTTTTTTGCAATTTCCTTTGACTCCTTATGCTACGAAAATTTTTTTCAACATTTTCTCTCTTATTTTATTTTGATATCAGTAAATTTATACACGACAAAAAAAAATTCCCGGATGTATAAGCAATTCTACACTTTAACGGGTTTGAAAATTCTATCTCTTATGTGTAATATCTACGTAAATACGTTCTGTAACTTGGAAATCAATTTGTACATCACGCATCATAATTTCTGGCAAAACTCTTTCTAAAGATGTTCTGTTTTCCAATTTTATACTTAGCTGCATCTTCCTCCAAAACCCTGGTCATGATCATAGCTGTTGGACCCTAGCATATGCAATCGTAGATTATGGTGTAACCAAAACTAATCACTCAAACTGAAACTTTATATTATGAATGCGCTAACTGTTAAGGTGCACACCATGCGAGCTGTAGAGCTTATCTGTACAGTCTAAAGAAAAACTAAAGTTTTGTGCATCGAGTGAACTATTGTAGTTTCAATAGCCACCTTTGATCCAGTCGCCAGGAATGCGACCTGTAAACTTTAAGTCTATTTGTTTGTTCAGAGCTGAACAGTCGTGAGGTGACACCTTCAGATAAAATTACAGCATGTTCAAACTCTGTTGTGATCCATAAAGGAGTAGCTAGATTGGTTTGCGAAAGGGTTAAAAAAATGAAGCAGCATTAAAAGTGGCCTCTGCAACCAGCAGTTTGGCCAACCTTTGCACTTTTGCAAGCATCAAGTGGGAGGTAGCCATGAATCTAGCTTGCCACAAAAATGTTTTCCCATATAGTACTATAAGCTAGACCACAGCGTTACAAAGTCATGCAACAATAAGAGATTTTGAATCACAAGTCGCTCCTAAGGCTGTTTTGCAGCAAAAAATGTACCGTAGCCTTTTGCGCTCTTCTTGTTACATTTTCTTTCGATAGCTACTTTGAGTCGAGATTCAGTCACAAATATTGGACACTTTGGCTCCGATCAATAGAGACTTTGTGTAACCAAGGTAACTCAAGTCGTTAAACCATATGCTTTATTATAAATAGTAATAGGTTCTTTTTACTGGAATCTACATTCATGCCGCATTCCCATCGTAAAATAATCTGAAGAGAGAGATTTTGCTCCAAGGAATGTGTTGGTAGATTCTTTCCTGACAATGCTGCTAACACTTACAGTCTATCTTCTCCAGATAAATGTTTACCATAATACCAAATTCTAAAGCAAGGGAGAAAGGTGTTCCCGTTTTGGTTCTTCGACGCAAGTGAGCATTGTACTAAGAAGAAGATAACAGTCTATTTCTTTCAGAGCTTTACGATAAAAGCTATCAGCCGCTTGGTAACATTTACCATCGCAAGATTGCAACTTGAAGTTTTTGAAAGCCACCTTAATTTATAAGAAAAAGTCAAAGGGATGAAGTTCTTTTTAGTTTCGTCAAAGATCCTGTACGAAATCGTACGCAAGAGAAAGCTAAAATATACCTGGCGAAAACGCCTAGGTTTAATGTGTGAGAATTTTCTTGGTTTAAAAATGAGCACAGCTCCTTTTCCTGCTAGCTGATGGGAACATACGAGACGTTCTCCTATAGATCTCCTTCAGCCACGATAGTCTTGTTTCTATAGACTGTTGAATGTCCACCGAATGTCAAAGACGCCATCAGGGCCCGCAGATTGGAACAAATCAAGGGAGCCTCTGACCTACCTCAATAAGAGGTTCGTAGTTCCAAGAAAAAGCGATAAGCTGATAGCCTGTTCAGCTTCATGCACAGCGTTTATTAGCGAGTTATGATTTCGTGGGAAGTGTGAATCCATAGAGACAGTCAAATCGTGGGTTTTCGAATTATTTCAGATACCATCAGATCTGAGGATTGAATTCAATTCGGTTCTAAGCTTTGCAGCATACAAAAGCAATCAGACTCATTGAAACCTTCTATGTTGGCACTAAAGGATCTCCATAAAGATTTTTTCACCTTATATATGGCATAAAAATCGAAATCCTGGAGACAATCGATGTTCCCCGGATCGGACTAGGGATTGAAACTTTTTTCTGTCCGTTTATTTTTCAGTAAAGATTATATACTCCGTTGAGCTATAGCCGCCCACATTAGAAGATGTGTACCTGTGATCAGGAATCAAACTCTTTTGGATGACCCTCTATCCACCCAGGAGGTGACAAAGATAACATCCCCCGATTGGAAGTGAGGAAGTTCGGTTCATAGTCAGCTTTGGCAATGGAGAAGCCACATACCAAGATGAAGTCAAAATGTGCTTCACTACAATCATCAGTGAACTCTAATTTTTTTGAACATTAATTTGACTTACCTCCATCTTTACCAATAAAGATCGGGTCAAGTTTCTTCCCAGATACAAAATATGTCCCATTCCTTGCCTCTGCTTTTAGAGTCAGAAGGTCTAGACTGCCTACAAACTCGGAGGTAGTTCCAACACTAACCCTATCAGCAGAACTTGATTTTGTATCTGAAAAAGCTTCGCATGGATTTCCTGAAAAAGTGATGGACCTCTTGCTGGAATATTCTACTACTAGAGTCTCCTGCTTGGGACTCTGGACAGCGGTCTCAAAATCTGTCGATCCAGACCCCTATCCTCCATCATTTTTACAAAAGCTTTGGAACATCCAGTACTTGGTGGGTCTCTAGAAAAACTACCGCTTCCTCATTTTGGATCGAAACGGAATCAGGAAACTCATACCTTGAATCTAGGATGACTAGGAATCTTATCCCTTAATACTACCTTTAATTTAGTGCCAGGCCAAAGCTCTGAATATTGTTTGCTTATTTAAGTCAGCTGAGTGTTGGCCATTTCACGCTACCAGATTGCCCATCTACATGAGTCTGCCCACCAAATGCCAAAAAATTTTGTAACAAATTGTTTTAGCAAAAATAGGTACTTTTTGCCCTTGTTGGATACCGTCTCGAGAAATAACTACCTTAAGGACAACTCACCAAAAACAAACCCACTGTCTGAGCAAATTGTAGGATATTTAGAAAATTTGGAGAACTTTGAATAAAAGCATAATTTTCGACATAAAAAAAAATCATAATCAGACCAATCTTAAGACTCAAAAAGTAAGAATGCCGTGTATATATAAATAAGCATCTAGTTATCTGGAAATTAACATCTAGCCAAATTTCACAAGAGAACAATTAGGATTCTATGGTAAGTTTGTAAAGTTCTAATTCAAAATACCAGTAGCATGAAGATTCATCAAAAATGCAAAATCATCGACAGCTTTTATGCATCAACGCATTCATCTTATCTTTATAGTTAAAAGGGGAAACTTTAATAGTATGATGAGTAGTAAAAAGTTCTCAAAACAGTCGAAGTGTCACGGAAATATGCTTTTAGTCCTTTGTATTTTTTCACTTATTTCTTTGTCTGTAATATCTTTCTATCTGAAATTTTCGGTGGATTACAATAAAAAAGCAAAGCTTGTGACTTTCGGTCCTTCTGATGGTACATGATAACACCTTCATAATCTGTGCTCAGTAAACAAAAGTACCAACAAAACGTAAATACTTTCGGAATATGATAGCATTCCTTATGTGATTAGAGCCCACTCGAACCTACAGCTGTTGACTCTATCATAACCCACTCTGTTGACGCGAAACTCAGGTATTTTTCTTACATAGGTCCTTTTGTAGACTTTTTTCTCTCATCGCCAAGTAATAGGTTTAATGTTAATCTTTTCTTTTCGTATAGAAATAAATACAATACATATAAATAATGAAAATGAAAATAAATTTTAAATTGTTTCTTTTCTCATAATATATTGCCTTTAAAATTCTTGGGTCAAAGTTATATATCTTTATTAATACCTTATTATTTTCTCTCTTTCAGGTAAGCTAAATTAATGAATGACCTTATCTGTAACATATTGATTTCTCAGCTTGTAAGTATTGCTTGAAAATATATTTTGTATTTTTATTGCTTTATAAAAATATAATTCGTTAGATATGGATATTATTTATCACGATGAGCTTAAAAATAAATATTTCGTCGTCCATTCTCAGTATTTTTGATGGATTCTGTTTTGATGAAGTATTCAATGTAGCTGAATTTCAAAAAATGAATCATTCAAAAAATAGTTCTTCTTAGTTTCTCGATAACAATTATTTATTCAGCTAAACAATATATTTAATGGCAACATTTGTAAAAGTGTTTTGTTATCTTCATATTCTTTTACTTTGCTCAATTCTCAATACTGAAATAACCAAAACTTCTGAAAATAATTTCATACATGTATCTTGATGACTTTTGCCCACAGTAGGCGATAAAGCATGCTGGCAATCAAAAAACTATGAAAAATTCTACAGTTTTTCATCTTTCTATGCAAAATTTCCAGCATTAATTTCGCTTAAAACTATAAAATCCAACAAACCAAAAGTGAATTGTTTTATTTATAACTCACCTTTCGGTTTCAAATCACTCGAAGCGATCAATTCAGTTTCTTTTCGCAATTGAATCTCATAGCTAGATTCGTATATTTAAATTTATGTTTCCACAATTTTGTGTGCGGAAAATAACTGAATTTTTTACATTAAACAAATACACTTTTTCATAGACGAACTATTTTCAAACTACAGTTTTCGCAATAGTGCTACAGTTTCGTTCACATCACTAAATTGCTCTATAAAGGATTTTTTCATGCGGTGTTTTGTGAATTATTTAAAACACAGAAGTGTAGATGCTTTAAACAAAAAACACTTATAAATTATTCAATATTTAATATTTGCGGGCGATTATTAAATCATTTGGACTTTTGAATTCTTCTTTGAGATTCCTGCTGAGATTATGTCTTAACCAATTTTTTTTTGGATTATAATTTATTCATATGTAATGCTATGAAATGAAGGCAGCAGTAACATTTGATTTTGATATTCATATTTAGCTAGCTTGGTTATGGTTTATTCATGTTCCACACCTTGGATTTGTTAAGACGATTAACGGGAAAAGAATGAAATTAATGTTGGTTCAGGAAGAGAAATATGTAGTAAAAATATTAAAATATACTAATATGAAAAATGAATATGAAAAATGAACTAATATGAAAATTACAAATATTAAAATAAAATAATATTATGTACTTTATTGTCATAAAGTACAAATATTACTATACATTGTAGTTCAACAATTCGTTTGGCATTAGCTTTCGCGAATGATAACTCTAATAATATCAGGAGGCACACTTGCTAAAGTTAAAGAAAACGGAATAATGACTGTCTTATTAGTAGCAAGATTAGTGCTAAGCCAAGATGATATACATATGTATGCTTCATTTCACTATTCGCTGAAGCAAATCTATTCTTCCAGCTTAGTCTTCGCAATATTACTACAGTATCATCAGCAACGGTATACAAGCACTTTTGTAATTCGAATCTCTGCAAATCATTGATGTAGATTAAAAATAAAGTTGGTCCCAGAACCGTTCCTTGCGGTACACCAATAGTAACACTAAGGGCATCACTAACATAATCTTCTATACGAGTTGATTGTGTTAACCTTGTAAAAAAAAATCTAGAAACATTATTTCGAACGCATTTTATCCCTATTTCATTAATTTTTTCCAGCAATACTTCATGTCTTACAGTGTCAAACGCTTTTCTGAAATCAAGAAACACATCTAAACACTTCAGGTTCTTGTCTAAACTAGAGATAATTGATTTTGAATGGTTGAGCTAATCAAATACGAACTTAATATAAACTGATTAACGAAGTGTCAAACATGTGGGCGATTGCCTTGACAAAATTTAATACCTTTTTATGTAATTTATTAAATTTTAAGTAGAATGTACTAAAATATTTCTAAAAAATTTCTACTAAAATACAAATTGACTGAAATAACACATTCTCGTAGTGAAAATCATCTGCTACAACTGAAATTAACAAAGAACACTGTAAGCCAACAAATAATAGTAGCATGTTCAACTTTTTTAATAATTCACAGCACCTCCTTTAACTTTAATTATAGCCTTTACCCTTGAAGATATCAACTCGTCAAGCCTATCAGTGATATTGAAGGTTATTTCGTTGTTCCACACCTTTTCGATTATTCTTTCGAGCTGTTGGGTTTCTCCAGTTTTTTTTTCTCGATATTATCCCCCAAAATTTTTCTATTGGATTGAGGTTGCGGTTGTTTCCTAGCTAGGGAAATGATTCGATGCCAAGTTCTTCCTTAAAACTTTGTTCCTGAAAGAGGATTTCTTTCCAAACAGTTAAGTGCTGGATTTACTGCAATATGATGCAGGTTGCGGTTCGCAGATAGCGAAAAACTTAGACCTGCAGCCTTGCAGCTACCAAATACTTACTGAATTTACCCGCAGCTCACGCTATGAAACTGCGACTCCTAACCAGAGGTACCTGTAGGAAGTGTCGGGATCCGGGAGTCAACATCATTCAACACCTCCTATATCACTGGCCGGCGCTGGAAAAAAACCAGACAGCGCTGCTTTGGTGTGCCCTGGCACGTTGCGTAGCTGAGGTTAACGGACAAACTCCAATTCACAAAAAGTTCGCAAAATGTGGCTAAATCTTTCAGCTCCAGGTCTTCTTATCTGATATCGCTATGTACCAATTGGTATATGCGTGACCTTGTGTAGGGCAGGAAAAACTAACCTAACTGAAAGCTTTTCAGAATTCCAGAATTTTAGAATACTCTACAGTTGAAAAGAAGTAGTGAGCTGACTGGCATATTAAACCTTCTAGAACATTGAGAATAAGTGACTAAGAAGCAGAGATACTACATTGGTGGGCTATAAAGTAATACCGCATAAAATCAATTTTAATTTTGTGTAATAACATTGTAAATGTTATGCCGATTTTGTAATAATAAAGACCGACTATATTTCACACATAAAAAACAAATAAAATATGCAGACAGCGACTGAGGGTGATGTGCCAAACCGGTAGCGCTCGGGTCATCATGGGTGCCGTTCGAGCTAATTAATACAATTTTTTCCGTGCCCCGGGCCTCAGGTTATGGATGTTAGCTAAGTTTAGTATGTTCTGTTTAATCAGCAAAATTACCATTGCATCCGAGTGAATTTCTCAGATCCCCCGGGGCACCACTAATTTCTGGGCTGTGATTTTGGTTTCCCCGAAAATTGCTTAGTAGATGTGCTTAGTTTGCTTCAATGCTAGTCTGGCAATGGGTCTCTCGTTGCTGAATTGCTGGATAAATGGAAAAACGTCCGCACTGAAATGCAAACAGTTCGTACTATTTTTAAAAAATGAATGAAGAAGAAATTGATAAGGGCTGAGCAACTCATTCTCCAACACAATGTACAACTGCACGTTACCCAAATCTTAACGGGACAGTTGTTTCAATATGGTAAGCAGGCATTAACTAATTCATGATCCATTCGTGGCATAAGTCCAGCAGGTTTTGAATTATTTCCGGATCGGAAAAATCTACGCGAAAACGTCCAAACCATTCAGCAGATGAACAGATATATTTAGTGTATTGAATAGAATCACAAAATGTCCAAACCTTTGAGGCTCCGTCGTTGTGAAGAAGGAGAATAAAGTTGAAGCCTTGAAAGGAAATAAAAAAAAGATATCCAATACTTTTGCCTTCATATGAAATGGCCAAAGGACAAAGTAAGCCAAAACTTCATGCATGACTACTGTTTCTAACTCAAATTTGTTTAAGAACAGTTATTTTATGCGTTCAAAACAGATATTTGTGCTAAAGGACAGTCTAGATCCGATCCCAGTCCTGATTGTGCTAATTATGTATATCACTAATATCTTTACGATCAATGATGAAGAAGACTCTCTTTTATTAAACTTGAACTTCGTTGAAACATTTAGGATGATTATCCCTATTAGAAGAGTGTGTGTGTGTGTGTGTGTGAGTTGGGGGAGAGGCGCATTGGCGCCTCTAAGCACTCAGGCCAAAGGACCCATTGTACTCATTACCCCCTGCCTACCATAGTTTCCCAGACCTCTTGATAAAGTCTAGGATCACTGATAGGGGAAAAGAGGCTATCGTCTGCATGCGTGCAACATCCCAGCCAAAGCATTGATATCTGAGACGTGCAAACGCTGGGCATTCACAGAGGAAATGCTCCGCAGAGTCAGCCTCTTCTAGACAGGATGAACAGAGGTCATCCTGTACAACACCTATTCGGTACATATGTCCTCCTAGGCAGTTGTGTCCAGTCAGAATACCTACCATGGCCCTGCAAACTTTCCTGCTCTTATTGAGCAAGAATCCCGCAGTCACATGGTTGGGTTCTGAAAGGAATACCTTCGTGTGCCTGGCCACACCGGCAGCCGTCCATCTATCTTTGTGAGCATCATCTACCCACTTGCGAATAATGGCACGTGCAGATGCGGTCGGCACACCCAAGGCGGGTTCAGGGCCCCGTAGCGGAAGTTCCGAACCTTGCTTCGCAATGACGTCAGCAATTTCATTCCCCTCAACACCACAGTGCCCCGGTACCCAGAGCAGATGCACCCTATTGAATCTGGCGACAGAGTTCAATCGTGCTCTGCACTCTTGGACAATTTTCGAGTTTGTCAGGGGTCTACGCAGCGCCATCAGTGCAGCTTGACTGTCACTGCAAATAGCAATGCTCTTTCCCCTCCATCTTTCCTCAATTGCCCAACAGGCAGCTCTCAGGATAGCAAACATTTCTGCTTGAAAAACCGAAGCGTGCTCTCCAAGAGAGAAGGCCCATCTGCCATTCGATGAATGTAGATAGACACCAGCTCCAGATCTACTATCTGACCTCGAGCCGTCCGTGAAGAAGATCTCCGAATATCCCCTCGTACACAGATCGGGATCATCCCAGCTACTTCTGCTTAAGAGGATTACTTCGTACCTTCTTCTGAAGTCGAGGAAGGGCACCCGAGCGTCCGAAGGCATCGCGAGAATCGGAGAGATCTCACACATCGACCTCCTAATAGAGCAGTGCCCCACATCGTCCTCACCTACCCATAAGCCAAGCTGAGCTAGTCTATGGGCAGAGCTCATCGCCACACTCTGAACTTGAATGTCGAGAGGAGGCAGATTGAGAAGCGCATCAAGGGCCGCACCCGGAGTAGTGCTCATGGCACCACAGATACCCAGGCACACCGTCCTTTGCAGCGTGGCTAACTTTTTCCGAGCATACAATAGCCTCACGATAGTCCACCACACCACCGATGCGTACGTGAACATCGGCCTAATTATTGCTGTGTAGATCCACATCACTACACGAGGCTTTAGACCCCATGTGGTAGCAAAAGCTCTCTTACACTGCCCGAAAGCTTTTATAGCTCGAGTAAGCTTCACTCCCACATGTTTCTTCCAGATAAGTTTTTTGTCCAAGATTACTCCAAGATATTTGACTTCATCTGAAAGTTGAAGTGTTACACCCTTCATGATTGGAAGCACTAGTCCTCTCAGTTTTCTTTTCCTGGTAAACAAAACAAGTTTCGTCTTACCAGGATTCACTGTTAAGCCGTGCCTCGAACACCAGCTGCCAATCAGATCCAATGCACGCTGTGTATTTCTACACACCACATTCAGATCTTTACCGACAGCCAGTGCGGCCACGTCATCAGCATAAGCTTGTGCGTGCAGCCTTTCTTGTTGCAGTTCGTTAAGCAGGGAGTCGACTAGCATACTCCACAGGAGCGGTGATAGGACGCCCCCTTGAGGGCATCCATTTGTCGCCTCTGTTCTTAAGTAGCAATCGGATCCAGCTTCCGCCAGCAACCATCTCTGCGTCAGCATGGCATGAATCCACCTAACTAAGACATCATCCACGCCATGCACTTTCGCAGCATCACATAGTTCCACGAAGGGCGCGCAATCAAAGGCCCCTTCAATGTCCACAAACACCCCCAACGCATACTCACCATTGGAGATCGCTCCCTCAACTCTGGCCACCAAAGAATGAAGGGCCGACAAGCATGATTTTCCTCGCTGGTACGCATGTTGCTCATCATTCAAAGGGTTAAACCTAAGCGCCGTAGTACGTATGTGTCGTTCGACAAGTCTCTCTAGGCATTTCAACATAAACGAAGTTAAGCTGATCGGTCTAAAGTTCCTTGGATCGGAATAGTCATCTCTCCCCGGTTTAGGTATAAAAACTACCTTAACCTCTCGCCAAGGTGACGGAACATACCCCAAGGAAAGGCATGCCCAGAAGATTTCTCTCAGGTCTGCCCCCAAGTGGTCAATTCCCTCCCTAAGCATAACCGGATAGATACCATCCAGGCCCGGCGATTTGAAATTCTCAAAAGACATGATTGCATCCCTGACCTTTTCACTAGTGACCACAGATCTAGTTGTGTACCAGCACTTCCTACTGCTGCGAAGAGCAGGGATTTCGGTCACAGGCGCATTTGCCTTCTGCGACTCAATCACCGGGGCTCCCGGGAAGTGAGTCCCAAGTAAAGTCTGCAAAGACTCCTTTTTGGACTTGGTAAAATCACCATCCGAGCGTTTTAGAGAGTCTAGCTTAGCTGATTGATCCTTCTCTAGGACTTTGCAAAGCCTAGACGTCTCCCGTGCGCCTTCCAGTCTTTCACAGTAAGATCTAAATGATTCCCTCTTAGAGGTCCTCACCAGCTTCTTATACGTTCTCTGCGAAGATCTGTAGGCGATCCAGTCATCCTCATTGTTGCTCTTACAAGCTCTGTTGAGAATTTTCCTGGTACTTTTCCTTAGCTTCTGTAGTTCCCGATTCCACCAGGGAACCGTCTTGCCACATCTGCTCTTACTGATCGGGCAGGCCTCTTCATAGCTACTCATTAGGTCTCTATTCAGAGTGCTCAACCGGGATTCTATTGACTTTGGCGATCTTATCCTACCACTAGGACGCGCTTTGTCTGCAAGAAGCCGATTGAACGTAGGCCAATCAGTGTTTCTTGGGTTTCTTCTTTCCACCACGGGTGTTAGATCCGTGGCTAAAGAGAACACCAAGTAGCGATGATCAGAGAGTGAATCCTCATCTGATACATTCCATCCAGTCATTGATCCAACTATTCCAGCTGAACATAGCGATACATCAATGACCGCCCTTCTGTTTGGGGTGACAAATGTGGGAGTAGTCCCAGTGTTTAAAATCATCAGCCCGGCAGAAGTTATAAAATCAAAGAGACTTTTACCCCTGGCGTTACATTTGTTGCTACCCCAGCTGGTATGCTGGGAGTTGGCATCGCAGCCCACCACAAGTTCAAGTCTCTCCGATTCAGCGTACAAAACCAGGTCCTTTAACTCCTGTATCGGCGGCGGGAGTAAGGAGTCAAAGGGAAAGTAAGCTGAGGCAACTATCGTGCGCTTAAGCCTACCATTTTCTCGGTGTTGTACGACGACCGCTGACAGGTCCGGGCTTGAAATCTGTCTGAGCATGGTGGCATCAAGCAGATTGGAAGCCAGAACACAAGTCCTCGGCCGTATTGACCTTCATCATAAAAGATCTTGGCCCCCGTGGTTGGACTAAGTCCGTAGATCCTACCGCCTCGAACCCACGGTTCCTGTACAAGTGCAATGTAGGGGGAGGCTTGCAGTTTTGTCAATTTTTCGCTCAAAAGATAGGACGAAGCCTTGGCACGCCGCAAGTTGATCTGGACAAATCTTATACCTTCAGGCACAGAAACGTCCGGAGTTTAAATCTTTGGATCCCTTTGCAGGGACCCTTAGATAATGTCCGCGTGACCAGTGAAAGAAACTCTATGGGAGAGAATTTCCACTGGATCTCTGCGTTTTGCTCTGGCGATCTGTCCATAGACAGTCACAAAAGCTCGTGCCTCACCACTTCCTGATTTGGTTAAATTTAACCGCATACAAGAAGTAGCTCAGCACCATCCGGTACCTGTCTCCTAGCATCGAGAAACTTCTCTGGTCAAGTACGATCACCAGGTTGAAACCATCTTCACCTGTGGTGGGATTCTTCCTGGGATTCACGTACTTGATGATCCAGTGTTTCGCATCGATGCCCGGATTCAGTTTGCCGAACATGCCAGTGATGTCACCTGCACTCTTGCGAGGACCAGGGATCCAACAACTGACATAATAGGGTTTGGCCAGGTCGGAGTCCAAAATGGTAAATTTGGGCCGACTGCCAGTACCCAATTTAGGAACGATCTGTGTGAGCCACTCCTTAGATGTTTGATTGGAGCAGGCGACTTGGAGGTGACCATCCACAAACTTCGCTTGCGTGAAGTTGTAAACTGGTCCCGACTCCGCTATCTCTCGCCACAGTTCGTTCTTAAGGATAGCGCACTGACCTTCGGTCAGTTTGCCACCCTTGCCAGACACACCTATCACAACAACCAGCGAAGAAGACGCAGCTTCTGCATACGTTCTCCTCCCTACCCTTGTGGAAGGTGTGTTTGTGCCAGAAGGGCCAGCCTCTGCAAGATCTCTCTCGCAGATTTTGACACCTTTCGGCACCTTGCGCTCAGAGATGCAGGTATCCGCTTTCGCCTCAACCTTGCGTCTCTTTCGTGCGCCGCCGCTGGCAGATTTGGCCTCTGTGCTGGCCGGCTGGGAGATCTTCGGTGTGACCGGTCCCTCCTTACCTTTCAGCGTCGTCGCTGAATCCCGATTTGCATCAGGAATCATCGATTTCTTGAACAGAGTCCTCTTCTGTCGACGGCTAAGAGCTTTCCCTGGTTCACGAAGTCCAGTCGGCGTAGCTTTGCATCCAGCCGCCGGTCCAGAACATTTCTGCTCCGAACATGCGACCTTAGCATCACCAGCCAACCTTTCTTTCGCTACCCCGGGTCGGCTCAGAGGTTTCGCTGCCTGACGTCCAGTCTCCAGGGAAACACCTGCAGTTAATGCTGCATTTGTCTCTCCGTCAGCCTTCGGCGGCAGCTTGCCCCTTTTGCGCAGTCTCCTACGTTGTCTGCGACTGAGAGCCTCCACAGGTTTCCAGAGTTCAGAGGAATGAGCACTCTTACTATCTGTACTTCCAGCGGGCGTCTCATTTGCACTAGTCGGAGTTACCTCCTCTAATGCATCCCTTCTCCTCTTATGTGAGGATTCGGGAAGAAACATCTTTACCCCTGGTACGGCCGTAGTCGGACTTCCAGCTGGTGCTGTACTCGCCTTTCCGGAGCCTGTGATCAGGGGGGATGCTATCAGCAAGTCCGAAAACTTGCTGGCCATGGAGTCTTCCACGATGGTAACCTGTGAGCTTCCACTGCAACCAGGGTCCTCCATTGCAGTCATACATGAGGTTGGGGCCTGCAGAATCCGAGCCCCTGCCGTGCTGAGCACGGGTGGATTTCCAGACTCAGTCTGGCTGCCACCTGCAGAGATAAAATCCTTGGGATTCATCCTCAGCCATCAGGCTGCAAATATACGCATTTTACTGAGGATAGAGTTACCTCGTTACCTCAAACCCTCCTCCTTTCTCCGGGCTTGGGACCGGCATATCACAAGTTAGACTTGTGAGCGGCGGAGTTCCTATTAGAAGAAAGAAACAATTAACTAGTTTTCTGGTTTTGATGCCGGTTTTTAGAGCTAGCCAAATTTCATCACAGAAACGTAATTCAAATCGAAATATCTGGCTCATGCGATTGCGATTTGTAGAATGTGCTGTCTTGTGATTTTTTGCTGACCGAATCTAAATGAACGTGATTATTGATACAGCCAAACAATATAAAAATCTGCATAATACATACAATTAACATTAATCCAATCCATTAAAGAACGATTTCAGCTAATATAAATGACACTTATAAATGAATCAAGTATTGTAAACAAACATCATCTCATCAAAATAAACTTAATTAATTTCCCCTAATCATTTTCATGAATTATTCACTAAATCATCAAAAAGCTAAACTTTTCGTAGCGTCCAAAGTGCAATAAAAGCGAACTAACTTTCTCCAACTGTTCATTTCCTCAAAATAAAAACTGCATGCAAAAAATACATTCAAATTTTCGGAGAACAGCAAATTTTTGCGTTAAAAGAAAGCTTTGTAAAATACTGCAAAAGCTCAGTTCTTTCAGCTTCATCAGATATTCTTAAATTTTGTTAT
Organism: Nemotelus pantherinus; assembly: GCA_963978885.1. Lineage (NCBI taxonomy): Eukaryota > Metazoa > Arthropoda > Insecta > Diptera > Stratiomyidae > Nemotelus > Nemotelus pantherinus. Next base: position 223,990,484 of record OZ022263.1, on the reverse strand, counting down.
CGCTAGACCGTATGCAATCAAATTAAAATTCATTTTGTCACTTCATTTTGTTCACACTCAATTAAGCTTCTTTGATTTTATTTACGTTATTTGTCTCGTGTTTCTGGAAATTGATTTACAGCAAGATTACAGATCGGTATACAAAGAGATACAAATGTTATCATATATTAACGTTTAATGTTTGAGATCCGTAACCAGGTAGTGGTCCGCCGTCTGTCAATTGAAATAGACGTCGTAGGCTAAGATTCGAGGTTCAGGTGGCACTGACTGCATTCAAAAGATCGATTTCAAAAGTTAAGTCTACCAGCTACTAGATCTACTGGATCTAATCTAGTTAAATTTGTCGCTCGTTAGTAACATGACTAGGTTTAGATGTTAGCCCTTATTTGTTTCGGCTTAGCAAATTTGACCGTCAGCCAGATGCATATCAAATTTATTACCGGTGCCACACACTTAATAAAATCTATTCAACACATTTCATATAAGGCCTTTAGGTATTAAAATTCTAATTGTGACCAATTCAATGTCAATCGAAAATTTCTTCGCATGTCAAATCATAGATCTGGAGATTTTGAACTAAAATACGAGCTTTTGATGGAAATGTATCTTTTTTTCGATTAGCATAAGTCTTTACAAACGTAGTTCAAGCATAATGATTCAGCGGACTCAGCGCATTGATATGATACCTGTTTTTTCATCTTAGTTCTACGCATTCTCTATTTGTGTATTTTTCTGAATTTTTATAGACTAAATTAAATAAAACAGTAGATAGAATCTGGTGCGATTTATAATAAGATTGAACATAGATATGCAAAATTATTATGTTATAGTTCAAGAAAAGTGGTTGCTTTAGCCTTAATTTTAAATATTATTTATTGATTTCGTTTAAATTTAAATCAATGCATAGATGAAGAAAGGTAGAGAGAAAAAGGGAACATTTTTTTTTACTTAGCTAGGTGCCTGAAAAAATTATTTCGATATTCGAAATATATTTTTTTTAAATATAAAATAAATAAATTATATAAAAAGTTTATCTCTCTTCCTGTATAAAACTATACGGTATGATAAAAATAAAAAATTAATAAAGCTTTCAAAAATACGAGTTTAGTGTGGTTAATCTAAACAAATGTGTTTTAAATCTGTGGTTGTACGTACAAAAATAAACTTTCACTTCTCACATAATCCACAACTCCCGACAATGTCAGGTTTTGGAATTTAGAATGTAAAACTAAAAGAAAAAAATTTTGTTTTAAGAAACGACAACCTATATTTTTGGCCCCGAACGATGAACAATTAGAACAGACGGCGAAAAATTAGAAGACAAAAGCCCCATGCAAATTGCACAAAGACAACCGATTACCTGGAGCAAAATTTAAAAAATATAATATCCTAACGGTGAACACAGCAACCGTCGAAAACACAGCTGAAGAAGCTTGATTAGATTAATAAAATTAAATTATTGATCGATTTTTGTTGAATTTTTAATAAAATTTGGAAGCAGCCAAGTGTTGTTGATATTGTAATACGTAAAACAGCAGAAAATTCTGTCAACAACTGTACCAGTCCTCGCTCAACTCGACGAGCAAAAACTACAGTATCTCCATAGCTAGGTATCACGGCATCAACAAACAGAAACAATCATACGAAGCTCATTCAGCAGCAGAGTCAACAAAATCACCAGTGAAGTAGCTGTTTGTCTATTATCTAACTGCTGAATTTTATTTTTACAATATATATTGATGTCTCAAAATATAACAATATTCACAGTTCGGTCTTCCTTTTTTTCGATAACACGTTCCGTTGTGTTTCTCAGCCTATCACACATTTTCAAAAGTAGATACCACTTGAAAAAGAGGTACAACCCCCAGCAAATGCGATGAGCGTAGAGTCTCCGCGATACTAGCTAAACTTCTTCATGGATCGCCCGAGAGCTAGTTTGCTCTTTCAGGAATTATCCCTCCTCGAATTTAAGCACTTGGACGCTGCGTGAAATTGAGAACGGCTCGGGACATGATTGTGAGCCCTGACTCGGAGAAGCCATGTGAGGTCCTCAAGAGGGTTCTTATATCGAGTCTATTAGCCAGCGAAACTCAGACACCACAACGGAACCTCAGTCTAGGTGATCATCAGTCTTTTCAGCTGCTGCAGCAGATGAAACTGTTGAAAGATTATTCAGCTGGGGAAGATCTGTGGATGCACAAACACATACACATATAATTCACACATTCACTACTCACCACACTACTTGACATTAAACACACCACACGAAAATTTGTACAATCAATTAGGCTAAGTAAAAAATTGTTTGAAGGATATAAAAAATAATTTTAATTGTCAGAGAGTGTTGTTAGAAAAAAGAGATTTTCTTATTTTATTAAATTAGAATAAATAATTTAGTAAATAAATTAATAGATGGATTGTTGTTTGTTGGACTGAATAGTATTTTGGTTTGGGATCAAGATACTAAAGATCTACTAAATAACTTCTGGCTGCTGCGGCTTCCGGAGCTGACACACGATCTTAGCCTGTTTTGAAGGCCAGTTTAGACACACTCGCGGAAACGGCTGATGATATTACCGAGGCTTTTAATAAGCCCCAACAACGCAACTTGGCCGTTTTCACATGGTAGTTGCCGAGTTATTAAAACAAGTAGCTTCTCTCATCCAGCTAGTTAACTGGCAAAAAACACACGATCGTGATCTAGATTGCGAACACGAACCACCTCAATTACAAAATTAGCAACAGAAATCACGTCAGGTCTGCTTCTACTATCGCAAATCCGGCTCGAAAGTATTAAAGTGTACCTCTTCTGGCACCTACAAGGCTGGTTCCAGGGAACCTAAATACTAAGTCGTTGTTTTTTTCAGACAGAAGTTACCTGTTGTCTTATAACTTACGACAATTTGTCTAAACAATACGTTGTTGATACAATTGCAGAAATCTCAAAGTTTCCAGCAACCACTTTTGGACGAAAGGGGATTAAAACAGAACTAGGACTCCATCATGAACTCTCAGGAGACTTCGCCATTCACTTCATTATTGTGTATCTTTTTGTAGAATTACTTCGCTGTAACGGTCAGCACAGGGTTATCTTAACCCTGCAAGCACTTGTGTACCATACCTCATTCGAAGCATCGACGAATCTTGAAGGCGATCTTGCGATAATGAATGACGCCTTAATTTTATAACCGTCCTGAATAGATTTCCATCCTTATTACTGAAGACTTCTGTGATGAACTTAACTTCTTTTTCATCCTTTCTATTTATTTAAGATATTAGATGAAAACTGAAGCTGTGCGCAATATCATCGCGCGTTGCTGTTCAAAAAAAGGAAAACCAAGTATAAAACAGTAAAATTTATTGAATTCCATATAAATTCAAGTTAAAAGAGAAAAAAAACAACAAAATTAAAACACAGATAATTTTAATTTAATCGTAACACAAATTTGATTTAGAATAAATACAAAATACAAGAAACATAAGAATAGAATATATAGAGAATAACTATTATAAATATATAAATTATTCACGCGACTAACCTGCATTCCAATTTCTCCCAAGATAGGCTTTTTTCGAAACCTTTTGCGCGAGGATGTGTACTTGGAGAGAAAAATTTGTTTCAGTCATTTCTTCCACTTGTTGAACTAACTTGTGAAACAAACAACGTTTTCAATGTGAGCTATTGAACTGTTTCCCAGCCTACTTATTCCTTGAGCTATCTCAAAACTCGACTGTAACAAATGTTCTCTGCTTGATCTCCTTCCTCCGCCCTTCCTGTGCAAGTGTGTAGAGCAGCTTATAACTCCCTTGCATATGTTCCTTTATAGATCATTTTCGTCTGGAGTTTTCCCATCCGGTTGGAAGCTTTCGTATGTCATACCCATATTCCAGAAAGTTGATCGACGCTGTATCGAAAATTAAGGGGGCATTGCCAGTTTAACTTCGATTCCGAAACTTTTTGTAAATTTTTTTTTGTCTCTGATAAACTTTCTCCGCTTTTTCACTCTAGTCTGAATTAGACAGTCCTAATCTCTGAAGCTTTCTGTAAAATTGAAGAAAGGATACCAAATTGACGCAGTTTACTCTGACGTTTGACAGAGTTCAGCTTAATTTTACCTACCTTAATTTTAAAGGTTCAGAAATTTTACCTACTACCTTAATTTTAAAGCTGCTGAAATTCGGTCTTGCTGGATTATCACTTAGTTGGCTGATTTCCTACAATCGAACAAAAGTTGTAAAATTTCAAGAACTTTTATTGAAAAACGTTTTCGCTACTTCTGACGTACCACAACGTTGCCATTTTGGCCCACTTCTTTTTAATATATTCATTTCCGATCTATCTGGCGTTCTTGCATACATACCTCATTTACTTTATACTGGCGATCTCGAAGTTTATCAGATGATTGAATCTAAATCTGATGCACTCTTTTTCCAATCCAATCGTGATTAACTTAATTATTGGTGCAATGTAAACAAGCTCACTCTCAACATTGATATGTGCCAGGTTATTAGTTTTTCCCGAAAATGCACGGTTACATACAATAGGCTAATAATCTGTTAACTTGAGTTGATAACATTGTTGACCTCGGTTTTATCTTATCTTACACTAACACTATCCCGTGCAAACAAACAGCTAGGTTTCATAAAAAGACGTGCCAAGAAATTTCGAGTTTTCCGCTTTTTCCGATACTTATTGACATTGTACACTGACCTTAAGTCACTACCTTGTGCATTCAAGCAAAAGGCCACACCTTGCCAACTTAGACATATTCGGCATGTCCCAGCAACGTTACTGATGACACATTTTCCGTCAAAAAAAATCATTTTTTCCAGGACTTCTGAATTTGTCGCAACAACCTTGTCAAAAAAAACTATCCAATGAGTTTCAGAACATCCAAAAGAGCTCCAAATATACTTTCAGGAAATAATCAATTTTTGGTGCCACCACCGGCAAATTTTGGAAGTATCTAGCTCAACTTTACACCACCAGAGAACTCAGACAACACAAGTTCTGTTCAGAATACAACATAGCTCATCCTAGTATTCATGCTTCATTCAATCATCCAAATTCTTTGGTCAGCATTACTGCCAATGACTATGCTTCTAATCTTCTGAATAGTTGGATGGCCAGATACGGAGTTTTCTCATATATTTTGCCAGCCACCAAAGCAGACGGTTTAAGTCACCAATTTACGCTGAGCTAGGTTAACTCAACGCAATCATATCACAGCGTACCACCCACATTTTGTTTTGGAAAGCTGGTATTGTTCTTTAAAAAAACGATCCGCCTTTGAACAAAATACTGGCTCTTATTCTTCTTGAAGTAAGATCTCTAACAAAAGAAGACTTCACCGCATCTCCAGCACAAGTCTTTTCCGGAGAAAACTAACATCTTTCTAGTGATTTTTTTTCAAGAAAGTCCTAGAAAGATCAGCCAAACGGTTTTCCTATATTGCTTCTATTTGGTCATTAGAATGATATTTTTGGTACGATGTATCCACCTGAAATTTTGAGTAATTTTGAAAGGAGAGGTTTCAAGGCACGATCGTAATCATAATAGATGAAGAACAATATCCATAGCAAATAAAAGAAAGGGCAGATTCACAAAGGATGGATGGTAGACAATATCTAGTTTGTTGTACGTTTCCTTCATTTATCATTTGAATGATGTGACGACAATGTTGCACGTCGTTGTTGGAAAACAAACTATTCATAGTTGGTTAAGTTATAAAATCTAGAAAGAGACAAACTAACCGTCATACTGATACAGACTTAACCTCAAATAAGACTGTTGTGTTGAGCTGACAAAAAAACATGGACATAGTCTTTTTCAAATTAATTCAGAAGATATAGTAAGATTTCACAAAGATATTGAAAATGGTCACAATCAGTGGCGTGTGCAGGTGAGGGCAAGGACCCAATCGCTTCTTCTTTTGCGTAACTACTCATAAAAAATACTGTTGCACATAAACCCGTATCTTTACAATACCTCACTGAAAATTAAGGAAAATGTGTACCGAGTACATTTGTTTGCCCCTCTATTTCAAAGTCTGATGCACGCCTATGGTCCCAATTGTTTCTAAATTCAATTCAGATATCTGCGTATTAAAGAATATAAGTTCAAACGAAATATTATTAGATTTTATCATATCTTCTGTTCAACTTTCAAACATCCATGCACTAACAAACTCCACAACAACTAATAAAATAACCATTTATTCCTCAACAAAACCTAAACAACAAGCAAATAAATCTCTATACTTTAAACTAATCTAACGTTTAACCTAAATTTTTTTCCACATATTCTTAATGAATTCAGCACCTTTCTCTGCAATCATTATCGTTGGTGCAATTATATCACCGCTCGGTAAACTCGGTATTATACTAGCATCGATAACACGCAATCCGTTAACACCTTTCACCTTCAGCTCCGGATCGACGACAGCACTGTGATCGGTAAGTGGTCCCATTTTCGTTGTACCCGCATAATGATACAACGAACCGGTCATCTGTTTCACATAGCATTCCCAATATGGCATACTCTTATATCTCAAGTACTGGCAGGCGGGCAATTCGAGCCGCACGAACCGCGCATGCATCCGCTCGAATGTTTTTGTACGCTCAAAATCGAAGAGCTCCTTGATTCCACGAACTATTGTTTTCAAATCGGTGTCCTTTTGGAAGCTGTTCGGAATGACAATCGGTGGTTTCTTGATGTCACTGCTTTCGATTCGTACGTGTCCTCTTGATCGAGGTCTCAGAAGTGAAACAGTTACTCTCAGAACGCGATCTTTAGATGAAACTTGTTTCTCCAAACTGTCTTTGATGTTTGATTTGAAGCCATAGGTTGTGTAAGTCAAGTTCGTTACTGGGGTGAACTGGAACTGAACGTCCGGATAGCGACTGCTTCTCTTCGTGCTGATGAAACCAGCTATGTCCAAAGCAGTATTACCCAGAGGTCCACTTCTGTGGATCCATTGATTGTAGATTGAATCTAAGAGGTGCATTTCGTCGCTTAAGTAGTAAGTTTTCTGGCATTTCAAAAACAACACAACGGCAACGTGATCCTGCAAATTTTCGCCGACCGGTAAATCAACAAGAGTCGGCAATTCTGCGCCCCTTAGCTGAGTTTGTTGTCCGATCCCTGACAACATCAAAATTTTGCTGGAACCGATCGCCCCCGCTGATAAAATTATTTCTTTCGATACCTTGGCCTCCAAATTGTGAGTGCCGTTAATGCTGAACTTGACAGATTCAACTTTTAGGTCATCGTCAAATTCAATTTTCTCAACGAACGCATTCTTGATGACATGAAGGTTTGATGGTTCTTTCCTCAAATAGGCCTTAGCTGTGCTCTCTCTTCGTCCGTTTTCCAATGTGCCATAGACAAAACCGAAACCCAAATACTGGCCTTCCACGAAATCATCAACTTGTCTGTAACCCAACTCGGCAGATGCTTCCAAAATCATATACTGATCGTGTTTGGATGAAGAAAATGGTTCAATGTTGAGAGGACCGTCCGTTCCGTAGACTCCATACCGATTTTCACCGTTAAAGTTCTGGGATTTTTTGAAATAGGGAATAACGTCTCGCCAGCCCCAGGTCGGATTACCTTCGTCTTCCCAACCATCATAGTCCTTGGCATTACCCCTGAGATAGCTCATTGAACCCAATGCACTTGACCCGCCCATCATTTTACCTGCACTCCAGATGCACGATTCGTCTTTCATCGCCAAGCACGATAGACCGTTCGAAGTGGTCTCGTACTGCCAATCGTAGTTGGTAAATTGCGTTGTGGCCGTCAAACCAGGAATCTGGCAAAGTATTTACTGTGTCAGCAGTTGTTTCCACCAAAAGTAAAAAGGCTTACCTCAGTCTCCATAGGGGGATCACCTCCTGCCTCGAGAAGGAGCACCCTAAAATCGGAATTTTCCGCCAAACGTTTTGCAACAACCGATCCTGCTGTTCCGGCCCCCACCACTATGAAATCGAATGTCTTTCCTGTCAGTCCGTTTTTCACAGCTTCCTCACCAAAATCGTCCGGATACATGTCCGGCGTCGATATATTACAATGCATTGCGACCAGTGTCATCACCAATGTATTCATCAGCTGATTGGCCGGCCCTAAGCTCCGTGCTGAGCATTGCTGCTTTATCAGATCCATTCTTTTCGGATTTCGTTTGAATCAAACACGACCGCCGCGATTGATTCTAGAAACAAATGAAAATATACTGGTCCAGCATGTTAAACGTATTTAAATAATTTAATAATCGAATATTAATAAAAAGGATTTAATAAACAAACAATTGAAAATGTTCGAATGATAATTTTTCATATTTTTACTTTTCGTGGAAAATTATCCTCGCTGGCTGTCTTGAAACTAATATAATTTAGAGCATGATTGGCGATATTTATATAGTCGCAGTTTTATTTTTCTCATTTTTCCATGCGACGACGACAACGACTTTGTCGAATAATTCAACTGAAAATCACCTATAATAAAATCAACTTTAAAATAACAATACATTGCGAAAAATACATTTCAAGCACCTACTTTGAATGAAATAATTTTTCTCATATGTATTTGTGATACCAGTAAATAACTATGAACGTATTAAATGATATAATCGTTCTGAAATGTCGCAGTCTGAAAATCTTTATCAGCTGACATTTTTGGGGTTTGAATGTGTTTTGTTTTTATTTCGCCGGCGAAAAGAAATTAGTTTATTGTCTGGGATTAGGTGAAGGTGTTAGAAGAATCACTAAAAGAAATTTTGTTTACATGAATTTTCATGTTGAGAAAGTACTCGACCAGGGTTTTGATAGGAGAATCGGAAGAATTTTTTGTTTTGATTGATGGTTTCGCTATGAACTTTCGTAAGGTGAACAGTTTGACTGAGTGTAATGACATATATCTAGTAGCTGGCAATAAATGCGATAGTAAACAAGAAGATCATTGAAAATATTTTCAGAGTAACTAGATGTATTTGTATGCTATGGACGCAGACAAAGACTCATGATTCCATTGTGGTTCGACTGTGAATGAAACGTGAAAATGTGTAACGTCTTTCGAGTTAAAAATAGCCTTGAAAAATGCTCTTGAGAATGGCAAAAATACATTGTTTTTCCCCAAAAATTATTTAGTATGTAATTTTTATTTCGTCAAAATAAGCTTTATTACTCCAGTATAGAAATAACCAGAAACGCAGCCAGGCTAAACAGCGATTCGCCAAGAAGCTGAAATTTCTACTACTAGCACCATGGGGTGGATTCGCAATAGCATGCAATGTCTCAATACCCCAAAAGAAACCCTTTCATCGAAGGAAACATGCCAATTTATAGAACGCTGAAATTATTGAACGCGTTGATCGTTGTCGAAATCGTTGATGCATCGCCGTTGACGTATGGACTGTGAAAGGAGTTCCCAAGAAAAAGTTGGCCAAAGTAATTGAATTGTTCATCCGTAGACTCAGCTGTGTCGGAGGTCTTACCATCGCGATAGAAAGTTATCGAAAAAAGGACCTGAACAATCCTTCCATCTACCATTCACCCTGCATCCTAGACATGATGGAACAGTTTCGCAAGCTGTCGCAGAAGCCACGATTGCTGTCAGCAATCAGGTCAGCTGATGATGTATCTGACAGCAGCATAGCTTCTGAAAAGGGCATTTAACTCTTGTTGTCATCGCAGCAGTGATCAGGGTGGTAGAAAAAGCGGAGGATGTATGCCTCAGAGCCATACTATGCGTTCCGTTCGTGACGCTAGATGTCTAAGATACCTTCAGTTCGGCAGGGTGGACAGAAGTTATTTGGATCCTCGAACATGTCCTCCGCATTTCTGACTGCTTGTTGGTCATGGTGCGAGATAACCTTAGAGACTAATGGTTGTTGTTTGACACCAAAAGGCAGTTCAGAAATAATTTATCACTTCAGAGGTAGCAGCATTCATCGTACCTGACACATGGAACGCCAGAGTATGTATTTTTGGTAGACCACGCTGATAAAGTAGCAGCGGTGATCACTGATAGAACTGCCGAGTTCACCCTATTCAGACCTAACTTAATTATGAGGAGAATGGAATAACCATGTCCTACAGCTGATAACATCAGACTCCACAGAGGTCCAGACTACGAAGTTGGTAAGGTACCCGAACTGACGCTGGGCACTAAGCTGACCTACTGGGCTCGCATTCGTAAGGTATGTCATAAGTATCTGGAAGCTGTTGGGTCGTTGTGCAACTTGATTGCTCCAGCGCTATGTGGCGGAAGCTGATGATGGCGACGACCAACGCCACATCAGAATATATTGGCAGCTCTGTGAACAATTCTCGTGACTGTGTTACTGACCGAGTAACCTTTGGCAAAATCTCCCTTATTATTTCTTGAGTTTATTTCCTCTGTGCTAGTAGTCTGGACGACTATAATGAATATTTTGAGACTTTCAATGGTATTAATTCATCGTTTCCTAGCTCTAAATTTATTCTCTGCGGTGACTATAATCACCAACCATTTATTGACTCCCTATCACTGGTCTTCCCGAAGCAACATCATCTCTTTTGTCAATTGCATCTTCGATCAGAAATTCTATGCACAACCTATCTAAAAAAAAATCCAAGATTCTTAAGACATTCAAACTGTCTGGTTCAGTTAAAGACCTTAAAGCTTACCGTAAACTGTTAGCTGACACAAAGTTTCTAATTAAAAAGGCGCACTATTCTTATTTTGGGAACATAAAAAGCGGAATGCGTAGTGACAACTTCAGACCGTTTTGGTCCCACTGTAGACAATTGCGAACCATTCGCAATGATCCCCCAACTTCCATTAAATATGTGGATCCAGTTTCTATTTCTTCTCAAGGCTGCTTAGATTTGCTTGCTCAGTACTTTGCCTGTCTTCTCCTCCTTAATTGCAGATTGCCGACATCATTTTATACTATTTCTTCTATTACGCCTTCTATTGTTAAATCCATAATATAAAAATTCAAATCTTCTTCTAACAATGACCTCTAACATTATTTTTGAGAATAACGAGCACTTCATTAAGTTTTCCTTATGTCTTCATCATTAAAAAGAGCGTATCCGAGGGTCGTTTTCCTTCCCTCTGGAAACAGGCTATAATTTATCAAATTCCTAAATCAGATGATGTGCCCTCTGCAAACAGTATTCGCTCAATATCGATTCTTCCATCCTTTTCCAAGATTCTTGAACGATCTCTACATGACTATATTGTAATTCAATACGGGCATCTCATTGCAAAAGGTTTCCTCCCAGGTCGCTCAACATCAACAAACCTCGTATATTTCACAAATTTCGTTGCCAAAGCTTTGGAGACTCAATTTGAAATTGACGCTGTACATACGTAAAGCTTTTGATAATGTTGACCACAATATTCTTCTTTCTATACTACACAGATTTGGCTTTTTTTTATATATTATTAAATGGACAGAATCATTTCTATGCGCTCTATCTTACTATGTTCGGTATGATTCCTGTATGGCCCATCCTTTCGAGCCTAGAACCGGTGTTTCAGAAGGTTCTATTCTGGTTCCCCTCCTCTTCCTGTTTTATGTGAATGATCTGCCGCCGATTCACCTTAAAATCCTTGAAAGCTGGTGTAACGAACTGATGAACCTACTTCAGCGGGAGCGCAGAGAAGGTTGTTTCATACGCCGGTTTGAACAGAACCTCTAACATATGCACGTACGAGGAAGCCTTAGCTTTGCCAACAACTTTCTTACCAAGAGCCAACAAGGAGTGGCATATTGAAATCCCTTCGGCCATCTTACAGTCTCTTGCAGGTCTCGATCAGCCTACTACGGCCAAAATCAAAAGGTGTAATTCGTCTGAGCAGCGTGAATTATTTGGACAAACCTCTGATTATGCCGGAGTATTTCCGGGACAACACGGATCTCCAAACTATTATACGCACTATTCCCACGATTTTCGATTTCGAACAATCCAAATTCATCCAACTAATTCATGGAAAGTTTCTCAAATTGGATTTACCTACTTGTGATCGCTATGATTATATGAGCACAGAGTATTGGGAATGCTATGTGAGACATATGTCTGGAACTATGTTCGATGCGGTTGGAACGGCGAAAATGGGACCAGAGGGAAATATTGATACCGTTGTCGATCCAACTCTACGAGTGAAAGGAATCAAGGGACTACGTGTAATTGATGCCAGTATAATGCCGACTATTGTCAGTGGATATACGAATGCACCGACAATAATGATTGCTGAAAAAGGTGCGGATTTTGTGAAAGCGGCGTGGAAGTAGTGAATATTGGTATGGTTGTAATAAGTATAAATGGTATTTGTATTCAGTTTTAATTTTTGTCTTTAACGAGAAGTTTGATTCTTTAAAATTTCGATTTTCTATGGAAAAGTAATAAAATGAAAAATAATACGTTAAAGAGTTTTATTGATATGTGTTTGTAGTTGGGACTCGTTTTTTTTCTAATTCAAAGAAGTTATCCGAAGAAACATATTGGACCTCATTCAAAACAATCACAAAGTTTTTGGATATGACGTGAAAAGTTTTTCGCTGGACGTCAACAAGTGAATAAACTTTGATATTTAAATAACCAATGACAATATCATTTTTCATTATCCATGTAATTTTTATATTTGCCTCGTTATTATATCAATAAAAAATACGATATATTTATTTCTTCACACTTTCAAAGATTACCAAACTATTGCGTGAATCTCTAGACACACATATGTGGCTCTGTTGAAATAGTTTTAAATCAAAAGCTAATGTGTACGGGACATCTAGTTGTAGGTACTTACACGTTTTTCTATATGTTAGTTTTATTTAACTAGTTCTTAGTTATCATAAATGATACTTAATGTAGCTTACCTGTAACTAAAAGAAACATAATAGATATTTTTTTGTGATTTTAGATAGGAAAGATAGAAAAACATTAGGACAAAGGAAAACATAAAAATAGCCTAATACAGTTTTACAAGCAATTCGTACAGTTGTTTGTCTAGCTTGTATACATATGATTTTTGTTCAAATTTTCTCTTAAAGACAGCTCTGTATTACCACTCTTTACTTTTCAGTCTTCATTGCATAAAAATCGAATGTATAACATGCAAAAATGGTTCCTCCTATCCACTGTACCGTTAGAATTTTCTACAATACTTTTGCGAAATTATGAGCAAAGAAATCGCCGACAAGTATGATTTCACATAACAGGGATGTCTCTAGTATTTTATCGATTTCAGAAGGCAGTTCATCGGAGGAATGAACGGCATCAGCATCAGACATGTAAGCATATGAAAAGAAAAGATTATGATGTGTTTTGAAAGATTGTTTCTAATCCAGAGATAAGTAAGCTTTTGGTTATTAAAAACAAATTGAAGAAGGGCGATACAAGCCACTTCAGTACAGACGTAAATTGCATTCGTTATCGGAGGAGAAGTGAGGCTTCAGACGGTAGGGAGGTCGGTAGCTCTGCTCGCCAAGACGCCAGTCTCTACCGCCTGCGGGTTCAAATCCCGTCGTATGTTTGTGGCTGCATTGCCCGTGATGAGTTTACACAGGTACAAGTTTCCCATCCCGTTGCCATGGCTGACCTATGAAACCTATCTATGGGACATATCAAACTTTTTTGTTTACTCATCAAAGTTTATTTATTTATTTATTTATTTAATCCCTTGCGCTACAGATATAATTCCAATTACAGCAACAAGAAAGCAAAAATAACAAAAAAAGAAATATGAAAAAGGAAAAAGGAAAAGAAATAACAGAAATAATTCAAAATTAGAAAACTAAAATTAGAAAACTAAAGACTAAAATTAGAAAACTAAAAACTAAAATTAGGACTAAGGTAAGTAGCAAAACTAAAAACTAAAATTAGGACTAAGGTAAGTAGCAATTCAAGGTAACATTTTTAATACATGCTTGAATTGTAAAAAAGATTGAGGGAGAGGACCAAGCTTAAGGGCATTGTGCGTTCTGGGTAGGCGCAGCAAAGGCGAATGGAAGTAGACTTCCGTACGTGCAAAAGGAACAGAGAAAACTTCAGAAGAACGACTTGGACGGCTGGATACCCGTCTGGTTATCTGTGAACCGAGATCTGTCAAAAAAATGCCTTGGCAAAGTTTGAAGAGGAAACACTCATCGAGGAACAACCTCCGTGATTGCAACGAGGACATACGAAGGAGGGAAAGACGAGAGGAGTAGGGACAATAGGGGATATTAAATTTAAAAAGAAGTGAGCGAGTGAATCTGCGCTGAACAGATTCAATAGCATCAGATAAGTATTGAAAGCGCGGAGACCAGATTTGGCACGCATATTCTAGAATACTGCGTACTAAGGAGACATATAAATGAATACAGGAGGAAATGTTGGTAAACATATAGGAAGAACGCAAAACAAATCCAGCAATTCTAGAGGCCCTGGACGTCATATTCATAACGTGAATATCAAATCTTAATTTCGAATCAAACACCACACCCAGGTCCCCAAAATGCTGGACAACTGACAGGGAAATACCAGACAAAGAATAAGAGAACACATGTGGAGTATTTTTATATGCGAAAGACATCTGGTGGCACTTCGAAATGTTCAGAGGCAAAAAGTTGTTTTGACACCAGAGATTAAGAGCAAACAAATCAGCTTGCAACTGGTGAAAGTCGTTCGCGGACCTGATTGCTCTGTATAATTTTAAATCATCCGCATATAAAAGACAAGGAGAGTTGATTACAGAAGGAAGGTCATTGACAAACAAGATAAAAAGTAAGGGGCCAAGAATAGAACCTTGAGGAACCCCGGATGTGGGAAAAATAGGAGAAGAAAAGGAACCATTAAAAGTAACTCTGCAGGGACGACTAAGAAGATAAGAGGAAAACCAGGAGAGGAGGGGACCAAAAACACCAAAACCATTTAGTTTAAGGAGCAGCAGGTTATGGTTCACAGAATCAAAAGCCTTCGAAAAGTCTGTGTAGATTACATCCACTTGATGCTGACAATCGAAGGCAGAGGCTACAAAATTGGTGAACTCCATAAGATTGGTCGATGTAGAGCGACCCTTGAAGAAACCATGCTGCTCAGGAGCAAGTAAGGGATGTATGGAAGGATAAATTCTATTGTAGACAAGACGTTCAAGGATTTTACTGAAACAGCAGAGGAGGGATATAGGACGATAGTTGGAAACAACGGAAGGATCACCACATTTGAAGATTGGGAAAATATTGGCGGATTTCCATAAAGAAGGGAATACACCAGATGTAAGGCTAATGTTGAAAAGGATAGCTAAAGGAACACAAAGCGAGGATGAGAGGGATTTGACAAGGATATTAGGAATACCATCAGGACCGGAACTGGCATTCGAATTTAAGGTATGCAAAAGGATTTCAACTTCCAAAGGATTGGTACTAAACATAGGTAACGCAGGAGAGGTACGAGAAACAGTGGGAGCTATAGAGGTATTTAGTGGGTTTTTTTTAAAGGAGGAGGAAAAAAAGGCAGCAAACAAATCACAAATAGCCTGAGGAGTGGAAGCAGTAACATCGTCAAGAGACATAGAATCAGGAACTGAAGAATTGGATTTGAGGGAACGGATGTAGGACCAAAAGGATTTAGATTGATTGGAACAGATTGAAGCCTCGATGTTCGAAAAGTAATCACGCATTGCCTGCTTGAGCACTTTTTTAGCGTCAGAACGCAAACTACGGAATTCCTGAAGGTCAGAAGGTGAACCCGTCTTCTTCAGCTTTTCACGAGCTTTATCCTTAGCTTTAAGAGCATCAGAGACTTTCAACGTGAACCAAGGGACATCATTAGGTTTGAGAGGACGTTTAATGGGAGTAAAACGAAAGATAAGGTTAGAAAAGAAAGAGTAGAACTTGGACAATGCACAATCAACATCCAATCCTTTGAAAAATGAAAACCAATTGATAAGACTGATTTCAGAGGACATTTTTTGAAAGTCAGCTTTGAAGAAATTGTAACGCTGAAAAGAAGGACATTTATTCTTTACCTGGAAGTTCAGGTTAACATCAAGCAGGAGAGGAGGGTGATGAGGATCAGATTGCACATAAGCAAAAGGAGCAGGAGAGAGAGAAAGGGAATCTAAAGGAACATTAGTAAGGACTAAGTCGAGGATTCTGTTATTAGTGTTACGAAGGTGGTTAATTTGGGAACAAGAACAAAGTGAAAGAAAGGACGAAGTCACAACAGAGAGGTGGTTGTTGGATAATAAACTAAGGTTTTTGGTATCCCACTCCACAGTGGGCATGTTAAAGTCACCTAAAATTAGGAGGGGAGTTGAGGGAAATCGAGAGAGGATGAAGCTGGAAAGCTCAGTGTAAAAACGATCGTAGGCAGTGACAGACAAGTTACATGGTATATAAACACAGCAGACAAGTAGGTCGGAAGATGGGGAAAGGATAGCACGTACAACAATACACTCAACAGGAGGAGAAGGAACAAACTCGGCACAGATTGTTCCACGAAGAGTGTTGTGGATAGCAATTAAGACACCTCCGCCATCGGCTTTGCAAGAAGCAACCCGATCACGATCTCTCCGGAAAACAGTATGACATGGAAGGAATTCTCTGTTCGAAATATTGGCATTAAGCCATGTCTCTGTGAAACAGATAATGTGATGTAAGTCTAAAGTAGACGCGAGCAGAACTTCCTTAAGTTTAGTCCTCAAACCACGAACATTCTGGTAGAAGATACAAAGTGAATTAGATCTAGTTAGGCGTGTGAAACTCGTTTGGCGTTGTTCAGAAAATTTTTCCGTTGGCGTTGTTGAAATTCTTTAACAAGGATGCCAGCTGGCCAAAACTCCGGCGCAAGTACGATATTCAAGCCAGCCGATACGATGATTTTAAAAGAGGCAATAGCTCTATCCGGTAGGTTATCAGGCGTGAGTTTAACACATGATAAGATGCTAGGCGAAAAACCAAGCCTAGATGTGATGAAGTTTGTTATATCCTCTGCAGAAACTCCGTAAGTTACCCGGCTGACGAAAATTTGGAGAGGAGGCAATGCCACAGGTATTGGCGGAGCATCGCACAAAGTAACCACCTGGTTATCAGGAACAGTGACAGGCCCAGACTTGTCATCCGAACGCATTTACCGCAATTTCAATGCAGTTTCGGTTATATTCGAAGCTGGCGTAAAACCGATATGAACATCTGGATAAATATTGTCCCCTTTTGTGGAAATAAATCCACCAACATCCATTGTAGATATTCCCCAGAAACCACTTCGTAAGATCCATTGGCTGAAAATATTGTCAAACTGACGTTGCTCTGCACTCATGTAATCCTTATAGCGATATTTGAAGTAAAAATCAACTTTAGGGTGATCCTGAAGATTTTTTCCAACTGGAAGATTAGCTACTACCGGTATGTCTAATTCTTTTAAATGGTTTTTTGGTCCAATTCCTGAAAGCATGAGCAGTTTTGGTGTCTCCATTGTCCCAGCCGAAAGGATAACCTCTTTCTTCGCCTGAATATTGAAATAAATGAAATCTTTGTAGACAAAACTAACCGACTCCACTCTTCGATCCTGACCAAAATGGATTTGTTTTGCCACTGCATTCTTGACAACGTGCAGATTTGGTCTTTCGATTCTCAAAAAAGCTTTCGCTACACTCATCCGTCTCCCGGTCGTCAATGTCCCGAAGAACTGCCCAAAACCAACATAATTATTATCAGCAAAGTGTGCAACATTTTTGTGGCCTAGCTCCTTAGCAGCTTCCAGGATAACTGTCTGCATTTGTTTCGGCGACTGGAAAGCTTCAACGGTCAGAGGACCTTCAGTGCCGTGAAGTTTGTAACGGTTTTCGCCGCGAAAAGTTTCTGATTTTTTGAAATACTCAAGAACGTCGTTCCATCCCCAAGTTGGATTACCTTGATCCAGCCAGCGATTGTAGTCTCTGTCACTGCCACGGCTATAAATCATTCGATTGATGGTGCTTGAGCCTCCAAGAACTTTACCTTTGTGATAAATGCAAGTACCATCCTGCATTGCTTGACATGAATCACGATCGGCTAAGAATGAGTATTCCCAATCGATGAGAGTGTGCCATAATGAGGATGTTAGACCAGGAATCTGAGATGGAGAAAAATTATTCAATTAGTTTGGAAACAGTCTTAATCATAACAGGCATCATACTTCTGATTCAATCGGTGGATTTCCTCCAGCTTCCAAGAGTAGTACTGTATGATTTAAGCTTTCGGATAAACGATTTGCAACTACTGATCCTGCTGAACCTGCTCCAATAACAATAAAATCGTATGGTTGGAATCCTAAATATATATAAAATAATATCAACCCTTTTACAAAAACAAATGGAAGATGAAAAAAAAAACTGCTTGAAATGGCTGCAAAAATGTAACGATGGATTTTACGACTTTCACAGCTTTGAACCATTATCAATTGGTTATACTACACAAAGCAGAACTAGATGACTCAGTGTAGTGAATCTTTTTAATTGTGTAAGTTATTTAATCTTAGTATAGAAACTCATTCTCGATATGATTTTTTTCGATGTAAACTTTTAAATCTTGTCTCAGTGAGCGATGAATCTCATGAATTTTAAAACTGAATAAAAATACTCCCCGTTCAATAACAGTTATCATTATACTGATACAGATCCAGCACCTGACGAACACCGCGTATTTGTAACAACGCATTGATTAAGAGATTTCAATGATTTGACAAACCATAGCGCAGATATTAACTTTTTTTATGACGTCTAAAAACAAATTCGTCTTTCATCGAGCAAAACAACAACAGCTCCTGTGCTACTGTATCTTCAAATGTAGATCCCAATTCTTGTAGCGATGTCAAAAAGAAGTTATATGCTATTACACGTAGACTACGGCAGTAAAATGTCAAGCAAACGAATTATTGTGCCCGAAAGTAGGGAGTCGCAAAAATTATGCCAAAACTAATGTTTTAAATAATATCCTTCTTATTGTTAATGAGGAGATGTATTTTTTGGATATTATTAAAAAAATGGACTGTATAATGTTGATTGTGAGCAGTATTTAATACCTACCGAGCGGCCTAATACAAAACTTTATTTAAACTCGATCTACCCTTAAAAGACAGACAGACAATCCAAAATTATATCGACAATATATTAAGCAGTGCAACCCACAGTATTTGGATAACATTTGCCATTGGATGAATATTATGAATATATTTCCAAGAACAATCAAATAGGCAAAGTTCTGGACCCTACTCAAACTATGACACGTCGAACAAAACAATGTGTATCTTGCATGAAAACCAGTGATAGCCTGGATTCTTAAATCTATTAAGCTAAACTGAAGACTATGTTACCTTCGCTGATACTGAAGATTCCCTACGAACCCACACCACTTAGGCTAGGTAAGGTTAGTAAAGAGGGCTGCCGGGAATGCGGCCAGGATTAGGCCACCAGTTTGGGCTCGTTTGTCACCCTCCGCTGGCTTGTTAGAGCTGCCAAGTGACCGCACCGCCAAACTGGATCAGCTGACTCAAGGTGACGGTACTGGCCACCTCTGCTAACTCTTGAAAATGGTAAGAACCAAAAATCTTGAGGCGTTTATTATTTAGGGCCGGACAGTCACAGAGCGTGTGCTCGATGGTGTCCTCTTTCATCTCGCACCTCTTGCATAAATTGCTGGATGTCAGTCCCATTCTGTTCGCATGAGATGGGGTAAGGCAGTAGCCTGTGAGCAAGCCGACCGTCCTGGCCAGCCGAATGTCCTGGCCACTCTGCAGTCCATCCTGTTTTCCTATTCGGACTTTAGTTTGGCCCATATGGCGGCATCAAGTTTGCTTGTGGTGTCAGCGATTGATCGTGGTACAGTGATGCATGGGGCTATTACTAGCTCCTGAACCTTTCCTCGCCAATTCATCGGTTTTTTCGTTGCCTATGACCTCACTATTCCCTGGCACCCACATAATCCGGATAGGAATATGCCTTGCCCTTACATTGAGAGCCATTTTGCAAGCGTTAACAGTTTTTGAAGAACAGCTGTAAGACGCAAAAGCGAGAATAGCTGCCCTACTGTCGACGCAAATCGTCATTGATCTGGGTGATATTTCGCTAATGGAGTCAACTGTCATGCTTATAGCATGTACTTCCACCTGAAAGACGGTAGCATGGTCCGACAGTCTACACCACAGGTTAAGGCTCAAATTCGTAGAAAACACGCCCGAGCCAACTCCTGTGCCCGTCTTTGACTCGTCCGTGTAAATCCACACGCCCTCATCGGTGGTAGCTCCCTTTTACTTCCAGTCTGTTCTTGTGGGTATCTTGACCTGGAAATTCCTGCCAAGACGTATTATTTTGCTCATGTGCTCATGTGGTCTTCTGCAACGAGCATAAATCTTTTGCGGCATTCTGTAAGAATACCGCTGTGGCCCCACTGATTTGAATCGTTCCACATGCTGGAACTTTTAACGCGTATCGCTGCTAAGCTTGCGCTTCTAAAGATGAATCGATCTAGGGGCATGAGTCCCAAAATTATTTCTAACCCAGCCATTGGGGCGGTTCTAAAAGCACCCGTAATACATATGCAAGCTAATTTTTGCAGTCTTGTTAGCTCTTTGATATTAGTTTTACTCTCCGCTGCCTTCCACCATACGATCGCTCCATACACCAAAATCGGCCTCACTACACATGTAAATATGTAGTAGGCCGCCCTAGGTTTAAGACCCCAGGTAATGGAGTAGGCAGACCGGCACGCAAAAAGTGCTGCGCGAGCCTTACCAATTCTGTGCTTCACGTTAGCCCCCCAGTTCAGTTTCCTGTCTAGTATAAGGCCCAAATATTTAACACTATCAGCAATTTCCAATGTTATTCCGTTGAGGTTAGGCGTTCCTTGTGAAGAGTGCAAGTTCGGTTTTTGTCGGGTTTGCCCTGAGACCGACTTTTCTGGCCCAGATTTGGATATGGTTCAGCGCTGATTGCATAAGGTCCGACAAAATTTAAGGGAACGCACCCCTCACAAGTACTACAATGTCATTGGCATACGCCGCCAACTCAAAACCACTGGCCCTTAAATTCTCCAGTATTTCGTTGACTGTCCGGATCCAGAAAAGGGGAGATATAATTCCTCCTTGTGGTGTGCCGGTTCCGACTATTCTTTCCGCTTTAGCCTCCAAAAATGTAGCCTCATTCTGCCTGTTTTTGAGCAAGTCCGATGCCCTGGTCGCCAGAGTTTTATCCACTCCATATCGAACCAAGGCATCGATGATACTCGCAATAGTGACATTATTGAAGGCCCCCTCAATGTCTTAGAAGGCTGCCACCGATCGCGAGACGATATCATCCAAAAAGGTACTCCTGAATTTGAGCAAGGTGTCCACTGCTGTCTCTTGCCGCCAAGGGATTTCTAAGCAGACTCCTTTGCTCACAGGAGATAAGTGCCCAGCCCACCGGAGTTGACTGAGTTTTATCTTTATGATTTATATATATATATATATATATATATATATATATATATATATATATATATATATATATATATATATATATATATATATATGTCATCTTTTAGGTAGACTGCATACTACTCACGGTTGTAGAGACTTCAAAATCGTCATTCCTCACATTTCAAGCCAATGACTCTCTGCAAGACTTTCCTCTCGAACGAAATTCGACTACCCTGGTAGTATGACCCATTTTAGGTTTTCGTTCTGCAGATGATGCCATCAAATGCTTCGCCTTTCCTTCATTCATATGCTTTTCCACCGCCCGCTCGACCTAGATAAATAATTCTAGTACAGCTATTTCGAGTCTTCCATTTATGTCAGTATCATCTGCCTAAGCAAGTATCTGGCTGAACTTCATGTCCATAGTTTCTTTTACTGATGTTCCAGGGTTTCAGTCTATTCAGTCAAAAACGCTAGGTTAAATAGGAAGCAGGCTACATCAGCCCCTTGTCCGAGCCAATCAAAAATGTTGATGGGCTTCGACAGCTATCCGGTTAGTATTTTTTGGCCTCCTACGTTGGTCATGGTCATAATTGTGTCAATTTATTTAGAATGCTAAAGTATCCCATGACTTTATACAGTTGTACCCTGACTATGCTATCATAGGTGGGATTAAATTTTATAAATATAATGTATAGCTAAATATTAAATTCCAGAATTTTTTCTTCATGCTCCTATACGCGCACTATAATTTATTGCATCGTTTGATATCATAAAAGCTCTCCATATTTAATCAGTTCAGCTGGTATGCCGTCGGATTTCAAGGCTTTATTTTATTTCAGTCCACTTATGGCACTAATCTCTATACCAGCTTTAACCCCAAAGGTTATCACGGGATTACTTTTTGGTACTGTAGCTCTTCCTTGCTTCGTAACGATAGCATAAGGTCTTCTTTTTAGTTTGGTGGAACCGCAAACTCCTCAGTGAGCAAACCGTTAAACAACTCATTAAAGTGTAAATTCCATCGCTCGCACGCGTTTTATGAGATTGCTGTTTTACATGACAAGCAAAATTCCTCTATTCAGTCGCTAGTTTACATTCGTCATAAATCTGTCGCTCTGATTTCTGCAGCTACGGTGTAAGTGGTAAGGAGACATCTGCTCACTAATAGGTTAAGTAAGTCGAGAAGACTCTTTTTCACTTGGGAAAAAGACGAGAAAACTTAGTTGACAGTAAACTACTTGTTGATAAATAAACAATGTATTGCGGTAATTTCAAAAACGCAGCGTCTTCTTTCAAAGTTGAATTGACACCAAGGCTTTATTTTAAACACGTTATCCACTGGACAGTGCAACAAACTTAAACCAATAAACCTAAACCACCACTACTCACTATCACCAACAAGCTGACGCACGTCATCCTAGCCAAGTAAACACCAAAGCCTCGTACTGTGAAGAAAAAAAACATCTCACCTTCTGTTAAAGCTCGTTCTCCATAATCCTCAGGCCACATGTCAGATGACGACATATTGCAGTGGATAGCAAGCAGACTCGTTATAAACGTCGATATAGCACGATTAGCTGGTCCAAAGCTTTGCGGTTCGCATTGTTTACACAGAAGATGGTCCAACATTTTGACAGGGTTCGATATGATTTTTTTTTGTCTTTCCGGTTCAATATTTTGTGCAATATTAACAATTTTTCCTATAGATTATTTATTTCCGTGAAATTTTTATTCATCACCATTCCAACAAAACTAAATTTATTTCACGAGACAACAATGAATTTATAGAATTTGTTGAGTATGTTTTAGTTTATTTTTTCTATGAATGTATCTAATATGTAGATATTACTATATTAATTTTTTCAGTCAGACTTAGTTGTTCGAAAATCTTTTTTTCTGTTTGTTTTTTTCTCGTTATTTGTTGAAATAAAATTATTTGTTGATTTTATTCAAATATAATTGCATTCTATGCTTTCAATCGTTTAGTTTTATGAGCCTGTGGATCGGAAGTTTTATGAATACATTTTCTTAAGAAATAATTTGTAATTCCTCTGAAAGCACATTTTCTATAAATTCAAATGAAAATGTATACATCAAATCAGTTTGCGCTTATGTTATGCTTGAATCAATAGAAAACTGTAGAAAAAATACTCACCACCTTCAACCTATAACAATGCCTTAATTCTAACGTATCAGTTAACAGACACTTTCATTACATAAATAATTCTGCTCAAAACGTCCCCTATCAGCACATACAGCTTAACTTGAAAAAACTTCTTCTCGTATTTTATTTGTTTTGCCTTGAACCTGATGTTCGTCTAGTATTTAATGAGAGCTTAAAAAATTGTAATCTTTTGATAAATGACTTGTGCATACATTTTTCGGACCCACATAGTTCAGATAGTATTGTTCTGCTCGAAATTACTTTTGTCGTAATATTTTAATAGTGCTGAGATTTTAAGATTTTAGCCAAATATTTTATTTGTTATAGGATACTTAAAAATGAATATTACTTAGATTCATTTTAACGGAAAATAAGTAGTACTATTAACCTCGGTAAATTTTTTATATTAGTTTCTCTTTGAAAGCGCACATCTGAAGCTATTGGAAAAGAGTTTTCTAACGTTCTCAAGCGTAGTAAAGAAGGGATATACTTATCGTTCTGGGTATTTGTCGTCTGAATATGATTGTCAAAAAACCGTCTTAAAAGTTACTTCGAAAATTTGACTTCAGCACAAACATTTTATTTCGCTGTCTACGCCCTTTTATTCATTTCATCGAAGAAACATACCCTAGGCTCTGAGCCCAAGACACTTCATTCAATATCAATCCCACAAAAAATTAAACTCATTTCACTAAGTATCACAATATCTATAACACTTTATTTACAACAAAACAACAAATCAACGTAAAACTACAAATGCGATACAACTGCTAATCGAAATTCTTCCATCCCTCAAGAATGAAATCGGCACCTTTCTCACCGATCATAATAGTAGGTCCCGTTATCGGGCCACTTATCATTGAAGGCATAACACTGGAATCGATAACTCTTAGTCCACGAACACCACGAACTCGCAACTCATTGTCCACAACACTGCCCGCATCTGTGTCCGGACCCATTCTTGCTGTCCCGGCCGGTTCAAAGAAACTATTTGACATATACTTGACGTAGCATTGCCAATACTTCCAGCTTCTGTACTTTTCATTATTGCAGGCCGGAATGTTTAACTTGAGGAATTTCCCGCGGAATTTCCGGAAGGTCTCACTGTCTTCGAACTTGAGTAGCTCGCGAATGCCACGAATGATCGTCTCGGAATCAGCATCCTTTTGGAATGTGTTGGGAATGATCATTGGTTTCTCGCGGTAATCATTGCTGTTTAGTCGAACGAAACCACTTGATTTGGGTCGCAGCAGAATCACGGAGAATACTATAACATGATCAGAAGGCTTGACTTGTTTGTCCAAACTTCGCCGGATGTATTCCTTGTAGTTAGCAGCATACTCTTCCAGATCAGGAACGGGTATGAATGCGAACTGGATGTCAGGGTATCTGCTACTATTTCTTGTGTTGATGAAGCCGCCGACATCCAAAGTTGGGGATCCTAGTGACCCGAATCGATGTACGAGTTGATTGTAGATAGCATCTACTTTTCGGATCTCAGGAGCAGATGGGTCCTTATAATCGAACTTGGCAAATATATCAACTCTGGCATGGTCCATGAGATTCTCTCCAACGGGCAAGTCCTTGAGTACTGAAACATCAACAGATTTCAAATGAGTTTTTGGGCCCAATCCCGACAACATCAACAGTTTTGCAGACTCAATAGCTCCCGCTGAAACAATGATCTCTCGCTTAGCTTGTGCCTCCATTGTATGCTCTCCATCGATCACTACATTCACGCTTGTCGCCTTATTATTTTTTCCAAATCCAATTTTTGTCGCCACTGCATCTTTGATCACATGCAAATTCGATCGTAGACCTACATCTCCTGTCAAATAAGCTTTGGCCGTACTCTCGCGCCAACCATCCTTCACGAACCCATAGAACCAGCCAAAGCCCAAGTAATGCTCATGAACAAAATCCTGGACGTAAGGGTGACCCAGTTCCTGGGCAGCTTGAAGAATCAAATTCTGATCGTGTTTAGGTGACCAGAATGCTTCAACGTTGACCGGACCTCCTTTTCCATGCACCTTGAATACATCGTTGCCGCGGAAGTTTTCGAATTTTTTGAAGTAAGGGAAAACATCACGCCAACTCCATAACGTATCCCCTTTATGTTCCCAATAGTCATAGTCTCGCGAAACACCTTGATAGTACAGCATTGGACCGGTTGCACTAGATCCACCTAGCATTTTACCACGATGCCAAACACAAGATTCATTTTTCATTCCCATGCATGAAAGTCGATTGGATTCGGTCGGATAGGCCCAGTCGCCATCTGTGTTGAAGATTTTGTAAGAAAGGCTAGGAATCTAAAAATAAATGTCAAAATAAATAGTTTGAGCTAGTGTCATATTTGTTTTGGATAGATGTTGCTTCGAATTTTGGCTGAAATAAAAACTTAAGTATTCCCGAATTTCTGAGAGAACCATTTTGAAAAACTAATTGCCGACTAAATTTGAGACTGGTCTATTTGAAAATTTCAAAACCTGAAGTTTTTTTGAAGAGTACCTCAGCAATTTTATTGGACAACTCAACGCAATTGTACCATTTTAAATAAATACGTTATATGAAGCGATATCTATGCTGACACCCACAAATGATCGGATTGGTCAAAGAACCTAAAATACCGATGCATGTCAAAATATCCTTTTTAACATTTTCTGAATTACGGCCGTGGTCTTAAAGTATCTTTTAAGAATGTTCGATATTCAGCGTGAGGTTACACTGCCAATCGCAAGTAAGTATCAAACAACATCCGGAAATGCTAAGTTAGCTAAAGCCGAAATAACCTTAATTGGCCAATTGCTGAAAGAATGTAAGAAGACCTTATTGAATCGCTCAGAAGTGGGAGAATAAGTAGCAGCTGCTCAAGCATGATCGCAAATGCCTGAGAGAGAAACACTTTATGACGGAGATAATAATTCAGTCATAGGATACCTGGGTAGCTATTTCAGCATATGCAGAATCAGTGCTGCGGCTGAGAACAAAAGAAAGGTATCTCACAGGATCCTGAAAGACTGACAGGTACCTAATAGGGGATTAGAGAGTTTTGACGTTGTTGGTTGTTGAAGAGTGGTGGTTTTTCAGTGAGTGACAATTTCACAATTGACAAGTCAATAAATGTCACAAGTGACAATTCAACAAGTCAACAATTGTCACAATCTTGACAATTTTACCATCTTATATCTTTTCCAGGAAACCTCTTGAAGATTTTCGGACACCTGCTCCCAAAAAAAGTAAACAAACCATCAACGAATAAACCTCTCAGCTCAAAGTCACAGAAGTGGTTGCCCGATTTCATTTATTTTACTTTTCATTTTCTAACTCCCATTTTATTGGTTTCCCTCCCTTAACCATTCCTTCAAATAACAGCTTCAGCGCTCAATTATTTTTTTCTTTGATGCTAGTGCTGAGGGTAGAGTTAATGGGTCCTAATGAATAGGCTATTCATTAGGACCCATTAATTCTAAGATCACAAATAAAGGCCACATATTTGACATTAAATTTATCTAGCAGTATTTTAGGAACATCACTTTCTAGTGTTTTACAGAGCTTTCTATTTCTATTAAAGTTTTTCTGAAAAGATTGCTAGTGTCTCCGTCGTGTAATTATCTATTTCCGTAACACTTAGCCCGCCATATAGTCCTTTGATATATCTTATCTCTTGAAATTTTTTCTTACCTCGGATTCAATAGTTGGATCTGAGCCGGCTTCTAGAAGCAGCACTCGATATTTAGGATTTTCGGATAGACGACTTGCAACAACTGATCCAGATGTACCACCGCCAATAACAATAAAATCATATGGTTCCAATCCTGAAAGCAAGAAAAAAATCATTAAAATAATGTGCTACTGAGTCAATTGCATTACCGACATGTTATTGATTTTTCGAAAATTGTCGTCGGTAATGCAATTACGAGTAATACGGTAGATTGTGAGCTGAAACAATAAACTTGTCGCATCGGGATTTGAAGATTCATTAGGTACGAGGTTTTAGAAAATAAAATCTAATCCTTCAGTGTGATTTGATTTGTTTCTCAGAAGAAATAAATAAAATTAAGGATTCGATTTAATTAATACGATTGAAAATTGAAGCTGCTAAATAGAATATTGAACTCTGAAGCTTCTACGAAATTAGAAACTTAGCAAAAAGCTATCATTGATTACTTATTTCGATTTTCGAGCCATGTCGGTTTTGGAGTTAGATTAAATTATTTTCACTTGATTCATCTACTTTTAAAAATAATTTGATGTTTTGGAAACTTTTTCGAATATTTTTATCAAGGTATATTATTTATATTATAATATTTTTGAATAGAGTAAATTAATTTTCGAAAAAAATTTTTCAAGTGTTTAAGGTCGACATTACAGTTTTTACGATTATTGTCAGACATACATAAAAAATCAGCCTTGAAATAAACTCATTATTTCAAGGCAAACTCAAAAAATTCTATGGTAGACTATAAAAGAATAATATACTAAGTTTGAAAACATTTATTTGCTTTATTATTATCTGTCTTCAATCTTTTATTAGCTGCTGGATTTTTTGTGAGAAAACATTGAATAATGAAAAATTTGAAAAAAAATTGAAAAAATTCTGCTAAGTTTTACTTTTTTTAATAAAAATAAGCTGAGCAGTTTTTTGAATATGCATGAAATGATTTATTAAACAAATAATATTAAATTTAAAGTAATTTTCGCACAACAAATAGTATTCCGTTTTTCATTTGAAACACATATGATGCAGGACCAAAAGTTTGAAGCTGATAATTTAAAAAACTAAGTTCTACTTTTTGTCAGAAAATACTGAGTTAATTTTTCAGCTGCATTATCGTCCTTATATCTAACGCCTAACATTGAAATCACTCGCGGATGTTTTTGGTTGCATTCAATCACTTTCCCCGTTAAAAAATTTTAAATTTCTATTGAGGTTTATAAAAAAATTTTAAGAAACAACTGCTTTATGATAAGATTTTGCAAGAGTTGTTCACAAAGTCTCAAAAGTTCAAGTAAGTCCATTGGCAAATGAAAACTTTAGCGTCCATTGTTTTAACTTAATGCTAATAAAGAATAATTTTGATAAATTTTAAAGTTTTTGTTCCTACCGTCGTGTCAAATAGGACAAGAATATTCCTCTCCTTTACCCTATCGCTAAAACAATTAGAGTGGGAATCCTGTTTCAATATTTTTTTATTTTCCAAATGAACCAAACAAACATATATGTAAATTTTTGTAGGACTTTTTCAACAAAATCTGATTCAAAAATGCATGTTCGGTTTGATGTTTGCTATAGATTGGATAATAACTTAATGTTTTCTAATAGAAATTATTAACTGTTTAATTTATTTTTTCTTCAAAAAAAAAAAACATTCAAAAAAATGAATAGATAGCAATTCAATATTTGAAATTAAACCTTTTGAATACAAACTTTGATATACAAAAATTCTTTTTTTTTAATATAATAAGAACTAATCAACACGTATTTATTTTAATTTTGAAAATATTAATTTTATCACAATATTTTCATTTAAAAGTTTTTTAAATCAGTCATTTAGATAGTATGTGGAAAAAATTTTCATAGTCAAAAATCTGTCAAATTAATTCCCAAAAATCTTAAACTCGACCAGGCTCTCAATATTCAAATATACAAATTCAACTAGGTAATTTAATAGTTCAGAAAATTTAAAGAAATAAGACAAAAATATAGAAATTTAGTGCCAAATGAAAGTTTGAGTCATCAAAAAGTAAAGCAGTCCCTTATTTTTTGTCGGATTTTGGACTGCAGTTACAATCAATGCAAATGAAATGATCGATTCCACACGCCTGAATTTACCCCCTGATTTTAACTCAGGTGCTTATTCATAGTTAGGCTAACTCGGAGCCAGCTGTGTGACCATTGCTGGATTTGAACCACGGACCACACACGTTAGAAGCTGATGCTGATGCTCTACATACTTAGCTATTCAGGCTGAATAATCTTAACGTTAAAGGAATTTATAGTCTAAATGAAACACTTAATCAAAGAAGTTTAAAAATAGGAAGGCCCAAAACGTATTCAGAAAAGCCTAGTTAATTTTGTTTTATAATATCTCAATTTTCAGTGAATCGAAATGAGAACTGAAAATTGCAGTAAAAATAATATAAAGTTTAAACATTGCATACCTAAACTTTGTTAGTTGCATATTTTCCTTGGAAATAATAAGAGAGAGGGAGCTAAAAAAAACTATAAAACTGCATTCTCTAAAACCAAAAAATCGAAGCTGATAAATCAAAGAACTGAATATTTTCCGAAAACACATAGTTGAACCTTCAGATTCATTACCGACCTAATATCAAAGATTTATTACGTGAATTGTTACCAGGTGCAAATTGTTGAAAGATAATATTATCTCTTCACGTTTGAAAGAAACATCAAAACTGCATTATCAACCATCCTTCAAGTAAAACTAAAACAACATTTCCTTAAAAATCCGAAATCGGATACAGTTCAATCAATAAAAAAATATGTTTAAATAATGTTAAATAAAATATAATAAAGAACTAATAAACTTTAATCAAAAATATGGCACGTTACATTTTAAATTAAAATCAAAAATTATATTTCTCATAGATTTTTCTCATTCAAAGTTCAGGACGTCTTGCCTTCTTTTCCGTCAATTCAAATATTAAACAGGTTTATTGTCAATTAAATTGAAATGAAATATTTAAAAATATTTGTCGACGATTTTACGCGTTAAGCGAACAGATGACTAATTTTGACTACATTAGGCGCGTTTTTTTGCTCCTCTATCCAGCGGAGAGTAGAGTAGACGCATTGAAAACAACAACACTCCTACACCAGTGAATTCACTAGTACAGAAATTCTATGCCTCATTTGTAGTTCACGTGTTGAAGTGTAGAATGTGCTGATAGAAAAAAGAAAAGGCTCATGAGAAGTTGTATTTTTTTCTGTGAGGTGGCTTTCGGTTTTTCATGGTTATGTGAACGTTTTGGTAGTTAGGAAATTAGAAAAAGCCCTCATAATGTGAAGAAAGTTAATTAATTTTCTGTTAGTTTTTTTTCTATTTTCTATTGATTGTGGTAGTGTATACTCGTTATTTTCTCCCTTTTTTTCAGCTGTTTTCTGCTACCACAGCGAATACCGCAACCTATGTCAGTCTTAGCGAAAGCACTGCTGTTTTATACTAGATCGTTGTTTTTGCGGCATAGTTGTACTCTGCTCTGCATCGGAGCAAAAAAACGCACCTAATATTAAGATTCAGTCGTCAAACGGGTTTTTATTAAATATGAAATGGGACATTTCCTAATGTCATTCTAAAGTAAAATCATTTTCGACAACCACCAAATATTAAAAAGTTGCATTCTCAATCTGAGAGGAGACGCGAAAATTGAAGACTTAGCAATGGCATTAAATGAGATAAAAATCTTAAATACATAATGTGGTGCATTTTTTCTACCAGAGATATTCATTTGATGATTTCAAAGTACTGCATTATCGAAACTTATGTAAAATTTATGCAGAACTTCTCGCCAAAATACCAAAAGACTGAAAGTCAAATATACTGTCCGTATTTTGAATGAAATCAATGTTAAAAGGAGCAGAATTTCCAGCCTGTTAAGAGCGTGCAAAAGCCCGCAAGAATATTATTTTACACCTTCTTTTTTTTAATTGCATTTTATATTCACCGACATTTAACCGAATATTTTTTGTTATATAATAAATGCTAACCGGTTGTATTGAACAAGCATAAAAAATGATAAGACTCAAGTGAAATTGTTCACAATTTATTGAGATTCAACTATATTTTTGAGACCTTTGGTGAACATTCTTCATAATCGACAATATTTCATCAAAGGAAACCAGAATGTACATATTACTGAATTGTAATTGCTGTACATCTGATCCTCATTTATTTTCCACAAATAGATATTGGAACATTTTATATCTTTTTAGAAGCATTTCAATAATTTTAATATAAACTTTAATTAATTGTATTTATTTTTTCACTCGTATTATGCTCTGAAAAATTCAGATGTAACTAAATTTTACCTGTTTATTTGTTTATTCATCTCTAAAATTAATTTAGCTGATATCATATAAACAATTGATTTAGCTGTGTTCCTTAAAGGATTTTGGATATAATTCCCGTAAAATTAACTGGTCTCGATAATGCAGTAGACAGATAGTAGTTTCAGATCAAATAGTACGTGAGTAGCACAACAGGGATCAAATATTCTACATTGTAAGAATTGATTGATTACTAAGTCACTTTTTATCAATCAAATAAGTTAGGTTAAGCTAGTGAAGAGGGCTGCCGGGAACGCGGCCAGCATTAGGCCACCAGTTTGGGCCCATTTGCACCCTCATAGACAATCACACGCATTTACACTTACAGCCATGGCACTGGCGGGATTCGAACCCGCAGGCCCCGTAGTACGCCGCTTTTTGGCCTGACGCCTTAGTGAGCAGAGCTACCGAGCCCCCTTATCAATCAAATAACTAAAGGATTTCATTACCAACACATTTTTTGGGACTTATTGTTATTTTATTGAACTTTTTTACTGAAGATATTCCCGGGGTAATCAGGTTTTCATTTCACTGCTATTTTATTATTGACCTGACGAACTCATTTATGCACTGAGATTGAAATATCATAATGACAGTAGGTGCAAATTTTTCCAAATCGAGCAAATTTTGTAATTTATGTTTTATTTTATTTATTTTTATTTATTTATTTTCAAAGAGATCTAATTTATTTGAATTTAAAGATATCTTTAATTGATGCTACTGGCAGTATAAAAAGCTTCGGGATATTAAATACCAAAGTTTCGCATCTCGAAAAAATAAAACTATGAGTAATATTATATTAATGTCGACAATGCAACGAGAAAACATCTTATGTAAATTTTTTCACGTAAATTAACGAACTTCAAACACTTCAAAAGCACATACTATAAACCACTTGATAAACAAACACACGTAATTTGATTTGAAAATTAAATCCATTCCAGAAAACATTCAAAAACGAAACCAAACTAAATAAAATGTTTAAAAACAAAATTTAAAAACTAATCAAAATTCTTACCATCAGTCACTGCCCTTGGACCATAATCATCGGGCCATTCGACCGAATTCGATATATTGCAATGTATCGTAATCACTGCTGTCAGAAGTGTACTCAGTAAATTATTACCAGGACCATGACTTCGTGCCGCACATTCCGAATCCAAAAAATCCATGTTGCGATACTTTCCCCGAAACAAAACTATTTAATTTTTTTCACCGTAAAAATATCTATCTAAAGCTTCAGGATCGTATTCGATAAGTAGGATTTTATATCAACTGTTTTTTTTTCACTTCTGTTACTACCTCGCACCCAGTTTCCCAGTTTCGATTTGCCACCGGCCAAAAACCGACAAAACAAAAATCCTCGAATCAATCGAATACTGGTGGTGACATCTAACTAAACTGAAATCATTTCAATTCCATCAAATTTATAGTCAAACTCCTGATAAATAATTTTCAGCGTCACATGAGAGCATTTATGCAGAAAATCTTAAAAACTACAGTCTAATACTTGCAAATGGTCCACAATGTCCGTACAATTGTATGTATGTACATACCAAAATAAGAGGAAACAAAAACAACAATCACTGAAAACTCTCTCGTAATACGCAAAAAATAAAATTATAGAAATAAAAAAATTAATAATAATCCTTTTGACACGCTACGTGAAATTTCACTCCTAAAGCAAAAGAAATTGTATCGTCATTTCTCTAATGCGACAAATTCAACCTGTTGTGTCGAGTTCATTATATGTTTACATATACGCATATTGCATGGATATATCGTTTATTTGTTTGTTTGGTTCGGTGCTCTCATTCAAGTTCATTCCGAGTTTGGATGCGTGAGAGAATTTCATTTTGGACAAAATAATACTAATAATAAAATTTTATGGAATGGCATTAGAAATTTTTGATGGGGATAATATTGTTGATGACATAAAATGAAATAGACATGCATAACATGGGGAAAAATGGTAGGAATTTTATTTTTAGTTTTACAGATTAAATTGTAAGTGAAGATTGTGAAGAATCTATCGGATTTGTTACTCTGTATGCGCAAAATGTATACAGGGAAAGGAAACAACGAAATGGAGAGTAAAAAGCTATGCCTAAGAATTTGTTTAAGCGTTCAGTAAATTTGGAAAGAATGGAATAATTGTTTGTAAACAAATGACTCATGAGCATGTGCTGCCGTCAGACTAGTTGCATTAATGCTGTACTTAGGGGCAATAAACTGAAGCTAGATTGCCTGCTGTTTTCTATCCTTTCTGCAGCAATTTCAATTCATCATGCATAATTCATTGTAGGTAAGAAGCTTACGTTTGATAATTATTAGGTTTTATTTGACTAAAATCGTATTTGATGCTGCGCCCAACGTGGGTACTTATAGGGCTATACGAATGTTTGTATTTTTAAAATATAGTTTTAGTTTCTTTTTGACAAGAATTTATCCATATTAAAAACAAGATCAATTCTTCCTAAAATCGTGCTTTATGTCTTCAATGCTGCCACCCTACAACAACAACATGAATATAATATGAAGACAATCGAATTTTTTCCCAAACTAGACGTTTAAAATGGATTTAATCCGACAAGTGAAATCCTTACCTATCCTAACCTAAGTTTGCATTTGTTTCTTCAAAGCTGTCTAAAAATTTTACTATTTATATGATAACTAGATTACTTTTGTTTTCGTTGTGAAATAAGGATATGAAATCATTACATTTCATACAAATGAAATTCATAATATCCATATTTTTGCCAATCACTGGCTAAAAAAGAGCTAAAGCTAACCTAAAACCTATTGTTCTAGCGGCCAAACCCCAAATAATGCAGGAAGAAATAAGACAACAATCTCAGCTCGAGTTAGAGATCCCCAAAAGTGAGCTCATTAAATACTTAAAAATAAACTATGAGTCAGCCATCTGTAGTTACCTTAGTGTCCTGGCGATTCCCGCTCCACCACTAGAACACCGTAAATATACAAAAATTTTAACTGGGGAAAAGATACAATGCCATTTGTATTTTTGCCCAAAAGTCTATGGTGAATGAAGAGAATTTGCAGGCTCAAAGCTTGCGCCTGCTGAAAGTTTTCTTCCTCAAATGAAGAAATGCGACTTTCTAAGTGGCTAAAATCTTCTTCCTGAGGAGCGAGACAGAATTTTACAACATACGTACAGTTTGCCAGCTAGTCTTCAATGTTGAGGTTCAGTGAGCACTTATGCGAGAGCTACCAAGAGTTAATTACACTAGCCAGGCAAAATGCATTAAAAGGTAGCGTGACCATCATAACTCGAACAAGGCGATTAAAGTGCAAAATGTGTGAAATATGGCGAAGGCCATCCGGCCAGCTTCGGAGAATTTTGTACAGTTGATGAGAGCGAACATCCAATCCCCACCTAAGATTTGCCAAATATCCAAGCCCACAACTCAGCCCCATAAACTCAAAAATAACATACAGTCCAGAGCGGCGCAGACATAGCTCAACATCTCACAGCCAGCTATTATGGCTCAAATGCTCTACAGTATGCAAGAATAACTCCCGAGCATAATTAAGAACGTGAAGGAGAATATAGTGCAGAAGATGTTCACTTCATTCTTAGGTCCAAAAACTACTCGAATTCATTAATGTTCCATTCCCAAACAAATCACTAAAAAACGCCCAGCAAATAAAATTGACAATTCGTCATAGTTCTCAAAATCAAGCAAGGAAAATTCTGATAAAGGGATATAAAATCGTTTAACTTCATAGAGACATAAAAAGACATCTTGCGAAGGAGGAACAGTGTTTGAAGAAGAACTAGAATTTTGGGTTTAAACCGGTTTACGAATGGCATCAGCTGTCGGATCGCAATCCACACAACGCCGAAGCCTTCACAGAGGTGCTTGATCTAGAACTTTAGGAGAATCGCTCTTGTGATGACAATGATAATGAAAACACAGAGATCTCTGAGTCTGTTGATCCAATCCTTGTCTATACGCTTACGGGAGACTTTCGAATCAAACTAACACTGAATTGGCAAAAACCGTAATAAGATGTCTTAAAAAGCACACATTACATGTATAAGGCCCAATTTATTATTACGCGTGACTAAATCACTTACCAATCATGTTTTATACGAAAAGGTTTGAAAGAAAGCAATATAACAGTATTACTTAAACCAAGTATATATTTTCATTTCTTCCAAAATCGGAGAACTATTGGTTTTCTTTCCTCCGTGGGAAAAAATTGATCAACGTCTTCTTCTCGATGTTGTTAGAAATAAAATTGTGGGAAAATCAACCATCTCGCAGGAAAAGTTTGGCTTCGAGTCACTACACTCCACAGAAATGCATCACTTATTCAATGTAACCAATGCGGTGTTAAAACACAAAACTAAGCATAGTATCCTGGAGCACCTAAGTCCGATGAAAACGCGTCCTAACGAAAAGCACCAAAGCCTTTGACATCTAACAGTATGTAACAACTACACTAAGTGACAAGACAAGGGTAAAGTGAGGTTTGAGTTGTGTTGAAGACAACATCCACCCGGAGAAGAGGAGTTAATGTACCGAAAGTACCAAGTCTAGAGCAACAAAGTTCATAGTAGTTCTTTTTCATGTATACAACTACATTGAATTTATCTCTAGCTGCTATCTATCTTCTCCAATTTAGTAGCTAATACGTCTTTTAGTTTATTGCACTCCGTCGATAAGTATAAGTACCAAGGCAGGCAATGGGACCATTTCTGACCGTTTCTTTGGGCGGAATTCAATTCAAACTAATTGAATACTTTTTGCCCCTAAATAGCTTGATAGAGAACGCGCAAAATCACTTTGATAAAAGAAAAACTCCTGACTTAATGATGAAGCCAAATAATCAATAACTTTCCTGTCTGCTAAACCTAGCTACTTTGTTCAGCTTTATCTGTTTGTGGGAGTAAATATTGCATCTTTGAAGCGTCCTTAAGGCGTGAAAATTTTCTATGTTTTGAAATGGGTTTTGCCTCATTCCCAAACCCACTCATAGACCTGGCTCATCTTTGATGATAATGATACACAATAATCTATATCATCTTTTGACACGATATTTGGCAGTTGTCTCATTAAAATTCCAAGTATGTGATCTGAGCCACTTAATTGGAGGGTGCATCTCTTTTAAACTTCCTCTTTTTTATCCGATGCAGATGTAGAGATTGAAATCGGTCGAAAATTCATTCATAATCGATGTCTACGAATGTGGAGTGATTAGGTCCACGACTTATTTTAATCCTAATCACAGCCATTTAAACTCTTAAACCCATCATCTAAGGCTAAAATTGTTGTTCAATTCACTCGTCAGAAAAAATTTTTTCCATATTATGGCTCAGTTGGTATTCTCGTTGGATGTTCGAAGCGTTACCACCACTAAATTCATTTATATAATAGTCTAAGTAAATTAATGAGAACATGTATAAAGTTAACCGAGAGCGACTCAAAATGGCGTTGCAAAAAACCATCTTAATCTATATATAATGTTCAAAAAGTTCACCCCAGAACAGTAAAAAGATATCGACTTAACAGAAAAAGAAGCAAATGTGTTTGCCATTTTCATCCGTCACGCCGAGACCTTCTTTCAAATTTAGGTAGCGTCACGTTGGCAAATAGTGATGGACAGCTTGTTGAGGCCATCACAGTTCAAGCAGCCAAATCTCGTATAAACTATTGCAGCTGAAATTCCAACTAAACTCGAATGAATACCCTATTGTTATAGCCTCCTTTATCAAAATCTAAAAAGGTGACAGCCAAAATAAATACCAAAAATTATTAAGCCAAAACTATAGCACGATCACTTGAAAATAATAAAATTGCACGTAGTCCTCTTAAATATGCAAACAATCACACAAAAATCCCAGTAGATCTTCAGATTCCCAAAGAAAGTAAACCAGTACCAGTAATTTTATACCAGCTAGATCAGTTGACTGACTGGCTCTTCAAAGAAAAAAATGCTAAGGTCAACCCTGCGAAACGAAGTAAGTGGGCATCTAGATCACCCAGACAACTATAACAGACCAGAAAAAGATCACCAAATACTTCTAACGGTTTTAATCCTATCTAAGTCTCAATACACTATTCAAAACTTTTGGAAATGTAGTCACTGCTGCTGATCAAAAGGTCTATAGCACTAACTCCGACTTAGTCTATCTGACAAAATCATAAAAACCTTGTGGTGAATTTACTAATTGTTCCAGTAGCCAGAAATTTGGACATTAAGTCAGCATCTGCCGTTCTTTGGAATGATGAAATAATGTTCTTAATTCAATTGGCTCTATCGCCTTCTTGATGTCAAAGATCATTCAAAGATAACCCCTACCAAATATCGAAGGTACGTCTTTAACCAGAAGGAACAGAAGAAGATCTGAGGACTTCACTTGGTGAAAGGAAGCTGCATCTTTCAACCGAACCTTATCCGAACTCCTACGCTGAAAACCAAAGCCCCTACCTACAGCTCTGATTCTTTCTCCTGTTGCAGCTCAAAGGTATATGGGCCAGATCTTAGCAATCACAAGAGAATGTTTTGTGTCACAAAGAAAAATTACAGCAAAGTGGATGCAATGCTCGCTCACAACTAAATCGTCGCTGAATTATAAATGAATGCCTCTAATCAAACTTCTATTTTCACTTGAAATAAGAAATCCAGTGTCAATTAATAAGATGTTCTAATATTAATTATTATAGATTGTAAGTCTCGTATATTGCTTCGTAACGAAACTTTCTTAAAATCTGGTAACTACCTCTAAATCTCCAATAACAGTCTATACACGATGACAAAATGTTTCGACTAGTATGTCTGTCTTTACTATTTAAACACTACCTATTCGTAGGTCTCATCAGTCGTGGAACAAAATACCCAATTGTCAAAATATGGTGTGTTTTTTTAATTTCTGTAAATTTTGGTGCCCACGTGTCCTGCCTCGCGAAATTCCCCCTATAATCTTCATGATATATATGCACGTAAATGTTCAGTCTTCTAAGTAGCAGATCTTAGTACCCACAGCAGCCATCGAGAAGCTGTGAGAAGTAACTGAGCTGGGATCAAACTTAGCCAATTCATTGCAATGACACAATCAAACTTTAAAAACCTATTCACATATATCTTAGTTTTATTTTTAGGGTTCATAAAAATTCGAAATTTCAAATCTTGTTCAGTTAAATCGCTTTGACAACATAATTTTTTAATTAGTTTAAATAGAACTATTTATTATAAAGGGAACTATTTAATATTCTATTCAAGATTCTAAAAAATAGCACACAGCAGTGCATTAATTTCTTAAGCGTTAGCTTTTGATCGAACACAAACCAGATTTTTACCTGGAAGAGTCATTTTTTTGTCAAATTGTACACTCAGAAAAATATGTTTCCGAGAATCAAAGAAAATATTTACTTGTTTACGAAATGTGAAATCTTCCACAAATCAAATAAACTTTTATTTTATATCAGTAATTTGTATAAATACTATGTAAAAATTTCTTACATTCAACGGAATACAATTTTTACTTTACCTTATTTCAAGCAAGTAATAAAAGGTACAAGCTGGTACAAGCTCAAATCTTGTAAATTATGTCTTTGAATTTAGTAAATTATATCTACAACGCGAACATATTTTTACATGTTTTAACATCAACCACGCTTCAATATTCCAGGAACAAATTGATAGTTTTTATGACTTCTATCAACATTTCCTTTACAGAAATAAGGGGTCGATAGCTTAGCTCGCTAACGTGCCAGTCCAAAGCAGCAATCTAGTGCTCGCGGATTTGAATTCCGCTGGGTTTATGGTTGACTTTGTTCGTCTTCAGTTGTCCTAACTCCATTGATTAAGTGTCACATTATTGCTTTAAGTGGTGACGAGGTATAAATAATACTAGCGCTTCAGAAAGTAAGAAAAAAATGTGGCACTTAAAAAAAGAATAATGGAAAAATTGATGTCGGCTTCTCCCATTTTTTTACTTATTTTTTTATTTTTTTCACTCCCTTTGAAGTAAGTCACTCTTTTGATATGAAGGGAGGGAGAATTTTTGCGTGCCAACAACATGCGATGCTTCCAAGCGGTCCCCCATCCAAGTAGTAACCGCGCCCAGCACAGCTTAACTTCGGTGATCGTACGTGAACCGATTTATGCTAGATTTATGACAACATTTCCTTGAAACTATACCAAATTTTACTCAGGGCAAGTTCAATATCAGTTCTTTGAAATGAATAAATTTCTTTCTTTGGATTGAGTAAATATTTCTTTGGCGCAGAATCATTTTGATAATGAGCTCATTTGTCCTCAAAAAATAGAAGTATTTTTCTGAGTGTAGAGACCTACTTATTATCCAAAGTTGAATCATGTAGCTAAAACATTTTTCCCAGTTTTTCAAAAATGTCATTTTGAAACCTTTTGGTTTGTTGAAGATTATGTCATGAAAAGAGCTATCCAAAAAACAACCATACCGTGGGTGCAAAAAAAGTCTACAAATATCATCTGGTCTAGTAGTGTGGTTCAGTTGCTGTCTGGTACTGCCCAAACTACCAAATTACGATTCTCGCTTAGTTATCATAGGGAAAGCTATCTCGGGAATAAACATATCTTCCCCAATTTCTAATGAAAATACACAACTGAATCCAAAAAGCTCAATCAAGCTGGAGTCACTGAGTAACACAATTAACTGCAGAAAAGCAAAGTGCAGCTGTGACTTACCGCTGACGCTGTAACCAGCGAAGCTATCAATGCTGTAGAAAAAACTACGTACGATCAAACGCAATGATAAAGCTTGCAGTTGAACCTGATAACCGTCAAAGTTTGATGCTTTATTATCTAAAAAGTTTAAAACACGAACTCTAAAAATTTATTCATTTATTTATACTGTCTACAAATTGAATGATTAACGAAAAACACCCCGCTGTCCAAAAAACCTCCGTTTTTGCCAGTAATTCAAAAACTACAATCAGTCAAATCAGACATGTCAAACTTGTAGCCTGGCCAAAAGTTGAAAGTCGGTCAACTGTGGCTACAACCACAGCGAAATGAGCTACGAAATGTAACTGGTTCAATGCAAGTCTGTGCTTTCCGCTTTTTGACAGCTCCTGACATCTGCGTTGGCCACAGCCACAGCAGTACGTTGTGTTTCAGCAGTAAGTCTTAACTGAGTAATAAAATTAAGGCTAAAAACAAAATTTTCGGAGCCCAAACATTAGCATCATATATCACTGTTAGTAAATATTTAAAATTACAATCTAAAATCAAAAGTTTTTATACAGGTAATACTAATGCATTTTTCTTTCTCTTTCCAGGTAAACCAATTATTCCAAAACTTTTAATTTCATCTTGAATCGTAAGTACTACGGGTTTTTGGAGAATCGATTATCATTTTTTCTTCAAATTGCGAAAACTCATACAGTGAGTCAGAGAGTTCAAGTGGCTTTGAAATTTCTCGTACTCAGGTCCCAAAAATTGTCAAAGTGTCCTATAGAAGTTTATATCAAGTCAAAGAAGATCTGAAATTCGAATAAAACAACAAAATCGAAAATATTTTGGATCGACGACCAATTAATCAGGAACCAATTAATCTTATCAATGATTACTTTGAAAAATAGCAGCGGTTTAACATTATTTTAGCGGCAGTGGATTTTTTGGCAGTGTGTTAGATATGGGCTTTTTATTTGAATCAACTGGAAAAGCTTTATCCATGACTGTGCTTGTTTCGCAAGAGCATATTCAGCGATAGGAATTCAATCAAAGGAAAAGTCTAGCCTTCTACAGATGAAGTTGAAACTAGCGTCCATTCAGACGACATTACTATTAATAGTTCGGTTTTTAATGGC
Organism: Nemotelus pantherinus; assembly: GCA_963978885.1. Taxonomy (NCBI): domain Eukaryota; kingdom Metazoa; phylum Arthropoda; class Insecta; order Diptera; family Stratiomyidae; genus Nemotelus; species Nemotelus pantherinus. The sequence continues at coordinate 223,949,017 of OZ022263.1, read as the reverse complement.
TTGTTGTGGCTGTCTGGCTAGTAAACAGGTAATAAACCAGTAAAGTCGCTACATTTTCCTTATTTGAAATGACAACCATAACTACTAAATGAATTGTTCAAATGAATAGAAAACACGAATTCCAATCATATTTAACTAAAAAATCAATCTGACAATAAAGCTATAAATTACAAAAGTAAATTTCAAGTATCGTTTGCAAAAAAACATAAATAAGGCTTTCGATATTGTTATCAGTCTGAATCTTTTTATGGCCAAAACAACGTATTCACATGTCGATGCCCTCCCTAATAAGCTACTCAAATCGCAATTGAATACTTCATTCACGCTTGTATCATACAACAATGCTAAGATAAGTACTTGGTTATCGCATCAATGTAAATAAATTGTTCAGTGATATGTAACAAAGCATTCCAGTTCATTAACAAAGTGTAGCTGAGTTCATCATTGAACTTTTTTGAACTGGCACCGCAAAAAGTAATTAACACATCTGTAAAATGAAGCTTGAATTGCGAGACAACAAAATTCCAATCAAATTCAAAATAATCTGTACTTCAATTCAAATAAAAAAAAAAAAAATTGATCAAAAAAATCATTCGATATCACTTTTTATTGCGCTTTAACTAACGTCTCTAAACCCCAATCCTCTTTCACCATATCTGCTCCCTTTTCACCAATCATAATCGTGGGACCATTGGTATTACCAACTACTACCTGAGGCATTATACTAGCATCAACCACTCGAACCCCTCTCACTCCCCGCACCCTCAAACGATTATCGACAACTGCAGTAGGATCCGAAGATGGTCCCATTTTAACCGATCCAACATGATGATTGCTCATTGCGCTCATATATCGAATGTAACACCTCCAATAATCATCACTTTCGTATAGTTCTTCATCACACTCCGGTATTTCGAGTTTCAAAAATTCTAACTGGCCTTCCTGAAACGCTTTTGTATTTTGAAACTCTAAGTGCCTTCGCACACCATGAAGTATAGTTTCCACATCTGCTTCTTCTCCTAAACTATTATGATCAATAATCGGTTTGTCTCTATAATCACTGCTAGCCAAACGAATAGTCCCTTTAGATTTGACATTCTCAACGCAAACAAATACAGCAATGATCCGATCAGTTGGTCCTAGCGCACGCAAAAGCCCTGATCGAATACTGGGACTGTATGCCTGCGCGAATAGATTGTAGTCAGGTACCGCAATATACATATACTCAATATCAATAATATTGGTAGAATCATCTTGACTGTTGAGAAAAGCTACTACATCCAAATTCCCACTGCCTAAGGGACCCTCGTTATGTACCCAGAGGTTGTAGATTTCATCTAAACGCTGTGTTGCATTGCCCATATTGCTAGCTTTGAGGAAAAGTACGACATTGGTATGGTCATGGAAGTTATCACCGACACGAGCGTCTTGAACGACAGGAATTCCAAACTGGTTGAGGTGTTCAGTCGGCCCAATTCCGGAGAGCATTAAAAGCTTTGGCGACTCAACCGAGCCTGCTGAAACGATGACCTCTTTGCCGACTGTCACGGTTAGCTGATATTCATCGTTGATCACAAAAGTAACCGACTCGGCTACCTTGTTGTCATTGAAATTAATTTGCTTTGCAACTGCATGCTTAACTACGTGCAAATTGCTCCGTGGTTCCGTCAAATAAGCTCTTGCTGTGCTCAGCCGTCTTCCATTCCTTAAAGTTCCGTACAAATGTCCAAACCCATCAATTTTTCCCTGATAAAAATTGTCAATGGTGTCAAAGCCCACTTCAACAGCTGCCTGCAATAGCACGTCCTCATCCATGTGGTTCTTTAAATATGGCTCTATATTCAAAGGACCGCCGGTAGTATTTTCTGGAAAATTTTCCATGAGTTGAAAATATTTCATGACATTAGCCCACTCCCATCCAGGATTTCCCAGATCTGCCCATTTGTCAAAGTCATCAGGCGTGCCTTTAGCATAGAGCGCTCCATTCAGAGCGCTTGACCCACCTAACATTTTACCCTTTGGTATGGTGCAAATCTGGTCGACCAATGCAAGACATGATCGACCTGTAGGCAGCGATGGATAATTCCAATCAAATGGAGTCGCGTATAATGAGGTGGCGAAGGCAGGAAACTGTGAAACGTAAAAATAGAGACATATTTTTTTGTGATTTGAACGAGAGGAATGCTATGCTGCTTATACCATTGACTCGACTGGAGGATCACCACCAGCTTCAATTAGCAGGACTTTTTGTGATGGATCTTCCGCCAATCGTCTTGCAACAGCAGAACCGGCCGATCCAGCTCCAATCACTATGAAGTCATAAGTGTCCAAGTCTAAACGGATTAAAATTTTAAAATATGATTTTGGTGAAATCTGGTCTTCCTTACCATCTCCTAACAAATCTGGTCCTTTGTCAACAGGCCAGTTTTCTGGTGATGAGACATTGCAGTAAATTCCCAGTAAGGCTGATACTAAGTGGGTCATTAACGGCTGCGCGATACCAATCCCGTTTGTAGCACATGGTATTTCAAAAGAATTTAGTGACATTTAGGAACGTTTTGCTTTCCAACTAAATAAATCATGGAAGAACATGTTAAGAGAGAACTTGTAACTGAATGATTGCACGATTTTTAACAAAACTTTTATAATATTTTCCTAGACGGTTTTATTACTTTTTCGTTATATAGTAGTAAAATCCAGTAGTATAACAAGTCGGTCATGTTTGTGTTGCAGTGATGAACTTTGTTTCGTCATTTTCAGACATAATCATTACCACTTCATTTATAGTTCACACGCAAGTTGCTGATGAACCTGACTTTTAGTCGGAACAAAAACATCCAGAGAGAAACTCTTTTTGAAGTTTTAGCGGAACGTTTTTACGGAATTCGTCAATGATTTGGAAGATAGACATATTCCAATCCAAGAATCGAACTCCACTCTGGTGCTCTATCTCCGTTTTAGTAGGAAAATCTTAGTTCAGACTTTTACTGACAAACAGCTTCTGTCGACGCCGACTAGATGCCCGTTGTCAAATAATGCTAATGATCTGGCGGACAATTAATCTCTTGCTTACAACACAACCATCTCCAGTCTCAGTATTTGGAAGCATTAATACAAGCACCTTCAATCCGGCCGACGTAACAATTGCTAGCCAGCCGAAATTCCATACAAGAGCTCAGAATAAAGTCACATAAATGGGTAATACTTCCTCGTCGGCTGCTTCTGACTGACCATAATCAACCCGCTGCAAACAACATAGACAGCCCGGTATCAGTAAACACCAATGAAATTACTCTGCTTTTTTGCTCATCAAGCTGTCTCAGTTATTTCAGTCCCAGTGGTGACTCGAGGGAGATTCTCACAAAGCTAAATATAAAACAATCAACAACAGTGAGACTGCAAATTTCAGCAACCAGACTCAGGATCAATAACATTGTCCCTACTGCACGCATGAAGTCGACGTTTACATCAAATATTATTCAAATTAATTTTTAAATTTCAACATTCAAATCCATACTCATATTCATTTTTCAATATATGTGCTATCCTTTTATACTATTCCACCACGTTTCCTCCGTCAAGCCGACGCATTTGCTTTTTCAAGGATTAAAAAAACTTTTCTGAAAAAGAATAACTATTTGGTATTTTCGCTGTGGGTCAGGGATATAATGAAAAATCCTGACACGGAAACACCGACAGACTGGCGCAATTGGCTGCCAGGAATTTGGCAATGCTGAGAGACCTCTTGGAGCAACTTCAGCTTTGGCGAATGGCAACCTTCCCATTTGTTCCAAAGATGAAGAAATTAAGAAATTCCTCATTTGAAGAGGCTATTAAAGACATTCGGATCGTTGCGGCTTCCGGAATCCTAGACTGTTTTCCATAAGCCAACTTAGACAAACATGTGGAAACGGATGCCAACATTGCATAAGTTCTCGTGCAGTCACATTACCACGAGTTCACCGTTTTCGAATCGCAGTCAGATAATGGCGAGCTGAAAACACAGCCAGCGGCACTCACACAATTGGTACACTTACAATCCGGGTGTGATACGAAATCCCGATCCCAGGCACAAAACCGGCTAGACAAAACTCTAAAAATCTGCCTCATCATTGCATATTTGACTTTCGTGTACTCAAGTGCATTACTTTATGCATCTTCAAGGCTGGGAAAATTAAGTCATCGTTTTCTTCAAAGGTTGGACACGCTACTTGCCACCTAGCCATCGCCTACTTATTCAAAACAATTTATCGAAACGACACCACCTTTTGGATACAGGTGCAAACATTTACATGATTGAAGTTCAAACATTATAAATCTAACTAAGACCTACCATCAAATTCAATCTTAACAGCTTAACTGCCAAACTTCAACTTTTACCATCACTTCGTTATCCTTGCTTATTCCTTCCTTTTTAAAATTATCGACTAGTCACCTAAAGCCAGCAAAGTTTTTGGCCGCGTCAAAACTGGCGTCGCAGATGCCTCTCTATTATGTTTTCTGAATTGAAGCGGCGAATCAAACACCTCTCTTGAGGCTGCTCTACAGTAAAAAAAATTATCTTGGCAACTCTTTGCTTTTTACTCCAACAAATTATCCGACCCACAACAGAATTATAGGGCATATAATACTCCACTTTTTCACAATAGCCGTATTCCGAAAATCGAACAAAGGTTTTCAGGCCATCCAAAAGAACTTTGAATATCGACATTTGTCATTATCTGACCCAACTATTCGACCGACCCAGTGTACAGGCAAAGGATATTTCGCTTGGAACACATCTTCGCTCACCCTGGTATTCGTGCTTCCCAGAAAAGCAAATCAGCCGAATTATTCTGGCTTTCGATAAACAAAAACATTGTTACTTCAATTCTTTATGGTTCTTTCAACGTCATTCATGTCGACAAAATTGGTCCCTATTCCCCCCTAGAGTATATTTCAAAAACAAAATCTGCTTACTAGATCCACGGTGCCTTATCAGAATACAGGATATGAGAGGCTCGCTAAAAAAAGCATTGCTGCCTAAGCATTGCCCCGAATCGGTGGTCCTGACTCACCTATCGATGTCCACAGGCTTCAGCAACTATCATAGCACAAGCCTCCTCCCGCTCTATGCGCATTACTCTTTAAACGTATGTTGACTAATTTTCTTCGTTTCGCAACATTGCATCCACAATCGTCAGTGCCGTGACCAGGCCAAACGTGGACTCAGAATTGTATCCAAACATGCAAGACGATCGCACACAAAGAATGTATGCTGAGCATCATCGACCTCAATCATACAGTGCCAGCAATACGGTGTACGAACCTTACCCATCCTATTCAGGTATTTCTTGTACACGTGACAGAGCATCAGCTATGTCCATCTCTGAACGAGAGAGGTACTCTTCATTGTGTTCTGCAATACGTCAGCTTGCTGTCAATGATCACTCTCAGATACCTGATCGACTTACTGGTAAAAACCTGGACGGAGCCAGCTATAATGGGTAACAGTTGGTATCCTCCACTTCGTTAGCATGAAAATCTTTGTCTTTGAGACTGAAAGCTGGAGACCGCATTCAGTCATCCACTGCTCCACTCTCCTCATCACATGGTTCAGTTTAAACTGAGCGATATTTGCAGATCTGGAAGTAATTACTTCTGTGATTTCATCAGCGTAGCTTACCAGGAACAGATCCACAGACATTTCCAGGTGCAGCAGATCATAGTACATGATGCTCCAAAGGTCAGGTCCTGAGATCGACCCCTGGGCCGCATCTTAGATAATGCACCTCTTTCTGCCACCCTCTTCAGTATTGTGGAGCAACTATCTCCCAGAGATAGGCTCGCATCGTAGCTAACAAGTAACCACTGATACGAAACCTCTGCTCCAGGGCACGATGGAAATTTTTCCACCTCACCGAGTTGCAGGCGTTCTATACATCCATCGTTACCAGCAGGATGACCGGTTCAATGACACGCCTCCTCCACTCTTCCCCAACAACCTCTGATATGGCATTGATTGTTGAATGCTCTTCTGCTGAATGCCTCGACTGACACCCCATCCAGCCCCGGAGCCTTCCAATTCCTGATCCTGAACACTGCCAAACACCAAAAATAAACATGCCTGCATCAAAACCACACAAGTAGGCTAAAAATAAATGAAGGTCAATTTTCAATTTTTTTCAATTCATTTTGGAATTTAAAAAAAGTGCAAGTTAAAGCTGATTTCAGTTATTACTAAATGAATATTTATATCCAAGATATGCAACTTAATTTTGCTTTTATCGCTGAATATATCTCTTAAATTTTAAGGTTTCTATCTTTGAAAAGTTAAATGTAGGCCCAACTTATTGCAAGAACAATGAAACATCATGACTCTCTTAATTAGCTGTTTTAATTTCGGATTTTAAAGATTGACAGAGACCGAAAAAGTAGCAATATGTTTCGTGCTAGAAAGAAGTAAGCGGCTTACCACTGGCTTCGATCAACATCGAATGCCGTTGCCGTCAGCACCATATTCTATCGAAAATAGCTTATGGCCAACTAGAAAAATTGAACACTAAAACATGAATATAATAATATAAAAGTTGCACCCATCAAACTACCAACTGAAAACTTATTTCACAACCACCTACTGAAAATATGTCAACCACACAAAAAAAATCTCTAACAATTCTCTAAAAATAATTCATAATATTTTCCAACGATACGAAAAAATATACTTCAACAATTTACGATAACGAAATTATGGTTCTTCGCAATTTTCCATGCGGAACATTGGTCGCATCTTCCAACTGCTTTTCACATAATCTGCACCTTTTTCACCAATCATTATACTCGGTGCATTCGTGTTACCACTTATTATAGTCGGCATAATACTAGCGTCAATCACCCTCAAACCGGTCACTCCGCGCACGCGCAAATGATGATCAACAACGGCATAAGTATCATTCGATGGTCCCATTTTTATTGTCCCGACCTGATGATGAACCGTTGCTCCAAAATGCTGAGAGTAGCAACGCCAATAGTCGTAGCTTCCATACGAGTGAATGTCACAATCCGGCAAATCAACCTTTAAGAATTTGGCGTTCCATTTGCGGAACGTATCAGTATATTCGAAATCGAGCTGTTGATTGATTCCCCGTACCAATGTTTCAACGTCCTGCTCATCGTTCAGGAAATTGTGATAGATGATTGGTTTATCTTTGTAGTCGTTGCTAGCCAAACGAATTCGTCCACGTGATTTGGGTTTGAGTAGGGTGACAAAAACGACCATGACACGATCTCTGGGGCCAAGCTGGTGGGTTATACTCTGACGGATGGCTGGTTTATAACGTTCCCCGAATTTCGAGAAAGAAGCTATGGACAGGTAGATGTATTGAATATCTGGATATTTCGATGCTGATTTTTTTGTGTTGACAAACGCTCCAACGTTTAAGACACCAACGCCCAAAGGCCCGACTTGATGAATCCATTGGTCATAGATTCCATCTAAAATACTGAATTCATTAGCAGACGCTTGTTCTTCCAGCCTGAGGAACAATGGAACAGCAAGATGATCCTGCAAGTTATCACCGACAGCAGCCGGCTGTAGGACTGGAATACCAAGCCGGCTAAGATGAGGCCTCGGTCCGATACCAGACAACATCAAGAGCTTGGCTGATTCGATCGAACCAGCTGATACTATAACTTCTTTCCTTGCATGCATCGTCAACTCTTTAGTGTCATCATTAGCTTGAATGGCAATAGTTACGGAATCGACTTCCTTATTCGCGTTGAAATTGATCTTTTTGGCAACAGCATTCTTAATAATATAAAGATTATCCAGTTCTTCAATCAAATAAGCTTTTGCCGTACTGAATCGTCTTCCGTCTTTGACAGTTCCGTACAAAAAGCCAAATCCAAGGTAGTTTCCATCCACAAAATCAGCAACTTGTTTTTGTTGTAACTCCACCGATGCCTTCAAGATCTTTTTTTGATCCTTAACGGTCGCTCTGAACGGTTCAACGCTAACTGGGCCGTCTCGTCCATGCACGTTGTTACGATCCGTTCCTTTAAAGTTTTCTAAATATTTGAAATACTTCATTACAGTTCCTGAGTCCCAAGACGGATTGCCCAACTGTTCCCATTCATCATAATCTCTTGCTGTCCCACGGCTATAGAGCATACCGTTAATCGAGCTGGATCCTCCCAGCATTTTACCTCTGGGGAAAATACATGTATTATCATTTGCAGCCAGGCATGATTTATTATTAGTCACTGTCGGGTAAGACCAATCGAATTTCGTTCCTTGGAGAGTGTTGTGGAGACCGGGTATCTGTTCGAACAATCCTCGAATTTATTAGGTATTCTTGTAAAAAAAAAAAAATCAAGTGAATTACGTCAGATTCAATAGGAGGATCACCACCAGCTTCAATCAGCAAAACTTTCTGGTTCGGGTCTTCGGCCAAACGTTTCGCAACAACAGCTCCAGCACTTCCTGCTCCAATCACTATAAAATCGTATGTTTCCTGACCTATCGATAGAAAGATTTCAATTCAAGTTGAAATATATGATTCATCATCTATGTGAACACACCAACATCAATAGCAGTTGGTCCATAGTCTTCAGGCCACAGTTCCGGATACGAAGTGTTACAATACGCTGAGATCAGTGTCGTGACCAGATGAATCATCAACGGATTGGCCACGCCAATACTATTGGCAGCACATGATGGTTCTAGGATATCCATATTCCTTTCGAAATCCAAAACGCCCTTCCACTAACAACTAACGCACAAACGCACCAACGTCTAGTCCCACAAAAGATACTTGTATCCTGGTTCAGTATCTTCTGTGTTTTTCAGTTAATTCAAGTGCGATATCCTTGTTGCAACCAGCCACGATACAGAAACCGAAATCAATGTCTTCGAAACAAAACACCAACTTACTATATATATGCATTACAACATCAATCCAAAAAAAAAGAAGTAAAAACCGTTCCATACGAATTTTATCATTCACCTACATTTCGTCTTTGTATTGTATCACTTGTAAGCAACCAGCGATTCTGAAACAGCAATGAATTTTTAATTAAGGCTAAGCTCAGATCAAAATCAACATCAATTTTCATTAACACAATGAATAAGTGCAATAAAAATCTTTCAGCAGTTGGTTGCTTCTTCGAGCCATAAACAGGTGTAAAACGAAGAACGACACCACCGTACACTAATTCTGAATGTTCTTGCTCTGAAAATTCAAAAGATATGGTAATTATAATCATCGGATCGTCAAGGACAAGATTTGTTTACTATTATTATGCTCACGTGTTTTTACGATGAATGGAATCACCTGCTGCAACGAACAAAACAAAAACGACTCACCTTATTGAAATGCCATTTGACTTTTATCGAGCGTGATTCGAAATGCAAGCACGAGACGATTTCAAGATAGAATTAAATTTTGGAAGCATCTTTCGATGCAATTTATGTATTTAAACTGGTTTTGGAGTATCGAAGCGCCGAATCGGATTCATTCAACTCTTTGGTTTGCTTTGAAAAAATTAAAAGCTGCGAGACTGACGCGATTATGCATGTATGTCTATGGAGAAACGGCTATGCAGATAATAAGTGGATTATGAGTGGTGGTTTCATTGTAGTTTTAATGTATTTCTGATGGTTATATTAATTTATTGAATGTTTTGTACGCACGTTTTGTGTACACGTTTTGTTAATTATTATTTTATGATGCAATTGGTGGAATTATGAGTGTTATTTCCAGCATGAGTTATTTCTATTTTTGTTGAAATTAGTTGGGCGGACATTAGTTATTGTTTGACTGGTTTACAGGCTAAAAGACGATTTCAAATTAAATTCCATTCTTTTCAGTTTCATTTGCAATCCGATTATTTTTAGAACACTACCTTTCCTTCCCCCGCAATTTTCAACATCAAACTCGATCTTGAGTCGAGATCAGCAAGTTCGATGTCATCAAGCTGTGAGTATCTTAATGAATGACATCCTACTAGCGAAAACCAGCCGGATTTTACCAGGCTTTATCTTCGCGACTTTTACTGATTTTAAATTGATCACGAACATACAACTCTCGGCTAACCATTCTACTCTATAATTTCCTCTCAAACGCAGCTAAGAGTTCAGGGTACCTTTTGCAGTGCACCCAGGGCCCGGATCCTGACATTAATACTAGCAAGACAATTATCCTGTACAGCAGCAGCTTTCATCTTCTGGTTAAATTGCGGACTCTAAAGAGCTTTGCTGGATTTGAGCTGTCCGCGTATTGAATGAACAATTCTAGTATCGCTAGTTCATGTTTTCCTATGATGTCGATATCACCTACGTTAACCAGCATCTGTTTAGACTTAATGACGATATTCCTTACAACTGACGTCCCAGGGTTTCAGCTAGTATGCTGAAGCTTTTTCTGATTTCAACCGACTTATGGCTCTTTGTATCCCTATTATATTTAGTAGTGGTATCATCTGGTCTTCTTCTTGAATTCACGGAGTCTTCGATTCCTGGGTGAGCTACTCGTTTATACATTTATTGAAAAGCACTTGGCATTACGTCCGAATCCAGGATCGATGACTAGGTTTCCTTTGTGCCCATACAGCATGGACCAAGTAGTGTCCTGCGTAATATTTCATACTGTTGATAGATCTTCCGCACTGCTTGTTTATATTTCACAGGTCAACTTTTACTCTCAGACCACTATTTTCTTTCTGAGAAATCTCTTTTCTTTTGTTCTAAACCTTTTATGATCCTTCTCGCATCCTATGAGACTGCTGCATTGCATGCAACATTCTGACGATCCGTCGCTAGTAAGCACGCATTTGATTAGTTTGCGCAGCAATCTTCGCAACTACAACAAAATGTGCGGGAGAACATATCTATACCCTTACCTTCTGCATCTCGAATTCCAGCGATGCCATCAGAAGCAGAGACTTAAACTCAGCTTCGAATAATGACACCAATGGAAATATTCGCGTCTAAACTGCCATACGATACTTAGCCTGAGGAACTTCTTAGCTGCATCACGGAGGAGTTAGGGGTAGTCCTTAAACAAATCTTATGCCGTAAGCTAACAAAAGATGGCTTGCAAGACCAGATTATAAGCTCATTTAAATTGACTTTCTCGTCGAATTTTTCAGTGTTAAAGCTAAAAAACCGGAACCGTCCACAACTCCGTCAACGAAAAAAATTAATGTATCTCTATACTACCAAAATGTAAGAGAGCTAAGAACCAAGTTGGTTGAATTTCAGCCCTCGTAATATGAAGCCTAGCATGATATTATCTGCTCATCAGAGACATGGCCAAGTTCAAGCTTTCTGAACCCCGAGCCACTCTCGACACACAAAATTTTTCGTTGTGGTCGGTATTCTACCATATCCTCTAAGTCTTTTGGTGGAGGTGTTCTCATAGCTATAAAAAATAAAATCACCTCAAATTTTTTTAGCAGCTCTGTTAACAATTTAGTAAACAATGTTTAAATTTTCTAAGGTCTGAACATTTTTCGGACGCCAACCCCGAACACCGTTCAATCGCTGTAACTTTCGATGAAGTCACTGAAATTAAATTGGCTTAGGGTCTATTATTACTTAGGGTCGCCTTAAGTAGCTAGTGGTAGAATACACACTCAAAATCTGCGCAAATTCTCTACTGTTCTTCGAGCATTCGGGTTTCTAACGGTTCTGATGCGCTAGGGTTTTTTTATTTTATTTTGAAATTAAGTGCTCAGCAGTTCTTTCGCTCTGACTCTTCAGCCTTTTTGGTAGCATCATTCTCTTTCATTAGTTGGTCATGGTCACAGCAATTTTTTAAACAATTGCAACTGATAATTTTGGCCATTTTGGTAATTGAACTAGGTGGCTACACTAAATACAGTTGTGGATACAGGACTGCGTTGATTTTGTTTTTCTTATGCTTCAACCGTTTTTTAAAAAATTGAAAGATTGTTCACACGGTCTAAAAGTCAATTTCTCTAATAGCTGATGCCATAAATGATTTCTTGCTAAGAGTGGTTTTTATATTAGTTATACTTCACTCTTTCTAGGCTATCTTCTTTATATAGTGGCTTGTGAAAGGCTTTTGGAAAAGCAGAAACGAAAAATATAGCCATATTGTAGAAGTAAAGTAAAAGATACAATGGTTGAGAAAGTAGCTTATAATCAAAAATTCAATGATTTTCTAAAACTTTTCTTTGTTTTACCCCAGTGCAACTAAGATGATTTATTTGGTTGTTTCATATAAATCGGAGCTGGAGCTATTTACTATTGTATCTGATATCAGCGTGGCATAAATTATTTAAAGTGCCATCCCAAGAACTTGATCAACCTTACAAAAACTGAAACACTACACAAAAGAGAAATAGAGAAATTAAAAAAAAAGTATAGTATAGAATTTAAAAAAAAAAACGCCGTCTACACTAAAGAAACCATATTCTTATTTTTGTTAAAACAAAACATAAACTATCAATTTTCCAATATTCAAAAATACAATTTTCAAAATTAACTGATAGGCAACAGAAAAGAAACGGAACAATGTGGGTACCTTTACACCCCAAATCTGCCCAGAACTATTTTACGAGTTCAAATTTTGTTGAACGATACGGTTAGGATGTATCCTTTTTTACTTTTCTGTTCAGCTTCTTCAAAATAGTCTTCCATGGTATTTCGCATTGTTAATCCTCAATTAAAAAATCGAAACTTAAACTTATCTCGAAACTCGAAGCACATTAAAAAAACACTTTTCTGTGTTGCAACCTTCCTCTTTGAATTTGCGAACCTCAATCTAAGCTTTTCCGTTTCCCCTCTTGGAAAATTTTTAAAATATTAAAAACTTCGGTTCTGGTTCCTATTTCATGATATTTTTGCGTCAAAAATAATTTCCATCTTATACCCAACATCCGTCTAGGTGAGCGATGGTTTTGTTGATTTTCATAATTCACTGGCATATTTCACACGACCAGAACGGGTTATTAATCCTCGTGTGATGTCCACTAAGAGTAACTGCAAAATGCAAATATTAGATTCAAATTTTATTTCCAATCAAGTTAATCGATTTTACTACATGGAATATTTGTCATCGCAACTTTCATGTGATTCGTGCAGCAAATGATTTAAAAAGAGATTTATATATCACTGCCAGAAAACTGCTACAGTTTTGATTAGTTACTGATTTCAGTGGCATGAATATATTTTGGTTATTTTGAAGTCTCAGTTCATCTGTGATTAATTTGTGCTTTTACAAGACAAAATAGCTATGCTGCATCCAAAAACTTTCCTGAATTCGAAACATAAAAGAAGGACACAATACACCGCTATGAAAAGAGTATCACTTTATTGAAGTTTGTCACCAGAGAGGGAGCAACTAATGAATGCTGGAATTTTTTAGGTTCCAAGGAAGATCAATGATTAGGATCCCATTTTAACTGTAAAATATGCCCTTTCAAAGCTTTGTATCTGACATATAATATACTGACCAAAAGCCAATGTAACCTTGTGTAACTGATCAAAATATTCCATCGAATCCCTACGTACCAAATAACTCTCTCTCTCTCTCTTTCAGCTGCCATCGAATCTTCAAATTGTTGCCCTGAAAAGATTGTAGTCCATGGCCATTTAAGTTTCACCGAAAAACCCAACTTCGAACCTCACACGAAATTTTTCAACTGTATACTAAACCCTAAAAAAATAATCAAGAACTTTAAACAAATAACACATTTTACTTTCAACGTCTAACTTATCTTTCTTTACTTGACGATTATTATAGTTTAAGAAAATAAATTGAACATCAAGTTAATGTTGGAACCTGGAATTTCTTCTGCTTCAACAGATGTTCGAAAATGACATGTAATCTATTTTTTTTATGTCTAAAACAATTCACATGAGCACGTTATGGTAATGTGTTGAATAGAGATTTTCTCTCAAATAAAAGAATTACCAAGGTGTTTGGTTGCGAAGTTATGCCTAAAAAAGTATTACTTAGGGTATTATTATATAACGCTCCGTACTTAACAGTTCACATAAGCATAAAAATTAGTGTGTCAAAACAACCTTGAACGGAGTATAGTGATAAGAACAGTTTTATATGTGTTTCTTTCGATTTCAAGGATGTCTGCAAAAAATGACTAGTATTTTTTGACGATACATTTTTCGACCCAATTTCAACATGTGATAAAACCATTCCATGAAAAATTCACGGAAAATTCCTCTGAATTTCCACCGCAAACTAACATGCATACTGCCAAAACTATCGTCACCTGCCACAGTTACTCCACGACAATCTCAAGATACTCTTCAAATCGAATGGCACCTGCCAAACTGCAGCACATTCTCCGACTCGACAATTAAGCCATCAAATCATCAATTCCGATTGATTCGTTTTGCTAAACTCAAAATATGTTTGCATTATTCATTGGCCTGTACAATCGCAAATTCATCCAGTAGTTGATGGATATTCGTCCATCATAGCAATTATCTCTGACATGAATTGAATTCTTCAAGCAGAATGCCACAATGATATGTGTATCGGTCTGCGGAAGACGAAGAGAAGTATTCCAAGTAGACGTGATTTGTACTCATGGAAGAAAAATGATAAATACTCCTTTCGAATAACAATCGAACATGGATTTTCCAATGAAATTAAATGTCCTACTTAGTGCAGTTCCAGTAAATTGTCCAGATATGCAGCGAGCATACTGCAAATGGGAATGTGTCAAATATGATTTGTTGGCTGAAGTGTGGCCGGTACCCTCCCTCACACTTGACCGAGATAAGAATGCGCTTTTCCGACAAGATCACTTCTTGAACTAGTTTTCCCTCAAGTGTCGGCTGCGATCATAAATCGATCAACAAGACTGACATGTCCATTAGCATAACTGCAGTCAATGCGATGCAACTGCAGTTGGACTTAAGTCTGAATATGTTTTGTGGACTAGTTAGATATCGATACATGGTTTGATGTCACGATAAGACGAGCTGAAAGTGATCGAAGAATAATTAAAATTTTCAAAGCAAGACGATATTTTCTCATAACAAAAGATACTGGAGTGTATCGTTCATCAAAAGCATGCTAATTTGTACCCACAAATGGCATTACGCGAGACATTTAATAAGAAACAACGGCATCGTGATGGCAGCTGTTTAGGACATGAGCCAGCAATTAGTTGTTTCATGTTACATGTCACACGAAGTGTCATATAGACTCGTAATGATGCATGTCTCACGAAAAGATTTTGCTGATATGGCATGTTTGCGGTGATGCATGAAAAGATTCTGTAACCTAATGGATTAAATTACTGTAATCGATATTAGCTGTAGTTTACTAAATGTCAAAGGGTGAAGGAAATGTTGAACTGAATGATATATCGCGATTTTTTGAAACCAAATAAATTTTGAAAAATAATATTTGAAATTACAAAGCTGCCAATGTAACAATTGGGACCCAATACCTTGTTTAAAGTAGTTTCAAATATTGAAGTAATTTTTATTGTTTTTGATCATTTGGGAAATCTTTTAACTAGAAAAAAGAGAATATCATATAAAACATACCACTTCATGTTTGCTTATGCATCATTAGGTGCGTTTTTTTGCACACCCGAGCAGATCAAATTTTGTTAAGCATATTGAATACAACAACGAATTCCCTGCACATGTCGCGTAACTGAATCAAAAAATGTTAAGCAGCGGTTTTTTATGAACTTTTATATAGAGTTTGCTGATAACAGTAAGAGTGTTCTAAACGGTTCGTACTACTACTGTTGACTATTGTGCAAAATGTAAATGTTCTCTCCGAATATATGATTACATAAGAGCCAATTGGTCGCTTCAAGAACCTCCACCTCCGCTTGAAAGACACCGCAATGGTCCGGCAGCCGGAAGGATAGCTTCAAAATAAAGCCCGTGGAAAATATAGCACACTTCACTTTGCCGTTCAATATGGAGCCATTGGTATTTTTGAAATTCACAGAACGTATTGACTTTTATCAAATATAAGCAACTTTGATTTTTGATGAATATGCAGACAACTCCAGTAGGCAAATTATAAAAATCTTCAAATCATCGATATATCAATTTAATGCTTTGTCTACTCTTTCAACCTGAAATTTTAAAATTTCCACGTCACATAAATAGAGTCACCCTTTGCCAAATTACCCTTTTTCAACACTAGAATTTTTAAAATTTCAATCATCATTTTTGCACTTATACCAATTTGCCGTGGCCATCTGAATTCATCTATTGCATCCTTGATTAATGAACGGCAGTGCGAGAGGCAAATTAGGTCCTCCGTTGTCTTTGATGTACCATTTGCCCGTACTGATACATACTTTCATTCTCCTGTTTTGCGCCTATTACGTATTCATAATGGCCTCCAACTTGGCCCTCTTCCATGCTCTATTGCCACCTTTAAAAGAAGTATTCGGAACATAATATTTGCTGATGATTAATTTTATTTATCTTTTTTGCCATTCGTGGCTTTGATTTTCATATCTTAAATTTTCTCAATTTTTTAGTACTGTTTTAATTTTTTATTGTTATTTTCTATTACTATTTCTAAGCTATTCTATTTGTAATTGGGCTGTTTGCCTTTAAATGGATTGTTTGAATAAATAAATAAATTATCGTCAGTTTGTACTAGACGATGCTACCATTAAATTTTCATATGATAAACTTCCCGCGATGAAAATAAGTAACAGAAGTTTTACTTTCCTAAATTTCGAAACTCATGCGAGTAGCAATCCTGTAAATATTCCTGCCTAATGGATTTCGATACAGTTATCTGATCAAAGTGACACATAACCTGCGATGGAATGGAATAAGGTGTACGTTGGTTGGAATAAGGTGTACGTTGCCTAAAGCATTCATTCAAAATCTACACGATAAGATGTGCACTTTAAATAACCTTAAGCAACTATCGAAAAATATCTATAACAAAAGATAATTTTAAAGTTTTAATTTTTCAACAAATAAATCTCCATCTCTCTTGAAATTTCCTATCCGTTTCGCATCCTTATCTTGATTCTGCAAAAATTTTCTTTAATCAACACGAAACCTTGTAAATTTACCCTTCCACGACATGGCAAAGTCTGGCAAATTGAAATCGGAACTTTGGTCACTCCAATTCCGATTGTTGTGTTGAGAACTTCCTGTTGTCAGTTGCCTCTTATCTAACAGCACAAGACACGAATTGCAGCTGTAGCTTATATGGAGCTTTATATCACATAAGTTTCGGACGTAAATGAAAAAAACAAAAATTGTTCGCTCAGGTTTGTTTTTCATACGAGCAAGAAACTAGGTATTTTAAAGTATTTATTGATTTTTGCAGCATAATGTATGTATATCAAATAGGATGAGGTTATATGTCAGTCTATATAATATTCATAGGTACATGTTTTGAGTTGAGAGGGTATTTGAAAGGAACTGTTTCGAATTTATTGCACTTAAAAATTGGCAAATATTTCACCTATAAATACACTAACTGCTCTTTAAAATTAAATTGAACCTGACAGGGCATAGCTCAAGGACATTCCAGCATCCTGTCATGACTTTCAAATTGTCTGACCATTATTCACCATCCGAGAACAGAAAATAGTCCAGCACCATCATCCTGTTAAAATCAAAATGCAATGACCTATAACGATATCCTGCATTCAAACAGGACATCATCCCAAACAAAAAGCCCTAAAAGTATTTTGCTCTTCTTGGAATTGCAACAAATACTCGAAGCAAAGAATTATATGAAAAATACTCTCAGGCGACATAGACAACTTATCCCCTAACACCGAGTATGCCTTCTCCGAAACGAGTTGGTTAAGGGCAACGACTGGTTTCCGGTTACAAACACAACTCCTCCTTTCATAGAATGTCAATGATTTTTCGGCCGAGTCGGATTTCAATGAATTTCCGTTTCCGATTTCAAAAAGACGACTAAAAACAGCTCGTGTACAACAAGAACTCAAAACCGAATAGGAACAACATATTCTATTTACACATTCGGTTGTCAGGTTGGTTTTTCTGTCTCTCTTTCTCTCTCGCCAGAATAAGGACACTGCCTCATCGGCTGACATAAACCCGAAGGGTTCATGATTACAAAGTTGAGCGTAGAATAAAATGACTTGGTGCAGATGCAATGAAAGCCTCACGTTTGGATTCTTTTACGAAATCCTTTTTTCGTATGTCCTGCTACTCGTATCGTCTTGACCTGGAAGCTCAACCGTTCGAACGTAATCAGAACGCAATATCTAAGTTTATAAAATATTTAGTCACGTAACAAAAGCAATTGTTGGAAATCAGTGTATCAGTACAAAAGATTGCAGTAAACCGTTTCGGTGAAACGAAAGATTTGCCGAAATAATTTAAGAAGAAGAAGAAAAATCAACAAGAAAACGTTGAATTGGATTGTTGGTGTTGTGGAGTAGATTGTATGGTGGACTAGAGACTTTGTAAAGGATATTTCAACAAATGAGATCTGTTTACAATTGGTGGTTGACAAAGGGAATTAAAACGATTTTTTATGGATGATTTGTTTGTTCATTAAGACGTACATTTTCTAACAATTTGCTGTAATATTTAACCCTGACTGAAAATAGCTTCCGTAATTCAAGTTTAACGGCGAAGAATTTGTTCACTTCATTTCCTGTCACTGCAAATATTCGTTAGGAGCATATCACGCATTTGACTGTTTTCCGATGAGATCACGTTTTTTAATCAGACGTGATAAGACGACAACATATATACGTAGCAGAATGCACAATCTCACACCACAGTTCAGTTGAGTCCTTGCCAGGGATAAAATCTGCCAACCAACATCTGTCTGTTTTGTTTCAGCTTTAAAGAAGGTGTTAATTTTATTCTGCGATTTTTCAGCGGATAGTGTGTGAACCACAAGAAACACCAGTATACGTTTTAAAGCTGCATTTACATTGCGGGACTCAAATAATTTCGGAAGCTCAAAAAAGTACTTTGGGCGTTGGAAAGTAGATTAATTTTTGAAAAATATCAGTCCAAGCTATTAATCTCACACACTGTGACATTATACCACGATAATAGACAAACGTAAATAATACCTGAACGTGGCGGGAAAATTTGAAGTTTTCCATTCTTCCATTTCGTTCCGATTCTCAGCGAATCTATCTGATGGAAAAATGATTTTTTTTTCTCGCGACCATCTATCGTAGTAGCGTTGTTTTGTATTTGGCTATATTAGCTGGATACAAGTTATTAATAATAAATAGGTTTCACTGCAGACAAGAAGAAAGATTTGGACGTCTCTCGCTCTCTCTCTGAAACGATCGAAGCCTGGTGTTTATTCTGTGATGCTAGAGAAACTGTATAAGGTTTCTGTTGTTATTTGCATGCTGCTAAAGAATTTTGTTACATTGAACTGATGCAGTACAAAGAATGCACATCGAGAGATGGAATAATTTTTCCTTGTTTGTAATTGGAGTTTCTTATTTCGAAAACAGTGTTATAGTTTGAAGGAAATTAAAGGGTTTTGCGGAAACCGAAAGTTTTGTAGGTAGTTAAATGTGAATTTCAAAAAAGTTTCGGAGGGAAAGTTTGAAAGGTTTCAATTATTAATTGTAGTTGAGTTTCGGTAATAAGATGAGAAAGTGACGTGACGTGACAGTTAATGAAACCAAAAAATTGCGAATATATTCAATGTAGCTTTAGTTAGTATTATTACAGTCAAGTGAGTAGAGTATCGATCACTGCTTACGTGTATGGTCTATGGGCTGCATCCGACCACATAAAGCGCTTCAAATAGGCTTGGCTCTGAATAAGTACCTGATAGAATCGGAGTTAAAGTGAGTCGTGGAACTTGTTAACCCGCACGCATACTTATTACTCTATACTTTTGCGAATGAAGCCTCTATCAACCTCAACCCTCTGATGTCACAGGGGTATTAATGAAACAACTTTACTATTCAATATAACACCTGTGCCAGAAAAGTAATTATTGAAGAAATTAAATGAGGCGCCTCAATCTCTCTGTAGCACGAAGCTGACTCTTGCAGCTTTATTCTCCACTGTATGGCTCATATGATACGTGTCAGCTGCACAGCTGTTTCCTGAGTATTGAAACCGACAAATTTGAAAGGTTTTACTGAATGTGATACTGTTTTTATAACGTTGAAGCTGCCATGAACCTGGATCCAACATCTATCGCTTGATGTACATCTTTGTGTAGATTTCTCGTCTAGGATCTTAATAATGCAATTTTTTATGATGGCAAACATGCTTCGTTTCATCTTCTAAATTTCCAAAGACACATACCGTTACAGATCAAAAAGTGGCTTGGCTACTACCTCCACGATCGCTTACGTTTTGTGAATTTTTAAGGTCGTGTTTCTAAGAAAGACCGTGTTAGCTCCGGTTTACCTCAAGAAAGTCATCTTAGCCCTCTTTTGTTTTAATATTTTCATATCAAACCTGGCGTTTTTCGTTTACTATTTGCGAACAATTTGAAAGTTTATCACGTAATGAAGTCACCATCCGACGCTTCCTTTTTCCAGTCAAAATTGCACTCTCTGGACTATTGGTACTCGGCGAACAAACTCCCTCTTAATATCGCGGAGTGCCACGAGATTAGCTTTTTTCGCAAAATTGCACGTGCAAATTATACGTACCACCTCAAGAACACTGCGTTCAGTAGGATTGACAACATCGTATATCTCTGTTCAGTCTTGGATGAAAAGCTCCATTTCTATTCACATTACGATAGAGTGCTTTGTCGAGCAAGTTAACAACTTGGCTTCATCAAGCGACGAGCCAAAGAATCTTAGACTCTCTCGTTTATGAAATTCTTATAAATTTCATTCGTGCGTCCTCCTGTTTAATAGGTGCGCACTATCTGGAATCCGACTTTCGAAATTCACAGCCAAAGATTTGAGTCTGTTGGGAAGCAGTTCTAACTTTACGCTCTCAGAGAACTGTCGCACCCTTAAATATAACCCTTATTTAGTGGTTATATAATTAAATCAATATTTTTTTTATTATTTAGTATATTATTTTATTATATAAATAAATAAATGAACTTAACTAATAAGAGATGACTATCATAAGCACAAACCATACAAGAATGATTTTTGAGGAGGTTGTTTGGATTGTTTTTGGATCATTCTCTTATATCAGTGTGGCCCTAGCACAATATCTCGTGTTGGAAATTTCTCCCTCACTATGAATGTTCAGACTATCAAATCCATATAACTGACGTTCGGGCTTGGTCATTTTTATCATTTCACTTTCATGTGGGGTCCTTGGTTCAAATCTAGGTATAGACGAAGGACTGCATACCAAATTTTTAACTAATCTAGTTCTGAGTAAGTACCTGTATCGAAACAAGTAAGTAAAAAGAAATTAAGGAAGTGAAGCACGGCGTGAGGCCAACCATCTCCGACTCACTAAAATTTCGATCATTAAAATGAAATCTCTACTACCTCCGATTGTAATAAGTGCGCTAATTGAAAACGTTCAGAATCGTGACTTTGTGTGTGTGAGCTAGTAGTAGCAATTTTTGGCAGATATTTCTGTTGTTGAACGACAACTAGCTACAAAAGACTATTTATAATAAACCCTATTTAAATGTAGAAAAATGAACGTGTTTCACTAAATTTATAAATTTAAATTCGATTCCCAAGATCACAAATGGGTTGCACTTTTCTATTACTTCATTTTGTATTGTCCCGGCTGATTAAGTAGACTTGATTATTGAATCCTAAGAGGGTCTGATTTGAGTGAGGAAGAGATTGAGGAAGATCCTTTTCATAGTCGCCGGGTACAAAGATAGTATTTTTGGTCACTTGTGCTACTATTCAATGAAATCATTACATTTTCTTAAATCTAATGGCTGCCTGTCTCGTTTTGGAATTATTGATGAGCTTTACTTAAGGGTCCCGTGTCCCGAACTTAATAATAGTTTGTCCTTTTTACTCCTAGTGTATATGGTCGAAAAAATCTGGTTACCATATCCCCGGATGACCTATCAATCCGCGGGGATGTGAGCTTTGGCTCAGTAAAAAAAGACCATCTATAAGCACAATAAGTTCCGAGTCGGGAGCTGCTTCTGCATCGCTTCAACTCAGTCATGATGATTAACCTATTGGTAACCACGAGCTTCAAAAACCTTCACAGGTCTTGGGTCCTTCTCCTCCTTTATGCGCAGTACTTTCTCAGCGTATGCTGAGACTCACTCAAGTTCTCCTCGTTTCGCAGTATTGCATCCACGATCGTCTCAGGTGTGACCAAGCCGAGCTGAGACTCTATGGTGCGACTGAAACTTGTGAAGTAACTGCACAAAAAGAAAGTGCACTGACTATCATCGAACTCAGTCACACAGTAGTGCCAGTACGATGTGTCTATCCATTCTGTCCAGATATTTCCTGAAGCAACCGTGCCTTACCAAGAATTGACAAATGTAGAAGCTTACCTGCCCGTGACTATTTATAAAGCTCTACTATTTATAAGGCTCAACAAGACCAATAAGCTTGGCCGTTTGGAGTCCTTTATCGCTTTCACTACAAAGTTGCTGTCAACGTTGAAGGGTTAGTGTATGCGCACGCGTCGGATCCACAGTTCTGTCCAGCTCTGACCGAAAGAGGTTCCCTTGTTTGCGTTCTCACGCTAGTAGATCAATCGAGATTACTCCCGATACCACCACCACAGCCTCTTCTGAGACCATGCAGTAGCTACAGGCGATTTGCAGGGCACACTTGCGCTAGACACTAGCAATGCGCATCCGAATGTTAAGAGTTCGGAGTGCATCTCCCTAACTTTTGGCCCCATATAGCAAGATGAAATCGGTCATTATCATCAGGAGCCTCCGTCTCGTCTCACTGCTTCCGTCGACGCTGTGTATCGACTTATTAACATGAAACAATTCCTTTGAACCTAGAAAAAAGGTGCTCATTACTTCTTACAACTGTAACCTTTAAATTTTAGATCAATTTCAATTCTTTCATCAATCATCAATCTTTTCAATTGGCAATCAATTTTCATGATCAATTTCAACTGTTTCGTTTATCCTTTTTTCTTTTGCTTAGTGCCTATTAAAAAATGATAATCGAAGTATATCCAGTTTTTCGAGATTAAAATCGATCATAAACTTAAAAAAAGTCTAGTGTCATTTTACATCCAGATACACATTTTACATTAGAGCCCAATAATAATAAAATTATAAAATGAAAAATCAACGATTGATAAAAATTGGTTGTTGCTCGACAAAAATTTTGTGAACACTGCTACCAAATTTGTGAAACCATTAATTACTGTATTTCATGTATAGTATTAATTTAACTGTTAACGCATTCAACTCAACATTTCAATTTAAATCAAACTCACTCATATTTGACGTAAAAAAACTCACCATAACAACACCCTCAATTCGTTAGCCATCTACACTGTATGCCCATTAAACCACTATTAACGACACATCCATAAATAAAACTGATTTCCGAAACTATCTACCACAGTCCTGTTATACAGAAAGATTTATTGATAACTCAAAAGACTGCAGTAAAACCTAGTCTGATTGGTCTTGGTCGCATAGTTGTCATTCTGATTCTTGCTTTGTCATTTACTTTGTATTTCGGGTCCTTTTTATTTTCGAATATACTCGTCGACTATGCTTATACAAGACTTACCTCAGTGCCTCACTAGCTGTTTACCCTTTTATTCAAAACTGTTTCCCCCACAGCATGGCAATTATTCAGAATTCAAAAACTTTGAGGAAAAGTTTAAATATGTCGAGCATATTCCAAATGCTTAAGCTTGCAGTTTTCAATTAGGGTGAATGTTTGTAGGAAATGTTTGGTGAGTGGTGAACATTTTCACAATGAAAAGTTGTTACAGTAGATAATTTTGAAATTTTACCTTTGATTTGAACATGTTGAGCTATTACCCCATGGAGTGCAAAACCTCAATACAAAGATGGAAAAACATGAAGGGACCGTGGGGACGACCCATATTTTTTTGGTGATGGTTTCAATTTTCCAAATACTAAAAATAAATTTCAAAAAAAATTTTTTTTTTGGCACAAATATATGGCGGGTATAATTTTTACGTTGAAAATTTCTTAATTATAGACAGCCAAAGATCTCTTAATTTTTTTAAGGATAATATGTTTTCCTGAAATTTCACTAGAGAAGACAATAATGACCACCACTTTATTATTCAGACCAACGCCAATCTGTTTTTATGTCTACCCCTTGATACCAAAACCTACGTCTTTTACTCTCGTATAAATACCAAAAGGGTTAACAGCATTTCTTAAAAAAGTCAAAGTTTCTTATTTCTGTCATAGATCTCCGAGAAAATTTACTACACATATTTTTAATGTCACGCAATCATCCAGCCAACTAAACGACCAACAACTAACTGGTAGATGGGTCATTAATTTGTTAGTCTGTTAAATGACATCTTCATGTGGTAAAGGGTTGTTAGACTGTTAAGACATGCAACCCTCAATTTCATATCCATCCGGAGCACACGACATTTTCACTTTTTCAACTCATTTGAAACCTCCATCAGGTACCCCATTATCATTTTCGCTACATTGCAAACTTCTTCAGTAGTCTCCCTAATTCGTGAAACGTTTCCGCTTACACCACTCAATCCATATGCACCCTTCTCGTATCCATTATCGAAACAAATGGTGGCAGCACGACGACATCGCCAACGACAACAAAATTATACTGCATACAGAGCGCCAAACTTACAAAAATTTCATATTGCACCACTTTTCATCGGTCGTCCTGAGAAAGAAAGACAAGGAGGGTGGAAGAAAATTAGCATGACTACTGTGATTTTTTGCATTTATCATTTACTGACCTCAAAAATAATTAATGTGTTATTTGGAAAATTTCTTCTTCATCCTTTTTCCATACTTCAAGTATTCACTAAAATCTAAAATCTTACTTGCTACTAAAATCTAAAATCTTACTTGCGAATGCAAATAAATATTTTGGGGGTAAATTAGATGTGCGCTTCTTTAATTCAATTTTCGCTTTAATCGCAACAAAAAGGATATGTATTCATATAGCCTGCAGAGATCAGGTGCTGAAAGGATATCAGGGTGAAAACAACAAAGAAATGGAATATTCAGGCATTGAAAAGGATATAGGTCGCATGCCAATTGATCCTTTTTTGTCGTATTTATCTAGAAGATTTTACAGCATACAATCAATGTTCTTCTTGAAATGCTGCAGCTTGGGGGATGATTATCTTATTTGGCTTGAAGATTTTACGATAATATGAAGTAACGAGATAAAAGGATTTTAGGGTGAAACAATTTTCACGTAAATTTTCAGGTTAAAAGCTATTGAAAGAATCGATCGAAAGCTAATGGGTTTAGGGAGACTTGTTGGCTGTGTTGTTGTAGTCCTTTTGGTCGTATGTTTTCCAATTTTTTTAGCAACGCTGCGAAACATTATTAGACGTTGCAACAGAAGCCATAGTCTCTACTCACACCCATTTATACCAAAACAATTATGCCTCATAAAATTTGTTAGTTGAGGTTCACAAAAATCGAAAAGTTGTTGAATATGTTATATTGAGTATATTAATTTTTTACGCGGAAGTTTTTAAACTTTTATTCAAACCAATCTATGACACCTCCTTCTAAAACACCTTCCATTAACACCTTTCGAAATCCAAGTATCGCTTGAACCTTCAATTGTTCGCATTACCACAAAAGCCATCACAAACAAGCAAACGACAGCTTATACCATGAGTAAGGATAACTTCAACATCCTGTCAGCGTCATTGTTGTCGAACGTCTCTTATATCCTCTTTGCCTGTTCCAACTGTTTTTGCTACCCGTGCATACATCAAAGCATGTAAAGACGCTCAGAATCAAACAGGTGGCACTCTAGAGGTAAAGTATCAAATTACCTACCAACGATATAATCGTTCATGCATCACATAGTCCTGTGGGACATGAGTCAATGCGAACATGATGACAGTTTGAATATGGCGAAAAGAAAAACGACAAAAAAAACTATAAATTCGCCCTATGACACCAGTTCCAGGCTGCTTGTAACGGTCTGGCTAGAGACGAGATAATTCAGTCTGTAAAAGAATTTCACTTTTAAATATTCGCACCTTAACTCTCAGACTGCAGTTCTGAAGTGCTTATCTGTTATTTGTCCGTTTTACAATTTGATTTGATCAGAAGTTTTTGATGCTTATTATAATAATAATAATAGTTTTATTCAATTCAAGTAAGTTAAAAATAATTTTATTATTACTTATGCACTGAAAAAACACATAGCGCCAGGCGCCATAGTTTATAGACTTCTGGCGCCATGTACATAGTCGATTTCGGGATTGTGATAAAAAATGAGGCTGGAGCTGCCAGTTATGGTAATTTTGGCGCCTTGAATTTTGAAAATTCACACAGGAAAATAAACCTTTTTGCCCTGTAAGTGCAGTCACGAAATTGAAACGAAATTCATTCATCATCAACTTATTGTAGGCAATATTCATTAAGTATCTGGCTGAAAACAATGATAGAGTTGCCAGCTATGATTATTCCCTACTGTTCATCGAACATTAGTGTTTCTAACGGTTCTCTTGCGCTAAAGTTTTTTTTCTGCGGTGACGCAGCAGTGCATAGAGCCGTCTTAGATCAATTTGGGGCCCTGGGCACTTTAAGAAAAATGTGACCCCTCCGACAGAGGGTTATTAACAACAATTAATAGAATAGAACAGGAGCAATTAAGCTAAATTCTAGATGTATTTATCTGTTATTTTTATTTATCAAAGTCACCTTAAATCAATAGGTAAGTATAATCCGGAAAACTAACTCTTGAACCATAATACACAGGCTAGTAATTAAAAAGTTTACGCTGATTAAAGGGGCACTTTTTTAGATTTTAGACAAGCAAAATTATTGATCACATCTTCAAATTGTTTATCTCTTTGAGCACATCACTTTCTATGTACATCTGGTCAACCAAACTGGTCAATCTTTCTTCAAGCGTTTTACTTCAAAATTCACTTTTTATTCTTTTCTATTTTAAGAAGATGCTTTTCCCACTGCAGTTAGTTACCTTCATGCTTAAAAAGATTCTCAATGCAATTTATACATTTGGAAACGTGTTTTCAACTTTGTCTTCTTTCAAAAGTTGATATATTCCTGAAATGCTATTAGTTTCTTCATTTTCACTATTCTAAACAATTTTCAAGTATTCTATTTATTGAGATAGGTCCCTTTAGTCACACTCCAGATTTATCTCTTTGGCGCACGATTCGAAGTCATCAAATTTGCCCCTGACGTTAATAATAAAATCATCAAATAAAGTTTAAGAATTAGTTGCAGTCCATTGTTATAGTTTTTTCTGAAGATAAGTGTTTTGTCTATTTTTTTCAATATGGTGTTCTAAATTTCTGTCAGAAGACTAACTTTCTAAACAAACTAAGAACTTCGTGCCTAGTTTCTTGTGGCTGCTTTGCATACTCCGCGATAGACGTCAATGCTTCTATAATTTGTTTTTGACATTGATGTACGGCGCTTACTGCATCAGCCCGCGCAGCTCATCTGGATCAGAAAGACGTTTAAGAATTTTTTTTGAACCTAAATATTAAGTCCATGTATTCCGTAGGTGTGTAAAATCCGAAAAAAAATTCTTGCCTCTCGTACTCACCCAGCAGCATGAAGACCTACCAAATCAAAAAAATGTCCCGGACATGATAGAAAGGTAGCAAATTCACATTTCTCCTTGATTTTCGCTTGCAGACCAGCCTACTTTCCTGACATATTTGAAACATTGTCGTAGCTTTAACCTCTGCATTGTCGTAGCTTTGCCTTCTCCCTAAAAATTTCAGGATGGTTTCCGCTAGTTATTCTGATTTATGCTCTTTAATAAGTATAAATTCCAAAAACCTTTCAATTGAAACACGATATTTTACGTATCGAATTATAAAAGCTAACTGGTCAGAATTAGGCAGATTGAGCGTGCTATCAACACTTATTGAAAAATATTTAGCTAATTATATACATTTACATTTACATACATTTATAATTTTTTTAGGACCCCTTTAGGACCTATTTATCAACATTCGTTGATAAATAAGAAATGTGTTCCTTTCCAGATTTCTCAAATTTTAATAAGTGATATGCAAGTGATATCATTAAGGAACTCCACACATCTTAAATAATTCCCATTGTTGGGGGATCCAAGGATTTCATTGTCACCTCGAAACGGAAGCCCTCTCGATACCAAAAATTTTACAGCTGCGACAACCCGTTTAGTACACTTTTCCAGTAATCTGCTTCTTTTTTATATTGATATACTAAGACTGTGTCTACTCTACCAACTGCTTTACTTCGTGCCAGATAAGTCATCATAGATTATCTTTATGCAGGGCTATTTTCATGATGTAGCATTATGTGATTAATGTGTTTCCAATCATTAAATTCACCCAGAGAGCATAGGCTTACATCGGAAGGGTTAAATAACCAGCAAGAAAAACAAGATGCAGATTTTTTCGAAGACAAATACACCAACCATTTTCTTTCAACACTTTCTTTATTCTTTAATTTACGATTGAATAATGTTTTATTGAAATTTGCCATCTTCTTTGTCTTTGTAGGCTATGGGCGCTTTGGGAAAGTCACAATCTTTATTTTGAAAATATGTGGGCCCTTTGCGAAACCAAATTTTACGATTTTTTCAGTGATATTTTCGTTAAAATAATTAGCAGGGTCATGTAAAATATTTTCTGGGTCGGATGATTGCTGTTGCTCAATTTAAATTGTTGTTGGTGAAGTTGTTGAATTTTTTTTCCATAGGGACAGACACCCTAAAAAAAACACCTTGTAAAATATGGTTCAATCTGTTTTCCTGAAGTGATAGAACTTAGCGAAGAATAAGTAGATTGTGAAGTTCTCTGAGTTTCCGCAATCTGTTGTTAATATGATTTATTATGTGGATGGTTACTACTCACAGAATCTCCTGGTGTAAAATATGATGTTAATTTTGGTAATTTATCAATTAATTGATTTCTGATGCGTAAATAATCGCGAATGATCTGCAAATAATCGCGAACACAAAATGAAGCACACCGTTTACAAGTTCAATTTTGAGTGAAATGATTTGATTTTTAGTCCCGACCGTGCTGTTCGAATTGGAGCAGCAGAAATTAAAATGCTTTCCTCACACATTGAAGGGGTACACAGATCGATTTGTTTATGGCTATTCCAGTAATGCACAAACTCACACAGCCCAAAATTTGCATTTGTGTTAAAGCTGAGCAAAGCTTCTTACAACAACAACTGTTACTGATAAGATACTCGTTACAGGTGAGGTCATTCACAAATAATTTCGGAAAGTTACCTACTAGTAAGCAGATAGAGTTGCCAGTGTTAGGCCCCTGGTCCATGAGATTACTATAAAAGTAGATATATAATTATTAAATCTAGTTAGGTCATTATAATTTAATTTTCGTAAAATAAATATATTTATCGGTTGGTGATCTGGAAGTAAGGGGCCCCATAGCTCGCGGGGCCCTGGGCACTTGCCCAGTGTGCCCATGCGCAAAGACGGCCCTGAGTGCATACCTAACTTTTACTAGTAATGAATGATTTCAAATAAACACTTTCAAATGATAACGTATTTCTTGATGATAACGTATTATTTATTTCTCTTCCTATTAGATTGCGATCCACAAACTGAATTCAAGTGCGATGGTAGATGTTTACCGTTAGTATATCGTTGCAATGGCGTGCCCGAGTGCCGTGATCAAAGCGATGAACGTGATTGTCGTAAGTATCTTTCAGTTATAAAAATTCCCCAAAGAAAACATAGTTACAATTGTCTGAAACAAACTTTTTTAAGTATCACTGTTTAAATTTGCACTATGCAACTTTAATAGTAATTACAGTTATAATTAATTTATTAAATCGTAGCATTGCAAAATATTATAAATATCTACTAACTTTAAATATTTTTTTCTTTCAACTAACCCGACTATAATATTTTACGACAACAAATTCTATGAAAACATCAAATTGTGTAAATAACTCACCATCACCACAACCGAAAAAAAAATATATATTGCACACTATTTTGCACTTTGGCCACCACAACAATGCACCGGCGTAAATAACATCCATAATCGGTTAAACGATTGAATCGGCAAAAACAACTGGTAACAATTAATTTTTGGGGAAAACATTCAAAATTATTCGAAAATCATTGATTGATCTGTTCGTCGTCATCATTGCTATCATCAAAACATTCGTCTATGTACGTACATAGCTGGCGAATGTAACGAGCATCTATGCAAAGATGGAAAAACATGTATTGGTTTTGATGAAGTTTGTGATGGGCATGTTAACTGCCCCGAAGGCGATGATGAAGATGATTGTAAAAAAGGTAATTTTAACAATATAGTTTTTATCGAATAGATATATATGTAAATATGTTTAGATATTGTCTTGATATTCTGTTCTATTCTGGGGAAAGTTTAGTTGTTTTTTAGAGAGAATACATTCTTCGTTTGTGTGGCTGTGTGTTTTCCTGGGTTTTTTTTAAAATTGAACTGTATGTATAATTGGGATTAAAACGCTTTGTGTATGTGTGTGGGTGACTGTTTGAAAATTTTCATTCAATCATCATTATAAATAAATAATCTTTAATCTTCTTTCTATCATGCTGCTAAACATTTCTGGATAAAATTCACTTAATTTTGGGGATCAAATTATTGAACACATTTCTAAATGAACAGTTATACCAGAAATATATTATTTTTGTCCGGATGGTAAATTTACATGTGGTGATTTATCTTGTATTTCAATTGTGGGACGTTGTGATGGTAAAGTTGATTGTCCACATGATCGTGCGGATGAGGAACATTGTCGTAGGTGTCAATTGATTTAATTGTTTTTTTTTTTTAAATAAAATGTAGACTAACGCTGCATCTTCAAGAAAATTAAAAGCTTTAGTTGATGGTTTTACTCACGAAGCATAAAATATTAAAATAATAACCAGAAAGTACCTGAGTAAAATGAAATGCTTTTCAGTAATGAATGGAAAATTAACAAGCTACTTGATTTTAGCACAAACTTGAAAATTTTTAACAGATATTTTAAAAATCTTAATTACTAACCAATACTAACTATACATGTTGCCTAATATCTAATACAGCTTGCTTATATAACAAATGGCAATGTGATGATGGGACATGTTTATCGGTGGATTTACGTTGCAATGGAAACATTGATTGTCCGCATGATGCTTCGGATGAAAGAAATTGTGACGGTAAGTAAGGGTTAAGTACATACTTATGATTAGCTCGTTCAAACGGTGATAATCTAAAAATTTGAAATAACTTCTGATATAAATACAAGGTAAGACACTTTAATGTAGCATGATGATCACACATTCTATATTTATTCTATGCACTTCTTGCCACAATCAGATACCCTCTAGGAACATAAATCTATTATGATCCGTATTAGTATTCACAAACAACATGCACAGATTGCACCTTTTAAATAAACTAACGCTTTTAGCATAATAACAATCGGTTCGGAAGGTATTGCCTAAGTTTTAAGGTAAATAATAATTTTAATGTAATTATATTAGGAAAACATATAAGCTTTTCACATTCAAGTCCATAAATGTTAAACTAACTTTTTAGAAAAACCCTTTATATGCTGACAGAAAAACAACTACAAAAAGATAGAAGATTTAAGTTTTGATTCCTTTCAATATGCTCGCTTTTCACAGTAAAATGTCAACGAAAATTTACTGCTATGAATATTTTATAAAATGCTGCTTGTATTATGTTTTTTTATATATTATATTTTCAATCTTTAAAATAATTTTGTCCACTAATTCCAATCGCTCTTTAATGTCTCTCATGTTATCGCTCGCTATGCTCATTTTGAGCAGTGACTCCGTCTTACGGTCTTCGAATAGTTCCTTTACTCATGTTTCGCCGCAGCTTTTATGGGAGATGTTAGTGGCCCGCGAATCCTCTAGTTAATTCCGCTCAATATCAGCATTCCGTTGTTTATATTGTACTTTGAGAGGTGTGTATTTCTACAGTATAGTTTTCACGAATGTTATGAATGACTTAATTTTAGGTAAACGGTATTGTTTATAATTCGAAGGCGCATATGTGAGTGCGTATTTTTTTGATTTTCTACATATAGATCCTTTAAGAGCATTCTACTAATAAATTTTGGTGTTCTAATATCCAGGTCTGGCAACACTGAGTTGTAAGAATACCCTAGAAACAGGGATTATTTTAGAATCAATTTTTTTGCAAGAAAATTCGGATCATACTGCCTTCTCTGATGTTTCTTAAGAAGAAGTGGTTATATTCGACAGATCAGACTAATCGCGTTGTTTGCATCTTACTGTACATCCTTTGTCAGTGGCTGGGCTCATAGTTTATGCAACATTCACGACTCAGATGTCCTTTTTTCTACAATTGTGACATCGGGGTACCCGCCAGCTGGCTCCGGAGCCTATCATAGTCTTCGCTTTGCTATAAATGCTGAACAATAGCAATCTTCTTTGTTATCAGCAATTCCACAGCTCCAGCTCCTAGGTCTGCTGCTCTCTGTTTATGTCAATGCGGTCAGAGATTAGTCACAGGTGGCGTTTTAAGCTGATTCAAAGCTTAATTCATATCCGAAGCTGTCCTTCATAGTCAGCTTTTCCAATAATCAAACTTTCTGTTGCTGTTAATCGTACAATGCGCTTCTGTGGCTGTACCATTCCAATGTTCTGAGTGATAATTTGAGCAGGCAAACAGTCCTTTGCTGAGTGCTGCAACATACGATTCAAGCTATTTGCCAATCGAATACTTTTGTTTGGCATTGGAATTGAAACTGGTTTACTGATTAGTATTATTTTGGTTTGTTACAAGTCTTTCCTCACTTCGTCAACTTCTATTACTACTTTTAATTTTTCAGTTGTATTTTTTTATTTATTTCTGAACACATTTGGCTTGGTTTTCAAGTTTTTACTCTAGATTCACAAGATCTATTGATTTTCATTCTAATGACGTATTGATGTCTGTTGGCTGTCGATCCACATTTTTTCTATTATCATCAGCATTTGCATCAGCGCAATCAGATAGTCTTCATTTTAGCTGTCTTCATCTTCTACAACCCTCTCCATTTCTAGAAATTCGAACGTGTCAAAATCGCGGACTATTCATTTCTGTCTAACACTTTCAATTGAAGGTTTGTTTGATGCGACATTTTCTGGCATGGGTGTTAAGTTACATTTCAATACATTGCATTACTAAAAACATTGTTCCACTTCCATTTAAGTTCAGGAAAATTCGCAACGACTCATTTTCTCGCTGCCTTTTCTTTAACAATCTTTCAATATTATCTCACTGTTTTCACTTTTATCTCACTGTTCTTCCGATTTTACTTCAATGTTTTCAACTTTATTCAACTATTGTTGACTATACTATAACATGAGCATTTAAAATTCCACTTCTGACACCAATGTTGCGCATTTCGGGCTCGCATCTTCTAATTTATTTTTCATGAGAGCGAATAACTTGATTTCAAACTCGAAATACCGTACTTTATTTTGAACTACTATGATTTGCAGTGTTCTCTTTACAAAATTTAACACATTCAAATACACTATAGCATTGAAAACTTTAAACTTTCATTGTACTATTTCTTATTACACTCGTTTTCAGCAGTGACTGCTAATCACGACTCGCGCTGTTTAAACAATTCCTTGATTCATGCTTCGCCGCAGCTTCTATAGACAATGCTAACGGCCCGCGAAGCTTCTAGCTGCTGTTCTATTGTATCGGTAGCTATATTTTTATGTCAAATAAAAATTTTATTTTCGGACCATTATATCATTGTTTATTATAGATATTTAAAAATGAGAGAGAAAATTTATCAGTTCCTGCATCTGGAGTCGTTTCTTGTATCCAGATGCTTACGTCTAATCCATGGATTATCCTTAAAGCGTTAAATCCTTCTGACTTCCGGAGTTCCGTAGGGATACCATCGGTGTTATATTAAATTTCAAGAGGACCCTAGACTATCAAACTTAATATAGAAAGGGCGTTTTGGAGCTTGGCAAAGTGCGCTTTTAGTTAATATTATTTGACTTGCGCGAAACTCTTCGGTAATTGATACATTCCACTAAATTTCGTGCAATTTAGTGATACGTCTAACTGACTCATCTCTTTTTGTTTACTAGTTCAGTACAAAACTATTCTTACGGGGTATGGTTTTCGAGATGGTTAACTGTAAACCAAACATTTCGTTCTTGCGTGTCTTTCCCTCTGTTTCGTTTTCCACACTTTTTGTTGTTGGTTTAAGCCCGAATCACAACCATTGATTTCCATGTATGATTTTCTTTCAATTCATTTTGCCAATAAATCGCATCTTTAGCCCCCGTAATCATTTTACTTCGATCTTTCTGTACGGTGCTACTTGGATCGTCGTGATATAAACAGGATTTTTTTTAGTGTCCATGTTGGACAGACGTTTGGACAGAAATCGATGAGAAGTCCGAACATGAAATGGTGATCCGCTCAAACAGCCTAAATCATATTACTTTCAAATATTGAATAACGTCTGTTTCATTGGAATATACCGAATACTTCCACAAAAAAATATTGCGAATTGTGAAGTTACATGATTTTGAAGCAAAAACGATCAATCTTCTCCATACTAACTACTCCAGTTAGTTTCTGAAGTAACGTGACACATTAATCCAAGTCTTATTCGCAAAAAATCATTTAAGACAGGAAAAAAGAGAATTGCTTCCTACTTTAGCAACATCATCTCACTAATAAAAAAATCTGTTATGTTATTAAATATATCAAACTTATGCCAAATGTCAAACTATTTTGACATATTCGAAATCAAATATGGCCGCTATAAGCTGTCGAAAAGTTTCATGTCTATCGAAAATCTCTGCACAATTTCAATTAATTTCTTCAAAGAACCAACTGAAAAGCAATGTGACCACAAGCATAACTGCATAGCTGCAATACAACATTACTTCGAAACAATCATTTAACTAATGCGAACATAAACGACTTGGTAAAGAAAGTCAATCGACCGTAACAGGCACCAAGATATGTCTTCCTTGTTTCAGAAATTCCTCGCCTTCCGACAGCATTTTTTCTCCAGCGATAATTCTTTGAAAAAGAGGAAATAAAGATACAAATGAAATTGAATATAAGTATACAAAATGCATCTAAACATCAGACAATGAACATATGTACATTATTTCTTCATTGAAATAAGTATGTATATATCAATGCAGTCTGCGAAGATCTTCAGAAAGTTTACAGTGCTTGCAGTCATGTAAATAAACAAAATAGCGATATTAGATGAATAATGTTATTATTTCAATTGAAACATTATAAACGTTCAAACAGCAACCATAGATACAATGCTATGCAGACGAATGCATAAAAAAGCCGGTATTAGGTTAGACGAGAATGCACATCAGCATATTTTTGCCCAGCCATCGTTGCTGTCGAAGTCTGGCTAGCGTGTGCAAAGTCAATGTGAATCTGGTAGTGATTTTTAGTGCATGTACGTCACGCTAGACACCAGGATCGAATTACAAATAACCTTTAGTTAAAAGTGACAAAGTTTTGTCACAATCACATTCAACAGTGCCTGCACGAGTTTGATGGTAGAAAGTACGAATGTGAAAGAATATGTTTCTTTCTTGTTTTTAAATACTTATACACCTACGTACTGGGGCATTAACACAAAGTTTACATTGACTTTGAAAACTCTTTGCGGAATCTTCTGAAAATGATATAAAATAGAGCAAAGGAAAGATTTTTGAATCGACTAACCAACGGATTTTCGTGAACTCGATTGTGTTATTCACAAAGAAGTTTTAAATTGTATTTAATGTCTTGTAAGCCGCCAACACAACCTAATGCCTACAATCAGTTTATCAATTTCCTCAAGACGACAGCAACATCCCATTCCTTCTCTCATTTAAGAGCATGTGCATAAAGTAAACATGCCTACATGCTCCTTAAATGTTTCGCAGATCGTGTGCAACCAGTATGTGGGTGCTAGACATCATTAATTTAAATCTTTCGATTTATCCGCGAAACTATCTAAATATCTATCTTAGATACGTACGGCGAAGTACACTTTCAGTTCACGCCACGCTCATCACGATTTCGTCTGCACTATCTTGACTTGAATACAACACTATAGACTCTGCCTGCATCCCAAACAATTTCGCTAACCGACTAACCAATTTCCGGTAAAATTTCTCTAATAGAACATCAATTACGCTCCTAAAATATTCACAAGCTACTGAAAATAGGAAGAAGATTGCACGAACGGGTAGTGAAGCGATGAAAGAACTCATCGGCGGGTCAATGGTAAGGAAAAACATGAAAGGGTAAGGAAAAACACAAATAAAAAAAAAACGAAAATTATTCAGGAAGCCAATAACAACAACAACAAACATAACACCGCAACGTTTGAGCCAGGTATCAGGAGGTAACACTTCGATACGATAAACTGGAAAAGTCGAATGGAATGCTCCAAAAGCCAGCCAGCCAGCCACACAATGTGCAGATAGTCCCTACACCACTCAACTTCAAAGCCGAGATGCGAAAGTATCTTTAATCTCGATTGCGCTGCATTCGAATAGTACAAGGTGTTGTTGAATAAAATATTGAAAATTAGGGTTTCCTTCCTGTCAGCATCAATACTAATAATATGAAAAATGGCCATTTGAGTACGTATCATCTACATGCTGAGATAAAATCCAGATTCAACGCAAGGATAGAACAAGATGAGAGAGAGAGAGAAGATTGTAGAGTCATGATGTGGAATTGATTTAATATGATTGTGGTTTTGTGTTTGGAAAATTATAGTTTTCGAGGATATTTTTTTGGGATAAATATTGGAAATCTAGGTGATTTAGTTGTTGACTTTTGATTGATGGATTATGAATTTTGATCGGGTGCCAAGTCAACATACAACATACACTTGACAAGTTGTGCATAGCGCTTACTGTCATGTAACATAGCGAAGCAATGATAATTGTATATTCTATGTACATATTACCTCTGCATTATATCTACATTTGCATTATGAAAATTTGTTCTTTTTGTTCTATTATGGGATTTTATTCTAAACACATAAATTGCACATCGTCCTGGCTATTGGATTAAAATGATTAGCACCGGATTTATAAAAAAATACGTCTCATTGATAGCGATTAAGTTACGATACTCATAAATGGACCAAAAATATCTTCTAAGCATGAAAATCTCGTCTCCAGAAGTGCATACAAGCAGAAGGATGTTATTTCGAAGAATTTCAATCGTTTGTACCGACCAGTTTAACAAAATCTCTTTTTCTGGACTTAGAGAGGAGGTTAAAACTTTGGTACGCTTTATTAACAAGCGCAAAGCCCCAAGCCCCAATAAGATTACCAACCTATCCACCGAGCTCCAACCATCCAGAGTCACCCAACGTATTAAAACAGTTTTCAATAGACGTCATTCCACAGGTCTGATTATGTTCGATGTAGCCAAAGCTTTTGACAAGGTTTGGCACGCAGGTCTGATCGTCAAAATAAATAATCTATAAATTCCCAAATCACACTCACAGCTTATTTGCTCCTTTTTACTTGGAAGAACCTTTCAAGTCAAAATAGAAAGTCGCCTCTCCTCGAAGCGCCATATTCAAGCTGGCGTACCTCAAGGCTCACTTCTCTTACCAATTTTGTACAATCTGTACACCGCAGACATCCCACGTTCCAGTAGAACGAACATATCCCTGTTTGCAGACAACACATGCATCTTTTATTCCTCAAAGCAGGCACTTTCTGTCTTTTCTAATCTCCAAAACTCAATTGACCTCCTTTTAGAATACTTTCAAAAGTGGAAAATCAAAATCAACAATGATAAAACTCAAGCACTCTTCATCACCAGGAAAAGAAATCAAAGACCACGATTGCTTACGGTTGACGGGGAAACTATAGCTTGGCAACGGACAGCCAAACATATACACTCTAAAAAGTGGGTCTATAATTAATACTTTGTTAATAGGAAATATATTCATTTTTTCGTTTAAAATAACGAATCACAATTTTTTTTACACATTCGATGTGCATTTTTTGCTTTTACGTCATATCTGCTGAATAATACACAGCTTTTTGTAAATTAAAGCAAAAAGAGTGTAAATTTACTAGTTTTCTATTCACCTTTGCGCCAAAGCCATAAAATTGCATCATTTTTTAGAGTAAAATTACACGATTTGGTCGTACGTAAAATATTCTTTTTACGCACTTTTGTAAATTTACATCTTCAATAGTAGGAAACCAGTTTCCTACTATTATAAGGGTAAAATTCAACCAAAATTTTTTTGAGTGTAGGTCTCACGTTTGATAATAATCTTCAATGGACACCACATATTGCCGTGGAACGAGCAACTATAAAGTGTACCATTAAATCCCTAAACCCACTTATCAACTTCAGGAACTTTAATATGACTAACCGAGCTCTCCTTTCCAAACAAGTTATAAAACCGCAACTACTTTATGGCTGTATAGCCTTCGGTCAAACGACCAAAACCAATGTTAAAAAGCCCCAAGCAGGTCAAAACATCGCCTTCAGAATGATGTTTAATGTCCCAAGATATGTTAGGAACTCAGATATACACAAAGACTTGAGATTAGAATCAGTGAAAAAATACATCCGTGACAGAGCTATCAAACTTTTCGAAACTGTCGACAGACATCCAAACAGGTCCTTAGATATTTTGAAACACCCAAACAATCTTAGTTGTCCTACTTATCCTAACTTAAGGCATTTTACAGAATAAAGCGGAATCGCCAAATTTTCAAATTAAAATAGACACACAGTAACGCCAGCTACATTGTTGGAGCCACGAATGGAGTAAGAGTGCAAAAATTGCACTAACTCCAAGCAGACCACAGATCACAGTCAGTTCTGGACTTAGTCGCATTACTTATGGAACGCATCCTGTATGGTTATTTTCCTGTTTTCTGCGAAACCAGTCAGTGCTCGAATCGATGCGCAACGAGCAAATAGTGCGGAAGTTTCTTCCATACTTTTCTTCCGTCTATTCCATACATTTGCGCACAACCTATTGCAACCAATCGGGCTTTGTACTTTTTCATATTTTCAATATCATTCCACTAGGTACTGTACATACACTTAGTTTTAGTTACCTTCCTGTCAATTGGGAAATCTATATTTCACTAGTATTATTTACTTTTAAATTATTTAAATTTTTCATGACTGTCCGTCACTGGTCCCTGGCCTAGCACTCAAAAACTTCAGCAATAAACGTCAGGCTTTCACTCAGGTCATTTAATTCAGAAAACATTGTTTGCTCGGTATCTCAAATCACTCAGATCTTTTCTTTGATTCCGCATCAACACGTGTTGATAAATACTTGAATTTTTAGTGATTGATTTACTTGAGAGTGTCCCAACTGGAACGAAACACTCGTCTTCAATTTGTGAAATAAAACCAGTTACCTTTTTTTAATTTGGTTTTGAAAACACAATGCCGCCAATTATTATAACTATTTTCGTTTTGATGCCTCACCCGAGTCAGCTCTGTGTTGGGATAAGCACTATCACAGGTATACCAAAAATATTCAAATTTCGGTGGGTAACTTAAAATGCAGTCAAAATTTCCTTTTGAATTCAACCAACGAGAGTTTTATTTATAGTCATGTTAAGCAGATCTGCTATCAATAGACCTTTTGCATTGCTCGTTAAAAAAAATGTATGGTTTGATTTTTCGGTGAATTTATTTTGGTGTGGAGTGTAGGTGAAAAATTCTCTCTGTTTGCAGGACATTTCAGTGTCACCAAAACAAAACTCTGCACCATTTTCTAAGTGCAATATTATTAGTTTGCGCTCAGTTTGGATTTCCACCAGTTGCTTGAAAATCTTCAAAGTTTCATATACTTTATGTTTAGAACTCAAAAAATAAGCAAAATCTTTTTGAGAGATATCATCAATAAATGTCACATAATACTTAGCTCCTGCAATTTGATTTGGACCTCACCGATAATTAGGTATCAATTCTAATAGACCAGAGCATTTGATTTTCGTATCTGTGCGTCTAAATTACTGCTGTGCTTCATTTTCACAAATACAAACAATGCACTTGCTTGTCTGATCTTCTTACTCGTTAAATTTAATACACTTATCCGTAATAAAAATTCATCTTCTTTGATTGTATACTCTACATCCATTTCTATTAAACGCAACTCTACTCCCATTGCTTGAGTAGTCTAGTGGGTAGAGCACTGGCTTGTTGTGTCTGGGGCCCCTGGTTCGAATCCAGGTTCAGGCAAAGGACTGCGTACCGAACTTTGAGTTAACCTAGCTCCGAATTATTACCTGAAATTCAATCAGATGTAAAGGAAGGAAACTAATCACTCCACACTCGTATGCACATTTGTGGTGAAGCTCTATATCAGCTTTAATCCCTAAACCCACCAAAGGTTGTTGTGGGATTACTTTACTTCTTACTATTCCCATTTTTAACCATTTGTGCTACGAAGAGAAAATTTACTTTCAAACCGAGAGCATGTAGCACGTTTTTCACTAGTATGGTGTTTCTTATAATTTTTATCCTTTGGCCGAAAATTCACAATTTTTCATTTTCATATATGAGTTTTTAGTGTTTTTTTTTTTGCTTATGCCCTCAAATTACCACTCAGCTTAGTTAAATCAAGAAGCTCGTGTAGTCTAGTGGCTAGTGTGCTGGCTTTTAGTGTGTGGTTCCTTGGTTCAAATCCGGCGGACCGTACACAGAGTTTTGAATTAACCTAGCTCTAAGTAAATACCTGAGTTAAATCAGAGGTGAAGTGTCGTGGACCTAATAATTCCAGACTAGTCTTCGTAAAAGACAGCTTAACAGAGACATCATCATTTTTTTCAATTTTTGTTAATGAAAACCTTCATAAAACTGCAATTTATTAACCACCTACCCTCGCTCATTGGAAAACACCAGTCAAAACTCAAAAGTAACATACAACGAACCAACAAATTACACTGTCGAAATACATATCAAAATTTTCATCAAAACTCTAAAATATTTTTCATTATTTTCAAAATATTTTCACCAAGTTCAATTTCCATAAAAACGGTAAATTTTATTGATTTTTATGTCACTATTTCGTATCGCCAATATTACTTTTTAATACTTTTATTTCGCAAAACGTAGACCCAAACACATGTCGTCCCGATGAGTTTCGATGCGATAATGGTCAGTGTATACATATTGCTCGGCGATGTAATTATATTTATGACTGTTCTGATTATACTGACGAAAGAGATTGTTGTAAGTAGAACATTCAAACGAAAAATGTCAAGCCGTGTTCAATGTGACATCAGCACACTTCATTCATTTAGCAAATATTTGTGCCAATTCTTCAAATTTCTCATAGATGTCGCATCCGTCATTCGAAAAGTCACATTTTCAAGTAGCTGTCATAACAGTTACATATTATACCAATTCTTTTCGAATTGGTTCACGTAATTGTTGGTATGTGGTTGACTTCATGAGAAATCATAGTTTTAGTGTATTAAACACCATCGATTACACTTGTCTTCATACATTCTTTATTTTCATACAAACAAAAAAACATGTGATCATGTTAAATGAAATAGTAATTACTCAAATAGTAAGTACTATTATATGGAAAAAAAAACGCATTAAATTTTTTAAAAACGCATCACATAAACCACGTTATAACATTACCTTTAGCTATTCAATTAATTTTGAATAGTTGACATTTTTAATAATTTCATTATTTGTACTATAGACTTTATAAAGACTCAATTATTTTATTTGAACTGCTACAAATATAATTTAGTTCTTGGGATTTTTTCAAATCTTATAAAACTTACAGTTGTTTTAGGAGCAGTTAAATTAAATTAAACCATATATCCCATATCCTCGCAACTAGTGAATTAAAATAAATAAAGTGAGAACAACTACCAAGGTCATCTTTATATTATTTTTAAAATATCTATTATATTTTTTGCTTCATTTTACAAGATACTGTGCATTTATTATCATTAAAACAGCTCCGCTTTGTTTGACAGTTCTTTTGTATCAGTGCTTCTTGCTTCACAATTAATATCTTAACTCCATTAATTTTTAATGTGCTATCATATATATACATACATATTCAATCATTTTAATTTTCTGACGCATGTCAGCTTTGACAATTTAAAATTAATTAATCAAATCATTTTCAATATTTTGATCAATTAACAAAACCGCAAAGCTACAAGACGAGCATGTGATGCATACCATGAATTTGCAT
This sequence comes from Nemotelus pantherinus, assembly GCA_963978885.1. Classification (NCBI taxonomy): domain Eukaryota; kingdom Metazoa; phylum Arthropoda; class Insecta; order Diptera; family Stratiomyidae; genus Nemotelus; species Nemotelus pantherinus. The sequence goes on along the minus strand of OZ022263.1, from coordinate 223,906,721 downwards.
GTATTAGTGGTGAATGTATACCAAAACAACAACATTGTGATGGATCGAATCAATGTCTCGATGGATCCGATGAAATGAATTGTATTACGCCACCGAGAAAACCGCATCAACCTTCATTTTTACCTCGGCTAGGTATTCATAATTATTAATTTTCTAATTTTTTTATTTATTCAAAATTGTTCTATAAATATTACAAATATTATTTTTGTACGTATGGTTCTTTTTATTTTTATTTATTTTTTTAATTTAGTGTACATTTTCTATTGAATTGAATTTTTTATTTTAGATTTTATTTATTTACTCTCATCAGTCAAAATAAAAAAATATCCATGTTTTAAAGAAAATTGGCTTAAATCGTTTTTGCTTCAATTTTAGTTTTATTTTATTTTATGCTTATTATTTTTGAATAGTATATGCTTAGCTAAAAATTAATTTGAACTATTTTAGTTTTTATTTCCTTTATAAATGTTCCTTTATAATTCCACTTAATTAATCTAATAGATTTAACAAACAATTTTTATTTATTTCAAATCATTTCATTCCATATTCTCTCATTAATTTCATTCATTTTCTTTCAATTTATTTCATCTTATCATGTTTCGTATTTATCGCATATAGAAACAAATTGCACTTCTGATGAATTCGCATGCTTCAATGGAGAGTGCATACATAAAACAACTGTATGTGATTCGGTAGCGGATTGTTCGCATGGTGAAGATGAAAATGATCAATTGTGTAAATGTGCTGAAACGGAGGTGAGTTTCATACAACAACAAAATATAAATGCAAAATCCACAATTTCGTGTTACCGTCATGCAATCGATCATAAATTCATCGAAAATATTGAATAACATTGAAAAATTGAATGGAAAATAAATGTTTAAGCAATTTTTGGTTTTATTTGTCAATTCTATTAAATAATTATTTTATTTAATCTTTATTTATCGAAAAAATGGTCATTAAAGTATTGGAAAATGGAAGATGTTAATTGAAAAATATAAACCATTCGAATTTTTTTAGTGGAATAAAATAACTTATCATTCTAATTTGGCTTTTGTTTTCAATCAAAAAAAAAGATGAAATGATTAAAATAAAAGATTTCAAAAAAATTCAAAATTGACTGGTTTAAAGCCTGCAATACCACTCAAGAGGAATTGACTATTCCAAAAATTAATTTCAGTCTATAGAAACTGAATTTTCAATGTTATTTCAACATTTTCAATTATTAATCGAATTTTTATGGTCGCTAGTTGAAAAAAAGGCAAAAACGATTTCAATCATTTAACGAGAGAAACAAAACATCAAAATTTAAAAATTCTAGTTTAAATGTTTGCGTGGCGGTGGATGCATACAAAAGCCATTAGTCTGCGATCGGGTTAATCATTGTTACGATGGTAGTGACGAATCAGATTGCCGTAAGTATAATTCTATTTCATAATTTAATTTTGCATGAAAAAAAATAATCAACATATTTTATTAATATCTTTATCTATAATTTTTCATTTCATTATCTTTTCTTTTATTTAAGTTGAATGCTATTGGCACATGACTTATATATTTATTAACAAAATCATAATTTCTTATATAAATTTATTCAGTTTTGGGTGCTTTTAATTTACGGAAAATATCAGTGAATTAAATTGAACTCTATATTTTTCTATAGATTTTGTTTGAACTAGTGATACTATTGGAGGCTTGAATAAGTTCTTACTGCTTTTCCGTGAAAATAATTTCTTTATCTAAAAAATAGCAAAGAACATGTCATTGAAAGTATTTTCCATCGCTAGCTATTACTTTCTCCCATCTATCTGGCATCATAAGAATTTATTGTCGAAAAAATGACCTATCCTCACCCACCCTCAAGTCAACACACTTTAGGCATCTTCATAAGACTGATCAGGCCATGAGTCACAGACCGAAACAAGTTGCAAGTGAAAGGTGCATTGTCCGATGCATACTGCTGATGGGATAGGACTTCCCATTTGAGCTTTTTCTAGTAAGTTTCGGCCAGTTTAGGAACATGTGGCCGAGTATTGTCACATTGCAAAATTACTTTGTCGTATCTCTGCAGGTGACCCCTAGCATTGCGATCTCTTGGGGCTCTTGTGCTTTCTCAGCGCTATGTCTTATAGGGTATCCAGATTCATTGTAAACTTGGATGTGCCCCTGGACAGGACTTTTTTAATGTCCCAGGTGGAGAAAAGAACCAAGCTGATCTAATCTTCTTCTCGCTAGTGGTGGACCATGTGGGAGAAGATGTTCTACCCGCTCTATCATTCTCCGCAGTATCTAAAACAGCCATCAGGCTCCTTGCGTATCCTTTGGAGGTACTTTTTGCAAAGAAGCTGGCCGGCTAAAGTTCCATATATGCCACTTTTACGGGGAGTCACTGCTTCTTTTGCGCCTTTTGTCTTCTTCGTATGCAAGAGTGATTATACCGTTCCTGTTTAGGGAAGAAACAAAGAGGATCAACAACCGGTAGGATCATACCATAGGATATAATACTCCTCCTTGCAGACATCCCTTCCTAATGTTTGCCATTAGCTTGGCTTCCCCCAGCTCCGCGAAAACACCCTCATATCTGAATAAATGACTCGCCTATTTCACTACCTCTTGGAGAGCTTTTCGCATGTGGAGTACTTGGCGTAGCTGCTTCCATAAGACAAAAAAAGGTCACTCCGTATTTATAGTCCGATTAACTTCTCCATTGTCTTTAATATGAAGTATGTGAAGCTGATTGGCCGGTATGATTCTCGAAGGTCAGCCTGTTTGTTACCACCTTAAAAATGAGCACTATTCGCGCCAACCTCCACGATTCTGGTATGTAGCTGAGTTTCAAGCTCGTGCTCGCTTCAAAATATTTGCTAGGATGGCTGTCAGTTTTCTTGTGGTGCTTTCTAGCAAAGCGGTTATGATTTCGTTTGGTCCTGATGATTTAAAGGTTTTGAAGGAGCTAATTGATCATTCAACCTTTTCATACGAGTTGATTTGATTAATGAGTGGAGCGTTCTCAGAGCGTTCGTCTTCCTCCTCAGACTCACTCCGTTTACTAATTGTGTCATAACTGTTAATTGTGCACCAAAACGAAGCGTGTTTTTAGCGTGTTTTTTTTTAAATTCGAAGTAGTATTATTATTGGTGGTCTTTGGACAGAGTTTTCTGTATCCGTGCAGTCTCTGGGGCGCTGTTTAGACTTTCACTGAAGGCATTCTAAGCACTTCGTTTGGACTTCTTTAGCTCTTTATTGTATTTTGAGTACTTCTTTTTATATGTTTCGCAGTTCGGTGTGTTTTTGGCCCTGTTAAACTCTGTTGTCGGATCTCTTTCGAGATTTTCTTACTTACTTTTCCATCATGACCCTCCTTTTGGGGGCACTAGTTTTTGTGGGACAGTTGTCATGGTAGGACTCGTAGATTGTCCTGATGACTTTGCCCACTGTGTCCTCTAATCCCATGTTTGTAGTTTGATTTGGATGAAAGTCGACTATAAAGCAATTTAGATAGCGTTCCGAGTCCGTGCACTTTGGTTGTCTGTGCTTGACTCTTTTTACCCTATATTTTCCTAATCCGAAGGTTATGTGTCTATAATCAGAAAAAGAAGCCCCTTTTAAGACATTCCACACACTAATGTGAGGTCTGATACCATTTGCCTGTTGTCAGAATCGCTGGCATCTTGCGTTAATTAGCTTCAGCTAAATTCCTGGTTAGGAAGAATTCTAAAATTGATTCACCTGTAGCGCTGGCATCAATGCCTCCCCACGCCATGTGATGTACGTTCGCGCTACAGCCAATTCTTAGCATTTGGTTCTCTCTTCTACTATATTGGTCTACCAGTATTTTCATGTTGTTACTTGGGGCTTGATCCTCATTCCCGGGGAAGTAGACTCAGACAAATATCGCCTGTACTATCCGTTTCTCAATTGGAACCTGTGCTTGAGCTGCCACTTTGTGCCTGTGGGTGTAGTATGGAATTAGAAGAAAGTAAATATTTGTGTTAATTGCTATCGCCATCCTCAGATATTCTTCTCCACCTACACCATACGTTTTCCAAGACTTAAAATTGAAGTCTTTATTTTGGTACTCCACGAACGTGATTGTAGGTGATGCTAAGAAAGCGAAGGGAAATGTCTTTCTCTATCACTGCTAGCAGTCTTTCCTGAATGGCATTCTGTGCCTAATCCATTTGGCCGGTTCTAGCAAGTCCTACTGGAGAATCTTTTGGCATGATCGCCATTTCAATATCATGTTAGGCTCTGCTATATGTAAGCTTCCGTTGCTTTTTCCTGGGTTGAGAATGTTTCAGATGTTTTGTTGCCTGATCTGTGCCCCTTGTCTTCTTCGGCGGTCTGTCCTCTCCAGTATCACTTTTGTGTCTAGGTCTTTTCATATCGGCTTCTGGAGCCATTGATAGGAGTGTTTTTTCTCTGGCCTCTTCTTTGTACATGCCGTTCTTTATTCGTTTTCTGGCTGCATCGCCCATGCCCTTCGTTTTTGAAGCCCACTTTGGCAACTCTTTCGAAGCATGTCGGTGCTTCATCCTTTGGAAGAGTTTTTCTGCAATTCTATTTGAGGATCTGCCATCAGATGTAAAAAAGGGGGCTTAAAAAGTCTATGCCACCTTCCTCCCTTTTGGTTTGTCTTTTACCAAATGGAATTTCGGCGAGGATTCTTGATCCTTATCTTCTTCACCCTTTTCTTGTGGTGTCGGGGTTTGCTTTGCACCTCTCTCTTTTTTTTTTGTATTTCTCCGGCCTCTGGTTCTTTTCGTCCGGTTTTTAGATCCGCCATGGGATTTCGGCCTTGATTGATTCCGTATTCTGATAGCTCATTCACTGGAATGTCATTGTTTGAAGGCTCTAGATCATTTGAGTATGGGGCGCTTCTAAACTAGGTACGATGCAATGCAAAAAAAACGTTTCCTTCTCTACCGTTGGGGCAGCTCTTCATACGTGAAAAACCACGTTCGAAATCTCTCATCGTCATTTCAAGCCACAGTGGAGCTTCATGATTAAGTTGACTGCAGTATTGCCTAACGCGCAAGGACTGAGATTACACTATCTGTCCGGAAACAACAAGAACTTATTTATTATTTTTATCAATGTAATTATGAAATAATGGGAAAAAAACTATAATTTCCAATAATTTCACAATTTAATTTACTGAAATCGACATCTCATTTGAAATTTCAATAAAGCAATTGGCACTAATTTGAAACAATTTTGCATGTTTCTGCGGCTACTTATATGGTTACAATAAATGCTTTTAGAAAATTACTAAATGCATCAAAAAATAATAAATAGTTTGAATGTTTTGTGATAATACGAGTGATTGTTGGGTGAAATTATATTGTGTTCATATATTTTTTTAAAAGATTTCTGGGTGTTTTCTTGCAAGGGATCAATCACATGGGCTCAATTTTCTGAGATAATCCTTTCAATATAAATGTACACATAGTACGATCTAGAAGTTGGTAATAAGATATGTTTGGGGGAAAAATTTCCGAACAAATAATACAACGAACATTTTTGCCAAACACGAATATTCCCACGAAATTCGAATATGTAAATTACCTAATACCATCAACAAACCCAAAATTATACATTTTCTTACAAATCTGCTTGAAATTTCAAATTCAGTTTGGATTTAGTTTCATTGTGTAATTTTAATTTTTGATTTTTGTTAACCAGATTCGTTTCAAATTTCATTGGTTAATTTAATTTTTCATGGCGAAATAAAGTCTGAAAATAAAACAATTGCAAATCGATACACCTAGCCTAATCATATTTATAGCAATATCAAATCAAACGGATTCACTACTGCGTAATCAATGTCCCGTGGATGGTCAATATCGTTGTAAAGATGGAACATGTATTGCAAATACGAAACGATGTAACGGAATTGATGATTGTCCTGATAATTCTGATGAAGATAATTGTCCACCAAACTTAAATTATGATTATGATGATGGTAGCTATTATTTTGTGTATACTGAATTTAAGATTTAAATTCCTTTTGAGATGGTTTTCTATGTTTTTTATATTTCTCTTAGTTCTTCATCTATGTTCTTTCTTTTTTTTCTATACATTCATCGATTTCTGGTGATCGGTTTGTGTGAAAGAAACGAGATGATGATAGAGTGATGAATGAATGATTGCGACAGGTGTCGGAGTATAAAGGAAAATAAAATGAAAGTTAGTCTTGAAATAAAGAAGCTTTTTTCATACGGGTACTAACAGTGTTTTTATTTATTTTTTTTTATTTTTCTAATCAAAGAAAAAATAATTCAGCTCAAAAACAAATAGCTTCGCAGAAATTCAACGTATTTGAAAACTCAACACTAGATAAGACTTTAAAATCACCCTCCGACACCAACAATTCGATAAAATATATAGCTCAGAAGTATGCTTGTAGTTGCATGAAATAGTCAATGTGACGTAAGCGTACCTCCTCGAACTCTTCACTGGAATAATTTTATTCTGTATTTTCTTCTTTGGTTTGCTCTATTATTGTTGACATCTTTTTTGGATTAAGTTAGCATCACTTAACGAGGATGAACAATCGTTTTAATCAATGAAGAAAAAAAATTAAAATAAAACAAATAAATTTAAAAATGTACAACAAGTGAACAAATTTTGATCAAAATTGAAAGCTACTTAGATGTTAAAAGAAGTGTTGCAGAATATTAACTCACTTATCTGGTCTGCTTCGTAATTTCAATTCTCTCAACTTGGGGTCTACCACCATTAACATTAACAATGGCGCAAAAATTGGTAGTCCGGTCAATGCCTGCCGCAGAAGAGAATTTCAAACGTCCTCGTCGTCTAGCTTAATATCCTCAGCGTTTCTTCACTCCAGCGAAGATAGAGCCTGCCTTCGCATCTCTTTTCAATAATCTAGCCCTCATAGACTTTCCGAACTGGATTTTCCTCGCTCATGCAAGCTTAGTGTCCGCAACCGATTGAACTTAATCTTTGCATTATATTTCGTTGTCATATAGACGGCAGCATTGCCCTCACCGGAGAATCCTCGGAAAATCGAATAAGAGCTCACAATTTTTCTCGATAAGAACGCACGTTTCCGAAGAGTACAAGCAAACCAAAGGAGCAAAAATGCCCTTCATAGGTCCTTCTCCGTACTGGGGTTTCACAAACGCAGATACGGAAAAGGAAATTAAAACATGGACCAAAAAAAAAGATCGAAGACTACTGGCTTAATATTGAGAGTTTAAAACACTCAAAAAATACCTTGGCTTCGATAATAAAAGAGCAAAAGAAGCAGTTGCTCTCTGCAAAAGTGGCATAAGAGCCCTATGCGGAGCATTGACAGGACACCTTCCATGCAAAAAGTACCTTCACAGGATAGGTGATGAGCAGGACGACCGCTACAGATACTGTGGGGAAACGCCAGATTGTATAGAACATCTGCTCACAGTCTGTCCAGCACTAGCGAGAAGAAAATTTGCGCTACTTGGCTCTGCTCTTCTTTCCATCAGGGACATTACAAATGTCCCGTCAAGGAACATATACAGGTTCATTGGAAGCCTGGACATCCTATAGGACAGAACGCAGAGGAGGCACAATAGACCCAAGAGGTCGCAGTGCTAGGGTCCCTCTGGACCCACTCCAGGCTATCATCAGCATGGTCTTTTTAACAGAAGCTTAGACGATTTGTAGAGACTTGAACGGATAGTTTTGATAGACGTGCGCGATTCAATATACCGGCAGTATATGTAGTTTCCACTGTGGCTGCCTTCACAATTAGCATATTATTTCATACATATTTGATCATTTTTTATGATACGAAAATATCAAAAAATTAGACAAACGATTTATAAGTAGTTGTACACAAGCTCAAGATAGCCACGATAATAATTGAAACCTGTTGTTTTTCGGAGTAGACGATTTATTTATAGATTTTATAATTTATATACCTTACCTCAGGCGCGCTTTCATTGATTCACTTGTTTATGTAGTCTAATCTCTTCAATAAGATCTTGTCCTAGAAACTAAACTCACTATAATTTAAACCGTAAGAGCATTTGACCAGTAACACCATCTGAAGCAGAATAAATAAATAAATAAATAAAAATAAATTCTTTAAATACTTCAAAGTGATGCTAGCTTATTTAATCCTTTCCCATTTCGAAACTCACATCAACATTCAAAACTCAAGATTTGATTTTATAAAATTATTTTCACACCATTATAATTATCATATTTTTCCATTTATTTTTTTTCATTCACATATGTACAAACACATACACATGCACATCTACCCATTCATGTATTGTAGAAACGTTAGAAGTGGATACAAGTAATTGTGCACATGATGAATTTGAATGCGATAATTCGACATGTATATTACAAGAGCTACGTTGTAATGGTTTCCCTGATTGTTTAGATGAAACCGATGAATTAGATTGTCCCCCGTTAGAAGGTAAAAAAAAACTTGTGTCAATAATATCATGAAGATCAAAAATGGATCTTTGAAGTATACTAAAAACGTTAATGGTTTGGTATGTTTGACACTAATTAACTTTCCAGTAGTAATTGATTAATATAATTAGAGGACTTATATTTATCTTTATCAAGATTTATCTTCATCAGATGAAAATTAGGTCTTATAGAGAGATTTATATTTACGAAGCTCATCGCAGAAATTAAAACAAAACCTTTTAATATAGACTTAAAAATAATAAAAATAATAGTAATAATAATTATTAGTATCGCAAGAAAATAATTTTTAACATACTTTTTAAAAATTCCATTGTACAAAAACAGAAAAATGCAGTGTGTTTTAACAACAGTTTTTCCGCATTTTTGACGTAGAAAAAAATCGGATTCACGCAAAGAAAAAATTCTAAAAATAAATATAAGTCCTCATATTTTTATAAATAAAAATTCCCAGAGTATCTAAAAAAAATTGTGAATGAATCTCTTTTGTAAGTCAATAATTTTGAATCATTTGGTCTGTATATATATCTTTCTCGAACATTTTTGGCTTTCTTTCACAACTTTCCTCTCACATCCGCTTAGTCCCTTTGTAAATTTTCTCTGAAAAAAAATCAATGAAAATTCTGCTCTTTTTCTCAATAAATAACGCTTCTAGTGATACTACTCCACTCCGATGCAAACCAAAATGACGAACACTTTAAATTTAAGCGTTTTGTTACTTTTTCCCCAGACCTTGATTATTCTAATTTTGATATTTTGGTTTATTGCATTTTTTTTAAGCAATATGATCTTAGAATTAAAATTATTAGTTATTGTTTTTAAATATTTTTTTCACACTGGCTGTAATTTAAATTCGCTTTTATCTGACCCCCAAGCAATTGTTTTTCAATTGAAAACAAATTTCAAGCTTTTTTATTGATTACCTTTAATTTTTTATTGATTAATTTAATTATCGAACCTTGAATTCCAATTCAGAATCCGATTGTGCATCCGACGAATTCCAGTGTGATTTTGGTATTTGTATACCGATCGATGAAAAATGCAATGGCGTACAGAATTGTGCCGATAATACAGATGAAATGAATTGTACAAGCTGTTCAATTGATTCATTCCAGTAAGATATAATTTCAGTAGTTTTTATTTTTTTTTTTAAGCAGAAAATTTAATTATAAAAATTTATTAATTTTGATTATTTTAATTTCGGAATGAAAATATCAAGATTTAAAATTAAAATATTTATTTCCAAATATCCAATATTGAACGGGAGATAAATTTAACGTACAAATGGTGGCTTAATATCAAAATGGAACAAGTTAAAGGAAAAAATTAGTTATCGAAACAGGTTTACGCATGTTTCATGTAAATTAAAGGTGCACAGTAAAAAAATAAAATATTCACATTTTCTGTTTACTATTTTATAATATTAAAATTAACGAAATTCCTACAAATCAATCAATTTAAAAGATTTAATGGAACATAATCAGAAATTCATTCTTAAGTTCACGTTTAGAGTTGCCGGATTTTCTCAGAGTTTAGGAGCATATCAATCAATAAATATCAATAAATTTAGGAGTATCTCAAAAACCCATCTCAAATAAAAGTAGGCCAAATCGCGAAGCATTACACTTTTTTTTTTATTCCAACAAAAACGATGATTCCTCGGTCGCAGTCTTAGCTTGAATTTCATATATTTTAGCATTGAATATACTGAGCCTTTTTTAAGATCATCATTATTTATGGCGTGACAAACAAAATCAGGCGCCAGCCGCCAGGATTCCTACAATCATCACGGATCTGCGACGTCATATGTCAGTTTTTTACTACCTGCAACGATCTGCTATTAGTTTCTATCGAGTCTTCCCTTCGTTTTCTCCGTTTTTCTACTGGACGCTTCCCTTTTGTTCTACCCTTTGACGTTGTTCTGAATAGCCGGTGGCCTTGCATTCTTTTTACGTGGCCCACCTATTGCAGTTTGCATAACTTTACGTATACAGGTACAGGTGGGTCGCCAAATAATAAATATTGCTCATCGTTGTAACGAAATCTCGACTATGTTCTTCGGTTCACTAGGCCGTAGATTCCTCGGAGCGCTTTGCTTTCAAGGACGTCCACTGCCTTTTTGGAGCCGCTCATTAGGATCCATGCTTCGTCCATGCAGAGTACGAAAGAATAAGATTTTTTGCAGTATTTTTCCACCGCTCGATCGCGTCCTTTTCGACGCCTCTTCTAGTCAAGTTGGCTCCTAGATGTATGGAGTTTTCCACATTTTCAAGGTTGTAGTCACTTAAGATCAATTTTTTTTTTGGCTCTCCTTTGTTTGAGAATTGAATTCAAAACTCATGTGTTTATTGTTTGTTTCGGGTTTTAGGCTCAAAAATGCTCCATTGGCATCTGAGGTCGCGTTATGCTGACTTGAACATTATTGATGCCAGGTAATGTCTTCCAGATGACCTGTTCTAGATCAATATTAATTTTTAAATTGTTCAAAGCTATATTAATTCCATTTTGAAGCTACCCTTGACCTGGGATTCCGTGATCCGCAATGTCCGCAAGTTTCGTTGGGACGACAAAGACAAGGATTATTTTGTACAGGATATTCCAGTCGATATTGTGGTATGCTTGCTCAAAATCTACAAATAGTTAATGTACATCGATGTTCTCTTCCCAGGACTTTTCGAGCACCTGTTTTACTGAGAATATTTGGTCAATCGTAGACTGTCCACTTTGAAAGCCACTGCAATACTCCTCGACAATACTTTCATAGTAGTTTTCTTTCTATAATTTTGAAAAGCACTTTATATGACGTGCACAGCAAAGCGATGCCTCAACAATTTTCACAATTTCAACTTGTCTACCTTTTTGTGTATTGGACATAATATACTCTTTCGCCAATCATCTGGTAACTGATTTTCTGCTACCCTTATTTTGCAAATCAAACAACAAACGATAGATAAAGTTGTGTATATTAGTACTTCCTCAGTTCTGCAGGTATTCATTCCATCTATCCTGGGAGCCTTATTTTTCCTGAGGTCTCGTACTACTGCCTGTATATCATCTATAATAAACGGTGAGTCTGGGACATCTTGTTCAGCTTCCGGAATGCTTACAAATTCGGCAGTTGTACGGGTGGTTCGAATAGCTCCTGGAAGTATTGAAGCCATCTGTTTTTGCCCTTGATTGGATTGCCTATAATGGATTCGTGTACACTTTTGAATAGACTCGGTGGGAGTTTGAATCCCTCTCTTAATTGTTTAATTGAGTCATATGCTGATCTGGCTTTGCTAGATCTTCGTGTTTATGGTTAATCGTTGCGTTCTTTGGCACAAGCTCACTTTACTCGTCGTCAGAGGATGCTGTAATGTTCCGCTTTGGCCCGAATATGTCACTGGATGTATTTTTTAAAGGATCGGTTGCATTTATCAACCTCATCCTAACATTCTGCGTCTTGCCAGTCGTTCCTGTTTTTGCCCCAATTTTAATTCGTTCAAAAAACGTGGGGGGTGCTATTTCGAAATTGAGAAGCATGAATCGAAAACCCCGTTGATTTTTTCAGCACATCCCTTGAGAGAATCCCTTTCTTCAATTATATAAATTTTCTCATTGATTTTTTATAGCTTTGAATGGTTTGTAGGTAAAATTATGCACTTGAAAAGGTAGGTCTCCAAATTTCGATCGCCTATGGCTTAAACCAATTTAATTTCATGAATAAAATCAAAGATATTTTATTTTATATCGTCTTCCACACAATTATTCCGAATTTAGTTCCAAATTCGATCAATAGAGTCAACTGGTTTCGACATCCTTATTTTCAATTTCAAATACATTTGGAGTACTATCAAAACTGTTAATTTCAAATTTTTTTTCTAAATCTCCATTTGCTCACTGAAAAAATCAGCATCAGCAGATTGAAAAAATAGCTTGAATAGTTCACTCCTATTTTTCTCAAACGAAATTCGAGTTGTGACAACATTTTTAACTGTAGCTTTCATTCTAACTCGGAAAGAATTAAAAGCAGCCCAAATTATAGAAGTAGTGATTTTATAATTTTTGGTAGCCCAAATTACCACAATTCGCCCAATTTGATTAATTATAAGTAATCAGTTAGTAATTCCTTTTGCTTAGCTGCGTTTAGCCAATTTGGCATTGCCTTCACCATTTTGTTGCAGAAGGAAGGCTCAATTCTACCCCATTCTTCGTTTTTAATTCATTTCTATTAGAAACAGAATATTTTTTTCAATTTTCCCGCTATTTAACTCGATAAACGCTCGGTAGCATTTAGACCAGGCGACTCAGGTCGTTTTTTTAATGTATGGGGGCAATTATAAAAGAGCCAATTTCTTACATTGCAAGCTTTATGGCTGGGATTATTTTCCTGATAAAAAATAAAAATTATTATCTCCAATTTCTTTTCAATTCGTCCTTAAGATATTCGAATACAATATCTAGTCTGTTATCCCTTCAATTCACAAGTTTATCAGCTGATTTAGAATCCCACACTAGCAGGGAAACTCCACCGTGTTTAATCCTTGGCCGTATATTTTTTCTTCGAGTTTTTCATCGACTCTTTCCAATACATATGATATGCTATTCTATCTTAATGCATTGAATTTGCTTTCACCGCTGGTTAAAAGTTGCTGTCAAAACGAAAATTCTTTTCTTCGTACATTTGAGCAAAGTCGATCCTTTTTCGATTATCCTTACTGACTAAAGGCTTTTTTCGTGCAAATCCTACCGTTCAAACGATGCTTCCACAAAACCATCCTTAGGGTTTCAGTTTTTTTCCAATATATTTTTCTACTTCATTGTCTTTGTCTTTTCTTCATTGTCTTGATTAGGAGAACTTAGTTGGATTTATTTTATTTTTCGAACTTTATTAAGTTAAATATGGTTTTGGGAGCCAATCAACTATTTCAGTGATTTCGCGCACAGTTTTACCAGTTTGAGAGTACCGAATTATGGCTCTTTTAAATTGAACTAAAGTTTGAGGTCGTTTTGGTGCCATATTGCAACCAATATCATTTCAACTTAGGTTATGTGCAACAAGTGATGAACCCTTCCTGTGGATTCTCTACACCGTTTGATTTACACAAGAGAAGCTAGCTACAGTTCTTTTAGGCAATGCAATTCATATTAATGATATATTCCATTTTATCTTTGTCGTCAATTTGAAAGAAATTTTGCATATTTATTTGTTTCAACTATGTACAATTTATTAAATAAAACCCCAAAAATATATTACAATTTTTTCATGGATATCATTCTTCTATTACTTTTTTATTTTTTTATTTCTTGAAAGTATAGTTGTTCCATTTTGACTTTGATACACTGTATATCGTCACAATAAACATTTGATTTCATTCAAACGAAAAAATAATATCAATTCTATTATATTTTCGAAAATTCTCTAATGATATTATTTTAATTTCATTGAATAAATATTTAAACCTTTCAATTAAAAATAAGATAATTTACTATAGAAAATATTTCGACTATAATGTTTGGCTTCATTCGAAATTCACTTTCAGTGAAAATTCTTGTCTACTTAAATTCGTTTAATTATTTAATTTCCGGCAATAATTTCGTAGAAATTTTTAGTTTACGCATCAAATTATTCCAATTTCACAATTATTCAAATTAAATTTTTAGTTGTCGTAATAATAATATATGTGTACCTGAAAATCAACGTTGTGACGGACGCAATGATTGTCCCGATGGTAGCGATGAAAGTGATTGTGGTAAGTGTTTCGAAATGCTTTTGACAAAGAATCGTAAAGATCGTTTAAAGATCAAACGAAGAAAAATTATTTCAAATGACTTGTATGAATTCATGCTTGAAATTTAACCTCAAACTGCGAGTGTTCGGTTCGTTTTGTGAAATTTTTTCAATAATTATCTTCAAACTCTTTTGTTTGTCTGCCCTTGTTTCTTAACTTTGCTTGTACGTTTTATGAGAAACATTATCCATAATGACGATAATGGTGTAATATGATCGTTTTGTACTGAATACTAAAATCTGTGAGCGTTGTAACTATTTTCGTTTATTTCTTTCATTTTATGGTAGCTAGTTAGAGAATATTTTCGTTCTCTGAGCTATTTTTTTTAAATTTGCGCATGTTTTCAACCCTATTTCCACCCAAAATTCAATTAATTTGTTTTCCTCTAAAATTGCAGTATTTTATCTTTAGTTACGCCCTTGAAATTAAGTATTTTTCAAATAAACTGAAATTGATTGCTCCCTCAGATTCATATTTAAAACACTAGATCTCAATTTTCTTGATTTACTTTAATACCAGCAACTATCTTTTTGTCAATATTTTTTTATATATTTATTTTTATATTTTGATCCTACTCATTTAAAACTTTCTTTGAAATTCATTATTTTTTCACAATTGAAAATTGCATATTATCTGATTGCTCTTTTGCAATATTGCCATAGTCTCTTATGTACACAAGCATTTCATCTTGGTTCTTTTTTTTAATAATAATTATTATACTTAGTTCTTTGCCCGGCTGATCAATTCCGATGCACCGATGGTGTGTGCTTAGACCGGAAACGTGTTTGTGATGGTCGAGCACAGTGTGCTGATGGGTCAGATGAAGCTGATTGTCCTGATTATGGTAAAACATGACAAATAGGTTTTTTTTAGTTTGATTGTTTGGTAGTTTCTTGGATGAAAATATCGTATAGTAGAATACTTTAATACTGTAATATCGTATGGTAGAATATATTAGAGTATATAAATAATATTATAAGGTAGAATATATTAGAGTATTCATAAATAATATCGTCTGGAAGAAATTCTAATATAAAGTAGATTCTAACTGTCGGGCTATTATTGAACAATATTCTTTTAGCTGAGTACGCTAGCGCTAAAATAAATACTACCAGCGGTTTGCTTCGGATCAATTGCATTCACAGAGGCAGATTTTGGTGGAATGGATTTTAATTGCATTATTAATAATAACAGCCTTGCGTTTAAGTTGATATTTTGTGAATCGATATCGATTTATATTCAGCATAAGATGATTCAGATTCCCTCGTCAAAGGTCGCATGGCAAAAGAAAACTACACTTTTTCACTTTCTGTTTTTATTCATTTTTTCCTATATAGTTCCCTTTTACCTCTTTTCGGCTCTTTTCTTATTGTCTGCTCTATTTCTGTTACCCTCTTTTCGGCCAATACACAGTCCAACTACTGTCCGTAAAGAATATAATTGAAGGTGTGCATATTTGGTATTCTTGCTAGAACACTCTAAAAATAAACAGTCTAATTATCTGTGGCCTGTATATATGAGGCCTCTGATCCTCCAGTATGGTTTCCTTTCTGGACGCTCTACTGTAGACGTACTTACACATCTTACTGAGTGATGGAACCGTTCTCTCCTTAGCTTTTTGCTCTCGAAATAAGAGCAAAAAGCTTGATATTTCGAGGGCATTTGACAGATTCTCGCACCGAGCTCTGCTATCCAAGCCTTGAGTCTTCATCCCGTCCTTGTCAAGTGGATTGAAAATTTGTTCGTGGGAATTCATAGAAAAATTTAAAGTTTTTTCGTAGATCGTACCTTCCAAGTTATTCTGAATGGACTCAAATCCTGTGTCCACACTACCAACTACGGGGTGCCACAAGGTACTGTTCTTTCACCAACACTCTAGTTTTTGTTTACAAATGATATGCTTTCCTTCCTCAATTTTGTCTTCTTTCCTTCAAGCCATACCCTCCATCTGCTAGTCACACTATTTTCATCGATGTTGTATGCATTTCCAAATCACTCTCGCCGAACCTTCCAGGACTTAAGATCTGCAGCAAACTTAGGTAGACCGGCCACACTTCCCAAATTGCGAAAAATTCCATAAAATGTCTGGGTTTTCTGCAGCGAGGCAAAAAATACTTTACTCCATTAGAAATAGCGCACATCTACAAAACTTTTATAAGAGCAACACTTATGTATAACTCCCATATATGGGCTGGGGTGGACCGCACTGATTTAGGGCAGTTAAACAAAGTCCAACACAAAGCTTTTAAGCTGATTGGCGATAAAACCATTACCTGACTTACTGAATCCCTTAAATATCAACCTTTCTCTTCTTTATCGCCGTTATTATGGACATCATTCTTACAAAATATCAAGTCTCTCCCAAAATATCAAGTCTGTACTCTGTACAACGTTTCTTCCATCTCTTGCCTTAACTTTCCTTCTCTCAAGGCTGTGCTATAACATAATAGGGCACTCCCTGAGCATTGGCATCATCATTTTACCTCAAAGCGATAGCGAGACCAGAAAAACGGAAGAAATACATGGAGATGGTCTGAAGAACTCCAGCTGTAGCTCTTCTTGGTAACACGATTGTTCTAAATTGAGCAGCAAATGCAACATTGTATTCTTCACGCTACTTTGGTCTTCTTAAGCCTGTTCTTTACCCGTTTCATCATTTGGAAATAGAAACGTTTCCGAATTGATGCCAACCAATGCATCAAAGCCTCCCTTAGTCGTGATATCAAAGCTGATCAACAAATGGATTCCAACAAAACATATTTCCGGCACTCTAGTTGCAACTCCGCTAACGTTAATCGTTTTCTTATGTGAGCATTGTTTTTTTTTTTTTGAAACCTATGCTATACCACACGATGATTGCTGGTACAAACAAGAGTCACTTCTTAATCGATCCGCTTGCTTTTCACGAATGCTCATTTTTCCGCAAATTTAAAGTTAAAAAAATCCTCGAAATTTTCTCATGCTTTGCAAACGCAAAAAAACCCACTTCTGACACCAATTGTTGTATTTTCGCCAAAACAATTTTCTAGAGCTCGTTGCCTTTGAAACTAAATACATGTTTATTTTAATTAAAACGTTCGCGTACATGATACACTGACAACAAATAATTTGCTGTTCTTCTGTTGATTCACTAGTTCTTACTGGCTGCCTTATTTTATTGTGGGACTATTTACCTGCGCCTGTTTAATATCGCGATTAGTCCAGGCAACAAACGAATATTCTAGTATCCGCTAATTTTTTTCGCTCGATCTTGTTCGGATGGATGGCTCTAGATCCTTCTAGCTGATACAAGTGTAACATGCAAAAATATTCCTGTTGTTTTTGTCTGACCTCATCAATCAAATACCGTTTTATCTATCATCAAACTTACATATATTTATAGACAAAACCGCATTCTAAACTAATTCACCTATTTTAATTTCATTGACTTTTTGTTTGCTCTGACTATACCTGCAGATAGATTCAAGTTTGTCTACTAGGTTTTCAAATCCTCTTTTCGAAAGGGTATTGTCTGCGATTTGAACTGTGTTTTGTGCGTCCTTTTTGTCGAGCAGTTTCATTCGTCTTCACAGATTTTTTTGAATAAAAACGCAATAGTAAAATTAACATTAAATTGTGTAAGAAAAGCATGAACTCATTTCTAATTGATTATTTAATCATTAATATTTCATCTTTATTATTATTAGCATGAATATTTAATTTAATTAAAACAATTTTTTAACTCAATTATATCACCAATTATATATATATATACTCATAAATTATTATAATGGTTTATTCTACTAATTTTTTTTTTCTATTTTAACAATTTCACGAAATTCACACCAAAAAAAAACTCACCTATCATAATCACTCACACACACTGAAATATTATATGTATAACCTCAAACAATCAATTGGATTGAAAATCTTCAGTTTCAACATCTAACAAATGCCATCATGATCAATGGCTATGTAAATCTGGTGAGTGTATTAACAAAGATTTTCTGTGTGACGGATTTGAAGACTGTGTTGATGGATCCGATGAAAATTCATTAACATGTGATGACGGTAATTAATATTATTATTATTTTATCATTAATTAATCTATTAATATCAGTTCATATATTTATCAGAAATTTTGAATCGTATTTTTTAATTGAATTAATTTTTGTTTTAATAATTATTATTGGGAAGAAATGTTCTTGCATCTTTTTGATTGGTGTTTCTGACTTACGTTTTTAGTGTGTTTCGATGACTGAAATATTTTCATAATCGTTAATACTTTAAACTGAAATTTATTTGTGGATTTGTATTGTAATTGTGAATTGTTTTTATTGCACTATGAAACCAATAATATTTATTAACATTTCCATTAAGGTAAGATGATCATAGATTAAAATTTATGTAAAATTATTATCTTTGATTTGATTGCTTGAAACATTGATTAATATTATGATTAAAATGACAATCGAATATTTATATTTGATTTCACCACTTGAAGCGTTAAACATAAAATTTTATCGGGTATTGAAATAAATGAAACTTCAAGCAACCAAAATTGAAATCATCTGAATTATATAAGCACAAATTTATCATTGTTGCACAGACTATAGTTAGTGTATATCGAAAGAAGATCTCATCTATTTTATTTATTTTATATCACCTTCAAAATATTGTTTTCATCAAAGATCCGCACATTTTCAAAAACAAGCATGAAATTTATAGCACTGTTGCAAAATATATCAAACTACTATAGTTTTATTGGCTTTAATTTGGTGTCATTTTTAAAGTATATGGAAAATGGAGAACGTGGGAAAAAAAAGTAATGCAAAAAGGGGGGAAATAAACAGATGGATTCGCACGATAACTTTATTATCTTTATTGATCAAATTTGGCATTTGAATGAGGGAACTAAAAAATCGAGTGCTAGTGAATATTTAGTTTGTAATGGGGCATACATATTTTAGATATTCAAGCAATTGACAAGTGAAATTGAATTTAAGAATGTTAAAACATGTTTAGCAGCAAAAACAAAAGAATATAGAATGTTTTTTTAGAATTAGAGAATAGTTCCCAGTATTTATTCGTTATTCTAATCAATTCAGATATTACGAAAATATAAAGGTAAAATTAAAACTTAAGTAATTACAATTCAACGAAAATGAATAAAAAGAAACAGATGAGTCCTTCATGTATCTTCGACTTACACTAGCACTGTCTGTGCAATCAGCAATTTAAAAAGTTTGCTAACATTCCGAACCAAAAAAGCAACAACCAAACATTTGTTTCTGTTCTTTTTACATTTAACTCATCATCTTCAAAAAAACAAAAACAAATAAACTCTCCTGGGACTCGTCAACATCAATTCTGTTAACCTGGACTAATCTCATCATGTCATCAATTGAAACTTGATTTGACAAATGGCATCATCAACATTCTATAACCATCATTTAACCGGCCAACAACCATCGTTTGTACAACAGAAAGTCCCAATACCACGTCGGACGATTGTACATACGATGAATTTTTCTGCGACGAATCATGTCATCCACGATCCGATCTATGCAACGGTGTAGTCGATTGTTTAGATCGTAAGGACGAAGAGAATTGTATTAGTTCAACGCAACCTACGTATCCGGAAAGACCAAAAACACCATATCCATGTCCGGAACTAACATGTCCTGGTAGTGGTAAATGTTTCCGTTATTCGGAAAGATGTGATAAGATACGTGATTGTGATGATGGTTATGATGAAAGCGAATGTAAGTAAATTGGTAATCTTGAATTTTGGTGTTGGTTAGGAAGAGGAAGTTAAAAATGATTGATAAAGATAAAATTATTTAGAATAACATCAGTTTTTTGATTATTTGCACTAGACAAAAAAGATATTACATTTTTATGGAGATTTTAATTGATATCGTGTGTAAAACCGCAAATAATTAATTTATTAATCTACTTAAAATTTCAGAACATTCAACAAGTCTAAAAAATATTAATTTATGTTCCGCTAGGACTCATCGGCGTCAAAACTATTTCTGCCTATTTATTTGTACGTAAACTATTCAATTAGCTAGAGTAGTCTAAACTCTTTTCAGTATCACCCATTTTGGTTTTGTAAATGAAATGACTCTTAGCTAGGTAGACTCGAAATTCAATGTATGAAAATGATTTATCGTTCGTGTCTCGATTTGAACCGCCGACGGCATCAGCAACTACCGCTTTACTCACTGACTTACTCTTGACTCACATTCTCGTCAAAATGAACTGGATTTAGGTCGAAATTTGGCGCTACCTAGTCCAATCAAATAAATTAATTTCATTTCCAAATCATCTTCCAGCTGCTCAAGACTTTATCATTATTCAAGCAAGTAGTCACTTAAAAATTTCGATGCATTATTATCGTTTACTATCCATTTTTTCCTCACTCTCCACAGTCAATTGATGGACCCCGTCTTAAGGGTAGAGAAACGTTGTTTTTTTTAGACTATAAGTCACAGATTTTCGTTATTATGACCAAACTTTCAAACTATTCTTTATAATAACCAATCTTTCAAAATAATTTATCTACTTCCACAACATATTTTACTGATCTCTACCCATTCAACTTTCTCCGTTTTCACTTCTTACTGGTGACTATTTAGTCTTTGATTTTTTAAACCTTGGTGATGAAGAGTGCTTCTGCAGCCTCAATAGCTGTTTTATTTCTGTATAGCATTCTTAATTCCAGGACATATATCCTGTGATAGATTTGGATCGAAATACCAGGAATTGTTTACGAATTTTCGTTGAATTTCTGACTAGTATTAAAACGGATTTTTCACTGTTCATTCGAAAGCAGACATAAGACAACTTTTGTAGAATAACATTTAATATTCAAAAACCGAGATGATTTTTTTCGTAAAAGCCCAATTGACTAGTTAATCGATGACTTTCTGGTGCCAAAATTTTTCTTTTATCTCAGTAATCAGATGATTGGTGGAAAGTTTCTCCTTTTCTCTTAAATAGTCACCAGATTTTCGTGAGGCATATTATATTAGGTTAAACTAGTGATGGGCGATTGCGAGATGTTTTAACAATCGAGATAATCGTAATCGATGCCACAAAACAATCGAGAGAACAATCGAAAGAACAATCGAGAGATCAATCGGTATTCTCGATGGTTCTACTCGATTGTTCGTTTCGATTGTTGGGTTTGATTGCTATACTCGATTGGTAGAGAAGCTGAATTAATTGATTGATGTGGGTATAGCTTTGACCGAGTTTAACCTAGAGCTTGATCACGAGCCGTTGTTGGGGGAATGTGAGTCTTGAGAAAAATTGAGTTATAAGGCAAAAACTTGCTTATACGTACGGATTTTGCTGTTTGAATCAACCTAGTCTTATGAGCAAGCATGCATTTTACAAAAGAAATTTCCCAATTTCTGCAATTGAATTGGTTAGAATCCCGAAAATGGTGTCCTGACCTACATTGATAGCCAGCTAAAAAAACTGAAAAAATCCAGTCTCATGTTTCAAAGGTTTTTCTTTTTTTTTGATTGAGAAATGATGCACCAATTTACTGAGCTAAAAACTGGTTTTACTGAGTTATTCTCTATTCTCAATTCTCAAACGATTTCGGACTAAAACTGATTATGTTTTTTGACCACCACGATTTATTTTTTATTTGTGAAAAATCTTCGATACTAATCTGCAACCAAACTTAAAGAGGTTCAGATTTTTCGATTTAAGCTATTGTCCAATACAAGTATAAACTATCCATGGCGCTTGTTGATTCTGATTGATTAAAATATGATTTTAGGAACTATCAAGTCACAATCAAAAGTAATAAAGTAATTTTTTTCTGGAAACTAACAAAAATCAACGGTTTTACACACGATCATCCAAATAAATTAAAAAAATACTTAATTGTTTTTAATGTGTACCAATTTTTTCCTAGCTTGTAAAAAAAATATTTTAATAAAAAAAACCGACTTTTCCTTTCGAAGCTAGATATATTGAATTTTTCAATATATCTAGCTTCGAAAGGAAACATCGGTTTTTTTATTAAAATAAAAAAATACATTCATACAATATTTAAAAATCAGGGAGAGTATTTTTTTTTATATTTTCATAATTCTAAATTTACGAAAATAATTTCAAACCGTTATTTTCAATATATCGCTTTATAATATTCTATCTTTTTTTTTCTCTTTCGCCTATACAACACAATAAACAACTTGATATCTGAAACCTAAAAACAAATGCCTGTCAACTGATAACTACTTCTCTCGCTTCTATTTGACCTGAAAACAATGCATTAAAAAAATTAAAATTGACATGCCTATCTAGGTCCCTGCAAGGATAGTGAATTTTCATGTAATGATCGCCAGCTATGTATCAATCTAACATTACGCTGTGATGGCTACTACGATTGTAAAGATTTTTCCGATGAACAAAACTGTTTCGGTTAATATCAATGAAATTTATTCTTTTAAATAGTTGTTTTTTTTATATGGATTTAGTATTCAACTTTCCAAATTGTTTTAATTAGGCTAGAAAACGTTTTTTATCAGTTCAAGTTAGTTTTGAATGCTGGAAATTCGATCGAATGATAAATAGAATTAGTTCATTTATTAAAAAGTTCTTTCAAAAACATTATAAAAAATTTCTTTTGAAAAAACTATTTGTAAAAACTTTGAAATTTGAAAATTGTAAATATGTAGTTTATGCAATTGCAATGACTCGTCGTGGAAAGATAAACTAAAATTACAAATAACTACTCTAGATATGTTCAACGATCACCTCGATTTGTTCATAGCCATCAAATGTTTATATATGCATAAAACTCATTTCCATTAATCAATCATCTGTGAAACTATCCTTACTTATATAAGGTCTTCATAAAATAGGAGTTATATTAGTTTTTATTGCATCTTTTATTAATATTCTCGTAGAGTTTGTTCAAAGCTACTGGTAGAGTAGTTTGTCACTGTTTGTGCATGTATATTTTCTCGTCCTTAATAGTCTTGCGAAACTTTAAAAAAACCGTACAGTTAGAACTTTAGGTTTCGCAATGGTATGAAAACAGGTTATGTATTTAATAAGTCTGGGTTTTTAGATTTAACTACAATATTTTAAATAAATTTTAAAACTGTAAATATTCTATAGTTTTAAATATTCAGTTCTGACTAGTGTTGCAAATATGTTTGCGCTCTGATGTGTTCAGTATACAACAACAATTTATATTCCACTGATTTCGACTAAAATTGTGCAATTTTCGAATAGGTTGCTCGGCGTCGCAATTCAAATGCAATGACGGTAGCTGTGTTGATGGCAGCGCTCAATGTAACGGTCGTCGTGATTGTCCAGATGGCTCTGATGAAGTTGGTTGTCCATCAAGACCGGAACCACAACGTTGCTCATATGATGAATGGCAATGCGACAATGGACAATGTATCAATGCCTTCATGCATTGTGATGGACGGCCAGATTGTTCGGACTATTCTGATGAACGAGATTGCGGTAAGGGATTATGATTTGTTTTCGTTTTTCGATTATATGTTCATTAAGACTGAAGCTTGTATCGTTTTCAAAAGGATTTTTGATTTTGAAGTTCATTTGAAACACGGTGGCTAGCAAAAGTATATTTTTTCGACTTAACATGTGAAAAATAATATCAATCGAAAAAATATGCTCAATTGAAAATTTACAGATAAAATAATTAAATGTTATTCAATATGTTATTGTTCACTTCATTTTTTATTTTTTTATCTGTTTTTCAATCCTCAACGCAATGAATCAGTGTCATCTTTGTTGTGAGTTGTGATCGCACACTAAACTTTGTGTTATTCACATAAAAATATTGTATTCGACACAATTATATTTTTTATGTTTATCACCTACATATTTTACCCAAATGATAATATTTAATAGATGTTCTATTTCTTATATATTTTTTTTCTTTTTTATTTAAAATACTTAAATAAAATAATTAAACATCTGTATCCTACGTGAAAAACTTTTATTAACTCAAAATAAAGTTGGTAGAGGTTGCGATCCATTTATGTTTCGATGTGAAAACGGTCCATGTATCCGACACGAACTACGATGTAACGGACACGTTGATTGTCCGTATGATATAAGTGATGAATTAGATTGTCCCGGAATCCGTAAGTGTAAAACAAAGTTTCACCACAAAAAAATTCGAGAATGATTTTTAAATAATTTGTATATTCGAGTTATTTGCTAATTGTATTAGTGTTCTCTTAGAAATTTTAGAGAAAAAAAATGCTAGAAGAATAACTTTAAACTAAAATTCAAGCTAAACATTTCAAAATCGAAAATTCGGCGTAATTTTAGAGTGAATTTATGCACAGCATTTTGATAACCAACGCTAGTGAAACTAACCATAGTGTCTCGAAAATAATTATATTTCCATCAAACGAACATGTTGATGACTGCTGTGGCTTTTTTCGCTTTAGAATAGATTAGAAAATTTTCAAAAAAAAGCATACTCACTAAAAACTTTTTCTCAATCATACAAATTCATTTCAAACAATTTTAGCATTTTATTTAGAACTACGTAGAAAAGTGCAAAAAAAAATATATTTTTTTTTTAATCGAAACGGGAAAGAAGATTGTGATTAACAAATAAATTCAAATAGTGCGTATCTAACAAAACTCAAGACCCATGTTACACTTTTGACGAGCTGCCATTAATCGTGGAAAGATTCACGTTTCAGTGCATAGCCTGCAGATAATTTGTGTGTCAATTGGCCCAATTTAATAAATGGGAAAAACTGTCAAGAAAAGATCAGTCCCAAATTTTTAAATTTCTTTTCTGCAGGATATAGTAAATCATTATTTTTCAACATCATTGCTGTATATAATTTCATATGCATTTCATATTTACTTATTTTTTCTTTTTTTTTTTATCAATATATGTTTGTCACTAAACTCATCGTGGATGCACTGCTGAATCAGTTAATTTTATTTTTTGGATTTTGTTTCTGAAATTTGAATATCGATAGATGATTTAGATTACTGGGCTTAAACATTATAAAACTTATATTAAAGACCTTGTCCTAAAATATTCCATTGAACAACAAATTTATTCGTCCCCTAAATAACTTGTCTTGAACCTGCTAGTGTCCTAAAAATGTTTTCATATTCAACAGACTTTGTCCTAAACTTTACATTGTCCTAAAAATTTATCCATGTCCTATTAGTAAAATAAAGTAATCCCACAACAACCCTCTAGGGAAAGAACCCTCTAGAAACGAGTAGAGAGTCTCATTCTCAAATTTACAATCAACGTCAATGCGAATGTGTAGTAATTATTGTCCTATAAACCTTATCCTAAACTTATCTTTGTCCTAAACTCACTGAGAAATGTGTCCCAAAATTATATGAAAAAGCACGTATCATCTCATGCGTTTACTTGAAATATTCTAAAAAAAATTAGCTTCGATTTCGGTAACTTCGATAAGTCAAAATAATTCACGGCGTGCAGACTTTTCATTTCTTTTAAATTAATTAATTGAACATATTTTACTATGCCTCGTTAACGTAATTCGATTATTCATTGTGACTGAAAAGCATAAAACCAAAAACTTAGGATGGCTTTCAATACTGAGCAATTGTGCTCGTGTCGAGGCTACCTAAGGTTTTTTTTAATGAATCACTGATACTTGAGGAATTTTTAAAAAAGTTTGAACCATGCTCTTGTAGTCAAGTTTCAAGTTTCTCAAGTAAATTAACGCAGTTGGTCCAACGGTTTTCCAACATTTTGATGCCTTTCGAAAAATGTTGTGAAGAAGGTCTTTCAAATAGGCCTCAGTTCCTTCTCCTGAAGCCATCGCTTCAAGTTTGAAAACAACTAATATTTAGTAAGAAAGGCCAATCTAGAGAATATGGAGGGTGGGGAACCAATTCGTAGCGCAAATTATTCAGTTTCACCGTTGCTTTCACTTAAGTGCATTGTCGTAATGAAAGATCACTTTTTTTTTGCCTAATGAGGCCAATTTTTCTTGGTATCCTTGTTCAAACGGCCAAATAATTCAATATAATATTTTCCTGTGATCATTCATTCCTTTTCAAGATAGTCAATGAATATTATTCTATGTGCATCACAAAAAATGCTGATCAAGTGGCTGTTTATCCATACGTTTTTGGGTGCTTTGGTCAGCTTTGGCGCGCTTCTAACCACTCTACTTACTGTTTATTGGGCTGTGGAGTGTAGTAATAGATCTGTATTTTGTCCATCGTTAAGAATCAGTAAAAAAAAATCGTTTCGATCAAGCCGTAACAGCGCCAAACAGCGCTCCAAATCATCAACACGTTGTTGTTTTTGGTCCACTGTGAACAAAGGGGGCACCCATCGTACGTTCAGCTTTTTTATACCCAAATGATAATGCAAGATTGTGCCGATTGAAGCCATCTGATATACCTATAGCTGTCTCGCGCACTTTCATTTTACGGTCATCCAATACGATACAATGGATTTTTATGTTTCCTGGAATGACTGCCACTTTTGGGCGACCTAGAGTTTGTTCTGTACTCGTGCTGGTTCGACCACGTTTAAATTTAGCGAACCAATATTTGACCATATTATCTCACGGAGCAGATGCCCCATAATCTTTATTAAACTTTTCTTTGGTTTCCTTTGCTGTTTCCTTTCTCAAACAAAAGTGTCTTATCAGTGCACGAAATTCGTCTTTATCCATTTTATTAAAACACCAAAAGATGTTGACTTAAAATGGCTGCCAAGCCCAAACTAATTGATACAGGTATATGAAACTTGGCATTTATTCTTTCAAAAGATGACGTTAGCTGGCAAAAATAAATCTTCTTCAATATTTGAGCGACTCTTTGTGTTGGGTAGCTTCCTTATTGAAGCATGTAGTACACTGCAGCACCTATTTTTGCAGCCGTTTTCGGTCCGTTGGTAGAAGTGCTCGGAGCTGCTGTGCCCTTTGAATCATTCTATTTTTGTCCGTCACTTAAGGTCGCTTTATATATTCGGTTCAAGCAAGGAGTGGAAAACAAAGTATTCAGCGCAGCTTACGAACCCGACCCCAGTACCTCTGTAGCCAAAACATCTTGACTCGTAATCTCCTGATTCCTTAAGCTTGACAAGAAATTTTGCAGCAGCATTTCCTAAAAACAGCGGTCAAGCGGAAGGAAACGAATCAAGGCATTTAACGCACACGAAGAAGTTGGGGTTAAGACACATGTAGTACAGAGAGCTGCTTACAACTGAATTCTGCTCACGAAGTCAGTATCCATTGCCGGCCACCAGATTAGACAGCCGTGTGCTAGGACTAACCTTTATATAGCCTTGTAGATTTAGTACGTTAGAGCAGAGCTAAGGCCCTATGCTTCGTCCAGCCTCTTCTTGTTGGCGTAAATCACGCTGCTTGCCCTATTTACTCTCTTCTCTGGATTCACCTTCCAGATGGTCACCTTACTATCTAGAATGAGATTTAAGTACTTTTTGTGCGACTTGGAACGTAATCTGGGGCCGCTCAATTTTAGAAATCTTGCATTTCTTTTTAAGCAATATAAGATCAGTTTCATTGGAGTTGCTCCCAAGTCCTATAGTATCCGCCCACTTATTAACCAGCCCCAAAGCTTTCCATCCTATTTCAAGTTGTGTTTTTGACCCAGCTCTTCAAAAGTAGAGATGGAACTCCCCTTGTGTGAATGTGCATCGGTAAACTTTCCTTGTTATTTGCGCACCTACTCATTCCAGTGATATGATCCTCTGTTCAAACATGCTGTTCATCCTGCTGCACAGGGTAGTGTGGGTACTGGTTGCACAGAAGCTTTGCATAATAGGTGTTGTATGCACATTGTTGAAGGTGCCTTCAATATCCAAAAAGTACTCCACATAATGGAGATATTTTTCTATTTCAAAAACCATCTTGTGAAGAGTCGTCTCAACAGATTTCCCATTTTGGTAAGCTCACCAAAGTTTGAGATGCTAACCTCTCCTCAGTGTGGGAATTGGTTTGTATCCTTTGGAATATGCATTGATTGTTTTTACCTGTTTTGAGTATAAATATAACCTTACTGGTCGTTAGCGGTTCAATCTTTGTAAATTGGTTGAAGCCAAGGATATGGTAAGCATCCCGAATGGACCTGAAGAACTTGAAAGTTTCAATGACCCAGATTAGTTTGTGTGTTTGCCTATTTCCATCACATCATGAAAGCCATTCACCTGCACACGTGTGCTTGTTTGAATGCAGTCATTCAAGCTGCCCGGAAAGTGAGTAGTTAAGAGTATCTTCAACGTTTCCGTGCTATTGTTTGTACATTCTCTATCTGGCTTGCAAAGTAGGCTTGACATGATAAACTGCATAGCAAGCAGTTCTTGGAGCTTCTTTGTCTCTGTCTCAGTGCACGAAATTAGTTTTTATTTTTACCGCAAAGCTCCGCCTGACTTTCTATATCCGTGGTTTTTAGAGCCTTAGAACTTCCTTGTATTCGTCCCAACATTCTCTGCAACCAACTAGTTTGGCTAATTTGAAGAATCCCAAAACTTGTCTTCACCATTTAGTCAGATTTTTGTTTCACCAGGGTGGCTTGGAGTTGCACTTAGGGCAAAATGTAGAACAGAAGCCTGCAAAATCTTCCCTGGGTTCACCTGTGAATGTATTTACTACATTCTCCAGCTCTTGTTCCTGGGGCTACTAAATGGACGAGAATTTCACATTGAACTAAAATTCAAAATGATGCAGAGAATGATGGTCGTTCAAGGACGCTCGCGTTCCCATCAGTTGTTCATTGACTGTAAAGAGTGATGTCTAACACATTTCCGCTCAGAGATTTCCTACGCCTAGGGACCTTTCCCCGATTTGCTTGGATTAAACTATGAATAATGGCAAAACTGAGTTGAGACTCGCCTATTTTGTTGATGTCTTTACTGCCCCAAACAGTGTAATGTATGTTGGCATCCCCTGATACGATTAGTAAATTTGCCATGGCAAGCTCTGTCACCTTTTTCGATAGAGCGATCCTGTCATCCGCAATGTAGACTGATGCTAGCAGCAGCCTAGCTCTTCTTTATTTCGTATCTACAGCTAGATCATCCTTGCTGAAGTTAGAAAGAAGATAAGCGTGATTATTCTTCCTCGCCAGTATGCTACTATTTTGTTTCATATTTCTGCTGTAGGAAACAAAATATTAAAATTCCGTGGCCCCAGTCCAGCAAGAATTCAAGGCTCCTGAACTAGTGCTGCATCAAAGTTTACGTTATACAGCTTCATCCTAGCCTTATCATGATCATCTTAAAAAGAACATTTCAATACAAAAAAAGATGAGTTTGTTGCAGTTATTGCGGACTCCTGGCGGGTTCTTTGAGTGGCTCTTTAATAGTTAGGGATATAAAATAAATTACATTTCCTAAAAGCCATTTTAAATAACTCTTTTGTGTCTAACAAACTGCAAAGTTTTTTTTTCTAAAATATCATAATATTCTATTTTCGGGCATCTATTCACTAAAATGCTGTTCAATCGATTTCCAATGCAAAAGAGCTATTCAATTGACAAATGAATTCAACGAAAAGTATTATGCATAACAAACTGTGTTATTTTAGAGTAATAAAACTTTTTGTACGATAATCGATAGACACATGTAACCTGTTAATTTGGTATGACTTTATAATTATTTTTACTTGTGCTCAGAAAGACTCCGGCAATGACAATATTCTTTCATATATGTAATAAAAGTCTTGCATTTCTTAAACGGACTCATTCTACACTCATTTCATTCATTTAATTTCATTTTTGTCCATCAGAAAAAAAAAATTGAATTCACAAAATAATTTTATCATATTTCTTTTTAAACAAAAACAAAAAATTAAATATTTTAATCAAGTCCTCCCCATGTATTTTCCATAATTCGATTTCTATCTGCTGTTTGGCCTGCTTTTGTTGCTTTTATTTCTATTATCTGTTTACATATTTTCCAGAGTTAGATTGCTTTTGGATTTGTGTTTTGTTGAAAAATTTTCTAATTTTCTGAAAATTGATTTTAAGTTTTATAATAAATTTTTATGAAATATTTTCCAGATCCAACTCCACCACCACCCGGTGTTGATCCACAGCTTAACTTGAAAACATATCCAAATGATCAGATTATCAAAGAAAGTAAGTAATAGTTTTAGTACATAGTTTAAGTATGGATAAGGATTTTGATTGGAAGCTTTTAATTTATACTTATTTAGCTAGTTTTAAGGCGAATTTCAAATTAATTTATTTATGAATATATTTCACTCTTCTTCTCATTTATTCTATTTTGCTTTTATTTTTCAAATTTTTACGTATTTTATCATTGTCATTAGTTTTAATTACTTTTTACTTATTGAGTTTTTTTGTGCATTTAATATTCCCTTTTATTTTTTACCGCGAGTCTTTGTGTTTTATAGTTATTGCTTTATTTCCTTTTTAAGTTATTTGACATTTTCCGAACACATTTATATTCATTAATTATTTTTTTTCAAACACTTATTTTGATTTATTCGTCTTCTTAATTCCTTTTATTTTTCATTTTTGTTTTCTATCATTTTTTCCATGACCGATTTTTTTCATTTGTTTTGTGATTTTTTTTCATTTGCGAGAATTCAATTGTTACTGTAGATCTAACTAAATGAAAATCCGTAACATTTCCTTCTTCAAATCAAAACTATTAATTTTTAATAAAATCAATTAGATAAACTATAAATTCATCAAACTAGAAAATTATTAACAATTTTATAAATATTTTTTTAATAACCATTTCATGCAAATAAAAGGATACATTAGGGAGGGTAAGTTCGAAAGTGCAAATAATAAAGCAACAAATAACAATTATATAAAAGTAGCACAAATGCACCTGGTGATCATATGAATTTGCTAGTTCTTTAATACATATATACTTCGTACTTTCACTGTATTATAAACCAGCCAAAAATATAATCATACAAACATCAAAGGGCATGCCATTTATATCAACCAGTTGTTATTATTCAGTTGATACAAAACCAAACTCTAAGATCCTATTAATTATGCCAGACAAGAAAAACTTGCATAACCTTGTCGAGCGGACCCAAATCTTACCAAGGAGCAGGGTGTGCTTTTCTTATGTTCAGAAAAGATTAATCAAAAAGATTCACGCTAAACGAAAACACCATCAGAACTAACGTAAAACTCCGTAGCGAATTATTAGAAATAGGATATCAGGGCATCTCAACCGAACCGAAATTCAATTAAAATGCCTGCAAAAGGTGTGATGGCAAGTTATCGAGCTGCAAAATAAAAAATAAAGACATGACCTCTAAAGTGTCCCTCGTTCGCATTAGCGGACAACCCTCTAATCTACCTCCGGCGGCTGCCGGTGCTACCTCGAAGCGGCTGGGGAAAGTTCTTGAAAAATGGGGTGGTTTGACTCTAAGAAAAAGGGACGCTACGAGTGTACTCCAGGTATTTTCCCGTTTTTCTAGAAATCTTCATACCTTGCACCTATTTTCAAAAGTGGTGATAAACGAACAGTCGATAACTATTGAATCGATAACTATTCTATCTGATATCCCCAACCTCTTTTTGAATCTTTGTAATCTTGCGATGTATGCATTTTCTATTGAACTCCTGATTGGCACTCCGGATTCCGCCTACTACATCTCATTTACATATGGAAAGCATTAAAATTTAGCCTAAATTAGCTCGAGGACAACACACTAAATTAGTCCGAGGACTTAAACCTAGTATGCATATAATCCAGAAATTTATAAATCCATTCTATATACACTCCATAAAAGTTTTGAATAGTTTTGTCGCAAAACAGAACCTGATGAGCCTATAAAAAAAATCCTGACACCAATCAAAGCCAAATGGCAGAAGAAATATGAATCTAAAATTAAATCGTTCTCTTGTTTTATTTAGCGTTTTTGTTATGCCCAGCTGGCCTGCTGTATTTTCCTCATCTATTTTCTGCAAAACATTTTCGACTTTTCTCTGAAGAAGTACAATCTGTCTGCGATGTACTGATCGAAAGAGATTTGCTGAACTACTGCATTTGGTGAACTAGCTTCCTTTGTTCCCTTATGCTGCAAATCCATATCGAATTGTTTATTTCCATGTTTATTTCCATTTCTTCCGGCAATAACGACCTCTAATCTTTTTCTATAAATTCATCATTGAGGAGCAGTCCCTAGCGATATCGTGTCTTTTTTTTTCTTTGGCAAACCCACTCTTTGTGCACTTCACGGGCCCTAACGTTGCTGCGAAACACCCATTCGGTAGTCAGAGCCTAGGCGGAAAAGTCATTCAGCGTTCATTTGTCATGGAAACGAAGTGCTTATTTTAATCTGTACTCCCTAAATGAAAGCACACTTTGCCGTTTCATGCGCGAAATTACAAACATTACACACACTACATTCAAAAACTTTATGCAAGCCTCAATACTATTAAATAGACCACAACATAAACTTCTTCAACATATGGATTATTTCTTTGATCACCTGTAAAATATTTTATATTATTTTGCACTGATGCACAACAACTTCAAATTAAATTGAGTGCATTTTTGATATCACTGCAAAACCAATCACATGTATCTACTCACTAAGTATATACAAATAAATCAAATATTTGCATTGGAACTGCAATACAACAAAATATTAACATTTGTTTAAATAAAAATAACACTAAAATATTTAATTTCAAAAATATGCGTATACAAGCTTTCCTACTTTTCTTTTAAATACAATGAAGCCTCTCATTCGCTTGTCACCTAAATATTTCCAAGACCATCTCCTACTAAAAATTCTCCCTTTTCTCCTGAAATCAGGTCGAGAAGTTGTATTCCGCTGTCGTGACGAAGGCCCAAGCCGAGCTCGTGTTAAGTGGTCAAGATCAAATGGACAACCATTACCAGCTGGAGCATCAGATGTCAAGGGTCGCTTGGAAATTCCAAACATTCAAGTAAGGAATTTAATGAAAATAACCACAAGAACAATTTAACGGACATTTCCTTCATGAATTTCAGGTCGGTGATAGTGGAGAATATATTTGCGAAGCAGCTGACTATCCAACTCACACCCGTGGTCAACGAGTTAGCGTTCACTTGACTGTCGAAAGATGTAAGTCTAATAGTTCTATCAACATTTAAAGTTCATTTACTTGGTTTACCTTCAATTTATGTAAAGAAGGCATTCAAACATTCGCTAAACCCACGATATCCTCTTTCTCTCCACCCTCCCCAAAACTAGCATTTCAAATAACTTAAATTCTACCTCTGTTAAAAACATGCAGCGTGGAATGACGATGGATTTTTCAAACCATCAAATAAAATCCTTTACGGGACCGTACCCCATATCGGATTCGAATTTTTCGGAATAGGTATACTAACAAACAGATTATCTCAAACGAACTCAAAAAATCACCTACAATTAATCAATTACTCTCGACTGTTTTCTCTCTTTAACCATTCATGCTCGATCTAAAAACAAAAAAAAACAAATCCAACTAACAAACTCATGATCATTTTCACGGACCATCACCAAATGTCATGATGATGGACTTGGTAAATAGCATATTCAAACAAGTTCAAGTCTACTAATCGGAAATTATCTTGTTTTCTGAAAAATATCTAGATATCACACCACGACCATCGGCAGCATGCGGATACCACGAGGCCACTTGTATGAATGGTGAATGTATATCCAAGGATAATATTTGCGACGGAATCGCTCATTGTTCGGATGGATCGGACGAGCATGCTTGCAGTCGAGGTCAGCGATGTAATCCCGATCAGTTCATGTGCAAGAATACAAAGTGCGTTGATCGATTGTGGCGTTGTGATGGTGAAGATGATTGTGGGGATCGGTCGGATGAAGAGAGTTGTGATCCAAATCCAACTGGCTCACCATGTCGCTATGATGAATTCCAATGCGGAAACGGACAGTGCATACCAAAGTCGTTCCACTGTGACGGCCGATCGGACTGTAATGACAAGAGCGATGAAGTAGGATGCAGTAAGTATATCGGAGTGAGAGAGTAGATGAAAAGGATTACTGGCAATCTATTTTCAGTGGGTCCAACGATTGTCTCTGCACCACCAGCTCTGGTCAGCGTTCCAGTCGGTGGAATCTTTAATATCACATGTCGAGCTATAGGTGTACCTACGCCACTTGTCCTGTTCCGCCTCAACTGGGGGCACATCCCTGAAAACTGTATTACGACAAACAACGACGGAGTCGGCTACTTGGAATGCAACAACATGCAACTTCAACATGCCGGTGCATACTCATGCGAAGTGATCAACATTAAGGGGCGTATTTTTGTCACACCAGATACCATTGTCACTGTGATCACGGATGGCGATATTTGTCCTGCTGGTACTTTCAACTCTGAAGCTAGTCGAGAAGAGGATTGCATCAATTGCTTCTGCTTCGGCGTAGCACAGCAGTGTAAGAGTGCTGATCTCTATACATATGCCGTAAGCCCTCTGAAAACATTCTTAGCTTCCAAATATTCTAAAACTTAAATTTTCAGCTACCACCTCCGATAAGATCTCACAATGTTGTTGGGCTGGAACTTCAGCCTGGCGGTGTAGGAGAATACCGAGTTGGAGAATATTCTGGACATGATCTCATCACGTTGCGTCATGGTGTCCAATTTCGAGCTTCAGACATTCCTTATACCAGAGAAATGCCCTACCTGGCACTGCCAGCTGATTATCAAGGAAGCCAACTCAAATCTTACGGAGGCTACTTGAAATACGACGTACAATATGTTGGCTCCGGCGCTCCGAACAGTGCACCTGACGTAGTCCTCATTGGCAATGGATACACACTTGTCCACCGTGCAGGCTACGGTGTGCGCCCAAACAGTCCAAATAAGATTTCTGTCCAATTCAACGCTGGATCTTGGTATCTGTCGAATGGTCAACCCGCCACACGAGAACACATAATGATGACATTAGCTGATGTTCAGTATATCCTCATCAAACTCCAATACATTGATTCACCCGAGCGAGAAGTTGAGATCACCAACATCAGCATGGATTCGGCAGCTGTTGATGATAGAGGACTTGGGTCTGCTTCACTGGTCGAGCAATGTATTTGCCCGCCTGGCTACATGGGATTCTCCTGTGAGAAGTGTGCTCCTGGATATGTACGCAGGAAGCAAGGTTCATGGTTGGGAGTCTGTGTGCTGGCTGAGCCAGAATCTTGCCCATCTGGAACGTACGGAAACCCAAGCCGAGGAATTCCATGTCGACCATGCCCGTGTCCATTTGCAAGCGGCAGTGGCAACTACTTTGCCCGAGGATGTTCTCTCGGATCAAGCAATGAACCGATTTGCCATTGTCTCAAAGGATATGTTGGACAACGCTGCGAAATGTGTGATGCAGGCTACGAAGGAAACCCAATTCAACCTGGAGGCTCGTGTACTCCGATTCGCAGACCGTATTGCGATGAGCGTGGTACGTTACGTCTTGGTCCTGATGGATCGTGCGAATGCAAACCTAACACTATGGGACAGTATTGTGATCAGTGTGCAGCAAGCTCATTCCACTTGAACAACAGGTCATCATCTGGTTGCATCGATTGCTTCTGTATGGGAGTTTCAAAGGACTGTTCAAGCAGCTCACTGTATCGTGACAGTATTCGTTCGCAAAGTGGAAGCAGACATGGTTTCAGCTTGATTACAAACTACGAAGATCCACAACCACAACAGTCGACCTACAATATTGCCCAAAGCGGTCGGGAACTGAGCTTCCAAGGAAACTACGAAGATCATGATGTTCAATTCTGGAGTCTTCCGAATGAATTCTTAGGCAATCAGCTTGGATCATATGGAGGATATCTACGGTACACGGTCCGGTATAATCCACGTGAAAGTGGAGCTATGTCGAGAAATAGTGCACCAGATGTAGTCCTTAAGAGTGTAAGTATAGTTGTTTCTTGGTTAAGCGTTTGATAATTGTGAAAATTGGCTTTTAGTCACATGATATTGTCATCGTTCACTACCGCAAGGATAGCGTTCCACCGACTGGTCCACAGTCTTACAATGTCCCGATCTGGGAGGATGCCTGGCAACGTTTGGATGGGAATACTGTTAATCGAGAGCATCTATTGATGGCGTTAGCTGATGTCTCAGCAATCTACATCAAGGGAACATACACTACTGTCACAGAAGAGGCAGCAATCAGCGAAGTTTCGTTAGACACAGCGGTACCTCGAAACACTGGTAACAGCGTTGCATCTGAAGTTGAAGAATGCAGGTGTCCGTCTGGTTACACAGGGCTTTCTTGTGAAAACTGCGCTCCAGGCTTCACACGTGCAGATCAAGGTCTCTACCTAGGCATTTGCGAACCTTGCGAATGCAACGGTCATTCCGATGAATGTGATCCTGACACTGGTGTTTGCTTGGTGAGTTCAGTTGTTTTACTCAGTCGGATCGAAAACTTTAATGAAATTCTTTTGATAGAACTGTCGTGATAATACCGCTGGCGATCATTGTGACCAATGCGCTCCTGGCTTCAGCGGTGATGCATTGTCTGGACCTCGAGGATGTATGCCAGAACCAGGCAATCAGCGGATCTGTGATCAATGTGATGAGCGTGGTACGGCTTCTTGTTCCTTGGGCTATTGTCAATGCAAAGAAAACGTTGGTGGTACGCGGTGCAATGAATGTCGTGAAGGAACCTTCGATCTCAGCTCGTCGAACCGTCAAGGATGCTCTGAATGCTTCTGTTCTGGTGTCTCGCGATCATGCTACTCGTCGAATCTGTACCGCGAACAAATGGGAGTGTTCTTTGTCGTCGACCAATTGGCTCTTGCCGATCACGAAGGACAAATTCGAATCGCAGATAATATACCTTTTGATATAGTAAAGAATGAAGCTTCATTCGACTTCTCAGATAACCGAATGTACTTCTGGCGATTACCCGAGAAACTGCTGGGCAATCAAGTGAAATCGTATGGTGGCAATTTGCAGTTTGTTGTTGAGTCTGAAGGATATGGTGA
The DNA here is from genome assembly GCA_963978885.1 of Nemotelus pantherinus. NCBI lineage: Eukaryota > Metazoa > Arthropoda > Insecta > Diptera > Stratiomyidae > Nemotelus > Nemotelus pantherinus. Next base: position 223,869,523 of record OZ022263.1, on the reverse strand, counting down.
TTATGTGCCGGATCAAGATGTGATTTTGCGTGGTAATGGAAGGACACTGATTTGGTCTAGGCCAAGAGGATCTGAAGAAGAAACGGTAGGCGCTGTTTAAAAAATAATACTACCGCCAAGTAGTGCTAATTTATTGAAATCTATTCCAGAGTGTGACTGTACGAATTCACGAAAGTGATAACTGGCAACGCCTTGAACGTATCGGTGTTCAACCAGCTAGTCGTCAAGACTTCCTAACCGTCTTAACCGATCTGCAGCAGATTTTGGTTCGAGCGACTTTAAAATCGCCAACAACTACTTCGCGTATACGTGATGTTATTTTGGATACAGCTGTTACTGAGGGTACTAAACCAGCATCAGAGATCGAAGTTTGTAGGTGTCCACCAGGTTATACCGGATCAAGTTGTGAGGTATTAGTTTCAATCTATTTTGTATGAGCGTGATGTTGATGTATTTGAATTTGTTTTGCAGTCTTGTGATAGCTTACATTATCGTAACACGTCTGATGCCTATTCTGCATTTGGATCGTGCACTCGGTGCCCATGTAATGATTGGACCACTGAGTCTTGCAGCATGCAATCAAATGGATATGTTCAATGTAACTGCAAAAATGGTTACACTGGAGATCGTTGCGAATACAGTGGTATGTATGATTACGATTTTATGGGATGGAGCTGAGTTTCAAATGAATTTTAATGTAAGAGATAGAAATTTGATTTTATTTAAATATCAATGCATATAAGTAGGCCTCGAATGACCAGCCCAATTTCAGCTATAGGTCATCTAGCGCATATTTTTAATATGAATAAAAAAAAAATCTTCATAAAATCTGCTAGCATAGAACTTAAAAGTATATTGCCCTATGAGTTTGTGTTTATAGAATTTTTTTTACATAAGTTTTTAATCCACAGATTTATTTCACTTTTGTTCTAATTTATTAGGCAAGCCAAACAGTTGCCAAATATCTTCATTTTTCAATTTATCTCTTACATTAAAAATGATTTACATATTGGATTTGTATGGTTTCAACAGCCCGAAACTCTTTATATATTGCATCCATTTTTAAAATAATTTCAACTTATTTCACTTACTTACATAACATAATTCCAAACGAAATATCATTATTGCATTCAAATTTCATTACCATAAATTCAAAATTATTGTGTATACATTATCATTGTATATACATGTAAAATGCATCATAAATCATATTTGTCATTACAAAGCTCTGATTTTTCTACGATTACAAAAATTACTAAATATCAACAACTAAATTCCATTTGAAAATATACAGTACTCATACAAATATAACTAAACAGCATTTACATATTTCCGATAATAAATAAAGCAAAGAAAAAACACTAACGAAATTAACCAACTAGCTACAACTGGCGTAACTGAAATCGCAACGAACATTAATAACGTGCCTAGTCAATGCATTAAAAATTGTTTGAGCTGGATATTGAGGAATGGCGAAATTAAAAATCAATATCGTAATGGGAATCGAACAATAGTTGAAGTTTCCGTGAATATAACACACTCGACAAATGATGATGGACAACGAATATTGATTCATGGACAGAGTGATGAGTTATTCTTAGGTGTTCAGAGAATTATCTTTATTTATATTAGTTACCGTCAGAAAATTATTTTTTTTTTAATAGAGATGGATTAGATTTTGACTTTATATGTTCAAATGTTTATTTATTAGTTTATTTGTGTTTGTTTTAGAAAAAAACTTAGTTTATTCGGATTTTTTTTCATAATAGGAGTAGAAAATATAAAATAAAAATTGAGTTGGTATCAAAATGAACTAGAGGGAACGAAGAAGTTTATATGAATAACTGTCTATGCTCTTCTATCATGATTAATCATCTATTTTCAGATATAGAGTTCTTGATGTTGATAATACAGTAAAACCCGTTTTAAAGCATATTGATAAGGTCTAGATTTTTTGCTAATAAGCAGTTGATACCATTTAAAGGTACCCAAAATAACAAAAATGGTATTTAAAGGGGTCCCGTGTGCTATAACAAAAACATTGTTGATACGAGCTTGATTGCATGTATGTACTATTATCTAAGAAGAAAAGAGATCAGTAAATATCAAGCATCATTTATTTTGAGGTTTCCCGGTCATTTGTGGCATTAAAATTCTATTATTTGTCAGTAAGTATCAATGACAGAGGTTTGCTGGTGTGTCACCTCGCTCTTCATTAAATCGATAAGCATACTTGAAATTTTTAGTATGCTAATAGCTTTAAAAGAGAATCGAGAAAAGATAAATATTTTTTTTTGTATCGAAGCTGAGTGTAATCTTTTGAGTGTTTCAAAACCTCAAGATTGTCCTTCACAAAGTCCCAGTATGGAGCGCGGCCAATGGCAACTTAGCTCCTTTTTTGGCCTTGTTATTAACTTCCTCGTCTCCTGGGTGCCCCTCATGGCCAGGGACCCATATCAGGTCGAGGTTTTTCTGTGCCCCTATTTCATTAAATGCTTCTCTCGCCTCTAAAATTATGGCTGATTTTATTTGATCGCGATTGAAAGCCTTAAGAATCGATAGGATCTTAATACTGACCCTTTTAGTGTGCCTCACCTTTATTTTATGCGTGGCCTTAAGTATAGATATATAATTCTGCTTGATAGATTGTATCCTTCTTAGGGAGTGGGAAGCGCACTCCCACTCCACAATCCATCTTCGAGCCGCCTGTATACCAGATATGCGCCCCTTTCTGAAAGGGGTGAACCATTCTCCCAATTTTTTCTTGATGGTATTGTGACCTTGAAGCTTTTCTCGAAGGTTGGGCTATTTTTTATTTAATCACTTAAACGCATCATTTCCATTATGATCAGACCTCCTACAGGATACCAAGATGGCCTTTTAGGTCTCCCGATTTATACCTGCAGATCTGTTGTAGGTTTATCGTCTGTTTTGCAACTTCCTCTTGAATTTTGAGGTGTAGTGGTTCAAGGTTTTGAAGGGCCTCCATCACTGCCGTTGGAGTAGAACAAGCAGAGTATCCTTTGAAGCTTGTTGATCCTGTTAATAGCCGTTTTTTGTTTGGTGTTCTTCTACGACACTGCTGAAAAACAATTAAGTTGAAAATGCTATAATAGGTCTCACCATTTGTTCGTCACCTCGTATGTGAAAGCCCGACCCTCGCTAGAACAAGAATGAAGGCCCTCGGCTCATAGTTTTCAATTGCCTAATCGAAGTAGCTTCGGTGGACATGAAGGGGATCACCCAGTTTATCAAGGATTCAGCGCGGCTTCCCGCTTAATAATGATTGTGCGCTATTCAATGCGGTATCACAATGGGTTCCTGTATGCCTAGGTGTGCCTTCTCCGGAGTCTGTCTGAACGAGGCATGATTTCAATTTTTTCGACAATCAACGTAGAACAGAATAAAATTAATTGTTTTAAAATTATGGGGACTTTTGAAGATATCACAGTTTTAAGATAAAATCTCCAATATGATGCGGTCAATCGTGCAACCGGCTAGTTTGCCTTTAAGCGGGGTCTATGCCCTAGAATTTTTTCGGCAAGTGAAGCAGGCTGTGACAATAAAGGAATCGCCATGGAGAAAGCCACGGCAAATATATTCCGTATGCTAATAAGAGCATTTTGCTTAAATAAGGAATGCTTTTAACTGGGTTTTACTGCACACAATTATTGTTAATAAGAAGATAAATTCAAGATAAAGAGCAAAAACTTCGCTCGATAGAGAACGACAACTTTTATAGAAATTGAAAACAAATTACCAAGAATAATTTGCGGATTTTTTTTATTATTGAGATAATTTTTAACAACTTTCATTCCCTCAATTTCACGTATATATTTAAAAAACAAAATTAAAGTTTATGCTTATATTTTTTTGTTTTTTTTTTCGTTTTGATTTTTGACTAGCTTTTTTAAATTTTTCTATAACCAAAGTAATTGTGATGCGAAGAAGTTTTCAGATTTTTTGGTAGGAATATCTTATCTTGTGATCTCTTTTGTATTTTCGCTTAATTGTGTCGGGACACTTGAAACTTTAATGAAAAAAAGGGTGCGCTTTTGTATATATGTATCAGGGTCCATGTTTTTTCATTAGCTATGAAGTAGCTAGGTCGTAACGTTTGTACCAGACCATTTTCTTAGATAATTTTTTTTTTGTCGTTGTCATTTATAAAAAATGGTGTTCCTATTTTTGACTAACATCTTGTCCCATACTAACTTTTACGAATGATTTCTTCAAATGTGAATATGTTGGAAATTCAGCTGAAGCTTCATAACGAGTGCAATTTCAGAAAAAAAGGCATGAGATTAGCTGAGATGAAATATTATCTTTAACTGTAACAACCTATAACAGTCTGAGAGTGTGACTAGACTCCAGGTTTAACTCTAAATTCAACTTACAATTCTGCTATTTACAATTCTATACACGATGTCTTCGCATATTTCATTTCATCAAAGAAATCATTTCGAATGTCTAAACGAACTATTTCCGTTTTAACAACGTCTATTGTAAAACTGTATTTCTGTTACATCTAACACCAGTTTCATGTATTACATCTTTTAACAGTGACTACCATTGATTCCACTTGTAGATTAAAACCTCATTTTACTAATACTAGTATTAACTCTAAATTGTTTTCTCTCGAAAGCTGGTCAATCAACACCTGCACCACCACCACCATCACCACCTGTAGCAACTATAGCTGTAACCGTTGCATCACAGCTAATACAAATCGTTGAAGTCGGACAAGCTGTCACATTAGACTGTTCCGGTCAAGTTATTTCGACAAGGGTGAGTAGTAGTTTTTTAAAGAACTCTTTCTTTTTGCTTCCTGACCATCGCCACTCAAATCACAAATTAAACAAATTGCGTAGATCCCATTGGCTGTCACGTGGACTAAAGTAGATGGTGAACTACCAGCACAATCTTATGAAGATCGCGGCCGTCTATATATGCAAAATCTTCAGGAATACGATTCAGGCATCTATGTTTGCCAGGCACGCAAAGGACCTGAAATTGCAAGTCAAAAAGTCACAGTGACTGTTGGAGGTAAGCTCGAGATAAGCTCCTATTTTTAAATTCTTTATTTAAATATGTCTATGCAATTACAAGCTTTCTCAAAGGAATTCATAGAAAAGAACGGTAACGAACGTCTAAAAGAAGATGTCATAATTGTTATCCCAGAAACCATAAAACTAATATTCTGTGCAATTTTCTTAACTTACAGCTCCTCGTCTAGCACCGCCACAAGTTTCAATCGAACCAGCATACGTTACTTGGCCTGAAAATCGACCAGCTGATCTCTACTGTACAGTTACCGGCAACCCTCAACCGATTATAACCTGGTCTAAGATTGACGGTCGAATTTCACCCTACTCTCGTCAAGAGGGATCGTACCTCCATTTCGATACTGTCTCTCGATCCGATGAAGGATCATATCAATGCCAGGCTGTCAATTCAGTCGGTACGAATGATGCTATCGTTCAAATTTATGTATCTGGAGGACCACCACAGCCTCCATCACCACCAGCACCCAAACCAGTTGATGTGTTCATCGATCCGCCATCATTCTACGGTCGAACCGGCGATAACGTTGTACTCGCCTGTAACATTCGCACAAATGAGCGTATGTCATATTCTTGGAAAAAGGATGGCACCGATATTTATAGCGGTCATATTATGGTTCAAGAAAACAACCTCATAATTCCAGTTGCTTCTGGAGGTGATTCTGGTACCTACGAATGTATAGTGACAAATCCTTCAACAGGACTTTCATCGAATGCCCGATCTCAAGTCGTGATTGAAGAAGCTCCATCGGGAACCGCACCGAAAATTGTTCCACTTATCGAAGACTATACGCTGACTCAAGGACAAGACTTTGTTATTAATTGTGAAGCATCGGGATCGCCTTACCCAACTGTGAAATGGACTAAAGTAGGCTAACACGTTTCACCGATCTTTACGAGTTGTCACAATCTTTTTTATTTTAGCTGCACGAACAACTCGATGCCAATGTCCAGCAAAACGGTAACAAACTACGATTCCTCAACGCTCAGCCAGCTAACCGAGGTGTTTATATTTGTATTGCTGAAAGTCCTTCTGGAACAGATCAGTCCAGTACACGTATTGAAGTTGAACGTAAGTATTGTTCAATTCGTAGTATTTCATGCCCAATCGTATTTCAACAAATGCTTGAAGAGAGAAAAATATATATAACCTATTTCAATACAAGCACGCAAATCAGGAAATGGTAACAGTTCAGTGTTTCCCATTCAATTCAATACAGCAATCTTTTACTTATTCAATTCTTAAATTTTTAGCACGCGAACGACCAGTTCTTGAAATCCATCCACGCGAACCACAAAAAGTACGCATTGGAGAATCAGCTATGCTTAGCTGTCGCGCTATCGCTGGAATTCCTGAGCCAAAACTTAGCTGGAAACGAGTTGATGGTCGTCCACTCTCAACTAAAATCAAGGAACTCTACATTGGAACAATAACGTAAGCATAATTCATACAATTTAAACTGTTAATCAGCATAACACCTCTAATATTTATCCAGTCTCAATGAAATCACTGCCGATGAAGCTGGCGAATACGAATGCAGTGCTGAAAATGTTGCTGGACGTGCAACAGCTACTGCTGTTATCGTGGTCCAACAAGTTCCGGAAATCACTCTCGACCCGCCAGAGGAAGAGCTAGTTCTAACCGAAGGCGATGAACTGAAATTGACTTGTACTGCGACTGGTAGCCCATCACCGAATATTATGTGGAAATGGGAAGATCAGCCGACAGTTCTTCGAGGATCAGGCTTTTCACAGAGCCAAGGAATCGGTGAATCGATTTTGCAATCGTACCAAGTTTCGATGAACGATGCTAAAATCTACACGTGTACCGCTACAAATGAAGCAGGAACTGATCAAAAGTATATAAGTGTGATTGTGAAGAAACGACGTGGTGATACAGGTAAAAAGACTTTTTTTACTTATTCTTGTTTATTTTGAATAACTATCCCGTTACATGCTTTCAAAGGACGTAGAAAGAATATAAGTATTATCACTGTTCGAAAACTCCAAGACTTTTATCCTGACCACACTTTGATTCTTTCAGGGATCTTCGATGTTGACTCTCCAGTCCAACCTGCACCAGAGCCGCAACCACCATATCGACCACAACCTCCCTATCGTCCACAAAATCAGCCCTACAACCCACCATCATCATTCAATCCTTCATCATCGTACAATCCCCCATCATCGTACAGCCCTCCATCATCGTACAACCCTCCGTCATCATACAATCCCCCACAGCAGCCCGACTACCCACAGACAACTCTGCAGCCCTACAAGGTGGGAATTGGTGATCGTGCAACCATAATGTGCAACATCCAGGGAAGTGATGCTCGCGCCACCTGGAGTCGTATCGATGGACGTCCCATGCCCCGCAACCACATCATCACCGAAAATAGCCTTATGATCGAAGATGTTGGTTTTGATGCGGCCGGTCTCTATCAGTGTTTAGTTGTCGATAGATACGGCCAACGTCTCAATGTCACTGCCGAACTTATTGTCATCAACATTCCTCGCATAACATTCTCACCGCCGATGCCGATGATTGTTCGTTCTGGTGAAAATGTAGCCATATTCTGCAATGCCACTGGCGAACAACCAATCTATGTTCAATGGCATGCTGAGAGTCATCGACCACTGTCACCGTAAGTATCATATAAAACTGAAACATATGATTCCTAATATCAAAGAGTCATAGCTAATCACTCATTCTATTTTTTCGTAGATCCGTTCGTGTGGATGGATATTACTTAAGATTCAATCACATTACTGCCGCTGATGCTGGAAGATATTATTGTTCTGCTGCCAATGCTCATGGTAATGCTACAAAAGTTGCTGAGGTTCTTGTGAATCGCGGAACTATTGTGGACCGTCCACCGACCTCGAATACGCATGAAGTTTTTGAAGGTGATAGCGTTGCATTGAAATGTGCACTGCCATATAATCGTTTTGAGCCAGGAATGAGAGTAAGTAGATTTTGAATGTATCTGATACAGAAGCTTTTAATTTTATTTTTGATATTGAAAATCATAGTAGATTAAGTTCCGGGAATAATTTAACTGGTTGTGGCTTTAAAATTGTATAGCAATTCAGACTCGAATTGATATTGATGATTCAGTTTCAGATATTTATACATATTTGAATTGAGGAAAATTGATTGAGCAGATTACGTATCAATATTTTTATTTTATCGATACTTACTTTGAAAATGTTTTTGCCATAAACTTCCAATTTTTGTTTTGGAAATGTGCCCACAGCTCTCACTAACTAAACATGAATATAATTCCTCTTACCCGAAAATCGATTTGAACGTTTTTACTTCAAACTTGACCATAAAATTCTCTGAAATATATCTTACTTGGTGCTCACACAAATTCTTTTCTACAATTTATGTTATGATCGAATCCTGCAGCATTCTTACCTTTCTGCAGGCTTGATGTTTTTTAGCCTACGGTGCAGGAAATAACTATGCCGAACCATCCCATTACAGCAACTATATCTTCATTCTGCTTTAATGTTCGGCTCACCGCTCCACCATTAATTGTAATGTATCCGCTACTACAAGCATATTTGTGATGCGTTCCATTATAGCACGTCTGCGGCGAACATTAAGCCTGATTTACACTCTCCCCGAGACATGGCAAACGTTGACGAGGTGAGAGTGTAAATGGTCTCTTCGTCTATTCTCGGCTGTTTATTTCATAGCAAGCACGAGTGTGTAAATTACTTCCTCGTTGGTTCTTGCCTATTTTATGAAAGGATAATGTGCATTTTATGGCGGTGTCTGAGTGTTTATGACCATCTTGTCCTACCTCGAGGCCACTCGAAATGATGTCGGTTTTACTTACCGAGTCAAAGGGATTTCAAAAAAGGTCTGATGCTGGCTTCGAAGATATTTACATTTGGTTTGCCCATGCATCATATCGGATACAATACATCATATCAGACAAGATGCATGCGTACGGATGGGTACAAGGCACACTGTTCGAATATTTGTAAACAAATTTCTGAAGAGAGAAAATGCTACCTCCATACGCGATATTGCCACTTAAATTTCACAAGTGTAGTGAAGTTTAAGTGTACAGATATGCATATCATGTAGGTAGGTAGGTATGCTTTCATAAGATAACCCATGTTTACGCTATGTCTTGCTGAACGTCTTGTCGACTGTTTTGCCGAATGTCCTCACGAAATTTTTGCCATACATGTAAAGGAGGCATTATATCATATGTTCTGACTAGGATAGAGCACCTTCGTTCGCTCACTATGTGTAAGAAACTCACGAATCATAACCCGCTTAACCAATTCATCAAATCGTTTCGAATTACTCTTTCTCTTTGCTTGGACAAAGTCCTCCGGTACGAATTCTGGACACATGGTACCTTATTTAAGGAATTCTGAGACTTCTTAAAACATTTTTTCAAACGCGTTGCAGGTTTTCAAGACTTATAAAAACAAAAAAATCTACGCATACTATCAGAACGTTCGTGATCTGAGGATTTAGCTTAACACGTTTAATATCTCTTCTACTCTGTCTTGTGATTAGATAAAATGCTTAACTGGAGCGAATCGCTTAACCGCGTTTGCATCATCCTCACTTTTCCATTGTAGTTTATATTGACTCCCAAACAAGTAGAGCTCCTTCCCAAGTTATTCACTCTAATTATCATAAAGTAGGCTTTACTTGTGTGGTAAGTGAAATCAACTCGATTAGGTACTTCTATTTTTCCTGCGGTCTCGCTTTTAATAAGCTCTCCAAATTTCACAATTTCCCCTCTAGTCTAATCTATAGCCTCACTCTTTCCAGCCGCTCCTTGATTTCGTTGTTTTGTAGTGTCCACTCACAAGGCATCTAATTTCAGGCTCTCATGGTAACTTAGTCGAATTTATGACGTTCTTTTGCGAAAATTGTAAAAAAAAAACTGTATGTGGTTTCTACCTCTATCGGCTCAAGTCGACATAAACCCATCTTATGAATTTGGTTCCGTCATCCCTTTTTTTATACACAACAATTTTCTTGAGTCCTTCCTCGAGTGACTTAATGTTAATATCGCTTGTGGTCCTGACGGCATCCCAATCCTATTGGCCAAGTCGCTTTCATGGTCCTTGTACGTTCCTTTGTCTATTACTTTAAGCCTCGATATCTCCTGTAGTTTTTCCGTCCAGCTGTAAATCTGCTTGTATTTCAAAAATTCACAATTCTAATAACCCAGGCTATATTTTTAACTATCGTCCCATTTCCGCCCTTCTTTGCTTTGATGGAGAACTCGAAGGAGCCGTATAAAATATACTGCTTTCCACCCTCGATCCGATTCTTACTCCTGAGCAACAAGGTATCGTCAAAAGTCAGATCTTCTACCTACAATCACATAACCATGACTTACTTGATTATTTCCAACTTAGATCAACAGAAACAAGTGGATGTGGTACACCGACTTTTCAAAAACTTTTGTTTCTGTCGACCACAAGCTTTTTTGCATAAGTCTCGGAGGCTAAGCAGAATCTGGTCTACTATTCTCTTGTTTTTCATTTTATGTTTCTGGTCGTACCTTTACTGTAACTGTGAATTCTACCGATTTTTTCCCATTCTATCCTCTTTCTGTCGTTCGATGCTCGGTAAATTATTATTCTTAGTATTTTCGATGATCTTTCTTCCTTTATTCATTCTCTCCATTTCCTTTTTGTCTATGACTTCAAAGTTCCCTAATTCTGAATGCATCTAAATGTACCTGTAAAATGTCTCACCTAGCCCATCTCTATTTTCTTTAGGAATTCTTTTTCATAAATGTTGTTGTTGTAGTTTGACTCACCAGCTCAAATTACACCGGCACATTGCGCATATAACTGGCAAAGCCTCTCGTTTGTCCAATTTTGTCCTCAGGTTTTCCGCTCGTTTTGGTAACATCTCTACTTCCTTTCAGCCGTTTGTTCACTTTTTCACATTCTCGAACATTGTTGGTAAATCTGATGTCCGACCATAAATATTTAAATCATTATGTAGAAATTATATGACTGTATCAAACCACAATCTTTCGATGGAAGCTTTAAAGGAAATCTGTAGATAAATGCCACATCGTTCCTAACTGTCTGGTTTATGGCTATAGAGTGAGCCACCGCAATATTTGCAAATGTTCTGCGCGAAATACTCTGGCAACCACAGAACAGAGTCCTGTTCACAAGCAACCCTTAAGTTTATTAACAAGGTCAAGGATCGCTTTTGTTCAAAGCGTCAAAGTGGTCGCAATGTGTAACTAGAATTAAATCAAAGTATTGATATACATAAAAAACGGTCGCAGTTTAATACTGGCAATAGCAGAAATCTTAGTAATCTGATATCTCTTGTAACATAAAACATTACACCCTTCCCGCCGCTACCTACTGACGCATCTTTGACGTCGTCAACTGCAACTCTTTTGAGGTGAAGAACACTAGAACGGATTCAACCACAATTAAGTAATGAATTGCAATCATTCGTGGAGGGAAAATCTCCAGAGCAAGATCGTGACTTCGGTAGCGATGAGTCAATTCCAATATCTTTATACAACATTTATAATATTCTAGATGAAAAAACTGTTACGCTGTTAATCAAAAAGTGAACAGTTTAAAATAATAACTGAATTAGCAGTAAAGCATTTATAGTCGCTCCAGAGAAAACTTACGTCGAGGTTCATCAGCAGATTCACGGATGCGTGAGCCCAAGCCAAGCAGAGTTACAGGCACGTCAAATAAGAAAAACGGCGAACGAGGGTGTGCTGATGGGGACATCGCGAGACTCGGTGATGCCGTTCAAACGGTATTGGAGGCCTCGGGAAGGCTAAGATGCTTGCACCCAAGGACGAATTCCAAATCATTGATCTCGACAGCCTCGCAATCGAGGAAGAAGTGGCGAAAGTGTTGAATGAAACAATCATCACTCGATGCATAGTTCTAAGAATATTAAACTCTTAAGCTCTAAGCAAATACTCGTATCCGAAGTATGCATACTTATATTCTGGCAATAAGATTTGAATACAAAGGTTCTCCAAGATTCGATCTTACAACCACTTCTTACATTTTGAGGGGTCGGCACAACTGCTCGCTATTACGTCGGTCTAAGGCAGCAATCTACTGCCCACGTGCTCGAATCCCACCATATTCTCATGGTTGTATTTGATCGTCTCGTGTAGTCTTAAGAGCCGACGAATTGAATAGAGATGTGCTGGTGACTGGGTTAGAGGACCAATGCTTTAAAAATTAAATGTGACACTTAATTCTCTGAGCTTTGGCCTTATTATTGAATCAAATATTTTTTTTTTTAATTTGCTTAAATCCAAACAATTTTAAAAACTTTACTTAAATTCAAGCAAATAAAAATTGGCTAACACTATTTAATATCCTTAAATTTTTCTATTTTAGTTCAACTGGCGTTTCCATGATCGCCCAGTATCCGGAGGCTATGATGTTTCTAATGCAACTTTAATTCTACGCAGTATTTCATATCACAACGCCGGACGTTACGTATGCGAAATAATTAAAGATAATTCAATCATAGCCCAAAATGATGTGAATGTCGTTCTTAAGAGTGAGTATCGTCGTAAACGTCAACCATCTAAAACTTCTACTTCTCAAAAATCTGCTTCAAAACGGTGGCGGGATTCACATTAATAGATAAACAAAAGAACAAATCAACATTCTAACAGAAACGAACGAATACTCTTTTTTCTTTGATTTCAATATGATTATTATAGAACTATATCGTTTTTTATAAATAATTTTGAAATAATTATCCAATAGACACACATTTACATAATTTTAGAGGAATGTAGTGCACACAGAATACACAATTTATAGGGTCTTTTATGTAACTAGAAAAGAAATTAGTTTCGTTTCACTGGAAATTAAACTTTAAAGGCACTCAACACTTAATGAGTAGTATAGATTGGCAATGCGGCAACTTAAAAGCGGCAATTGATATTTTAATAACCTAGACACGAAACAAACAAACAAACACACGAAAGTCAGCTAACGTACAATAACTGCCAAGTAAAGTATTTCTTCAGATAGTCTTTTACAAGCCAAAACTAACTACACGTTTCAATTATATATTTCGTGCAAATATTCGTTTTTGTTAAACGGCCTCAACTGACAGAATACACTTAATATTGTTTGTTGCATGTTATTTTTAATTGTTACACTACCTTTTTTACATAATGTTTGAAATTGACGATTGAATCGCCCGAAACACATCTGGTTATCTAACACAAAATATAGATAAAAGATTGCAATAACAGTTTGTGTTTGCCGAATGCATCTATGATTTTATGTAAATTCAAAGTCTTTTTTGATATTGTTCGAGCAATTGAAATCATACGATTTTCACTTGAATAACATACACACATAACAGTCGTTAGTTTTTTTTAAATATTACGCACCGCCAGATAATCTTTTTTTTGTTTAGAAATTAGATATTTGTTAATTTTGTTCTTAGATAAAATCAAGCTTTTACCTAGTGCTATTCTTAAATATTTTTGCCAAGTTTTGAAAATTCAAATCAAAGAAAATAAGTTTCTTGTTTTCGAGATGATTTTAAATCACAATTATTAATAATTAATTAATTAATTGATAAATAATAATCGATATTAACAGTTTAATCGGTTGTGGGTTTTATTTTTTTTCATAAATCATCATCTCGGTACATTCGTCTCGCATCGATTTCCAAAGCTATACATTCATATTCATACAAGTATATTTTAGATTTAGGATTCGTTCGCAGTCATTCAGTTTTTTTTGTGTGTGTACATATTGAAAAAAAAAAACAAAAATCTATCCATACGTTCCACCAGGGGGTTTGTATAGTTTTAATAATTAATTTGTTCGTTTTGTTTTCGTCCGGGGAATTTTCCGCACTTTTATTTGTTTCCATTTGTTTCGATTTTATGTTTTTGTAAATTTATTCGCGTTGTTTCGGCTTCTCTAGTGAATATCATTTGATTTGTATTCTTCACTTTTCGCCACCTATGCGAAATTGAATTGGGCATTTTTAGAGTGTGTTATTTTGCTTTTGGTTTTGGTTTTTACTTTATGAAAAAAAGTATGATTTTTTTTTAAGTATGATTTTCTTGATGACAGTGATGAATTGTTTGTACAGAAGGCATTGTATTTTTTGGAGTCTTTTGGATAATTTTACAGGTCAACGCTTATTTTACTGCTGTTATTCTTTTACAGATTATTTTTGTAAATATGTACGTGTGTAGTTCATTTGAAAAGAGATTTGTTTACGATCGTTATTTGAGCATGCGTTTTGTACATGAATTGATACATATTCTCGAAAAAAAATTGTAGATAAAACATCTATTGTAGCAGTATTTTGCTTCACAATCATATGTACAATACAAATGTACAAACTTTGAGACGTAGTAAACATTATACTGCACCACTAAGTTAATACCTAGGGTCATCGTCAGTATAATCGTTCTTGTCTCTAGAAATTGATGTTCATAATATGCTATTATTTTCTCACCATGTCAAAAACACAGAAAGTGTATCAACTGTGAAGGGGATCATACTATAGAAGAAGTTGAGTGATTTGCAAAGAGTAGGAAATTCTACTTGTGAAACTAGAAACATGGAGGGTTTGAAATATTACCATATTTTTGCTGCATCTAAAGGTGCCAGGCATATATTTTATCATGTCTCTGATTATAGGCATAAATATTATTAAACATAGGTGAATTTAACTTCTCCAACATGTGCGTTGGTCATTGCAATGATTTAACTGCGGTCGCTGCAGATCTTGAAACTACCGTCTTTCAATAGAAAGATAAATGAAAGAAAAGTTGACCTTTGGTTGTTTGTTGTCTTATCTTATTTTCTATAGTTGAACTCAGCACAGGTCACTCAACTTTTTTTAAAAAAAAAAACTAAAAATCCATCAAAGTTTTATCTTTCGAGATGCTAGCAAATTTTATGATAGGAGTTCAGTTATAAAACGCAAGGTATTAGGTATTACATTCACCTCGAAGCTGCGTTCACCTCACCAAATTAAATTCGACCAATCTTCATTGGTAGAAATCCCATATTCAAATCAGTTGCGCATGTTTTTTCCCCGCCAACCATGATTTTTTTCTACTCTTGTAGACTTTAAGACCTACTGCTGATATTCCTCTTCCTATTGTCTTAGAAGATATTTCCCGCACAGTAGCTTGTGTCAGTTCTGCCGCTAGCAATAAACAATTTTTCCAGTCTCTTTCTTTCTCGCAGTGATACTCGTACTTCTTGAGCTGAGGTTTCTTTTTTCTTTCAAATATTGGCCAATTCCTTTGTAAACTAGTATTTTTGAAACTTTAGATGGCAATTCTCATGACGACAGTCAAGGAATGCAGCATATTCACTTTTATTACAACCTTTTATACAGTAGTTGAATTTGCGACTTGATTCCCGAACTTTTGGACTGATAAAACAAGGAAGAGTGCCAAAAAATGCCGTCTCCGTTTTACTGATTTGCACACAAATAATGTGAAATCAATCAGCTGTGGAACTACTTGGCACTTGAGACCACATAGCCAGAAATCGCGAGCGGAAAATTCTTTGATGTCCAAACTAATTTGACAAGGCTGCCAAGGCTGACCATGGAGAATATGCAAAAGCCAGATTAAGGCGGTTGGATTCTTATCGCGGCCATTCAACATCTGCAACGGTCTACGGCAAAAAAACGCCTTCTGCTGCGTGCGTTCTACCCGACGCTTAAAAAGTGTAAAGATAAGCCTGAGGCGTACCATCCTCAACTGCAGGCTTATACTGACGCCATTGATATCAAGTGGCAGGAAAACAAGCTGTCGAAGAATCTTTCATGAAAATTGAACAAATTGCGAAAAACATAAATGAAAGAAGAACGAAATGCATGGTCGCAGCGCTTGCACCGAAAATCATCAAACCGATCAACGTCACGATGGTAGCTACGAATATCAAAACACTGAAAAGCACACGTCCCAATACAGCTTCGAAGAAGTTGAAACATTCTGTTATCTAGGGTCAAAAATTACAGTATTCCCCAGTCTATCAAAGCTATTCTGCTTAAGTCTCTCTAAGAAATCTAATTTTATGTTATACAAGACAATGGTCATGTCAGGTCTCATGTATTGGTTGGTCCTTACCAAAAAAATGCAAAGGAAGTTGAAAGGTCGCTTAACATGAGAATAGACAATTCTTCTATGCAACAACGAAACATATGGGCGATATCCTGACCGTTTGGTCACTGATAAGATAAGACTCAATAAGCAGTAGTAGGTTGGATATTTAGCTCGCATGAGCGAGGAAGATCCAGTGCGGAAAGTTTGTGTGAGCTGGATTATTGAAAAGAGACGCCACGGCAGGCTCTGCGGTTGAGCAATGACGCCAAAGAAATGCTATAGATATCAAACTGGACGACGGTGGCACAAAACCAGGACGTATGGAATTTTCTCCTGCGGAAAATCTAGGCCGGACAACAGGCTGTTGTATCGTTGATCATAAAATTCTTGATAGCCTGGTCTAGGCCTTCTAGAGTAAAGAGTTGCAGACGTTTTGGTTTTGCGCCGTCGTTGTCCATTTCGGTATCGTCAGCATTTCTTTTGTGTGCTGGCGTTTGGTATTGCTCTAACGAAGAGAAGAAGTTCCCTGGCGTCTCTTTTCAATAATCCTGCTTCCATACATTCGCCGCGCCGGTTCGACCTCACTCGTATGAGCTAAGTGCTCGATCCAACGAAGCCATTTGAACCTGTTTTTATGAGTGACCTTATAGTTAATAAAATCGCTTATTTAATTTGGCGGAAAACTGAAAAAATAGCCGAACAAAATATTGTTGCTACTGTTAAAAATTTGTATTGTAAATGCTCTTAACCTTATAGGCCTTAACTTTTGTTCATCGAGGCTGTCATAGTTAGAGAGGACACTCTTGCTTATTAGGCTGGAAGTCTCCAAAAGTGCTCAAAATCGAATTGTCTTCCTTTTTTCCCTGACGAAACAGTTGCAACTCAGACAATCAAAGGATTCTAAGTTCTAAAACTCGAGCGAATAATATGTATTTGCTGTACAAAGGTTAGCTTTTCCTGGTTGATACTAGGTCACGTCTAGCCCTATTGGTCCGTATCGCTACCAGATAAAAAAAAAAAAAACCTGGAGTTTACAGGTTCAGGCCATGGAAGCGGCCATAGATCTTTTTGCAAAATGAAAGATATCCTTCAACTCCTAGTCCGCCACATGCATGAGTTCCGCCAACCAAGGCTCACCAAAGTTGCGCTGTCTGGTTTGACACAGCAGATGTTCAATAGTTTCTGAGACTCCAGATTATGACACATCCTACAGTTGTCACTGGTTAAGAGTCGTATTTTTATGGTATGAACTGCTCCAAGACAATGGCCAGTAATGATGCCGACCAGCTGTATGCAGTCAGTCCAGATTAATTACGATGCTGCGAGATTGTATGATTCCTACATATATAGGTTTGAATTGCTTGCCATCTGCACACCGCACCCTGCATAATATTGGAGCAGATCTTTTACTTCACTACTTGGATAGAAATCGGAAAGTCTAGCGATCCACCTAGGGATAGTCGGGTCCCAGCTTCATTCTGACTCTCTTGTTGTTCCTTAGCCCGTTCAGGGCCTAAATACAGTCAAATACGCACTTCGATTTAAATTTGTGAGATATCAATGCTTTTACCGCAGCTTAATTGTCTTTGAAAACGTTAATCTTAGCATCTGTGGTATTCTTGACGTATATTAGTTCTGCGGCTCTTCGTATTGGAAAAAAAACTTTCCATGGAAAGCACTACAAAGATTAAGAAGCCTAAATGATGCTTCTGCAGCACCGAATTCCGCAGTTGTTTTGGAACCGACGTTGTAGATGCCCAGGGTTGCTGTGCCTTTCAGATGAATCCATTACAGCCACTTGATATCCTCGATTGAAGCCAAGAACGAGAACCAAGTAGTTAGTGCAGCTTCTGAGCCTCTTCTCCATACCGGAAAGTCTAAGTAAAAAATAAGGTAGCCATGTCATTTTGTTTGCAGTAACTTTTCTTGAGAATATGTATTAACTTCAAATTACAAACATATAGTCAAATAGCATGTTTGATCTTAGAAAGAAATAAAAACCATTTCTCTGTGAATTGGTTTCAAATTTGCTTCCAGTTTTTATTGCAAGCAAATTCAAGTTTTTTTCACAAAGCAAATCTTCATATATTGGTTATACTAAATTTTGTGAACCAAGCATTTAACTCAGCTATTCCCACCACATTTTTATGTTCCTTATCTTCGAAAAAGCTAATAAAGTTGAGTGTATACAGTGCCAAATGCTAGTATGTGTGGTCTTTGGTTCAAATTCAGCCATGGACGATCAACAATGGATCACACACTCAACTCTAAGCTAACCTAGCTGGTAGTTGGTTCCTATGTCGAATCAAATATAAAGTGAGACGTGGAACACATCACTCTATATTCGCACGTTTCGATCATGAAGTAAAGCCTCTACTAACTTCACTCCCCTAAAATCCGCCACGTGTTGCAGTAGAACTTAGCTTTGCTTGCTTATCCTCAAAACACTGTTAATATAAACATTAACGATTTCATCTTAAAAATAACGATTTTAATATTTGTTTATCTCTGTTTCTAATTTGCTTTAAATTAATTTAGTAAAAAAATCCATATTAATATTGTTTAAACTAAATACACTCAAATTATTGTACGTGTAATTTTATTTCTGAAACTAAAATATTTTTGTAAAAAGTGACTAATACATATATCACGTTTAGATACGTGTTTCATAATTTACTTGCAAATAGCAATTGTTCATCATTTAATTGAATCATTTATATATGGTATTTAATTTTATTATTCTATTTTTCAATGTAATTTAGGGTGGCGATATATTTTGCCTAAAAACCAAACAAGCTATAATAACTCTTCTTTAACAGCCATATTCTATTAAATATTTAAGCTTTAAACAGAATGAACATGAAATTTATTCTAAACCTTTAATTTAAACACAATTATTTCCAGAATACAAATATTTTATAATTTATTAATTGATTTTCTTTCTTTCATTTTCTTGCTACTTCTACTACTCCTCGTTACTTCCTTCTCGCCTCTACTACCATAAAATTATCGTGTGTGATATGAAACCAAAAAACAAAACATAAATACAAATACAAAATAATTTGTCTACTATGGTTTGAATACGTTTCAAAACAAATCAAAAAAATATATCACTATATTTATGTTACATTCGTATCTACCGACGCGAACGCAATAAACCAAAACAAAACACATCTAAAAATTTTAAACGATCGAAATCGAACAAAAAATGTTGAAACGATCGTGAAAATCAAATCGAACTCGAATAAATCTGTCAAAAAAAATCCTAAATAAACCTAAGTAAGAGGAGGTCACAACTATAATGAGGTTTATTGCATGGTATTCTTTATATGTCCAGGTGTGTTTATTCAATAAATATATATTTATATACATTTTTTTATATATTATTATTCAATATGTCACATATATAGTCGTATCTATTTTAATGCATATATTAGATAGTTACATTTTTGAAATGTTTTTGAAAATTTGTTTTTTGATTGATAGACCATTAGATTCAATTAGATTTGTTTCTTAGAAATCATTTGACATTTTTAACGTCTTTGTTTCATTCTTGTTTTCAATAATTTGATTCGTTTTACTTAGTTTAGTTCTCATGTTACATTTATTCTATAGCATATAGAAACATGGAGCAAAAGAGACTGTAAAATAGTCTAAAGGAACAAAAATGAATGAAATGTCTCTGTATATATTTATTATTTTGAATTGAAACAGATTTGTAATTCTCTTCTGCTCGAGCAAGTCAAGTGGATCATTCATCTAAACACGACAATTTCTATCATATGTATATTGGAAAGGCAAAACGAAATTAATTAGAGACCAATTATTTAGATAACCGTAATAATATTGAAAAGCAATTTAAAGCAAAATCAGAGGAAAATAATAAAGTTATGGATCAATTGCCTTTCCACAACTATAATGTTCATGAAACAAAACAGAAAATAATTGATTCAAATTTAATGCAACACACTTCACAACTATTTCTATTTAATTATTTGTTTTCGTTTATTTTTTCGTTATTTTCAATACATTAATTTTGACTGTTGCAAATGGTTATTTTTTACAAGTAGACTATGTATGTACTTTTGTTTGCTTTGATGCAAATTTTCATGCAAAACATTTAGTAAGTTTTTAATTAAATTTATTAATTCTTTCGTAAAAAAATCAATTCATTAATTTTGATTACTTTTTTTTAGTAACGAATAATGTGTTGCTAACATCGTTTCTTCACTGTATAAATTGCAAGCTTAATTTCATTGTTATTGTCGTTGCTAGTTATTATTGTTGTATTGTAGTAGAGTAGAAAGTAGTTGGTAGATTTTCAAATATTTTGATTTTTGTACACATGATTTTTTTTATGTATGTATGTATATATTTTTCATGTGACATACAATTTTTTAAAATAATTTGTCACTTTTTGAAATTAAATTTATTTATAAGTTGTGTTGATATATTATTTGAAAACGTCAAGTTTTGTTTTCATATAGTTTTTTAAAAAGAAGATGGCAAGAAAGTTATCAGGAAAAAATAATTTCTGTATAATCTGTCCAAGATTGGATTAAATTCAAATCAAATTTTTTAAAAATGTTTCATGTTAATCTCGTACAAAATTTGTTTTAAAAGAAAATTGCATAAACTTTCATTGAAATGCAAGTTTAATCCATTGTAAACGATATCCAACTGTGAACTAGACAATCTATTAGTTTTCATGAGTCAAACTCGTCAGAGAAGTAATGAATTTTTTTCACTAGATTGTGATTTACTTCTTAGTTTCAATTTGCTACTTAGTTTTCATATTTTCACTAAAAACGTTTTATTTTATATTGCAATATCTATCCTCACGGCTGACTATTTGAAAACCATCCTCATTGAATCTAAATTTACCCTTGTAAGTTATTGGGGACTTGATTAAGTTCTTGCTGTTTCTCGAAAGATAGCGTTGCCTTTTCGCATCGCGCAATACTACAGTCAACTTCATCGTGAAACGACACCATTAGATTTGAAATGACAGTATATGTTATTCCGTTGAAGTGTAAATAACATATTTTTTAGTAGCATTAAACATGTCGAATTTAGTGCCAATAAAGAGTATTTGCGGGGAACTATAGACTATTACTTTTTTCAACAAAAAAAAAACGAATCAACTGAAACACATAGTTCTTGTGGAGTGTAACGGCTACCATGCTCTGTCCAAAAGAACGTGCAGAAATTGGTTTAGACTATTTCAAAATCATAATTTCGATGTTAAAGATAAAGAGCGCTCTGGTGCACTGAAAAAGTTTGAAGACGAAAGAATGAAAGCATTACTTGGTAAAGACTCATGTCAGACCTAAAATAAACTTGCAAAATCATTTGGAGTGGATCACAAAACAGTTTTTAAACGTTCAAAAACATTCGGCATGATGATAAAAAAAATGAGTCGATTCGCGGATAATCACAGAAGATAAGACGTGTTTTCAGCATAGTATTCGTATGCTGCAGAGGAGAACGAGTTTACGATGGAGGGATGGCG
Source organism: Nemotelus pantherinus (assembly GCA_963978885.1). Classification (NCBI taxonomy): domain Eukaryota; kingdom Metazoa; phylum Arthropoda; class Insecta; order Diptera; family Stratiomyidae; genus Nemotelus; species Nemotelus pantherinus. Next base: position 223,847,840 of record OZ022263.1, on the reverse strand, counting down.
TTGACCAGGACGCACAGGGGTGTCTAATGAGATGACATAGGCTCGTGATCGAACTTTGTTGAAGGATGCCAAGACCGGTTGCCAGTTTTAGTGCTGACGATGCTACCAAAAAAATGAGAAAATGTAATAGCTGGCGATAGACGATAATTTCAATTACATGTTCCTCTTTAATAAAGCATGGATTTTCACTTAAAAAAACAGCGAGAATCTTTTCAAGTCCCCTTTCATCTTAAGAGGATCTCTACATCTGTTACTTGAGTCAATTGAGTACTTGTTCTATATGATGATTCTGATTTTCATTCTCGGGGTCCAAAAAAATCAGCTTTGCTTTTAGAATACACGTTTAGAGGCTTATTGATTTATGTTTATTTGGGGAACTTGTAGCTATACAATAATAATTCAATATACAAGTTTCAATATGAATAGGTCTAGAATAGTACAAAGTTCTATAGAACTTGGTTTTCTTTCAGCATCATCCAGTACGATATCCACAGTATTTCTATTTGGCAACTTGTGGCGTATACTAAATCACTATCACTACACTAAAGATCGGACCTGCCTTGATATATCTTCCCAAAAATACTGAACGTATCTTCCTCTTGCATACCAATTAAATATCCAATACTCATTAGATCCCAATAGAAACCTGCTTCCAAACAGCATTCTTACAATTGATATTAAGGTGCAGGACATTCCGCGCGGAAAACCATATCCAAAAGATAGTGGGTCCGAATCAATATTGACGCTTCGGTACGTTTGCACAGTCATCAGGTTCGAGTATCAATCAATACGTGATCTACCTGATTGCGAGTGCCTCTATCAGGTTGTACCCAGGTGGCCTTATCTTACGCAGGAACCGGATACTCGCAACGACCATGTTCTTCGATGCCGCTAGTTCAGTGACCTTTACTCCATTGTTATTAGTGTATGCCCTATTTTTGCGTGCAGACCCCCCAAGGATGATTTTAACCTCATATCTTAGGCAGGCATTGATGGTCTGCTCGATTCCCTCGCAGTATGCTTCATTCTTACTCCATACATCCGTGAGTATTCACGAAGCTGATGTTCGCAAATTTACCTGGCGTCTGAAGAAGGCACAACCTTTTATTAAAAGCGTTAACGCCGAGAATGGTAGACTTCATTTTTTAGCTGACTATCAAGACTACTCCGAACACATTATGTTTTGGATGACAGCTGTATTAAATGTAATTAGTATTTTCTTGTTAAAACAATGCAACTTGCAATGCTATTGTATCAGATTATACACGCACAGCTCATCAGCCAACTGCAGAACAGCTCGAGCTTTGTAGAGCGATTCAAAATTCCACGAACAATTTATCAAATCGTATATCCATTTTAGTTTGCGTAGTCGTAGTTATAGCATCAGTCTGGATTCGTGATGAGGGCTTCAGAAAGCTTTTAGGGGAGAAATTACCGATCTCTCGCTAACTTTACTTGGAAGGAACTAGCCTAATCATATTAGCCAACGTTTGATTCCAGCCATCACAAGGAGATTAAGATCAGACAAATCAGAAGCCGATTACAGCCAAAGAATTAATGAGACTAAGGTACAAAGATTTCGAGCTCTTTGTTCGAATTACATAGTAAGTCCCTAAATCCTGCTATCTTGGTATATCGAACTTTAAGACCCTTTTTGACTTTGTGAACGTTCACACATGTCCTATTAATTCGACAGACATCTCAGAATTTTTCACAGACAGAGGGTCTTTCAAAACGCCACTTGGGTCCGCTTTTTCTGCTCTATTTAATAAGGATTTAGCGTTCGTCTGTAAGAACTCGTCTATAATAATGTATGTGGATAAGGTTATCAAATTGCATGACCGTCTAGATCTACAAGCTGACATAGACAGCCATTTCAACTGGTGTAACATAAGCCGATCGCTAATCAACAGTAACAAGTTTTCTTATATCGTAAATCAATTTCATCAAAATTTGAGTAATCTTTGAAAAGTAAAGCCTTAGTATATTCAGAAAGAGTATTGGATTCAGGAGTACTTCTAAGTAGCTCAATCATTTTTGATGATAATATAAATTTTATGATATTCATTTAACAAAAACTCTTTATTGTACTTTGGTCAGTATCACCTCCTTATCAGCGGATTCATTTTGACCGCTTCGAATCAGCTAAAAGAAAATTTGGCGTTCTTGCATACGTGAGTTCTCGTGGTATTATTCCATTTGACTGCCTCCTTATACTGATCGGCTGAAACTTCTGACTGTAGGCACACTTAAAGCTAGAAGCTATGATGTCAAAATCTTCTTTGCTACTAAGCGTCTCACTGCAAGTGTCTATCAACCCAATTTGGCTACATAACTACCCAGAGATTTGGGCATGCGCGACCTTCTCATCCATCGATTTGCACCAATCACAGCTTTAATAGTCATATTTCTGTAATAATAAGAACCGTCATGATTGATTTCAACTTGTCAACATCTTGAATGCAGAATATCATTCTCCATAGTGTTTAATATCATGTTAAAATTTTTGTAAATAGATGAATTTCTAGAGTAAAATAAAAATAAATTTAATAAAACTTTTCTTGCCATTTTCCACCATAGTTTTGTTTTGTCCATTGTAGTAAAAAAATATTTTGTTACATTTATTCGTCTAATTTATTAATTATTCCATTTTTATATTTTTCATTCTACCTTTAATATAATTACTCTCCTAATCAACGACTTCAACTCTCCGATTTAAACCAAAAACCTACTATTCATTCCGACACGTCGTTAAATATCATTCAAATGCCTGTAACTGCTACTATAATTCTTTTGATACCTTTAATCAACTGGAACGGCCTGATATGACTATATCATACATCCAATATATTATGAATATAAAAATACATATACAATGCATGTTTGCTCGAAAAACATAAACTTAAAAAAATCACATTAATTATATTAATGGATACAACACACATATCATGTTAAAATGAAATGAAAACATGGAATGGATCATCCGGCTTGTACTGCATTAAAACTCATAAACTCAGATGTCATACGACAGCGTTTATGTCAACCGAATGATTTTAAATGTGTATCACATACACATACATGTATATCACGTACATTAGTTTGCGATGGTATTTATGATTGTGTTGATCGTTCCGATGAAATGAATTGCCCGACATTGAAACGATGGAAAAAGGATCGACCACATTATCCACCAGCATCATATCATCATCATACGAAAATCATCAGTAACAAGAATAACAGCAATAGCACGACGAAGAAGATGATGATTAACAAGATCGGTTTGTTTTTTATTTAATTTTATAGCATTATAGTTTATATTACTTTAGTTGTAGTAAAAATGTACTACTGTTTTGCTTTTATTTTTAAATTGTATGTACAAAAAATTGGATTGTAAATTGGACTTATTTAATTATTTCAAAAAACAATTGTTAAATTGAAATTTGAAATTTTTTATCTGGTTTATTTTAAGTTTAGTTTACAAACAAACATTTATTTCGTTAAAATAATTTCTGATTTCATTCAATGATTGTTACTATCGTATTGCCATAATAATCTGATGCTGATGATAATGAAGAAAATCAACAATAAAATTTATTCAGTGAACTAAACTAAAAATGACAAAGGAAAAAATATAAATTTTATCATAACAGAATATTTAATTCATTCATAATCAGAATAGAGTATATTATTTCATAAAACTTTATACACATAAAGTAATACAGCACCTGTAGTTTAGTAAAGAATAAATCGCAAATGCACTATAGATTTGAAGTGTAAATAAAGCAATAAGTAAAGAAAACTGTCGTAGACGCTTCAATAACTTATCAAACCCATAAGCAAAATTTACGATAAAACAAATGCAATGCAATTGATGGATTTTTTTATAAAGCCTTTAATATTAGATAAACATTTAAAAGTTATTTGGGTGTGATAAGTAGCCCAGCACTATAATAAGCTATTCACATTGCATTTTGTATAGAGCAGTAAGAAAACATTTTAAAAATATGTATCATCAATTGCCAAAACTATACAAAAGGCTTTGCTTTTTATTGAAATATAATATTTATAAACTATTCAACTAAATTATCTACATATTGAATTACATTGGAATTTTTCAACATTGAAAAAAAAATTATTCATAAGATAGTGAAGCCTTTGGTACAAAACAACCAAAACATGCAAATATAAAATAATCAAATATTCACTTAGCACCCAATTGATCAAAATTATAGATTTAAGAAACCCCTGAATAGATTCGTTTACATTACAATTCGAAAATTGAGCACAATATGCTAAAAAGTTGATCGAACAACTTCAACCCATTCTACATACGGATTTTCACCTGAATTGGATCAAAAGGATAGCTTTGGATAGCTTTGATTTTTTTCCAATTTTCAACATTTTAGAGTGCTTCTGCCAAAAAGAACTCAGTGGTCCATTTTCTCTGAACAGTAGAAATTCTTCAAAACATTCTCGATTTATTACAGTACTGTGTCGGTTCGAATCTATGAAATGAAGCAACTAGCAATTTCATGGCTAACGGGCCCCATTTATGGTGAAATAACGTTGCGTTAACACTTTTCTGATAGTCATACCTCAAGCTTGTCATGATATTCTATCAAAATCAGTAATCAAAGCATTAGGTTGGGGAAAAACAAGTCCATTATTTTGCTTTCATGGTTAGGATTGTTCGATTTATGTCAAAGATGTACCGTATTAATTTAATGATATCTCTTTCATAGTTGCTCTAGTCTTTATTGACACAAAAACTCAATAATCGATTTTCGTAATTTTATTTGGAGGACAATTTTTTACCATCAAGTAAATTTCGCGGTGAAAAAAAATGATCGCAATCACTCAGTGCCAGGTCCGCATTATAAAGTGTATGCATTAAAACTTTCCAACTAAGTAACCGGAATTTCGAACGAATCACTATAGACGTATGTGGCCTGGCGTTATCTTGATGGAACACAACTCTTCTCCTATTGGCCAATTTCGGCCGCTTATGGTCAATCTCTAGCTTCAAACGGTCCCATTGTTGATAGTAGAGGTTCAAGTTTAGTGTTAGTCCATATTGAAGTAGCTCATAATAGATGAAACCTTTCCAATCCCACCAAACACACAGCAAAACCATCCGGGCTGTCAACCCTGATTTGTTTTAGCCGTTTCGGTGCGCTTCGATCACAATCGTTTTTACATAATATTGTCGTTTATAATCCATTTTTTATCACGTTACCAGCCGTTTTAGAAAAAGGCCAGATTTGGTTCTATTTGATCAGGACATTCACAATATCAAAAATTGATATCTCTTGTTTTTTGCCTTTTTCAAAAAATATACTGAATATTCTATTTATTTACGTTCATCTTCGAATCTTTGAATCTATCAGGCACAAAACTGTCATGGAACTTCTTTTAATATCTAATGTAAACTTTTTAAACGAGTGTGTATGTGGGTTGGGGAAGAGATGCCTGGCACCTCTAACCACTCAGAGTATTGTACTAATGATGCTAATTCAGAACCAATGATAAAAGAAAAGTTGCTATCCTCTACTTACGCGTAACATCCCAGCCGGAGCATTGATATCTGAGACGCGGCACTCACGCAACAAATGCTTCGCAGAGTTAGCTTCTTCTAGGCAGGATACACAAAGCTCAACCTGTGCAAGACCTATTCGGTACATGTGTCCTCCTAGGCAGTTGTGTCCAGTTAGTATGGTTGTCATGGCTCTGCAAACGGTCCTGCTCTTGTTAAGGAGGAAACCCGCAGTAGCGTGGTAGGGCTCTGAAAGGAAGATCTTAGTGTGCCTGGCCACATCAGAAAATATACATTTCTTTGTAGCCACCAATCACCCACTTACGAAAAATGGCATGTGCAGATGCAGTCGGTACACTCAAGCCAGGTTCAGGGCAGCAGGAGGAATAGTACTCATGGTACATGGACTAATACTTATGGTACATAGTAGGGATGGGCAAAATGGCTCATGGCTCTCCACTGATCGCTATTTTTTACAGTATTGCGCCGTACTCTCGGTGCAATGTTCTCTGCACATTTCGTTAAGTTTATTCAAACGAAAGCTATCCATTTAAATTAGATATAATCAATTTCAAGTGCCCTATTGCGTATGTGCCGTTCAAATCTCTCCAGGCATTTGAACATAAGTCGAAAGTTCTTTGGATCTGCCCTGGTTTAGGTTTAAAAACTATCTTAACCTGGTGACGGTACACACCCCAGGGCATGATTTTTTTTAAGCCTGCCTCCAAATAGTTAATTCCATCCCTTGGTATAAAAGGATAGATGCCATCCACGCCCAACGATTTGAAATTTTCAAAGGACATGATTGCATCCTTTTTACTGGTGACTCAGATCTAGCTGTGTATCAGCATTTCTAACTGCTACAAAGAACAGGAGGTCGCCACAAATGTACATCACTAAAACCATTTGCCGGAAAAATAATGGATTTATTTTTCCTAAAACTGATATATTCGATTATACTATAATTTGCATTAACCAGAAATAATAAATATTTACCATTGTGCTAGTTTTTCCCGAACTGTAGAGTTGCGTGAAAAAACGCCGTTCTGCTTTCGACTGCCTGCATAGAATCAAGGTGTGTCTAATTGATCACGTTTTTCATCACTGAGCTCTTTTTTCCCCATTTTTAAAGAGATTAGGTCTCCAAATATATAAACAAGCGCTTTAAAAAAACACATTATTATAAATGCACATCATTACGCCTGTAGACTGAACGCACGTTCACCTTCGGTTACTCTAGATGCCAAGAAAAATGAATCACACACGTTCAATTCCACGGTAAAAACATCATTTCCATCTTCAAAAATGTTTTCCTAAAGTCTATAAACCATTTTGATTATTTAGCATCGAACTATAATTTCTTCCCTGTTTTAGCATTTTTGAAAAAGGAAGAAGAAAAATGAAAGATCTTACTGATATAAAAAATTGTATAGCAACCTGGCTCCACTGGCAAGGCGTAACCTTAACTTTTGCTTTCAAAACTTCCTTTTTTTTTACTTATTCACTGACGAAATCTCATTTGACTTAACTAAATACTTAATTTATTTTTAAAACAAAAATTTGTCTTTTTTTTGTATAAAACCTTTGATATAAAACCTATTTTTTCATATATTTCCCATTAATTGGTTTTTTTTGGATTTAAGTTAAAATAGAATTTCATAAGATCATACACAAATTATCTATATCGGCTTTGCTTTTTAAAATTTAAAAGAACGTCATTTGAATCGTTTTAATGCATGTTTTATTTATTTTAAAATTTATTTTATTCTAAATGAATTCGTGCGCATGAAATTGCAAACATAATTGCATTTTTTTAATTGAACTTTAGTTCGATTGCCTGTATTTCAATATGGTTAACTTCTATTTTTCAACATTTTGATGATATTTAATGAAGTTCGCTATTTATCTTAATGCTTCTTTCACTTTAACGCCATGCAAAATCTTTAATAAATAATTTCCCTTAGCCCAAAAAAATAATTATGGATTGGCTATGTAGATAGCATTAATTTTTTGCTTAGGAATTAACAATAATTTTAGTTAGAAAAAATGACACGCTTCTTATTCTTTAGAAGATTGGCTTGGGCACTTTGGCGAATTTAATTTTCAAATTATATTTTAGATATGTCTTTAGTAGATTGATATTTAGCTTAGTTTTCAAAAAATATGCTTTATAATTTTGTGTTTATTAAATTATATTTAAATAGACGGAAATCAGTAAACATGGGGCAGGGTTAGTTGAATAGATTTGAATATTTCTAGAGTATATTGTCGTTCTCGTCGGTTCCTTAAATGTTTAGTTAATTTAATACGCAGGATAAGTTTGTTTGAATTCCAAAACGAAAATCATTGAAATCCACTAAAATTAATTTCGATCAAAATAGAACATGCAAATGATTTAAATTTTGCACTGAAAAATATTTCAAGTAATAATATTTTAAACACTATTTCTCAAATTTATTGACAACCTTTGCTATAGTCAAATCACTTATCCTGCAATTAATAGATTTTTCCTGCAAAACCTACACCAATGTTGAAAACATAAACTAACATTTTATTTTAAACAATTTCCGGCCACTCTCATCTACGGAAATATTGTTGCAAATTATTTAAAAAAAAAACAGCGCCAGAAGCACCATCGCTTCTATTGAATCCACCGCGGGCATATTTAAAAGCTGGCGAATCGACTGAAGTTGAATGCATTTCACAACCCGGTGATTATGCTTCACTTGTTTGGGAACGTGCCGATGGGCAGCCTTTGCCCAACAATATAAGGGTAAATGATGTTTTTTCAAATATTTCCTTGCATCAACTGATAGTACTAATTCCACTAAAATTAGTATTGCCATTTAATTGTAAAATAAAAAAAGATTATATAAATTTTGTATTTAAATCTAAAAATATTTTTGTATTTAAATCTATATAAAAATATTTTGTATTTAAATCTAATATATAAAATATTTTTATTTTCATATACTTTTCAAAATTTTACAGCAAATTGGCAATAAATTGTACATCTCCAATGCCCAACTGGAAAATACCGGCGAATATGTTTGCCGATGTATAACATCTTACAATCAAGAAGTTACTGAAAACTATGAATTGAATATAAATCGTAAGTTTATTATATTTTGTTATTAACATAGCCAAACAAAAATGGAAAAATCGAAAAATTCACTAAAAGTAGTTTGAAAAAATTATAGTTTATTTGAAATCATAAGGTAAATGTTTTTACTAATTTTTTTAAATTCATTTTTAGCTGAAGTTGAAGAAACATACAAACGTCAGACCAGACAATCTGAAGTCAAACATGCTGAAGTTGGTTCGGCTGTGATTTTAAAATGTGATTCGAAAGTTTTCCCGGCCGTATTCAAATGGAGTCGACAGCATGGTAAATTCAATCCAGGACAAGATATAAATCGGGTAAGTATTGGAAACTAGCGACTGTAGAAACAAAAATGCCTTTAATTTAATAAGTTTTGCTGAAAAGTTTCTGCATCCATTAAAATGAACAATCTTTGATGTTGGTTCATCTTTAAATTTTTTTCATTAGCTTACACTTACTTCAAAAGCTACCATAGCTTGTCAGTCGGTAAGGTAACACTCGTTAGGTTATGCGTGCAATATTTGCTAAGCATATGCTGAGATTTGTGCCACAATCGTTTTCACGATCGCACCTGGCCAGAACTAGCTAATCATTAACTCGAGATTGCTTCATAAACTTGCGAACCGACTGCACACCAAGAATGTATGGTGAGCATCATCGTACTCCGACAGAACGGACAGTACGATACACCTACCTTACTTAAGTAGTACCCATTCTGATGGTACCTTTTGAAATAATCGAGTCCCATTAGAAATTGCCACAGATAGAAGTTAACCTCTCTACAGCTGACCCATGGCTTATGAGTCTCACCGTCCGTTGCTGAAAAAGCGACAGAATTTGCATTCGCCCGCGCTACACTACCCGTGTGCTGTCAGGCTCAGAACACGAACTGTAGCTATAGGCGAAGCGCAGGCCTCCGCTAAACTGGATGCAGCCAATCCGCGCTTTAAAATTCCTCGTTTTGTGTGTGTCCGCTCATATTTCGATCAAATACAGCAGGATGGAGTTGGTCGTCGCCATCACCAACCTACATAGGTTCGCCGATGTTGATCATCAGCCCACGTAGTGAGTCGACTGCTCCAAAAACCCTATCACATGCCTTACCGATGTGGTCGCAGTTGTTCAGTTTAGTGTCCAGCGTCACTACTAGATACCTTAGTGACTAGTTAGTCTGAACCTCTGCACAGCCCACTGTCGTAGGGATAACAGTCCGAGTCCTCCGTCGACACATGACGATCTCTGTTTTCAGCAACGCCAGCTGGAGGCCATGGTCGGACTGCCTACGTTCCACCCTCCTCATGACTTGGTTTAGTGTAAGAAACGAACGCAGCTGTTCTAGAAATTTTTACCGCCGTTACCCACCAGAAACAAATTCGTTCATTTCTAGGTACAGCAGTCCATCGTGGACGATGTTCCAGAGTGTGCAGATGCAAAAATCAACCCTTGCGCTGCACCTGAGCTGATAAGACTCCACCGAAAACTCTCGTCCATCAATCCCAGAGATAATTCAGCATCATGATCAATGACCATGACCAATAAAAAATGTGATAAGCGTAGCTTTTGTGCCCACTGGTATGCTAACGTTTCTCGATGGTTCAACGGATGTCTGCCTACCTCGCTGATGAAGGCATTTTGTACACCCAGCGACATGCAACTTCCACCCTTGCAACTGCCCCAAAAATCTCAGAGTTGGCGTCAATAGTTGAGTGCCCTCTTCGCAAGCCGTGCTACTTGTCACTAATATCATCAGCTAATGTTATCACCCTCAAAAAAGTTGCCTGCAGAGTCCAGCAAATAAAGCTGACGTTACATGGACGGGGTGCCCGGGTATTCTTTTCCTTTGTATAAGAATGCAAGTCAAGCCACTTGTAGTGATTTTAAAACTTGGAGGATAGCAAAGCATCTCAACTAGACTGAAGATCAGAAGAGCGCCTGCCAAAGTGTGATAAACAGCCATCAAAGGATTAAAAACACAATTAATTGCCATTGGAGCAGGGTGTCCTAGAAATGGTCGTGAACACCCCTCGTCCGCATGAATGGAGCACTCTCGAGTCCACTCCCGTTTCTGGAGTGGATCTAAAGATGGGGGTCTGTAGAATCCGGGGTGAACTTGCTTCCACAGTAGTCACAATATAAGCACATAAAGGGGAAGGGGATTTTGTCTGTGAAGGACTACAAAGCTCTCAGGCATGAGCTGGTAAATCGAACTCAACCGAGGCGCGTCAAAGCGCGATCGCTAGAAGGGGAATTATGGTTTAAAAAAAACACCGAAACAAACAATTCACCTACTAATTTGCCATTTGCGATATCAGGATCGTGTTGCCTGATGTTGCCACACCAGCCAATTATGGCATGCTGAATCCACGTACAGTTAGGAAGGAAAATTCACATTATATTTATCGGGAAAAAAATTGTTTGAATGTGAACGATGATCAATTTTGATTGGTTGGTTCCATCAAGATGGCATTCAGCGCTGTTTTTACCTATGACGAAAAAAGGCGTATAGAATTGATTTAGTTCCTGGGGAGCTCTTCAAGGGAAGTAGATTCGAGCGAACTAGTCAAATCCTTCAATGAATAGTAAAAATATGCCACCGATGCAACCGACTTAACTCTACTGAACTGTCAAAAGTACAGCATTATTGAACTAAAGTACCATCCTGAGATCTTGCCGACTAGCCGAATTTAGCGTGGATGTTTCGGTGATTTCGAATCAAGAGAGCTTTTCCAAAAGGATAGTGGTTTTATAAATTGATCTCGCGTTGAAAAGTTAATTAATAAATGTAATCAAAAAAGATCCCGATCAGGTTCCTTGCGCTTACATATTAGACACACCATTACTTCTAAAATACTCACTAGGGCTATAGTAGTTTCTGTTGGTCTATGGATAAACAGCTAAACTTTTCCCATCTCATTAAAATTTCATAAATTCACTAATAATCATTTTCTCTTTCAGTCCACCCTGAACCTAACCAACGTACAAGCCAAAGACGCCGGATCATATATCTGCACAATCAATCACAATGGAAAATCATCTGAGGCCAAAACAACTCTGGTTGTAACCGGTGCCATTCCATATTTCCCACAAGCACCGCGCAGCTATATGTCATTCCCAACACTCCAAAACGCTTATATGAAATTCAATTTCGAAATCACTTTTCGTCCGGAACGTGAAAACGGTTTGATTCTTTTCAACGGCCAAAAGAAGGGTAGCGGAGACTATATTGCTCTCTCGTTGAACGATCGTCATCCAGAGTTCCGATTCGATTTTGGACAAAAACCAACCATCATTCGCTCAGAAGAACCTATTACACTTGGTGAATGGCATACCATTAAAGTGAATCGAGTTCGCAAAGATGGATTCATGGTAGTGGACGATCAACGACCAGTCGCTTTCCCATCAGTCGCACAATCAGTTGGTTTGGATTTGATTGGAAACCTGTATTTGGCTGGAGTACCAAGCTGGGATGATATCCCAGCCACGGCCGTTGAAAGTCAAGAAGGATTTGTCGGTTGTATTAGCCGTTTGTTACTGAGGGACAAGACTATTGAACTGAACCAGGATTCACTGTACAAGGAGGGAACTACGTCGTGTGAACCTTGCGCTGATGATCCATGCCAAAATGAAGGGGTGTGTCTTGAAAGTCAGACTGAAATGGGATATTCGTGTATTTGCCAAGAGGGATACACGGGTAAGAACTGTGCTCTCGAAGGATCATCATGCGCTCCTGGTATCTGCGGAACAGGACGCTGCGAGAACTCCGACACCGGAATGGAATGCTACTGTCCGCTACACAGAACGGGTGACCGATGCCAGTACAATGAACATCTTGACAATAGAACCTTGTCGTTCAAGGATGGAAGTTATGCTGCTTACAAAACACCCAAAGCCTTCAAACTTGACATCAAATTCAATATTCGTCCAAACAATTTAGAAGATTCTGTCATTCTGTACGTTGCGGAATCAGAAAATTCGAATGGTGATTTTGTTGCTTTGATCATCAAAGACAAGCATGTTGAGCTGAGACTGTACATCAGTGCCCGTAAGTTGTACTGTAAAATGTTTACTGCTATATTCTCATAAAATATCGTCTTTTATGTGCAGACTTGAAACCTCTAATCATCCGATCACAATCTCCGGTTCAAGCACATAAATGGACTCCAATCCATATCACCCGCAAGATGGGCGTGGTACATTTGAAGGTCGGCAATGAACCAGTACAAAGCGGTCGCGCAGAAGGACCTGCTCGCAGTGTATACCTGAAGACAAATATGTACATTGGAGGCTATGACAAACGCATCAATCTTAACAAACATGTTGGAGTAACTAAAGGTTTTGATGGTTGTGTTTCGAAGGTACTTTTGTTTAAATCGTTTTTAGTTTGATTAGAGGGCTTAATTCACATTCTTGTTGTAGCTTGAAGAAGGAATGCAACCTGTTGAATTGATCGCAAGCATCTTAGATGCTGCTAATGTGCAGAGCTGTGGTGATAGTAATGAAATTTCGGTAAGTTAACATCAAAGAGAAACTAATTTTACTATAGCTTACAAGGAGTTTTATTGTTCATAGTAATTTAAACGCTAACTAATTTCATTTACAGAACGAATTGCTTCCGACACACGAGAATAGTGTTGATGGTCACGCCGACGCCTGCAGTCGAGACCCATGCGAGAACGATGGAATTTGTTCTGTGGACGGGGATGGTTTCCGATGCCAATGTCCTTTAGGATTTGCCGGCAAAACTTGCGAAAAATGTAACTCCACACGACCAATAGTGTCAAAATAGCTTTTAATCTAATAAATCTAACATTTCAGTTATTCGCATTGAAAACTCAGCTCAATTCCACGGCGATGGTTACATGGAACTGAACCGCTCAGCATTTAGCAAATCAGTTGATGAACGCGAAAACTTCATTGCAATTCTCTTCTCGACAACTGAACCGAACGGTCTACTGCTCTGGTACGGCCAAGAAAAGGGTGTTATGTACGACGGACAAGACTTCCTGGCGTTGGCCTTAATCGAAGGTAATTTAGAATACAACTATCGGCTGGATGGCGAGGAATCGTCTACACGAAATACCGATACCCGAGTCGATGATGGACAACGTCACGTTGCCATTATTAAGCGTAAGGGCAACCAGGCCGAATTAGAACTTGATAAATTAGTTTACTATGGTGAAACTCGACCAACACCACGTCAAGATACACATTTGCCAGGAAATCTGTTCATTGGTAAGTTTTGGTTAATTACGGAATTTATTTCAAAGATCTACTTAAATATGATTTTGTTTTAATGTTTAGGTGGGGCACCCGATCTCGATAAATTCACCGGTCATCGTTTCACACAAGGATTCACTGGTTGCATTCATGTTATTGAGAACGAAACCGATGGTCCTACAAATTTGACAAAATACGCTGTTAGTTCCGTAAATGCTGACGAGTGTCCCGAGTAAGTACCTAGAATTTGATTTATCTATTGCATTTAAGTTTTGTGTGGAAAAATATTTGGATTGCTAAAATTAGGTATCGTGGTTTAAACATTTTTAAACTCACTATTTACAATAGTTTATTATTATTTATATTTATCTTCCCAACCCAAGGATTTATTTCTCAAATGCAGTGGTTTAGGGGAAATGTTTGATTACTATACCTCGGTGCCCTATTTGGCATTTGCACAGTGAAATTCAAGGAAACTGTATCTTAGCTATTGGACTCCTAGCTAAATGTCTAGATACATTCGTTGGGTTAGTGTAATCTATCCCGAAAATCTGCTCCACAATGTGGTCCTGTAATTTTGATATTCCACCATTTCAGTTGCTGTCAGGACATACCAAAAGGATTTCGTGTAGGTTCAGGAATTTGCGGAGAGTACTGCTTTTCTACTGAATCCCCCCCGCCATTGCATCAATTACTGAGAAAAGTCACGTTTTGTATTCACTATCCTCGCAGGCAAAGTTGGGTTTACACATTACAAAATAATTTTTTTGAAAATCCTTTTCTCCATTTTTCAGTCACAAATATTACAAGAGTTTTGTACAGAAATATGAATCATTTAGGTCTTGTCGCAAGAGTATGTTTGTTAGTCTGCCACCTCTTTGTCAAAATTTTTAGCATATCAAATATTTTACCACATTTTAGTTCATATCCAGAATAGCCTAATAGCTAACCATTATATTCACATACTATTATTATAAATTTTGTATCCAATTTTTCACCAAAAAAATATTTCATATAAAATAATATTTTTCAAAAAAAAAATGTTCCATAAGCCCGCATTGGATACCATCAAGTCTAGTATACACCGATGTCGATAGTGATTTTGGTGATCGTTTCGATCCGAATAGCTTCGATGAGATCGAAGAACCACCACCGGTTCATATAATTTATCCTCGTCCAGCCTATAACAATTTTCAACAGTCGCTCTGTCGACGATCGAGTGTAGAGAATATACTTGTAGTTCTTATAACTGTTAGCCTAGGACAATTCACACATTTTACTATCAATACACTGTTACTAAATCAATTTAATAGATAAAAGAAAAAATAATATACGTTAAATTGAAATTAGTATAAATTAACTGAAAATATGACGAGTAGATTTCGACTAGAGTCAACGAATGGATATAATAGGGGATTTTTTTCAAATATTCGAAGAAAATTATGCTCAAATTTAAAAACATGCAGCACAAAAGATATAAATCTGAACGAAAAACTATTAAATCTGTACATAAGAGAACCATTGAATGGGACAAAATAATTTAATAAGTAACCTGAAAATGATTATATTTTCCTTTAATATTTGACGTTTGTTACAAAGAACTGAGAAATGATTAAATACTATGAATGATTAATAGTGATTAGTTAGAGTATTACTAAAATTGCTGTGAGCTGTTTGAGATAATCGTAGGCAGGGAAATTGAATGGTTGAAAATATTAGTTGAACGATGCATGAAACCTATTGCAAATATCTAGATATGCTACGACGTCATTTAGTATATAGACAATATCATGAATTGACTGAAGAATGTTTTTTGATTGCAAGAACTACTCAATCTAAACATTCGGACATTAGGGAAAAATTTAAGAGGTTATTTTCGATCCTGTCGAGCTCCTTTTATCCTTTAAAATCTAACCAAAAATATTGGTGGCTTCGATCAGTTCTGTGTGGATATGGCCTCGCCACAAAAATTAGATAAATTTGCATAGCTTAAGTATGTTTATAAAAAAAATATGAGGCACCTGTATAAAATCAAATCAGCTCAAATGCCAATTTTCGATGTGGCACGTTATTGTTTTTTTTTTGTATTTTTAGTAGGTAAGCATATTTTATTCTTGTTACAAATCACCGCAAAATTCAAAAGAGTTTGTTCTTGTTAGCACTGCATACTAGGTAATATGAAACCGTAGAATATTAATTATATTTCAGTTATTTTGAACCATTTTGGTCATGTTAAATTCGATTTCAAATCATTCGATTGTTGCTAACACTCTATTTACTTTACGCTGCAAAAATGAATGAGATATAACTAGTGGTAAGATCAATGAATATTTCTCAATTAATTTCGAAAAAAAAATTAAATTTAAATTAATCTAAATTATACCCATTTTTTTCTTTCAGCGATTCCGAAATGGATCTGGGCCCTGAACCGCCAGTAGTTTAAGTCATAAGCTAAACGAATACACTACACTCTAAGCAAAAAATAACTAAAACGCAGGATAATGCAAATTAATAGTCATAAACGAAGTTTGACTTCTTTCATAAAGTCAACTGAATTTTTTTATATATAAATATCTATATATAATGATCCTCATGATCATTATGATTATGAAAACGGACAAATAAATATGAAAATTCTTTTTGTAAAGAAAACTAGAGAACAAAATATTTCAGTTCAATAAATAAATGTTTAAAAAAAAAACAATAAATATGATGATGAACATCTATTCAAATTAAAATAAAAAAAAAACCTTTGTATAGAATATATCAAATACTAAAAAAAACCAAATTAAATGAAAACATTCAAAATGTTGTCGTTACATTTTATTACTTGTTGTTCTGTTTACATTTTTGTTAGTCTCTTCTGTTCTCCTCTGTTTAAAATACTTATGAATTTCACGAACGCATTAGTTATCGAACAAACTGAAAAAAAAACCAATAAACTAAGCTGAACATGAAAGAAATCCTATAGAAATACCACAATAATACCAAATAATCGAATCACTCAATCAATCTCAATAAACATAGAATATTCACTAAAATAGCATGCCCATCAAACGAGAGAGACAGACAGACAAACAGAAAGAGACCTCAAGAAAAATGTAAACATATTAATGTAAATGTTATATCTAAAGTGATATGTATATTGAAAGAAATTAACTCAATGAACATTAGATGGATAGTTTCAAATCGAATATTAGCTTATTAAAAGCAGGAAACAATTAAAAATTCAACTATGGTCAATAATCAAATAACACAAAACGAAATAAATACAACATATACAACACTTATATTCATTCATAAGTTCCCTCAGATATTAACTCTACTAATTTAAGATCGTAATGTATCAGTAAAACAACAGTAACAGAAAGAACAACAACAACAATTATTCAACAAGTGCCAAAATGTTATTAACTATTAACTCACTCAATATTATAATAAAAAAAAAAGTATAACGATTTTTTTAAAAAAATAAAAATGTATGTGTTTTAATTTGATTTAAAAAGCAATAGTGACACACAGTCGTAGAACTAAATGATAAAGGTAGAATAATATTTTATTTTTCATGATTGTACATGGGTAGTGTTTACCTTAAAATAACAGTTGATGCCGAGAAGAGGCAACAGGGGAGAAAATGAGTGTTCTTCAAGGAAACCGGCAGCATTGCAAACCAGCTGACGACCTCTTCACGCAGGTTGTCTGTGGTGGGGGCTGGGTGAAATACGGAGAGATAACTTTCGTGAGCTGCTAGTTTTCTCGGAAAGACTAAATGCAAAAATTCGAAGATAAGCTCAGTTCAATGGAGGACACTCTCCGTAGCATCGGAGGCGACTTCAATACTGGGGCTTCGGAAGCTTGGAAGCTTGGATTTCGGCGACACCTTGCATACAAATGAAGAACATTTAAATGATTTGTAGAAAGACATGACTGAAGCACTTCATATCATGGCAAGTAGACAATGGGATTTACATAAATAAAAATGTAATCAATAATAAGAATAACACATAAACAAATACACATTGATATATGCCGGATAGGGAAGAAAAATGTACAGAAACGTGTGTCTAATTTTGCTAAGACTATATACGGGTACGTGCATATTTAGTAGTTCACTGTTTGTAAAATAAAGGTATATATTTATTTAAAAAAAAATTATAATTTACACTTACGTACAAAAATTTTTCATCCGTATTTGGAACTGGATTGGTTTCATCCGTATTTGAGACAATATTCCTTGATCGTCAAGAACTCTGTGGTATGAATTGGTTTATGAATTATCTCTGTGCTGGAACCGCACTTCAAAGATCCTGCGATTTTCCCTTTTGTGCAGTTAGAACTACTACACTATCACGACACTATCACTTTTACTACTGCGACACTAACACGACACTATCAC
This sequence comes from Nemotelus pantherinus, assembly GCA_963978885.1. NCBI lineage: Eukaryota > Metazoa > Arthropoda > Insecta > Diptera > Stratiomyidae > Nemotelus > Nemotelus pantherinus. Next base: position 223,829,591 of record OZ022263.1, on the reverse strand, counting down.
TATTATTATAACGATACTAATTTTATCGACACTATTTTTCTTGACACTATCAATCCACATATGGCTCTACCTGAAATTAAAAAGAGAAAATATCTCATTCATCCAATCAATGTTTTAAAAAAATGCTTAAAGCACTCCAATTTACAACTCTATTCAAATTTACATGGCTTTCATTTAAATAAATATAAACTCAAGAAGAAAATTTGACAATGCAAATTAAGGTAGGCTTTATTCCTAGTGTAAAAAAAAAATCTGCTTAAGGTACGCTGCGGCTGAAACTTAAAACTAAAACTTATTTCAGTTTTAAGGTTAGCAAAGCTTAATAACGTCATTTTCGATTTAGTTTAGCAAGGCAATGCTGTCGCTGGTTGCTCAAACTAAAACGTATATCACAGACACAAAACATGTAGAGTGAGCATCAAATTTTTTTTTTTGTGTTTGCGATTGCAAAATAATCTTCAATGTCAAAAATATTCTAAAAGAATACTACAGGCCAACACATACTCCAAAACACAAACTGAAAATAATGAACATGTTCATTCCTCAGTTTCAGTTTCTAAAAGCTCCGTTTTACAGAAGTTTCAGTTTTAGCTAAAGTTTTCAGTTTTAGCATTCTATTACAGCAGCTGTATGGGAATACTCTTGGCCATTCCGAAATTGAATTAGATTCAGTTTAAGTTTTTAGTTTCAGTTCCCAACCGCAGCGTACCTATACCAGATCACCGGGTGACCTATCAGACCGCGGGGTATGTGAGGTTTGACTCACTAAAAAAATACCATCTACAAGCCCACGAAGTTCCGATTCGGGACCCACCTAAGCACCGCTTCAATCCGGTCGTGCTGTCTCACCTATCATGAACTCCAAAAACTACCAGAGCTCATGGGTCGAAAAGGCAACCCTCCTTCTGCTTTATGCGTAATACTTTTCGTCATGGGTGTGCTTCGTTAGCATGATAATCTCCGTTTTTGAGACCGCCAGCTGAAGGCCGAGCTCGGTTACCCACCGCTCCACCCTCCTCATCACTTGGTTAAGTCCAAGTTGAAATCGGCCGATCTGGAAGTGATGACCGCTGCGACGTTAAGTAAGGCGTAGAGCAAGCCTTAAGCGCGGACCACAATGCTCCAGCACATTCCATTCCATTCCGATCTAGCACTCTCCAGCTCATGTCCATTCCAGCAAACTGAACACATAGTCTCCATTCCGTTTAGTATGCGACAATTTACTTGTAGTTTTAAAATTTCAGTTTTGCGTGATTATTTTAGAATGGATAGCAATTTTCTAAAGTTATTTGGAATACTAATATGCTTTGTACCCTTGTATAAACAAAAATCACAGCAAAATTTTTTTAGTATTAATAATAATACTCTTCTGATCCAGAAAAGTTGAAAGTTGGTCAACTCGTCCTTTCCATTCCATTCCAACCTTATGTGTTCAGTCTCGTACATTTTCTATGCCGCCAACTTTGACGTTTATTCTGGAATGGAATGGAATGGATCATTGTGTCCGGCGCTTTACTTAACGTCGAACTAACAATTTCCAAAATAACGTAGATTCTTTTAGGAAAATATTGTGAAAAATCTTTAAAAATATTATCTAAACAAATATTAAAATCGTGAAAGAATTACCTTAATTTCTTCACACCCAATAAGCCCAACGAGTTGTATGCCCTTTCAGTTCTACAATTTTTTATAAAGTGCACATTATAAAAAAGTTTTTGCAAAGTCGAAAATTGGCTACAATTTATGGCGGGACTTAATATTATAGGTTTTTATCGTGAAACATATTTTGCTCCAACAAAAAACACGTTCAAAAAACAATTACCTTAACGTAATTAAACTGAATTGTTTGTTCATAGCGCTTTGATGATTTCGCATGATGTAACCTACTGGCTAAATGCATTAAATCACATCTACTGCTCAAAGGTGCAATTTTGATGTTGAAATGACGAACTAAACTCAAGAGCTACCCTGACTTAACAAAAAAAAAAATACAAATGGAACAGCGCACCAAACAAAATTCCGTTATATATTAAACAACACGCCATTAGGCACTAAAATAAACCCCATTCGGCAAGATAAAAATTACTTATTTTCATCATCTTTGTAGAATCTTTCTGCCACTATTTTTTTTAACTTGTTTCATTGACTCAATAAAAAATATCAACAAAATATTTCATAAATATATCTATATTAAATTGAACCGAACCTATTAGTATGCATTTACAGAATCATTGACTAATCGCCTTATTAAATTCACTAATTTTATCTTTAACGATACGCTCTTTCTCAACAATCTCTTCTTCGAGTAGCCGTCGTAAATTTTGCAAATTCGGCATTGAATTGCAATCTCGGACATTGAGTAAAGTCGTAAAGATGGTATTCCATAAAGTTTTATGGAAATATCTGGAAAAGCGTACCAAAATGGGAATTAGTTAGTGATTGTTGGATTCAAACTATTAACATCTTACCTGGGCATATGACTCTTAATATACCAAGTAGCTGCTCTTTTCTCAACATCCATATACTTGCCGAAAAGTAGTACATGAATCGTCCCAGCCAAGCCGAATAGATCCGCTTGATAGGTCCACGGACGATTTTCAAGCATTTCGATACAAGTAAAGCCTTCAGTGTTAGAAACGTAGTTGAATGTTTGTTTCGGTGGGAACAGGAGTAGATCAATTGACTGGCCAAAATCGATTAGCTGTATGGACGGTACGGTGAATGGATAGCTAAGTCTGGAAATCGAAAGAAATATTAAAAGCAATTTCCAGACAAGTTTTAAAACAACTGGTACTCACTTTGACATCAGCAAGAAATTATCTGGTTTTATGTCGGCATGAATTATGTTGCAAGCATGCAGATGGTCTATGATCGAGAGTAATTGACTCGCCAGGACCATTACAACAAATTCATCAGTATTTTTTCTGGTTGCAGCATAAACCTTGTGACAGACATTGATTAGTGACCCAAATTGCGAAAATTCGGTTATCAAGAAACTGGCATTGTTACCAATCACAGCATATTCGATATCCATAAAACTGTGCATCTAAGAAGTGAATTATTATTTGAATACATTGAGATGATGTTACGTACAATTGTCTTATGGTAAAAAAAATCATTGTTATTTTGCGTCGTTAGAAAAAATATCCAAGCCTAAACTTTCGGACTAGCTCGGCCACTTAACGAAATAGCCAAGGTGTGACTCATCTGAGCTGTGGTCGATGCTCGCAATAGATATGAAATCATTTTCCAAATGATTGAAAAACTATCTCAAGATACGGCAGGCTTTATTTAGGATCTGCTGTAAGTCGCAGAGAGCCAGTTAGTGTCTTTCGCCTACGGCGAATGATGTCGGCTGGTATAAAGGTATTAAGCTGGTAACGTGTGGAGACCAACGCTCGGCTGATTTCTATAAACAGCCGTTATCCGAACTGGAGAAGTTTTGGATGTGTTTGGCTATTATTAGGCGCGTATTATTAGGCTCGTTTTTTTGCTCCTCTATCCAGCAGGAACAGAAGAGACGCATTGGAAACAACAACACTCCTGTACCAGTGAATTCATTAGTACAGAAATTCTATTCCTCATAGGTAGTTCACGTGCTGAACTATAGAATGTGCTGATAGAAAAAAAAAAGCTCATGAAAAGTTGTCTTTTTTGCCATGAGGTGGCTTTGCGTTTTTCAAGGTTATGTTGAATGTTTTGGTAGTTAGGAAATTAGATAAAGCCCACAAAATGTGTAGAAAGTTAAAAGAGGTAATTTTCTGTTAGTTCTTTTTCTATTTTCTATCGATTTTGGTAGTTTATACTCGTTATTTTCTCCCTTTGTTTTCAGCTGTTTTGTGCTACCACAGCGAGTACAGCAACCTATATCAGTATTAGCGAAGGCACTGCTGTTTTGTCCTAGATTGTTGTTTTTGCGGAATAGTTCTATTCTGTTCTGTATCGGAGCATCCCGGATATATTTCAAACAAGGATTGTAAAAATATTTAAAAACTTACAATATTTGCATTGTCAATTCGACTTTTCAGCTCCAAACAAATGTAATACTCCCACAAATTCGCTGGATTTTCTTGCTTAATTGCGTACAGCTTACCGCTCGACCGTTCTTTAGCACTGCAAAAAATTTATGCATTATTGTATAATAATTTTGAAATATATCACGATCTTACCAAAATATGCTACCAAACCCGCCTTGTGCAACTGCTTTGATCACATCAAAAGTCTTATCGGCAACACATACTGTCCCTCCTCTATGCAATGATTTCAATTTGTTAGCCATTTTACAATTCGGCAGCTTTTCGATGTAGGAGCAAATCTCAACCCTGTCTAGAAATGCCTGAATCAGTAACGGTTCGAAAGGGTTTACGTTCTGATCGATGTCTTCGATAACCTGCCGAGTTCGGTCCAAATCGACGTCGACATGAACGAAATCGTTTCCTTCGTGAACATCTCCGTCATCAGCCCAATCAAGAGCTAAATTTTTCGGTGTTTTCGGGGAAGGTTTAATGTAGATACTTCGCCCCAATTCCAACGGATCGTGTCTTGGCTCCCCGCCGTAAGCTCCTGGCTCTTCCTTGATTGGTATCGGATGGGATCCTTGTAGCCAGATTATCGATTGATCTTTCATGGAAACCGCTGAGGGGTTCGGTGGCGAAAAGATGTCTTTTCGTTCAGGAGAATTTGAAGCTGCACACGAAACACCCGCCGTTTTAGATTGCCTGTGAGAAATTTCGGAAAACCGGTTCAATATGGTTTTTCCACAACTGCTTTTCACTTTATATGAAGTATTTTCGGGTTCTTCTTTGATATGTAAGGACATTTCTTGGATGTGTGATACTCGCGGAACGGGAACATTAAAATGAGAGGAATCTCTAGCTGTGTTTGTTTCAAGCTTTGCAGGATCATTTTGGATAGAGATTGGTCTGTCAATTTTCGCTAAAGTCCTCGCATCTCTATAATCAGGCATTTCGAAATTGTGCCGGGAGCTACAAGCGTCCAATCTCATATGGGCAGGATCGCCGATCATCTCATCTTTGATCATTACCGACTTTTCAAATTCTTGAAGCAGTGACTTATCCGAGAATATTTTTGAACGCTGCTCCACGACTTCTGCTTCTTTGTTCTGACTACCGGCTGCATAATTGGGAAAAGTAAAGTCCTTGAGTTTCGAAAACGTCATTGAGTCATTCACTGCAAAGCTTTCAGGCATTTTAAATTCAGTCGTTCCCATATCGGTTTCCAGGAATGGTTTTTTAGGCTCTTTGGCATTACCCTGCTCGTTGCACCTTAATTGGAAGTTCGACTTGGCGATGTCCACCAGCTTTGGAAGAGTGATTTCGGACAGTTTCGAAAAGGTCAAAGATTCATTCATAGTGGTTTGATTAATTTTCGTAGGCTGCGTTCTAGGAGGCGTTGTAGTGAAGAGAACGTCAAAGTTATCATCGTCTGCCTTAGGGAGCTGTTGCGGTCTGACAAGGAGCATTCTGGGAACCGTGTCGGTTTTATCTTCAAACACTTTCATTGATGTCATTAGCGGAGGCATCGAAGTCATTAGAGGAGGCAATGCTTCGGCGCCAACGACGTGAGAGATTTCTCTACGCGACTCTGAAGCTTGAACCGCACCCGATGTATACATAATCTGAGTGGAAACTTCGGGAATCGGATCCAAAGCTGGCATTTGCTCCGATGTTACTGGACGTGTAGTAAAGTGTGATTTTGATATTTCCGAATCAAAATCATGTGTTTCGGTCGAAGATTTCGTCCCGGATGATCCAGTATTTGTTTCAGTCATTTCCATAATGGTGGACAGTTGTTTGGGAGGGAAGAGCGTGTTGTTTGTTGTGCCCAAAGGTGTCTCTGCATCTATTGGTGGTGTCGGGGGAGATACTACTACTGACTGCGGCGGCAGTTCTTGCACTTGTGATAAGTAGCTCTGTGATTTTCTTACATTTTTCGGAGTACTAACAGATTGGGATTTTATAAAAAAGTTGAATGTTTGTGTCGAGCATGATTCATTTGCGGCAAAGCCTAGCGCTTTTTCGTCATCATTTTCTTGACCTGGGTTCACAGAAACTCCAGGTTTTGTCCATGCCGGACGTGGTAGAATTTGCGGTGCTTTGAACAAAGTATCACCTCCCACTGGTGAAACTATAGTATCCGGACATTGATTTTGATCGGACTTTGGAAATACAGGAACTGGTTCCGACGGCTTAATTTCGTCATCTTCAAAAATTGTGAATTTTTCTGCACGAACCACGGTGATTTCATCTTTGTCAGCACTCTGAGATTTTTCGTCAAACTGGGGTCCACTTTTCTTTTCAACACGAATGCCAGTAAAAAGCTCCGAAGACGTACTTGGTTTACACATCAAGTTCCTTCTAAGTTCATCTTCTGATTTGGAAAGAACAGATTTTCTCTCTGACGACGAACATTGCATCAAACTTCTTGCGACTTCCTCAGATGGTGAACTCACTTGTGGGCTCGATGCAATAACACTCAACCTAGGCGGTGGCATACTCTCAAACGAAGTTTCAGGGATTGACCTAATTTTAGGCACTATCGACTTTCTCGTCGGAAACATGCTCCTGCGTGCAACAGCTCCCGCAGCGCATTGCGTTTCTTCTAAATCTTCTTGCAAGAAAATGGTCTCCTCTGTATTTAATTTCAGCTTTCGCTTTCCTGCACGTATCTGCTTACGCAATATTTCCTCAAATTGAAATTCCTCCGTACTGCCGTCTGGATACACCTCGTTTACGAGAAAAGTAAATACTTGATCTGACCGAATTTCCTCGTCTTGGATGAAGCGTTTCGTAGGGAATTCAGTCTGTTCAATATTCTTTCGACAAAAATTAGGATAATAGTGAAAGCCGTAATCGAAGTCAGCACACCAGACTTGGTTGTGTTTCCTAACAAAGTCATTAGTTTGGCCACGGTTCTTAAACCATTTCCAGCCAGCATATTCTTCAGGGCAATACACTTCATTGGGTTTCGGATAAAGCTGCGACTTTTCGTAACAAGGATACACGTTTGGTCCGACCGGATCCGTCTCAAATGAAAGCGGAACATCCCATTTCGATTGTGGTTCGTTTCTCCGTACGAATCCAGCCGGTAGCTGTATACCTTTTGAATAATTGTCCTCGCCTTTTGGTAATGGAGCTCGAAACTCGGTAATTTCATCCTCCATTATATCAAAGCCTAAATCATGATGATGACTGCCTGCCCCGAAAAGATCGCCCTTCTTTTTGTCCTTGAGACGCGCTTTCGACCACGGTCCAGGCTCGCGCATGTTCTCTTGCTTGCGCGTACTGTCAATAATACTTCGGACAACGGACTGAGGGGTTGGTGGCTCGACAGGATTCGTTAGAGCTGATGTACTAGGCTCGAAAACGTTTGGATCACAATTTTGATCTTCGAACACTTTAACAGCAACATTGCTTGCATGGCTACTATTTTTCGATGATACCTACGACGATAAAAAAAATAATTGGGAAGAGATTGTGGGTAAGATGGTGATATTAATAGTTTAATATCGGTATTACGATCTTTAAAGGTTTATAAGACTATGAATTGGTACAAAAATAATTTTGTTTAATGATCAGTTCTTTTTTGTTAAAGTATGTAAATATTCTGATTCATGTTTCACTCATTTCAACCAAACAAGTTACAATTAAAGTTAACCAAATTAAATACATTTATAATACAAATTATTTACGTCAACCATTAATGTAAATATTTTTGTCTTTTATGACTTAAATTATTATATTCTAGAGAACGAGACTAGCTTTTGCAGCTAAAAAATCTTTAAGGCGGATCATCTTAATTGAATGATATTTAGGCGAATGGAAATTTGGGAGAAAACCCCTCTTAATTGATTAATCGACTAAAAGTTGAAGACTAAACTTATTAATAACTTAATACTAGATGTAATGTACACTTATAGTGTACATGAAAACAATACATAGCAAAACATATGAGTAATTTTGTAATTTTTGGGAGACAAGAGACTAGGGCGTTTATGACGTGAGCACCTTGGTCAGAGCTGTATGTATGAGAATCAATCTATACATTCAAAACGTCTGAATTTATTTTACCAAAAAATGTATGAGAATCAATTTATACATTCACACCGTCTCACTTTATTAAACGTTTCTTAAAAAAAAAAAAATATTTTTTTTATGTTACTCGATTGCTTGCAAAGTTAACTAGATTACGGAACATATCTTTTAGAATGGAAAATGGCGACTATTTCAAAGTGTTTTCATGAGTATCTCAAATTCAAATCTCATTCACTCTGCCAGATTGAATTGTCACGGTTCAGGGCATCTTCGTCTGCTTGAATTAGTCGGCATAGCTTCTGTATTGGTCGCTGGTATTGATGCTTAACAGGTTGAGCTTTAACACACTTTTGATCGCTAACATATTCAACCGTTGCCACTGAAACGAGATCATCGCAGTCCGAGCGAGTGAACGTCATGATGCGCCCGAGCTTCCATCGAGTTGGAGATATATGGTAATTCTGGATAATGACGACATCGTCAATTTGTAGGTTTTGCTTAGCCCGAGTCCACTTGCTACGCATTTGCAGCGTTGAAAGATACTCATATTGCCAACGCTTCCAAAAATGCTCGTTCATGCATTACACACGTTTAATGATGGGCTCAAAAACGCCAAACAGTTTGAAAAAAACGTTTGGCTGCAAAAAACGAACGAACAGTTTTTTCCAAATAGCGACAGTTTTTCTAAAACGAACATTTTTTCTAAAACGAACAGCATTTATAAAACGAACCGTTTTTTTTCACAACGAATAGTTTTTGTAAAACCAATCGTTTTTCTAAAACGAATCGTTTTCATTTTTTTAAAACAAACCGTTTTTCGTTTTTCTAAAACGAATCGTTTTTTTTAACGAATTGTTTTTATAAAACGAATCGTTTTTCGTTTCTTTAAAACGAACCGTTTTTCGTTTATCTAAAACGAATCGTTTTTCTAAGATGAATCGTTTTTCGTTTTTTATAAAACGAACCGTTTTTCGTTTGTTAAAACGAACTGTTTGGCAGTGGAAAACTGTTTAGCTGCGGAAAACAAATTTTCAGAGGCAAACTTTGTATGTATGTATATATAATACGAGGTTGTCAAACTTATTGGATGCGTATTTTTGCGCCTCGATCAAGAGCTGGTTAGAGTAGGTAGCATTGAAAACTAGAACAGTTGCTGTTGTTTTGAATGCTGCTTATCAGAACCAGCTCTCGTAGGATTTTACGGTTGATCAAGTAGATAACATATTGGAAAATTGGGACAGTACAAGTATCAATTCAGTTTGGAAGCGTTTAGTCCTAGCAATGAATGTTTACGATACGATGATGGAAGGCATAATACATAAAATATATATACCTATACAAGAAAAACATAATACGTAAAAATGTTTCCATCTAATGTTTACGTAAAGTTTTCCATTTAATGTTTGTAAATGTAAATTAATTCTTACCTCCAATTTTCCGGGCTGATGACTCTTAACAGCTGCTCCCGTCCTGATACTGCCAACTTTCTTTCCATGCGCCCTCAATGAAGTCAGTGCATGCCGTCGCTCTTGCATCGACGACATAAACTGCAAACTCGATTCCTCGTCCTTGTACAGTATCCGTTGCGACATCGTAAATCCAAAATGCTTATGTGCCTGTTCGAGCTCGTCAAGCGGCTGAGCGCGGCAATCTAATCCTTTACGAAATATTTCATCAGCCTTTCCGAAATTCCCGCATAGATCATAATAGTATGCCCAACAAATATACAAATCAGCAACCATAGTGCCTATGCCTTGGTTGTACAGTTCTTGATAAAATTCTTGAGGAAGAGTCTGAGTGTCGATCTACAAAAGAAAATAAAAGCATTCTAAGAACATCAGACTGGATAACGTGTAGTTAATTCAATTACATATTTTATATATAGTTTAATCATTCGCCTGTCCTGAAAGTATTTCTCGTTGCTCTCAAACGTTGTCAGGCACTTAAGCAAAACATCGAACAAACCATTTTCCTTGCCACCGCTGGGATAGCTCTGCTCAATCCATTGAATATAGTCGAACCAAGGCTCCAGAGGGTCGTCACCTTCATATTCATGAATTGCTTTTTCATATTTCAAACGTTGTTTTTGCAACTCAACCAAAATTTCATGGTGATTTTCAGAGCTCAGAGCTGCTTCCAAACATCGCGCATTACGTCCCCCCGCCAGCGGCATTATATTTTCTTTTGCACTATCCAAATCCATTTTCGCCAAAGAACTAAAGTGCGCGATTACTATCAAAGACTCACAGAACAACACAAAAAACACCAACTGTCTCTCGGACAATATTCAAAATTCCGAAAACTGCAAACCAACTGCAAACCAACGACATAGCCAACATAGCCAACCCAACGGTAAACACAAGCGCCGTGAAGTTACCTATAGTACAGAATCATTGCCATATCAGTGTACTAAATTAATACAAAGCTACCCGCCCAAAAAGATCCACCGCTCCGAAAGCATTTTGAGATCGTACTCGGACAAGAAGAATTTGTGAATTTTATTAATTGTCGTGTAGGATCGATAGCAAATATAAACACTGGATTATTAACCTCGTCAAAGTTATCCTGTTATTCCGCAGTAGGTACTTTGTTCCAACATCAACTCTTCCAACGCAACAGTATGGTTTCATATGACGTTTCCATTCTAGAGGTTTTTTTGGCAGGTTACAGGCGAATCCTCGTCACGTCCCTTGCCTGGTTAAACTGGTCGGCGACTAATAATTTCCTCTCGGTGGTTGAAACCATTTCGAGCCAACAGTGAGTAAAAATGCTTACCAAAGAAAGAAAGGCAGCAAGTAGCTCGATCCGGGTACTATGGGCAGCGATAAAACAACAAAAAACCGCCGTATCACCGGCATCGAAAATTGTGAAGTATTTGATGACAGAAGGTGGATTGACGGAATGTAAATATTTGAAAGAATTGAATCGATAAAAGAATCGTGTTGCATTCCGATTTGTTTTTCTTTGTTTCATAAAGTGGAAACCGACTATTTACTTGACAACGCTTTGGAAGATGGCTTGCTGGAAATTGGATACAGCAGCAGTTCGACGTCAGCCAAGTCGCCAAGAAAAAGTCCAACAAGAAATTATAAGATACCGTCAAAGGCCGCAGAAATAGTAAGAAAATCCGAATGCATTATCATTTTTCCTCAAATTTAAATTAAATGTTTATGGAAAAAGTAGGAATAAGCACGCACTGGCAGTATTCTTGTAAAGGATCAGTTTCTGGGCGCTATTTTGATGAATTTTTCAATATGATCTAGTTAGTTTAACTATGCATTCCTATTCATAATAAGAAAATTTCCGTGATTCGTCAGTTGTTGTGTTTACTAGTCTTAATTAGGATTCATAATCGAAATCATCAACTTACATAACCTAAAAATAATATCACATTTTCGCGCGCTAAAATTACTCGATAGCCTTTAACAATGCAAGTAGCTATAATGCAGTGCTATTAGGTCTGTTCGCGTACTTAAGCAAACTGCAGCAGTAACAGAATTTGGCAGCTGGCTTCTTTTTGTTGCAAAATTTGGCTTGCAGCAAAAGTACAAAAACGACTTTCTGCGAATCTATTTTAATATATTTATATTAGATTCAGGTACGCGATCAGAGCTATTATAAATTACCAAAATAATAATTCACTAGTCACTTTATTAGCAGCTAAATAGTTTATTCATAAAAAAATCGCTTGTGTATTATCCAGAAAAAAAGTTATAGAAAGTAAATCATTTTAAATGTTGAGAACCTGCAATCTATCATCATGATTTTGTGTCCCAGCCGAAAATTTAAAAAACACCAAGAGATTTAATTCCAATCGATATTTGAAACGATAAAGTCCCAAAACAACTCGTCCTCCAAAATGAATAACTTTCAAATAATGAAAGTAAATGTGCTAGGTTCCACCAGCTTAGCCATCTATCGCACAATTTTAGTTGCGGTGGCTGGAAATAGCTGTGAATCGGAGATGGTGTTTTTGTTGATTATATCTTTATGAAGAGCTGACTATGTACCCATTTCAAGTAGCTTCCATAAGTTAAAGAGCTGCATACTTGTTTATTGTGCTGATAACGCACTAGTTACATTACGCACTAGTTACAATGCTGTGTCTGACAAATTTTTGCATAACCAAATCAACTATGCTTTGGTATACTATTTGTACTACGCATGTGCTCTATATACAGCCGGCCCTCATTTATCGCGGTTAATTCGCGCCAGAATCTATCGCGATAGATGAATTTCCGCGAAATAGGATTCTTTAGTCATCGTTGCACTCGTATTATCCAATATATTAGTCAAAATAAGACATTAGACGTAGCAAATATCTGATTATTATTGTAGGTTTAATTACACACGCAGGCTTCTTACACACAACCACTAACCTATGAGCATAATGCAACTTGTTCGATGATGAAGCAATTACGATGAAGATATGTACTGCACAGCAAAGAAGCGCAAGGTTACTGCTCCTTTGAAAGCACGACCTCAGTAGGAGAGATTTCAAGTGGTGCAGTATCTTCAGTATGTGCGGAGTACTAGGTGTAGGCAGTGGGCATCTGGGTGCGCGGCTGAAGGAGATCTTGATGGGCAGTTGCTGGCTCTGGCTTTTCATATGCGTGAGGAGACTTTTGTAGGGTGCCTTCTTTCCATGTTTTTAACGTTCTCACTATAAACTTATCATGACGCGCATTGCTTCCTTGTTGAAAGTGACAGACAAATTTCTTTGCTAAATCCTACCACAATTCGAAGTCAGCCATTTAGACACCCCTAAGCTCTGAGCGTCCTGTTCAACACCATCCCTCCAGCGTAAGGAAAGTCTCCCTCGGTGTTGCTTGTTATAAAATCTGTCAATAGTGTTTTCCGAGCAAGCTTCTCTTCGCGCTTCGAGCTACGTGTCCAGCCTACCGGAGTCTACCGAATCCCACCTTTGTGACTCTATGCTTCTAGGCAAGTCGCATACAGCTCATGGTTGTAGCGGCTCTAGAATTGCCCTTCCTCATACACGAGGCCAACGTTCCTCCATAGATCTTTCCGCTCAAACGCTGAGCAAGAAATCCCAGTGCCTTTCGCTGAGCACCCGAGTCTTAGATCCATACATAAGTTCTGGCAGGATGATGGTCTTGTGCAGTAATAGCTTGAAAGCTATGACTGAATTCCGGGATTTGAAGAACTTTAACAGAATTTTCCTATGGATTTGAACCTTTCGATGTTGAATTGAATTTAAATTGAAAAGCTGTTTATTTTATTCTAATTGTACATTTTTAACCTATCTGAAATTTTAATTAACAATGAAAACTTAAAATCTAGCAGCTATACTAAGGCCCGCATGCTCTTATCGTTTTGTTTCCTTTTATTTCTATTTTCAAGCACAGTTTTCAGCATACACACTATTTATGCTACCCTGCCTATACAAGTAATGGACCTGTGTGGACAATAATTCACTTAAAATCTACTTACACTACAATAAGACCTAGCCTATGCCTAATCATAATTAACTTTTCGTAATTAGAAATAAATCTTAACATATGTCTTAAATCTAATCCCTCCTGTTCTTCGGAATGCGTACATATTTCAATAGCGCATACATGAGCTGCCGTTGACACACTGTCTTCGCCGGCGCATGTACGCCCCAGTGACCGAATTAGTCCATTCTCATGTCCTTCTATCTGTCCGTAGAAATTTGAAGTTAATTCTACAACTCGATCTCTAAGTGACTTTAGTCCCGAATTCCGATACAAGAGAAGGTTCTCTGGCTACCTTTTAGATAACGGGCTGTAGCACCTGCATATGTATTGAAAAGTATTGAAAAGTGATTGTGGTTATGTCTCCCAAATCCTGCAATAGACTTGATTTTGACGAACTACATCAAACGTACGAAGCTTGAGTAGCCTAGTGGGTAGAGCACTGGCTTCTTGTGTGTGGGGTCCCTGGTTTGAATCCAGGTTCGGACGAGGATTTGCGCACCAAGCTTTGAGTTCACCTAGCTTAAAATTGGTACCTGAATTGATCAGGGGTAATGTGAGTCGTGGAACTAATCACTTCACACTCGTATTCGCATTGATTGTAAATTTGTGATGAAGCTCTCTACCAGCTTCAACCCCTAGACCCGTACGAGGGTTGCCGTGGGATTACTTTACTTTACATCGAACGAACAAAGATACAATAAGAATTTTCCTGTAATCCATTGTTTTGATCGCCGCAGCAGCAATGGAACCACGACGAGCTCCATGCTCATATTACTCCCAACCTAGAGTGCAGAACTGCCATATTGATTGTCAAAGACATTAGCCAACTCTTTAAATCTAACCCTATGGAATTCTGAAATCGGGTTTCCGTGATCATTACTAGATGCGATTTTAATGCATAAAAGAGTTGATATTGCAACATCGAAAAGCCAACCAAACCAACTTGAAGGATAGTGAGCAGTTAAGAGTGGCAACCAGCCCTTGAACAGCCCAAGATAGACATTGCCCAAATGACACCGTAGGGGTTGGAACTCGTTGAGCACCAGAAACTGGAGATGCAGTATTTCCTACTGCCTGTGCGTGTGACCCCTTAAGTGTTAACTAAAAATGAATTGTTCTAGACTTGCCATAGTATATGACAAGTCGTATAGAAGTGGTGACCGGAATAAGAAAACTAAAATAGGTCACACTCTAACACTAAAATAACAGCGTCTTAATTCAGCGTTTTCGTTTCATGAGAACCCTTCTTATTTAGAGGATACAAGTTATTTTCGAGCGCCATCTGAATTCACTTCGGAAGTTTGTCCATGACAAGGCGTTCAGACGACGCTCTTTCATAATCAATAAGAAGAAAAATCCCTTCCTTTGGCCTTGAATTGGTCTGCATCTCCCTACCGCATCAGCAATGCGGTCGCGGTTGCTGATGATGTATCCACCTAAAATTATGTCGTTTTTCAGAAATCAAATTTTCGATTTCTGGGTAAACAACATTCCGTTATCGCGACCAGGTTGGCTTCGGTCGCATGCTTCCTTAACCATTGGTACGCCTCAAGGTGGTACGCCTCATATTTTGTCCAAGAAATTTTTCGACAACGAAAATTGCTGCCCTTAACGAGGGCAAGGGGGTGGATGATACAATCTCAACTACAAAAATGTATTTATCCCTTCAAATTTCCTGTAACACCCATTGTATTTAGTTGTTATTCTCTTTTTTCTTCTTCTCCAACTAGATCAAAGATCTCGAGCATGATCTATACTGCTTCGAATGTCACACACCAAAGAATCTTCAGAAATGTTCTTTGTGCCCACGAACGTTCCACGAACAGTGCAATCTAACCGATAAAACACCTCAATCATTAAACAATATCAAAAACACTCAACAAACCAACGATTCAGGATTTACTGTCAGCGTTCTCGATGGAATCACACAAACCGACCTCACTCAAGACGACTCGGTCGATGAAACGGAAGAAAAAGTTCCACTAAAAGTCGAGAACACGAGCAGTGGAAGTAGTAGTGATGACAAAAAGGCTGTACGACTACTTCCGCAAGCTGAAGATGTAATATGTATTGGAGAAGTACGACCGCCAAGTAGTCGTCGTAACCGCAGATTGGTATCGTCATATGAAAAACCCGTCCCCAACGCATCTCTAGAACTTGAGGTAAATGGCGATAACAACACACTGTGCAAGTCGTGTAGACTGCAACAAAGCACTACAAACAGTGATCCTCCGATTCAAGCGGAAGAAATGAATTTTTTGCTAAAGTTCATTTTCGATCGAATCAAATCCTGGGTTAGTGTTAATATGTAATAATCTACTCTAAAAAAAAAATAATTTACATGTTTAGATAACAAGTGACACATATTCCCCACTGCCCTTCTCGCCGAGCATTCCGATGCCCTCGAAACAAGAGTTGGAGCTGTTCGAGCGAACATGTCTTAAATTCCCCAAAACACTGGACATGATCGATAAAAAGCTAAAAGCGAATGGATATAAGAATCTGACGGAATTTCAATGTGATTTTATGGATATTCAGCATTCGATGGGAATCATTTATGGAGGTATGAGATTGTGTTAAGGTGCAAATATATTTATGGTACTCCGATCTTTGTTTCAGTTCAATCGGCCGAATTCGTGGCCTGCATGTACCTCGTGAACGATTGCTCGTTTGAGCTGTCGGAAATTCGTAAATGTTCAGATTGTTATCGACATTCGAACGAGAAGAGCAATGAGTACTGGTTCTGCAAACCTTGTGTACCACGCCACGAATTAGTATTTGCCAAGCAGATCGGCTATAGTCACTGGCCTGCAAAAGTGATAAAGGTCGAGGGCAATCGCTACGATGTTCGATTCTTCGGAAAACGTCATCTTCGTGCTGAAATCGATGGAACGCATGTACTTCCAATCGATACTGACTTGAAACTGTTGAAGGCCAAAAAGACTGTAAGCTTCAACGCAGCCATGGAAGAGCTTCACATACATCAAGAGTTATTGCAATGGCCCGTTGGTAAGTTTTCATATGAAGCTGAACGCACAAGTCCCGTCGATCTGAGCTCCATCAGGCCTAAGTTGCACAAACAAACTGCTCGTGGAGGGGGTAAAAAAAGGTCTGGAGCCGATGGAAATTCATCGATTGAAATGCCGTCATCGTCCTCCATCAGTATTGAGTGTAATACAATAAACACAACAGCAGTAGAGTCAACATCTCAATCGAATAATGTGTCGGCTTCTGGTCCCAATAATTCATTGGGTAAGCGAAAGCGAAATAATATAACCACTACAGAGTCAGTTGCAGACGTTACGCCTGGAAATATGCCAAAGAAGCGAACCAAGCCAAATGCCAACTCGACGCCATTGAAAAAACGAGGGTATGTATAATTAACAATAGCTGTAAAGCTCATTTAAGTTGTATTATCTCTATTTCTAGGAAAGCAGCCGCAACTCCAATACACATATCTTCTTCACAAAATCAGTCAAACGGGCAAGAGTCAGAAGTGTCATCAACTCAAGATTCTTCGCATCCAGCAACCCCGAAACCGAGCACTCCAGCTCGAATAAAATCGAAGATCGATCGGCCAAAGCAAGATGTGGTTGAAAATGTAAGTTTGCTATTAAACAAGGTATTCATTCATTGTTGATATTTATTTATTTTCACAAAATTTTGAATGACAGCTTGTACGCGAACTGCAGCAGATGAAATGCCCACCAGCAGCCTGTAAGCTTGTTACCGAAACAATGCATGCTGAGATTGAAAAGCGCACGAATCAAGGAGCGGAACGGATTAAGAAGCTGATTGAAAAGCACAATACGGCTGTTTCCGAAATCAAGAAAAAACAGTGGGTAAGTACTAAATCGATCCTGCATTCTAGTTGGATTAAGGTTAATTCGAAATTCTTAAATCAGTGCTATCACTGTGAAAAGGAAGCTATCTACTACTGTTGCTGGAACACGGCCTATTGCTCAACGGAATGTCAACAGAAACACTGGCAGATGGAGCACAAGAAAACCTGTCGACGGAAACGATAAAACAAAATATGTAATCACGTCATCTGAATCACGTGGGATAAGTTATATCTGATACTTATTTCTCCTCTTCTACATTTGAGTCTCTCACATCCAAAGTGGCACATATACCATAAAATCATTGGAATTTCTAGTTATAGTAACCTTAGAACTACATGGATTCACGTTCGTAGCATACAATTGCTATAGATAGGTTTTTAAGTTTGTGATCTTTCATCAGAAAAAGAGATTTTGTTTAGTAGAGATAAGTAAGCATTCTTCAAAGTTGATGTGTTATAAATGCTCTACAATTATGATAATATATTATTGAATATACAAAACATCGTTTCAAATTCATTCACTTTAATTGTTTACTCTTACAAGCTAAATTTCATGTCTGTTCACATTCCATCTTACAGTCTATTTTTTGCCCGTTCGCGACCGCTTGTGCATTTTCACCGTTCACACTAAAACGCTCAATAAATTCCTGTATCGATTCAGATTTACGTAAAATCCGTTCCGTGCGTTTACTGTTTGCATTCCTCAAATCGTCTAAATATTGACGCCAATGACTAGAAATTTTCGCGAGATTTGTCTCGAAATTCAAGCGATACGTTTGTATTATTCCGCTCTGAGGGAAAACGAGGTAAGAATTCGTTATTTGATTACTAGCGATTAATATTTGCTTATTTTTATCTACCATATCATCGTTCGTTTCCATTGGAGTCTTGTTACAAAAATTAAAAGGTGTCCCCTGCTTGACTGTAAGAAAATGATCCGAATGAACCGAAAACTTTTGTTCCGACCTTGCACACGGACACTAGATGTGAATTTGTTTTGCAAGTGAATTTCGAAATGGAAATGTCAAATGGATTGTTTTTTTGTGAGCGTACACGTGAAGGTCGATACGTGTTTAAGGTACGATGGTCTTTTGTTTATTGTTTTACATACATGTACTGTTGCCAATCGGTGACGTATAGCTAAGAAAGTTTTACTTATGGTTTAAACTCTAATGTAGCTTTAGAACATTTCGAATTGTAAAAACGGCAACATATCGAAGATTTGGCGATCGCGACCGTTATAAGAACAAATTGATGCCACGAAACTGGTAAAAAAATCCGTGAATTACTCATTTTCTCGTGTTTTCTTCCAAAAGTATGTACAGTGAGTAACTTTAATTTTTGGTCACAACTCTTTCTGTCAGTTCTAGAAAAAAAACAGTTTTATTTCCAGAATTAATTTTTTGATATTGCACAACAGGGTAGCCAGACATTCGTTAATTACCGTAGTTTCACGGCAATTCACAAGAAAATCTAGGCTACGGTACATATAAATTACCTTGTAAGAGCCCTACGGATATTTTAGCTTGGACTTCAAGCTCACATATGTATTTTTATTTTCAACCATCTGAAAACAAATATGTACTAATAAATTAAGTAGCCTAATTAGATGTCTTTGAAAAATTTCCATGATTTTGTGCAATTTACCACACAACATGAGAAATAACTATATTTAGATAGATTTCCACACCTTTTTCGGAAATCTAGGGAAATCCCCAGATACTACGACTACTAAATAGTCTGGTGGTTTAGAATCTGGCGATTTCCCGTATCGAGAGTGACACTGCAAGTACAAATGAAGGAAGCCAAAAAGAGGTTCCACTATCAAGCGAATGCGAAATTCAAGCAAGCCGATGCATTCGCAGAACTCGTCTGCTTAGCCGCTTATTCGTATTTTTTGCATATATGATAGATCTACTTGGTAATCAATCTGAACTAGTTAATTAGTGAATGGTATTGTATTGCTGCATTTGTTTTACGTACGAACAGTGAAAAATACAGTAGAATAAAAACTTTGCCTTGGTAGTAAGCGCTTCAAGCTTTGGTTTTTTATGTTTGGATAAATAGCGAAGTCGGAAATTTCGTTAACATAGCTTAAAACAAACAATCCCCCACCATCTATGCAAAAATATATCGCGTTACACAATAAGTCTATAATTTCTTAGTTATCTGTGGAAGGATTCGGGACAGAATAATCAAAACAAAAACTAAAGATTCTTATTTCCGCAAATTCCATTTAATTGTGCAAATTCTATTTAGTTGCATGGGGTTGTTCCAACTCAGGCAACATTAATTTCATTGAAAGTAGACTTACGGGCGTGGTCACGTAGAAATCCTGCAGGTAAACTTTTAAGAAATTGGATATTCAAGGATCATTTCTCTTTCAACACGACAATGATCCTAACGCATATCTCCAGAGTAGCAAAGGAATATCTTCAGAGTGAAATTATAGTGCTACAGTGGCCTGCTCAAAGACCTGACATGAATCCTATCGAGCACTTATGGCATTATCTATAGATAGATTGAAAAGATAGGCATAGATTGGAAAGAGTCAACTGATGAATGTCAATAACTTTAAAGCAATGCTGCATTTTTCATTAAGTCACTTGTGCGCTTTAGCAGCATTTAAAGCTTTCTTCAAAGACTGTGAAGTGTTATCAAGGGATCTCCACAGTCATTTGAAACAAAGCAGTAAAAGACAAGCATTCTTAGTATCTTTTCAGGCATATTTCATAAAATCCTTCGGTCAGCACAAACAATGTAGCTCTGCTTAGGGTGTGTCGTTTGAAAGTTGAGAGCCCTTCGAAGTTTTTTTTGGGATCAGTTGCTTGAACAGTACATTTCACCAAACAGAGTAATTTTCCATAAATTCCGGGATTTGTTCATATTTTTTGCTTCTTAACTGAACTTCTCCGACATTCAATGCGATTAATGCATATTTTCAGTCCTCAAAAGTGGTTTTAACAACAGTTCATGCGCAACGTTTACCGAAATACTACTATATCACATATAGAACTCTTACGTGCAGACTAAGGATACTGAAACTACCAATCTACGTATATTTGCAAGATATGAATTCAAGGGTTTCCAACAGCGGTCATCCTAGAACTGGAAATAAAAAAGCTCTGAAAAATCAATTCGAACAACACTGCTTAGTGTTTGGAATATAATGAATTCAATTTTATAGAGTCAGTTGTGAAGTTGTGAAGAAAGAAGTCAGTTGTGAAGAAATAAAAAAAGATTTAATTTCAAAGATCCCATTGAAACATATTAATATCCTCAATAACAGTAAGGCTTCCGGTTTTAAACAGGGATCAAATAAGGGATGACTCTTTCAAGTATACGAAAACTGTCAACGGATTTATTTACAAGAATATTACCACACAAGATTTAGATAACAAATGACGTACAACACAACCACGTAAAACACATGGCCGAAACCGTCATATCCATTGACCTTATTTATTTTGAACTAAGCCAAATTCTTAAGCATGAAAGTCGCAACGAATTTGAAAACCTAAGACGTTTGCCTTGAATTTCACCATCCAACAGGATCACCAGATCGATTTGTTCGAGTGGTTCAATTGATTTTGTAGTCAAAGTAAGTGGGTTCTCGCTCATCATGTTCTTGAGGATCTTCCCGGTGAATACAACAACCCCGCGAATTTTGATGTCATCCATTTCAGGTTATTAGACGCGATAGCCTTTTGTGCTTCCTCTGTAGCCTACGGAAGTTCACTGCTTTGATGGCGCACCCCATTATTTTTCGTTTCACCTTTAGGATATGGACTTTTTCTCCAAAGATTCGAAGACTGTCTCATAGCGAATTGGGTTCCGTTCCTGGGATGCTGTTTGGTCGAGTGTGATTCGAGGTATATGCTGATATATTTACTGCCTCAGTCCACATAGTTATAGGGACTCTGCTGGCGTGAATTTTTGTGCGAGCGAGTTGGAAGATGATCTGATTCTCTCGCTCTTGGCAGCTGGATTTTATTCCGGATTGGTTCTGGTGCTTTATCCTGATTGACAAACTCGAGGCCGGTGCCCGCATGAAAGATTCTTATTCTTCAAGAACTTTTCCGGATATTCCACAGTTTAAAACTTTTGTGTTAGAAAGAAAGTGATTCTCCAGTGCGAGAGGTCATCTTTTAAGAGTAGGGAATTGCATGATCCACTCAGCAAGTTCTCTTGCACTAGGTGCAACCAGGTTAGCATCTATCAAATCTCCGATATTTTTTGTTTTCAATTTTCACAGATGTATTTAATGTTCGAGTTTTTATAGTTGATTTTAAGCCAGCATAGAATTCCTGTGACCTGGCCGACGATGTGATGAGGTAGTCGCCCGCGCCAGGTTTGAAATATTTCACAGTTGGCGACGATGGCTTAGAAATGCATTTCGTTGGCGGTTTTGAGCTTCATGTGGGAAAGACCATTTTCCCTTGTCCCCACTTCGGTGTCTTCTCCTTTCAATAGTTTGCAGTTGTCGTTGTCGAAGCGGGACGTACTTCCTTTGTCAAGCGCTGTACTTAAGTAAGACAAGTCATGTTTCAGCTTGGGAATAAAGAAAACACCCTTCAGAATCTTTGCGACCCAGTTATCTTTCTTTGTCCGCTGGCGTTGGATGACACTGGGTTCCATAGTCTACTAGGTTTCACCGTTGCAGCCAGTGCGCTGTCCTCTGCATGTGGAGTTTCCAGTCTGAGTAAAGTGTCCCCCTCCATTGCGATAAATGATTTTCTGGGCGAGCCTATCAGGCTTGATCTAAGATTGTCTCAGTCTCGATCATCAGCTGCTTCTATGCCTTCTCCTGGCAGTACGAGACTCACAGGGAGCGCCATCTGAAAGCACACTTAAGGATTCAATCTTATCTAATCTTAAAGGTTCAATCTTTATTTTGTCTGTTTTTTAAAAATCCATGTCAAAATCCTCCAAACGGTTGAAATAGGAATCAAACATTTTGTACGATAGGATGTCGTTGTGTTGCAGTAAATCAATATTTTTCACTAAAAGTTCTTGACTTTTATAAATTTGTTTTTGTGCAATAATTGATCGAATCATATAAATGCCTAATGCTCATAAATTGATTCTCTAGCCAGTCAGCAAGTATTAAATTTTTCTTGCACTTTTCACGATATTTGCTTTGCGTTTCAATGAAACGTCGATATTAATCATAAAACCGTGAAAATGATCTAACGGTTTAATTAAACCAGAAAATAAATAAGAGGGCGAAACGATACAAATCGGTCCGAAAAATATATATAATGATAGTGTGTCTTATTCCTGTAAAGATAAGGTTATCTATGCAGTGTCACAAAATCTTTCGATAGTATCGTAAACTTTAATGTACCTTATTTAGTATACAACGTTCACCGCTATGCAAAACCTAATTTATACAGTAATAATTTATACAGTATTTGAGATCAGTATTCTTTCCAAAATAGAATGTGAATTACATTTTTGGAACGGATTTGCTGTACATGGTTTATATTATTAATATTTACCTTAGACTTCATTATTTTCGAATAACTGGATGCCACACTAATCAAGGCTTTATCTAATTCGAAGCCAGCCTTCATAACGTTTAACGCATTTTTGAATATCGAAATCTTCACTGCAGTAGTGATTCACTTAGTGTACGTCTTTATGCGTTTATGTATTTCAATTATTTCGACGAACGGAAAATAAATTAGTTTTATGATTGACTTATAAAGCATTCTACCGTAGTATCCACAACTTGCCCTAAATCATTCAATAGCAGATATAAATTGCGTTTTTTCTTTGCGCCTCTATCGCGAGCTAGTTAGTGTAGACGGCATTGAAAACAGCAACTTGGGCAGGATTAGTGTTGTTTTCAATGCTACAATTTGGGCAGGATTGGTGTTGTTTTCAATGCTACCTACCCTAACCGGCTTTCGATAGAAGCGCAAAAAACGCGCCTATAAATGGTGCTATCCCCTCATTTCTGAATATTTTGTCATAATTAAATACAGCGAATTCTGACAAGCGCAATCTTGCACCTATTTCTTTACAATCCTCTACTATCTATCTTGCTGAAACCCTTATTGTGATCAAAGCTGAAATACAAAAAACTGTTTGGTTGTGGAAACAAGAATGGAAATGCTAACCTATTTAAAATCGCTGATCGAATTTTCCAATCAACCCACTAAACTTTTTAAAGGAACTTTCTTTTCGTTTTTCCCTATTCGAACGCAATATCCCATGAAAATCGAAACTTTTTACCCATGATACTATTTTATGTGTACACGTTTGAAATTTTTTCTGCCATACACCGAAATCCAAAATTCACAAATTATTTTCATTTAGACTATTTCTTTATTATCCGACGAATAATTTCCCCCAATAATTCAACACCATCTGACCATCGTATCGTTGCCGCTTGCAGCACTAAATTATTTTTCGCGGCCACTTCTTTGATCCTCTTATCCATCCTATAATCACGTCGCATGCAGGCATAATCGGTACTCAGTAATCGTAACGCAGGGCAGATATCATTAGCACCGTCACCAATATAAAAGACATGATCGTAATTTATATTATCGTTATCGCGTCGATTAGCAATAAAATTTGCTAAGATCTTGCCTTTACACATATTTTCCGCACTCATCTTACATTCGGTCTGATGTTCATATGGTCTCACAATGAGCAAGCCATGCTCGTCAAAGTGAGCGGGATTTGTAAATACTTGATAAATATCATTGGTTAGATCATGCGCATCATTCCAGTCTCGTATGAATTCTGAATTTGAATCACTAATTATGATCAGATCGAAATTGTTCGCACGCAGCGTTTTCAGGCATTTCACCATACCCGGTGTTTCATTAATTTCCACGACAGTTTTCTTAATACGAGCTGGTTTTATGTTAGCTTTGCGTAGTAATCGGAAAATGCCTTGCATGAAATTCGTCCAGTTACCATTTTTTGCCAGGTCGGAGACTTCTGGAGGAATGTCTTCCCGGGCGATCAGTGAAGCTACAACCATATCTGTGTTTTCGTCGACAATTGTATGATCGAAATCGAATGCAGCCAGGCATTTTAGCTTCTTGGGAGCCTAAGAAAATACAAGCTTCTATGATTCACTTTTCTTCGTTACGCCTGCACTGAACTTACCGGATTTGTAACGCTCATAACTGAATTAACAACAAACAAATCACGCTTTCAATTTATCTCCGGTACTTTCTCGCGCTCAGCTGACATAAGCTCGAATTTACAATTATCGAGTGTTCATTGTTGCATTCAGCCAGATATCAGTTGATAGCTAAGATTATGGACGTGATAAAAGAAGTTATCAGAAGGCCTGCGATAGCACAACCAAATGCAACCCAAAAGTCTTCATGTCACCCCCGTTCAGCCAGGACGAGAAACGATTGTCCACGGCTTGGACGTTTGGACGTTGTCATGCTTTTTGACATTTGTGTTTTTAGAACTAAATTATTATTCAGCCGCTATATTCAGCTACCAACAGGCATATCCAGACGTCATCGAATCAACGTTTTTGTTTGCAAATTCAAAAAAGTCATTCACTGTGCGACAACGAGCAAAATGTCGCGTTTTGAAACGACTAAACACTATCTAGCCAAGCTTAAAATTCCTGAATTGCAGACACCGGTTTGTGATGATATCAAAGTCTTTATCAAGCAGGCGGATGAAAATACGAACGAAATCGTGGATTGCGAAGAAGTGCTGTGCGAAAATAAAAGGTTGATCGCAAAGCTACATGCCGATGAATTTCATTTGAATGAAGTGATACGAAGTAATTTTGACGAAATTTACAAGATGAAGAAGAGAATTAGTGAAATGGACTGCGTATTGAATGTGCAGAAAAAAGAAATTGATAGCCAAAAGAGGGGTAGGTACAATAGTTTAAATATGTTTTTGTTGAAAGATTTTGCACAGTTAATATTTTAAAACTTTTAAGTAGTTAAATCAAACTCAACGGCAGGCTAATAATAAAAAAATAATTTAAAAAATATACCCGTGCCCTTACTCTTTCGAAATTGACTTTAGAAAATCAAATTCAATAAACTCGCATCAGAAGTTAAGTCGAAATTGGATGAGTGTTAATTGTCAGTGTTTTTGCAGATGCACATATTATTATTAGCTTCAAGATTGAGTTGGTGAGGTTTGCAGTTCCTTTAAAATTTGGAACTCATTACAAAGCTCGTACGGAAAGCACTGATTGTTATTTTGAGTATGTAAATCTAATTTGTAGTAAATACAATAATCTTATTATGGTTCATCATCTGCGGCACAACAAACGGTAGTTCGGTCCTGGTCTACTGCAGAGGAGAATTATATATGTCCCGGCCTAACGCCGCCGTCGTCCAGTTCGATATAATTAGCATTTCTTTGACGTCCTGGCATAAGCCATCGCTTGACCGAATGCAGGACCTTCCTTGGCCACCCAATTTCATTTAGGCGTTTCCTGGTGAGTTCCGCTGTATGTGATCTTACGTGGAAGGAAGACCACATACAGCGGAACTCAATATTTCTCACAAGTCTGCAAACATTTAAGTGATATTCAAGACTTTAATAGCTTCGGATATCTTCCTTCAGAAATGTACACGAATTCCGAAAAAGTGGCCTGGTGTTCTTGAGTAAGGAGGTATAGAGATGAGTTATACCTAAACCGGCACTTTCGATGCATACTACTTTAATACTTTTCCAGAAATTCAAACTGATCTGCTTTTCTAGAAGACCTTCGTGCCATACGATATCGACGTCCTTGTCGATATCCAACACACACAACAATTGGAGTGTTTCGCCTATCCAAGTGCGACACTATCTGATCGTATACTTACGAGATAGCGTGCTGGGTCTCATGCTTGCATCTAAAGCCTAATTGGTAGTCGGAAATAACATTAGCGAACTCAGCTTCTCAAAAAGTATCCCCAAATTAAGAAGCAGAAAGATTGGGCGGAAATTGTTCGCCTTTTTACTTTTGCCTTTTTTCGTGGATTTGAACAATCTTAACAACTTTCCATGATTCGGGTTAGTAGTCGTTGTGCAGAGCGTTATTGAAAATAATGAAAAGGAACCTAAGCATAGCTTCTTGTTTGCCGCAGCAGTACGTCGCTGTTCGGCGGTTTCATCATTCTACCAATACGCATGTTGCCACCTTGAAATCTCACGCGACCTGCGAATCGGCCCCATGGTGCTGTCAGCATTGGCCTCTACTGCTAGTATGGTCAATCGGCTCCGAGATGTTAAAGGCTCCTCTTCAAAGCTCGAAACGAGCGATGCGATCAATTCTTCCCTATTAAGTTTAGTGGCATTTCAGCCTAGTCACTTATCGGGAGTGCTTTGGCGTCCTTGTCTACTTTCAGCGATTTGAACGGTGACGTAATTGTGATCACTCCCAGTGTGATCTTCCATCACCCTCCAATCGCTGACGAATGCCGCCAGTCTCTCCGATGCCATGATGATATCGGGAATAGATTCGCTAAAACCGAGGCTTCGGATGTTTTCGAATCCATATTCAGCACCAACAAACTGAACCTCGATGCCATCGACGCCATCCGTGAGTATTTCCGGCTCTTACAGGTCGTAGTCTTAACACCCGAAGTACCGTGCCAGCTCAGCCCACCTTCGCAATCGGACGCTTATCATGAGGATTTTGGATGCTGATGCGTAATCTAGCTCTACCATGGCTCTCCTCTATTCCCTTGCTTTAGAAGGAAGTGCCAGTGAGGTGAAACACTGGCTCCTTCTTCTCCAGCCTCCCATTCGATGGCAAATATCATCTCTTGTGCTGACTGTGGGGCAATCGATGTCCAAAAGCTCAATCTTGGCTCTACGAGTCACAAGCTTCACGCCCCCTGGCCAGCTACGGCGGGCCGGATCAAGTTCTCCGATTTCTTGAAGAATCCCTCCTTCTGCAGTCTTTCTAATATCCCGTACTAACGTCCCATTTAACCCGGGGGCACACTGTGGCAGATCGCCCATAGTACTTCCACATGCTGGTTTACAGTGACAGCTTCGTTTATTCGCCCGCTGTCTCCGTCTAGTCGAATTTTTTCCCAATTCAAAACCGCTGGTTTTCTTTGAAAAGTGGGGAGACAATGCGAAGGTTGCGACCAGCCTTCTTGGAGTCTAGTGCTCAGAGTCAGATCAGCGCAAAGGCCAAAATCGTCAGTCCAAATACGTTTTTTCTTATTATCAGTCATGTTGTGAACCATGAAACTAAGCCAAGTTGTGCAATGAAATCCTTGCTGCCATAGCCAAGTATTCCGATCGTGAGTCAAATCACAGAGCCATGAGAACTGAAATGAGCCAAGAAATCATAAAGCCATCCGTTACTCGGATTGTATGGCGAGGAGGCAGCCTAACTAGCCCAGTTTAACAGCATACTTATTTGACTAATTTTCTCACCCTTGCTAACCCATTATTAATAATATATTTGCCATTTTTCCTGAAATTGGATAAAATTTCTATGTAGTAACAAAATTATATAATAGGAATTAGTGTTATGAAATGTTTTGGCTTATAGAAGTGTTCACGTGTTTATATCCATGTAATTTTTCGGTCAAGTTTATCCATTATGCACGCACACACGTTTTCTATTGGATTCGCATCGTATGATGAAGATAATCAGTCTAATGTGTCGATACTGTTTAATTCCTTGATAAATGTGTGAACTTTGATGTATTGAGCCTTTCCGACAAACATTTTGTCTGCAATTACCTCAACTTGCCTTCTTCCAAACAAAACCCTGTCTCCCAAACAATATCTTTCCACCAAACAAAATCCTCCCTCGAAACAAAATCTACCAACCAAAAAAAATCTTTCCTTCAAACCAAACAACAAAAAAGCAAAACAATAAATCGCTGAATTCGCAAATGCATTTAAATTTTTCATCAAAATATTCTTGCTATTTTCTAGATCATGAAATGATCGCACAGCAACTCAAACAATCGACAGGCATTGATACAACACTGAGTCAAGCAATGATGGATCATCTTGGCGTCCGTTTGAAAATGAACCAAATAAACAAAGAAAATTGGACAGTCGATGTAAGATTGATACGAATATTTTTCATATCATTTGATAAATCTAGCGTTTCCAGTTTTACTTTGAAGATGAAAAACATGTAACACTCGTATACAACGTGTTGGAACATTCTTTCGATCTCCAATCAATTCAGCCACCACATCCAGCCTTCGATGACATCCGAATTTTTTTACAAAATACCGAAGATATTTCCGGGTTTCTTTACGCTGTCCGACAATATCATTTCTATCGAAATTAATGGAATGTTTTGAATTCTTGAGCATCAACCAAAAGGATATAAAATTTCTTCTAGTTGAGATGTATTTAATATAGTTTTCGTAAAACTAGTTGTAGGTTAATTTTATATTCTATTTCATTAATTGGATTAAATCAATTCGTTTTATGAGAGAAACAATTCGTTTTCAAAACTCATTTTTAATAATCCAGGTTTTCCAAAATACAATCCTACACAAAATGAACAAATTAAATACTATCCATCGAAAATAAAATACACAAAAATAAGAGGTAAATCACAAAATAAAATTAATGACTTCAGTAGCTAAATATTTTCGGTGATCCCGCGTAAACGTAACAATTAAAGGGCGAAAAAAAATTAACCAAAAAAGGATACACGATATCACATGTTTTTTACAAAATTTCAAGGCCGGTTTTGAAAGCTCTCTAAAATTCTGCACGATTTCAAACAATCGACTGTATCCACGACAAAGCTCCGCGCAACCGCCGCAGCTTGGCGCGTGCTAGAAAACTGCAAATAAGAAGATATTCCGTATAAGTACGTCTGCCTGATCTATAGGTGATGTTGCTAGTGTTGTATGCTGTCTGACCCTCGCACATTACTTTTGTGGTCAGAGATAGAAGCCATTGGAGGATCTGGGAAAGATATTGGTGAATTATATTGATAATATCGTAGATATTTGAAAATACTTCAGGACTAGCCGGTGTTCCGCCTGGTTTCAGCCATGAAGATGGAGCCCAAAGGAATAATTGCATAACATTCGCAGCAACGTCTGGACTAAGCCTTCTATTTGGATTCGAATTTAATATGTTTGTCACTAGCTCCCTTACGAGGAACGGGCAATCAGCTCCCAAGTCAGGAAGGTCCTCTTCACTGTAACTCACATTTTTAAGCGACTGTACTTCGTTCGTTCCGCCCTCAACAGAATAGAAAGGATTCAAGTGTCCAAAGATCTCATACGCTATGGCACCGCAAGCCCATAGGTCTGATTTTGTATAATTTAAAAACGAGAATGTACCGGGTGCCTTGTTTATAATTTCAGGGGCCATCAATGCCGTATTACCACCCTTGTCGATGTCATACGAGGTATAGGGTATACTCAAACCGTGCACTTTGTCCGCCAGGCAGCAACCAAAGTCGGAGAGTACCAGAACTGGCGGTGAACCGTCATCGTTCAATTCGATCAGAATGTTATCGGACTTTAAATCTCTGTGCGCTACACCATGTCGTGCCAAGTGTGCCACAGCCTCCAACAACTGCGCAAATAGCAAGATTCTTGTTCGCATCGTGGCATTTTCGCTATCCAAATACGATCGCAAGCTGCAGTCGTAACGCTTCATCAGCAAATACAAACTCATATTCCGACCGTAGCCTTGTGGGTTGATACGTGGCGGCTGGGCCATCGGGTATAGTGATCGGCCACCAATAAGGTTTCGTACTTCACCACAAAAGTATCCGAACATAACAACAATGTTCGGATGTGGTGGGAGAGCGAGTGTTTGATCTCGCAGTAATTTTTCCCAGCCATCAGAAGTTTCATCATTCGGACGGTAACGTGCTGGTATAGTTTCCTTGTACATAGCTCGCAGAATTGACATAGCGTTGCTTTGAATATCGTAGTTAAACATCATTTTCAGGGCTAGCGGATAGCGACAGATATCAACGGCACTTGGGGTCACGTCCTGCAAATGAAATAAAAGATAATTTTCGTATTTCTGATTTCCCCGTTTTGTCGAAAAGGTACAATTCAATAAACAGTTGACATCATTTTTTTTACTGACCATCGCACTAACGTTCAAATTATCGTGCACGAACTCGTATTCATTCGATTCGTTCTGGTTGCCGGCAGACATCTCCGAATTTTCTCTTTCTCCGCCCAGC
Source organism: Nemotelus pantherinus (assembly GCA_963978885.1). Classification (NCBI taxonomy): domain Eukaryota; kingdom Metazoa; phylum Arthropoda; class Insecta; order Diptera; family Stratiomyidae; genus Nemotelus; species Nemotelus pantherinus. Next base: position 223,799,087 of record OZ022263.1, on the reverse strand, counting down.
ATATTAATTTGACTCCAATTTCTACCTCCACCCATATAATTACTTCCATGCACGAATAAATTATCCACACTGCCTCCAAAGTTATGAACGAACCTGCTCAAACTGCGAATCGGAGAAAGCATTCCGTTATAATTATTCTGAAAACCAAGCAGTAACGAATCACGCCGAGGCGAAGGGTCCACGGCAATATTTTTCGCCGGAGCACTGGTCGGCGAAGCATCGGTTTTCACATCCACCACTTCGGATTCCGCAGTATTTTTCAAAGATGCGGCATACACAACCGCAGCACACCCTTTTGCTATCGGTGGTCCAATGTCCAAATCATCAAGCGAAAACTTATCGTCAATTTTCGCCGATGGTGCCTGCTCAGTGTTCCACGAGTTTTGAATTTTTGAAGCTGCTTCCTAGGGAAAAAAAAGTCTATCAAGATTCATTTGTTTTTTCGGAAAAATGTACCCTAATTTCCCAGCATACACCTTCCAGTTCATCTTCTTTGGTTAGCACTCCAGAGCCTGACGCCAGGCTTACACCGACCAGAGCAAAGAAGGGCGCCGAATCGCCATAGAACAGTTTCTTTGTAGCCCTGGCTCGAAGGTCTGTAGAATAGGATGAAGTCACTCGATTCAATATATTGTCAATGAATAGCTTCCGTGCTTGTTGTCCAAATCGAAACAGACCGCTCGATGTACGGAGAGCCACTTGTGATTTCTGCTGTTGGTTGTGAACCTGCTGCTGACCTCCATGCTAAAATCAGACAATCAAACGACCACCTTCACTTCGGACGCCTCGATGATTATATAAACAATCGCGAATTTACCTTTTGGAGGTGACCGGTGGGAATCCCCCGATTTTTTCCGTGTTCCAAAATGTTTGTGAAGATATCGCGCTTATAATACCATTGCAGGGCGTATCGACTTTGCCTGAAAAGTCGACTGGTCAGCAATCGGAACGACATATTCGTCGTGATCGCTTCTTACACCACTCTTTCCTACACTGCTTGCAAACAATTGCCACACTGTTATTCGATCATCTAGGGCAAATTTTCATAATTACCGTAAGCACTCCACTAATAGACTTTTGTTCGGAAACTTTCTTCTAGATAAGTTTGGATAGTTCTTATTTGTTTAATTTTGCAACCCCTCTTGTGAAGGGGTCTCGGGTGCTAACATCGGTCGATTCGAAACTAATTTACTCGATGATTTAAAAACCGTGTAGAACTATTAAAAGCGGATAAAAGTTTTTTGGTCGTCGATTCGATGACGAAGACACTGAATTTTTTCGATAATTTCGAGTTGTTTTTGGTGCTGCAAATAGAAATTGCGTTTCGCTTTCCTATCTCGCCTCAGCTGAATTAGAACTTGATGAAAATGTAGTGATTACGGAAGACGTTGACAGTTGTGTACTAAAATGTTATGTTTTGGTTGGTAGGTTGTCTGTTTGTTGACTGGCTGCTGAGGGTGGAGTGAAGAATCTTCCTACTGGGATCAGCTGATTTAGTTTTGTAAAATTGGAGTTTGTGCTGTTTGTGTTTTGTGTTGACCGGCATTTGTTTGGTGTTGTGATTTATGCAAATCAAATTAGAGCAATTATAGGTAGATGTAAGTGATGATTGATAATATTAACGTATATTCTAAATTTTGTAGTTAGACTGTCCTATATTTTATATGTACCATCCGTGACGTCCAGTAAATTTTGAGTTTCGTGTAATTGTGTACTGTAAACGTATATTTGCATATTTTAGTTGAGGGCACAACTCTTTTTGTAAAGTTAAATAGCATAGATGGGGTTGACAAATCTCCAAATAAATAAACTGTATTATATTCGATATTGAATTGGAGATGCAACATAGAAACAATAAGGTTAGACTAAATTACAGTGGCTCACAGCAAGACCTCCTAACCACGAGTATGAAAGTAGGTACAGTATGAGATACTAGTATGCAGCGGGAATCGCTGTAATGCATTCCAGCAGCGTGCATGAAGCTAACAATCAGCAATGCATATGTAAGCTGCCTGAAAGCTTTTTTCCAAAAGATTCATGGTTTACCTAAGAACATCACTCTCAAAAATAAGGGTAAAAAACTTGCGAGCATGGCTACGGGTAGTGTGCTATATACGTATATAAAACGGAAAGATGAAAATTTCGGAGCATTTCAAATCATCACGGGGAAGTATAATGTATGAAAAACAAGAGCACCAATTCCCCCTAGTAGCTGCGAGAATACGCTGTTGGGAATTTCCAATGAGCATCAAACGGCCCACAGACACGGAGATCTGGTTGCCGACTTGGTTGGAGACTTGCAATATTTGCGAACAAACTAGATCTGAGACTAGCCCACAGACTATGAATTTGGTCGCAGATCTTGCATATCTGCAACCAAGTCGACGACCAGATCTCTGTGTCTGTGGGCCGTTTCTCATTCCGGGTCATGCAAAGGTACGATCGGACTCCGGTCAAGAATACGATGTCGGGCTTTCCAAAAAGTTATGTATATAAAGTAATAACGCTGAAAGCTCAAAGTTACCCTTGTTTATGCCTTACCAGGCTAGGACATGCAGTGTTAAAAATAAATTAACAGTATATGGATCTGTAATGCTTCCATGCATTACGCGGAAAATTTACCGAATATTTGCCGACGCATTATTTTTCCTGGTGTGAAAGCATTAGCTAGTATGAGATACGATTATGAAAGTACTAGCTAGTATGAATTACGAGTACATATTAATATTAGGATACTATTACGTCGCTGTTTGATTGAAATGAATCAAATGGAGACAATTTATTGGGTAAATTCTTGATTACATGTACAGTTGGCAAAAATACTCGTAAGTACCTAGTCTTTTCGGATTTCACACTAAGTACTGGCTGCTCCGGAAAAATACCTGTTCCATTATATTATCCTCATCTCTAGTATACAGCGGCTGGTACTAGCGTCGGAATTTCCAATATAAGTTTTGTTCCCGTACTCTATGCATTGCAATGTATTGCAATATATTGCCCTGCCTATTACCATGAAGTCGTTTATGTATGCCGTTTGACTGAAAACTGAAAATTCCCGCTCTTTCATGAAATACCATGAGATTTCAGTCAGATCTGAACTACTGAGAGAAACTGAAAAGTATCAAATGGTGTGGCGCGAGTAAATATTTTCATTTTTATATAATTTTTTTCCGTAATATTCTTATGAAAGTTGAATATTTTTGTGGCGATACTTTATCATCGCTTATGATGACTTTACAGCCACTATTGTTTTTTCAAAAACAGACGACTGACACTTTTGGTTGTCACTTTTCAGGAAATGCCATGAGAACGTTCTGTGCTTTTCATGAATTATCCACACCTCATGATTCAGGAGGTTCCAGTTCATGAACCCGACTGAAAGTACGGGAACTGACCTATAATTTTAACTGCTTTCGTACTTTCGTTGCTCCCAATCAACCCGATGTTTTGTTTTAATGTTCGACCTCATAAAATAATACTGATGTATATAAGTATTAAAAAATCATTAATTTAGTTCTGACATCCAAGTACTAATATTGTCTTAAGGCTGCTATCATTGACTATATGTCTGATGTGGCTTTTGTGGTGTGCCCATGACATTTTCTCATCGAGAATCAATCAAAGGTATTTAATCGATCTGAATGCAAGGATTTATGGGTCATTGGTTCTTCTGCTGGAATAGGATGTACATCGTCTTTTGAACGTTTATAACCATTTTAGTACACATTAGGTATTGTTCCAGGCTCATCCTTTCCAGAATGTAGAAGACGTGTGTTATCAGCGAAAAGGACCAATTTGACAGAAAGCTGGAGATGGATGCTATTCATATATAGGATAAACGTTCCCGACTGATGCACTGTAGTTGTTTTGTCACAACCCGCCTATTCGATAAATAATCTTTTATCTAAACATTGAAGCAAAATTACGTGATCAATAGCGTAAAAGGGCTTCTCGAAATCGGCAAAGATGACTGCTATATTGAATAATTTTATAATTAGAATATGTAATTACTGCGTTTTTGATGAAAAGCTGTCTTTGCGTATTTTAGTCACGCCTGGCTTCCATCTCCTTCTTGATTTGGATGAACATATGCTCTCCGCAGCTCGCTGGATGTTCATACTTTCTATAATTTAGGCATAACATTGAAGGTTCTTCGCTGGCGTCGTTCTTTCCTCGCTGGCACTCTCCTGGTTGGTGCGTCTCGTTGCACTTGACGCAACTATATTTCCTCCAACATTTCCTAGCTACATGCCTATACGCTTGGCATCTGAAGAATTGTGTAATGCCTCGTAGACGTAGTTTCTTGAGGTATACCTTTTTAGTTGAGAAGATACCGAATTCGAGCTAACTGCTCTAATTTACCGTGCGCTGGAAGTTACACCAGAGATATTTGAAGTTTAATCCCCCGCTTCTTCGATCTCGCTGTGTCAATTATAAACCTTAGAAAGGCTATCTCAAGGTCAGTTTTGACTTTATCCGCTGAGAACGGGACATTAGGCTCTTAACATTACTGATTTGCACTTCTCGTCACGTGTAGTGTATGTGAAGCTTCGCCATCCTTTTTCAATTATTCGAAAACCTTCTTAGGATTCGTTGCTTTAATGATGAGGTTTTTCCCGCGGTTGGAGATCTTTAGCTCACCGACTTTCTCGTTGATGCTATGCTTAAATTTCCTCACGTTGAAATTTTCACACATAATCGGGTTTTTATTGTTCTTAATTAGTCCAAATTTCTCGATGATTCCTGTATCTGGTTCCTCCACTGAACTTCTTGTCAGTCCCTTGTGCTCATCTTCGTCCGTTGATAGGTCTCCATAGCGATATCTGCTCCGGTTTGACCTTGGATGGTTTCTTCCTTTGACCGCTGGACTCCATGGTTAAATAACGAAGGGTGCTTACGCAGTCCTTATGCACACGGTTAAAGCCCTCAGCCGTATAGCGAACCTTTCTATCATAAACTGATGAAGTTTCCTGTACGGGATAAGAAACGATGCAATCAAATTGCGATTCTTTTGCCACAAAGAAAATTTATACTCACGAAATTAATTATGATAATATTTAACCAATTTTAATTTAGCTTTATTATGAATATATGAATATACGAACGTCTTACTTTTACTGAGTAAGTGGATAGATATTTAAGATAAAGGTCAAACAAAACGAAAACATAAAGGTCTGTTTACAAACCTAATATTTCGGGTCGCAATTGGCAGTTGAGGATTTTAATATAGTGAGATGTATTATTAAATGGTCAACTTCCGAAGTTTTCCACTATTTTCCATTTTCCACTATAGGTAGTATTGACATTCGTGTCAACATGAGAATAATAAAAATAGGACGACTCTGGAGACATTTTGTGAAGTCACTTCAAATCAATTTTATTTGTTGGGTAATACTAGATTAAATCAATTTTATTTGTTGGGTAATACTAGATTAAATCAATTTTATTTGTTGGGTAATACTAGATGCTATCGAATGTGCAAATACTTTACTATTTTTACACATTAGATAGCATTTTGTAAATTTCATAATGTCAACTCAGGTTTTCAATATCCATGATCTAAGTTAAATGTGTCGATTCTTTGGTTTTTTCCGCATTTGTGATTTCAGACATAAATCTAACATTTAATACAATAATTGGACGTATTTCCTCCTGATTCAATATAATTTGAAGGAAATGTAGCCGATTTCGTCCTATCTAGACCAAATGTATACAAAAGCTTCATGTTTTTACAGCATCAAACCAATTCCGCAATATTCCTCGTAGTACTTCTCATATAACAAGAATTGGTTAGTCCGTTTGTGTTCACTAAAAAATAAAATATTAATTAGTTGCAAAGGTTGTGGTGAAATGAATGGTCTGCAATTATTATATATAATTTAAATGCAAGTTTGCGTCATACACTATTTTTTTAAAAACTAAACCACCTGAAATTGACGGTGCATATGAAGCTAGAACTCATTTGAAAACCTAGATTAGAATCACTGATAATTCGAAATATTTTACTCTTTGATAAGAAGATTGGTAGTCCTGAAAAGGACTGATTGGTTTCAATTTGAATCACCCTTTTTCAAACAGCAATTTCAGAATTTACTTCTTGGCTGCTGCCTTCTTCGGGGCGGCTTTCTTTGCTGGTCCTGCAGCCTTCGGTTTTGGTGCCTTTGCCTTCACTTTCGGGGTCTTCGCCTTCTTCTCTTTTGGAGCCTTAGCTTTCACACTGCCTGCTTTCTTTGCAACTTTCGCGGCACCAGCTGCTGCCTTCTTCTTTGCTGCACCTGCAGCTTTCTTCGGCTTCGCTGCTTTCTTCTCACCTGTCTTCTTAGCGGTGGCCTTGGGTTTCTTAGCTGCTGCAGCTTTCTTTGGCTTGGCGGCCTTCTCTGCCTTGTCTTTGGCGGGCAACTTGAACGAACCAGAAGCACCCTTGCCTTTGGTCTGGATCAGCTTTCCGGCGATCACGGCACTCTTCAGGTACTTCTTGATGAATGGAGCCAACTTCTCCACATCAACCTTGTAGTTGGCGGCCAAGTATTTCTTGATAGCTGGGAGGGATGAGCCTCCACGTTCTTTCAGCGTCTTGATAGCTGCATTCACCATCGAAGATGTTGGTGGATGAGTTGGCGCGGTTTTCGGCTTCTTCGGACCCGCTGGTTTCTTCGCCTTCTTGGGGCTGGCTGCTGGTGCTGCTGCGGCGACTGGAGCTGACTCTTCTGCCATTTCACGAGACTTGTAGGCTTTTACGAACGAACGACGGATAGATAAAAGATTTAAACGCAAACACAGTTTGAGAATATCTGAAATGCCGTTCGACTCAAAGGGGCTTCTAATCATGAGAATCCGAACGAACGGCGTTCACCATTTTCAGTTTCACTTTGAAAATAGTCAAGGAAATAATTCGGAATGGCAAGTCTTTATTTAATTATTTAGCAAATATTATTCAAAACTCTATTGATACTTAAATTAAATTTCACTCTCAACATATCATGTAATACATTAAAAAAGAAAAATAAAATAGTTTGTATCACGAAAGCACAGAAATCGGAGTTTCTGTGACGCGATTATGATTTATATTTTTTAATGTAAGATTATGACAATTTTAAATAAATTAACAACAATATATGCTGCAAATGCTTTTAGAATTCAATATTTCAATTTGTTTCGAACAGGTTTCGATAAAAATCACAATAATGTGTGCCATGATAATCCCAAGGTAGCTGTTCGAAATTGATTCTTCCAGGCTGAAAATGAAGTATTTTTTCTTTAACTCATCCAGTAACAATATTCAAAATTCAATCTGCCGTGCAGTTTGCAGAAAAGAATTTAATAAAATATTAAAATTATTGTATTCAGAATGGCTAATTTCTTATTCTCTAGTATTTGTGCGTTGAAAGCGCAAAAAAATCCTAACAGCAGATACTCGTATTAGGTTTGAGTATTCATAACATCTGCTGCATTTACGTGCAGCAAGAAGTACTCCTTCGCCATATTCGCAAATGTAATTAAATCAAAAGAAACATTAGTTAAAATAGTTCACAAATTAAATACATGAGAATATCGTTCCTACAATGTCACCCTGACTATTCATGCTGAAAAATTTAGCTTTTCTAGATAGTGTGAAAAAGTGTTGGTATCTATCATTTATAATTTCTCAGAATCTGACCTTGGGTGGACCGTTTTATTCTTAGCTTAGCAGCCGGATGAATAAAACCGATTTTTAACTTGTGACTGTGTTTCATAGTTGATTCAAATTGCGGAATACTTTATGTTAGAGACTGCGAATATTTTAGATTTTTGAAAATAGTAAAGATTATTATAGATATTCTATAAGTGAGGTTAATTTTCCCTTATGGCGAGCGATATGCAATTTGATTGCAACGTTTCGCGAGGGAATGAAGAGAAGACGACGCATGAAAATATCCTCATAGCGTATAAAAAACTCCATCAGTTGGTGATGGAAAAGTTCAATTATACGGCTGAGGATATTAGCCGTACACACAAGGACTGCGCAAGCAGCCTTGGGTATATCACCGTCGAATCAAGTGCAAAACGGAAAAAACCGTGCAAGATCAAAACTGTTACCGAGCCCGAAGCGTCATGCAGTAAAAAGAATCGATATGAGAGGTTCTGTCAATGAACGAGGATGAGTAAAAGGAACGAACAAGTGGCCCAATGATGGAAGCAGAGAAGGACACAGCGAACATCGAAAAATCCGGAACGACAAAGAAAAGCAAAATCCCGATCGTGTGCGAAAACCTCAACGTTAGCAGAGCATCAGCGAGAAAATAGATGGATCTGAAGAATATTTTCGAGCAGCTGAAAAAGGATGGCGTTGAATGTTTCACGTGTACCCCACGTGACGAGAAGTCCAAATCAGGAATTCTGCGAGGCATTCATCATTCGTTCTCCGCGGAAGAAGTAAAGGCATCCCTGGAGTTAGCGCTCCTAGGCACTAGTTGGCAAAAAATTCAACACTTTGAAACAGCAAGGTCGGTAAACTGAAGCCGTTAGTTCAAATTCAATAACTTCTCAACCAGAAGGTACACTTCGAGAAACTTCGAGAAACGCAGTGCTTCAGATTCCAAGCATATGTGTATAGTGCTACAAACTGTGGGATGAAGTATCATTGTGTCAAGTGCAACAGGACATATCTGCCAGGAGTGTGCCAGTGTGGAAATAAATTACCGAGGGTGCAGTACGTTCACCTAAATCAAGAAACAGATAGAAGCCTGGCGTGAGGAAAATACGCAAAGATCGAAAAATCAGTAAGAACATTTACCAATAAAAAAATTTCATATGCCAGTGTAGCCGCCGGTAAGCCCCAGTCTTAAAAACCTAAACTAATCCTCTGCAGTAAACCTAAAGTGGCTGAGCAGGATGCATTTGACTTCTGCATAAAAGACAGCATAGAGATCACACGTATGGCCCTTCTCAGCCTAATAAAGAAAGGGCAAAGAGTTCCTTCCTAAGTTCAGGAAAGTAAGTGACAAGCAAGAAAAAAATATTGCTTTCATGAGCTTGGTTTTCAGCATGTGCTGACCATGAACTTGACAATCACATGTTTGAATGTAGGGTCCCTTGTTCGCATGCCAAAACTCTTGCAAGCTAAAATTTTTATAAGAACATAAGCCTGACAAAATATTTCTCTCTGAAACTTACTTCTCGTCAGAAACCTTCATTTCCAGGTCAAACCCTTCTCAGCTGTGATAACGGCTCAGGCACTGCAATCCTCTTCAAGAAAGAGCTGCATATTGTAGAAGTAACTCCACCCACATTAAGTGCAGTGAAGGTCTGCATCAGTAAGCTTGTGCTGCAGATTGGCGCATATGTCCTCTTATGTACTCTATGTCCCGTTCACTGCCAGATCCGCTTATTTCAGAGCAGACGTTTCAATGCTTTTAAAACCTTTTCTCGTGATTACTCACACATTGTTTTCAGAGGCGATTTCAACAGCAGACTGGAATGATCTTGGAACTTGATTGGGCTATCATTCCATCACCAAACCCAACCCATCTTTCTTTATCATATCCGTAAGTCTTCCCGATCATGATGCTAGCCGCTTCTGGATTTCAACCAAAACTGCTGAATCAGATCACATGGCAGCATAAATTTTTCTCCGCATATTTTCAAAGCCATCTACAGTCCTACAAGAGCCCCTATTTCACTTCCCTTATCAATAGGAAACCCTTGAAGCAAATCTCGCTCAAATTCAATTTACCACAGATCGCAATTTTCGAAATCAGGAAACCGATTTTCTCTTAATCAGTTTAAACTACCATTGAATCCACTATAAACAATTACAAGACGCGAACATCACCTCGCTCCCATAAGTATCTAAACGTACCACCTTTCATTGAAAAGATTTATGAAGAACGAAAGATACTTCGAAAAAGGCTCACTAGCATGTATCACAGGAATCTTAATACAGCTAACACCGAATACAGGCAAGTGTTAGACCAAATTAAAACCATGTCAGCAACCATAGCTCAAATTGTGGCAGGATTTCAAGTTTAAGACAGCGCTAAGCGTAGTGAAACCAGGCCCAGATATGTTCAAACACATAAATAGGTTTACTGGCCGTAAGTCATTTTCTCAGAAAGTCTAAACAATCAACTTTTGAGTTCAGATGAACAAAAATCAGAAAATTATCGTCCACATCTGATTCCATTTACAACAGAAAACTTGGCAATGTGTCCCACTGACCAGGAAATCTTCATCGCCCCGTTTATCTGGTTGCAATCATCATAATAGTCAAGAACAAAAAGTCTTCTGGCCCAGACAACATTTCTATGTAGTCTCTAAAAGTGCTTACTGTGCCTATCAGTGCTTATTGCGCCTATCAGTGCTTACTAAGCCCTTGCTGTTATTTTGAACAGCTGTGTCAACAATTGTTACTTTCCCATCCCTTGAAAAGTCGCAAAAATATTCCCGATCCCCAAGAAGGGAAACTCAAACGATGTGAGTAATTTCAGGCCAATCTCACTTCTGCCTAACATAGCAAAATTTTTAGAAAGATTAACTCTTAGGAAAATGCAGTCTCGTATTGAAGAACAACACATTATCCATTCTGCCCAATTTGACTTCAGACAGCTTGCTTTGTGGACATTGAGAAAGCTTTTGACTCTGTATGGATAGACAGAATCGTTTATAAACTCATCACTACTTTCCAGCTGACACTATCAAAATAATTCAAAGTTTCCTCAACAATAGGCGCTTCTTCATCCAAATAGGCAAAGCAATCTCTCCAAAAAAAATGATCTCTAGTGGTATATTTCAAGGCTCAGTACTAGGCCCCATCCTCTTTAATATTACGTATTATTAATGTATTAGACAAATTACGTCACTCAGTGATTATTATAAGGAATGGGGGATCAGGCAACGTTGCAAAATCCGAAGTTCTAGTCTAACCATCTGGCAGCGAAATGAAATCAATAAGGCTAAACGTTTTCCGCAGCAACTACAGAGACGTTAAACAGAGAACAAGGACACTTAAAAAGGCTGGGTTCCATTGACAGACTATAAACTACTTTGACAGACTATAAACTACTTAAACTTCACCTTCACAAACTCCGTTTTCACCACAATACAAAGCTGGTTTTCTATGAACAGCTGGTATTACGAATTCCCACATTCTTCTCATCTACCAATTTAAACAGTGGCACCTACTACCAGGAAGCTAAAATTGCATTCCTGCCTTCCTTGAACCAATCAGTAATGAAAACCTTAAATTTACCTTACCTCAATATCGTTACCTTATTAATGCTTGATAAATTTACTCTTTGGTTAGAATATTTGTAGTCCTGAAAAGGACTGTTTGGTTTTAATTTGAATGATCTTTCCTGACATTCTTCCAATTTACTTTTTTGCTGCTGCCTTTTTGGGAGCGGCTTTCTTGGCTGGTCCTGCAGCCTTCTTCGCTTTTGGTGCCTTCGCCTTCACTTTCGGGGTCTTCGCCTTCTTCTCTTTTGGTGCCTTAGCTTTCACACTGCCTGCTTTCTTTGCGACTTTCGCGGCACCAGCTGCTGTCTTCTTCTTTGCTGCACCTGCAGCTTTCTTCGGCTTCGCTGCTTTCTTCTCACCTGTCTTTTTGGCGGCGGCCTTGGGTTTCTTCGCAGCTGCAGCTTTCTTTGGCTTGGCGGCCTTCTTCTCTGCCTTGTCCTTGGCAGGTAATTTGAACGAACCAGAGGCACCCTTGCCTTTGGTCTGGATTAGGTTTCCGGCGATCACGGCACTCTTCAGGTACTTCTTGATGAATGGAGCCAACTTCTCCACATCAACCTTGTAGTTGGCGGCCAAGTACTTCTTGATGGCTGGAAGCGATGAGCCTCCGCGTTCTTTCAGCGTCTTGATAGCTGCATTCACCATCGAAGATGTTGGTGGATGAGTTGGTGCGGTTTTTGGCTTCTTCGGACCCGCTGGTTTCTTCGCCTTCTTGGGGCTGGCTGCTGGTGCTGCTGCGGCGACTGGAGCTGATTCTTCGGCCATTTCAATTGCTGAGATAAAATTTTCCACAACGATATAAACTAGGACAGTTTGAGGATATCTGAAGCGCCGTTCGAGTCAAAAGGGCTTCTAATCATGAGAATCCGAACGAACGGCGTTCACCATTTTCGGTTTCACTTTGAAAATAGTCAAGAAACTAATTCGGAATTGCAAGTCTTTATTTAATTATTTAGTAAATATTATTGAAAACTCTATTCATATTTGAATTAAATTTCACTCTCAACATATCAAGTAGTACATTGAAAAAGAAAATCAAACTAGTTTGTATCACGAAAGCACAGAAATCGGAGTTTCTGTGACGCGATTATGATTTATATTTTTTAATGTAAGATTATTGCAATTTTAAATAAATTAGCAACAATATTTGCTGCAAATGTTTTTAAAATTCAATATTTCAATTTGTTTTGAACAGGTTTCCATAAAAATAATGGTAATTTATGCCATCAAAATCCCATGGTAGCAGCTTGAAAATGTTTCATCCAGGCTAAAAGTGAGATTATTTATCTCAATCTCACCCAATTGCAATATTCAAAATTCATTCTTCATATGTAGTTTAAAGAAAAGAATTTGAGAAAGTGTTAAAATGATCGCATTTCATTGACTTATTTCTTATTCTTAGACCTTAGGAAATAATAAATGAGTGATGAATTATAGAAAAAACTGCAAAGCATTTAAACCGCAGATACTCGTGTTAAGCCTCAAGAGACATGCATAGATGATATCTGCAGAGAGTAAAGATGGGAGTATTACCCCTTGATAATATTGACAAAACTAAATAAACCCAACGAAAAATCCTAGTTTGAAAAAGATCATAAATTGATAGCCAATGAATCACCAATTGAAGATAATAGATACATTTGGAATACATGAAATTCACTGAAATTTAGTTTTGCTATATATTGTGAAAAAATCGATCTATTGTACAAGCTATCGTGTAAACCTCCAGATACAACTGTAACTTTTGCATTGATTGAATTTTGACTGAGCAGAATCTTTTCACAAGGCCAAAATATATTATCGCTTATCACTGTGGTTAATGATACTCGTCCATCAGTCTCGGTGCCTATGAAAATATTTTCCTTATTCGACCGAAATTCAACTTCAAGTAGTCGGAGTAGTCATTTATAATTACTCAGAATCTAGCGTATTTCTGCTTCTGCTTCTTGGATTTTTATAATTGTCAATCAGTAACAATCGGAAATTTCAAGCAATTTCCCATATTTCCACTTAACGGTGCTTGGTGGCTCGATCGTCCACCAGCAAAATGCAAATTATTGCTGTCGAGCTAATCGAGTCCAAGTGCCGCTAACGATAGTTCTAATTTCGGATAGAAGGATTAAACGCGGCCGATCTGCCCGACTGATCTGTAGAATATTTTCGACTCTGTATGAAATGATAGTCAACTGAGTAAAATGAAAGACTTCAGATTTACGACATAGACCATCAATACTATAGGCAGTTTCCTCAGTAACATGAGGACATTCGTCACTTACAACGGAGCTTTTTCTTATGAGTTCTCTATAGAATCAAATGTTCATGAAGTCTCCATCATTGGACTGATTCTTTTTAATATTTTTGTAGCTCATATCCAAATTATGTCTCTGACTTTCAATTTCGATCATATCATCACTGGAGGAGATTTCGGACGAGGAAAACACTTTAAGCAACCTCTTAGGTACTTGCCTTCAGAGAAGACTACAGACTAAATGTTTAGAAGTAAGTGTAGTCGCAAACACCAGAACCCACTCTCAGGAGGTCAAGTAGCGTAATTGACTTCTTTCTTGTTTCCCCCACAACTCCTCAACAAACAATTCGGCTCGGTTGATTGTTCAGTATACAAACAAGATGGTACAAATTACTCTTCAGATAACAACGAATCTACAAATCTAGCATCCGAGCCTCAATTTTACACCCCCTTTAAAAAGACGGTTGGCAAACTTTGAAACTACAAGAAGTAGTCACTGTCTCTCTGTCTTTGAAATCAAGACGCACGTCCCTAAAGAAATGCTTCCCCAGTATTCACCTTCGAAGACATAACGTTGTCCATGATGAATGTCGGGAAGTGGAATCCATTCGAAACGCTACCAGCTTCCTCATTATGGCTAAAACTAGGACTAAGTTCAACAGATCCTTTGAGCGAAGAATCAGGAATATTTAGCCATGTATAGAAATGTAGCCGGTAATCAATAGGATCACCTGAGGAAAAGGATATGTAGCAATCTTCACGGTTGATAGTAGGCCTCTCCCTGACGCCAATACCACTGCTGCTGCAGGCCATTAACTGTGCTGTTTGAAGCCGATAACCTCAGTGAGGATCTCGACTTTACAAACCTAGTAGAGCATAGAGTGGCCCAGTTTGACCACAGAAAAAATATGTCTTACCTGGCAGGTTCGATTGATCAAGTGCTATTGATATTTTCGCCAACTCAATGTTTCTTTGGAAGCTGGCTTCTGATCTGAGACCTAAAAAGTCAGAAGATAGTTTAGGTTAGGTTGAAGTGGCTACCGATCGAAAGAGGCCTGCCAACAGACGCACCTAGTCACAAAAGAGGCCCGTTGTGATGCCACAGTTATTTTTAACTCTCTCCTATTCATTAAAGTCAGAAAACGTCAGACCGCCCACAGCACAACGCAGAGCGTTTCGAGTTAAGCCTAATAGCTACCTGGTGCGATGTGCGTCAACAGAGACCCAGGACTGCTATATTATCACACTGGATGATTTATCGACTCAGGACTTCCTAGCGTCCTCAAGGTATTTTTGCCGGATGGCCAATTTGACCGATGTCATCTGTATTCCTATTGAGAAGGAGCATGAGACCTCCGGTAGCGTGGTACCGATCCTAGCTAGTTCATGTGCCCAGGTACCCAAAATAAATTGTACAGCTGAATGTCTTGGCATCTCGCTAAGAGATGCACAGCATTCAGCAACAATAATGGACACTGTACAAAGACCAGCAAAGGACTTAATAGCCGCTTGGCTATCTGTGTAAATACCAATATTGACTCCGAATATTCGATTACACAGAGGCCAGTCAATTGCCTGAAAAATAGGCATACAAATCATGCCAAAAACTCCCATCGACCACAGGAAAATAACCGAATTCTTCACGGAATTAAAAGCCCAAATCATACTCTCAATTAATTGGCTCCTTCTTACAAGAGAGAACTTTCCAAGTCAGAATAGACAGCCATCTCTCCTCAAAACGCCACATCCAAGCTGGAGTCCCCCAAGGCTCACTCCTCTCGCCAATCTTGTACAACCTGTACACTGCAGACATCCCTCGTTCCAATAGAACAAACATATCCCTGTTTGCTGACGACACATGCATCTTCTATTCCTCAAAACTGGCACATATTCAAATCTCACATTCTATTCAAATCTCCAACGCTATATTGATTCCCTTCTAGATTACTTTCATAAATGGAAAATAAAGATAAACACTGACAAAACACAAACACTCTTTATCACCAGGAAAAGAAATCAGAGACCTCGCATGCTAACGGTAGACGGTAAAACCATAATATGGCGAAGGACAGCCAAATACTTAGGCCTCACGTTTGAACATCACATATTGCTGCTAAACGAGCAACCATAAGGAACACGATGAAATCTCTAAATCCAATCATCAGCTCCCGAAAACTTAATATGACTAACCGAGCCCTTCTGTACAAACAAGTTATTAGACCCCAACTTCTCTACGGAAGTGTAACCTTCGGTCAAACGACCAAAACCAACATCCAAAAGCTTCAAGCATACTAAAACATCTCTTTAAGAACGATTTTTAATATCCCGAAATACTTTAGGAACATAGATATTCACAAGGACTTGAGATTAGAAACAGTCAAAACATACATCCGCGACAGAGCGCTTAAACTTTTTGATACTATCGACAGACACCCAAACAGGTCCTTAGATATTTTAAAACACCCTGATACTCTTATTCGCCTAACCTATCCTGGCCTAAGGCAACTCAGATAGAGTCAGCCGTGAGCCGCCAAGGAGAGCACACGCAAAAGACAATTCAACAAACAGCAATTTTAATTGCTAACAAGCCGACCGGATAATTAACTTGTAATTAGCAGAGAACCAGCCGTATTCTACATCACAGGTAGATTATTCGTGGGGCGACATCACCGAGAGAAGAAATAGGGACGTTTCGTTTTTATCGATTGGACGAGCCGATAATTAAGCAGAGAGTAAGCCGTTTCCTACGCATCAGGTAGAAACTCGTGGTACGACATCGTAAAAGACGACTCGATTACTTCGTGTGGACCAAATCAAGCGTAAGAGTTAGATTTAGTTTTCAGCATATGTACTGGCGTTGCTTTTCAAGTATTTTTCTATTTATTTTATTTTTACTTCTTTCTTAAAAATCAATTAATTTCTTTAAAATATCAAAGAGGCTAGAAAAATTAAAAAGAAGCCAAACCCATTTTCTGGGTTGGCCTTAGACTAGGATAAGCTAAAATGAGCCATATAGACATGGATACACCCCCCGTTGTTTCAGATTTACAGCACGGACCCCATTACAATCAATCAGCACAGTTTCAATCTGAAATATCAATGAAATTGAGCATGCTGCTAGATGAGCTAAAGAAAACTCAAGAGGAACTGGCTGAGCAACGACGTCTCAATGCCGACCTAATCAGGCAAAATAATGAGTTGCTTAGCAAACTTAGCCAGAAGGTTGTGAAAAACAACAAATCCAAATCTCCAAACCAAAAAAGAAGAAGGCTTCAAACCTCCTCATCGGAGACAACCTCTTCCTCCAAATCGGAAAAAGCCATTTCTTCGGGCATAGAAGATTCTTCAAGCTCAGAGGACAGTTCCTCTGACATGTCAGTGTTCCTAGAAAGCCAGGAAATAACCGATGAACTTCCCACAACCAGCCCAAAGCCATCAAAAAAACAAAACAGCTCAGTATCAAATTCACTCTCAAATGAAGACTTTCCTTCTCTAAATTCAACAAATCAGCTTAAAAAAACAACCACCTCAAAACCTTCGGCAGCACCAAGAAGAGTAGATTCTCCACCGAATCCTCGGAATCCCATTCCATCCGATGAATCAACAGAAACCCCGAAGGTTGTTCCAATTATTCTTCGCCAACCTGAGCAATGGACAGGGCTAGCACGAGTGCTAAAACAACGAAACGCCGAGTTTGTTTCAGCAAAGAGAGTCTATTTAGGCATACAAATCATGCCAAAAACCCCTATCGACCATAAGAAAATTACCAAAATCTTCACGGAACTCAAAGTGCAGTACCATACGTACTACCTACCAGAAGAGAAACAACTTAATGTTGTAATTAGAGGCCTTTACGGACTCACCACCGAGGAAATCAAAATAGACCTACAAAGACAGGGCTTCAACCCAATAGAGGTATTTTATCTAAAAACCAAGAAGGACCCCCCCCCCCCCCAAGCTTATCAAAGTTCTTCTTCCAAGGGAAGAAAAACACATTTACAATATTCAGGCCATCTGCCACCTAGTCTGCCAAGTCGAGGCTCAGAAACCGAGAGCCGGCCAAGGGCAATGCCACAACTGCCAACAATTTGGCCACTCTTCCAACAACTGCCACGCACAATCCCGGTGCGTTAAGTGTGATGGACTCCATCACCACACACACTGTGATAAGCATCCGGAACAAAAACCGAGGTGTGTTAACTGTGGCGGGGAGCACCCCGCAAGCTATGGTGGTTGTCCTAAAAACCCCAAAAATATTAAAAAATCCTTCGCTCAAATAGCCCGAGCTAATTCTAGCACAGCCCATCCAGCGGCTGTCCTTACTAACCTACCAAAACCTCAGTTGAAAGCCACAAATCCTCCAGAGCAAATGGGGCAGTTCCTGGAAGTCATGCAAGTCCAACTTCATTCAATGATGAAGGACTTAATAGAAAAAATGGTTCCAGGCATGTCCAAAACTCATAAATCTCCAGCGGTGTATCAATCATCTAAATGAATAGAGATGATCGAATTTCTATACTCTCTTGGAATGCGAATTCCATTCTCAACAAAAAAGGTGAGTTGATGCAATTCCTCAGTGAGCGGAGGGTTGACATCCTACTTATTCAAGAAACATTTCTTAAACCAAGTAATCAATTTCGTCTCCCAAACTACCATGTGTACAGAAACGATAGATTGACAGGCAGGGGAGGAGGCACTGCTATTCTTATAAGAAGACATATCAATCATCACGTATTAGACTGCCCAACCCTAAACGGTATGGAAGTTACTGCAATTAAAGTGCACTCAAACTTACTAGATTTTACTGCCATCGCCGCATATAGACCTCCCAATGCACAACATTTTGCAGAAGACTTGAGATCACTTTTCGTTCTTGAAGGTCCCATCTTCCTCGGAGGAGATCTCAATGCACACAATCGCCACTGGGGATCTATTAAAAATAACCTCGCAGGTAGAGAACTGTTTAAATTTGCAGAAGAGTCTGCATGCTGCCTTCACATCCCCGAGGAGCCCACCCACTTCGGACCAATGCACAGTCACATATTAGATATCGGAATATCCAAAAACATCCCTCAAAATGTCCAGATCAGTGTTGTAGACGAACTGCCATCGGACCAGAAGCCCGTACTCTTCCAAATTCAGGACATTTTTGTCATCTCTCCGATAAAAGAAAAACTTTGCACCAACTGGCAAGCATTTCGTGTCTCCCTGGCTAATGACAACAGTTTCACCACACCTAAAACTGCTCAAGACTTAAATAATTCTATAGAAACCCTTACCAAGTGCATTTCCCAAACAAAAGACAAGTATACGTCTACAATCCCAATTAAGGATAAACAAGATCCTTACGAGCTCCCACACTCTATCAAAATTCTCATTAGAAGGAGAAATCAAATTAGGAGACGCGCCAGAAGTACGGGAGACCCACGTTTACGCAAAGAGGTAAACCGTTTAACAAACGTTATACGCGATCAAATCAATCGTTTCAAAAATGAGCAATGGAAACTTTTTATGAAAAGTATGGAACCCGGAAGTGACTCATTCTGGAGGTTGTCCAAATATTTCAGGACGAAAACCAAACCCTCCATGCCTCCCGTCCATGGAACGACTGGTCTGAAATTCAGCGATTCAGACAAAGCCGAAGCATTCGCGGATACCCTTGAACTGCAATTTCAAGAAAACTATTCCTTAGACGACGATCTAGAAAACGAGGTACTCATGGATCAAGCTGCTCTGAGAATCATAAAATCAAGGACCCCAAGAGAAGACATAATTCCCCCCACCAGTCTAGAGGAGGTAAAAAATCTGGTACGCTTTATCAACAAGTGTAAAGCCCCAGGCCCCGATAAAATTACCAACCTTTGCATCAGTCACTTACCTGACAACGTCTCACAGAATCCAGTAGACATCATAAACTGCATTTTCCGTCTGAAAAAATATCCAAATTGCTGGAAACTAGCCACAATAACTGTCCTCCCTAAACCCGGTAAAGATTTGACATTCCCTCAAAACTGGAGGCCTATTAGCCTTCTCTCATCTCTGGCTAAAATAACTGAGCACATTTTTCTCTCTCGACTAAAGGAGATAGTCCAACTCAATAACATCCTGCCTGATGAACAATACGGCTTCAAGTCGCAGCATTCTACCGAGCTCCAACTATCCAGAGTCACCCAACATATTAGAACAGGGTTCAACAGACGTCATTCCACAGGTCTAGTTATGTTCGATGTAGCTAAAGCTTTTGACAAGGTTTGGCACGCAGGTCTGATAGTCAAACTAGATAATCTACAAATTCCCAAATCACACTCACAACTTATTGGCTCCTTTTTACATGGAAGAACCTTTCAAGTAAAAATAGAAAGACACCTCTCCTCAAAGCGCCACATTCAAGCTGGCGTACCTCAAGGCTCACCTCTCTCACCAATTTTGTACAATCTGTACACCGCAGACATCCCAAGTTCAAATAGAACGAACATATCTCTGTTTGCAGACGACACTTGCATCTTTTACTCCTCAAAGCAAGCACATTCTATCACTACTAATCTACAAAACTCAATTGACCTCCTCTTAGAATACTTCCAAAAGTGGAAAATAAAAATCAACAGTGATAAAACTCAGGCACTCTTCATCACCAGGAGGAAACCAAAGGCCACGGTTGCTTACGGTTGACGGGGAAACTATAGCTTGGCAACGAACAGCCAAATATCTAGGTCTTACGTTCGACAATAAACTTCAATGGACACCACATATCGCCATAAAACGAGCAACCATAAAGAGTACCATTAAATCCCTAATCCCACTTATCAACTCCAGGAACTTTAATATGACAAACCGAGCCCTCCTCTACAAACAAGTCATAAGACCACAACTACTATATGGTTGTGTAGCTTTCGGTCAAACGACCAAAACCAATATTAAAAAGCTCCAAGCAGGTCAAAACATCGCCTTAAGAATGATCTTTAATATCCCAAGATATGTTAGGAACTTAGATATACATAAAGACTTGAGATTAGAATCAGTAAAAAAATACATCCGCGACAGAGCTCTTAAACTTTTCGAAACTGTCGACAGACATCCAAACAGGTCCCTAGATATTCTGAAACTCCCAAATAAGCTTTATCGCCCCATTTATCCTAGCCTAAGGCAACTTATAGAATAAAGCGGAAACGCCAAATTTTCGAATTAAAATGAATAAATAGTAACGCCAGCTACATAGTTGGAGCTAAATAATGCTCACAGCCACGAATGGAGTAAGAGTGCAAAAACAGCACTAACTCCAAGCAGACCACAGTCAGGC
Source organism: Nemotelus pantherinus (assembly GCA_963978885.1). NCBI lineage: Eukaryota > Metazoa > Arthropoda > Insecta > Diptera > Stratiomyidae > Nemotelus > Nemotelus pantherinus. The sequence goes on along the minus strand of OZ022263.1, from coordinate 223,778,328 downwards.
AACTCAGAGAATAAAGCGTGAATGCCTAAATATAAATTAAATACCTAAAATAGAATAATACTCAAGGTACTGCCAGATACATAGTTCGGGCTAACTATGCCTACCGCCACAAATGGAGTAAGGGTGCAAAATCAGCACTAACTCTAAGGAAAACACAGATCACAGTCAGTCAGTTTGTGTCCCAGGTCTTTCTCTAAGTTGTTCCTTGAGTCGAAATAATATTGGACTAAATTGTATTTTACCGACAAATTTGGAGCAGCCAAAGGAGCGTCAGTCAGAAGGTTAAATATAAAAATTCTGTTTGATTCGATTGGAAAAAATGGAGTAGAATTCGAAGGACCTGTAGTAGTTATCATTTTCATTTGAAAAATAAAGGAAATCTACTGCAAATGGAGTAAAATGTGAACCCTGGCTCAACTGCGATTCCTGAATAATAAATACTTCACAAAGTAATAAGCTATTATTTTAGTTTTCCATTCCAATTTAAATCTTGTTTCCTAATAAAATAACAGCAAAAAATAAAACTTGATACGGTTCATGCGTCGCACGTTCTTTCAGGAAATAATTTTCGGATAATTTGAAGAAACTTGCAAAACCTAGTCAATTTACTCTTTGCTTAGAATATTGGTAGTCCTGAAAAGGACTGATTGGTTTCAATTTGAATCACCCTTTTTCACAGAGCAATTTCAAAATTTACTTCTTGGCTGCTGCCTTCTTGGGGGCGGCTTTCTTTGCTGGTCCTGCAGCCTTCTTCGGTTTTGGTGCCTTTGCCTTCACTTTCGGGGTCTTCGCCTTCTTCTCTTTTGGAGCCTTAGCTTTCACACTGCCTGCTTTCTTTGCGACTTTCGCGGCACCAGCTGCTGCTTTCTTCGGTTTCGCTGCTTTCTTCTCACCTGTTTTCTTGGCAGCGGCCTTGGGTTTCTTCGCTGCTGCAGCTTTCTTTGGCTTGGCGACCTTCTTCTCTGCCTTGTCCTTGGCGGGCAACTTGAACGAACCAGAAGCACCCTTGCCTTTGGTCTGGATCAGATTTCCGGCGATTACGGCACTCTTCAGGTACTTCTTGATGAATGGAGCCAACTTCTCCACATCAACCTTGTAGTTGGCGGCCAAGTACTTCTTGATAGCTGGGAGGGATGAGCCTCCGCGTTCTTTCAGTGTCTTGATGGCTGCATTCACCATCGAAGATGTTGGAGGATGAGTTGGCGCTGTTTTCGGCTTCTTCGGACCCGCTGGTTTCTTGGTCTTCTTGGGGCTGGCTGCTGGTGCTGCTGCGGCGACTGGAGCTGCTTCTGCCATTTCACGAGACTTGTAGGCTTTTACGAACGACGGATAAAAGATCTAAACGCAAACACAGTTTGAGGATACCTGATTCGTCGTTCGAGTCAAAGGGGCTTCTAATCATGAGAATCCGAACGAACGGCGTTCACCATTTTCAGTTTCACTTTGAAAATAGTTAAGAAACTATTTCGGAATCGCATGTGTTTATTAAAATATTTAGCAAATATTATTCAAATTTCTATTAATACTTGAATGAAATTTCACTCTCAACATATCAAGTAATACATTAACAAAGAAAAACAAACTAATTTATGTCTCAAAAGCACAGAAATCGGAGTTTTTGTGACGCGATTATGATTTATATTTTTTAACGTAAGACTATGGCACTTTTAAATAAATTAACAACAATATCTGCTGCAAACTCTTCTAAAATTTAATATTTCAATATGTCTTGAGCTCATAAAAGTATAAACATCGATGCTTTGTAGCGCAACAACTCTATGGTAACAGTCTGAAAATAGTTGTCCCACAGAGAAAGTGATAAAGTATTCAGTTAATTTGCACTGTAATATAATTGAATAATTCTTTCTGCAAGAACAATTCGTCGTTAATAGTTGGGGGAAGTCGAAAAATCATAGTTTAAGGTAATGTAATCAAACATAGTTTTTCTGCAAAAAAAGTTATCATAGCAGCGTAGCCAAAATTTAGATATCCAGATTCGTAGAGTACGATATCCACAACATGAAAATCACATGAGCAATATAATATTCACACTGGTTATGTATGAATCTAGATGAATCAGTTTAATTAGTCATCTAGAGCTAAATGAAAACCAAATCCTTTTCGAATTTACTAAAATAATGTAGCTCAGAGTAAAAATATCGGCAATTGGATATGCCACTAAATTTTGCAGTTGATACGCTACATTATTTCATTTAATGATTTGTGTAGCTACATGCTACCTTTAACAAAGAAGCTACATCAGCAACATGATTTCAGACCGAATTTCAAATTAATAAATCAATATTTTAAATTATAGGAATATATATAGAAAATGTGAAGATGAATGAGGAAATAAAGCCTAGGTGCCATCCTCAAGCACTTTAATGTAATTATAGTATAAATTGTTAAATTTAATACTGAAATAAGTGAATTGTATGTAACGGAAAGACGCTGAATGAAAATATTCTATTATTCTATTAACAAAGTAGGGAAGAAAAGTTGAAGAAAAGGGAAAAAGAATTGAAGAAAAACGAAGACTATCCATTCAATTTTAGCATTTGGCGGGATAAAAGGCTGAGGCACGGAGATTAGAAAGTAGAGGCTCGATGATTCGACGACTGTGGATCTTTCGGACGCTCCGATGGGCTATTAACAAACCTGCACCTTTTCGTGTGTAGCCATTACTATTTTCCGCTTTTCTTGTTTAGCAATCTGAAGAGATTTGGGTTTCTTTTCTATCTCTTTAGTTACCGGGCTACCACAGACACTAGCTGGGAGGCCAAAGACTTTGGGGCGGGCTCACGCAAAATATTTCTGAGGTGCTTGCAGGAGGACACTCTTTACTCGAATGCTGTTTATTGCACATTACACAGTGCAGTTTAAGGACGCAGTTGAATGGTACGTGGCCGAAATATTACCAGTTGATACATTGGGTTAAGTTCTGCTTTTGCAATCGCTCCAAGAGGACTCTCTGGTGAAGTAGGAACTTGATGCTCATGACTGAGCTATGTTCTGTATTAGGTGCTACAAAGTTTCCAAACGTTTTGTTTTCTTTTAATAATGCTGAGGTGGAGAAGCGCTTAACAGAAACTACTGCGTCTCGAAGGATATCTTTGAGCTCGGTTAGTACGCCTTGCTGATTATAAGATGGGTAAATCTCCTTGAAGAAATACAGAGGAAGCTTTCACCAAATTAGCTTTAAAACTTTTCAAGTTTAACTTAAAACAGACAATGGGTGAAATTTGTGCTTGATTCGACATCCATTTCATCCCCGTTAACGCTGACGAACATCTTCCACGCCGACAGAATTTATCCGATAAAATTCTCTTTCACATCCTCCCGATTTTTCGCGCAAAGCCTAGACAGTTTCTTCTTCACTTTTTTGGTGATGGCAATCGTATTCTTCTTCATTTGTATCTGTCAACCATCCGCCGTTGGGTATGCATTGTCCTCAACATCTAACTCCGAGGCCATTGTCCGCGAACCTCCGTATCACCTTTCGAGAAAATTCGAATAGAAGCATAGTTCGCGAAATCGTTCGATATCCTGACGATATTTACGAGTTGTTGTGAAATCCTCACAAATAACGTAATAGATATACATAGCTGAAATCTCCCATTGCAGAAATATGTTATGACCAAACAAAATTAAGAAACACTTACGACTACCTTACTGTCTGTTATTCTGGCTGTCCACTGTCGACTCACGACTTTCACTCACGACATCTGTTTTCATTTCCCAGTCTGCTCTCTTCTCAATTGTGTATAAGTCTGGTAGACACCGAAGATGATGAAAACAGTATACTCTCAAGTCGATCGCTTTAAACATTTGTTCATTATTTTTTTTGGGATTTAACTAAAGTTAGTTTTCTGATCAAAAAAATTACTGTTGTACAGTGCTAATAATTTTTATTTTTAAGCTTTTTAGTTTTGAAGCTAGTCTTTACATTTTTTCACCCACACCATATTCCTCTTTTCACAGCATCAGCTATGAATTCATTCCTTCGCGAGACCAGGAAACTAGTATCCACCAAAATAGTGGTAAGTTTTATACTTGATCTCCATCCATTCGACAATGACTGGACTTATTTTTTTTACTAGGAGAAGCTCTGCCTCATTCTCGGCAATGAAAGTTGTGACTTAGATTCAGCGATATCGTCAATTTCGTTAGCATATTACTACAACAAAAACAAATCGAAAATTCCCAATGCTCCCCTCGTTAGTCACGTCATACCCATCTTCAACATAAAAAGGGATGAACTGCCGCTCAAAACCGAAGTCGTCCATTTCATGAAAATCAATTGTATCGATTGCGAGAATTTAACATTTAAAGACGATATCAATGAATCATTCATTACTAGCAACGAAGTAATCCTGGTCGATCACCATTTGTCGAAATACCTCCCAATTGCCGTGTTCGATCACCGACCCTTTGATCCAAACTCGAATATCCCGAAAGAGTGCAAAATGGAGCTGGAGCTGGTTGGGTCATGTGCAACGTTGATTGCGAATCTCATATTGAATGACGAACACGTAAATGACTACAAGGATATTTTGAAGTACCTACATGCAGCCATTGTCCTTGACACAGTGAATTTTTCGAAGGAAGCAGAACGTGCTAAAGAAAAAGACATATCCGTAAGTGAACGTATCGAATCGTTATTGAGTCTAACGAATGTTGCAAAATATCGCAAAGAACTATTCGATGATTTAGTTCAAGCACGAGCCGATATAAATGCACTGGACTCTTATCAAATCCTTCTAAAAGACATGAAACTAATATCGAGTAAATCGCACGAAACAATTAAAGTTGCTTTGCCTGGCTTTCCAATGCTGGTAAAGGATTACATCGGGCTCGACAATGCCCAAGAGAATATCGCAAAATTCGCAAAATTACATCAGTGTCAAGTAATCGTATTGATTGGAATGAAAGTCACCGATGGAGCTCTACGCAGAGATGTTGGCGTGATAAATATTTCAAATGATGAGCTCTTTAACACTATAGTAGAGGTACTCGTATCTAGTTCAGAGCAGCTTTTCAATTTAGAAGCTTATGAAGATTGTAAGTTCTTGAATGGGAAGTTTTTCAATCAAAAGAATCTTCGAGCGTCGAGAAAACAAATTTTACCTCTTGTCAAACAGATTTTAGATCATTTAAAATGAGTGGTTCAAGAAACTTTCTGTTTCGTTGAGTGATATATTACTTTTATATTGTCATAATTCATCAATTATGCATTTGATCCAAATTCTGAATTGTCCTACATAATTAAGGTACAACCAAAATTTTTTTTTCTAAAATTCAGCTCCTGTAGAGCATATTTTAAAGAATGAATTGTTCAAAGATTGAGCATGAATTGGAGTCTCAGATTTCTTTTTGTTTTTAGGGTATCCTGTTCTTAAGTAGACTGTTAAAAATCTAATTAGCTAGAAGTATAACTTGGCCAATTACAGTGGCGATATAGCATTTCAATATTGGAATATGTTAAACGAAAGATAAATTTAGAGTTCGGTGATTAGATATTTATTTAATAAATATAAAATATTAAAAAAAATTATTTGGGTTTTTATTTAATTCTATTCCAAAAATTATATTATATTCTGTTCGATTGAACTATTTAACTAGTCATTTTCCGGAATAAACTTAAAAGAAAAGTAGACTCTTTGTTTAAACTCTATGGCATTGTACCAAAGAACACATAGTTACCAAAGAAACTACCAAACTGTTTCAATAGCAATTGAAAATTAAACTACTTTGTGAACTATATCTTATGTAATAACTTTGCTCAGAAAATTAAATGGGTTGTTCCATAGTCATCTTTCCACTGCTAAAGCTATCCAACCGCTTCAAAGGGTATTCCCTAAAAACTTTGCATTATCTTAAAAAAATATATATGGAAAACAAAAGCTTTATTCGAACTTCCAGGGCTCTATAATTTGCTAAAAACTGAGAAAACTACAATAAAAAAGATTAAGTATCAATTTTTCTGGCCTTATGACTACTTGTGAAAGAAATCATGAAAAAAAACAGAAGTGCCGTCATCATCATTTAAGAAAATCATGAATACCGGTGTGCCAAGATTTCTTTATTATAAGAATGTGAGGGATCTGAAGACTAGGCAGCTTGATTTGCAGACAGCAGTTTATGAATCAAAGTACGATACCATTTGCCTCTTGGAAACCTGGTTGAATTCCGATATTGTGAGCTCCCAGCTTCTCACAAATCATAAAATTTTAATGCCATATCCAGGTCTTGTATCTAGCCTGAAAATTAAATTCTGTCCAAAATAAGTACGAAGAAAAATTGAATAATTCAAAATAAAATAAAATATGTCGACTATCGCCAAGCAGCGATTTGTTGGATCCAGTATACACTTGTCATCTGCGCTTAATTGGCTCGTTTCCGTGTTTGATCAAGTCAAACAGATTGCATACTTCTTGCCAGTTCAATCAAATAGACAAGGCATTAGGTGCGTTTTTTTTGCTCGGCTGCACAACAGAATAGAACAATGGCGCAAAAAAAACGATTCAGAACAGAACAGGTGGTGCATTTGCTAAGGCTGCTATAGGTTGCTACATTTGCTGTGGTAGTGCAAAACAGTTGAAAATAAAGGGAGAAAATAACGAGTCTAAACTACCACAATCGATAGAAAATATAAAAGAAACTAACAAAAAATTACCTCGTTTAACTTTCTACACGTTATGAGGGTTTTTTTCTAATTTCCTAACTTAGCAAATGCACTGCTGTTTTGTACTAGATCGTTGTTTTTGGGGCATAGTTCTATTCTGTTCAGTATCGGAGCAAAAAACGCACCTAATGTGTTTTTTGGATCAAATTTACACCATTCTTTTTTTGAGGAGCCAGTTTTTCACTTTTCTTTTTTGTGCTATGATTTGGTTTAACTTTGCTCTCCAAATGGGCCCAAAGATGCTCAATTAAATCAATGGCTGGACTTCGGTTAGGAGTCTCCACCACATGAGGGCAGCTATGATTATGAATCAACCACATTTTAACTTCGTAAGAGATACGAGTATGCTTCGAATCATTGACTTGATAACATGAAAAGTCTCTACCTCATTTGCCTTTGCCAACAGAGTGCAATAAATTTATTTTCAAAATGTTTATATAATCCTTATGATTTTGTTTCAACAAATTACCTACTCCCATGATATGTCATTGCACTCCACACCATGTGTTTTCTCAGTATTCCTTTGACTTTTAGCCTCTTTGTTAATATTAACTTAGAAGAGGTTTACGTCTAGTCGCACAGCTCTTATATCCCACAGAATTCAATTTTTGCAAACTGCTGAGCCTACTACTACTGGTCCACTAAATGATTTCAATTTTTTGTCTAATTCAATGGCTGTTAATTTAGGATTTAATTTTATTTCACACTTTCAGCATTGCTCGCCAGAGCTTGTAATGTTCTTTTTTCGCCCAGTACCAGATTTATGCTCAATACTTCCGTCTAGAAAATATCAATTGCAATACGGTCGTACCAACTTGCATGAAAAATTGTTTTCATCTATTTTTGATGGATAATTATCTAGTTGGGATCATTTTTGTGTTACCATTTTTTTGTGTTACCATTTGAAATTATATCTTCAATAACTATTAGGTATTAACTAGTTACTTTAAAAGTTTCATTTTTAAAAATAAACTCATTGTATGACAAATTGTTATCGACACTATGTATTTATATAAAATAATAGACTCAGTCGTAAACATTTTTTTTTGTAGAATATAGTGATTTATTATAACCTGCATCGAGTTTCACTAGAAAAAAAGTTTAAAGTGTGCGACGCAATATGGAACCAGATCAACTGCAACATACACCAAACACTATTTATCTTTCTTAATATTTTTTTGAAGCAACCGCTACTAAAATTGATTTTTCTGATTTTTTCTTTACTCAGCCTTGCTTTTGATGAAATGATAATTTCTACATCGGCATTCAAGATTGTCCTATAACTGGAAAATGACTACACATTCTAGTAGGCCTATAATTTTTCTTCACCAATCATACAATCGTATTTGTTTTGTAAATTTTGAAGTAACTACATCTACGAATTTCACCTTGTCTGCAAATTGAGTCCATTAACTCGATTAATAAACGTATTACTTCCTAACGACTGCCCCATATGCAGCTAATGAGCCAATAAATAGATGCTGCGGAAAATTCAACAGCATTAGTAATTTATATTCCCTTACGATTTCTAAATCATCCTCCAAATCCTCTCTTTTGCATGCCAACCATACCCCTAAAACGTAAGCTATAGCTTTTATGTCTATGTTTTATTTATTGATTGTTATTTGATACTTTTTTTTAATTTGTTTGCTACTTATTTAACTTGTTTTTTTTACTTTTTACTTTACTTTTCCATTTTATTTTTAATTTGATGTTTTATATGTGATTCTATAAATAAATAAATAAAAGCTTATTTGGTAATATTGTAAGTTCGTGCATAAATTCACACTTCCCGCTTTTCAGGTGTATTAATTACTTACTCAATAAAAACCTAGCACAAATGAAACTTCGGAAATAATATCGAATATGTAAGTAAGCGTCTTCAAATATCTAATTGCGCATTTATCCCATCAAGGACTTGTTCGATGATTCATTCAACAAGTGAATTACTGCATTTTTTAATTACGCCTAACATCAATCCCCCCAGTAAAATTGAGTACCAAAATACAAACTGCGTTTCACAATATATTTGTTTCCGATTAAAATGCACGCAGGGATGGAATGTAGACCCATGGTTGGTTAATAAAATTAACTATGGAGATTTCGTCGTCGACTTTATTGCAGATATCTGTCTGCGAATTAATTTCGTGTCTAATTTGGTCGCTGGTATCTTATACCAAAGTCCACGACCAGTCTCATTACCTAGGGCCTGTATAAGTTCCCTTGCATTTAGTAAAACACGAGACACAGATCACACATCATCAAGCTTCACACCACACCGCAAATTGGAATTTCGAATTTACTCTTTGATTAGAAGATTGGTAGTCCTGAAAAGGACTGATTGCTTTCAATCTTAATCACCCCTCTTAAGAATGATGTTAGAATTTACTTCTTGGCTGCTGCCTTCTTGGGTGCGGCTCTCTTTGCTGGTCCTGCAGCCTTCGGTTTTGGTGCCTTTGCCTTCAATTTCAAAGGCTTCGCCTTCTTCTCCTTCGGTGCCTTAGCTTTCACACTGCCTGCTTTCTTTGCAGCTTTCGCGGTACCGGCTGCTGCCTTCTTCTTGACTGCACCTGGGGCTTTTTTCGGCTTCGCTGCTTTCTTCTCACCTGACTTCTTGGCAGCGGCCTTGGGTTTCTTCGCCGCTGCAGCCTTCTTTTCTGCCTTCTCCTTAGCGGGCAACTTGAACGAACCAGAAGCACCCTTGCCTTTGGTCTGGATCAACTTTCCGGCGATGACGGCACTCTTCAAATACTTCTTGATGAATGGAGCCAATTTCTCTACATCGACCTTGTAGTTGGCGCCCAAGTACTTCTTGATAGCTGGAAGAGATGAGCCTCCGCGTTCTTTCAGTGTTTTGATAGCTGCATTCACCATCGAAGATGTTGGTGGATGAGTTGGTGCGGTTTTCGGCTTCTTCGGACCCGCTGGTTTTTTTGCCTTCTTGGGGCTTGCTGCCGCCACGACGACTGAAACTGCTTCTTCTGCCATATCAACTGCTGACGATTTACTTCACGATTGAAACAAAATTCACGATGCAAACTAGCACACTTTGAGAATGACTGTTTGAGACGGAAAGACCACTAGCCTGATTTCATGAGAATGCGAACGAACGGCAGTCTAAATTTTCGTCTTCAGATTCGACATTACAAGAAAATATATTTTCGAAGTAGCCATAATTTTAATGAAACCTCTTAAAAATTACGTGAATACGAAACTATTTTCTGAGCAACAAACGTTTAAAACATATCAGTCTATGCAAGTAATGCAGAATTGTAATAAACTCATTTCGACATTATGCTAAAAATGGAGGTTGTCTTCGCAGCAGCCTGACTTCGAAACATATTTACGAAATACTATTACTTTTAAATTTGTTAATAGCATTTTTAGTGGTAAGCAGCAATGGCATTATGTTTTCTAATATGTTTTAAATCGAAGTGGTTATAGATCATATCAATTTCTCCATACGGGTCTTCTGGAAAAATATTTGAAAATTTCGTTTCCATAAGCAAACCTGACTAGCATTCATTATTTTTACGTCGCAGTTAATAACAATGCAGAATTGTTTTTTCGAAAATTTCATTTAAGCTGCAGGGAAACATGATTCCAAGTTTATTTTTTTTAACAATTTTTTTCACCCGCCAACTGCTTGCCGTAACTAAATTGAAGGACAATTAAAACAAGAAATAAATATATTGTGTTCTTAAGCTCTATGTAGGTCAATGAGTACCGTTGGATGGGCAAGACCATTCGACAAGTCTGGCCTTACGGAATTTGAGAGATGAAATTATTTTCTAATTTATTAATCAGATTATGCAACGTTTTGCTTCGTTCGTTATGTATTATAATAACGGAAGAAAATTAACTCTGCAATACCGTAGAATCAACGAGAATATACCTTACCGAATACACATTATAATTTGAAATCGCAAAAGTGTAAAAGATTTGACTTTTTTCCTCTAATCATCTAATAATGTAGTGTAATTGAAAATAAAATGCCAGGAAACTCATTTTCATGCATTCATTCAAAAACAATGAGCACAAAGTGATTACTCTAAAGGGGTCTATGTAGAGCAAATGAACTAGGCGCCTTGTTACCCTCACAGAATAGGTAAAAAATGGAAGGAAGGTAATTGAACATCGATTTCATTAAAACATGCAAAAATTATAGAATGTATCGTAACAAGATTTTGTATAAAAAAAACAATATTAATTAACTCGATTTGTAAAATTTCTTCAGCCTTCTCTTTAATATTAGGAGCAATTGGTTATTTCACTTAATAAAATAACTTCACTATCGCGTAAGATTGACGGTTCCATCCTAACTATTTCGTAAGGTTTAGAATTGATAGGCATACCGCAACATTTGCTGCTTGATATTTTCGGTTGTTGATTTTTCTCGCACATTTGCTTTTGCTATCCAAGCATACCTACTCGAATCATAATGTATGGGAAGCCGAGAGTTAAGATTCGAGCGAATTTGATGATGATGAGTTTATCGACCCTGCAAAAAATGTGGATGAATCTGTGTTTGTGGATTGCGAGCAAGGAACTGAACACTCAAAGGACGCAAAAGATATCCGTAACTTTGATTCAGTCAATGTATTTGCTATGGAAGGCATTAAAGCTGACAGTGTACCAGTCAGTGGTCCTTCCACTTCAGCATGGTCAGCTGCAAGGAAACGGCCAAGTCCCGCTTCTCCGGGCTGTCTCGGAAATCAAAAAAGGTATTTGATGGCTATCCGAAAATGGAGGGAGTTGTACAAAAGGCTAGTACCTCTGCCAATCGACTATCTACTCCGGCGCCACGCCTAATGGTTCCGAATACGGAGGGGGGAAGGTTTTGGCTTAGCAAAGTCAAAATAATTCAATCAAACGTGGTAAGATTCCACCAATAGTTTGCCACAAACTTGAACAGAAAGTTTATTGCAGCCTGGTAAGCTCTCTTTCACAACTTGGTACATACGAATGTCAAGTACACGTCACTGAATCTGATCATCAGTTGATCCAATCATGTATGGCCTAGACTTCTTAACTGCTGACCCCGAACTATTCATCCCCTACGATAAGACTAATTGGGAGCACTTCGCAACGGATTTCGAAATCTAAATTCAAAACCTCGGTCTTCACTACTCCGGAAATCTTTGCTCACAGAAAATCTGCCTGACTCTCGACAAGCTCAATCAAATCACGTACTCATATGGTTTAGCTATCTCGAAAAAACTCTCAAATTTTTCTTTCAATGAATTACCGCATTCAGCTCCATAATCGGCGGAAATCTTTAAGAAGACATTCACAGATACCTGAATACCGAAAATAACCCATATAGGTGCACTTCTGGCCTGATGAAAGGCTTACACATTCTCATCATGATCAAGATCAAAGCCCAGGTCAACAAAAAATTCGAAGAACGTCTCCAGGAAATACTCCCTCGTAAAGATACGTTTCAGGAAATTAGTAAAATCAGAAGCCGCAAAGAAAATTTAAAAAATCACAGGCCGCAAAGAAAAAGATCCATTTTTAACGGTGATTGATTTCCTTATGATAAAGCGACTGCAGATGCTCTTACTGCTGCTTTTTCTCTCATCGGTGGTAGTGAGAAGCATAGCGCTGATCCAACTTCGGCAAGAAAACCAATAGTTGACCCTTTCTAGGTTCTTTTCTACAAATCCTGCCTCAAATCCCCAAGGCCATGATACCTTTGTGAATAAATAAACTCTTCTAAACCTGGCGTGGACCCTCTCCCCTAAAAAATCTTCCGGAGAAGATAAAATCTCCAACTTTATCTTAAAAATGCACCCTACTTGCTTTTTTGAAGACCTTTCCGTTCTATTCAGCTTTTGCATAAACATTGGTTATTTTCCCACTATTACTGTGGGGTCAGGTTTTGTGGTAGTGAGGTGGGGAAGAATTTGAAAATAGATGACCTAAAACTATTTCTTTAACATAATAGATGGACGTTTAAGCTGTGCCTTTAGTGGCTTGTGGCTCGAAATTTTAACCTTTTTGGAATTTTTCAAATACAATATATGTTTGTAGCTAAGCTTATCGACTTAGTTACCATGGGCGTTTTTCGGAAAAGAGAGAGAGAAAGTTGGTTTATGTCTGGATTTAAGGTGTCTTAAAAGAGAAATTTGGAATGAAAGAGATCATTGGATTTTGGTCAATAAAAACAAACAAGTTCACTGGGAACTTCATTTGTGGTGACTGAAGAGCGCATTGGCTATGAGCTATTCCTTAAGATCCAGGTCTAGGATGAAGCGATTAGATGATGGGGTTGGTGTGCTCTATGGCGCGTCGAATAGAATTGTGTTTTAAATGTACCAAGTAAGAGGAAAAAGGTGCTATTTTTGATAGGTTGTATAGGTCACTATTCCTATAGTAGTGGCCATTCGCCTTAAAGTAGAGTGACGTGATGTTTCGGAGGATGCGGCGTTCAAATTTTTACAGCTTCTCAAGTACGTAAGGAGGAGCGGAGGCCCAGATAGGGACACCGTAAGTGAGGATAGGTCTTATCAATTGTTTATAGGCGATTGTTTTTGCTCGAGTTGACATGATAGAGTTCGGCTTGAAGATACAGCCTATGTGGTGGTATGCGCCGGCTGCCTTGTTGAGGCTTGTCTGGACGTGTTGACTTCAGCTCCAGCGAGGGTCGAGCTTTATGCCAAGGTATTTAACGATTTTTGAAGGGGTGATTGACTGCTCATTGATAATAATTTTAGAGTTTTTGATAGCTTTAATTCTTCTCTTGAAATCAGCATGGGTGCCTCTGAAGAATATCAGCTCGCTTTTGCTGGCATTTATCTTCAAGCCCCATTTTGATCCTAATGTAGCAAGCTATTTAGAGAAAGAGAAAGGAGAGCGCATGAACGCTCACTGCGAGGAAGGGTCTCAAAGTGCAGCTGGCAGTAGGTCCAAAAAAAACAGTTCCCAGGCAGCTATCAAATATATCCCCAAAAGAGAGCCATTAGCCAAACAGGTACAGCTCAGAAGTTCACCATTGCCTTAGGAATAGTTTTAGGTTATCTATTTCGATCTTCTCTAAAACCCTATCTCGTAAGCCCAATTATGTAACCGTACTTATTTTAGGCTCTTGCAGGCATTTAACTTTAAATTAAACACTTCAACAAATAAGGATGATGTTCATTCTCCTCTGCAACGCCAAAATGGAGTAAGTTTTTCTGGGCATTTGAAAAATCCAACCCAGCTACAAGCATGCACTACCTAGAATTCGAGAAATTTTTTTAACCATTTTTTGCGTGATTCTCGGAAACTTCAACAATTGAACAAGATACGCACGCGAGTCTTATACATCATACCCCCTATTTGGTCTATGGCTCCTCCTAGTGAACTTGAAAACCTGGCAAAATTCGAACGCCTTATTCTCCGAAATATCCCGCTCACGCCACTCTACTTTAAGGCCAATGACCACTATTATAGGAATAGTGACAAAATACAAGGTAAAATACAGAGTCCGCCTAGAGCCGCCGTGACGATCACATCGCACAAAGCAATTAGAGAGGATTTCAAAAACAGCAATTTTAATTGCTACCACGCAGCCGACAATTAGCCGACGGATTTACCATCACGGCCGAACTTTGAGAGAGCGAAGAAAGCCAGCGATTGGCTTAATGAGCTGGAGGGAAAACCCGTAAGCAAGCGACGAGAGAGAACACACCTGGACGAGAGTCTTCATCCGAAAACAATTAAAAATCCGGGCAGCCGACGATGAAATCAGGGACGAACGTGAGAGTGAGTATTATTAATTTACTGTGTTAAGTGATAAGTCCAAACAGATTGGAGAGAGTATATTTCCTAGAGGGGAAAAAAAAGAGATGAAAGAAAGTGATCACTTTGAGCAAGTCTCGGATAACGAGGCTTGCGAATCGGTTGTAGACTCCGACAGCGATTCAAGTGAGGATGAAGAGGAAGAATCGCTGAGAGAAAAAGATAAGACAATATCTGAACTTACGGCTCAGATAAGTCAGATCAATTTACGGATGGAGGAGATCCTGCAACAGCTCAGGGAGAGCCAGAAAGAATTAACAGAGCAGAGGAAACAGAATGCCGCGCTCTTTCGTCAAAACCAAGAACTAATGCACCAGCTATTAGGAGTAAATAGCTCACCACCGTCGATAGTTCCATCAAAACGAAAGCGTAAAGAGGAACCAACCAGCGCCGCAATAAAACAAAGTGAAAGTGAATGTTCACCCATGGAGGCAGAGAATACTGCGGGAGAACAGTTTGAGAGAGAGTTCCCCGTCCTGCCAACACCAAAAAAGCCAACACCTGTGATCTTGACAAAGATAATACCCCCCCAAAGAAGCAAACAAGTGAGCAAACCTAATGCTCAGGCCCAGGTAAAGAAGGACACAGCAACGACGAAATCAACAGTGCCAATAATCATTCGGCAACCAGAAAAATGGACCCAGTTAAGCAGAGCAATAAAAGAGCTAAAAATCGAATACGAGACGGCCAAAAGAGTATACCTGGGTATTCAGGTAATCCCAAAAACCCCTCAGGACCACAGGAAACTAACCAGGTTCCTGACATCAGAGAAAATTGAATTTCACACCTATCTTCTACCCGAAGAAAAAAACCTAAATATTATCATTAGGGGTCTGCACGGGCTCACCCCAGCCAAAATTAAAGAAGACCTTGAAGAGCAAGGCTTCCATCCAATTGAGGTGTTTTTCCTCAAACTAAGAAACGGCCCTTCAAGACTAGTTAAAGTCCTTCTTCCTAGGCAAGAAACGGACATATATAATATTAAGGCAGTATGTCATCTGATATGCAAAGTAGAAGCCCAAAAACCACGTGGCAGACACTCGCAATGTCACAATTGCCAACAATTTGGCCATGCAGCAAACAACTGCCATGCACAAGCCAGATGCGTCAAATGCGATGGACTGCACCATCACTCAGACTGCACTAAGCAAAAAGACGAAAAGGCCAAGTGCGTTAACTGCAGCGGAGAACACCCCGCTAGTTATGGAGGATGCCCAAAACATCCAAAAAATCTCAAAAAATCATTTGCACAGGTTGCAAAAGAGCGAACACCTGCCACCATCCCTGAGGCTAAACCAACCAGATCCCCTAATAACCAAAAACCAACCCCGCCCCCAGAACATAACACCCAGCTTCCAAACGCAGAATATATGAACCATATTTTCTCCAACATGCAGGAGCAATTCCAGTTCATGATGAAAAACATGATGGCGAAAATGGTACAAGGAATGTTTTCTGCATTTCCAGCTTCCACAAATCCCTCTAAACAACTCTCACAATGAGTGTCCCCAACCATGTCTCAATCCTCACGTGGAATGCAAATTCCATAAGAAACAAAACAGGGGAACTGATACAATTCCTCTTTGACTGCAAAGTCGACATAGTACTCATTCAAGAAACATTCCTCAAACCTGGAGATCATCTCCGTTTTCCTAACTATCCCTTTTATAGAAATGATAGACTCACTGGCAGAGGAGGTGGCACCGCCATCCTCGTAAAGAGAAATATAAGCCACCATCATATCACCATCCCTAACCTCGACCAACTAGAGGCAACAGCAATCAAAGTCCACACTCAAACTTTTGAGTTCGTGGTAATTTCTGTTTATAAACCACCAGGCTCACTCAACTTTACCCCAGATCACTCTAAACTGCTAGACCAGGAAGGACCAGTCTTTATAGCTGGAGATCTTAATGCCTACCACCGACTCTGGGGGGACAGGAGCAGTAACAGAGCGGGAACAGTGCTTAAAAAGTTTGTTATGGACAAACAGGTTAGCCCACACATTCCAAATGAGCCAACCCACTTCGGGATAACTTACAGCCATGCACTGGACATTGGTCTTTCCTTGAACTTCCAGCACAATGTGCGGACCACAGTACTAGATGAGCTCTCATCCGACCATAAACCCGTACTATTCCTAATAGAAGACATCTACATTGACGATCCCCTAAAATACAGATCAAAAACTAACTGGCTGGTTTTTCAGAGTGCAATGGAGACCGAGATCCCACAGCCATCTCTTGAAACAGCCAGAGACATTGATAGAGCTATCAAAAGCCTATCAACACAAATAGCCCAAGTGAAGGAAGAATTCACCACAAAGACCCCAATAGAGGGCTATAACCCATACGAGCTCCCAAGGGAAATTAAAGAGCTGATCCGCAAAAGAAATCAGAAAAGGAGAAGAGCTAGACGCACTAGAGATCCCAGCTTAAGACGCGAAGTGAACCGTCTCACAAACAAAATCAGCCAACAGATCTCACAGTTCAAGAACGAACAGTGGGAAAACTTTCTCCTAAGTATGGAACCAGGAGACAACAATTTCTGGAGAATGACCAAATATTTTAGACAAAAAAACAAAGTAGCAATACCGCCAATCCACGGTCCTAATGGCCTCAAATATGACAACGAGGGAAAAGCAGAGGCATTTGCAGACACATTAGAACTGCAATTCAAAGAGAACACAACAAATCCAGAAGAATACGACCAGGAAGAAGAGATAGAAGGAAGAGCCGCTAACATTATAGAAACAGCTACTCAAAGAGAAGAAGAGATCCGCCCCACGGACATAGAAGAAATTAAACAGTTGGTAGCTCAGCTCAAAAAACGTAAGTCACCAGGACTTGACATGATTACAAACATCTGCCTCAGACACCTACCAGACAACAAAATCCAACAGATAACGGATATAGCCAATGCGATCTTCCGAACAAACTATTTCCCAAGCCCCTGGAAAAAAGCAACAATAACGGTGGTTCCAAAACCACACCAAGACCTCACCTTTCCGCAAAACTGGAGACCAATCAGCCTTTTATCATCAATCGGGAAGTTAGTAGAACGGCTAATACTTTCACGACTTGAGGAAGTAGTCACTGACAAATCCATCATTCCAGAAGAGCAGTTCGGGTTCAAAGCCCACCACTCCACCGAGCTACAGCTAGCCAGGTTGACCCAGCACATAATAACTGGATTCAACCAAAAGAAATCAACAGGCCTTGTCATGTTTGACGTTGCCAAGGCGTTCGACAAGGTCTGGCACGCGGGTCTCATTGTTAAAATGTACGATTTCAATATCCCAAAACCTCTGATACAATTGACTGCATTATTCCTTGAGGGCAGAACCTTTTCCGTTCGAATAAATGACCACTTCTCAAGCACACGACCAATAGAAGCCGGAGTTCCGCAAGGTTCCCCACTCTCACCACTGTTGTATACCATATACACTGCAGACATCCCAAGGACGCCCACAACAAAAATCTCCCTTTTTGCAGACGACACCTGCATCTACTACACATCTCGACAGGCTGAATTTATAACCAGCAATCTCCAACTTTACATAGACACGCTAATGGATTACTTCCAGAAGTGGAAGATTCGTATCAACGCGGAAAAAACCCAAGCAATCTTCGTGACAAGACGAAGAAGACAAAACCCAAGCCAACTTACAGTAGACAACGAACCCATAGAATGGAAAACGACAGCCAAATACCTAGGACTCACTTTTGACACAAGACTTTCGTGGAATACGCATATACAGAACAAACGAATACAAGCTAGCGTAATACTGAAACAACTGTATCCATTACTAGTATCTAAAAAGTTTAATATTAAGAACAGAGCCCTTATCTATAAGCAGATCATCAGACCAACCATCACATACGGAAGCACCATCTTTTACCAAACACACAGGACAAACAAGAAACAGTTACAAACATGCCAAAACCTGGCCCTGAGGAAACTAACAAGGGCACCCTGGTACATCAGAAACGCTGACATACACAAGGACTTACGAATAGAAACAATAGACAAATTCATACGAGACAAGGCACTAAAACTATTCGACACAATCGACAGGCATTCCAACAGCACCCTTGCTATGTTAAGATACCAAGAGCAGAGAGAAAACGATATCTACCTAAACCTACGAGAATTAGGAAGCTAAAGTAGTAGATCTACGAAAGGAGCAACCAAGAGGTTAACAAAAACCAGAGAGGAAAAAGAGAGCACAAGAACGCTCACTGAGCGGAAGGGAGTCAAAGTGCTGAAAGCACTAGCTCCAAATTAAAACAGTTCACAGAGAGACAGAGGAATAGTGACCTATAGCAGAAATCAAAAATAACACCTCTTACTCTTATTTGGTCCAACTAAAAGACAATTCCATTCGATTCGACGTGCCATCCACATATGAAGCCCCCAGTGAACTTATTTGTTTTTTTAATCTATTTCAATTTTTTTAATCTATTTCAATTTGACTGCGGTAGAACCTACCTCCCAGATCCATACATCATCATTGAAGACAATTAACTCTTTGATTAAAATATTGGTAGTCCTGAAAAGGACTGATTGGTTTCAATTTGAATCACCCTTTTTCAGAGAGCAATTTCAGAATTTATTTCTTGGCTGCTGCCTTCTTCGGGGCGGCTTTCTTCGCTGGTCCTGCAGCCTTCTTCGGTTTTGGCGCCTTTGCCTTCACTTTCGGGGTCTTCGCCTTCTTCTCTTTCGGCGCCTTAGCTTTCACACTTCCTGCTTTCTTTGCAACTTTCGCGGCACCAGCTGCTTTCTTCTTTGCGGCACCAGCAGTTTTCTTCGGCTTCGCTGCTTTCTTCTCACCTGTCTTCTTGGCGGCGGCCTTCGGTTTCTTAGCTGCTGCTGCTTTTGGCTTGGCGGCCTTCTTCTCTGCCTTGTCCTTGGCGGGCAACTTGAACGAACCAGAAGCACCCTTGCCTTTGGTCTGGATCAGATTTCCGGCGATCACGGCACTCTTCAGGTACTTCTTGATGAATGGAGCCAGCTTCTCCACATCAACCTTGTAGTTGGCGGCCAAGTACTTCTTGATAGCTGGGAGGGATGAGCCTCCGCGTTCTTTCAGCGTCTTGATAGCTGCATTCACCATCGAAGATGTCGGTGGATGAGTTGGGGCGGTTTTCGGCTTCTTCGGACCCGCTGGTTTCTTTGCCTTCTTGGGGCTGGCTGCTGGTGCTGCTGCGGCGACTGGTGCTGACTCTTCTGCCATTTCACGAAACTTTGTAGGCTTGTACGCGGCGAGGAAATTAATTAAACGCAAACACAGTTTGAGAATATCTGACTGCAACTTTTACCAATCGGACATCATTTCATGAGAATCCGAAAGAGCGGCGTAGGAGTCCACCAGTTTTGAAATTTTCATTTTAAACAAATAAATTTGTGATTGCTTTGAAAAAATCACAATAAATCTTCTGTTAACCTTAATCAACACTATTGTATAGTAAAAATATATTCAAAATATATTCAATTACTAACTCGTCCGAAAAAATGACCTAAAACGTAGTTCGTATATTTTATAAATTCAATTGAACTCACTACTATCACAGCAGTGAACTAATATTACATTATTTATTTTGCATTTTTATATTAAATACAGGAAATGCAGAATATATGATGAAACGTAATCTATTTCGAATATGTTTTCCTTTGAAATTAGTAAATTTTAGATTTTTAAAAGCATTAACAAGCTGGAGGAAGAGCGCCGAAAATATTAAGTCCATATCAAATACAAGCCAATATGGCAGAAATATTTCAATACCAATTATTTCAATGCCATTTACTTTTTGATATTTTCAAGATTTGGTTGAAGTCAATATTGTGTTGAAATTGCATTTTGAATTTTTGTTGTTTATAGATTCAATTTCATTCAAAGTAATGACCTCCAGCTCTGTATAGGAGCAGTGACTTCTTGTTGTCGATATGAATGGAACAGATGACGTGGTATATTGGCTCCAAAATGGTAGGGAGCTTCTGAATGAAATAATTTTTGTTGTCTGAATATAATCTGAATGTTTTTAAGGTTAAATAAACATAACTAGCTAAATATTGCCCTTGAATTGATAAAACTCTCTTACTTCAATCAAAAATGTTATGATAAGGAACTCAAAGCAAGGTGTAATCTAGTTTTCAATTCTTATTTTTGCTACATTCTAGTAGCTCAGTTCTATTCTTTGATGAAAGCTTTGATGCAAACAGCACAATTCTTTTCATTTAATTGTGGAAATGTTTGAGTTTTCCCTAAATCATCGCAAATATATATATATATATATATATATATATATATATATATATATATATATATATATGTATATATATATATATATATATATATATATATATATATATATATATATATATATATATATATATATATATATATATATATATATATATATATATATGTACATTGCACTAGTTTATGTGGTCAATGAGTAACAATCAGTGTTAATCATCCAAAATCTTTTAACGAAAAATGGATATTGCCAGATACCGATCGGTTTATCATTACTTATTAAGCACTGCTATACTGCCACATAACTGAAGAAACGTATTTTAGTAATAATTGACTCATAATAAGTAAAGTACCTCAATTTGCACCGGACTGGTTGAACTCAATTAAAAAAAAAAAAATTATCAGCAAGCAGAGAAAACTTCGAGCGATCTGCGTTTTCGTTACTAGTATAAAATTCTAAGCAGCGAAGTTAACAAGATAAATAACTTCAATGTGCTACTAATAAAATATAATAATGTTTTTTTTTCAATCTTCGGAGAACATTAGTATTAAAATCATTAGTAAAAAATCGGGATGAGACCACCAGGGCCTGGTAACTAGAATAGGCCAAAAGAATAAAAGGCCCATTTTATGTGTGCGCGAGAAATGACCGGAATCATATTTGCATTTCTTTATGAATCTAACGGTAGATATACCCTAACAGTGCCCTAAGCGTCTCGCAGCTATTTGAGATCCACTTCCATCGGTCCTTTGTATGCAACCCGAACCAGTTGGCTTTAAGCTCAGAATTTTTCTGAGGTGACAGGCTTCATTCGTACCTTCAATACCTCCATTCGTACCTTCAATATTTCCATACGCGCGGTGTTTTTGAATAGCCTTAATTTAACCTTGTAGTTGAACCAATCGTTGGCCCTCTTGGCAAGATTAAATTCCTTCCTGCATTCTGTACTAATATACCATTACTGCTGTTTTTATTCCATTAATTTACTACGTGAAATATTTCTATTATGTTTGCGTTTCTTTTTTGCTCTAATGAATTTTGATTAACTTATTATTTTCTTTCTTATTTTGTTATGCATATATCTTTAGTTTCAATTTTGTAATTGGATAGTGGATCTGTAAAATTTTAAAAATAAATAAATAAAAACCGAAAAGAATTGAAACCATGTAAATCATGAAACCAACAATCATCAGGTATTTTTCGAGCCACAAATGCTATGCATCCATTTTCTAACACCTTTGATATCAAAGGGTTCATTTTAGAAAGGTTAAACTTATGGTAGAATATTATGTATTGCTATCATGAATAAGGAATTTCTTCCATTCGATGTTTATTTGCATATCTGATAATAATTATGCAAATCATTCCAAAAATATTTTTGGAACTTTTTTGTGTTGACTCACTTTTTTGTTATTAAACTTTTATTCTTTACTGGTTTAAAGTTTGTTTTCAGCATAACGGAATGCCATTTGAAACCTTTCAGCGAATAGGTTTCAAATGGCAGTGCTTGCTGCAATAGCTATTGCTATGCGTACAAACATACATATATGTAGCTCTACATATCTTGCCAGGATAATTCAGCATTCAAATAATTTCAGTGAATTTCCTTCCAAGAATCGCTATTGAAACGATGTTTAGCTTTAAAGATAATTAAATTAATTTAATAGCTTATATAATCATTCTTTTTATCAATTCATAAACCGCTCTGATACTATTTGTAAACTGTGATATTTTCATGTCGCAATACACATCTTCATTCATTGGACTATAGTTAGCAGTAAGCCGTCGTGTAATAATTTGTTGATTTTTGGTATAGTTGATATAAAACTTGTTGAAAATATAGAGTATTAATCTCCTTTGAAAGACAAAATGAAAAATTAATGAAATATTATTGAAATAATACTTAATAAACAAATGAAACGATCAACTTTAATGGCAATCAAAACAGCCGAAATTGATGCAAGTTGATGCGAACACGTGCAACTTTTTGATTTTTCCCGCGACATTCAGACATTTTCACGCTACACCTAGTACAAATATGGAAAATAAACAAATATGAAATTCACATGAAGTAGCATTTTTAGTTAAAGCTGGAGTAGTTTGAAAGTTATCATTAAAAATATAAAAAACTTACACTTCGAACGAAATAATCTTGTGAGTTGTATGATCGCATCATTTGAATTGTAAAACGTGTTCGAATGAAATATTTAATGGAAATATTCTCTGTTATGTTTAGACGCGATTCGGTGCATATTTACCGTTTGTTATACAGTTGATAATTTTAAAATAATAAATAAAAGGAAGTAAGTCCAGTGTTGAGTCTTAGACAAGTTAAAATAGAAACCGTAAATACGAAGTGCCGTTCGTTTGGATTCTCATGCAATAATAGGTTGACGGAGAGTGGCTACTCAGTCAGGTATTGTCAAACTGTGTTATTTAGTGTCGTGGAAAGCGTATCAGTGGTGATACTTGTTCGTCTTATTCAGTTGAGAATATAGAAGTTACAAATAAATTAAAAAATGGCAGATGAAGCAGCTCCAGCCCCCGCAGCAGTACCTGCACCAGCTTCACCGAAGAAAAGCAAAAAGGCTGCTGGCGGACCGAAAAAACCGAAGTCCAAACCAACCCATCCACCAACGTCATCCATGGTGAATGCCGCTATTAAGAACTTGAAGGAGCGTGGTGGTTCGTCGCTCCCAGCTATCAAGAAGTACTTGGCTTCGAATTACAAGGTCGACGTTGAGAAATTGGCTCCTTTCATCAAGAAGTATTTGAAGAGTGCCGTTGTCGGTGGAAAACTGATCCAAACCAAGGGTAAGGGTGCATCCGGTTCATTCAAATTGCCTGCTGCGGAGAAGAAGGAAAAGTCAACAAAACCAAAAGTGGCAAAGAAGGCAGGTGAGAAGAAAGCTAAAGCTGCGAAATCAAAGAAGGCGACAGGCGAGAAGAAAGCGGCCAAGCCAAAGAAGGCTGCTGGAGAAAAAGTAGCGAAGAAGAAGGTAGCAGCTAGTGCTGCAAAAGCCGCCAAGAAAGCTGGTAGTGTAAAGTCGAAAGCACCCAAAGAGAAGGCAGCCAAAACTCCGAAAGTGAAGGCAAAGGCACCGAAACCAAAAAAGGCCACAGGAGCAAAGAAACCAGCGGCAAAGAAAGTTGCAGCAAAGAAGTAAATGTTTGGATTTCACATCATTCGTCTTGCAGTTAAGGATCTGCAATATAAAAAGCCAAACAGCCCTTATCAGGGCTACCAAAATTTTAAACAAAGAGTAAAGACAATTCAATTTGAATCAGTCATATAGTACTTTCTCTTGCAGCACTCTTAATTTTTTTTAGATTTTTTGGATCAAAGGACTTGGATGGTGGTTTTTTAAAAATAGCCAAGTATCGCCTCTATGATATGGTTAGGGTTGGTAATTTGAAAACAACTGGAGCAGGATTATTTTTTCCTCCGCTTTTTTCTGTTTCTCGCTGAAAAAGGTCCTGGCTTCCTGACTAGCAAGCCACAGTCAACGTTTACCCAATTATTTCTTACTTTCACACTTGTTACTTTTCAACCTTTTTCGAATATAGTTTCTTAATTCGCTTAAAAACAAAAGCAATTCTTTATTAACTATCGGGTTGTTCTTTTATGTATTATAGTTTTCTATCTAATTTATTTATTCTTTTGTGCATTAGGAAGGGTGGGTGTTGCAGGATTATCGAGGACAGTGGGATGGGGAGGGGTTGCCAAAAAATCTGGCATCTTAATTTCAGTTATTATTGCCATCTCAATTACAGACACAAAAAAAGTATTTCATATCATAATTTCGCAAGTTGTGAGAAAAGTACTGTTTTGTCAAGTGGTTTTTGTATTTGATTATCAAATCATTTGTGTTTCGATTGGCTCTAAAAAAAAAATTCAAACCTTGTTCTTTCCGTTGAGTATTTAGGGCATTTAAAAATTCTGTTCTAAGTCTATATCTAACTCGCCACAATTTTCACAGTTGACGTCTTGGCTTATTAAAAATATTCCGCAGAAGATAAAATTTCCAATTTCATTTTAATAAGGCTCTCTACCTGCTTCTTTAAGAACATCTCTGTCCTATTCAACTCTTGTATAAATATTGGATATTTTCCCACTGCTTGGAAGCGTGCGAAAATATTCCCTATCCCAAAAGCGTCAGGATTCTGCGATGTCTTCAACAATCAACACCCGTCCTCCTATTTCTCTCCCCTCAAACTTTGGGAAACTACTTGAAAGGATCATTAAAACTCATCTGAGTCCCTTCTTAGGAGAGAACCACATCATACATATCTGGTAGACAATTCGGCTTTAAAGCCAAACGTTCTACAGTAGACGCGGGCTCTTAAAAGCGCAGTTGAGGAAATCATCGCATCTACATTGAAAGACAATTAACTCTTTGATTAAAAGATTGGTAGTCCTGAAAAGGACTGATTGGTTTCAATTTGAATCACCCTTTTACAAAGAGCAATTTCAGAATTTACTTCTTGGCTGCTGCCTTCTTCGGAGCGGCTTTCTTTGCTGGTCCTGCAGCCTTCTTCGGTTTAGGTGCCTTTGCCTTCACTTTCGGGGTCTTCGCCTTCTTCTCTTTCGGCGCCTTAGCTTTCACACTTCCTGCTTTCTTTGCAACTTTCGCGGCACCGGCTGCTTTCTTCTTTGCGGCACCAGCAGTTTTCTTCGGCTTCGCTGCTTTCTTCTCACCTGTTTTCTTGGCGGCGGCCTTGGGTTTCTTAGCTGCTGCTGCTTTTGGCTTGGCGGCCTTCTTCTCTGCCTTGTCCTTGGCGGGCAACTTGAACGAACCAGAAGCACCCTTGCCTTTGGTCTGGATCAGATTTCCGGCGATTACGGCACTCTTCAGGTACTTCTTGATGAAAGGAGCCAACTTCTCCACATCAACCTTGTAGTTGGCGGCCAAGTACTTCTTGATAGCTGGGAGGGATGAGCCTCCGCGTTCTTTCAGCGTCTTGATAGCTGCATTCACCATCGAAGATGTCGGTGGATGAGTTGGGGCGGTTTTCGGCTTCTTCGGACCCGCTGGTTTCTTTGCCTTCTTGGGGCTGGCTGCTGGTGCTGCTGCGGCGACTGGAGCTGACTCTTCTGCCATTTCACGAACTTGCTTTACGAAGACGGATAAAAGATTTAAACGCAAACACAGTTTGAGAATATCTGACTGCAACTTTTACCAATCGGACATCATTTCATGAGAATCCGAAAGAGCGGCGTAGGAGTCCATCAGTTTTGAAATTTTCATTTTAAACAAATAAATTTGTGATTGCTTTGAAAAAATCACAATAAATCTTCTGATAACCTCAATCAACACTATTGTATAGTAAAAGTATATTCAAAATATATTCAATTATTGGCCCGTTTGAAAAAATAACCTAAAACGTACTTCGTATATTTTATAAATTCTATTGAACTCACTACTATCACAGCAGTGAACTAATATTACATTATTTATTTTGCATTTTTATATTAAATACAGGAAATGCAGAATATATGATGAAACGTTATCTATTTCGAATATGTTTTCCTTTGAAATTAGTACATTTTAGATTTTTAAAAACATTAACTAGCTGGGGGAAGAGCGCCGAAAATATTAAGTCCATATCAAATGCAAGCCAATATGGCAGAAATATTTCAACACCAATTATTTCAATGCCATTTTCTTTTTGATATTTTGAAGAATTGGTTGAAGTAAATTTTATATTGGAATAGCATTTTCATTTTTGTTGTTTATAGATTCAATTTCATTCAAAGTAATGAGCTCCAGCTCTGTATAGGAGCAGTGACTTCTTGGTGTCGATATGAATGGTACAGATGACGTGGTATATTGGATCCAAATTGGTAGGAAGCTTTTGAATGAAATTATTTTTGTGTGCTTAACATAATATGGATGTTTTTAAGCTCAAAGAAAAATGACTAACTAAATAATAATGATAAAATTCTCTTACTTCAATCAAAAATTTCATGAAAAGGAACTCAAAGTAAGTAAGTAAGTTTTCAATTCTTATTTTTTGCTACATTCTAGTAGCCCAGTTTTATTCTTTGATGCAAGGTTTGGTTCATTTAAGTGGATATGCGGAAATACTTGAGTTTTCCCTAAATCAGCGAAAATATACAAATATATATTGCACTAGTTTATGTGGTCAATGAGTAGCAATCAGTGTTAATAATCCAAAATCTATAAGCGAAGAGCGGCCATTGCCAGATTATTAGCACAAACATATGGTCAAATAAAATTTTCAATGTAAATAACATTTTTTTCAATTTTAATCATCCTGCAAAAACAATTCCAATTTGATTCGGTTTCGGAGGCTTATTCCGCAAAACGATCGAGTTTCCCGTATCAATATTCTCTGCTTTGATAAGCTTTAGAGACGATATACGTTGTCTATGCTGATTTATAGACAAGAAGGGAACCATGAGCACAATTAAATAACCTTTACAAGTGAATTATATCGATGGATATAAGTCGGAGATGTTAAAATTTGTCGCAACTAGCGTAAATAAAAATTAATGATTTCCAACTGCAAGTGGTCACATCAGTCAAGTATGCACTGGGTGCTGGTGTCTGATGAGAATCAGTGCATACTTTCGAGACCACTTTGTCAAATAAAATTTTCAATGTAAATAAAAGTTTTTTTCAATTTTAATCATCCCGCAAAAACAATTCCAAGTAATTTATAGCTTGAAATTGTTTAACTTGAAAAAAATGCAGAGTATTTAAACAAAATTTCGCAGTGTATTTACTTTGAATGAATTTTGGTTTATAATTTGCATAACGAATCTAGTAGCTTCTTAGTACTGTTTTTCTTTAAATATATTTTGATAATAATTCGTATATGGTGGAAGAATGAATAACCCCGCCTGGGGCTTATTTTGTTTCAAATTAACAATTAATAATAATAGGTGCGTTTTTTTGCACACTCGAGCAGACCAAATTTTGTTAAGTATATTGAATACAACAGCAAAATTGTTGCATTCAATGTACTTAAAAAAACCCACCTAAACGCGTAAAAAACGCACCTAATATTGTATTATGGAAGAGAGTTCATACGATATCTCATGAAATAGGCATTCGAATCGTATGGATTTTTTTCTATTTTGATCCGCTATTAAAACGAGAATTCACCAATTTCGGAATGTGAATTCCGAAGACGAGTCTACTCAAATACAAATAACCTGAATAGGCCTTAGCCTCGATTCCATACTGGTAGCCGTTTTCGTTGCATTAAAATAAATACAATATTAAAAACTAGAACTAGTAGTTGGTAATTTATTATTAGGGTTTGGAATGGATAATATATGTATTTTTGAGGGGTGTTCAGTTGTCAACTTTTACTTTAACAATTTATCTGCTGAATCCTATTTTTTATTTATTTTGCTTTGCCTGGTCTGTCAGAAAAAAAGCATTAAAATTTAATAAGTCGAAATAAGACCAGTTTTTAAGAGAATCTTATAAGAATGTAATATCATGAATTTTAAAATAGCCGATAAAATTAAGATTTAAAGCACACGGTGTCTACCAGCTACCCGAATTCCGGGTTTTACTTAATAATATCAATCGAGCCGAAAACAAAGAAATTTGGAAATTACAAATCCGCCAGAATCCGCCAAAAATCCGACCACAAATGAGCTGTCGGATTAGACGACTCGCCTTCGGAATCCAAAGTTGGTGTATTTCCATGCAAATAGCGAATCGTAATACGAAAATACGATATCGTATGAATTCCGATTTCGGATTTTGAATCATAATAGACCCCCAGGCGGAGAATGCGCCTTCCTCACATTACTCCTAAGCAAGCGCCAGGTCCGGAAACGATTTTTGGTCAAGGCAGATAACGAATCATTATTGGATAGCTTATAAACCATGGCCCCCGCGATGCTCCCACAAGTAGCACTTTCCTCTCGAAAGTGCGGGCTCTCCTGCCTCCGCGGTACCGATACTTGTCGGAACGGTTCATTTTTGTGAACTACCTGTATTCATATGGATGTGTTCAGTGATATCTTTTCACGGTACTGCCTAGGGTCTGCATCCATTTGTCTCATGTAACTCTACATTACATTATAATCATGCCGCATTTATTTTGCCAGGTTTGGGTCAAAAGAAGAACATTTAAAGTTCAACCAGCTTATTTTAATAGTTTGGCTCAATAAACGTAAATCACTAGGATTCGGCATTTTAACGAAAATCTGCGTCAGATAACAAACAATAAATTGAAAAAATAACAGATATCGCCAATGCGATCTTCCGTACAGAAAGCCTCCCAAGCCTCTGTAAAAAAACGACTATCATTGTGATTCTAAAATCACACGAGGATCTCCTATCTCCGATCAGTCGCTTAATACTTTCAAGACTCCAGGAAGTAGTCGATAAGAAAGACTATTTAAACTTTCACCAACTTAAGATTTTTCGTGAACTCAAGATTTTGAAACAACTGCATTATAAATCGTATTTAATATACCTTAAAATGTAAATGAGTATACGCACCTGATTGAGAGATATCTGTAACTCACTATGCTCTTCTCTTCCTTTAACAAAAAGTAATTTAAAAAATAATGAACATTTTCATTAGTTTCATTTTCGATTGACTTTATTCTTTCACATTTTACACTCTCTGGTTTCTTGGAACAAAGCTTCAATCCAGTTCTAATTATTCTTTTGCTCTCGATACATCGATTTAATCATTTGTTCAGTCATATTTTGTATTAATCGTCTTTTAATCATTTTTGTTTTGCTTTCTTAAATAATTCATTTGATTCACACTTTATTGACAAAATACAGGCAAGTATGAATAAATTTTGTAGACTTTAGTGTGTATAAATTTTTGTATGATTATAATAATCTTTCAATTGGATAAAAATAACAAGATTTTGAATATTTGCAGAGGAATTTACTATTTGTTTTATATTTCCATCAATACTGCCTACGTTATTGAATTTCCAGAAACACAATGAAATTAATATTATCTTGTTCCACATGATATCGATTAGGGCAGTTAAAAAACAGTTACATTTGAAATAATCACCGTCTGTTTGCATTGACATCGCATGGATATTATCTTTTCAGAAAACAGCTGAACCTTATCAATCACTTGAGCCATATAAAAACATTTTTAATTGCATAGCGTCACTTATTTTCGAGGCCAATTCGATCGGTTCAAACTTTCATATTCACCATATTCGATTTCTAAACAGCACCGAAACATTGCATATTCCTGTCGAATCAATTTCTTATTTTCGTATACTTCCCGAATCATAAATGACTCGAGAACCCGATGTTACGCTTTCATGTATAAAAGTTATTTACTTTTCATTTTATTTTTGCTAATGTTCTATTGATTTTTTATCGATTTAAAACTATTTTTAAGTTCGCCAATTAAAAAATTTCTATTCTACAACATAAATTTTTCGACAGCCTGACCTTTCGTATAAATTGTTTAATCCATGGCTACAGACCACTGGACATTCTTAAAACAGTCTTCTCAGTTTCAACTAGACAAAGCCTTGTTTCCCATCTGAACAGCACTCCCTAAATTTTCCGTGTTCTTCTAAAAGCGCACATTTTTTTCTCTGTCGAAAAATATGCCCGGTTTTAGGAAAGATGCTAATAATTTGAGATATGTAAATAAAATGACATGTTTTCCAGAAAACCGTGGATACTATACGTTAGAGTTTCGAGGCGATAGAGTTTCCAAATTTTTACCTATTTTGTTGCCAATGTATGACCAGCATAAAATAAAATGCATTTCTTGCTTTTTAATTTGTTCAAAATATCATTTACACAGCTATTTGCGATATTGTAGTGCAGTTTGTCATAAGAAATTGCTATTAATTAAAGTGATTATTGCCCCAGACAATATTTTCCGATTGTTAACTCAATAATAAACCCTGACGAATATGTTTCGGGAATGAGTGTCTTAAATCGTCCGCGTTAATTGTTTTTCAATGTTTTTATTTCTCGTAGCTTGGTAGTATTGTAATGCATTACGACGCTGACTTTGTTCACAAAAGCCAAAAACAGAAGTTGTTTCAATAGTCTCTGGCGATTTGTCTATGGAAAAATATAACAATCAACGAGTTTGTTCGATTTTTTTTTTGTTGGGAACGAAGTTCCTTGTTCTGAAGCGTTGAAAATGTCGGAGAAAGCCTTCGGCGAGTATGTTATATCCAAACCAAGCGCATTTACATGGTATAAAGTGTTCAAAGAGAGTCGTAATGCGGTTGACAATTTGCCTCGTTCTGGACGGACTTCAACATCAAATAATGAGGAAAACGTCGATAAAGTTAAAGTTAGTTCTGGATAATCGTTGCTTCATTCTTAGAGAGGTAGCTCGTGAAGCAAACAGCTGTCGTAAATCGGCTCGCACTATTATGGTTGATGTTTTGGGCATGAGACGCGTAGCAGCTCGACTCGCTCCAAAAGCCCTCAATTTTCTTTAAATGGAGTGTCGTAACTGAGTGTGTGAAAAACGAGTGAATAGTGACCCCAGATTCATCGAACGCATTATTACGGGTAATGAGACTGAGATCTATGAATATGACATGCAAACCAGCCAGCAATCATCGGAATGCCGCTTGCCAAGCGAGCCGCAACCCAACAAGCCGAGGCAAATTCGGTCCAAAATTAAATTTCTTCACACTGTTTTTTTTTATTCGAGGAATTGTTCCCTTGGTGTTCGTTTCGAAGGATTAAAAAGTGAATCAACAATATTACTTGGTTGCTATGAGGCCTTTGAGAGAGAACATTCGCAAAAACGACCAGATCTTTGGAAGCACAATACATGGATTTTGCACCAAGCCAATGCAATGTCTTATGTAGGAAATACTTATTGGCCCAAGCCAAACCAACAGAGCCTATGGCCAATATGTGTACACTCTCTTGGTGTGAGATGGCTACGATTGGTCGATATTGGCCTGCATTCCGATCGGAGTGGGATTTGGGCACCAACATGCACCAACCAAACGGATTTGACAGGCTGACAATAGACAACTGAAGCTCACCAGCTCCGGCCATGGTGTGGACAGTAGCATCTGTCCTCGAATTGGTCTGTGGTGGCCCAACCCGAGATGGCTTAGCTTGGGCCAATATGTATTTGAAGCATGACAAAGCTATCATTGTGACCAAACTATTGGATAAAAAACACCGCGAATATCATCTAACAACCACCATATTCACGAGATTTGATTCCGTATGATTTTCTCATGCTCCCAATGCTTAACACTCCGCTTCGAGGAACCCGTTTTAACTCCATTGAAGATATAACGACGAAATCGCTGAAAGAACTCAAAGCTTCCTCGAATATGACTTCAAAAAATGTGTGGATGGTTGAATTTTTCGCTTCAAATGGAGCCTATTTTAAAGAATAGGCTCCATTTGAAGCGAAATTTGAATGAGTAATTGATATTTTGTCTTTTATTTGATTATTCCTGAAATTTATTTGTCAGAATGTATACCGGTGAAACTTCATTTTTACACAGCACGAAATATCAATTTTTTTTTTTCAAAATTATTATGAAACATTGATACTCAGCGCGAAATTGGAGAATTAATTTTTCATTTGTGAAATGCTAAAAGTAGTACTTCCGCGTTGTATTTTTTAAGCTTGGTTTTCGTTCTCTCTTACTACCATAGTCAATTAAACTTTTCCCCGCATACTTTTCAGTGGATATTTCCATAAAAAAATGTGTTTCTTAAAGTACTCTTTCCTTCAAAATCGCCTTCCATGCCGAATCTTTGAAAGATTACGTGTATTTACTACATACATATTTGTGTGGAAGTCTTTCAATACAGATTTCTCACGCCAGTTGATTATAAATCATATTATAATCAATAACAAACATAAAATCTTCTCATTTAATATCCAACAGAAGCTCACTGAACATGTGGAGCAAATAGAACTGTTGCAATCAATTGAGTATACGGTTGTTGTATCATAATTCGACAATATTTTACTTGCGTAGTGTGTCGTTGATCTTGTATGTATTACAATAAGTTGAATTACCAGTGTTTTTTTATATATCAATCAATATATTCTGTTATATATAATTCAGTTTTGTTTGCATTGTTTTTTTTTTATCTTAAGCTTGATTTATCATATAGTATCAGTTTGATTTTCATTCACTTTAGGGATATCGATTCACTCTACTATATGTAAATATTATCGTATTTGCATTTATCGAAAGTTCATTTACAATATTATGTAAGTAAAGTTACAAAAGAAAAAAAACTTAACAGCAATAAATATACATATACAAACAATATCTTTGCCTCACATAGATAATGTTATTAGTTTACAAAAAGAACTAAGCATGTTTTGTGTTCGCATATTGTGTTTAAAGTATAATCGTTAAACATAGGGAGAAACGTATTAAAAACTCGAACATTATTACATCCTTCACAGGATTGTTAAATATTCTTATTTCGGTAGTATCTAAAAAGGATAGAATATGTATTATAATTTCACTGTGATAAAGATCCCGGCTACGATTTTTTCTTCGACAAATCAAAGTCGTGGAGGCGACGGTGAGAATTTTAATTTGATGCAGCCGTTGCTTTAAAATTGCCACGATCGTTTCGTGGTGAACTGGCAGCATGTTTGCATGCCTCCATGGCTGTTGCTGATGGTGCAGATACGCAAAAGCTGTTCGACGATGAAGTTGTTGATGATGTTGGTGCCATGCAGGTTGAGATGGATCCGGTAGCGTTGGTATGCTGGGCACTACTGAGGCCAATGAATGGGGCGGCAGCTGCTGTCGTTGCTGGCAGCGTGGACGTTGATGAAGACGACGATGATATTGAGGCTGATTTTCGGCATTGGTTGTTCGTCAAATTCATTGCGGCTCGAGACAGCTGCTGTTGCTGTTGAGAAAGAGAGAGAAGAAGTTATAAGTTGTAAATCGACTATGTAATAAATAGAAGCGAAAAAGCCCAACGAATGGAATATTCGTACAAATGAGAGAATTGTATTTATTGAAAAAGCAAAAGAGAAGGTATAAACATAGTTTCGTATATAAATTTTAATTGTACATCAACTATAACAAATACACCCGCAAATACCCAACCAAAACCTCGAAATTCAACTTTACAGCAACTTCATAAACCTGACGAGCTACAGCAACACAATGATCGCACTAATCAACATCAACATCTACAACAAAAACTTCAGCAGTAACAACAAAATCAGCATGAATCAGGCTTCCCTCTTCACTCACAGGTAGTTCTAGAGCAACAAAATTGTTCCCGTTGTGGACCATTTTATGCCCACTGATGGATATAAAATGGTCCACTCAGTCTCAGTCTGCTATATCAAATCTTTCCGGCTCATTATATACTATACCTTGACTGTTATTCATGCCTTTAAATGCTCCATCGTTATTGACTGTGAAGCTCCCGCTACGGATATTTGTACCAAGACTTGCTCATAGTACGTCAGCGGATACTATAACATCATATATAGTGGCGAAACTAGGGCACCTTCCTCCGCTCTTTACCAGCAAGAAACTTGCAAATGATAACCTGAGCAACCTGATAACAACCAACCAAAAAGACAATGGATATGGTTCTTCGGATCGATTTCTGGCCTCCTCTTACACTGGTGAAGGAGTTTACTCCAAGTCCTCGTGGGAATTTTCGTTCCAACACAACTTTCGGGCTCAAACATAATATGTCCCTTAACATTTATTATCAGAACGTTCGTGGTCTGAGGACTAAGATGAGAGCACTTTATCTCATATCATTGTCATCTGATCATATTATTTGCCTTACCGAAACTCGGTTTACAGAGGTTATTTATGACAACGAGTTATTTTCATTTCACGATGTTTTGGGTCATGACCGTGATAGATTTCTTACGGCTAAACATGATAGTGGTGGTATTTTAGTTGAATGTATTATTGTTCGTGTTACCCTAGCTCTTTCCGAAACACTGATTGCCTCTTCACTATATGTTCCATGTAATTCCCCTGTTTCCATCGACAATCAGTTCTTTGTGGAACTTTCTAATTACCTCTTTAATCTTTTTGCCTTTGCCTCCCTTTTCATTTGCGGTAACTTCAATTTTCGTAGCATTGTTGGCGACACCCCTTTCTCTTCGATCCTTTAATCTAAAACCTTTATCTTAGTGGTTGCATACATTTTTATCTCTATGTTTAACTCTGTTCCTAATTCCCATAGTAAAATATTGGATTTCGTTCTTTCAAATATCCCCTCTGACAAGATCTCCTTACATGCTATCCCCGCACCTCATGTTTCTCCTGACAAGTATCATCCCTCTCTCTATTGGAATTTCTATAGACTTTTCCAATTTTAAAATTCTCCTCAAACCCTTACATTTCAATTATAAAGTGATACGGCATTTCATTGACCTTTCTCTTGAGGAATGTATTTTTAAATTTTATGATTTCCTTTCCTCCTTAATCTCGCGATTTACTCTTGATGTCCGCGTAAACAGTCATACTCCTTGGTTTCGGCCCGATGTGTTGTCTGTCCTAAAGGCTAATGACGTACCAAGTATAGAGATTTGAGGTCTCATGACTTCGTAGAATTTTCAAAGCTACGATCAGCGGCCGAAATTGTGGCTGAACAAGCCATGTGCGATTTTTTTGCCAACGTTGAGCCTTCTATTTGTTCTAATTATCATAACCCCTTCTTGTCTTATATCCGTTCCCTAAAAAATACCATCGTTTCCCGGATACAATGTAACTTAATGATCCAATTTCTTGTAATCCTCCCCCTTGTCAACTTTTTGCTACACACTTCCTCCTATATTTTCCCATCTGCAATATTTTCTACTATTTCTTCCATCCAAACATATCCTTCAGGAATCGAGTCCATATTAAATAGACAGCATAAATGTAGGTAGCGGTCCTGATATATGGTGACTTAGCTACCTGATGGTAGCTAAGTCATTCTCCTCGTCACTTTGTGTTTCTTTGTCCATTATTTTCAACCTAAGTTTCACTTTTGGCTTCCTTTTTCAACGGAAGTCTGCTAATATCTTGCCGATACATAAATCTGATTACCCGGGCTATATTTCGAACTACCGGCTCGTTTCCCTTCTTTCCTGCTTTGTTTGGTTGAATTCTCGAGAGAGTTGCTTACAATAAACTTATTCCTTTTCTCCATCTCGTTTTCGCTCCTGAGCTAAGTGGATGCCACAAGGGCAGATCTTCCACATCCAACCGCATAACCTTCTCCAACTTGGTTGCCTTTGCTTTGGATCAACAGAAACAAGTCGATTTTGTTTACACCGATTTTTTAAAAGTTTTTGATTCTGATAATCACAAGCTTCTTCTCTCGAAGCTCAAGTATTTTAGTATTTTTGATTCCCTTCTATCTTGTTTTTCCTCCTATGTTTCAGCTTGTACTTGCACTGTAAACGTACTTTCCTTTTCTCTTCCGTATTTTTGCCTCGATCTGGTGTTCGGTAGGATTCTATTCTCGGAACTCTCTTATTCCTTGTCTTTATCAATGACCTTCCCTCTGTTATTCAATCGTTTTGATTTCTGTATGCTGATGATTTCAAAGTGGTCAGGATAATTGAGTCTTTCAGTGATTGCCTACGACTTCAAAATGATTTTTATCATAGATAATATCATCTAATGTCTTATGCATGTGAAAAACTCTCCTTTATGTTTTCCGTCTCTCTTTCTGGATGCCCTCTCACTACTGTAGAATATTTCAAAGACCTTGGTGTGATTTTTGATTCGAAATTTAAGTCCGACCTGCATGTTGCATACGTTACTTAAAAAAACACGCCTAATATAAACTAGATTCAGATTTGGCAAAAAATTAGTTTTAACCTATAGGCGCTTAGGAGAATGTGAACCTTCTGAACAGTTATCACTGCAAACATTATAAATAATAAATTTAATATACACGTATAGGAAAATGACCTAAGTTCTAAAGACAACGCCTGCAACTGATTTTAGTTTCATCTTTTTTTGCCTCGCAAAAACATATGATCGACATGTAACTACTTCTTTAAAGGTTGGAATTGTTTATGTCCTAGACAGGCAATCCTTTGGCTTCACATTACAATTCTAAGAATAAATTCTGCATCCCTTATTCTTTTTTTTAAGTTTTCTCTTAACTAAATATAATTCGTAAATATTATATGTAATCCATACGACTTTTGAACTTGATGCATTCTACTATCGTTACAAAAGATAGTCGGTTGTCAGTTATTTGAACCCAAAGCAAGAAACTACAACTTGGGGTTTGAGTTGGTAGATATTCGTTATATTATGATAGATACCAATAAAATAGTGAGTTGACTATAATATGCTAGTTCTAAAAGATCCATGCCATAAAGTTTCCACTTGCCACATTCTTCACTGAGAACCATATTTTAAGACAAGCTTTTAGAAAGTGTTGCAATTAAAGGAGCATAAAGGTCAATTTGAATGATTAGAGGAACAGTAATTGCGTTAACTTGTTCGAAACTCAAATGTTTTTATTTATTGTTGCAGCGCAGCATTTACATGCTGTTGGGATACTTTTAACCTTTTGCACTGGCAATTAATTGAAAGCAGCCCGTTTAAAGGGAGCTTTCTATCAAAGTTTTAAGTAGATTGCGTTTGTGTCGCACTATTTAGATATATATAAATAATATGCAAAATGTATTAAAGTATTTTACTAATACAGGGTGGCAAAACATTTTCTAGCCTTCGACATAAAATATCAACCCGAATGAATTTATGGGGGAAAAAAAACTACCTTTAAAAATTTGCAGAACCTCTTTAACTTTCCTTAAACCTATATAGCTTTAATTAATTCCTGGAATGATATAAAATAGACAATTTAACTTGATTTTAACGAATTTTTGTTAAAATCTGAAAAATGGAAATTTTCAGTTGATTGAGCTGAAATTTTTGTTGCGATAATAATGGTAAATTTTCGAATTGAAAAGCCTATTGAAATTCAACACATGTACCAATTGGGGTACAGCCGTAGCGACATATGTAAAACTTTGAGAGGAAATATTACAGAGAGTTTCTAAGAAATATATAAGAGTGTTTCAGAAAGTGGATTTAAGACTATAGAAAATGCAAGAGGACATACTTCATACTAATTATAGATTATGTTACCTAATGTTTGCAGTTTATAATAAAATTATAATATTAAACCAATCTCTTTGTCACTCACCAATCTCTTTATCACAATCACTCATTAAAATTTTATACAAGAAATACTAAGACCAGAAACTTTTGCGCCACTCTGTAATTCTGCCCAGTATGATAAACGAACTTCAAACCTTTGCAATTTTGTCGCTACGAATTCTTTTAGCATATTATTTCTATTAAATCACACTGCCCCGAGCGTATCCAATTTCATAGCATGTTATAGTATGTATAGCATGGATATCATTAAAAAGCAACAAACGCAGTTTTCTGCATTATCGCTACTGACTGCGAGATCGAATATCGCGATACTATAATACCTACATGCTTCTTCTAAACAATAAATTCAGTAGATGTGGATCATTACGTCACGTCTTTCCAGTGCAAGTGGTTAAGAAACAGCCACCTAACTGGATCATAACAGCTACGTCTAACATAGTTGGTTTTAATTGATAAGTGCAAGAGAAAAACTATAAAGCCGAATTTTATTTTTTACTCAGAATATTAATTATTCATACAAATCCGCATTTACCAAAACTGAATTCTCATCGATTCTCATTATATAAGCAATATATTGTTGGCGGGTACATTTCAATTCTTATTTTATATATTTATTTCGATTATACCACAAATCAAATAATACAAGGGATAAAAATAGGAAGTTCAACAATGTCATACGTTATCCGATTAAATTTAAACAGTCTTTTAAGAAATACATGCATATTTCGATGCTTAGATTTTTCGAACTCTTACAAAGGCTTCTTCTTCGGTATATTTTCTTGAAATCTCAATATCAATCGCAATTTTTCATAACAATGCAATTGTAACAGTTAGAAATTTTATACAACAGCTCATAAGTACAATCTTAAATTTAGGTAAAAGCGTAGCTTGAACACAAACACGTATAGATTTATTCTCAGCACACCAAACATTTATTTTCTCACCTGGATCCTTGTTGTCACGGCGTGATAGCAAGGTCCACACAAACGGACAGGATTATAAAGTCGTTCGTCGGGTAGTGGTGCCCAGAATTCCGAGCATTCAGCACAAAATATTTGACCACACGACCTAATAAAGTGAACAGAAAATATATTCAATTAATTTTTCGGATGCAAATGCTGCTATCCTATCAAATCCATACCGGCAGTGATGTTTCCGACGCCCAATCCAAAATTCAATATCACATCCGGTACAAGATCTTACAGCATGATCCGGAACCCATAGAACACTATTTGTAGGTTGTGCAGAATTAGCGCCTGATGAGGGACCGCTACGATCTTCAACCGCTTCCCAGGAACATATTGAACTGCTTTCAATGTTATCCAAAACAGAACACTGAAATTAAATGGACAATAAAGTGAAAGATTGATCTGTATTTAAAGTTTTAAGATTTTATCAGAAATAATACATTTTGTAATTAAATTTAACAAAGTATCAAGCCAAAATCCAATTGAAAATAAAAAAGCGGCTTTAGAAGGTACGTAAGAGTCTTACATTATTTTCCCCCCATTTTCAGCATTATGATGGTAAGTCGGTGTTTATTTAAGTTCTTATGTTACCAATCTTAAAATTAGTCTTGTTATGTGTATTAATTTGATTGCAGTTCAATTTCTTGTATTAAAATATATAAATAGGACATGAGTAAAATAAATATACATAGGCTGTTCTATAAATAATGAGAATGATACAGAAGGGGGATTTATAAAATTAAATGTTTATGATCCTTAAGAACAGGTACTATATAATTCCAGCAGGTGCCGCATGATGCGTAAGTTGTGTATTCAAGGTTACTTTCTTTTATATAAACATTTATATAAATTAAGAATCAGGCGTTCCATTCTTGGTCCTCTATTATTTGCCGTTTCTATAAACGACCTTCCTTCTTTAATATCATTTTTATGCGGACGATATTTATATTCTTTATGCGATCACAAGCTACGTTTACTTAAGCTAGTTTTAAGTTTTATTGTTATTTGTCAGCTACTATGAAATTATATTTTAAAGGACATCCGTCCGTTTATTCAAATAAATAAATAAATAATATAGTCTGCCAATGATAGGTTTTATTGCAGTCAGGTTTCAAAGCTATAAATGCATGGTATATCAGGAACTCACGCCCTCATGATTTATCCAAATGTCTAGTAATATATTTTTCTATTAAACCCAACATTTTTCCTTTGAATATTCTCACGCAGGTCATATTTTGCTTCATGTGGATCAGTATAAAGATCTTGGTGTTGTGCTCGACGACAAACTGAAATTTGATCTACATATATTTTATATTATCTCTAGGGCATCAACAGCTGCTAGTTCTATGCTTCGTTATTCACGTTTCTCCTTGAATATCTACACGTGTGTTCATTTGTTTGCGTTCTTACTTTGTTGCATCCTTCGGTATGGCTCTCAAGTGTGGTCCCATCGTGTCGTGTACTTGTGGGACGCCATTGAATCTGTCCATCGTAAATTTACTCGTTGTCTATTTTATAAGGTTTATCGTTCCTCATTGTCTCTATGAAGAGCGTCTTATCTTCCTAAATCTTCCTTCCCGAAGAATCCGTAGATTAAAAATTGGCGAATGTTTTTTTAAACATATTGTTTAAGAGCCTTTCTCCCTCCAGTATATTTTTACGTGATGAAGAACGACCCGACCCCCTAGACATCTGGCTGTCTTCAATGTATCTTTTGAAGTGTTTTTGACTCAATCCTTTTGCGTATACTTCGCAAACATGATAAGCTTCAGTTTGGGTCTTTGCTTCTAACTTTTTCCTCATTTAAAAAACATGTCTTAGAAGCATTAGGTTTAAGTTAAATTCATTTTCAATAGGACACTAATTATATTAATTCAACTTTTCGTTATTTTTATATTTTTCATCTTTAAAAATGGTATAATGTAAATAAATTAATAAATAAACAAATTATGTAATGTAATTAATGGAATGCCAGCCTCGTTAATGCAGTTTACAAATATGAAATTTATGACTGAAGGATAATTTGAGCGATTCCAGCAATTTCAAGACGCTTTAACGTGTAAACTAGTTCTACCCAGTTTTCTTCTGTGACCAAACGATCATTTTTCAAAAAATTGTTGATGTTTTCCCATATACTCAAAAAAATGTTTTCTTGCCTTGCATTTTTGTGCTCCCTCTTATAATTTATTGCAATATATACATTTTACCTATCAATGAATTATACAAAAACTTACATGTTTTTATATGCAAGCCCTTAAAAAGCAATCAAAACAATAAGTAGAAATGAAATCATTGTCAATTAACTGATCGATTTCAAAACGTTAGAATAATGAAAAAACCGAGTTCTAGCACAATTCAATTCGTACGAATACATTTTCGAATTTATCGAATTTGGATCGATTTGATGAAACTGGTCAAAAATATATGGTAAACAATTCGAAAGGGTTACGATGTTCACTTGGCTAAGCAGAGATTGCCGAGTGTGATAAGCCAACTCAAGTATCTACAATATCTAGCATGTTATTGGACCATGTAGTCACAAATGACCCGCGTATGACTTAGCGATTAACTTATAAGCATGTGGACTGGCCAGATTTAGATCAAAAGACAACGATCGAATTGAAAGAATCTATCATAAAAAACCGTCAAAAATACTACTCAAGTCAATTGATAAAAGTAAATTCTCCCCGTACGTCGAGTTAGACTCAAGTCAGCACTTTCGAAGAGGTAATAACTATAATTCAGAACGCGAAAAGTAAAGCGACCACAGTAGTCTGTTCGAGTCAGAAATGAAACCTGGATAACAAGGCAAGTAATTGAAGCTTCGAAAAGAAAACATATGGCTTACAGAAACTGTCAAAAAAGCCCAAAATGATTTCTTAAGAAATTGATGTACATTAAAATGAAAAAAAACTATCGAACAGTATAAGTAGGGAAGCAAAAAAAACAACAATATTTTACAAATAAACTTGAAGCCACAAATGGCAACAACATTAAATTTTGGAAAGTAATGAAAGCATCCTCAGCACATGATATAGAAAGTATGTATTACAGCCTCGAAGGGAATTGCTCGCCCCCTAAATTAATTTTTGCAACTACTTATATCAACAATAAATCAACATACATCAAATCAACTTCAATGAAAACTTTACATCTTCTATTCACTTGGAAACCACAAATCTCGAAGAAATTCGTAAAATTATTCACAACCTAAAAATTAAAGTATCCCCAGGCTCATATAATATCATGACAGAATAACTCAAAATAATAAAACCGCAGAATGCAGGGGAATAATCAGCGACTTTATAATCCAATTTTGCATCCAGCTAAAACGGCTTCCAGGAACATAGAAATACTATCGCAGCACTGACGGACGCTATGAGTTACATCAACATCGAATTGGATAAAGAAAGGGAAATATGTGACAGCTACAATCGTGGACCTAACAAAAGCTTTAGACACTCAGTCAATACATTTTTATCAAAAGGCCAAAGAATTATGGGAATGGAAGATCTATACAATAAATACAGTCTTTTATAGCGGATAGGAGGATTATGTCGAAAATATTTACATCCACTGTTGAAGAAGCTTATGTTAATATCGGTATTCCACAGTGATCCATTCTAGGACTATTGCTGTTCCTGATTTGTGTGTACACGATCGAAAAATATTTGCCGACGATACTCTTCTTTTATGGCCGGCTAAGAACGAATCATCAATCAGCAGCATTGTTAACACAGATCTTCAACTATATCAATTGGCTTGTACAGAGTAAACTCTATATGAATACACAGAAAATTGAATACATTTCACATCAGAAGAACAAAACTCAGATCAAGCCAGTGTAAGTCTGCAAAGAGTTGAAAAGAGAAAATATCTAGGCATAACGATTGACAAAAAAACATGTTTGCATCAAATAAATAATATGAGTGGCAGGGTAGCATCCATGATTGGAACATTAAAAAGATGTGAGTTTTTACTACGAAATGCGAAACTTACGATATTAAATGTCCATATAACAACAGTCACTAATGGAGCTGTTTTAAGCAGCCAAACCTGATTACAGAGGCAATTAAAGCCATGTTTAAAATGAAAATGCTGACACTAACGTCAACGGTATACTCAACATCAGGATTACTTAATTTATTAATTTGCATGGAAAGAAACTCGCTTATAAAATGGTGAACGATGAAATAAAATTAGCAACCAATCCGAAAACGGTAAGGGAATTGACCAATTTAGTTATCGCTGTTTCAAGAACCGAATATGGTAACTTTTTATGGTAACTTTTTTATGGTAACTTTTTTTATGGTAACTTTTTACGTTTTATGGTAAATTTTTAATGGCAACTTTTTTCTTTGGTACATGTCAAGATATTGTAGATTTAATGTGCGTTCCCTTGCACCTTGCACACCCTTGCAATTGCCTGGGAAGCACTAAGGATATAAAAAGATGCACATGGACCGTGGACATTGATTAAATGATCGAGAGTGTGTAATGATGGAGGCAAAAAAATGCAGCACAACAAACATCGCTCTGTGTCAGGAATTTCATACGAACATTATTTGTAGCACACACCCCATATATTGTAGCTTATTCACCTACATCAGATTACTTTTTGTAGAAGTTACAAAAACAGGTTGAGTTTAGTTGTACTTTGTGATCAAAGATAATTCAGCCAATATATCTGTAGCAGTAACTAACTAGACGGGTTGGCAAATAAACATTATGTTTTCGTAAAACTAGTACTTCAGAAGGAGATATATTTATATTAAAATAAAGTTAATATTTTGAAATATGTTTCGTACTATTAAATGTATAAATTTAAATATTGC
Organism: Nemotelus pantherinus; assembly: GCA_963978885.1. Taxonomy (NCBI): domain Eukaryota; kingdom Metazoa; phylum Arthropoda; class Insecta; order Diptera; family Stratiomyidae; genus Nemotelus; species Nemotelus pantherinus. Next base: position 223,734,670 of record OZ022263.1, on the reverse strand, counting down.
AGATTTTAATTTTTACCACCACAATTAATTAATATCTTAATCAAAATTAATTCCTCCCAGAATAAATGTGTTCCAAGCAATGATGTGCAAGTTAAACAGATTATGAAAAATCGAAAAAAAAAACAAAAATATTAGATTACACCTGATTTGTTAGTGTAATTCATAATCATTGATAACAAAAATCAAATCATTTTCATTCCCATCATGCATACAAGCCGTTATAACAAGCCACAAAACACCACACAAACAAATTTTCATAGCATCGTACGGCAATAAAAACTTAGAAAATAAAAATTCACAATTGCAGAAAATTGTCATTTAGAAACAAAAGTATCAAACAAAAATTTTAAAAGAAAACTAACCGCGGACTCTGGACTAGTGCCATACATATAGGGATCATCACCGAACATTCTCCGTTGTGCAATTATATCCGAACAACCGTCGTTCACATCGAATATTCTATTCTCATCGTTCATAATCTTTACGTCTGCCTTTTTTGCCGGCCGTTGGGTCGTGTTAGTCGATTTGAGATTACACATTTTTTCGGACATTCAGTTGGTTTTTTTTTCGAATCAATTCGGTTATTTCCGTCGACGTATTTTCGGTTTTATGTTCGATTTGTGCACGTTTTATTTAATACGAAATTTCAATCGTTTTGTTTCAGTGCACAAAAAAAAGATAAAACACAGAATTTGAATTCCGAATGTTAGATTTTACAAATTTTTTTTTGGTTGTTCGTATGGTTCAGATTTTTTTTTATCGTTTTCATACATATGAAAGTAAAAGAGAACAAAAACAGAAATGAAATGTTTTTCATAATCAATGAAGAGATAATTTTTGTTTGAAAGGATAAAACAAATGTACAATAGTTGGTTTCGAAACAGAAATATACAAATCTAAGAGATTTCAACAAAAGATATAAACATTTAGTGCTTACATTGCAAAAAAAACTATCAAGTTAATCAATGAACTACAAAAGTGAAGTGCCTTTGCAATGAAACAACAAATTAACTGGCCATATTGCACTAGAAACAATATAATTCGATACTAAAATTTGTTAAAGATTTAATCCGATTATGAACACTGATTCACCATTTATGTAATTAAGCCATTCAACTCACCTGCTCGTCATTAGCTGTATTTTGATTAGTGCATTGTGGACAGACTTTTTTCAGAAGAGCAACACGCATACTGTGCAGCTCTTTTTGCAAGGCCTCCTCACGGATCTAAAGAAAAATATAACAATTAAAATTAGTGCATTCTTTATAGTTAGTTATAGATAGCACTTACTCTGTGTTCATACACAAGTTGTTGAAGTCTTATGTTTTGTTCGCTTAGAGCATGTGCTAGTCCGTCAGGACACGAGATGACAACAGGTCGATCCGGCGCACCAGGGGGCGTTAAAGGCAGTGATCGCATACCTGGTGTCGAAAATCTTGAATTTGTTGCGCTGCAAAACAGTATCGGGCTCAGAGTCATAATTTAAATTTAGCAAAACAATAAACTTCTACCTTCCACAATTGTTCTTTGTGTAATTGATGAATTCATTTCGTGAATTGGATGATGAAGTTCTTCGTCGTCGATGATTTTGAAACAAGAACATTGGTTGCTGCTGCTGTTGTTGTATTGACGTCGGCATTGAGTTACTTGTCTTGATTGCAGTTGTGCTTCCGTTACTGCTTGAAATATTCATATCGTTACATTTACTTCCACCATTTGGCGTTATTTCTAGTTTCTCGTGTTCGGGTAGAATTAAAATACTCTCATCCAGATTCGGTGACGATGATATATTGTTTACATAGTTTTCGTCATTCGATCTGTTCAAAACACTTTCCAGGTTATTTGGCTTAGAATGCACTTCCAGTTCGGTAATAGTATTTCTAAGATTGGTTGTTGTAAAAAAGTTGCTTGAATGTTGGGAATAGCCATGATCGTTGCAATTATGTTGGCTATCGTGGATGAAATCACGATGACTATTACCGTTGATTTTATCGTTTTCTATTTTTGATGATAATTTTGAATCTGTTGTGTCGATGTTGTCAGAATGTGTTTCAATTGGTACTAGTGTGTCAGTACTTGTTTCGACCGAGCCGTGCCAAGGATTATCAGACTCTGTCGCCACGGTCAAAATATTATCGATAGGATCACCTGTTGGAGAAACGAACATATCAGTTATAGATGCAGTAGTCAATCATTATTCACTTACATTGCAAATCAACACTTTGCATCATATCCTCCGAGACACAGCTGCTCCCATGATTCATTACACCACTATCCATTTCATCACTACTAGCCTTATCACTATTCTGCGTCGTGCCACCATTAACAACTCCATTCAAATGTTGTTCTTGCTGCAAGAGCTCAATCTCATCTCTCTCTCCTCCGGTCTCATCTCTGTCCACGTCGCGACTAGCATCGCTATCTAACAAACTCTTAGCATTTAAACCTTCATTAATATCACAATCTTTACTATTAGTACTATCTTGGTCCAGATACTGTAGGACTTGTTCCTTGCGATCGATCATTGACAACGTCAGCATTGAATCTATCGTCTCAACGTTACTATTGTTAATATAAGATACGATTTGACTATCGACACGGTTGATTTTGCATATTTCGGCATCGTCGTCGGATTGGTTTAGTTCATTGGTAAGATTCTGCAGTTTCTCGGTTGTATTTTGAATCATGGTATTGAGAATATCTGGTGATTCATTGTTTTCAGACGAAACCGAATTGTTATCGGACAAATTAATCATAAGACTGAAAGTGATTACGAATAGTTTATTTCAGTACTAATTTATCCGGATTATACTTACTGTGAATCTCCTGTTACATTGGGGTCACTCGATCGTCTCGTGATGCCATTTAGTGCTCCTCCAGCCGTCAAAAGATCACCGTACGATCGTGTTTTCGTCATTTGGGTCGTTGCCTCTACATTCGTGTCAACATTATTTGGTGGATAGTCAGACGGATTTTGATTTCCAAAGCTTCCCAGATAAACTTCGCTCCATAGTCGTAAATCACGAACGTTATGTGCAGGCCATAGAACTCGTTCGCGATTTGGTACGTATAAGGGATTTCGATACATCGGGCCAGATAGGAAAGGCCATACTGAGAATGTCCTTTCCATAACTGAATTGGCGTTACGTTCTTTTACGGTATTACACAAAAATGTACCAAAAAGGCACGAATGTGAATGTTGTGCAAGTTTGATCTGAAACACAAGTGAGGAAATAGTTCAACAATATTCCGAAAATTTAGCAAAACTGTAAAGGTTTACCAGGTACGCCATACTAAACTCAAAACTGCATGGAAACTGTGAATGAATCTGATGGACGACATCGAGCCATTGCAAAAATACTGGGCATCTTTCGTTCAGTTCATCAGATCCTGGACCATGGCCACAACGATCGGCGTATTTATGTCCGTAACTCAACCATTCTCTCTCGACCAAAATCCGAAAACCCTAAAAAGAAACAAAATGTCTAATCATACATATTTGACTTTTAAATTTTGATGGGCAGCCTACATCAACAGTTCGATAGAATGGATCCAAGCACAGCTCAGCCGTTGCGACAATTTGTGGTGTACGATCCCAGCCGTCGGAACAGTGAACGAGAACCGGACGGCCTTTCTTTTCAACCGCTACGGCGACTGTCATCGCCGATGCCAGTAGTCCAGATAAGTGCTGTAGCCACATTGTGCGTTCCAAAAGCCCCAGCCAACTGAAATATTAAGATGTTAATATCGTCCAAAAAGAATCCTTTTACATTTAGGGGCTTGAAGTTGATACAAAGTTCATTAATTAGAGTTTTTTGTCACACGTTTAGTCTCCGATTCGACCGAGAATTTTACTTACTTTTGTGTGTCCGGAGGTGAGGCGTAGAGTTGACGTAGTGCATGAAAACTTTTTCGAATCACATGAATATTCCCTAAACTCATAAATTCTATTTCGGCGCATGGATAATATTCTATACATTCGCAACCACCACCACGAGCACGATTTGTAACGGCGGATGTATACGATCTTGCATCGACAATTAAAATTTTCTGAAAGTAAATAATATAGTTTAGTATAAAAATGACTTTTTTTTAATTTTTTTTCATTTTTTTTTATATATAATACAAATCATATAGGTAAACAAACGGTAGTACATAGCCCAGGGGCGTCATCGACTTTTGGTTACCGAAGAGGCAGTTTAAGTCCCGAGAAATACCTGCTGGAAACATCTACAGCTTTGCTACTGAATCCTAACTTCGAACTCCCCGAAGATGTGATTTTACATCGGGTGGCTGTCGGGAATCTTCATGACATTTCATATTATGAATATTGCTAACGAAGGAGAGTGAGAAAGAGTTTTTGCGCTCCAAACCGGAAACTTTAATCAGACTGTTCCTCCAAGAAGGAGTAAAGTTGGTGTGGATGTTGCACTTTTACTCCTCTTTTGTTTGTGAGCAGTTTGCGCTGAGGATTTGAAACTGGCGATACCGTTTTTATATTATCTTATGCTAAGTATGGTGCTTTCGCATTACTCTGTAAGTTGCCTTAGCCTTGGTTAGGTGAAATTCGGACGAGAATTTTGATTTTTCAGGATAGTCAGATTGTTGCTAGGGTGTCGCCAATTGTGTCAAACAATTTAAGTGCTGTCATCGATGTATTTTTCTACTGTCTCGATTCTAAGTTCGTCGTGCACGTCGGAGTTCCTTACGTACCAAAAGATCCGTTTTTCAATTTTAATCATAGTTAGATATGTTTAGGCAATTCAATCGGTGCCTTTGCAGTATCTTCTCTTGTATTATGCTTTTAGTGTGCTTGACTGCTATATATTCAATAATTACGCATTTTTAGGCCAATTTAAGTTAGTTTATATTATCCAACAATTTACTTGTACGCTATTTTTTTATTAATCTGACAAGCAAAAGATAGCTTCTGAATCAAAAATCATATTCTTGTATTTTCTCATTTCGAAAATCTAACAAAATGATTTATTCAATGATATGTCTACTGAATCTATGATAGTCCTAATTTTCAACGAAATACTTTTTGAGATTCGAAAGAAACGGGGTCGGCAACAATTAACGTCACGGACACAAAAGTAACTTAATGAATTATGCCAAGGACGCCCGCGAGCAGAAAATACAAAATTCCAAGTACGATTTTTATTGAAAACATTTATACTAAAATCAACTTCAGCAAAATTCAAGAGAAAATCAATTTCGATTAGTAATTCATTGGTAGAATTCAATACTTACCCTTACTTCATCCATTGCAACCTCTTCGTGACTTCCTTCTGCACTCGACGGTGTTGAATCGCCAGATTGACTCAAATTTTGCCTCCGGATTTGTTCGCCACGGTCAAAAGCACAGGCATCGGCCAGTGCCTTGAGTAGCTGTTCGTCTTTTGAACAACGCCACCCCAACCAGCCCACCTCCGGTTGACTAGATCGTGCAATTACCGCTCCTGTTTGCTTATGACGCCAAACAACCGCAGGCAATCGTCGTGAACCACGAAAACTCGCAACATTTTGTAGAGTTTCATCCGATATGCAACACGGTACCAACAGCAATTCCGGATACGACGGACACATTTTAAAATCGGCATTAGCATTCGTAATTCGCCACGTTCCATTCAAATCGAATTGTAACCGTTCGACTTCGCGACGAAAATCATCCTCATAACGACCGGCACGTTGCAACCGTCCCGACCATTCATTATTTTCTGCATTCCCGGATGATGTTGCCACGTAATCCGATGTCCACGAGTAGAAGGCAAAGGCGAATAACGATTCCAAATTTTCCGGAACGCCAATAGACGCTGTGATTCGACGTGTCCATTCCGAGCATTGTTCGGCCGTTTCAAAGGAACATTTCACTGTACTTGCATCTTTGCAACTTAACACTAATTGAAACAGGTCACGTGGTTGTGCTGTTTCGATAAGTCCTAGTGGTATCGATGTTTCCGAACTGTTTGAATTCTTCAGTAGGAACACTCGATAGTTTGATAGAGCCAAGATACCATCGTCTGTTCGACCCAAATACCGTACGGATTCGCCCGAAACTAAAATGGAATTTAAATAGTTATTAAAAGGATTATTATATACTGCGCTGAGTTAAGTGATGGACTTACGCTCTTGGAAGGGAACCGTCAGTTGTTCGTCTTCTTTCTCCATTTGTGGCTTCGGAAATAATTCTGCTGCACGAATCATCCACAATGACGATGGAGGCGATCCATCGGATCCTTCCATGGACTGAAACAGAAGAGATAGTCATATTATTAAATTCAAGATGCATTCGTGTACAAAATTTAGCCATTTGAATAGAATAAAACGAATGTTATAGCACAGCTTCAAATAATTTTAGTAACGGCAAATTTATTTGTAAATTTTTACGCAATGAATACATTTTCATTGGTAATCCAATATGGCCACATCACTACTTTGATCCACATCTTCTGCTTGAATTTTATGTGAGCCCTATCCATTTCAGCCCGATTGATTTCGTTTAAATCCCTACACATATCCCGGCCTATTTGAAAAACAGATCTTAATCTTGATTAAAATTTATCAAGTCCAAATTTTTTACCCTGAATTTTTGCAAACAATACTCTACAAATAATGTAAAACATATTTGTAATGGTATTATGATGAAAAGTTGGTGTTTAGAGTGAAAGTATAAGTACGCCGGCTTCATTCGTAGCTGAATTTAATTTAATTGATAAGAGTACATTAAAGCGCTAAATCAAATTAGGTTACTTATGAATTTCGGATCATATATCAAATTGAATTCTTCGAAGCAGTAAGATCTGATACTGCAATCGAGATAAGCGGAATGAATTGCGATAGCATATACGAAATTCGAAACCAAAAGTGCAAAAATTTGTTTTGTATGCATACCAAGAGAGTAATCCGTCGGTAGTTTATAATTTGAATCGAATGCTGTTTGGAAGACAAAACATACACTCTTGGAAACCGCAAAAGTAGCGAAAGCCTTCGCAGTTAATTGAAGAAACGACAATTCGATATCAACAACAACGATCCGATATCTACACGATTCGAAGAGAAACAGGGCCATGTTGTGGTTTCGATTCCGCGATTATTTCAAACTGATATTTGCGGGCACTGTAGTATAGTGTTGCATATTTATCACAGTAGCAAAACCATGCAGACAAAAATTAAATATTCATGCGGTTAGGTAGCTTTTCTTCTTTCTATTTTTGCCATGCTCGATAAATGTCTAGGCTGCTGCTGATGCAGGGACCTTATGTGATGTGAATAGGAAGAAAATTTAACGATCGAAGCCGGTAGAATCGAAATCTGGTTTCGTGATTGGCGAATTGCAGTAGTAGACGTCTTGACGATCTATTAGCACCACGCCGGTCCGGTAGTGAAACCTTGCTATTTGATGCATGCATGTATTCGTAATATGTATATACTTGACTAGTTTTACCATTGATACAATTTTTTACCACGATCGATCGGCCGGTGATAATCGAAATCTCGTTTTCGTTGGTTAAGCAGGGAAAATGGTTTTTCACTATGATTTTATGCCAATCTAGTGAGTGTTTTCTTTTGATGGCTACATTATGGGGAATTAATAGGGTGAAACAGATTAATTACAGTAAAATGATATGCGGTGAAGCCACACGTCGTAAATATAATCCACAACATGAGGGTCCATAAGGTGATCAACAATCGATTTATGTTTTTGTTTATGAAACGGAAATGAGTGCGTAATAAATGAGTCAGTCAGAGCAAAAATCGATGCACAGTTAAACAGTTAATTACCAGTCGATTTAAGACAGAATTTCTTAAATCAAGATAGCGGTAGCTAGTAAAGAAAGTGGACGACCTTACTGAATTAGGTGAGAATACTGGTTGAGGATTGTTAAGATAACCTTTAGATGCAATCAGAGTTGTCTGCGGTATGAAGAATTTGAATCAAATAAGCCAGATTATGCATGAAATTAAAACGGTAACTTTTTTTTCGATTTTCGAAGCTTCTATTTTACTGATTTTTAGAATTTGAATCTGCTGCAACTCTGAGGCAATTGTACCATCTTGAAAAGTCACTCCAAAAAGTAAATGCTTTATGCCCTACAACTTCTGATGCATTATTTTATTTATTACTCAAGCAAGGTACACGTTACATAAACAATACAAAACAAAATTGAAAACTAAGTGCTTATACAAATAAAACGAAAAATTAAATAAATTAAATAATTAACAAATGAATCAATAACAATTAATAAAAAACAAATAAATAAAACATTGACATTTAGCGTAAGATAAGGGGTTACGTATGGCTGGGGAAAGGGAAGATTTCAAGGATAATCTGGAGTTCGTTGGAGAATACAGATAACTTATGCTACTGAATATCCTGCAGATTCTATTCATCGGCTCTTTATCTGCGTAAATAGTGAAATGTGGATGTTCTTTAAGTACACAAGTGTCCCTGGTGTTTCTTACAGGGATATTTAAAACCATTTTACTATTCCGGAATTCAACTCTGATAACGCCTCTTATGACGTCGAATGTGAAGTAGGCCGAAATAATTTTTCTTCTGGATGCAAGTGTCAATAAGTTAATAACAATTTCAATAATTCACCTTCCTGGGGTCAAAACCACAGTCGGAAATAACTTTGACGCATAACTCTTTGCATGATTACTGTCTATTTCAGAAAACGTAAAATTTTTAGAAGGGTATTATGACGTCAATGATAAAACCGAGCTCAATCGGCTGTGGAGAGTTAGTTAGTTCATAGGAGTGAGAAAATTCTAACTACGAAAATTTACGGGGTGGGGCAGCATGTCTGGGGAGAGAGAGAGAGATGGGATGGTGTGCTCTGTCTAACACGTAGACCAAAAATATGCTTTGAATCTCTAACTGGGTGATGGTAACCGAAATTTATTTATTTAATCATATTCAACACATAAAAAAAACAATTACTGAACATAAAAAAAACAAAACCAAGATGAAGAAGTACAAGCAAAAGTTAAAAAGAAAAACAAGCTACATCGTGGTATTAAAATTAAAACACTATTCTGTAGAAATTTTTTGAATGCGTGTAACGTAGGCGATAGAGGACCAAACTATAGATCATTTCTTCCTAAGCTAACGCAACAACGAAGAACAAAAATAACTGCCAGTGTGCGCAAGTGGCACACTAAACACAAAAGAAGAACGCCTGCCATGAACTGTTGCACGTGAAGAAACTTAGCTACTGAGCCAGATTCAACCATCTAAGAAAATAGCTTAAAGAAGAGGCACCCATTCACGAATAGTTTCCGTGATTCGGCGGAAGGAATATGTAAGAACAAAACACGATGATTGCAAGGATTGTCGGGAAGCCGAAATGTAAAGAATAACGTACGAGTAAGTCTGCGTTGAACAGACAACACATTATTTCAATAGGCATAATGAGGACACCAAAGTTGTCACCAATATTCCAGGAAAAAAACGAACAGAGGGAAGGAAGAGGAGAAAATAAGTAGAAACATTAACGAAGGCTTTGGGAGATCTAACTCTGAGAGGCCTTAGTAGTGATGTAATGAAATATGCTCATGGAATTTGAGGTTCGAATCAAACATTAAACACGTCTTTAAAATTATCAACAACAGAATAGGAGAAAATTGAACCTGACGTTTTACAAGCATACGACATTTTATGACAATTCGCGATTTTCAAGGTGAGAGTATTGGCAGCGCACCAAGTATGTACAGTATTAAGATCGTTTTATAAAAAAGGATAGTCATCTTGATCCCTCGAAAGATTTTGAAATAGTCAGCATATAAAAGACAAGAAGAATGGTTTAAAGAAAGGCGATCGTTTGTAAACAATAGAAAGAGAACAGGACCAAAGATAGATTCTTGCGGAACATATTGTTTATGGACTGTCAATAAAACACACGCGTTTGCCACACACAATATGATATATATATTTAGTAAGTAAGATACACGGTAATGAATATAAATTGTAATAAACGAATAAGTCACGGAGACTTGTTACTCTGACGACGGCTCGATCACGAAGACCTCTTACCACGGCGACGGCTCAATCACCCCCCTCCGGTTGCCGCGTCATTTGATTGCTCTGCCATCGGTAGCATTTGCCGCCTCTTTCCCACTTAGTGGTTGACAATATGATGCAGGATAAAAGGTAATTGAAGAACAGAAATTGACTGTTGCAGTGCGACCAAAGCTGTAAGAGGTAAACCAGGATAGAACCGGATCGGCTATACCATCGTTCGTTAGCTTTGCAAGAAAAAGGTTATGGTTGACAGAATCGAAGGTTTTGGGAAAGTATAAAGATAAAATACGCGAATTTGCTTTTGATGGTCAAGAGCAGATGCGACCGTATGTTTGAAGGAAAAAGTTGGTTAAAGTGAACTTACCTGTGACAAAACCGTACTGCTCTGAGCTAGGGTAGGTTGGATATAAAAAAAAGTAGGCTCAACCGGAAGACCACTCTCCCAAAGATCTTACTAAAACAAGGAAGAAGGGAAATGGTTCGGTAGTTTGAGATGCCTGTGGGATCAGCAGCTTTATGTATTGGGACGATGTTGGCAATTTTTCAGAGAAAATGGAAAGAGCCAGAAGATATACTTATGTTAAACAAAATGAAGAGGCGGACACACAGAGATGAAAGAGATTGCATACCGTTGTGAATAATAGGATAGTTTTTTAAGGAACGGATTAAGATCCAAGAGGATTTGAATGTAGATGCGCATCGACCGTCTGGTAGTATCTTTCGTCTTAGAGCGTAGTTCTTTATACAAAAGTCGGTCCGCAAGTGAACCAGTCCATTTATTTAAATTACCTGCTGCATTTTTGGCGTCGAGTGCGGTTGCACCATCATTGCTAAACCAAGGGAGCATCATTCAGTTTTTTAAGACGATGAGTTGGCGTGAATTGAGGAATGAGGGTTGAGAGGAAAATATACATTTTGCGCAAAGCATCATCAATATCAAGGCCCCGAAAGAAACAGGACCAGTTAATTTTATTTATTTCAATGGTCATACCAGTGAAATTAACTTTACGGAAGCTAAAGCGTAGAAAGGAAGGGATTTTGTTCCTCTTAGTATTAAGGGAGGAACTTTCCAACGATAACGTTGCGGGAAACTGTGTAATTAAGTAAAATTTCAGAATCGAAGGTATCATCAGGGAGCCAGGATTCTGATGAATAAGTTGTATGGTCCAAAACTAAAGTAGTAAAAAGCCTGAACTTATTAATTTGGGTCCTCAAATAGCGGACATTTTGATAATATAATCTTAAGTTCTGGAGCTCCTTGTTTCTCTCGAACTTCCTTCGATGAACTCTGGTGGTTTTTTTAACTAGAACGCCAGGAGTTCAGAAGTCCTTTCGTAGTACCTCCTTGACACCAGCAGATATGGTGATACGGAAAGATGCCACTTCCTGATTCTGCGTGCAAAGAAGTGGTGATATATAACTAAGCTTAGCAGCCACAAATTACTTAATCGGCCGACGTGTTAAAAAAACTTAAAATTGATAAAGTTCGTGAACATTTTTCCTTTGTTCTAAACATTTTCTGTGAGTGCTTTTTCCTTTGAATTTCAAAGTCCATAATTTCAATTTCTAAATTCGTTCTTTAGAGAATATCTAATTGAGAAATTTCAGAAGAGTTTTGTAAAAGAAAATTTAGTTTGCACATTTAATTCTTAGGCGTTCAAGGGTAAATTTATGAAAATAAAAAGGGTGAAAATCTGAAAGAAAGACGACAGCAAAGAAAGAGGAAATATGATTGGACGACAGTGCAAGAAAACGGATGTACATTTTCGGAATCATTTTAATAGCAGTTACTTTGTCCAGCAGAAAAAAATATAAAAGTAATAAAAGATATAATAATAAATCAACAAACATGTGGAAATTCGGGGCTGTTTCTATTAACTAAGATCTTTATCTTGAAGGGGAACAATAAACGGCAAAGAATAAAATTTCATATAAGCTGCAACAACACGCATTTCTTGTAATTAAACCAAAATCAATACGCCAATAAACCAATTTCTTCATTTTCCTGGGCTTCATTATTCGCCATATTGAGTTATATATCACTTCTGCAGACATCAGTTCCCATTTACGATACCGGCAAACTTGAAAACTACTACAGAAAGTCGATTTGAATAAATAATCGGGGACTCTGGTATCATTGCAGACTAAGGTTTCTAGACTAACAAACGTCAAACCGATGCCAACTCCACAATTGCAGTGAAACTATGTAGTCACACGGCATTCCTATCGACACCGTTCGCTACACCAGAACAGTGCATGCATACATCGAGAGATAGAAAAAAAAACACTATCAGAAAAATGCAATAAATACAAATTAAGTTTTATTAGTGTTCGAGACGACGACGACAGAATTTCACTACAAATCAATAACAATGGTGACATAAACGATAAATCGAAAGCCAGCTAGTTGGCGGGCAGATACTTAGGTTACCAAGCGAATAGCTCGAAGGCAATGATACTGCAATGCCATAAGTAAAAAAAGGCTCGAGTTCATAAACTGCACGTCGTCGTAAGTGCTATCGCTAAATCAAACTGTCTTCGCTAACTCGTTACAAGAGGACGAGGAGCCGCCGGCTGGATGAGAGTCCGAGCAGAGATTCTGCATGTGGAGAACCAAATCAGCAATCGTGGTCCGCGTACTAGACTACGCCTGAGTCAGGTCTATAAGTACACTTCATAGATAAGTGCAGAAAGTCGTCCAGAAAGTAGTGGAGGAACGTTTGTGAGTAAAGAAGAATGCGACATTTTTGCGATTCACCCGGATCGAAAATTGAACTCGAATCAGGCCAGCGCTCGAGTGAAGGACGAGTTCTTCGGCAAATTCAGTGATGGCACAGATACTGAGTACTGAAGAGAGTTCTTACGCTCACTTGCTTATTTCTGAATAACTATTGTACTTTTTCGGGGCATTATGTTCTAAAGGTTGACTGCAGTAGTTCTTGCAATTCGAAATCATTTCACGCGTTCGGAGTGTGCTCCGACAGTCACTCGACCAGTACTTTGATTATTATATTTGCTTTTCAGTTTATTTACCTCAAATAATCAAAAAATATCTCAGATACATTTATTATTTGAAATATCTTATCGGCGCCAGTAATGACCCGTCGCCGGACTAACTTTACTCTCTAAACACTTTTACATTATATTACTGAGTCGACAACTGATAACAAAACGATCATTTGCACACACATTTTAAGCTATTCTTATACATTTTGCTCTGCTCAAATATGCATTAGCGAAAATGAGTTTTACAAAACATTTAAATATATAGATATACTTGTGTACGGACATTTACTGCTTTCAAAGCACTGTTGATTAAGTAACAATTAAACTTCTGTGCGATGTTGTGTAAAATTATCAACATTAATAAAATCCTCTGTCAAACGTTAAATTGAATTTCTTTGTAGTCGGCCAGTTGCTTGTTGATGATAATTATTAGAAACGTTTGTCTTTTTGTTCATTAAGCATATCGTGATTTGATGGTTTAAGAAATCTCCGGGAACAGTTTTTTTTACTGTGATAAGATCTACAACGACTAGCGGTTTTTGGTGTGTTGATTAGCTTTGACTTATAGACGCGGGCTCTGTATTTATTTTTATTGTTTTGGCTTGTTTGGTAGTAGTTTGAAGCCAGTTGGGAAGGGTTTAAAAATAGACTTTTCCAGTTAGCATGTCAAGCATTTACGTTGAATTTCTTGAAGCTATCTTAAATTCAAGCATTTTATTCCAACAACTGAAAGCTGATCAGTTTGTTCATATATGAAAAAATCACATCAAAAAAGCTGCGTATCAATCTTTCGCATGCATCATTTTTCTGATCTGTTTTGATGTTACCAAATGATACAGCAGAGGAGAGTTTAAGCTCAAGTTTCAAGCAATCAAAACTAAGAACTTATGTAAATAAAAACAAATATTTACTTTGTTTGCACAGTGTTTGCCTCTGTGCTTCTAAAGCTCTTTATCAGATTTCTCCGATAACCCGCAAGAAGGTTAGTGCTATATATTTATTTACCAACAAATTCCATTCTACGCCTATATGTTCGTTCATTGACTAGATTTGTTGTTCCGCGTAGAGATAAATGCTCATATGTTCAAATGCTTATCAGAAAGTTGCTTGCCGCGATAAAATCTTGACTAGACCTAGGGCACTATTAATATTGCTGCTATGCCTTCATCGGTATTTCACTTGCAACAGATGGAAACAGGCTTGGCCTATTTACGGCAGTAATATCGATCGCGTCACGCAACACAATCTTAAAATATAATTGAATATTGACAGGTCAGGTTTGGGAAAAAATGGGCAAAGTGGGGAGGGACTGGGTGAATCAAACTTTATGAAATTTTTATAGGACATTTCGAAAAGTCATTTCCAGAATAATTTAAAGGGCTTAGTCTGGAATCTTTATAGTTTCAGTAGCAGTCTGTAACAAGCATTGCAATTGTAAAGACATCTAAAACTTTTTGATATTAAATAAATTGTATTTTATACCAAATTTATAAACTTTTTAAAATAATTAGAATAAAATTGACGAAGATTCCGGCATATTTACAAATATTTTCAATGTGATCAAATGAACTTCAACAGTCTTCAAAAAGTCTCTTCAGCTAGCGCTGCCATCGTGACGTGATATGTGTGTAAAATGAATTCTGAGAAAATGGAATTTCCATCTGATTTTACAAATGATCTTGTCAAGAAACCAGCATAAGAGAACGTGCCGGTAAAACCAGACACAAGCTCGATGACAAACGACGGAAGGAATGTTGTGGTTTTTTATGACTAAGTCATTTTTCATGTTCAGCAATCATCGATATCGAGTAATGACCAATTACGCATGATGTATATATGTATGCAAATAACGAATAACCAGATATTCCATGTATCAAAGCTTTTATTTCGCAGTTTACTACAAATGTAGAAACAAAAACAAGGTATTGAAAAAATCTTGGAGAGATAACCGTAAAAATCGAATGGAACGGGGATTAAATCGTGTGGGGAGGAGGTCTTGTCAGTAAAGAGTGTTTATACAAAGTCAAGACATGTATCTTTAACCCTTTGTCGATTGTGGGCATTTCAGTGTATTTTCTATATTTGAAGCTCGTGCAGTGGGTAGAGCTCTGGCTCCTAGTGTGTGGCATACCAGGATCGAATCTAGTTTCGGACGTAAAACCACGCACCTAGCTTTGCGTTGATTGCAAATTTCTGAATGTAGTACCAGCTTTAACCCTTAGATCCGCCAAGGGTTGCCGTGAGATAGCTTTACTTTAGAGGATGAAGATATTTGAAAAAAAAAAAAACAAGTAAAAACAAGTATAGCTCATGTCCAAATTATCTTAAACTGGCGAAAATTACTCATCTACAAAAGTGGTGATTCAAATTAACGCGAAATAGTTGTCACAGGTTTCTTAAGCATAATATTTGAAAGGGCCATTCAGATACAAATATTGCGATTTATTAGGGCCAACTCAATTTTGATGCCATTTCAATACGATTTTCAAGAAAACAGTAGCACACTAGCGACAATATTAGATGCAATTCATTTGATCAACAATGGATTGGATAAAAGCAGCTATGTAGCGGCAGTATTCGTGGACATAATAAAGGCTTTTCACACCATAAATCATATTTTACTTCGGATACCCGAAATATACGGAATCCATCACAAGTTCAAGTTGTTCATAAACAATTTTCTTTTAGACAGGCGTATTATAAAAGTCGGGAATGCAGTATAAACATCAGTATTCTTCAGGAATCAATTCTAGGACCTTTATTGTTTATACTAAACATTAGTAGCTTTCAGGAACTTGATTTATTGGGAGAAATAGTTTTATTTGTTCATGACACAATTCTGCTGTATTCGGGGAAAAATGGACCAGACCTTCAGCGAAATATAAATTCTGATCTAGTCAAGTACTGGGTTGTAGTTAAATCGCCTGTATAACGCCAAACGCCATCCTGGTTAATGCCGAACGATCTAATCTCGTCACGACCTTGCTTTCATCTTGAATCCTAACTATGAAATTTGCACTGGACTGGTGATTTTGGCATTCTGGGCCTAGTCGTCTTCTGGTGCGGTAGCGACAAAGTGAAATCTGTCCGTGAACGGCTTCGGTTTAATATTATCATTTCCGTCCTAATAAAACCATGGCGTGTCTCAGAAACGCTTTTACTTTCGTAGCTATTAAGTTAGCTGTGATTAGTACCGATCCGGCTCTGAGCACATGTCACCATAAAGGCTTGTGCCAACCCTCGCATGGTCTCCCTGCTTCGCATAGATAACCATTGAATCAATTTGGTGGCTACAAATTTGAGCTAAGATAACGGATCTGAGTTTGGACCCAACAGCATTATGTTTCCAAAAACCAACAAAAAATCGGCACTTTTTCCGTAACTCTGCCTAACGAGAAGTGGCTTCTGATTGGAGAAAGAAGCCCGTTTTCACCGGGCGGAGTTCACGTGGAACGGCAACTGAGCCGACCCGAGCCGCTACAGGTATTTCAGGTGTTGCCTCCGCTTCAGGTACCCACTCCTGCATAAGCTCCGCACGGATATATAGAATCAGGAGAAGCGCCCCCCGGATTCTAGAGAGACTTAAAAATGTCCCTTGTGATACAGTCCGATAAGGAGAAAGAATTCCTTAAGTGGGCAGAATTAAACAAAGTGATTCGTCCCGTAACACAGGCTTCTGCATTATTGACTGCTCAGAAACGGCAAAGTTCGATTGAACAGCCAAATCAGCGGGAGACAAAGAGACGCAGGACTGTCGCAACTGGCCGTTTGCGAAATGACCAAAGAGTGTCTGGTTAGGATCCTCATCGATAAAAGCAAAAGCGATGGCATCATCTTGCCGGACAACTGGAAGTTGGGGCAGAAAGCGCTCTTAGCTGGCTTCAGAGATTTGATTAAACAAAATCCTGAGACATCACTGAGGTGTCTCGATGCTGGGTGTCAGGATCAGCGCTCTGCGGACTTGTACAGGCTAGCGGTAAGCAAACTGGGTGCGAACCAAGCCCGAAATTGGAAGTGGTGCTAAAACACCAGATTCCGAATAATCTAAGATCCAGGGCATGGATTACTGTCGAAACTTCCTTTTCTGAGGATATTTTAGAGGTCCTAAAACTGAGCAACGATGACCTACCTGTAAGCGACTGGAAGGTGGCCAAGATCAGTGAGCTATCCGGTGACTGACGCCAGGCCCTCATTGTCATCAACGAGGAATCTCTTCCTAAGTTAAAGGCCCTCGGCTACAAAATTGGCTACGGGCAGGCTGAACCACTTCCTTGCAAGGAGTACAAGCTGGCTGCATTTCCAGACATCGAGCGAGCTTTCAATAATGTACGACTCACGCAATTGTAAATGCTCTTCAAAAGCAGGATGACAATCAGCAGTTAGTAGCATTTATCAAGCAGCCACTCGGAAATCGGGTAATATACTTGTTTTTGGGTAGCTCAACCATCAAGCTTTCCAGAGTGGTGATCTGTCTCCCTCGCTTTTGGAATTTAACAGTTAATGAGTTTCTAACAAAGCTTGACCAAGCTGGATGTAAAGTGCAAATGAAATCGCTATTGCTATATCAGGGAAATTTATCTCGACGCTAATGGAGAGATTTAATCATTCCTTACATATTCTCTCGCAATGGTGTCAGGAGTGTAGTCTTAGTGCTAACCCTAACAAAATTGAACTATTGTTCTTCACGAGGAAGCATGGGATTCCACCCTTTGATCTAACGCAACTCAATGGAACTCCTATAAGCCTCACAGACAAAGTACAATATCTGGGACTCATCCTGGATTCTAAGCTTCTATGCAAGGAAAATATAGCGGAAAGGGCTCGCAAAGCAGCGTGTGCTCTTTACAGCTGTAAAAGGACTATAAGAGCAGCCTCGTATCGTCTCCTGGATTTACACTAGTATAGTGGAACCAAATCCCCTGTACGGAGCAGTAGTTTGGTGGCCAGCCATATTTAAGTCTGTAAATCAGAAGGTGATAGAGAAGGTACGTAGGCTGGCAGCCTTATTAATAAGGGGGGCGCTCCGTACTACCACATCGAAGGCACTCTTGGTGCTGCTTCATTGGTTTTCGACCGACCGCAACATGCGAGGTGCGTAGCGGTAAGACTACATTGTGGTGACCTCTGGATAAGGACTGACCTGCGCCATGCTAAAATTTTGGTGCAGGAAATGCCTGTTTTCAGTCGACATCGAGTAACTATTGCCGATCCGTCTTTGACTCAAGGGCTTGAGGTTCGGATCCCAAACAGAAGATAGGATTGGGCTCGGTGATTATCTGTGGGAGCAGATGCTGTGGAAATATATACCGATGCCTCCAAACTGAATAACAGAGTGGAGTGTGGTATATTTTCCTCTGACCTAAACTTAAAGGTTTTCTTCCGCTTGCCAGACTTCTGCACTGTCTTTCAAGCGGAGATGTTAGCGATTCTTGAAGCGGCCAATTTGTTCTTGTGTAATCGGATATTCGAAGTGAATATTTGCATTTTCATTGACAGCCAAGGGACTATACAGTCCCTTGCTGAAGTTTACACCTCATCAAAGCTGGTCCTTGAATGCCGTACGTCTCTCAATGAGATGTCCAGACATTCAATGATGCAGCTGTTTTGAAAGTAGAACTTTCAAAGGCTGGCGCGCTTTTACCGGAAGTAATTTGAAGTCTCCCAATTGGTATTCCGATGGGTTCAGTTAAACTGGCCATCAGGTAGAAATATCTAAAGATCTCTGTGAAGTTCTGAGTGAAAGAGCCTTCCTGCGCGATCGCTAGACAACGGTGGAAAACTTTTGTCACTGGTCGCATTAGGGAGCTTCATGATTTATACTCAGAGCCGGATCTCAGAGCGACAGTGGTGGCTATCTTAACTGGACACTATTTGTTTGGCAGCCATACAGCGCGGCTGACACTTATAACGACTGTCCCTTAGAACGAATTCTGTCGGAGCTTTAGATGCGAGGAGGAAGAAGAAACAGTTAATCTCCTGTGCGAATGCCCGGCCCTCGCTGGAAGAAGGATGAAGTCTCTTGGCTCATAATTCTTTACTTGTCTAACCGAAGTGGCTTCGGAGGACCTTAAGGGTATCACTCAGTTCATCAATGACTCAAGGTGTCTGTCTTGTTAAATAAGGGTTGTACAGTGCGCAATGTTGTATCACAATGGGCCCTTGTGTGCCTAAGAGTATCCTCGCCGGAGTCTCTCTGAAGGAGACTGCTGCGGTACCTAACATAGTCAAGTACTGGAATTGGTTTGAACGAAACAAGCTGATTATAAACGTCCAAAAGATGAAATACTTTCTATTCTGACAGAAAAATACGAAGCAAATCAATCCATCTATACAAATTAATGGTATATAATTGGAAAAAGTCAACTTAATCAGGTACTTAGGATTCACTTTGTATGACAACATTTCTTGGCTACAATATATTAATAACATCAAATATAAAGTAGCGCCTATGATAGGAGGCCTGAAAAAGTACAATTTTCTACCACTCATCAAACTTGACATTTTCAGTGGTTTTATTTTGTCAAACATATTTTACGGAGCAGTGTTGTGGAGGCATTAATCCAAAATCTAATCGGAAGGCTAATCATGAAATCAGTCAAAATGCCAACTCTGATTCCAACTTAAAATGCATGTTGTGAAAAACTATTAAACATGCAACAAATAATATGTCTTGAACAAGGAAAACTAATGTACAAAATATTTAACAAGAAACTCAAATAGCCATGTGTCATAAGAAATGTTGGAGAAATAATTTATACAGCCACAAGAACGGCGAATAACCTTGCTATTAAAAATTATACAAAAGGGGCTTTTCTAGCCTAGTGAGTAGCACTTATTATTAGCTGTGTGGTTGCTGGTTCAAATCCAGCTATGGACGATCAAACACAATCGCATACAGCGTTTTGAATGTAAGATGAGAGCTAGACTTCACAAATATGACAGTTGAAAAATATAACCAAAAACAAAATTACTCATGATCATTTTCTAATGCATACTTTCTTTTTATAATTCTACTATATTTTTGCAATTCTTTTCTATTTTCCTGGCGATCGCTCCTGGGTTACTGGTGAAAGCTCCTGAGGTATACAGTTCAAACAAGTTTTTTATTGCATCAAAAGACTCGTTTCGTTGCATAAATAAATTTCTCAAATATCATTTTTATAGCTGCATCTGTATAGAATATCATTATCACCTAACACATCTGCTAAAAATTTGAATAAATTGTGGCCAGAGCGAGGATTGTGAAATCCCATTTCAAAGGGTCATGCAAGATTGGATAAGATTTGTTTTTGTTTTTTAGAAAAAAAAATCCAAATAGTGATGGGCTTCAAATACGATGGACTGGATTCGAACTGCAATTATTTTCTATATGGTGTGCCATGCAATATCTTCGTCAAAAATAAGTTGAGTTTCAATGGGTCGCAGGGGTTAATGGCATGGTCTTCGTAAAACCTTAAATATTCTTAATAGGCTTTAAGGAACACATTTATATTTCCGGTATACGATTGTTCGTCGGCGCCCTTCTTAACTAAATTACACAGCTAAATCGTGCAGTAATAATGTTGGGTAATAAGCCTCTGTCTGGTCGGTTGCTTCGTTCACGCTGTGCCGCCGCAAAACCTATCAAATTCATACATGTCTACATACATGCATGCATGGATGTAACTATTAAAGCACGTACAGATATCATAGATACATACTATATGTTTGTAATTGAGTGGCCTCGTCATTTTTTCAGCTGTTCGTTTTTTATTTCTTATCTACACTATAAAACTTCAGTGAATATGTTCAACTATCCACCATACATTAGGGCCTGTATGATGTACATACATGTGTTACTATGCTGGACTGTAAGCATATGCGAGTAGGGACAAGTAGGCTGTTGTGAGCTTCACTACCAAGGGCCATTGAACTAGACGTCGAGATTTTCGTATCGTTTCTGGTTTTTTTTTGTAAGTAATACATAGTATTTTTTCAAGGTAAGTACAAAATACTTGGTGTGCGTTACACAGTAGGTGAACCTGCTAAGAATTTCATTTTTTCGGTTTTCTTATTGTATAGGAAATGTCTCGAATTTTCTGATAATATGGGTCAGGTGAAGTTGATGAGTAGATAGGTATATGAATGTTTCAAAAAAATGTTTACGATAGATATCTACTTTCAATTTTCGTAAACATGCTAATGATGGCGTAAGCAGGCATGTAAAGTTAGATTGGATTTCTTTTATTTACTTTTCAAGAACAAAAGGATATATATCAGCTTTATGATAGAGATCCATATTTGGAGAGAAGATGCGAGAGGATCAAAAGTATATAAAAGAATATAAACACAATAACAATAAAATTGCATACGTGAGAAAATTTACAAAAAACATAGGCAGGTACATTGCTCATTTTCATGTGTCTCCTGTGGAATACATTGCTTTTGTGTTTTTCAAATATATTTTCATCTTACCTCCAAACCCGTCGAATCAAATTCTTTTTACTTATAATTAAAAATAGACCGAATTTCGGGCGCTTACAAGTCAAGGGGATCAAAGAAGCCGCGGCTGTAGAACAGGCAAGCGTCAAGAGTGTATCCAGGTCCCAGGTCGACTTGACTAATTGTCAGTCAACTAAATCATGATCCAGGTGATTTGAGCTATTCCAGTTGGTCATAAAAAACTAACAAAAATCTTCATAAGCGATATAATACCGTACTTTTGTATTTTTTTCAGAACAAAAAAAGGCGAATTCTAGGCCTATATAGCCTCACACCAGAAGAAATCAAAGAGGATCTACAGGCGTTAAGCTTTCAAATACTAGAAGTCTTCTTCCTTAAAATGAGGAATGCCCCCCATGAGTGGGTTTAAATTCTCCTTTGTAAGTTACAGCGTACGCTCTCCAGAAGAGGATACCCCTCAAGAAGTGGTAAAGTGGGTGAGTAAAAGGTATCGAGATGTGTTTGCGGGGAAACTGAACTGGGGGTTAATGTGATGCATCGTACAAATAAGACTCACGTAGCAATTTTCGCGTGCCGATATGCCTACTCCAATACCTAAGGTCTAAAGCCTAGGGCGGCCTACTACATATTTACATGTGTAGTGAGGCCGATTTTGGTGTATGGAGCGATCGTGTGGTGGAAGGCAACGAAGAGTAAAATTAAGGAGGTAATAAGACTGCAAAGGTTAGTTTGTAGATGTATTACGTGCGTTTTAAGAACCACGCCAACGGAAATGGTTCTGGGACTGATGTGGGGGGTCATAGGCAAAGAAAAAGCCGACGAATTGACGAGGAAAGGTTCAGGAGTAATAGCCTCTGAATCATTGTATCACGGTCAATTGCTGACACGGATGACACTATGGCAACTATATGTTGCCATATGGGCCAAACTAAAGTTCGAATGGAAAAACAGGACGGACTGTAGGGTAGCCAGGACATTATGGCCATCACCTGATCTAAGCAAAAGCAGGAAACTGCTCAAAATCAACAGGAACTGCTTGAGAGCGACGATCGGCTTGCTCACAGAGCAGTGCCTTGCCGCATCTCATGCAAACAAAATGGGACTGACATCCAGGAATTTTGCAAGAGGACGCGAGATGGAAGAGGACACCATCGAGCACATCCTCTGCGATCGTCCGGCCCTAAATAATAAACGCCTTAAGATTTTTGGTTCTTGCACTTTCAAGAGTTAGCAGAGGTGGCTAGTACCGTCACGTTGTCAGATGATTCAGTTTAGTGAAGCTAGGGCATTAATCCCGAGATTGAAATGGTGATCCCGAAATTCGGGATTAGAATTTTCGGGATCCCGAGATAGTCCCGAGATTTCGGGATTTTATAAAAAAAACTATATTAAGGGATATATTGGCTTATTCGTACTCAATTAAAACTTTATTTCAATTATATATGCATAAAACCGGAAGCTAAGTTCACTATTAGTTGAATTTATGCACATATGTACATGGGTACTAGCAAGTAAGACGTTAATCTATAATTGCATCTAAATTTATCTTATGATCTAATTTCTTCTTATCTTCTTGTTTAATAAAGCTCTTTATTTGGTCATGATAGTTAGTTATAAAATTAGTTAAAAACGAATTGAAATTTAACCAGATTAACGGATGTTACGATAATATAATAAAAATACATTATTCTTTTTAGTTGTTTACGTATCGATTACAAATAATATTGCTTTTCGATGAAACAAGTGATAAGTAATAACATCGATTGGTTCAAACTGCTGATTCATTTTGAAAGTATGCTCTTAATAAACATAATTCATCAAGAGGTTCAAAATTTAAACTAGACCTGATTTTGCTGCACATATATCCAGCTGTACACTTTTTGGTGGGATATTAAGCATGTAATCATACGCCAGTTGTAATTCATTATTACAACTGGCTTCCGCCTCCACTTTCATAAAACAATGTTTATTTTAGTATTAAGTTCTGCTTTATAATTCCCAAAATGGGTTGAATTTTATCAATCCCGAAAACTCGGGAGTCCCGATAAAAAATTCGGGATCCTGAAAATGTCCAAAATGTGTCGGGATCCCGAGATCCCGAAATCTCGGGATTGCATGCCCTAAGTGAAGCAGTCACTTGGCAGCTCTAACAAACCAATGGAGTGTGGCAAATGGGGCCAAACTGGCGGTCTAATGCTTGTCGCGAACGTCGAAACCCTCTTTACAACCTAACCCAGATATAGAGTTGAAAAATATGATCTACAACGCTTATGCACTGCCTAAGGTTACTTATGTTATATTGAATTGGAGTCAAACTTCAGAGATTAATATGACTCAATTCATAGAATACTCAATAGGATAGTTAAGGCAATGCATGGTCTTGATAGAATGACGTCAATTGACATGCTTTGCAGACAAACAGAAAAGTTCAATTTAAAGGATATCATATTTATGGAAAAGGCTAAGATAATACATATATAAAACACGCAATAATAATATAAAATCTTCGAGATCTCCCATAAGGCACTGTGATTATCACGACTATTATACAAGAGGTAAAGATAATCTGACTTCATGTCCCTATAACGAATAGAAAGCATAAAGAGCCTACTGCTAGACCTTATCCCGTTTTTATATAAAAAAAACGTTGAAAAATCACATTAGAATCATATAAATTAAATTACGAGCTGTTTATTACTAGTTATACCAAAATTAAACTCGCTAAAAAACTATGCATCCCTCATACCAGCAGCCTGTTGCTGCCTGTGAATCACTTTCTCTCGTTTTGTTTTTCAAAAATACTTCAATTGGTGATTTATGAAAGAGCTTTTGTTTTTTCTTTGCATGCTTTTTTTTTATTTTTTACTAATTTGCCCATCTACTAACTCTATCTTTCTAATTTTTAGCGAAGTGTGCTGAGAGTTTGGTTTGGGATTTTCTTCCTATCCTATTTCCTTTCGGAGGATGACGAGAATCTAATAGCTTGTTTCTTGGCTAAGCGCTTAATGCTGCTGGGAAGAAGAGGCTCTGCAATAAAACTGACCCCATTGTTATTGTTGTTAAGAAATAAAGTCCTGCATTTTAACGGATTACCATTTACTTTGAGTCTCCTATAACTTTGAAGAAAGGCATTAAGTAATAGCTGATTTTAAGAAAATTTGACCGGAACAGACATTACTTTCAGCGATAAAAATGAAAAAAAAACATCCTCATGTTGATGCTGGGCAGCGTGACGTGTATAATGATTGTATACACAGGCTGTCTGGTGTGAATTGTTTTTTTTCGACATGATTAACTCTGATCTGATCTGAAGTGCAAAAAACGCATCAATTATCTTTCAATATGAAACTACCACTAAATACTCAACTACCAAAAAAGCAAATCCATCCTACAGAACTCGTATCACGAGAATTCAAACTCAACTACAAAAATGGCCGTGATAATATTGCCAGCTCATAGAGAAATCAAACTCTACACACGGAATTACTGAAACACTGTCTCTATTTCAATACGCATGGTGAATTCGAATTGAGATATGGTAATAGAGATTCATACAGAAACGCACTACGTAGTGGAGAATGACGTTAAGTAGATAGTTATAGCAGATATTTTCTCTATTTGTAAGTTACAGAAAAGAACTAAAGGACTACTACTTTGAAACAATCGTCAAATATTTTGATACGCCTTCTCTTTATTTTGATATAATTTTGGTTGGTCTATGAGAAACTTTTATCAAGCATACTAAACTTTGTTGATCATGAAATTAAACTATTTTCACATTACGGAATTTTTAAAAGTGCATGCTTTGTTTATTTAATCAATTGTTTTAAATAGTAGGTTTCATGAGTGTGTAATTATTTCTGAGCAGAAGTGCATATAAATTAACCATTTTGCTTCACTTAAGTTTCATGAAGGGATGCCCGTAAAAGATCATATTGTCTGTTTGATACGCTTCTTTTGATTTTGATACGCATTTCATAAATTTTCAATACGCTAATTTTTTCCAGAGTGGTAGCACTGAGCGCTAAGTCATTCATTGCTCCTGATAACAAAAGATTGCAAAAAACTGTAAATGAATAAATAAATAACAAAAAGAAAAAAAATTAAATAGAAGATAATTTATCTGAGTCTACTTCAAGTGCAAAGTATCGCGTTCAAGAGCAGCGTAATTTTGCCGGTTGTAATCTCTTTGAGTGACAAATAATTTATAGCTATTCTGATATGAGCCTTAGGGACAACTTATTTCACAAACAAGTATTTTGAACTGCCTAAGTTTTTATGACGGACTTCGAATAAATACAAGTAGGTATATTTAAAAATTTTACGAGAAAATCTCTCTCACTACAGAGGAATCAGTTGTCCATACCTGCCAAGGTTAAGCAGTGTTATAAAACTTTTATGAGGTTGGGAGAAGCAAACAGTTTACAGAATAATCCTGTATGTGGAATTTTTTACCCGATTTTCGTTTACGTTTGTTACGCCAACAAAGAACATATTTCTGGAAGAAAGTGTAATAAATTCAAAGTAGACCATCAGAATCACAATTTAATCTAAATTAAAGTGTGGCTTCATTAAAACAAAACACATAAATCGTTCCCTATTCGTTAAATCAAAAAAAAACAACTTACAATTAATTAGGTCACAAACGAATCCATAAGCTCCTGGACATTTTTAATCCGATTATCTCGCATTGAATTGGGTCGACTTCGTCGAAAATCATTAAGAATAACAACTTTTCGGCTCAAACTCAAATATATCGTTGCTTATCAATTGCTTAATTTGTCGTGGTAATTTCACAGCCGAGTGTGAAGTCAGATATGCTTTCTTCGCCGGGAGCTGAGTTGTGGAACGGAAAACTGCTCACTTAGTGATGCCGCTATCGCTGCCGCCGCCTTGCAAGATTAAAAACATTTTCAATTGGGGCTTCGAATCGAGGTCGTCAAAACAACCCAGGCGGACTCCGACTCCATCGGAGGCAGTGCGTTGCTGCGACGCACTTTGCACAGATTGCTTCAATTAAAGCCGGGTCCCTCAGAGAATGCAACCGGATTGCGGCTCACAAGCCAATGACACGTATCGCGGCTTCTAGTGCACTCGTAATGATTTGCTCGCTGGGCCGCAGCCGACCTAGCCAACAAAAACCGGACGGCCTTGAGCGATGTCAACAGTAAACAAACTCAAAGTCTCTTCCCATGGGCGATCTAGAGACGATCGGGACTCAGTCGCGACCGACACAGATCTGCAAATAAGCTTTTGCAAAGATGCTGCGCACCGTGGAAGCTGTACGGAGCACAAAGCATTCACAATTAGCACAAACTTGGACCCGTCGGGCTGCCTTCACAGCCCACCGTTCGCATGGTGACGTGACCTGGATTTGCTCGCTTCGGTCTGGGATCGCGGATTACGCGATTATTCAATTGCCCACCGAATTAAATTTTCCGCTGGCTGTTGGCAATGGATTTGTAAAGATCGATGCAAGAGAAGGACCTCGGCTACCTTGCTGGTTCCTGAGCTCACGAGGTCTCTACGTCAAGGTTGCGACACAAATCGCCACATCGCTCGCTCGACTGACGTTTCGTCGGTCGCCATCACACCGACACGAAACATATGAACACTGAGAAATTATCGAAACGCACACGCTGGCATTGGTGCCCGACTGAAAAGCACAACAAAGTAATGAAAACAAATCGAGCAATAGAATACTCAAAGATCCGCCGTTTCAGTGGAAAACGCAAGGAAAAAGGCCATTTGCAAATGATGACACTGCACATTGTTGCAGAACCGAAATCAATGTTAGCAAAATTTGTCTGGAGTTTTCGTCTTGTATTGCGGGATCCTATGGAAATCGTCGCCGTTTTGGCTTTCGTGTGACAAGCAAATGCAGTGCTTTGTTAGTAAAGAGCTGAAAAAACTGAAGGGCAAAGTCTCGCCAGAACCGATCATTTTGCCATGGGATGGAGTACTCACCCTGAAATTGTTTGGCTGTTTGATCCGAATAAAAACTCCTTACGACACAATATCCACGCAGCCCGTCCCACTTTTCACAATTTTTCGATGTTGACTTTTTTTTTATCACGAACTTTTTGTAAAACTTTTCATTTGCCACCCGTCCGAATGCGAAACACACACAATCCTCGCCTAGCCACACTGGGAAAATATGATTTTTGTTTCGTCGACACCAGGAACTGGGATGGTAGTCGCAGTCTGATCCCAGCAGCACGTTTGACGTTTCTTTTTTGCCTTTTGTCGTCGACGATTTTCACATCACATTCGCACACTGTTCTTCGCTCGAAAAGTTACATTACGAAACCAGCACAATTGACACTTTGCGTCGGTAGACTCCACAATCGTATTTCGAAAATAACAAGTCCGCGAACTGGAAAATTAGAGGTTTTCCGTAGACTTTTCCTTCGGCTTTTCGATTGTAGCAGACCACGCGTCGTCGTGAACGTATGTAATGAATGAAGCTCAGCAGTACACGTACAATAGATAATCACTTTGCAGTGAAGAAGATGAAACGCAAGCAATCTGATTCGCCTGCTCTGTTCGATGTAATCAGGTTGGGAAACTTGACGAAAACGTCCTTTAATCGCTTAGCGTGCCATCTGTCTGTTGAAATTAATATAATAACATTAGGCAATTTACTGAGGCCAGGATTTATTGCTTCAATAAGGACTGCATGATCAATAAGTAAATTAAATTCACTCTCGAATTCTTAAAAATGAAATTCAAAGTACTATAGCAGCAAAATCAGTTGAAAAGACAGCAATGTATCTTCAAAATCGAAAATCAAATTTCCCTCAAGAAATAGTGGGAAATTATATTCAGCATGTGGTCTGTCAAAGTACGATCTCAAAGTGTCAAAGTTGCCGATAGAGCTAGTTGTCCCACAAAAGTCGTGATAAATCTGTGATAAATCGGCTAAAAGATACGTACTGTTGATCATAAATTTTCATTAATTGGTAGTCAATTAATATTCTCTTTCTTCCTGTGTGTTGATTCTTTGCTTATTTGAATATACTGCGCCAGTGTTGATTTGGTAAATAAAATGAATCCGAATGATGAACATGATCCATTGCGCCATAGCTGGCTTCGATATCTTGGTAAGCGAATAAAATAATTGTGGTCCTTTGTAATGAAAACTGGCTATAGTATTAATTCAGTTACAAGCAATTAATTGTTCAATTCAAGCGAATTGTGATTGAAGCAGGTTGCATAATGGAAGTGTTTACGAATGAAATGTCAAGAGATCGAGCAAAGGGAAATTAATATGATGTGAAGCTACGCTAGTTAGCTTGGACAACAATTAGTTTTTAAGGGAATCCCCAGCCGTTTTATTGGCAAAATTCAAATTGAAAACCGAGAAATATCATCTTACCCGTGTTTCATTATTAATGCCCGTGTACCATTATTACTTTTTAGTACTTGCTGCAAGTACTTATGGTTAATTCCAACTACTCGCGCTCTCGTTCCCTAGTAGTTCATGAGTAGTTAAGTTAAAAGAGGTAATTTTCTGTTAGTTGTTTTTATATTTTCTATCGATTGTGGTAGTTTATACTCGTTATTTTCTCTCTTTATTTTCAACTGTATTACATTTGAAAAAGGCATACAATTTGACAGGTTAGAATCTGCTCGTATGAACGAAAATGGTGTTCCATTTGCGATCTACTCCCAAGTATTTGGAAGTACTAATTAGTAAAAATGGAACACGAAAATTACGATACTAAGCCACTCGACACTCACATTTGTACGTTATAAAACTTGCGTCAGACGTATTCAATTTCCGAGTTTTGACCACATGCAGCGGCTCAAATGAATTGCATTTTAACGAAATATTGAAAAATGTTAGGTTAGATCATGGTGTCTATGAAATATTTTAAAAGAACTGTTTTAGCATGCTGATAATCATAGCGCTTCCTTTGTGATATCATTCTTAGAAGGCTCTGAATTCCTAACTTCATTCGCATCATATGCAAAATTTGGCAGTTTAGACAACTTTCCCTTCGAAATTTAAGTGTAACAATTAGACACTTTTAAATATTTAGTATTTTTTTCGATGAACCAAATTGAAATTTTTGTTAATTAAATTAATCAAATATACTGTGACTTATAGAAACAGCAAAAATGGTAACCGAAGAAAACAAGAAACCCGACGATCCTTTGCGCTCTACTTGGCTGCGTTATATTGGTGAGTGATATATCGACACTTGGTTGAATCTGTTATTGTCAGTTGCGAATTTCTAAGATGTATAAAGCTTTAACTTCATTCTTGAAAAAGTTTGGAAGTCTTTTTATACTAGAATGCGGGGCTAAGGAATTACATTTCACGGCCATGTACCCGGCTTCAGGTCGGAAATAATAAGCCGTGTCATATTAAACCTAAGCAAGCGTCAGATCCGTCACCCACCTCTAGCCATTGTCTAGAGACCCAGCACGAAACTCCCCCAAGGGTCTTCCTCAAATGGCACGATTATTCTGCAAGTAGAATAAGGGCGAACCGAGCCTCCCGTGCTACTGACTGAATCGGCAATCAATATAAAAGGCATAAGCCAAACATAAAGAATGCACACTCTGGCACCCTACCAAAAGGAACAGGGACCCCGTTAGTCCTTCCATACTCCAGCTAGGTAGATTGCTACTGGTCTCGAAGATAGAGATTTTCTAGGAGTCGTAATTTCACTGTGTAGGCTATAATGACCGACATTTGCGGACTCAGTGAGACGAGAAGGAGGCTGATGATGACGGTGGTCAATTGCGTCTTGTTATATGGGTTCCAAATTCAAGGAGATGTGCACCGAACTAAGAATTTCCGGGTGCGCATTGCCAGTGCCCAGGGTAGGGTGCCCTGTGTATCGCCAGCAGCTACCGACTGGCATAAGTACAGGCATAAGTTGTACGTTATTTACCTAGAAGCAGATATAGTTACAAAGATAAAGCTCGGTAAACTCCGGTGAGCAGGGCGCCTAGCTCGTATGACTGAAGGAGAACCTGCACTGAAAATACTTTGCGGCAGATTTTATGACAGTCGACAGAGGAAGAGACTGGAGGCATGTCGTTGCTGATTGATGCTGATTGTAGCGGCGATGATCATGAGGGGTACCCCTTGACAAATAATGATACTTTGTCAAAGGCGAACTAAAAATAAAGCCAAATAATTGATATTCTTTTCACATTTTGTTCGTATCAATCCTAATTTTCTCTCTCTCATACTTTCAGGATATGCCTCAATAATTGGCGAAGCAATCGAACCACTAATGACTGAACATAGTTTTCTTTCAGTATCGAATGTCCTGACAAATAGCTATATCGACTGTGATGTGTTCGTTCAGTTGTATCAAACTTGCCAAGTAATTGAACCATCGCTTGTTCTCACTCTTGAGTCTTCTAAATAATGCATATATTTTTAGGCCGAGTGCAATCTTGGAAATGTTTTTGTTAGTGTCTTGGACACATTGATTTTTCATTCGTTAGCTACCGTTTTATTTCCCATGATGGTTGTTAATGCGTAAATTTATTTGATATTAGAGTTTCAATGGACATGGTATTTTCATTGTTTTAAATTATAGAACAACTTGGGTTTCATATAAGACCCTTCAAATTCTCAAAGCGAGCGATGATGCTCTAATGTATGCTCCTCCGATATTTGGCTTAGCCATGCTAACTCATACCTCATGTTTGATTGATTGTTTTACGCATTGTCTCTTGAATGATACGATCCGAAAGTTGTATTAAATGCTTTCAACCGATTCGGAAGAAGACGAAAATGATTTTGGTTGTTAATTTATATTTAGATAAGTGGAATTTTGTGTGTAATTTGTGACTGAAGTTTGTGTGTGAATGAAATGGACGTTTTGTATTGTTGTATCATATTTATAAGAATAAAATTTTTAGTAATAAGTTGAAAAAAAAATGTTTATGCAATTTTCTGCTCATTTTTCATAAGAGTGATTCGATAACTATTACTATTGGCCAAATATTTAACTATACAAATAAATAATGCAACTTGTTTCTTTAAAAACGCTTCAAAAAATGTCTTTATATGACTTAAACACTGAAATATTGCCAGCTTTGGAGAGGACCGCAGTTTTGTTAATGCATGGTGATTTTACTTAATTTACTGGCCCAATTTAGGATACACCAACGAAGTAGGTGAGGCTTTCAGACCTTTAGTTCCAAATATTGTTGTACGGTTGTCATACGGAGTTGCTACGGGCTATGTTTTGGTTGATGTCATCAGTAAATCACAAGTTAAATATGAGGTGTGTATAAACTGCCTTTCAAATTTACATGAACATAATTTCATGACACTTAATTTAATTTTAGGAAACAAAGAAAATCAAACAGACAGCTACAACAGCTTTGGATGTATTCTTGTGGCAAATGTTTGCTTCTGTAATAATACCGGGAATAACAATAAATCGGTAAGAGTGCAGAGTATCTATGCATTGGTTCTAACTAAATCCAAGATACTGAAGAATATATGCACAGTTCATCTATTGCAAGTGAATTTGACGCTATATTTTCGCACCATTTGGGCCACCACATCGACGCCATGTTTAGCTTTATTATAATAACTAATTGCTTCGGGTGTTTGCTTTCTATTGTTTTTGGTTTTGACGCATTTTTTGGTTTTCCCTTTTTGAACTTAGTACTGTAACTTTTTGTTGGTTTTGATGTATCAATTCTCAGCATAGAGTAATATCATTTATATACTATTGTTGAGAAAAGTTTCAAACTATCTTTGGCCGTTTTCTGAGTAGGTTCCTCTTCGCTCATATGAGTCACGTGCACTGCCCACCACCATCTTTGTAATTATATCTGCTTCTAGGTAGATAGCGTACAACTCATCGTTATAGCATTTCCGGCATCGCCCTTCTTCACATATGGGGCCAACTATTCTCCGCCAGACTTTCCTCTCGAACGTGGCTAAAAGGCCAGAGTGTCTTTTGCTGAGCACCCACGTCTCGGATCCATATGTAAGTATTGGCAAGACCATGGTATTGCACAGCAGAAGATTTGATGTTCGGGTCAGACTTCGGGATTTGAAGAGCCTTGCCAGGCTGTAGTAGGTTTTGTTGGATTTTAGCAGCAGCCACACAGGTATTTCTTCGTCCATATTGTTATCGGCTGCTACTATTGACTTAAGGTAGTTGAAGGATTGCACTACTTCGAATTCATGCTCCACCACCCTGATGGTTTGCACTAACAACTTCAAACAATTTCCTCAATTTCCCACTCTATTGTGAACACATGAGCTTATACTCAAACTAGAGTTTATTTAGAGCAATGTGGAAACATACGTAAATTTCGAGAGGGGTCAAATTACCCTTCGATTTGCATGAGCTGTGCAAAGAATTTTCCTTGGTGAAAAATATGCTAATTGAAAAACGGAAAAGTAGAAATTCAATGATCAGATAATTCGAAAACTTACAGAGAGCCAAATGAAAGAAAGTAATAATTATGAATGTAAGATTTTAGAGTAAATTTTGAAAGAGGCCATTTGAACCCACTTGGTACGTTTATTGCTAAAATTTCTGGATTTGCTTACCTCATTAGAGCAACTATAGTGCAATTTTTCTGTATTATTAGTCTAGTATTACTACAAGAAAGCATAAATCTCATACTATGCAATCATTTTTTGACATGTATGTTCAGTATTGTTTGAAAAATTATATAAATATGGCCAAATTATTATCACCTTGTATCATTTTCTGTAATCAAAATATCTAGGTAGTTTTAAATGCAAGGAATCGGCGCTGTATGTCACTGCTTTTTCAATGCGAATACTATCCAATAAGTCTCTAAAGTGTAGGTACCTTGCGATTGATTGGTGTGGAAATATCGGAAAAAACAGCAAGACGCCAACTTGTCTAATGTAGGCTTTGTGCTTCACGATGACCGCCTGAGAGTCAAACAACCAGTCAGTCATGATTTGGTCGCCAATATTATCAAAAGCACTTCTCCCACTTGACCTAGTTGAGGAAATAATGAACGCCAACCAACATTAAACAGTCCTACATATACAGATATTACCGACTGTGACCGAAAATTTTTATGGAGAGGGAGAGGATATGCGCGATATGATTTCGTATCATATGACAAGGAACGTTACGGAATTTGTAAGGAGTAATGACACCAGAGTCCAAATATGCATATTTTTAAACAAAAAGTAGCAGAAGAGTGCCTTTGGACCAGATCAGAAGAAGCCTGCAAGCATGACCAAGTTTCGATCACCAAAGCGAAAAATGCTACAAACGGAAAGAATTCGATAGGAATGTTTACTAAATTCTATTAAATATATTTAAAACAAAACAAAAAATTGTATGTGATAAGTTTCACTTTAAAGCGAAAATCTTTAAAATTTCGAAAGGTGATTATAATTTGGTCATATATGAATGATGAATAGACTAAATCTTTTTTTATTATAATATTTATAAATTTTTTGAACTTCACATACATTTTTGTATAGAACTTATGGAGCACTTATTTCGCATAAAGAATCTTATGTTTAGTGTCTATACTATTTTGACCTGCTGGCTCTTTTAGCATTGTAATTGTTTAATTTTATGTCATTTATTTATTTTTTGGCTTAGATTTGTAAGATATTTCCCAGGTTGTACAGTATCTGGAGTTGATTTAGCTACATAATACTTAAAATCTAACTTCGTTTACTAAACTAAATGTAGCTTATGTCTAACTAAAATTAGCTTAGCCTAATTAGACCTAAACTTAACCTAGGTCTTAATTATCCCTTTTGATTCGTTGGGAGGCCAATATAATTGAACAGCATGTCCATGAGTCGTCGTTTGTCCTGGTGCCTCCGCCGGATACATAAATAAATAGCTCATTGGAGCTAAGCGTGCGTCTGATATCCAGAATCAGTCCGTTTTCATGTCCGTCTGCCTGTAAGTAAATTCTTGTCGTCTGGTCCACAACCAGGTTACTAAATAGCTCAAGTCTTGTCTTTTGATTTAAGAGAGAGTTTCTCAGCTACCTTTTAGTTACCGGGTTGTAAAACCTGCCAGTACAGAGGCGCAGAATTCTCCGTTCGAACATCTCCGCTTCTACCATGGTAGATTTAGAAATAGACTAAAACCAGAAAAAGTAAAAAAAAAACATGAAAATTTAGACTAGAATCAAGGCTCATTTTTGACTCAAACATGTAAAATTGCCATATATGAGATGAGGTAAATCCATAAGAGTTCCATGGTAATCAATCACATCAACTAGATTACACTGTTTTGCGTGGTTTTGATGTTGGCTGCTAATTAAAAAAATTCGGCAGGAGTTCGTGTAAAAGTTAACGGCCAATGATGCCATACAATGATTAGCGATTATTTTTTCAAAAATATAGACGATATTGATCCGGACGGCATATAGTTTCACTACATAAAACCATTCGCTTACTGAGAACTCCATTTAAGGACAACATTTTATCACGAATTTGACCTTTGGCTCTGAAATCGCGTGATTTGATGCCATTCGATTAGTTCTTGTCTTTGGCGTGTAATAAAAAAATGTAAACTATTTAGACCGTGGAAGCAAATATTCAAAGCATTATTGATGAGATAGAACCTCAAATTTCAACGAACAGAATGCGCTTCGTTAAAAACATCTGAAGAGGTCATACGTTTGAAATTGTGTTCTAACCAGTGAACGAAAAAAAACCTTATGGTACCGTACCTTAGTGTACTGTACCGTACATTTCGGACGCCCGTACGCAAACACATTCACTACAAAAAGTACACATACCCTACCTCAGTCTATAATGTTTGCGTACATGTACACAACCGATATACCGAACGAAACAGACACGATGCAAATGTACGCTACGATTGAATACTGTACTGTACAAAGTACACAAACCCTATCCTCTACAATACGGAATGTGTACACCTACACAACCCGTACACAAACGATATACACTAAACGTACCGTACGTTTAGTGTACTTTTGCGGTTCATTTATATGAACTAGGAAAAAATTACAGATAAAAGTGATAATGCCGTAGCCGAAATGAATTGATTGTGCTCTCCTGTAAAGTTCAATATTTTTGACTCAGTGCTTTCACTTTAAAAGTATTTTTCCTTTTCATGTAAATGAAGCGCAAAAGTACACTAAACGTACGGTACGTTTAGTGTATATCGTTTGTGTACGGGTTGTGTACGAGTACACATTCCGTATTGTAGAGGATAAGGTTTGTGTACTTTGTACAGTACAGTATTCAATCGTAGCGTACATTTGCATCGTGTCTCTTTCGTTCGGTATATCGGTTGTGTACATGTACGCAAACATTATAGACTGAGGTAGGGTATGTGTACTTTTCGCGTACAGTACGCTTAAGGTACGGTATTTTTTCGTTCACTGGTTCTAACCACAAAAAATCGTTTAAAAAGAATCTAGAAATATTTTTTTTAAATTGAAACTCAGTTCCTTAGTTGTCCGTTTAAAGCGACGTTTTTGAGTCCAAGCATGCTCTGAAAACTAGACATCAATTTTTTTTTACCGTTTATTACATTCTTTTTCAATTTTTATGTCTATTATAGTGAATTGATTTAATCAGATGGCTTTCAAAGGTAACTATTTCAATTTAAAGGCCAATTTTTTTCTTTAGAAGCTAGATATATTTCAATTTTTTTTACACATATTGCGAGAAATTTGTTTACACATATTGCGAAGAAAAGGATAGATTACCCTGGAAATATCGATATCTGTCAAGAAATTAAAATATACATATCTTCCTACTAAAGGAAAAATTGGTTTTTAAATTAAAATATTTATTATGATAGTGATTAATTGTGACACTTTTAAATTTTCTGAGTCCTTGCTTTCATTTTGTAATTGAAATTTCTAACAAAATCCAAATCAGGCCTATGGTTTTCAAATGAAACTAAAAAGAAATTTACATAAAACTATACTTTTTTATCACTTATATTATTATTTCACCAAAATCTGGAACATCAAACATTAAAACAATAAATAAACTTATTACACTTTATTAATGACAACAATGAATAAACTATTACATATTTTCCGATTCCAGTATAACAGCTTTGTCAACACATCTTCTTAAATCAAAAATCGCCAGCAAAACATCACCATTACGCTTGGCACCAACTATAATCGGTTTATTATCAATTCCAGTAATCATAAAGCCTATAGATGAGCTTGTTACTATTGTTATGGATAAAACCTACAGAAAATATATTGCAGATCAATCATGAGACGATTGAGATTTTATAAACTGTAAAATAGATCAAGCTTGTAAAATGTACATAATGTCAATTTACGTTCCAAATTCAGAAACTAAAACAATAGTTCTTAAAAGCAATTAACATTTGATAAAAGTTGAAGCTCAAAATAATATAGTCGCAAATTAAATACGATTTTTTTCTTGTCGATTATATTGAGGGCAAAGTTGACATTAAATTAGCTAATTTTTTTTCAGTTATAAAATTTGACAATTGTATTTAAGCCAAAATTTAACATTTGATCGAAAAAATATGTACGTAGACAAGTTTTTGAAGTAGCTTGAATGTATTCTTATAAAATATTTTTCATTTTCAAATGTTTTTCTTGTTTTCCGAAGCTGGATTGCATAAAGATAGATTAACCGTTGTATAATGTGGAAATTGTTATAATGTTCTTGTGAATAGACATAGTTTGAATGATCAGTTCAGTTTATTGAAATTTTCTGTAGGTTGTTATGTTGTTATGGTAGATCATAATATATAATGTTGTTTGACTTTTATGTTTAAGGAAAGTTTTAGAAAAAACACTGTTTTTCATTTGCTGCCAAATAAATCTTAGTAAATTAGAAAAAAAAACTTCATAGGCATTTAATTGTAGAGGAATGATTTGTAAACTTTATTCAATATCAAACGCGATACAGCAATATATTATTAATTCTACGACGGATTTATGTTACTTCTTGCTTCATTTTTTCGAATCTAGGTATGCAATGTCATGACATTAGCTGGCTGAAAAAGTAATATAGGCAATAAAAATTAGATCATTTTTTAAAACTTATCTTCCATTGAATTTTTGATAATATATATGAGCTTTGTTTCAAAGATCTGCTGTATTAAATTTTTTGAAAATACTGTTAGAACATTTTCAAGTGATTCAAGTAAAAGTTTAGGCATGATGTATCGTTTTGTAATTTTAAATGGTTAAATTAAATAATAAATTTCTAGAATTCATCATGAAATATTGTGTTTGTTTATTTTGTTGATCTTTTATAACTTAGAATTCAATAATTTGAAGAAAATAAACTCTAGCGCATAGAAACCGCTGGAAGTACTGAATTTCGAAAAACGTGCTCCTTCTTAGACTACTGATATACTGCTGGTATTGATTGCATGCTATCGTCCATATCACCTGTGGATCACCCAGGTCTAGGCTAACACCAGCTTGGCAAAGCGGTACATACGGGGTATCTATTCTGTTAGATGGTATTGATACCGCGATAGTTTCGCCCGGTGTATCGAAGATTTTACTGCCAGCAGAGACAATTTTCAGCCTATGGTGAGTTTAGCAATTAAACTTTACAATACAGATCATTGAAAATTTTACTGAATTTTGTTTTGAAATTGTCACTATTTTGATATGAATTCGAAAATAGGACAATTTTATCAAGCAAATTTGACAAAAAATATAGGTTCGTTTTAATTCCACTTCACTTTTGATTAGTGATCACGTCGAAGTTAATACCACAATACCACGTAGGTGCAGTGTATCATCCTCCCAAGCTATCGATACCATGGTATCCATATCCTGGTATCAATAACAGCAGTGTATCATAAGTCTTACAACCGACCTGTATTGAAGGTCGTGTACCACTTTGATCCGATGACTGTATCAATATTTATAAGGCATGTTTCCACGGTTAACAATTGCTTGAGTTTCAAAAAGTAAAAGTATAAAACATTTTGTGCTTATTTTCATTACAGGATGCTTATCATATAAAAATGTGATGGCATCTTCTAGTACAAAATAAAGAAAAGGCTCAGCACTAACAATACCTTACGAGCTCTGTAACCAAAAGTAGCGTAACTCCGTATATGTATACGGACCAAAATTCCAGTGATCTAACCTGAGATTGTGTAGTTGATCAAACCGGAAAGTTGCAAGAAATCGCATGAAACAGAAAGAGATGCAAGATAAGATTCGACAACTACGTACTCAGGCTAGATTTTTCGTTCGTCAAAGTGGTTTTTTGGGAAAATGGAAGGAGTTGGCACGCTGGTTAGGAACTAACTTCTTATGCTGTGCCAATACATTCTCCGAATTTTAATTGGATCAGATTATCGAGTTGTGAGTACCTGTAAAAGTAAATTTCGAATGCTAAAAATATTGGCAAATTGGTGGAGGGCTATTGTTCTTGTGTGATATGGAATTTAAAAATTTCAATTTGGCTGTGTAGACAAAGCAAAAAATTTATATAATAATTGTATGTTGCTAGGAGGGTCGTTGATCTGAAGATTTTCTCGTTTAGTGCTTGACGTTGCTACCGGGTTGCCAGCAAATTCATAAAAAATAATCACCAATAACATCAATATGTCCTGAGAATTTCGTAATGATCTGATTAGCTTAGATTGGGTTATAAAAGAGGACTGCCGCCTACGTGGGTTGCACTACAATGCCTTGCGTTGTTAAACGCCCTTCGTGTGGCTTCTAGCCCCCGTTAGTTCGCCGTTCGACCATAGTGCAGCGTTTTTCCTTACGACCTTTTCTGGGCACACGTCTTTGAAATCTGACACTAAGATTCCTGTTAAACGTTTCACCTGCTCGATAGAGGTATGAGTTTGTCAGATCCAGGTCGTCTAGTGCCCTGGGGTGTGTCTTTGTTTCCCTGGAGTAAACTTTCCATTGTGCTGTTCTCGGGT
Organism: Nemotelus pantherinus; assembly: GCA_963978885.1. Classification (NCBI taxonomy): domain Eukaryota; kingdom Metazoa; phylum Arthropoda; class Insecta; order Diptera; family Stratiomyidae; genus Nemotelus; species Nemotelus pantherinus. The sequence continues at coordinate 223,695,307 of OZ022263.1, read as the reverse complement.
TCCGAACTTTCTTGAGTAAGATTTTAGGATTACCGATATTCCAGCATAACCATTTGTGGTCCGAGAGCGACGGCAGGTCAAACACCTGCCAGCTGTGCCAGCGCTCTTCATTATACGGGAAGTTGTCAAGATAATATCAAATACCTCAGTAATAAACGTAGGTTTGTTACTTATAAAGAAGCTTTCCATGCAGCTCCGACATTTGTGAGATTTTCAACTGTATTGGCATTTTTTAATGGCACGTTAGATTGAAAAAATCCTCGTTTTACCTCTATACCTTTGGCATTGGGGAAGGCTCACGCCACAGTGAAGCATTTTTTTCATTTTCTAGAGTTGGTCTGTGTTGTTTTTTATTTATTGTGGCTTAAGCCTGTCTTTTATGAAAAGATTTCAGTTTCCTGCTTTTTTTCCAATGAAGGTTTACGCTATATTTTCCTTATATCGCGATTCAAACACTCTGAATTGAACAGCTGAGACTTTTTTTTTTAGCTAAAGTTTGAGTAGAAAGCTTGGGAATCTGTGTCCTTTCAGCTCCAATCCTCCAATCCGTGACCATGAAATGCATAGATTACTGATTCCCGTGAAATTCAATGATTCCTAAATAGTTGGTGAGCAAAGATGATTTGTTTTTGGTTTGCGAATAATACCATTACTGCATTTGAATTGAAGGAATAGAGCAATTAAAGAAAGTTTGCATCTTAAAAAAATATCATAACTTGATCTGAATCTAATTCAAAATTACTCTATTGCCTCTATATATCATGTATATCTTTTATGGTTAATGCAGCAATTTTTGTCCAGTATTTGTAAATAAAAATATGATGTAATTATCCTTTTTGCGTGTGAATTTCGTTGAACGAGGTGCCTGAATCAGGTATCATAAATGGCTCTTTGTATTTTAAGTGAATGCATGTTTGACACGTTATTTACATACTTATATGTCGCATAACTTTTAATTGTTTGGCAAATTTTAAAACTATACGTTTTATAACAAGTTCAGCTTGTTATGAAAAGAATAGGATACATTCAAGAGTATAAAAGGACGAAGCTGGATTATATTTTTTTTCAATATCAAGTGATTTCAAGTAAGTGAAGTTGATTTTTTAGAGTTTTATAAGCTAATAACTCCTTCAAAATACAATGAATGGAAATAAATTTGAGCCATATTTCGTTCAACGTAATGCTCTTAAAGGTAAAATCATTAATTTTCAATTATTGTCCGCTAGTTTAGTTCAAACATTATCATAGGAAGAGCAAATTTGATTGTCCCTACGCAAGAACTATCCGAGGAAAATATTTTTCTGAAGAAGGAACAGAAAATCGCTCTTAAGGATAACATCAAAAATTTCTTGTTGAACTCAACATTGCATGGTTTAAAATATATTGGTAATAGTGACCTTTCAAAAATAGAACGGTGAGGCATTTTAATAAAGTCTCAATTAATTTAAGTGGAATAAAATAGGACATTGTTATTTTGTAGATATCTATTTGGTGTATCATTTTGCTTAGCAATCGCTTTATCTGCGTACTATATAATTGAAGTATATGGCAAATGGTCGTCGACGCCAATTATTATTGCTACGAGTGCTAATCCGACGCAAGTTACTGAAATCCCATTTCCAGCTATCACAATTTGTAATATGAATCAGGCGAAGAAGAGCCGTGTTGAAAATCTGAAACCGTAAGTACAGTGCTGATGGGGTTTGTTCAAGTTGATATGTGTAATCAAGAATGGTTTAGTTGCTCAAGAATATGATTTTTCATACGTTGATTGTTTTTGATGATATTGTGTGTTTTTTATTAAACATAAACACTATCCAACAGAATTAATCCAACAACAAAATACATAATACTAAATTCAAATACACAAAACGATATAAAAGTAAATTAAATTAAGAGGGCGGTTTTTATTTAATCATACATTAGAATAAAAAGAAACGATCAAGAACCGCGATAGTGTTCATTGTGGAAAAATATCAATAAAGAGGGAATTGAAATAAAACTTCAATGTCACCGGTCGAATTATGCATTATTGAAAAATATGGAACGCTAAGAAGTCCAGCGTTCAAAAATCATTCTGTGTGATCACAAAACAGCCTCGAACACGCGTCACATCAGTATAGTCCAGCATTTACGTCGCCTCGGGCAACAAGACAAATTGCCGCCCCTTGAAATGAACATCAAATGATTTTATATAATATAAAAAATTTATTTAGAAAGAAATATGTAGCATAATCAACATTCAAATCGGACAAAACAGTAAATATTTAACAGTACTTATATCTAGTTACAAATTGTTAAACAGGCGCATTTTAAAGGCTAGTATAAAAATGTATGGCAATATACAATAGCACATACAAAACTTACATCCTATAAAAAACTAAACAAAACCAACTTCAACTACGTTAAAGTCACAAGAAACTATTATTTCCGTAAACTTTTTTGTTACCTTTTTTAATTTTATTTGATCAGCAATTTCAAACTCACTACTACAAACTAAGATGATTTTTCATGGCAGTGGAATGTAATTATTTAATTTTAATTTAGAGAAACTCCTTTCCCCACTTGCAGTATTCAGTAATATTTTTAAGGCCACACTAAGGTTTGAGGCAAAATTTAACATTGTTATAAACTTTAGTGCATTGTAGCCCAGTGAAATTTGATATAAAAAAGGCGAAACTTCGGAAAAATTAAAAGTCCCCATCGATCCGAGTGCTGCGTTACTTTTTATACGGGGTCAAAGGTCACCAAAAGTGATCTTTCCTAAATATCTCAGTAACGGTCACGTCTACGGAAAAACAATGTATGACGAATTTGTAGCTGAGAAGGTCATACGTTTCTTGTAACTATAACCGTAACTTTTTATAACTAACAGTATCCATTTTCTTAATGGCATGTTGATATCATCCGATTTTGATTACGACTTGGAATGTTTGTGAGTTTGTTTTTCTATGTTTAAGATGCCAATGAAAAAAACATGCAAGCAAACTTATCTACCACACTCCAGGGTAGATTGAAAAGTGTGCTCCGAAAATTGAACCCTCTTCTTTGCCATAAAATGATATCCCTGAACTTCCATCCCCAATCTTCAGGGATGAGCTAGTTGCCTACTCGTTGCCCACTGTTAAACAAGAGAACATCACTAGATTATCCTGTCAATTGCCTATTCTTGACATCCATACCGTCTTATCCCATGAACGATAAGGACAAGACCACGTAATTTCAGGTAAAAATTGGTTTCGAAGCTTTGACGCTATGCAGTCATCACAGGATTGGTAAAAAAAAAACTGATTATTCGGGGATAGTCTGCAGGGGGTTGAGCTCCTATAATGCCAAGAATGAGCGTTGAAAGAATTATGCCGTGATATTATCTTGCTTTTTCATACTTCTAACTTTTCGTAGAACACTTTTCCACCTTGCCTGGAGTGTGGTAGATATTTTCGTATATATGCTTTTTATGGGCCTTTTGAACATAGAAACACAAACTCGAAAAGATTCCAAGTCGTAATCGAAATCGGATAATATCAAAATGCCGTTGAGAAAGTGGATACTGTGAGTTACAAATGTTTAGATCAATATATCTCAAAACGGTTGTGGTTACAAGAATAATTTTACAATCTGTTTTGTTGAAAATTGTCTAAGCTACAAATTTGTCATACATTGTTCTTCTGTAGACGATACTGTTACTGAAATATTTAGGAAAGGACCCTTTTGGTGACTTTTGACCCCGTATAAAAAGTAACGCAGCACTCGGATCGATGGGGACTTTTGACATTTTGTTCAACACGCCAGTATCATGGTGCGCATCAAAATTCAGCTTTCCTTTAATTTTTCCGAATCACCATGTTAATTTTCCCCGGACTATTGCTCAGACTTTCTATTTTGCCCGAAAGCACAAGTACCGCAGAAATTTCCTCTGTTAATTTTACCATCAGTTAAACTACTATCCTAATTCATGCAGTGCTTTAATCCATTATTTCATTAGACATGATTTTCAAACCGTATATATAATATAAGAATTGAAAATATACAAGCATCCAAGGATGCTCCTGCCATATCATTAACAACTAGATTGAGAGAGTGGCTACTATGTGGAACGTAGAATGATCATGAATTTAAATTTTTGATTCTAGATAGCACTCCTGTTTTATCGCCCCTCATATTGGACCCGTTGTCATATCCCTGCGCTTTAATACGCAGCAAATTTCACCCCAAATCATAAAGTTCTCCAATTGTAGTTTTAAACATTTGTCTCCCTTTGGACTTTTCAACTAGAACGAAGCCCAAAAGGTTTCCATTAATTTTTATTTCAACCTCATTTGAATCAGATTTACTGATTGAAACATATCTGATAACAGTTCCACTTTACTAAAGTCAGGAGTGCAATCTGAAATTTCAAAATAGTATTGGACCCTTTTAATTTCATTGATAATATGGGATTTGACACTTTGGTGGAACAGTTCTATTATCTCGTATTGTATATTTGTTCAAAGATGATGGGCCTGCCTCTTTTTGTGCATTCTACGCACGTGTTCTTCCATAATGAATCAAATTCAGATAGTAGCTCAACTAATTTTAAAAAGTTACCGTTATTAAGCTCGAACAGCTTGCCGCTCCCCTTCGACATTTCACCTCTTTTTAATTTGGCCGATCAGCTGGTGTACTTACTTGATAGTGTATATGTTCTAATCAACATTTTTTGTCATTTAGTAAAATGTACCGCTTTTTTTTTATTTTTTTGAAACAGATTCAAAATTATGGATTGGTTATACTAATTTTAGCTTTTAGGTAAAAGCAGTAAATACGAAATATACATTGCATGTTATTTATCACCAAAGAAAATAATCCACAAGGATTTAACTTAGAAATATTTCGTCGCATTAACAAAAACCGCCCTTGAGATTTACCGCCCCGGACAAATGTCCGGGTTGTCCGCCTCTAGAGCGGGCACTAAACTCAGACTGCTGTTAAGTTTAACTTGCAGTGCTGTTCACCATATTCGTACCCTGCTCACAGATCACTACCTCATAGAGCGGCACGTGCAACGTTTGGACAGAGGTTTCAACAATTTCTGTTGAAGTTGTGGATCAAAGGATGAAGAGCGAACCATCTTCCATCTAATGTGCCAGTGCCCAGCTCTGGCGGGGAGAAGAATGACCTCACGTGCAGCACCATTCCTCTCAAGCCTGACTGATCTATCCTTCATTGACTTAAAGGGGATTGTACAGTCCATTAAAGAAATAGGATGGTTCCTAGAATACATTGGCTAAGGAAGAGTATAACCGTGGTATCATAACGAGATGCACAGCTCACCGGACTAAATGAGTAAATAATCGGACCAAAGCCTGCTCGGAAAACTTTTTATTGTTTTAAGATTTCATCGCAAACGACCGTAGGAGAGACCTTGCTTGCGTTGACCAGTACGTTGAGTGCCTAAATAGGTAAGATCAGCACACGTTTGGGTTCGATGGGAAAAATTGTTGGAAGAGGCTAGGAGTGGACTCTGGTTGCAGCGCCAATGATTTTGATGACAGTCACAGCGCATTAAACAAATATGCAAGCTACAATTGCATGATTTGATTTTGGGGAAATAGTTCCAAATATTCCTATATTAAGATTGCTTATTGCAGGAATGAAAAGTCGGAATAAAAGAGGATGCCAATATTTTTAAATTTTGGCCAACATTTTAGAAAAGCATGGATGTGATGAAGTAGGCTTACAGCTTACAATGACAAATATGACTTGTCGGTGAAAAAAGGTGAATAGTTCCATCAATGCAAACAAAATTTGCTTTGAGAATGCATTTATTGTCTTATTAGCTATTGTACCGCCGACGATAAAAATATAAGAAGTTTTTTACTTTTTTGACGTTGGAGAGTGATGTCCTCGTGCCTCAAGCAGATTCTCTGCCCATAAAAATGTGTAGTTTAACGTCGCCGATTCATCCTGTAGAACGTTGTATGGCCCTAATGGCTTTTAAGTTTCCTTGACCCAGGAAACCACTAGATCTGCTTGTTGAAGTTGTTCCCCTAAAGGAAGCTCACGGTAGCTGTAACTCAGAGTTTAACTGCAAATAAGTCTTTCCGATTGCTGGTAAGAGGAAATCCATAACAGAGCTAGCTAGACATTTTAGTGTTTAAATATTATTAAATTGGTATGGTGCGGCAGTTGAGATTGAATTTTGGAGCTGATATAATCCAAGAGAGGTGAAAATGAGCATAGCATTCTAATTGTTATAATCTTAGAACTTCTCCAGCAGATATCTGATAGTTATGTATGAAGTGAAGCTTTGTTGATTAATAATTATTATTCTCTGTCCTAAAGATGGGTTTCCCCTCCCATTAAGCATAATAATGCTATTGAAAACCTTGAAAGGACTGCTAGATGTTGCGCCTTTGAAGATCATGTTTTGTTTGTAGTCTTTGACACAGGGCAACTTGAACTAAGTCTGCACGGTTTGATCCATTTTGATCATTTTATTTCAGTTATACGAGTAATGACACCTACAATTAAATAATTTAATTTTGTTAATTACTGTAAAAAAATTTTTGATCACCGATAATATAAAACTAATCCATTCTTTCTAATAACAGTGGAACTTTTGATTACATGTTGCTTCAAAGCCTTTGCAATACTGACTCTGATGTAGAAAACGAATACAGTGGTAAAAGTGGAACATGGCAGTATTTCCGTCAGTTTATTCTCAATGTAACGAAACTAACGTAAGAAGCCCAAATCTCTATTCAAACAATTTTCATTTAAGGTATCTCAGCCATGTGATGAACTGTTGGTTTTTTGTCGTTACGGATCAGACACCTTCAAATGTAATCAGTTATTCGACCCGATATTAACAGACGAAGGACTTTGTTGTTCCTTTAATACTGTTCATCCTCATTTTATGTACATAAGTTACAAGTAAGTATAAGTGATAGGAGGTTTAACGGAATGATTCGAAAACACTTGCTTTATTATTTCAGCGAAAATGATAGTTTCGAAAATGTAACAGGCCAATATGGATATCAGCCTGTCGATTGGAGTCCAGAGACTGGTTATGCAGGGGACTTGACAAAACCATATTATCCACTACCTGGATTAGGTAGCAAGTGCTGGGCAATATGTTTCATGTAATATCTGTATTTTTGTATTTCTTCAGGTACGGGCAGTCATATGGGCTTGACAGTTTTGCTGAATGCATCATTAGAAGAATACTACTGTTCATCTTCTGTCAGCGCAGGTTTCAAGGTAATGCCAGTCTAGTTTTTATAGATTTTACAGTTTTTAACAATTTTAAAAGACTACATATTGGTATTTCATGATGCTTTCCTTTTCTACAACATCAGCAAATGTTATTTTAGCCAATATTTAAATTTTTAAAGTTATGGTAACTTGTTCAGTTTATGTAAACCGTTTCAACCTTGGTTCATCATTAATATTGATATATAATGATTAATATTTTTTACAATCAGGTCTTGTTACATAGTCCTGCTGAAACACCGAAAATCGCCGATTTCGGGCTGACCATTGCACCTGGTAAAGAAACCAGAATCAGCATACACCCCAGGATGTATGATGCATCGCCAAGTATTCGCCGAGTTAGTGCCAATCTGCGCAAGTGTCTCTTTTCCAGCGAAGTCAAGAATTCGTACTTTCGAACCTACTCGAGTTCCAATTGTGAACTGGAATGTGAATCACTTCAAATGGAAGCTCAATGTGGCTGTGTTTTGTATTATATGCCGCGTACATCTCAAGATTCGATTATATGCGGTCCGAAGGATATGCCATGCATTCAACAAAAGGTTTTAAACAATTCAAGTGCTGGTTTGGATAGACGTCTTTGCAAAGAATGCTTGCCGGCCTGCATATCGATTTTCTACGAGTCAAGTGTAACAAGCACGAATTTGTTGAAGAAAGATATGAGGACGGGTGGGAAATTCGGGGGTCGAAGTAAGAGATTATCAATGGTGAATGTGGAAAATGTGGCGATATTACATTTTTTCTACGTCAGAAGCACATTTCGGGCGAGTACGCGTGAAGAATTTTTGGGGTTTGTGGATTTTATAGGTAAGAATTCAGATTGTGCCAAAATTCTCAACATCCAAAATACAAAATCGCGGATGAGCATACTAATCATAATATGTATTCCAGCCAATAGTGGTGGTATTCTGGGCTTGTTTTTGGGATTCAGCATTTTATCTGTAATTGAACTTTTTTATTTCTTCTCATTGGCTCCTTATTTTGCAATGAAAAATGCTGAGGAAGTAGTTGAATCGAAAAAAAATAAACGACCATGGGTATATTTGAAGTAATCAATTAAAATATTTTTTTCACTATATATATATCGTAGATGGTATTTCCAAAGGCAAATAAGACAGCGCTTCCTGTCCTTGAACGCACAAAGGGTAGTTACGCCTCACGTCGACCCGTATTCCCAAGAAATAGGAACAAAGGTTTGCAAACAGCGGCTGAGATTAAAGCAGGAAAGAATATAAGTGCCTGGGGCTCGATTCCCTATTGCGAATGAAATATTTTTTCTTTTCCAGATATACTTTTTGATTCTTGTAAAAATAGCTTTGTATTATAGGTGAAAAATAAAACTAATTCAATGTTTTTACCTCAATTTATTTTAATTTTAGAAGACTTGATTTGACCTGAAGACACTTTTGAAATTTTTAATATTTTAAACTTATTACGATCCAATGCTATTAGGTAGGTTGAAGTGCCTGTCGATGGTCAGAGACTTGCTGACAGTCACACATAGGTACAAAAGAGGCTCATTGTAATGTCACATAACTTTTCTCTCTCCTAGTCACTAAAAAACCTTATGTTTCCTTCGATATACCGCAATAATCATGGATACCGTACAAGGTTCAGCAAGAGACTTAATAGCCTGGGCTAAAAATGGGGTACCTGAGAAAATACCAATACTGGCTCCAAATATTAGATTCCACAGAAGTCAGTGGACATCTTCTCCTTGAAGTACACTATAATGCCCTGGTAAACGGAGGGACAGCTTTAGATTCAGCTCAACCGAATATATATCACTCCTGACTTTATTGTTTAGCTTTGAGCCATCGGTGTATACTTGATAAGTTTACTGCAAATGAGTGAGAATTGTAAATTCCAAATCTAGTTGAACGTCCGGAGCCATGTAGTTAACGACCGTTAAAGCGAAAACTCTGAAAGGTTCTAGCATAGCCTAACGCTGTTCTATTTCATGCTGAAAAAGATTAGCAGATTGGTTTGCAAACACTCCACGCATTCACACTTACAGCCATGGCACTGGCGGGATTCGAACCCACAGGCCCCGTAGCACGCCGCTTTTCGGCCTGACACCTTAGCGAGCAGAGCTACCGGGCCCCCTACAATCCGCTGCAATAACTATGTCATCAATATCACCGAGATTGTAAAGCACAAGGACACTCATGGCATTCTTAACAAGAATATAGACCCGTGGTTTCTGCACGCTATTGGGTGTTATCATTGTAATGTTTGCATTTATTGGTACGTAGGGTATTATCAGCCCATGATTCTTGGATTAAGATTAGCTCTTCCTCTTTCCAAGACGAGCGGGAAAATTACGTGACTCACTAAAGATTCAAAACCGGGCAAAACTGAGGAAACAAGGTTAGAGTAAAAGTAGAAAAGGACGCTGGACTGCTAAGCTAATTGGTCTTAAAGAGTCTTGGGTTAGGAGTATCAATGGAGAGGCGCATTTCTACCTTTGTCAATTCTTGACATGGTATGGTTATTTCAGAAAATACCTGTACAGAATGGGTGAAAAAAGATGATTTTTTGGTACATTAAAACGGGTACAGCGTACTGCCGGCACTGTGTGACTGAGTTCAACGATGTTCAGCACATATTTTTTGTATGTAGTTGCTTCATGAATATGAGGCGCACCACTGAATCTACGTTCAATCTCTTGAGGAACCGGCATGCAGTTCCAACAAACATTGAGAAACTCCTACACATAAAGTAGGAGGAGGTTTGGCTTACCGACTCTTTAGGTGTGGTAGCTGTCCCTGGGCATCGATAGGGTCGAAGCGTTGTTTAGGTGTGTCTCGGCTCGAAACTTCGCAGCCTTGTAAATGGTATGTTTTTTAGTGAATTAAACCTCACATGCTTCGTAATCTAATAAGTCATGTGGTAAGCAGACTTATTGGCCATCTGCACTAGTGAAAAAAGAGTGTCTGCTCTAAAATGTTCTTTAAGGCTGTTAAGGCTGATTGCAGGCAAATTATGCCATTGTTTTCTAAATTTCCCGCTTAATTCAGGGGTAAATTATCTTGCATTCGGATAAATCTACTTCTATTTAAGCTTCATTAATATTATGAGAAGTTATGCTTACGTTAATATGTGTCGACGGAACTGACATACTTACATTGAAACTCCAAATTATTTTTAAGTAATTATATTCCGGACTTGACCTCAATGTGAATCAATCTTTTATTAAGTATGACAAATACGAATGATTTACCTATAGACTTGTAGATAAAAGTACTTCTTCCATTCTACTTCCATTCATGCGAATACAATAAACGCGCACTCAAGTCAAAGACCTCGTTGATGAGAAATGTGACAATAACGCAATATTGTGTAGTTTACGACGTTTTCCACTTTAGGTGTTACTTTAGTTTACGAGATTTCACATTTGCTGTCGGCAGTGTTATCTAAGGACGTGCAACTTATTTGCTAAAATTTTTCAGGCGCTACGAATTCCTAGAACTAGACCGGGGCCGCTATGCTACCCCATCGAAAAGAGGTGGTTCAGAAGAAGCCTCGGAAGAGTTTTCATAAAACTTGTAAGTACATAGGAAACTTCATGAATCTTGCAGGTGAATAGCTTGGTATTTCTTTTGATCAGTAATGAACTCCGACAAGAAAACAATCAAAAAGAATCTGGAAGAAAAATTTGACGTTGTGAGGCCCTCTATCTATGAGAATATTTTTGAGTTTACCAGGAATTCATCGCTGCATGGTTTGAAGTTTGTTGGCGATGATCGATTATCAACGTACGAAAGGTTCGCATTTGATTGTTGGTGCTATCAACCGTGAATTTGGTCTGCCATTTTCAGGGGATTCTTTTTCATATCCTTCACGATTGCGTTGCTTCTATCATCCAACTTCATTTACGACGTGTATCGTGGATATAATGCGACTCCGATTATCATTAGCATCAACCCACAATCAACGTATATTAACGAGATTCCGTTTCCGGCAATCACCATTTGCAATATGAATCAAGCGTTGGCCAGTAGAGCTAAGAGCTTCAGCAAGTAAGTGTTTTCCTCTATTTTTTTCAAACTATTGAAACATTGGAATGCAGCAAATCAGTGGAATACACGATGCTTCGAACGCTTTGTGGACGCAACCCTGACATCGGAGATAACAACGGCACAAAAGAATGGTCCGCATTCCAAAAGTTCATTGTGAACGTGGCGCAACCTTGCAATCAAATGTTGATCGCGTGCCGTTTCGGTTCGAATGTAATTAACTGTTCGGATTTGTTTCGCACCGTTATAACTGACGAAGGTGTTTGTTGTACATTCAACTTGCTCGATACGCAGTTTATGTTCAAAAGTGACATGTAGAAATTTCTTATTCTGAAGTGAAGGACAATTTGACTTGCGCACTATTTTTTAGGGCTATTGATCACCTTGGACCGTTCAATCCACCGAATATAACGGCAGTGAGATGGTCACCAGAGAGTGGCTATAAAAAACCTTTGCCTCCAATATTCTATCCCCGCCCTGCTTCAGGTTAAATGATTTACCAGTGCAGAAGTATTTTGACAATACATTCAAATTTCAGGTGTTGGCAAAGAGATGGGACTGAGTGTCGTCCTTGATGCTCAAGTAGCTGAATATTACTGTTCCACGACAAACGGAGCCGGGTTTAAAGTAATTTGAATACAATTGTTGTAAAATTGAACTTATAGGACAACATTTTGGCAGGCTCTCCTTCACAATCCAGCCGAAATTCCCGACATTGCGGAGTACGGATTCACCTTGCAAATCGGTCATGAAGTCGGTGTTGTAATCACACCACAAATAGACGATGCATCGTACATTTTGCGGAATTTGGAAAGAAAATATCGCCAATGCATATTCTCGAACGAAGCGCGGTTGCGATATTACTCTACCTATACCAGACGTAATTGTGAGATGGAGTGCGAAGCGAGGTTACATCAGGAACGTTGCAACTGCGTCCAATACTATATGCCTCATGTGTCAACGAACATCAGTGTCTGTAGCCTGTCGGATATGGATTGCTCGGACCAGGTTCAATTTCGAACACATGAAACAAGTGAAGAGATATTCCAGTGCAGCGAAGAGTGCGTTTCCGCTTGTTTCGAGTTGAAATTCACAACGGAAAAGTATTCTGCTCGACTAAGTCATAATCAGTTTCTAATCAGCGATGTGGCCATTCAACACATGACCGAGGACTATACGGCCGAAAACATTGTAAATGCCCATTTCTATTATGTCGAACGGGCTTTCAGGAGCCAGACAAAGCAGCAATTCATAGGCTTCACTGAATTCTTATGTATCGTGCCTTCTCAATACTTAAGTAATTGAATGGTGAAATTGAATAGGTTTTTCCACATTTCAGCAAACATTGGTGGCTTGTTGGGTTTGTTTCTTGGATTTAGTGTATTGTCAATTATGGAGATTCTTTATTACATTTTCATTCGCCCCTTTTTTGCGTTGAAGAGGTTCAGGAAAAGTCTAAAATATAAACAATTGACAGAAATAAGACAAGTCGTGAGTATAGTTTCATATATATGAAGCATATAATATTTTTACTCTAGGGTACACACACTATCCGTCAGGCTGAAAGGATTAATTATGAGGAAGGGTTTCGACCATATAAGCGTTCTTTGGGATTCAATGTCGCTCCTATTAAAATAACTACGAAATTCGAATACATTGAATAAAGTTCAGATGCATTATACAAAACTATTTTGAGCTATTTGGTTACAAGTTTGCTCAATTTTCTAGTGATACACTAAAGGCCACTAAACAAGCTAAATCAAATCAAAAGTTAATGTGTGTGCTATTTAAAATAATTAAACACTCAAACGATACTCTGTGTGGGGTTTTAAAGTAACTTATGTCTCAACGAATTAAATCATTCGAGTCAAATAAACTTAAACCATGTCAAACTTTCATAAATTTTTTTTTGTACTGAATCATGCCACATTGAATATTGTAGCGAATTTGAAAGAATAGGGGAGATAGGTAGAACACCTAAACTGAACCGAAGTGAAGTCAATTGCCTGCCAAGGAGGATGATGGCGAACCATCAAAGAGTCAATAAAAAAAAAGAAGTGTCTAGGGAGCAGGGTGCAGGCCCCTCATCCGCATTAGTGGAGCACCATTGAATCCAAACCCGACCGATGCTAGTGGGTCGCTTTGCTAGCTCTACGTGGCTGGAGTGGATCGTTACTGGATGGGGTGGATATGCTCCTAGAACAAGAAGACGCTACGTATACTTCATCCGTTGTGAAATTATACTAGCTGCAATCTGACAAGGGAAAGGGAAGGGGCTATTGTCTGTAAAGGACCAGACGTAGCTCTCAGGCAAGATCTGGCACGTCAGACCCAGCCGAGACGTGGCAAAGCATGTATGCTTGCATGTAAAGGAGGCTGAAAAAATCAAGAAATTAAAGGGGGACAAAACGTGCCTCCATTTATCAGGCCTGAGGTGAGGCGGACCACTTTAGGCCCTTGTTGATGTTGGAGCCAAGACCACAAATGTTGGCGGGGTCACTCCGTCCACTAACTTCGGCCTGAAAAAAAGAAAAAGTGCCCGAAGTCCCTGTTTTATAAGTAGAACAAGGATCACTCAATTAAATAAAGACCTGCCAGGTTATCAGAAATCCTGTCAAGGAGGAGGTTCTCACGAACTTTCGCCCAATGAGAAGGCTGGAGGTTTATGTTATTAGCAATTCACCATTATTATAGTTTTTTTCAATTATCTAGAGCTCTACACATTGCATATGCAAATGAAATTAGTTCTTCACTCACAATTTAATTAAACGAATTATTTCGCATTAGTAGCGTTTTATTTACACAAATTATACAATTTATGTATGTAAGTATAACAAATATTTTTCAAAAGATTTTTTATAAGTAACGTTTTTGTTTATATTATTATAACGAAATAACAAAAAAAGCAAAGGGCTAATTAAACAGACTTCACATCAAATTAGAGGTATATGTTAATAAATTGATGTAAATAATACGAACTTTATTGCCATTGCGATAGTTTTGATAATCCTTTTAAACGTCGGGGTGCGAGAAGGCAAACCCTATCATATAATCTTGATATAATATGCGTATTTCAATCCCTTTAAGAAAAATACTATTTTTATCTCACAATACCTGAAATACTACAAATGGAGGCCTAAGGGTTTTAACATAACTAAAACGCATACCAAAATCTGTTCGAAAACACGTTGGGAATAGCAAATTGAGAAGCAGAACTAATAAACTTCATGCGATGTTGACTATGTGTTCATGTTTTCGTTTCGCTGACGGAAAGGAAAATCTTAGCGGGATAAGAATACGAGAATTTAAGAAAACTGGTACAAGAGTCTCAAAAGCATCGAATTAACGAAAATTAACCTTCGATCACAATTAACCTAACCTTAATTAACCTTCGATCACATTTTTGACTCGCATTCAGTTGCCTATACGCTGCTCTCAAAGATAGTTAAAAATTGGGCTAATATGAATAATCCAAATAAAAAGCTCCACTTCAACTGCACCTTAAAAAGAAACAATTGTGTGTGGGTTTGGGTGCATTACACGGACTTTCTACGCTTAATTGCATCGTATAGTCTGTATTCACCACTATATGCAAACGATAAGAGATTATGGCCTCGGCTCAACAATTTCTCAGCCCCCTATATCGAAAACAATTTATCGTACATAAATTTAAATGTAAAATCAATCGTTAACAAGATATTTAAGAAAAACTGATTTTCGTGACCTTTGACCTTGAATAACTTATTGCGCACAAGACTTGTAATGGACTTACCACATTATCTTCTTCATCTCACTACAAATATATTTCATCATCACCATGGAACAATAGCCCGACGTCGGGCCTTGGCCGCCTGGATCGATCTCCTCCAATTGTCTCAGTCACGTGACCGCGTCCTCCAGTCTAGGAACCCCAATAGTTGCTCGGCGTCTCCATACACTGAGCTCTCCCAACGACCTCTTGGTCTTCTTCTTAGCCTCGCTCAGTCTTGCGTTCATCACACGTTTTGGCATGCGATCGTCATTCATGCGTTGCACGTGCCCAGGCCACTGTAACCGTTGTAATTTAACGATCTTGGAGACTTCCAGCTCATCGTAAAGTTCGTACAGCTCATTGTTGTACCGGATGTGCCATCCATCTCGGTCGCGAATAGCCCCGAAAATCCGCCGTATAACTTTCCGTTCGAAGGTGTCGATCATATTTTCGGAGGCTTGGGTCAGGGTCCATGTTTCGCTACCATAGCACAGCACAGGTCTTATGATAGTTTTATAAACGTGGAGCTTAGTCTTTCTGTGCACATATTTCGATTTCATAATGAGGAGGACCGAGAAGAATGTCTTATTTGCTAGTTGTATCCGTCGCTTGATTTCGTCAGTTTCGTTGGCGTCACTCGATAGATTGCTACCCAGGTAAACGAAGTTGTCCACGAATTTTATGCAAAGGTCCCCTACGTTGATGGTCGTGTGCGCTGGCATCCTTGTCATAGATTGCATCATAACTTTCGTTTTGTCCTCGTTGATTCGTAGTCCAACTTCCTTTGCTGCGGTGTCAAGTCTAAGCAGAAGTTCTTCTGCATCGGTCAGTTTTCGAGCCATGATGTTAATGTCATCCGCGTACGCTGCCAATTGTGTCGACTTAAAAAGTAGCGTGCCGCTGGTGTTCAGGTTCATTGCCCGAATAGCGAACTCAAGTGCCTGGTTGAAGAGCGTGGGCACTATTCCATCATCCTGCTTCAGGCCACCCAGAGTTTCAAAAGGATCCATCAATCTGTTCTGGATCCGGACTTGCGAGGCGGAGTTGGTCATCGTCATCTTTATAAGTCTCAATAATTTGGCCGATATACCAAATTGCAGCATGTCGTGAAGTCTCTAAATATTTCTCATCTTTCGTGAGCACAAACCAGGTTTTTCTCCGCAGCTGACTGGATCCAGGCTCCACACAAGCCCAAGCGCTCTCCTTCGACCCAAAATCTAGACTCATCACGTCGAAAATCCTCTCGACTTTACGGTATTCGGAGAAGATGCTTGTTGAAAATTGACACTTGTATTATATTTTTAAATCAACAATAGTTTTTAAGAACGGAAACATTAATGACGTATGACGATTTCTTCGTTTTTTTTATCTCCTTTGCTTTGATTTGTGGGATTGTTGGCAAAGATTTGGATGTTATGCTAAAACTCTAAAATGAATTAGCAAGTAGTCTTCTACCAGATAATGAAAAGCTGCCCAATGCGCAGAAGTCATTCTGCAACTGAGAGTAGTCATCCGCTGAGTTGATCACCCTAAATATTTTCAGGTTGTCAGCATGAAAAGGGGAACTGAAGAGAGAGGGAAGATCGTGTCGTGTATGATCAATAGGAAAATCAGAGGGCCGCAAATCGGGCTTTGTGGAACACCAGACGTTTCGTAAAAAGGAGATGAAGAACAAGAGTTAATAGTAAGAAAGCATGGACGGTTATATAGTTAGACGGAAATTAGGATCTCAGAGAGGATATATTTCACCCCGGGGCCTTCCAAATCGATAGCGAAACAACACTATCAATGGACGATATTGAATTGCATACAGTTGATTTACATCTCTTGAATCCAGGTTGGCCAGAAAGTTTAATATAAACGACTCTTACTGAAACAGGGTAAAATAGATATAGGTCGAAAACTGAAAATGCAAGATGTATCTCCCTCTTCAAGGATGGGAAGAATATCAGCGGATTTATAAATAGAAGGGAGTATATTGGATGAAGTACTAAGGCAAAAAAAAGTTGCTCAAGGAACAAACAGGAGTGAAGGGAATGATTTCGCAAAGGTATTCGATGACCCAATGTTCTTTTTGTGGCTGTGTTTTTGTTTTTAGGGGTGGTTTTTGTTTGTTTGTTTGTTTATCTTCAGTATGTTGTCTTGTGTATTTTTGTACGTATTTCTTAGTTATTCTTCAATTTTTGATACCTCTGATGATTCGTCCTCTAGTGGTAGCAGGGGTAAACACTTGAAGAAAAATACTCAAAACCATACAGAAACTATATTAGAAGACAACACGATGATGATAAGCAAGTAAACAAACAAAAAACACCTTCAAAATCAAACAGGCAGCCACAAAAATACACGATCGGTAAAACTATCTAACGGCTATAGGGGGCATTTAGTCGAGTTTAGCCCTTTTTTCTTCCACTGTTCTCACACACCTGCCAATAACTGGCATCTCATTGCCTCGCCAAATGTGCTCACGGCAAATAATTACAGAGGTTCGCTAACTGAGCCTTAATGCCATGTCGCATAGTACAGTTTAGTACAAAAGTTCACATTTGAATAATTTTCGGTAATCCACTATTTGAATGTGGATATTGAGTATTTTTCTTGGCAGCAACATTTACTGGCAATTCTCTCGCATATTATAAGCCATGCCATTTCATTATACATTATTTAATAAAGGATAATATAGATAGTTGAATTGATCACCTTCGGCTTTGGCAGCTTGACACGTCAGGAAATGTTGTTAATTATTCAGACAAAAATCAGACGGAATATTTTTGCACCTTAATACATCATTTTGTTTTATTATTATATAGTTTTGTTATATAATAAAGACCATATATTTTTTTATTTATTTTTAATTGTTCTTAATAACTTTCACACACGATAATATCCTTAAAAATTCAAATGCTTGGACTTTGTAACTAAATAATTGAAAATTTCAATGGCTGTTATTCATAGTAAGGCAGTTGCTCTAGAGGACTAACCTCTGGAACGTCAACGAATCCATAGCTTGTCCTAAATCTTCCACCAAATAATCGCTGTGAATAAAGAGGCAAAGGTAGCGAAGAAAACGATTCTGGTTGAAATACCTGTAAATTTATTTCATTTAACAAAGAAAATTTAACAAATTTTAGCAAAAAAAAAAAACCTGCAAAATCAGACAGATTTCACCCAACTTACCTTAATTTCAGTAGTAACTTTGACCTTTCGGCTAAAAGATTTTGTAGTTTTGATTATATAGTTAGAAATAATTGATTCCGGAACGAGAAAAGTAAAATAGACCAACTCTATCAAAGAAATCATGCTAAAGCCTAGAAACAGGCCCAGAATACCGCCACTATTCGCTACAACATTTAAAATGATAGCAATTGCTTACACAACACCGTTCTGTGCGACACGCTTACCTAGAAAACTAGGAAACCCTAGAGATTCCTCTTTAATCCTTGCTCGAAACGCGTTTCTTTCATAGAAAAAGTGCATCACAGACAATTCACTGACATTAAACTCATCCAACGAATAATTCTCGTGTAAAGCAAAGTCCTTTGCCGTCATCATTGTAGTACTCATAACTGGGAAATATTGCAAAGACACACATGCTGGAACGCATCGAGCACAGGTGGTATTTTTGCTTAATAGCGAAACCGCTTCAAATTGCACTCTACGAACGCATGCAAAGTCCTTGACGCCACAAACTGCTGTCTTATGCGAAGTACGCGGTAAGTAGTAGGTGACACAGCCACATTCCCGAGCTAGACGTATCGATTCACATTCCATTTCACAGTTGGCTTTCGTGTAGGTTTTATAAAATCTCAATTGAGCTTCTTCGTTAAAAAGACAATTTCGATTTTTCGATTCGATTCGGCGAGCACTTAATGCTGCGTTATCTAGAAGAGGCTCGATGACAACTTGAGTTTCAAAGCCCGCTGACATAAGGTAGCCATAGTTTGATATTTTCGGCATTTCAGCCGGACTGTGCAAAAGCATCTAATTGATGAGGATGAGAGTAATAAGACATATTGTTGCCTCTTTTATTGACCAGGAAACCGATATGACACAAATTTACCTTAAAGCCTGTTCCTCGCATCGAGGAACAAAAATATTCGTCTCTCGATACGTTCATGACAACACTCAAGCCCATATTCATCCCAGTGCCTAAAGCATTTAAGTGATTATTTCTAAAAATATTCTGCAGAGGATTTCCAGGCTATTGTATTCCCTTACCTACAGCTTTTCTTGGATAATAATCGTTCGGCAAAGTCTCCTGATAGCCATCTTCTGGAGTCCATTTAACAGGATGAGCTGCCTCTGAGTTATTTCCGAACAAAATTCCATAGCGGCTAATAGCTAATCTATTAATATAACATAAATGAGTACAGTGAAAGCAACAATTACCCGTGTTCAGTGAGAATTAAGTCCGGATGAAGATTGTTGAAGGTGCAACAAAGTCCTTCATCAGTCAAAATGGGTTCGAAAAATGAAGTACAGTTTTTCACAACTGATCCAAAGCGACACTTCAACATCATTTCATGGCATGGTTGCGAGACCTAAATTGGGAACACGGTGTTCCATTGATTTATTCAATTGAGATTTGAAGAAATTTTTGAAACAGGATTATAACGGTTGCATACCTGTAGAATGAATTTTCTAAATTCCTTCCATCTATCGGTTTTAATTGTCACATTAGTTGATGCATTTTGCTTAATTTTGCACAACGTCTGCAAATTTACATAATCTTTGGTTCCACTGTAAATAAATTCCACAAAAAATCACTTGTAAAGCTACCAAACATTTGGCAGACTCGCATCAAAAAAAAAAAAAACAAACTTCCCACGGTTTGATATTCTCCACATGACTTCGTTTGGCCAGATTCAAATTACAGATAGTTATTGCCGGAAACGGTATGCTTGCAATGGAGGTTGGTGCTGCGCTTGTTGTTACAATTATTGGCGTGGAGCGCCATTTTGTGTATATAATAGAAATGTAGTAACATGATGTTAAAATCGATAAAATGAAGGCCAATAGAAAAAATAGCCTAAACGAGCAAATCTATAGAAAATCTGCCGGATTTTTGCAGCTGAAAATTGTCAAACCTCTCGAATTCACTTAGGCTCGTGTCTCCAATGAATTTTAAACCATGCAAAGATGTACTTCGTAGATATCGTAATATTGTATTTTTCACAATTGAACAATCACATTTAGTCACATTTCGATGGGATTCGTTGGTTTCTATGAAATATATGAAAATATTTATCAAACTTTTGCAAACACTTGAGGAATATTACCTTCACATTTGGCTTCTGTTCGTTTTCGGAATAATTTCTCTACCATTTTTGAAGAAAACTTACGAAAACTCTCAGTGATTAGAGTTATAAGGCAAAGTTTAACTCAGTCAGTAGCTTATATAGTACTTAGGTCTTCGAAATGGATGTTAGAACTCCTCCTTTTAGCAGTTATTTAAATGAACACACTAGGCACGTGGTTAAAATTTGTTGACACTTAATTACACGAGTAGCCATGAAGCTTGCGGCTCCTAGCGTGACAAAATCATATCAGGAGTTTTTTTCCGGTTGCCTATAATCACTGTTCATTATCATATTGCAAAGCTATTATCAGCAAAACTATCATAACCGTTCTGACATAGTCTATGTGCTCTTGAATTTACAGAAAAGAACTCGCGTCGCACTGAAAAATAGTGCAAACTTTGGACAGTTGCTGTGAAAAGATGGAACATTTGAATAAAAAGAAAACGATAGTGGATAGGAACCGCTAAAATCACTGATTTGCGAAGAAATTTGGAGAAGTTGTGCAAATTTTCAGTACATATTCTATAACGTCTGCTCCTTTTAACACACGTGCGCCCCTATTCAACCAATCTGTTTCGAAGGTCATGGACCACTTTAAAACTCATAGCGTAGAATCGTTCTCAGGGTTATCAATCGCAAGAATTTCAAAACTTAGGAACGTCTAGCACCTGCTAGTTACATTCATAAGCGTATGCTTATCTTACAAAACTTTGAAAGCAGCATCTCTTATAATATCAATGATGAAAGCTTTTAGTGCTGGCAACACTTTAAAGTAAAGTATACCACAGCTGCTTCACGTCAAAATCATCTAATCCTGTGAATTTCGTTTTAATCCGATGATTTCATCGAAAGTTATAGGGACAGAAAGATGTGTGGGGCTGCCATCCGGAAAATTTGCAAAACTTGTAAAATTTAAACATTGGTTGCTTATTTTCGTTGCAGATATATACCATAACTATTTTGGAAGTTATCAGGGCAAAAATAAATCTAAGATTACCACTCGCCAAACTTTTCAAATTTTCGAAATTCAAATATTTATTATTCATGGTCACTCCAAAATTTAATGATAACATCCCTAAGTAAGAAATGACAAAAAATTACAAAAACTACAATAGCTGGCAGCCATATTACGATTTTTCAACAAAATTCATTAAAAATTTGGCCTACATCTTAGGTTCATTTGCGTTTTGATTTCATTACTACATCGGAAGTTATAATTGCAAAAAGCTTTTATTTTGCTGAGTGATTTTTTTTTGAAAATGAAAGAGAAAAATCGAAACTAGAGGCCTAAATATTAGGGGCGCAGTCGTATGTCTGCAGCAATAGGTAAAATATCTAGGAATCTACCTAGATAAGAAACTCACCTGGGACAATACACTGAATGCCGTCAAGGCACTTGGACACAATTGAGGATTATCTCCAAGGCAGGCACTAAGCTGCCCTGGTAAGCATATACGTTCTATCTACATTTTATTACTTTCGAGGCATTCAATGATTTGTGGTTCGATTTATGTATACTGTGGATATATGGAGAGTACATTTTTCAATATTGATTTTAACAGTCTACCACAAAAGATATGTTTTTCAAATTTTGTAGAATGATGTAATAGAGTATGTAGTTTTTGAATCGAATAGAATTTGAATGTTAACTCAAAAATGAAACAAATGCAGGTAGAGCGTTTATGCTTAGCAGGGTAGTATGGGCATACAAACTAGTGGTGAGACCTATCATCCTTTATGGAGCTGTCGTGTGGAGGAAGAAAACCAGACAAAAAACTGCTGCTAATAGGCTCAACAAGCTTCAAAGAATGATCTGCCTGCTGATTACAGGAGCAATGAGCTCCACCCAACAGCAGGAATGGAGGCCTTTCTAAACTTAGAATCGTGACACCTCAAAATTCAGGAAAAAACAACGAAACAGGCTATTAACCTACAACAGGCCTACAGGTACAAATCATAAAAGAAATGTTGAACTTTAGCGATCAAATAAGACCAAGGAGGAAAAGGTTCAATGCCACAATTCCATCATCGAACAAATGAGCGGATGGCCCACCTCCTCTGATATTCCAAAGGTGGCCACCATCTATTAAGCAGAACTATTTGCCATACTTAGACCCATACCTATAGTAAAGATAAGCAACACTGAAAGGATCATTATTAAGATCCTATCAGTAGCCAAGCGATTCTCGAGAATATCAATCTCGATCACATAAATTCAGCTATACTCTTAGAGGTAAGAGAGGCCCTAAATAAAATAGGAGCATACATACGCCTCGAGTTTATATGGATTGCGGACTATGAGGGTTGCCAAGGAAATGAGGAAGCTGATACTAAGGCCAAAGAAGTGGAAAGAATCCCTTTCACAGGTTCTACTCCGTTCTGGGGCTTCAAAATGACAGACACGGACGAGGTAATTAAAAGATACAGTAATAAAAATATTGAAAGCTACTGGCTTAATTTTGAGGGGTTGGAACACTCAAAAAAATACCGTGGCTTTCGCAGCATAAGAGCAAAACAAGCAGTGGTTCTCTGCAAAAGTGGCATAAGAGCCCCACGTAAAGCATTGACAAGTCAACTTTCTTGCGAAAAGTACCTTCACAGAATAGAACTGTTGCAGATACTGTGGGGAAACGGCCGAGTATGTAGAACATCTTCTCGCACACCGTATAACACCTAAAAAATTGCGGTGCTAGGGGTCTTCCGAGCCCACTCCATGCAGTCAATCATTTGTATATATATACAAATATATATATATATATATATATATATATATATATATATATATATATATATTTACATATATATATATATATATATATATATATTTACATATATATATATATATATATATATATATATATATATATATATATATATATATATATATATATATATATATATATATATATATATATATAGTTACTCCAAAAAGTAATCGCACACTTGTTAGTTTCTGAAAAAAAACGTGAAAAACTCACATTATTAAATATGCAATTGGAGATATTGCATCACATATTTATTGACCACAGTATTATGCAACTATTATAACAAAAACATGTCATTTAAAAAAAAAGTAAGAACTATCCCCTGTTTTATCAAGTTTTTCGTAGAAACATAAGAGTGTGCAAATACTTATTTTGCACACTCTTATGTTTCTACGAAAAACTTGATAATAACGGCAGTTTAAGTAACGGGAACTAGTTAGTGGCGTTTTGTAAAGCCAATTGTAGAGCGACAGATATCAAGCTGTATTTTTGAGTTGAAAAAAGTTAAATAAAAATCAGTGCTATCGAAATGGGTCGTGAACAAGCGGAAACAACTGAAGAGGAGCAAAAAATATCAATAAATATGCTGAAGCAAATCGCTGCGGAAAACTGGATCTTTGGTAAATCGGGCGTGGTCAACTGTAAAAGAAGTGATCGATAGATTCGCTGAGAGAAAAGTCATCGAAAATGTTTGAAGACCTAGAAAGCTTAAGAAAAGGGAAAGATTTGTTATTTTTTGAAAAATTAAGAAAAATCCTATGATAAGTGCTCCAAAAATCATTGGCCAAGTGGACGAAGAAATGGGTGAAAGGGTATCGCCAGGTACAATAAAAAATGTTCATTATGAAGCAGAATTTCATGGAAGAAAACCGCTTATCAATAAGGCGAATAAAAAGCAGCATCTGACCTTTGCGAAACAATATATCATACACTGAAAGAAAAATCTTGGTATAATCAACCATTTTCCTTAGTTGTTTTTGCGTCAACTACGGGCTATGGTTAAAACAACCATAAAAAAATAGTTGATTACTTTTATGCACCATGACGCGTGGTTTATAAACAACGTCCGTGGTGCAAAAAAGTACTGGTTCAGGCGGTAACGATGTATTGGTATATTTTTCTCTAAATGCTTGTATCATTAGAGGAGCATTAATAAGCCATAAACCATAGCAACATAATCCATCCAAGCCTTAAATAGAAACAGGACGTGAGACGTGAAATTGAGTTCATATGCATAGCTGCAAGCTGCAGCATCTATGAAAACAATTGAAATTGCTAAACAATTTCTGGCATTGGGACAATCGTAATCGTTTTCGGGACTCCCTGTTTTATAACAGTGATCTGCAAACAGAAGACTTATATTTTGTGGTTTCCGGGGGTAGGTTTTTGTGCTAGTGAAGTGGTGAGGAATTTTGAAATAGATGACCTAAAACTATTTCCTTAGCATGATAGATGGACGTTTGAGCTTTGCCTTTAGTGGCTTGTGGCTCGAAATTCTAACCTTTTTGAAATTTCTCAAATACAGAATATGTTTGTAGCTAAGCTCATCTACTTAGTTACTTTAGCTGTTTTAAGGAAAAGAGGGAGATCGAGTTGGTTCGTGTCCGGAATTAAGGTGTCTTAGAAGAGAAATGTGGGATATAAAAGATAATTGGTTTTGATCAAGTTAAACAAAACAAACAAGTTCACTTGGGAACTTTAATTGTTGTTAGCAAAAGCTCATTTACCTATGAGCTATTCCTAAGATGAGGTTCTGATCGTTAAGATCCAGGTCTAGGATGGAGCGATTGGATGATAGGATTGGGGTGATCTATGGCACGTCGAATAGAGTTGTTTTTGAGATGAACCAAGTAAGAGGCAAGAGGTGCTATTTTTGATTGGTGGTATAGCTCACTATTCCTGTAGTAGTGGCCATTGGCCTTAAAGTACAGTGACGTGATGTTTCGGAGGATGCGGCGTTCAAATTTTGATAGTTTCTCAAGTACGTAAGGAGGAGCGGAGGACCAGATAGGGGCACCGTAAGTAAGTATAGGTCTAATCAGTTGTTTATAGGCGATTGTTTTTGCTCGAGTTGAGATAATGGAGTTCGGCTTGAAGATACAGCCTATGTGGTGGTATGCGCCGGCTGCCCTGTTGAGGCTTGTCTGAACGTGTTGACTACAGCTCCAGCGAGGGTCGAGCTTTATGCCAAGGTATTTAACTGTTTTCGAAGGGGTGATTGACTGCCCATTAATAACAATTTTGGAATTTTTGATTGCTTTTATTCTTCTCTTGAAATCGGCATGGGTGCCTCTGAAAAATATCAGTTCGCTTTTGTTGGCATTTATGTTCAAGCCCCATTTTGAGTAATATGCCACGAGCTGGTTAGCGTACCTTTGTAACACCGCTGTTACGAAGTTCGGGTTATGTTGAGAATTCCAGAAGAGGAGATCATCTGCGTAAAGATTGACAGAAACACCTATGGGAGAATTATTTGAAATTCCTGGGATATCTGCTGTGAAAATGTTGAATAAGATAGGTCCGAGAACGGAGCCCTGAGGTACACCTGAGTCGATTGGAAATTCATCCGAAAGAGCCCCATTAAAGGTCACGAAAGCCTTCCTGCCACAAAGAAAGTTATCAACAATTTTAATTAACCATGTTGGGAAGCCAAAATTGATCATCTTGTATAGGAGTCCTTCAATCCAAACGGAGTCGAAGGCCTTCTGCAAATCAATGAGACAGGCACCCAAAACCCTTTTGTTTTGGATACTTTCCTCAACGGCACTTTTTAGAACCATAAGTGCATCCACTGTGGAGTGTTTGGCTTTGAAGCCGAATTGTCTACTGGGTATGATGTTATTCTCTTCAATGGAGTGGTTTAGATGTATTTTAATGATCCTCTCGAGTAGTTTTCCCAAATTTGAGAGGAGAGAAATTGGACGAGTGTTAAGGACATCACAAGATCCTGACGCTTTTGGGATTGGAAATATTTTCGCACGTTTCCACGTAGTGGGAAAATATCCAATATTAATACAAGAGTTGAATAGGACGGAGAGGTGATCAAAGAAGCAGGTAGGGAGCCTTTTCAAGATGAAATTGGAAATTTTATCTTCTCCGGAAGATTTTTTAGAGGAGAGGGTCGACACCAGGGTAATAAGGGTTTCTTTATCTACAAAGGAACCATGGCCTTGGGAATTTGTGGAAGGATTTGCTGGACTGAACCTAGAAAGGGTAAACGATTGGTTTTCTTGCCGAAAGTTAGAGATAGAAGTCTTGACGACTGAAGCAAAGTTGGGATCAGAGCTATGTTTCTCACCACGGTAGATGAGAGAAAAGGCATCAGCAATAGCGTCAGCAGTGGCTCTATCATCAGGGAGTGGGCTGCCATTAGAAGTGAAATTACATTTAAGTCTCTTTCGACCTGTGATTTTATTAATTTCCTGGAACATGTCTTTACCAGGTACTATTTTTTGGAGACGTTCTTCGAATTTTCCGTTAAGATGGGATTTGGTTTTGGCCATGATTAAAATGTTTAGGTATTTAATTAGGGCAGAGGTATACTTGTATTGGTTATTTTCCGTATTTAGATGTCTGTGGTAGATTCTGGTAAGACGACGTCTTAATGTTTTCCGCCGATTATGGAGCTGAATGATATCTTGTGGTAAGTCACGGAAGGCAAAGTTTGTTGATTTTTTTGGGATAGCTAAACTATCAATGACCGAGGAGGTGATATGGTTGAGCTTTTCAAGAGCCTCGTCAATTTCTTGTGAGCAAAGATTTCGGGAGCAGTCAAGACCAAGGTTTTGAATTTGAGTTGCAACGTTTGTTGCGAATCGGTCCCAGTTGATTTTATTATAGGGGATGAAATACTCGGGGTCAACGGTTAGAAAGTCTAGGCCATGTTTCCTTTTGATGCATAACTGGATCAACTGATGATCAGATTCAGCATCATGGACTTGGCATTCGTAACTGCCAAATTGTGGGAGAGAGCTAACCAGACTTGGGGACACAAGGAAGAAGTCAATTATTGATGAAGATCGACGAAAGGTTGGTTCCCGCGGAAAGATGGGCTTGATGAGGCTTGGGGTCTGTGTAAGCCATTTCCCTATTGCCTCGCCGTATGGGTTGTTGGTGCTATTGCCCCATGATTGTGATCTGGCATTAAAGTCACCCCCGAGGATGACCAGCCCTAGTGAGGATGCAGTTGCCAGAATGCAGTCCAGGTCCTGAATCAGCATTGAACCACTGTTGTGATGGTGGACATAGATACCTACGAACACTATGTGGTCATTCCCCAGCTGAAGGCTGATGCAGATAACTTCCATGGTTGTGAGTCCTGGAATCAGATGCCGTTGAGTTTTGAACCGTTCTTTTACTAAAAGTGCGGTTCCCAAATTAGAGGAATTCAGATCCTCAGACATGTCCTCTCGAACGATTTTGTACCCATCCATGGCTACACGGTGGCGGGGTTTCAGCTTGGTTTCAGAGAGGAAAAGTATATCAGGATTCTCATTGTTCAGGAATTCCTGGACGAAGTTCCTTTTATAGATAGGAGCTAAGGTAACAATATTCAAAGCTGCGAATTTAAGAGGACGCATTACCGGCTAGGCGAAGGGCAAGTGAAATAAAGGCATCTCGTTTCTCTGATTGAGAAGAAAGTTTACCAAATGTTGGGATGAAATCCTTGATTTGGTTTATCAACGCGAAGAGATTACATCCAAAGAGATTTTGGCATTCACCAAAGACTACTGAGTCGATGGTTGGCTGTGATTTGTTTTTAGCCGTACTAGTTGTTTGAGTAGAAGGAGCAGAGGGTTTTCTGGAGGTTATATTTTTATTTTCTGCCGCAAAGTGGCTGGCATAGGAAACACCAGGTCGGACAGTATTTTGAATGGCCGCAGCCACAAAGTCTTTTTTGCGAGCTTGTTTAATTACTTTCGCTGCTTTGGTAGCATTGCGACGCTCTTCGATTTTCTTAGCCTCAGGACAGCCTCTGTAGCTTGCTGGGTGGCCAGTTGTTTTACAATTTACGCAGTAGACTGCATTTGAGCCCTTTGGTACATCGCACTCCTTAGTTGCGTGTATTTTATCGCACTTGACACAGCGTGTGCCAAGGCCGCAGTTAGACGCAGTGTGTCCAAAACGTTGGCAGTTGAAACACTGCATGATGTTCTTTTTTTCTAAGCGGTCCCACTGAATCCGCTGGTGCAACAAAAATTTGATGCTTAGGACTACCTTCGCATCTACTCCAGGTGCGAGCTGGACTAAAAAGATTCCTAGTTTTTTAGCTTCTTTCCGTGAGTGGACAGTAGAAAACCGCTTCACGTTAGAAACCTGTGCTCCTAGGAGCCGTGTCAGCTCAGCGGAGACATCTTCCTCGTCGTAGGAAGTGTGCACTCCCTTTAGGAGGATAGTTGTCCTCTTAATGCTTTGTGGTGTGTACGTAAAACAAGGTATGGATTTGGTTTTTAGAATTTCAAAGAGCCGCTGGTGCGACTCAAGGCTCCCAGGGAAGAGAGTCGTTTTATTGAGGTTGGTAACCCTCGCCTCAAATTCAGGAATTTTTTCCCTGTTGCTTACGCAAATCGCTTCAAGATTTTTCCTGAAGCCTTTAAGTTCCAATTTTTGACACACAATGGGGGGGATCCTCCCACTTTTATCCTTGGTGACTTGGCCTTGAGGAGTCGAAACCTTTCTTCTTTCAGGATTCGGGACCATTCGACGTGGAGTTGGAAGAGTAGGCTGAGGGGCAGCAGAGCTAGCCCTTTTGACTACGTCAGCCAGTTCCGGAAAGCTGACTGATGTGTCATCGGTGCCTTTTTTAGGCTTTGGGCCAAAAGGCGATAGGGGAGGTGAAGTGGGGCTTACCCTTTTCCTTCCACCAGGAATAGAAGTTGGTACTTTAAAAGGGCACTCAACTAGCTCTTCGGTGACCTTTGCTCCCAGGTCGCTATTATTATGGACATCGCCTGTGTCCATTTTTTCTTCGTTCTCGCTTTCCTCGATCGTGGTTTCTCCCACGTCCGTTTCGAGGTCCGCCGCAAGATCTTCCGTCTCATCATCACCAGTTAGTTTACCGGCACATAAAGAAAGTTTGCATTGTTCGAGAAGTTCCAGAAGGAAATCTTCTCGGACATCCGCGTTAAACTTTTTGCAGAGCTTTCCCAGCCTCTGCTTAGTTTTCTTTGCGAAATAATCGCGTTCCTTTTCCAATTCGGTGGTGTCCGTCCCACCGTCCGTCATCGCGGTCAGTTGCACTCTTGTTTGTAAATTTTATTTTAAATTAATGAATAAATGAATAAAAGAAGAGTCAAAATCCTCCCGCGTTCAGCCAAGCGTGTTTTGATGCCGCCAATAGCGGAATATTTCAAAATAATAAATATTAAAAAAATAATCCACACTAAGAATACTCAACTTACCCACACAATCACTGACTGCACAAGTCCACAACTAATCGATCCGCTCGCCCTCGACTCGAAATCACGAAAATTCGAAACCTCGAACGCTGCCTTTCGCTCTCTCGAAACACGTCCTCACTGATCGAGCGCTCGTCTCGAACTCTTCTTATATTTTGTGAATAGAAGAAGGGAAATATAAAGGCTTCACTGCATAACATGAATATGAATTATATCGAACAGCAAACCGAACACAATTTTGCCATGTAGCATATGAAACTTCTATGATAGAATAGGAGTATGAGTATGAGGAGTATGAAAAATCAACAGTTAGCCTTAGTTGTTTTTGCATCAACCAGGGCTATAGTTAAAACAACCATAAGAAAATCGTTGATTACTTTTATGCACCATGACGCGTGGTTGATAAACAATTTCATTCGGAGCATGAAAAACATCCAAATGTTGAAACCATTCTACTTTGCGTAGAGTAATTCCAAAGACGTTGCTCACTGAATTACGTTTGTTGAAATCAACTATTGCGAAGTAGTTTAAGTACCGTAAAAACAGTTGATAATTCGAAACGTTGAAGTTTTGAGTGAATTGATGAAAATTTTTCTATTTATCAACTAATTTTCGTGGTTATGAAACAATTAAAACAGTTGATTTCATGAACATTGCGATATTTTTTGTACAACCAGAACCAACTACTTTTATATCGTTAAATTAACTATATTAACATAATAAAAATAACTATTTTCCGTAGTTCGTTTAACGATTTTGAATGAATCGTTGCAATACTATTAAAAATAGTTGAACCAACCAAGAGTTTTTCTTTCAGTGTACAAATTGCACCCCAGAGCTTTGGAACAGAGTTATATTCAGCAATGAGAGCAAATATAATATATTTGGGTCTGATGGAAAGGCTGCAGTATGGAGGAAGTCCAGCACCGAATTGGATGAGAAAAATATTTAGCCCACAGTGAAACATGGAGGGGGCTCGGTGCTTGTTTGGGGTGGATGACTTGCATATTATAGATGGTACAATGGAACACAAAATATATATAAACATTTTAAAACAATATCTTCACCAAAGTGCTGAAAACATTGGTAGCAAGGACAATTTTAAGTTCATCTGGGACAACGATCCCAAGCATTCACCCCTCAACTCAAGACTGTAACTGCTTTATAATACGCCAAACTGGAACAAAACACCACCCCAATCACCGGACATCAGCCCCATTGAGCACTTACGGGATGATATTGAACAAAAAATTTGGACTTGAAACATTTCGAACAAAAGGGATTTACAAAACGCTTTATTAGAGAAATGGAATCAGATTTCTAGGGAAACAACACAAAAACTGGTCAATTCAATGTCCAGGAGACAAGAAGCTGTTATTAAAAGAATTTTTTTTATTTTTTTGTGTAATGATTATTTGCATCAAATGAAATGTTTTTGTTATAATAGTTGCATAATACTGTGGTAAATAAATATGTGATGCAATAAAATTTAATAATGTGAGTTTGTTACTTTCTTTCCGCAAATTAGCAAGTGTGCGGAAACTTTTTGGGGTAATTATATAAAATATATATATATATATATATATATATATATATATATATATATATATATATATATATATATATA
Source organism: Nemotelus pantherinus (assembly GCA_963978885.1). Classification (NCBI taxonomy): domain Eukaryota; kingdom Metazoa; phylum Arthropoda; class Insecta; order Diptera; family Stratiomyidae; genus Nemotelus; species Nemotelus pantherinus. The sequence goes on along the minus strand of OZ022263.1, from coordinate 223,664,193 downwards.
TTTATATATATATATATATATATATATATGTATATATATACATGATATATACATATATAAAAAGTAATATGAAAAGTAAGTTGAATTAACGAAGCCTCAAGGTGCCCACTAGCTCACAAGACCTTTGTGAGAGTAACCATGCTTGCATTTCTGATGACAGCAATAACATGATAGTCATATGAACTTCAAGTATTTAAATACCATAAGCTTCCTTATCAGGCAATTTTAATCCTCAGTATGACCATCAATCTGTGGACACTCTCTGTGTAGACTTACGCCTTACACAATGAAGTACACAATTGAAAACCCTTGTAATTATCTATGACTATTTCTTTCCTATGCCCATCATTTTGCCCTAACGGTCTTGCATGCCTATAATGGATTTGTAAATAGCAAAAATAGTCTTTGTTGTGACAGCTGCAGAAAAATTTTCATAAACTACTACAACACTTAATAACGCAGGAAATAATTTTAATCGATGCATACTTAACCTTTACCATGGCTGAGTGCTTTGGAATGTTCCGACTTGCAGGGTGAAAGTTGCAGGGATGAGTTGAAAAATCAAAAAACTCTAGCGCATAGGAACAGATAGGACGACTGATTTGCGAATGTAAGTGGAGGAATTGTGCAGATTTAGAACATACGAGGGTGGGTCATTAAGTTTGCGGAATGGGGGGTATGATGTCCACATACAAATGTAAATTTATTTTTCTTTTTCAACATATTTGTCTCTTGTTCTAATACATCTTGCAGATTTGTCAATTAGATTGTGTATACCTTCTAAACAAAATTTTATCTTTGCATGAAAAGTAAGTCGAAACTGCGTCCTTCACTTCTTCATTGCTTGAAAACATCTTCCTGCGATGCTCGTTTTTCAATTTTGGGAACAGATAATAACTACTGGGATCCCGGTCAGAGCTGTGGTATGGGTGATCTAAAATATCGAAGCCCATCTTAAGCAGAGCAGCCAGCACAAAACGACTCTTGTGAACAGGCGCGTTGTCGTGCGGACGGAGGATACCTTTGGTTAATTTTTCTGTTCTTATTTCTTTGATGGCTTCTTTCAACCACTCTTGAATTGAAGCTTAGTATTTTTTTGGTTATGAAGACACCTTTGGTTTTCAAATCAATCAACAATATCCCTGGTAATGGTCGTTATGACTTTTCCGGCTGACTGTAGGTTAGGTTAGGTTAGTGAAGAGGGTTGCCGGGAACGCGGCCAGTATTAGGCCACTAGTTTGGGCCCATTTGCCACCCTCATGGACAATCACACGCATTCACACTTACAGCCATGGCACTGGCGGGATTCGAACCCGCAGGCCCCGTAGCACGCCGCTTTTCGGCCTGACGCCTTAGCGAGCAGAGCTACCGGGCCCCCTCCGGTTGACTTTAAAGTCCTTCAACTTTTTGGGTGGTGGTGCGCCTTTTTTGTGAAATTGCATAGAGTATTGTTTCGAATCAAGCTCATAATAATAAATCCAAGACTCATCTCCAGTAATGATTCGACTCAATACCCCATCCTCGTCTTCACTACAGAGGTCGAAAAATGCCACGTGCTGTTGTTTCTGAGGCCGTGTGAGTATTTATTGGTACCCACTTTTCGCTGACTTTAATCATGCCAAGATGATCGTGAAGAATATTTCAAATGGTAATATCTGATACTAAAACCAGCATTTTATAATATCACTTTTCCGACTTTTTGAAAAATTTCTGTAGTGGTCACTTCGATTCGCCGTCCTGATTGTGGGCTATCTTCAAGTGAGTCTCTACTTTGTTTCAAAAGACTGCGCCACTTGTAAGTCATGGTTTTGCCTGCAAAAAATGTCAAGGAGACGGAGAGATGAAAAGAAACAGATGTCATTTCTTCCATAATGATTTGAACCGAATTTTCTTGTTTGATGAGGAACTTTATAACAGCGTGGTGCTCGACTTTCAACATATTTTACATTTTCTTACGGATTGATAGCTAAAAAACTAATGGCTCGATTGAAATATAACTTGCTATTTATACTTATAATGAGTCTCTGAGCTCATTACATTTCATGAATAACTTACTTTAGTGACTCACCCTGGTATACTCAACCAACGTGTACCAGAGGCCATGTATGACTTAGAAAAGTAGACAGCTTTTCAGGGTTACCATTAGGAAAAGTTTCAATATTTACGAAAGTAAAACACTTGTTCCTAATTTCATTCTTACCATATAAGTTTTGATGGCAGCATGACCTACAACAAAAATAACGAAAATGTTGAGTACTGCTAACAACTTTTTAGTATTGTAGCCAAAACTCTATCAAAACTGCTCCATGTAAAGATCAACAAGCCCTGTGAGTTTCCAAAAATAGAAGCCCATTTCTATCACAATTATTATTCACATCAAAGCCAAGCCACCCAATAAATTTCATTTTTTTCCGATGACTGCATTGGAAGTTGTTGGGCTAGAAAGAATTTTACAGTTGCCGCCCGCAAAAATTTCAAAATTTTTGATATTGAATCATTGGCTGTTAGTTTTCATTACAAAACCATTATCATTATCTAGAAGCTATTAATTTTCAAAATGTAATGGTAGCGTTACCATAAAATATTTAATGAAAAACTTAATGGTAGCATTTCTTACCAAATGAAATAAATTACAGTAACTAGCAGGTCTATCCTAAATTTTTTACCAAGTTTCTATCAAACTTGGTTTACACTAAGGGTAACCTATTGAGTATGTTTCGTCTGCATCGGACGTTATAAGAGGAACACCAGCTATTTTTCTTAGCGATTTTTTATGACAGCATCACTGCTACAGAGATCACTGCTACTATCCACATTTCCAAATCACTTCTATCAAACCTGATCTTACTTAAGGCAAATACATCCTAGTGAATTTTCATCGGGTCTAATTATTGAGTCACGAGCTATCGCAAAAACAAATTCCGAGTGCTAAAAATAGAGCTATTTTAGTAAAAGACTACCATTCTAGTTCAAAAAAGAATTTCGAAAATCTTGATTTGGTTCTGCGAGTATTTTTTTCGAAAAATCAAAAATTTTCTGGGGCGACAGTTGATTTGAATGTTTTCTGTTTACGTACCTGGCTTAGCTAGAAAGTTGCCCGTCAATGAGCACTGTGAATTTCGTAATGATCTGTTAACTCTGTGTCAAGTTATCGCAATTCGAAATTTTTCAAATATTACTTGCCTATTTTTAGGCATTTAGAGCTAGCATGGGATTGGAAATTTCCAAACCATTATCATAACCTAGCTAAAATCGTGATTGATTTCCCTTCCCGATACTTTTTTTTTGCAATATTTATTTTCCACAGGGAAATAAATTCAATAAAATGACCGTTGTCGCCAAAGGGTTAAGTATATTTTCTTGTAAATAAAAAATGACTCAAATTGGAATTGTTTTTTGCCGCCTTTTGTTCAGCCGTTGAAGACACAGTTACGATCGTTTCTGAAAATTGCCCAGCTACCACTACCGAGGGTCTCATAATTGACATAAGGGCTGATTGACTACATTTTAGTAAAATCAAGTTGTAGGATTTGGCGTCAAGGAAAAGTGTTAAATATAAATCTATTCGGTTGAGAAGTGTCAAGATCTGAAAACAACGTTAAAGTATTATTTGAATAAAATGTCAGTTGATGGTTTATTCGGATTATATTCGATTAAAAACGTCAAATTGGTGAAACAAAGAAGATTGAGCACTTGAAAGCTGAATTCATTGAAACGATGCCCTATGTTCATCGTAGTTGTGATGACCACTTGAATGAAATAATACTATATGCGCGACTCAACATGCATTTATAAAATAAATTAAATACAACAATACACATTATACTTATTCAAAATGATAGCTATGTTTGATTTCCACAATGAAATAATGAACCCTTGTAAATATTGAAAACCATTAGCAACGAATCGTGGAACGGTGTGTAAATAATTCAAAATGCAATTTCATAGTTTTTAAGAAACCATCAATATTAAACTGATTGTGGAATTCTCTTTCACTGACAATTTTCAAGGTTTTCTTACTTCCAAGCCTTTTAGCTGATAAATAAATTCAAAATTAATTCCTGTACGCAAATCTTGGTTTGATATGCGGTTTCATTCCAAAACCAATTGTGTTACGATAATGTCGTGCAAGTTTTTGTACACCTTCTGAATAGGATAGAGGTGGTAAAGTCTGAAATGCATCAATTACAAAATAATCATCAAAGGTTATATTGATAAGAATCCTAACAATTTTCTTTGCTTCCATCTGTTGGCGGTGGCGAAGGCTGGCTCTGTATCGTCTCGTAGCGAAAAAAGGCCGAATGACTATGTAATAGATGATTTCTATTAACGATAATACACTGAAGCCAAGAAAGAGTCCTAGAAGACCTCCAGTATTAGCTGAAAAATCATAAACCGTAATATTGTACAGGATTAGAAACTGTGTGACTATACAAAGAAATTCAGTAAATCCAACAAATTGCTGCTTAGTTTGACTACGGAAAGCCCTTTCGACATAGTAGAAATGAGCATTTGCAATATTCTCACTAGTGTGCTTCTTGGTCATATATTGAATGGATTTATCACTTATCAGGAACTGCTTTTGGCTCAATTTGGACGAATACTTGTTCGTGCTAAACTTCAGTTCAAAACAAGCCGGGATGCATTCCTGGCTACATTGGAAAATTTCCTCGTTAGTTTCGTGGGTTCGATAACGAACCTGCTCCGAACATTCCATATCGGCCAAAGTGCAGACACTAGTATTTTGGGAAACATGAGGCATGTAGTATTGAATGCAATTGCAACGTTCTCGGTGCAGCCTCGCTTCGCATTCCATTTCACAGTTTCGACGAGTATAAGTACTATAATAGTACAGATTTGCTTCATTCGAATACATACATTGACGGTCCTTGCGTTGCATATATCTTAACAAATAAGATGCTTCAGCAATTTCTGGTTTTATCACTACACCAGTTTCATATCCAACTTGTAATGAGAACCCATAGTTTGCAATGTCCGGTATTTCAGCCGGATTGTGAAGCAAGGCCTGCAATAAAAATTTGCTTTCAATCTGAAACAAATATTTGGCACTTACCTTAAATCCTGCGCCATTTGTGGTCGAGCAGAAGTACTCATCAATTTGTGCATCCAAAACTACACTAAGCCCCATGCCTTTGCCAACACCTGAAAGACGTTATAAGAGTTAACGTATTTGCTTCAGTTTGTTGCTTCGAAAAATTGAAAATACCGGCAGCAGGTCGGGGGAAGAATCTCGGTGGAAGGTTTTTTTGGTAGCCTTCTTCTGGAGACCAGTCAACAGCTGTCATATTTGGTGGATTGAATGGTCCGAAGTGATCGCCGAGACTAAAATGAAAATTCAAATAAAAAAACGGCTATCAAGGAGAGGCTTGAACAGCCCTTTTTACGAATCTTATGCGGAAGCTGTCGATTTTATTAGATTTCTTTGAAAAAACAATGTATTCTAACCTTGTGTTTCTGAACATGAACGTTTTCTCAATCACATTGAATGCACAGCAAACACCTTCGTCAGTAATAACGGTGCGAAACAGATCCGAACAATTCACGTAATTCGATCCATACCGACAAGATATAAACATTTTACTGCAAGGCTGTGCAACATCGACGACAAACTTCCGAAACATAGACCAGTCCGTGGTACCATTCGTCACTCCTTGATTCGGATTTCGTCCGCATAATGTCCGAAGCATAGTATACTCAATCGAGCCACTGCAAAAATGCATAGAAAAGCGATCCTAGATTTCTTGTAATGATTAATACTGTGTAGATTTTCCCAGATTTTTCTACGTCTCTTAATTGAAATACTTTAAAAGCCGACCGTGGAATCTGTCAAGAGATCACAATGTGACTTACTGTAAACGGTAAAATTTTAGTTTTTAATTGAAAAAATCGTCTATCTCCACTTGTTCGATGATTTTCGACTTTTCAATATGGTCCACAATAGCTTGCTTAACAGCTATTTTGATTTTTAATAAATGCAAGTTATCTTCTTTCAAGACAAAAAATGAAACGCCTGCCAAGTACATAAAAATAAACAGAGTTGCAAAGACTAGGTAATTAAGTCTGATCTCTCAATAGCAATAATTATGTATCTCATCTTAATATTGTATTGTCCTGTTATGAGAAATAAATTAATTGAATTGAATTGAAACGCCTTATTTGCCCATTTGCTCGTTACTCTTAAAACCCGACGTTAAAATACCTTTTCCATTCCCACTTACATACTTTCGAATCGCCTTCCTCGCGATTCGTGTATTTGATATTCTACAGAACAGTTAGTAAGACTTTCACTTAGCTTTGTCTTTCCTAGCCGCAACTCCAGCCTATTAATTTTTTTTTTTTAGAATACCACTAGTATTACCTTCCATGTGCTGATCTTTCGAGTGCGACCCAAAAGATGACTTAGGATCTATTGGATCTGGTGTTTCACCGCTATTTACAAGTTCGAGTTGTCCATAGAGCTCCCAGATTACGTTCCCTTTTTGACTTATAGTTGTCCTGCAGGTAGCAGTTTTTCCGGGTCAGGTTCGAACTAATCTTCGGATTGCTAATAGTCGATGCGGTGCCACCATCACGTCTCCTCATATCAGTTTGGCCAATACTTCGGAGAATTGTAATGTTTTGGACAGCTGTTACTTCAATTTTCGTGTCGTCAGCCTCTATTCAAAGGTCGATCTGCGCGAACGGGGATAATTCTAGATTTCAGGCGTTTTTCTTATAGAAACAAGCCAAGTATTTTATGTAACAGCCAGATAGGTAGCGACTAACCTGGTTGAAAGTCTGCATCGAGCCAAAAACATCTCTGAATATTTTTCGATATTACACTTGGATATTGCATTGTTTTCTTATCGATTTCTTCGCGAAAGCTACTATCTTGTTTATTTAATGAATTCTCATTCATTTCAATTCGTACATAGTTCATTACTACTTCAATAAGAATCTTTTCTTTCGTCGATTTTTTTATTCATCTGATGCTACAATTTTCTTTGTTTGATGCCTTATACTTTAGTTTCCTTCTGATTACAATATTATGTCTTCCTAGTCGTCCTAGCAGACACTCCATTCTTCTTTCGAACGCTTTTTCTGTTTGTTTTAGTACACATGCATTTTACCTATTGCATACTCCAAACTAAACCCTATTAACTTCATAGTTCCAATCCTTTTTGCCCGTTTGTTTTCCATGACCATGCACCCAAGAAAGTTTTTTGGCCAGTTCGCACCCACAATATCATCTTTTTCGTAATCAGCACGTGCTGACTGCGCAACGGAGCTGGTTCCTAGTTGAAGGCTGAATTTGTTAGGCCTTGAGGGCGCGCTTCCCATCGACGTGTTATTGTACCGCTTGACAGCTCTTACGCTCCAAACACTTGGCGGAGACTTTTGCTTTATCTCCCACCTCCTAGTTGCAGAGCGTGCAGCCGAATGTTTATGGAGATACCATAGAAGGAACGTAGGAGTCAAATGTGTCTTCAGGAGCGTTTGCGATGTTACTTTAGTTACTCCTAGCTCCTGAATATGATTCAAGATTGCCATCACAAAGCTGACTATATATTCTAACTCTTCTACATGAGGTGATCCAACTAGTTGACTGGTTGCCTAATCAGTGGGCAATGGCAAGCTTGCTCAATTTCTCCGGTGTAACCTACTGCTGGAGTTGCGAAGAAGTCTCCACCATTTCGATTTTCTCTCTTTGCAATTGCTTCGACAAGTGGTTTTCCAATCGGAGAACTCGCTGGAGCTCACATTCTAATTACCAATTTTGCTTGAGTAGGTTAATGACTCTAAAAACTCTCGAAAAAAATTTTGAGTCTACAAGAAAACCAAAACTGTCGACCTTCCAGCTACGACTATTTATGCGTGGCTTCTGCTCTTAGCATCAAGCAAGCGCTCATGAGAAACCGCTTTTTCTTCTCCAAAGTAACATTTACACTTCAAAAAAATTCTCCAAAGTAACATTTACACTTAAATTAAAAACTTAAATGTGGGTGCCTACAGTTTTTCGTCCCATGAAAATAGTTTATTTGTGTACGTTTCTTTTGTTCCATTATTCATGTTAATTAACTTGTTCACGCCCCCATTTTTGAATTCTTAGTACCACAGGTATTCTTGTCCACATAGTTCCTGTCAATCTGATTTCGAATGACAAGTTATTAGAGTCCAGGCTCTTTTGTTAGCTCTTTAGTTCCATTCTCTGACATAACTTTTCCTTCAGCTCCTTACACGGGGATGCTCTTGTGCAAAGACCTGTGTTGTAGCAGTTGAAAGCACTCGTGTAAACGGCATCTGCTAGCTTAAATCGAGGCCTCCTTAATCAGGCCGGTCACAAAAGTAATTAACGTGCAAAATAGTGGATTTAAGGAAAAATATTTGACCAGTCCACACAATCTCATTTTCTACAGCTGAGAGAATATCCAGCACTGAGAACTGTCAAATACATCAGAAATATCACTCAGTTATCAGTGAATCTTAAAGGCAAGAAACCAGCACATGCGTTGACTTTTCTTTAGCATTAGCTGTTCTGCAAAACGTATCTGGTCTGGTTTGATTAAACTCAAATCGCCAGGGCATAGCTAGTGATCGCTGCAAAGCTCAAACTGGAGGAGTTTGGCAGATGGCGCAAAAATGGTGACGGGTAACAAGAGACTTCTGGCAGGTCTATTAATTGACGGAAGAACTGCTGACCAATTTGCTTTGTGAGCTGAAGTCAAAGGTTGGCATTGGCCATTACAATATCTGGAACCGGAAGGTGTCTGCCTCGTGAATGGATGCAATTTTCTCTCATGTGTGTTAGGTCGCATATGTTTTTCAGATTTGCATTAAAGTTAACGCTCTTTTTAGCGCCTTGGTTAAGCCTGGCTTGTCAGTTGAAGATTTGATTTGATGTCAATGCAAGTTGCCAGCACCGGTATATGATAAACACCTTATCTTTTCATGTAATAAACACTTTATAATGGAAACTGCTTGAATTCTACAAACCTAAATCTATACATTTCTTCTGCTTGTCTTCGAAAACCAGTCTTTCTAGAGGTTGTTATGTGCTAGAGTTTTAAGTCTTTAGATAATCCTCTAAAAATGCTTAGATTGAGAAGGGAAAAATTGCTAAAAAATAAAGTAGGACTACTGCAGTTACAACTGAAGTCATTTTTTATCTAAACAAACACCAATTTGCAAAATATTTGAACAAAAAATGTTACTAAATTACACAAATCAAGCATTCAAAACTGTTTCAATTACTTACTTCTTGAAATTCTTCACTTTACTAGCCATCGCTTCATTCATATTACAAATAGTAATAGCTGGAAATGGAATTTCGTTGATATATGTCGGATCTGGATTTATTCCAATGATAACCGGCGTGGCATTCCACTCTTCATAAACATTGTAGCTGAAATTGAAGGCCAGCATGAGGGCAATCATAAACGATATGAAGAAGAAACTTCTGTAAAAAAGGAACACACCATTCGTAATTGATCAACCTAACTATTCTTCATTATTTAATACCTCTCGTACACTGACATACGATCATCTCCCATAAATTTCAATCCATGTAGTGATGAGTTTTTCGCAAATGCAAAAGTATTTTCGAAAATTGTTGGTTTCGCAACATCGAATTTGTCCTCGATATTTCGCCGAATGACGTCTTCGTTACAGTTCATTACTGTAAAGATGGGGTTTTTTTGTTGAATTTTCAATTTGCCAATCAAAATTGAGTCAATCAAACTAACGTGCATGGATACAGGAAGAGTCTTCCGATTTTGGCTCAATAACCACAGGACGATATATTCTCATTTTGGTACACGATATATGGGCGATTCGTAGAAAATTTAACTCACTAGTACGTAAGTAATGACTGTTAGCCAGCAGTTCAGGCTCGAAGAGAAGTTCAGAAATCAGAGTTTATTCTTCTGAGGTCTTATATACCAAACTCTTCAAATCAATTAAATATAGTGCACGAAAGTATAATATTTGACGATTCGACCTAAATCAAATGAATTTCTGGTGAAAGATATGAAAAAAGGAATTTCATCAATTTACTACTGATTGATTACTACTTATTGATTTTGTAACGTAAAAAGGTTACATTATTTAACAAGCGTCTGTCTTTTGTAAAGACTGTGTATTCTTGCTTGAAGGCATTGTTAGGAGGTAAGCATGCATGTGTTTACCCACAAGTTTTTCATTGCGAAGCTGATTGAGACAAATATTGGGGAAAACTTTAATATGGTGGACCTTTTTTTAGCGTCTAGATTCGTACCTACATATGTTTTAATACCAGTGAAAGGAGTAATATATAGACTATCTAAAACTATTATATTAAATTCTAAAATTGGTCAAGCATATTCAATTATTAACAAAGTGAAAGATTATTGCATGAGTTCGATAGGATTCTCAAATAGATGAAATAATGTGACTGCGGATCAATATCATTTTCATTTCAAGTTAATCCAAATTTATTTATTTATAATTTATCTATTCTTTTCGCTTTCGATTACTATGACCATATGTTTATATGGGCTAACTAAAATGTTTTTCAATAGAGACTTTATTCCAAAAAATTTCGTAAGATATATATTTAAATGAACCTGTGAAAATCGATTATGAAATTATAATTAGCTTGAAACATGGCCTTCATATAAAAGGCCTATCGCGACTTGCAATCTGACAGGTATTAAGCTACTTTTTAAAATGGTGTAGTCCTCTCGTTATTAAGATTTATTGGGAATTGCACAATGACAATTGTTTGACATTTCTCTGACAATTAGTAAATATTAGCAATGTGAATGGTGCTGCTCGGTTGAATCCGCGAATATAGTCTATTTTCCTATTATCCGGAGACTGGTTTCGAAGTTTTTATCGCGTAAAAGGTATTTCGGATAAGTGTCGTGAAAGTGATGTGTTTATTGTGCTGTATACGCGAGAACTTTGCAATTTGGAATACCTGCCACCTACTCTCGGCAATGTGAATTGTAAACAATTGCCGTTTGTGGTTGGTAGGATTTATTCCACTTTAAAAATCATCAAATTTTGATAATCTGCAAATTCTTTTACACAAACGATATTTCGGATCAGTGTCCCGATGAATTGAGGTCTGATGCTAAAGACTTTTATATCTAAATTGCTTGTGAAAGATCCCAAAACAACATTGATTGACATGACATATGAGTTTCCTCATATCTCCTGTAGGTGGATCTCGTGAATTTCTTTATAACCATAAAAAAACATCACTGTGTGGACTGGTTGGGAAAAGTAGCTTAGGTCCGCCATCTTGTAGGTTAATTGCTTTTGCGACAGGCCTTTTATATGAAGGCCATGCTTGAAAACACTAAAAATAACTCTAGCGCACAGAAGTCAATGGAAAGAAAGAAAGAAATGTGCAGATTTTCTTTTATATTGTTGTGATCTACCGTTAAACACCTTTTGTGGGTTCGATATTCTTCACATTCGTGAAATAAAACAGTTTCTTTTAAAAACACTATTTACACTTTTATTCACACAAATATTTATAACACTAAATTCCGTACACTTTACTGATCGCACTATTATACATTCTTTATCAACTTAATTATCGCACTATAATTACTCGCACTTTATCGCTTTTAATTAATCGCGCCCAGATACACTAAACTGCTGTATCGCGCCTTTACGCTGTCTTCGCCATCTACTGAATGAATCGCTAGTACTTCTCGTGGTGGTATTTATAGTGGTGCCAAATGTGTCTCGGGTTCTCGAATGTTCTGCTTTTGCTTTCTAGAGGGCTCTATTGACTCATGGGAATTTCCGTTGCCATGCGAGATCTGACTCATGGGTTTGAGGCTCTGGAATGTTCCCTTTTTACGTTCTAGACGATTATTCTACGTTTTATCCATAGATTGTTATTGTGTATTGGCTATTTATAGATTGTTTACGGTTTTTGGCTATTTATAGATTGTTTACGGTTTTTGGCTATTTATAGATTGTTTACGGTTTTTGGCTATTTATAGATTGTTTCTATTCCAAGAACACATGACGAGACAGACACTTTAACGGTTGTCGCTCTTCCGGCCGCCGACACGTCGAAACATGTTTGTTCGTGCATGCAACAATATTAAATATGGTTGAAATGTTTACTAGATAAATTTCTAGTACTCACGACTGGATCAGATAACATATGAAAATTTAATGATAGTATTTCTGGAAACACAAGAGGAAAAATGTTTGGTAGCCGTGACTGGCGATGGCGACAAAATGGTCAGGACTGGCAGCTCTTTGCTAGCACCAACACCTGCTTTTCGTTGAGACCAAGTTACTATATGAGTTCCATTTCTATCTGATGACTGAATCGAAAGTTATAGAGATGAACATTTTTTTAGGTAATTCTAGGGTTACCTCTTGCAAAAAATCAAAATTTACAAAATTTAGACATAGCCTACTTACATATGTTCATTGCAGGTTCATTACTACTTGAAAATTTTTCGGAGCATCTGATAGTGCTAAAATTATCAAAATCATCGTAGCTTGCACTCCTGTCCTAATTTTGCAACCAAAACTTTGTCAAATTTGGGCTTTTATAAATACGGGGTAAAAGGATTTTTTTCACAGTATTGCCCACATTTTCAAATAATTTCTGTTAGACCGGATCCTATTCAAAACCAATAAATTCTGTGAATTTCATATTGATCTTATGAGCCTATTTTGAATTTTCGTGAATAGACGATTCAAATACTCATAAAATTAGTAATCTGATGCAGGTTTATTGTTCTTGCGGGACGCAGAATTTTGATGTTCAAACTGACAGGGTACACCAAGCATCAAATTTACGAATCATTTGCCTTTTCTTTGGAACAGTGAAAATTTTTCGCGAAACCCGATAGTTTAAAGGGCGTTTTTCACGTGCCTGCTCTAGCTACGGGATGCTTGTGCATTCATCTAATTATTTCTAGTAAATGACCTGTGTATTGATCTGGAATTTCTGTCAGAGGTTATCACAAATCGAAGTTCACTGTGCAATTTTAAGCACTCTGACTCCGCATAGAGTTGAAAATTAAATTCACGTAAAATCAATCGTTAACAAGATATTTAAGAAGAACTGATGTTCGTGAGCTTTGACCTTGAATAACTTTTGTTGCGCGCATGACTTTGTAATGGACTTTCCACATTATGTTTGTCATCTCACAATAAACACACTTCCGTCGAAAAATTTTCACTTGGTTTTATTTGGCAGAGAAAGTTTTATTTTCCTGGCCTAATTCTAATTACTTATAGAACAAACTTTGTAGGTGTAAGCTATTAATAAACTGGTTTCAGTTTAGAAGTCTCTCGTCTTATTCAAAGCACTTTATGCTTGCTTAAAATGATAACTGTAGTCCTACCAGCAAAGCATGTGATATAATTTTGCAAAATTTGATTTTGAAGACAAAATAATGAATCCTAGTGAATCATGAAAACCATGAGCGCTGAATCATCCAGCGGTATCTAAATAAATCAAAATGATAATTAACAGAGTTTTTAAGTAACCAACAATATTAAACTGATTTTGGAATTTTTTCCATTAACCATTGACAATTTTCGAGATTTTCACTGTATTTTATTTCAAAGAGCAAAGCTACACACCTACAGCATACATTTTAGGTGATAAATAAATTCAAACTTAATTCCTGTACGCAAATCTTGGTTTGGTATACGGTTTCATTCCAAAACCAATTGTGTTACGATAATGATGTGCAAGTTTTTGTATACCTTCTGAATAGGATGGAGGTGGCAAAGTCTGAAATGAATCAATTACAAAATATACATCAAAAGTCATGTTGATAAAAATCCCAACAATTTTCTTTGCTTCTATCTGTTGGCGGTGGCGAAGGCTGGCTCTGTATCGTCTCGTAGCGAAAAAAGGCCGAATGACTATATAATAGATGATTTCTATTAACGATAATACACTGAAGCCGAGAAAGAGTCCCAGCAGACCTCCAGTGTTAGCTGAAAAATCATAAACCGTAGTATTGTACAACATTAAAAATTGTCTGACTATACAAAGAAATTCAGTAAATCCAACAAATTGCTGCTTAGTTTCACTGCGAAAAGCCCTTTCGACATAGTAAAAATGAGCATTCACAATATTCTCGCTAGTGTAGTTCTCGGTCATATATTGAATGGATTTATCACTTATCAGGAATTGCTTGTGACTCAATTTGGACGAATACTTATTCGTATCAAACTTCAGTTCAAAACAAGCCGGGATGCATTCCTGGCTGCATTGGAAAATTTCCTCGTTAGTTTCGTGGGTCCGATAACGAACCTGCTCCGAACACTCCATATCGGCCAGAGTACAGACATTAGTATTCTGGGAAACATGAGGCATATAGTATTGAAGGCAATTGCAACGTTCTCGGTGCAGCCTTGCTTCGCATTCCATTTCACAGTTTCGACGAGTATAAGTACTATAGTAGTACAGATTTGCTTCATTCGAATACATACATTGACGGTCCTTGCGTTGCATATATCTTAATAAATAAGATGCGTCAGCAATTTCTGGTTTTATCACTACACCAGTTTCTTGTCCAACTTGTAATGAGAACCCATAGTTGGCAATGTCCGGTATTTCAGCCGGATTGTGAAGCAAGGCCTGCAATAAAAATTTGCTTTCAATGAAACTAATGTTTGGCACTTACCTTAAATCCTGCGCCATTTGTGGTCGAGCAGAAGTACTCATCAACTTGTGCGTCCAAGACTACACTAAGACCCATGCCTTTGCCAACACCTGAAAGACGTTATAAAAGTTAACGTATTTGCTTCAGTTTGCTACTTCCGAAAATTGGAAATACCAGCAGCAGGTCGAGGGTAGAATCTCGGGGGAAGGTTTTTTTGGTAGCCCTCTTCCGGAGACCAGTCAACGGCTGTCATATTTGGTGGATCGAATGGTCCGAAATGATCGCCGAGACTAAAATGACTTGTTGTTACTAAACATACTTGGAAAATGTATAAATCTCACAAAAAATTAAAGGTTTTCAAGGAGGGGTATGAAAGCAGTCGATTTCATCAAATTTGTTTGAAGTAAGCAATCTGTTCTCACCTTGCGTTTCTGAACATGAACGTTTTCTCAATCACATTGAATGCACAGCAAAGACCTTCGTCAGTAATAACGGTGCGAAACAGATCCGAGCAGTTCACGTAATTCGATCCATACTGGCAAGATATCAACATTTTACTGCAAGGCTGTGCAACATCAACGACAAACTTCCGAAACATAGACCAGTCCGTGGTACCATTCGAGACTCCATGATTCGGATTTCGTCCGCATAATGTCCGAAGCATAGTATACTCAATCGAGCCACTGCAAAAATGTATAGAAAAGCTGATGATTAATATTGTGAAGAGTTTCCCAGATTCGATTTTTGGACTTTATTTGTTACTTAAAATACTTTAAAAGCCAATATTGTCTACAAGAAGTTGCTAATCAACTGTTGTGATTTTTAATAAATGCAAGTCTTCTTCTTTCAAAAGAGAAAATGAGCCGCCTAATTTGTGCGCATTAGCTCATAACTCCCAAAACCTTACATTAAAATTCCTTTTCCATTCCCACTTACATACTCTTTTGTATTGTATTTTATATTCTATAGAACAGTTAGTAAGACTCTCACTTAGGATATGCCATATTATAGATCTGTCTCTTCTAGCAGTAATTCCAGCCTCTTAATTTTTACCTTCTTGCATACTAGGAGCATTAGCTTCCGAGTGCTTGTCTTTTGAGCTTTTGATGACTTTGGACTTATTGGGTCTGCTGTTTTACCGCTACTTACAAGTCGGAGTTGTTCAAAGGGCCAAGCCACTTTTTTTGTTTGAAGTTACGCTACCTTTTTGACTTGTACTTGTCTTACAGGTGGTGTTTTTTTTTCAGGTTTTCACGATGATCCAATCTTTTTGTCAAAAGTTGTGATCAATCGAAATTTGAAAAAAAATCCTTGCCTACTTAGTAAGTTCATATGTTCATAATTTCCAATTGCTTGTTCATAATTTGCGGACAAGCGTCAAACATAATAAGTTTTTATTTCCACTACTTACTTTTAACAAAAATGTGCTCTGCATAGAAATATAGGGGTACCTGAAAATTAACTAAAATGCCCGCCGTCTCAAAGAGCTAAATATATCTTCATTTTAATTAGTCTCTGCACTATTCCTTACATACATCTATGTCCTATAAACATTTCAGCTCGATTGGATCTCGCACTCCAGAGATTATATGCCTTAATCTTTTAGCCTATATATATATATATATATATATATATATATATATATATATATATATATATATATATATATATATATATATATATATATATATATATATATATATATATATATATATATGTATATATATATATATATATATATATATATATATATATATATATATATATATATGTATATATATATATATATATATATATATATATATATATATATATATATATATATATATATATATATATATATATATGTATATATATATATATATATATATATATATATCTAAAAAACTAATTTTATTCGAAAATCAGTAAAAGTGAGGTGTTCTGCAACTAAAGTCTTTTTTTGCCTATTAAAAATAAGTTCTTGCAAAATATTCATACAAATAATTTTACTAAATTGTGTTAAATTAAAGCATTAAAAACTGTATCAATTACTTACTTTTTCAAATTCCTAACTTTACTAGCCATCGCTTCATTCATATTACAAATAGTAATAGCTGGAAATGGAATTTCATTGATATATGTCGAAACTGGATTTATTCCAATGATAACCGGCGTGGCATTCCATTCTTCATAAACGTTATAGCTGAAATTGAAGGCCAGCGTGAAGGCAATCATAAACGATACGAAGAAGAAACTTCTGTAACAAACGAACACACCATTCGTAATTGATCAACCTAACTATTCTTCAATATTTAATACCTCTCGTACACTGACATACGATCATCTCCCACAAATTTCAGTCCATGTAGTGATGAGTTTTTCATAAAAGCAAAAGTATTTTCGAAAATTGTTGGTTGCGCAATATCGAATTTGTCCTCGATATTTCGCCGAATGACGTCTTCGTTACAGTTCATTACTGTAAAGATGGGATTTTTGCTCAGTTTTTAATTTGCCAACCGAAATTGAATCAATCAAACTAACGTGCGTGGACACAGGATGGGTCCTCCGATTTTGGTTTAATAATTACAGGACGATATATTTTCATCTTGTTACCAGGATATGTTGGTGATTTGTAGAAAAATTAACTCACTAGTTTGTAGGTAATGACTATTGACCAGCAGTTCAGGTTATAAGAGAAGTTCATAAATCAGAATTTATTCTTCTGAGGTCTTATATGCTGAACCATTCAAATTAATTAAATATAGTACACACGAACAATATCTGATGACTCGTGCTAAATGAAAACAGATATTTCATCAATTTACTGCTGACAATCATCTATTGATTGCGTAATGTAAAAAGGTTACATTAGTTAACAAGAGAATTCCTGTCTTTTGTAAAGACTGTATATTCTTGCTTGAAGGTATTGTCAGGACAATGCAGTATTGGTAAGCATGCATTTGTTTGCCTACAAGTTTTTCATCGCAAAGCGGATTGAGACAAATATTGGGGGAAGCTTTTTTGTGGTGGAACTTTCTTTAGCGGAATGTGGAAGGGATAGTATAGGCTGCCTAAAATTATCAATAATATCAACTTCATTCTAAAATCGGTGAGGCATATTCAACTATTAACAAAGTGATCATCTGCAATATTAGATGCGTTTTTTTGCGTCTCGATCAAGAGCAGGTTAGGGTGGGCATCATTGAAAGCAACAACAACTGAGGTAGGATTGTTGTTGTTTTCAATGCTGTTTACCCTAACTTGCTATTGATCTAGACGCAAAAAAAAATTAAATTGATCATTTTGAACAGGAGTCCTTCAATCTAAACACAGTCGAGATATATCAATCAGACGGGCACGCAAAACCCTTTTGTTTTGGATGCTTTCCTCAACTGCACTGTACAGAAACATCAGCACGTTCTTTATAGAGTGGTTGGCTTTAAAGCCGAATTGTTTTCCAGGTATGATGTGGCTCTCATCTCTGGTGTGATCTAGAAGTCTTTAAATAACCCTTTCCGGTTGTTTTTCCAAGCTTGAGAGGAAAGAAATCGGAGGGCGTTGAGGACATCGCAGGATCCTGACTCTTTTAGAATAGGAAATATTTTCGCACGCTTCCAAGCAGTGAGAAAATCTCTAAATCAATATCACCAATATTTAGACAAAAGTTGAATAGAACAGAGAGGTGCTCAAAGAAGCTAGTAGGGAGGCTTTTTTTTATCTTCTCCGAAAGATTTTTTTTGAGGAGAAAGGTTTCCTTATTCATGAAGGTACCATGACCTTAAGGATTTGTAGGACTGAACCAAGAGAGGGTCAACGTTTGGTTGCCTTGCCGAAAGCTAGAGGCAGAAGTCTTAACGACTGAAACGAAATTGAGATCAGAGTTCTGTTTCTCACCACGGTAGATACGACAGAAGGCGGCAGCAATAGCATCTGCGGTGGCTTTACTATTAGGGAGTAAGTTGCCGTTAGAAGTAAAATTACATTTTAATCTTTAGTGACCTGTGATTTTATTAATTTCATGAAACAGGTCTTTGCCAGGTACTATTTTTTAGATACTTTTTTCAAATTTCTTGTCGAGATGGGCTCTGGTCTTGACCATAATGACAGTGCTTAAGCCTTTTATGAGAATAGAGAGTAGATTGTGGTAAGACGTCGTCTTAAAGATTTCCGCCGATTTTGGAGCTGAAAGATATCGTCCGGTAGTTCATGGAAAGCGAAGTTTGGGGATTTTTCGGCGATAGCTATACTATCAATGGAGGTGATTTGGTTGAGTCCTTTGAGAGCCTCGTCAATTTCCAGCGAACAAAGATATGGGGAGAAGTCACGTCCAAGGTTTTGTATTTGTATTGCAACATTTGTTGCGAATCAGTCCCAGTTGAAAATTTAGAAAGTCTAGGCCACGTTCTCTTTTGATGCATAATTGGATTAGCTGGTGATCAGATTCAACGTCATGGACTTGGCATTCGTAAGTGTTGAATTAGTGAGAGATACGAGATACTACGCACCGACAACCGTACTGGTTGTCGGTGCGATTGCCCCATGATGGCGACCGAGCATTGAGATCACCCCCGAGGATGGCCCGGCCAAGTGAAGATGCAGTCGCTAGTATGCAATTAAGATCCTGAACCAGCACTAAACCACTGAATCCATGATGGACATAGGTCCCAGCGAACACTATTCGATAATTCCCTAGTTGGAGGCTTATGCAAATTATATCGGTAGCCATGCCGGGCTTATCGTTAAACTGGATAATCTCTGTCTATCAACAGCATTCATCCAGCTCATGGGATCCTTCCTTCAAAATAGAGCCTTCCAAGTCAGAATCGATAGCATACTCTCATCTAAAAGACCTATATCAGCAAGAGTCCCTCAAGGGTCCCCTTTGTCACTGATTTTGTACAATTTATACACAGCGGATATCTCTAGAACCAGCAGAGTTCACATCTCGCTTTTCGCAGACGATTCTTGTATTTTTCACACGTCCAGACAAGCCGCATCCATTGCCTCAAATCTGCAACGTTCCATCGACTGCCTAATGGAATATTTTAAGACATGGAAAATCAAACTGAACACGGACAAAACTTAAGCAATCATCATAACACGCAAAAGACGTCAAACACCACGCACATTAACGATGGACAATCAATCTATAGATTGGCAAGAGACTGCTAAATATCTAACTGACTGAGAACTTTGTTTTCCTGGAGCTGGTGCTGAACACCTTTGCTCCCTTTTCTGGGCGAGTGTTTTATTCACTCGGCTAGCATCTCAACAAAATTTGGTTAAACGTTTTACCATTGTAATTAAATAAGATCCCTTAGGTCGGGGTAAGTTTTGCTTGTGTCATTCCTGAGCTGAAGATGATTCATGGTGGGGTTTGAGTGTTGGTCTATTGTGTCAAAAAGTTTCAGTGCTTTATCTCGTATGTATTTGTCTATTGTATCAATTCTTAAGTCTTTGTGAATGTCTTTATTTCTTACGTACCATGGAAATTGAAAGATCCTACGAAGGGAAATGTTTTGGCAGATTTGGAGCTGGTGTTTCTGGGTTCTACATGTTTGTTGAATTATTGAGCTACCGTATAGTAGAGTGGGTCTTATAATTTGTTTGTAGATGAGCAGTCTGTTTTTTCCATTGAGCCTTTTGTTTTTTAGCATGGGAAGTAGGGAATTGATTTTGTAAGTGCATTCAGCTCTCTTTTTTCTAATGTGTTCTTTCCAGTTAAGTCTTCTGTCGAATGTGAGTCCCAAGTATTTTGCTGTTGTTGACCAGCTTATTTCTTGTCCGTCTACCTGTATAGTTGTTGGTTGCTGTCTTCTTCGTCTTGTGATAAATATTGCTTGTGTTTTGTCGGGGTTGATTCTAATTTTCCACTTTCGAAAATAGTTTAAGAGTAGATTAGTTGAGTTTTGTAGACTCGACGAGATGATCTGTGCTGATCGGGATGTATGAAATATACACGTATCGTCTGCGAATAGGGCTAGTTTAGTATTCCTATTCGGTTGGGTGGGTATGTCTGCTGTATACAATGTGTATAATATGGGTGAGAGTGGAGATCCTTGTGGGACGCCTGCTTCAATTAGCCGCTCGTTCGAGAGGTGATCGTCAACTCGAACTTGGAATTTTCTGTCTGTGGGAAAAGACGCAATGGTCTTAATGAGTGGGAGAGGGATTTGGAGTTCATGCATTTTGAAGATAAGTCCTGCATGCCAGACTTTATCAAATGCCTTGGATACATCGAACATGATAAGGCCCGTTGATTTTGTCTGGTTGAATCCAGTTATAATGCCTTGCGCTACTCTTGCAAGTTGGAGCTCACAGGACTGATTCGGTCTGAAACCATACTGTTCGGCAGGGATTATATTCCTGTTGGAGATTTCCTGACACAGGCGCGAGAGAAGGATTCTCTCCGCAATTTTTGCTATAGAGCTGAGTAGACTAATAGGTCGCCAGTTTTGTGGAAAAGTAAGGTCTTTCCCAGGTTTGGGGATGACTGTAATTGTTGCCATTTTCCAGGCTGTAGGGTACTCTTGTTTTCCGAACATTGTATTTATGAGATCAGCAATGGCTTGAATAATATTATCGGGTAGGTGTTTTAGGCAGTCATTATTAATGCCATCTCGGCCGGGAGCTTTGCGGCGTTTGAGCCCATTTATTGTGTCCTTGACCTCCTGAGTACTAGTTTCTGAAATGATGTAGTTGGTGGGGGCTGTCGAATTTAGAATACTATTACTGACCCTAAGTACTCTCCTCTCGAATAATTCCTCTTCTGAATCTTCGTCTGAAAAGATGTTTTCACGGAACTGTAGCTCTAGTGTGTCTGCAAAGGCTTCCGCTTTTCCTTCCTTGTAGTACTGGAGTCCCTGTGTACCGTGAATAGGTACCTTGGCTACTTTAGAGTTTTTTCGGAAATATTTCGTTAGCCTCCAGAAATTATTGTCCCCTGGCTCAAGACTTTCTAGGAAGTTGCCCCATTGCTCGTTTTGGAATTCATATATTTTCAGCCGGATGAGGTTCGTGATTCGATTGGACTCTCTTCTGAGGTTTGGATCTCCTGAACTTCTAGATCTCCTTCGAATTCTATTTCTTTTTCGAATCAGATTTTTTATATACCCTGGAAGCTCATATGGACTGTTTCCTGTTACCGTTGTGGTTGAGGTATTTTCTTCAAGGACCTGTTGTATTTTCCCAGTTAATGTGCTGTTCATGGCGTCTATGTTAGTGTTTTCTGCACCTAGTGGACAGGATATGTTAGCCAGTGTGTTATGGAAGCTTTCCCAATTTGTGGATTTTCGGAGTCTTAGGGGGTTGTCGAAGTGAATTTCTTGAATAGTGAAGAGAACTGGCTTGTGGTCTGAAGGTAACTCATCGAGCACTGCTATAGATACATGGTAATGCATATCTTTTGATATTGCTAAGTCCAGTACTGTTCCCCTTGAATGTGGCCCAAAGCGTGTTGGTTCACTAGGGGTATGTAAGGCCAAGTGATTGTCTGCAACAAACTTGCATAGCATGGTCCCAGCTCTGCTATTTCTTCTCGCACCCCAGTCACTGTGTAGTGCATTGAGATCCCCTGCTAAGAAGAGTGGCCGTTCATGGTCAAATAGTTTTTCAAGATCAGGTATGAAGTTTTTTGAGCTTGGTGGCTTATACGCTGAAATAATCTCGAATTCGAGAGCGTTCCCTAGCACTTTGATCGCTGTTGCTTCGAGTTCTTGTAGTATGGGAATTTGGGTACTATGATGATTAATTATATTTTTAATGAGGACTGCTGTACCGCCTCCCCTTCCAGTTAATCTATCATTGCGATAGAGAGTGTAGTTGGGAATGCGGAATTGATGACAGGGTTTCAGGAAAGTTTCTTGGATTAGCATGATGTCAACTCTGTGATCAAGCAGGAATTGTGTTAGCTCTCCCTTTTTGTTGATAAGAGAGTTGGCATTCCAAGAAATGATGGAGATTGGTCTCTGATTATTTCCTAGCATAATGTGAGGTGACGCTTGATGTTGGGAGGGATGATTGTGCATTGAATATGCTTTGGACCATTTTGGCCATCATGTCTTGCATCATATGCTGGAATTGCTGTTGTATACCAGCGAACAGCTGATCCATTTGCCCTGTGCTGGGGATCGCACTTGTTTTCTCTGTCTGAGCTTGGGGTTTGGTTGGTTTTGTGGTTGTTGTTTGTTGTTGGAGGGGTTGATTTTTCGCGATTTCAGCGAAGGTTTTTTTGAGGTTTTGGGGATTACGAGGGCAACCTCTGTAGCTTGCTGGGTGGTCTCCTCCACAATTCACGCATTTTGCTTTTTCTTCGGGTTTTTTGGGACAGCACTTGAAGTGATGAAGACCGTCACATTTCACGCATCTTGGTTGCGCGTGGCAGTTGTTTGACGAGTGTCCAAACTGCTGGCAATTATGGCATTGTGCTTGAACTTTTCTAGGTTTTTGGGTTTCTACCTGAACTAGTAGGTGGCAAATAGCACGAATATTGTAAATACCCGTTTCATTTTTGGGCAACAATACTTTTAATAATTTGGACGTTCCTGTTTTTGTTTTCAGGAAGAAACACTCAATTGGATGAAAGCCCTGTGCTTCCAAATCTTCTACTACTTCTTCAGAAGGCATGCCGTGTAGGCCCCTGATAATGACGTTCAGGTTTTTCTCCTCAGGGAGAAGATAGGTATGGTATTGTATCTTCCTCTCTGTTAGGAATTTGGTCATGTTTCGGTGGTCTTTGATTGACTCGGGACTTATCTGGACTCCTAGATAGATCCTTTTTGCAGACGTGAATTTGAAGTTCAGTCTGCGAAACTCTCTTTCTACTTGTAACCATTTCTCAGGCTGGCGGAGAATGATTGGTACAGTCTTTCCACCGGTTGGAGGATTTTGTGGCTTGGACACTGTATTTTTTGAATTGAGTGTAATTTTTTCTACTGGTTTCGGTGAAGGAAGTGCCGGGAATTCTTCCATTTCGACGTTGTTAACGTCAGGAGTTTCTGAGAGGTTACTTTCATCTTCGGATGAATCTACAGTTTTAGCGTCACTACTATTTTCGGTCCTCTTCCTCTTGGTTGGAGTACCAATAATCGCCTTGTTTTTATTGGCCTTTTTAACTTTTTTTACTCTCTTGGGGCCTACCAGGGAGTTTTGAAGGGACTTAAGCAGTTTCTTCAGATCTGCATTTTGAGATCTTTGCTGTTCAAGTTCGAACTTGATGCCCTCAATAAGCTGGGCCTGTTGAGCTAGATCTGCTCGAAGGCTTAAAATAATACTGTCTTTGTCTATTATTTCAGAAGGATTAAGGTCGGAGTGTGTCTCCGACCTATCGTAATTAGTCATATTAAATTCAGCCCAGGAAGGATAATTTAATAAGAGGAAGATTGAAAAATTGTTTTAATATATATATATAAATTTTTTTTTTTAAACGTTTAACCACCTTTACGTTTGAGACTACTAACCTTTTTTTTTTATCTGCTCGCTTAAATGTCCGATGATTCTCTGTTTATTATTATTTTTCGACGTCTGCTGCCACACTGCTACCTGCTCGGTTGAATTGAATTTGCCCTTTGGGATAGCTCCTCATCGCCTGCCGGTCACTTGTGTAATTCGTTCGCTTCTTCGTCCAAATCTTTTGGCTGCTCGAGTCGTCTTAATTGCTAAATATCTAGGACTTACTTTCGATCACAAATTAGAGTGGACTCCGCACATAGCCAACAAAAGAATTTCCATGAATAACACAATAAACGCCCTTTATCCTCATCTTAAAACATCTCAGTTAAGTAACTCAAATAAGGCCCTTCTCTACAAACAAGTTGTAAAACCCCAATTACTTTACGGCTGCGTAGTATTCGGACAAACCACCAAAACTAGCAGGAAAAATCTCCAGTCAAGTCAATATATTGCGCTAAGAAAAATGTTCAAGATTCCCTGGTACGTGAGGGACATAGGCATCCATAATGATTTCCGAATCAAGACAATTGACAAGTACATTCGCGACCGTGCGCTTAAGCTCTTCGACATGATAGACAATCACCCCAACAATTATTTAGGTAGGAATCCAAAAAAAAAAACATTACCTTCACCATTAGTTCGACTTATCCAAGCCTGAGGCAACTCACAAATTAGGGCGAACTCGCCGTTATCGATATAAAACACGCACAGCTTGGCTAGTTTAAGAAGCTGAGCGCAACACTGGCCACTGTTGTAAGTGGACTAAGGATGCAAAACCGGCACCAGCTCCAGGCAAATCACCAGTTTTCAAACATTATTCTCCAAAAAAATACGCAAGATTTGTTTTCCAATATACCTACTTGCGAAAATCAGTTTAAAAAACTCAATAATTAGCTCGAAAGCACAAAAAACTGTGTCATCACTTGCCTTTCAAAAGAGTGGTTAAAAGTTGGAAGCACCTAGTTCAAACTTTAAAAGACCACGAAATTTCTAGAAATCATATTCAGGTCCAAAAATTATGATTAGGACTGAATCAAAGATTAAAGTGTCGTAAAACTATAGATGCAGCTGTTTGAGCATACCAACGGTAATTTTTTAAAAATAATTGAGCTGCTATCCGAATTTTGGCTCTATTATGGAAGAATACATTCGTAGAGTGCTCAAAAAAGAGGAGATTGCGGCCCACTATTTCGGAAAAAATATACAAAAGGAGATAATATACCTGTTGCATCAAAGTGTCAGATCCCATATTGTTAATGAAATTAATAAAGCCAAATACTATTCCATTATTTTAGCAATTAGCTATTGACCCTTATTGTCAGACATGTTTCAATCAATAAATCTGATTCCAGTTAGGTTGAAATAAAACTTAATAAAAGCTTTTTGGGCTGCCTTCCAGTTGAAAGGTCCACAGGAAAACAAATATCTGAGATTATAATTGAAGAATATTGTGATTTGGGCCTAAATTTGCAGGATATTAGAGGGCAGGGCTATGAAAACGGGTCCAATATGAGGGGTGGTTTAAAAATTTAGATTCGAGAGTATTTGAGGTTCCATGTAGCAGCCACTCTCTCAATCTAGTGGTTAATGATGTAGCAAAAGCATCCTTGGATATATGAATATGGTCCCAAAATATATTTATTTTTTCAGCACATACTTTTTGAAGGACAATACTTTTAAAATATGTCCAACAATTAACTTTGAAACTATTGAGAAAGAGACCTTAAGGTCTTTAAGATTTCATATGAGAGATGTATAGACACTTTGCTAAGTATTTATGAAAACCAAGAAATTGATAATCTAATAAGAGAAGAAACATCCGGTTTATTAAATTGTATTAAACAGTTTAATTTTTTTTGTTCAATAGTTCTGTGGTATAACATATTAAACTGTATTAATCCAAGAAGCAAGTTGATGCAAACAAAAAATATCGATCTAGCATCTGCACTTGATTTCTTACAAAGCTGCAAAATATTCTTTAAGGATCTTTGATCGGATAAATTCTTTAATGAAACTATTATTGATGCAAGAGAACTGGCTGACAAAATTGACGTTGATGCTAATTTCGAATCAACAATACCACGACACCGCGTCAGAAGAAAAAAAACTAATTTTTCATACGAAGCACAAGATGGACCGATCGAAGATGCCAAAGAATAATAAAAATTTTGCTAAAGAATAATAAAAGATTGTTTAAGTAATAAAAAACCATTAATCTTTACACAAATCTATACATATTGATGAGTTCCAAAATCTAATAAATAAATTTACTGTTCTAGACCCTGTACTGTACGCGGCGACGGTCATATTTCAAGTGAGTCCTTCGTCTGCGTAGTGAAAACAAACCAGCGCCGGCGTCATAAGATGGATTTGATCAAGCACTAAACGCACTAGATGCTAGATTTCAACAACTTAGTCATCATACTAACTATTTTCAATCCTATAATAATGTATAAAATACATTAAAAACCATGTCCAATGAAATGCTATTCAAACACTGTAAGGATTTGGAAAGTATTTTAACTCATGGCAATTCGATTGATATATGTAAATGGAGTAGAATCAACAGAAGAAATTTCTGCGGTATCTGTGCGTTTGGGCGAAAAAGAAAGCTTGAGCAATGTACTAAAATTAATAAAAATGTTAAGTTTTTCCCCAAACCTTAGTGTTGCCTTAAGAATATTGCCGACTAAACCCAAAACTGTTGCGATTGGAGAAAGGAGTTTCTCTAAATTAAGATCAATTTAGAACTTATTTCGTTCCACAATCACAAAGAATCGTCTTAATGGTATGTTTATTTGAGCGATTGAGCATGAAATCGCTGATCAAATAAACTTAAAAGAGGCAATAAAAAAGTTTGTAAATATACAAGTGAAAAAGAAAAGTTTCTTGTGACTTTGGCGTAGTTTATATTTCCTTTGTTTATTTTTTATAGGATTTACATTTTGTTTGCGTAGCTGTGCAAGCAATAATACATTTTTGTACTAGCATTAAAAATGTGCATGGTTAGCAGTTTGCAACTAGGTACAAGTACTTTTACATTTTTACTGATTTATCCCACTTGAATGTTAATTGCTTTACATGTTTCTTTTTCAATATACTTTTTCTTTATAATTTAAAATCAATTTTTTTTTCATTTTAAGGGGCGGCAATTTGTCTTTTTGTCCGGGGCGACGTAAATGCTGAAGCGGGCGCTGTTAGTAATCACGATCGGACACATAATATAGGTCAGTGAACAAGTGGTCAAATTTTTGGTTTCGATTATTACAATGGAAGCTATAGGGTCAGAAATACTTTGAGATACCGCCGCCCACAACAATTTCAATACTTTAGAAACTCAAACATTTGGTGATTTTTTTCCATTATAAGCTCTTCGCCATCTAAAATGTTAGGCCTAGGCCCTGATGACTGTGTAGTGGATCGGCTTGACAACATACTACAAAAAATTAGTGGAGATTCTAAAAAGCGCCCTAATAAAAATGTGACAAAGAAAACCATCCCAGCATAAGGAAGGTTGAAAATATAACTCTGAACAAATGACCGTATTAAAACTAATTAGTTTGAGTCCTCTTTCCAAAATCTCGTGCTAAGTTTCAGGGCTTAGAGTACTCTATCGGCCTAAACGGAATGTGTCAGCCACCGATTATAGGTATTTAGTTCCGTGCGAACGAATTTCTTGTATACCTGCCACCTGCGGTATAAAAAAAAAACAGGTGCAAACATAGCTCTGGTAATCACACTCATCTCAATGAAACATATAGGAACGCGATCCAAACATCTTTACATATCGAATGTGAATACCCATAACTAACTCAGCACAGGATATCAAAAGCTATCAGGACCAAAAGTATCTCAACCACAATAAGGAAAGCTCGCACAACTGCAAGAATCACCACTGCTACTCTGTTCCAAAGCAACAGCGATTTTGCATTTAAGATTCCCCCAAACCGGAATTGAAACGAATTTACTCTTTGATTAGAATATTGGTAGTCCTGAGAAGGACTGATTGTTTACAAACTACACCTTCCCTCCGAAATGAGAACGATGACGAATTTACTTCTTGGCTGCTGCCTTTTTCGGGGCGGCTTTCTTCGCCGCTCCTGCAACCTTCTTTGGCTTCGGGGCCTTTGCCTTCACTTTGGGGGCCTTCGCCTTCTTCTCCTTAGGAGCTTTAGCTTTCACACTGCCTGCTTTTTTAGCAGCTTTCGCTACTCCCGATGCTGCCTTCTTTTTCGCCGCCTTTTCACCAGTTGCTTTCTTGGGCTTGGCTGCTTTCTTCTCACCTGTCTTCTTGGGTTTGGCGGCAGCCTTGGGTTTCTTCGCTGCTGCTTTCTTCGGTTTGGCGACCTTCTTCTCTGCCTTCTCCTTTGCGGGCAACTTGAACGAACCAGATGCACCTTTGCCTTTCGTTTGAATTAACTTGCCATCAGTCACTGCACTCTTCAGGTACTTCTTGATGAATGGAGCCAGCTTCTCAACATCTACCTTATAATTCGCAGCCAGGTACTTCTTGATGGCAGGAAGTGATGAACCTCCGCGTTCCTTCAGCGCCTTGATGGCAGCGTTCACCATCGATGATGTCGGTGGATGGGTTGGTTTGGCCTTTGGCTTCTTGGGTCCAGCAGCTTTCTTTACCTTCTTCGGGCTTGCGGCTGGGGCAGCGGCGGCGACTGGAGCTGATTCTTCGGCCATTTCGAATATTCACTTGTATTAGAAAATTTTAATTTACTTAGAACTGAGCACAAACTAACAGTTTGACAATATCTGTACAACCGAAATCTTCATTCGGGTCTGCATTTTATGAGAATCCGAGAGAACGGCACTCAACATTTTCAGTTTCGCACAATAAACTATTAAGAAATCACTTTTTAACTAGTCTGGTTTTTAATAAAATTAAACAAAAGTTATTCTAAAACAAGGATTCTCATTGATCAAAGTAGTATCTTAAGATATCAATAAAAATTTTTCGCATCAAATAAGCACTTCTTCATTTCAAGAACACTTGATAATTGCAGTTACAACATCCAAGCCATGGTCGACGTACGAATGTAATACTTTCTTTAATTTTTACATAAATATTTAGCATTATTTATTTGCAAAGTGATTAATATCACACTTTCGAATGTGTTTTGAGTTGATTTCACCACATTTCTCAATAATTTATCATACGGAGTGCCGATGAATGCAGTTTGAAAATCATGCTGCCGTGTAAGAACTACTCTGTTATGGGTTCATCCTATTGCGATGTAATCAGAAATGGAGTATTGTTATCCATCAGAACCATTCCAATTGATCATACTATGAAAGGGTTCCTCACATTAAAATTTGTGATATCATTACAAAAATCTACTTTAAATTAATATCAGAAAATAAATTACAGCAAATCTTATAAATGTATATAGAATGAAATAGATCATTCATGTTTTTATTGAATTATTTATTGGTAATATTATTCATCTTAAGTGGTTGGTAGAAGAGAAAGCCATTAATTTACGAATTGAGGTTTGTGATAATCCTCCAATACCACCAATATATAATGCACAAGACGAAATGTTGAAATATTAGGCGCGTTTTTTTGCTCCTCTATCCAGCGGAGAGTAGAATGAGAGTAGAGTAGACGCATTGAAAACAACAACAACACTCCTACACCAGTGAATTCACTGGTGTAGGAGTGTTGTTGTTTTCAATGCGTCTACTCTACTCTCATTCTACTCTCCGCTGGATAGAGGAGCAAAAAAACGCGCCTATTGTTAAACGTAAAAATATGAGACACATGACTCATGAATAAATTTAGATTTAAAAATCAACAGAAAACAACGAAGCTTTAATGTTGAACTAGCCAAGGTGGTTGAAATGAATTAAAGTTTTAAGCCTTCCATGTAAATGCGAGGTTCGGAATGCTAATGCGTTGCGGATTAATGACACCAAAAACTCATGAACTGGTAGCTCAAAAATAAGTCTAAAACTTTTCGCAAGGAAACCCCACGAACGGATTATTTGTATGTTATTATTTTGCTGACTACATCCATTATTTAATTTTAACCTTTCGAAATGCGTGGCTTTCAATTGATGCCTTTTTACTGGACAAAAGTTAGATTGCAGTTTAGTTTAAGTAGGTTTATTTTCGCAAATTAGCTTATAATATCAATGAATTAATATTTATAGGTTAACCTATTCAATATAGAAATTTTCCAAACCACAAATTGTGCAGGAATGCATGCATCCAGTACTCATTATTAACTTATGTCAGCATAAGATATGGTAAATCAAAGAATAATGTCCTTATAACACTTCTTCCATCTATAGAGCTGCCTCGAGGGCGCAGCCATATGAAGCTTATCATGTATGTGCTTGAATAGAAGTTCCTTCGATTGATTTTGATGGAGTATGAAGCTTCTGAAGCGGCAGCTCTGATTTGTGGCTGCAATCCATCCATGTTCACGATGATTGAATATCGCGGGAATGTCTAGCAGGAGCAATTTGAAATTTTGCGTTAATTTTTCGGAGCAACTTTCCAGTAGGAGGCTGGTAGGTAATTTCAACTAGGCTGAAGTCCGCAGGAAGAACACTTAGAGCAATTTAGAAGCACAAATTAGAGTAGAGTTCGGGCAACCTACTGTCGCAGAATCGACTTTCAACAGAAAATTATAACTGAAGTAGAGTTTTTTGTTAGGCCATTGACAGGTTGAACTTTTTATGATAACACTATGAAATTTGTGATTTGCAAAGCTTTCTGCTACAGAAAATTGCATGGCGCTTGTATGGACGCTCCAAGGGATTGGTATCATCTCTATCTATTTCTCCTACGGACCTTTCAATCCCAAAATTGATGCGTTACCTTATTTGGCAATCTCTTTAGTTATAGCTATGAGACATAAGAGCTGAAGCTAAGTCGTGGCCGGGCAGGGTCGATTTTGAGGAGGTTCGTTTTTATGCCTAGTACTATACTCTTCGCGAAACGAATTCAACGGTGAAATCCCATACAAAAGAGCTTTACTGACGAATTGAAAAGCTCTTTTTGTATGGGATTTGATCGTTGAATTCGTCTCGCGAAGAGTATAGTACTAGGCATTACAACGAAGGCTTTACTTTCACTACTTAAAATCTATCATGCATCGTTGTGAAATTGTTTCTACTGGCGGCAGTCAATTTTCAAGCACTCTTTCGGCTCTAACTATAGTTCAAGCAGTATATTCTCGGTGATCATAAGTTTCTCGGATCATATTTTACTGATAGGCTGACATTACTCATGGTGAGCCGAACCTACTGAAAATTGGGAAGTTAATCCAGTTGACACCACTTCTTATAGTATACAGTCCAAGGTATAATCTATTGATGCTACTCAAGAAAATCAGTAATTTATCTAAGTGTATTTTTTGCTATAGAGCATATTTATATACTGCTAAAGCTAGATGGTATACCATACCATACATATTAAGTGCAAGGAAAGCTTTGTACGTTGATTCATTGCAACCACCTTGGCTAGTTCAACATTAAAGCTTCGTTGTTTTCTGTTGATTTTTAAATCTAAATTTATTCATGAGTCATGTGTCTCACATTTCCACGTTTAACAATATTTCAACATTTCCTCTTGTGTTTTAATTTAAAGTACATTTTTGTAATCATATCACAAATTTTAATGTGAGGAACCCTTTCATAGTATGATCAATTGGAATGGTTCTGATGGATAACAATACTCCATTTCTGATTGCACCGCAATAGGATGAACCCATAACAGAGTAGTTCTTACACGGCAGCATGATTTTCAAACTGCATTCATCGGCACTCCGTATGATAAATTATTGAGAAATGTGATGAAATCAACTCAAAACACATTCGAAAGTGTGATATTCATCACTTTGCAAATAAATAATGTTAAATATTTATGTAAAAATTAAAGAAAGTATTACATTCGTACATCGACCTTAGATTGGATGTTGTAACTGCAATTATCAAGTGTTCTTGAAATGAAGAAGTGCTTATTTGATGCGAAAAATTTTTATTGATATCTTAAGATACTACTTTGATCAATGAGAATCCTTGTTTTAGAATAACTTTTGTTTAATTTTATTAAAAACCAGACTAGTTAAAAAGTGATTTCTTAATAGTTTATTGTGCGAAACTGAAAATGTTGAGTGCCGTTCTCTCGGATTCTCATAAAATGCAGACCCGAATGAAGATTTCGGTTGTACAGATATTGTCAAACTGTTAGTTTGTGCTCAGTTCTAAGTAAATTAAAATTTTCTAATACAAGTGAATATTCGAAATGGCCGAAGAATCAGCTCCAGTCGCCGCCGCTGCCCCAGCCGCAAGCCCGAAGAAGGTAAAGAAAGCTGCTGGACCCAAGAAGCCAAAGGCCAAACCAACCCATCCACCGACATCATCGATGGTGAACGCTGCCATCAAGGCGCTGAAGGAACGCGGAGGTTCATCACTTCCTGCCATCAAGAAGTACCTGGCTGCGAACTATAAGGTAGATGTTGAGAAGCTGGCTCCATTCATCAAGAAGTACCTGAAGAGTGCAGTGACTGACGGCAAGTTAATTCAAACGAAAGGCAAAGGTGCATCTGGTTCGTTCAAGTTGCCCGCAAAGGAGAAGGCAGAGAAGAAGGTCGCCAAACCGAAGAAAGCAGCAGCGAAGAAACCCAAGGCTGCCGCCAAACCCAAGAAGACAGGTGAGAAGAAAGCAGCCAAGCCCAAGAAAGCAACTGGTGAAAAGGCGGCGAAAAAGAAGGCAGCATCGGGACTAGCGAAAGCTGCTAAAAAAGCAGGCAGTGTGAAAGCTAAAGCTCCCAAGGAGAAGAAGGCGAAGGCCCCCAAAGTGAAGGCAAAGGCCCCGAAGCCAAAGGTTGCAGGAGCGGCGAAGAAAGCCGCCCCGAAAAAGGCAGCAGCCAAGAAGTAAATTCGTCATCATTCTCATTTCGAAGGGAAGATGCAGTTTGTAAACAATCAGTCCTTCTCAGGACTACCAATATTTTAATCAAAGAGTAAATTCGTTTCAATTGCGGTTTGGGGGAATCTTAAGTGCTAAATCGCTGTTTCTTTTGAACAGAGTAGCAGTGGTGATTTTTGCAGTTGTTCGAGCTTTCCTTATTGTGTTGTGGTTAAGATACTTTTGGTCCTGACTGATAGCTTTTGATATCTTGTACTGAGTTAGTTATGGGTATTCACATTCGATATGTAAAGATGTTTGGATCGCGTTCCTATATGTTTCATTGAGATGAGTGTGATTACCAGAGCTATGTTTGCACCTGTTTTTTTTTTATACCGCAGGTGGCAGGTATACAAAAAAATTCGTTCGCACGGAACTAAATAAGTGACTAGAGGAAAGAGTTCAAGTCTTTTACAATTTTGCGATTTAAAATTATAATGTGTATTCGGTAAGGTATATTCTCGTTGATTCTATGGTATTGCATAGTTAATTTTCTTCCGTTATTATAATACACAACGAACTAAACAAAACGTTGCATAATTTGATTAATAAACTACAAAAATAATTTCATCTCTCAAATTCCGAAAGGCCAGAGATCCAAAGATACTCATTGACCTATATAGAGCTTAAGAACACAATATATTTATTTCTTGTTTTAATTGTCCTTCGGTTTTGTAACGTAAGCAGTTGGCGGGTGAAAAAAATAGTTGCAAATAAACTTGGAATCATGTTTCCCTGCAGCTTAATTAAAATTTTCGAAAAAAATATTCTGCATTGTTATTAACTGCGATGTAAAAATAATGAATGTTAGTCAGCTGTGCTTATGGAAACGAAATTTTCAAATATTTTTCCAGAAGACTCGTATGGAGAAATTGATATGATCTATAGGAACTTCGATTTAAAACATATTAGAAAAAATAATGCCATTGCTGTTTACCACTAAAAATGCTATTATCAAATTTAAAAGTAATAGTATTTCGTAAATATTTCGAAGTCAGGCTGCTGCGAAGATAGCCTTCATTTTTAACATAATGCCGAAATAAGTTAGTTACAATTTTGCATCACTTGCGTAGACTAATATGTTTTGAACATTTGTTGCTCAGAAAATAGTTTCTTGCTGACGTAATTTTTAAGATGTTTCATTAAAATTATGGCTACTTCGAAAATATATTTTCTTATAATGTCGAATGTGAAGACGAAAATTTAGACTGCCGTTCGTTCGCATTCTCATGAAATCAGGCTAGTGGTCTTTCCGTCCCAAACAGTCATTCTCAAAGTGTGCCAGTTTGCATCGCAGTTTTTTTTGTCGAAAATCGTCGTCAGCAGTTGAAATGGCAGAAGCAGTTTCAGCCGTCGTGGGCCCCAAGAAGGCAAAGAAACCAGCGGGTCCGAAGAAGCCGAAAACCGCACCAACTCATCCACCAACATCTTCGATGGTGAATGCAGCCATTAGGACGCTGAAAGAACGCGGAGGCTCATCCCTTCCTGCCATCAAGAAGTACCTAGCTGGCAACTACAACGTCGATGTGGAGAAGCTATCTCCATATATTAAGAAGTACTTGAAGCGTGCCGTTACTGCCGGAAAACTGATCCAGACCAAAGGTAAGGGTGCAACTGGTTCGTTCAAGTTGCCCGTGAAGGCGGAGAAGAAGACCGCTAGTCCCAAAAAAGCAGCAGTAGCGAAGAAACCCAAGCAGGCAGGTGAACAGAAAGCGACGAAGCCTAAGAAGGCAGCAGCTGCGAAGAAAGCCCCGGATGCAGCTAAAAGCAGGCAGCAAGGGTGGATTTGGCTTCCGGAACAGTCGGTTGCAGGAGCTGCGAAGAAAGCCGCCCCTAAGAAGGCAGCAGCTGCGAAGAAAGCCGCGAAGCCTAAGAAATCCCCGGATGCAGCTAAAAGCAGGCAGCAAGGGTGGATTTGGCTTCCGAAACAGACGGTTGCAGGAGCTGCGAAGAAATCCGCCCTCAAGAAGGGAGCCAGGAAGTAGATTAGTCACCGCTCTCAATTGGAAGGAAAAATATATTTTTTAAACAACAGTCCTTTTCAGGGCTCCCAACATTTTAGTCAAGGAGTAAA
Source organism: Nemotelus pantherinus (assembly GCA_963978885.1). Classification (NCBI taxonomy): domain Eukaryota; kingdom Metazoa; phylum Arthropoda; class Insecta; order Diptera; family Stratiomyidae; genus Nemotelus; species Nemotelus pantherinus. The sequence continues at coordinate 223,629,113 of OZ022263.1, read as the reverse complement.
TTGCATTCAAACTGAACCCATTGCATACATTTTAAATTTTCTAGCTTAAACGTTGCGTTATTTTCGTGTGATATTTCACTTTTTTTCTTAGCTATTTTTGCGTGCCTTCTCGCTAGACTGACGCCATATTAAACGCGAAACGAGTCAATTAGAGCTAATGCAGAAATTTTCGTCTGCCTGTCGGTTAATAGCTACTCGTAAACCTAGGCACCAAACGTCTAAATTGAAGACTTCATGGAGAGATCTGGGCGGTACTTTTGTGAACTTTTAATGAGAGAGGATGCGATGTCTGATAATTTTGAGTGGTAGGGTAGGTGTGATCTGTGTTCCGAAGGATTTCACTTTGGTATCAGTTTATCGTCAGACCCGACAGGATGCAGGCAATATTTCTGCTTTTACTTAGTTTCAACACTGCTATCAGTTACACCGAGTCCTGCAACGAAGTCGTCTGTGCATCAATCGTCACGAAATGCATGCTAATGCAAAGCTGTACTTGCAGTGTGACTAGCTGTTCTTGTTGTCCGTCGTGTTTGCGATGTCTCGGAAATTCCTACACAGAATGTTGTGACTGTGTAAACATGTGCGATAACGAAGCCGAGTCCGCCAACGCTACACAAGTTTTCCATGAAGAACGGCTCCAAGGAAGTCCGGCATTGTTCCAAGCTCTGATTTCAACTCCACACTCCGATGATAATTGGGCGGTTTTTACGTTTCCCGTGCGTGTATCTTCGATTCTAAGTGCGGACCAGATTTATATGGATGATTATTTTTTGCAATGGTACAGCCAGCAAGAGGACGTCATTGGAAAGGAGGTGGTAAATTGTAGTGCTGTGTTTTTGGATGACTGTATGTCGCAGACGAAATGCAAGAGAATTTGTGAAAGTATGGGCGCGGAAACGAGTTTGTGGTTCCATGGATGCTGTGAATGTGCTGGATGTCCGAAGTACGAGATCTATGAAAGCCGTTGCAATAAATGTCCGGAAAATGATCGAAAGGAATCTGTGGACGAGTATGATGACTTTGGGCTGAAGGATGAGGAGCAGGCTTTGTATGATGAAACGGAGTACTATGACGAGTACGATTAACAACAATTTTGCATTTAAATTAACATGTGTTCATTAGTCAATAACCTAAGCATTATTAATAGAATAAATTCACCTTAATATATGTAAAAATGTTTCGTTTTGCATTGTTTCGACTCGAAAGGTTATTTCTGTTCATCCAGGACTTTCGCGAACAATGAAAAACCTGTGCTATGTGTTGGCAGCCTCCTTGTTTTGCGAAAGCTGCTTCTTTAGGGCATCCATAACACCAGCGAAATTTGCTGTTTTCTTTTTAGCAGAACCTTTCGGGCCAGAGTTCTGTGCACGAACACGCATTGTCGGCAGGGCGACATCATCCATGAAATCGAAATCGGTGTTGGCGGCGGCCCTGAAAGCTCAGTAAATTTATAACACGAGGATTTTGGTAATTTGCAAAGATCATACTGCTCTTTTTCGACATTTTCCGCGACTTTTGGTTCCTCCTTTGCAATAGGCGACGGTGCTCGACGGCCAGGGCATTTCCACTGCAGCTCTGGTATGTTACCATTATCCAGGCCTACGTACATACTTTCCAGCTCCTCGGGAGTCGGTTCAAAGTCTTCGTTTTCCGGGAAACATGAAATCGACCATTCGTCGTTACTATTCGATGATTCGTTGGACATTTCAAGAAATTAAGTGCACCAGAGCCACTGGTTTCGAACTTTTAGAACACAAACAGTCTTTGACAGCAACCAATGTCAAAGGTTGCAGTTACGGCTATTCACAATAGAGTGATTAGATGTGGATCGTATATTCGATGTGCTACGGAGGCATCTAGGGACGATAGCATAATTAGGTTTACTTTTTGAAAATTAAAAAAAAAACTGGAGAAATTCCTAATTACTAATATTCTTACATGTCATTCAACGTCAAAGTTTCAAAGAAACACATTTCCTGTGTCCCCAGGGTCCATCATTTGCGAGTGACTTGCTTCCTACTGCTTTCCCGCCAAGAGCAGACAGTTGATTGACAGCCCACCATCAACCATGGCCTTCACATCCACCCAACCGTCGTCAACATCTGTTGGCATTTCGCGCCATTTAGTTGAAGTTAATTGTTCGTGGCTCGTTTGCGGAGTGCTCCAAATGCTTGCTGTTGTGAATTAAAAGTGAAAATTTTACGATAAAATTACTAGCCATGCCTCTTGCTATACAGCAATGTAACTATTCGAATAATAAGCTATCGCTCGCGGATATACTTAACGAAGTAACAAACGAGGACACTGACGAAGCATCAGACTGTGAAGATGTGAATACCAATGCATTGCCCGCGAAAAATAACAAAAAATCGACTTTGGAAATTGAAAATGGACTACGAACGCCGCAAAGTAAGTTCAAACGAAAAAACTGTATGGCGCAAAACGGGACTGAGGCGGAAAGTGATGAGCAATCGCATTCGCCACCGAAGCAGCAGAAAACCAGGCAATCGTTGTTCAGCCCGTCTAGTCTAATGAGGGGGCTGAGCATCGACGATGAGCATGAAAAAAGCGACAAATGCACAGGCATCAGCCGTTCAAAATATACGAGTGCAAGGAGGGTCTTAGCAGGCGTCGAAACTGATGATCTTCCAGGCCGGGAAGGGGAAATTCAGGAGCTGCGAAAATTTTTGTTTGATCACCTGCAGAGTGGCAACTCGGGAAGTCTGTATGTCTCGGGGCAGCCAGGAACTGGAAAAACAGCTTGCTTGACGCATATCCTTCGATCCGAAGAAGTAGGCTCAAAATTCATTAAAGTGTATATTAATTGCACTGGAATGTCCTCGCTTGGGGCGATCTACAAGAAAATTTGTAAAGAGCTGCATTTGAAACTCGACGGGTGGACGGAAAAGGACTGTCTGAAGGCGATTGATACTTTTCTGAGCAAAAAGCACAAAATGGTGCTTATGATACTGGACGAAGTCGATCAGCTAGTAGGCAGGAAGCAGTCAATTTTGTACACAATTTTCGAGTGGCCCTCGAAGCCGAACAGTAAACTGCTTTTGATTGCGATTGCAAACCAGCTTGACTTGACAGACAGAACGTTGACGCGGCTCAATGCCAAGTGCGAGCTGAAACCGAAGTTGATGCACTTCGCCCCATACTCCAAAGACCAGCTGATCGATATTTTCAAATCGAGGCTCGAGGCGGCAGGCGTAATGGATGTATTTTCCCAGGGCACGATACAACTCCTCGCGGCCAAAGTCGCATCCGTAAGTGGTGACGTGAGAAGAGCCTTGGACATTGGACGACGTGTGGTAGAATTAGCCGAACAAGGAGCGCCGAAAGGAGAAATTGATCTCAGTGAGTTGGGAATCAAAGACAGCCGTTCGAAGAAGAATGGTACAAGCAAATCAGGCGGAGGTAGCGTTCCTGTTCAACTGGTTGCTTCAGTCCTGAAAAATATCTATGGAGCCTCGCAGACCTTCGAAAGCGATATTGAAGATACATTTCCGCTGCAGCAGAAGATTCTCATCTGTTGCCTGCTGTTGATTCTGAACAACGATAAGAATAAGGACATAACGATTGGACGATTGCATGACGTATTCAAGCGTGTTTGCGCTAGGAGGAATTTATGTGCTGTGGACCAGGCTGAATTTGTTGGGCTCTGCTCGTTGGTAGAGACGCGAGGTATCGTTCGAGTGCTAAGCAAAAAAGAGCCGAGACTGAGTAAGGTAGTGCTGCAATGGGATCAGGACGAAATAACTTCTGCTCTCAGAGATAAACAGCTGATAGCTACGATATTAGAGGATACGTCGTGTTTGAAAAGATGATATTTGTTAGTTTTAGGTGGATTTGTTATATTTTGACTAAATATTTTAAGACTGACTCAATTTTTATCGGATAAGCTTAAAGAAAATAAAAATTGGCTGTAAATTTAATGTTTTATTTAAGGATTCTCCAGTTTCATTTGGATTTTGCATTATTCTCAAAGTACTCAAAGATAAGGCGAAATTACATTGAGCAGAGTTTGGAACTTATAATACAAATTTTCGCTTATTTATTCCGATGTGATAATTATAAGAATAAAAATTGAATATCTCATATTGATCACGGATTTTCTAGTAAATCATCTTGGGATTTGCTTGACAACAAGAAAAATTACCTTCACATCTTTCCAGAACAATCTTATATCGTAATTTTAAGAACAACTTCTTGCAACATAAGCAAAACCTCAATTTTATTCAGAACATTCAAAAATTTTTATTTAAAAAACCCAACAACAAACCCCTCTCCCTTCCCACTCTTTCAAATTTCAAGCATTACCAACACCTGTCATCAGTCGCAGTAAACGTCAAATTCTGGTTTCTTGCCCAAATGTCACTGTAATTGCATATCGATGAACCGTCTTCGTTAACCTTTGATCGAACTACGAAAACAGTGTCTTTAAAACTCTGCAAACATGGCATCGAAACTCGAGAATTTCAGTAAACTTTTCGCAGCTTATAAAAAATGGGTAAGCAGCAATCCACAATTAGTAAGCGATGTAGAAACAACAGCAAAATGGGTGTCGTATTTCGTAGCAGGTAAGCCGAATGGCTATAACAAATCCAATGTTCACATCAAATTGTTAATAAATTATGATTTTTAACTTCTTTTGCAGGGCGAATATCTAGTTCTTCGATTGTATCGGAACTGATTTATTCGTTGTCGAATATTTTAGTCCTGTTCAATGATCGAATTATTGAAAAGGCTCATAGCATAGAATGGCACCGTGAGAGTGGAGATAAGATTAGGATTTTCTTAACCACACTGGAATATTGTGAGGTTTTTTTGGAGTTATCGTCGCGAAGGCTGTGGGGAGAAAAGGGCAAGTGGCTGTTGATTGTAACTGTTCAGGTTATCAAGTAAGTAGTAGGAGTAATTCTTGCATCTGTTGTAAATTTTTGATTAAGTCATTGGAGAAAAGGTCAAAGTGCCAATTAGGTCTTGAATTGAAGAAGATATAGAGTAACCTTATAAATTGCGACAACCTTGACTGCGGCAGATTACTCACAAGCGTAGGAAATTAGTCAGGCTTAAAGAATATATTAATATACAATCAAGATTTGTCTGGCGACGAATAAATTAGGGAAGCCCCTAACGATTTATCGCCGAAAATTTTCTTTCTGTGTTTTACTACCTATTAATAAAAATTCGGATGAAATAAAACATTTATTTTATTAAAACTTTAAACAAACAAATCATGTTACCTTATTTAAAACAAACTTATTGCTTCCGATATGACTATATACGTAACACTTAAAACTTGCAGAATTACATTCAACACTTAAGCTGATGAGCTTTATTCGTACGCTGACAATAGCAAATCGTTTCGTGAACTAAATTAATACAGCTTTTCTTCCATTAGTTAAATAACATGCCAATATATTATAATATTGCCACTACAAATTTAAAGATAATATTCAGGTTACATGTGCAAATATAATAATTTGTTTACATCCACGTGTAAAAAAACACTACATAAGGAATAATTAATGAAATTTATTGACCGGGACATTTTCATGAATTTTTAAATGTCTTTTACCACAAAATCTCAGATGCCGACATTCTTTTTGCGTTTTCGTTCATGCAGAATCGGTCCAGGCATTCCGTTCTAACGAAATTGTTCTTATGAGATGTTTCTTACTTTGTCACAAAAATTAATTGAAGTTTTTATGTTATACTTAATTTTTTTATGATAAAGCCAAAGCGAATGATTGGCTATACGGGTGAAGCCGATTACAATTAATGCCACTATTCTTTAAATACCACACTTTATTCTTGTGGAGAGCTGGTGTTATGCCCAATCACCGCTAAAGCTCTGAAGTTGAATTTAATTAGTGGTGCACTTAATTAGTGGTGCACTGGCATTTTGCCCAGTCGTCGGCTATTAAACAACACAAGATGAACAAATACAACCATGAGCTTACAACGGGATTCGAACCCGCGGCCAGCAGATAGCTGCTTTGGACTAGCGCCTTAGCGAGCAGAGTTAGCGACTTCTAATTATAGTGAGATTCGAATACTATTAGATCACCATATTATGTAGCTACGACTTAATTGAGTGAATGATATGGTCACCAACATCTTCATTAATGGCACAACAGTCGATAGTCCGATCTAAACTCCAAACGTCTAGGGAATTCCAAAAAGCCTGCTGCTAGTATGGTGGACAACCACCAACGAGACGAACCAAAGAATTAACTGCCCCTAAAGCAAAGGCAGTTTATTATACGCATGGGCAACATGCGTACCAGTGAGGAAAATCATGCTGTTTCTTGGGTTTCTTCATTCTCTAGTGTCCAGAGCTTGGGTATGTATGCAATGGTGAGTATACGTACAGGTACTCAGGTGCACAGTCCTTTGCACCATGAAAAACATCTTGTGAGCATAAAATATATTCAAAATAGTCTACCATACCACGGATGCGAACGTGGCCATCGGCCTTACGATTGCTAGCCACATAACTACATGAGGCTTTAGCCTCCATTTGGTGGCAATATCCCTCTTGCCCTGCCCGAAAGTATTTAAGGCTCAAGTAAGCTTCACTTCTACATTTTTCTTTACAGAATTGTTTTGTTCAAGATTACTCTTAGACATTTGACTTCATCTGAAGGCTGTAGAGTTTTCTTTTTCTCTCTTTTTCTTTCTCTGAAGCGTCCAGTCAAAACCCGCTTCCACGTTGGCAAATATCCCCGACGTAGATCGCTCCCTCAGCTCTGAACACCAGAGATTGAAGGACCGACTCGCATGATTTTCCTCGCTGGTACGCATGTTGCTCATTATTCTAGGGATTAGACTTAAGCACCCTAGTGCGTATGCATCGCCCAACAACACCGAGATACGGCAAGGAAAAGCACGCCCAAAAAAATCCTTCATGTTTTCCTCCAGGTAATCAACTTCCTCCCTCAGCATGAGGGAGGAAATTGATTACCAAATCCGGCAATTTAAAGTTTTTGAAGGACACGATTGCATCCCTGACCTTTTTGCTGGTTGCGTAGCTTTTTGCGTTCTTTGAGATTGAGTTCAGAGCAACGAGCACACTCATCTTCTGCACCTCCCGCGGGCGTCTCGTTTGCACTAACCACTCTTTTGGGAGGATTTGGTAGAAAGCATCTTCTTCGCCGGTGCTGCCGTAGTTAAACTTTTAGCTGACGCTGTACTTGTCTTTCCGGAGCCTGTTACCATAGGGGATGCTATCAGCAAGTTTGAAAACTTGCTGGCCATGGAATCTTCCACGATGATAACAAGTGAGCTTCCACTGCAACCAGGGTCCACCATTGCATTCATACATGAGGCTGGGGCCTGCAGATTCCGAGTCCCTGCCGTACTGATCATTCCTAGCACGGGTTGATTTCCAGACTCAGTTCGGCTTCCACAAAAAAAAAATATAATGGTCCACAAATAATATAATATCGTTAGACTTAAGTGGAGAAAACCGGTAAAAAGGTGAAAGATTTTACCTAGAACGTTATAACTTTTAGAATAAAAAGGGAGTGATTGACGGAGTGCTTAGGAAGGTTGACAAATTGTAATGGTTGGATGTCTTTGAATGTGTCGCAGTTGGGAATAACCTATTCCTTGATGAACACATTTAAATAATTTGCTGGTAGTGGATAGGAGGGAAATGAGTTTGTAGCTTTCGCGCAAAGCTGGGTCCTTATTTTTCTTAGGAATTCGAATAATGTTAGCAGCTGTCCAAATGCTGTGCTGAAGAATGCTAAAGAGTGCGGGCAGGAATGGCAAAGTGGAATGTTTGCATCTCTTCAGCACTTTTTATTATTGCGTGAATGGATGATGGAAGAGATGAAATTTGAAAGTCGTGAAAAGAAATCTTCCGCATTCATTGCTTGGATGTGGATAAGCATTTCACACTTCTAGACACTTGCTGTAATGGATCAGAGTGAATTATCATCTCATTATATACTGACGCAGAATCAATATTGGGCAAAAAACTGAATAATTTCAAAAATGCTATATATATAAGGATAATTATTATAGATATTAAATAATGAGGAAAGCATTCAAATACTTAAACAATAGGCAAGAAAATCAAAACATTCAAGCGCGGGTATAGAATACTATTCATACTGAAAAATCTAAGATATTAAAAGAAAAACCCATTCATGGTAAACTTTACCGAAAGAAGTTGACATGTTCATGACTGAATTCCTTAGCGCTAGGACGAGAAATAGGAAGTTTAATATATACAGCCCAAGATCAGTCGACAGACACAAAAACTTTATAAATCGAATCCTTTGCGCAATACGTGAACCCGATTTGTACATTGCGTGGAAAGAAAAATGAAAGCGTACACGAAAATGAACACCTTACAGCTGCTAATACAATGCCGGACAAGGTATAGCAATGTAGTAAGAAATGTGCACTGGACTTTGTCACGAATCTTCAGGCTGAAGTCTGCGAGAAACAATACCAACATTTATCCGAAAAAGTAAGAAACATTGGCGAAATTATTATATTTTGGAATATCCCAATAATTAGAGATCACCCAATACCAGAAAATCGACCGTATCCGATAATTTTCGATAAAAATGGAAAAAATGATGTTTCCTTACCACAAGGTGGTATATTCCAGTGTACTCAATTGCTAATGATGCCATTTTTAAACCATTAGAATGATGTCATCCGACCAAAACCACCCCTAGGTCAAATGATACTATTCTGATGGTTTAAAATGGGGGTGGACAGATGGAAGCAAAGAAGACAGAGTGATGTCGGTTAGCTCGACTTACATTACTTACGGTTAGCTCGACACTACATTCTTTAGGTCAAAAAACTATTGGAACCCACCGGCCTACCTCTATGTCCTGTTCGAGAGGAAAATCAGATGAAACAATTGTTATCCAATATTCACACAACAATTTTGTACTGCATATATTCTTACGGATTTTAAATATTTGGATCATGTATTGCTTCCAAATATTGTTTTCTGTAAATATACTCATGTAGAATAAAGGTTATACTGTGGACTCAATCAAAAATGAATAATAGGCGCACCGAGCCTGATTACTTGCAAATACTGCTTGTAAACGCATAAAGGGCACAATGACAATACAAAATTGTGGATATAGAGGTCTGCTCTGTCAACCTAGAGTCACCAAATCTAATCCAAAGTCAACAAATTCCACAGTAGGCTACGTAGTCTATGGTGCAATAAAAGCGTCTTTGCTGAAGTACAAACTTGATCTTATAATTCGATTTCTCGATATTATAATTCTTGTATTTTATCATAATAAGATGTTTTCATTGCTTCTTATTTCTGCTAATATATATGCATAAAAAAAATGTATAAAATAGTCACCCCGTATTCTTTCAGATGTATTGGACGTTATCTGCTCTTCAAAAAATATTCGGAGGCGATCATTCGGACGCCTACAATTCCAGCATTAAATCGAAGGAGACTTGAAGAAATCGAAGCTAAACAAACGGGTGATGACTTTTCGGGCGCGCAAAGTGCATTCTACTTCAAACTGAAGCGATCTGGTCGTGTAATTCGAAAAATCGAAGGAGCACCACCTCTCCATCTTCGTGACTGGAAATCTGTCGACTCAGAACTTTCAACTCACAGTTCGAACAGTTCGATTTTTAACAGAGCGGAAACTTTGTATATTTTAAAACCCCTCATACATCTGGGTGCGATCCGGGCGTTTGGCTACAAGAGCTGGAAAAGCTATGGTGTAGCTTTATTGTGTGATATAATGAGGTAAGATAATTTCTTCGGAATATTTATTATTTAATTTCGTGATAATTTTTCCGCAGCATTAAGACATACTATGAAAATCGACATCTTTTAAGTAAACGACAAAAACTGGAACTATCTAGGCGTTGTGTTATGTTATTGCTTTACCTGATGCGTTCGCCGTTTTATGAAAAATCGACAGAAAACAAATTGATGTTGCTACTATATGCTGTGAGTTATAAAATTCCATTAACGAAGATCATTTGTAATCCACTTATTCAGTACATACCACATTGGCAAAATACGTATTTCTATATGTGGTCGACTTAAACTTTTGTTTTGGTTTTTAATAATTTTCAATAGGAATAAGATATGGTTATTGCCAAATATGTTTGATATGCACTGTTTATGAGCAAGGGGTTAGTAATAAAAGTTAATAATTTTTCTCAAAAAATTGCGTCAAATTTTTTCGTTATGTGTATTTAAAATTTGAATTTAAGTTTTACAGTTGGATATTAGTTGCTTTGGGACTTGCAATAGTTTAGGGTACAGAAAAGTAGTGAAAAAATTAACAACCGTTTTTCAATCTTGGAAAAATTTAAGAAAAATTAAAAGAAAAATGTTGGTTTTATAGTATGAAAATCAAATATGTGGGTTTTTTCGTTTAGATATTTTCTTCGGTACAGAAGAATATTCTTCACAGAAATACAATAATTAAATACCCCTTCCACTTCAATGGAGCGCTTAAATGCTCAGAATCGAAAACAAATCACACGCACAATCTCCAATACAGTTTTCTATGTCAATGTCCATGCGAACAATTTTTTAAAGTTATTTTCATTCATTTGATTAGTCTTGGCTGGTCTCTTCGTTCGATTCGATTTCATCTAAAAATAGCTCATTCTCTTCATTGAGTCGTAAAAATCTGATCATTACGATAAACTGATTGAGTTATGATGGTTTGAATGGTGAACCCAAACATTTATTAATATCTATCGTTTACTAAATCATTTTCATAGATCTTGTTGAGTTCGTTGGTGATTGCTGTTTTATTATCTACGAAAAAATTAAGTTGTCAGAGAAGATATTTGTGAATGTTTAAAGATTCGAATTGGTTGCGACAGCTAAATGAAATTTTCTTCGGAATTTTTGTTTAATTGATGAAAGAAAAAAAAATGATTATTTTATTTGAGCTAGTTCTAGTTCTTTTGAAAATGATTTCATTTGATTATTTTCTTAGATGTTTGCTACAAAAGTACATGATAAAATCTAGGACACTTACATGGATTCCAACGTCATTGATCAGCTTTGAAATCGAATATATTGATGGCTATTAATTGCTTCCTCTCCCACTGAGATATTATCCTGATGAAATAATTAAACAAATTGCTCAGATTCCATACGAGCTTTGCTAGCTGGAGGTAAAAATAGTTGATTACTAGTTTATAAATTACGAATAGGGAAAATTAGATTACGATCGTGCCAAATTTAAATAAACCACACAATTATTCCGCTCGTTGCTGTAGCGTACGTATTGAGATTAGGTCAAAGATTGTCTGCGTCGTCTGGAAATTTAGCGCACTGTAAATGATCAGATTCAATGGTGTGGTTTTATGTATTTATTTCAAGGCTCTGGATTAGGTATAAAAGGAAGGAAAATGTTTGAAATTTCCCGGAACAGAACATTTACATACATAAGCAACATTTTAAATATGTGTATAGTAAGTTTGAAATTGATTCGGATTGATACTCATGCATATATTAGCATTAAACTTCAGAATTTGACAAGTGCAACATTCTATGTATTTAATTCTATGAAATTAATTGCTGTTAGTTCGTTTGTTCATGAAATTACGGATATTCGAGGGTTCAATGTGTATATAGGTAGATAGGTCAAGTGGCTGTCCAACGGAGAGTATCAATGGTGATACACATAGGCACAAAAGAGACCCGTTGTGATACCATATAAAACACTCTTCCTAAGCCACTGTACACAGGAAAACATCTGGTTTCGTTAATAAACTGCATTATCACTTTCAAATCGACGAAGGGTAGATCAGTGGGGCCTAAGAGCTCCGGCAGAAATCCACAGCTCCGGCAGAAATCATTGTACCCAACGGCTAACCGTTATGCGTGCCGTCCAATGAGACAATGGCACGTGAACACGACCACAACAACTTGAAGAGCATTGCGGGATAAATTTAACGGCTGCCTGGAGGCCTAGGACTGTCTTGCGATCGCAGAGGATAATTCTTCAACCCCGGATGTTTTCTTCGACATATTTATACCTCGATGCTCCTATAGAAAAGGAATATGATAACTCCGGGAGCAAGATGACACAGTTGCCACGAATGCCTCCTATGGCCCAGTGGCAAAGCCGAATGTCTTGGTATCTACCGAAGAGGTACATGGCATTCAGCAGCAATTCTGGACACTATACAAGGACGAGTTAGGGAATTTATAGCCGCTTGATTCTCTATGAAGATACCAATATTAACTCCGAGTACTTGATTACACAGAAGCCAGTCAATTGCGCGAAAAATTGCCACCACTTCCGCCAGAAAGACACTGCGATGGTCTGTGATACGAAAGGAAAGCGTTAGATTCAGCTCTTCTGAGTATACATGATTCCATTCATCCCTACCTGAATGCGCGTGGTAACTCTAAGGCCAGCAGAGTGCTTAGAGCGATGTAGTCAAAATTCGTCGGAGCGGAAACTCTTTCAGATAAGATTTTAGCATAGCCAAACTCTGTTTTATTCCATGCTGAAATGCAATGCAGTCAATTCTGTTCTTGAGGAGCTGTTTGATAAAAACTTTCAGCCGCGTATCAATATCCAGCACCAAAAGTGCTTCTATAAATTGCATCAAACTTGACGTTGTTGAAAGCCCCTCAATGTCTAGGAAGGCATGAAGTGAATATTCCTGAAGAGCGAGAGGTTTTTCAATTTGCTTAATGAGAAAGTTGGAGAGCAGTTTCATTTACCTTTGGTGAAAGATTTATCTTTGGCGATATTATCGCAGGGTCGATTAACTGTCTGATATAATAACCAATGATCTCCAATATCTCCCATAAAATCTCCAATATTTTTAGCAAGGCAGAACTATGGCATATGGGCCGATAGTCCTTGGGTTTGACGTGCGAAAATTTTCCTGCTTTAGAAATAAATACAACTCTTGTTTTCTACCAGTTGAGCGAGGAGATTTGCAGGAGATTCGCAAGGAGATTCGCAGAATGAGATTCGATTTTAGTGTATCTCCAATATTTTCATTGCTGGTTTTACTGAAAACAGGCTACAATCGATTCTGGTTTTGCGAAACTCCAATGAACTTTGAGCTTTTTTTAAATTTCTTTTATTTGACACACTAGCTTAAAAGCTTAGCGAGATTTGTGAAACCGGATGCGATTGGAGTCTGTTTCCAGCATTAACCTGATTTTCCATTCAAGTAATGTAATCTTGTCTGGAATTGATATATCATTAACTGAGATATTTTTAAATGCAAGGAATAGGCTAATTTTATATATTATTAAAACCTAAGAACTCTGTACATGTAGGTATGAATTCCGAGTTTTGTTGTCCTATTAATTAGTTTCAGGTATATGTGAAGGTTGGAGGAGAGGTGCCTGGCCCCTCTAAGCACTCAGGCCAAAAGATCCATTGCATTCATACCCCAGCCTACCACAGTTTTCCAGATTTCTTGACGAAATTCAGGATCATTGATAGGAGAAAAGAGACTATCTTCTGCATACATCTTACATTTAGCATTTACAGAGGAAACGTTCCGCAGTCAGCTTCTTCTAGGTAGGATAGACAGAGGTATTCCTGTGTCATGTGTCTTCTTAGGCAGTTGTATCTAGTAAATATGCCTGCCATGGCTTTGCAAATTTTCCTGCTCTTGTTGAGTAGGAAGCCCGCGGTCGCATGATTGAAACGTTTAGAGTAGTGTCCCACATCGTCGTTTTCTACTCATATTCCAAGCTGAGTTAATCTATGGGCAGAGCACATCGCCATTCTCTGAATTTGAATGCAGAGAGGAGGCAGGTTGAAAGTGTATCAAGGGGCGCTCCGGAGTAGTACTCATGTCACCACCGATACCCATGCACACAGTCCTTTGCAGCGAGGCTAACTTCTTGCGAACAATCAATAGTTTCATAATAGTCCACCACACTACGTATGCGTACGTGGTAATCGGCCTTATGATTGTTACGTAGATCCACATAGCTACATGAGGCTTCAGCTTTCATGTGGGGGCAAAAGCTCTCTTGCATTGCCCGAAAGCTCAAATTCCATGTGATTCTTTCAGATAATTTTTTTTGCCCAGGATGATTCCTATATATTTGACTTCATCTTAAAGCTGAAGTGTTGCGTCCTTCATGTTAAGAAGCATTAGTCCTGCCAGTTTTCTTTTCCTGGCGAGCAAAACAAGTTTCATTTTACGAGGATTTACTGTTGTGCCGTTTCTGGAATACCAACGGTCAATTAGACCCAATGCTCGTTGTGTGTTTCTACATATCACATTCCGATTCATAGTTAATTCTCGTATGGCTACGTCACCAGAATAAGCCTGCGTGTGCAACCGTTCTTGTTGTAGTTCGTTTAGGGGGAATCAACTAGCATATTCCACAGAAGCGGTGATAGCAGGGGATCCATTCGTCGCTTCCGTTCTCACTCTGCATCAATATTGCATATATCCACTTAACTAAGTCGTTGTCCACGCTATGAGCTTTCGCAGGTTCACTTAGCTCCACAAAAGGCACGAAAGTAACAGGCCTATTTAATGACCCACATCGCATACTCACCATTTGAGATCGCTTCCCCGGCTCTGGAAACCAGAGGATGAAAGGCCAACTCGCATGATTTTCTTCGCTGATACGCATGCTGGTCATCATTCAAAGGGTAAGTCTTAAGCACCCTAGTGGTTACGTGTCACTCAACAAGTCTCTCCAGGTATTTCAGCATAAATGAAGTTAAGCTTATCGCAAATTCCTTGGATTTGAATAAGCATCTCTCCCCGGTCTAGGAATAAAGATTATCTTAGCCTATCGCAAAGATGACGAAACATAACCGAGGGCTAGACATAGACAAAAAAAATCTTTTAGGTCTGCCTGCAGGTGTTAAATTCTCTCCTCTTGCATAACCGGATGAAAAGCATCCAAGCCCGGCGAATTGAAATTTTCAAAAAATATGATTGCATCCTTAACCTATTCATTGGTGACCACAGATATAGTTGTGCAACGGCATTTACTACTGCTGCGTAGAGCCGCAAGTTTGATCAGGGGCGCAGATGATTCAGTGACTGAACCGCGGAAGGCATCACATTCCGGGCTCTACGGAAAGTGAGTCTCAAGTAATGTCTGCAGAAACTCCTTTTTGGTCTTGGTAAAATAATCATTCGAGCATTTTAGGAAGTCCAGCTTAGTTGATCGGTCCTCCTCTAGGCAAAGCCTTGAAGTCAGTCTCGCGCGCACCTTTCAGTTTATCGGAGAACGGTCTAAATGATTCCCTCTTGCAGATCCTCACCGAATTCATACAGGTTCTCTGCAGAGTTCTGAGGGAGTGTTGCCCTTACAAGCTCCATTGAGAAGTTTCCTGGTATTTTTTTTGGCTGAACTTCTGCAGTTCCCAGGGTCACAAGAGAACTGTTTTTCCGCATCTTCTCTTACTGATCAGACAGGCTTCTTCATAGCTACCTACTGCATTTCTGTTCAGAGTGTTCAACCGGAGTTCTACTGACTTTGGTGATTTTATCCTACCACGTTCTGTCTGGAAGAAGTTAATTGAGCTTAGTCCAATCAATGTTCCTTGGATTTCTTCTCTTCACCACGGGTGTTGAAACCGTGGCTAAAGAGAGCACCAAGGAGCGGTAATCAGAGTGTTACATTTCTTCCAATACAGTTATTAATCTGATTACTCCAGATGAACATAGTGATACATCAATAACCACCCTTCTGCTCGGGGTGACAAAGTTGCGAGAAACCTCAGTGTTTAAAGTTCTTAACCCCATAGACGTTATAAAATCAAAGAATCTGTCTCCTCTGGCGTTACATTTGTTGCTGCCCCAGCTGGCATGCTGGGAATTAGCACCGCAGCCAGAAGTTCTAGTTTCTTCGGTTCAGCGTACTGGACCAGGTCCTTCATTTCCTGTTTTGGCCCCGGGAGAAAGGAGTCAAAAGAAAAGTAAGCTAAGGTGACTCGTCCATTTCAGCCTGCCATTTTCCCGGCATTGCACGATGTCCGCTGACAGGTTGCGGCTAGAAAGTTGTCTGAGCGTGATGGTATCAAGCAGATTGGAGACAACAACACAAAGTTCTCGACCTTGTTGATCTTGCATCATCAAAGATCTTCGACCCCTTGTTTGAACTGAGTCAGCAGATCCAGCTGCCTCGAACCTACGCCTCCTGCACAAGTGCAATGTAAGGGGAAGCTTGCGGTTTTGTCATTTTTTTGACTCAAAAACATAGGACAAACCCTTAGTATGCTGTAAGTTGATCTAAAGAAATCAAATATGTTTTCTGTTGAAAACGATGTTTAGACGGATTTTTTCTGTAAGATATAAAGTGTGGCAGAATGATTTGTTGGGAGTGGTGGTATCATTGGCTTCTAAGAAGTAAGCCTAACAAACGTTGCTTTCTCGGCTAATATTAAATTAAATTATATAGCACGATGCGCGCTGTAGTACATATGGTACTAAAATTTTAGTTTTGTGAAAAATCTTTTGGTCCTGCTTCAATTGTTCGAGACATTTGGCGTTATCATAGAGAATATGTACCAGCCTTGACTATTGCTCAGGTGAGTGGAGTGTGGTTTGGTCGACTTTCGGGTTCACTTTGAATTATCTCTTATCTTTTCGTAGGTGGCTATTATTGTTAGTATTTAGTTGTGCTGTTTTGTGTTGGGTTAGAACGTTTGGGATATTTTTCGTGTCCTTGTTGTATGATTACTTGCCTTGAATAAAGGATATTCTTAATTGACCAAACTTTTACTATTAGCGGCAAAGGAGATTTATTTATTTATTTATTTATTTGATGCGTATTCAATACAACAGGCAAACTGCCCAATTACAGATTGGATACAATGAAAAAAATAAAATAGCAAACATATAAATATAAGTATATAAAGTAATCAAAGTTAAAATAAAATAAAGTAAAATTAACTAAAGCAAAAAAAAAATCCCTTACAAACACGAATAATCAATTCAACAAGAAATCAGCCCAATAATAGATAGGATACAATGGAAAAATAGTAAGAAGTAACTGAGTAAATATAAATAAAGTATATAAAAAATAATTAAAGTGGTAAATTAAATAAAGTAAAATTAAGTAGAACAAAAAAAAGAAAGAACCCATAAAAAAAAATAAAAAATAAAATTAATTAAAAAAAAACAAGAAAAAACCAAAATCAAATTAGAAGTTGGAAAGCAAACATATCTGTAAGCATCTATAAACATAAAAAATAAAAGAAATTCTTAAAGTATTAAATAAATTAAGTAGAGCGAAAAAGAAAAGAAAGAATCCATTACAAACAAGAATAGAAAATCAAATTAATTAATTAAAATCAAAAATTTTA
Organism: Nemotelus pantherinus; assembly: GCA_963978885.1. Lineage (NCBI taxonomy): Eukaryota > Metazoa > Arthropoda > Insecta > Diptera > Stratiomyidae > Nemotelus > Nemotelus pantherinus. The sequence goes on along the minus strand of OZ022263.1, from coordinate 223,611,807 downwards.
CTTCGAAACATATTTTTGAAAATGGCGATGGATTGTGGAAGAGGACCAAGTTGAAGACTATTGTGAGTGCGTGAGAGTCGTTCTTTCTACTCTTTGTTAATGTCCTAGCTTGAGTTTGGCATTTCTTTGTTAGTTGTATGATGATTTTGATTGGAAATTGACGTGTACCAAGAGTCTTCTACAGGGCTGGTAGTTTTTCTTCAGGTATTGGGTCGATTTCTTCACCATTTTAGTAAGATGCAATCGCTGAAAATTTCAACTTGGAAGTAAAATTGACATCTTTCCAGAACGTCCAAGTAAAAGTTTAGTGGCTTTGACTGTTGGCCCGATTTCGATCTCCAGATCATGTCCGTGAATGAAAGCAATTTGCATGTAGCAAATAGCACGATACGCGATTTTCAGTTTGTTTATTTTCTCATTTCTTCCCGCGCAGTATGTTGCATCTGCTCATAGATAGACATGTGGACACCAAAATACACACATCTCTGTATCATCATGCCCAGATCAATCCAATCGGAATTTTCATTCTCAAGGGAAAAACGTTAATGGTTTTTCTTTTCCTGGAGTACTTTTCAGATTCTACAGAGTATACCAGGTACTGGATCCATAAATTATGTCGTTGTTGAAAACTTGCGTAGGAGGCACGTTTCGACGCATTTCTAGGTAGCGTTCCTCACTTACTCATAGCTGTGAAAGAAAATTACACGGCAAAGTAGCTTTTTGCACTTGGATTTTATGTATAGTAGAATCACCATCGTAGCCGTCCGAGAGACCAAGATCAGCTTTTAAGCGAATGTGAAAATAATTTTTAAAGTTAGTTTACCATCGTATTTCAGCTGACGATAACGCAAACGCGAATCACTAGAATATGTTAAAGAAGATCGGAAACAACGGGGAGAAAAAGTAGATTATAAACAAACATAAAAAATATTATTATATACTTTCGAAAGACCAAACTAAAAATAAACTTGCTAATCTCGTTTTGATTATTTTCGTTATCGCACTAAAGATATTCCGATGAAGCGGTAAACTTATTGTTGCATATATTGTTCGTTGCTACAAGTGCCGGTGATATACAGCAAACGAGGTTGCATCGTAGCCTGTCTTTCGCACTTTAGTTGATTTGTATATAAAACTGTAGGAAACGAAACAGTGCGTCCTAGCTGAAAAGGACCGAAAGCGAAAAAACTGTTGGGTAGTGATGTGTAGTGACTATGTCGCGAACAAGTGAACAGATCAATGGACGTCATTCGTCGCATAGCGATGAAGAAGCCCCCTATATCCCGGCAGCTGGAAGTCAGATTTACCAGGGTTTGGCAACATGTAAGTATACATTTACACCACATTCGGTTCATTATCTGTTGGTAGGCCCAATACGGGCCCCATAAATTATAAATGCACTATAAATTAATTGGTCCAAAGCAATTTAAAATTACTGCTTGAAATTTCGGTAATACAAGTCAAATATCTTTTATCGTATAATGGCTCTATTAATCTGAACGATTGTACTTGTTTGATTCATGGGAAATAACGCGGGGACTCGATAGCAAACAAATTAGTCATCTAGTCATGTGTTTTATTAGTTTATTGTTTACAAAAATAGATTATCATCCGAAGCTGAATATTATCGGAATATTTTCACCCAACATAAACGACTATTTTCTAAGCCTTTAGTTGCATACTAACAGACAACGCAGACTATGTATACGTTTATAGGATACATACATTTAAATTGCGAGTCTAATGGACGTGCTAAAACAATAGTTGTCAAACTGATTAGATTGAGCATCAATCGTATTAATTTAGTAAATGTTGATAAGTACAGAAAATCTTGTTTCGCATTAAGTTGATATTGGTTTTATCAAACATGATATTTTATCACTCATAAACTTCTTAAACTTCTTAAACGCTAAAAAGTTAGATGATGGGTAAGTCTATCTTCTAAGTGAAATTTAACTTTTGAGTCTGGACAGTACATAAACAGCACTGTTTGAAATTTTAAAAATTAATTTTTTAAAGAAAAAAAGTTTTACATGCCTGTTAAATATTCCACTTAGTTTGAAACCTTGAACCCTCACTATAGTACCATTATCACTATAGTATCATTATCTATAAAAGTAAAAAAATGTAGATACAATTTTCACGCTACTTACTTTATCCAATCGATCTATTTGTAAGGGGTCGAAATTGTAAGCGCTACATAATTTTAAAATTAGCAACTGCAATAGTAATAATGACGTTTCCTATGCAATCTTATTATTAGAAATGCTGTGAAGATATTTTCATTTGCTATGTGATGCGAAATTTGAAAAGCATAAGGAAAGCTGATGCTGTTTTGTTGCAGTCTTTTTATATTATGTTGTTTGGTAAATGCTTCGGCGTTATGAAATGAATTCATTTTTTATTTTCTGTAGAAGTTTGAGCTCTTTGTTTGCTTATAACGATGAAGTTGAATACATAACTTCTAAATGTTTTGCAAAGTTCTTTGTGAAATTCGTTGAATCTTCCTTTTGAAATGTTACTTAATGAACTTGAAAGAAATCAATTAAGCGCACATTACTTGGTGATTTTAGTTGTTTTTGCATTCAAACGCAAAAAACTCTAACTCTATGGCTCTTTGGATGGACGATTTCATAATTTTTAAAAGTAAAATCAAGCGAAACTTACATTTTGAAAGAATAATAAGCAACTCACATCTGATCCGAATTTAAATTTTTTTTTGTCCTGGCTGCAATCTCTTTGCTCTTAGATTATAATTCTGCTTGATTTCTTGAAGCAACATGTTATAAAGGTTATTAATTTGTGATCATGATCACGGTTCGCTTCTTGTCTATAAATCAAATCTTGTCTATATCTTCTCTAAAACTTATCAAAGCAAAGAATAACTGATAAGGGAAACTCGATCGTTTTGTGGAATAAGCCTCCGGAAGCAGAATCATACTGGAATTGTTTTTGTGGGATATTTAAAATTGAAATTTGTTTAACTATGACAACTAACGTAAATAAAAATTAATAATCTCCCACTGCAAGTGGTCACATCAGTCAAGTATGCACTATGAGCTGATGTCTGATGAGAATCAGTGCATACTTTCGAAACCAATTTGTTTGAAAATTGACTTAACCGTGAGGCAGATGTGATATATTTTTGGCTTTGATGCTGGCAAAGGGTTGCCAACATGAAGCGGTTTCGCTATTTTTATCTCAATAAATGCTTACATTAAGTTTTCATATTGCGAACATTTACACTGAAAATAAGAAAGCATTATGTAAAATTTTCCAAGTTCTGGAAATTTTTCGTATGGCAATCCCAAATATCTTTCAACCCCTGTAACTTTTGATGAAGTCATCGGATGAAAACGATTTTAAAAGGGTAGGTTGATTTTGACGTGAAACATTTGCGTTAGACTTTTGTTGCTGTGTTGGTAAAGTGTTGCAAGCACTTAGTATTTTCTTCATTTATGTAACAAGAGATACTACTTTCAAAGTTTTGTAAGATAAACAACTGATAATGTATAAACGTAACATGTGTTTGACTTTACATAGCTTTAAATCTGCACGATTCCTCTACTACTTATCGAACATTAGTGTTTCTAGCGGTTCTGTGGCGCTAGAGTTTTTTTTTTATTGTTGCTTTTATGCGTACATACACCTATTTATTTTCGTCTTCGGTGGAAGAAGACACCATCGAGTAGACTCTTTGTGAGTGTCCGGTTCTTAATAATAAACGCGTCAAGATTCTAGGATCATACAATTTTTAATGGTTAGCAGAGGTAGCTAGTAGCGCTTCGCTAAGCCAGCTGATTCAATTTAGCGGAATTGTTACGTGACAGCACTAACTAGCTAGCTGAGGGTGGTTAGAAACTGGTAGTCTGATACAAGCCGTGGTATGGGAAACCCTCTGTATAACCTAACCTAAACTAGCGCAACGTGAGTTATCGCAAGCGAAAATTTCGGATGCAAACGTAACAAGTAATTTGATGAAAGGTTACCGTTTTTGTGGTCCGCCGAATTTTGGAAATTTTCAATCGTTTGCACTTTTCCACAAAAACGAAAATTTTATATGCCTACTGTGGCTACAAGATTACTCGCACATTCATCAAACATCACACGTCCCTATACCTCGCAAACATCTACACAATACTGTCCATTGTATCACAATTTATCAACAATACGAACTTGAAAATAATCTTTGTTTATTATTAAGTACTTAGCGCTCGCATAGGGTTGAAAATTCCAACATGCTATTATAGCTAATGCCAAGTACTATACTCTTCGCGAAACGAATTCAACGGTCACATCCCATACAAAAAGAGCTTTACTGACGAATTGAAAAGATCTTTTTGTATGGGATTCGACCGTTGAATTCGTTTCGCGAAGAGTATAGTACTAGGCATAAGCTAAGAAAATTATCAATTTTCATCCTTTTCCCAAATTCTTTTTTCCATCAGGTGCCCTATATTTATAAGGGACGGCAAGCATTGCTTCAAATCATTGAATCTCTTGAAAATGTTTCGCTTTTTACAAAAAAGCAATTGAAATATAAATCTTCTATCCCATCCCGAAATTACCTACAGACTATCTTGAAAACACTGACCCTCCCGAACATTTTTTTTTTTGCTTTTTGATAAATATAATGCTTTGTCTGGCTGCGCAAAATTAAACATTTTCTTTTAGCTTTTTCTTTACAAAAGAATAGCAGCCCTCCACCAAATTACCTCTATTTTTAGCACCCAAAATTTTTGCTTGCGCGAACTGACGACAGAATAATCAGATTCATTTGAAATTCACAGATTGAATTAGCCTTAAAGTAAAACCACGTATGACAGAAGTGGTTTAAAAATGTAGGCAATCCCGTGGCAGGGATACCACCTTGAAAAATCAATAAGAAAAATAATTTTTGCCCTATAGCTTCCGGTACAGTCATCAGATTTTAATGGAACTCGCACAGTAAATGGAACTTAATTTTATAAACAATTATAAATAAATACATTTTATAAATAATAATACATAATTTCAATTGAAAAATTAGGTTGAAGCTATATTTTTTTAACGCTAGTTAGTTTGTTTGTATGTGAGTTTTTTGAATATTAAAAATTACATTCCCTACTTTATTCTAACTTATTCTATCTTCAATTTATAACTTAACTTACCCTACGTGTACGCTAAAGCTGAGCTTAATGTTCCTAAGTGTAGCTTGACGCTTCTTAGATTACTGCAAGTCTTGTATGAGCCATAAAATTAGAGGGTGCCCCATACAGAACAACTGGCTGCATTATCTGCTTATAGATTGATATTTTGATACTGAGCGACAACTTTGACTTACGATTGAGCATTTCGCAAGTTTTATGCAAACGCAATCGATGTGTTTGTGATAAGTAAGCTTCTTGTCGAGAGTAATTCCCTCAGAAGGAAATGAAAACAACAGTGAGAAGTGAAGCAATTTGCTTGAATCTGAGCGTTAGTAGTAGTGAAGGAAAACTATCGGACCATGGGTAAATTTGACAGACTTCTCCTCCGCGAACAGAGTTGGCCATGTGTACGATAGAGATAGATATAGTAGGCCATTTGACACGTTATCACCAAAAGCTCGTAGATTTTAGATATCGGAGACACCAAAGGGAGTATCTGAGGTAATAATTTTCTCGATTTGTTCTAGTAATAGATTTTGCCTTTGTAGTAAAATTGCTTCACTAAATATGCTTATTTCATTTCCTTTAATTTCTCTGTTCTGAGGTAACTCCTAAATAAGTTTTCTCGTCATCCCATTCCACAGTGTTGAAGCTCTTAAAGGGCAAGTTCGATTTTTTCCGTTTTTTTAGTAAAAAATATCGCTCTTGACTTGGTGGTGTTAATTTTGATTTTCCACCAGAAAAAGTATTAGTAAAGTTTTGAAAAATGTTGTTCTTCTAGGTAGAAAATTACCAGCTCAGGATCTTTAGTACCAGAGTAAGTGCAAGTATCATCTGCGAAGATAACGAATTTACAATTGGGGCCTGTGGGTATGTCAGCTGTGTAAATGTTGAAAAGGGTAGGGCTGAGACAGGACACCTGGGGTAGGCCAGCAGCTATGTGTTGCTAGTAGGAAATACTACTTTTTATCACGACAACAAATTTGCCATTGTTTAAGATGGACTGTATGAACTTCACCAAATAAAGTGGCATTGAATGCTGAATAAGTTTGTGGAGAAGCCCGTCGTGCCAAACGTTATCAAACGCCTTTTCGACGTCTAGTGTGATCATTCTAACTGATTCTTTCAATGCGAATGCTTTTTCGAGACATCTTTTGACTCTGAATAGCTAATGGTGATTTGTTGAGAATCCCTCTCGAAAACCAAATTGAAATGCATGAAGAATGCTTTTTTGCCCTGCTAAGCGCAAAAACGGTATCTCAATAATAGCAAGTTTCGAGATAATTGAAGTTTTGTAAAAGTAGTAATATTGATATAACTCTAATTCCCTTAGTGATTTAAGGTAAAATTGAGATAGGCGACGAGGAACTGGGTTCGTTTGGAGCTGGTGGAGGATTCTCCTTACTCCACTTTTCTGAACCATTGCCTTTCTAGGCAACTGATTTTGGGGCTTTTTTTGGGATGCCATCCGAACCCGGATCCTTGTCGTCCTTTCATTTACCTAGGATTGCTCTCATTTCTGCTGGCTTACATATTGCTCCATCTGAAAATGTGGGGCTTCAAGGAAGCATGCTTACAGTCTGCTGGGCCATAGTCTTGACGGTGTGGTTTTCCATATTAGCTGTAATCCTGGTATACCGTATTATGGGGTCTCAACTCCTTTATAGATTACGAATCTCTTCTTCTGTTCTGTTGCGACTTTGAGATTACTTTGGCTTTAAATTCCAATTATTTACAGTTTGATTATTGCCTCGTAAATATTAGTTTGCCAAAATCATTTTTTCGACTCCATTAACCCTAGAATGGTACGGTCAATTTTTGGATGATTTAAGGTACATGTTTTTACTAAAAAGAAGGCAACAATAGTATTATGTACATTTTTTTATTTTATCATTATACATAAAAAGATTATATAGCTTCTAGCCTCATGGCAGTCAGAGTGGCCAACTGGCTGATGCGCGACGAAATATATACCGCATGTGAGTAAAAATTACTCATGGGTACCATTCTAGGGTTAAAACTCAGTTATAGAAGCCCATGGATAAATTAATACTTTATTAATTAAATAAACATTTTAAATCGTTAGTAAGCAGCTTTTTGTAGTTTTTCTAGCATTAAATCACATTCCATATTACTAACTACAGACACTTTTTTTAAAAATTGCTTGAAAAAGTCAAATCAATCTTTGGTTGTTTTTCTTCAAAGCAAAACTATACAGCACAAATAATCACAGGATATTGATCAAAATTTAATTGATCTTCTCTGTAGTTATTTCTCAATGAAAATATCAGTAATATGCTTACTTTCATGTAACACGTCTTGTAAACATACATGTTTCATCAAAATACATGCATGCATCGCATGTTGTTTGTCAATCCGCTTTCGGAAAACGCAAACACTCATATGTTTATTATTCGGATCGCATCTAGCATTTCTAAGCAAGCAAAACATGCATAAACATTATGAAAGATATGTACAATAATCGAGAAAATTCAGTTGAGTGCTTAAAATCAGAATTTTTTCAAATAATCCGCTAGTAGAAAATCCTAAACAAAAAACATCTTAGAACTGTTTGCAAGTGTACTTGATGTTCGATGATTTTCTGTGTATGATACATTGCTTAATGTTGTGCTAGATTGTAAACTGTTTACATGAAACATGTGCCTTTGTTGAATTGCAAAATGTTCGTTTACATGCAAGATAACACATGTACATATTGAAATTGTTCAGTGTTGGAAAATATCAAATTATACTGCGGCTGATTTTGTAAAGTGGCCAAATTAAATGGAGATGTGAAGGAAATACATACTAGAATAGTGATTTATTTTGAACCGCAAGATTCGAAGACGATGAATGATTCTGTTTTACATTTTTCGGCGGGTGATTAATCTGTTTTATAGGATTTTAATGATGTGGTGCGATGATTTAATTAATTAAATTTGCATGTGCTTGTAACGGAATATTCCGTTGCGTTTGAAGTTTTTTTTTTAAATTGAGGTTAAGAAACGAGTGTGGGAAAAATGTAACACAGATGATATGGATTACACTATGGTTCTGTGGAAAGAAGATTATAAATGAATTATGTCAGGAAATGGATAGTACGTTGTGTCTAGTGTGAACAGTATTGAACTATTCTTCGTAAATTTAAGTGGTGATTGAAATTGAAAGACGTTGCTTCAAGGTTGAACGGATTTGAAATGGTTAGAAGTCAGATACACCTTACTTCTGATTTTTTTTATCACATTAAATTATTCAATCGATTCCGCGGTAGTAAATATCATACTTTCGTATTAGTTTAATTAATAAAGCTGTTAATTGCAAACCGATCATTATTGTTTTAAGATAATTGACAAAACGCTACAAGCCAGTTTCATTTTGTCATTATTGAACACTTGAGCACTGATGAACATAACAAGTTCTGGGGAAGATATAGCTCAAAAAGTCTTGTGGGTATGATAGGGTGTTTCTTGGTAAACAACTTTTACTGCTTATCCCAAGATCACTCTGCATAGTTTTCAATAACAACTGAACAGAGATTACTTTCCCGAAGCATGGATGGCGGCCAAACTTATCCCACACAATATGTAAAGTAAAGCTGTATTATTAAAATCTGCTTCTGGTGTGGAGGTTAAAGTTGTTAGTTTTCCCAGACACGAAAGGCAAGTTTAACAAAATTTAACTATGAGTATACCTTACTATGGCATGAAAAACTGAATTAATGTAAATTGAATTTGTTCACCATAAAATTTTGCACAAAACAGTTTTAAACGAAATTTACGTGGGGCATATATTTATTTCTCGAGACATGAGACTGATGTTATGACACATTTATCGTCTCTATGTACCACTATGTACAAATTATAGTAGATTATGAGCATAGCAGTAACATTTCCTTGGTCATATAACTATAACTGTTGGTCCATTGCTGTTCTCATTTAGACTCTGAATTTTTGGGGCGTCTTGTGCATTTTCGACAGGGTCGGACTCGAACGCCAGGCATTCAAGTATCATTAATTATGAAGACAACACTTTGATTATTCATCACAGTTTGTATTGTTCGCGGATTCAGAACCAAACTGAGGCAATGCCAGCTTTGTTGCTGATCTTCCTCGCCTGATTTTATCTGCATATCGGAAACTGGGCTCTCTGTTGAGATTTCCAGTTTAGTAATACTATCTCTGTACTTTGCGTTTAGGAATGACCAATGTAGAGCCTTGACCCAAAATCTAGATGCTGGTGCGGTTAAATTGTTTCAGCGTGTAACCTGTTAAATTGCTGCTAGTATTATTTCATGACAGATGAATAATACTTAGCAACAATTCGCCCATTAGTTTAAAGACCCACCCCAGCCACGTAGAGCTAGCAAAGCTAGTTCCTCTAGCACCCTTTAATCTGTCGGGGTCGGATTAAAGGGTGCACCACTAATGTGGACGAGGGGCATTCACGGCCATTTCTGGGCTACCCTGTTCACAGCGCACTTCTTTTTTTTTATTTGTCTCTTAAATGGTTCGTCATCACCCGCCTCTTGGCAGGTTTTTGACTGGTGCTCGGATCAGTTGAGGTGCCCCGCCAAGCATCCCATAATTCGAAATCACTACAGTATCAGAAATACGCTTATGAGTTTTTGATGAAGATGTGGACAGCCCTGTAGCTATGATAGGTACGATAGCAGAAAACCTTGAAATCATGGACCCTTCTGAAAATAACAGCTTCTTTGGAGAAATGGCAACTATTGATAAATTTGATGCTTTCTTCACAAAGTTCAATTAAAATTTTCTACATTTCTCATCGCACAAGAATCGTATCATAATTTGATCCAACTGAAATTCACAGGATATATTGTTTTTGATTGGCATTAGAGTTGATAGGAGTTTAATGAATATGCTGATATTTCTGTGGCATCTCAAGCAATCATCAGATTTTAAAGAAATTCACACAGTAGATCGTCTTGATTGTCACGGAATTTGATAGAATTGTGATGCTATTGGAATGCTGCCAGCTATTGGAATTTTAAATGTTAATACGCTTAAATTTTCCAAGTTTTGGATATCTTCCGGATGCCAACTCCAAAAACGTTTGTATGCTTGTTTAAACCTCCGAGCTATCGATGAATAAATCAGAAGCTGCAGATGCTAAAAAAGAAATCCGCAGGGTGCGTTTATTTACACTTTTGGTTGCAATTCTGGTAGTCTTAGTCAGCCTTTGCATAATTTTGGTACTAGAAAGTGCTGGTATCAAAAGTTCATAGTACTAGCATCCTATAATTAAAGAAGTTTCAAGCTCATACGAGCGGTTACCCTGGAAATCTTTCTTTCTATGACGACCCATGCATCGATTGTAGTGGAAGTGTTATGCTACCTTCGATATACGAGCACATGTGGTAGAATTATGCATTCAAAATCTACACGATTGCTCTACTTTTTTCCCATTCTCCCTTTCTCTCCTTTTACTTTCTCACTTTCTCTCCTTCTCTATCTCTCTCTCTCTCTCTCTCTCTCTCTCTCTCTCTCAAATCAGTGTTTTTAGCGGTTATTTTATTTAGAGTTGTTTATATATCTATTCGACCTCCATTTTGGAATTGGATTATGAATCTCTTAAATGAATTCTTAAATAATTGAATAAATAAACTTTAATATATTTTCTCGTTGGTCAAGTAATCAAGAGAAGCAATTGCAAGGTAACATTTCCCTGCATTAATCCTTTATAGTATGATTTTGCTTCAAAGCATGCATGATTCTGTTCCGGGTATCATTTGAGTTAGTTGAAAATAAATGGATGTTCTTTTAAATTAAAGCGCCCAATGTGGGCAACTTTACATGACATTTCAATGAAAAAGCAAAATTTAAGCTCTTTTTCACTGTCTATGTTAAAGAATATTTGTGGATTTTTAGCGTACACTCTCATCTCATCATGTTGATCATATTCAGGATACAATACTCATAATTTATGAATTATTATTTTTAAGTTCTGGGTAATTTTGGAATCCTCAGCATTAATTGTAATTACGGTGCACTGATCCGTATCGGCCAGGTATTTTTTCATCTCAAAATGTGTTTCTTAAACTATTTAAGACCATAATATGTTCTAAGGTGAATTTTTGTAATTTATCCGATAGCTTAGATTCAGCTGAATAATGTTACGTTTATTTTAAAGCAAACAATTTTGAACTATGTTTCAAAAATAAAAATCAGACTGGATTTTATCCACCTAAAATTAAATCTTGATAATTTAATTTGAACTATTTCATACCCTGAATCTTACACACTGAACAATTATTTAATTTTATTGGAAAAAAAGCAGAAACGAGCTACGAAAAAAAGTTCCAAAATGTTTAAAATTAGCTTCATCAATGTGCTCATCTGTACATATATCTGTTCTTTTGTGTTTCTTTTCTTGTTTTTCTAAAAATATATCAACATCGCCGTCATATACATTCTCGTACGCTGACATTCTATGGAAAAATGTATGGTATTCTATACTTTTCTCATAGGAAAAAATTCAATTCTGTTGTGTACATACATTCATCATACCATATATAAATGCTATACATTGAAAAAGAGTTTAGCCTCAACGAAACAGTAATAATGAGTTGTCGTGAATTTTAACATTTTAACATAAACATACGATATTTAAATTTGTTTAAGGACGGATTTGAGTTTTTGGTGGCTATGAGCGTTGTGTGCAATTGGTGCAGTTCTTGCAATAATCCAATTGCAATTGGTTAAGTTTCCATAAAAAGGACACCCAATGCCATAGAAAAATCAAGAAGAAAAAGAAAACGTTTTATTGTGTAATAAGATTAGGATTATGAAATAAATGTGTCCATGTGGATATTTGTTTTAGTTGAAAATATCATATATTCAGATATTTCCAGTTTGAAGATCATCAAAACAAGATACTGAACGTGATTTGTGTTTGAAGTGTTTATGAAGTGAAGTTAATTATTGTTCAGAAGTCGATTTTCGATTTCCCGGAAATCGAATTGATTTCAACGAACAAAGTGTGTTTTTTCGTTTTGTCTTTGTTCTCTGGTGAAATTTAGCAAATGGAATATAATGAACTTTACCGAAAAAGATTTAAAATTCGACGTGAGTATGTTTTTCGTTGCGTTTGAATGAATGAATTGAGATATGTTTCCGGAGATGTGTGGTGAATTATGATATGAATTCGTTAACGTAGGTGTTGGTTGAATTTGGGGTTGATTTGTTTCATTTCCTGCATTAAGTTTTATGTTTTTACGCATTCTTGATGCTCAAAGCATATGAAACCAGTTCGAAAATTTCAGATAAAGCTGTAAAAATACTAATGCGATAGATCTAAGCAAAAAGTCTGTGTATCTAGCCAGCATTTCTAGTCCATACTTTACAAACAATTGCATAGTCTGTTTCCTAGGTTTATGCAATTAGCTACAGATTTCAAAAGTTTGACTGCAAGTAAAATCAGTGTATTTGAAGTATACAGGGTGCGTCATCAAAATCCGGAAAAATCAATGAACATCCTTCAAATCGTGTTATTTATTGAAAAATGAAGTTCAAGTACGAAAACGTCTTACATGGCATTTCGTGCATCTATTGACATTGTAATTATTCAATGTAGCCTCCATCAGCTTCAATCACGGCCTCCATTTGCGGTCTCTGCAATTCTCCGCTGTCAATATTGGCGAACGCTGCCTCAATGGCGGTCATTAATGATGTCACATTTGGATGTCGAGACTTGTTGGTAACCCTTTCAATCACGCTCCATACGTAACAGTCCAAGGGATTTAAATCTGGACTATTCGGAGGCCAAAATTCCTTAGACCATGTCAAAATTGCCCCAGAGCCAGTTTTGGACCAAATGGCTCGTGTGAGCTGGAGCTCCGTCCGGCTGGAATACGTACGGCCTTCCGGACGCAACATCTATCCATGGCTTCACTATATTTTTCAAAACTCTCAAATATACTTCTTTGGTCACAGTTTCTCCCTTTTTGGAAGAAATGTGGTCGCATTGACACGGCACTCAAAACATGACTGGCCGGAAATTTCGTTCTAGTGACAACAGGGACATCTTCTGCCATCGATCGTTTCTCCGATTTATTTTTGCATTGACGGTGAACATTTTTTCGTCAGAAAAGAATCTTATACGTCCCGCTGCTTCGTTTTTCAAGGAAAAAATGATCAAATTGCAGCGAGCCACTCGCTTTGTTCTTGCAGCTTCAGAAAGCATTTGTCTAACCTTGATCGTGTAAGAATAATATCGAAGGTCCTCTTCAATGATTCTCCGCATGGTAGGCTCGGTCACATTCATAATAGACGCCAGTTTTCGTAACGATAGCCCCGGGTCTTCCAGAATCAGCTCTTCAGTCCTTTTGGTGACTTCAGGGGCTCTCACGGTATGTTCTTTTGAGTGCCGCTTTCTTGCCGGTGTACTTGAATCTTCACTTAACTGTTCTTGAGCTTTGTACTTAGTAATAACCTCATATACAGTTGATTTCGGATATCGGAAAAATTGAATAATCTCCCGTGCTAACCGTCCAGCGCGAAGACTTTCGATTATCGCGGCTCTTCGGTTACACTGCTGACTCATTTTTGACAGACTGACAATTTTGAGGTAAACACCTTTTACTTATGCCGGCTTACTACTCGTACGCCAACGGTGACCTCTGGCACAAATACAATGTAGCGGGAAATTCAATTTGAAATCTGTTCGGATATTGGTGACGTACCCTGTAGAAAAAAATAGGTGCCACAAACCAATAAATGTTCTATTAAAAAAATGCGTAATTTGAGCGTAAAATTGGACAAAAGAAAAGTCTTGGCAGTTATTTGCTCACTTACAAAAATACAAGCACATCGTAATCTTCGAACCCTTGAGAATAAAGTATACAGTCAGCATAAGCAGAAAGTTTAGAAAAATCCATACGGTTCAAAGGCAAGAAACGGATGGAGGATAGGCAACTACCTATTATTATTAATTCGCGAATACGTGAAAGCAATCTTCTGCATTTGGGAAAATTTATTATGAGATTAGCGAATAGGTAAAATATTAGCCAATTTTCCAACGCTTAAAGGCCAGCTGTCAGAAAACCCAATGAACAAAAAGACGAACAACGACAACGAAAACTAATTAATTTCTGGCAAGAGCGCAACTGATATTAACATGTTTTTGTCATCTGAGTTTTTGGTCAATTTCTAAGTAATAAGCACTAATAGATAAAAAAAATATCGAAGCAGCATGAAAAAAATGCATAATACGTCATTGCATTCTGTTGTAAAAAAGGAAAAGGGTGTTTGCAAGAAGCTCGTAGCATAGTATCATTAGGATGCATAGAATTAAGGAAATTCTTGAAATCTGTCAGAAAATGAATACAAGACTACATATGTTTGTGATTAGCAGACTCGATTCAGACTTGAGCAGACTCGATTTTTTCTAGTGAAGTACGCTAGAGAAATTACGCATTTGTTTCTTGAGAATCCGAGATTTTTGTTACGCTTGAGCTACATCTTTGAACAGGAACAGCAGATCAGGAGCAGGAGATGTACAATTTGGCAGCAAATTTATCAATAGTAAAAGAGAAACAAAACAGTGTCAGTAAATCAAAAGACTTCATTGGACATGATGGTGGAGTCATCTTTATAGCAACCAAAATGTCTATTGGCAATAAATTTAACGAAAATTACAGAAAAGTAATTACCGTTAAATTTGTTGTAAAATAGTTTTTAAAAAGAACAAATCAAATATTTATTCTTAGAAAAGCGAACAAACTAATGGTATAATCGCTTACATCAGTTCTTAGTCTTCTGAAATGTCATTCTCCAATTCGTGGTTCGTAAATGCAGCCTATCGACTGTTACCAAAGGTGGGTAGCATAACTTTCATCATCAGCAGATCTCCTTATTCTGCATTACTGACTCATTTGGAACCTCTGATTTGCTGAAGAAAGATTTCTGGCCCATTGGTGTTCCTTTTCCAAGAGTTTGTAAAACCCATCTCTAGAAATTGTCAACGGAGACCTTTGAAGAAAAATCTTACTTAGAACGTAGAGATCGCCTTAATTTTCGTTACCAGAACGTTTGGGAACTGAGGCCTAAAGCCCATGAGCTTAAATTTTCCTCGTCTATCGCGTCAGATGACATGATATGCTTAACTGAAACCTGGCTGACCCGATACATCTGCAATAATGAAAACGCCAATTTGCATCCAGTCTGATCGTATACCGTTTCACAAGCGAGAAGTAATAGATGAGATCGTGAAAGAGTACGAGGAAAATGTATAAAACAACCATCGACTTCGGAATACAGTGCGCCAATAGTGCTGACCCAGAAAAAATATGGAGGAATGAGGTTTTGCAAAGATTATAGAGCGCTAAACAAAATCACTGTCAAGCAAACGTTTCCAATGCTGGTGGTGGAAGAAGTTTAAGTTTCGTTGGCGAGTAACAAGTATTATACATAACGGGACTTAGTAGTCGGATATCACTAGATAAAAGTGGAGGAATCGAGCAAAGAATATACTGCCTTCTGGACTTCAAAGGGATGTTACGAATTCAACAAGATGCCGTTTTGACACGTCAACGCACCGGCAGTCTTTCAACCGGTTATGAACCAAGTCTTAGAAAAACTGGAAAATGATGTAGCGGTTAAATATTTGGACGATGAGCTGATTCCAAGTAAAACTCCAGAGGAGGGTGTTGTTAAACTACGTAAATTTGTGGAGGTGTTATGACAAACCGGAATGACGTTGAAGCTAAACAAGTACTTATTTCTGAACAAAAAAACATCCAAGTTTTGCGGCACGAAGCTCACCCCGAAAGAATGACACCCGAAAAAGGAAAAACAGAGGCGATTATGCAGTTTTCGAAGCCAAGAAACAAGAGGGAGATAAGGCAATTTGTAGGATTGTCGGGGTATTTTCGGAAATTTATTCCTGAGTATGCGGAATTGGCTTAACAATTATCCAATTTAACGAAACAAGTTGTCTCATTTGACTGGGGCCACCGAAAGATAGAGCATTTCAAGAAATTAAGGCAAAATTATTGATGGCTCCCGTTCTTGTGTTATTTGAGCTACAACGATCGAGTGAAGTGCACACTGATGCAAGTGCAGACGGTCTTGCTGCGATTCTAATGCAAAACAATGGCAAAAGTAAGCTGCGGGCAGTGTGTTATTTCAGCAGACGAACAACTGAATTGGAAAGAAACTACCATTCCTATGAGCTAGAAGTGCAAGCAATCGTGGAAAGCTTGAAGAGGTTTCGAGTCTTTTATTGGGAAGCGAATTCAAGGTGGTACTAGACTGCGAAGCAATTGTAGCCACCAGCAATAAAACGAATCTGATGCCTAGAGTTGCAAATTGCTTGCTAAAGCTTCAGGAATTTACATTCCAGGTGGAACACAAGCCAGCAAAGCAGACGCAATATGTGGATGCCCTGAGTCGTTGCTCTGTGGATCAGTCAATAGCAGTAGAGGAGGCCTCAGAGGAAGTAATGAAGGTAGCCCAAGTGGAAAAAGACACCGAAAATTGGTCAGCGGTAATGGAGCACCAAGATAGAGATGTGAACAAAATAGCGAAAACATTACGTGGGGTGGATAAAGCAGCCAAACGGGAGTATCAGAAACATTACCGAATGAAAAACGATAGAATATTTCGAATTGTTGATTGCGAGTTAAGGTTTGTTATACTGCATGATATTAGGTGGAAAATATGAAAAACCTGCCATGAAGATATTGGATATTGCGGACTCGATAAAACGATGTATCGTCTCAAGAAAACATAATGCTTTCCGTAGATGCGGCGGTATGCTCAACGATATTTGGATGCCTGTACAAAGTGTGCATATATAAAGCAAAAGTGCGGAAAAGGAGAATGTAAATTGCATTCCATTGATCGAATACCAATTCCTTTTAATGCCAGACACCTTGATCGTCTGGGACCTTTTACACCAGGACATGAAGGAACATCGTATAATGTGGCGGTGATCGACAACTTTACAAAGCTTTGCGTTCTGTGAGAGGTTAAAGCACCGAACATGAATGATGTTTCAAAAGTACGACAGGAGGTAATTAGTTACTTTGGGTGTCCGGACCGAGTGATTACGGACCAAGGGACAGCTCATACATTCAAAGCGTTCGAGAATTATTCCACGATGAATGGAATTTGGCATGTGAAGGTGGCGACTCGAACATCTAGGGCGAATGGTCAAGTGGATCGTCTCAATCGCATTATATTATCAGCTTTGAAGTGTATGTACGAGGATCGTACAACTGTACGACTATTTGAAGTGTATGTACGAGGATCGTACAACTGTACAACTATTTACGAGCAATTCAGCGGGGCTTGAATACAGCGCGGCATTCGACAACTAAAAAGAGCCCGCATGAGCTTTTGTTTAACTATCAGCCACGTGATATACTGAAGAACAAGGTGCTGTTGGCACTTCAGGACGATGAACTTATTGAAGAAGAGGATATCGATAGGAGAATGCTAGAAGCCTTGAGTTGGATATCTAAGGGTTATTGATTTGTGATCACGGTTCCCTTCTTGTCTATAGGACCAGATTAAGCTAAAGGACCAGATTAAGCAACGGCAACGTTGCAATGAGAAACACCGAAATCCAATCGTCTACAAACACAACGATGTAGTCCTAGTGGTCCAGCAGCAACAGGCCAGTCGCGTAAGTTGGAACCGCGCTATAGAGGACCATACATCGTTGCGGAAGTACTTCTTCACGACCGATATGTTATGCAAGATGTACTTCGCTTACGACTTTCTGGAAGGAGATATCAGTCGGTATTTTCCTCTGATCAGACAGTAGCTCGAAATTAGTGAAAGTTTCGAGGACGAAAACCTGTCAGGATGGACGAGCTGTGAAGGAGGTTCGGCTACGTCACGACAGAAAACGTGACAGATGAACGAATCGGGATGCGTGACAGTTGAAGTGATGCAGTGAGGGAGTCGGAAAGTAAACGCGGAGAGCGACGAACACTAGCGAGAGCAGTAGGTGAAAATTGTTAAGATGTGTAGATTGAGTATTTGACATGTGATAACGAAGTAAAACTGTAAAAATTAAACAGTGTAATGAAATAAAGACAATTTAGAACGAGTGGAACGTCTTTTCACATGTCTTAAATTTGTAATTGAGGTTTGCGCCCAGTGTGGGTGGAATCTCGAACAATAAGTCTGGGTTGGGATGCGTTTGTAAATTTCTCGTGAAATTCATTCAAATTTGCGCATTAATGTAGACTTTTCAGTGTAGACACTAATATATAGTACGTCATTGCTTTTATAACCAGAAAATATAAAAAATATTGTCGGTTGCGACGAGGTGGAGAATTCATCTAAAGAATCTTTTCCAATTCTTTGTTTTAACTTCTTGTTATCTTATTGAATATAAGACCAATAGAAAGATATTTTACACTTTCCTCTAAACATCAACAAGTTAACACTTATTCTACATCGAAAATTGTGCAAACAATATGTACCTAGACTATTTACTCAATCCAAAAACTTCTCCAATATTTATTGAAATATTTATTTTCCTTTTTAATTTAAGAGCAATTCTTCATGGAGCCTAAATTTTGAAATAAACATTGTTTTCACAATACACACTATGTACGTTCAGCAATCGCAAAAAACACGACGGAACAACCTGAAAGCACTAAATGTGTAATAAATCAAAGCAAGAATTGTGAAAACATCGAAAAAAGATGAAAATTAAAAGAAAGAAATCTTTTATCATTATTCTTTCTTGTGTGGATGTAAAAATGTGCTGTTCGGCGTATAATTGATGCTGTTTACGGCGTTCAATTTGTGGCGCGTTTCGAGAAAAAATCTTCTCCACCTCCGCACCACTACTACGACTGCACGGAAAAATGAAAATTTTTCGTCTTTCGATATTGCCATTCAATATATAGTCGAATGAATCTATATCGTATATGAAAATATCATTGATTCAGGTGAAAAGATTGGTTCATATTTTTCTATGATTTTTTCCCCATCACAGTTTTTCTCGTCGTCAGGTTCCCTTCGGCAGTTTAGCAATTGGTACAGTGTTCGGTGCGTTAGTGGGCCTTCTGTTTATTTCAAGCTGTCGTCGCTGGGTGGTAATATTTTGTAAAGTCAAGTAAATATTTATTCTCGTATTGATGATGGTACGCAATTATCGACGCTATTGTGGCGGTACGTATTTTGTAGAGTGTGTAACAAAATTGAGTGTCTTTGTCTTTGGTGCTGGCGTTTTTTTCTTGTCTCGATTGTGTCAAAATATCAATGACGTCGGATGATGTCTAGTCATATCTGACTTCCGATGAAAACAAGAATTTGTTTGAATTAATTCTAAAAATAAAAACAAAACATGGTACTAAATGGGCTAGTGTCACGGTAACCCCGTTACGAATCCTTCGCAGAGTCAACAGCACACTCTCCTACAATATCTGCCTTCGAGAAAATACCTTACGTCGGTGGATGTAAGTAGTTCGCGATCATCTGTAAAATATCTAACGATTTCGATGCGTCTAACTTCCCGTCGGTTTTTTAAACATTCACAAAACAACATTCAATGCATAGTGCGAGCATTGGAATGGACAGCTTTGCGCACAATTCGTGGGCGGATTGAGAATATTCTTTAACGATTCCAAAACAGAGTGCCACCTATCAATTGCTGGAGTGTAAAATGCTCGCTACGAAAGAAATCCTCCTTGGAATATGGCTTGTGAGCGTCTTTGTGCTCTCATGCAATTGTAAATTAAACAGATCGATGTGTTTTAATTGAAAAACCGTTTGAACTGAATTGATTTGTCTTAGAAGTTCGTTGAGAAGAACAGTTTTCGTTCGTTCCGGTGCTCTACACTTTGAAATTATCGCATCGAAGATAGGTGTGGAAACAATTAGATTTGTTCTCTTCGAGTGATCGAATTACGGTGGAACGCTCGTTGTTCTGGATGAAAATAAATAAATTTATCATGATGAAATAAGAAATATTTTTTTATCGAGTAAAAAATTTGTGGGATTTTATTTTTTCGGAGTGATTATGAGATTTAATCGGGCGAAATGGAGTTTGAGTGTCACAAAACAAGTAGCGGACGTTATGAGTGTATCATGCAAAGTAAGCAAAAATATGTTTTGAAAAGTAATAAATCCATGACGAAAAAATTGACAAAAAAATATTTTTTCGCTAGAATATTTATTCCGTATTTGGAAGCATTAAAAACAGTCCGTAATATAAATTCATCTTAAATTAGATCTGAGTGCAATATTAAGTGGATTTTAATTTATGTCAAATCGTGTAGTTTCGAGAATGATAAATGGCTAAGGGGCTATTTTGTGACAGTAGAAATGTGGTTTTTTGGCTAAGAGTCGAGACAATAACAAAATATGAGCTATAAAAATTTTAGAGTTGTTTTTTTCCGATGCCAATATTTACGTTATTATTGATGTCAGTATGCTTCAGAACGTGGGCCGCCAAAATAAATTTTCTATTATTTGTATACTTTCCCAGTCGCAATCCGAATCGGAACTCGGGCAACTTATGTTAACTTTACGGACAATACCTTACACGTTTAAGGAGTTTATCGAATATCTTTCAAAATGAACTTAACGGGCTTATATGACTGCATGTTTCAGACAAATCACGGTTGATATAAGGTTTCACTATAGGGATGCCCGTTGCTTGCTGTCAAGCAACCGGAAAGTCTGACACTTAGACAGTCGTTATATACTAAGCAAGGTAGAGCTAAGGTTTCTAGGAAATCTCTTTCATCAATGTCTCTATCTCGTCTACTGGAACAAAGACTACGATATAGGTTCCTATAATAACTGTGAAAAAGTTCTTGTAATCAGATTTAGTTTTTTGTCATTTTAATAAGAATATTTGTTGCTTTTGTGGCTTGTTTCTGTAATTTACAAATAGAGAAGATCTCTACTACAATTCTTTTTGACATCTTTCTCCATTAGTGCGTTTCTGTATGAAACTCTACTACAATGTGTCAATTCAATCTATTCACCACTCGAATTGAAAGAAAGTGTTTCTGTAATGCTGTGAGTAGAGTTTGACTTATCTATCAGTTGACAATATTGTCACGGTCATTTTTGTAGTCGGGCTAAAACTCTCGACATGGAATTCTGATCTTAAACTGGTTATTAGTAGTCTTAAGAACATTAACAGACTTTGCTCAGGGAAGTGTTTCAATAAGGGAAAATTGTTTAGAATTACGGCAATTGAGCAGCCTAGTTGTCTACAATGGCGCAGTAGATTCCACTAATGACAAAATATTTTTTTTGAGAAGTACGCTTAGAGCGGAATTTAAATTTTTTAACAGTACAGCTCGCACTTCAGGCTACTTCTGGACCATAAATGTAAATGTATTAAGGGGGTAGTACCGGTTAGAATGCTAAAAAACAGCCTGATTTTCAATATTTTTTTTCGCCTCCTATATTTTGTATAAATTTCAAAATTTGCATGGGTAAAATACACGTTTTGAAGATTATAAAAAAAAATATTTTTTTATTTATTTCATTTTTCTACTTATTTATAGAGGGCGCCAAAGTTGATGTCTCGAAAAATGCCTCATCATACTGCGGACAGATAATCTAAATAAATGAAGAATCTGAAACAAAAAAACCAAACCGCATTTTAAAGAGGAATGTTTTTTTTACGTGGTAGTCTACCACAATATTTAAAAAAAAAATTATAAAAAAAATGGCGGTTGTTTGAAAATATTTTTCGAAAAATCGTAATTTTTTTCACTTTGTTTCGCTTGCCAAATTTTTTCGGTTAATTTTTGGCCTATATTGTGGTAGATTACCACACAAGATACTTGAATAAAGTATTGCATAAAATTTGACTTACATCGGTTCTGCCAATCCGGAGAATAAGTGTCCGCAGTTTGAAAAAACGTCATTTCGAGAAAAACGCGTTTTAAGTTTTTTTTTCATTTATTTATTGAATATTATTTAAAAAATATGTTTTTGTCACCTACAATTGCTCAGTCTGCAACACCTGGACCATACATAAGTATTCTTGAGTCTACATAAGCCAGTTGCTCTTGCAGTTGGGTAGTTTTTTTTTGCCAAACACGCTTCCTTTGCCGCTTTTTCTGCCTCACTTATGCGCTCTTCATCTTTTTTTCGCAGTAATTAAAAGCAGCGGTCTGCCATAACTTCTTTATTTTTGGGAATATGTTAATAAAATTTTAAGACGTGATTTCTGAAGGTATAATAAATTGAAAAATGCAAAAACCAAAATACTGATTTTTTCTAAATTATAACTGGTACTACCCCCTTAAGAAACTGAGTATATTTTTGGACAAATCAAATATTGATATTTAAGACTTAAGAATTCAACAATAGATACATATTTTGCAAATTGTACATGAAATCATTACCTCATTTGAATGTTAATCAGAGATTTTTTCCTCTGTACTGTAGATATAGGCTGCATATACTGGAAGTTAGTGTTAGTGAAATACATATTCCGTTTTAAACTGTATAAGTCAAATATTTCCTAAGTAAATTTTTCTCTTTGATAATATCAGCTTATTATGCAGCATAGTGAAGTAATATCACCTTCCGTTTAACAATATGATTAATCTGCATGTGATTCTTTTTTGATTTGCTATTTAAAAGATAGATTTAATGTTTTCTTGTTAGATAATAAGAATTTTTTGATCTACTATAGTTTTCTCTCTGGCTGTCATATTAAGATGTGTAGAGTAAAAAAGTAGAATTCTGAAGGAAGCGGAAAATTCTTAGTTTCAGATTGAAAGATAATAAAGAAATGAAAATATGACGAATAATAATCAAAGAGCATTAAGCACATATATTTTAATTGATAATAAATTAATTTCATTTATTATTATTGGTTTTTTAATTTATTATTGATATGAATACAGATATGGCGCATAAAAACTGATTTGATATGGATTTACTGATTTGAGTTGACTAAAACTATAATTTTCTTTCTGAATATAGGTTGTAACTGTTTTGTGATATTGAATCATGTGCAGAATTAAGGAGTATTCTAAAATACTGAGCCCATCTCTCCTTAATCTGGCTACCTTTGGCGATGATATTGGCGATTTTGTCCTAACACGATGCCGCGTTGGGCTGATATTCACATCTTAATCTTTTTATTACTTTGCAGGCTTGTCTAGTTTTATTACTCACTAGGCTTTTAGCAACGCTTTTCCATCGCTCGTCATATCTCCGCTTCTTACATTCAATCATTATCTAGTCGGTGATTTTAATATTAAGGCTGGTACTGAGTTAATCGTGAAGCTAAATTTTGACACGTCTCCGTCACCTGATCATTCTTTCGAGCGAAAATTATGGCAATGGAGAAAAGCAGAGACATTGCTTATTTCTGACGGATAAAATGTCAAAAATTTCAATTTGCGATCGATTTTGTTTTTGAAAAGACATTTGCACAATTCGATTTTCAAATTCAAACAACAAATGTCGCTTTTTAGCTCGAAAGAATGAACTGCACATACTAAAGATGCGTTTTTTTGCTCCTTTATACAGCATAGAACAGAATAGACGCATTGAAAACAACAACATTCCTGTACCAGTGAATTCACTAGTACCGAAATTCTGTTCTGTATATGTAGCCCATGTGCTGAACTATAGAATGTGCTGATAGAAAAAAGAAAAACTTATGAGAAGTTGCCTTTTTTGTCGTGAGGTGGCTTTGGCATTTTTCAAGGTTATGTTGAATGTTTTGGTAGTTAGGAAATTAGAAAAAGCTCTTATAATGTGTAAAAAATTAAAAGAAGTAATTTTCTGCTAGTTATTTTTATATTTCCTATCGATTGTGATAGTTTTGTATTCGTTATTTTCTCCCTTTATTTTCAACTGTTTTGCGCTAACACAGCGAATACAGCAACCTATAGTAATCTTTGTGAAAGAACCAGCTGTTCTGTACTAGATCGTGTTTTTTGAGCCATTGTTCTATTGTGTTCTGTACCGGAGCGAAAAAACGCACCTATTATTTTCTCTTCATCCTGGTGTTCGGTAAACCCTCAACTACTTGTTCCCCATAGCCGTTAGACAATTTTACCAATTAATATCTGGCTGATATTTTTGTGTTTTTTTTGGCTGTGTGTTTATTTTTTGGAGTATCTTTTGTTTGTTTGATCATCTTCAGTGTGGGCTTCCAGTTCAGTGGTGTTGCCATTTTTCGACAAGTTTTTGATGAAAATGCAAAAAGTTTAATATACGTCAATACTGTTAAGTTAAATTGGTTGCATCAAACGATGGGTGATCATTCCACTTTTTTCGTCAAATAGAATTGAAAACGGGAGTGATCTGATATAATTAACATATGAAATATTCACTGAGTTCTATTGCTATAGGCATAAATTGGGTGGTCTTATTAAATTGATCCTGTTCTTACAGAATGGCTCCTGTTTCTGAGTGTGAATAATAGAAACATTATTGAATCAAATTCGCAATAAATAAACAATAACCTTTTCCCCGCCTTAAATTTTCTATGCATTATTAGCTTTTTATTAGAATGTTAGTAATAAATAAAATTATCAATCCATTTGTTTTACATAATTTCAGCCGAAGATGAGAACATGGGCTGCATTGAAATCCTAGCGACAATATGCTCGGTCGCAATAATGGTTCTTACATTTCCCATATCGATATTCATTTGCTTCAAAGTCGTTTCGGAGTTTGAGCGTGCAGTTATATTTCGTATGGGACGATTGCGGTAAAAAATCTAAAGCTTCATATGAAATTCTATATTCTTGCATTGCAAGTAATAAAATAATATTTTCAGGAGTGGTGGTGCTCGTGGTCCAGGTGTTTTCTTTGTACTTCCCTGTGTCGATGACTATTGCAAAGTTGACTTACGAACTGTATCATTCGATGTTCCACCACAGGAAGTTCTATCCAAAGATTCAGTGACAGTGTCGGTTGATGCTGTTGTTTATTATCGTATTAGTGATCCACTGAAAGCAGTTATTCAAGTCGCCAACTACAGTCATTCCACTAGACTATTAGCCGCTACAACTCTAAGAAATGTGCTTGGCACAAGGAATTTGTCGGAATTACTAACTGAACGGGAAGCTATTTCGCATACGATGCAAATGTCATTAGATGAAGCAACGGATCCATGGGGTGTGAAGGTTGAACGTGTTGAAATGTAAGTTGGTGGATTTGCTAGTTGGAAGTCCGTTTTTTACGAGCTTAGAATTTAAACAATCTTAATAGATTTTCAAAAATGGAATCAATTTCAAGTTTCCTGTTAGTATTTTAATTATTATTTTAACTTTACTACCAAATTTCATTTGAAGCGCCTAATTTATTGCTCTGTTAAAGTTTCCTGAGTATTGGTTGGTGTATATTTTTTCAAAAGGTTTTTCGCTTTTATTTTTTGTTTTTACAATAATCATATACCTTACAATCATAAATAATCGTACACTAGCTGCGGCTTATACAACTATATTTTCAAACAAAAATAATTCTTTATTCATTTTCTTCAATTAAGTTTTTTTAGCATCAACATTAAGTAGTTTATCTCTCTCTGTTTTGTTTTGGTTTTCAATGTATCTTCAATTAAACTAGCAATTTTTGAATCTTCTAATCAATTATTTTTGCACGCGAAATTTTTCAATATCTTTCGAACAGTAAGGACGTATCTCTTCCTACCGCTCTCCAACGAGCAATGGCTGCCGAAGCGGAAGCAGCGCGTGAAGCTCGAGCTAAAGTTATTGCCGCAGAGGGTGAAATGAAATCAGCTCGTGCACTGAAAGAAGCTTCTGACATTCTCTCTGATAGTCCATCTGCTTTACAAGTATTTAAATTCGATTTGCTACATTCGATTCGCTATGATTTTTACTAATTAATTTTATTTTATTTTTAGTTGAGGTATCTGCAAACTCTGAGTGGTATATCGGCGGAGAAGAATTCCACGATTATTTTCCCGTTACCAATGGAGCTACTCACGCCTTTCCTGAATAGTGCAAATGCAAAAGCAGCAGCAATACAATTGCAAAAAACTGCAAACGGTTAGATGAATATTCTTGAATTTATGTAAATTTAAAGACTATTCCAATCTACGAAGTTGTGTTCAATACATAAATATACATATAAAAAGAAGTTGAAAAATCTGATAACAGGCAACAGTTTTGTAAGATACATGAAGAGTAAAGTTGTAAATAATGTTTATAAATCATGAAACATTGTCAAATTGAATTCTAGATGGACTTATTTCTTGAAGAAACCAATAGGAAGAAAAAAAATTATTTACGGTCATTTAATGCACAATTTATATAATAGATTTAATGCACAATTTATAATAGCACAATTTATAAAAAGTAAGTAGTAAAAAAAGCAAAGAAAATGATATGTCTGTATTATTATGTATTTCTTATGTCGGTATTACATTTCAGGCGATATTGGTTGGTGATGAGCTGCAAGTCTAATCGTCATTGATTTTGTTGATTTTGCGCTAAAGGACTCGACCGCCATGCATATGGTGTATACTTCATACTGAAAAACGGTAGCATTACCTGATAGTCCAGGTGAAGGTTCAGATTCGTTGAATACGCGCCCGAGCTGTCCACACGGATGGATCAAAGACAGACGATCTATCCGTGTGAACCCACGTGTCACCGTTGCCAGTGAATACCTTGTTCACGTTATTCTGTCTGTCATTCTCTTCATTCCAGGTGTGATGGGATCCATGTTGCATGTTAAAGAGAGTGCCGACATGCTGCCATCCACGATCCTCCTCTCCCGTATTCCCAACACAAAGCTGCGGATTCAAAATCATGTTCAGTCCTTTTTTGATCCTTGTTTTGTTCCTATCTGTTTGGCTGGAACACGTTGGGTTTCGCGTCGAACCCACAGACCGCGTTTCTATTAAGAAGCAATTTCTGTATCAACACGATGCAAGCATGCCCCCGACAAAGGTACCGAAGCAGAATGGCCGTTGTCGCTCTATTGTGGTGCAGATTTGCTTGAACCACCCGCACTTCGGCATCCCTCAGCCACCTTGGTGATGATCCTTTTCAGTCCGAAGTGGATCAACCGTTGATTGGGCCATATTTATCCACGGACTTCCAATTGGTACTCAGGACCAGCACTGCTTTAAGATCAGCAATAAAATCGGACTCCGCCGATTGATCTTTAAATTCTATTCTACCGCCTGGAACAATTCCGGATTAAACCTTAAGATATAAACTCTGTCTGTCTACTGTAAGGTCACTTGCAGTCACGTTTCTGAAGGACCGAATTACCGCCTCTTGTCTTGACCCCTTGATCTGTTTGTCTCTCGGGAAAGCTTTCTTCACCGAACGTTGACGCTTATTCGCAGCCATAGGAGTTGGTTTCAACTAATTATCCTCAGGTTTCCCTTCGAGTCTGATGACACCTCATCAGCCGCTTTGGCTCTCTCTATCTGAAGCGTTGAGGTTTCTGCTTACTTCTTTGAGTGAGCCCAGCCACTGCAACGTTTGTAGTGAATTTCAGATCACTGGGGCCACCGCTACCTTTTCCTGAAAATAGACAAAGAAAATTTGTAAAATTTCAAATTGCGATAAGTTCGCATAGAAACATCAGATCGTTAAAAAAACTCACAGGGCACATTGATGAGTACAAAGAATATATTTGTGTGATTTTCGATAAATGTGTGGTCTAATCAGCAAATATGTAAACAGAAAACCTTCAAATCATTGATCTTCCTGAAAAATATTTGCTTTTTTGATAAATTTCATACTTTTTCTCCAGAATTATATTAAAATTTTTGAAAATTCTCTTTGCGCGAGAACTGCAACGCTTCGCCGAAGTACCTCCATTTTTAGCACCCGATATTCGTTTTCGGGAGAACTCAAGGCTCATCAATCAAATTAATATGGAACTTACTGGATGTATTGGTCTTCAATAGGACCTGGACCAGTAGAAGTGATTTTGAAACATAGGCAACCCACTCGCAGTGGTGTCGTCTTGAAAAACCGCTAAAGAACTGCCTTTTTTCCTTTAACAACTAGATGCATACGAGAGCTTACACTTATGACAAACTCCAATCGAAGACAAACGCATCTATGCATCATCTTTTTTAAAGCTGATTCGGGCCGTTATTTTGTTAGAAGTAGTAAAACTAAATGTAGACAAGCGAATTAATTAAAAAAATGAAATTTAAAAATTTAATTTTAAGTTATGCATTTACGATAAACACTGAAGAAGACGGGAGATTGCCTTCGACATATAAATATATGTGAAGAAACTGAACTATATATAGAGTACAAAGGAATAACTAGTCTGTAAACAAACATATTTGGTTCCGAAAATTAGAAAAAGAAAGTCCGATTCAATCAATCATTGAACATAATTTATTTTAGATGCTCATATGTAAGCGTAATATTTGAAAAATTTATAACATTTTTAACCTTTGGATTAAAGTAGCAAACGTTTATTAGCTTCCTGGATGCCATCACTCTTTCATTCATCCAGCACTACCTCAACGATCCAGAAATCCTTACGACTAAACCTCATTACTTTTCAAATCCCCACAAAACATTGGGTAGCTTTAAAACCATTAATTTCAAATGCTTATTTACATCCTGAATATGTTCCGCAGGTGACAAATAAATCCTGTCAGGCGCCTGTGGCGATTAACTTCTTTGTCCCATTCATGTGACGGATGCCATAAGTATTTTTGCTGACTTAATGCGAGAAAATGATAGAATTTCCACAGCATCGCTCCAGGACTTTTGAAGGTTCGAAGAACAGGCGAGAAGAAGTTCCAGGAGGATGAAAGGACAACGCGTTGCCGCTATCGTAAATTCCCAGTCGTACTGGGAATAAATGTGAGTGGGTTAGTTGGCTGGATTAGGTTTCTGTTTTTCGTAAGTGGCTTACTCAGGTGAAGAAAAGATGGATGAGTGGATGGATACCTGTTGCAGATTTGATTCATGCCTGCCAGACGTAGAGTTTAGATTGAGTTTTTGTTTGTACGAGTATGCTTCTGTTGACACGAAATTCATAGGAAACATGAATGAATATGAATATTTATGGCTATAAATATTTGTTTTTTGAAACATTGTGCTAATATTCAAATTATTTAAATCCGAATAAGACCAGTAAAAAAAGCTAAATTTACTTTTGGTTGCATGTACAATGGGGGTAATATAACCAGTTGCTGTGCAACTGATTGTTTTTACAATAAACATGTTATTAAATGGATTGCATGGTTTTAATTTTTTCGTTTTTATTGGAAAAATTGTAAGTAGTGCAATTTGCAAGTTTTTCTTATTGAAGAATATAAAACATATATATTTTGTTGGGTTTTTAGTGACTGTCAAACAAAAAGTCCTTATTTCAGAAACCTACACTTGATTTTAATGAAGCTACATGGTTCACGCTCGAATCGAATTACGGCAAGCAAATCTTACTTTCAATCATTCTCCATACAACCGAAGCAGTTTCTCTAAAATGTCTCAGTATTATTGTAATGATACAAATTCCCGTAACATAAGTTTCATTACCATGAAAGCTACAGTCTCCTATGGCTTTCAAGTGATTAGCATTGCCGACTTTATTCTGGTACCGTCATCATCTAACATCCAGCACAACGTGAAATGTTCTCGTAAAATCTACTCTATGACTGCAACGCTTAAATCCCTCAAAAGCAAAGAAACGGTAATTTATTGTTCCAGCAAAACACACTACAATATGTCGTGGCATTTTAAGCAAATGTTACTCCGACACTTCGGAGCCAAAACCAACCTCGTGTAATGATTCTGCCGTGGCGTCACCTTCATGTCGTCTCTGTCGCCACTACCGATTCACAAATCTTTCAGCTACTTCCGAAAACCAAGGCTAATAATTCCACATCAAGCGAGAAGATTGTGATTCCTTAGATTGGATCGCTAGACATGTAGCCTTTCAGGATATGGATAGGTAACTAATCCCATCAGGTGGGATCAGGAAAATGCGAAGACTTATGCCTGATCGACTTTTACATACGTAACGGATATGCCCGGACAATTGAAACGTGTCAGGAATTTGTAATGATGGAAGAAGGGATTGCTGTAGAGAATTGAATGGTATTAGTTGACGTGCGTTCAGTTCTGGTTCTTGTTCATGCTTTGCTAAGAAACGAAATTGAAAATGGTTCGATTTAGTTGGTGATTTTAGTCTGAATGTAATGTTTGATGGTGCTATTAACGGGGGTAAATCGATTTTTCGAGGCTATGTTTGTGATGTTTGTTTAGCAAAAATATCTCGAAATTGTATTTGGAGCCATTTTAATAGAAGTGTGATCAGTTTTTTTGAAAATATTTGGGCTGATTCATATTTGATTTATTATCACCAATATGGTCAAAAATGCAACTATTACTCATGATTATTGAAAATATTTTGTGCATTTCCTTAATTTTCCAGATAGGTTTAGCTTATCACTCTCTCAAGTATTGGTTCTTTGTAGGTATAAAATTCCACATTTAAATCCGGCCTTTTACGTTAAAAATCTCTATTCAGATAATATCAGAGAACATACACTCATTCATGAAATATGAAAGCCATCTCATGACTAAGGTAAAATCAAGAACCTCCCTTAGTTTTAGGTCAGTAAGACCGGTTTGTTATCCACATAAGTGATGGATAGGTAGTAGCCAAAAAGAAAATCAAAGATTGATTTACTTCGACCATTTGAGTTGGAGTGGCTACACCTAGACTACTTGGAATAAGAGTACAGAGCCTGCAAATCCTGTTATTTACAGCCCATGGGCTTTGGACTTGTATTAGCTTCTGCACTGTCTTTGCGATACAGGTATTTGAAATATCGTCACCAATATTACCAGGAATAAGTTGAGGTCGCAATCAAACGTTTGCACTGCATACTCTCCTCCCCTCTTTTCAGAGTCAGAAGGTCTAGACAGCCATCCAAACCAGCGGTAGTCTCAACACTAGCTCCATCAGTCGAGAGGATGTCCGCATTTGTTTGTCGCTCGGGTGTAAAACCAGAAAGAGTGATGGACCCTTTGCCAGATAACTGCTCTACTATCAGAGCCTTCTGATTCGGGTTTTATTTGGCAGACTCAGGATCTTTTGATATAAAGCACTTAGCCCTGCCAGTGCCATAAGCTCGCAGCTTAAAGCTGTGCTGGATAGTTTAGGATTAAGAGAGCTTACCGCCAAATTTCAACAGGCTTATAAATTTTTGTCGAAACATTATGTTTGAAAAGTCTAACGAACTGCAGAATTTTTTCTCGGTTAAAGAAAAAGCAGGAAATCCATTCCCTGCTTCTGGGCCGTATGGAAAGTTTAGCCTTTGGTAACACATATAGTTTGGTGCCTGTAGGCTGAGCGCTGACCTTCATACGCTACCAGCCTGATTCTGGTGCACCAGCCCACGTTATTCACCATAGGCAGAGGACACGTGCTGCCCCTCTGCGATTTGCAGTAGACTTTGAACAACATCTGCCCTATCTTGAGTTTTTAGAAGGCGGGTGATTCGTGTACCATCGAATCTTTAACGTTTTTTTCGCTCATCCTAAAATCCATAGATAAGGCGTCAAAAGTCGTGAATAAGTGGAACGTTTTGGATATATTATGAAAATTTTACACGTTTCTGCTGCTGTATGCTGAAAATTCAGATTTTTCATACAATTTCCAAAGTACAGTGCAAGTGCTGAGCTGATCCACGAAAATGCTAAAATTAACTTTAAAAGGGTACTGAGAAAAAATTTGGTATTGAGTTGTGCTGTGTAAAAGCTGACCTACGAAGCAGTTCTTGACAATCCAATACGCATAGTTGCTTTACCTTGCTACTGCGCATTCATCATGCATCGGAACAAGTAGTACCGAAAGCGATGCAGCACCTCCGTGCCTTAATTGGCTTTTACAACTACCGGTCAGCCAGATATAATTTTACAGATATCATTCAACGTGCAGGAGATTACTATGCCAAAAAATTGTAAAAAAATGGTGATGGATCGCTTGTGATATTTCAAGTTTCCTCTACTTCCATATAATGCCCGCAAACAACTGCATTTCTATTGTCATTTAAAATGCGTAGTATACCAGATGTTAATAATTTAATAATTCATAATTTTTTTTAAGAGAAGGTGCTGGAAACAAGTGTCTGCTCACAGTCTAACATCTTATGTCATATTTTCCTATGTCACAATCTGCTGAAACCTCACTGTTGTTTGATCGATTGAAAGATAGCGTCATATTTTTTTCGTGTGCTAAAGATGTTGAACGAGTCAAATACTGACCACTTGTGGCTAGTACTGCTTTTCTAGTGAAATCAAAAGAAAAACGCGAGTAAACACCATCGTATACTCGTCGAAAGCTACGGTGTGAAAGTTCCAACTCAAGATGCTTATTTGCGTGGATTTTGAAGGTTTAAAGCTGGCCATTATGACTTGAAGGACATAGAATGTCCAGGACGATCTAAAAACATCAAAGATGATACCCAAAACACAAAAAGAAATGGCCGAGAGATTAATCGTTAGCCACCGAACTGTTTGTAATCGCCTACATGCTATGGAGAAAATCGAGAATACAGGAAAATGAGCACCACATGAGCTGAACAACAGGGAACTCGAAGAGCGAAAAAAATTCTGCAAAATGTTGCTCTCTCAGCGAGAAAAAAGGATGAAAAATGGGATATACTTCGAGGACCCCAAACGACATAGATCATGAGTTGACCCAGTACAGGCATCAACGTCGACCTTGAAACCAAATCGGTTCGGAAAGAAGACAATGCTGTGTATTTGGTGGGATCAGAAGGGTGTCGTGTACAAAGAACTTCTGAAAGAGCAATCTTGCAGCACGACGACGCTCCATCGGATACAGCGAAGGCAACTAAGGACACAATATCTGCATTTGGCTGGGCTTTTTTGCCCCTCTCGTCGTACTCACCAGACTTGGCTATGTCCGTAATCGTGTATTTTTCACAGATAATCAAGTATTTAGAGATAAAATTGGTATTCGATATTATTCGATGGCTTTAAACTCCTTTGGTTGACCTTGTACAGTGATCATAAATGTTGCTGAATATCGAGCATTTTTAAGGAGATGTCTTGATATTCAGCAGCTCAATCGATATGAGTATTTGGGGATTAGAGTTGATCCCTAGCTACCGGAAGTTCTAAAACGCTTCTGCATAAGTACACCGATACCTTCAGGCGAAAATACATTGGGCTGAAAAGTCATCCCGTCCGATCTCAAGATAATCTTGGGTCACCATGGGCACGTGTCGTTTAACCCACAGTACTCTTCACAGTGTTATGGGATACTGCGATATACACAAAGATAGGGGGAAGAATTCAACGATTCTTATCGGAACTGTGGTTTGGTAGATGAAGAGGAGCCCAGTCTTCATCTCATATGCCAGTGTCCAATGAGGATGGGCTCACCTGGGACACCCTTTTTCTCAAGTGCGACTGGTCTATCTATTATTTACTTAATTGCGATTGCACAGTTTTTAATAAAGGTAACAGATACTTTCTTGTGTATATTGGCTGAGAAAGAGTATAAAACGTGGTATCACAACAAACCTCTACTGTACTAGTAAATGTCTTTCGTCAAAACTCTCGTAGTCACTGAATCGAACTTAATTTCTGTATTTTTTTAAACATATTCTTCAGTCACTATTCATACATAGTCAGTCACAGCAACAAATTTCTATAAGGTTACTTTTTTTGAGAAAAACTAAATGCCATTTTCTATGAAATAAAAGACGTTGTTTTCTTGTATAGGGTTTTTTATAGTTGACAAACAATAAAACGCCAAAATACAGTTTGAGACGAGCATATTATTGTCGCTATATCACCAAGTGTTCAAATATTCTGTAGTTAAAAATTGCACAAATCACACAAAGGAGAATACAAACCCGAATCCTTGATATCCCAATGTTTAAATAATAGCTCACGATTGGATTGAGGGAACAAATTTACGATTGTGATAGTGAAATATTTTTACGATTCTTCATATTTTTATGATTCTTCTTCTTCGTTTGCATCTGGTACATCGAAATCAATTCTTCGTCGTATGAGGCTCAATTCCTTTTCTTCCTTTGCAGTGATCGGGGTCGATGCAGTCTCTGGCTTTTCTTCCCCAACCTGCTCCAAGAACATTGTCGACGGTTTAAGGCGGTAAACAGGCGGCGACTCAAAAGGACGTCGGCGGACATGTTTATTGCGTGGGACAATAAACTTAATCGAACTTTGCACAGAACTTGGTAAGCATCCAGGTGGTGGTGTATCAACGGGGGATCCTGGCTGATATTTGTCGTCTTGTGTTGCAAAACGAGATGCTCTCGGCAGTGTACTAACGAAATTGACACCTGGAATTTCTTCACAGTCCAAAAGATCGAAACGGATATAAGCAGAGCCATCGGGCGACAAAGGACCAGGATCCAGCTCGTGTTGCGTGAAGAATGGGCGATAAGTGTACTCGCTGGAGAGTTGAATAGATTTTTCCGATGAGTAATTCAGTCGTTCATATTGTTTTTGGTTCCGATACACTGTTTCGCGCATGTGTTCCAAATGCTCGTGTCGCTTTGATTCACTTTGCTCTTCGATCGGAATTTCATCTTCGTCGCTTTTAACGGACGAATCTTGCTCATTATCCTGGCTGATTGTGTCTAGAGATTCTTCCGGAACCCCACCATCTATGGAAGTCTTGTTATTGAGTGAATAATCAATAGGCTTCTCTGGGCTTGGTTTCGGCGGCTCCCGTTTTATTGAAAGATCCAAGGGGGTATCTGAACTCAAATCAGGGTTTGTACTCTTAGAAGAAAATTCGATTAGTCCGTGCGTACCGTAGTCACGCATTTTGAATCGATTTTAGGATAGATATTGATGTAAAATAAGCTCTCGATGTAAACTCTCTCGTCACGCGACGATCGCTGCCATAACTTTATTTCTATAATATAACATTTTCAGCCTGTGACAATTTCATAAGTATTAATTTTTTTTCAAATTCAAGAATTGAAAAGAATTGTATTTAAATGTCATTAAATAGTTTTTACTAAATATTAACTTTTGAAAAATTTTAATTGTATCTACCTGCTTCTTTAATGATCTTCTAATAGTTCGGGTGAGTCTGGTTCCTAGGAGAAAAATTAAGTTGAATTGATATTTTTGGTAGAATTTTCGGGTAATTATGATTAGATGTTAGGAAAAAATATTTTTGGAGGATGGGGTTTGAAGTTGAATCTGCTGACCAGTGTAATGCTAAGCCCAAGAACCTAAAATATTTTGCTCTGTGTTTTTGGTGCCAAATATAAATATTATAATAGCCTCAGTGGAGGCTGGTGGTGCTTACACTAGAGTAGGTGACAGTAGCAGGTACAAATTTCAAATCGACTAGAGTTTAGTTTTACATGTTTAGATAGACTGCTGATAAGGTTAACTTTAAAGCATATTATGAAAAATGTGTACATTTTCGCCTTAAAGTAGTTTTTGCAGCACACTAATGATATAATACATATGCACATTCGTATGAGTAAATCGAACTCGTACTAAGCTCGATGACTCGATGATTTGCGGGGTTTAAGATAGATCCTTGAGCTAAGTATGCAGTTCGGGTAAAATATCAATTTCCATACAAATTTTACTAGAGGTAATATAAAATCGTCATCATTTACTCGCAAGTACGGAAATACTAGGTACGAAAATACTAGCAAGTACGAAATACTCGTGAGTATGAAATACGAGTCTGAAAGCACTTGCAAGTATGAAATACGAGTACATATTAGGATACTATTACGTCGCTGTTTGATTGAAATGAATCAAATGGAGGAAATTTATCGGGTATACTCTTGATTACATGTAGAGTTAACAAAAATACTCGTACCTAGTATTTTTAAATTTCGTACAAGGTACTGGCTGTTCCAAAAAAATATCTATTCCAGTATATACGCCTCATCTCTAGTTGCATCTACGAAAATAAGAAGCACGGTGCGCACAGCATGCTGATGGCATCATAAGCTATACTTCTTCTAAGAGGAACATGACGAGCACGTTACTGTCAATGGCGACCACTATAGGTGAGCCAGTTTTTGTTTCTGGATTTGCATGATAGGGATGTGAGAAAGATGTCGTTTCAATAAAAAGCCGCTACGTACCTCACAGTGACCGCAACCATGGACTTTGCATTATTTGCGAAATGCACTCATTAGTTGGCCACCGAGTTCCATTTGATTATTTCTTTTAGAGTACGTGAAGTTGTAAGTACACGCTGACAAACCGGTGACGTTTGACGCTTTAGCAGCCAACATAACTTGCGTCATTGATTATATACGGCCCCAAAATGTGGAATTGACCTCTAGAATTGACTAGTCGCGGCGATTATTTGCACGAGATCATCTCCAAAAAGTAAATGTAAAGAGCCAAACTTCGCAATAAAAAAATGTTTTATTCATATTTAGCTCTCTAAAAATGCACCCTTTAAAAGTAATAGATTACTGATTGCAGTAATTGTAGGTGCATCACGTTGCTGAGTATCGTCTACAAGGTATTCTCCGCTCTTCTACAAGGCAAGAAAGCGAAATACACCGCAAACAAATAAATTGACCCATCTAAACGTGGCTTCACTGAGCGATGGCCAATAGGAAAAATTTTAGAATATGATTTGAAGCTGTCTTATACTCCAAAGCAGCCTAGGATAGTGTAGTAGCAATAAAACTATGCATAGTGGGCTGAGTACTTACTTTGTATGAGTGCCATTCGAGCAAGATTTGGTTCGCAATATACGAGAGTTGATCCAAAAATAATGATAATGAATGTGAACCAAGGTAATTAAGCTTAAAAAAAAACTATCTATTTTTGAACATAGTCCACTAAAAAGTTAATACGTTTTGTCCATGTTTTTTCCAAACGCAGGAGACCCTTATAACATTTTTTTCACTTTACTCTGCCAAAACGCCTCAACAGCGGCCATCCCCTCACTATCATCTTCAAATTTCTTGCCCCAAAGGTGTTTCTTTAGCCAGCAGAAAAGGTACAAGTCACTGGCAGCTAGTTCTGGCGAAAAGGACGGATGTTCAAGCAGTTCGAATCCTGTCTCTTGAATTGTAGCCATCGCAGCTGCAGCCTTGTGAGCCGGTGCGTTGTCTTGACGAACCAGCACTCCGGCTCGTAGTTTGCCGCTTTTTTCGTCAAAAGCTTATCGCAGTTTTCTTATTTGGTCTGCGTAGTAGGAGCCTGATATATTGGCTGGTTTTCTAAACATTCCACCGTAATATATCCTTCAGCATCCCAATGAACTGATGCATAACCTCCCCTGCCGAATTCGACACCTAGAATTTCTGCGACATCTGTGAACAGGGTCGCTTCCAGGTCATTGATCGCTGTTTGGTTCCTGGATCAAAATGGTGGATGCAGGTCTCGTTCATGGCTACGAAACGTGACAAACATTTCTCCAGATCTGCCTGGAACTTTTCGAGATTCACCCTCGAAATGTGGACTCGTTTCTCCTTTTGCTGGTTGGCTAATATTCTCGGCCCCCAAAGCGCAGCGACCCTCTTCAGATGGAATTTGTAGGCAACGATTCTTTAAACACTGCCAAACGAAATCCCTGTAACCTCAGCTGCATGCTTGATAGTCATTCTTCCATATATCAGCACGACATCTTTGACTTTTTTCACATTCTTTCAGTGAGGGACGCGGATAGACGTCCTTCGCGGTGTTCATCTTCAGTGGATGTTCCTCCCAGCTTAAGCTTCTTGGCCTAGCGTGCAACGGTGCAATATGGAGAAGCAAAGTCCCTTAGTGCTTCCACCAAATCGCTGTCTATGTCTTTGGTAGATATTTTTTTCAAACACAGATACTTAATGACAACTCTAATTTTATTTTTCTTCATTTTGATGTTCTCTCTTTGACTATTCGTATTCAAGTAAATGTACCTCCCGAGAATCGTGGCCGATATATGTTTTTTTTATGTTAACTTAGTGGGTATATGAAGCAGTAAAAAAATTTTGTTGTTGAATTTTATGCGAACTGGAAACAGCCGGTTATCACAACTTTTGGGCCAACCCTCGTATTTGGAGATGGAACTGCTGGACAGTGTCGTAGCTAAGAGCTAAGAATATACAACTAGACAGCGGCAAACCTTTGACTATTTATGCAGTAAACAGCGTTTTTTTTAAACAAAAAAAATAGACTATAAGAATAAAATCTGCTTTAATAGAATCAATATTTCTTTAACAATCATAAAAGTGATCCAATGACTTCAAAAGCACGACCCACATCATCAAATCCTTGTTTGATTTTATCACCGAGCACCACCTGCAATGTAATGAATTCCATTGCATTAGCCTATCACACATCCTAAATTCTGTACAAAACTTTTCCTTCTTGCAACATGCAAACTTACCAAACCGTTCAAGAAGTCATCGAAACTGGCATCAACTCCCTGTTCTCCGGTGATAAAAAGGATAACCAGAGCCACTAACAGGACAACTCTTGCTAATTTCATTATGATCTTCTTCTTGTTCTTACTGACACTTGACGATGAGTGCAAGACAGAATAGTTCACAAACGATGCACGAATAATCCTATGATTTTCAGCCAGGTATCTTTAAATCTCTGCATTATATCTAATCAATCAATTTTCCGATACAGAAAAAATGTGAAAATTGAAACATGAATTTCATGTTCCGCATGTATGTATGTATGTAATTTAACAATCAGCTCGACAAGCTCCATTGAATGAAACTGATTTTGGCATGCAAATAAACGTGCGGTGTGTATTCGATTGATTCGCTTCGCAAGATAACATGCAAATGCAACAGATAATTATCGTGAAAATTCAAAGCTTATCTTACATGGGACAATAGAGCAGAACATTATGACATAGATAAGTATATAGTGGGATTAGTAGGATTTTGACGTAAATTGTTCTTGGATCGATAAACATTGGAGTGATATTGTTTGATTACTTTGTATGCTTTTGGTCGTGATAATCAATTTCTTCGACTAGCCTGAAGTACCGATTTCTTTTGAAGCAATGTTGATGTACAACAAATGTTTATTTATCTTGGATGTGTTTATTTTGAATGAATTTTTCAAACACTGTGCTGCCAAAGAATAATACTATAATACCAAGAATAATAATGGCAATAAGCTAATTCGTTTTACATAAGTTACAGTATGCTCATTTATTGTTCGGACAAAGACTTTTCAGCTCAATTATGACTAATAGAGATTCGAAGTATGATCGTTTACGCTAGTATGCTAGATAGTCTTAGAAAAAAAATAGCTTGAGACCCAATGAAGGGCTTAGCGTACCGTAGATAAACTTAAAAACATTGCTTAAGAGTTAGCTTTGAGATTAACTAAAGACAAAAAGATATGAATGAAGGTTAAAATAAACACGAAGGGGTTGGAAGAAATGCTACATATATATAGAAACTATTTGTTGAATAGTTCTGAGTCTGTTTTGTGGAGACATAAGTTCCAAAAATATAACGATTTATTGAGTATGATTTTAAAACATTTGTTTTTGAAGTTTCAAGTTGCACACGTAGACCATACTGGTTGGCCATAGAGAAATACTGGGAGTATGATTTGCTTTGAAATGTGCAGTTTGCTGTCGGCCAACAGTCTTAATTTTCTGTTTATTTGTGGGTACTTTCAAAAAGTGCTCTTTATTGTTTTAGATCAATTGCTTGCGTGTTTTTATTGAAAGTTAGCTTAGAATCAAGGCGGAAATTCAGGTACTTTATGTCTTTCGGTCATGAAATATTAGGCCCTATACATTAAGATGCGAACTCGAGACGTTTTTTGCCACTGGTTTTTTTTAGAAAAGAAATTAGCCTGTGTTTTTTCAGAGCTGATTTTTATCTTTCACTTATTGCAAAAGCTGCATATTTGTTTGCTGCTGTAGATTATGGCGGTATCATCAGAGTACATAGCAATATTCCAGTGAGGAAATTGGTTCAAATCAGATATGAAAATGTTGAAAAGTGCAGGACTTAGGACAGACTCCTGTGGAGCCCCAGTAGCTTGACAAAGTAAGACTTTCATGGTAAGTACGATAATATTGCAAAAAGAGACTGCGAATGCGTTTTTTAATTAGCTTGAAGAGCGATCATCGTGCCAGCCCGTGTTAAACGCCTTTTCTATATCCACAGCACTTAGCCCAGTGGAATCTCTGGTAGATAGATTTTTTTTTGGAAATGGTTTTTAAAACGATGTTAGGTAGTCAGCTGACTTCAGTAGATGACCTTGATGTCAAGCCTTTAAAAAGACATCATAGCTCAATGGGAGAGCAAACCACTGAAGTCAAAAGTCCGATGGACAGAATGCAAGCTTAGAAATGTCATTGATAACTGTCTGTGACTAATTACAAGGTCATTGATGGACAGAGTTAGTGTGCAAAATCAAAGTAAAGCAATCCTGCGATAATCTGGGGTGGGTCTAGAAGTTGAAGCTGGTAGAGAGCGTCATCAATTTACAATCAATGTGTTTACTTTATGGACTCATAAGGTCTATGACTCAATTTACCTCTGATTTAACTCAGGCACCTATTTAGAGCAGGGTTGACTCTAAACTCCGCCGCCAGAACTTGG
The DNA here is from genome assembly GCA_963978885.1 of Nemotelus pantherinus. Classification (NCBI taxonomy): domain Eukaryota; kingdom Metazoa; phylum Arthropoda; class Insecta; order Diptera; family Stratiomyidae; genus Nemotelus; species Nemotelus pantherinus. Next base: position 223,571,167 of record OZ022263.1, on the reverse strand, counting down.
ATTCGATCCATGAACTTTAACATATATTTTAAGCTTATTTTTGTTTATTTGAATGAACCAATAATTTGATTTTCTTATAAATATTAGAATTTTCTCTCTTTATTGTACTGTTTTTACATTTATGCATGTGCTTGGCTATTGAGAACTAGGCCTACAAGGGAAACTTCTTTCAATAAACGCATCAGAAGCTCTACCTCGTAGCGGTAGCTGATTTGGAAAAGAACTGTTAACGAAAACTATAGTTTTGCATATAATTTAGCTCAAACAATTGATTACTATTCGGTCAACAGCATTACAGAACCAAAAATTGAAGAAGAAAAATATTTCTGGCTATCGAAAACTTGAGACAAGAAAACGTTGAGAGAAAAAAGTGTTATGCTGCATTGCTCGAATGAGCAAATGTGTAGTTTTTTCATGAAAATTTCATATTGAACAATGCTCAGGTAAATACTCGCAAGTGCTAGTAAAAGCTTGCTAAGAACTCGCAGACGAGAAAGAGGGGGTTAAAAAAATGAAAATCATAATTTAGAGGGTGGCAAATGTCGTTTTGCGCCTAGAAAAATATGGGCGAGAACCGGCCTTGGTTCCACGACTCACTCTACCCCTGATTAATTCAGGTACCTATTTAGAGCTAGTTGAACTCAAAGCTTAGTGCGCGGACCCTCGTCCGAACTTGGATTTGAACCAGGAACCTTACACACAAGAACTCAGTGATCTACTCACTAGGTTCCTCAAGCTTACATCTGATTTTTCTAAACGTAAGTTACTCATCTATTAGCTTTTGCTTTTTTTTACCCATCTATTAGCTTTTTCATCATTAAGCTTTTGATTTAATCTTCACAAGATGTTCTTATAGCGGTATATGTCGTTATTTTTCTAGGATGTTAACTTTTCAACGGCCAAAAACGCGAATATATTGTATGCTGTCAATTTGCTGCGGTAGGTTCTAAGTTACGAGCATTTTATTTCATTTTTTCGCAGTTCCTGACCTGTATCACTTCAATTAGACAACAACTAACAGCTAAAGCTACTTGTATGTGGCAACAGTTATCGGTTTGCATCTGTTCGTTGTGATATTTCTTATCATTGGTAGTCTCGGAAAATAAATAATTGCTTTGTCTTTTATCGGGTGTTGTTTTGTGGTTTCTCGATACAAAGTCTGTCATAAAATTTTAAAGGTTAACTCTGACTGATCATAAGGTCGTGGCATTATTTATGCCCTCTTCATGTAGCGTTTGGTTGCATGTTTGGAAATGGTTTAAAAATTATTATGCTTAAAGTAAGTACTAGCGTGATAACAGCATCAGCAACGGAGTTTTTTTTAGTGAATCTTATATATGTCTTAATAATTAACTACTGAAAGATGGAGAAGTGAAAGTGTTAATCATAAGTTTTGCAAGAACCATTCCGGTTTCGGGATTTCTTAGTTGCACTCCATATAAATTCAAATTACTAAAGGTAATTTTTGTATGAAGAAATAATAGTTACAGCTATTTGTGTTTTATTACTCGAAGTTAATACCTCGGTAATCCACAGATAACATAAAAAACAATGAAAAAGTTGTTTTCAATTTTTTTTTATTTACGGAAATTCATTATGTTATTCAAAATAATAACACAAAACTGAGTATTTTTTGTTGCCTCTTGAGTATGTTTTTTTCTCACAGCTTATTGAAATTTCCTAGAGTATCATAATCGTTCAGTGTCGCCACAAACCTTAGTACACTACAAGTAGGGAGCAACGCCGTCAATGATGTTCAAACCCTTGTTCAAAATATCAACGACCTTGTGTCCAATGGTAGACTGCAAATGAAAGCGAGTGAGGTCAGTATTGATTTCCAATTCTTATCAATTATATAAAAAAAATATTTGATGACGAGCCGATGATTACTTACGATATTGGTCAAAACGTCACCGACAGCTCCAGCCGCAGCGATTTGTGGCTGAGCGACGAACAGAACGGCAACGGCGATCAAAAGGACAAATGTGAATCTCATGTTTGCTTGCGTGTACTCTCGTTTGTGGTGTGAACAATCGAAAACTAACCTCAAACTCGTTCCTTGTGCTTTAAATAAGAATTTCATCGCCCGACTTCTTGTCTAATTATCGACATACATAGTTCGAATAGTGTTCCGTCGATATCTTATCGGCCTACAGATGGTCTTGCCAAATTTGAATTTGTCAAAAAATACATGTTTAGATTTTGCAATCGAAAGAAGGTACAAAAATAGTCTAAATTTTCATAATTGCAATGTTAAATCCAATCGGCGCTCGTGCCTCATTTGAATTCGAAATAGACGATCTACGCAAATCGCGGTACCGGTAACTTGTGAAAATAATAGCAAATAATTACTACAACACGAATTCGTTTATTGCAGATAGATAGACAGCCACGCGATTGACCGAGGATAAGGAAACGGATTCAAATTGCTGTGGTGGATCAAAAATAGATACTTTTCAGATTTAATCAGATTTGACGCTACTATCGCTACCGAGGCAATTGACTTGGGGCAATTAAGTAGATATAAGTGTGATATCGGCTATAATTAGGAATTATTGTGGATAGTGCAGTAATCATGAATTGATACATGATTACATGCTCGTATCACAGAACAGAGCTACATATTGTTTTGATTGTATCACTGATATGTGGAGGAGCGTGTGAATTAGGTTTCATCAAGACGAAAAGTGCCAGCTGTGAATTTTGTTAAATTTATCTTAGCACTGATTGTTTGTAAACATAGGAAGAATCATGTGATGTGTAGATTTGACGAAGTGTTTGCCTAGGGCTATGTAACACGTAAAGAGTTTGCTTGTTTGTTAGGTTTTGTTGAAGGGTAGATCGATTTGATGGTAACTGTTGGTTGCTGATTTCGGAATATTGACAAATCTGTAAATATTAGATTTTCCAAGCTCTAAATTTTAAACTTTATTGGTTGATTGAAGACTGAAGAACAAGGAACTTGTTGTGTTTTTATTCAAGCAAAAGTAACCGATTTCATAGCCGTACTTCTCGGAGTTTATGTGCAGACTTCATTTAATAGTACGATGCGTGTCTTGTTAGCTCATTATAATGACTTTAGATAGTCGAGACTTTGCATATACTTTTAGGTACTTATACGAATCAAGTAGAGCTCCATAGATCTTCTCTGTACAAAGTGGGCCATACTAATATTCTTCACAGAAGCGTTGGATTTACTGTTTTTCAAAGGATTGGACAAATCTCTTTAAAGCAATCCTTATGAAAAAAATTGTAAATTAATTGTCATTAATAGAAAGAACAATTAATAAAGGACCAAGAATTGAGCTTTGTGGAACAACAGAAGAGGGATAAAAAGGAGAGCAGGACAACTATTTAGTAACATTTTGCAGGTACGATTGAGGGTGTAGGATAAAAACCAGGAAAGGAGAAGACTGGATATGCCAAGCCAATTATGATTATCAAGCAGGCCAAAATGGTTAACCTTATCGAAAATCAGTATATATTACATCAATGGGCATCAACATTGTCGAGAAAACAGGTCACAAAATCGATAAAGTCGACTAAACTAGTGGAAGTGGTGCGACCCTTGATAAAACCGTGTTGTTTTCCTCTAAAGTCATAAACATCCATGGGAGTTCTACTATTCATAAACAATCGTCTCTTAGCCGAACATATTATCTTGATGATTTTTGTTTTATAGAATACAAAGAGCAAGAAAACACACTTTAAATCTTTCAAGTTGGTTATTAATCATTAATTTTCTGCAATGAAAATAAACAGAATAGTTATTCTGAGCAATCGACATATAATAAACCGTGGTGATCCATACACATGAATGATACACATATGTACATATGTGCTTTGCGCGTTCTGTGAGACGAATGCTTATGAATCTAGGGCTAATTTTTTTTTGCAAAGCACAGTAGACTTGGTCGAGAGCAAATTCGGACAATAGGATATGAGAGATAGATCAAAAGGCTTTCAATGTCACCCTTCTTAATTATCGGAAAAACGTTGGTCGATTCCCAGCATGAAGGGAAAACACAAGGTGGGAAGTGTTAGCCTAAAATGTATGCACACGGGGACACATTGCCAGGATGGAAGAGATTTTGCAAATATGTTGGGTACTAGAGTCTAGACGAGATAACCAAATTTCCATCTGGTTCGTTAAGATAAAAGGACCTAAAGACGGGCTACAGTTTGCCCGAGTTTGCCCAGAAATGTTTCATATTATTGGAGAGGTAGAGGAAATTTTAGAATTTTTTTTACAACAGGACCTAACTAGTAATAGTGTTTGACCGCCTCATGAGATGTAGAACTAAAGAAATCATCATGCGGCTTATTTTAAGCACAAAGAACTGTACTTCAGCTGTATAGTAGCCGATAATTTTTTTTAAATGTTTGATGGTAAGTTGAAAGCACCACGAATAATGGCAGGAAAACTGAGATATATCGGGCATCCCATCCAAACTTTTAAATAGGTCGCTAACTTGCAAGACTTTGATTTCGATGTGAAGCACCAAACAGGTAGACGGAAAAAATATGTAGATTTAATTGGCCGCTACCCCCAGTAAGTCCTGTTTGTAACTTTGAAGTTTTCAGCATGGATCAAGAAACCATAGCAAAACGATGCAATGATTAAGGCTATTTCACAGATTCTTGTCAGTCATTCATAAGGGAATTTATTTTGCCAAAATTTATGGGAAAAAATGCTCAGAGCGCACACACTTTCTCATTTTGAAAACAATAGGCGCTCCCTCTATTCATAACAGAGCAATGCTAAACAGTGCAGACGCATTGGAAACAACAACAACTGGATAGGAGGAGCTGTTGTTGTGTTCAATGCGTCTGCAGTGGATAGCATTGTTTTGTTATAGATAGGGGGAGGAAAAAAATACGCCTAATATATGCACAGTAGCAAAAATACTGGAATCACTCAAATTATTAGCAGGTGCGTTAATCCATTATGTAAAACAAGAAACTAAGCAAAAAAGGAATGATATAAATACATTCTTTGTACATGGACTGTCTTGCATTATAGGTATATGTATTTTCATCACGGTGGATGAATAAACGAAGTTCATATGGTTATAATCGACAGAAACTACAAGCGTTGATTAGGCTGCAATTTTCAATTTTCATCGTTAGCGATCGTGGTTTAGCGCTTACGGTTAGTTTTTTGGAAAGAAATTCACAAGAATGCATAAGCGAGTACACATGGAGTATCATAGTAGGCCAAGAAAAAGCGGCAAAAGAAATTGAGCCTACTGAACGAGGCTCATAAAAAAACCAGAGAAATGGTTTGAGTTGATGGCAAAAGAGCCGAAAGTCGTAAATAGTACCATTTAAGTTGCCACCAGAAGATCCAGAAGAATAGGAAATTTAAGACAACACTGAGAAAACACATGGCGCCAGACGCCATAATTTATAGACTTCTGGCGCCATGTACATAGTCGATTTAGGGATTGTGATAAAATATAGCGCCACACGCCATAATACATGGCGAAAAGTACATAGGCCTACACGCCATGTACATGGCGTTGCGGACTATATTACATGGCGTGGAGAACTATAGTGCATGGCGTGGAGAGCTATAACACATGGCGTGGAGGACTATACTGTATGGCGTGGAGGACTATACTGTATGGCGTGGAGGACTATACTGTATGGCGTGGAGGACTATACTGCATGGCGTGGAGGACTATACTGCATGGCGTGGAGGACTATACTGTATGGCGTAGAGGACTATAGTACATGGCGTGGAGGACTATAGTACATGGCGTGGAGGACTATAGTACATGGCGTGAAGGACTATAGTACATGGCTTGGATGACTATAGTACATGGCGTGGAAGACTATAGTACATGGCGTGGAAGACTATAGTACATGGCGTGGAAGACTATAGTACATGGCGTGGAAGACTATAGTACATGGCGTGGAAGACTATAGTAAATTGAAGAAGCAAATCAGTCAAAACAGTGCTACTTACCATAAATGAGCACACGGAGAAGTCACTTGCTTGCAACAAACAGGCGCTGGCTGCATTTAGAGTCACCGAAGGAGCCATTCAATAATATGCGCCCTTAGCCGATTGAGAATATTGTCGATCTATCGACGATACTCAAGTGTCATTTGCTGACATTTATAGATCCCCTCACACAGTATGGCTGCGAGTTATAATTAGAGTTCCATGAGCCATATTACATGGCTCATGGCACTATGTAATATGGCGTGTGGGGCCATAATTTCTGCGCCATGTAATTATGGCGCTGGGAGCTATACTGCATGGCTCAGGGCACTATGTGCATAGCGTGTGGCACCATAAATGCTGCGCCATGTAACATGGGACCACGCGCTATGTAGATTCTGAGATTATGGCGCTGGGAGCCATATTGCATGGCTCAGAGTACTATGTACATGGCGTATGGGACCATAAATTATGCGCTATGTTACATGGCTCTGGGCGCGATGTGGATTTTTTTCAGTGAACTTTGATGACGAGACAGAGCAGTTACACCGGCAAAGTATTATAGTTAGCCGTGTGCATTTGCTAGGCAGTATAGTTTCATTTAATGTGAGCCATTAAACGAAACAAAAGTACGGTCGCAAATGGCAACATCAAAAGTAGTCAAAAATTCAGTACGAAATATAGTGAGGCGTTTGGAAATGAAGTTATGATGACCCGTTTGGGCTCACAATGAGCGAAACCTTTTTTTTCGACCGCTCTCTCATCAGGGATAGAATTCTATTCATGTGCCTGCCCAGACAGTGATGCAGTATTGATTAAGTATACTGAAATTGTTTTTTGTGGGCTACGTTGCATTCAAAAGTCTATTTAATGGTTAGCGAAATACATCCTGGAGAAGGAGAACAACATAACATGGGACAACGAGGAGGTGATTAAGGGGGTATAGCAAGAATGAAAACCGAATGTGTGCGAGAGCCTGAAGATATGGAAAACCTCGATAAATAAACGAATGTAGCTCAGTGTAAGGTGGAGCTACTGTGTGAATTTCGTTAAAGCTCGTGCACTAAATCCGAAGCTATGGGATAAAAAACAGTTTTTTTGCAGTGAATTTTCAAGGTGGCACCACTGCCACAGAGTTACCAGTATTTCAAAATAACTTCTATCATAGGTGGTCCTAGTTAATACCAACATGTTCTGTACATTTCATAATGATCGGATTACCCGGTCGTGAGTTCTCGTGAACAGAAATAGTAGTATATTTGAGTGCGATGAATTTCGCAAACTGAATTTTTCGATGATGTATAAAAAAGATAATTAAAGTCCAATATGTTGAGTGTAAAATCAAGTGTTTTACTTCATAATAATACACAGTTTGTTAGCTTTAAGAATAATTTTATTGCGTTTCTAACTGGAAGACCTAAAAGATTATAAGTATTTGGGTAAAGAATAATTTGAGAACTATAACGTTGCTCTGGAGTGTCATTTCTTTAATAAAGATTCCATCAACTTTCACCTTCTCAGTTTCAAAATGAAAACAAGTGCAAAATATTTCCGAACCCAATCTTAAAGCCCTAAATATTCTAAAATGTCACAATGTTCCTATTAAATTTCCCATAACACTCAATTCTTCGAATTTCATTCTTCTCGCATCAAATTGTCGTCAACTTTATACTGCAGGCATTCCGAAAACAGTCCAATTAACAGGTATATCGTCAAGTCAATTATTCATTTTGGAGAAACACTCTCCCCGATTCCACGAAATCGTTACAATGTGCATTATTGCCGTATGGCCTAAGTGCCATTTTATTACACCATCAAAGAAGGACTTCGAGTAGGAGGGGAGGAAGAATAGCGAGAACGTTTCTCGTATCCAACGACAACAATAGCAAGTTCCGTGCAAATACGTAGCGAGTGAGCACAGCTTGTTTCATAATATTCATATTTTTCATTTTTCGGCAGAAACAGTTTACAGCAAAGGAAATTCAGTGCGTTCATTGTAAGGATTCATTTTCACAATGTTTTTCGAAATGTGTCACAGCGATATGAAGTGTTTGCAACGGGATTTGCCTGGCCCGGTCGTTAAAGTGTGATTGGTATTTTTGAGGACGATACCATGTTTAGTGATTGTCACAAATTTGCGAAATGCCCCGGGGAAGCAATTTTATGGATGAAATTTTAGTATACGATTTCAATGTTTCGCTAAATGGCTACCCTCTACTTAAAAATATTGCAACTGTTATTTAAAAACAAAACAATTTCAATTCTATTGGTTCTTTGACGAGATAATTGGGTGCTTTCTGTATTCGCCTGTATCATATTGCTGAAAATGTAGCTGATGCCAATTATTCTCAATTCAATCTAAGATACACTTAAAACATTGACAACAAAAATAAAACCCTACTCATGGTAACATTTCGGAAAACTGATAATGTCAAGTCCCTTACCGAAACTTTCATCACTTTTCCCTTTTTGACAGCTAGCCTACTACCTACGAAAATATGCGACGAATACTCTTCTTACAAAAGAACATTTATAAACATTATCATCATACCATTGCGACTTCCGTTGACAGCAAATTGGAATAAAATTGCCTACTGTGTATCAAATGAGAAGGCACAAATGTCTAATAAAATTAACCGGAAAAGCTAGGAATCGTCGTAACGTGACCGTCATGGTTGGAGGTGATGGTGGAGTGGTGGCGAACTGGTAATGCGATGGTATGTTTGAGGATTGGTGAATATTTGAGTGGGAAATAGGTGACAGTTAAGAAAATAGGGCAGTTTTCGTTGGGCACATTGGAAAAGTTTTGTTAGCACGTTAACTATTTGTTTGGGGGTGACAGATACTTTTGAGCTAGTTCAAACTTCAATCATTGTTATTAAAGTTATAATAATAATTTATTTAAAACTAATCAGTGAAAGTGATGACGATGCTTGTTGATATTCAAGGAGCATCATTTTCTGTGATTTTCTACAGGAAACGATTTCTACAACGGAAATGCCTTATTTTTTAGAGTGAAATTATATTTTGTTGTAATATTATGGTTTATGTGCCGAATAGAAAAAGGGTCTGAAATAGCTTTGTTGCCGTATCAATCTAATGCTATTGCTTACTGCAAATATATGTACCGAATGCGTAAGGCTTATAATTTTGGCAGTTCCTTCGCATGAGTCTTGGTAAACTCGTGGTATCATAATCCTGTTTCTGCAAATTTTTATCTAAAGAAATTTTGAGAAATAAGAAAAGTTTGCTTTGCTGTTGCTAGAAAAACTGGTTTTCGAAGAAAGGTAGAGGAAGTGAAAAAAAAAGGATTCCTGTTTCCATAGCTACTATAGCTGAATGTTTATTGGCACATTCATCTGAAACCGCACGAGTGCTTTTCTTATTTTTCTAACTGAGTGCTGTGAATTCCGTAATGAATTGATGATTCTGCGGAAAGTTACCACAAATTGAGATTTCACAAATCTTTCTCTCCTAATTTCACGGACTTGGCACGCGCATAGGGTGCAATATCATAATTTAGCTTCCAACATGGCCAATTCTCATTTCCGTCACTATTAAAAAAACCCTAGCGCATCAGAAACACTAATGTTCGAAGAACAGTAGAGGATTTGTACTGATTTTGAGTGTGTATTCTACCACTACTTACTTTTCCTACTTAAAACTAATACACCCTAAGTAATAATAGAATCTATGCTTATTTTAATTTCGGTGACTTCTTCGAAATTTACAGCGATAGAAAGGTGTTTGGGGTTTTCATCCGAAAAATGTGCAGATCTCAGAAAATTTAAACATTGTTGACTTATTTTCATTGCAAATGTTTCCGATGAAAATACTTAATGCAAGCATTTATTGGAACGAAAATAACAAAAAAGCCTAGTGCTGGCAGCCTTTTGCTAGCACCGTAGCAAAAAATATGTCGCATCTGCCTTACGTTAAAGTCAACCTGCTGTGCGAATTTCGTATTGACTCAATGACTGCATTGAAAGTTATAGGGATGCAAAGAAATTTAGGGTTACCATTCGCAAAAGTTGTCAAATTTTCTAGATCTTAATATTTGGTGTTTATTTTCACTATAAGATCATTACGATTTGAAAATTCTATGATAAAATCGCTTTAATAAAGGTATGCCAAAAAATACAGAAAACGACCATAGCTGGCAACCCTATCATTATTTTGAAATCAAATTCCTATTGAATATTGCCTACAATAAGTTTTACTTTGCCATTTGAATTTCGTTATGATTCAATGACTGTACTGGAAGCTGTAGGGCAAAGTGCTTTATTTTCCTCAGGAATTTGTCAAATTTAAGACACCAAAATTACCATTGCTGGCAGCTTGAACCGAATTTTTCAACGAAATATCTACCAGACGTGGTTTAAAATAATGTCCAGCTACTGTGTGAATTTCAGAATTTAGAGGGCCAAAAGCAGTTATTTTTCTTAGTGATTTTTCAAAATGGCACCACTGGCACAAAATTGCCCACATTTAAGGTAGAACTATAATGCAATTAAGTGAACTTAAGTGAGCGCTGAAACTGAACGAAAATTCACTCAATTGAAGTCGATCGGTTAATTTGCCCATAATAGAATTAAGTGAAGGTTCATGAAGCTGCCGTCAGAGTGGCGAATATGAATTTGAATTTGGAGGCATATGAGATGAACTGATGTGAGCGTTTACGTAATATATTCGAATAGATTTTTGCTGCAATTGAAATATAGTTATCTTCATAGCCTGCTAGCTCTGTTGCAAGAAATCGTAGAAAATTGTAGCTGAGCTGAACCTCAGCACTTTGCTGTAGATTATTAGATCTAAAAGATGGGCTTGGTGCAGGCTCTTAATTTGTGCTTATATTCAAATAAGTGTACGAAAGAAATGTTTTTTGAGCAATATTGGTATGCGACCGGAATATATTTAATCAACAAGGTCTTTACTGCTGAAGTTTAATATTCAATAGTGGACCGCTGAAGCATGGTGTGTGGTTATTCTTTGAATGAAAAAAGCTGTGAGACGGCATTTTAAGTAGTTTATGTACTTGTATTTTTAAAAGTAAGTAATTTAAAGATACAAGTAATTAAACTACTATATAATTTATTATTTCGTATGTTGTTCAACGCGTTTTCTCTTTGAAATTATGTTTCAAACTCATTATTTCTACCTCCTGTAAAAATAGCATTTATGTGATCTACGAAAAAATATTTTAGATACCGGTTATTCTGTTTACAATGTCGCGCAGAATCATATTCCAGACATCTAATTACTACTTCCTATACTGTAAACTGTCAATGAACCGTTTAACAATGAAAGGTATGTTCGCGTACCACGATTAATTGCAATTAATTGCAATGAAGCCGTTTTTGCACTCCATTTTACTGAAAATGGAAAATTTCCACTTTTTCAGTAGGGTCTGAGCTACTTAAAAATACTGAAAACTGTCAAACGGTTTTTGGCCTAATGTTATAATATTATGAAGGACGAATATTTTTGTGACGATAATTTATCACCGCGTAGGATGACTTTATAATCATTATTGTTCTCCTGAAAACCGACAACTTACACTTTTGTTTGTCAATTTTCAGGATATGCAATGTGAGCGTTTTTGTACTTCTCATGATTGTCCCCCACCACATGATTCAGGAAAATTCAGTAAAATTCTGTGACTGAAAGTACGCGAACATACCTAAAATATTCAAATATTTCACATACCTATTATTGCGTCTACAATACCGCATACGAACGATCATTACTTCTACCTCCTGCAAAAATACCAAGCGATCCACGAAAACATATTCAAATATTTTACGTGCCTTCTGCCATGCTTCTATTGGTTGTAGTCGGTACGCAAACCTCTTGTCAAATTTACTTAATTGATGTACGGTCCCAGTCGTAGACCACTTAAGTGGCCCGAATTGAACGAAACTTAACGAAACGGCAGATAAGTACATTATGGGTATGCCGCTTGATTTCTATGCAACCGTACTGTCACTTAAGCTACTTAAAGCTCACTTAATTGCATTATAGTTCTACCTTTACTTAAGGCCAATACATTCTGTAAATTTCAATTAATTCTGATATCGGATCGTGAGTTTCCGTGAACAGAAGTTTTTGATGTTAAAAATATAGGTTAATTGAGAAAGGGTTAATAGGCGTGCCCGTTGTAAAATTTCAAATTTTTTACTTTGGCTGTATAAACAAATCATAAGATTTATATGAGTGGCTTTTTTTTTTCAAGAAACGACATTTTTTCCGGAGAGTTGATGATTTGAAGGTTTTCACTTTCAGCGCCTGCCCTAGCTACAGGGCTGCCAACATGCTCATCAAAAGCTACACAAATTTACAATTAAATAATATCAATATGTTCTGAAAGTTTCATAATGATTGAATAGTTCTGTAAAACGTTATCGCAATTTAAAATTTTTTAAATTTTCCCGTTCTCTTTTTAGGCACCTAGCGCACACATGGGGTTAAAAAATTCCAAAACTTTATCCGATTTACATTTAAAACACGTTCGAAATTCATTATATTACCTTAATTTTTGCAAAAATTATTTGCGTACGGAATAATAGGTATATTAAAAATATCACTAAAATGGCTGCCGGCGCCAAAGGGTTAAAATAATTGACATTTAGTGACACCTGGACCTATTTTGCATATACAGCAATGTATTCTGAAAGTTTCAGCTCAATCGGATGGCGCGTTCCCGACAAATAGTCACTGAATTTTTTTGGTGATATATATATATATATATATATATATATATATATATATATATATATATATATATATATATATATGTGGAAATATGAATTTTTTGCCGAATCGATTTTAATACTAATGTTCTTCGAACATTAGTAAAAATCAAGCGTCTGAAAGTAATGACAGTGAATGAAAGAGGTGAAGAACCAAATGTATAGATTACAAAGGTGTCAGGGTAGAATACCGCCTTGTAGAAGATAAATTATACCGGTATTTGGAATATTAATTTTAAAATCTGCTTAAATAGCAATAGATTTGAATGTCTTTTAAGAAATGCAAATTTAAATTTATTGTGAGTAAGATGAATATAGTAGGATATTTGTCTAAGATAAGATAAAATTCTAAGAATGCCATTGTTTGTCTCTTTTGTATCATCCCGTCTTCATACTCATTAATTTTAATAAAATAACGTTCATAATTTTCAAATTAAAGGGATGTACCTAGTCATCCTCTCAGGTGTTACGGAGATCTCTACTAAAAAGGTTTGTAGCGCTTCACCTATTAGTCATTTCCTTTTCTTTTTCGTAATGTTGCCATTTTTGCCGCAAAATAATAATTTGACCCTTGTTTTTTTTGTAAGGTATGATTGTGTAAATTTTTAAACAACCAATCTTTCTACCTTGCTCATTAAACCTGCATGAGTTTTTAAACAATATTAATTTTCTTTAGTTTTTCTTGCTCTCCACTCTTTAAAAATATAAAATACGAGAGTGTATGAACTGGTACTGTTTAGTTCACTAAAGTGTTTTTTCTTCGACAATTTATATCCGGAAAAAGAAAATAGCAGACGTTCCTTTGCCAAAATATCGCATACATTGTCGTCACGAATTGAAATTATAAATTGACTATGCGGATCGATAAGATTACACTATGAATCGTAAGCAATTTTGCAATAGTACAATCTGATATGTATTTTTGCATACGTTGCTTTCAACGACTATTTAAGCACGATCTGGGAAATTGGAAATCAGTTTTCGTTTGCTTGTACAACCGAGAAGTTACCCCAAAATGAGATACGCTGCTATTGTTTTGATTGTTGCTTTGGCACTCCTTTTCTTCGCTGGACCAGCTGATGCCAGCTTTTCATCAGTCCTCAAGAAGATTGTAAGTATTTGTTTATGAAATGGATTTAATTGATTTTCTGACACTGTCATAAAGTAGGTCTGAGTTTCGATCGAATATCGGTTTGTTTCTTTGAATGAGTCATGTTTAGTATTTGTGTTCTTCTTTCAAATATTAATTCAAAAATCAAACTGCAGTTGAGTCAAAAAATATACGTTCCCTGCTAACTCTAGGAATTCACTAATCGAAAACGTCCATTTCCTTTTTTTAAAATCTTAACACACTTTGTGAAGCCGTTAACAATATTTGAGACCTAAAAGACGGAAATGAACCGATCAAAATAGCCGTTACTACAACTTGATTTTAAAATGGTCACCCTGTTTATTATTTTATTTACAATGAAGTTTTTATGTTTCACTAAAATTTTGAATAATCTAACGATTTTCCCGAAATCACTCAATTAATTCCAATTCATTTTTTCCAGGTTGATATTGGTGGCAAGACTGTCAGTGTAATTGAAAAGGCCGCACCAATCATTGAAATTGTTGGAGATCTTTTGGGTTAACTTCATTTATTCATCTATGAATAACTGAATGGAAACTCCGGCATGAGACAAACTGGCTTATGAAAATGATTCCGACGAGATGGCATATAATTAATTGAAACAATTTTAGAGACTCAACAGCCTAATGAACATCTTAGTACAACGACTTACAATAAAATCTTATGAAATCAAATCGTTTGAATTTTCTTTATTTAATGATATTCATCGCAGTTTATAGATAAATTTCAGTTATTGACCGATCAGATGGTTTTAAACTATTTGTAAGGAGTATTTTTTATATATGATACACGTTGTTTATGCTAATTTATAGACAAGAAAGAAACAGTGATCACAAATTAATAACATTTATAACTTTTAGGGTTCACTAGCCTTCTCGCATCTTGTGAAGCTATGGCATTCCATTAACTCATATCATTTTTGCTTTTCTTCATATTTTCCTAACCATATAAGAACCGATGCAGTGCTCTTGAAAGATGGGTATAAGTTTCCATCAAGACTGTACAAGTTGAATTTATTTTCATCGAGAAAACTTTTCTCCTATATTCTAGACTTTTGTCTATGTATATCTCAATGAAGGTCGATCTTTTTTCTGATTGTTATCAGATACAAGATATTTTCTTTCGGCAACTCTGCCTTGAAGTCTTGCTTTCTCAAAGACATTTCTCACACTACTTGCAGACATAGGCTTACCAATGACTTGTTCCAACTCCTTCCATAAAAATGAATGATTTTGGGTGTTCTTGATTTTCCTTATAATAAAATGTTCAATACTATGATCAAGCTCGAAACGTTGTGACACACACGCACGGTGGTTCAACCGAAGCGTTTTTCCGAGAGGAAAACCGAGTCGGCATAGTCATGCATTAATTTGGCATTGTGATGGCACACAGCGCGGTTTGGCCGTCTCTCGTGCGTGTCATTGGACTTAGTATGCTGTCAAGATTAGGATGTTGTCAGATAGTTGCCGTGGAAGCTCACCACTTGGCCACCTTAGCTTTACTCAGAGTAAAAAGGTGGTGGAACCGGTGACGGACCCTTTAAGGAGGAGATCCAAGCTACAACGGTCCCCACTTCTTAGACCAACAAGAAAGGGAGCAGACGCCAGCCATTCAAGAAGTGGAAAGCTGATTGTCACGGGCGTCAGTGTACTCCTAGCCAAAGATTCGGAAAACACTGTTTCAACTGAAGCGAAGGGGGGAACTCAGCCAATCTTGCGAGCAGGGCAAAGGCGCTGGGCTTTAGAAGAGGAACAGGTCCGAACCAAGCAAAAAACGAGAATATAAAATGGCGTTGCGGGAAAGCTGGTGACAAACCATTTCGCTCCACGTAGGAGAAGTATTAACATTTCTCCTCTTTAGGGTTTTGGAAAGATTCTGAGATCTTCACGTCAAGCAGAGACTTGGATGTTAATTCCTATTCAGAGCCTAAACGCGTATATGAAAGGGATTTCTGTTGAGACAGCTCTGCATAGGGTAGTTCTTGAAATGGAAAAGGCATCCATTACAAAAAGTCCACTTTGAGGGCTTTTCTGAATATAGAAAGAATATTGCTGTCTTTTCGAACATTGCCAAGGCTTGTTTTGGGCAGATCTTGGTTCCCAGATAACCTAACGTTAATCTAGTCGTCCTAGTTGATTTTCAGAAGTTTTCGCTGTTCCGTTTGCTCGTACGGAAGTCTATTTTCATTCGCCTTTGTTGCGTCTTTCTAGAATGCACAATGCTCTTAAGCTTGGTCCTCTCCCGCAATCTTATTTAGAATTCAAGAATGTATTGCAAACGTTATCTTGGATTCTAATTTAATCTTAGTTATGATTTTTTTAATTTTCTGTTTTTTCTTTTAAATTACTTAGTTCTTCCTTATATTTTTTTATTATGTTTCATTTTCATTCTTGATGCTGTAATTGAAATATATCTGTAGTGCAATAGATAATTAATAGGTTAAGGTAGGTTAGTGAAGAGGGCTGCCGGGAACGCGGTCAGCATTAGGCCACCAGTTTGAGCCCATTTGCCACCCTCATAGACAATCACACGCATTCACACTTAGAGCCATGGCACTGGCGGGATTCGAACCCGCAGGCCCCGTAGCACGCCGCTATTTGGCCTGACGCCTTAGCGAGCAGAGCTACCGGGCCCCATCATGGATAATAAATAAATGAATAAATAATTTTGGTTGAAAAATGAGGGTGGGTTTTTTATATTTTCACAAACAGATTCTACCAGTAAATTTTGGTAGCAATTTTGCATTGTCAATTAACAACTAATGTTTTAATTTCGAGAATTTTGATGTTTTACCCCTGAAAATTCTAACGTAAAGCAGATTTTGTTAATTTTTTGCTGCGGTGTTAACGATGAGTTGCCAACAAATCAAATATGAAAAACGTCTCCAAGAAAACTGACTAGCTAATGTTTAAACTTGTCAAACTTTTGAAATTTATCTTATCTTATCTTATCCAATCTCAAAAATCTTTCTATCCCTGTAACTTCTGGATCATATGTTGGATAAAAACGAAATTTACAGGGCGTATTGAACTTGACGTAAGACATTTAAGACAAACTTTTGGTTGCATTGCCATCACTGAGCATTTTCATTATTTTTTTCAATTTTCAATTTGTTGTACTCCTGTTCTTTAAGACCACAGGATTACTAATAACAATGTGATGCATAAAAATGAACTTAAATACCATGTCACCGTCCTTCCTAAAATATTTTTTTGACAATGGCTCTGTGAAAACATTATCCTATTACACCTTCATAAATTCGAATTCCAGAAAATTAATGAATAAGACAAAACCTCTTTTCATTTGCTCTCGATATATATATAAAAAACACCTGTTTCCGGGATTTTTTTTACAATAAAACTTCTTTACTCCTCGGGCTATTATTAAAATTTCTTTGTAATACCTTTTTGTGTCACTTTATTACATGGACTTATTTGACAAGGGTTTTATTACATCTCAAAGGAGAGAAACCTTCAAAGTCTTGACATCTTGGAATCTGACGAATGGACGAAACAAGAAAACGAACCGAGAGTAATTGATTTGCACTAAAGTCTGTACTTGGAATTTAAGCGAAAGGATTCATGTTTTAATTGGATGTGTTTGAGCTACACAAGAAAGAACACAAACTGAACTAAGAACACTACCTGCTCAAAAAGATATACAGTAAATTTCCATTTGGGTTCCATCAAGGCATTTTCACACTGGTCCAGTTTCAATGTGAATCTTAAAGCAGAACCCTTTTTTCATTCACTTGAAAAGCCACGAATCTAGTCTATTGAAAAGCAAACTTCAAAAGCAACCAGTTCAAATGTAGGGTTTGAGCACAGGAAACGTCGCTTTACTGAGCAAACGGGAACAATAAATTGTATTTATAGTCAGTCGCTCATTAAAAATTCTCTATAGCCTCAAAACATCAAAGGACGTCACCATTAAAACTCGACAACAGTGGAAACTGTTTGTCTATTCAAAACCTGTACTCGTCTGCGGCCTGCCTCGACTACTTAGTTGACCGGACAAAAACGACCCGTTTTCTCAAAACGTTTTCCGGTTAAAGTCTTTGTTGCAGATTTGCACCCGGTGTATAGTGGCTGCAGGTAGCTTAGCCTTAGCAAACTGGCGGGCTATAGAAGTGTCTAGGCCATTTATTTGAAAATCGTTTACAATTACAATGAACAGACTTGAAGCTTTCACGGCGAATTCAAAGATAAGGACTGTAGGGGTTGAAGTCCGGCGCATTGGTAACCAGTTTTACTGTGTTGGTTTGCACACAACAGGTTGCACTAAAACATACCTCGAAACTGTCGTTTTTTGAAACGGGATTCGAAGAAATATTGGTACCACTTGTTGCAGGCTCGTAGCCATGAAAATGATGGTGGTGGGCAGGTCTGAAAAAGCAACAAGTTTTGTATGTGCACTCATGGAGACCCAGGAATTTGAAAGTTTCAAGTGAGTTTCAGTGGTTTCTGCCCGAAATAGAATTTGTTCCGGTCTGGAAATAGTTGGTAGGAATTGATGTCGTCCGGTTGTTGATGAGAGGGCTTGGCGGAATCCAGGCGAAACTCGGAACCTGGCTGATGCTCGCTCTTGGGAATAGTACACCATTGACCACATGGTGATGCTTACTGCCAGACTTGGATTGTTTACGGATGAACGGTGATCTGATTAAAGTTTTGGACATTGGGCAGAAGCACTTAGGTTAATACAGATGGACTCCGTTGCAGAGTGAGTCCTACGGTTGCTATACTGTTGATGAGGATGATGATTATGACGAAAGTCGAGTACCAGTTGTGAACATTGTGAAATTGAATCATCAAACAATTTTCAGGTAAAATGCGCATCGTGAATTTCAATTTCCAGTATGACGCAGATGACGAAGTGTGGAAAGTTGAAGCTGTGTGTTCATTAAAAACAGCTCAAGTGCGGCATGATAAATATTTACATCACAATCAAAAGTACGGTTGGTGGAAATAATTGGACGAAGTTTATTTGAAAATGAAAAATCAGGACAGCTCTAGAACGACTGAGTTTTGAAGGAATCTTAGTAAGTTGTAAATGGAAAAGCTAACGAAATTATTGGACACCATTGAACTCTAAATGTTAAGGCTGGAAACCTTCGTCACTTCCCCCGGATATTCTCAATTTCCATACACTGATAAATTTGTTCGATTGTCGGAAAATCGTGAAAGCTTCAAGGCATTGAACAGTTTTCAGTTTTGATTGTATTGGAGCACTCAAAGTTATTTGAAAGGGGTGTAGAAGCAATAAAATTTGTAGAAGCAATATTTACAGAACATATTTAGGATAGTTATCTAAGCAAAACGACACTAAGGCACGCAGAAAACTGCTGTTCACAGGCACTAAAATCGCGCCGAATACTGCTGTTAACAGGCTAAACAAGCTTCAAAAATAGCCTATCTACTGGATTGACTACAGAGGAGCAATGAACTTCACTCATACAGCAAGGAGGGAGGTTTTCAAAACATTGAACCACTACACCTCTAAATCAAAGAGGAAGCGGCAAAACAGGCGACAATAAATCAAGAAGACCTAAAATGCTGTGTTAGTACCTTGGAGGTCATCAGGCCCATAATAAAATTGTTGAACTTTAGTGATCATGAAAGACTACGATGATCTTCAAAAGAAGGCTCTCGCAAAAAGAGGAGCAATTTCGGTATACGGACGGCTCGAAGGTGGTTTTAAAATGGGATCAGAGATTGTAAAACCCGTGCAAAATGCACTTTCTCGCCTCCAAAGAGGCGACTATCTATCGAACAGAATCATCTGCTATACTTAAGGCCACGCGTGTAATAAATATAAAGAACACTAAAAAAGCTAGCATTAGATGATTTTAGATAGCCAAGCGGTTCTCAAATAAACTCAGATATACTCTTAGAGGTAAAGGTGGTCCTAAAAAATTGGGCCGCAGAACAGTTTCGCGCTTTTATGGGTCTCGGACCATGAGGGGAACCAAAAAAACGAGGAAACTGAAACTCAGTCCAAAAATACACTCGTCCTATTCCATATTGAGGCTTTTTGAAGGCTGCTGCGGACAGGGAAATCAGAACATGCATTGAAAGAAAGATTGCAAGCTACTGGGTTAATCTAAAAGATTTGAAACACTCAAATGACTTCCTCAGGTTTGTTACAAAAATAACAAAAGAAGCATTGTCTCTCCGTGAAAGTAACATAAGGTGGCATGTGAAGCTTTAGCAGGACATCGTCCTTGCAAAAAGTACCTCCACAGAACAGGCGAGGTTCGAAACAACTGCTATAGTTCCTGCAGAGAAGCGTTGGAAAATATTCTAAGGTATTCGTTTGTTTTTGTCCCTAAAAAGTGGCAATTTTTCAAGAGATTCATTGATTTGGAGGATTTTTTTGTATAGGCTGCATGTACGCTCAACAAATTCAGACACGTATATTTACAAAAATCTTTTATTCTTCTTGGGACTTTCAAAACGATAATTTACAATTACCATTTCGCATGATTGGTTTTCTTAAATATAATCTTACATCTCTTGACCAGTGGTACAGAGAAAATATTTTCTATCTCAGTTCGAACAAGTTCCGTTTGATTCACCTTTTTCCGTAAGAATGCCGTTACAATTAACTCTCACTTTCATAGAGGAATTAAATTGAATAGCGTTGATTCAGTGTAGACCTCAGTAAAGTCTGCAAAATGATAAGAGGAGACAGCCAAAAGACTTCATAAAATGGGTTGTTTCATCTGGAACCTAGTTTTCAGTCATGTCAATAATAATTTCGAATCTGTTCAGAAACAACTTTAGCCTAGAGAGCAATTGATCTCGATAAAAAGAACAATATATTTTGATGCAGCTAAAGATTTGTATTTACATACATATGCTCTGAATGACTTTTGACGATATTTAATTTTCGAATTTTCATGAAAACTATGCTAAAAAAATATCCGTTAGAGTAAAACTAACAGAAATGTTTCTCAACCTATATATCAACAATTTTGAAAGCATAGTGATTATATCGTTTAATATTGGCGGATGAACATTTTCATTTCATAAAATACGCGTAACTTTCAAAGTTCTTCATTGACATTTCATCTCTCAGTTCGCATCCAATCTATGTAAGTCTATCCTTATCGGCTTTTAATGGCCAGAAGTCGCTCCCTAGGGAAATGGCGGATAGAAACTCATTTTAAGGATATACTACCATTTCATCAGAGTCAAGAGATATGTAGATACGCAGCATGAGCTTCCATTTATCTTGCTGAAACCCATTGCTCGGATATCGCGAACGCGAAATCAATGTTTTCCGCTTGTCGGTAATTTTTGAAAAACTCCTTCTTCTGACATAGCTACTCCGATTCTCGAATCGTTCCAAATTAGCTCGAGGTATTCAGGTTGCCAGCATGCAATTACCTGAAAATGAACGAAGCTTCCGTAACGTTTCTTACGAGATCCGTCAGCAACGAGGGTGGTGCTAGTATTTGGGGTGCTCGTTTGTTTCTGATAGGATTGCTATTGGCAACGCAAGGAATTCAAATTTAGCAACGGGAATTCGCTTTTGTATATTTTCCAATGTAATTTACGTGTGAGTGCATTTAAAAAAAATGAAAGGCGAACGTATACGTGCAAGTGTATACGAAGTGTACTGATGTTGCATTCACGTGCTTGCTGGCGCATGATAAAGGTAGAAGTGTAATTATTGCTCTTTGACATGGATCTTTTGAAGATGTGTTTTAGGATTAAAAGCAATTACGGTACTTGAGACTAGTTTCGTTTAACCAGATATCGAATAGATTCTGATTATTGTTTAATTGGATGAATTCCTTGTACACAGCTGATGAAATATCTGTTTCCCTGTAACTCAAATGGTTTAACAATATTGTTTTTAATATTATTTATTATTACTTATTACTATTATTAATATTATACTATTCAATAATGTATTAAGAAGTGGGTGTTTTACCAAATTTGACTGTATTGTGGTGTGTGTAACACGAATCGATTTCTTTTATATACAGAAATAAACTCGCACAATGTACTAATTCTTGCTATTTCAATAGGATGTTAGTTGAACAAGAAGTTTATTGAATAATACGGGTTTTCAAATTGGCGACTAAATTTTACGGACAGACAGATGGACGTGAGAATGGGCTGATTTGGTCAATAGGGCGCTCAGGTGATTCTAATGAGCCATTCATGCACCTTGAAAAGACAGCGTGTCAGGTGCAATTCATGAATGCACTATTTATTTATGCAGGCCATTCAATAAACAGAATGGGCTGGATTTAAAACTTCTGACTGAAATTCTGACTAGGCATACGTTAGATTATATTTCCAGTGTAGATTTAAACCCAGATAACGCCAGTTACTGTGCAGACTGGGTAGTATTGTTAGTGTGAAAGCTAAACAATTGTTCAAGAAATTATATATCATAAAAATGACAAGAGCCAGCAGGCTAATATAGTATAACCGACGCTAAGTTGCTAATTGGCACGTGAGGGGGGCACAAAACTAAGAACAACGGCCTATTCCACCCTTCTGGCCCTACATTTGTGTTAATGCAATTGTGCCGTGAATCTCTTAGGGAGATATCTACTTATTCAGCAGCACAATTGGTTTGGGACATAGGAGTATTCAAGGCAATTTTGAAGCCAATGAACTGGTGTTGAATACCAATGCTTTTTATCAAACCAACCATCAAGCAAAAATACCTCGAGGACGCTAGAGCGTCGTAGCAGGTAACTATTAGGTTTAACTCGTACTGTTTTATATTGTGAGCATTCTTATGGGCCACTGTCAGATAGGACAGCAAGAGGAATCGGTTCTTCATCTTATGTTTCAATGTTAGGGTCTGGTAAGGAGAAATGCTCTGGCGCTTGGTGCGCTCGTCCTCACCAATCTGATTGATCTATCTCAGGTTGATGTAAAGAAGATAGTGCGGTTTATCAAAGAAAGGCAATGACTTCCTGATTTGAGTGAATAGGTAAGATACTATTACTGTGAAATAAAAATGGGCCTCTTTTGTGTCTATGGCTGTCTGCTGGCAGGCCTCTATCGATTGAAACTCTCTATCTATTCTTCAAATTAAACATCTCTTATTTTCACTAAAGTACGCCTACTACGTATCACGATAGTATTTAACAAAGAGTATTTCTCGACAAAGCTTACAGTTTACAACGGTTGTAGAATATTCGGCTCTAGCATTCACCATTTAGTTTGAGATTTCTTAGATGTTCAAATAAAAACTCAATCTTTTTGAATTTTCAATTTATTTGAAAAACAATATTTTCACCCTTCACGCCTCAGCAAAATAACGTAAATCATGGCCCACGTTCCTTTTTTGAAAAGTTAATTGAGAACATTCATCTTGTTAGGAAATTTGAATATAATTACATACATACATTCTTTCTTCCTTTTGAAAATTGAAATGGATCAAATTTTACTTATGAAAGGAGGTCAGCAATTTTATGTGCAAATAATGTATAGCTAATAATCATAGTTTTACCAATTAATTTACCTACAATGGGCGCTACATATATATTTTAATTAGGTCTGGTGTTTAGATTGTTGAGAGATGACAAACTGGCCGTCTAATGCTAGCCGCGTAGCCGGCAACCCTCTTTACAGCGTAACCTAACCTAAAGGCTGTTTCAAGCAATCGCTTATTGTTGTGATGAGCATTCAAAAATATTCCAAGCATATTGATAGTTTTCTTCAGACGCTTGTAGGTGCTGTACTAGAGCCTTGGCTTCTCCAGTCAAGCTCGTAGTCAAATAGAACATCTTTTCAATGTTTGTTATTGGCTAATTGTGTACCATTTGAAAAAATAGGTCATGGAACTGTGACCATCACAAATAGTTTCCGTCAAATGTTGGAACCGTGATTTTTGGTAGCTTAACGGAACCTCTTTGAGTTAGTTTGCTGCTCTGCGTTTTGTCAACGTGCTGTTTTAATCGAATGATGGCATCTTGATCCTACAATTCCAGACTGTAGAATAGATTGGCTTCATAACCTAGAGGTATTGCTTTCGTTGAAAGCTTGCAGATATGTTGATCGTTCGCCAGTATTTCTACGCATTGTTTTTTGCATGGTTTCAATTTTTAGAAGATAATAGGATTGGCTGATTTTGGCTGCTGATTTAGTTTTTGGATGATTACAAAGTCATCACTTTGGGATCACCAATGCTTTTTTTATAGTTTTAAGACAAGCGATGTTTTCTTATGTTGAGCTGGCTTTTCAATTATTCTCAAAATGTACTATAATACTATAATACTTCTTCAGAAATTTTAGAAAATGATTCATTATCGACAACTCTCTTGGGTTTTCGAGAGGTGCGCTATGAATAAGTCCCAAGTTTCTCGAGACAGTCCTAAATTTTTCTGTCCAAACAGACATTCATTTGTCTTCGCCTACTACAGTGGTCTCCATCTCTGCAACCTCGAACGTTTCTGCACTCAATAGTTCTGACAGTAGCACGTTACTTAAGTGAATAATTTAGTAGAAGCTTACCGCTATTTTAACTCCTATTTTAAATGAGCCAAACTCAGTTCATTGATTTTTAAATCACTGTCCAGCTAAACTTCACTATGCTTTCACTATGCATTTTAGTATCTTTTGATTTTGTAGCACTGCCTTTCAATTTTACCTCACTGTTTTTCACTTTTACCTCGTTGCTTTTTACGTATACTTAACTAATATTTAGAGTCTTGCGGTTATGTATCACTGTTTTCTTGCGTTTGCCTTAAGTATTTGAACATGCTTCACCATAGTTACGTTCGGAAAAATCCAGCTTCTGACACCAATGTTGCGCGATTCGGATTATAACTAAATTTAACTCTTACAAAAATTAAGATTTGGGTTTTATTTTTTGTATGCTGTTCAATTTATATAATTCACGATACAAAAAAAAAATAACAACTATAAAAAAAATCACAATACAGTAATTAGCTATTGCTTAAATTTTAGCTGTGGCTTGCGTTTCACAGCAGCTTTCATGAAGATGCTACCTACGATTTGAGTAATTTTCGCAAAAACGGAATTCGAACGTTTTAAAAAAAGGTAAACAAAACATCTAATGGTTCATTATTTGAATTTTAAAAACACCATCGAATATTCTAGGAATAAAATTTTGTTAGCCAATGTAATGATCGGTTCTATGATTTGTTTTCTAAAATGACGAACAAATTAAGCATGTATAACACTTGAGTCAAAATTCAAGCAACTCATGAGGACCCGATTTTTCCAACGACATCTGCAAAGAGCTCTTGTACCACCTGTTTCACAATCATCATTATCACCCACATTCATCATCAAATTTGCTTGTCCTGTTCTTTAATGCCAGCCAATTTAACAGCCTCTCACCAACTTTCACCAACTTATTAGATTTCCGTAACTACATTTTTCTAACATATTATGTTTGTATTCCGATCGAAAAGTGAATATACGACCAGTAGCTTCCACCACGACCCGAACAAATCTGTGGCATTTCCAACTCCACATACTCCTCCTCCATACAGTGATTTGTTAAGTGGCCACAGGCATCTCAAGTATTTTTATTGGTTTATTCTCCGGAGGGCTATACAGGAATTTTCCGTCGTCGCCAGGGTTGGTGTCGTTGTTGTTATAGTCCCAGTCAGTGTTAGAGCGTTTGCATTCGAATTTCATCGGAAAAGCCCTGGAAAAAGGAGCCTATCAGCTCTACACAGTATTCAGTGAAACGAAAGGATTCTACCAAGTCTGTTTCGAACATAATATTGCTAACGATGATGATTAAGGAGTTTATGGAAATCAAATTACGGAATCAAGGTAGATAGCTACTACAGCTAAGTATTTTTCCGTCGCACGGAACTTTTTGATTATGGTGATTGAGATGGTCCCGGGAGAATAAAAGCGAGCTATTGATGGTTCATGAGATTGCTGTGTGAAAGGATTGAGTCATGCAAAGTGGTTTATTTTACGACAGGATGATACCATATTTGAAATATGCATGTTTATATTTACGATAACGACGGAAGTGGCATAAAGCTTACAATATATTCAAAAGCATCAACATGATTCACTTCAAATACGTGACAAAGTATCCATGTGAACTGTGAACTCACCAATGTCAATTCACTTTTGGGTCTACTTGGGAGTTAAAGGAGTTCGACCAGCATGTTTTGATCCCAAATATAATCCAAACAATTTCCGAGAAAAACATATCAAGTTCTCTTGACCCACAAGTTGAATGTCGCTCTCTTAATTATTACGACCATTCAACAGATGTTTGTGAAAGTGAGCAATTGTATTAACTACACTCCTAGGAAATTCAGGCTTCGTGATAAGCATCCATACCCACAAGTCGACGTTCAACAGCTAGTAGATACATGTCTTTTCATGTAGGGCCCTTTGTTTCGCCCCAAAATCCCTTTTCGGTTACGTAGAGCCGAATCGTCGAGGGACTACTTAAGATAGTATTTAACCTTTCTGAAATTGTCCGTACTTTGTTCGTTTCTATGGTCGCTGAACTAAAACAGAAACGTTTTAATATCCTCTGGCAGCATCTATCTCTTTATCTTAAATACTGCAAAATAAATCTTTGAATAATTGATGGCTTTCGGAAAATGCGTAGTGGCATGTGAATAAATGAAATAAAATGTGCTAGTGGTTGATTGGGTTTATTCTATTTCGGAAGTTGTATAAGTCGATTAAAATTCAAAACAAAAGGACAGGGTCCTGATAAGGACCTATTCTCTGTATTTTTTTTTTTACAGATTTTCGCAGATAATTAGTATTTGGCTCGTTTCGCCGAAAATTCATATTTCTTTGTATATATATATATATATATATATATATATATATATATATATATATATATATATATATATATATATATATATATATATCAGCAAAAACATTTAAGCAGATAATCTTTGGAGTGCTTTGCTGAAATTTTCAGAAGACGTAGATGTATATAAGGGCTAGGTCAGTTACTTATTGAAATTGAGATATCTTTAACCCTTCGGCGGCGGCAGGCATTTTAGTGAATTTTCAGTTACCCCTATATACCAACACAGAGTACATTCTTGTTAAAAGTAAGTACTAGAAATAGAAAAAAAATATATTCGATGCTTACTTATGATAAAAAATTCGAATAACCCTTTGTGGGTGCTGAGTGCCTAAAAGTAGGCAATGATTTTGTCCAAATTTTGATTTGTCATAATTTTTGACAGAAACATTCGATCGTCATGAAACTTCCGGAGCGTATTGCGTATTTTAGAGCGTATTTAAGACTGTACAAGCAACACTGCAACTAAGGCAGGCACGTGAAAAAATGCTTCAAATCATTGAGCCTCCTGAAAAATTTTCGCCTTTTGAAAAGAAGTTTAAATTATTGATAAATTTTATGCTTTGTTCAGCATGGCATTTGTCAAATTTTTAAAATTCCGGCTTGCAGAAGAACGGCAAACCCATCACCAAATTACCTCTATTTTCAACACTTGAAATTTCTGTGCACGAGAACTGACGGCCGGATAATTCGATCCAAATGAAATTTACAGAGCATGTTGGTATTAACTAGAGCCAGGTCTGATAGAAATGATTTTGAAATGCCCGGAACCCTGTGGCAGCGGTACCATCTTGATAGATCACTGAGAAAAAACTGTTTTTAGCCCATAACTTCCGAATCAGTCAACAGATTTTACCGAAATTCAAACAGTAGCTGGGCCTTACTCTAAGCCATATTTGGTTGGAAAATTTAGGTAGAGCTCCTTTTGTCTCCTGAATCTCGTTAATTTTTCCCTGATACTTCAATTTCGTTGAAAATCATGAAAATCATTATCAATCATTTTTTTTACTAAGCGATGTTCTCATTAAATTTTTCAATGGGAAACATCCTGCAATGACAATTAACAACAAATATTGAGGTTTTGAGAATCTGAAAAATTTTGCGGAAGTAATCCCTTAAAATCTCTCCATCCTTTTAACTTCCAGCGCAGTCATCCAATCGAAACGAAATTCACAGGGTGGGTTTAACTTATCTTGAAGCAGATTTGGTATATTTTTGGCTGTGGTGCTAACACAAGACTGCCAGCACTAGAAACTTTCCTAAATATTGCAAGTACACAAGCTTCGATTATATCTCCACATGCAAAGCATTTACAATAAAAATAAGCAATGCATGTTTAAATTATCCGAGTAGTGGAAATTTTCCGAATGGCAGCCACAAACATCGTTTTTGAAATCGTTTTGAAATCAATTTTCGATGAAATCCTGGGATGAAAGAAAAATTCAAAGGATATATGTAGCCATAAAGCAATGTTTCTCATATATTTGCCTTGCGTAACAAATGGTTGATATGATACTAAAAAAAGTGTATTCAGTTTTTCCTCATATTTTAGTCACTCATAGATCATTTCTTTGAAAACCAGTTTTCTAGCGGTGCTGATACTCTAGATTTTTTTTTTAAATAAAACTGAAGCTTGTCTGAAATGCAACGAAGACTGTGACTGTTGCTTAAGCCTGTTAAAAGTAATATAATTCTGCCTTCGGTATGCAAACAACTGTTTGTATTTATTGGTTTAAGCTTCCTTCGAATTTTTCATCTAGAACACTGGCAATGAGTCTGAATTTTCCTGAGCCACAGCGTTAGAACAATTGCTATTTAAAGTGGACGATATTTCACGATTCCACTCTTCACTTTTAAAAATCATTTCAACAACTCGTCCATAGGGCTTTTTTTCTGTGATTTTTTGAAATAGCTTGAACGGTATTAAAGGCAGACAAAACATTGCTTATTCAGCTGTGAACTTCGTTGACCTGATGGCTGTTCTGAAGGAAAGAAATACAAAAGCTGTTCGCGAAATAATCGCTTTTGCCGTTGTGTAGACTGTAGATATATTCTAAGAATGCCTCAGCAACGAAATGTTACGAAAAAAGGATGAAGAAACATGATTAAATCATATTGTGTGAAGTAATAGTACGAGTAGTCTCTTTTATAAAAGCGAGTTTTTCGTAGCAATGGACTTTTGAAGGAAACGATTTAAATTTGTTCTGATTCAAAAACGAATTGAGAGAAAAATGGTTTGGTAGACATTATTCAAGCGAAAGAAAAATAACATATTATGCTTGTTATTTATACGATAATTAGTAGACCAGTGACGTTGTCGTTTCAGAAGGAGGGAGTAATTTTGCATCAAATTCGGTAGTTTCGACTTTCTACTGAAATGTTTATCAAGTTGACCCAGATAATAGTCCAGAACTTTGATCTCGGAATACGACCGCCAATTTTTTGAAAGCTTGGAAAATTTTAATACTTTCGATTTGCAGTTCCCTCAATTTTAGCTTTGAAGAACCACTTTCTGAAAATTGAACTTTTATTTCTTAGTTTCCAAAAGATAGAGGCCGAAAAATTCCCAGCAAATTCAATTGTTTTTGAGGAGAAGTTTTTAAAGGTTGCGATTCTTGAAAATATGTTTCTTTAATTTTTCATTATTTTCTTTTTTAGTAGTATTTTCCGAAGCAAACCATTGATCGGTATTATTTTAACCATGAAAATGAGCAGTTTTAAGCACTGGTAGATCCTTTAATGGATGCATGTGTTAAGGTCCAACATCCCTAAGCCTTCCCGTTATAGCTCCGATGGTAGATGTTGGAACCATGGAAGGTCTCGGCAAGACTTCAAAAAGGGTGCAGGCCTTAAAGTGAAAACCTTGGAAAGACATATGGGACACGGGGAAATCTGTAATTCCCAGCCCAAAGAATGTTGTTGGCTACTATTCCAACGCAGTGAACTTGGAAGCAGATAAAAGGACAACAAAGTCAAGTCCTATAGAGCATTATTCAGAGAGAATAAAGGCAAGTGCTCTGTGCTAGTCATAGCAACAGATTAGGCTTCAGCCTCTACAGTAATTGATGTTAATGGTGATGTTAGCTCCTGGTTAGGGGTAGTTACGTTGAAAAGTAGGAGGAAAAGTTTGTGGTCACGCCAGTCACCAGTATATATTGCGACGAACTTTTTGTCACGTATTTGACCGCAGTTACAACTCACTCTTAACAAACACTTACATAAAATTGTAAACAAATTATTTATTCGGTGTTTTCTGAGAAGAATGTGAAACAGCGTTGCCTACGTTACCTTTTTTGTGACAAAAATAGAATCATACAAGTATCAGCCCTATCTGATTGACCGTATTACCAAGCAAGAGAAGAAACAAAAACTGTTTTCCACTTCATTGCCTTGAGAGCACTTACTTATATAACACTTCAGTACGAGGCTCCTCTTCCGCTACCAACCTTCTATTTTCCACCTGCTGGTCTCCTACGCTTTGCGCTTCTTATTTGAAATAATGTTTTTCCTGTCGAGTCTTGAGGACGTCACCCTTCATACCTTGTCTTGTCTCGAAATACACCTTCTTCTACTTCATCACACCAAATTCTTCCATTTATCGAAGCACGTGCTTTGCTACCAACTTTGAACCCCATTTCTCAAATCTGTTGTTTTGGCAACATCAAATCTGATTTTTTGTTTTACAGGCCGGTAGCAGCGCAGCCAAGCAGTAGGCCAACTTTTCATGATTCAGATTAGTTGAAAAGTGAATTTCAATTTTCTTCGCTCGTGAAAGTGCTGTAGATTTTTTTTCGTCCTGTCGCAAATAAAATGGGTATTATTTGCAATACTCTTCGGTGCCGGTCCTTCTCTTTGCAATTTTTTTCCCTCCAGATAGGTCTGATGGTAGCTGTACGAACTGAATCGATAACAGTTAACTTGCCAAAGGCCTTAGCTCGTGCAAGGGTCAACGAGTGACTAGCAGTCAGTTGAAGGAAGAAATGTAAACAATTGCAGGATGTTTTGATATTTGAAGAGGGTTGCTACCAGTGAATCGTAATCGAATATCATTTTACTCGGGATGCGGGGTGGGTGCGAAAAAAACAACGCAGAGTCTTACACCAGCTCAAGACACAATTGTTACTTTCTTTTAACAAATGGTATCATAAATAGTGGTTCGCCTGTATGGTGAAAGATACATTAAAGCTGTGAAACAGTGAAATACGAAAACAATATGAATTTTCGGCAACATTTGCTTTCAGGGTGTTTTTATTCAAAAAAGGTAGACTACGCGAATATGTTAGAAACATATATATTTTCGGTCTTATTTTCTTCCATTTGCTAAAGAGCAAATACAATTCCTCAAGTCGTAGAAAATGAAAAGAAAGTAAGCTTTTGGCTTATATTTTGTTGTTTTGTGTGACTTTGTTAAAGTTTTTCCTGCTTTACTGACAGAATTGGCAATGCTCGCTTATAGCTATGACTTTTGGATGATCCTAAGTGAGTGCAAAGTGCTGAAAGTGGAATTTGGGAAGCAAGATAGCACTGACTTGAGTTTTATGCGCGTGAATTCTTTTTTCAGGATTTGATTTATGATAATATATTTGACGATAAAATTTCCAATATTTGTTTTTTTTCTTCTCATTTCTAGTTTACAGAGTAAATGTTGGTAAGTAGTGGTAAAAACTTGAGCATGAAAGAGAAACAAATGGGTTATTTGATGGTGCTAAAAAGAAGTCAAAAAAATTTAGCGCCCACTGTAGGCTGATAGCATTTCATTTAGGGCATCGCTTACACTTAATTTAGAGCAGTTAAATTTGTTTGATTATGAGAGCTATCGAGTGAAAAAATAAACGTAAGTTATGTATACTAGGCTTCATATTAGTTCATGTTGTGTGCACGTTAGAAGCATCTAACACAATAAATATTAAGCGACGCATGAAATCAGTTCTTAATTTTGGTATTTCGCACTTTTCACACTTTTGATATTTCATATTTTTAGTTATATTGAGAAAATAAGTGTAATCAAACCCTTTTATGTGAATAGGCTGCAGTGGGATAAACACACAGCCCGAATGAGCGAAGAGAATTTGGCACGGAAAATCTCTGGGTCAGAATTATTGGAAAAATTTACGAAGCGATTACTGAATTTAGGAATATCATACGCTAGGATGCGGCAAACATAGACATCTCTAGTTTTTATCCATCAACAGCTTAAACTGGACAAATAGCTGGTGTTTTGATGATGATGATTCCACAAATTACTACTGAAAAAATGGAATTAATTGGTTCTTTTCCTTTCGTGCTCTCGATATTGATGATGATTTACAAAATTTTAATGCATTTCCTTCTAACCTAACTGCCTAGTTTTGTGCTGACAATGGTACCACTCTTGAAGCAAATGATGCAGCATAGCAAATACAAAATTACAGGTTCCGGATATGACTTTTATGAATATAACAGGCATCAATCACATCGAAACATCTATTAAAAGTGACTAGTCTAAATTCTTTTTGTCGTACAATCCACTCTTTAAAATGTTCCCTTGGTATTCCCAGCTGTATGAAGTAGAGAAGAAGAAAAGAATAAGAATATGAAGAAAAATAATAAGAAAAAGAAGTATAATCATAAGAAGAAGAATAATAAGAAGAAAAATAATAAGAAGAAGAAAAATAAGAAGAAGAATGAGAAGAAAAACAATACGAAGAAAAAGTATAAAAATAAAAAGAATAAGAAGAAAAAGAATAAGAAAAAGAAGAATAAGAAGAGGAAGAATAAGAAGAAAGTACTCTGTGGTTTCCCCATTACCAGTACTTTATGGATATCTCCGAATCTGTTAAACGTAGGTTTACCCGGTAATTGTTCTACAAACTCAAGATCCCTTATTGCGATTCTAATCATGGACTTTTGATGTTAAAGACTGTTTCTCTTGGATCACGTCGAGTTTATTTAGACGAATGTCTGCTTTTCAAACTGCGTTCTATGATTTATGCAGCTGCTCTTTTGTGTTTAACGTTCCTTTTGACAGACAAAAAAATGATCCGAAACTCAGCCCTCTTCCGTTGACGTTTGATAAATGAAATCGTCAAATATAGTGTCAAATTTTGAATATTTAAATGCTTAATTTTTTAATTTTTATTTAGTATTATTTTTTCCATGTTGTGCACCATACAGCTCTTTCTCTCTGATTATTTATGTTTTATAATTATTTTCCAATCTATAATTAGATGTAAGTATGTTGTATTAAATATTTGAACAAAGAAACAAATAAATAAAAATGAACAACCAACTCGATTTCATTCAGAATATAATCTTTTATTCCTCAACATTACACGAGCTCGAAGCCAACTAAACGCTTATTAATAAACGACCAACACAAATAAGCCATAAATAGTAAGGTACCGGTATTCATGCATATATTCTATGCTTTTCTTCAAAATTTACGCAGATTTACAAAGCTAAACGCAACGCCTGAAAATTCACCTATATTACTGTAAAATCGAGTTTTACAAGACAAGGTTTTATTTGTTAGAAAAAAGTAACAAAGATTTTTTTCGTATTTACTTCACTACGTAACATTGTAGCTGGGAGGTAGAAAGCCTTCATCGTATACCATGTAAAATGAAACGATCCAAAATAACTTTGGCTTCTTATTGACTACAACAGTGACAGTGTCTTTTTGACCGAAGTTTGAAAGAGCAAACACATTTATAGATTTTTTGAATAAGATGCAGTGACTTTTGGTTTATTCTTCACATTACCCTGTATCTGCAATTTGCAATCCGCAGATCTGGTGTCTAATAGCCTTTGTTCGTTGGTCTTTTGTGCTTCTACCTAGAAAAAGGAGAAGAGCTGCTGACGCAGCCTTTGAGTGATGAAGGTTTATTTGAAGAACCTTCACTCCTGCCTATTATGAATCTATCTAGACCCTCCACAGATTTAATAGCCCTCTCCAACTCCTCGCATAATTTGAAGCCCAGGAAGTTAATTCCCTCGTCCTTGGAGACAGATTTTTTTTAAATAGGACACAGATACAGCAGCTGGCTATATATATTTTTTTTACAGTTTTGTCTTTCAAAGCGACTCGTTTATCCCCTCCTTTTGTAGGGGCTGAAACATGGAGATCTTTAAGTCTCCCTGGCATTCAAGTATGTTTAAGCAGACAAATTCAAATTCATAACCGATGGTATAATTACGATCCAGTAGGTATGAAAGTGACTTTTAGTTGACAATGTTGCGAGCCTGACCCCCGTTACTGGAGATCTCGCTAATTTTGGCCACCTTGATAACATTGGCCTAATAGGTCACTATCATTAACTCTAATTGTCTCCATAATTTCCCCAAGAGAGGAAAGTTTTATGGGGAGGCAAAAGTTCAAAAGTCCATGCTCAGCATTTAGGTTTACTTGAAATCTGGTGCATTAGCGTCGTTTTCCATCTGGTCATATTTTCCCTTGTTTGGAAAATATGACTTACTTCCTCTACAGGTTTTTCTTCCCGTCAGTGCCCAGCATCGTAGCCTTGGCACCACAATGGTTCGAAATAGGGAAGAAGATTGAATAGCCAAGGGTCCATGGACCGGACTTAGCCAACATCTCTAGAGCGCTTGGTCCGAGTTTCAGACAAGTGACCCGTGGATGGTGGAGTACTTCCGGCAAGGTTATTAGTAGAGCTGGCCTTCAAGCCACTTTTCCTTCACCATTATAACTCCTTGCCGACGAAATTGGGCCCTTCTTGACAGGGGATGGAGGTCACTTGGTTGGGACATCGCACATGTGAGGTCGGCACAAGTTCTTATGGGTGTAAGCGCTTAGAGTCGGATCGGTGCTAAGCGGGAGTGCCAATCAGTCGACCTAATGTCTGCAACAATAGCAGGGTTTTCTGAAACCCACAACTTTTCACAATCAGATTTTACACTGTCGCTACCGCATCAGAAGACGATTAAGTTTCGAATGCTTAAACCATAAACTCAGCGCATAGATCATAGTGGAATTAGATAGTAGTCCGTTGGCGAAAGAAAAGTCGTGCAGGTGTTCCCCTGGTGACGTTGAGGAGCGAATGGCTGAGATAGAACAGCCTCTCACCCAGCACCACCAGAAGCATCGTAAAAGGGCTAGATCATTCGGCGGAGCAAAATATATTTGGAAGGGTATCGTATCTATTTTGGATCAATTGAGTTAGTTTCTCTTTTTCCCTTAAGCACATATTCGTACTCGAGAAAACCATATTAAAAAAAATGATTAAAACTTATAATTTCGTAGGCAAAATAAAAAATGTATAAACGCAAATGTTTTTACAAATGCTTTCAATATGCTTGCAATAGTATTTGCTGTGTAAGCTTGAATCTCAATAGACTTGCTTCAACTTTGTGAGCCGATTGAATCGCGACCCATCTTTAACAAATGAAATCATTATCTCTTCCAGATCATTATCGATCTAGTAAAGCAACTTAGCGTGATTAGTTTGAATCCCCTACCGATTTTTCCAATTCGTTCAAAACGAGTATAGAATAACAGTTACTTGGCAATTTCCAATATCCTTTCATCCACCGCATTCAGTTGAAGCCATTCGACTGTATTCAGTCCCCATATATAAAAAGTCATTTTTGTTATCATTTTTTACTTATATGTACATTTATATGTATATATGTACCTCTATTTGTGTCTACTCACTTGTTTTACGAATTCATTCAAGTTGATCATAAATTTTCAGCAGGTATCTACAGATGTTAAATAGCGTCTTCAGCTCTTCAATGATTCCCACGTTATTCCTTCACCAAATTGAATCGGTGCCACATTGCCAGAACGCTTGTAGTGTTCGGTGAACTAGACCGCATCGGTTCACTTCCCAGTTCGATAACAATAGCGTTTTGGTGGCGGAAAGGAGCTGACAAAGCGAGTTAATAAATAAGGCATCTAGAATATAATAGTATTGCTGGGTGCCTTGGTCGTCGTGGTGTTTATTGTTGATTAGAAATGAAGCATAACATTATTTGTCGTCATTTTTTCCTATCGTGCTGACGTTGCATATATGCGGCGATGAGTACAATAGACACGAGGTCAAGTATTAACATCAATGGCAAACCGAGAAGGTGATTTATAAACCAAGCGTAAGTTGGCGGGAAGATATTTTGGGGCATAGAAGGTGAATGTAATAAAATGGAATGGTTTTTGTCGGGCAGATTCAACGATAAAGATTGATAAGAGATGAGTTATAGGTAATCGATGAAAGATGGCTTGTTCAAAGGCTGTGGATAGAATATTTGAAGCTCTTCCAGTAATCATTGAAACGAACTAGTGATTAGTTTAGGATAATAGATATCAGAAAATGCGAGTTTCTTCCATCCAGTTAGAAGTGTAATTTCGACTTTGATATTATTTATTCGCAAATTGCGAATTTTACGAAAAATGTCTAGTGAAGAGCTAAGATTCAGCATGCAAATTTAATTTAAGTAGCTCATCAGATGATCGTTATGTTAAAAAAATTGAAAATGTAGTTATAATCTATAATATTATTTAGCGCCCAATGTGGGCTTTATAATGAATAGTTTCATTGCTAAGATACATTGTAAATGGCAGGATTTTATTTCTTGAAACTTGAATGTTGAATGGCCTTAATAAAAAACTGATATATGTCACTCAATTCTCATATCGCTTGTACGACAAACTGTCACGGAAAATTTCTAATTAAAAATTAATCAAACCTACCATTAACCAAAATTCTATTATCATATTCATTCCTACGGAAAATTTTCGATTGCCTATTCTGAGCTTATGTGATTAGTATTCTAATATTCATTTCAAAAAACCAATTGTCTTGGTAATGAGCGTCAATTTTAAGACGAAGCAGTACTACTAGATCTTCTTCTTATGACAAGGAGCACGTTGCCTTATTAATGGATAATTAACTTATTGAAGTTTTCTACTCTAGACACTCAATGGTAAATGTTTTTGAAAAGTTTGCGACACGTTTTCCAGAAGTTTTCTCAAGACTCGAGAGAGATGGATGCACATTATCAAATTTTCAACGTACTTAATAAAACGTGCCAAACGACGAATGCGTACTTAAATATTGTTTCGACTCAGGTTCAGGTGGTCGGGAGATTGGTTTAAATTATCAAACCAATGCTGATAAATAAATAAGTAAATTCGGTTCCATTGAATTTAAGTTTGAACTTATATCAATAATTATATAATTTACTTGATTGTTATTGAAAGCGTAGTTTTGTCCTGAACATTTTCCTTGGGCTTAAAGCTTAACTGAAAAGCAATAAATTCTAAAAATGCAAAAAAAATCTGCGCTGCTTGAGATTTTCTTTGCAGTTTTGTACTTTTTGTCGATGCATGAATACATATGTCTGGTTGGAAATTCGAATGAAAACTTTTATTGGCTTGAAGGATTTTCCATCCCCATTTTCTGCAATTATATGGCGTTCGTGCAAGATAAAAAGCAAGACAAGATTCCGCGATGAATGTTCGCAAGTTTGAAAGGAATACTGCCCAACTAAGCATAAACGTTCTATCTACATTTTAGTACTTTCAATGATATGTGTTTTGATTTGTACTGGAGATATATGCAGAGTGCATTTTTCAATATGGATTTTAGCATACTTCCACAAAAGATAGGTTTTTCAAATTTCGTAGAATGATGGAATAGAGTATATAGCTTTCGAATCCGGTGTTAGCTCAAAAATGAGAAAAATGCAGATAGAACGTTTATGCTTAGTAGGGCAGAATACTTGTCTGCACGCTTGCATTTGTTTACGTATGCTAGCATCTAGTTTAGCACCTTGTGCAACGGTGATGAAGAACGATGTGGTAAAGATTGAAAGATATGTTAACGTATGTGAGATGAAGGAATGTACCGTACAAAGATAAAACAGAGCGTTGTGATTTTCTCCGTATAATGCGAACGAAGAGTTTGTCTAGCTGAAACACGGAAATATGGGAATTGCTGTAGAATATGCTATTGTTAGATTTCATACTAAAGACTGGGATGGTGTTTGCTAGTATTGTGTGATGTTTCAAAGAAAAGAACAAATGCAAGCTGCAAATTCTGGAATATTTTGAATATTTGACGTCTGTTAAGGTTAAACTTTTTGAAAAATGCAAATGACAAATGTCATTGAACTTGAAATATTCATTTGCATTCAGACCTTCTTAAGTAATGTTGGAATTTCATAGTGGAGTACACTCTGATCTACTGCTGGTTTTCTATTGATATCATTTGAACAATCAAAAAAATAGTGTTTCTTATATCACCACCACACCACGTGATGTATTTCAATAACGCTAAATGCCTTAAAAAATTTCGGCTTGATTTGGTATGGTGAACGGCTTGAATGGTTGTGATTGTCTACTTAACTTAATGGATCGATAGTTCTGGCACAACCTGATAACGACTCAACTTGTTTTTTTGGGCTTACGAATATTTATACCTAGTTGGCTCTGACATCCGAGCTCGAACGGCTCCAGGCTATTTTTATTTTGCCTCTGTCTCATTTGAACCCTGGCAGGCGTCTAATAACGTTCGAGTTTTGCATCAGCAAGTTGATGATGTAGATGGGGCTCATATTGTTCACCGATTAGCACTGTTCTTGCTCTGAACACTAATTTGTATGAAGGCTGGTGCCAACCCTTGGATGGCCTCCCTGCTTAGAGGAGTTACAACTGATCTGAAATGGTAGCAAAACTATTTCGCGTCACTACCAGCGAAAAAACAGACCGACATACCAATAGGTAAGCATTCATCGCAAAGTGTACCTAGTTGATGAAAAAGTTTTCAAAAATATCAAAACTTTGGCTTTGGTTGCATAAACATAGCATAAGATTTCTGTAAGAGTTGGTTTTCACTGTAAAAGATGAAAGTTTTTCCGGAGAGTCGATGGTTTGAAGGTTTCCACTTTCAATGCCTGCGGTAGCTGTAAGGTTGCCAGCACGTTAAATATTATCATATTCACATTTAGAACACGTTAAAAATTTATTCCATAAACTTTAATTTGCAAACGTTATTTGTTGACAAAAATAAGTATATTTGAAATATCACTAAAATGGCCGCCGGCACCAAAGGGTTAAAGATTATTAACTTTTTTGGGACCTGGCACTATTCTGCATATACACCAATGCATCCTGAAAATTTCAGTTCAATCGGATAGCGCGTTGCTGAAATTTTTTGATGATATGTATATAAATATAATAGAAATAGGAATTTTTGGCCAAAGTGATTTTAATACTCATGTTCTTCGAACATTAGTTTAAAAAAAAAAAGATTTACGAACCAAACGAAAAAATACAGCAGTTTTGTTTACGAGCAAATGGAAATCGATATAAAAAGACGTTAAAAGTGATCCTGGCTCTGTTGGCGCTTTGTGACAACAATTAATAACAATTTTTAGTCCCGAAAATCTCGGGATTGATGGTTTATAATCCTGGGATTGATGGTTTATGACTGACGAACAGAGGCTTTGGAGCTAAATTATCACAAAACGTGACAGACACTCATTGAAGAAAATTCTGTGAGTTTCTAAAGATGGAATTTTTAGATGGGTGATACGTTCAGAGTCTGCAGCATACGAGAAACTAAATTTGAATAGCAAAGACCGGGTGTACCTACGTTGGACAGACCCTAAGGAATCTATAAGATACTTGTAATGAGGATGCCATACTTGAGAGCAATATTCAAACATATTGCAAACAAAAGATAGAAAGTGTACAGAAGTAAAAATATTATTTAAATGTTTTGAGAATTTGAGAGCACAACCTCATAAACAAGATACTGTGGTGATAATAGGCATGATGTGCTGATCAAATCTAAGTTTATTCTTTAAAACGCTGTCAAGATCTTTGAATTTTTCAACCAAACCAAGAAGAGATCTTGAAATATGATAAACGAGCACAAAGGGGAGTTCTCTACGGATATAAGATATCTAAAGTCATTTCTAGACAGTTAGAGCAAGAGGGCTGGCATTTTGCCAAATACTGAGAGCAATTTCGCAGCTAGTCAATTACTCTAAAAGTCTTGAAGTCATCAGCATACAAAAGGCAAGATGAAGAAATGGAGGTCATTCATAAAACATGACAACAGAAGAGGCCAAGAACGGAGCATTGCGAAACCCCAAAGATTGGTTGGAACGGAGATGAGGAACAGGAATTAGCAGTGACTATATAGACGCGAATATGTATAAAAGAGGTAAGCCAGAAAACAAAGAAGTCACAGAATCCATAGCCTTTTGACTTCAAGAGCAATAGCTCATGTTCAACAGAATCAAAAGTTTTGTAAAATGGATTACGAGTTCACTTAAAACATAAGGAGCTGAGAAGACAAAGATGTTTTGCTAAAAAAGTGGAGGATATTCACACTCTCTTCAATTAGCTGCTTTGGCTAACTTGTACCCCAGGCTCTTCTTTTGTTCTAGCCCAGGCCCTTGTTTCATCAGGGTGGCTTAGGTTTGCGCTTCGGACAGGCTTTGGGACCGGACCGTACGAAGGCTTTTACTAGTTAACTCGTGAGTACGTTGACCGCAACTTTGTCATTTTCCATTTAGAGTTATCCCAGTTTGTATTTCTGGTATAATACATTAGGAAAAGAAAATATACAGCCATTGTATATTCTCGCCATTTGCAGTTCACAATATAATCCAACTTCCTTCTCGAATTAATAAGTTTTTTTGTTCTTTACTCCTGCTAACTTCTCTTGCTTTTCAAAGGACATTATTATTGCTAAGTACTACACTCAATGCCAGTTCAAATTCATCAGCAATTGTAATAAAAATTTTAACGACTAAGCTTTTAGCAATCGAAATATATTCTTTTCGTTTTCCCCAGCTCAATTATTAAAATGTCTGATAATCTTTGATGCCTACAAATTGCATTTCTGCTCAGCATCAGATTATTATTACCATTTCAAAGCTCTTATCGTCTCTTCTTTCTATGAGATGAATTTAAATTCTATTCTAGTATCGAATGAAAATAATGACAATGTTTGCGTAACAAAAACGCAAAAAATGAATATTTTACCGTTTCTACATCCTACTTTGAAAAACTTCAAACTTAAGATATTATTTTGCAAAAGATATGTTTTGTTAGATTATACTTTCGTTTGCGTGGGTTTAAGACGATTCGCACCTTTGATACTTTTGTAGTAGTAACTGTTAGTTTGAATTTCATTTTGGTTTTTATTCGAATTCGAATCGTTGAGTTGGAATTGCTTTTATTTTTCACGTTGTAATTATGTCCAGAGATATGAAATTAATTTAAGTATCCAGAATAGTTGTCATTGAATGTTTAGATTTGAATATAATGAATGTTATCTTTTAAGAGGCATTATTTCAACTGTCAGAAGCTAATTGCGTTAGACTTTCAATTAAAGATTTTATGTGAAAATATTATTTCTATTCGTCATTTCTTAGTAGCATTAGCACGATTTACGATAGCGAACTATTACCATGGATGTAAAATAAATTTGTCTACCTCAACATTGTTACAATTCGAAAAACTAGCAAAATTTAGAATAAAGTAAATGTCTAAAACTATATTTAAATAATGAGGCCCACGTTGGGCGCTGCATATATTTCATCGCTACTGTAAAAACTTGACACAAAACTATCAAAACAAAATTGAAACAAATTACTTTGGCGTTACGAAAGTATATTGAGAATGTTTTCTTCTGGCCAAATTTTCCGAAATATATACTTTAATTCAGTGAAAATATTCCTTTAAATTCTAAACATCTCATAAGTCGGTAGACTTTCGATAAACTCTACCCTCTGACCTAAGAACACATAAATCCAATCACATGGAAACCGTTTTTCGTTTTTCCAGTCGTCTTTGTTTTAAGGGCGTTTAGGATGATGCAAGGGTAGAATACATTTGTGGCTAGGAGCTGGTGGGATTTTGCGACCCATGTCATGTGGCTTATTACAAATATCCTTGCAGAAGGTAATGAGGAGAATAAATATGGAGACAACTTGATTTCGAGTAAATCAGGTAAGACTATTTCGGAAAATGCTCACATGGGAAATTATCTGTAAATGGTATTTACTTATGTAATCACATTAGGATGAACCAGAAGTAGATCCACTTTTTGTTGTATTATCGATCGGAGATTGAATGTTTCTTGTGGACTTGCGGTAATGTAACATTGTAACCAAGTTGCTGCTTTAAGGGTATGATGTGAACATTTTTATTTGACGCTTGTATGCTTGAATAGATGATTGCAGACTGATTTCAACTAAGTATTGGATGCTATTAACGCATCCGAAATTTCAATTGTTTCGTATAAACATCTACTTGTGGAAGAGAAATCAGCATAAGCATAATGTTAGATACTTTTACAATTGAAGAAAACTGTAAAAAAAATCAATTTAATTTAGATTTGTTCAATATTTTGAAAAATTATTCTTTCATTTATTCATTCATTCACTGGCCAACTGCTTTCATTTCCGCTTTATCAAAGGTCATCTTTCATTAAATCTGACGTTTCACATTCAATTCCAAAACTCTTTTCTCACTACATTAAATTTCTTTCCGTCATCTTTTCATTTTCTTCAGAGAAAACTTTGAAAGAAATCCAGGCAATTTAAAATCCTACAAGAAACTTATACTGTGTTGAAAATGAAAAAGAAAAGTATAAATGTATCAAAAGTATAAATCATCAAAGACCGAACGAAGAAAAAGGAAAAAAAGAAACGACGGAGCAGAAAAGATCTCGAGTGGCAAGTACTCATGTGGAAACCGAATTGATTCATTAAGACAGACATGGTTGATATTATGGCTTTTCATGTCAAGTCATAGTTGTCTACAATTCTTGCTATTTATATTAACGTATACATGCAGGTTAAGATTTAGATATAAAGCTTCTCGATTCACAAAGCAAGAGAATAAAACCTTTGTTGTACATGTGTATAGACATATATGGTCTTTTTTTCTATTCCAAGCATCACATTCCGGTCAATGGAGAAAATGTGTTTTTCTTATGTCATTTATGTAGCCATTGGTTGGAATTGAGTGTCGATATGGTTTTTTTTACTATCTTTTGGGTGTCTTTTGTATTTTTATTCGTTGGAGACACTTTTTCCTTTTTGATTATTTTTTTTTTGCTTTTTAATGGTCTGTAATAAATTGCAAGGAAGCTAGTTAGTAGATATTAAATGCCGCAAACTATATTTAGTGATTCGTTGTTAGCATAGATGAGTGTT
Organism: Nemotelus pantherinus; assembly: GCA_963978885.1. Classification (NCBI taxonomy): domain Eukaryota; kingdom Metazoa; phylum Arthropoda; class Insecta; order Diptera; family Stratiomyidae; genus Nemotelus; species Nemotelus pantherinus. Next base: position 223,528,359 of record OZ022263.1, on the reverse strand, counting down.
TGGTGGAAAAGTTGAAGGTTCTGAGAACTGCTGAGATGTCGCAAATTTCCTTTCTTTGAGCGCTTCTACATATTAACGGAAGCATTTTCTTTTGATAGCTCAAGATTTGTTTTTTCCAGTGTACTCAATTCTACCTATTAAATCAGTTAACATATAAGATCAGAACAACTTATAAGACAATAAAGATGGTACTCTAAATGAATGCCTTACAAAGAGAGATGCAACATAGGAAAGCAACTGTCTTTCCTACCCTTCCTTCCGCCGTTCACTAGCTTAGACAAAAAAGTCATAGGAGCTTGTAAAAAATTATTAGAGCTTGAGAAAAATTATATGAGCTTGAGAAAAATAAGGCAGCCTAGGTCCCTGGGTTTCCTACACTCTAAAGATGTTTTTCCACGATCCAGTGATTCTTTTTAAGACTTTTAGGATTTTTTTAGACTGCCTTGATTTTCTTCAAGTTTTTATGATTTTTCTCAAGCCTCGATGGTTTTTTCACATGTCAGTAGATTTTTTCATGGCTTTTTGGTATTTTTCAAGGTCCCTGGAGTTTTCTACGCTCTAAAGATTTTTTTATGAGCTAGTGGTTCTTGTCAAAATTTCTAGGATTTTCTAGGCCTTCAGGTGTCAATTCAATTATTTAATTATAATTATTTTTAAAAAATACAGATAGAACGTTTATGCTTAGTAGGGCAGTATAGTCATCAAATAATGTATATTGAAAGATGGCACTAGGTCAGTTGTGCGTGTGACCTTTTAGCAAACTAAGAAATATTGTATACATACATGCAACTCTGCGCTCGTGAGCAATTTGTTTGCTGACCCGAATAATTAATGGTTTGAGTATTATAATGATGCTAGCGATTTGTGAGTAAGCAATTTATGTGTATAAAAAGAATCATGCGTACTGAATAAATTGCACTTGTATTAACCAAACAGTTTCGTTTACTTTTGTGTAGCGAAAGTAACATTTTTGTTAAATACAGCAGTAGTCAAAACAAGAACAGCTATGCTGGTGATGAAGAGTATTCTCCCTTATCTTCTATCTGATTTCAGCATGGATGACTAAACTGTCGTGGGTGTGGGGGAACAAAAAGGAGCATGAGAGGAACATGTTTTAGAATAAAGCCCCTCCACAAGAAGAAGTCACTAAAATTACCATGTAGGATGAAGAAACTGTTGCTCAAAAGAGCAGAAGCAAACATACATCATACCATCTAGAGTAACAAGCACACCATCGAAAGAGGTAAGTCAGTCCTCAGCCTTATTATTAATCACAATCTAGTCGTAGCAAATCGGGGGAATTTCCCTGTCTATAGGAGACGTATCAGTAAAAACGTACGGCGGTCTCAGCAAAAACGTACGTTACTCGGCACAATGGGACTAACAAGCAATTGATAGAGAATTGGTGAACCATCACTCTTTGTTTATGCCTACAAAAATGTTACTCTGATATTCAGCTCAACCCACATTATTCGCCAGGAACATAAACTAGGAGACATTCAAATGTGTAGTTTTTGGTGAATTACGATTTCTCCCAAGATTGATGCTGTAGCAGGCCTGGAGGGGGCAGTAGATACTCTCAATCATTATAGCCCTTAAACGCTTCTGTCTCAGACCTATCCTAAATAAATCCCTAAGCTACTCTGGTGAAACAAGGGTCTTGGTTGCTACCGAAAAACAGGTAGAAGAGTCAACTTAGTTAAAGTAGTTCATTGCCCGGAATGCTAGGACCAATATAATTGAGGCCATTGTAGAAACGGCAAGGCTAAAGAAACTGCTTGCTAGACATTCTGTCAAACCAAGCGTAGTTTGAAGCCCAGATGGGGAGTAGACAAGCAACTGCTCGAATTCGTTGAAGATCTTCGTAGATATGTAGATACAACCACTGGTGGTCAAATGTCAGTCTATCACTATATAGAAGGTATAAGTAAAGTTATGCTCACGCAGAAACTAGTCTGGGCCATCTACACCCAAATCATCGGGCCCGAATGGAATACTGTCTGCTATGCTCCAGAGGTCAGGAATGCTCACCATATCCTGGCTTGTGCCAATTTATAAAGATTGCCTAGTGCTATGTCATGTACCTGTAGTCTGGAGGATCACCAAAGTAGTATTTATACCCAAATTAGCTAAAAGAAACCATGCATAGTCAAACCAGTACAGGCCAACTAGCCTGAATATCCTTTCTTCTCAACGTATTTGAAAGACTTTTGGACTACCAAATCAAGGAAAGACTAGAATCTCAAAACCTCTGGGGAGCCTAAAAATTGTAATTGTACTGTGGAGACGGCCCTCATAGGGTAGTTTTTGGAAGAGAAAAGGCACCTCTATTACAAGAAGCACTTTTTGGGGCCTTATTGGGCACTAACTTGCTTTCAATAATATGCATAAAAAAGCCATTATGGAAAGCCTCCACTCAACCAACAGCTACCTTGCTATATGTAGCAAAAGCTCAAATCAGTGGAATAGGAACGTGCTTAAATCACAAAGAAGGCTCACAGAGGCACACTTCAAGTACACATCACAGAAGCACATCTTGTGGAACCTGGTGACAAGTGACATTTTAAATAGGCTGGACAGCAAGAGACGCAAGATTTTGGTTTAGGCTTATGACATCGCGATCATAGTCCTGGGCTGTCTTGTAGTGTCATACTTCGCCAGCTCATCGATCAATTACCTAAGGCCTTGGCAACAACTCCGATAAAACCGATCTTATACTTTTCACAATGAAGTACAAGATTCCTGAAATAGACCCAATCAGGTTCGGTAGCCTTAATTTAAGTCTCAAATTGCACACCAAATATCATGCAATCTTAAGAGATGGGTAGGAAAGGATTCAACAAATGGGTACAACAGCCCTCAACATTTACACCGACAGATCCAAAGCAGTTTCAGCCTTAATGCTTCCTGTTCACTTTATTATTTTCCAGGCGGTAGTTCTTGCGATACGAAAAGCCACAGAACTAATATCCATCAAGGATACTTCGGATGACAGGATCAACATGTTCACAGTCAAGCTACGATAAAAGCTCTGATTTTTCACATACATAAATCGAAGTAAGTACTTGACTGCATTCAGGCCCTGAACAAACTAGGCAGCAACAGAAGAGTCGAAATCTTGTGGGTTTCCGGTCAAAAGGGCATTTTCGGGAATGATAAAGTGGATGCGCTAGCTTAGCGTGTGAACAGTCTAACTCTAGTTAGATTAGTAGACATGCCAATTTCTATCCAAACGGCCAAGTGCATGATCGACTCTAATAAATACAGGATTCAGTGTGCAGATAGTGAGAAACTCAGACTTATTATCTACACTCTAATCAATATCATGTGGGGGTCATATAACCTCGCAGCTACTTACTGCCTACTTGAATCAACGCGAACTGTTTCCAAACGGCTGGTCAGCCGTCAGCAATTACTGGCCACTGTATTATAGCAGCTCACGCGATGAAACTGTGACACCTGTAGGAAGTTCCAGGAGTCAGAAGTCTCAGAGACAATTCAGCATCTTCTGTGTCACTGTCCGGCATTAGAAAAAAACCAGACAGTGCTGCTTCGGTGAGTCGTGGCTGGGGGATCTGACATATGTGGCCAAGGATAAGTTTAAGGACCTACTACAATTGGCAAATAGAGTAAAGCTTCAGGTTTTCTTATCGGATATTGCTACGGACCAATAGATCTATGCGTGACTTTGTGTCGGCCAAAGAAACTTGAAGTTGAAGCTGAGAATTTTTCATGCATGATGTACTTAAAACGGAAGCTGCATAGTCGCTACAGCTCCAAATCCACAGACCTGCTTTAAGTCAACTTGTTGATTTATCTCTCCTTTAAAAATTACCCGACGAACTTTGAATTTGCATTTAAGTCTTCAAAACTTAAACTGTATTTTACTGGAGTGATGCACATTACTATTGTTGAGCCTTATCCAAAATATCCACTGTTGCTGCCACCCTCAATTCACCTTCACAACCAATTACTGAAATTTTCACCAGACTAAAAATAAACTAATCAAAATTCAAACCTCTCTCTGATTAGATTCCTGTGGAAATTTTATCCCACCGGCGAATTAAGTCTACCAACAAAACAAGAGTAATTTAACACAAAATCTCTCTTGTTGTTGCATATCGCCTACGGTGATGCTAGAATAAATGATGAAGCAATGAAACACCATCACAAATCAGACAAGCGACAGTGTGATAAGAGTACCGAAAACAATGGTCGACGCTAAATGTCGCGTAGTCGTCAACGTTTCGCGAGCAACAGCCCGCAAGATAATCCACAACTGCGGCTTCATGTCCGCACTAATGGCTCACAAATGGGTCATTTATTATGTAATCAGGATAAAAGATTCAAAGCCTCCAGGTGTTTTGTGTAGGTAATTTCAGTTTGATGAGGTCGAAATGTAATTATTGCGTTATTCAAGCTAGAGAATCAAATGACATGGACGGTTGATGTCCTTATGGAAAAGACTTGTGTAAACAAATTTAGAGGTATTGATTTTCCATTATTTACAGAGAATATGTCAACATTGAGCTTTGAATATTTCTGAAAATCAAATATTATCCGTTTATCATAGCATCTGAAAAGCTCATGAACATACGAATACATACGTTTTCCACGACCATTCATACCTTCTTTCAATGCAATGAATTACGAATATAAGATGTTCGCATTGGAGTCTATTGGAATAAAATAATTTGTTTACAAAACACGGATATAATGCTAAAACAAATTATGCTCATGCTGCTTCACCCCATATTTTCAAACTTCCGAATTAAAGCACAGATTTTAAATCAAAGCGATACAAAATAGAAGCACAAAATCACCATCCCAAAAACAGAGTGAAAAAACTCAATACAAATCCTTGTGTTTTTTAATGCTCCAACGGCAAAAAATTGATTTATCTTCTCTCTGCTGACTTTGAGTATTTCATCTCTTATTTATTTCAGATAAATATTCAAACTTTTTCAGAGCTCCGAACATAACTCAGTTCCGATTTGAACGAGTTTAAAGAAATATAATCAACTTTGTGTATTTCATATCAAGCTTGAGGAGTTCAACTGAGTGAAAGATAAGAATACAAAATAAACGGATTAAATGAAGGTAGTATTGCGAAAACATTTTGAAGGGCCATAAAGTCAGTGAAGGAGGCATTAATTGTAAAAGGATTATTTTCGAAGGCAGTTTTTATGGCTTTATGGAGTCGCGGATTGCACGCACCATGAAATGGTTTTATAGAGCTTGAATCCAAATAGACAGAAAAGGGATTATGCATGCAAAAGAGAAAATAATGTTAATGTTTTGAAATAACGAGTGAACGAAAATGGGATGGTGAAGTTGAAGTTGAAGCAGTGAAAATGTAATCATACACGATAGCTGTGAAATATGAATAATTTATTGAATTATTGATTAACATAATAAGTGATTCAGGAAATTTGCATTTATGTACTAAATATTTTTCAAACAATTTTGAAATACATGTATCTAATGGCCTATGTATGATTTAATTAATAAGTACTTCATCCAAGCCCACATTGGGCGTACATTATTTTTGTTCCTTTGAGGAGTAAAAGCAAATAAAAACACTGTTATACATACGCTTTGCCATTAACGCAGAGTTAGTTTTATGTGCTTTATCAATTCAAATAAATGATAAAATCCGCACACGGCAAAGAAGCTCTTGTTCGGTTTGCACTAATTGTACTACAATTCCAGTGTAAGGTTTTATGCAGCAGTAACATGACCATGTGTCTATGATATATAATAGAAAAAGTAGAGCAATAATAGTAGGACAAAGCTACACTATTCCACAGTTCGTATTTGTTTCTTGGGGTACTTTGTGGTTTAATACAGAACTTTGTCAACTTGCTCAAAATAGTGAAATTTTTCCCTGAAAATTTTTTAATTTAAAATTTCCATGAGTAGAAAATAAAAAAAAACCTTCTAGAAATTTTTTCGAATAACTGATAAAAAGCCAATTTTTGATAAAAACAAGTTAAAATAGATCGATTCGGCGCAATGTAAAGTGGCGTGACAAAAGGGTCAGAGTTAAGATGAAGTGTGTGTAAAAGATCAATGTCATCGAAAATTTGTAAATCGAGAACTTTCCCTGTGTTTGTTCCGTCTAAATTAATGAATAATTGTGTAGCCTGACGAAAGACAATGCAGTAGGTGGCAATATAAATAGGTTTATTGTCGATACCTGTAACTTCAGCTGATAATATAGAATTTAGGAACAAAATTACGCGCAGTATTTTCGTCGTTAACTGTGCCACTTCCTCAACTTCGTGGTTTGTCAACCATTAAATTCAATTGTTCCCGAAATTGCTGTTTTTTTCTTTGAACAAGAATAGCTTTTTCCTCAACCAGCCGACACTGCCGTCTTTCAAAGTCAATTCAATATTAAATATGAATGAAGTACTCAAAAAATTTAATCCGAGAATGGAGGAGTGATAAGCCAAAGTGAAGTGTCAGCTGTTTTCGTTAAAGAAGTTTCTTTGGGCGTCGCAGCACAAATGTAAGACTTATCGCTAGGAGCATACCATTTACCATCAATCATAATCAATTGTAAATAATACTTTATTTATATTTCGTGGCTATCGAAAACAAACAAAGACAGTCCAAGGTAATAATTTTGGTTTGAATATAAGGTTTTTCGTGCACGTAGAGTTCCTTTATTTCTTTAGCAAATTGATTACGAACTGGTTCACAATATCTAATGGAAGACGGGTACGGATTTTTCTAGATAACTTTACCTGGGACGGTGGTGTTTGATTTATAAACTAATTGAGCGGGAGCATAGGACTCGACAAACAAAGAACTGTCATCAGTTCTTGAATCCAAAAGCTTTGGCTTGTATTCAGTGTGCCCGGTGCTAACATCAAAACCTAATTCATCGTTTAAAGGAAATTTGTTTTTTTATTTGGAAATACTACGAGTATCTAACACGTTATTTTGGGGTTCAAGAGCTCGGCAAGTTTTATAGCAAATGAAGATTCTAAATTAATTTTGGCAGACGATTTTGTGGCACATTCCCCTAATGGATAGCTGCGCTTTTGGCTTTCAGAACTTTCTGATAGGATGGCAAAACATCTGGTTAGTACATTAAGAGAGAAAAAACACCTTTACTAAGATGTCAGGGTGTTTCATTGATTTAGTGATAAGCCAAATCATCTTTGACAAACGATGGAAATGCGATTTTCTAAGCCATCGGTTTTCATAGAGCTGTATAATCTGAAGAATTTGTATATGGTTATGGTTTGATACTCAATCTATAGGGTTTGAGAATCATTGCATTGGGGGCTCTGCTTTCGCACACCAGATGCTTAGTCAAATTTTGGGCAGGGTGACACCTCTATGTATTCCCTTGGAGGACTCTCAACTATGAAGCTCCTTCTTTTTAGCTTCGGCATCTTGGTGATGTAATTAATGTAGCGGATGGATAGTCACCTTAGTGATTTCTTGCTATCATCTGTTCAGACCCAGATCAGCGCTAGTCAGGAGTGCAACTCAGTTGATCCGATCACACCATCTCATAAGCGTTAACGCTAAATTTACTGTGACAAAGTTTTAATCGAGTAAACGTGGAGTGATATTAGCCAGGGCCGGTTCTTTCTCTGGAGCGAATGGAGCAGCTGCGCCGGGCGCTCGTGAGAAGGGGCGCAAAGTTCATAATAGCAAAAAGTTCGTAGCATCTATACTCGTAGTTCATAATAACAAAAATAACGAAATAACGAAATACAATTGGTAGTTTATATTCTTATCTATTTTATTTTTTCTTCAATGCAATCTTTGTTCTCACAGATCGTCACATATTCGCATATAAATTCACTTGCCTTGCAAGAGCAAAATTTACAAATACGATCGTTGTTTCTTGGGTCACATTACGCACTCCACAAAATTAATGTTAATGAATGAATTTAGATTACTTCATTCTATTCATTACCTTACTTTGCTGCATTCTCCTCCATTTGTGTTTTTTTTTCACACCTTCAAACATTTCAACACAAAAATCCACAAGAGCAATTACCCTGGCGCGAAAATTTATATTGCTCCATTCACGACTTCATTTCTTATGAAGAAAGCAAAACCATCACTACTCGCTTTATGCGATTTCGTGTATGATTTTGGTGCGGGATGAATTCTTGCGCCAGCGGTATCAACGTTTTTCAAGCATTCTACTTCGAAGTTTACTTCATTCACCTAAGTTCGTATTCCCTCATTCTCTGTTTATTTCACATTCTGATGTATACTGAGCTGCTGCTGAGTGAGCAGGTTGATAAAGCAGGCTAATATCGGTAATAAACAAGTTGATATCGATAATATCGGTGCAGAAATAATTTCTGCGCCAGTGACCGAAGCATGATTTTTCCTTGGTTTTCACTTTGGGTGCACTTGTCCGTTAGCATGAACAAACTCATACGAGTAGGTAGGCCGTGTTTGTATGCAGATATGATTGTACATATGTATATGATAGTCTTCCGGTTTATATTTTCCTTTTATTAGGGAGAGAATTTTCTAATAATATACTCTCAGTTTGAGGAGCAAAATAAATTATGGAACTTTCAGTTTTAAAACATAACTGAAATACGTTTGATATGGATTGTTTGATTAGTAGCAAATTTTAATAATATTTTAAAGTTGTTTGACTTGAATTTGATGGTTTTTACGCGTAAATTATTTTGTAAAAATAGTTTTTGCGCTCGTTTGTTAATTTTGACTTTATCATGATTTCAATCAAAAAAAAAAATAGTTGGTAGTGCTTAACAGAAAAAAAGTGTTCAAAAAACGAAAGCACTTTACGACTAAATAAATTCGTGACAACAACCTCATCAGCCACAGAATTCATATATTTATTCCGAAACGTGCCGAATACTGTGCTAGATGAACGTTTCCCCTCCCTTACGGAATCGGGAGAAAAAAACCTTTCTACGGACCGGGATGCTAGACTTCTAAATAACTCTAGCCCGTGCTTTTCCGTTTCGATGTGTATGTTTTTCAATTGTAGTGTAGTTTTTCAATTGAATCAGAGCTTGGGAATTCTTATTAAAGGCCTACACTGATCAAGAAAATAATTATAAGACTCCGTCAAAGTTAAAACATTCGATTTTCCTGCCACTAAAAGTAGGAAGTTCCGTAAACAGCACTACCAAAGATTGTTGAAATAATGGCAAGACAGTTTCTAAGCCATGTCTGGTTTATATTTACTGCAAATGTTTTTGCTCTCTTATGTTTTCAATTCATAACAGTCATTCATTTTCTACTACAGGTTATAGGGACTGGAGTCGTTTAAGTCGAACTATCAAAGAACATCAAGCTAGTGTAGTTCACATTACGAGTTTTAAGTAATGGAGGGACTTTGAGCTAGAATTGATGACAGGGAGTACCACCGACTGTTTTTTTACAAAATCAAATATCAAACGAAACTGAGCACTGACAAAATTTTCTTAAACGTTTTTGGAAGTGATATTTGCTTCCAATTAATTTTCTTACATAATATACTAATTTTGATAAAATGAAAAACATGTGATGTTAATAAAAATATCACATATAATTTACCAAATTACACTTTACTTAGCCTACTGTGTCTGTAAATATTGTTGCAGTGTAAAGTGTTTGTGGATTGTGGATCTGTATTCGTGGATTGTGGATCTGTATTCGTGTTCCCACACGGCAATTAATTCTCGTGCAACTACTAGCTTCGCAATCTTCAGCGTTAAGAGGAAGCTGAGAAGCTGGTGGAAACTGTTGCAAGATTCAGTTTAGTTTTGGGGGAACATTTGAGGCGGGGCGAAACTGGAGATTCCCGCAACAAATACTAGGTTCAAAATTAAGATATGAAGCAAGACATGCGCCTATTTGAGAATTTTATTTTGATGCTTTGGATCAAGCAATTATTTCTTTGACCGAATGTTTTGAACTGCTAAAGCACTATGCTCAAATATTAATCTGTGTGTATCAGATAGGGAAGCTTAAAACTAACCCAAATCAAATCACACTTCGACATTGCTCAAAGCTTGAAAAAGCCTTGACGCATAATGGCTATTCAGATTTAAACTTTGGGAATTTTATGAAAAAATGCCCATGTTGACAACATTAATTAAGGAATACGACTCGCCCAATGATATCCTTGAACTCATTATCAGTAGAAATATTGAAGATCTTTGAAAACACTGTTAACTTTACTCTTTAAAGCTACAACGGGAGAACGATCTTTTTCAAAATTAAAATTTTTAAAGAATTATTTCAGATCTACAATAACGTAAGAAAGATTAGTAAATTTGGCAATTTAATCCATAGAAAATAGTCTTGTCTTCGAATTAAACAGTGATTGTTTAGTCGAAGACTTTGCGAAAATTAAAGCTTGCTGCGCTCTGTTTTCAACTAAATAAACTAAAGACTTCTCAGAAAACTAAAATGTCTATCCACAGAATGTGTACCTTTTGTGTATTAAAGCGATTGAGAGTGGAGAAGCACAGCGAACTCTTTTCTTTGCCGCATGAAAATCTAAACTTTCTTTATAATTTATGCCTTTAAAATATATTTTAATCTAATTTTTGTTTGTTTGAATGAACGAATAATTTTATTTTCTTATAAATACTAGAATTTTTTCTCATCATATTTTACATTTGAGCATGTGCTTGGCTAACGGGAACAGAACCTACAGGAGAAACCTCTTTCAATAAATACGTCTGAGGCTCTACCTCGTACGGGTAGGTGATTTGGAAAGGAACTGTTAACGAAAATTTTAGTTCTGCGCATAATTAGGCGCAAACAATTGGTTACTATCCGATAAACAGCATTACAGAGCCAAAAATTGGAGAAGAAAAATATTTCTGCGTATCGAAAACCTGAGACAAGAACATTTTCAGAAAAAAAGTGCTATGCTGCATTGCTCGAAAAAGATGGGGTAAATAAATTAAAATTATAATATAGAGGGCGCCAAATGTCATTATGCGCCGGGCGGAAATATGACCAGAACTGATATTAGCCTTACACTGTTTGCACTTGGATGTCGCTCTGGTGATACTAGGTCCACAATAATACTACCGCCAGCTCAAACAGGTGAAAGTGCGATCTATAGCCTTCTCGCTGGTATTAATCGACCTGGAAGGAAGGATTGTCTAATATGATCAGGCTAATCCCTTCTAAGCAAGGTTGGTGAGATATCCCTCTCCCGTAAAAAAATTTGGCTCTGCCGCAGCCTGTACAGCGACCAGTTGTATGGGTTGTATAAACGGACGCCTCGCCTGTAACCGACAGAGCGGTGCCCTTATTTCCCTCCGCAGGAGTGACATGGAGGCCTGCGGACGGGTCTGGGCTGGTGACTGAGGTGAAAGTTCACCTGCAGGGCTCTGGATCCAACACTTCACTTTGCCCGGCTCTGGAACCTGGCGAACTGCTGTCTACAGAGTAGCGAACTGTTAGACTAGGGGAGACATCTTGGTTGGCTCGGCGGCAAACATCGCAGGCTCAGCGTACTGTGAAATTTTACAGAACCCTCGGAAGTTTGTGAGGGAGTCTGTCTCGCGATCTTAAGAGGGGGAAGGATGGTTAGAGCAATACATTGATCCTATTGGGGCGGGGTGTAGCAGGAGGTGAATGCTGGCGATCTGGAACATTAATTAAAGTGAATCTTTGGATAAAACTAAAGATGACGTAAAGCAAATCGAACTTACTACTGAAGAGAAGTCATCAGAGAAGGACCCCTCTCAAAGAAGTTTGAAGGTGATGCAATCACCAAAGACGGGAGGCGAAACAGCACAGGGTCAGACAATCGAGAGACTGCGGGCCTTGAAGCTGGACGGAGAACATACTCTGGGAGCTACTGTGAGTCAGATGGAGGTTGCGATACCATTTAGATGAGCAGCTACCCAGCAGTCTGCCGGCGGGTCTAAGGAATCGCTGGCCAGTCCAACGAAAGCGGCAGTTAAGTCAACTTCTAGCAGAGCTGCGACCAAGAATCGAGGTGACAAGTTGAAAGGCTCACAGGTCACCGAGAAGGGAGCGGTGGCTAAGCCACTTAGTAGAGCTGTAACCGGGATTGGAGGAGGTGGCTTCATGGGTCTGTAGTCTACTGTTAAGGTGGCGGCAGCCGATCCTACTAAAAGGACAAAGTGGAATGTCCAACGCTTCAGGAGAGGAGAGCAAAGCGAGCCTGGGTTATCCAACTGAAACTTACTGCTGCAGTTGCAAGCACGAGTCAACGCTCGGAAGAGCAAATCTTGCCGAGAGACTACGAAAATAGGTAAAAGCTTGGTGTTTGGCATTCATGGGAGAGAATTGGTAAAAATATGGTTAATCATTATTTCTTTTTGTACTACTTTCTTGTGTAACATGGTGAAAAATACTGGTATTTTCTTTGTATATCGTGCATTTATGATAAATTTTTTAAAAAATCGTTTCTTATCGTTGTCCATAAGGTGCAAGTTTTGTACCTCAAAGTGACATTTGATTAGTGATTATTTATCAAACTTCCCCGAACGATGTTGGGTTGAAGCTGGTAGAGACCTGGATAATAAATTTACAATCAATGTGAATGCGAGTGTGGTGTGATTAGTTCCATGACTCACTTTATTCCTGATTAGTTCATTTATCATACCTATTCAGAGCTAGGTTAAGTCAAATCATGGTGCACGGACCTTCGTTCAAACCTGGATTGAAACCAGGGCCCCCAATACAAGAAGCAAGGCCGCTATCCACTAGGCTATTCAAGCTAGCTGGGACTATGTACTGCATTTAAAATGAAAATAATTAAACGTAAATGCCAAGTGAATTATACTGAAATCAAAATGATGGCCGATTTTTTTTGAAAACAAAAAAATATATTTGCCGATCCGACAAGAAAATAAATGCAATAAAAACCATTGCCAAGCTTCTATATCGAAGCTCGTCATAAATAGAAACTAACACAAGGAAATATTTCTCTCCTCTCTATATTCCGAAGAAATTTGTCGTTAAAGAACAAAAATAATTGGATATTTGGCTTGGGTAAGGTTGAATCGGCACGTGACCTTCATCAAATTTTCCGTTTGCTAGAATCGTTTACGCGTGACGGTGTTAATTGATTGCATGTTTGTTTCATTAATTGTCAGACCTTATTAAATGATTAGGAATCGACAAAGGACAGTATCGATTTTCGGAGCCGAGACTTGTAAGGGAAATGATTCAAGCTGATTGCTTTTCTTATTTTGAGAGAATTAAATAGGGTTATTATTGGTTACCTAGTGAGCGGGTGGTGGTAGTATATAGTTGAGGAAAATGAGCCTCGCATTGAGTCTTATTTATATGACTAATATAATATGTAAGTTCAAGTGTGAAAGTGTGATTGTTTCATGAGTGTCTAATTTTGTATTTTTTTTTTATATTTCGTTGAAAAGAATCTCACAGGATACACCAACAAACAATGCTCTGAAAATGAAAAATAAAAAATTTCCCATCCAAAAATGCTTATTATAAGTGCATGGAAATATTCTGCTTCACATATTATTGTAATACACTTAGCGAGCATTTACTTGAATCAAAGTTTGAAAAAGTAATCAAAAGTAATTCCATGCCTACGATTTAAGTTCTTGTGACAATTCAAAAAAAAGTTATGTTATGAATAAGTTTGCTGATGGATTTCGTCTTGCATGAAGAAGTGTTGCATAACGCAATTTTTCCTCACTGCATGCCTTGAAATTAGCATGCAGTGAGGAAAAGTTGCATTATACTGTATACGTTTTCTCGTGTAACACGAATTTCTATCAAATTTAGATCAATTTTAAATTTGATTGGTTTTAGTAGACAAAATGGATTTGAGTAAATAGCGGAGCAAGAAACAAGGAATATGGGTACAGTTAAAATAAAGAGAATGAAAATCAGATAAGAAAAAGAATATGAACCTATCCAACGGCAATGCTAATGACAATAGATTCAAGGGTATTTTACGGTATACAGCTGACTAATGAATCCAAAAGTATGAATCAATGATGCAGAGCACTTGGTTGTTTAAACAGGAACAGTAGCTGATGGATCGACCGTAAGGAGGACCCTATACGATCAATATGGATCGTGATATTTGGATCGTGATACTCAAGTAAATATTGATGGAATAACACAAATGCCTACACGTTCAATTGGATCACAATTCAGTACGCCTGATAATCTCGTTTGATGTAGAAGTTTGCGAATTAATGTTTGCAAAATGAGTGATATAAACAAAACAAAAGCGTGCGTGGCAATAATATTAGCAATCGGTTTAAAAAAGAAGGTAAAGCGAAAGCAATGGATGCAAGAGTGGTTTCGAAATCGTGAAATATATGTATTCTCATTTCAATTTGTTGGACGAGATACGCCTACATAGAGAAACTGAAGACTTCAAAAACTACTTTAGAACGCCTGAGGAATGTTTCGATCATTTACTGGAAATTTTGTCTCCAAATCTCGAAGCAGGACACAACAATGAGAAACTGTATATCAGCTAAACAAAAACCAGCTTTGACAATACAGTATCTGGCGTCTGGAAGATCTTTCCAAAATCTTCGATTTTCGACTATAATGTCCCCACAGTCGATTAGCCAGGCTATAATGGATACATGCACTGCAATAATACATGCGCTAGGAACCTAAATAAAGGTAAAAAAACAATTATTTTGGTTTGACTATACTTCATTTATTATTTTTACACATATATGAATTTAATTCAAATGGTTTTTATTAAATTGCGGCGCTTTCTTACAAATTATTAGCTGAGAAGGAAAACCGGTAATAAGCAAAGAATCCGAGCAACAATCACTATGTGAAAATTCTGGAAGCTTCACATTAACATCAGAGCTCTCAAAAGATTTGATGACCTGTTGGGAATCGATGATGATATTATGGCGAGCTGTTGAGGTCCCAGAATCGTCACATAGGGATGTTGGATAACTGTTCATGATAAATTCACTAGAAGTTGTTGGGCTATTGATATTTATAATGGATGGGCATGGTGAATATAGTTGAAAAGAGTATGTTGGGGAACATACCGGCGGCGCTTAAAATGTCTTCCTCCATTGCCAATTAACTGAATACTGACGAAAATTTATTGACCGGTTGACTACACGTTCAATACTTATCGCAACCCAACTACATTGATTGATGGATTTCAAAATATCCGGATATTTTTGCGATTCGTATCGTGATCCATCAGTGCAGCACCCTACACGGTCAATACTTTGTATTGCGATCCAAATATCACGACCCATATTGATCGTGTAGGGTCCCCCTAAGGAGTAAGTAGCACTTTATCAGTGGTAATTCATTGAC
The DNA here is from genome assembly GCA_963978885.1 of Nemotelus pantherinus. Taxonomy (NCBI): domain Eukaryota; kingdom Metazoa; phylum Arthropoda; class Insecta; order Diptera; family Stratiomyidae; genus Nemotelus; species Nemotelus pantherinus. The sequence continues at coordinate 223,513,077 of OZ022263.1, read as the reverse complement.
AGTAAAAGAAAGATGATCCTACCTCTACCAAACCAATTACAGACGAAAGTCAAGGTATGCTAATGGAGGCAGAGAATACATTCAGAGGAGATTATGAGAATTCTTTCGACACCAGGCCGGCTGATCGGGATCAACGAAAGGTTGAAGCAGGTCGTAAACAGCAACGACGAATACATTATTGATAAATGTACTGCTATAATTATGGTTTATTGTTCAAAAAAAAAATTCATTGGCAACAACGCTACAAACTTACTCCTCAGCCCGAATATATTAACATCTAGAGATAGTTTGGCAACTTTATATCTCTTATCGATTTGGTTTATTTAAACAATAGCTCGGTGCTTGTTAATATTTTCCCTCTAAAACTTTTTTTTGAAGAAAATTTGGGCAAATGTTAAACAAAAACTTGCATAATTTATTGAAAACCAAAGCAACGCTGGAAAAATTGGCCTTTAAACTTTGAACAAACAAACCCATTCAGCGATACTTAAGCCACTGGAACCATGTGTTAGTTAAAGCATTTCGGAAGTAAATTTATTGTAATCAATAGGTCGAATCTAACGGTTTTTCTATCGAAACGTAAACAGTTTTTGGATGATGGTGCAAGTAGAAGTGTGGATCCAGGGACTGCTATTTAACTACTCTGCTCCTATCTTCAATTTGAAGCCATCGAGATCAGAACAGACCTAGTGAACTTGTAATCATGTTATGTAATTAGCCAAACGTTTATTTATTCGCAGTAAAACTTTCCTCCACCAGACAATAAACTAGATCGTTACAAAAACAGCCAATAATCCCTCTCCTATTTCTCGGATTAGTTTTTCTGGTCTGCACCACACTATCAATATTACCATCCGTCTACACCCATCACCTTACCGTTAAGATTCTGTTTGTCTTCGGTTAGCCGGGAAATTAATAAAGTTCCCAAGTAAATTTAATTATGTGAGATGTTAGGATTGTGGTGAGTGGAAATACTGTCGGTGTGATGGGTAAACTTTTTAGAAGACGCCGGGAGCACGTAGAGCTCTCATTGGATTTATGATTAATGTATTCTTCATGTTATGTGGAAAATTTCGAAGAGATTTGTAGCTGTCACGTGGATTTGAGTAACTCGAATATTTTAAGTTTATGCGAAATAGAAAGTTTGATTTCATCCCGAAAGTTTAATGCGAAGAGTTTACAAGAGTTGTTCGGTTGGATGTTTAGGGTCATGTTGCCAGGAATTTTGTTGATATTGATTTTCACAGATAAATTTGGTAAAATTTTCGTCAAGGGTATTCTCATAGTTACTAGGGTGGTTTATTTAAACTTATTTGCTCAACTTTTCATAAGTAAGTTTATGAAACTAAATGAAAATAGAAATTGGACGATGAAAACTTTAGAAATTGGACACCTGCTTTTTAGTGTAATACAATAAAAATTTGATGTTGGTATCTTATTTTCACTTCATCGATCCATTCATCATCCGTAAATAATGAAATGTTCGTGGAAGAAAACAGCGACCACGATACAACGTCAGTTGCTTAGAGAACACTGGCAAAGGCTCATCGTAGTCAAGTTGATTGTGTAGGTGTCATCTTCGGTCTGGCTGGCTTGACCATCATTCACTATGGCAAAATAAAAGAACAGAGTGAGAACCAACCAGTTTGTCTCTCGAAAATATAATCCAATTAGTATGTCCTTCATGATTCCAGTGAACCGCTTTAATCTTTCGTAATAAAGTCATGCATGCTGGCTTGATGACTCAGCATGACTTTTGTTATGGTCACCATATCGACTATCCGAGCAGCAGAGGTTAATATGGTTGGTCTTATCAATTACATGATGAGTGCTAGAGTGGACTGTAGTCGATCTGCAATTGAATTCAATTAGTGTCGTGAAGTGGGATGGAAGAAAATGAAAAATTGTAAAAACTGAGGATTCGAAGTGAACAAGTGCTTTTGAGTGTTCTATGTTGAACGCAATTAATAGTGGTTTATGGACAATAGTGGTTTAAGGACAATAGTGGTACATGAATACGACTTTTATTGGAATATCAAGTGAATTGTGTAGAATTTTACTGAATATTTATTGAATTACTTTTAGATTGTTGTTTGTTTTATATTCAAGCCACCATTTGTGAAATGTATTAATTAAACAATTAAAGTCCAAAACCTTTCATCTTAAAATTCAAATGATCTAGGTAGAATGTACAAGTAAACATTCACTGTATTTGACAATTTGTCATAATTTCCTTACCATTACCTAATTGAAGCGCACTTTAAAATTGATATTTATGCAAACATATTTTTCCTATACACAACATTAATGTTTCTCTCCCTCCGGAATCTATTCAGAAATATCAGTGCGAAATCAGCCACCTTACTCCTATGGAATGGCACTTTTACAAGCTTTTTCACACATAATACACCTGCATCGACAGAAAATTTTCGGCAGAACCAAGAGCCGAAATAACAATCAGAATAATGTCTTTCGGTGGGCTTCTACATATTTCATCACAATTCCACATCTTCAACTTTATCGCCCACATCGTCAATGTTATTCGCCCGCCGAAACAGTCATGTCTCTCATGCGGTTATTCTTCATCGCACAATCAAAAACAGCAGGAAATTCGATGCGCAAAAGTAATGACAAGGAAGAAGTAGCGTGAAATGTGAGTAGTGGCGGTAGAGATATTAAGCCCCAGAAGTAGGAGGCTGTATCACGTTCAGGCCTACGGCGAGGTATAGAGATCAATTAATCTACACGTGCGGGTAGGATTCATGAAGTAAATATATCTGGAATTTTTATCGTCAGATGGGATTATTTTATTTTATATAGTGAAAGACAAACTTGTCAACGCATACAAGAATAATATTTTGAGAATAAAAAACATTTTTTCATGACAAGTTTGGTTGGAAAAAAATTAGATAAATAAATGAACATTTGCGAGTTTTTTGAACTCTGAATTGAAATGTCGAAAGTGAGAAGAGTTCTCGAGCAAATTCGACAAAGAAAAAGACATCCACTCAATAAAATGTTGTCAAAAGATAACCGAAGTCTATGTGCTTTAGGAATGTGGTAAGTAATGTCCAAAACAGGGTCGATTTAGTGTATCTAACATGTTTTTTTTCAGCGCCCAGCGTGGGCAAAACATATCCAATATTAATTTTCTGCAAGTTTTTCGTTTAGTGATGTTTTCACAGGATCGGCAATATTTGATGTTAAGCTTGTTTTTCAGTTATATCTTCAGCCTACATATTTATTAAACAACTAGATATGTTTTAGGCTCAAAGCGTGATATAATTGAATCGGGATTCCTTGATAATAATTAGTAGTAAGTAAAATGTAGTCATTTGAAAATCTTTTGTGTTTATTTATTTCAGTTAAGGCGTAAACAATAAGGAAGATTAGCCTTTGGAAAATTTCTTTCTGAAAGTTTGTTTCACGAATGGCTTGTGAATATAAGTATATCCTAACATGAGTGGCACACATAGAATGATAGAATTTTTCAACCAGCGATTTTTGAACAATTCAGATTTTAGGCATGCTTGCGCACTTGTACCTTTGTGCTTGCACCCTAAAGCATAGTATCTGTAACGAGGTTTTATTGTAATGACGTAGCATTCTCACTTTGAGACTTTGGAGACATGAAGGCTATACTCTTCTAATAAGCTAATTATAAACGCATCATAAGTAATATAAGTATTAAAATTTTGTATGAAACTTCAAACAAGAATCATAAAATTTAACAATGTCATTAAGACTTGACAGTAAATGTCATGCTCAATCAATGCATAAAACAATTGTGCTGCCTATATGAAAACTTTCAACTGAAAAAAAATTGAAATATCTCTAGTGTATAGTCGACACTGGCACTCAGGCCCTATTTTAACTTGCAAAACTACGTCTCGAGTATAAAAAATGCATTCCGAATTTTTATCAACTTAAATATTGATGGCTTGTCAGCTCAAGCATTAGTTTTTTATCAACATAAAAAATTTAAGAGAGTATTTTTAGACTATTATGTTCAGTATTTATGAAAAACCGTACAGACTGCCAATATTCATTGGAACTTCTAGCAGAAAAGATTAGCCAATTGACTTGGTGAGTGAAGTATAAACTTACTTTTTTTTTAAAAAAAAACAAGAAGAAAAAAAAGATATATTCAAAATAATATTTTTAATTGAATAATTTATACATTTTCATATGGAAAAAATCTAATACTTAAATTTTCAGCTTTATAGTTCATAGTTATTAGCTTTATTCAGCTTTATATATCATTTGTTAGTTCATATAGTTAGTCACATGACTCATCACACTAGATCGCGACTGAAAATTCACAAGAATAAAATCATTAGAGTTAAAAGAATCCAATGAAAACTGCTATGAAAATGAAATGGAAAGTTGCCCAGAAAATTGGATGTAAAATATTAATATCATATCACACGGAATACCGGTCGAGAATCGCAAGTGAAATTGGTAGCAAAAAGATCAGGGTAAAACGCTAAAAATATCGTATGAAAAATGATAGCAAGATAAATCACAAAGCAAATTATGTAAAAAATTTCACAAAAACCACATGGAATACTACAGGCGAAATTAAAAAAATTGCATGGAATATTGTTTGAAAAGTTGTATGGTAAAACAAATTCAAAATCTCATCGAAAAATCCATCAAACGCCGCATGAAGCATCATAGGCCAAATCTCATGAAAAGCCACAATTCAAATAGCATTTGCTGTGTTTGGTTTTAATTTGCTGTACTATCATACTTCTTCTGGTTTGATTTCGAAGTGCAAACATTTTGAGTTCTTAAGTACAAGCATTTTGAATTTTATTTCTATCTGGCCTTGTTCTTATATTCATTTTATATTTGTCTTTGTTGGAAACAAATAATTAAATTATACTGATTTCATGGAATTTTCTAAATACAATGGGCAAGCCCAAACACAATGGAGTTTTTTTAATTTCAAGGTGACTTAACATTTTTAATGAAATTAAAGCCTCCAAATCTAAAAACAAACCCCAAGTTTCTACTTTTCAATCTCAGGAACACCCAAATCCCATTTAAATCTCCAAACCTGATAGGAATTTTAGACCCTCATTACTGAATTCCATTCGAATTCCCAAATTCTGATTTCCTAACTTCAACTCAATTAGAACTAACAAATCCCATAAGTAACAACTATTAATCTTCTATTAAATTTTAAATAAGGAACAAATCTTAATATTGGAATCCAATAGATCTTTCCGAGTCCCATGAAAATTCCCGAATCACGTGGGAAAAATCTCATCGGATTTTCTTAATCAAACCACTAAAACTCCATGGAATTTTCCACGTCCCAATCCCAATCCTGAAATCCTACGAGTATCCTCCACTCTCATGGGTAATACCTAAATTCCAATTCCTAAATTTAATTCCACACTGCCAAAACTCATTCCTACTTGACATAAGAATTGCGAAATCCATTTTGAATTTCCATAATCACATGGGCGAAATTAGTATTTCCTTGGGATCTGGAAGTTCCCATAGTGTTGAGAGTTGGGTTTTGGGATGTCCAATGGAATTAAATATATATTATAAATATATATATATATATATATATAAAAAGTACAATGTAAATAAAGTAATTCCCCGACAACACTTGTACGGGTCTAGGGGTTGATGGTGCAAGAGAGCTTCATTCACAAATTTACAATCAATATGATTACGAGTGTGAAGTGATTGGTTCCACAACTCACTTTATTCCTCATTAGCCCAGGTACCTATTCACATTTAGGTGAACTCAAAGGTCGATTTGTAGTCCTTTTTCTGAGCCTAGATTCGAACCACAGACGCCACATACAAGAAGCCAGTGCTGGAACTTTAATATTTCTTTAGCATACGATTAAACATTGTAGTTGTTACAAGAATATTAACCACAATTACATCGAGGTATTAGTTTAAAAGACCCAGTTAGGAAGCTAACTTATTGAAGTCGTAAGGGCTGTACAATCTTCCAGGATAAAAAATAAAAATTGTTGCTTTTTTATTAACCCGAGTCTGTCACTGTGGATTTCAAAGGAAAGGCTCTACATAATGGAAGCGTTTTTGACAAAAAAACGCACACATTCAGAAACGATCTTGTGGCTCACAAGTTTTTAGCTTCCTTGGCTTGTCGCTTAATAAAGCTGAGCTGATTATTCGCACGGAAAATGATTTTGCCGTAGTACAAGGTAAACCTAAATTTTCCATCCAAGACAACACTGAGGTCAACAAAAGTTAAAACATTGTTGCCGAGGAAGTACGTATTCTGTGACGAGCAATATTTTTGACATCCAAAAAGTGAGATTGAACTGGAGGAAAAGTGAATCAGATTTAGATTTAATGATGGTATATTTGACAGGACGTCGGGTAGAAGAAAATGACCATGGTGAGAAGAATTGCGCTACCAGAGGTAACAAATATATTTTTCAACAAAATTCCCTGAAATTTCACAAGTTGGATTTGATTGTGAAAGTAATACTTACTATACATCCAGAACGACCGAATTCTTACAACTTTGGAATCAAGAAAGAACGGTCAACTCTGTCAAAAAGCTTTGCTAAAATCAGAACAGGCTCCGTCAATTTGGTAGCCTTTCTCCAAGTTACACAGAATGTCCGAAGCTAGAATTGTCAAATTTGTAGTAGTTATTCGAATCTTTCAATAGCAGTCGGTCAAAAAGATGAAAAGCAAAGAATGGAGAAAGTTTATTATAACCAACCTTTTGCAAAAGTTTTGGAACTCAAGATAAAATGGCAATGTCCCCATAATTTTCAATGTAGTATGCATCGCCAATTTGAAATGGAAAGTTTCCAATAGGATGGGAAACCCAAGATGAAACTGACCTTTCAAAGAATATATGCAGGGGGCTATTAGTAGTTCTACCCACTTATGAAAAATAGACGGTTGAAGTGGATCAGGACCAGAACCTTTGTTAAAATCCAGTTCCGGATTGGGTTTTTTTATGAATTTTTTTCACGTGAAATTTTTATGTGGTTGACAAAAGCTTTTGGAGCAGAACCAGAAAGAGAAAAGTGTGGGTTGGATGGCTCTGGTGTATTGAAAACTTTTTGAAAATTATCTGCAAATCGCTTTAGTTCGTTTTTTAACTTAGGCTGAATTTCGAACTTCCCGACATTTCTATGAAAATTCTGAAAATCTGTCAAATAATGAGAACACAGAGACTTACAGACCTAACTGAAATACAAGTTTACATGAAAGCAAAACACTGAATTATCATCCATTGAAATAAGAAAACTTTAAGAGCTGCAAACTCTATGAAATGTCTTTCACTACTTAATAGTTTCATCTGAAATTTTTAATGACTACTAATTTAACGTTTCCCTACATTAAGCCACCAGATACACGACTCAAGTTGTATGCATTCATTCATCATAACTCGTTCTCACATCTAACTGGCTTCCAATTGACGACAAGAGTGGATCTTTTCTCAGTCAACTCAACGTCGTTGCATTTCGCAAACTTACAACTTCATTCAGTGCACGACACAAAAAGTAAGATGAAAACTGGAAAACTACCAAGTTGCCAGATAGAAGTGGAAAAGCAAGAAGCTACCTGGATTGTGAGTGAATAAAACAAGTTCTGCTCAAACTTTCATACTGTGCAAAACTAAAAAAGAAAGTTCGTTGTTTCTTCTGCTTCCGCATCATAATTTCACGGTAAAGTCTGTTGTGGCATTTTCAAAGATGGATTAACAGATTGCCAGTCTTCTCGTCTGCCAACGTAATGAGAATCTAATACATTTTGCAAGTCGAACGGGAACCGAGCAATTGACCTGAACCACTTGATGGCGCGATGAAACAAGATACGAACAAAATGTGTTGGGGGAAATTAGCTGACCACTGTTCTATTAAATTTTAATTTAGGACCTAATTGCTTTCTTCGCATTTTCATCTAGGCCTAATTATTCCATTAGAATCGCCTTGAAGCTGCTAATGGGAGGAGGCTGAGAGTGAAGTATGTTGTGGAGCTGATGTAATCAGAGAAATATTTCAGGATTTGTAGGAAAATTGACTAATTTTGTTTCGAGAATCAGATGAACTCGAACAATTTAAATATTTTAATATTAATATCAAAACTTGGTTAGCGCTGCTGAGGTTTTAAATGTGTTTCGGTAAGCAAACTTATACCATTGCTCTTTTAAACAAGAAACTTTAAACCAGTATTTCCACGTCCTTCTTAGTCGCTTTACTAATAGATAAATGACCAGCAGCTGGCAGTAAGACACTCAGCTCGTCTCAATAATGAATCGATAGCAAAACGTTTTCGCTCAATGATCCGCTTACAGGCTATTCTGACTTTCTTAAACGATAAAATTGGATCATCTTCGGTGATTAGCTAATTACTTAGGAAGTAAGCGAAGAATTTTAAGTAGATTAACATAAACTGAATTTTAAGGGAAAACATTTTTCCGACGACAATGGCTAATGACCAATGAATATCAAGAACATCTGCTTCGTTTTGAAAATTGTGAAAAACGATTGTGTCTAAGAGAACGATTTGATTCAACTGTGAATCTTTTGAGCTGACAAATGAGTTGATCGTAAAATACAGAATTTTTTGAGAAGGAGAATGAAAATGTTTTCGTATTTCAAGAAAATATCAATCGATTGAAGCAGTAAAAACTTTATTATAAGATTTAATATGAATCATTAAATTATATTTGTTTGATTTTTCATTTAAGTTCAAGCTAGTTACGAAAAAGTCGAGCCTTCTATAAATTTTCAATTTATTCTACTACTTCTTTGATTCTGAATCCCAGCCATAGGAAATTTTTACACATTGGAAATGCGAATGTGGACACGAATAACAATAGTAGAATATAGAAGAGATTGTGCAAAAATGCTGTACATTATATATTGAATAAACGAATTGATGAAATTCAATGTACTGTATGTCTTAATATTTGTACATCTGACTGAAGCTGGTCAAATATACTCAAATAATGATCAATTCTTTTCAGCGCCCAGTGTGCGTTTCAGAACAGATTCTACAAAGTTAAATTAAATCCAAACTGTAAAATCACAGAAACCATGAAACTTCACTTGTTTGCCACAGCAGACATAAATTGAATGTACTTACCAACAGCAGCTTTTCTCCATGGACCCTCTACGTAGCCTTATTTCAAGATTACTATTGAATAAAATTACCAGAGCAGGTACATTCAAAGAAAAAAATATTCATAAAGATTTTATTTTTCAAGTTATATCCAATTAGGAAGGAAAAGTAATAGGATGAAAAAGGTTTTTTTTTTTCATCCGCGAGTAAAACGCTCAGTAACTAGACCTGTATATAAACGTAGATTAAATTAATTCAAAATGAATTATGATGAATGTTTCTTTGGAGTTTATATTAGCTTCATGTTGCGACTGTATCACGGTTATTGAAAATATCGAACCAAAGATAATATGATATCCCAAACGAGGCACAAAAAATCAAACGGTATTAAGGAAAATAAACAGAAAAACTCTAGCGCACCTGAACCGCTAGAAACACTTATGTTCGAAGAACAGTAGAAGAATCGTGCAGATTTTGAGTGCATATTCTATCGCACGAGTTGCTTATTACAGCCAAACTGTTTCAAACGCCACGTTTTACTTTGGTCTTATAGCTCATATGGTGGAAAGGCTTCAGATACTACCACCGACATGAATTTCAAAGTTTATGAGAGCGAAACGCTTGTTAATTGTATTCGATATCAGTTGCTTATTTCACAAAAATTTTCAAAGCAGCATCTCATACAACATCAATGAAAAAAATGCTCAGTGCCTGCAGCACTGTAACTGAAGTTGGTGTTCGGGGTTGCGATCCGAAAAATTTGCAGAACTTTGGGAATTGAAACATTGGTTATTTATTTTCATTGTAAATGTTTCCGGTATGAATACTAACTGTAAGCATTTATTGATACAAAAATAGCACTACCAATTCGCGCTAACAGCCTTTTGTCAGTATTTTTTCTACACGTTGAAATAAACCTACCCTGCGAATTTCGTCTCGATCCGATGACTGCATTCGAAGTTATAGGAGTATAAAGAAATTTAGGGTGACCAGCCGCGAAATTTTCCAAATAATCGAAAACTACATATTTGCAGTTTATTGTCACTACAACATCATCACCGTTCGAAAATCTTACGATAAAATCGCTTAATAAAGATATTAAAAATAAACACAAAACCAACAATAGCTGGCAACACTATCGTGGCTTTTCAACCAAATGCGGCCTGAATAATGCCTATAATAGGTTTCATTAATTGTATAAAACTCGTAATGATTTCATGACTGCACTGGAAGTTATAGTGCAAAAAGCTTTATTTTCCTGAGCGAATTTTCAAAATCGAAGACACAAAAATTATCATAGCTAGCAGCACCAATAGAATTTTTCAACGAAATTTCTACCAAACACGGCTTAGAGCAAGGTTCAGCTACTGTGTCAATTTCATGAAAATCTGGCTACTGAATCAGAATTCATAGGGCAAAAAGCAATTTTTTTTCTTTGAAATTTTTCAACCTGGCACCACTGGCACAGAGTTGCTCACAATTCAAAATCGCTTTTATCAGACCTGGTCCTGCATAAGTCCAATGTATTCTGTCAATTTCAACTGCATCTGATTATTGGTTCGTGAGTTCCCGTGAACATGAGTTTTTGATGCTGAAAATATAGGTAAATTGGGAAAGGGTTGCCGTTTTTGTCCGACATGAAATTTCCAAAGTTTTGCTTTGAGTGTGTAGATAAAGCATAAAATTTGTATACAAGATAGTAAAAAAGCGGACTTTTTTAAGGAGATTCGATGGTTGGAATGTTTTCACTTCCAGTGCCTGCTGTAGCTACAGGCTTGCCAACACCTTGTTAGAAAACTATGCAAGTGTGCAACTTAATAGCATTAATATGTATTTTAAGTTTCATAATTATCTGATAATCTAGTAAAAAGTTATCGTAATTCAAAATGGTTCAAATTTTCCCAATCTCGTTTTATGTGCCTAGCGCACACATAGGGTTAAAAATTTCAAAAACAGTATCATATTTACATTCAAAACACGTTCAGAATTTATTTTATATACTTTATTTTTGCAAAAGTTATTTTTTGACAGAATAATAGGTATATTTTAAATATCACTAAAATGCCCACCGGCGCCAAAGGGTTAAAGATTATTAACTTTTTGTGATACCTAGCACTATTCTGCATATACACCAATGTATCCTGAAAATTTCAGTTCAATCGGATGGCGCGACCCTGAGATTTTTTCACTGAAATTTTTTGAAGATATATATATACATATATATATATATATATATATATATATATATATATATATATATATATATATATATATACATATATATATATATATATATATATATATATATATATGTATATATATATATATATAAATATATATATATATATAGAAATGTGAATTTTTGGCCAAAGTGATTAGTGATTTTAATACTAATGTTCTTCTTCGAACATTAGTAAAAATGGTTGCAAGTTTGATTGCTTATTGATTTACCATAGGCTACGATGATATTTTATGTGATATTTAGGATAAATGATATCAACATTTATGACTTAAATATTTTCTTACACGCACATTTAAAAACGCGTAATGCAGAAATAATAGTATGATAAACACAAAAGTTTTAGACCCTACAAGTTGATTTATATGCAAAATAAGCTCCCAGAAAACATTATACCAGAATATGGAATTAGAAAAAAGCCATTCAGCGAAAAATTCATGAGTGTAATGAACTAATTAAAATGTTAATAGCTGACATACAGTTTTTCTGTTTATTGCAATAAAAGACGGACTGAAATTACTTACCACTCATTCTTTAATGATTGATTGTAGGCAAAATTATCAAGCTCTAATTTTTAGCAAATACAAGTAAAATAAAAATTTCTATGCCATACATATTTGCAACGAAATATTATTTTAGAACACCTATATTTGATCAAAACTACTTACCTAACTTTGAGCTAATCAGCAATTTAATGCTTTCAGGGTGGAAATAGTGGGTGGTGCTGGACCACATCATGGTTTTCATAGTTTATATCGAACAGTCCCAGCTCTATTACTCAGTGTTTCGACCATAAGCTTTACAAGCTACTAATTGAAATTGGCTCTAATACGATTAATGTCAACTAATGGACTTTTGCTCGAGTGGTCTGAGAATACTGCTTTTGTTTATGAATTTCAACATGCATTGAGATTCATCAATTTGATATTATACTACCAAATTTTTAATATGTATGCAATTACTATGCTGTGGGAACACATAACACAACCCACAATCACATATCCACACAACACTATAACATTACACCAAAATTCATTTATATAGTAGGCTAAGAAAAATGTAAATAAGAATATTGAAAAAAAGAAATCAAAAATATATTTTGTAAAAAGCTGTCAAATTGTGTTTTTCTTGATAGTCTTAAAATTAAATTTTCAGTGGAAGTATTTGTTTCCAAAATAGAATTTACTTCTAAAATGCTATTATGAGACACGGTGATTATTGCTATTATTTATTTACTTATTGTTTATTTACATTGTCCTTATACAATGCAAAGGGAGGGGGGAACTTTTCGGAGCACACTTTTCCACTTATCCTGGAGTGTGGTAGATAAGTTTGTTTGCATGTTTTTTTTATGGGCCTCTTAAACATAGAAAAATAAACTCACAAACATTCCAAGTCGTCAACTAAATCGGATAATATCAACATGCCGTTGAGAAAGTGGATACTGTTAATTAAAAATGTTTAGTTCAATATATCTCAAAAACGGTTATGGTTACAAGAAAAAAATGCCAGATGTTTTTTGTTGCAAATTTTTTAAGCTACAAATTTGTTATACATTGTTTTTCAGTAAACGTGACCGTTAGGTTAGGTTAGGTTAGTAAAAAGGGCTGCTGGAAACGCGGCTTGCATTAGGCCACCAGTTTGGGCTCATTAGCCACCTTCCGCTGGCTTTTTAGAGCTGCCAAGTGACCGCTTCGCCAAACTGGATCAGCTGACTTAGCCTGACGGTACTGGCCCCCTCTGCTAAGCCTTGAAAGGGGTAAGAACCCAAAATCTTGAGGCGTTTATTATTTGGGGCCGGACAATCACAGAGAGTATGCTCGATGGTGTCCTCTTCCATCTCGCATCTCTTGCATAAATTGCTGGATGTCAGTCCCATTCTATTCGCAGTGCCCTGTGAGCAAGCCGACCGTGGCTCTCAAGCAGTTTTTGCTAAGCTTGAGCAGTTTCCTGCTTTTGCTTGGATCAGGTTATGGCCATAATGTCCTGGCCACTCTGCAGTCCATCCTGTTTTCCCATTCGGACTTTAGTTTGGCCCATATGGCGGCATCCAGTTTGCTTGTGGCGTCAGCGATTGACCGTGGTACAGTGATGCAGGGGATGTTGCTAGCCCCTGAAGCTTTCCTCGCCAATTCATCGGCTTTTCGTAGCCTATGACCCCACTATGCCTTGGCACCCACATAATCCGGAAAGGAATATGCCTTGCCTTTTCATTGAGAGCCACTCTGCAAGCGTTAACAGTTTTTTGAATAACATCTGTAAGACGCAAGAGTGAGAATGGCTGCTCTACTGTCGACGGAAATCGTCATTGATCTGGTTGATATTCCGCTAATGGACTCAACTGCCATGCGTATAGCATGTAATTCAGACTGAAAGACGGTAGCATGGTCCGACAGTCTACACCACAGGTTTAGGCTCAAATCCGTAGAAAACACGCCCAAGCCAACTCCTGTGTCCGTCTTTGACCCGTGCGTATAAATCCAGACGCCCCCATCGGTGGTAGCTTCCTTTTTCTTTCAGTCTGTTCTTATGGGTATCTTGACCTGGAAATTCCTGCCAAGATGTATTATTTTACTCATGTGGTCAGTGTCTTCTGCAACGAGCCCAAATCTTTTGCGGCATTCTGTAAGAATACCGCTGTGGCCCCACTTATCTGAATCGTTCCACATGCCGGAACTTTTAGCGCGTATCGCCGCTAAGATTGCGCTTCTAAAGATGAATCGATCTAGGGGCATGAGTCCCAAAATCATTTCCAACCCAGCCGTTGGGGCGGTTCTTAAAGCGCCCATAATACATATGCAAACTAATCTTTGCTGTCTAGTTAGCTTCTTGATATTAGTTTTACTCTCCACTGCCTTCCACCACACAATCGCTCCATACACCAAAATCGGCCTCACCACACATGTGAATATGTAATTGGCCGCCCTAGGTTTAAGACCCCAGGTATTGGAGTAGGCAGATCGGAACGCAAAAGTGCTGCGCAAGCCTACTAATTCTGTGCTTCACGTAGGCCTCCGTTGAGGTTAGGCGTGGCAATAGCCGGTATCCCGTGTCTCCTTGTGAAGAGTACAAGTTCGGTATTTGCCGGGTTTACCCTAAGACCAACTTTTCTGGCCCAGATTTGGATATGGTCCAACGCCGATTGCATAAGGTCCGACAAAGTTTGTGGGAACGCATCTCTCACAAGTACCACAATGCCATCGGCATATGCCACCACCTCAAAGCCACTGGCCTTTAAATTCTCCAGTATTTCGTTGACTGCCGGATCCCAAAAAGGGGAGACATAATCCCTCCTTGTGGTGTTCCGGTTCCGACTATTCTTTCCGCTTTGGCCTCCAAAAAGGTAGCCTCAATCTGCCTGCTCTTGAGCAAGTCCGATGCCCAGGTCGCCAAAGTTTTATCCACTCCATATTGAACCAAGGCATCGATGATACTCGCGACAGTGACATTATTGAAGGCCCCTCAATGTCTAAGAAGGCTACCAACGTGAATTCTTTTTTCCGTCAGATTTTTCTATTGAAACGTGACCGTTACTGCGATATAAAAAGTATAAAAAATAACGCAGCACTCGGATCGATCGGGACTTTTGACACTTTGCTCAGCACGCCAGTACCAACGTTCACACCAAAATTCAGCTTTCTCCTAATTTTTCCAAAGCACCATGATAAATTTGCCTGGACTATTATGTTTTTTTCAGAATCCAAGATGGTTCAAATCTGAATACGAATAATTTTAGAAACAGTTTTATTACTATGCATGTACATAATATTTTGATAATTTGAATTTGTTTCGCTAATCTTTGATACTATGGAGTGGTTATTGAATTGACATGTTTTCAGAAGTTTTAATTTTTTTCATTACACAATTGTATTATAAATAAGCCCCTAATAGATGAAAAAATAGAAAAACTCGAAATCGGAAAAGAAGAGAGCGTAACTAAGGTCAATTACTAACTGTCAACTTAAATGTGCTCGTAAAAAATATCGTCCAACCATAAAAACTCAAGATAAGACATTTCCATCCTTCTTTTCAATTCATATCACCAACTGATGATGAGTACGTCTCTTCAATTTTCATTCAAACAGTTTTAACGAACTTCTAACTACTCCAACTTAAATCAACAGCCTTTTCGTACTGTCCTTGAGAAACTTACGGAAGTCCTGCAAACAAATAAGGTTCCCTTGCATTCACTCACTGGGATCACAAATACAAGTCCATTTTTTCTTGATTTGAATTCGCCGCAAAAATACCCCAGCACCTGAAAATGTGGGGAAAAGATTTAGAAACTTATCCATCCTTATTATACGGAAGCTTTCACTCTGTAAACATTCTCGATTTATCACTGTATTTGCTGTCGACGTGAGTGTATAGATTTCATCCCATACGGACAGTTATCAGTCTCGTACGAACGTCGGTAGTAGATGAAACGTATAGCTAACGGTATTTTTTAGAAATCACAAAAAAGACAACTTAATTGCAAAATAAATTGTTGAACGTTTGAAACAAATCATCAATATTGCACAAGAAAAAAATTTAGAAGTGATTTAGCTGAACTAGTTATAACAGTTTTCCGGATTGTAAATAAATTGAATCAAGTTGCGTGAAAACAGATTCATCAATATATTTCTAGTGTAACGGATATTAGTGCAAATTTTTATCGTATCTAAATCTTCCTTGCGTCTAACGGTTTCCGTGTAAGTTTTCCGTTCCGATCTAGTTTGTGATATGTAAATGAATCTAGATAGTTTTTTTTAAGAAAATTGGTGAAAATTAAAATAAGTCATTTTCCATAATAATGCCGCGCTTTGTGAAAAATATCCATGTTGGTGCAAAGTGCTGGTGAAATTCGTTTCGCAATATTTTCTCCTCATACTTCAGTTCAACCTTCCATTGAAGAAGTGATTAATTAGTGATCTTGTGTTGAATCCGGTTCGATTCAAAAATGTAAGTTCGCGCAGGCACGAATTGGTGAAAAATTCAGCTCGTTGCTGTAGCAACAGGTAGCTCAGAGTTACAACAGCTGTTGCGCTTTGTATTACTGTAAGGCGCAGGCTCCAATATCCGGGTACCTGTACTCTTTTGACCGTTGCTGAGTTGTACGCTTTATTTGCGTACAAAAATTGCTTTGTATGACAGTTGCAGGTAGTAGTAGAAGTGGCAGCTGCCATTTTATCTCTTCCAATGAATACAAAAAAAAAAACGATAAATTCACCGACGTAATAGATGAGGTGTAGACACCTGTTGGATATATGACAGGGACTTGTTGAATCTGGGCTTCATTTATGTTTTGTCTGGCTGATTTTTTAGACGGATTCGAGCGATTTTCAGTTCAGTTGGTTCTCTCATTTCATCAACTTAATTTCGTTTGCGATTTTCTCGATCGGTTCGGTAGTTTCTTATCGTAGAGTATTTCAGAAGTTTTAAGTGTAATTTGGTGCTTTTAGAAAATTTGCATTTTGTGTTTTTTAATACGGGTTTTGATTCGATGTGAAAGCTGGCGCCTTATTTCGGATAATGATAAAGGGGTAATTTTTTTGTGTTTGAAGTATATTGCTTTGATTGTCAAGTAAAGTGCTTTTTTTATTTATGCCGCATTATTTTCGACAGTTGTTTTATCTATAAATAAACGAGAATTATTAAAAACCGTGCTGACGACATGCTTTTATTATAATTTTTATTGGGTATGCACTTGGTTTTTAAGAACTTTACGCTTCAATCCTAAAATATAGTTTTATGCCATATATTTTTTCAAAACTCAAATATTTTAGCATATAATTTTTTCTAACGTGTCGTTTGCTTTATTTATCGAAACCCAATTGGCCACTCTTCCAAACAGAAAAGTAGTAAAATTATGCTTAATAATAAGTGAATGGTGTTTAATGTGTATGTGTCTATAGTTCAATTGTAATATTAAAATATTACATGGCTTCGGTGGATAAGCCAATATAAAGAATGAATCAAATAAGTGCAATATCCATGAAATCCTAAGCGTTAAATCTCAGTGTCCCTTCTAATTGAGATATCGAGAGTCCTTTGGCTATTTTCACATAAATATCATAGCTCTTCTACAATTTTTTGAAGACATAAAAAATGGGGATCAATTCGCTTACATCCTAGAAATGTGTGAATAGAAAATAAAATATTCAAATATAATCGTGTATGTATCGATGTGTATATGTGTGCGTGAAACAAAGTGAAACGAAACACTTTAATGGATAACAGCCTTATTGGCGTCGCAGTATTAGCATTATTATTATCATCATCGTCATCATCACCATCAGTTTCAACATATCTACGCTATTCTACTGAGGAATATGTGGATTACTTTGTATCGATTTCGGCAACAATGTTATGAGTGCAGGTGACGGTTATCTAGTCTTTCGACGACTACCACCACAAATTGTAAAGGTAAATGAATTGTATTTGGCCATGGAGTGTAAAAGTGAATTTCAGCTTTTTTTTTCGGATATCACTTGTAGCGAAGGATCGAAGGTTGAATGGGGGATGGGATTCGTGGAAATTGATATGGAGTAATCAATTGCTTAGATATTCAAGTATAGACATAAGATATGGAAATATTATTGCTATGTTCAGTTGTCTTCATATAACGATTTCGATCAATAAAGTTGCGTATGCGGTATTTTCAAATTCTCCAAAGAATTAAGTTGGATGTGTTACCACGTGATTTCTAATGAGAAAAATGAAGTTGTAAATAAAGTTCTATTAATTTATTTAAAGGTACATGAATATTTAATTCGACGGCCGTATGCTGAATTTTCAGATTATTAGAACAGAAATGTAAAAGCTTCTTTAAATTTAAGTAATTTGAAGCATGTCGTGTCTAAATGTGTTGATCACATTTGAATTTTCACTGTGCTGAAAAAAATTAAGCATGAAATCTGTTTGGCGCCCAGTGTGGGCTCTCATGTAGCTTAGAAACTGGCCATAGTTATTTGAATGAAATCTGAAAATAACCATGAAGTAATATCATAAACTGTCTTTGCATGTATCCACGATCAGAACGAAGGTGGCAGGTGCTAAACTAGACCATATTGGCGTTATATATGTTGTAACGCAAACCAAACACGTAATGTATTTGGAAAATATGTAGTTGGCTATTAAATGTCAATGTGTCTTCGAATGTGTTATTTAGAAGTGTTTTTCAGGCAGTTCATTTTTATGAAACTTGTCATACCATCTTTATTATGATTTAAACTGAAATATTGTGGAAGGAACGAAAAATTTGTTTTCTGAAATAATACAAACTTTTATTTTCGCCAGAATATATTTTATTGGATTGGGTGCTAGTCGAATGTTTCAAAAAGTACAAAAGCTCTATTTCGAATCTACTTTTCAACTGCGTCTATTCTCAGATCATGGTAGAGTTTCTTACACATCTCGGAATTTGAAAAATCATTTGTAGTGGAATATTTTGACAGACTTCGAGCTTTTTTGAATTAGTTTTGTTCTTGGTGCAAAGGCTACGCTTCCACAGAGTAGCTGTGGCTTAATCATTTGCTATAAAAAATAACTTGATTTGTTGAATTTAGGTTTTTAAAACGAATGAGTAGGTTGAGGGAATTTATGGTGTTCCTAATAGTTGCACTTCTATGTGCAATATGCGGTGTTCATTGGAGTTTATCGTCGAAAGTAAAACATAAGTATTTGGCAGTCCTTTGTCATTCTATCGGTTCTCCCTCTACCCTTAACATGCATGGTACCTGTCTACATTTTGTTCTAATAGAGAGCACCTGTGTTTTATAGGTGTTGATTTTTATTTTCGACTCCTTGAAAAATTCTAGCAGGGAATTTATGAAACGTCGATGATTTCACCTGATAGTCAGTACCTGTTTTCAGGAATTAAAGATGCCAGTGTCATCAGCGAATAAGGATATGTTCTCTCTATTGAAGTAGAAGATGTGTACAAAATTGGCGAGAGGTGAACCTTTGGGAACACCTGCTTGGATGTGGTGTTTTGAAGAAAGGTGATATTTTATTTTTACTCGAAAGGCTCTTCTTTGTAGAAAGGAGCCAATAAGTTGGTGGTGTAATTTGGGAAAACGAAGATCAGCTCGTCGTGCCATACTTCAAGTCAGCTCTAGACTTGTATGTTGGACTACTTGAGTTAGTATAATTTAGTAGAATGTTGGCGCTTAAAACCGAAAGTTTCTCAGGTGGAACGTAATTAAACTATCTCTTTGACACTATCATGGTATTCTCGGAACTAGTAATCTTTGATGGAGATGCATAAGTAAGGGTAGGACGGATGATGGTCCGATAGCTAATGGCTTTTGCTTTGGTGGTAGCGCCCATTTTCTTTTTTTAACAAACATTAGTTACAAACAAAACAGCAATTTTCTTGTTGCAAATAGTTTAGAATCCCTGATACTTGGACAAAGATACACAAAGTTTACTGTTGTTTTGGTTGATGCACCATTTGTCAAAGTGAAGACTAAGTTATGCCAATTAGTATCCCAAATTCTTCGCTTTTTTGAGCGGGTCTTAGTTTGACGAGTATAAGAACGTGTCATCAGTATTTTGGATAATTTGAACTCGAGGTTGGCCTACTGGAATGGGAAAGTCAGCAGTAAATATACTGCAAAGAATCGGGGCAGTAGTTATAGTACTCCTGATGTTACAGGTGCTCTGGGGGAATATGCTCCTATAACGCTAACATAATATTATCTGTTGATGAAAGAGCTTACTGCGATTTGTATAAAACCTTTTGGGAACCTGAACTTGATTTTCTTGAGCAGAATACACAGCACCGTTGGAGTGTTTGCTCAATGAAATGTGACGCAATTTGATCGTGCAAGTACGCGATGGCATGTCGTGCCGGATTTGCTGGCTTAATATTAAAAAGTATTTTCTTTTCTCCTTTTTTTAAAACAAATAAACAAGAATTAGTAACAATAACAAGGGAGCATTCTTGACTTGGGTTTGATTATTTAGAAGCCAAGGCAAAACAATGGAAAGACTGGGCTAAAGAATAATTCAAAGTGAGTAAAAAAAGAGAAGCAAATGTTGAAAAATTGAATTTGAAGTTCCATCAGAGCCTGACGTCCAATTATTATTATTAATAGTCCAAAATCAAAGAATATAAGGGATTTTTTTCGAGTTTTTAGCAATGATTGGCAGAAGGTTCTATGCTGGAAGTTCTACGGAAGTTGTCCGTTGCCTTTAATTTTCTTGCTGGCTTGTTTTTTTTTTTATCAATATAGCCATCTATAAGTGATAACGTATACGTTATGGTATCCTTTGAAGTCTATTGAATTCCAAAATTTTTTTACTTCTTTTAATAAAATATAGCTATGCAATATTTATCTAAAGAACAAAGTGTACCTCCTACTAAAAAGTGCTTCAGCTTTAAAACAATTCACTCATTGTAAAGCTTGGATGCAACACATGTAAAGATTGGGTGCAGAAAATGAACATTCAATATTTTCATACAAGTTAAATTTTCAGTGCTAAGTAGGGAAATATGTCGAAAACATCTTAAGCATTTAACTTTAACTTCTGCTGTTGATTAGCAACATGATTTGAAAAATCTATTTCTCTTAGTTATTTATTCCATGCTGCAAAAAACGATGCTACTTACTACTTAAAGCTTATGATGTTTTATTAAAATAACTAGCAGGTACTAGCAATACCCTTGATGAAAGAAAAATATTGCTAGAAAAGATTGCCCAGATATTGCATTTTTTGATGATTTCTTTCCAATTTGAATACATCGTATACCCACACACTTCAAATTCACATAAATGCGAAGGAACTAATTCATTCTGAGGATGTTTTTGTGTGGCGCCCAGTGTGGGCAGTTTCTGGATAAAAGAAATCAGTGTTTGAAATCTGAATTTTTGAATCCAAAATCAATAAATATCAGTGTTTAGTGTCCCAATTCATCACTAAGGTGGGTTTCATAAAACACAGAGAACTAGTCAAGAGTAAATTATGCAACACAATCCTGAACTCATCTTCAAAGGGTGTCAAAGACACTTCGATCAACAAGCTTGTTTGATCTCGCATATGTATTGCTTACATATGTTGGGAAAAATGCAAAACCACCGGTCAGTTTTAAACTGGAGCAAACAATTCAGTACACGATAAAAAAGTACCAAGCATGTTGTTGAAGTCCTCAACGTTTGTATGCCATTCCGCGAAGGTGAATCGGAATTATACGCGACAAAATACGACTGAGATGAAAAAAACGTGACAAAGGCTAAATGTCATGTTCACAGATTGTTCGCTACACCTGTGAAACCAACATTTGCCGACAGGTGCGACCAGCGTGGTTGGGAATTGTTTTGCTTCTTCCAAAGAGCCAAATAAAGCCATGTACACATCGTTTTACTTATTAAAGTCATTGGCGGTGTTCCGAGCAGGAATAATTTGTTGGTGACATCGGCAGAAAACAGCTCGAGAGCCAGTAAGTAGCATTTCACTCAGCAAACAGTTTAGAAAGTTTGCTCCAGAACGAGACGAGGAGCGAACAGAGCGGCAAGAAGCAGCATGCAAATTAAAGGGTTTGTTAATGATTTACTTTGTTAGCTCAGCCAGTCGTAAGCATAACTTAAGTATAGCTACGTTACTGTATGTGTACCGATGTTCGTCACAGCCCAACATCTGGTTTTGATTCAACCGGGGGGCCTCAGTGTGTTTAACTTTTAATTTATGCGATTTAAGAAAATATTATATTTCAGTGGGGTTTAGAAGTAAAAGCTCCATCACCATTAAAAGAATAACGCTAATTATAAATTTCTCGAGCCAGTGAGTAAAAAGTTACAGCTCATCACGATATAATATTTTCAAGCTTTGATGATCTGAAATTACTAAAATCATGATTTCGACCGAGGGATGTGCTGATTAAATTGAAATTAGTGTACTTGAGTGGGTTAGACTGATACTAATAATAAGCTTATAACAAGAACGAATAAGCAATTTAACATGGTACATATGGTGAAAATACTTTGGAAAGCATATGTGTATTACATCTTTCTCTGATTAAATCAAGGCAAATTCGATGCCAGCAGATGTTTTCCCATTTAATTTGCCATTTGAACTGTATTTGCATACTAATTAATCATCATCAGGCATAGGCACATCATTACCTTAAGTCTATAGGCAAGTTATCTTTGATGTTAATCAGCCACGGATTTTGTACAGATTACATTCACTTAATCTTGCTTCGATTGGAATTCGATTAGTTTTGAAATCTGACCGAATGTAAATAGATACTCTCAGAGAGTGAGGTGATCTGAAGTGATTTGAAGGGTTTGAAGTGTATTTTTGAGTAGAGGAAATCTACAAGTGGAGAGCACTTGACATAAGTACACTATGCCAAATCAATAGAGTGATGATTGATGAATTTCATGAGATTTCTATCAGATAATGAGGGGCTAATAGAGCACTTGGTCAATGTGGAGATCTGGTTCCAAATGTAAGAAACTTCAAATAAAGTGGAAATATGCAACGTAATTTTTTTTGGACTGTTTTTGAATTATATCACAAGGATTCTTTTAATTATATATAAAACATTAAGAAGAAAATAGACTACGAGTGACATTTGAAGAGTATAGACTGACGTACCAGGGAATTGTGAATATTTTTCTGAGAACAATATTTTGGTTTGACTGGGGTTTTTTCTTGCTTGTTTTGGTAGTTTGTCCAAAAAATACGCAACCGTCTCACCACCTGTTTATGGAGAAGCGCCCTATTAGAGTTACTTAGCTGTGACATTTTGAGAGAAAAACAGAGGGCGTAGTTTGTTGTCAGATGCAAGTGCTAGGTATTTGGCAGTCTCTTGCAAATCTATGGATTAATTGTCCATTGATACTGAGAGTGGTGTTTGACGTCTTTTGCGAGCTAGGAAAATCGCTTGTGTTTTACCTGTGTTGTTTGATTTTCCGTTTCTTAAAACATTCCATAAGGGAATCAATGGAGCGTTGAAGATTTGAGGTAATGGCTGCAGCTTGTCTGGACGTTTGAAAAATACACAGTTCAACTCTCATAAGGAATATATGAATCCTGTCTGCTCCGGGGATATAAGTTGCATACAATTTGTACAAGAAAGAGCCCTCGAGAAACTACTGCTGCTACAGGTTTTTTGGAGGCGAGGAATCTATCAATTCTACTTTTAAGGAATGATGCAATGAGCTGGATGAATGACATTGGTAGGCAAAGATCATCTAGTTTGACAATAAGTTCAGCATGCACAGATTTTCGAATGCCTTTGTGACACCAAACATGACGAATCCTTTTGATAACCCTTTAATTGAGACCTGATTTTATATGCTCGAGCTCTGTAGAATGGTTTTAGTTAAAGCCAAAGTGCTCGGCTGGCAGAGAATTATTTACTTGTAAATTCTCGTTTAGATGAGAGAGAAACACGAGCTATGTGAGTTTAGCGATAGAGAAGAGAAGATTGATAGGTCGCCAGTTTTGAGGGAAGGCTAAGTTTTTTCCAACCTTAGGGCTAGAGAATCCACTCCCGGGATCCCGAACAATTTTAAATCCCAAAAAACCCGGGATTGGTGGTTTATAATCCTGAGATTTATGGTTTATAATCCCAGGAATATAAACCATCAATCCCGTGATTTTCGGGAATAAAAATTCCCTACTTAGGGCTGACGATGTCTGTGGCCTGTTTTCAACAAGCAGAATATTTGAAACTATCTGCAGCATGTAATCGAACAGGTGGTCAAGACACAGGCTAATTTAAGCATTTGGACCTGGAGATTTTTTGTTGTTTAGACTGTTGAACATACTTTTTACTTCTTAAAAATATGTTGGTGGAATCGGGTCTCTCTTTTGAGCTGTAATATATAGGAGATATTTCACGGCATGCTCGGTGTGTTCTTTTTCTTCCTAATTTTTGTCCAAAGTGAGCTCCAAATCCAAAAGAACACGGATTTTTAATTCAAGTGAATCCCAAAAAGCATTGGCTTATTCTGAGTTACTATATTTTAGGCTAGAAACGTGGATTAGTGGCATGCTAGGTTTGATTATTCTTAAATATTTAGAAATCATTTTTTTCGCATTTCAGGTAATGTAAGGTTTGAACAATTCTCAAAACACCCTCCAGACCACGTAGGCTGCTTTATTTACTTAAGTTGCTAATTTCACAGTAATTTTTTTACAAGTGAATATCATTAAAACATGATCAACATTATCACGTTTAACTCAGCAGGTAATGCTGTGATTATTTGAAATTTAAGTTTAAATATTATCAAACTGTCGGTCTATGAATGCTCTTTAATTGGTGTAACTGATACAGGTAGTTGTCGCTTCAACGGCTTCAAATAATTTTCTTCATATTTTCACTCTATTTTAAACTTTATCTATCAAACCACACGGTTTTTCTGCCCAGATTATTCGACTTTGTGAGATCACTGAGCCAGGATTTTATTGTTGTTTTCAGAATTCAACACTCAACTTCAGAGATACCTACATCTTTAATTTTTCTGTTGCTGCTCACACTATCGCAAATAAATATTTATGCATGCTTTGTTTACTATACTCATTCACTTCCTTCAAAACAGCACAATATCCGTTTGCTCACCATCCTCTCTGAGCTATCACAATTGTACGGAAATTGATCGGAAAATCGTCATCATCATCGAGAAAATTTTCTTTCCGCAACACTACCAACCCGCCAATATTATTCGCAAAGTAACCAAACAGTTTAGTGCTTTCGTTGTTTCCGGTTGATCTTCGCCATCACATTCAGATTGGTTGGTTGCTTTCCATGGTTGCTCTTCGGCTAGTTGAATATGTGGTTGACTGGTCTATCAAATGCAGTAGCTGTGGCTTTTAAGATGCACGAGACGGTGATGATGTTGATGACTTCATGATAAATACGATTTGCATCGACAATATAATTAGATTTCAATCTTCCGGGCAGACCACGATACCGCATCGATATGCTGCTGGTCATATGCCTTCAACTGCACCAAATACTAAACATAGAAAATCGCTTGATACACACTGTTGACGGGAACGTGAAACGGTTTGATAGTAGAAAAAAGTTGAAGTGTTGTCGTTTTAACCCAGTAATGTTGTTATGAAGGTTGTTTTCAGTACAGCAAAGTAGTTGATAAGAAACAAAATATTTCGGTCGATAGTTGAATATCGTAAGAATACCCTAAAAGCGTTTAAATCTTTCAAAGTATTGTGCATTTTTTAAATTAAAATACTTGTCGGAGATATTGTAGTAAAAATTTAGTCATGGAAATAGAAACATAGTAGAATGAATAAGATTTTTTTCAATTAATGAGAAATTATATGACAAATTGTCCACACTGGGCGCATGATTTTCACTCTTCAATTCAAGATGAAATCAGCTATTAATTTAATTTTTGGCTCTGGTTTACTGTTGTTTTACTCAAACTCACCACATTTATCTACTATAAAGCTCCACTTGAGCTCACTTCATGAATAGAATAAAACTCGCCTGACTTTTTGAACAAAACCTGTTGACAATGAATAGACAACCCTTTTCAATATTCATTTCCATAGTACCGTTGCAGCTGCCAAAGACTATAATTCCGCAATATCGATGCATCGGAATCATCTTGACATCCTGAGCACTTCGCAGACTATGAATCTTCAGCTTTCGCACAGACTGGTGCCTGGCATCCGGTCCTTAAAATAGAAATTTTCATATCAGACTATCAACAGTGTGTCTATAGGAAAATTAACGATGCTTGTAAATGTACGTCGAGTTGCATAAGCCTTCGAATCCTTCATCTTCTTCAATATGATGGGTAGGCAGGAAAAGGGAGAAGCACAACAGCATAGCAGGATACACAATCAAAAGTCACTTCGAGATTAAATGAAAGTTCGTATAGGAGCTGTTAATTTTGTTCGCTACAGGTGGTCTTTTAGTTTCTAAGTAAGATTTCAAAGGTTGTATGGGGCTGCAAAACTAGCAAAAATAAATAAAAGCTTAACTCTGTCATTAAACACACTAGAGTGACGATATGTAGTAGCCTGTAGGTTTTTCTTTCGATTGATTGCAAATGTTTTCAAATAATTGCAAAACCAATAACATTTATAGCAAAAAAACAGACGCTTATTTTTCATGCGTTCAGGAACGCTAACTTAGCTAACGATTTTAAGCTAACAGTACGTTTGGTTTAAAAGCGCACAAGTTCAAAAAGCTTACTAAAATTAAAAGCAATAAAATTAAAAATTACTGTTAAAGTTACAATGACAGAGAAATTTAATTTTTTGCGTTCAACCGGTAAAAAAATTCAATAGATTTTGGACACTTTTATTTTTTATTCCCATTATCAAATGATTTTAGTGCGACGCAAACATCTCATAATTCATTATTGAGTTTTTTTCCTCCTTCAGACTTATCATACCTACAATTATATCAGCAAAAGTTTAAAAAACCCACTTGCAATTCTCGTTACTTTCTCTTTTTCCTCACCACCTCCATTCTCATTCTCTTCAATTTTCATAAAATTTCATTTCATCTTCGATTATAGTGAAATTAAACACAAAAATCGAAAATCTTTTATAAGAACCAAACTCAAATCCCCCTGATAGCATTCGGATAATTGTGCCAATAATACCCACTTGAATGGAGAAAAGTAGAATCAAGAGGAAATTCGAGTTTATTGAGAGCGTTCGAAATCACATTACTGCGCGCAACAACAACAACAACGAGATGACGACAAACCCAGCTTCCCGAAAGATTCGTTGCAATCAAGGGACATTCATTCGCCATCACGTTTCACCCGATTTGCAGACAACAGTGTTGTTGGTGAGTGGAAATCCCTCGCTGATATTTCATACACGCAAAGTATTATGAAAAATCCCATTTTCGCGCGTTCAATTCCCTTAAAGGACTGATGTATAGTATTGAATGATAAGAAAATGTTTGAATATTAATCTTTGGATATTTCGGATGATGAACTATTTGCTTTTGATTAAAACACGGAAGAAACAATGGCGTGATAACCAATTAAAATCTATTTCCTCCGGAGAATTTCAGCTGAAGCAGTAGATGTTTGGGATTTGGTTGAAAATGGCAGCTTAAGCATCGGATTGAATACTTATTTACAATTCAATTAAATATTCGTAGCTCATTGAAATGCAGATGGGTATTGGTGATGGAACTCAATGAAACTCAATCGCAAGGATGTTTTGTTTGAATTTCATTTGGATTAGAAACGTCCCTTACTCCAGAAGACGTTCGTTTTCCCACCACAAACCTAAAGGTTGGGACTTTTTTTTTGCCAAGTTGGCAATACATCAATATCCTTGATAAGACAGCCAACAGCATCCCCAATGTTTGCTACTGTTGTTGAAAGGATTTGCAATTTTTTTCGGAAATATAGTGTAGTTTAATATTTGAATCAGGAGCGTGACACTCCGAAAGTGAAAGTCCTTCATTGAGGTTCAGGATACTGTCTTAGTTATCAGATTTACCTTTTTTAAGGACGAATATCGCTTTGTCAACTTTGCCGAGGAATTCGCTCAGGTACATTTTTGTCTTTTCTTGGCCCATAGTTCAAGAATGTCTATCGGTCTCGCTGTCCAGCGATCTTTATTCCTTGTTTTCCAGCAGTGCTGCCAAAGCTGGAGAGTTCATCTTTTCAGCTTAGAACAAATGAGGTATTCTTCCTTGCGTTTTTTAGTTAAGATGTTCAAAGGTATACAAGCTACAAGCAATACCAAGGGCAGTTCTGAGCTGAGCGCTGATAGCCCACACTCTTAGCTTCTTAGTTTTTCAGCAGTAACGTTCACCTCGTTTTGGTGAGGCCACCAAAACTGACTATCAACCTGTTCAGCGAGTCGATTGACGTTAGTTATGCTGTTTTGGCATGTGAGCTTAGTGCACAACTTCCCTCCCAGTTAACCTACAAACTTAATAGTCTAGTCCTCTGTGGAGCTTACTATCATCGATAGTCAGTATCATCCGCAATTTCTGCCTTTGATAGTGCTAATCGTTGGCTACGGTTGGCTATTCAAAGCTTCTCATAGCTTGGTGAAGTTTGAGTTGAATTGAATTGTCCTAAAAGATATTACAATCGCAACGATATCAACGTTACCCACCAAAAAAAAAACATCCGTTTTCCGGTTAACAGGAGAAACAGTCCATGAATAAGGATCACGCTTGAAAAATGACCCCTGTGCTGATAAATTTTTTTTGAGCTTTATCGTCATTATCGAACAGAAGCCATCCGTTGATAAAATAATCCTGCAACATGGCCAACAAATAGCTTAGAACATGCCGCATTACCAGCAAAACGATCACTCTGCCACTGTGGTATAAGACTTCAACTCTAGCTACCACCCTAATCACTGCTGAGATAGCATCTTTTCGGAAGTCATGCTAAGTTTCAGCTGGTCTAAATAATGACAGCGACCAATGGCTCAAGCAAACATTCGAGGAGCTTCCCTGGTGTGCCAAGCATAAAATGTTGACGGTATGCGAACGGATTTTCTAAGGTGCTCTTCTCCTTTATCTATGAGCACCAATCGGGCAACATTGGAAGCACTCACCACCAAAGAGGAATTACATAGCTCCAGCAATAGTAGCGATTGACTCTTCTTAGCAGCTTCTAGTGCTTTGGCCAGCACTTTCTCAGGGCCCGGGGCCTTATTAATCAATCGGTTCCTCCTTCGTGAAAAGAGGAAAGGATCATGCTATCATCCATCCTTGGTGGTTCCGCCAGAAATAGCGAGCCAAAGACGTCGTCTAGGTTTGCTATGTCCCTGTGAACACTAGACTGCATACAGTAGAGTCTGATGCTAGCCGCTTTGTACTCCACACCACACGAGTCGGAGTTGACTTCCTCGCAAAAAGTCTGCCATTTGTTGTCAGACTTTTTGCGTCTGCCATTTGTTGGCAGACAACTCCTTCTATGCTGAGACATACGATATAGAAAGCTCGGCAGTGTACAGTCTATTTCTGGTCTTTTATGCTGTGTGCTTGTATGTTGCATTTCATCGATTTTATCGCTCAACTATTAGGCTTGTTTCCTCTATCGAAAGGGCTTTAGTCGGGCCATTTAAGCAGTGCATGCTCTGCAAATTCACCTTATGGTGCTAGTAGAAACAGCTTCAGCTGCTTCTTTGGTCACCGATGGGTGAAGCTGCTCCTTCCAAGCTCAAATAAAGTTATTACCTTTGTTTAGTTTGGCTTTCTTCGAACCAAACGTTTCACTCACACCATATTCACCATATTTAACAGGCATCTACGCTGAAAGCTTCATTGATCTTGATTGTCATGTATCTTATAGGATCCAAAAATACTTTGTAGCATCCGAGTTCCTCTTCCAAGGTTTACTAATCAAGTTGAGTTGATGCTTATTCGACCAGACAAACTGCTCTAAAATGCTGCAAGCTTCCATAGGCAGTCCTCGTTTTCTTCCATGCTGCCCTTTTTGGCGTCAAACATGTTCGTGTTTTCCTTCAGGCACTTGAGTCAATGCTGTGTTTTGCGCCACTCAAGCCATGTCTTTCGACGTACGGCTTGTATTGGGTTTTTCTAAAGCAGTTTGTCACATGGTGACCGGACTGACTAAATTTCCTACAATTGCCACTACAGTCAGAGTCTTTGCAATAGGTCAGAGTCTTTGCATCGTAGCGGCGTCACAGGTAGCAAAGTAACAATTCTACCCACATTTTTATTAGTAATTATTACCTAATGCAAACTCTACCCGTTGTGGAGATTGCTCCCTTGGGTTTGGAGGGAAAGTAGTGGTCTCCACATCACTAGTTCCTTCCTACCCTCAGATAACGTTGTATAGCTGAATAGCTGCAGACACCTCCGTATCAATTGTGAAGCAATTTGAGTCCATTACCTCGATTTCGACTCTCAGTCCACTATTGTCAAATCCTTTTGACCTTTTCCTTCCTGAACTATTCATTTTTCCTGAGTCTTCTAGCTCTGCCAAAGGATGTCATGGACTAACTTTACTTTTCCCTTATGTTTTAATAAATGTTTTTGGAACCTGTTTGAAAATGTCTTCTCAGTCTTTTTCTCTTTCACCGGGCATAGGAGTATGACTCATGACCGGATTTGGCTGTCCTTTTGTTTTATTGGGATTGAGTAAAACATCTCGAACAACTGCGGATGTTGTTATTCCAGTCAAGAGTGGTGGTTGGGAGAAATTAAAAGCTGTTCAAACTAACCTGAATTTAATTAGTGGTCGTGATTAAATAAATAATTTTTAATTAATAACGTTTATGAGCAAATATTGTCGTTGGATATAAGTCAAGAACGCTAAAATTATTTGTCACAAGTAACGTAAATAAAAATTAATGATCTCTCAATGCAAGTGTTATCTCTCAACAGTGCAAGTGCACTGTGAGCTTATGTCTGATGAGAATCAGTGCATACTTTCGAAACCACTTAGTAGAAATAATTTCAATTATCCCACACAAATAATTCCATTTGATTTTGATATGGGGGTATGTTCGCAAAACGATCCATATTCCCGTTTCAAATATTCTCTGCTTAAGGGAAGGTTCTCTCAGATACGGTCGAAAACAAGACAAAGTTTGAGAATTTTTCGAGGGATAATGAAAAAACATACGAAGTTCTGGTTTTCATTATTTTATTTGTTGATAATTCTCAAATTGTTCAAACATGAAATTCGGTGTGGTGGCTCCAAAATGGCGGCTCTCGTCTGCCTCTTCGGTAACTTCAAGTCTGCAGCCTCTTGTAATAAACTGATATCAGTCATAGTTTAAAGTCATTAAAATTTATGGAAATCTTCATGTCTTATACCTAATGAGAATGAATTGGAACAAAAAATAAATCAAATTATGGGCATTTAAAAAGAAGTGCAACTTTTAACCCGGTTTTTTTTCACTTTGACCTCGCTTAATAATTATGAATTGAAATTTTTCATGCTCATTTTAGGTATAAGGCATATAAAACAGTATATTCTTTTGGGCAGACTTGGAATGAAGTGAATCGGTCCTCCGATTCACTTCAGCAGCTATAATGAAAAATATCGTTTCGAGAAAAACGCGTTTAAAGTTTTTTTTAGTAAGTTTGCCTTGGGATAACTTTCTTGTTTGTTCAGTTATCATGACCAGTACCAATGGTTATAAGGTTTTGGGTTCGCTGATTACGAATCTGAAGTCAAATTAACAAAATACAAAATGGCGGATCCAATACGGTGGATCAAAAAAATTTCCATCTGCCAATTTGGACCAAAATATCTATATGAAGATTTTCGTGGTCGTCGATCGTCAATTAGCTCCATTATACTCACATTAGGATCTAAGTCGGCTATTCCTGTGCCGCATAGGAATCCATCCTCGATTTCAAACCACTCCTGGTTGGCCTGCTCCGGCAGACGTTGCGCGAGGCGGGCGTTTCGAGCAGCGGGCGATATTCGTCGTTAAGGATATGCAATTTTCTGACGCATCGGTTATGTTTCGCATGTGCTGCCACTTAAAGTGTATTCCAACACAAACAAGTATGCGATAGTACAGATCGTAATTAGTTCCGGTACATACTCTAATGCGATAATTATGTTCCAGATCGGAATATCCTTTTGCACACATATTCTACACGTATGTAGCTTTCATTTTTTGTAAAACAAAAAAAAAATCGATTTGCATGAAAAAATCTGAAAGAACCTCCCCTTCAATAAGCTTTAGAACTGATATATGCACGTTTTCTATGCTAATTTATAGACAAGAAGGTAGCCGCGAGCACAAATTAATAACCGTTATAATTTAAATAATTTTTTTGTGGCGTCAATTTTATTTATAAAGTTGTTAAGTTATTTGGTGAAACTTGTGAATTTACCTTTAAAATGGTTCATTTAGTTTTCAACGAAAGAAAGATTTTGATGTACTTTCCCTACTATTCTTTGATTCATTCGAAAGTTTTGGGTTTTTTTCGGAATTCACAAGTATTTTTTGAAACTTCAAAAGCAGATTTTTGGATACGAATGAATACTTATCAGCCTGTAATCATTCAATTCTCCATCTGATACACATACGGAAAGAAGTGGTAGAATTAGAAGTAGCCTATATGTACATATGTATGTATATCGAACAACGTTAATGCATGTTAAAGTAATTTTTTTTCATTAATTTATTATTTCTTATGTAGAAATAAATGAACACAAAACACTCTTTTCCATGTTCGGTCAAACAATGACACTAAAGTTTCGAAATCATCCGGACGAATTCAAACTCATTTTCTATTGTTTATTGCCCTCATAGTTTTATTATCGTTTCGTTTACTACTCTCATAAAAGTATACCCTCTAACGCCATTTACATTCACCACTGCCAGTATGCTCTCCTAAAAACCATCAGCAGTTTATCATTTTCGAATCATAACAAATTATTACTATTAGCTTAAAAATTTTACCACTATATGCATTCTAGCCCCACAAATTTCCCAAGTACTGATGCATCAGCTTTTCGCGGTAATCACAAAATTTTAAAGATTTGTGAAATTTCATTGTTTTGGAACATCAACGCACTTACAAACATATAAAATCGATCGATATTCGCACCACTCGTGTTTGAAAAAAAAATCCTTTCAAGCATGATTACCACCGATAGTTTTCCACAAATAGCAAAGACATTCTAACTGTATTCCTATTCAAAACGAGCTTAATATCCTTAGCTTTTTATATCCCTGCATATGCATATGTAGATATTTGCAATTTTCAAAGCTTGGCAATGGAAAAGGAAAATACATACATATGTATGTATAACGTTGAAATGCGTTAGAACGCTCTTATAATAGGCTTTAAAATCGAAAAACTTGTTCTTTTTTCGAATGAAAAGTAAATTAACAGTATGCACATCATTCAGCTGATGGGTTTCAGGAATATAACTGCACTTGAATAGAAATGAATGAAAGTAGGAGCTTGCGCAGGTAGTTGAGGTCACTGTTTGTTTTAATGGGCTTGTAAGTTGATTATTTGAAGCTATTTTTCTTGTTGTACGACAGGTTCATGCAACGCTAATTAGGTTGGATTATATTGCCGGTTTTATAGTTTGTTTCGCATTCAGTAATGCCAGAAGTAAGTCAATGAGTGGTGAATACAAATGAGTGCATATGGTAATGTGCAGTTTTAGTAGTAATTTTTGTTTGCAAATTCAGAAAGGGGAGGCTATGTACAGTATTGATTTAGGTTCGTTACTTTGCAGGGCTTATATTTATTCCTAAGCTGGTGGAGTATTGTAGGCAGAGCACTGACTCCTAGTATGTGGGGTCCTTGGTTCGATTTCAGGTTCGGACGAGAGATCGTGCACCGAGCTTTGATATTACCTAGCTCTGAATATGTACGTAGATACTTGAGTTAGATCAGGGGTGAAGTGAGTCGTGAAACTAATTTGTGAATAAAGTTTTTTACTAGCTTCAACTCCTAGACCAAACACGAGTTGTCGTGGGATTACTTTAAGATTTATTCTTGCTGCTCAGTTTTCCAGAACTAGCCTCATTTTTTTTGGTTGGAAAGATTGGAAATTAGAAAGCAATGCAAAGTAAAGTTGTGTATAAAGTATTTATGCAAAAAGTAATAAGATAAATTGAATGTAAATTTTACTTCCTTACGTCAATATACACTCAAAAAAATTTTGGTTGAATTTTACCCTTATAATAGTAGGAAACTGGTTTCCTACTATTAAAGATGTAAATTTACAAAAGTGCGTAAAAAGAATATTTTTTTTACGACCAAATCGTGTAATTTTACCCTAAAAAATGATGCAATTTTTTGGCTTTGAATAGCAAACTAGTAAATTTACACTCTTTTTGTTTAAATTTACAGAAAGCTGTGTATTATTTAGCTGATATGACGTAAAAGCAAAAAAATGCACATCGAATGTGTAAAAAAATTTGTGATTCGTTATTTTAAACGAAAAAATGAATATATTTCCTATTATTAAAGTATTAATTATAGACCCACTTTTTAGAGTGTATATATGTATTTTCCGACTACAACTGGCAGTTATAATTTGAAGATATACTGAAAATAATATTGCCAGTCTCATTAATATTCAAAGGCTGTACCAGAAATATTCTTAAAATTTCACGGATTTTTTAATTCAAAAATATCTTTGAAACATTTTTTCATCATCAACAGCGCAACGGCTCAATATGCTGCCGTCTTTAGTATAAGAAAATTGAAGTTGTGACAATGAAGCATTTCTTTTGCTTCACTGTTTGAAGCACTGGTGAATTGCCTGTACTCGCCGGAAAGTTAACAAGTAAATTGTTAGCAAGTAGTTGTCTGTAAATTCAAAAGAAGGAAAAAAAGGTCAGGATGACTGATTCGACAATGACTGTGAATAAGCTACAAAGCGTAAGCCCATTCAGCTCTATAGCGCGTTCCCGAATTGGCTTCAGACCATTCTCTCGACAAAAGAGAAGATTGGCTGGATAAGTGCTTGGTAGGCCCATCTTCTTGGTGAAAATATATATTATGCTCTGAAATGTGGATTTGACAACTTTGATTTTATATCAAACGTAGGGAATAAACTTCAAGAATTTGTAAAAGCTCATACTTTTCATACATACCTCAATGTAGTATCATTAGTTAACCTACAGTTTCAGACATATATATTGGGGTCCCCGATACATAGATGGAGTGCGAAGGACATTTATTTGTATCTCACTGTTATTTGGTTTGATACCCCACTTGTCCAAATAAAGTTTCAACTCGACAAAATAACAATTCTTGGCTCGATGCGAATAAAAGTATGTCACCTGCATATTAGAAGTTTTTAGCTTGAGGCTGGTCTACTGACATTGGGAGGTCAGCGGTAGAGATGAAAGGTGATGTTGGTGATGAAAGCTTGCGGCACTCCTATTGTTACAGGCTTTTTAACTGAATTAGCTCTATTAACGTTGACGTAGAATTGACTGATCGCAAAACGAGTCATATATCCTCTTCAGGAAACCCAAATTTGGTCGGCTTGAACAAGAGACCTTCGTGCCACACAGAGTATATCCTCAAAGAATACGAGCACGAATAGAGGCTGATCCAAAAAGAAAGCAAAGCTGTTTCATGAGCTCGAGCAATTCAGGATATAACTGTATCAGGGGTTGAAATTTTAATGATGGAAGAAGCCCGTAAGTGCTGAGACGCAAATATGATTTCTGACCAGTTAGGAGTACTGGAGTAAGGTGATCAGTAGGAGATCCCAATTGCTGCTCTCACTATCGATCCAAAATACCGTTTGTCCCATATCATGGGTCAAAGGAATAACAAAGATGCCAATGAAAAATAGAGGCGGCCTACTTTACCAAGCAGCTCAGCAGCCAGCAAAAACATACCCAAGGATTGGCATCTTGAGCTGATCTGTCCCATACAAAAGAGAAGAGACACAACGGAATGTAACAATTATAGGAGCATCAAGTTATTGATTACCGCTCATATGATCTTCTTCTGAACAACACGCAGAACAAACAACAGAAAAACAAATCTGATAAACAAGAACCAAAAATATTCAACTTTCTCAGGTTAAAATTTACAGCCGATTATAGCTACGAGGAAGGAATCTATTCAAACTTGTTTTTTTCTTTTTAAAATAACTCTTTTGCTTTCCACCAAGCCGAAGCTCCATCTTCCCAGTTGCTATGTGTATATTTGACCCTTGCCGCTTAAATAACAGTAGAATATACGACCAATAGCCTGACTGCGAGGACACTGATCAAATCATGCCACTTAGTTCGCATAAGTAAGGAAGATTTGGCTCGGAAAGAGATGAATTATTGGAAAGAGATGCTAAAAGAGTTGCAGAAGACGATTTTCACGGAGTTCACGATGCTTACGCCAGGACATGAGAAGCTATCGAACTAGAATGGGATTCTCTGTAGGCCATCGATGATGATGAAAGAAAAAGGTTCTGTTGGGCGAACATTTATGCAAATAGAAGATTTTTTCATTTTGAATAGAATTTTTTTGGCAAATTTTTAACAAATTTTAACTGTTTTCGATACTGTTTTTACTATAATCTTCGATTTATTTGTGATATTAACAGGCTATTAGCTGTTGCTATTGCCGAACATGCATAATGCTATTTGCCGAAAAAGCTCGTTCAACTTCTTCAGCTGTGCTGAATTCTCTTTTTTGAAGACTGCATATTTCTGTTCGGCTTTCATATCTAAAGTCAGCTCATCTACGTCTGATCCCTCTGTGGTTTTGGTCTTTTTTCGCTTTCTGCCCATCAAGCTTTTTAGCATAATTAGCTCTATTAATTTAGTGAGCACTCTCTAAAAACTTTGACTGCCACTGAATATTTTCGTTCACTCACAATCTTGATTGAATCTCCAATATTTTCATGAGAAAATTTGTCGAAATGATTTTTATCGCCTATCCAATGCTGTTTGCTTAATGGCACTGCACCCATATAAGGTGTGCAATAAGGACCAGGACCCGAAGCAGCGATCGGAAGCAATTTTAATTTTACCATTTTGCATTTTTTAATTTTACCATTTTGTAAGTAATAATAATAACTTTAATAACGATTATAATGATCTGATCAAACACTGAACATAAATTCGGCTTTTGTAACAGACTCCAGTCCATACAAAAGCAATTCTTACTTTTCGCATTGAGAGCTATACAACCCTTATGATTTTAATGCCCTTCCTTCTTATGAGTTTCTACTGGGCCACCTAAACAAATTGACACTTGTATCCAGTAGAAAATTGATTTCGGCCTGCTTCACATTTGACGTCATTAGAGGCGTTATCAGAGTTGAATTCCTGAATAGTAAAATGGTGTTAAATAACCTTGTAAGGAGCACCGGTTCCTCTCGTTTACCTAAGGAATATCCACATTCCACTACTTACGCAGCTAATGAGCCGATAAATAAATGCTGCAGGATACTCAATAGCATAAGTAATCTGTATTCTCCAACGGTCCCAAAATTATCCTTCAAATCTTTCCTTTTCCAAGCCATCCGCAACCCCTTATGCTAAGCTTTTTGTCAATGCTTTATTTATTTGTTATTTATTTATTGTTATTGATTTTATTTGTTAATTATTTAATTTATTTAATCTTTCGTTTTATTTTTATGTACTCATATTAATTTTCAATTTTTCTTTGTATTGTTTATGTAACTTGTACTTTGCTTGGTTAATAAATAAAATAAAATAAAATAAAATATCTGACTACCAATGGAGCGTATACAGTTCAATGAAATATGATACTCCTCAGGGGTTTCTATTCAACTACTTGACATTCTGTTCAGCCACTTCACAATGATTGAATTGAAGAAAAAAAAATATTTTCATATGCATTTTCTATTGAACTTCGTTCACGTTACCACCGGAATAACACAACCTGATCCTTATAGTGTCCTCGCACAAACACACATCTCAACCCAATTATCTGAATCCACTCTCGCTACCATGAATCCACAATAAGTCCTAGGCAACGAGACTCGTGCTCCATAATCTGTTTGGTCTGTCCGTCACACTTAGACTTCAGGCTACAATAACGTCCTTCGGGAAGGTCATCTTTGCACCATGCACTGACTGTTGTTCAGTAAGATGACAAGAATAGTAA
Organism: Nemotelus pantherinus; assembly: GCA_963978885.1. Lineage (NCBI taxonomy): Eukaryota > Metazoa > Arthropoda > Insecta > Diptera > Stratiomyidae > Nemotelus > Nemotelus pantherinus. The sequence goes on along the minus strand of OZ022263.1, from coordinate 223,475,242 downwards.
TATTGCTTGGAGCATGCTAGCTGAATAGCGGAGGAGGTGATGGACGCAGTGAATATGGTAATCTTTTGAAAATATTTTAAGGATATGGATTTCGTATGTAGTGCGATTTATATTGTTGTCATTTAAAAAAATTCCATCTCGCATTATAGATGTGTATGTTTCGTAGCATGACGTTAACCTAAGATTCATACAGAGTGTTGGGTTGCTAGGATGAAATATTCTTATTAGTATGCATGAAGGATTGAATAAGAGATCAAATTTTCATTTGGCTGGAAAATTGTATTTTGTTCGAAAGATTCGATTATGATTTCCAGTGGAAAAATTAAAATCGAATGTCAGTAAAAATAATTTAATTTTCCATGCTTTAATGTTTAAAGAAAGCTTACTTTATATTTTGACTAAAGTTTCTTGATTAAAAGAGAATCGGTTTGATGTTTGAAACATTTTATCGTAAATTGATAGCTCGATAATTTTTGATTGGTCTGACCTTACGATCTCGATTGCTTTGTTACACTGCCAGTCATTAAATTTAATGGCTATTTCAGTTTGAAATTGATCATATTACTCTTTGATACCTTTGAGTATTGGGAATATTTATGTAATAGCTCTTGTGACTATCAAATTTCTACATTTATTTCACGGTAAAAATTCTGAGTTAGAATTTTCAACAATATGGGTTGATAACATATATAGGCCCATCAAAATGTGGTTGGGTTTTTCATCAATAAAGTATCAAAAATTGTTATGTATAAAATTCAACTAACATGATGAAATTTCGCCCTTTTTTGTTGTAGTACTATTTATTTTGAAATTTCAATCCAATTCAACTCAATTTTTAATTGGATTCTTGTAATTTAATTGCGTTTTGAGCACTTGAATCACTGAAAGCACTAGAATCTCTGAAAGCACTAATTTACTTGAAATACCGAACTAGAATGATGCGCTTCGTTAATACGCAAAACCATTTGGATGGTTACATATAGACCACTTGAGTAAATAAACTGAAAAATATAACGCATTCAACGAACGATATTCAGTTTACTTTGGTACATATTTAAAATACCGTTGTTTCTGATAAATTCCTAGATTTTCTTATGACTTCGGAAAATTTTTATCTTTGCTGGTTGGTTTTAACAGAATTTTGAACCAAAAAAGTATAAATGTCATATACATAGAGCGTTAGTGTTTGATTGTAGTTGATTTTTTTACAATATTTGAGATAAAAATGTCTGCATTTTAGCTTTTCAACTTCACCTAGTACAATTGTTCAACAAATTAGTATAAAAAAGATCACGTAATTGTGAGTTAAACCAAGAAATAGTTCACACAGTTAAATTTTCAAAATAATATTTTTTACCGTGTTGGAAACACAGCCTTCAAACTAATCAATATTAGGCTAGCATTTTTCAATATTTTAATTACAGTGAACATAATCTCAGCCATAACCATGTTCTCTAGCAAGGTAAAAATACAAATTTCTAACCCACTAATCACTACTGTCACATTGGCAACGATTTTTCGGCTATAGATCCAAGTATCTATATTTACAAACCACCATGTATCTGTTTCGATGTAGACTCATTTGTATGCAAAGAACAATAACGATGGCACTAAAATCCTGAATGGTTGAAGGGTCGATTGCTATCTCAACAGGTTATACAAACCATTAGCAAACGTAAACGATTAAAAGTGTGCTTCGTAGTTATCGTTGTTATTGTCGTTGTTATGCAGGATACAGACGATTGGACATCGCGGTAGTTTGTGAAATGATACCAGACACGAAACCGGAACTGTGCGGGCGAGAGGTCATATCATGGCCCGGATAATATGAAGCAGAGTCGTTTGATTACCATCGGAATGAAACTGAATCGATTTTTAATTCAATTTCAGGCCGCTAATTTGTTGAATCTCATGTTGCTTTATGTTGAGTCGACTGATTTATGGTAATTTTACTAGTGAACACTGAAATGTCGACATAAATTATTGCGATTCAGTATTAATTGACAAATGAGCATAATTTTCAAATTAGTTGGAGGCGAATGATATTTGTTTCAACATTTACTCACTAAATGAGATTTTGATGTTTGTTTTTGGTTTTTTCAAAGCATCGATACTAAAAGGTTAGAAATGTTGACTATGAGCTCATTAGCAATCTTTTCAACGATATTGGAATTTGTTTCAAAAAATTCATACATACAGTCAATTCAAATTTTCAAAAATATTCTCCGCACAAGAACGGTGATCCTTCACCAAACTACCTCCATTATTCAACCGAAATTTGTGTTCGCGGGAGCTCAAGATTCGATAATCAGATCAACAGGAAATTCACAGGATGTATTGGTCTTAAATAAGACCAGATCTGATAGAAATTATTTCAAAACATGGCCAACCTGGCGACAGTGGGAACATTTTGCAAAATTAGTACACATGAGCCATTTTTTCGCCTTATTAATTCCGATGCAGTAACTAGATTTTATCCAAATTCACGCCGAAGCTGGACCTTACTCGAAGCAAAGTTTGGCTGAAGATTGGACAAGTGGAAAAAAGATTTCTTACTGACAGTCAAATGCAATTATATCTTTTATATAAGCGTAGAACGGGATAGTGCTAAATAGAAACAAAATTGCCGAAAATGCATCATATCCTTTTCTTACATTTTCATCACTTAATAATTCGAACTTTTCGCCACATGGCAACAAGGCAAATGCGTTATTTAGCTGACAGTTCTAAGTTGCGCTATTGTGGGAAAACGAAGGGTACAACACTTACTTTTTTTTCTGTACGACGGCAAGTATTTCTCAAGGTGATTATATTATTTTAATGTGTTCTAATAGTGCTTTGTACGATTCAATTTATTTGGTTTTTTTGTTTCAAGCGGGATTTGTTTGAACTCTGAATGCAGATTTATACTGCCCTACTAAGCGCAAAAGCGGTATCTCAAAAAATTCGAAACATTGATTTTTATTATATTAGAAAGCTTACAACAATACGCATCTAATGAACTATGCCTTTTAATGGTATCTTATTTAAAACATATGGAAAACACCTTAAGAAAATTTTCTAAATCTAAGTACCCGATGTATCCAAGAGCGGAAGACCGCTCATCGAGAAAAGTGGAGTAAAGAGAATCCTCCACCAGCTCCAAACAAACCCAGTTCCTCATCGCCTATCTCAATTTTACCTTAAATCACTAAAGGAATAAGAGGTATATCAATATTACTACTTTTACAAAACTTCTATTATCTCGAAACTCGCTTTCATTGAGATACCGCTTTTGCGCTTAGTAGGGCAGTATAATTCTTGAACTGTGCCAGATGCCCTCTTATTTACATTATACATCTATTATTTCAGGCTTCATCAAAAAATACAAACCAAGCCCTAGGAGCAAACGTTACTTACCTCTTTCGAGAACATTGAAACAGAGAAATATGAAAGAAAACACTTTGTCATATCGTGAAACAGCAAAAAAACCTATCTATATTCATTACTCCGTGCTGTATAGGCATAACAGGAAATTCGTCAAAAAACAAGGCAGACAGACTGGAAGCTCAGTTTGTCTGCCTTCTTCTTTGATATTGAAAAAATAATAATCGACAGTATTAGCTTGTGTGCTGAAAAGAGGTATCCTATCCTGTGGCCAAATCACTTAAAATCACTTAAATAAAAAAGGCGAAACCTCAAAAAAGCTCAAAAATAATATGCCCAGCCGAGACTTCTTAGTAAATTTTCGAAATCACCACAAAGAAAGGATATACCTGAATTATATGCGCATGATATAAAACAGTCAAAAGCACGAGTTACTCCAGAGTTGATAAGAAAATATTTCGATTAATTAAAATTAACTTTAAAATACATTCCCGCCAAAAACATTATTCATTATGGCGAATCAAATTTATTTGGTAATCCGGCGAAAAAAAATTATTTCAAAACATAGCTGTAAGTAAACGTTTCAAAATCATCCATCAATTTATTGAAAGCCGGAGCTGTTGATGGGATATTTTTTCTTGCCCTTGATGTCACAGGAAAATGAATTGAAAGTTGATATTCATTTTGTACTTCTTCCTGTTAATTCTACTTACCTAATGCAACTATTCAAAACCTTTGACAAATGAAGAAAAATCTTTGACAACTGCAAGAGTGGATGTGGTCGCAATGAGAAATCAGTTCTCAAAGCCCTTCCCTTCTTTCTAAATTGTACTCAAAAATTGAGCGAAATGCAGCACAAAATTTGATATCTGGTTTCAGAAAAACAGGAATATTTCCTCTGGATGATAACGGTTTTCTCATGACTGCTTCGAACCAACAACATAGAAGAAGATGTAATTAATATTGTGAATGAAGTTGTTGTGTCACTTTTGCAATCTTCGTGAAATTGATTGTAACATAGCATCCAAAAGCAATATAAATAAAAAAAAACTCTTTACGAACGAGGAGCTGAACAGTCCAGTGTCCAGGATGAAGAACCGGAAGGCTCCGGGGCCTGATGGAGTGCCGGTCGAGGCGCTTAAAGTCGTGGCGGAGGTCCAACCGCGTCTATTATTGGATTTGTATAATTCATGTTTAGTCGCGGGGGTCTTCTCGTCGCGGTGGAAAGTAGCTCGACTGAAAATAAAGTAAATACCTCGGAAAAGGGAAAAGTAAGGCAGTCCGCAACTTCCATTTATAAGAACAAAAGACAACAGGCAGGTGATTCTAAAGATGAATCGACTTGCGTTAGTATTTTGTTAAACGAAAACTGTTATGATCATCATTTTGGGGACACCTATTTCAATCCGAAAATTCAACCCAAACTAATGTTTTGGATTCTTTAATCTATTTGATGAGCATACTTTATATTAGGCTCCTATTGGCCTTCTATGTCGTTTGTATTCTTTCTATCTGTAAAATAACGGGAAACAGCAAGGAAATACATGTATTACTATAAGAAATAAGTAAACATAGGAGAAAAGGGCACTAGTAGATATTCTGCTCAGTTTATTGTAGAGCGCGAAAAGTGTTTCTCTCCACACAACGAAAAGTGTTTCTATCCACACCGTTTTATGGTATCTGATATATTGACTCAATTTCTAAATTAAATCGCAGTCATTTTCAAAGTATAACGGAAGATCTTAAAATATCTGAACGAACCAAAATGATTTTGATTACATCGCGAATGTATTTATTCGCTGGTAGTGGGTAAACCACAGAAATATATAATGATGTGTTCTTTTTTATTTGTCTGGTATCAGACAAATCTTTTTACAAGAGTATTAATGCTTTTAAACAAACTTCGCTAAAGATGCTAGATAACTCAACAGAACTTTCAGAACAATATTAGCACCTCAACTCCGGCCTCTTAGTATAACGAACACAGCCATTGTCTCTCCTCTAATTATAAGTTCGGCAGTAACTTTAATTTAATTCACCCAGTGCCTACCCATGAAACCAATACAAACCGTCCATCATGAATTAATCAAATTTTGATGACAAGCTACTTCGGGTGGCAGGAAAATTGTATCAGTGGCAAATATGGAGATATTCCCAAACCAAAGTAGCAAGAATTGAGTTGTGGCCACGTCCTGGTAGTGAAAATTTAGGAAAGCACAGTATTTTATATAGCTCTGTACATTGGCTTGTTCAGGACTGTTCATCTAATTAAAAAGTACTTGTTGAGGCTCTAATTGGATCACGGCTGGGCGTCTGGACATCCTCGAAAACTGAGTGAAACGTGATCATCAAAAGCACGGTCTTGGTGTCATGCGACTATTGTTCCTTTTCAAACGTGCGAATAATGATAAAGTTTGTTTCAGAACTCATTCACTTGGTAACTGTGTTGGAGTTATAGCTTTGTTTTCTGCGATTAGTGTTGCGTATGTTGCTTGAGCGAGATGCGAAAAAAGTCATCCGGAATACGTTCCATGGCGTACATGGTGGTAGAGATGTTGGTTTTGGATGAATTTCAGAGCTAGGTGCTGTGTTTTTCATCTCGAATTGAATAGTTACATAGCGGCAATAGTAAATACGATATGACGTTTGTAGTTGATTTAAATCGAATGGGTAGTTTGTCGAAATTGATTTTGTTTGCTTCGTGAGTTGAAAATTCGTTACTGACACTAATTTAAAAGTTAGGAAATAATAGATGCGTTTTTTTTAACTCTTGAGCAATGTAAGTTAAGGTAAGTACATTTGTAAGTACACCACTGCGCGATTGTTTTTGTATTCAATGTACATACCTAAACTTACCTAAACTTACTCTGCCCTGCCCAAGAAAAAAAACGCACCTAACATTTTTTCATAGGATATGCAAGGATATTGCTTGGCGTCATTTGCGGTTTTATGCCAAATATGATTGATTTAAACTATTCCGGCTGTTGAACTAGTTCAATCAATCAAAATCAAGTGCTTTTTAGTTTTCCAATATCACACGTTCGAGATAAATCCGCTGATTAACTCAACTAATTGCCAAAATTCGCATGATGTCAAAGCAATATTTTAGCCTACTGTTTAATTTTTTATGAAACTCTACATTGCAATCCTAGTCGAATTAACCTTTATACAGATTCCCTTACATGTTGACATTCAACCTATGCAAGTATTAATTTACTTGGAGCAATATAGATGTGCAGTTCGAACGACGTACTCGTTCGACCCATTCCTGAATGAAATCTGAAATTAAACAGTTTTTTCCAACATTTTTTCGTCAATTTATAAATTATTCAATAAATGAAAGCTCACGAGCAACAGAGGAATATGTAATTATAGTTTTGTTTTTGAAGTCTGCTGTGATGACGGTGGCAATTTAACTTGTTGACCGAGAAGAGTAATTTTGGTTGTTTGTCGATGAAATCGATTACTGATGAATTTGAATATAGCCTGAAAATTATGTTTAATACTAGCTGGTTTATATAAGTTGTAAAAGTTAATAATTATAGAAAATAGTTGACATTGATTCGCTTTGGTTTGGCTTTTAATAGTGGTGAATGGTTTTCAGAAATTCTCCAATTCACTTAAGCCAGCATGTCATAGACCTTTTGTATTATTGCATGACACTTTTAAGCTCTGAAAAACATCAGCACCTTTGATTCTTTTTTCTTCTGGGCTATGGAAATTTCCCGAAAAGCTTTGTAATCTTTATTTTAATTGTAAATTCTCATGGTTTTCTACAACAGCTGATACGTAGAAGCTAGTTTAAAGTATTAGTTTTAAACCGTTCAGAACCTTTAATCTTTTCTCGAAGACATCGTTCCAATAAAAAAATCAATTTCAATAAATATTTTATTACTGATTGATTATATTCTTTCTGAGTAAATATATTTTCTTCATCATTTCCTCACTCAATGGTTTTGTAATCAATTGACTGGCAAGCTTTTGATTGGATCATTCCGATGTCCATTGAAAAAGGACACTGCACAAAAAGCAGAAAACATTTTAAAATTGGATTAAAAAGTTTTTTTTTCACGTTACGAGCAGTAAAGTTTTAGCGGGAAATGCCTATTCATGGCGTTCAAGTATGCATGGCTTAGTAAAGGTGACAATGTCGCATGAAGAATCAAACAATACTGGTAAATTTAATGGACGTTTTTGAACTTCAGGTTTTAGGCTAACGGTCGTAAAAAATGAAATCATCGGAAAGCGATTACAAAAGAAAGTTCGAAATTCTCTGACGTGATGATGATGATGATGGGTGTCGTTGAAAGAATGTTCGATAAATTTGTAAAGTTTTAAGGAATATTCTACTTGAAACTCTTCGTTTTGCTTTTACATGGGAAAAAAGATACTTTGAAATATTTTAAGTTTATTTTTACGGACGCTACATATAATACACAACGATAAACAAGTATAAATGTTGAAAAATAATGGATAGCTCATGTTTTCCCAACGCCAATAAAACCGGGTTGGTTTAATTCAAACTGTCATTTTCCACATCTACACAAAAGTTCAATCTATTATAGTGCAGTCAAAACTGGACCAAATAAATCAATAAAGAGATCAAAGAAAGTAATTTAAAGTAATGACCAAACCAATAACTATGCACTTAAAAAATATTTAGAAGCCAACAACGAAAACTGAAACAATTCACTTATTTATGTGTATGTATATAAATTTGAATCTCAATTTAACAGAAGAAAACAAGAAAAAAACTATAAGTTTAAAATTAAATCTATGAAAAAGAAAGAAAATATAAATGTGCTTAATGTAGAAGCTACGTTAGCACGAATGAAAACACATGGACAGAGAACCAAACGGGTGTTCATCATTGTTTCTTAGCGATTCGGCACAGAAGAAAGAAAACAAACGAGAGTACGATCAAAGGTTGTATTCAAAAGCGAAAAATTGGCTTGTTGGAAAAATAAATAACATTAAGAACAAGTGAGCTCGCAGAACACCAGGCACTTAAAACAAAAAGATCCAATCGATAAAAACTACACTCAGTTAGTGAAGCGACAGCACATATAAAATAGAATCAGACTTAAAGTTCAAAGGAAGGTCATTGATAAACAAAGCGAAAAAAAGAAGGCCACGGATGGAACTTTACGGAATGCCAGAAGTAGCATAAAAAGCATAAGGAAAACAACCGTTAAAAACAACACGACAGGAACGATATTGGAAAAGAGGGAGAAAGTTGGGATATAAAAGCACTGGAAACTTTGAAATTAGGTACTTTTTCCAAAAATACTGTGTATTTTATCCCGTCAAATGCTATTGCAAAGTCAGTGTAAATCACATCAACTTGTAGACTCTTGTCCAAAGCGGCTACAAATGGCAAAGTTAGTAAATTCAACTAAATTAATTGCCCTAGAACGTCCTATAATGAATCCATGTTGCTCTTTAAAAAATAAGCGACTGAAAGCACTGTGAATTCTTTCATGAATGATTCATTCAATAATACTAATATCATCCGATTTAAAAAGGGAAAAACATTGGCAGCTTTCCAGCTGAAAGGAAATTCACCAACGAACAAATTCAAGTAAAATAAACCAGACAGAAGAACATAAAAAAGATGCAAAAAACTTAACATCAGGGTCAATATTCGATATAAGAAGGATATTAGACTGGTAACGGTAACGCTGAAAAACTTCTACAGATGAACTGTGAAGATATTTTTATCGGGCCTTAACTTTCTTAGAAACTGCCACAGAAAGCCAACGGATACAAACACCACGATGATGACAAGACACAGGAGTAATACAGCAGTATAGGAGTATATATGAGCATTAAGGTGAAAGCAAAAAGAAAAACGTTCTTCAAAAATTTCAATCCCGCGAAAAAAGACCACAGCTGATAGTAAGGAGCTCAGCAGTAATTTGTTGATAGGCGGCTTCAAAAATTTTGAAGCTGGCACAGCTTTGTGCTTGAGTTACCCAATAAACAAAAACCGATGGAAAGAGGAGGATGATGAGGATCGGGATAAACATAAGGAGAGCATGATGGGGAAGCAGATATATTAGAAGAAGGGAAGCTAGAAAAAATAAGGTCCAGCAAACGATTAATATCGGGAACAAAAAGAAAGATCTGATGAAAGAGAAATGCAAAGTGTGTTTGAAGACAAACTGTTTAAGGACGAGAAATCCCACTGAGCAGAGAGCAAACTGAAATCACCACATATATAGGAGAACGAGGATCATAAGACAGAATAAAATCAGACAGCTTTTTATAAAAACATGCATATGTGAAGGGATGCACTGCAAGGCACATACACAGATACAAGAAATAAACAAACGTTATGTGATGGGAAAATACGGACAGCCACGCATTCAACAGCATGCGACACCACAAAACCAGAAGCGTAGACGATACGGAAATTTACATATGGCATTTAAAACTTTAACTCCTGCAATCACATCTGAATACATTAGGCAGGAGAAGGAAATGATTGTTTAAAAAATCAGCAGAGAGACAAGTTTCTGTTTAACAGACAAAATCATCGGAAGCTATTATAGAAAAAAACCTGAAATGCACCAGTTTGGTTCTTAGTCTTCGAAAATTTGAGGTGAAAACGGTTCAATAGAGGTGAAAACGATGATTTTTATGCAGGCAATAGCTGTTTAATTGGCCAGACCCAGGCCTGAGTTTTGCGAAAATTTTCACGATAGCGAGTTGCAAATTTTTCAACACCAGAAGCGAGAAATGAAGTTGATCGACCATGTTGAACGATCATGTTGATCGACCTAATGTTGATCGACCATGTTGATCGACCTAATCTCTACAACATCGAAATCTTTTTCTTTTCTTCGTTTCATTTTGTGCTATAATTTTTTTTCTGTTAGAAATTTTCTAATCCTCTGCCATTATTTCCTCATGATGGAATGAAGAAGATGACTTTTGGACAAATCACGGAAATTTGACAAAAATCAAGAACGATGATGTGAAGAGATGTGATGGATAAGAGAGGGAGAGTGTATTGATTTGGTTTCTATAAGTACTTCGGAAAAGTTTTTTTTCATCGCGGAGACACGAAAAGAAAGAAAAATGATATTGGTGTTATTTTAAAGTGGATTTATATGAAAGGTGGGCATGTGTTCATTTTCATTATGATTTTGACATGTGCATTAATAATATATATGTACCATATGGTGTATTGAAAAATATTGTAGGAGTTCTGATTTGAATTTTTCTGTTTTTGAACCATTTTGTAAATGATTTGTCGGGATACGAAATAATGTAATAGGAGTTATTGCGGATTATTTGACCCACAAACGAATTTTTCGGTGAATCTGGGATATTTTGTCAAAAGGCCATTGGTATGTGAGATCCGAGAATGATATTCCATATTCTTTGCCCATTTGATTTTATCAAAATATATGCGAATATGTAATATGTGGATACATCTATTTTCAAAAGAACGTTTGCGTATTGTATCTTTATGTCTTAATTGTTAAATAAATCTAATGACCCTAGCAACTCTCAGCGATATCAGACGATGTTGCAGAAAACATTCTATTTAAGTGATGAGCTCCATAGTGCTCTATGTTTCATAAATCAATTGAGTGCAGTCCTAAGAAAATAGCAGAGCTAAATTATTTAAATTTATAATTATTTCATCTCCCGTCTTTAGAAGACATGCAACATGTTGTGCGAATGCTTGTATGAAGGTCCATGTTTTGCATCCATAGCACAAAGTTAGATTATAGACTTAGAGCCTTGTTTGCCTGTGTATGCAACTGATCCTCAGTATAGTCAAAACGGAGTAAAAAGTTTTATTAGCGAGTTGTATTCTTCATTTTATTTCCTCAGTTTCGTTGCCTTTTCTTGTCAATTGTACACCTACGTATATGAATTCGTTCACATTGCGAAAATTTTATTCGTCACCTATAAGGATCTTTTTCTTTGTTTTCGTGAGGCTAATTTTCAGGCCTACTGTTTTTGGTTTGTGGTGAAGTTGCATATATTTAGCATATGAAAATTATCTCCTGGGAAAAAATTGGCCAGATTTCCTAGCCATCAACACGAAAAGTATATGAGACTTGCTTCTTTTCCAAACCAATTTGTTATATGAATTTCATCTTGATCTCATAACTGTATGAAAAATTAGAAGAGGAGACAGATTTTGAGTAGCAGAGTGACAAACACGCCCAGTGTTGGCAACGTCTTGTAAGCACTGCAACCAAAAGTCAATCACACTTTTTTTTCGTTTTTCTGTCGCCGACGATGTCCATTAGCCTACGCAGCAAAGTGAAGACTACTAGAACCGTATCAACTGCCTTGCTGATATGATCTCAATAGGTTAGCTTGGTTTCTAGAGTCAATCTCAGATACCTGACCGAATTGCTGATCTGGACCTCCACGGAGCCAACTGTCGTGGGTATGACAGTTGGTATCCTCCACTTTGTCAGCTTGATAATCTATATCTTTGACATTGCCAGTAAAGCCATGAGGCTGCGCTCGGTCGTGGCTTAGTAAAGTCGAATTTGGGCAAAATTCGCGGTTCTGCCAGTGAATACCGCTGCAACGTCATCAGCGTAGCCTACCAAAAGCACATCCGCATTATTGGCGAAGGAGGTCAGCATACATGATGTTCTTTCTGACTCCCTCTTCGGTGTCGTAGAGCAAGAACCGGTCCCTGAGGTGGTCTTGCATCATTGCTTGTAAGTAATCTATGTTGTTTGACTACCTCACCGAGTTGAAGTCGTTATGAATGTCCAGCGTTAGCAGCATGACAACCGGTCTGGCACGATAACAAGACTTCTCCGCTGTTACTACAGCCTCAACAATCTCCGAGATGGTATCGACTGTTAAATGCCCTTTCTGGAAGCCGTGCTCCCTGCCTGAAACATATGACGGACGGAATGATGTTTGGTTGCCCAGAGTACCTTTTCCCTTGCCTACAAATACCAGTCAAGCTACTTTTCACTGCAACGGGAAGATCCTCGCAGCTACACATGATCTATACAAAACCAATAATAAACGCGGTTGAATTTAAGCGCCTCGACTGGCATTCCATCAGGCCTCAAAACTGTCGGTTCTTCAGCCTAGACATTGCATTGCTCAGCTTTTTGTGCGTAAATGAAGGAATGCCCGGGTGGTCGAGGATAATGGGATCATCTGCGCTTAGTGAATGCGATGAGAACAGTGAACTAACGATACACGCCAGAGATTTCACATGCATGTAGTCGAGTCTACCGTTGACCAATTTTTAGCCACCTCTTAACGGATCTTAGCTGATTTCATCCCAAAGATCCGCAATTTAGCTTGGTTGTTCATTGTGATGGACAGTTTCTTCTTTGCTGCAATGTGAGCAACAGAAAGTTCAACCGCTTCGGATTATTCCAGGCTCGCTGTAGCGATTTCTTCGTATGAAAAGATTTCCGTTTGGGCATTGAAGTATCACACGACTATGAACGTACTCCATGGTGCTGTTAGTAGTGACCTCTGCTGCTATTTAGTTCATTGACGTCTCACATATTAGAGGCTCTCCTTCCAAGTTTTAAATGAACCTTACAACCGTCTCGTCCTTGTTGAGTTTAGCGGCATTTCATCCTAGTATTGATGTCATTCCTACAATGACAGTACCAGCTTACCTCCTTTTTCCTGCACTATGTCATGTGGCGTTAGGGGGAAAAGAGTGGTTTTCTACTCTTCGGCTTTTTTTCTCTCCAGCTTCGCGTTTGATGGTGGATGTTTCCTCTTCACACTGTGAGACAATCCACGTCTAGAAACTTAATCTTGACTCTAAGGGCCACAAGCTTCACGTCCCCCTGACCATCTTCGGCGGCACGAATCGAGTCCTGCAATATCGTGCAGATATTCAATTGAGATTTATAAAAGGACCGTTTCACCTGGCCATCGCCCCTAGGAACTCCGCAAAGGTCTTTCTCGGAGCTGGTTTTACCAGGACCGGAACCATTTTGCCCCACTCTGTCCATCTGTTTCCTCGTTCTTCATTTGTCTCACCATTCCTCTCTGTTCTTCCTGTGGGCACTCTTTTTTTGAACAATTTTTGGTTCAGTGAGAACAGCTGTTGGTTTGGTGATATTCCCCTTCTGTTTTTGAGGTCCGAGGCTGGAAATTCTTTCCTGACGTGGATTTATTGCGTTTTTTTCATGACTTGGTTTAGCCACCTACTTACTAAGCCGTGGCGGATTAAATCAAGGGACTCCTGCAAGAGTGGCAGCCGCAGCGGTGTGCTTAAGCTCGTTCACTCAGCAATATCACAAGCGACATGTGACTAAATAAAATCTCGGTTGAATTACGCTTGCGAAAGTTCTAGTTACTTGACTTAAATTAAAACAATAATTGAATTAAAATAATTGCACATAAAATTAAAAAAAAAATGGACATTTGAAAAATAATAATGCATTGTCACTTCACAGCAAATGCTCATTGATCTTAGAGTTTATTTCATAGACCGGACTACAAAATCCGAACATTAAAAAATATAATCAACCGCACCCACCAGAAAACGAATAATTTTCTCATCAAAATTGTAGGCTTGAGGGCTTCACTGCTATCTCGTTATCATTCCGCAAGCACTTAACCTCTGTATTCTATCTGGAAGGTCGGTGTATACTCGCACAATTTAAATACAGCCGATAGTAATAGAAATCTTATGTTGTTTATTCGATTGAATGGCTAGCAGCCATCATCTATCGCGGTTGAAATCATTGGAATACGTTTTTTAAATTTTATCTTTTCGATGCGAGTAGAATTCCCGAAGCGGTTAGAACTTTAATTTCGAATGAACTTGTTTAATATACACCTAGCTTCAACGAGTGTGCAGTCAACATAAGATACCGGCAAACTTAGGCAAAATACTGAATTTCTACGGGCACGTACCCCACTTATAATATGAGAGAGGCTATAATCAAAAAAATTCAATATCCTGTAGCTGTGACCCTCTTCTCGCAAAATATTTTCCAGCAATAAAAATCAAAAAAATATCCGATGGTCTTGTGGCAAATAGCCACCAACATATCAGAATTTTAAATCAGATCTCTTTCGAGCTCACATGTTTTTTCTGAGTTGAGAAAAGTTCTCGAAAATATGCTCTGAATACCTGAAAACTACTTCAATTCCGCCGAGGCTCCTACTCAGGGTATGTCAGCGAAAATTCCAGGCTACCTTCACTTGTTGCACATTCACCTAGTTTCGACTAGCAAACACGAACATGAAATATCCGTTTGCAGACATCATGTACATGGGAAAGGTCTCGTACTTTTTATTGTGCCCTTGACAACGAAAGACTACCGGAGATGGATTCGTCCCCATCTTGTAGCTTCGCTCGTTTCCTAACATGAAGTCATGATTCCATCGTTCCATCAATACGGTATGGCAGAACCGACTAACAGATGAATCTCGTTCGTATCTTCAACAGTTGATATAGTGTTTTACTGCGTTCTTTCACAGTATAAACGTTAGCAAACATTGATTTTCTCTTCAGATGCGGGTGCTTCAACGATTTTCTATGTTGTCTGTCAAAACTTTTCCATTTGTTGCTAGGACAGACAGTATTCGTATAAATTTTGCGGAAAAGATAAACATACATATTTCTGGGACTTGGTACATCGATCGAAAGCCCTTGTCAAAAGTATCTACTTTAGCATAATTAAATTGATGGGTGCTCTTTAACGACTTTTAAACCACTTTAGATCGTAGTCCTATAAATGTTTGAGAAGACTTGATGGAATGTTTCTGTGGAGCCGACTATTGAGCCTTCGTAAGACTATGCAGATGCATAAGTAGTTCTCCTATTTATTCGTATCACTGTACCAAGTCCACGTTCTAGCTCCAGTTGATGCTATTTATAGCCGATTTTCATGGATAGATTGATATCTGGTCCTTTTCGTCGACCGAAGACCAAACATATGACGTGGAACTGATAGAATGGTGTCGTGCATTATGGGGGCTTGCTACAAATCGAAAATTACCGTTAAACAGCATACACTCGGCGAAATTTTTCGCAAGAGAGACGAGATGTACCGCAGGAGCATTTTTCGCCTCATCCATCTAGGATTCAATCAGACGAGTCAATTTCGGTCGTTCGAAGTGCTACATCCTGGGATTTGCCTGCAATACTTTGCCGATAAGGAGAGAGAATGGAGGTGGGAATAAATAGGAAAACGTGAGCTGGGGTTGGCAAGGTGAATTCTAGGGACATAAATTTCACTTGAATTATTGCTTTGAAATTGTTGGTGGATGTAGTGTGGGTGAGAGATTAAATTTATTTAATGGTTGAATGATGTGAGGCATCAAAAGTCACTAGCTTGGAAGATTTGCGTGCGAGATTAGTCATCGGTTTTCGATGAAATTGTAGCAAGAAAACAAAAAGCCATTGAAACTGTGAAATTGCTGATAGAATGAGTTGGTTGTAGTCTTGGTACTGTATCAATTCATTTTCTTAATCACTGAGCGCGATCAAATTGATAAGCTGGAGAATATTACGCACTGACAGAAGTACAAAAAAATATGCATAGAGCGCACGTATCTGAATAAATGGTTTTAGTTTAGAAATATTTGTTTTAGTGAGGAAAACATTTTAACGGTGGTACTTTTGCGAATAAAAAAAAGGCAAATGTGTAGAAAATAAAGTTGTTCGAATTAGATGGGGCAAACCACAGGTCAATTGTCGAGTCTTGCGATAAAAGTCTTGCACCCCAAAGCCACTAGGGAAACAAAAAATCATCGCAAAATTGCAAATTTCAACATTTCCCATCATTAAAGATGGGAGCTCTTCTAAGAAATAATGGGCACTTGCTGATAGATATTTCAAAGCACCTATGAATGAACAAATTTCGGACGTGGATCACATGCATAAAAAAATTTTGTTTACTGACGGCAAAATCTTTGCGGTAGAGAAAAGTTTAAATAATAAATATGATCCTTGTATGCCCAGATCTTCAGAAAAGGTAAAAAACGAACAAAGAAATTGCTGCTGAGTGTTTTGTGATGGCGTAATAGATCTTCATTTTTGTGCAAAAGGAGTAAACATGGCTGTCAAAAATTCCCAAATAATGTTTTATGCGCATGCATAATACCGTTAAATCAAAATTTATTCATTGGAGAACATTGGGTGTTTCAGCAGGACCCCACCGCAGTACATAAAGCAATAACAACTCAGACATGGTTGTGCCCCAGCATAACAAGGTATAACAATGCCCCAGCATTTATTCGAGCTTCGGAAGGGATCACAAATTATGGTCCGCAGTAAGAGACACTTAAAAATTGAGAGCCTAAAGTGGTTTCTTAAGCAAACTGTGAATAATTTCTCCATAGATAAAGCACATATTGCAATGGATGAATGGTCAACTCGTCAGAAAGTCTGTATTGGTCGAGGTCGAGGGAGCTCATTTGGATTTTTACTTTAACAGTTTATGTTTCTTCTACGCGCATTCAATTTCAAAAGTTCTGCTGATGAACATCATAGTAGGGCAAAAGTTCTGCTGATGAACATCATAGTAAATATATAGATCTACTTCCTAGCGAATAAGGCTTATTTTTGGCTCGAATTTGAAGTGTGGCAAAAAATTAACAACAATGTTCATACATTTCACTTAAAATTTGTGGACTATAGTACATGGCGTGGAGGACTATAGTACCTGGTGTGGAGGACTATATATGGCGTGGAGGGCTATAAGCATAGCGACTGCTCCTATGTACTACGGCGTGTGGCACTATGTTTTATCACAAATCGACCGAAATCGACTATGTACATGGCGCCAGAAGTCTATAAATTATGGCGTCTGGCGCTATGTGCTTTTTCAGTGCAATAACATGCTTTTGGAGCGTAATGATTACGATTGATTTGCAGTTTATTTTTAAATTGAAGTTTTATTGGATTAAAATTCGTTTGCAAAAATTATTTAACATCTGGGTCTCAGTTTTTTCGATTAATTATCGAAATTTTCGCAGCGTCAAGATCGCTTGTCAATGTATTACGAAGACTTGATCAATTTTCCTCCCGTTTCTTTGTTTCTTTTTTGGCAGACTAATTGTATTTGGGGTGTTTCTATTAGCTAAACAATCTTATTGCAGATGTTTTCAGTCAACTAATCTACTACAATAAAACCTCTCCTATACTCAAGAAGCTTGCTGACATTTATACATCTCCTCACACAGTATGGCTGCGAGTTCTAATTGGAGCCATATTACATGGCTCATAATAAGTGTGTGGGGCCATAATTTCTGTGCCATGTAATTATGGCGCTGGGAGCCATACTGCATAGCTCAGGGTATTATGTACATAGAGTATGGGGCCATAAATAATGCGCTATATTACATAGCTCTGGGCGCCATGTGAATTTTTTTCAGTGAAGGGACAAGGAGAAACTATGAGGGAAGTGATAATAAACATAGGACAGAGAAGAGGACAGAGAAGAGGACCAATGACAGACCCTAGCAAAACTCATGATAAAAGATAAAACAGATTTGACGAACAGAGCTTACAGTTATAATACAAGTATCTTCATGAATGTAAAAGGCAGAGTAGACAAAGCAATATAAGCTCGTGTAATCTAGTGGATAGACCTCGTGTAATCTAGTGGATTCTTGGTTCATCTAGGTGCGGACGAGAGAACGAGTTCAATTAGAGTTCAAATGAGGCTGAAATTAATTCACACTCCTTCATGTTTAGATAATGAAAAAAACTTCCTTTCACACTCCTAAAAATTTAGATAATGAAAGAAACTCCGCTAAGTCCCCTAAATGGGTTGTGTCAAGACGATGTTGGTTTTTGGACAAATTACTTTTTTCTCGAAAGAACCTCAATTTTTCAGGATATTCAATGATTTTCAAGGATTTTTTTCACGTACACGCCGTAGCTAATAGACTATTTACACTTTCATCAAAATCACACTAGCTTATATCTGGGAAACATTTATATGTCCCGTGAGTTTCATTATGATCTCATTTTTTTCCAGAAGTTATCACAAATGCTTTTATCAAAAATTCACGAAAAGTAATTATAGTAAAAATAAAACATTATCAGCTTTCATTTTTTATACCTGGTTGCTTTATTAAATTCAAGCCAAAAGGTAATAACAACAAAAATAAAATTTGAACTTTTTTCGGAAGCAAACGAAACACACTATTTAAAAATTACCTCCGCTGTGTTGTACTACGTCTCTTACCATGAAATATTATCCCAGTTGAAACGTTTTCTGGCTATTAAACTGCGAGAAAATGGCCAACTGAGCTGCCATTTCGAGCATGACATCAAATACCAACCAATAATTTCCATTTTCCATCCAAAAAGAAGGTTTAATTTTTGAAAGACATTATAAATACGTTATTCTCCAATATTCAGAGCTTGAGCAGCATTTTTTTGATTGATTATAACAATAAATATTGATACTCGTTGCTTCAATTAATTTGAAAAAATCATTATAAATTTTCTGCTTCGTCAACATTATTTCGGCATTATTTTTCCCTCCATTCGTTCATATTCCATTGTGATCACATATCCTGTATCTTTTAACACATCATAGAAATTTCATAACTTCATTATATCAATTTCCTAAAAATTTCATCCAATTTCCTTCAAAACTTCTCCGAACCTTCCCATGCATCTCATCTTGAATATTTATCACATCCTGACAACTTTTTCCCCCAACAAATCACTTCACAACAAGCTTAGCCCGCAAAAAATCCTTTCTTCGCACTCGAATTCGAACATCACCAAAACCCTAATAAAAGGATAATATGAAAATGTTCAAACACTGACACCTGCTCTTCTGATCCCCATTCATCATTTAAATCCGGCATGGATGAACCGTATCCATCTCAGTCAGTTTGTTAGACGGGCAGTTTCTATGCCAGTCAATTCACCCGAAGCTACTGCGAACAGTGAAAAGAATACAGGAAAACGGACGTAATAAAGTATAAATCTCTTTATTTAAAAATTATTAAGATATCAGTCGAAAATATGCATACGCATGCATGAGGTGCGTAGAGATATGAGAGATGGGAAGACCATAGCATCAGTTTTACTTGAATTCGTTTCCTATGTATGCCAATCTATCATTCAAATTTGTAGGATTTTCATTCAATCCCTAAGACCTATTGAATGTGTTATATTTAACATAGCTATAACATGATACGGGTCCTGGGTTTGGGTGATTTTTTTCGGGCAAATTATTTATTCCCCATGAGTGCTTTTTCTTGTAGATAAAAGTTATTTTGATGTCGTACTGATTCGAGAGTGAATATAAAAGTAAACGGAGAAGTTTTTGGAAAAGTTTAAAGATTTTTGGATCGTTTAGGACTCTGCTACGCAGGAATATATATATGTATATGGTTTGAGATGGTCCACATAAAAAATGAATATGTGCGGGTAAGTAAAAATTCATGTTGTGGATTTTCGAAATGAAACTCGCAACATGTGTTAGATATTTCCCTACATTAGCTTGAGTGCTTTTCACTACCTAATTTTTAGTTTAAGAGCTTAAAAGGAAAAAAAATTGTATATAATTTTGTGTGAAGTATTTCACATGCAAAAGCTCCGTTCCCACCTGAACGATTCATACAAATTTACAATTGTTTTTTATTGCAAATTTATTTTCACTTAATTCAACTCTCTAACTTTTTTTCCTTCCTTTTCTCATTTTTTTTCTCAATGAATTATTTTGGGTGGGTTCAGTATTGCCAACCCAAGAACAAATTTTCAACTGTCAACCTCCACCAGAATCTATTCCTGTCCTGAGCTCTGCTTTAGAAAAGAATTTAAGTATTTTGAATGTTATTCGTTGAAGTGTTTCCGAACAAAGCTATGACGGAGAGGTTCAACGATTAAATTAGGTATTTGGGCATAAAGGTAAAATTGAAGGGCTGAAAAGATGTTGTATTTACTTTTGAAAAAGTTGAACGGTCACGCTTGACAATTTGTATTTTCTGTGTGAGCTGAAAAGATTGTTACGCAGGTTTATTCTTGATCAAATTGTGAATTTAAATGTTAAAGCCTTCAGAAGCTTATAAATTGAATATTTTTATTCATTTATTGATTTAATTTTAAGATGAATTTAAAGTAACCATAATGTTTTGTCAGCTAATTTTAAAAGTTTACTGTAAATTTATCATACTCGATCCTCTTATGCATTTTATCTTAACTTAATAGCTTCGAGAAAAGTAAAGTAATCCCACACAGCCCTTGTCGTGTCTAGGGGTTAAAGCTGCTAGAAAGCTTCATTCACAAATTAACAATCATTGCATACGAGTGTGGAGTGATGAGCTCCACGGCTCACTTGGCCCCAAATTTAACTCAAGTAACTATTCAGAGCTAAGTTACATCAAAGCTCAACACATGCTTCCTCATCCGAAGCTGCATTCGAATCACAGACCCTTAGGAGCTAGTGCTGTACTCACTAGACTACACGGGTTAATTAGCTTTGAGCTATCACTTTATTTGATACAACTCTATAGACAAGTTTCATTAAAAGTCCAAGAATATCCTCATGCATCCTGCACACATTTCATCCACTCCTTTAGTACGAAAGCATCAATCAAATATATTGTAATCAATCATTCCTATTTCAATCAGAACTTCAATTCAATCAAAAAGGGTATCACTACCGATTTCCCAACATACATACATATTTGCATACGCTAATATTAAAAACGAAACTATGAAACAAACACCCTTGCTCAATAAATAATACAGTTTTGAAATGATTGCTGCAATGTAAAAATTTCAAAATGATTTCACAGATCCTTGTTTCTATACACAACTTTATTATGTATGTAAAACATAATATTGTATAATACCTGCGTTTATTTGCCAATACTTCATTATGTTCTTGTTTTTGCTCAAGGTGTTGCGCTACATATATATATTTCTGTTTTCATTGTTTTTCAGAATGCTGGGGGGAGTTGCTGGTCGACACATGTCGAACCGTCGAAGAGGATCTTCACCTATGGTACGGCTTACAGGTAGCACAATGGCCGGCGGCATAGATGCCGATGGTGGTGGTGTCGGTGGTTTAGGTGCTCCGAAAATGGCGCACCGCAGACGACGGGCTGTTACAACAAGTGACCATAAAAGCTGTGCCCTTATACAAACGAGACTGAAACTAGGAGATATTATGTGAGTAGAAAAACATATTTAAACTTCAGTATTATATTGTAAGACGTTAGAAATAGAAGGGAGATGTTACATCAGTATTCAAAATCTTTTGAATAAAAAAACCGTCAGTTCTATGTTTTTTACATGCATATCTAACATTTGAATCTTCTCATGTCTGTTTTTAAAAGAGGATAAGCTAAAAAGCTACTTTGAAATGGCTTTGCAGCTTAAAGTTTGTGGTGGAAAATTGGTTTGTGTCAGAAGTAAAATTTTTCCTACAGCTTTGAAGCTCAGAGAAAACAAAGCTTGGAAAATTTGGTGTAGCTTTTCAACGAAACTTTTTGCTACAAATTCGATACTCAACTCAAGCACTGTGGTTTGAATATAACGTTACCTAACCAATTCCCATAATTCTCAAAAGCATAATGGTGAATAGAAGCATAAAGAACAAAGCTTGATTTCTCTTGATTTGTAATGCGTCTCATCAAGATACGTTCTATTCAAAGCTTAGTACTGTCTTCGATTTCACGTGAATTTCGTTTCAATTAGATAAATGCACTGGAAGTTATAGGGGTGAAAAGAATTTTAGAGCTACCACCCTCCAAACTTTTCAAAGTTTCGAAGCTTAAATATTTGTTATTAATTGTCATTGCAAGTTCATTCCCATTTGAAAATTTTATGATAAAATCGTTTAGTAAAGAAATGCCAAAAAATTACAAAAATCACCATAGCTGACAGTAGCTTTATCCAAATTGTTCAGCCAAGTTTCTATTGAATTTGGCTTAGAGTAAGGTCCAATTGCTGTGTGAATTTCGTTAAAATTTGTTGGCTAAATCGTAAGTTTTGGGCCGAAACGCAGCAATTTTTGAAGATGGTACCACTGCCACAAGGCTGTCCGCATTTCAACATCAAATCTATTTTACCTGGTCCTAGTTAATACACATATGCCTTGTAAATTTGATATTGATCAGATTATCCGGTTGTCAGTTCTCGTGAACAAAAGTTTCGATTACTGAAAATGGAGGTAGTTTGGTGATGGGTTGCCGTTCTTGTACAACGCAGAGTTTTGATAATTTCAATTTGACATGGTAAACAAATATGAAAATTTCTCAGTAGTTTGAATTTCTTTTCAAAAAACAAAAAGCTTTTAGTAGAGTTGATGATTTCCAGCATGATACAATGGATTTCAAGGATTTTCTTCACGTGCCTGTTGTAGCTAGAGGGATATTCACACAGTTTTGAAAGTGTGTGTGTGTAAAGTTTTAGTCAACAGCAATACGCTGTGAAAATTTGCTAATAATCCAATGTTTTTGTCAAAAGTTATGGCAAATCGAAACGTGAAAAAATTCTGGTCTACTTTTAGGCACTTAGCGCCCACATGAGGTTCATAGCTTCCAATTTTTTTTTATATCATAAACAAACATAAAACATAATTTATTTTCATTTTCAGTACTTATTTTTAACAAAAATGTACCCTACATAAAAAAATAGGGGTACCTGAAAATTCACAAAATGCCTTATATATCTTAAATCTAATCAAAACATATCTTAAAATATATCTTAATTCTGTCACTGCACTAGGGAGCGAATTTAAGTATGGTAGTTTTGAGCTCATCCTTTCTCAGTCAGCCTGCTCCACAAAGCATGATTTTTCAAATAATAACTAAGCAGAACAATGTGGTTGATCTGCTTATGACATTATTGTTTGATAGTGAGCTTTTCTCAGCGTAAATATCTTAGTATTAAATGGCAACTTTTGCCTGATATCACCACTGAATCATTGCATTTTGCTCTGGAGACATATTCACAAATTTTTACAGCGAATAGATGCTCCACATGCTTCTTAATTTAGTTAAACTTAACTGCATCTGTCTTTGAACACTGAGAAACTTCTGTGGTCAAGTACGATCGTCAGGCTGAAATCAGTCGTGGGACTCCTCCTGAGATTCTTGATCCTGATAATCCACTGTTTCACATCGATGCTTTTGTTCAAACTACCGAAAAGGACCCTTTTTCGGCACGGCCATGGTCGAACTTCCAGCTGACGCTGTCCTCTCTTTTCCAGAGCCCTTAATCTCAGAAGAGGACATCAGCAAGTTCAAAAACTCGCTGGCATTGGAATCTTCAAAAACTTCCGTTGCAGCCAGGGTTTTCTATTGCAGTCATACATGAGTTTTGGCCCTGCAGAATCCAAGTCCCTATCGTACTGCACACAGCTCAGATTCAGTCTGGCTGCTACTTGCAGATATCAAATCCTCAGGATTCATCCACATGTTGTTTGCCACATACTTTTTGGCGTGAGATCTGCACTGGCCGCCTCAACCATGACAATGTGTTATCCGATCGGAAGAGCGTCATAATGGCAATGATCTCTAGAGATTGCATGAACAACTGGAATATTTCCCCACGCTGGGCGCCAGAAATGTTTACAGAGAGATTATAAGAGATTATAAAAAAATAACAATAACAATATTCAACTCATTGCGGCTCATGATTATTGATTAATTTTTACTCTGAAAATTCAGATCATCTATCTAAATTTGCTGTCATTAAGCTTTTGCTGTCATTAAGCTTTTAAATTTACACACCTACTTTATAATAAACATTTAACGTGATTTGATGTGGATATCTTATGATTTTTTCACTGCCAGTTGCTCTGTCTATGCGATTCGGCGACTACTTTTTGAGAACGAAACAACGTTGCACTTTTTTCCATCAATAGTTCTCCTAAAAGTTTTATTTATTTAGATTTTTACTATACAAAACCGTACCTGAATTTTCAAATTATATAATCTGACAAAAGTCCATGCGGCACTGTTATGAATCCTTCAAAGTATATCAAGTCTCCATGGAACAGAAAACGCGCCAAACTTCATTTTCTACAAACACATCGACTTCACCTACTTCTACACCATTAAATTCTTCCACCATTGTACACTTCACCATGCGCATCGAAAAATTCTCCAACACAGTGTCTCCCACAATACGAACTCGTTTGTGTCCCAGCAAACATCTTGAGCAACGGGCACCAGAAAAACACCAACTACTGTGCAATTTCAACTGGACCCTACCATAAAAGCGCATGTGCCCTGAACCATATCCGAGTCACGGGGCACACCGCATGTGGGACATTGGCCTCCTAGTTCGTTCGGTCCGTATTGCTGATATCCTTTTTTTGTTTCAAACAAGCACTGATGAGAAGTAAAACGGGTTCAATTGAAATTTCCGAGGGGCAACCGAACGCATGATAGTGTTGCTTTCATATCCTGCAAGTGAACTCGAGTTCGAGCTCTCTAGATTGCGAAACAATCTATTGCCGGATTCTCGGAATTTTCTTCAGCGGATTCTCCACACTTATTGTAGGTTAGTGCATCTATGGATGTTTGTACGTACATATGTTTGTATGTGGGGATGTTGTCACTGGCTGGCAGCCTGAATGAAAAACGACACACCAGAGAGATTGGCAAGGCCTAATGCTGCAACATAATGCATCAAGTGCTCATTTCAGATTTATATGCCTTGCCCTCTGTGCATCCGTGTCACTTTGCTATTTCGGGCGATGCGTTTTATTCGTCGGCGGAGCAAGAATTGGGGTCGGCCACGGTAGGACGATGTCATTTTGTATAGATATTGTTCTGGGGCGGTTATTATGCCGGAGACGACGAACTTCGACAATAAGGTTATTGTTGTTGACTAGTATATCAGGATTTTCTTTTTTGATTACGAAAAAGGACCTTTTCGAATAATAATCTAATCTTAAATACATTCTATTATGTAGTTCTATTTCGTGTCAGCATGGTGGAGATTGTAAGAATCGATTTACATGTTATGATAAATTTGTAGTTCATGGTAGATTTGGGAAACTTCAGTGATCGCAAAGAGAATTTGCAAAAATTTGTTATCTGCCATGTTTGATCTGAAATGTTTTTTTAGAATATCACTGAGCTGAAAATATTTTTATTCGTAAAAGCATGGGGCAAATGGACATGTATAAATTTCATGTATATTCTCTAACATAAATATATGGGCAAATAGATTCACACCTTATTAAAACAATAAAATATTTGAACACGTAGGCGTGAATGTTCACATCATAGTAAGAAATTTGCTACTGCAATTTGTCACCGCAGGCCAAATTTCTCAGCTAATTATTGGACAAAATACTCAAAAATTTGTGCTTTGAATCACCTTCCCAAATTAGGGTCTCGATGCTTTTATTTGCAATGATTAATAATTTTAAAATTTAATAAAATATTTTTGATATTTTAAATATACTTGATATTTTAAATATACTTATTTTTTAAATATACTTATTTTGAATATACTTATTTTTCTGTCAACAAATAACTTTCGCAGACATAAAGTTTGTGAAATAAATTTTGAACGTGTTCCAAATGCGAATATGACAATTTTTTTGAAATATTTAATCCTATGTGTGCGCTAGGTGCCTAAAATGAGATTGGGAAAATTTGAAAATTTTTGAATTGCGATAGCTTTTGACCAAATTATCAGATCATTATGAAACTTACAGGACATATTGCTGTTACTATATTGTAGACTCATGAACGTGCTGGCAACACTGCAGCTACGGTAGGCATTGAAAGTGAAAACCTTCAAACCATCGGGTCTCCTGAAAAATTTTCGTCTTTTATAGTGAAAACGAACTCATATAGAAATCCTATGCTTTATCAATACAACCAAAGGGAAACTTTTGAAATTTCACATCGAACAAGAACGGTAACCCTCCTCCAAGTTACCTATATCTTAAGCATCAAAAATTTCTGTTCACGAGAACTCACGACCCAATTATCAGATACAAATGAAATTCACAGAATGTATTGGTATTCAGTAGGATCAGGTCTGATAGAAGCGATTTGGAGTTTGCAGTTTGCACGCCAACGGAGACAGTCGTGCTCCGGGGCTGATCTCTTGATCGAATTAAACAGAGTTTCGGCAGTTTGAGCAAGTGTATCTGGTGCCACGGTAAAGGGCTTTTATGCCCTATAACCAACACAACCTGGTGAGCCCGTTCCATCTTAACACCTTCTAACTGATGGTTATCCGTGATCAAAACTATAGTAACGCTTGATTCGCTCAAGGTCAATATTGCAGGCATAACACTGCTATTGACTTTGTTCGGATCGTCGTGACTTGTTTTGATCGCGTATAACTGTTTATTTCCGTTGCGTGTTGCACGTTTTGTTTTTCAATTGTGCTTTGTTTTTGTTTTTATTATTTTTTTCCGGCGTTATAGTAATGCAAAATATTAAATTGAACTTTTGTAATATTCGCGGGATAAGGAAGAATTTTTTTTCGGTCTACTGTCACTTATCCATTCACAAACCGGCAATTTTGGCACTAAATGAAACTAAGGTCGTTTCTGATGCTGATATCAACCAGTATCACGTACCTGGTTATCAGTTAGTGCCCCGCTTCTCCCCCCAAAGAGGGATTGCAATCGGCCCAATTTAACATCTCTTCTCTGATTAGGACTAATCAGTTTCCTACCAAACGACTGGTCTGGCATTATGGCAAGGCTGACTGGACTGCGTTTAAAAAATATATCAGAGAGGTCGATTGGTCCGATTGCTTTGCAACAAAGAACGTCGAATATATAGCTTCCACCATAACTGACATCATATGGTATGGAATGTACACTTTTATTCCACATGCCTTCAAGAACACTAAGCCAACCACTACCTCATGGTTTAGTCACGAATGCCAAGAGGCTATTCGCACTAAGGAGGCGGCATTCCAAAATTACAAGCTATCTCCGTCTGAGGAATCAAAAATCCTTTACAAGACCGCTCGCAATACCTGTACATCTACTATCAGAAGAGTTAAATTCCAGTTTGACCAAAATATTAAACAGAAGGTTCTTGCAAGCCAGAAAGGAAGCAAAGACTTCTGGTCGCTTGTGAAAAGGATTAAGAACAACTTCTCCAGTTCCTCCGTGCCACCTTTTCTTCATGGTGGTAACGTATTTACTGAGTCACTGGACAAAGCTAATCTTTTTGCTGAGATTTTTGCTACAAACTCCTACTTGCCACCTTCATCACTGAGTCCTTCTACTCCTCCAATGTGCGTTTTCAAGCAAGAGCCTCTATTTTTCCGCACAAGAGAGGTATTGAAAATACTCGCTAAGCTTGACTTTTCCAAATCTGCTGGTCCTGATGGTATATCGCCCCTCGTACTAAAGTGCTGCGCCTCCGCCTTGGCTAAACCTCTGCGCAAACTATTTTACCTGTCATATTCGACTGGAATATTTCCTTCCGCATGGAAGCTTGCACACGTTCAGCCCATACCTAAAAAGGGGGAGGCCTGTGATCCCTCTAACTATCGACCTATTGCAATCGTTTCGGTTCTGTCTAAGGTATTCGAATCTCTCGTGAATTCAAAATTAATGAAATATCTTGAGTTGAACCATCTTATCAACGACCGCCAGTATGGTTTCCGTTCTGGGCGCTCCACTGGGGACTTACTCACATTTCTCACTGAGAGATGGAACCGTTGTCTCCATAATTTTGGTGAAGCTATGGTCGTTTCTCTTGATATTTCGAAGGCCTTTGACAGAGTCTGGCACCCTGCCCTATTAGTCAAGCTTCGTGCATTTGGTCTTCACCCCGTCCTTGTCAAGTGGATTGAAAGTTTCCTCGTAGATCGTTCCTTTCAAGTTGTTCTGGATGGACACAAATCTTGTGTCCACACCACCAATGCCGGGGTTCCGCAAGGTACTGTCCTTTCACCAACTCTGTTTCTTTTATTTATAAATGACCTCCTTTCCTCCACTTTCAATCCGATTCATAGTTTTGCCGATGACAGTACCCTTGACTTCGCATACTCTTTTGACAAGGTAGCCGACTTTCGTGGAAATGCTACTTCTGTTAGTAGAGATCGCATGTTTGCATCGCTAAACAGGGACCTATTAAACATTATCGCTTGGGGCTCAGCGAACCGTGTTGTGTTTAATGCGTCCAAAACCCAATGCTGTCGTCTTTCGCTCAAGCCTTACCCTCCTCCTACAAGCCACCATATTTTCGTTGATGGTGTGAGTATTTCCGAATCACCTTCGCTGAACCTATTAGGATTTAACATCTCCAGCAAACTAAGCTGGACCAGCCATATTTTTCAAATTGCGAAAAATGCCATAAAATGCTTAGGATTCCTTCAGAGAGGCAAGAAATACTTTACACCATCAGACATAGCGCACATCTACAAGACTCTCGTAAGACCAAGACTTGAGTATAACTCTCATATATGGGCTGGGGCAGGCCGCACTGCTTTAGCGGAACTAGACAAAGTCCAACGCAAAGCTTTCAAGCTTATTGGCGATGAAACTATTACCTCACGTATTGAATCCCTTGAGCACCGACGTAATGTAGGTTGCCTTTCTCTTCTTTATCGGTATTATTATGGTCTTTGCTCTAATGAAATATCAAGTCTGCTCCCTTGTAGAGCACCTCCTACGCGCAACACCCGAGCGTCCCAACGCGCTCACTCTCATACTCTTTCGATCATTGCCAGTCGTACCGTCAAATTTCACGATTTTTTCTTATCTAGGACAATACGATTATGGAACAGTCTACCATCTACTGTTTTCCCCGCCAACTTTCAGCCACAATTGTTCAAGCGAATCGTGCATCGCTATCTTCTGCACCCCAACCCTTCCTTTCTTCCCTTCCTTAAATTTTCCTTCCGCCAAGGCTGTGCTATAGCATAATAGGGCATCCCTTGAGCCTTGGCATCATCATAGAAAAAAAAAGCATTTCTGTGTCAGTGGTGCCATCTTGAAAAATTATAAAGAAAAAAACCTGCTTTTTGTCCTATGAATTCTGATTCAGTTACCAGATTTTTATAAAATTAACACAGTAGCTGAGCCTTACTCTAAGCCGTGTTTGGTAGAAATGTGGTCGAAAAATTCGGTTGGTGCTGCCAGCTATGGTAATTTTGGTGCCTTAGGTTTTGAAAATTCGCTCAGGAAAATAAAGCTTTTTGTCGTACAACTTCCAGCGCAGTCATGAAATCAAAACGAATTTCATATGATAAATGGAACTTATTATAAGCATTATTCAGAAGGAATTTGGTAAAAAAACCATTATAATGTTGGCAGCTATTGTTGGTTTTGTATTTATTTGCAATATCTTTACTAAGCGATTTTATCGTAAAATTTTCAAACGGTAGTGATTTTGTAATGACAGTAAACAACAAATATTAAGTTTTCGAAAATTTGAAAACTTTTTCGATTGATAGCCCTAACTTTTCATTATGGAAAAAATGACTCCTCCAGAACTTCCAATGCAGTCATCGGATCATAACGAAATTCGCAGAGCAGGGTGATTTTAATGTAAAGCTGGTGTGATATTTTTTTGGTTTTGATGCTAGGAAAGGGTTGCCATCGCGAGGCGTTTTTTTTTCGCTATTTTCGTATCAATAAACGCTTACATTAAGTATTAATATCGCGAACATTTACAATGAAAATAAGTTAACAGTTGTTTAAATGTACTAAATTATAGAAATTTTTTGGTTCCAAACATCGTTCGTTTTTTGATCCCAAACATCTTTCTATCTCTGTAACTTTCGACGAAATCATCGGATAAATTCGAAATCGACAGAGTCATTTGATTTTGACGTGAGGCAATAGTGGGAAACTTTTAGTTGCAGTGCTGGTAAAGTGTTGCAAGCACTAAACATTTTCTTTGTTTATGTTATGTTATGCTGCTTTCAAAGTTTTGCAGTGTTTGACTTTCCTAAATCTTGAAATTCCTGAAATCTTTTCCACCCTATGAGTTTGAATGCATTGTTAAAATCAAAGTGATTTTGCACTCGAAACAGATTGGGGCACGTGTGGTAGAATATGCACTCAAAATTCAGTTCATCGGACATTAGTATTTCTAGCGGTTCAGGTGCGCTTGAGTTTTTTTTTCAGTTTATTTTAGGAATTTTGCTGATAATAAAAAAAAAAATACTTTAGTAATCATAAATGGTAAGGTTTAGATAGTGATGCTTTTACTAATTCGTCAATTCCCTTCCGCTTTATGTTGTGTTATAAGCATATCATAGTACGAAGGTGCCTATCTGCCGCAGAAAATTCACACCAGATTCAGCTATTATGCTGGGAAAAGGCACACTGTGCAAACTTTCAGGATGGTCCCTTACATAAATTATGCTGCACTGGCGTTGGTTCAACATGGTTTAGTCGGATGCAACAAGGCATGCATTTTCTCATAGTTCATTTTCGGGTAACTTAATAAAGATGCACACTTATTTCAAAAACCAATTCTCTCTTAAGTATTGAATGAAAAATGAATCCATGTCGACTAACGATTAATGGGAAAGAGTTTTTACGACAATTACCATTACACTCAGGATGAACTCTCACTCGTGACATTTAGAAACAGGGAGGCCGTGAATTGAAGAATTATTAGAGCAAAGTCAAGTAACATTAAATAACTAAATAAACAGTGATTACTCAGAAAATCGTGTAAGCACGTGATGTTTTGAGAACTAGTTTAGTTATTTTCAATGCCAAAATAGTTAAATTTAGCTTTATTATGGCTAACTTATTTATTATAGCAACTTTTCCAGATTATTTGATCAAAGTACAGGACAAAGAACTTACTTTTAAGTTTTTTAAGATAAATAAACCATAAATGGGCATCATGCACTCAAACAAATGCTGACGAATCATATTTTGAACAGTGAGAGACTGAGGTTCAATGAGGTTCAAAAGACCTTTTATCTAGACCACTTTCAACCGATTTTTTTATGCAGCCAAATACATGACAGACCTCTGCTTCGTTTTGACCTCTGAATGGCAAGTCCAGACGTGATTAAATGAATATTAAAACAATAAACCATTTTAGAGTTGCAGGTTTTATTTTTCTGTTTGGCGATCATATCCTTCATTCAACTCGATTTGGATTCATTGAGAGAGCTTAACTACGTTAGAGAGGGTGCCATTTAGGTTTTCTAAATTATTGGAACGTTGTTTTCACCACACATTCTTACTGGAGCTCGAATCAAATAATACACACCAGAAGTTTCTTATCGGTCAGGCTACTAGAAATTTTTTACACCACTCTATATTAAATGAACGGTTAAAATTTCTATCGGTTCAAATAATTTTGAGCTCTGGGGTTAGTTTTCTATTTTCTTTAATTTTTAATGTCGCGGATAAGTTTATTGATTGAATAGGCTAACTTGTAAGTCATTATAAAACTCGTTTTGAGTATTTATCAATCAATAATTAATCATAGCTATAATTGATTTTGATGAAAATAGTTCAAATCAATAATAACAATATAGGTTTAGCTTTCAAGCAAAAATGTTTTCAATGTTACTTAAACTGCACGATAAAACACTTTGGACACTTGCATATGTACTAATTTCATACTGATAGCAAATTAAATTTAACAGATAAACTGCATATCAATTTTGAAATCAGCGCATACATACAAAAATAGTAATGTTTCCTTAAAACATAAATAAATATTTTTTTGGGCTCTTTCGTAGATATCTTTGAAATTATTCTTCAATCTCTTCATATTTCAATTAATTATCCTTCTAGTTGGTAGTTTGTAAATGTTTCATCAACCAAATATAAAGCATTAACGAAATAAAAATGCAAAGCACCTCAGAATTATTGATTTCGATAATTCTTAATTTGTTCATTAATAATTACCTTTGCTATTGAACGACACTGCACTTACATCGCTGCTTTTGAGGCTCGCCTCTTCTTATTCACTATTGGGATATTGAAAACTCGAAAATTTGAGCATTTATGAATGACGAGAAAGCACAAACTACAACGTTTTCATTGATAAAAATGCAGTAGATGAGGCAGATTCATATCTGCCTCATTTTCATTTCTCTTCCTTCATTTTCGTTGTGCGCAAAAGCGATGTGCTATAGTGATTGATGGATATTTTTTTTTTATTTTTTACACTGAGGCAGTGCTCTAGGCATAGAACTGATTTCGCTATTCTTTTTTGGTACATTTTTTTTATTTTTTGCACTGGGTATAAAGTTGATTTCGCATTGTTTATTTTTGGCAGCTTGCATTGTGGCCCTGTTCTTTACAAAAATTCGATAGCGGAGACTTAGGAGCAAAATGTTAGTTTTGTTAGGAATGTAAATATTATTTTTCGTATTTATGAGTTCAGCGTACGTATTTTATAAATTTTATCGAGAAGGCACTGCCTCCCTTGCCTCCTCTGAGGAGCTGCCACTGATTCTAGATTAACGTTCACGTACGATCATGTCACAGAACCAATCTTTCAAACACAGAAAAAAAAACAAATTCAAGCGGTTGACAATTAACATATTGCTGAAAAGTGAATAGAGCGGAAGTATCATATAAGACTTTCATATCTTTCCAACATAATTCTCGTACGAGCTTTAACTGCATAAGGGCACTTTGCGTAGTCGTTTCCGTCGATTTCCTCTATTTTCTCAGCCTTTGTTTGTGTAGTCACTGCCTGAATGCTATGCCGTGCGTGCGTAAATACCCGCAACACGATTCACCCCGTCGGGTTTCCATTTAACCAACTACTCCTGGCAGTCCGCTCTCACCCCATCGCATGCAGAACAAAAACGAAAGCTTCGCCTTAGCAACGACATTCCCTTCCTGATCCGCCAGCTAATGTACCAAATTTCCACGAAAACAGTTCTGCTGGCCCGCAACAACATTAAATACGCATCCAGGGAAATGTTTAGGACTAATGACGGAGATAAGTTCAACGACGGAGGAAAGTTCTAGGAGCCGACGATGTTGTTTTGCTTTTGAGATAAGAGAAGCTTTTCCAACCTGTATAGTTTGTGTACGTTGACCGTCTTGTCAGGAAAATTTGGCGAATGGGAGCTGTTTTTCTTCGGAAATTGTGGGACGTAATACTGCATAGAGTAAAGAGTGGCCTGATATCATTTAGTGAAAAATCGAGATTTGATCACGATTGAAAAGTCGAAACAGGAAGAAGACTGATAGAAAGGTTCTGAAAGTGTTTTTGAAGCAAATCTAACAAACGCTTGTCATGTACGTTAACACATTTTGAAAATGACTCCTGAAATTTTGACAGCATAACGTACTCTACTCTAACCCCTGCGTCGCTACGCCAGCAGCAGTGGAGAAGTTTTGTGGAGACTTTCGCATTTTTCCCGTTCGGTCTGTGTAATGGTTCGATTCAAGTTTCGTGAGGATTCGTACCGATGAGTCGCCCTTCGAATTTTTCGAATTTTCATGGATAAAAATCGGTTGAAAATTATGGAATTTGTGTGAAAAGTGCTCGCTGGCGACGGTTATTAGTGATTTCGATAAGATTTTTCGGAAAATTCGCGTAGAAAGGGCAAAAACTCGGTTTGAAAATCATTGGGTGAACAAACAGGCAGGCTGGCAGGCCAGATACATACACATCTATGGTATTATAGGTCTGGCTCGAATCGAAAAAAAATTCTTGGCGTTGACGTTGCCTTCGTGAAAAATTGATCAGAATTGAATTTTCATTAAGTTGGTTAATATCGTTCAACGCGAAAAACGGAAATCCGAATCCAAAGCCAGTGCAAAAATCGAGTAGGAAAAGTGTGATATTTTCGAGTGGTAGTAAAACGGAAATGGACAAATTGGCTTTCCTTTTGGCTGACACGGCTAATCGGATCGAGTATGAGTTTCTTGTCAGGAGAGGCGAAAAATCGTTGGAAAAGTGAATGAATAATCATGAAAGTAGATTACTGTGGATTTTTCGATTACGATTAGCTACTTAAGTGTAGATAGTTTTATCCTGAAAAAAAAAAATTAAAACGATCGTGCAGTGAGAAAAACCTATGCATGTATTTCGGTCTGCGGCACAAGTCAAGAAAAAATCATTAATAAGTGCATAACAAAAATTTTCCATAATTTCCCCTCGTATAGCATAACACTCTAGCAGTCTCCCCATTAACAGAAATTTGAGTGAGATTCAGTTTGACTAGTGGATTTGTCATCACCGTTCGGCAGTTGGTTCCAGATAAACTACCCCAGTCGGAACGGTAGTTTTCTCCGTAAGCAGTCATCCCAACTGGGTACTTACCCCACCAACGTTTGTGGAACGTGGAATTCGTAAGGAGTTACGTTCCGTTATTAAAAGTGTTTGTGTATTTAACATTAACATTTTCGTCTTTCCCGCGATACGGTAGACATTGCTAAGTCGAGACGGATACAGACAGCAAATCGCAGTTTTTTATATACTTGTACACTTTATTCGTTCGATATTTCATATAAATCGGAAAAGTCAAATACTCGCTATAGTTAATCAATTCGCTTTAAGAGGACGGCCAGTGAAGCAAGTAGCTGAGAAAATTATCTAGTGCTCTGAAAACTGTGCGGAGTTTCGACTGTGCGGTTTTTTGTCATCTAGCTCGTTTGCCATTTTTCAAAGGATTTCGAAAGATTCTTAACTTCACAGCTGGATGACTCCAAAATAATATTTCGTTCGCTTTAAACTCGGTGTTACTTTCAACTAATGTCAAAGTTTTCATAAGGTTTTAGCAACAATGAAATATGCAAATGCGTAAACTTAAATACAGTGTCACACTGTGGCTGTAAAATTTATCCGTGGTAGTTGAAAGTGGAGCACACAACGTAAAATTTGTAAATACTGTAGTCATAGTGGAACACATTGCCCCGTAACGGATTAAAATATCGTGCCGTAGACAAGATTAGAATAACTCCGTACGTGTGTGTAAATGAATAGAAAAATTACAACAACAACAACAACCGTAAAGTTTATTAGAAAATTCTGCCAAAACATATTTATACTTCCCGAATTTGAAATCGGAATAATTTACTCGAATAGCAGGGAACGCATCGCAAAACACATTAGTATCATTCGAGTCTTTGTATATAAATTGCATAGAATTCATAAATCTGATTTTCGTGTAAAAAGTACCTACATAGTGAAAAAGCTAGTGCAGTGACCTATATTTCAAATATTGTAAATTTTTCTTAAAACTCCTTTCCCTTCCATCGAGGAAACCTTAAACGATCGATTGCATTTGTATTTATATAATAAACGCTAATTAACTAATACTAACAAAAGAATAAACCCCACCACTTTAGACTTTTACTTACTTTCGCGTAATTTATTGCTGATTTATTATAAACGAAAATAAAAAAAACTTGTTACTGTTCCCGAATCTAATTAAAATTAAATTCCAATACTCAATAGTATCTTAAACAGAAAACACGGCTAAATAAACTACAAATAAGCTTGGAGCGGAAAATCATCAGTGATTTCATCGATGCTTGAAAATTTTACGAATCTAGTGGAATAAAACTGTGCAGTTTTCTTTGTGGCTTTCATCGTAGACGTCAACAATACAACGTTCAAATGCGGATTTACTGCAAATCGGGACAAATGAGTGTTGCCGTTCATTTGGTGTAACGCAATATGGCCCAGCGGTCGTCCAGTAATTACTTAAAATTGGAATTACTGACGGTATGGATTATCTTCCAAGTTTTATATTCACTAAATAATTTCGTAGAATTTAGGTGTATTTTCGAAAACCAATGCATTCTTTATAGCTATATAGCTCTACACATAATTTCCTGAGTAGAAAATTGTTTTTCATCGTTTGGCTGCAGCATCAAATCAAGATTCACTACTGCCCGTAACGAATTTACAACTGCCTTTGCGATGAAATAAACTGTGACTAGTGCCTTGTCTCGTACGATAATCCTGAATTTTCTCTCCACCGTCTCATGAGCGAGTCGAGTGAGAGTAAAAAAAAGTTAAAACTTGATATTCCTTTCAAAGCCTTCCATATACATAGTGCCTTCCATCTGAGACGGTTTGTGTTGGAGCGATGGTTGTGCATTATACACGAGTACATTTTGTGCATTTATATACTTCCAATAATGTTGATTTTATGATGAAATGGAAATGATTTTGTTTGGTCATGATTTGACTGCTATAAATATGGTTGGAAAAAGATTTTAATTTAAGAAAGAAAATTTAAGTTCATCAGAGGGAAAGACAACCACTATTTTTAGCGTTGTCTACTAAGTCATTTCGCAAATTGAAAAAATTGACGTCTAATCATTTAAGCCAAATATAACCATATAAAACACAAAAATAATGTTATTTGGTAGAGTTTGGTTTATTATCAACTGATTTTTTTTACTAGGACCCTCTGTTAAATGTTCAATATCTACTAAATAGCAGAGAAAACTTGAATATTTTTACGCGCCCAGTGTGGGCTATATGTTCCCAAGATTCAGTCAGTGTGATTTTCAAGCTAAGAGCCTACTGAAATTTTTTGACGTTGTAGGACATAGTTTTATTTATTCCTAAGAAATTCCTGTCAACTAGGTATGTAGGTAGGTCAAAGTGGCTGTCGATCAACCGAGACTTGTCGGCAGACGCACATACGTATAAAAGTTGAGATGCCACAGTAATTTTTCTCCCCTAGTCACTAAAGTCAGCTAACCATCTGCTTCCTTTGATTAACCGCACTGTTCTCTTCAAGTCAACCGGCGGCGGGTCGGTCAGATTGAAGAGGAAAGGTGCACCAAGTGCTGCCACTCTTCTGTTTGCCAAAACCAGACACTGGCAGATGAGATTCGTTCTCCAAAGCACCGCCCCGACAAAAATCGTTGAATCCTGTCTGCGCCCAATAATCGCGCTTGCCGTACTAGGAGGCAGTGGCCCACATCACAACGCAGAGCACTACAAGTTAAGCCAAATAACTGCCTGGCGCAAAGTACATCCATGAAACCCCGGAACTCTCTTGTTATAGCACAGGCTGATTTGCCGGCCCAGGACTTCCCAGCATCCTCGATGTATTTTTGCCTGATGGCTGAATCGACCGATGGCATCAGTATTTCTTTGAAAAAAGGAACTTCGAGACTTCCCGTAGCAAGTTTTTTCAAGCCCCCGCCAGCTCGTCGGCCTCACAGTTACCCTGGAAACCGGTATGTCTAGGTACCCAAATCAATTCTATTGTGAATGACTTGACATATCTTTAAGAGATGCACGATATTCAGTGACAATTATGAACACTTTCAAGATGAGCAAAGGACTAAATAGCCGCTTGTCTCTTTGATAAAATACCAATGTTGACTATGAATATTCGGCTAAACATCAGTCGGTCAATTGCTTGAAAAAGAATCACAACTTGCGTAATATAATAGTATGCTAGACGAAAGGACATCTTTAGATTCAACTCATCCAAGTATATAGCACTCCGGAATTTATTGTTTTCCTTTGAGCTATCGGTGTACGAGTACACATGGATAAGCACAGTCTCGATAGTGATGCCATCATGGAATCATTCCTACCAGAAATTCGAGTTGTTAACTCAAAATCTAGCAGATCGTCCAGAGCGATGTAGTCAATGCCCTTTAGACCGAAAACTTCTTCAGATCAGATTCTATCATGGCCGAAATATTTTCTATTTTTGCTGAAAGAACTTAGCAGATTGGTTGGCAAATAACTAAGCATCACGAAAAGTGCCTTAAATAGAGGTGGTACACATTACTTTTGTTACCTTTTGGCAGCCAGCCTTAGAAGAAGCCTGCAACCAGAATGCTACTCCAAACTATAGCATTGACTCAGCCACTGCGGTAAAAAGCCAACCGACAGTACGAGGCTGCACTCTACAATTTGATCCTATGGCTCTTTTGCAGCAGTAAAGTACGCCGAAAGCCTTCCGTGCTCTTTCTGCTATATTTTCGTTTCACAATAGCTTCGAGTCGAGAATCAGTCCCAAACATCTGACCCTCTGGCTCAAGTCAATAGAGACCCAGTTCAGTTACAATAAGTGGGATCGATGAGTTATTTATTTCCTTGTTAACAGCATTACCTTCGCTTCAACGTGGAAGCATATCAAGAGAGTGAATTAACATCTTCAAAAGCGTAGATAAATACTTTACCGACACTACTAAGACTATGTCGTTAACATAAGCAACCGCTTTGCCAACGGCACGGTTCAACTTTATCAAAAGAGTATTTACCTTGATATTCCACAACAGAGCAGAGATAACTCCAACTAAAGGTGTGCCTGTGCTGACCCACGCCGTAAATGAGTACACCTAAACTCTAATCTCAAGGAGCAGTACTATGAAAGCTGTCAACTATATATCAACATCCAGCACCAAGAATAATTCAACAATACGTACAGACTTTGCTTTACTAAAGGCCCTACAATATCTAAGAAGGTGGCAAGTGTATATTCCTTAAAAGCGAAAAATTCTTCAAAAATTCTTCCGCCAGCAAGCTATTTCCCAACCTTTACTTCTATGGACTTCTAGATACTAGCCATAAAAATGCTCTCAGGGCCTGGAGATTGAAACAATTCGAATGACCTAATGGATCACCTCAAATGAAAATTAGATGTTCTAAGAGACAGCATTAAATTGATGGTGTGCTCCATTGTGTGCACCGCTTCTGGAAGAGGACAACAATTGCCCAGGAAATTTGGGCCCATTGTAGCTTTCAGAGTTTTTGTGCTCGAACTAGTCCCATTGCCATCAGGTTTCATAGTGCACCCCATAACCTTCGCTGTTGTGCTTAAAACCTTACGTAGGCGATTCGCCTCACTGAGATTCTCCACGTCCCCATAGAAAAATCTCCGTGAGGACCTCTTTACCTTGAAAACGGCGTACTTAAAAACTTGTAGCTTCGTTTTATACAGCGACCATTCATCCGATTTTTCAAAGCTATTGAGCTCATTTCTGCACTCTCTTCGCAGGGTAGTAATTTCAATGTTCCACCGTGGGTTCGTGGAATTTCCCTTGATTGTGAGTGGGCTACACTCTGGCCTAGAAGCAGAGTTGAGAGCACTAGTAAGGGTGTCAAGCGCCTGATCCAATTCATGGTAGCAGGCGATGTTCCTCGGAGTAATTTCCAGTGAGGATTGGGCCAGAGTTTGGAATAACTTTCAGTCCGTCCTGTTGCTGTTAATATAGGCTACCTTTTCAGTTGAGCTGTGGCCAGCCACGTTGAAAGGTGAAGAAAGTTAGTTCGCTGTAAGCATTGGCAATCAATAGGTCGTGGGCCAGGATGAAGTCAACAAGTGTTTCATTTCGGCCATTTGTGTTGAAGCTCTTCCATACTTGATAATGAGCATTAGAGTCAGTTTTCAGAATTAGAGACGCACCGATTCTTATGACATTAACCATAATATCCTTGACAACGTCACAGGATGAGCTAGCTCCATAATCTTGTGCCGTGTAACAAGAAATAAATTAGCATCATCTTTAATCGGTTTCCGCTGCATTTTATCTTTGTCACAGAAATCGTGAACCACAAAAACATAGACAGCTTCCTTAACAAGAATACCGACACGTGGTTTCTGCAAGCTATCGTATCCATTGTTGCCTAGCACGCAAACCCAGTTGTTTGCAGCCCATGGTTCTTGGAATAAAGTTAGCTCCTCTCCTGTTCTGAACAAGTGGAGAAGCAGGGTAGCTGATACTGCTTTGGAATGATGAAGGCTAACTTAAAGTAACTTCACCATTATTATTAAGGGTACGGTTGATCTACTTTTCGGACACAATAGCTGTCTCAACCACCTGGTTTTTATTCAAAGTGAAAAAATCAAGGTAGCCACCCAACTTGAAGGTAGTTTCGACGCTAATTTCATCAGAAAATAAGAACTCCAGATCTGATTTTCCCTTGCATTTTGCCTTCAGACCGGTGATGGACCCCTGTTCCCAATCCTTTCCCATTCGAGCTAGTGCCTTTTGGGCTATGCCAAAACTGACAGTGCCTCAGTATTTATGACAAAGAGTGCATCTCGCCAATTATTGACAGGCTTACTAACTTTTACATTAGTTTAAACTCCGTACGGATATCTGGTTTGAAGATTCGTATACTGTCCGAGATTTCCACTTTACCCGAATGATCTGCATCTAACTGGGGATCTCGTCTTTACGCATCACCTTTAATTTGGCGCCTGGCCAGAGTTCGCCCAGCTGGGAGATTGCCTGCTCAGAGTAATCACCAAAACGTTGGTTCTCACACGTAACCAGCTTAATTCCTTTATTCCATCTCGCATAGTTCACCTTTCGGTGAAGGACTCGAGCTGATGTTTTACAGCTTGCAGCAGACCTAAACATAGCCTGCCTTATTATAAGCCGATTTTCGCAGAAGATGATTCCATATTCTTTGCTGGCATCGATAGCAGTCCAAACACAAATCTTTTCAGTTCAAACACACATTCTTTGCACATTTCATTAAAAGACCGAGTTGGCGCTGAGCAGTCGCCATAAACTTCAGTTTTTTTTTGCAATCCTGCCTACCTTGACTCCTGTGCTCAGTTTTCTGCGGAGTTTAGAGAAAAAGAGAGCGAATGCTCCCGAATGTTATTGCCCATTAAAGGAAATTTTTATCCTTTCTTGTAAGACATCCTTTCAGAGAGGATGTTTTTTGCTTCTTCAGAACTTTGAAGGCTGAACTTCTAGTTCTCTAAGACCGAGGGTAGTTGGAAGAGCGCTGGATGCCTGAAAAGGGAGAGGCACCGGACGTGGCCACAATGGAACTTCTGCGCTTTCCCCAGACCAGGCTTTGTAACTAAAGCCCCGGGACAACTTAAAACAGAAGTTGATAATGTGTTATTAACCATTGGAGCTGACTCATTTGTTTCCACAGCATCCAACAGATTTAGCAATAGTCCACGAAGCTGTCTCATTCGCCATAGCTCACTTCCTTGGGCACAGCCATTTAACGGCACAGCCATCCACGGTCAGCTTAGTCCCCTTCATATTAAAGGATAAGTTTAATTTATTGCTAGGCTAACGCCTGGCGAGTTTAGTTTTGGATTTATTTTCCATGTAATAGTGTCTCCACTCAAAGCCGTTATCTCAGTTCGGCTGTGAAGTCACCTTGATAATTTAAACATCTGCAATTATTTTTGGGGCAAGTGTTCCCAACCATATCATTACTAACCAGAAGTTCCGTCTACAGAGGAAGCGATTCGGGTCAATAACTTGGGACCGAGGTGTTGGATGCGGTTCACGCTGAACTATCGTCAAACAACCGTCCACACCAAGTCGAACTCCCAACGCAAATACATTGCCAATGCTTTGATGTTAACGCCGGCAGAGCGAACTGCAACCAATGCCAAGGTCAAAGTTGGCTCTTCGTACACACTATGCAAATCCAAGTCAACGAATGCCTTGGCCGATGGTCTTGCCCCTATGTGTACGCAGCTTTATGAACTGATGCTGATCAGAAAATGGTGTATATCTTAGAAACCACAACTTGGTAAATTCAATTTTCAAATAGTACCGCAGACAAAACCCTTTCATGTTTAAATCGAAATTCACAGGGTCTGTTGGCCTTGACATGAAACAATTTCATTAGACTTTAAGTTTAAGATCCGGCAAAGTATTCGCTGTATTATGGATTTTCATCATTTTTTAATGAGAACATGCTACCATCAAATTTTCATATGATAAGCATCCTATAATGAAAATAATAACAAGTTTTTTTACTTTCCCAAATTTTGAAACTCATGCGAATGCATTCAGCAAGTCAAAATGGTACATGACCTTGTTTACAGGTTGATTGTAATAAGAGTACGTTTGGTGGAGCATGCAATCAAAATCTACATAATTCCTTTAATTTTCTTTGAAAACCCAGTTTTCACAGCGATTCCTATGCACTAGAGTATTTTCAACCTTATCCTTGGTAAGGGACGCCGATTGGGTGACTTTCACGATGTCCATCTTCCGAGAGTTTTCTGCCTAGCTGGAACTGCTTGCACTAGCGGAATATAAAGGCTCAAAGTTTCTTAGTTTTTGCACCTAGTCGGCTTGCATATCTTAGGCACACAGTTTTTCATGCTTGAATCCTTGATGACAGCTCTCATTACATTTTTCTATTTCTGTTTTTTCACTTTACTAATTTTACTATGCTTATCTAGTGAGAGCACGAGTATGCAAAATCTATAGTTTATCAGATTTTTATGAGTAACCCTCGTAGGCAATCATTTCACATTTCCATTGCCTAAAAGAGGTAGGCCAGGTAAGTTTAAATAAGAGGGTGGTCGCTTATGCGGCTTGCATTAGGACACAAGTTTTGTCCCATTTACTACCCGTCTTTGATGGGTGGCAAATGTGAGCTGCCAAGTGACCACTCCGCTGAATTAAATCAGCTGGCTTAGACATGCTTAGCTGACTTAGCTACTTCTGCCAACTTGTATGATTCTATTGTCTTGAGATGTTTATTATTAAGGACAAGAAACTTGCTGACAGTATGGTTGATGGTGTTCTCTTCGATCTTGCATCTCCTACATAAGCTGTTCGATGTCAGTCCTATTCGATTCGCATCAGATGCGGTAAAGTAACGTCCTGCGATCAGGCCAACTGTCACTCTCAATCAATTTCTGCTGAGTTTGAGCAGTTTTTTGCTCTTGCTGTAATAGATTAATGGTTATAGTGTCCTGGCGTCCTGGCTATCTTACAGTTTTCCCTGTTTATCTATTCAGAGTTCAGTTTATCCTAAATGGTCGCATCTAGTTTGGTGGTACTGTCAGTAAGTGCCCACTGTACGGTAACACAGGGACTATTTGTAGCTGCTGAACCTCTCTTCGCGAATTCACCTGCTTTTTCGTTGCTGTGTAACTACTATGCTCTGGAATCTATATAATCCAGATATGAGCTTGCTGTACCTTCACATTGGCAGCAAGTATGCACGCGTTAAGGAAAAACATCTGTGTGACGGTAGAACAAGAATCGCCGCCCTGCTATTGACGTTAATCATCGCTAAAGAGGTAATACCCCAACAAACAATTTTCGAAACTTTACTTCATGTTTATCAGTGATATTTTCCTAGTGTAAGGAAAAGATAAATGTACTCAAATGCGATAACTTTTTAGAACAAACAATAAATTAATGAAACAATTCAAATGCAATTATAACTTGTGACCATGATCATGTAAAAAAGGATTTAAGATTTCCTCTTTCAGAATCTCATGACAAGAAATTTCCACCAAGTTCAAGAATTTCCACGCTATTTTATTAAAAACGTTTGCAACTCACGACTATAAGTAATCCCGGAAATTCGAATTGATCTCAAATCCTTTCCGCCCTCACTTGGAAAGCATTTTTCAGTGACTTTTCGTTTACGGCATGTATTGAACTTTTTAAGATGCAGCATAGTTTAAATCCTGTTTTCACATTTCCACCTCAAGCTTCTGCAACTATCCACGCAACCTAGGTGACACGACACTAGGGCTGGTTGTTGCCCTTTGCTGCAGACGAGTACCAGCCAACCTCCACTGTCAAACTTCCTCCAGACGCATTGTATGTAGAAGCATCGGGATGAGCAAGAACATCCCCTAAACTGCATATGGCAATGCCTTTCAGTGCAGGTGTACCTGCGATCCAGTTCCGTTTCTGAATGCATGTATTATGTAAAACTGACCTACACATCAGAAGTGAACTAGAGAGTTGTTGGTCCCGTGCTTACGCGCTCGCCGTCATACTCAGTACGGATGTCAGTTTCAACAGTTCAGTTTGTGTTAGTAAGGAAGCCTATGAAAACATGATTTTTCACTGTGTAGTTGAAACTGCAAGCTTTTTCATGTGAAATGTATGAAAACCGTTTGCAACGTTGCCATTTCGATTCTTCCCATCTGTGTTCGGTAGCTAGCGGAAAGCTACGTACAGTGCGAGTCGACGGATCTGGTCGAGCGACCTAGTGCTGGTCGTCGAT
Organism: Nemotelus pantherinus; assembly: GCA_963978885.1. NCBI lineage: Eukaryota > Metazoa > Arthropoda > Insecta > Diptera > Stratiomyidae > Nemotelus > Nemotelus pantherinus. The sequence continues at coordinate 223,431,082 of OZ022263.1, read as the reverse complement.
GTAGAGGGTGGGTGGTTGCTCTGAAAATGTGTAGGATGAGGTTAGAGAATGAAAGGTGTGTTACTGGGGCACTATTGTGAAGGAAAAGATTTAAATGAGGAATTTTGTATTGTTGCCAGTTTACGCAGTTATTCGACTGTAAAATGAATAATTTGTTGTCGAAGTATGAAAGTGAAAATTAAGTTGATTAGCTGGAAGAATGAAAACAAAAGAACACAATAAGTGGGAAAAGAATGGTTTGGCGGCAGAGAATGAAAGTCATCTGAGGGTGATGTGTGGTTTAAATAAAAATTGGAATGCGCCAAGCAAATTTGCATAGTTTAGTGCATAATCAATGAAAATCAGATCAAGACCATCATTATATAAACATCCATTTAAAATTTAGCAGCTTAATGCTTTCTAATGTTGACAGCTGTCAAAAACTTTTATTTCAACTGACAATGGGAACATAAATTTGTAGCGCCCAGTGTGGGTACACCTATGTGCTAATAAGAAATTTACGTGCATTTTTCCTCCTGTATGTAAAAAAAATCATGAATTAAAAATTGGAATAATAACACAACATGCAGAATTCAAGTTCGAAATGTATCAAATAGCTTTATATTAAGTGAACGGTAATCGATATTCTTCCCGCAAACCATAAAATGACACCTTTTTGCATTTGATGTATTTTTAATGACCCCAAAATTCGTATTTACTCACAATCTAAAGCCACTAGATTCCCGCTTCGACCAAAAGCTTAGCAAATCTGAATATTGTAAGTAACGAGCAGCTAGCACTTAGGGCTTGTAGCTCGCTACATGTGTCATTTATCTCTATCACGTGCACATCTCTTATCTATAGGCGTACGATAGGTAGTTACCGAATGTTTGTGAATCAATACATATTAGTCAATTACGTATATGTACAGGTGGATATTTCAGGTGTGCGCACTAATAAAGCTTGCGATAATTTTCCTCTTTGACATAGCTAACCAAATCCATTTGGCTTGAATATACAGCTCACTTCCGGATCCGATATATCAAAATATTGTTGAAAAGGCTGCGAGTAAATATGCAAATCATTGCCTGAGCCAATCGTATGGGCTACTGAATTCAATATAGGCAAATAAATAGCTTGAGCTGCAATGTATAATGTGTAGGCATTAGATGTTTTCTTTAAACAAAATACGTTACAAAGTTGCAGCGTTTTCAACACTTTGAGTACCACGTCAGTAATATTTGAATGACAGTTTCTGAAGCGCAAAACATTGTCAATCACTTTGATATGAAAATTAAGTTCTTCTGTTTGAGAATTAAATACTATATTCAGCAGAGGTTTTGAAGGACACATGATTGATTACAAATCGCTCTTTGGCTAAAGTTAATTCACAATATTTGGTATCGAAAAATAGGGTTATTTTATTTAAATCGGCGTGGCACTCAAAGTGTTAAACCAAATTCAGTATTGAGAAAATTGAGGAAAATTTGCAAAATAACTCTTCAAATAACTCTTCATTCCTCCAGAATTAAGATGGTCAATATTTTTTTCTGCAAAGAATAGAGATTAAATAGTAATTATTATACATAGGTCATACGATAAATCTCCTGCAAAGGAAAATCTACTAAATTATGAATCCATTCGGTAGTAGCCTTCAGTTTTCAAAGCCCTTTAAACCAGATCGGGTATTAAAATGGTGGATTTCAGGAACAATTCTGAAGCTGTCCACATTATACATTTTTCCACGGCTGATAGAAATATTAAACGTAGAAGATCGGGAATTATCATGCTGGATCTGGACACCACACAACAAAAGCTTGGAGCTAAGATCAGATAACATAGGTTAGCGGATGAGCCTAAGAAAAGACTACTCTTTAAGAAAAACTCGTGAAATCTTCACGGAGGGAATTCGGAGTATGAATAAATGGTTACTATACTCACAATAAGGTGTATTGAATCGAATTGGAAAGGTTTTTTATTTTATTTTAATTGTACATTCTTGACCTAGCTTAAAGTTTAATTCGCTACGATAACTTAAAATCTAAAGTTATACTATTTTGGCCTGCAGGCTCTTATAGTTTCTTTTTTATATATGTATATTTTTTTTGACAGTTTTCATCTTACACACTAAAAATACTACTCAGCCTGTACAAGTACCTGAGGCCCAGGCAAATATCCTACAATTCAGCTCTAACCTATGCCTAATTATAATTAACTTAAGTTAATTAAAGCTTCAACTTAACCTAGGTCTTACATCTAGCCCGTTCTGTTCGACGGAAGGCCTACATGGAAGGCCTACGCTGACTTCGCGGGGCGCATAAATGGCTCATTGCCATCTGTACGACCTATTGACCGAATTAGTCCGTCTGTCTATCCGTATAGACTTGTAGTTAATTCTGCAACCCGGTCCCTAAGTGTCTTAAGCCCCGACTCCTGATACAGGAGAAGGTTCTTTGGCCACTTCTTAGTTACCGGGTCGTAGAACCTACCAGTACAGAAGCGGAGGATTCTTCTTTCGAATATCTCCGCTTCGGTCATGACAGTCTATGAACAGGTAATCCAGGATGGGGAAGCATAAGTCAAGATAGGCCGAATCAGGTCTGATAGCAAATGGATTAAGCATTGGTGGCCATGTCCATCTTTTTTGTGAAAAGATGTCTGATGCGTTGAAATGTGGACTTGACAGCTTTGACTTTACGCAGCACATAAGAGTTCAGCTTCAGAAATTGGTAAAAATCAGCACTGAGGTACTTCAGCGATGAGCTAGGAATAGTTTTAGAAGCTCCGAACGAGACAGCGAGTTTTTTGGTGGCAATAAGTTATATGAAACTTAAATAATAATGAGCGTGTAAATCTACGCTGAATGTGCTCTACAGTATCATCCAAATATTTAAGGTTGGGAGCCCAGACTTGATAAGCATTAATATTGCCGAATACCGTCCTATATCTGTGTTTTTCTAATGTCGAGTGAGGAAAGAAAGGAAAAACGAGCGTATGGCATATGTTTACATTTTACATTGTGTGTACAATTCCTTTTTCTTTTGTTTTCTTCCTTTTCATATTTTTTTTATTTTATATTTCTTTAATTTTTTATGCTTTCTTATTTCGCTATTAAGTTGTTCTTTCAAATTTAAATAAGTAAGGAAATTAATAAACAGAATTCAAGTGAAAAAAACAGATGAAGGGAAAACGAGTGGAGAAGTTAATGATAAAACTGGGCAAAAAAGAAGCCTTGGCAGTTATGTATACAACGTGTTTATCAAATTTAAATTTTGAGTCAAAAAGCACACCCGGGGTCCTTGCAACTGTCGGTAACCGTAAGACATGATCCGCATAAGAAATAAAAAAACGCGACATTTCACAAATATATGACATTTGTTAACATATATATGCGTTCAGAGGAAGAAAGGTCATTGAGCGGCATTCATTCAGAGCACGAAAATCAAGCTGTAACTGGTCACAACTATCAAGCAATTCCCCTACTCTGAAAAACAGTCAACGGCAGCTATCGGCAAATAGATGAAAGGATGTGTAAAGCAAAGGAAATCATTCATAAATATGAAAACTAATAAAGGGACTAGTATCGAACCTTCAGCAACGCCAGAAGGTTGGCAGTATTCGCAAGAGGTACAAAGATTCGGAGATGTAATTCAACTACGACCAGAAACATAGGATGAGAATCAGGACAAGAGAGCTCCATAGCCTTCGAGCATTATAAGAAGAAGCTTGTGGTCAACAGAGTCGAAAGCCTCAGCAAATCACATCAACTTTCTTCGGTTGACTTAAGGCCCAGGTGACTAATTTACCAAATGCTAATCTGTTAGAGGTGAAGGATCTGCTTTTTTTAAATCCATGTTGATCAGGAGCCAGAAAAGGATGAAAGATAAAAGTAGTCTATTATAAATAACTCTTTTGAGTGCTTTGCTAAAGCAACAAACGAGAAAAATGGATCGGTAATTGGATATACAGCTTAAAAAGGAGGCCAAGAAGAAGTTAAAATTTAAAATAATAGAAAAAGAGATGGCGATCACCCAGGGATGACGAAAGTGATTTGGCCGACAGCTTCGAAATGCTGTCTGGACCACAACTGACATTTAACATCAAGACGTTCAAATAAGGACTCAACGTTAAGGGGGTTGGTATGAATAAAAGTGATAGATGACGGAGGAGGATGAGGGAATTCACAAAAAGTGATCGGATTTTGCTGGGAAAAGAAAGACGAACTAGGAGCAATGACATCATTAACAAAATTAAGGAACATAAAATGAGGAAAACGTTGGGAATTTTTCAAGGATTGGATGAAAGATCTAAAAAGCTTGTATTGGTTAGAACGTCTAGAGGACTCAATGCTATTAAAGTAATCACTCATAGCTCATTTGTCACCAGCTTTAGTGTCTGATCGGAGCTTTGAGAAATCAAGGTGGTCAATATGATAGCTTGAATCACGATACTTTGCGCGAGCTTCATCTTTTGATTTGAGGGCGGAAGCCACATTATGCCGAAACCAAGAAGCATTATTGCATATGCAGGGACAACTGGATGGAGTCCAGTTGGAGATGAGAGTGGAGAAGAAATTATGAAGTTGAAGAGCGAATCAGCGGCAAAAGGAATACCAGTTAGTTGAATTGATTTCATTCACCATTTTAGTAACCTCCGCTTTATAGTCAACAGTCAACAGTAATTACTATGGAAAAACGATGATGGTATCGGATAATGGTGAAAGACGATGATGGTGAAAGAGGATGATGTTATCAGCTTGTGCAGTAATATTGTGACGGAATTGTTTTATAGTACAAAGGCAAAAATTTTATTGTTGACGTTAAGAATAGTGTTCACATGGAACAATCTATTATTAGATCAACGTATGGAAAATAAAGTTTTACTAGTTTCGGCAAGTTCAATTTGTGGGAACATTAAAAACGAAGCAAAAGAGAAACGATTGCTGAGGCCACTAGAGAGGTCGATATAAAATCGATCGTAAACACTAGCAGAGGATTTACAGGTAGCATCAACCGAAGGGAGATTCAACATTTTTGAATAGCAAGGTGCATATTCAAAAGGAGATGCAGGATGCGAATCATGACAGTGTTTCTTGAAGAGACTTGATTAAAACACTACCACCGTCCTTTTCGTCGTAACGAAAAACAGCGCGAAAAAAGAAAATCTCGTTATTTTCAATATCCACAGTTACCCAAGTTTCGGTAAGGCAAAAAAAAAGAGAGCAACGAACATTTTGGTAGTGCAAGTTGAGTTTTTTTTGGTGAATCTAATTTCGAAACCTCTGCGATGCGTTCCAGCAAAAGTTCTTCTCAGGACTCGAGAAAATCTCTTTGACTATGGTACTGGGAGTCCAGAAATTGTTTAGGAGAGCTATTTAGTTAAAATGAGTTAGAACCAATCAAATCGGGGAGCTTGAAGAAAAACCATCTCACGCATAATGATTGCCAAGCAAAAAACAACAAACTAAATAACAAATGGAATAGCATCAACCGTGTTTAACAAAAAAAAAAAAGTCTCAAAGAAAGTTTCTGACATTATTTAAACGAAAAGTAAATCAATTTATTTTTTTTAATTTGTTAGTCTTATTGAATGTTTTAAAGCTAAAACAATATATAGCTTAAGACAAATATGTAGACTTTTGCTATAAATTTAAATTTTAGGGAATAAATATCTCAGCGACTCCTCGAATCATCCAAATCATATCAATGAATTTCAATTTGAAGTTGCAATATTTTAAAAGTGCACGCATGATTCAAAATCGCTTCTCTCTCTCAAAATACCTAACGCTATATCTTCTTTCGCTTTGATTATTGCCAAGTTTTCAATATCGCCTATTAGTGGCATATTCATAGATGCTAACAAACAATGTTCAACCGCAAACGGGACTTACTTGAACAGGATTAGACTTAAATTTTGCTCTTCTCAATGTTCACTCATTACCTTTGATTTACACTAGTTTTCTTTTCCCTGTCATCATTAAATACAAATCGACATATCGAAAAGTATCGACATCGGCTTGATTTTCCTCATTGTCACTTCCATCTTCGTTACGATTTGTTCGAGGAATACTTTTCTTCCTTCTTGTTTTTTACGATATAGCAGTCGTGACGTATCGCGCCGCCGCTATGCCTTGCTAAGGTATAACTCAATTGTGACGAACGGCGGCGGCGATGTTTTAAAGCTTTAAATGGTACCGAATCGCCGTTGGCGTTCGTCGGCGGTGTTTTGGGCAGTTTAGAATGAGTCGGTGCATTTTAATTTTTTGACGGCAATTTTCGTCGAATCGCCACCACCATCCGTAGCAATTGTGCTAACAGCATGAAACAATGAACGAAAATCAGAGTGCAGGACTAAAAAAGAGTCGATAGTACACAAATACATATATCGATAAATCCATACTACGACATCAGGAATACACGGGACGTGAACGCAAAGGAAAGCACTTAAAATTGTTGGCTCCTTACCTCTTGCGACCCTTCCACTCTGAAACGTGATGACGGTAACTAAGATGGTGGTGGGTAAAACACGTGTAAGCTTTTTGTTTATTGCCACGATGCCAGATTTCTCAGCGCCATGTTGTCCTGCAGCCTGCCGAACATGTGTTTTGGTGCTGTCTAATATAAGATTCACTACGACGAGCAAACGTGCACGAGCGAGAAGAAGGACCTTTTCGACGCAGATGAAAGGGCAACTCGCCTCGGCGTCGTGCCCGATCCACTTCCTTATGGCTCAGTATCTATTCATTTATCTAGACTGTAGATTATACGGCAAACTAGATAAACTATGGAGACTGAATGGCGGCAAAATGAAATTAAATTCGCCCCCTCCGAGAGCCTTTCAGACACATTAGCTCTGATACAATTTCACAGAAAATTGAAGGAATCGAGCGAGCAATTGATTACACTAGGCTCTATTGTGAAGACACAACAGAGCGAGACTTGTGGTGGTGATTTAAAAAATAAAAACGAAAGATTGTTCGTGTTTGATTTTGAGTCAGGAAGGATTGAAAGATGTTGAATTACGAAACTGGCCGAAGAAGACGACTACGATCAATGCTCCGATAGGATAGGAACACGAGCTGACGTACGAAATCGAGATAACGATGATTTCAGTTGGTTTCCCTAAGAGTGAAGAAAACTCAAAGCTGAAAATATTGATGTTTTCTTTCGAAACGTTCGCTATTTATCTTGTAACGGAAGGCACATCGATTTCACAAAGCTTGCTGTCGCTTCGATACAGATGAGACAGCTTATTTGGACCGAAGCATGATATAGTTGCTAGGGTTACGACAGATAATTATGTGTTTTTCAGTTTGGACTAAAGCTATCAATATATTGTGCTTAATGAAATACATGGGTAAAATCACTAGATTTTCGAATTGAAAATCTTTGACTCATTTGGCTGGGATTGGTTGCATACTTTAGGAGTATGATTTTTTTTTTTGCAGATTGGTTGATTTTTGAGATGTATTTTTGAGATATTTTAAGAATAACTTTCTTAGTTTTAAATATAGCGGAGCATATTTGAATTTGTAATAGTTCATTCAGAGCTAGCTTAAAGCTTTAAAATATTACTTCAATATGAAACTGGTACCAAAAGCATATTTGTTTCAAAATTCCTATATTTAGCAGCTTAGATCTTTAAATTTCATTAAAATCCATATCACTCCATTGGCGCCCAGTGTGGGCAACAGATTCTTTATATATCTGAAGTTCTTTGACATATTTTAGAATTATTTAAAAAATCCACTGAAATAAAACCTCTCTATTGTGTGCCCTTTACATTTCACTTGTGTTATGAAGCCTGCGGAAATGTATCACACACAATTTCCTCTCCAAAGTGCATTACTTCCTCTTTACTTCACTCTATGAATTACCGTGAAATTAATAACAATTTTGTGAAAATTTCATTACTTCCACATCAGTTGACATGATTGAATGCAAACAACATCCTCTAAACTATCCTCACTATCCCACTTCCATCGTTCATAAGCTCTAGCTATAGCAGTGGTAGTACAGCTTCATAGTAATAGATTTCCTCTCTGTTTTTCATCATCATAGGACACTCTAGTATATTGCAAACCTTTCTGTCAATGTGTCGGTTCATTTTCCTGTGTTTTTGCCAGCATTAAGGCATTGCCATTTTGCCTGTTTGGTACGGTTTGTGGTACATGAACTCACATGCAGTGCATTGTCATAGTAAGTTTAAGGCTTAGCAGATTTAAGCAAGTGAAACGAGCGTATTCAGATACGAAATTTAGTGAAGTAATTTTACTACAAAGATAAAATTTATAAAAAGAACAAATCGAGAGAATTACTGCCTCAAATATTCCCTTTGGTTTCTCCGCTACTTAAATTCTACGAGCTTTTGGTTGCAGTTTGTCAAATTCGCGTACAAATGGCCTGCTATCTCTATCTTCCTGTTCGCGGAGGAAAAGTCTGTCAAAATTGCCCATAGTTTTCTTTCACTACTACTAACGCTCAAATTCAGGTAAATTGCTTCAATTATTATTGCTGTTTTCATTTCCTTATATCTCTCTTATGAAGTTTAAGATAAATCGAAAGCTTTTTGCTTCGATGCGTGGGTATTGGTACGGAGAATTTCCCGAATAAATTAAGTTAAAATTTGGCAGCCTTACCTATGATCAGTTTAAGGCATATGATTAAGTGGAGCAACTTTTAAAGCAACTTGAAGTTTGTAGGTATAGAAGAAGCTAGAGAAGTTCCGTTCATCCTAATCATCCCTGGTTTTATAGCAGCAACTGTTTTTTGAAAAAGGATTGTTTGGTAACGTGAATTGTATTTTTCCTGCTTCCGAAACATAATGGGTATGTTTACAGGGGACGCTTAGTCCGCAGACTATACACCAAATTCGACCTAAATTATTTATTCCAACTGCCGTAAAGACTCAGTACCCGATCTACCCGATCTAAACACGATTTCATGCGACCTAACCTAAAATAGGTCGTGGACTATATCGGTGTAAATATACCCGACCTAAGCATTGACTTACGCGACCATTAATAATATATATGTTGACTATAAGCTCGCAACTCTCTCGATTGACTCAAAATCATTGAAATAGATACAGTCTGTCAAGAATGAGTTTACACATAGGGAAAAAATTCAATTTTTCATCTTTCTAATTATAAAATACTACTTTTTGTTTATGTAAATAATTTTTTTTTTCTTAATTATCGTTATTTGCATTATTTCCAACCGATATATACAAAAAAAGTACAACTTCAATGCAAAAAAAGAACGAAAAGAACAACGAAAACAATTATTACAATTCTTGAAGTGTCAAGAAACTCTTTACACAAAAGTTTATTTTTTGCATTACTGCAACGATACGGTAAATTTACCATAATTTTTGGTCTGTATTGTAAAGCTCTATAAATTTGATCATTAGTGTGTGATTAATTTTTGGCTAATACGCATAAATAAGTGAGATATTGTGTTTTAAAATGCCAGGCAAAAGATTATCCTTTGAGTTAGTTCAGATGATATACTATAATCACCAATTAGGTAAAAGTGCACAGGAACTGTCGGAAATGTTTTGTGTAGCACGAATGGCAGTCTATAACGTTATAAATCGTGCTGAAAATGAGAATAGATTGGAGCCAAAGTGTGGAGGTGGCTCAAAACCAAAAATATCTAAACGTATAGAGCGCCTTATGATAAGGAAGCTTGATAAATACCCCTGGATTTCGACCAGAACACTTGCTAGGGAACTCAAGGAAGAGTGAGTTGCTGCTGTTTCCCATGAAACAGTACGACAGGCCATCCTACGAAATAAGTTCTCATCAAGAGCTGCACGAAAGAAACCACTGTTTTCTGCACTAAACATCGAAAAGCGTTTTTCTTTCGCTATGATGCACCTTTTTCAACCCGTTGACTTCTGGGACGACGTCATATTCTGCGATGAGACGAAAATGATGTTGTACTATAATGATGGACCGGCTAGAGTGTGGCGCAAGCCTTTAACATCGTTGGAAAATCGAAATATCATTCCGGTTGTAAAATTTGGTAAGTTGTCCGTTATGATTTGGGGTGCTTCTCAAGCAGAGGAGTAGGAGACTTGGCATTCATCGAGTCAACCATGGACGCCCAACCATATTTGCATATCCTTAAAACATATTTGGCAAGCAGTGCGCAGAAATTCGGGTTTATGCATAACAGCAAACCAAATTTTAAGCTTTACCAGGACAACGATCCCAAACATAAGGCGAACATGGTGCGAATGTGGCCCTTATACAACTGCGGAAAAGTGATGGATACGCCAGCCAAGAGTCCGGACTTAAATCCCATCGAGAATTTATGGGCTTACTTAAAACAACAAGTCGCTAAAAGGCAACCCAAAAACCGAACTGCCTTAAAAATTGCGATTCTCGAAGAATGGCAAAAAATACCAACCACGTATGACCTGCAAAAGTTGGTTCATTCAATGAAAAATCGGTTGCGATGTGTGGTGGATGCCAAAGGTGGCCATACCAAATGTTAAATATACCAAATAATATTAAATATCCTGTAAATATGTAAATATTAAATACAATAATAATTTGTGTAAAGAGTTTCTTGACACTTCAAGAATTGCAATAATTGTTTTCGTTGGTCTTTTCGTTCTTGTTTTGCATTAAAGTTGTACTTTTTTTTGTATATATCGGTTGGAAATAATGTAAATAACTATAATTAAGAAAAAAACATTCATTTACATAAATAAAAAGTAGTATTTTATGATTAGAAAGATGAAAAATTGATTTTTTTTCCTATGTGTAAACTCATTCTTGACAGACTGTATGTTTGAGAGACAAATAAAAATATTATTACTGTGCATGAGCTAAAATCAAACTAACTGGCAGCTGTCACAAACAAAAAAAAAGACTAAATTCGAACTCTCCAAATTTTAGGTCAGGTCGATGTAAACACATTAGGACTAAATTTACTTAGTCCGCACTATAGGTCAGGTCAGATTTGGCCCAACCGCTGTAAACCCCACCAATGTCATAGATCGAAGATATTTTGGATGACTGGAAGCAGATTGATGATGATCAACTGAATTTCTACCGCTTATGGATCGCTGCCGGCGAGTCATACGACAGAAAATTGGGCGATAGAAGTTCTGGTCTGAAAAATTATCCTGTGCAATCGCAAGACAGTCCTGAGTTTTCAAGAACTAAAGGTGCAGGGTACAATAGGTACAGCGTACAACGTAGCGTACAACGATTTTTGTCGGATTTTTGGTGATCTCAAACAATGACCCAATCAGAGCCTCTTTTCAAGTCTGATTTAAATATATTTTATTGGCTAAAAGGGTATTATACAGTTCATCAAGGGAAAATAGTGTTCAGAGTGCAGTAGCCAAAATAATATATATCTATGGTACCTCAACGGGCTTCCACTGTGTATATGTGCGTTTTTTTTTATCAAGACTCTCGTGTTGACAGCCATTCAATCTATCTATCTTAACCTAGGTTGGAACCCTATTCTAAAAGTATGAAGTTTTATCCGGCCTTTGTACCGTAGCCCATAAAGATGTCTGATGTCAAAATCGAACGCTCTTATGAATAATTTGGATCAGATGTTGATGAATTATTAGATAACCTTCTTGTTTCCTTGCAAATTCTTCTTGCAGATATTTTCAAAGTTCACAGTGCTCAGCAGCTTACTCATATTTTTACTATGTGCTGAATTAATAGAGCGTCAAAACTCTTTATCGTGACCTACAGCAACTTTGTGAATAATTTAACCAGAGGTCCGTGCATAGCAGGAAAGAACATCATACTTTTCGATTTCGACTCAATCAAGGAAAAGGACGCCAATAAGGCAAAACATAACGATTGGGTACTAGAACCTTGAAAACGTAGACAACTTCGTGTACCGACAATCGAATCCCCAAACGGTCTCTCAAGGGGCGAGCGAGCGGAGCCAGGCCAGTAGGTAAGTCACGCAATTGCGGGGAGGATTCGATAGCAGCACTTCTGGGAGCATCGAACTGGAAGACGTGGTCACTGAACCGAGCTGAATGGAGGCGAAGAATTAACGAGGCCAAGGCTCGATTCAGGCTGCAGTGCCCCGATGATGATGATGTCTGTTGTGTACAAAATATACAAAATTGAGACCTTGCGGTACTCCAGCTTTGTGGACAGCCGGCTGCTAACTTAACCACAGAAAACTTTGCCCTATAGAAATGATAGAAAAATTTGTATGATGTGTAGTGGAATTTGGAATGCATGTTGTTTGAAAATTCATCTCGCATGCTTGACTTTATCAAATAACTTGGTCACGCAGTATGACCAAGCTACTGAATTTTCTTTAGTTGAGTTGCGTTGCACAAGTCTTGCGACCAGTGGAATGAATTGTGGAATGTTTCAGTGGAATGAATTGGCTTGAAGCCAAATTGTACTTCCAGAATTATTGATATTTCCTCAACTATCTCATTAAGCCGGCTGAGAAGAAGACGCTCAGCGACTTTTCCTACGGAAGATTGCAGACTTACTAGTCTTCAGTTTTATGTGAAGTAAAGGTTTTTGCCTGCTTTAGGCACTTCAGTAATAATCACTGTTTTCGAGGCCTAAGGGTAGCTCCTCGTATAAAAGATTACATTACCGTCAAGTTCTACAGAGTAGTATCGGGAGGATTTATCATCCATTCGTTACCAAGAGAGTCTGATCCAGCTAATTTTCGCTTTTCTAACCAACTTACTATTTCTTTTATCTCTCCAAAGTAAGTTGGCCTGGTTCGAGTATCTCTTGCTGGCGCAGAAGCAAGGAGCTAATCAGCAAACTCAGAATCTAATCAGCAAATTCTTCGTTGGAGTCATCCTGTAGAGAATGGTTTTCCTGGAATTGAAGCTCTAGTCCCCCGGCAAAGACCGCCGTATTGACAGCACTGCCAAATTTTAGCCCATCTGCATATGCGGGGGTCACAACGGTTTTATTTTCATGGCAAAAGTACTTAGCCAATATTTGTCCCGAGGCTATGTATATCTCTCAAGAAAGACACTCCAGTTCTCATTGCGGAACTGCGCAACTCAACAGCTGATGATGTTTGTAAACCGGTATGCTTCAGTTCTAATGCTAGGTTCACCCATGCTCCTAGCTCTTCCCCGCATTCTATTCCAACTCAATACGAGATCTTTTATGTCGCTTGAGAAATCGAAAGGGTGGCTCCCTTTAGTCGGTGTTTAAATCGTGTTGTCCTCTTTTGCCTGCTTCATTTTACCTGTTAGCGTATTGATTGATAATATTATACAAAAATCAATCTTATGTCAAGGATATGACTATGAACTGTGTCAAAGTGCGTGGGTTTAACGGGGAGTTGGAGGCTTGCAAAATTTGCTATGATGAACCTTTGTAACTCGATTCCAGCTTCGTTGCTTCTCCCGTCTCTCCAGTAGCGAAGGTAGGCTTGAAGGTCTCTTATGAGAAATAGAGGAGCATAATGCTCAAAAAGAATGTTCATTCCTAAGCCAAAGCTATTCTTATCGAGTTTGATGTTCGCAGGAATCACTATGAGCTCGAAGAATTCCATTCAAACGAACGTATCAACAAAACCTTCGGTAAATATCAATTGTAAAAAATGAATCCAACGCAAAATCACAAACAAATTTTTCTGCATAAATGAAATAGAAGTTTTAACGGTTCGGTTTCTATGCACGAATGCTAAACAAAATTCACAAATAAGCACTCACGCTGTATAGTTTCTAGTCATGAAATTACATTACTTCTTTGCCAGAAACTGCTCAAAATGTGCAGTTTCGAAATTACAATAAACAACTTCTCTCAAAAAATGTCCTATTGTTAAATCAAGCTCATTATTTTCAACCACACTAACCTCATATTTTGAAATCAACAGCTTTCACACTTCATCTCACGATTCTTCCACAAAAATTTCCTCAACACCATTATAAAAACCCATAAACAATTCAACAGAATTTAAGTCTCTAAACGAAATATTCACTTTGCTCTCGTTTTCGACGACATTTTTGTTATTTTCCTGGCATAAAAATCCAACTAAACACCAGTGTCTATCTGAAAATTATGGAGGAAGTACAAACGGAAGCAGCCAGGGCTTTCTTTCATTTCCACCAATTTATGATGGAAAACTGACCTAATTTCTACCCGGCCGTTCCAGAGGTCTCAATGGCTAGTTGAAATTCAGGCAATGCCAGATATCGCGACCACTGCCGACATTTATCCTGGCAACACAGAGGCATTTTCCGTGCACTTTGAACTTCTTCCATATCTACTTGCAGAAATAACTGTAGAGCAGTGTTTTTCCCATCAACCGCGAATCGTACGTAGTCGGATAGTGGTTTGTATGTTTTTGGAGTGTACACTTTTCGAGGGAATGAAAAATAAAGTAGGAAAATCGACTAGGGTGGCTTTTACGAGAAAAATGTGCATGGAGCCAAGAAATAAGATAAGTCAAAAGAGATGACTTTGTGATACGGAAAATTTCCGAAATATATGGTTTTGGTTGTTTTCTAATGCGCTCAATGTAGCTCAGTTTTTGTTGTTGTCTGAGATCGTTGAATGATTAGTGCTGACTAAAGTGCAATGATAGTACTCTTTTCTTTCAATACCGATGCAAAAGCTGAGGCATTGTTCATGTTTGCTGTAAGATGAATGGAAGTAGTTTGAAAGCGCAAAGAAATGAGGTGACTTATTTAGGTACCTGAAATGAAAGTGGTTGCTCTTATTTGAGTTGGAAAGAAACATAATGGTAAGCATTTTGTTGATATTTGTTAGAAAATGGTACAATAAGTCTATTTCGGCACTCAATTGGCTAGCTGGCTGACAGCCTAAAATGAAAAGAGTCTGAAAAAATCTACTCGGAGGAAAACAGGTCAGATTTTAAATTCGTAAGATGATAGTTAAATATAAAATTCTAGTTTTGATATTGCTGCAAAATAAACGTAGAATAAAGTTGTTGCAAAGGTAAAAACTTTGGTTTAGTGTGGGCTTTAATCTTAAAATTTGCTGAGTTTTTTTTTGAGGTTTCAAAATAGACCACTGTCTCTCCCACGGCAGGGACTCAAAACTCTGGGACTCAAAATATTAAACAGGAAAACAGATCTGGCATTGCTAAATAGATTTCGTGATAATTTCTTAAAACAAGCTATTTACTATCCGAAACAATACGAAACACTCCAGTCTTTTTATTTAAGTGAGTCAACTAGGAGTACTTTTGTTGTTAAATTTATAATTTGAAATGTTTCGAACGCTTTTACGTCAGTTAAGCATACGCTTTAAAGACCGTGGCTTATGCTTCATATTTTTGTACATTTACATATATTTTTTGAAACCATCAATTTCCACTTGTACCCCTTAATGTTTTCTCTATTGCATATAGAGGCAAGTAACGCGCTCTTAATCCAAAAATGTAAATCCATCTGACTTATTCAATGTCCATTAGCGGCGTATATATTTTTTTGCATGCCATTGCACGGCCACCACTAATTCGAAAAATAAGCTTTCGCACCCCCAGCCACTCTTCGCGTTCTCAATAATGTCAATATTTCATATCCTGTCGGATAAAATATGCAGTTGGAGGGTAGCTTGACTAGATGTTAGTTTCTGGTTTTGTGACTATATAGTGTCTGAAATAATCTGTTTTTGCAATCGATATCCATTCACTTGCGACCAATTATTTTGAATTTGACATGGAAGAGGGAACAGAGAGAATCGACGTGACCTCGGGTGAGTGGTTGGTGCGGCCACTAGGGAGCGGAGCCATTGCTCGATCAACCATCACGGGACAACTACTCTTACATACGATTAGGGTGGATGAAACAAAAAGCATTGTATTTATTGTGTACTTGTATCTATTATGCAAAAACCATCGGGTTATTGAGTGAACCGAACGGTGCAAAATGTATTTATATTGACATTGATATGATGTGTTGCGGTATATTATAAACAACACGGAAAAAATAAATCAATTTGATTGAAATAGATAGATAGTGTTTGTTGCAATATATGTGATGTTCACCATTGAAGCCCCTGACCTATTCGAAAGAAGACAACAACCAAGTTGACCTGTTTGGTTGGCTGACTTTGACCTGCTCCATATTATTCTCATATTTCAATTAGAGCAAATGTTGAACTTATTCTACATATTTGCATAGCCAACAGATTCACGTAGCCGTCATATCAAACAAATTAAAAAAGTCAGTCTTACCTGGTGAACAGGCAAAAATTAAATATCAAAAAACTATAAACAATGTTTTTACCAATAGATTTATTTGATATTATTTTAGTGGCAATCTCCAAAATATATACTGGTGTGGAAAAGCTACCATTGCCACTTGAATAATCAGATGAGTTTATCTAAAAGTTGCCTGCCACGTAAGAACCACTCTCACTCTGATCAATCCAATCAAATCTGGAAAGAGAGCATAGAAATGGAGAGCGTTCATCTGCAATGAAGGCAGCGCTGATATTATCTGTCACCAGATTTAAACGAAATTCTCACAATAGCTCACCCTAAAGCTTACTCTAAGACAAATTTGTTAGAAATATGGCTGAAAAATTAAGTTAGAGCTTTCAGCTATGAACATCTTGGTGTTTGGAATTTTGAAAATTGGCTCAAGCCAAAAAAAAAAGCTTTTTGCCCCCACGTTCCACTGAACTCACGAAATCAAAACAAAATTCATAAAATAAATGGACCTTATTGTAGGCAATATTCAGTAGGAATCTGGTTGACAAACCATTATATGGTTGCCAGCTATGGTTGTTTTTGTATTTTTTGGCATATCTTTATCATAAAATTTTCAAATAGTAATGAGCTCGCAGTGACAATAAACAAGAAATATTAAGATTACGAACATTTGAAAACTTTTGAGAGTGGTACTTGAATTGAATTTCCTCGTACCCCTATAACTTCTGACGCAGTCATCGGATCGAAACGAAATTCACAGGGTAGGGCTTCAACGTGAAGCGGATGTGATATATTTTTGGTTTTTGTGCAAGCAAAGGGTAAATGCTAGCTTTAATTATTCATACGACTAATATATACAATGAAAATATGTAACCAAAGTTTTAATTTTCAAAGTTCTGGAAATTTTTCGGATGGCAGCCCCAAACAACTTCCTTTTTATGAAGTCATCGGATGAAAATGAGATTGACGGGAAACTGATGAGAATCAGTCCATACTTTCAAAACCACTCCGTTAAATTTTTCCATTTTAATCATTCCACGAAAACAATTCCATTTGATTTTGCTATTGGAGGATTATTCCGCAAATCGATCCAGTTTCCCGTTTTAAATGTTCGTTGCTTTGATAAGCGCTAGTGACGATATACGTTGTCTATGCTAATTTATAGACAAGAAGGAAACCGTGATCACAATTAATAGCCTTTATGAGTCCCAGAATAAGTTTATTTTTAGTGATCTCGAAATCTCGCGAGAACCAATAAAAAACGGGATCCCAAAAATATTCCAAACGTATTGGGATTCCAAGATACCAAAATCTCGGGGTTGCATGCCTTAGTTGTAACAGGGTTTGATTTGTTCAGACCTGGATCAAATTTTTCATGACAAGGATAGTGCTAAATATTTTGTCTCCCATTGTGTACACTCGCACAACAGAGTTTTTTTTTATTTTTTAAACAATAAAATACCTCACATTTGATCTAATCTCAAACAAAGGTTATTAAATGCAATCAAGTCTACTAATAACGAAGTCTTCAAGCGTTATATCCATAAGTTAGAATAACGAGCGTGAGTAGTACTTTTCAAACTTTGGTGTTTACTTGCTCTGGAGTCTGCTTTGGTTTTCGGGTTTGGAACATTCGCAAAAAACACTCATTTTAACAATATTTGTGAAAGCAACGACAACCAGCCTTCACTTTTTCTGTTTAAAAATCTTTCCACTGCTCAATTCCATTTCCTAGAAGATAGCCAGAATAAGACTTTCAGCAACATAACTAATTGTTAGATGATCACCAATATCATAGTTTTTACAAAAAACTGTAGAATAGCCAACAAAAGTAGGATATTTTTACGGTAGATCTCTTTTTCTTTTCTTTTTAATTTAATGCAGCGCACTCAAACTGTACACTATTTAATAGGTGCCATCAAATTTAATTTAGAGGTATTTAGTTCCATTCGTCAGGGCCGGATTTAAGTATGTACATGGATACTGAAGGGCGGAAAATTTTCGAAAAGTTTCATATTATCTAAGACTTTCAAGTTTTGTTGCAAAAATATAACTGTGATCTTAAAAAATCAGCAAAGACTGAATAAGACTTTTTTTATTCCGAAAACTGTTGGTAAAACTATTCTCAAATATGATCCCAAAGTTTCTATAAACATTTCGAGTCGTTCTGAAGCCCTGAACCGTCAGGCGAATTTTTTTCGTTAGAGTACCAGAGCAAGTGCGACGTTTCAAGCGACATTATTTCAATTTGTGTACACTGTAGTTCAAAGAGCTTGAGTAGCATAGTGGGTAGAACACTGGCTTCTTGCGTGTGGGGTCCCTGGTTCGAATCCAGGTTCAGACGAGGGTCCGCGCACCAAGCTTTGAGCTCACCTAGCTCTGATTAGGTACCTGATTTAAATCAGGGGTAAAGTGAGTCGTGGAACTAATCACTCCACACTCGTATTCACAATGATTAAAAATATTGTAATGAAGCTCTCTACCAGCTTCAACCCCTAGACCCGTACGAGGGTTGTCGTGGGATCACTTTACACTGTAGCTCAAAAAGCCTCTAATCTATATGTTTAATAAGTGGAAGCTAGTTATTAAAATGACTGCGCTAAATTTGGGGTAATCTGATTGTTAATAGCATTTTTTTATTGCGAAAAAGTTGTAAAATAATGCCAAACAATGATATACTTTTGTTTAAACACTAATAAAAATGCAATTCGATTTATCGATTGAAGTTTGGTTCATATTGAAAAAATATATTTTCAAGTAATCATCATGATTTCAAACGATTCAAAAGAATCAAAATATTATTATAAAATATTTTTTAAGCTAAGCTATAATATTTGTTCATTCTATCTTTGGCAAAAAATCGTGAAAATCATCAAAAACGTGCACCCTCTATGGCTAGTTTAATGTAAATCTATTTTGGCAAATATTTTCAAATAATGTTTGAACCACATTTGGAGATGCTGCTCCTCTCCCCAACCTTTGTTAAATAATCTCAGTTAAAAATTTAGAGTTGCAGAAACTTGAAATCACACTAATTAAGTAACTTTTGCTGGAGTTAGAAACTATAACCAAACATCGAGCCTTAATTTGATTTAGCTTAAAGTGTCTGAGCTAAACCAGGGATTGAGCTCAACAATTGTAAAAATTGACTGTCATCATTAACGTATGATTTATCAGTAAGAGACATTTTGTGAGATACTTCAGTTATGTGAGCGTCAATTGATATTTTTTGGTTCAAAAAAGTATTTGGTGTTTGAAAGGTATATAATATGAAACTAGCTATCACACGATAGAAATTTCACAACCTATTTTTAAACGGATGCAGAATATTCAGTCCGCCAATCGCCACGTCATTTGCGGGTGCACATATTTCAACACTATATCATTCGTCAATCGGAAAATAACTAGTAAAGTTGTCTACACTAAATACCATTACAAGTCTAAGGAATAAAGTCTCCAGAGACTTCATTCTTAATCAACACCAACGAGTATGGTATTATTAGCGCCA
The DNA here is from genome assembly GCA_963978885.1 of Nemotelus pantherinus. Lineage (NCBI taxonomy): Eukaryota > Metazoa > Arthropoda > Insecta > Diptera > Stratiomyidae > Nemotelus > Nemotelus pantherinus. The sequence goes on along the minus strand of OZ022263.1, from coordinate 223,411,432 downwards.
CGTAGATACTAGATACTGTTGATTTACTAGTAATAGCTTCTCACAGAAAGGCTAAAATTTAAACGAACAACAACACAAGCCAGCTACTAGTACTTTTCAGCAAGCTTCAGATGAGAAATTAGAAAGATTGCATTCATCATGATCAAAGTTCACGAGCAGCTTTGAAATAATAAAACAGAAGTTTAAATTGCATTGTTTATTTTTTGATTAGTATAAAAATAACATGTTACCTCTTCGTCAATTGCATACAATGAAAATATTATGAAACACATAAGTACAAAACTTGAATCTAATCTACCTTATTACTGACATAGTTCCTATTCAATAAGATAGAAGCTGGTAAAGTTTTTCTCAAATTGTTGTTAATCAAAATTCAATCTTTCGTCGAATAGAATTCAGAGCCTTTTCGTCAACACTTTTCCTCCCGCGATACAGAGGGTCAACACTCTCGCCAGCTTTTATCTTGTCACAATCATCGATCTTGTCGCTACTTTTATACCTTGACTCAATCTTAAAAGTATTCCAAGCGTAATGAGAATACCTAGCAGTTCTTCTGTTTGGCGTTTTTATACCCCTAATTATTTCCAAAGCTTCTTCTTCATCGTCCAGTAGATACTCCAGGTTTCGTAATTTTCGCCAAGTAATTTTGATAATCATGACGATATATGCTGCTATATTTTTGCGGGCCATTTTTTTCGGAACGTGTAGAACTTGCATGGAAATTGACGGTTTTTATGTTGTTGATGTATAGGCTAATGCTGTTTATACTATTTCCACTTTTAATGTTTCGTCCAAATAAAAATCAAAAATCTTTAAAGATTTGTTCAACTTAAAAGCAATCCCGTACTAGAAATTCAAAACGGCAATGAACGGTTTCAAAAATTTTTCCAAACATAATTACCGGTATGGACGAAGGATTATCCTGTGTGTAAGAGTTTCCAAGCAGGTAATTACCTTTTATTACCCTGAATTTCGGAAACAAAAATGTCAGATTGTACTTATATACCTGCTTTGTGGCTTAGTGGCAGTTTAAGGGAATTATAAAATCAAAAAGCTCATTGGCGGCTCTTGTGACTATTGACAGACATCTGCCGTCCTTAGCATCAACGCTCCATCTACATTTGAGTAACTTTGGTGATATGTGGAAAGGACATTTTTTGCTATTGATTTTAACATGCTTCCACTAAAGACAGGTTTTTCGTATTTTGTAGAATGATGTAATAGAGTATGTAGTTTTCAAATCCACTGTTATCTTAAAAATGAAAAAATGTCAGCTATGGCGTTTATGCTTAGCACGGTAGATATAATAAACACACAAAGGATGCATCAAATGTATTGAAATTTTTTTTTTTGCGAAATGCCGGATGGGATACGCCCCGAAGAATGGAAACTCAAACTGCGGACGTGAAGCATCAGCAAGACAGCCAAGCAATGAAAGTGAAACAGCAGTTCAACGAGCAAGGCTGTGAGGATTGGTAGTACTTGAATCTACCTTTCTACTGATCGTTTTCAAAACCTTAGGATAATGAATCAACTGGTGGCAGTAAACAGAAAGTGCCAATTTGCGATGTATAGACTTCTTGAACCAATCAAAAGAATTAATCCGAAGTAGCTGGAGCTGCGACCGTTGGAAGAATCGGGAACAAGCGACCAACTAAAAAGAGCATCCCGGGAAAAAATTACTCTACGTATTCAAGACTCACTAATGCTTTTGATATTAAATATGGCAAAGATCATTTCAAGGAGTTACATCATTTTCAGCTTAGGCTAGATCAGTAAGAAGATGAAGACAGTCTGAGATGAAATCATTCAGTGGACCAGCGGGTTAGCGGATAGACAAATATGTTTTGGCATACGGATTGACCTACGAGGCATCTCGTAGTAATGCTGTAGCCCGTCAAGGCGAAAAGATGTGAGGAAAACCTGGCGATATATCAAGGCTGAGTGATACGTACTTTGGGCGGCTACTAGCGTAACTAAACCAATTTAAGGTGGAATCGCTCGTTAGATACAGCTGGAAGGTTTTATCATTGGCTCCTAGTACATAGCAAAACATCATGGTTTTACCTTGGATTTAGGGGAAAGGGTAATCAAGTGTAAATATTGTTGGTAGGTAACACGAAAGATTAATCTTCAACGTCACTAGTTTTTGACTATTGACCAAACCTTAACTTCAGCACTTCGTAGCTTTACGCAAGCAAACAACTTAGCCAGAATCGGAGAGATAGGTTGGAAGCTCTGGTTGCTAAGGCGCCAGTCCAAAGCAGCTGCGGTTTACTAACCACCTGTTTCAATATCGCTGTGAGCTCATGGTTGTATTTGTTCCTCTTGTGTTGTCTTAATAGCTGTCGATTGGGCGTAATATCAATACCCTAGAAAATAAGAAAAACGTGTGGAATAATTAATATCGGTTTTTCCCATATAAGCCTGCTTACCTAGCTAAGCATTTATACCAAAGATTATTGCAATGTTCATTGTCTAATATTACTTATTCCAAAGTAAAACTAATAAAAAAACTCCAGTACATTATCCTCTGCAACTGCATGCAAGTAATGCACTGCACATAATTTACTCCATTCCAACTTCTGTACCCTTAAACAACTTTCATTCATGCTTCATTGAAATAAAATAATGCATCATACATTAAGCTAGATCCTTGAAAGATATTTCTCCATGCTTCACTGAGAAAACACATGGCGCCAGACGCCATAATTTATAGACTTCTGGCGCCATGTACATAGTCGATTTAGGGATTGTGATAAAATATAGCGCCACACGCCATAATACATGGCGAAAAGTACATAGGCCTACACGCCATGTACTATAGTCTTCCACGCCATGTACATGGCATGGCGGACTATATTACATAGCGTGGAGAACTATAGTGCATGGCGTGGAGGACTATACTGTAAAGCTTGGAGGATTATACTGTATGGCGTAGAGGACTATAGTACATGGCGTGGAGGACTATAGTACATGGCGTGAGGGACTATAGTACATGGCGTGAAGGACTATAGTACATGGCGTGGAGGACTATAGTACATGGCATGGATGACTATAGTACATGGCGTGGAAGACTATAGTACATTGAAGAAGCAAATCAGTCAAAACCGTGCTACTTACCATAAATGAGCACACGGAGAAGTCACTTGCTTGCAACAAACAGGCGCTGGCTGCATTTAGAGTCGCCGAAGGAGCCATTCAATAATATGCGCCCTTAGCCGATTGAGAATGTTCTCGATCTATCGACGATACTCAAGTATCACTTGCTGACATTTATAGATCCCCTCACACAGTATGGCTGCGAGTTATAATTGGAGTGCCATGAGCCATATTACATGGCTCATGGCACTATGTAATATGGCGTGTGGGGCCATAATTTCTGCGCCATGTAATTATGGCGCTGGGAGCTATACTGCATGGCTCAGGGCACTATGTGCATAGCGTGTGGCACCATAAATGCTGCGCCATGTAACATGGGACCACGGGCTATGTAGATTCTGAGATTATGGCGCTGGGAGCCATATTGCATGGCTCAGAGTACTATGTACATGGCGTATGGGACCATAAATAATGCGCTATGTTACATGGCTCTGGGCGCTATGTGGATTTTTTTCAGTGTTCTTGGGTTCATTAAGCTTGACAAGAAAAATCTCGTAGGTAATGCTATCTCAAAAAACAGAAACTAATCTGTTCTAAATCTAAATTCCTAAGTCGATTAGTCCTATCTTTTTTCAAAATTATTAACGGCTCCCCTGATTCAATTTTTTTTTAGTTTTTCCTTCATATACATACATATATTGACAGAATCGATAATTCGAGGGTAATTTGATCTCTGGCTTAGTGTTATATAGACACTGAGAAAGAGGGCAAATTGCTCTATAAAGACTATAAAGACAAGAAAAATACGAGTGAAATTTTAAGGACATATTTTGTTTACAAACTATTACTTTTTATCGAATCACTCGAATTTGCGGCTATATGACGATTATTCTTCTGTATCATTGTCATTGCTCTCGTCATTTTTCACGGCCATTTTTCGTGCAACTTCTGGTGGCTCACATGAGCATTGCGTTACGTTTAGAACACTACGCATGTACAGACGAAACAAATATATATCCTCCATTCTGTCTATCTTTCCTTTCAGCTCAGCGTTATACATAAATTTATTGAACAGCCCAACTGAAACTAAGAATAATTGTTCCGTGCTGTAAGGCGTTCAGTACCTACTTAGTCCATGAATATATAGGATCTACCGTCTAATTAAGCCGAAAGCAGCGAAATCGACAAAAACCGCTTTTTTCTCTGATTACTGAATTTCACCGTTTTTAAATGTTTTAGAAGATAAACATTTGGTCCGAAATACAAACCAGTTTGAAAATCTGATCATAAAAGACAAGAATTCACAAATTCTTCCAGTCTTGCAATAATTTCGCCATATCTATGTTTTTGTTTTGTTTCCTAAAGCGGAAAACATTTCAAATCTAAGCTCAAATTTTTGGCAATAAATTTCCAATAAGCCAATCGCATCAAATCATAAAAGTTCATTAGCATTTTCTCGATAACCAACAAAATAGAAAGATCATGATCATAAAACCCAAAAAATACATGAACGCCTTGTTGTAAGGGATTTTTTTACAGGTATGCAATAGTAATTAGTAAATATCATTAAAGTAATGACTTTACAAAATATTCATTTACCGGCTTAACTGTATCGTTCATATTTTCCTTAACTACGAAATACATACCTGAATAACTAATATTTATGATGTCTGTTTTTTCTACCCCATCAACACGAATTTGTCATTATTGTCCACTTGAAAATTAAGCAAGGCAAAAAGTATCCCTAAAGTTAATTTAATGACGTTCGGACAGGATGGTTCGAAACCACTAAAAGTTTCATATAGAAAAAGGCTTCACTCCAGCTCAAATTTATTGGAACTCTAACACAATAGTTTTCATACACATAACTTAAAAATAGCACAAGCAATATGGATGGACACAGTTCTTCAATGAGGCCTGGTGGACTTTGGAAACCCTTGAAGCGAAAGCATAGTCCGAAATGTGAGTGTTGCGAATGTTCTGCCTGCAGACGTTCCGAAGTACCAAAGCGTCGCTGCTTGGATATATCAAGTCCATATTTGCATCCTGCCTACGAACAAATTCCAAATTCTGACAGCGAGCAGGCCAATAGAGCAACTGTGTGCAATAATGAATATTCTCATGGCTTGGAATCACAGGACGATTCTATCATCGATGTTGTTGGGCTGTGTGAAGAGGGTTATGTGGCCGCCTGGCCACGTCAGCGATCGAATATTCAAGCCTATGAAACTTCAGAGCAGTTTGTTCCTCAGAATGAAATTTTCTACGAACCTGACATCGGGAATATTGAAGATTTTTCTGAATCCAGCTTTATTGATATTGAGTGTTTGTCAGAAGAGGTCACATCCCCGGAGACACCTGAAAGATCGAATGGATACTTATACCATACTCCTGAAGGACATTCACCATGCTCGGAAACGCAAAATGATTTGATTTATATCCCGTTTCTAGACCCAAAATATTCTCCATTAATTGCGCAGATAATGCGGAAAAAATTGCGGTTTCGTAAGCAGAAAGAGCCACAAGCATCACCACCGGTATACCGCTACAAATATGTAAGTGATTTCCAGAAAACAGCAGCTGAGCATGGCACTGCATTTGTGTCGACTCCAACAGGTTCGAAGACGGATCGCGAAATGAATTACATTCGACGAAAGATTGACTTTGATGTCGCAGAAGAAGATGATTTTTGAGAGGATCTGGTTTTAAAGAGAAAACGTGTAATGCAGAGTTTAGAATTAAGCAGATAATTTGTTTTTAGATTTTAAAATAGTGTTAGGCTTAGAGTTCGTTAACTATTTTTCTTTATTTTATTAGATATAAATAAATTATTGTTGAGGCATAAAATCATTTTTCTAACAATTTTCTTTTTTGTGGAATAGCCCAAGGCGGATAGCAGTTCATTCTTTCTTCCAGGATTTTCAATCTATGAGGGTTCCGCTCCTCTGCTATCGCATTCCATTTTTCTGAGCTCGATCGTACCGAAGGTGATTCAGTGATGATGTGAGGTTCCACAAATTCGTTTCTTACATCTTCCTTCGTTGCTTGGCAGTCTGCAAACATAGGTGGTTTACAAGCCCGAATCTGTCATGCAAATATCCGCAGACATCCTTATGGTTCCCCAAGGCTGTGCGCTGATATCAGCCTGAGGTGAGTGATAAAATTGAAAATCTCCACGCTATATATGGCTTTGAGGACTATATTACATGGATAGTACATGGCGTGGAGGACTGTAGTACATGGCATGGAGGACTATAGTACATGGTGTGGAGGACTATAGTACATGGCGTGGAGGACTATAGTACATGGCGTGGAGGACTATAGTACATGGCGTGGAGGGCTATAAGCATAGCGTCTGCTCCTATGTACTATGGCGTGTGGCGCTAAATTTTATCACAAATCGACTGAAATCGACTATGTACATGGCGCCAGAAATCTATAAACTAAGGCGTCTGGCGCTATGTGTTTTTTCAGTGCACCAAATATAAATTCCACCAAACATAAATTCGATAAATTCGTCAACATACTCACTATTGAATGTCCCTGCTCCAGTGCGAAAATTCACCGGTCTAAGTATCGAAAATATCGCAGCCAGTACTTCAGTTCAAAATGAGTCAATTATGTAGACACAATTTTTGGATCTCTAATGTCACTTGCTGACATTTATACGTTCCCTCACACAGCATGGCTGCGAGTTATAATTGGTTTAAGTTTATCTGGGTAATTTTGTAATATAGCGTGTGGGGCCATAATTTCTGTGCCATGTAATTATGGCGCTGGGAGCCATACTGCATAGCTCAGGGCCCTATGTACATAGCGTGTGGGACCATAAATGCTGCGCCATGTTACATAGGACCACGCGCAATATAGATTCTGACATTATGGCGCTGGGAGCCATATTGCATAGCTCAGAGTACTATGTACATAGCGTATGGCGCCATAAATAATGCGCTATGTTACATGGCTCTGGGCGCCATGTGGATTTTTTTCAGTGTAGTATCTCCCAGACACAAAGATATCAAGCTACAATGGGGATGGTGTAAGATGACCATGAAAGAATACCGAGTCATTGGTCCGTGCAGCATTTCAGTAACTTTCCAATGGGTGGTTACTTATTTGGCAAGTTTTTCTCCAATATGGGAGTCATCTAAAGGAAAACAATCAAATTCAATTAATTTAATTTCATTTTCATTGTATTATATACAAAATTATTTTATTATGCACAAAACACCTCGTTGCCAAAGTCGAAAAATTTACTAAGATATGACTAACTAATCCTGTTACCAACTATTCCTGATACCAATCTTTTTTTCTGATACCAATCTTTTCTTGGCTAATCTAAAACATTCGGTAATGGCATCAATGCCTAAAATCAAAAAATTACATAGATGTTCAATTTTTTCCACCATTCCCAAAACACCCGAATAAAATGCCCCAAAGCATATCAGTCTAAGTACCAGTACTCAAAAACAACCTTTTTCAAGCACAGTATAATATCAGCAAGTATTACGTACAATCAAATATCACATACTTACGAATACGCTAGTATTAAATATTCGCATGTACGAAAATACTAGCTAGTACGAAAATACTAGTATTTTCGTACTAGCTAGTAATTTCGTACTAGCTAGTATTTTCATACTAGCTAGTATTTTCGAATACATATATAGTATTTTCGATAATGGCCGTTATTGTGATATCAACAGGAACTGAATAACTACATTTCCTTTTGACAAAATGTGACAACCACGGTTCCCTTTACTGATGAAATAGCATTCAAAAGCTCCTAGTTGGCCTTTTAATTCATCCAAAGGAATTACATTGGCCAGTAGTTTTAGGACAGAGTCAGTGGGTGGCGTGATCCAAACACTGCTCGAGCCAGTGGTCCTCAATAATATCAGCAGCCAGAGGCTGTATTCCTCAGCTCGTGTCTCACTTACGGATGGCGATAGTTTTTGTCTTTTTCTTATGCTTGTTGTTTTTTTTAACCCCCTGCTTGGCTAGGAACGTGCTTCGTCAGGTTTCGGGTGGGTCTAGCTTGCCACCTCATGGCTGGTAGCTACTTTCTATCCTTGACAGGCACAGTCCCTTTTTCTGGTGTTTTGTGTATACTGTGGCTACTGTATATGCCACAGTGGATGAAATATGCGTAGCATCCTTTTTCTTGCAGCACATCCGCCCCAATTTTTAATGAACCTTCCCAGCCACGTAAAGCTAACAAAGTGGCAAATTAGAGCCCGTTCGGATTTCATTAAATGGTTCGCCATCAAACCACTTGGCAGACTCTCGACTGCATTTCGGTCTAGTTTAAAGATTTCAAACTATTATAGCTACTCATACATTTACTTCACGTTCATTAGGAACAAATGTCTAAGCCATTTGAATAAAATATTTTTTGTTTGTGGCCTCTTATTATTAAAAAAATATATTTTTCTACAAAATGCAGTAGTAGATAGTATATTCATGCAGAAAAATCAAAATAAAATAACGTCATATCCAGCAACCGGTGCAAAAAACTTCAAGTGGCCGCTTTCTTAAAGTATCAAGATCATATGCTGGTCAGAGTTACAAGCTTCAGATGGCCTTGATTACCTGAAACTCGTTTGGTATTGTGGGTAGGACACATGTTCTTTAAGTGTTGGGTTCCTAGTTCGAGCGCAGGTATGGATATAGAACCACCCACTAAAGTTTGAGTTAACCATTCTCTAAACAGGTACTTGACTCTAATCAAGGGTAAAAAAGGTGTGAGACTAATCATTCTACACTTGTTGAATTCTCGATTGTGAAAAACGAGTCCTTATCACTTCTTATCACCATAGCATTGTAGCTTTGTTTTGCGTTGCTATTCAATTGCTTTCTCTAAAAATTCGCCCAAATCATCTTTTAAAACGTAAAACATATTTTAAAATCCAAAGACTTCGAAAACTTATTTAAATCAAAGACTGTTTTAATCAATATCAATTACAAACAATAGGCGGTATAATGTAATGCTTTCATTTCTTATCAATTTTTCCTTAATTTGGTATACACAAAAACTATTTCTGAAAAAATGTCGCTTCTTCTTTCTCAACAGTTTTTCGACAACTATATAATAGAGTTAAGAAATTTTAAAGATGGTGTAACTCCTTTTGAAATTCCTATATTTAATACATTTTTTCCCCAATCAGCTTCATACCTGCAAACACTCTAGAACCCGCTGACATTCGGTTCACTTCCTACTTACCCGGTTACATTCAATTACCTGTTTCCCGCAACCAGACACAGCTGTTCAAGGGTTAGATACCCAAACTTCAAGTATCTGTGTATTCTGCAGTCTGGTCGCAGCTATAGAGACAATGGAGACACGAGAACCATGCAGAGGACTTTAGCAGCGCTCCACACCTCACCTCACCGCGTATCGACCCACTCACATAACTTCACTCAATGTCCTGCCATGGTATATGTCCTTGTGCGCGATGCCTTTCAATCGTTTCCTTTTCATGCATAAAATCAATTATTGAACTTTGCAGTGACCGAATGACGATGAATACAAGAGCTAAATAAAAAACACACCGGGTGGCATGTGGGAGGATGAGATTGCGTGGTTATTGATGTGTTTAGTTTAGAGACAATATGGCTGGCTGACTTGCTTGCTTACTAGACATGGTCGTGACTGACTTGCTGGATGACTGGCTTAATTGCTGCTATTATTCGTTCGCTTCGCGCTCAGGTTCTCCTCGGGGGCGAAAGTCAGTCAGTGGGTAGCGGTCAAGCGATATTTTTAGAATGAGCGCGACAAGGGAGTAGGAGCGATGACAATCCATCGTTAGACATTGGACGCTTTGGACTTTTACATAATCTAGATACATTTGTAAATAGGTATAAATCTTGTTGTTGCTTCCACCAGGATGACTAGCAAGGCAAATAACAATGCCTTATGGTCAGAAAATACAATATTCAATATTTGCTCAGCCGCTGATATGACGTACTTGTCAGGCTTTTAATAAGTCAAATCCCGGATGTCACTTAGTGCGATGTGTACTATGGTAGCTTGCTCTGAAAATTCAATACGTCATTTCTGATTGAAAATAACTTGAGAGAATATGTCAATTTTTCAGTGAATAGTTATTTTTACTTGAGAACTTTAGTAGATTTCTAGATGGACACGTTTAATTGCTTAAACTTGTCAATTGTTTTCGACGACGGATGCCTAATTTTGTCTATGATGGGGTTTTCAACCACTACGGTCTTAGTTTAATTTATTTATTGATCTTATTATTATTTATTTATTAAAAAAAAACAAATATGTATTTTGAATATCATTTTTGCAATCACAGTTTGACAAATTATGACTGCATATTAAATATAAATTCTTTTCAAAAAAGTACATAATCACCAATCCAAAAATAACTTTTTTACTACTCTAAAACATAATCACTGGATCCTTTGTCCAAAATGAATCGAAATCTTTCTTACGAAAATACCAAGCGATTTCACTTTAATCTCTCTTTCTCTCGTTGGATAACGAATTGCACTCCGCCATATCGGGAAATCTTCTTCAATATATCAACACCGGAATGATAAATGCACTTGGACAAGATGAAAAGATAAAAACCCCATCACACATGTCAACGGTGACAAGTAGCAGTGAAGCTTTTACGGCTGCCATCATCACCGCTGTCGTCGTTCTTGGTGCAATCATTCATCAGGACATCAACGGTGCGCACGAAATCGGGACGAGGTGACTGTTCATTGCAAAGAATGTTGGTTCAACCACACAAAATGTATGCTTAGAAGTCAAAAGAATAAAAATGACGACGCGACTGCTGCAATGGCAACAAAAATATATTTTTAACAGCAGATTTGATGATGCACTTGGAGTAGTGCTTGAGGTTGCGCGAAAAAGCGAGCACACGTTGATGAACGTATACTTATGAAAACTTTTTCAGACTTCCTTCGTTTGCCTGCAAGTAGCAGCATTGCTTTCATGACGATGCGTTGTCGTCATAAAGGAAATCTTGTTCCGTCTTATGGGCTCCAGTAGCGCTCGTTGTTGCCGTTTTCTATCAGTGCAACGTCTCAGGATGTCTGCTAGTGATGATGCTGATCCGACAACGACAAGCTCTCAATGAAGTCTTTCATAGTTTTTTTTGCTATTGCAGCAAGGCTTTTTCATTTTTTCTTCCACTGAAAATGGATATGATGAAAAACTTACCAATTTTCAGTCTTGCAACACTTCAGACTATTATAGTCTAATGGTTGACGGAATATAGAGAAAGCAAAGTGAGACGAAAATGCTAACTGCTTGTAAGTTTTTGAAAGCAGCTTCTTTTGAAAGAGTTTTTTAGAAGGTGGTACTTAAGGTTACTACAGTTACATTACGATCAGGACCTGCTTTCAAAATAAAATCCGATCTGTATCCTATTTCGAATAGCTCGCTTGAATGTTGAAATACTCCCACTTTATATGCAATGTAAGTAAGCAGATTTGAAAACGATTGAATATTTCGTATTCTGCTAAAATATATATTTAGATAAATAAAACTAATTTGATGCGCAAGAGTTAGCTTAGGCTGCACTTCAACCAAAAAAACAACTATGCGCCCAGTGTGGGTATATTTACTTGCGAACCGAAGCAATAGGAAATATATTTTTCGAGTATTTTGTGGATATTCTGCACATATAATATGGTTTAAGCCATAAAAATACCGTTTAGGTTAGTCCGATGATTCCCATGCAGCCTTCTAATATAGTTGCTATTTGAATTTTAATTTCATTCAACAAGATATGTAAGATAACAGAAACATTTTTATGAAAAACTATCACTTCGTTTTAGTTATTTGACAGCTAGTACGTTATTATATAATATAAAATAAAAAACTTCTGCCAGTCTAAACGGTAAAGAGTAAACAGTTGGATGGAATAAAAAATCCATGGTATCCAATCCATTGTTTTTGTATGGTATATGGGCGTAGTAGAGGAGTAATGAGATCCGTTAATAAATCTTCAAACACTTTCTGGATTACCGACAGGATGCAAATTGGACGTTAATTCTTTATATCTGCTTTGTCACAGGTTTTCGAAATTGGTATAACATAGCTAGCTTTCCATTTTAAAGGAAATTTGCCAGTCGATTAAGATCTGTTAAATAAGCTAATTTGTATACCACATGAGACAAGCTTTTTAAAAAAAATCGCTTGGATACCATCTAGGCCTGGGCTTTTAGAGAAGTCTAGAGATATTAGTTTTATCAGTAAAGATTATTAAACGATAGAAAAACGTGACAATTTGCCTGCAGACTCTGCAAAAGGAGATCAGGCTCAGTGCTGTATACTTTTAAAAAACGAATAGAAAACATGTTGTGATTTCAGATTTATCGGAAAGAAAAATGGCTAGAATTTTTATTTTATTGAGAATCAAAACAATTCGAAAAGTATTTAATACTTGTGGAAACTTGAGATTCAACGATAGTGCTATGATATACATTGGCCAAGATTCAGTTCACGTCAGGTAAGTTGAAGTCGCACAGACAATGAAATTTGATTAAGGAGAAGCTCTCGCGAAAGAAAAGCTCTGACGCACCACCAGCAGAACGGTGTTCCCACTTTATCCATTATGTTCAGTTATTTGCGGACTCAGCCGTATCCCGTAAGGAGCTAGTTCATGTCGAAATCGACCTTATGAGTCTAGCCGTGCAACGACCCTTCCTACTTGCCATGCAGCGTTGTTCTTTCTAGCTCCGGTGATTATAGGTATTTGACGAAGAGAAATCAACCAGGCAATAACAGTCCCCACTAGCTAAGCTACCCAGCGCTTTTTGTGATCTGTACAAGCAGCCTTTTTTCCTGGGCTTTTTACCCGAAACAGCCCTAACATCAACCGTGAAATTTAGAGCAAACCCTTTTTTATTCTGGCGATTCTATTGATTTGCAGGTAGAAAGTACAAACGATCCGTTGAGGTGAGCCCCAGATTTGATAAAAAAGAAGAAAATGATGTCTTTGAGAGATGCATTTAGTTGTTGTGCTTTCCCAGAAGCTCTTAGTGGTTTTGATGATGTGGTGAGAACTTGATACTTCCATACTTTTCGCAAGGAGTGGTTTTTCACGTCAAAACTAGGCACATGACCATTTGTCGCCAAATTCGCTTTAAAATTCCTGTCGTTTTATTTTACGAAAAATCTTGAGCTTAAGGTCTATGTAGCTTTAATAGGACTACCTGGAGCTGCTACCATTGAAATTTGGCTTGAAGTACAAGTACGCCGTACAACATCTTGTAATTGCATAGTGTCGGCAAGAGTTGCAGAGCTTTTTGTGATGCAGGAGGCAAATTACTGAGAGGCAGACTCTTTTCCTGGAAGGAATTACTTCTGTAAACAGTTTTACTTCTATAGCTTGACGCACCCACCGATGATGACTCTACAATACTAATTGTTTTACTAGCAGTTAAAACATCTAATCAATTAAAACATCATCATCAACCTGTAATACTACAAAAATGTTTGTGTATAATTCAAAATAAATGTTTTGGCATAATATGAAATAATTTTAACTGTCGCAACATCCGAACAAGTAATTGTATTCGTAGATACATTGGAAAATATCTTAGATGATTGGGCTCTGCGTGAGAATAAATACTATTTTCGAAATATCTTTCCATCCAGTTTCAAAACTATCCTTACTTGAAAGTTCGACATCCTTCAGCTCCTTTCACATGCTCGTACAGACCTTTCGTGTTCAAGATCCCGATAGCCATCAAATGTTTTTATTGTTTCTCATTGATTCTTTAAGGCCTCATAATTCCATCGCCACCATCACATATCCTTTAAACTTCTTTTCAATGGTACATTAACCTCGAAATCCATAAGATTCTCAAAATAAAGCCTTATACACATGCAAAACCCAACTCTTCAAGCTCAATTAAAATTTTTCCCGCTTCTACATTTAGCTTACGAAAATCAATATTTCAATACACTGCATTGTGTTTTCTACTCTGAACTCGCACTACCAACTATCACACCCACTTTTCCACCCCGATACTAACTCGATCCCTTGATAATATCTCATTTTCTTGCTAACGCCAGCATTGACTCCATTGTTTAGTTTCTCAACATACCATTATAATTTAGAACAATTGACCCATAATTCTCTCTGAGGATGGCATGCATCTCTTATGCACCCCAATAACTACCGATGCGTACTAATAAACTAGCTTGATCTAAATACGTAGATTATCAAGCGAAACCCACCCAACTCTACTCGACTCACTTCGATTTTCTCAAGCACAAACTAGGCGTGTTTGAAGTAGGACATTGAGAACTTATCGAGGTGCCGACTCCACTGCCTTGAACAAGTGGCGCTCTGGGGTGTACTGGTGGTGCGTCGTCGGTCGCCATGTAAACATTGCATTTTCATGTCATTGCGTGCAAAAAGCATTTGTGTTTGCGCTTACGTTGACGTTCATGTGAAAATACGACAATCAACTGAGTCCGGAATGCGTTTTAATTCAAGTCAAAATAGATTCTTTCGTTCATTAGAAGAGTATGATCTAGTTTTAATGGAGAATGTTAAAAAAATTATATCAATTTTTTGAGATTAGATGAAATGATTTGATATAGACATCAGTGCGAAATCAGAATAAATTCATAAATACAAGTAAATTGCTTTGAAACAACCTTCTATTGATATTTTTTTTTAAAAGTTTTTCTATTATTTGGCTTCGTACGAACTGAGCCCGGTCAAACGCCTACTATCAGCCATCTGCTGAATTTTAGTCAAACACTCAACCTCACTCTCATCTGACGAAAACTAGGCATTTCTTTCGTAGTTCAAACGGAAAGTTACATACTTGTCCTCTTTCTCTTGAATACGATTACCTGTAATTCTCAGAATCATTTTACCGACAATAATCCCTTTAAATACCCTTATCGTTTGTCCTGTCCCATCTGTTATTTGCATAGTGCGGTAATTAAGAAATTAACAAGGCTGCTGCCAACCACCCAACCAACGACACGAAACGGATAGATACAAAACTAGTGACTTTTCGAAAAGGACTCGCGCCGGAATCCTTTGGTTTGCATGCTGGTGACTGAACTATTCTCCATGCCATATGTTCATGTGCATGTTTAGTTGATTTTCATTTCGAGGTTATGACTTTTATCGCAGCAGAGCAGTGCGGTAGGCAAAGTACCGTATGCACTTGCACTGGGCTGGATTGTGCACATGAAGCGATTAATTCAAATATTTGCATGCTGCTGCAGTACAGGATTAACATCACGACTTGGTTAGTTGCTTGTAGAATGCTTCTGACCGTGTGGCCCAACTTGGTTAGAAAAAATTTAATTCGTTTCTATCCTAGGAAGAAGTTTAGTGTGTCAGCGTATTCTTATGTGAAAGTATGAAAAATTTATTGCAAATTCCGGAATGAAAAACTAAATCTCTTGTTAAGAAAGAACATTATATGTTTAGAACACTCTAATTCTGATTGCAGCAGCATTTTTTTTGCTACTTACATATGTATATACTATCACTTGTTTTGTCGAATGTTGATTGTTGGGACGAACTTGATCCGACTTATCAAAACACAATGGAATGTCATTGTATTTTGATGGCCATGTTAACCTTTTACGAGCTGAGTTTGCGTTTTTGCAAATTTCTCAACAAAAAAAGATCTTGAAAACGATTTTTTCAGAATTTGAATTTTTTTTACCAAATTCAATCTCGCGTATTTTCAGACTTACCTCCACATTAAACTAAAATTAAACTTCTAATACAGTATATAAATGAGAATCTGATCAGGGCTTCGTTTGAGCAATATTTATCGACTGATAGACAGATGTGCTCAACTGATGAACTACCTAAGTTAGGTTTTAGAGCTTTTCTTTTGGTTTGTAGACATTATTAAAGTTTTGAATAAAAAAAAAATCATTCATCATTTTATCGAAAATTGCAGCCATCGTCCAGTAATGCTGTTCACTTAAGCCCGGTCCAGACGCTAGGTTTTGCACAACGTTTTATCTGCGCAGTCAAAACGTTGCAAAAATAAAGAGCGTCCAGATGATGCAAATCTGTATTTATTTTAGCGCAGTTTTAGTGGCGTCACCATGGAGGAAGTACTACTCTGGTCAATCTTTGCATGTTGTCTCGTGAAGAAAAAGAAACAAATGGAACATCACAGTGGTCGAGGAATTACTGCGTGAATTAAGTGATGAACCTAATGATTGGCGGAACTACTTGAGAATGGACATAGCCACATACATTCATTTATTGGAATTAGTGAAACCATATATCACAAAAGAAAATACTTGCATGTGTAAAATATTTTCGTACAAGGCAATAAACTCAGTCAGAAACTCCCATGAACATTGTCGAAGGTTTGCCATTTGCTAAAAATGAATAAAAAACGGCACAATTCACGGATAACTATGCCTAACCACCTCAGTTATCGCTGCAACTGTACCGTTTCCGTGCAGTTCTCAAAATTGTACAGTTTTCCTATCCACACGCAACGTTTTATCTGCAACGTTTAAGACTGTGCAGATAAAACGTTGCACAAAACGTAGCGCCTGGACCGGGCATTAGCAATATAAATAAGTAGGTAAATAAATTATTGCTATGTTTTGAAAATTATTACTTGCTGTTTTCTTGTTGAAATATTTGGTGAATGAAAGATTTTCACTCCTGGAAACAATAAGACAAGATCCTTTTCTCAGGAAGCAAAGACCAGATTTATAAATTCTGTCTACAAAATGTCATCCAAAACTAACAGATCCCCAAAATTTGGCCGACCCTGTTCAATATCGCTCAGTTGGTGCAATGGAATCTTGAAGCTTTCTCAGCTTTTTTAACTGGCAAAAAAAACTATAATTCCTAAGCCTAAACATAAGTCGATACTAACTACAGTGGCGCATAGCTTAAATAATGTGAAAACTTGATAGGACGAAAGCCTTTAAAAACTCCTAGACTATATATAAAAATAGGAAAAACATTTCGATTCGTGGTTTTATTTTTTACTTCCAATGAAAAAACGGTAACAGAAAATTACTTCATTCAACAACGAAAAAATCAGATTCACGTTAAACTATGAAAATCACTTCACAAATTTACATAATGTTCGCTTTAACAAGTCGTTAAATCTATATTGATTTTTGTTTTTATCCAACTTATTTCTAATACTTTGGAGGGTAATCCTTTTGTTTTAACATCGCCTGAAGACGGGCTGACATTTAATGTACAACTTTTCCGTGTACTCGGGTGAAATGACGTTCCATTCATATTGTAGTGCTAGTTTAAGATCGTCCTTGTTGATTATCCGATGTTTTTTGATACCTTCTTTTAATTCGGACAATTTTAACAATGACATTTACATCTGGCGAGCGAGTAGGCAGTTTAATTAAATAAAATTTAAATCAATCAGAATCAAATTGGAATTGGTTTTGCGGGATGATTAAAATTGAACAACTTTTTATTTACATTAAAAATTTTAATCTACATTGAAAATTATATTTTCACACTAGTTCATAGGTCTGTTTAAGATCTTTGTCCTCATAATAACGAAAAGGATTCAACTTCAAAATGTTCAAATACTGAAATTCTTAATCCTTAATATTCTACTCCAGAGGACAACATACATCTCCATACCATCACATGGCCACTGCCGTGCTAAGCAGAGCTGCTTAAACTTTGTGGCTTAAGTTATGTGCTTGGCAGTCTCTACCCATAAGCCTTTCCATCGAATCCGAAAATGCTAAATTTACTCTCGTCAGTGAAAATAACGGTATTTCAGAACGTAAAATCTTTCACCAAATGCTCTGGAGCAAATTTGACTCTGCTTGCTCGGTTTTTAGCTCTGATGTTGGACTATTTTCTGGATTTGGTTTCGTTGTAATGCCTAGTACTATACTCTTCGCGAAACGAATTCAACGGTCAAATCCCATACAAAAAGAGCTTTACTGACGAATTAAAAAGCTCTTTTTGTATGGGATTCGACCGTTGAATTCGTTTCGCGAAGAGTATAGTACTAGTTTCGCGAAGAGTATAGTACAAATGCTATCTTGCTATGATTTTTTAGATATATTTTATACGAAAATTATACAGCAGATATTCCGTTATCACTTCCATACGTTTGATATGATACATAATTTGCAATCAGACATATTAGTGTCGTTGACTTTTTCGATCAAAGATAATTAACAAAATATGTACTTTCAACCCACCGGAAAACATAAGCATCTTTGCTTTATATCGAAATCCTGGCGACAAGAAATTTACGTCATTCAATGGTTCCAACTTCTTTAGATTCCATGCAAGTCATCGTTTCAGCTTATTCATTGAACAACTCGAAATCTTCTGACTAGATAATATTTCTAAAGATTTCCAGCTAAGGTCATGACCTGACATCATACACCATGTATTCTTGTATGAGTCATTGTGTTGTTTGTCGAAGATTCTTTCTGATTTCGTAATACGCTAGAGAGGATAGTCATCAAATGAATGAATCACAACTGGAAAACACCAAGTATGACCAAATAGAATTTCATTGAGGGATGGTGATTTCAAACCACTGAAAAATATTCTGTACAGGCTGAACTCACGAAATAATTGCTGGACATTTTTTTTTGGGTTGCTTTGAATATTTACTGACGCAGCTCACATTGGGCGCAGTAAAGAATTTAAATATTCAACGTAAATTATTTAGTTGAACTGCCTTAATTGATCATAACCCTACGAAGTATAACCACCTTTTTATAAGTATACACATATAAAAGATTTTTGCAATAATCAGAATAAAGAAGATGGTTGTCTTCAACCGCCCGGATATGCCCACAACACCTCATTGATTTTGACGTCACTTACAACTTGGGCTTCTTACAACACTCCGAAAAACAGCTAACATGTGATTCAGCCGAATGTACGTACATGAGCTATTAATAAAATATATCAAATCATAATCAGATAAAAATCGCCTGATTCATACGGATTTAAATCTGATTTATCGAATATTTTGTTGAAAATGTTTATTCACATGCATGCCATAACGTACATAAGGTTGTTTCTTAGCAAAATTTACTCATTCGCATTCGTCTATTTCCGATATAGTTGTCGTTGACGTGAATGCAAGTATAAAAGAAATGTTAATATCCGAGCATATGCATATGATGTGTGGTGGGAATTTCCGGCTGGCTCTGACACTGGCCTTTTCTTCAATTGGATTAGAAAGATATTGAAAAATAATGCAATTATTTGCAATAGAAAAACAATAATGAACAGATTTATACTAATGACAATCGATCTTCTATCAATGTTAGTGGCACAATCGATTTCAATATGGGCTTGTGGCTATTTTCTTGGGGAAAATTTTCTAGAACAAATTCTATGTACTTTGTTACTATATTGGAATTGAATTAAGTTCTGAACTATGCTAAGTAACATCCATTAGACATACGTGCCCAAAAGTCTACCAGGAAAACAACAAAATTTCTCCGGAAACTTGAATGCGGAAAAAGTTTACGTTTTCTTCTTCAAACATCCGAAAATTCCTTGTAGTTTCATCCGATGGCGCCTTGTTGTCTGAGCTCATCCTTCCCTGGCCTATAATTCTAGCACTCTTATGCTTATTTCAGACGCCAGATCATAGTATGTTCTCAGTCTGCTACCACTTTCTATTCAACTGCTTATCTGATTATGTATACTCTCATTACCGTCTCCTCTCTAATATGATTATTGCACAGTCAATTTCACAGCTCGGAAACAGAACAGATTTCATACGCAGTTTGTAATAATAGAAAGCGTTCCTTTTCAGGTTTGCCAGCGATTTTCGCCACTTCTTACATCAGACCCTTACTCTGAGTGGCCACCATCGACGCCAATGAACCAAAAAGAATAAAATACATGGAATGCGTGGAATGATATATGGCGTCCATAGTTTCATTTTAGCTTTGTCAGTCCTTCATTCGACTCCATCTTACATTTGAACGAGCCAAAGTCATGCTGGCCACAGTACCGCCCAACGGCTAGGACCTACCCTTGAGTCGTCATCACGATACCAATGGGGCCATGAATATATCATTTCATCTAGAAGAGATGCTTGGATGCGAGCCGGGGGATTTTTCAACGGCGTCGTCGTCATTCGCCATCCGCGACAGGAGTTTTATATTCACCAGTCTAATGAAACTTCAAATCAACGATATATTTTTAGATTTAAGTGGATCAACAGGAAAGAGGACTGTGACTGGCGAATCACAAGCCTCGCATCTCTTTCATTATCTCCTCAGTCGGCAAGGATAATATTCTACGTATGTGCATGAAATATGACAGTCTTGTGTGCCGAGCGCTCGAAAAGATAATATTCATAGCTTCGACCAGGATAGAAAAATAGTCCGGTGATGGTGAAAGGATAAGGGAAATTTGGGCACTAGGGAGGTATCATGTAGCATAATTGGAAAAATCAGCTAAATAATAAGTAGACTTGCGGAAAATGAGTATCTTCTTTCAAGTGAAATTTTATATTTATAACTCGTTATAAGTAAGTTATATTTTAGACCGATTTTTAAATAAGATATGAGAAATTACGGTGATGTTTTCGATCAGTTCTTCATTAGAATAGAAATAAATGATAGGAATGAGTAAAGCAGTTTGATTCAAGCTCCCTAATATTTGGAACTTTGGTTGAATATGCCCAGCACAAAATTTCGACTTCCCGTTGATAATTAGCGGCATATCTATACAAGTATAATTGTTTTCAATTGAATATACAAGAAATTTTAGTTTTGAAAACAAACCATCTCAACCAAACAATATTGAAAAGAGCTATGTTTGAGGACTAGGTAAGTTAGGTCGAGTAGCTGTCGGTTCAAGGAAGTTTTGTAAATAAACTCTAAGGATCAAAAGAGGCCTGCTTTGACACCACAGATATTACACTGAAAAAAATCCACATGGCGTCCAGAGCTATATATCATAGCGCATTATTTATAGCCCCATACGCTGTGTACATAGTACTCTGAGCTATGCAATATGACTCCCAGCGCCATAATGTCGGAATCTACATAGCGCGTGGTCTTATGTAACATGGCGCAGCATTTATGGTCTCACACGCTATGTACATAGTACCCTGAGCTATACAGTATGGCTCCCAGCGCCATAATTACATGGCGCAGAAATTATGGCCCCACACGCCATATTACATAGTGCCATGAGCCATGTAATATGGCTTCAGTTGTCATACCGTATATATGGCTTCAGTTGGCATACGTAAGATAACTCCAATTATAACTAGCAGCCATACTGTGTGAGGGGACGTATATATGATACTACACAGTCGCCAATTATGGACCATATCAACTCGCTATCAATAATTGAAATTCGGACAATATAACCCATTTGGTAGAAGTTACATAGCGTGAAGTATGGCATATGTGCAATTATTTAGTAGCGAAAAACTTTTGATTTGGGCTCACATCAATGTTTTCAATGACAAATACCAATTGATCCCATGCACATTATTCATTGAAACAATGGTTCGTTGGTCACTTCTAGAGCAGACGCTATGCTTATAGCCCTCCACGCCATGTACTATAGTCCTCCACGCAATGTACTATAGTCCTCTACGCCATGTACTATAGCCCTCCATGCCATGCAGATGGCGTGGAGGACTATAGTACATGGCGTGGAGGGCTATAAGCATAGCGTCTGCTCCAATGTACTTTTCGTCATGTATTATAGCGTCTGGTGCTATATTTTATCACAATCCCGAAATCGACTATGTACATTGCGCCAGAAGTCGATAAACTATGGCGTCTGGCGCTATGTGTTTTTTCAGTGCACTGTCTCTCAGCAACTGTACTCAAAAACCCTCTGGTTCCTTGAATAAACTGCATGATTCACTTTAAGGGCACAAAAGATAATTCCGTTAGATTTGAGAGGAAGATAGCTTCGAATAAGACCATTCTTCTCCTTGTCAAAGTCGGACCCTATCACATGATATGAAGGGTAGGTCCAACTTTTTTCTTTAGTTTTAACATAAAACATTCAACCTTAGGCCAAACCATTACGCGGGTTGCCCTGTACAGCAGTGGAGAAACAACGAAAAGCACTGCGAGTTAAACCTAATTGATGCCTATTGCGATTCTTGACCATGAAGATCCGCGACTGTTTTGCAAGATTTTTTCGTCTGCTGACTTTTTTGAGACATCATATCGGTATTCCTATAGGAAAGGAAAATGTGTCCTTCGGCAGCAGAATACCAAGCTGTGACAGCTCTTTGGCTATAATTTCACCTAGTATACCCCTAAGCCAAAGTTCCAAATCAATTGTTCAGGCGAATGCCTCGAAATCTCCTCCACGGTACTCGATGACAGTTTTGATTAATTGTGGATAAAATTCGATCAACCACGTGGGAAGTGAACCAGTAGAGGAGAGGACCAAAAATACCATGATTTTCAGCCTTCAGAAGATGAAGGCCATGATTTACAGAGTCAAACGCTTGAGAGAAATCCGTATTGATTACATCTACCTTCTACCAAAAGCAGAAGCAACCACATTGGTGAACGAAAGCTAGTTAGTCAATGCAGATTTGCCTTTTATGAAGCCATGTTGCTCTGGAGCAAGAAACGATTGGACAGAAGGGTAGACTCTATTGTAAATCACCCTTTCAAGCAATTTACTGAAGCAGGAAAGAAGGGAAATGGGCTGATAATTATAGATACAAACAGGGAAAGGACACATAGGGAAGGGACTGTCCCCAAAGTCATGCTTAGGTTGAAGATAATTGAAAAACGAACATACAAGGAAGGATACAAAAACTTAGCTAGGATGTTTGGAATACAATCAGGCCCACAGCTAAAACTAGTATCAAGGGAGCATATTAAGGATTCTACTTCAATAGCATTTGTACAAAAAGAGGATAATGTTGGAGAGAATTGGGGAAAAGAAGTAGCGGAAGAAGGGAAAATTTGTTGCAAAAATAAGGAAGAAAAGTAACGAGCGAAAAGCTTGCAAACATCTTATGAGGTGGAAGCTGTTATGCCGTTATTCTTCATGCAGTTAAGAATACCAGTGGAGCTTTTAAGAGAGTGAATGTACGACCAAAAGAATTAAGGCTTATCTAAAGTGCAAAAATTAACCTTGCGGGGATCATACTGTTTTGAAATCGTCCTTTGGTATAATTAATTCATAAAACGATTGGCCAATGTAACTATTACAGCATATCATGAGTCACAAGAAAAACCTAGTGAACAAACATTGATCACTGCCCTGCTTTCATCGATCAAGCATCGCTCCCAACTTTCTACTGTTTATCTCTGCATGGACTAATCGCATTATTGAATAACACGTATGCAAAATATATTTCAGTTAAACTTATTTTTCGTATTTCAACTCATTGATACTCACAGGCAGACACACACATTCTCGTAATGAATGAAAGACAGACAATTTAGCTTTCTGCACCACCCCCAAAATATATCCTGGCCAGTAAAGCAAATTGTCTGCCAACTAATGCACGACGAAACCCCATTTGCCTACAAAAATCCTTTGGCTAACGTCACAATCACCACTAAAATATTGCCCACGCATCTCTCGATTCCCGGTCCGGATCCAGAAAAAGAAACACACTCTCACTCATTGCACGATAATATGTTAGTTTTCGGTGCGATGTCCGTTTTTCGGTCGATGACGACAGAACCAGCCAACTGAGCGGCATTTCATGAATGGTGACTAGGCGACTATATTCTTGCGCGCCCTTAATATTGAACGGAACGACGCCTAAATGTCCTTGCGAATATAGTTTTGTCGTCATTTTCGTCCACTCCACTCCTATCCTGCCCCCAAACTCGCCAAACATGTGAACTTCGGAGCATACGTACCAACATATGCTACAGTACACAAGCGATGATTGTGTTTAGCCACAAATCGGTAGAATGTTACGTACACTGACTAGTGAAAGGGCAGGGCGAGAGTGAATGACGGTTTGGGGATCCTGAGCGACCCCAGGCTGCATAAAATAACGTCATGTCAAGAAAGGAATAGCCAAAGGATGATGGCTAGGAGAAGGTCGGGAAGTATAATGGTTCGGACTGATTTTTTCAGATTTCAAGCTTTTGGTTGATTGATTATGAGGCGACTGTTAGATTTGAAGGGCGACAAACGAGGGATATTCATTAGTCAAAAGTGCTATGTATAGTTCCGGGAAATTAAATGAATGTTTTTGTTTGACGTTACGACCAAGCTTTGGTTTTAGTGACATCACACATAATGCTATATGAATACAAAATATACTCACGAAGTAAGATGTTACAGTAAGTTTTATATAAATTAGCTGCCATAGGAAAAAAGTTGTTAATCTTAATGCACTCCAAGTGACTGATTAATTAATTCTTTTAATAGCTCAATTTCTAAATAATTTTGAAAATAGGAGATCTACTTTGTAGTAAGGCCGAACTTTAATGTTATTAAGATCGAGAAAACTCCAAAACATTTTTGCTATTTGTTAAAAATATTGTTATTGAAACATATTATTACAAACTCGTATTGCGGTCGAAAGAGGACCTTTATTGAGATGACTGACTATAAAATTAAAAATCATGCAACTTCATGCTGGAAAAATCAATAGCAAAAATTAATTCAATCCCTTTTTAAAGTGTTTCCCACCAGTAATATAAAATCATTCACCAACACAAGAAAAATCTGCCGCAAACTTAAAAAAAAATCCTTTGAAGTGAATACCAGAAAAAGCATGAAATTTAAAACAAACAAACTGAAACTTTAGGTAAAGTCCTTAATCGAAAGTAAGTTGGTGCAATGGCGTGGCGTGTTACATACATTGCGGAATATGTCAAAGTTAATGCGCAAAATGAACTTTACTAGATTACTATTATTACCTTTCTTCAATTAACTGCACACGTTATAGCTCAAAGCTACTTTTTCCTCAAGTGTTTGTTCTTTTCGTAGAAAATCGGCTAATTCAATTTAAGGAAATCCTCAATTCTGCTCTTAAGTCCCCGTTGTGACGATTGTATTTAGGAGGTATCGTGCAAAACGGGTTTTTATATAGTAATTGGCATGATGTTTACTGATTTAGAGCATAATTTTCTTTAGTAACTCAAATGCTGAGTTGCTAGCTAAATTTTGTATTTATTCACTGAATAAGTTATCAGATCTCTTAGTGATTAAATGGATACGAGTTCATCTCGTAATATAAATTTATCGAAGGCTGTTTTATTGATGGTAGCTGATATAGTTTTTATTTTGCTTGTACAGCTTGAAGTACAGCTTGATTATAATGTTAGCAATATGCGTGCAGTCAATAAACGTTGAACCACTTTCTGAATGAGTCTCATAATCACAGCTGACTAACTGCTTATGCTACTTTCTTTCTTTTTTCGCGGAATAATGTAGAAAAAAATGCTATTCTATAACTTGGCACAAGCTAACAATGCACACATAAAGGGGGCAACTATTTTCGGTGTGGTCATTTAAAACATAATCATGAAAAAATAATTATTCCTTAGAAGATGCCATACTAAACCTAACTTAATTTCAAATACAAAAACTAATCTCAACTAACTATATAAGTTTATATTAATATTCTTAAATCACTGAGCTTTTCAGAATATTTTGGTGAATATTCGATGGCGCCCAACGTGTACGCTGTACGCTGACGATCTCAAATATTTGAAAAGTGACTGAATCTGCTGGTGACTATGTCATGTTGGAAAACGTTTTGGGTATTTTATTGAACTGGTTTTTCCTTCGTTCGTAGTATCCTAGAAGACTGCTACGAATTTTGGTGTCCCCATTATAGATGCCTCATGGATGCAGTTGAATCCGTGTAACGCCGAATCACAAGCTTGATATTCTATAAGTTCAGTATTCCTTTCTTTGACTGCCGTAAAATTTGCCGCAAAGGGTTTTCCGATCAGGATCCTCTGCGCTCATTCGAGCTAGGTGTCCTGCCCCCCGGAGCCTACCGAACTTTATCTTCGTAATTATATATATCTGCTTCTAGGTAGTAGCGCCTCCGGAATCGCCCTTCTTCACACTCTCGAACGCGGCTAGACATTTGTCCATCACCTGCCTGAGAGTAAAGATCTGATCAATTCTTGATTTGCCTGGGATGAAGCCACATTGATATTGTCCAATAATGGCTTTAGCGTATGAGAATATCCGTTCTTACAGGACAGAGGAGAGTACCTCATAGGAGGTACTTAACAATGTTATGCCGCTATAGTTGCTGCGCACTGTTACATCTCCTTTCTTATATATAGGGCATATTATACCTTTGCGCCAGTCTTCTGGCATGTCTTCATGCTCCCATATGTGCAATATAATTTCATGAATTGCTTGGTGTAATGTGGGCCCTCCATACTTGATCAACTCAGCTGGTATGCCGTCGGCTCCAGGGGTTTTGTTAAATATCAGCCAACTTATGGCTCTTCATAGCTCTTCTATGCGTGATCAGGATCGGTGATCAAATTACCCTCTTTGTTCTTACAGTACGTGCAGCGTGGTGTGTACTGCGTCATATTTCGGACTATTTGGTAGGACTTTCGCGCCTGGTACGGACCTCGTTCTCTAGCTCTTTCTATTTCACAGATCAAGTCTTTTTCCCAAGCTTTTTTCTTCTGTCTGTGAGGTATCTTCCCTGTTCTTCTGAGCTCTTTATATTCCTCCTCACGTGCCCGCGTTCTATGAGATTGCTGCATTGCCCGATATGCAACATTCTTACGTTCAGTCGTTCATCAGATTCATCAAACTAGTCGCTCCGATCTTTGCGACTACAGCCTAAGGCCAATGACAAACACGGCGGTTCTAGCAAAGCGTTTTCCGAGAGGAAAACCGAGTCGGTTCAGTTTTGCACTACAAAACCGACAGGCGTCCAAACCGTGGTGTGTGTCACGACTAAACCGACTCGGTTTTCTTCTCGGGAAACGCTTTACTGGAACCACCGTGTTTGTCATTGGCCTAAGAAGGCGTACTAATGAAGGCGTAATAATATTCTTAAGACGTGTCCACTTCTCATCTTTATTTATTGTCAAATTCTTACGTCAGTACGGCATTTATTGAACGCCTAGCTGACTTACAGCATTAGATTTATGGAGAGAGTGCACTTTTTGTGAGAGAATGCGTAAATCATTTGTATTTTTCCTTGTACTTATGTATATATGTATAAATACTTTTATCAACAGAAAAATTTGAAAAACAAAATAGTAACCGAAATATTTTGAATGGTCGCCATCCCAGTTACCAACCCAGTTCGCGTCAGTAATTCATCAGACAAACTGAAAATTACTTTGGACCCGTGCTGCTGTCCTTAGCAAAAATGCCCTATCTACGGTAGATAGAGCGTTTATGCGAAGTAATCGTTACGTTTTTGTAGATAGGGCATTTTTCATTATTAATTTTAATGTACTTGCACAAACGATAGGTTTTTGAATGTTATGTAGTCTTGAAATCAGGCATTGACTTAAAAATGAAAACAATGTCAGACAGGGCGTTTATGCTAAGAACGGCAGCATGGCCAATTACAGTTTTGTTTCCAAATAAATCTAATTCGACAGTTTCTAATAGCACTCTAGCAATTTCTCTTTTCTCTTCTAAAGCTCCTAGCAATTTTTCTTTCGTCTATCATCCAATCATTCATAAAATATTGTGTTATCTCAAGCAGTAAAAATAACCACTCGTCGCCTATTTTCACCAACATTTACAATAAAAATTATTTTCGTGCACATTGTTCTCTACACTCAAACGGAGACGGTTTATTTCAGCAATTAAATGTCTTGAGCAGTAAAATTGCTGCTATTTTTAGAAACGTAATATTAAGGCTGGGCTATTGTTTGATTTACATTTGTTTGGTTTCCTCGCCTCAATCGGGGGACAGCCACTGTTAACGATTTGCAATTGTATCTGAAGGATTTTGAGTAGGAGGCTGGTTTTTTGTTCACAAAAGCAAGAATTTCGGGTCTAGGATAAGTAGATGATTTATAATAACCATGCTTGAAGACATTGTTTTTGTTCTATTTCATGATGAGGTCCATTTCATGTTTTCTCTAAAGCATATCAGAAATTAGAAGAGGGTTCTTCATACTCCTAAACATTTACAGAAACTATTAATATCTACTTGTTCGAAAAATATTTCCATATCACATCCGCTCCTATGACCGAAATCTATCAACATCTCACTTCAGTAATGAAAAATCAATTCCTCATAATTTTCCCGAAAATTCATTTAATTTAATTAAACCGCTTCACACGAAAATTATTTCCCGGTCGGTTGAAAACTAACGACTACCACGCGTACTTTTCGGTTATGTACAACATGGCATACATTTCCCCCATAGGGACAATTGCCAGGGCGAGCGAGCAGTGTCAAATAAATGGAATAAATGGAACAAATGGGCATTGATCCAAATGTGACTGTAACGGGAAAAATGAAACTAGAGAGTTGTAGCGCGCTATGAAAATCCTCGAAAATCCATTAGAAGTAACTTTTCTGTGTCAAACGATTTCGTTCGCGTCTCTTGCACTCTGGTAGTTGGTACAACAGACATTGCACTTGGGTTACTGGAGTATGAGGGTCGGAGCTCGCTCAGAGGAAACGGATATGGCCGAGACGCGGCAGCACCATTGCACCCAGCAACCGAATGTATGTTGACCCATATTCGAATCGAAAAAATAAATCTGAGTCGGAGTCACTTCAGGTCCATTTTCCAGAAACGATCGCCCAGATAAGGCAAGTGTCCTAGAACAAAAAGTTGTCTGGTAGACAGAGACAGAACTGAACGGCGAAATGGGGAAGGGGGAAGGATGTGAAAAATGCAATGGATATTTCACATAAATTGTTACTATCTTCGCCTAGCGCTGTGCCACTTGGTACGAATCCAAATTTTATTCCCTAGCTGAACTTTCGGTTTATTGAAAAATGTGATGACATTGCGTATCTGTAACATTCGAGAACAGATATATGTATGTTTAATCTTTAGATTATTTTGAATTGTAAGAGTTGGAGTCGAATTGGAAGTAATGCAAGAATTTTCTTTTGGTTCTCGTTTCAGGTTGGCAGCGGCTCAGGAAGCGGCGCTTGCAGGACAGCAACAGGGCTCCACCAGCGGGGGGCACTCGGGTCGAAGGGGAGCCCATCGCTTAGCTGATAGAATGGGCGGCCCGAGTAGTCAAGGCCAATCGCCTCCGGGCGGTGGGCCAACATCACTGTTTATCCTCACCGAGGATAACCCCATTAGGAAATATACACGATTTATAATCGAATGGCCGCCCTTTGAGTACGCTGTGTTATTGACAATCATTGCTAATTGTGTAGTGTTGGCATTAGAAGAACATTTGCCTGCAGGTGATAAAACAATATTGGCTCAGAAACTGGTAAGTGATTTTTTGAAGCTATTGATTTTTTGAAGTACCTAATTTGCAGCACTGAGTGTATTCCCGTATAATTTTTTTAGCTATTTTGAATGAATATTTTAACACAAATTGTTACTACCATCTAATCTAATTCATGTTAATTTTTTGTAGGAGAGAACGGAGGGCGTTTTTTTAGGCATTTTCTGTTT
This sequence comes from Nemotelus pantherinus, assembly GCA_963978885.1. Classification (NCBI taxonomy): domain Eukaryota; kingdom Metazoa; phylum Arthropoda; class Insecta; order Diptera; family Stratiomyidae; genus Nemotelus; species Nemotelus pantherinus. Next base: position 223,381,797 of record OZ022263.1, on the reverse strand, counting down.
GGAAGCATCGCTCAAGATCCTTGCCTTAGGGTTCGTTCTGCATAAACACTCCTACCTCAGGAATATATGGAACATAATGGATTTTTTCGTTGTAGTAACGGGGTAAATATCTTTTATTTTTTCATAGTACGTAATTTTGTTGCATGAACGATAAGGTTCTACGTCTAAATAGGCATTCACTATTTTCACTATTCTTATTGAAAGTGTATAAAATATAAAAAAAATACTCTGTAAGCTAGTATTATTTTACGGAATAACAGTTTTTTAACTGTCTAAAACCCTAAACCTTAGCTCAATGACGATCTTCGCCGAGGCAAATGTTGATGTCGATCTGCGTATGTTGCGGTCATTTCGTGTTTTACGGCCGCTTAAACTCGTCTCTAGGATACCAAGTAAGACGACCCGATGTGTGCTCAGCATATGGAGTGCTATTAAGTAGGACTTATTCGCAGAAGCAGAAAATAATTCATATAATTTTTTCCGTTTTACGTACAATTAATCCTTGGAAATTATTAGCGCTATCTGATGATTTTCGCGTGTAATAGATGTCTAGAGATATTCGTATAGCGATTTAGGCTAGATTAATGCTAGTCCGACTCAATATTTATTCAATCTTTTTTCGATTCTGTGTTATTAGTTTAATAGCCAGCTGCAGTAGATGCAGTAGCATTCGATCGTCTTAGATGGTGCTCAGCGATTAATCTTATACATCTGAAATGCAGCATTTTAGCTTAGCTAAAATGCTGAGGTATATATTCGCTAGCCATGGTAGTTTCTAGACAATTACTAGCTACTAGCCACGTCAAAAGATATTTACATAAGAGAAGGTTCCACAATGATTCATTAAATCACTCAATGTCGTTTTAAAAATAGTGAAACTCTAAAATCAATTTTTGTAGCACTGACATTTTCGATATGAATCTTCCTAAAACAAAACTTTTTAGATTTTATTCCGAAAATTAGGTTACACTTTTCTATACTAATTTTAACTTGAGTCCGATTCCTCACCTACTCTCAGATTGAATATAGATATATTTCATTCAACTTAGTGGAAATTTATTTCAACAGACAGAAGCCAAAGTTGACGTGATTCTCCTTAAAAAAAAAACTGGAATTCTTTTTTCAGGTCATCATGGTTTGAATAACTATCAAAGAGGAAATAAAGATGAACTGCATTTTCAATACATACTAGTTAACATTTAGCGTAGTGTCTAAAAATACTAAACTAGATTTCAGTGTGCTAAAAAATAGTTAATGGATGTGAAATAAATATATTTTATCAATTTTGAAATTTATTTCTTTGTTCATCAATTCATCAAATAATGCAAATTTATTTCAGAAACGAAGATTTACAGGAAAAAACTATGTTTCTTTCAAGTCTTCATTAGTGTGTAGCCCTATACCGCTAGCGTCTAGAAATATTTAGATAACTCTAGAAACATAGTTTTTAGTCTTTAATCAATACTTTTTTACATAAAAAAATTATAAGTTATTTTTATCACTTAGATATAACATCATTCAATTCATATTAATCAACAATCACTACATATTTGTCTGTATTTTTTCTCGTTTTTCTTATCTTTTCTTTGCATATTATGTACCGCGTAGGTTCATCACAATGTTCCCACAAAAAGTGATCGAAGTAGATCTCAGAACATTAAGGGCCATACGTGTGTTACGGCCCTTAAAATTAGTATCTGGAATTCCTAGTGAGTAGTTTAACCGTCATTATTTGTTTACTTTAGTAATTATTTACAAGAATATATTGTTATTGGATTTTTCTTTAGATAAAACTAAGTCTGTGTGCTTTTAGATATGTCGTTTTTATTGCCAACTTAAAAATTTATTTTACTAGTGAATTATAATAGAAACATTTCAAATTCAAATAGAAAAAATTACGATCATTATCATTTACTGAACTATGAAGCACGAATTTATTAAAAATAAACACATAATCAAAATTATTTTTTTCCATCCAAAAGAGCTCAGATTTCTCTATACAGATCGAGAGTAGCTAGTTTTCACAGTGCCCAGTGGTTTAAAATGTATGAAATGTAGGGAAAGTACCTATAAAAATGTCAAAATACATATCGTTATAATGCGGCAAATATTTTTATGCGGCACAGCCAGTGGTTATCATATTTAGTTACCAATGATTCAAAAAAGTTTAAAAGTTATTCCCGCCTATGAATAAAAAGGCAAATGGTAAAACTAAGTCCATTTCTTCGCTACTTCGATGAAACTAAATTTTCAACTTGATATCAAAACAATGCCATTTACATGGAATGTGGACATTTTATTTCTGTTCTATCTTTTCCGAGAAGGCGATTTATACTTTTAATTTACAACTGATGATATATCAATACCCCCACTTCTTTTAGAAGCAATCAAAGGGGGAGGCTATAAAATCAAAGATTCTGTGTGGAATGGTATTGTCTTTTTTGTTGACTCAACTGGTATGCTAAAAGTTAACATCGCAACCCACCAGAGGTTTCGTTCTCTCTGATTCGGCGCACTGTGCTGGGAGTATTAGTATAGGGACTAGATAAAAGGTAAGCTGAAGCGGCTTGAAAACTATCTAAACATGATGCCATCAAGCAGACTGGAAATCAGATACAAGTCCTCAGCGTCTTTATCTTTTCATCATAAAAGGTTTTTGCCTCTTTCACTGAGCTGAGTCCAAAAGTCCTTCTGTCTCAAACCCATGATTCCTGTAGAAGTACAATGCAAGGGGACGATTGTAGTTTCGCCAGTTTTTCACCCTCGAGAAAGGACGACGTTTTGCGAGGCTACAAATTGAGCTGAACAAATATTTCACGTATAGGCGGAGAATAGTTAGAATAGCTTAGAATAGAGTTGTCCACTTAGCGTAGCTCTGTTCGATCAGCATCTTCATGGTGCGTTTCCATCCCCAACGGACATCATCTGGTACAACAACAGGCAACATATCTCTCGCTTTTCTAGGTAAGCGCTGAGGCTCCACACTGCCTGGTGTCTATCTTCTTGGAAAACAAATGAAATTTTTACTATATTGATTTCTCTGTCCGCTTTCGAAGGCAGTTTATACAGTTTCTTACTCTCTGCCTGCGACTGAAAGCTTCCGCAGGTTTACAGCGTCCATTGCACAAAGCGCAAACCACTGTTTTCTCCTGTCCTTCGCGCAGGCATCTCCTCCAAGCAGATGAATTTTCAGATTCAGTCTGTCCTTTCCTAGCAGAGATACAATCCTTCGAATTCATCCCCAATATATTTCTCTGGCACTCTTAGTGTGGTATCTGGCGATACACACGCATATCTACTACTACAAGGTGGTACCTAAAAGGAGGAGACTAAAACGTTTAGTCTGAAGTTAATTCAAGAAATCAAAATTAAAGACTATAGCTTCTATACCTAAATTGGATATTGAGCAAAAGACACTGAAATTTTTAATCCATGTTCGAAAGAAGAATCCTTCAATAGATATTTGGCATCCAGCATTTGTGCAAACGAAACCGTTACCGTCACAGCACTTAAAAATTTGACCAATATAATGATCGCGATGACTGATGCAACCATGTTTGAAAAGTAGCGGCAGCGTTTGGCTCGTATCAGGGAAGAAGTTTCAGCTAATATCATAAAGAGGGCAGCGTTATTGAATGGAAATGCTGCCTCTATTACACGAAAAAGTGCTTGGGATATCAAACGGGACGGAGACTGTATGAAAGTCTACGCCACAGCGGTTCTGTAGTCATCACTTTGTCCGCTGAATATGCTTATTACGCTTCTTTGTAGGCTGCAACGTGTTCCTACCAGCAGAATTTTGCAAACCCCGTCTTAATTCAATACGTCTAATTTCCAAATCTCCCAGTTTCATAATTTTGCATTTTTTCCATTAGAAGGTAGATATATTTTAAATTCTTGACAGATATCGATATTTCGAGGGTAAAAAAAATATGAACCTGCTCAGAAACCTTAAAAACGAAAATTTAAAAAAATTATAATATTCCTTTATAGAACAAGATGAAAAAGAGACGTTATCTTCAGAGGAGGTCACCTCCTGCAATGCAGAAGAAACTAGCATATCAAGCTTTGATGATAGTTTCAGCTCAGAAGAAAACTCTTTTAACATCACAGTTATTCGGCAGCAACTCTTTATTTTTGCCAAAAACCTCAATCTCCCAATCTCTCCTGCTTAAGGAGAAGGACAAATAACAGCCCCAAAGGTTGTTCCAACCATTCTTCCCCAGCTCGACCATTGGACAGGACTGGGGGAGGCAAGGAGGAAAAACACATTTGCAATATATATTTAGTGTATCAGGTCAATGAAGAATCATGAAGAGCTGGCCAATGTCACAATTGCCAACAGTTTCTGCACTCCTCCAATAACTACCTTGCACAATCCCGCTGCGTGAAGTGTGATGGTCTTCACCACCACAAGTCTTGTAATAAGCTCCCTGAACAAAAACCAAAAAGCAACAACTGTGGTGGCGAAAAATCTCACAACCAATGGTCGTCAGAAAAAGCAAAAAATGCGACGCATGTTAAGGGTAGCGGAGAACCCAAAGAATGACAAAGAACTGTCAAATACCACGGGCTTTTTTTCGACAATCAAAAAAATATAAGATCGAGAAAATTCGATAATATTTGAATTGTGATAAATTTTGGTATAACTATCAGATTCTTATGAAACTCACAAAATATATTAATAATACTCGGTTGTAGACTTATTTTTATGAACGTTTTGGTAACCCTGTAGCTATGGCAAGCACAAAAGGGAAAACCTTCAAATCATCAAGTCTCCTGAAAAATTTTCGTTTCTTAGAAAAAAAAGTACTTCATATGTAAATCTTATGCTTTGTATACATAGCCAAAGCAAAACTTTTGAAATTCCATAACGACTTTTGCAATTCATTTAAGAACGGTAACCTTTCCTCAATTCACCAATAGTTTTAGCATCAGAAACTTCTTTTCACGAAAACTCGCGACCACATAATTAGATCAAACTGAAATTCACAGAATGAATTGGTTTTGAGTAGGACCAAATCTGATAGAAGCGATTTTGAAATTTGGGACACCCTGTACCAAAGGTGCCATCCTAAAAAAAAATCGCTTTTGCCCTGTATATTCTGATTCAGTCACGAAATTTTGACGAAATTCACACAGTAGCTGAACATTACTCTAAGACAAATTTGATAGAAATTCGGTTGAAAAATTAGATTGGATCTGCCAGCTATGGTGATTTCGTTGTCTGAAATTTTGAAATTTTCTCAGTAAAATAAAGCTTTTTGTCTTATAGCTTCCACTGCAGTCATGAAATCAAAACATTTCATATGATAAATAGACCTTATTGTAGGCAATATTCTGTAGGAATCTGGTTGAAAAATCATGAATGAGTTGCAAGCTATGGCTATTTTTTTATTCTTTGCCATTTCTTTAGTAAGCACTTTTATCATAAAACAAAATCACTTACTAAAGAATGACAATGATCTTGCAGTGACAATAAACAACAAAATTAGGATTTCGAAAATTTTAAAATTCTTGAGAGTGGTAACCCTGAATTTCTTTGTACCACTATAACTTCCAACGGAGTCATCAAATCAAACTTCAACGTGACCAGATGTGATGTACTTTTGGCTTTTCTGCCAGCAAAGAGCAACCAGCACGAAGCGTTTTTGTCATTTTCGGATCAATTATGCATAGAGCGCAAATCTATAATGAAAAAAAGTTACCAATGTTTTTATTTTCCAAGTTCTGGACATTTTCCGGATGGCAACTCCAAACATCATTCTTTCAATGAAGTCTTGGGATGAAAACGAAATTCATAGCAAAGTAGTTGTAGTAGACTTTTAGTTGCAGTGGTAGCAAAGTTTTGTAACATAAGCAACCGACATTGAAAATTAAGGGCAATGTTTGACTTTCCTAAATTTTGAAATTTATGCAAGTGGTAGCTCTGAGAAGCTTTTCACCCGATGGATGTTAATGCATTCTTGTGATCAAAGCCCTCGAAACAGGCTGTCTGTAATATGGCTTCATTCTACTTTAAAAATAAAAACGCCCAAGAACATTAGTCATAGGGTCTGACCACATCAACGCTCAAAGTCAGGAATGGAGAAAGAGTGCAAAAATAGCACCAACTCCAAGAAAATCATAGTTTACAGTCAGTCAATCATCACTGTACTCAGTCTCTCAGAGCGAAAATGAGCTCACGGAGAATGGAAAGGCTTAAATAACAAGCTAAGTAATATCACATTTTGTTTTTTTTTTAAAGTTATTAAATAATAAATTCGTGCTTCGCTTTGTAGTTTTTAGAAAATCGAATTATCTCTTTGTTTGCTTTCTCTTCCAAACACTACGAATAACTAACTAATCAAAATTTTCCATATTTCAGGTTTACAAGTAGTTTTAAAATCAATTATCAAAGCAATGGCACCATTACTTCAAATCGGACTATTGGTCCTGTTTGCGATCGTTATATTTGCAATCATTGGCCTCGAGTTCTATTCGGGAGCACTGCACAAGAGTTGTTATAGTTTAGAAAACATAAGTATATATCATTTTCACTCCAAATTACAGTCGCACAGTACATTTTCAATAATCGAAATTCAATTTAATTCTGTCTTTTAGAAAAAATTGTTAAGGAAGGCGATATGGAAACGCCGTGTTATTCGGATAATGAAACGGCGGCAGCGAACTCCGGAGCGTATATTTGTAATTATAATGAGAGCCTGTGTTTAGAACAGTGGGGAGGACCAAACTACGGGATAACTAGTTTCGACAATATCGGTTTTGCCATGTTGACTGTATTCCAGTGTATTACAATGGAAGGCTGGACTGCAATACTGTATTGGGTAAATTAACTACTATTTCAAATTCAGTCATTTCATTTTCGTCGAATGAAATGATGATTTGACATCAATGTCAACTACTAAAAACTGGTGTATGCTTGTGAATAATAATACTATATGTGCCACTGTGTATGGTTATTATTATTCCAAAATTTGTGAGATACTTTTCACTGATTTTGAGAACTTTTAATTTTTATTTTGTGATCTAAAAAATAAAATCAACATGGTCGATGACGAATTTTAAAATTTGTTTCAAAACATAATTTTCGATTTATGTTCAGTCTCAGCCAAACAAATACATTGGAATCAACTCTAGTATCATGTCAAAAGTCATAAATTAAAAATACTCATTGAATAACAAGGAAGATTGATTCTATTATTATAATCATCCGCTAATTAATATTGCAATTTCAGCCACCCACCCAAACGTTGATTTTATTTATTTCAAAATCTTTCACTGAATACTGTAACTATGATATTTTGTGTATGAGATTTAATATTTAAATCACAGACACAAAAAACAAAAAAATGTACTTGTTGTTGCAGTAATATGTTGTTTTTGTTTTGAATTTCGGCACTTTCTTTTTAATTTTTTGGATTTTATTTAATTTGTGTTGTCGTCGATGTTGTAAAGTATCTGCTCGATTTTTCTCATAATTTACCTAATACAGAATTGCCTTTTCACAACTATCAAGTGTGCAACTAATATCATTCATGTACTATCTGTTTTGATAAGCTGTTTGCAAAAACTTAACTTTATAAAATGTTTGTAAACGTAAGAAGAAGCTAGTGATATATTTCTGAGTTGAACTTCAATTACTTCAATTCTTTAATTTTCAAAAAAATTGTGTTTTTAAATCATTCCAACTAGTGATCATCCTCTTGTGGAAAACAAATAAACATATCAAGAAAGGATTGCTAGCTTCTTCTTTCAAAAATTTATCTGTACTTATGTCAAAAATGTGTCGTGCGAAAATTCTCATTGTGTGTGGTGTTGCAATATTATTTGTAAAGAACAAATTGATTAATGAAATTTGCGAATGATTTCAGACCAACGACGCGTTGGGTTCAAATTACAACTGGATCTATTTTGTGCCTCTAATAGTTTTGGGCTCATTCTTTATGCTCAATCTAGTTCTTGGTGTTCTTAGCGGGTAAGTTTCTACACTTTTTTTCTTTTTACTTGACCAATTTACGATATCTTAATGCTTTTAAAATTGAACTGAAGCAGAAAAACATATTACCTATACCATACCCCTTACCAAATAGCTCATCTCATTAGACTGAGTCATAATCAAATACTTAGCTAGCTATGATCTCATCAATCTTCTTATACAGCCCTCGAATTCCATCAAAATAAATTTATCGAAAATTCTCATTAAATCTCATAGATCCCTTTTGTTACTTCCTCATAGCTTCAATGAAATAATAAATTTATTGTCAATTTCCAAATATTAATGATACAATTTAATAAATAACATACAGAGAATTCTCTAATGAGCGTAATCGTGTTGAGCGTCGTGTACAGTTTCAAAAATGCCGAACTCGACAATTATTTCAGGATGCAATGACAGCATATCTTGATTGGATTACGCAAGCAGGTTTTTATGATGTTATTTATTTTTCAACAACAAAAAACAATATGTTTGAGCTACATATATTTTTTGGTTTCTTGTCTTTGATTTTTGTTTTGTACCTTATGTGCTAGATCAATTGCTAGTACACTGAATATATAGACCAGCGATGTGGAAGACAAGATAAAATCATTTAATATATTTTCAGTTTAATTTGGATCGTTAGTTAGTATCCGTTACAAAGAGAATGTTAAATATGATTCCAGAGATTGCAGTGTCTTTTAGTGAGAAAATCCCCTGAGTTGAATTAGACATTGTGGAACTGAAATTGTTAGGCTTGAATTGGATGAATCATGTTTGAGATTGAAAATTCCCTGCTTGTGTGTAATCTGCAACTGATATGAAAACAATTTTAAGTAGAAAGAAGATAGCTGATCCCGATTGACAATTGAATAATTAAATGAAATTTAATAAAAAAAACATTGAAATTGTGTATTCAAATGCAACGAAATTCGTCAGTTACTAAAACTAAAGAAGATATTTCATTTTGACGTAAATTCAAAACCAGTAAGTAAAAAGTTTTTTAGGCTATGAATTTGTATCAAAAAAATTTCAAAAAAAAACATGGACGTGGGTTGAAAAAGCGCATTACAACATGCATCATTGATCCATCTTCTTTTCCAATGCATGTTTTGACATTAGTTGTCAGTTTTTGTTTATTTTGAGATAACTAATATTAGCTATCTTATATTTTTACATTAAGCTTGATCGTAATATCTAAAATCATCCCTGGGTATATGTGAGCTCATTGCTTGGCGTTCTCGGGAAAGATAAAATATGATTATTTACAAAGCTGGTGCTGTCCTACGAGATTAGAAGTGTAACTAATATATTTATATTCGCTAATATTTCAACGAATACAAATATATTAGTCCCGGTTGTAGGGGTGGAATGAAACTAATATCTTAACGAATATCACCATATTATTCTCAACTCTTTGCGAGATCACAGATTTATTTTTGGTGCAGTAAAATACATCTAAGGCCAATGACAGACAGAGCGGTTTTTGCGAGGCGTTTCCCGAGAGGAAAACCGAGTCGGTATAGTCGTACATTACTTTAGCATTGTGATGACACACACCGCGGTGCGAACCGCCTCTCGATTTCGGAATCGCGTCGGTTGATGAGAGAAATGACCCACCGACTCGTTTTTCGAGCGTTTTGCGATGAGTTCATTGCTGCGTAGTCCGATCGAGCTGAAATTTTCTGGATGCATTGACGAATGCATGGGATAGGGGAAGGAAAATATGATACTCTGACGTAATTTGTAACTAAATCGACTCGATAATCGCTTCTGAAAACCGCTGTGTGTGGCAGCCGACGCGCCAAACCGAAGCGTTAAACGCTTCGGTGAAACCGAACTGTCTGTCATTGGCCTAACTAGGTGCACTAAAATAAATCTTCTATACTTAAGAATCTCAGTAATACAAGATTAAATGCAGCTTTTGTATCTTAAGAAGTTTCACACGTCGACCGTGGAGAAATTCATGTCTACTCTGTCAAGAACTTACGAAGCACATGTAAAGCTGCTCATGGCGGTAGCTTCCGAATTGCAGCAATCCTTATTAATCCATCCAAATCGTTGTTGCAAACAAGAAACCAGCAAAATTAGGCTTTGCAAGTTTCTTATCTCCTCTTTGATAGCAGTTTGTAGATTTTTTTTTAACCACTACCAACCTTACTTAAATTTTGTTTACAACGTTAGAAATAATTTAATACTGATAGATGTTTTAATACAAATGTCTTGAGACTTACGAAAGCGTTTTTGCAAGTGATTTTCACTCGAATAGCGACAGAATTCAAATGATCACTGGGCCTCTATTGCGGCGCGTGATGTGAATTCGCTGGACCATAAACGCAGAATGATTGCTATATTCTCGGGAACTATTTTCGTTGGAAGATTTCCCGCATCGTCGTACTGTTTTGGTAATACTTCTTATCTTCGAACGCTATTTTGATGTCTGATGCGATTCGATGGATCTGTTGGATGATGCTGTGATATCTTTGAAATCCGAATTGGTGCTCTGGAATTTTCCCTGCATCTTCAAGTATTGGAAGTAGAATTTTCAGCAGAACTTTCTCGAAAACTTTGGAGACGCAGGACGAATGACTAATAGGTATGTCTGACTTCACTTGGGAAGATTCTTTACCAGGCTTGGGAATCATTATGATCTCGCCTGTTTTCCAAACTTCAGAGAAATATCCGATTCTAAAAATAACGTTGAAGAAACTAAGGCAGCCAAGAGAATACGATCGGTGGCAACTGTTTAAGCGTAGCATTAGTGATAAGATCAATACCCGGAGAGATTTTTTTGTGGAGCTTTCATGGACAATAATATTTTCCACTTCCTTAGCCGAAGTTCTGATTGGCTGTGAGTCCTGAGGAGCACTGGCGATAGATGGATAATCGCATATTGCCGTGGTGAAAGGTGTGAAAACTTGTTTTAGGTGAACTGCAAAGGCGGTGGCTGTTCCTGCGTCATTTCTGGCCCATTGCCCGTTGGCAGTTCTTAGTGGGGCTTCCCTGACGGTACGCTTATTAATTTTCTTGACTGCCTTCCACAGCGAATAGTCGGCATTTTTAGTGGGAGCGAGAATCTCCAAGAATGAGTGAAACTTTAGCTTGTTGTCCTGAACAAGAGCCAGCCTGAGCTCCCTAGGAGCTTTGTTGAGTCGTGCTTTAGTTTGTGCTGCTCTGTACAGCTGCCAATTTCTTCGTGCCTGTCTTTTTTCCTGTACTAGCAATGAGCAATGCAAATTAATTTTAAGTGTCCTGCCTCTTAGACATGCTCCTTAAAAGGAATAACTGCAGAATTGACTTCTTCCGGTGATTTGAGGAGTACTCTTAGAAATAATGAGTTGGTGCGGTATTGTCTGAATGTGTTCCAGTTGGTTTTATTGGAATATGATCGCTTACTGCTAGTAAAGAAAGTGATGATGACAGGAGTGCAGTGGTTTCAACAGCGCCGTGCACGCTTAATTTGATCGCATCGGAATATTTGATGGCAGGAGTTACTAGAGATGATGATACATAAGCCTCTGGCCTTGAACTCATCGGTTGGCTTTAATATATCGAGCCTGTTAAGAACCGCTCCGAGGTTTTAATGATTGAAATACTGAGCAACCTCTGTAGTTAGCAGTATGACTACCAAAGTTGCTACATTTCTTAATTGCAGGATCTTGTTTGCTCTTTTCACATGACTTTGTATCGTGAAACTCGCCACATATAACACACACAAGTTTAAGTGTATCCATACTCCTGGCAATTTGCACATTGTACGGGACCTTTACGTTTGATCGGTTCTTCAACGGTGATCCTAAGGTGCATAAGATATTGCAGGATATAAATTTTCTGGATTTTGCCCCCTTTCACACGTGCTAACATCGGTCTCTAGTTCTACTTTGAACAGTGGCTGCGGCTGTTTGAATCTGTTAAATATGTTTGTGATCGATTTCACCGCAAAAACGAGTGTTTCAAGCTCCTGTTTCAACTCATCAACATCGATATCAGGTTCTATGCCTTTAATTACGATCGACAATCCTTTGCAACTTTTTAGTTGGTTTGTATAATACTGACGACGCTGTGAATCTAGTTCTTTTGTCACCCTTCTGAACGTTTCTTCCAACAAACTTGAATTTTGGTCTCGGAGACGTGACCAGGTTTAAGCGGTGTAAGTCGTTTAGGCCAATGACAAACAGAGCGGTTTTTGCGAGGCGTTTCCCGAGAGGAAAACCGAGTCGGTATAGTCGTACATTACTTTAGCATTGTGATGACACACACCGCGGTGCGAACCGCCTCTCGGTTTCGGAATCGCGTCGGTTGATGAGAGAAATGACCCACCGACTCGTTTTTCGAGCGTTTTTCGATGAGTTCATTGCTGCGTAGTCCGATCGAGCTGAAATTTTCTGGGTGCATTGATGAATGCATGGGATAGGGGAAGGAAAATATGATACTCTGACGTAATTTGTAACTAAACCGACTCGATAAACGCTTCTGAAAACCGCTGTGTGTGGCAGCCGACGCGCCAAACCGAAGCGTTAAACGCTTCGGTGAAACCGAACTGTCTGTCATTGGCCTTATACTCGTGATTGATACCAACATATTGACTAAGTTATTGCTTATTTATTCTCTGAGATAAATTGGTGGTGTGTCTATGTGCTAGTAACAGCAACTGGCAGACGCCTATTGTTAATTGGGCTAAGACAGATTTTTCTCGTTTCCAATTTGAGACGAATAAGGACTACGCCGTTTTTTTACTACATTGAAGTAGCGATCGAGACCCTTTTTCTTGTCCGCGTTTGGGTGATTTGTATTTTCCATACGTTCATCTTCAACAGTGTAATGTCTTTTGTTCACATAGAAAATCATTTGATTTTCTTTAACAGGCAGCTTGGAGCACCCTTTCCTAACACGATTGTTACTGTTAGGAGTCTTTACTGTTTGTATTATGTTTGGAATCTTTACTGTTTGTATTTGTACAATAAGTATTAAATTTCTAAATCATTGTTGTGGCAGATTTTTCATTCCATGATTGAATTTTTCTGTAAAATTGGTCAAAAATAAATCAATATATAAAAATTTCGGGGTTTCAAAAATTGTATTTTTAAGCTGTTAATACAAATATCATATTCATCACTTTTTACTTACTGGCTGTCATAAAATAAATTAAATTGTATAGTTCAAACATCTCGATTTAAGTTACATGCATTTGAATTCATATGACATCTTCATTATTACAGCTTGATATAACGTTTTGCTATGTGATCCCTACAGTTTTTTTCCTACTTCTTTTCTTCATCTTTTTTGTAGTGAATTCGCAAAAGAACGAGAAAAAGTAGAAAATAGACAAGAATTTCTAAAACTTAGAAGACAGCAACAGCTAGAAAGAGAACTAAACGGCTATGTTGAATGGATATGTAAAGCCGGTAGAGTATTTGTTTGAATTCAAAGAACAAATCACAAAAACCAAATTTTTCTTTTTATTATTTTTGGTTGTTTTTAGAGTTTGATTTGAGTTGTGTTTTTATGCAGTCACCTCCTGCATTTCCATGATTATGCCCGATCAAGTGCTAGTATGTGCGTTCAGCACTTTTTGTTTATTGCAATTTCGTTAGTTTATATATATATATGTTGCTTGGTTGATCTTTTGCATATTTGGGTGTGATCTGATGAGTCGTGAAATTGATTTGATACCTCTGTTTGCAGGTATTTGCTACTCACAGGATTCAGTTTGTTGCATTTTCAATTGATTTAAACTATGATATAATACTGAGCAATACCTTATTGTTCAAAACTGTCTGTTTGGCTTTTCAGTTTTATTTTATTCATTTTTTCAAACTTTATTTATATTTTTATATTTAAATAATATTTTAAAAAATTTATCTTTCATTTTGTGTTTAACTATTTTATTAAGTTGTTTTCTTTGAATAAAGTCTAATCACACTTGTGCATACGATTTCAGAGGAAGTTATATTAGCTGAAGAAAGAACAACAGAAGAAGAGAAAATGCACATAATGGAAGGTGAATACAATTAATTAAAATGCAAATCCACTAAGTAAATTTAAATACTTTTTTTAATCATAATTTGAAACTATTTATCATCCAAACTATATTTTCATAAAATTTCAAATAATTTTATAAAACATTCATTAATCGTTGTTTGCTCAATTTTAGCGAGAAGAAGAAACGCAGCCAAACGAAAAAAGCTGAAAAGTTTGGGAAAATCAAAATCAACAGATACTGAAGAAGAGGAGGGCGAAGAAGATTACGGTGACGACGGTAAGATCATGTTTCTTTTCTACTTCATTTTCTCGTGAAACAAATTAGATTCGGAAACTAATAATATGTTACAAGAGAACATTGCCAAATAAAAACGAAAAACACAGTGAACGAATAATAGAATTTATCGAACAATTTTGAACATTTCACATTTTCCATTCATATTAAATCAGAAAAATCAGCTACCATTCACTCCGATAGAATGAATAGTATAGTCATGAAAATGTTTATATCTTCAACTATCTCCATATATATGCATTTTGTGATTCAGTTAATTGTACGTGATATTGAAAGTGAAAGCATCCAAAAAAATTTCAAGCATATTTCATATTGTTTTTATTGAGCAGTTTACTTGATTGTTACTCTCAATCTATCTTTACTCTACATCTATCTACATTCCTTAATAATCTATCTTAATCTATTGTATCTTTTATTATATATGTACATTTGAATATCATTAAAACTACTCATTTATTTCCAGTTATAAAAACAAAGAAAGGTAACACTCTTAAGTGAGAACTTAGAATACACATATTATACAAGTAAAATTGATTTAGTTGAAGTAACTTATATTTACGATTAGTTTTCATTTAGTTAATTTAGTATTGATAATTTTTGCATACGGGGCTTTCTACAACCTATTGGTTTTCGTTTTTCATTGCTTTGTAATAAATATAAGTCATGTTTTTGGCTGTAAATAAAATATTAAATAAAATATTCATTGAAACAAATAAAAATATTGAATGACAATCCATGAAATAATCATAGGAAATTGAAATATATATAAATAAAATAAAAATATAAAATATCAAGTAGTAAAAACATAAAAATATAAAAATGAATTGAATAAAAAAAAATATTCCAGAATATTATCCATTCAATGGAATACGAATCGCACTTACATAAACATGACTTAATTTTGTATTATTTTTTAAGAAACGTTTTATTGCTAATATTTCAATGCGAAATAGTGTTAAAATGTCTTAGAATGAAGAATAGCAAGGCATCTTTGCATATTTTATTCTTGATTTAGAATAGTGGCATCGTTACTAGTGTAGATGTTAATATGAGTCAGAAAAATATTTTATCATATCGATCATTTGGAAAAACATTTTCTTTTGCATTTATTTGACCACAGAACCGAATAACGGTTTTTCATGGAGGACAATTTAAAAATGTGGAAAAAGGTTCATCTGTGATATGCGTATATACAACAAATCAGAGACAATGGGCTTAGATGCCTGATTGTTCACTCAAAAAATGAAATGTATTCGGAATTCAACCTGAAATTCCTAAACGGTTTGTAATAGGCCGGCTTTACTTGAAACGGTCAATTATCTAGGAATATTTAAATTTGGCAAAAAAAGTGTGTCTGATTTTAAATTGGATCTTAGATCCTTGAAAATATTATTAACTTTTGAAATGCAACTAACTATCGAATACAAAAATATCATTATGATTCCCCTTCTCTGAAATTAAACCAATATTTCATATTCGTCCACTTAAAAAAACAGTTGATTTTTGGAATTGAAATCCATTCAAAAGCGTCTTATTTGGAGCTTTTATAGGTCGCTAGGAAGTTAAAGTTTTCGTTCATAGAAGGTAGCTAATCTTCGTTACTATCATCAATTTATTTTGTGTTGAAAAGGATTTTCTAACAGTTGAGTGTGTGAGTTCCTGGTATACCTAGCATATAAGGCTACAAGATCGAACTGATATAGAAACCAATCACTAACAGGCAAAATTTCACGAAAATTTAGATGAAATTACAGAAAGAGAGCCATTTATAAAAGAAACAAATAATAGAGGTCCAAGAATGGAGTCTTGTGGGGTACCAGAGCTTTCTCATTCAGCACTTTGCAATACCGAGAATCCGCAATATTAATGAAGCTGCTAGCCTACGCATTTTTGCTCTCATTTTCTGATATTCTAAAGTAGACAGCCGTAAGTATAGCTGACCACCAAACTACAGGTCCGTGGAGCAGATTTGGTTTCATTATGCTTGTGTAAATTCAAAAGGCAATACAAGGTTGTAGCTTGTTTCTATAGTCCTTTGCAGCTGTAAAGAGCACACAATGCTTACGCTTTGCTATATTTTTCTTCAATAGAAGCTTGGAGTTTACGATAAGTCCCAGATATTTTACCATGTTTTCGAGATTTATAGGAGTTCCAATGAGCTTCTTTAGGTCGAAGAATGGAACTTAATATTTTCTCGTGAAGAGCAATAGTTCCGTTTTATGAAAAAAGTACAAAGGCTCAAAGAGAATATATAAGGAATCATTTGATCTCTCCCATAAATTCTGCTCTTTCTTAGATTAACCACTTATTTGATTTAAAAAACAGAGTTGTTTCTAAGGCACTAGCTATCCAATATTGTGCCACTGTCCGGAAAGTATTCGAAAAATCCTGCGATATTCCAACTTTCTGATCGGCTGTTGGATTTTCTCATACATCAAAGGGCAAACAGTCGGTGTTTTTGTAATGATGCCGCTTTCCATTTAAATTTAATAAAAACTGTAGCTTTCTCTGAGAAGTTTGATTCTGTGGGTCTGGGCATAGCAATTATAGTGGTCTAAATTTGTATGTACCTGGGTGGATGGTCGCATGGACTCGTTTTGTCTATTGATTTGGATTGGATATGCAGCTTTTGAAGTCCCCGCCCTGATATGCCCTTAAATCTGCAATCATTTTTTTTCTACGTTTGAGATTGAGAAAAAACTTTGTCAAGGCAAAGTTTAATAAGTTTATCCTTTGGAACTTGAACAGACTATACATTTGAAGCTTGAACAGATTTCATTATTAGAGCCACATATTGTCCTGTTTAAAATATCAGACCACAATACTATTGGCTTATTGGTTTTCAGCCTACAATTCTAGTAAAACTACGTGCTGCTGAAATTTCGAGCTCTGTTATTTCATCAGGTTTTTAAAAATACCTTATCTGATTTTCTTCTGAAATTACAAAATATATAAAGTCTTTGTGGCTGTCCTCCTAGTGTTGCCTGATTATGCCTCTAACAATATAGCTTTGAGAAAAGTCACTGTACGTGGATTTCTGAAGTGCCATTTTTTATTTTGAAATTTACATGGCTGCGAGAACTTTAAAATCACTTCGCACTCAGCTAAAGTCCTTATTCTGGAGCCTAAAGCTTTAGAAACTTTTGCCAGTGAGGTTCAGGGAGAACAGTATGTGCCCCCTAACTTCGACATCATGATAGATACGTCCACCAGAGTAGCACACTATCGGCTACGACAAAGAAAGTCCTCCTGCATTAGGCTAGGACCTGGAGGGCTAATATACTACTCCTCATATTGATATAATTATATTGGCTTTTATATAATTTTATTTTTAAACATTTTTATTTATTTCTCATTGTCTTTAAGTTGCTTGTTCTCTTCTTTAAGCGCTGTCTTTTCCTTTTTTCAAATTCTACTTTGTAATGTTTTTGAATAATATCCCTTGTTTTACATACTACTTACTGGAAACTAACTTGCATTCTATACTATTGTGAATTTTTAGAATAGGACAGCTTGAAACCATTCGAAATACGTAGTCTAAAGTAAACCCATAAAATTCATACTTACTAGGTGGGGTGAAAAGTAAGCTCCTTGGGAATGAAAAAAATGTTTTTTTAATTTTTTTTTTTAATTTTATTCAATGTTGTCCTCTTTTAGGTCGATACACTTATTCCAGAAATTTTCCAACTTTTTGATCCCGTCCGAAAAGTAATTTTCCGGAAGGCCTACAAAATACTCATCCGCGGCGTCGATGATCTGCTCGCACGAGCTGAATTTTTTATTGATGAGCCATCTTTTGAGGTTTGTGAACAGACAATAGTCCAAAAGAGCCAAGTCAGGCGAATAAGGTGGATGGGGAAGCAATTCGAGCCCTAAATCGTTGATTTTAGCCATTGTTGCGATGCTCTTGTGTGACGGCGCGTTGTCTTGTAAAAACAAAATTTTTTTGGCTTCATGTGAGGCCGTTTCGCATTGATTTCGGCTTTCAATCGCTCCAATAATGCGCAGTTACACTCGCTGCTGATGGTTTTTTTCTTTTTTGAGGTAGTCCACGAAGAGTATGCCATGACAATCCCAGAAAACCGACGCCATGACCTTTCCGACCCATTGAGCCTCCCTTGGCCGCTTCTGAGCACTCGTGCCGGCTTCAGTCCATTGCTGGGCACTCATTCTGTTCTCTGCCGTGAAATAGTGGATCCAGGTTTCATCAAGTCACCAATCGAAGCCAAAAGTCCACCCAATTCCGCATCAGCATGGCCAAACACGCTTCCGAAGTGCGCTCACGTTCGTGTTTTTGGTCCGGAGTCAGCATGCGCGGCACCCAGCGACAGGATAATTTTTTTATCTGCAGAATCTCACCCAAAATATGGCCTGTGCGCTTGGTACTAATCCTTGTGGCATCTGCTAGCTCGCGCATCTTCATTTTCCGGTCGGCCAACACCATTTCATGTATTTTTTTGACATTGTCCTGTGTAACCGCATCGGAGGGCCTGCCGCTACGGACTTCATCGGCAGTGGAGTTTCGGCCACCACGAAACTCTCGAAACCAATATTTCACGGTATAATCTGAAGGAGCACTAGCCCCATAATATTTATCCAACTTTTCTTTTGTTTCCTTCGCCGTTTTGCCTCTCAAAAAATAATGTTTTATGAGAGAATGAAAATGGTTTATTTCCATACTCAACATGATGCCAAACACGTCAACAAAAATCGGCTGTAAAAACAAAACAAATGACTGTATCGCTCTGAAATTTGACATGTCAGCCTAAATATGAATGGACTATAAGGCACAATAATTTTTTTTGCGATTGCAGCGCATTCTGGTGGTCAAGGAGGTTACTTTTCACCCCACCTAGTAGTACCCGTAGAAATCTTAATCATTTTACCCGTTGTACAATTGAACCATTTTTTAGTGTACTCTTGGAAAACATAGAAGCATTACCATAAAGGGCTGTAATATAATAATAGAACTATTTAAAAGCATAGATATCTAGAAAATCATTTGGACAAAATGATATGGACATATTGAATCAAAAGGCCACTACAATCCATGAGTTTCATAATAAAACAGAAAAAATAGATATTGTATCTCAGTTAATTAAATTGGTATTGCAACTAAATCACTTATTATGATTCCACCAAACTTCATGGATTGATGTAGTCGAAAAAGTAAAATTAAAAGCTATAATACTAAATGCAATAATGTAATACATAAATACAGATACTTATTTGTCAAGCATGAATAATGCGCTGCGTATAAAAAAGGCCTGAAATGATAATTATAATTTTTAGACAAGCTAAACTGCCGCTTGAACCCATAGATTTGTGTCTTGATGACGTGATGCGATAAACCACTTTCAGACCTTCTGTTGGCATTGAAATCAGTTGCTTTGAAGTGGTTCATCCTATTACGCACCGGTTTGAGTTTTTTAATATTAACCTGTAACTATCGTATTAATTTCAGGCTATCTCAAATCGAAAGTCGGTGCCCAGGGCAAGTGCAAAGGATTCTGGCATGCCGAAAAGCGATTTCGGTTCTGGATACGGCACACAGTCAAGCAGCAGTGGTTTTATTGGTTCGTCATAGTTTTGGTTTTTTTAAATACCGTATGCGTAGCAGTAGAACATTACGGACAGCCCGAATGGCTGACACAATTTTTATGTAAGTAGATATTTAGTTGGGACAAGTCCTAATTCTAATGCAAACACACCATTGCTCATTATCTCTTTCAGATTATGCTGAATTCGCATTTCTCGGTCTATTTATGATGGAAATGTGGATTAAAATGTACGCCCTAGGTCCTCGAATCTATTTCGAATCATCATTCAATCGTTTCGATTGTGTCGTCATTAGTGGTTCGATATTCGAAGTTATATGGTCTGCTGTGAAAGGTGGCTCGTTCGGTCTATCTGTGCTACGAGCCTTGCGTCTCCTACGTATATTCAAAGTGACCAAATACTGGTCATCGTTACGCAATCTTGTTATATCGTTACTGAACTCGATGAGATCGATCATTTCATTGTTGTTCCTACTGTTCTTGTTCATACTCATTTTCGCATTGCTCGGCATGCAACTGTTTGGCGGACAATTCAATTTTTCGGACGGAACGCCTGAAACCAATTTCAATACATTTCCGATTGCTCTACTAACCGTTTTTCAAATACTAACAGGCGAAGATTGGAATGAAGTTATGTATCAGGGTATTGAATCGCAAGGTGGTCTTGATGGCGGAATGATTTATTCACTGTAAGTTTTTCATTTTTGATGGATGGGCTTTTTTCATCATGGCAAATATATATTTTTTATGATTTCTTTAAGAATCTATTTAACAACAATGCAAAGAAAAAATTAATGAGCAGAAGAATTGGAAAAAAAACTTTATTTTCTAAGTAAATAGAATTATTGAAACGCATTAAAAATAATCTCGAATATTTTAACCTCTCCAAGGGCCGGACGGAGAATATATAAGTGGGTATGGAATACCTATTGAAATTCTCAACAAATAAGTAATTTAATTTTTTGTCTTATATCTTAAATTGATGTATTTTCGACATGGAAATTGAGGGCTAACTACAATTTGGAAATGTGAGCTTATTTTTTGAAATTTTTGGGTTTAATTTTACATTTCATTTACAGAATCAAACACTAAAATGAAAAAAAATTAAATCAAAAAGACTGCTCTTGTCAGCAAAAACTTAGATCGAATAGTCTTGAGTACATATTCTAAATTAGGACTGATCGTTTCACATCCTTTATGGAAGTATCCCAAAAACGCTGCTAAAATTAATTTACATAATTTACATGAGAAAAGCATAATTCATACACTTCTGGCGCTATATGTAATTGATTTTGAAATTCTGATAAAATATAGTATATAATCAATGGCGAAAAATTCACAGGAGTAGGCTCTATGTACTATATCTTGCAAAGCCATGTATTATAGACCCCACCACCATGCAATATAGTCCTGATAATAAGCAAAATAAAAGCAAACTTGTTCCTGCTTTAGACGATTTCTGTATTTTGACAAAAGTAAGCATTTCGTAAGTCTTATTAGCATTAATGATAGTTTATTCCTTAAATATTAAATTACTACAAATAAATTTTGTTCAAATCCGAACTCGAACCTGTGACCCTATTCTGATTCTAGAAAAGCCCATAATGTACGCCGATTCAGACTTTTATCTTTATTTCATAGCTCCGGGTATTATGTATATAGCGTATGCGACCATAAATACAGCGCTATGTTACAAAAAAAATACGCGCCATCTATGTTTTTTTCAATGTTGGAATTTTAAATAAATTTACTAGCCTAATCATCGCCTCATGCAGTCATACATAGTAAAAAAGGCAGCGACGACCTTCGTTTTTACAATCGTCAAATATCTACAAATGTTGAGTACTGCGAACCCGCATCAAAAATCAGATTGACTAATTTCTTTTATGTTGGCATTTTTTCGATACAAAATTTGGACTTCTGCTGCTTGATCAGCACTTTCATAAATTGATAAATACACAAGCGAACCTTCAATGAACTTAATGTCCTTTTTTGAATGTTTGATGCTTCAAATCCATTTTTGGACCAGCTGGTATGCCAAAGGTAATCCTTCACCCTCCGCAAGTCAAAGAAATAGCATTAAAGAGACATAGCAAAAAATAAGTTAAGGCTGATTTGCCCGTTTTTTACACATTTCACTCCCATCGCTCACTATGAGCTAAGTATAATAAATACCTGGTGCAATATAGAGACCCAGGACTATCTTGTTATTGCACAGGCCTAGGACTTCCTAACGTCCTCCAAGTATTTTTGCCTGATGGTCAATTTGACCGATACCATTCGTATTTCTGTTGAGAAAGCGCATTAGACCACCTGTAGTAAGGTACCGAGCCACACTAGTTCGTTGGCTTTACAGTTGCCCTGAGGAATCCTATGACTAAGCACACAAATCAATTGCTTTACCGAATGTCTCCATGACCATAAGAGAACTCAATATCCTCAACAGAATAATCACCTCTCTTGTGAGCCTGATACTCGCAAGAACTATATTCTTGTCACTAGTACTCCCATGCAAGGTTTGGGGTCCTGTGTTATGCCTGGACAGCGGCTTTCGATATATTTTCGGCGTGGAGATCTCCATGGATAATTTTTACATCAAACCTTGGGCAGGAATTGAGGATACGCCAAACCTGTTCATAATATGCTAATTTTTCATCATCAGCAGATTATTTCGTATGGCCGTGAACGTTTACGTATCTTATTTTCACAAATTTTCCTCGCACAAAAGAAGTACACAGCCTTTCATTATTAGGGTGCAAGCCCATAATGGTAGACTGAGAGGTTGATTGTGATTGTCGAAAAACAGTCGATAAACGATGCTTATCGACTATCGTTCGTCGATTGTGAAGTTCGGTATTGTGAATGTCGATTGTGATTGATAAGTGTCGATTTGACAGACGCTCTTATCGATGGTATTTTACATGGACGATGACTGACGATCACAAGTGCGTCTGATTTACGCTGTCAACAAGTGCCAAATACAAAATATTCACAAGCTCTTATATCTAAATTCACAATAATGCACATATTTGTCGATTGCACTTACACAATAACAAACCAAATTTGATCGTTTCGAACGACAGCAGTCGAATGGTCATCCAATCGACAATCGCAATAGACCCCTAAGACCTTGGACTCAGTCAGTCATAAGCTACTTCTACGTCAATGAAAATATTACGCCTTATCGGAGCCACAACGTCCCTGTTTATTGTCATTTGGATTAAGTTGAATTGCTACGTCATCCTCCGTGGCTAAACGACATAAATCGTCTTGTTTCTTGTTGTGATTGTAATTGTTTATATGTCCTTGAATGTCTTTACATGCTTCTCTTTGCATTTCACAATAAAACCCTGTGCTCTTGACTTCCTTTATACTATCTGCGACATCACTTTCTTAGTTATGGTTCATTTGACTGAACTCGCTGTTACCTTTCATCGGAAGCTTAAGTTTGATGTTACCTCTTGTGCCATCACTTCAAAGGCTACTTCGATCGCTGGTTTTGCTACACGCGTTTACCGCAATTCCTTGTACCTCTCCGCTTTTGTCCGTGTTTTCGTTTCCATTGTTCGTTCTATTCTTGAATATTATTCCATAGTGTAGGGTATCCAGAAGTGATAGAATATACTCTGAAAAGATTCAAGCGCTGCCTTATTTTTAAGTATAACCCTCCACGTTGCCCTTACAATAAACGTTTGTCAATCTTCAATGTTCCTCCTCTTGATCAGCGTAAAACTTACCTTGATGAACGTTTTCCTTTTTATGTTTGTCGCCCATATTTATCATCATCATTGACGTGTTTTTTGCAGAACGTCATCATGGTGTACCTTGTGCTCGTACGGAAGTCTATTTTCACTTGCCTGTATTGCGTTTACTGAGGTGAGGAGTGTTAATAGTCTGCAACATGGCTTTCTACGGCAATTTGTTGACATTTTCAAAAATATACTACTAGTTTCTACCTAATTAGTCCTATTCAACTCAATTTTTTCCTTTTCTATTCTATTTGAATTTCGCTACTTATATTTATGTACAAAATTACTGAACTACCAAATTATTATCTGAGCAATGAATTGAAAAGTATTTGATTTTATTCTTTGTGAAAAATCTGTTTTAATTGCAAGGTCAAATTCACGTTACCTCCGACTGCTTAACGAAATCAAGTTTAATGAAGCTTATCATGTCATTGATACATTATATACAACTATCGTCTTATATCAGTTTTGCTGACCTGATTGCGTAGATGCAGTATGCTGAAAATCATCTCACTTGGTTTTTCCGGTAGATCTTAAAGCATTGTACAAATAAATGAAACTTATGTTAGCTTGTTCATTAATATAAATGAAAAAAGTTTGCATTGTTGTTAAATTTTGTTTGAATTTTAATTTACTTTTCAAATTTTTTACTATAAATAAGCAAAAAGAAACTTAAGTTTGATCAGTGAACTTGTACTTTCATTTTTTGCAAAAGCTATAATTGTACTGGTAATTTATTTATTCTACTCCTCCTGCATCATCCTGCAGCTTTCATAAACGAATCATGCAATATTCAATGTGTAAATTTGCTAATATCGGCAGGCTCTATTTAATCCATGTAATTGTCATTCAATGTGAATGTCTTATTGCAAAAATTCACTGAGCTATTTGTATCTAATGCACATATCAACCTTCTTTTGAAATATTTGTTTCTATTTTTAACTGTTCGACGTTTTTGAAAGTAGATCATATCGTGTGTATTGTGGAATTTTTGTGTCAACTAAAAAACATTCATAGATATTGAAAACTTTTTCGACTTTTTCAACTGACAAAGCTCATTCGGACTGTTGATCAAATTTTCTTACCCCTGCTTCACTCAGTACGTAGTATGCTAGATTCGATTACTAATTGTAAAACAATTTCATTGAAACATTTTCCAAAAGCTCTGTAGAAAAAAAATCTTGTATACCTGTATCTCATCATTCAAATTGAACGTCGAACCATCAATGCCTCAACAATCGCTATCGCTAATAAATAAAACAAAAAAAATCGAAATGTGACCGGCAAGGAAAGTATAATGCATAATAATTTATTGTGCCGAAAAACAAATTGAACTGGAGCTCTTCATTTTTAATCTTTCGAGAAAAATTCTTCGACAAATTTTTCGAATGATTGAGATTGTTTAAGAGCTCTGTATGATAATTTTTGGGTAGTATGATTTGGTAGGTTGGCATTTTTGCATTTTCATTTACAAACCATTAGCGGAGAAGTAGATTAACAATACAGCTTTTTGGCATTGAAGACAATTTTTTGTTTTGTAGAAAACAGTAGCGAAAAAATCATCACTGAATCATTCAGACAAAACTAAATCACTGGCCGATTATCACACCATCTTTTGGGTCTGTATATTTATTAATATTCACCACACTTTTACTCATACCTAATTCAAACATCGCTTACTTTAAACAAATTCTGAAACACCCGGTTGAAACTAGGTGTGAGATACGTTGTGTACAATAGACAAAAATTCAGCAGGCATTTTATAAGGATATATAAAATAGCTAACACTGTCACAGACATGGAGAGCACCATGGCTAATTTTATTAAATCTGTTTATACAAGATATATTCCATGTTTCAAAGCTTGCTGAAATTATTAGTATAGACCTAATAAGTCCATCACGAAAACTAATTTGTGCATACTGCCTCAACCAACTATTGTACCATTGGCGATTTCGCGCTCATCGAGCTATAATACACTTGCCATCAAAAGACTGGTCATAAATGCATTTTCATTAATTTGGTTGTAATTTACAAAAATATATTTTGTAGTACCTAGTCGAAATATAATCTCCTTCTTCTTCGCATAAACCTCTACTAAGCATTTTCAAGAAACGCATACACTTACGAACACTGTGATGTCCGAAGAAATATTCACATTTCCCAGATACTCACTCACTTTCATTTGAAAAATTGTCGTCAATGTTCCTTACCGACATTTTCGAAATTATTTGATTATTCATTTTAATTCATTTCCGAAATTAATATGTTCAATTTAACCTTTTAATTATTTTCAAAATTTCAAAGAAAAAAATCCGATCTGCACTATCGTGAAACGACAAAATTTTTCAAATGAAATTCCAAAATCGTACACACACAGATATTTCATCGTTCTGGTGCTATTCGGTAACTATACACTGCTAAACGTATTCTTGGCTATCGCCGTCGATAATTTGGCGAATGCACAAGAACTGACTGCGGCCGAAGAAGAACAGGTCGAAGAGGACAAGGAGAAGCAGCTACAGGAGCTTGAAAAAGAAATGGAAGCGCTACAAGTGTCGGACGGATCACCGCCACGTGTCGAAGTATCACCACCATCGCCAGCTCGTGGTGGCAAAGGCAAATCGAAAGAGGACGAGAAAAAGGACGACGACGACGATATTCCGGACGGGCCGAAACCAATGTTGCCATACTCATCAATGTTCATTCTATCGCCAACAAATCCGTAAGTTGAAAGCTCGACTAGCACCCGGAACACTGAATACATCTTTTATTAATCTGAAAACAATATAAAAAGATGAAAAAAAATCTCAATTGATTTTCATCCATACAGGATTCGACGCGGTGCGCATTGGGTTGTTAATTTACGATATTTCGATTTTTTTATAATGGTCGTTATTTCACTATCATCAATCGCTTTGGCAGCCGAAGATCCTGTCGAAGAGAATTCCTTCCGTAATACAGTGCTAAACTATTTCGATTATGCATTTACCGGTGTCTTTACAATCGAGATGTTACTAAAAATTGTAGATTTAGGTATAATTTTACATCCGGGCAGCTATTTAAGAGAATTCTGGAATATTATGGACGCCGTTGTCGTAATATGCGCTGCTGTTAGTTTTGGTTTCGATATGAGGTAAGTTACTTAGAAATGTCAACTTTAAAAATATTCTACTAATGCTGATCGCCTCCTCCATCCAATTTACAGTGGTAGCAGTGCTGGTCAAAATCTATCAACAATCAAATCGTTACGGGTGCTTCGTGTATTGCGTCCATTGAAAACAATAAAACGTGTTCCAAAATTAAAAGCCGTATTCGATTGCGTGGTGAACTCATTGAAAAACGTTATAAATATCTTAATTGTGTACATACTATTTCAATTTATTTTCGCTGTAATCGCTGTACAATTGTTCAATGGTAAATTTTTCTACTGTACGGACGACAGTAAACATACTGCCGAAGAGTGCCAGTAAGTATTATTGTCTCAGGAAAGATTTTCGTAAAATGGATATTTTGTTTCAAACCTAGTGAATTTCGTTGAAGATTCAAAACGTAAAAATAAAATTCCAAATTTGAAATAATATTTAAAAATAATATTTAAAAAAAAGAATACAATTCTAAAAACTTAAATCGTTTCAAATGGTGCTTCAAAATTAAACAATATTTGCAAAATATGCTTTATGTAATAAATAATTTTCTAAAAATTTGAAACAATCATAGAAAATATCAATTTCTTTTTACTGCAGGGGTTCTTATTTTAAATTCGAGGAAGGAAGCTTACTGCCGAAGAAAGAAGCACGAGTGTGGAGAACGCAAAGTTTTCATTATGATAACGTAGCGACGGCTATGCTTACGTTATTTGCTGTGCAAACAGGCGAAGGCTGGCCACAGTAAGTCGAATATGTATTTAGAAAATATCAAAAAAATGTCATTATGTTTGTTTCCATATCTATTTTAAAGGAGCTACTTTTTTGCACTCAGCAAACGTGTCGATATGTGACCTTCCGTTGTTTCTTTGCTGTTGCTTAAGCTGTACTAGAGGCATCTCCCATGTAATTATATCCTTGCGCTTCTTGTAACACCATTCCATCTAGGGATTAGTAGCTTCTCGATGAGTGGTAACTTTTTCGTGTTTCAACCCAATCCTTGACTGTAGCTGAAGGAACTACATCATCTCAGCCCATCGTTAAAAGCCAGAGCTTCTGCATTAAATTTTTCTGTTATAATGCAATGCTGCCGCACACCCTATGGATCGAAAAGTTTCGCTACTTCTGAAAGTATAGATCACTTTGTCAATTTTTGTTCCTCAACCAGTTTAACCCTGAACGAAAAGTTGTCTTGTGCTTGGTGCCACTGCGGTCCTACATAGCACCTGTTCAAAATATTATCATTACGGGCAATACCCTGGAATTTATCTTTGCCCGTAATGATAATATTTTGAACAGGTGCTATGTAGCAAGTAAATATTGGCCAAGGCCAGGCGAGCTCCAAGTCAGACCAAGTCAGACGAGTCGATGACAGGCCCTGGCTTGAACAAATGCTACCATCCAAACGTTAGCCACGACTCGCAACTTTGTCAACTGTCAAGAGTCAGTTGATAATCAGCTACTTTGGGCGGTTAAAACATTCCAAATTGTAGGTCATAGCAAAAACTAGCAGCTTCATTCATTATGTGGTAAGACAAAAGAATGAAAAAAGTCGCTGCTGCAAAAGAAGACGAAAGCACCACAAATGGCTACATTTTACTTTCAAAAAGTAGCTAATTACTTCTGTATATCAAAAGAATTCACCTACAGTTCTATAGAAAAAAACCTGTTTTGTTAAATTTGCTAGCAGTGGCTGATGATGAGACATGGAATGACGGCGATATAGTGCTGTATAGTGCTACAAACGAAACTGTGACGAACTGCGGCAGCGATCTGACAGAGCTTGCTTTAGAAAAATTATAATAAACTGAATCGCCCACATGTAAGCCGCACTCTTAAGGGGCTATACGTAGTTAAAAGACCAAAAAAAGACGTTTTTTTCTAAAAAAAATTTGTGAAAAGGTGTTTTATTTTACAAAAACAAAAAGTATATATACATTTAGTGGCAATATGTAAGTTTATTATGGCAATAATGATTTTTTTAAATATTCATCTCTTTGGGATCTATCGATCCCCTGAAGGTCTTCCAAAAATAGGTGTTCAGCGGTGACCACGATTTCTCCGGTATAGTTCATCTGAAGTTGAAAAACCAGACAGATTCTTTTAGTGGATAGATAAAACTAGTTATTGATCGAAGGAATAATCGAAATTTAGATTTTTGACAAAATGCCAGCTTCGTAAAAAAAATCTAATTTTTGACCAAAATTGCCATTTAAAATTGATTAAAAAAATAGAAATTATTATCCGAAATCTTATTCCTTCGACTAACACCTGAGGAATATATCTGGAAAAGTCGTGTTAAAATTTCAAACCGTTCGGTTGAGCCGTTTTTTTAGAAATCTTGGTCACCGACTTGGAAAAAATCGTTTTTAGAAAAACGCGTTTAAAGTTTCGGAAGAAGTTCACACATAGATATATATTTTTTTTTACTTACATGGAGTCTTCTATTTTAGGGTCATAAGATGTACCCTTTGTAGCATCAGCAGCTTCTAATACCTCGATTTGATGTTGTCTGCGAGCCATTCTTCCCTCTTGCGTACTCCCATGCGCTCTCGAGTCAGAGATCGTGACGCGCTCTGCATCCTCTTTCTCGACATAGGCATGGGCATTGGGCCCAATTAATAGTCTCATTGCATTCATGTAATATAAAATTGACGTTGTATCTTCATCGAAGATCCCGGCAGCGATGTAAGCTGATATTTCAACAATTTTTGAGCCACACGGAACGATTTTCGGAGTTATTTTCCATATCAACTGATAGTGGCTCTCATTTTTGTTTTGCGTAAAACTACTAACACATCTTTCCAATAATTTTTTATCACAGAGGTCTTTGCAAATTGGATATAAGCTTCAGCAACATCAGGCGGTAAAGACAGATAATCATGTTTATACCTAGGAATACAAAGAAAGAAAAGAGCAGCTGCTACTTCGGTCTGTACAGCGCCTACTTTCTAACAGTCCGAGACGTGATTACAAATATGCGTATATCGCGGAAAACAATTGTCGGATCGATTTGAAATTTTCAGGGAATATTATAAGTTAAATATTCATTCCGAAAATGCAAATATGAAAAAATTGATTTCATGAAAATTCTAACTGCGTATAACCCCTTAAATGCCCACGGCGATATTCTCGGGGTTCGATGCATTTTAGTGCATTCTAATTTTCCAACGGCTTCGTCGAATTGCTCCCGCTTTTCGTAGCAGTTGTATTTAAGCACAATATTGTGCTAAATACCTTTAAATTACTCGCAAATTGTGGAAAGTTAGCATTCACTTCTGCCTCCGCCCGCCATCAGCACGAAAATTCCTTTAAATCCCCGTTTAATTTCCATCGAAACGAAGAAGCAGTTGCAGAGTAATATCTATAGCAACTTTCAACATATTATTCGATACTTGCTTATGATAGAATTATATGAAACGCTGTCGCTTCGTAGTTTGAATAAAGCACAAGATATGAGATAAAAAAATAATGTTTTCATCTCAATTATCGTCAAATAAATGCCTCCGAATAAAATCTATGCTCATACTAATATTATAATATTTTCCTTCGCGCGACTGAGCTTGTAAGCCAACATTTGGACCTGAACGGCATTTGCCGAGTCGTCACGAGATCACTATGACTCGTGCCTAAAAAACCTACTCAGATCTGATGTCGCACAAGTGCCAGCGAGTCCTGTCTGTTAAAGTCACTTGTCTGGACCGTCCACACACTCGCGATATCCTGCTTTGATCTGTCCTTGGCCAATATGCATTTGCTACGTTAAGTTTGATGCAAATTGAATTCAAGCGAATTTAGCATTAGTGTACAGCATGCTGGTATACAGCGGTTTCGTAACAACTCATCGCAGAATTTTTAGCTATTCTTCAAAAATTATTTTTTCAAGTACTTCAGAGAATTTCATTATTATTTTTCTAACGCTACTAGCATCTGAAACTACTAAAATTACGCTCTTCTTCCCTTTCATAAATTATGAGATTTATTTTATTATTTATAGCTGAAATATTATTGGATTTAATTTGACACTAACACAATTTTTCCTCGCTAATTTTTTTTCAGAGTCCTTCAAAATTCAATGGCCGCCACATATGAGAATAAGGGTCCAATACAGAATTTCCGTATTGAAATGTCCTTATTTTATATTGTCTACTTCGTAGTATTTCCATTCTTCTTCGTTAACATTTTCGTGGCCTTGATTATCATTACATTTCAAGAACAGGGCGAAGCCGAATTACAAGACGGTGAAATTGATAAAAATCAAGTAAGTCATTTATAGATTTAAACAATTGATGCAGGACAATATTTTTTGAATTCATGCTGCATTTATTTCATATTTTCCAGAAATCATGTATAGATTTTACAATAGGTGCACGACCATTAGAACGATATATGCCGAAAGATCGTAATAGTTTTAAATATAAAGTCTGGCGAATTGTTGTATCAACACCGTTCGAATATTTTATAATGATGTTAATTGTATTTAATACTCTTTTACTAATGATGAAGGTATGTATATTTGATGCATTTGCTATTAAAACTTCTGTGAATTTTTTTTTTGAAATTAATTTGTCAACTTTCAAGTGCTAGATATAAATAATATTTTCTTACCTGGCAAATGTTTTGTGTCAACATAAACGCATTAGTATTAACCGCACTGGAAAGTTGACAATCGATTCGTTGATGAACTTGAATTGCATTTCAGTGGCTAGAAGCCGTTGCAGCAGAAATATTTGAGAGCTGCTTAATAATTATTTTAAAGGCTTTTGAGATTTATTAGATCACTGAAATGCAATTTTGTATGTTACTCTAATTATTTTATTGAGAAATTTGGCCAAACACAATAGTAGTTTTGACAGATTATGATAACAACTGGTTTAACCATTATTTTTTTCTCATTTTGGAAATTATTTACGATTCCAAAAACTTAAAATCTTTTGAATGCAAAATAGACTTACACATTGATCATTGTACAAGACAATGTATAAGATAAGGTCGTATAGACCAATGCAGCTTTTATTCTCTTAAAATAAATACAAAAGCTTTTGCGGCAGATACACCAAATGCATAATATGTCAAAATTCGTGCAAATAACAACAACTGCACCTATTTATTATTTCAACCAACATTATAACATACTTACACATATCAAACATAAATTTACCATTAAGCTACCTAATAAATATCTTCATTGTTTCAACAAAAAAAAAACAAATTTCAAAATCAAATTTAGATGTCATGTATGTGTATATAAGCGCTTGACATAATTGAGTGGAAGTCGAAATGAATTAAGGCTGTGAATAAAAATATATATGGAAAAAATCATGCTTTCCAAGTAGCTAATAAATTATTTTTCTTTTTATTTATTTATTTTATCTGTTGATTTTGAGTGAATAACTTTTGCCAACTGTAAGTCAGCTGAAAACGTGAAATAAATCGAATAAATTTTAATGTTATTTGATTTATTTCACTTTTATCACACTTAAATTCAAAATCCAAATTACAATAATTTAATATTTTTTTTATAATTTTGTCACTTAAAAATGTTATTTCTTCGTATAAAAATTGATAAAAAAAACTTGAAAATAAGAAAATGTTAGTGGCAATTCTAAATGAACTACACAAGATACCATAATTAAAATGTATATGATCAATTAAAGTTTAGTGCGTTGCTCACAATCGGCTTTTATAGTGAATGCTTTATGTTTGCACAGTTCGAAATTTTCATGGCATTTGAATTTAAATTTCAATAGCTTTAAGATAAGGAAAACTGAATATTTCCTAACAAAATTAAAAATGGTTCAAACTAATTTTTCAGTCAAACAAAAAATCATTCATCATAAAAACTTCTCAGAAAACATATATTTTATAGAATGTCTCTGAAGTAGCTACGGGAGAATTATCTCATTTAAATTGGAGCTATTGAAATTTAAATATCGTTTATATGAGATTGGTATGCTTCTTTCACATTTTCATTTGCGAAATTCATGTTACAATGTTATTGAAATCGCCATCTGTTGCACTCGTACCTGTGTGTCAATTCAATGTGAAATCACTTTCTTTCGACTTTCTGACACTGTTGTTTCGTGTTGATATCCACGTTTGCTCACCAAACTTGCACTATCATCATGACATCTGCTACACTGAAAAATAATAATTCTCACCGCATTTCATTTCATCTAACTGTTTTCACTAAAGTTTGCAAATAAACACCAAAATTTGTCTAAACAACAAACCACATAGTTTCGATTTCGGTAAACTAAAACAAAAATCATAAACAGAAATGTATACACTAAAGTATTTCTTATAAAACCGCAGATATATCCTTGCGTTTAAAAAAATGAGATCAAATCATCGTATGGAAACGTTCGAAATGCATCTTTCCTAAACATCTGTTAGAACAGATACATACGTGTTTCATTTGATTTGTGTTGGGTATTGATTTGTATTTAATGTTTTTTGTTTCTTGTAAATAATTTGTTTATTTACTTTTATTTGTAGATGATTTATTTATATATGCATTTTTTGTGGAAATTAGACTAGTAGACTTTTTGTTTAAATCGTAGAATGGATCCTTCAATGCGGATGAATACCATTAGATGCTGTAGTGATTGCTGAATCTATTAGTAAAAGAAAAATATACAATAAAAAATAAATTTTAGTAGAAAGCTATACTTGACAAATGCCTCACTGAAATATATAGTTTTAATGTGTCAAAATATTAGCATAAATTGCTTTTGATCTCCTCTCAAGAATCTAGAAAAACAAAAGCCGCATAAAAGATAAAAATAAACATCCAGGAAACAATAAAACTTGTAGCAAGTTTGTGAAAACAAACCAATCTAAACAGCCGTGCTCCATCATTTTAATCGAACTGAAATGTGACCAAGTCAAGCTATACTTGGAACAAGGAAGGAGTAGATATACTGTTTTATGGATAAATTTTTATCGAAACAATTAAATTTCTCCTCGATTCAGAAATAGTATGAACTCCAAGCTCTTTTGATTTCTAAAAACTCGTAGGCAAAAATAAAATGTTTGCATTTTAATTAAGCCTGAGAACAAAAATACTTATTAAAAAGGTGCTGCCTCTGAGTAAGTGTCTGTTCTTTGCTTAAATTGGAATGGTATCTTCGTTGTTGTCACAAATGATCGATATATTTTTAGTATGCGATCAGCATCTTCTCTTTTTACGCATGGCTGAATGATAAGCACCAGAATATGGAATTAAATCGTCCTTTTAAGAGGATTTTCATGACGAAGCGGTAAATGAGATTTTTCATTTCAATACAAAAAGCAATGCAAAAAGCAGTCAGCAAAGATGGCCTCAAACTGCTGAGTTTTTTTGTCGAATCTTTATAACATATAAATATTATAAAAATATTATATTGTTTTGTTTTTGCTCTGCAAAGGCAATATTGTTTTGTTTTTGCTCTGCAGAGGATCAAGGTATTTAACGGTTTTCGAAAGAAGAAAAAATAAGACGACCAATTTGACTTTTTCGACTGCCTTTCCTCTCTTTGAAAACGATGAGTTTACTTTTGATCTCTGAGCACCATTTCGCACAATAAACTATTCGATGATTTTCAAACTATCATTGTCAAAGTGAGCGTTGTGTTAGAGGTCTGAGAGAAGGATTTCATCCACTTAAAAATTGACAACGACGCCTGCGGAAAATTTGTTTGAGATTTCAGAATGCTATGTGTTAAAATATTAAGAATCGATTCAAGGATGGAGCCATATGGTACACCTGATTTTTTTAAAAACTCATCAGAGAAAAATCCATTTAAGGTGATGAACGCACTTATACAGCAATAAAATTTGCATTAAATTTTTACTGGAATAACTGGCATTGCCTCTTAATCTTTTACGGTCAGTTATCCTATTGATTTGTTCGAACACATCACGGTCAGGCTCGAATTTTTGTAACGGTTCTTGTATTTTTTTTTTCTAACATCGGCTCGATTTTTTCGCAAACAGAAAGCAAAATTTGGAAGTACCGATCCATTGATTACTGAAAATAGAATTTGGCTGAGGCCGTTAACTCTATCATAGGGGATAAATAGTACTCAATTGTGCGAGTGAGCTTACCACGAAAAAGAAATAAATAACTGCGGAAAGGTGGACCCGACACAGTTTTTTTTTAATTTGCTGAAGTATTGGAAACTTTTAAAAAAATTTGGACTATTAGTGATATCCTCACCAATAGTTAGCGTGTGTAGTTAGCTGTGGCAACACGATGGCAGAACCTGAAGTAAGTCACTGATAGGAGAAGAATGTCAGGACTTTCTTAGCACAGCAAATCCTGAACGGAATTCTTGAAAAGCGCCCTACGATGGAAATTTACGCGTTTGTTTTTTCATTCAACGAGGACATTTTCTTTGTATGAAGGATGGAAGACCATTATTTTTGACGCTTTGTGTAGTGTATATCAAGCAAAGTTTTATTCTTGCTTTGAGCGTTTCAAAAAGTCGTTGATGTGAAACAAAATTTTTGGGTAAAACTGTAATTTTGTTGAAATTTTAGACTGAAATATTTAGTCAATCTCCAAAAATTGTTGTCTCCTGGTTCTATACTCAGTAGGAAGCTTTCCCAATACTCGTTCCCGAACAGTGAGATCTGTTGGCTGATTTGATTTGTGAGACGGACTGTTAGCCCCGTGAAGTCTGTGCCTTCATTGGTATACTTTAACTCGCGTCGGGTTTTGATTCGATGCTGGCCGGCTCCTCTTTTCCGTTTTGATGGCACTGCCGATGACAAAGAGCTATTCCCTCCCAACAGTTTTGTATTAAATCCTGATTTAGTCATAAGAGCTCGGCGTTCTACTTCCTCCGTTCCGCCAATTCTTTCGGGCTCTCTTTGAGCTATCGCAGGATGTATCGTTTCTGTTGGTTTATTTGATCTATGTGAGCCGTAAGCTCAGATATGGTCTTGTTCTTCTCTGTTAATGGTTCCTCCTCACATGATTCGTTGACGAAGTCCAGGTCAGAGTCGCAAGCTTCGTTGTCGGAGACTTGCTCCGAGCGATCGTTTCCTTTCATCCCGGTCCATAAACATCTCTCTCACTTCCAACCCGTTTAGGTTTTACAATTGAAACAGAAAATCGATAACGTATAATTATAACAAGACAAAAATAGGAAATTTATTCTAAGAAAATTCGTGGTAGGTTATTCGTCGTAATTGGTTTCCGTTAATTACTCTCGGATGAAAGTACTCTCACACGTGTATCCTCCAGTCGATTGCCTGTGGATGGGTTTTTCTCCATAAAACGAATTGTTGAATCTGTGGCAGATATTTTTTTTTAAATATCTGCTCTCTTTGATGTGGTCGTCCCGGCGGCTCACGGTGAACTGTGTGTGCGTTAGCGTACCTCTCAGAAATGATGGCCTATTTTCATGTTTCTATCTAGTGAGTATTACAAGTAACCGATTACAGCGGCATCAAAGTGGCAGACCATAAGAAAAAAACTGACAAAACTGATTTAAATAATTCCTAAAAATAATTATAAAATATAGCTAATAAAAATTAACGGTGCTGTCAGATCTCTTTCAAGGAATAGAAGCAATGAGCAAAAATGTATTTTATCAGTATATGCTGCCCAGTATTTCGTTGGTTGTTATACTGTTACACCAAAATGTGAAAATTTCTGAGGCACAAAAACGCCACAAGTGACAGTATGTATGAAAGTGGTGAAGAGTAACTGTATCTTGTGCTCGATAGATATGGATGAGTATTGCTAACTAACCCATGCAAATAAATCGGGCTTATATTTTTTCTGTTTTTAGAAAAAACAAGTGAAAAACACAAACCCAAAATCGCAGCTTAAGATTGGTTTACAGTGATTTCCCCATAGTTCATTGATTCATTCAATAATTTTATACACTTGAAAATTTTTCCACAGAGTTGGAATGCAAAAAAAAAACATTTATCATCATGGAATATCATTTCAAGAACACAGCCAACACACATGAAACCAAAATTTAAAATTAAAAAACAATCGTTTTTTTTTGTTTGATTGTAGTTTCAACTGTTTTTATTTCGTAGCTAGCTATCAGAGAAATAGATGAATTTGAAAACGTTAACATTTTCTTTTCGAATCAAAACCATACAAATATAAAAATTATAAATCTATACATACAGTATCATCGTCAAAGCAAGATCTATGAAAAATCGTTAATGTATCTCAACATGGGATTCACCGGAATGTTTAGTGTTGAAACAGTACTGAAAATCATTGGATTTGGTGTCAAGGTGGGTTTCACACGTACGAATGTCTTTGAAAAATAATGAAACACAATCTGGACAATCAAACATCAAACAAGTCGCCAATCGACAATTAAATTGATTAGTAGCTGAAATACACAAAACGACATTCATTGATCAATAGATAGATGCACAGATTGATTAGTTTGTAAGATATTATAGGCAAAATTGTGTACATTTTTGAAGGAACGACGATAGGTTTAAGCAAAAAAGCATTCAATATTGTTCTGCATAAATAGGCTACTTCACAGCTATCCAGCAAGCTGGTAAGTCTAGAGTATATATTTTTGGTAGTTTTCAATTACAAAAATATTAAGTTAGAATCGTTAATCAATTTCCTTTCGTTTTCATTAACTTATTTCGATTTTATTTGAATTAGTACGAAGAACTCATTTTCCCATTCTTTTTCACTTTCACTGACTCTGAACTTTGAACAATAGCGTTGATACCGTTACATCCTTCCCGATTCCTTCGATCAGCATGACTTATTTGAGAACATACAAACATATAATATCTATAATATATACGAGGAAATGAAAACAATTTGGAAAAAACTAGAAACATTCAAAACATACAAAAAAAAAATTATAAATATTGCAACAAATTGTGTC
The DNA here is from genome assembly GCA_963978885.1 of Nemotelus pantherinus. NCBI lineage: Eukaryota > Metazoa > Arthropoda > Insecta > Diptera > Stratiomyidae > Nemotelus > Nemotelus pantherinus. The sequence continues at coordinate 223,344,219 of OZ022263.1, read as the reverse complement.
GTGTCCAATGCATGTAAGCTCATATTAAATTCTGTGAATGTCCTGGTTTCGAAAATTGGAACGAAACAAAAAGTGCATGGCATGAATATGATTGTCTTACTATCGGAAAATCTATCTCGTGCGTAAATGCATTGTAAAAATAAAATTGTCTGCTAAAACATTTATTGCATGTAAGAGCATGAATTGTTTTTCATTAACATTTTGGTGCTTGTGATATTTTAAATGATGCGAATCATTTTATATTTAGAATCAATAAATCTCCAAAATTCTAATTGAAACAAAAACACAAACACTTGATTTATTTAAAGAAATAGACGTAAATTTTGTTTTTGTTTTGAAACTAAACATAATTATAGGAATATATGTGGCCAAAAAGAAGTTCTGCAAATTTTTTGTTGTGAAGAAAGCTTATTCGAGTATACTGAATTTTATAGAAACATTTCAAAGTTTTTTTTTTATAAAAAAAATATATGATAGCTATCTTCCGTAAAACGACAACAATAAGGAATGTAAATGCATTGAAATAATCATTTATGCAAGCTATGTAGCAGAATGCTAATTCAAAATGTTACTTTTTCATTTCCAAATTTATTGTGTTTATTTTTGGAAAGTTAATTTGTATCTAGTATTATGGAATATTTCATTTTTTTAGTTTCATGATGCACCGCCATTACTAATCGACATCCTGACATATATGAACTTGGTTTTCACCTTCTTCTTTCTCCTGGAAACTGTCATGAAACTAATGGCATTCGGAATTAAGGTTTGTAGAATTGTTTTAAATTGACGACAAAATGATGTGTTAAGGAATAGGAATGGGGTGTAAGGAGTTTTTATCCTAAGCAAGTTAATGTTTAAATAAGTTCGAAACTAATGCATATTATGCATAGAATAAAAAATAATGCATAAAAAATATGTATAATGCCAAAAGAATTGGAAATATAATATAAAAACCATTGAAGGTTTTTCTGCAAATATTTAGGAAGGTCTGGAGTAAAGTTTATTATCCTAAAAGGTCGTTTGTTAGAAAAGTAAACCGTGATTTGATCTTCGGTGATCTTGCATTCTTATCTCCATGAAACTTCTTCAGTTTTCCAGGACTATAAGCCCTAAGAAATGTCTATCAATTTGAATAGTTTTGTTTTAAAAGAAAACAGCGTTTGAGAAGTCAACATATCATAACACCACTCGTAAACAACGAATTTTGAGCAGTTTTTCATATTTTTTGTTTGTTTTATAATATCAATTTCACAGCAAAGACTAAAAGAAAAATTAAACAAATCAATCATAATTCTGATTTGAAAGTGTCATGATTTTTCATGGTTGGCTCGTAAGTTGTATATTTCAGCTACTAACCACAAAATAAAATCACAAATCCCAAATATTACTGACTTTTGAATGTTTGCAGCATCAAATTTATAGTACCACATTAAAAATTTTTTTAAAAAAACTTAATTTAATACCTTGACTGCAGCATGTGAAGCGAGTGAACTGAAAAATCAGTATTTGCATGTATCTACAAACTATGCATCGCAGTCAGTGTATTAATGAAAACGTATTAAAGAAAACGTAGATACGATGATATCTACTACATTAATAAATATTTTCATGAATTTCAATGAAACCAAGATTAATATATTGTTTCTTCCATCTTTTTGCACTTTTCTCGTTTCGTTTCGACTGTCTAGAATTTTTTCAAGGATCCATGGAATATATTCGATCTTATTACGGTTGTCGGCAGTATTGTGGACGCCTTATGGATGGAATTCGGGGTAATTGCATATTTATGTACAATTTATTATATATTACAATTTTACCAATTTTAATTTTCTTATGCATTAATTTTATGTTGTTTTTTAAATAAGAGGTAATTATTTATTTATTTTTCATTTTATGCAATATAATGTTGATAAAAATGAAATAAAGGTTGATTCATATATACTTCGAAAATGAAGCGCGCATCACTAGAGGTACAACTCTTATCTTGTACAGAGTGCAAAGTGATACAGAAAATATTGTATATATGATATATGTATAAGAAGTTCAAGTTTGTTAGGTCTGATACAAGTATTATATACAATCAACTTCATTGAAGTACCTTTAGAGCTCTAAATGTCCTGATTATTTTCACCGAAATCATAAACTACGCTATTATATACATACAAATAATAATTCTGTGCAAATAATCAAGGATAGGTCCAAATTCCAAGGGTGCAGTCGTAGAAATATATCGTCAGATTTTTGTTAAAATTGCCTTGAATCTCAAGTTTCTCAAGCATTCAGAAAGATTATTCGAATTTTTTAAAATGTATTGGTTGAGAAGAAAATCCCTACACATTTTAAAATAAATTTATAACGTTCTTTATAATAAAAGTTTGTTTATTCAAATCGATTAGTTCATATTAGATTTATTTATTTAACCATTCATGAAAGATACTGCAAATTGTAATAACTATTCACGTTAGGTAAATCGAGCTTTATCTCTTACTATTCTGAACAAGTGAATTAAACTGTTGGCTTAGCTGAATGAATTTAAGGGTACTTACATTAAGTAGCTAGAAGGTAACAGGAAAAATATTTTGTTTGAATCAATTCCTGATATGTCAAAACTTATTTTCTACCTTAGAAGGGCTGTTTGTGGTTAATGCTGCTTGCAATAAGAGAGTGCTTTGCAGATGAATGCAACGAGCTGGTCAACTAGAAAAACTGGAGATCCAAGAGATATTTAAAATATTGTTCTGATTGATATATAATATCTTTGCGTACGTGGCAGCACCACACCACCAAACCAGGGCTCTATAAAGTTTTGGGAGTTTTTGAAGCTAGTGCCAGCTGCAATTTGACTCCCTTAGTTGCAGTGAGATTTCATGACCATGACGGACTGAAAAACTGTTTTGAATAATATCATTTTATTTGCAACAAAGATCTGCGAGAACTTTTTTACTTGCGGACACAGAATTTAATGAGTAACGTTGATAAAAAAAATGCAATTTGGAGTAAGGTCATAAGTCTCTTCTATTCTTTAAAGGCTTAGTTTCCAAAAAAAACCAAAATATGTGTTTTTTTTTTATGAGGAAACCTCACATATCAAGCTTCAACACTTTATCCGGACCTTTTTAGATACGGAAACATGCTGCTGCTGCGCTTCTTTTCTGCTCTTAGATTAAATGCTTAGAACCATCTCCAGAACTAACACCAGAACAAAAGAAAGGAAAAATAATGGCCGAAACAAGGGCTAATCACAAAATCGAATGCTCAAACCAACAAATAAGAAAATAGAAAAAAGTCAGTCAATAAAGAGTTGAAAGAAGAAGTAGTCAAAGCAGGAGTAGTCGGAAAAATAATAGTCAAAAAAGTAAAAAAGTAAAGTAATCCTACGACAACCTCCGTACGGATCTAAGGGTTTAAGCTGGTAGAGTGCTTCATCACAAATTTACCATAAATGTAAATACAAGTATGGAGTGATTACTTTCACGACTCACTTTACCCTTGATTAACTTAGATACCTAATCAGAGCTAAGTCAACTCAAAGCTCGGTGTGCGGCTCCTCGCCTGAGCCTAGATTCGAAGCAGGGACCCCATACAAAAGAAGCCAGTACTCTACCTGCTAGGCTACTAAAGATTCTAGTCCAAAAATTTGTAGCCAGAAAAGAAGTATTCAAAAATAAAAAAATTGTTGGAAAAAAAGCAGTCAAAAGCGTTACTCAAAAATGTTTCTCGAAAAATGGAGTAATAAATAGAAGGAGTAATAAAAGTAGACTGAAAAGCAGCAGTCGAAACAATGGACGGTCCCAAAATCAACAAAAAACGTAGCCCGAAAAAAGTAACCAAAAAAATAAGTTGCACAATAACTTTCCAGTCAAAAGAGAAGTATTCGACAGAAAAAGTTGCCAAAGAAAGAAGTTGTGCGAAAATGTAATGAAATAAGAGTAGTTGAAAAAGTAAGAATAGCTAAAAACAAGTTGAACCGAAGTCAAAGTCAAAGTCAAAGTATAGTAATTTGTGAGGGACAGATGAAAAAGTGAAAAAAATGAAGTAATCGTAAAAAGGAGTAAATAAAACAGTAAGCTAAGAAAAGAAGCCTGAAATATGTAGTTTATTATTTTTTTTTTTATTTTTTTTTTTCCCTTATACCAATTTTCAATTGTCTGGGAAGTACTAAGACGATATGTTTTGATAATATGTTGATGCACACGGACCGTGCATACTGATTGAGTGATGGAGAGAGTGGAAGGAAGGAGGGGGGGGGGGGGGGGGGAATAGGAATGGTCTTAAATAGGAGTAATCAACTAGTAATGGAATTGTTTACTAAACAAAGCAGTATTTTTTCATTATATACAAAGGTTTCTATTAGGAAAAACATTCCTATTTCTAGTGTTCAAAGTGGTCAATCACCTATATATAATTATTTATATCACGTTAAGATACAAATAAAATTTACAAGCCCTCTTGAGATTCAAGGTAATTTTTCTCTAGGGAAACAAAGTTGAAAATTATATGTACATAGGATATTTTCAAATCATCACTTCTTCTTCCTAATTCGAAGCACTAATTTATATCAATGTTTTAAATTTTGAAAAACAAAATTTGTACATTGAAAATATTTCGCAATAAAAACCAAAATTATATTCAACAAACCAACACTGACATAACCCACACCGAAAACAACAACATCATCACAACAGCCCCAAAAGAAGTTAGAAGCAATTCAGGAAGTAAGTACAAACAAATACTAAACAGATTCGCTTCCAACATTCATTTCACACAAACAGTATGCCTAAAAGCTTTAAATGGTTTTGTTTTCGCAGCATTAATAAGATTGAACATTCATATATAAAACAATAAAAAAACATACGTTCATACATGCATCGCATTTCATTAAATGTTGTGATTCTTGTAGCTTATGTAAAATACTAACACTAATTCTATCCACTATGTAAAATTTCCTACTTCCGAACACATAACTTCACCAATCGTTGTTGAAACACTGTCACATACTCTTTGTATTTCCTGACATTTAAAAACCATGCACACAACGAACAACACAAACAACGAAAATGTGTAATTTCGTCAACACAAAAAGCTCCAAGAAAAGATGCCTGTCTATCTCAGGCGTGTTAATCCTAAGGATGTAAGTACCTACTTGACGAATAGCACTCAATCTGTCAGTTACTTACAAAAGATAAAACATTTGCATATCGACATTCAGGCTGCATGCATTGCTTTAATGCTATGCAGATACAATAAATAGTAGAGTTGACACGCAACATAACACTTTAGCAGGATCGACACGTAGTTGTTTGTAGATCTATGATTTGCTTTGCAACTTTGAAATGCGTTTCATAAAAAAAATACTCATTCGCTGCTAGTAGAATTTTTTTGGAAAAAAAAACAATCTAAAGCAAGGCTGATACACACCAAAATCATTTCAACACAAAAACCACAACATCAACACATTGAAGAAGTTTTACGTCCTGGCATGATCAAATCGAACGATACCCTTCAATAAAAACTTGAACTGTACGCCTACCCTAAAAGTGGATAAAAATTATGCTTGAAAGATAAACTCGAGCCTATAAAGCTCCAATTGTTTGAGTTTTAATGTTTTTATTTTAATTATCTTTGATTTGATTGACATGTTCTTATAAATGTATTCCAACCAAATGTTAATTAATATTAATATTATATTTAATCAATGTGAATTTGTTTTTTTCTTTGTTTGTTTACATCAATTAATGAAATGCATCCTCCCAACTCGATTCGTCCCAAATTAAATAAATCTATTTCAAATAACAATAAATCTACCCTGAAAAACAACGTTACACAGCCGGAAGTAAGTACGATTTTATTCCCCAATTATTGTCCTTACTGTGATACTATGATATTTAATAAACATTCCCAACTATCCCTGAAACAAATTAAGGAATTGATTTGAATGAATATTCCACCCTGTTTTTATATATACAGTTAGCTATATATGAATAGTATTTATTTTGTTGTTGATTGAATTGAGTTAGAGAGAATAAAATAATAACCCCTTTATTAAGGTGATGTGAAAAAGTGGAATCGAGGTAAAAAATTGCATTGTTGCTACTAAACCATTCAAGCAGTTTATTATAAAATTATCTCAAAATTTCCAAGTATTTTAAATTTTTATAATAATAGTAATTTCACTTGTGTCAGCTTATCATAATTAATGTCTTTTGTAATATGATAATGAATGATAAAATAAATATATGGGACTTTATATTCAATATATTTAAATGTTTACGACAATCTTGGTAAAAATTCGTTTACAACTCATAGCTAAATTTTATTTTCATACTTATATTTTTATTAGATTGTTTTATAAAAATTTTCAACGCGTTTAAATTATTAGTTTTCGAAAATCTTAACAAGAATGTTTTTGCAATAAGTACTCAATTTATGACGTGACACGTCGTCTGTGAGAAAAATAATACGTAAGTTTTTGAGTTTATTCGAAGGAAAACTGTCCAGTTCTGTTAAAAAAAACTCACGATTCTTGAGCGTCATAAATCACAAATTGTCATTGCGACCATTTGTACGGGTTTCAACTGAAATAATAATGAAAATCAAATACTGATTATTTGACATAATAATAAAAGTGGCAACTGCAGGTTTTGAAAGTATAATCGCCCACGATCCACACACTATCAAAATGATAGTCATGCAAAGAATTGGAATTTTTAATACCATGCAGTCTATAAAGTGACACACTATCAAAAGGATAGTCATACAAAGAATTGTAGTTTTTAACACCATGCAGTGTACAAAGTGACATGTTTTGGCCTCATATGAAAATGCAAAAATACTTTTGAAGTTAATCAAATGCGTCAACTGCAATGACTACCACACCGCAAGCTACCAAGTGTGCTTCAGAAGCATTCCCCAGCAAAAAAATTTACTGTTATCTTTTGAAACAAACAAACTTATCAACCTGCCGAACTTGGATAAATATTTTTATCCCATCGTAAGTATGAAAAGGCAAACAGAAGGAGAACAAATCAGTGCACACGGGAGATTTTTGTATTAAACACTTTTAGCGATCAACATATGTATTACAGTTCAACCTTCAGTGTGGCCACCTAGGTAAAAACTTCCTGGATGTTGTAGCTACAGCTTGGCTGAAAATAAAGCAGGTGATTATCATCAATGCTATGAAAAAATCTATTCCCAATTTATGAGGCACATAAAAGTAAATTAATCCCACAGCAACTCTTGTCATATCTAGGGGTTGAAATTGGTAAAGAGGTCCATTCACAAATTTACAGTCAATGCATACGAACGGGGAATGATTAGTTTCACGACTCAACTTACCGCTGATTTAACGACTAGGTTAATTCAAAGCTCGTTCCTCTATCCCGACTTGGATTTGAACGAGGGACCCCGTACACTAGTAGCCAGTACTGAACCTACCAGACTACAGGAGCTTACTCTTGCAATGCACTTAATTTGACTTAAATAAACGCTTAAGCTGAACGTAATTTTACTCAATTCCTGTTGATTAGTTGCTGAAAGCCAAAATTCGTGGTAGAATATTTTTTTTCCACAAAATGGCGTCCATGTAAAACAAAAAAGTCGTTTTTTGCCTTATTTTTTCAACTTTGGGAATTTTCAATATATAGCAAAAAAAAAAAATTTTCAAAAATCTCTACGTCAGACCAAATCTAATAGTGTTACTAGAGATATGTCAACCGTATCGAAAAAAGTAGTTTCGAGAAAAACGCGTTTAAAGCTTGGAGTCTCGTTTCGCTCAGTCTGAGTCGTTTAATGGTATGTTATACTTCGATTTTTTTATTCAAAGATCCCCGGCTCATGCAATGTTCCTTCTTCAACTTTAAAAGCGAGATTTTCGGGAGCTCTTTCAGCCATTCGAGCAGTTCGAACTTCTTTAGAAGCTTGAGAAGCTCGTAGCTCGGAGCGGTTAATTCTTTGTTGATCGCGTTTGTTGGTTTAGTTGGCGTGTCACAAAAATAGCTGTAACTCCAAAATTAATTCGAATTTCCGAAAATCCTTTTAAAAGCTTATTCTTAAAGGTCTAAACTTTGAAAATATGCAAACAAAAAAAAAAATCGATTTGATCAAATTTCTAGACCAGAATACCCCCTTAAGAAAAATTAGCATAGAGCCCTCTATTACAGTTTTTTTGTTGCCCATCACTTTTACCGCGAAACTTTGTATTGATTTCATGAGATCCATTAACTGAATTTTTGCTTTCGATTTTATCTCTAGTAAATTCGATATGAAAATTGGTATTTTATCTGAACTGCGTAATTGGTTTAAGGGATAAAACTGGAAGCTAAACTGATTTATCAGGCATTGAATATGAACTTCTTTTATGCACCAAATGGTGCATTAACGTGGTTAAGGTGTATTAAAAGTCACAAGTTATTTGTTCCTTCTACAAAAAGTTCAAGGTATTCAAAGAGAATAAGAAGCACTGAACATATGTGTTCTGAGTATTTCCGGAGACTGCGAAATGAAAGTAAAAACTCGTGGAAAGAAACCAAAGAAACTATCCAGGCACTAACCTTTGGCGATGCATGAAAATTATTGATTACTAAAATGGAGTCTACTACCTCCAATCGCCAAGACACCGAATCGGTTGTATCGGGTGAACATCACTTTTATATAGAAATTAGCCCAACCTGAAGCTATGCACATAAAACAGATACATAACTGGCTAAGTAAGTGGCTTTAAACGGCTGGAGATTATAATAGTTAAGGATGCTTAAGCAGCTAAAATCTAGCGCCCAACGTGGGATTTACACAATTTTAACGCGTATCACAAAGCACTATTTAGTACAAAACTAGAGCAAAAAATAACTTTGCACAGCAAAAAAAAATCATCGCCAGAGATTTAACCCTAGAGGTTGCGAAGATATGTCAGCAATTGAAAAATCAATTTCATATACTTAATTAAGCTCCATCAAAATGCCTGAACCATCAATGGCCGTAGCAAATAAATAAGTACTTATTAAAACATTGTAAATTTATATAAAATCGCTAGTTAAATTTTGTTTCTAGTTTGAAGCATAATTGATTGATTTTTATTTTAAATTCGAAGCTTCCATTAAGTATTGAAATATGTCCCTGCATTAACTTACAAATTTTAGAGTATTTTACAGTTAAAAATGAAAATCCCAAATTGTGCTACGTTTTTTTATTTCTGATTATTTAGTCTGCAAAACTACAAATTTCTAGTCAAACATATTTTCAAATCCAATTTCAACTGTACTTCGGTGTAGAGCACATTGAAAAAGATGAAAGATTAAGCCATAAAATACAAATATGAAAACCTGAACTTACTTCAATCAACAACATGCAATCATTACCTATCCTTTTATAGCGAATGAGTGTAGAAATAAAAAATTTTATTTATTCTAAGGCTCAAATAATGCCAAACGCATCTCTCTGTCTCTACATAAATCTTGATTTTTGAAAACTAGAGACTACCTAGCATAATTTTCGAATTTTCATTCATATTCCAAACAATCCAAATAATTCGATCTGTTTTTCAATATTTTTCCCCTGTGAAACTAGTTGACATTAGTGACAAATCAATTAATTAACTAGAAAACCTAGCATTATTTATTAGACTGCATAGTTCACTCCCTATAAAAAAAATATATTTTCCACTATTTTCAAAAAAAAAACCGTAGAGTGAAATCTGCTAGAAACAAATAAAATTACAGGTTTCTGAAAAATCATTGCAATGCAAATATTTTATAAAATTGTATCGGAACATGTGAAATAATATAGTAGATCTTAGCTGCTTTGTAATTTATTTACTAAATTTTAGATAGTGTCGCCTATTGGATTATTATTTATCAGAATTTTGAACGAAATTTCATTTTGTATTTATTTATGTTCAAATTATATTCTGTTTCGCTAATGTGCTTATCATCGTTTCCGGGCTTGGTTGAAATTGAATGTTTTAGTCCTATTTTCTAGTTTTGAATCATCTCATACAATCATTCGTGCTGCTAGCCAGTGAACTGTGTGGTTCTCGATGTCGTTTAAAAAAAATTGTAGAATATAAACTTGGAATGAAGTTTGCATGGCTCCAGTAGTGATTATGACATTCGTAAATAATCATGGTTTGAGATCGTTTGAATGATATATTTGGAGATAAGTTTGCATTTATGTTTTCATCAGATGTCAGTACTAGGTATAAATAAAAAATGTTTAATACTAGTGATTAGGATCATGAAGTTATTTTCATTGTAACATTTTAAAAAGACAACAAATTGGCGGTTAGGTTGCGATATTTTCAATATAGGGGACTCCAATCGAAGAGAACGCTATAAGCAACCCCTATTTTTAGGCCATGTAGTGGTTTGATGGCTGTGTGTTTTTCGAAAATAAGCAGCCTGATCAGATATTGATGTTGTTAAATGGCATTAAATTCCAAATGAGTTGTTCAGGATTCACTTTCCTGGTTTAGCGAAATGCACTAGCACTTGTGTGCGCGTTGTCTGCAAAATCGTTTTCAAACGTATTGTGTGTTATTCGCATTTGATACTAAAGGGAGTTGGATTTTTCATTTTTATTTTGCTCCATAGTGAATTTACTGCCAGAGTCCTATTATACATTACATTTACTCTATACTCTTACATAAGTTTAGAATTCAGCTGCCAACATTGCTAACTCAATCTATTACTCTACGATAATTTGGATTTTACTTTTTTCCAAGGTGATGAAGATTATGCTCCTTTTAGAAAGCTTTTTACAGGATCTGATTTTTGACAGCCATCTGCGGAGATATACCGCTATATTTCATATGTTTCAATGAAATGTAGCATTTCATCTATTATAATAGACTGAACTATTTTTCCTTATCTGAATTATCTATTCAAAGTAATGTGAAACGATCGAAAATCCGACTTCAGCATTTTTTAGTATATGTAGAATACATCTGTCTCAACTTTGAAACGCAATCATGCAGCTTAATGCTTTTACTACTTTCAGTTTAAATTAAGAAAAAGGTTTTCCTGCTTTGGTGTCCTTTTCAGACAATCCTGTCCAGATCAACTTTCTAATGTTAATGTTTCTTGCTCAGTTCCATGGCTTTTAGTGTGAATGCGTGTGATTGTCTATGAGGGTGGCAAATGGGCCCAAACTGGTGGCCTAATGCTGGCCGCGTTCCCGGCAGCCCTCTTCACCAGCCTAAACTAAATACTGAATTCATTAAGCTTTTCCATAACATTTCAACCTTGATTCTAACAGTGAATTCCCTATTTACCGTCATTAACTCATTATCACGTCTTACTATGGCAGTTTTATGCTTATTGCATATTTTTTGCTCCCATTTTCAAATCGTTGTTGAAAAATTGGCATGAAAGCGTCTTTACTTCTTGCAGTTTGGTTTTTGATCACGCACGGCGAAAGAGAATCTCTTTATTTCAATCTGACTTTGCGCCGTCGACTATGTTGCTGACTTGTTTAAAAGACTCAATCTACATTCTTCAGGACCATGAAACATGTTTGCCAAAGTTTTTCTGCCCAAGCTAATATAAGATGCTGCATCTTTAAAGCGTATTCCAGAAGCTTTATATTTAACTACAATGTCAAGAAAATCTGATTTGATATGGCCAGTAACTTTCTGTCTGGCCAAGTCACAAGGAAGAAGTATGAGCGAAGTCATTGCGTTCTGCTTCCAGTAAAGACCTGGCATTCACCCAAGAGGTGAAACCCTATTTTGATTTTCTTTTTGCATCTAAAAATTGGGCAGAAGTCGTTGTAAAAAGTCGCATCCGTATCGCGTGCCCACCATAAAGACATTGTCCAGTTATAATAGCCACAGCTGTGCAGAGGGATACCGTTAATAGTTCGAGCAGTTTCTTGGTGCGGCCAATTTCAAAATTTTTGTTAATTATGTAGTAATCGTACTAGTAGATTATAACACAAAAGATTTACTGTCCAGTAAGCGTTTTTTGTCTAATGATCATTCTTACCTTCCACAAAAGAAGGCATATCAGGCAGAATCTGTTTTTGCTAAACTGTCTGACGACATAATTTTCTGTGAACGGCAATGGCATTGATCACCAGATTTTGATTGCATTATAACAGATTCGATTATTTTACTGTCATACTGACTATGACTAAGCGAATTTTTGTCGTTCTGTTCCAAATAAGCATGACACTTTAGTTTGGGGCTGTAACAGAACAATTTCTAAGCACCTAACTGATTTTCCGCACGTTTGTCCTGAAGGAAGGCTTTCTTAAGCTCCCATGATTTTTGTTAATGTTTTCGTTACGTATTCCATGATTTTTTCCTCAGCAGATGCTAAAATGTTCTCTCCACTAATCAATAAAATTCACAAACTTTTGCACTCCAGATGACAACTGCTTCGAGTCTATCTTCTCCGTATAGGCAGTAATGTACTTTTTTTTAAAAAAAAATTCCAGAAGCAGTTCACGTTAGATGCATATTCAGTCCATCAATTGCAATTGTGTGCAAAATCTTCATATCGCTTGCCGCGACTGTTAATTTTTCATTCCGTATGGAGCTTTGGTAGGGTGGTATCGATGCCAGGTGGTTTGTCACTTGCATTCACCCAGCATGAATAGTTTTTACAGAGAATAAAAAGCGGGTTACTTTCAACATCCATACACGACTACTCCAACCATGCATTTCTCCGATTGTAACAAAAACTATTAAATTGCGCTACACTTTTTCGCACTTTCTTACACCTTCAAATCAAATCGTTTATTGTAGGCGCATTAAAATGTTATAAACAATTGTACAAAATTGGGTAAGGTCATTGACAAAGTAATTCGAAAACACCATCAGTTATAGCCATCACATATTAATGTAATTTAAAGTAATTTCATGTTAATGTATAGTATATCATTTTCACTTACATGTATCCGATTTAAACACGTTAGATTTATTTTTGTATCTAATATTAACTATTGACAGTATTTCATGTAAATCAAATAGTCATGGAACACTACTTTATTGTATAGAAACACTATTACATTTAAAAGTTGCTACTCGTATATATCGTACATAGATGTATAGCTATATAGCTAATTACATATTTACATCCCATCAGTAGAAACCTATAGATAAACCCATTAATCGTAGATTGAAATAATGTACATTAACTGAACATCATAATACATCCATCATAATTCATTACTCGTACTATTTATGAATATTGTGTTTTATGTTGATTCATACTCGTATTCACATGTTTCAATGTTTTAAACATAATAACGAAAATAAAACAGTAAATAATAAAACAAAACTTGAAGCATTCATTGCAATGAGGCTATACATAACATTTTTCCGGAACACAGAGAATATTTCCCAAAAATAGAAAATAACCAAAGCTAAACCCAAATAACGTAGAAGATTTACATAGAAATAGCTATAAATCTACCTTCATAGTTCAGTTTCAAAGAAGCTTGTAGAAATACATCAAATATCCTTGAATAGTTAATCATTCAGATTGCGAGAGTGATTAAACCAACCCCGGTAGTTGTTTCCTGTAGCGAGTATTTGATACTAGTGATTAGCCATTCCAACTTGAGAACAATCAAATTGCAATATTTCTAATTTCCATATTCTTTATTTTCCTATATATCAACAATAAAAATGATGATGGTCCATGCTATCCACAACAATATCCACCCTATGCATTTCGAATGTACAATATTTGTTTATGAATGCATCGTTGTCACCCTGTTTTGCCCCGAAACCACCGTAATAAAACCAAAAATTAATTGTTCTCCCGACCCGATTGAAATTGAATGTGAAATCGTCGATGTTATTAATCACACCTCATCACGACATCATCAATCCAACAAACAACAACAACAAACATTGAAAACCCCGCAAACGAAAAACATTGACATCTTCGCGAACCAAACAAATATCAAACATGCTAATCCGCAGGAGGATGTAAGTACAAGTGTCAAAATGAGGATTATACCCAAGTACTGAAAAGTGTAAATTTTGGAATATCTACGTGCTTTCTAGCTAGGTGTAAATTATTAGAAATTGGACTAACGTGTAGACTAGAAATGGTATCTAGTCGTAAAATTTCAATATCGCTAGATCGTCCTTGTCAAAATTCTAGTTTATTTTTCAAATTGGGATTAAATTTTTCTAGTTTAGGTACATGAAACATCTACTTGAGACATAACGAATGTACTCAACATGATCTCAATGTAATCCCCGCATAGTATCCAGATAGTCTGTGTATTTCTGTGTCTTTCGCCGTAGGAATTTTCTTCTATCGACCATAAAGCTGACTGTGTGGTTAAAATCTGTGTTTCTGTATTAGTCTGATCCTAAGTATAATCTAATTTATTTAAATCTATCCTATCCTAGATTTAGATAAAAGGCTCTTTAATTTAGACTACTGGTAACAATCAGTAGATTTAATTTAAATAATAAATAAATATGAAAACGTTGCGTTGATGATTTACCTATGTACAAAATGTATCTTCTGTGTATCTGCAGTTGCGACAAAAGAATATTATAGCACTAGCCTAGCTGCTGACTCTGTCTGCATAATTTATTTAGTTAGATTTGTTTTGAATTAATATTTCATGATTTTTAAATACCTAAATGCGAAATTTTCAGGACTGTTTTTTACGCTTTAAATTTAATGAGCGTGATATAATTATGTACAGTAGTATGACACGCATAAATAAAAAATTTACTTATTTCAAAATAGAGTTGATTAAATGTGCTAGATTTTTTTTTACTTTTCAATATACATTTTAAAATCAGTGAAAATGTTATACTTAATTTGAGTGACTTGATATAGACTTATGCTCTAAATTTATTGGAAATAGATTGATTTTTTTTTTAATTTTGCTACAAATATATTAAAAACACAGTACAGTGAAATACAGTTCGTTAAAAACTGTTGTATTTATTCAATTTTTTTTATATAAATAATTTTATAAACAAACCTAAAAGTACATACATTAACTGTGTTCAATTCATACACATTGATATCAGCTGTAAATATTCATTGAATAGTTGATTTAATACAATATCAATGGTGTATACTAATATCTTTAATTTATCAATAATGCATACTTTTTCTTAAAACGTTTATTTAAATAGTTTAATGATAGCTCTAAGATTAAATTGTGTTCCGGACTTTTAGTGAATATGGTGAACAAATTGATTAAAGCTTTCAGGCTTTTGAAAGTGAAAATATTAATGCTGTGCTGTCAAAAAAGACGACTTTTCCGTAAAAAGAAAAAAACGAAATCCAGTGTTTGCTAAAATTTCGTTCTCTTTGTGTGTCGCGTCCTCGGAAAAGAACTGATATCCTTATAACTTGCGAAAGTTTGCCGCTGAACGGAAAACCATTTCTGTATTTAGAATGCTTTTGGTGTATTTATATCAAAAACCAAAAATCGAGTCAAGGTGATCCCCCGATTCAATAGCTGTTTCATCACATTCCTCTCTTTCCAAAATATGGAAGTTTAGACAGCCTCCCGACTTTGAGTTAGTCCCAACACTAACCTTATCAACACAATTTGATTCCGCCTTCGAACCTGCCTCGTGTGCGACTCCTGAAGGAGGGATGTAATGTTCTGCTGTTTGCGTTTTCTGCTTTAGGCTAAGAATAACGGTATCAAAATATGTCGATCCAGGGCGCATTCCATTATTATTCCTTTACAAACATAGAGTCAATTTATCAACCCATACTCTTGTTGGTATCATCATTTATTACCAATTCTCAAGAGACTCGTCTACCTTATCAGCTCTCTAATCTTCCGTGAGAAGATCCGGGTTTAAAAAAATACGAGAATTTTTTTTCAGATCTAGAGGATCTGCGTCTATACCGACTGGGAATCTCTTCCTTTGGTACCACTTGTAAATTAGCAACCGGCCAAAGCCCTTCCAGTTCAAATATTGTCTGCTTATAGAAATCAGCTGAGAAATCATCATGACACGCTACCGGCCCTATCTTTTAGCACTAGTTTGCATCAGTCACTGTAGTAGAAGGCACGAGCTGGCTTCCTGCTGTTTCCACGCAGTCTGCCTTTCTTTAGTCAGTTTTCCAAAGAATTGACTCCATCTCTTTTATGGCGTAAGTCACAGCTCAAATGAACCACTCTTGGGCCGTTTCACTGAATGGTTTAGGTAGCAATGGATTGGTCACCATGAATTTAGGGTTCATAGATATTTGCTAGCTCTGATTCTTGTGCTCAAATGAAAATTATTTTTTTCATTTCAGAGCAGAATCTTCTCGGTTTCTTGGGAGCAGGCGCTTCCCAATCAATTGTTTCGCCCACATTAAAGACTATTTTTTTGTCGAACAATGTGTCTAGAGAGGGACTTTTTTCAAGTTGTTTGAGGAAAGTTGACTGCCTGACCAGACTGGTGGTTGCTAAGCCGGCTATTTTACTGGAACTTGGTCGCCACTTTAGCTACGAATCGGCTGGATCAAACTTGGAGACCAAAGCTCCAATATAATTCGAAGCATGAGCGAACTCGTGGACTTATTCGTCATATAAATAGCAGATTAAGCAGCTAGGCTGTCAACATTTTGCGGAGCAGGCTCATTCATCTTAACTCCAAAGACTGCCAAAGCCATCTTAGTTCCTCCCTTAGCATCAGAGGTTGTAATGGCATTCATACGAGCGAGGTATTGGAACTTATGGTGAAGTTTTTGGTTTTCGTTGAAAATGGGTCTTAATGATCCCATGGTAGTCTATAGAAACAGAGATTTGACGCGAGCTTTGATACAAGCCGTTAGGGAGACATGTACTCGGAGCCAAATTGGTGCAAATCAAGAGTCCGCCTCAGCTGAGCAACTTAATGTTGAATGACTGAGAACTGTGGTCTGCTTGGAGCTATTGCTGTTTTTGCTCTCTTACTCCATTTGTGGATGGGAGCATTATTGAGCCCCAACAATGTAGCTGGCGTTACTCTGTGTCTATTTTAATTTGAAAATTTGAGTTGCCTTAAGCTAAGATAAGTAGGACGACTAAGGTTGTTTGGGTGTCTCAAAATATCTAGGGACCTGTTAAGATGTTTAGAGCTCTGTCACGGAAGTATTTTTTCACTGATTCTAATCTCAAGTCTTTGTGTATATCTGAGTTCCTTACATATCTTGGGATAATCAAAATCATTCTTAACGCGATGTTTCGACCTGCTTGGAGCTTTTTAATATTGGTTTTGGTTGTTTGACCGAAAGCTACACAACCATAAACTAGTTGCGGTCCTATGATTTGTTTGTATAGGAGAGCTCGATTAGTCAAATTAAAGTTCCTGGAGTTGATAAGTGGGTTTAGGGATTTAATGGTACTCTTTATAGTTGCTCGTTTCACGGCAATATGTTGTGTCCATTGGAGTTTATTATCAAACGTGAGACCTAGATATTTGGCTGTTCGTTGCCAAGCTATAGTTCCCCTGTCAACAGTAAGCAACCGTGGCCTTTGATTTATGATTTATTTATAATGAAGAGTGCCTGTGTTTTATCATTGTTGATTTTGATTTTTCACTTTTGGAAGTATTCCACAAGGAGGTTAATTGAGTTTTGGAGATTAGAAGTGATAGAAAGTGCTGCTTTGAGGCATTAAAGATGCATGTGTCGTCTGCAAACAGGGATATGTTCATTCTACTGGAACGTGTGATGTCTGCGGTGTACAGATTGTACAAAACTGGTGAGAGAGGTGAGTCTTGAGGTACGCCAGCTTGAATGTGGCGCTTCGAGGAGAGGTGACCTTCTATTTTGACTTGAAAGGCTCTACCATGTAAAAAGGAGCCAATAAGCTGTGAGAGTGATTTGGAAATATGTAGATTATTTAGCTTGACGATCACACCTGTGTGCCAAACCTTGTCAAAAGCTTTGGCTACATCGAACATAACCAGACCTGTGGAATGACGTCTATTGAACCCTTTTCTAATATGTTGGGTGACTCTGGATAGTTGGAGCTCGGTGGAATGTTGTGACTTAAAGCCGAAATGTTCATCAGGCAAAATGTCAATGAGTTGGACTATCTCCTTCAAACGAGAGAGAAAAATGTGCTCTGTTATTTTAGCCAGAGATGAGAGGGAATATTAAATCTTTTCCTAGTTTAGGACAATAATTGTGGGTAGTTTCCAACAATTTGGTTATTTTCTCAGAAGGAAAATGCAATTTATGATATCTACTTAATGCTGACGAGACTGAGGCCAGCTAAAGTTTTAACGGAATCAAGATTATTGTATTAAATCGAAGCCGTTCACAAGTAGATTTTACTTTGTCGCTAAGTCCTAAATGAAACAAATACGAGCTCAATTGCAACACATAGAAAGCCATGATTACTAAGAATAGACTGTAGAAGAAAGATACTTGTGAAGGCTAACTTTACTTCTCATATAAACCCTGATGTGATACCGCTAAAAGAACATCGACAAAAAACTATCTGAGGATTTCAATAACAAAAAAATTTTCTGATATTCTAATTTCAGTCATATTCTGGATATTCACCAAAGAAAAATCTCCGTAACACAGTTTTTTAGAGCTATTATAAATTATTTCGTTGTAAAATAAATCATTTATGTAAATTAATTTTCAGTTCATTTTCATACAAAGTAACTGACATATTAATTTCAAATAGCTTCATATACTTACGTAGAAACTTATTTACGAATTGATCACTTCAAATCTATACAGGACGCTATGTAATCAACGTCCTTTTGATTTTTTGCGTAAAAATCAAAATCAATTGATTGATTTTTGCATTTTGCTTTCAAAATTCATTGGAAAAAAATAACTCTTTTTCAACATCACTTTTTTGAGTTACATTCACTACAACAGATTTCCTCTTTCTTTTTTTCTCTTTTTCATTTCGTTTGCAGTCAAACTCTATAAATGTTGGATTTTTGCGATTGTTTCGTGCTGCTCGTCTGATAAAACTCTTACGTCAAGGCTACACCATACGAATATTACTGTGGACATTCGTACAATCGTTCAAAGCGCTGCCGTACGTCTGTTTGCTGATAGCAATGTTATTTTTTATTTATGCCATTATCGGCATGCAGGTATGTATCATTTTGAAATTCAAATATTATTACATGATCGATAATTTGTTTTAATTTTGTTGCAAGTTAAATTTTGCGAAATATTATAATTTTGTTTTTTGGTTTCATTTGGATAGAACTACAAAGTAATAATTTTTTTAAAAAGAAATATAACGAATTTTACTTTTTTTGTGTTTATTTGATATAATTTCAATTCTTTTGAGATCAAAATTTTCGAACAAAAGAATAGATATCGAAATAATAGATCAGGTACTTTGAATTTCAAATCGACGAAATTAAAAGGGTCAAATTTCTGAAAATGTAGTTTAAACAACATACAACCAATTGGTGTCAACGTTTATCTTAACGAATATTTTCAGTTAATTAGACATTCACAAAGTGTATTTAGATTTTATTTCGAGATAAACGAATCAGAAAATTCATAGATTAGTCTCTTAGAGAATTCTTTCACAGCTAAATGTACGTACATATATCTGTCATATATAAAGTGTCCAGTTTAACACAATAATAACTTAGTCTCTTTTTTGTATTTGTATTTAAACAAATAATAATTTGCTCCAAATTAACAAAACAGATAAATTCTACTAGCGAATGAAATTGGAAAGATACAAATCTAATTTTCAATTTGGTTTTAGTTTAACTCAATGATAAAATAAGTTTTCTGATTTTCTAATTTCAATCTCAATCTTATTGATATTTTATTTTTAAATATAAAATACATAAATATATATAAAAAATTAAGGTTTTTGGCAATATAAAGTATGATCCGGATGCTCAGCTTAACCGGCATAATAATTTCCAAACATTCTTTGGAGGGCTGCTGCTGCTTTTTCGGTAAACTATGTTTGATTGATTTCAACAAAATAAATTTTAAATACATATTTTCATAGAATTACGAGTAGTTTTGATTCAAACACAAACATTATAAATTGATTCAACTAAAAGAAAGTTAAAACATAATTTAAAAGCTCGTATCGCCTAATGCTTAGAAAAGTATTGTCGGGTATTGTTGAAAACATATTAGAGTATCTATCGAAAGAGCTTGAAGTAACTAATCGATTTGAACCTGCGTTTAGCATCGTGTGCATATTTTTGGCGTATTTGAGTACTACGAGATACAGATACGAAACGCATCCATTTGTTTGTATATAAAATAGGTTCATGCTTTTGACGTAGAACGTTTAAAGTACACCTCGTGTGATTTTTTTTTAGTTTGTTAGGGGTCGTTGATTGATTTGAAATAACAGTATTGTGCACTAGTTGCTCGTTAGCACATGTTACCATTCGAGACGAACAACAAAGCTAGTTCTGAGCAGAGTCTACATGTGTAGATGCACTGCAATCAGCTTCACTATACCTCTAGTGTATATACAACAATAAATTATGAATGCAAAGTGTACAATAAGACGTTTAACTAACTCACTCTGCCACCAAGAATAATAAAATTAGCTTACATGACAATGCAACCCATATGAAGTATTTTTGTCAATTACAAAGTATCTGCTGAAGAAAAAGGTCCTTGATGCTTTTCGTATAAACAAATACAAGTAGAAGTTGAACTTAAAGTTGCCAATATTATAGTAGAAATGTAATTTGTTAATTAGTATACCTTATCATTAATTAATCAAAAATTTTTGATTCATTGGTTTTTTTTTGGTTTTTAGAGATGTATGTGTGTTAGTTATTTGAAGTTTCCTACATTGATGATTCACTGTCCAAGTTCCAGTTACAAATTCAATCGCACTCTTGGTAATATGTTGAGAAACAATGAAAAATATGTATAGAATTCGAATTCCGATTTGTCATCAGTGGAAATTCTGATGTATATACAGTAAAATTTAAAGCATGTACAAGATTGTATCATTATGAAACTAGAACTCCACTATAATTTATTTAATTTACGTGGTAGGTTTTGGTATTGCTATGTTGCAAATCGTTATAAATTAACAGATTAACACAGTATTATCTTATGTATAAGAGAATAAAAGAGGTAATGGTAGAGCTTAGATAGATTTATGATATATTTTCAACTAATATATTTCAATATGAAATTGGATATTATCACTAATTTGCCAATTATTTTTTTGGCTTGATATCTATTATTTTTCAAAAATCCTTTGTGATAATTATGGATTTCATAAGCAACTGAAACGATTAGAAACTCGTAGTGGTTAGATGCAACCACTTACGTGGTGAAACACACTGAAACGATAATTGAATCTGGCTGATTCATTTCATTGCTTAAAAACATAAGCACAACTTACCAAATTTAATTCCAATTAGAAACATGAATTTTTAAATAAAAATACTACTCAGCATTCTTCTATATAGTACGTCAGGAATTCATCTGTCTCTTGCGTTCCATTTCCTACCTACTTATTTTGTGGCACGCAAACATTTGTATATGCTTTTTTTCAAACAGCATGCAATTAAATGCTAAACTGAAAAGTCATCCAGGTGAAAATGGGAATAGGCTAGCTTTTCCTGGTTGACACTAGGTCTGGCATAAACCTACTAATCCGTAGCGATACCTGAAAAGAAGACCTGAAGTCAAGCGAAGAGCGGGAACCATGTATTCAGTCAATTTTGCGTACCCCTGCTTAATACTGCCGTGTGCACAGGATTATGACTCGGAGTGTCCCGATTTCTTAAGCCTGACAGTAGCTTCTACAGCCTCGCTTTCAATAAAGAGGTGAGGCGGTAGAAACTGATGCAGGTGAAACAATAGTGACTAAGGCACCAGTAATAGCAATTGCTGGACTTTGTTCGCTATGTCAGCAAAAATATGTATACCAATTTCCAGGCAACAGCCCAGAATCGATAGGATCGGCCTTTCTATCCCCATTTAAAAGAGAGTTTTATAAGTCTTCTATATATTTTAAGCAAAAATGGTGCGGGCTACTCTTTCGGATGCGCATGGTTAATTTTGCTTGGTTTGGGTATAAATAAAATCTTAGCGGTCGCTTTACTGGTTATAATTTCGTATGTGTCAACCCCACCTAGATCGCTCTTGATATACACTTCACTTACACATGCCACTGGTCTTGTACTAACGGCTTCTGAGCGACCAGAATCTTATAATGCTATGTTGGTTCGTCCGGACGTTGCCTCTGCAGCAGTTTCAGGTTCACTTCCGGTTTAGTGCCCGCGGTATTACCACCTACATTCAACGTAGTGCTAGAATTCTCTTTCTGTTAAATATATTACAATTCTCAAGATCCCATGCATCCTTTTCTAACAATTTCTCGTCTAAGAAATTCAGTGTCTGATGTTGTTACTAGTTCATGACTTGTTTTTTTTTTCAGTAAAGGCTTGGATAAGCGGCGGGTTCTTTTCTTTGGATCTTTCTTTACCTTCTAGATTCTAAAAACTTGTATTACATCCGACAATCCTAAGCTTTTCTGGTCTTATATCAAATCCCCTAAAATTTCCTCCGATATTCCTTCGTTATGCTTCTTCATGATGCGTTTGCGTTCTCACCTCAAGATTCTTCTAAGCTCTTTGCTCGATTTCGCTCCTCTTTTACCTATCGCCACAATCATTCTTCGCCATCAATCATTTTTCCCGCAACTGCTTGAATCCTTTCTTCTTTTTTGTTACTAATCCTTTGGTCAAATCATCATTGATGTCTCTTGACGCAAGCGCTAGCTTTGGTGCTGACGGCATTCCGAATCTTTTTGTCAAATCACTTTCATTTTCTGTGTGGGCTGCTCTGTCAATCATTTTCAACCTCAGCATTTCAACCGGGACCTTTCCATCCCTTTGGAAATCCGCCAGCATATTTCCCATCCATAAAGCTGATGGCATTTCTTCCATATCTAATTATCGTCCCATATCACTTTTGCCATGTTTTAATAAGCACCTCGGCAGAGTCATTTATAATAGAGTGTACTCTTTCATCCAGTCCTTGCTATCCAGCCTGGATTTATGAAAAATACGTACGCGGCTACAAACTTACACTCGTTTACAAACACCGTTGCTTCCGCAATCGACCAGCAAAAGCAAGCAGATACCTTTTATACAGACTTTTCCAAATATTGCGATTCTGTGAGCTATGATATTTTTCTGTCAAAGTTAGCTGGGTCTGGTCTCTCCGGTGTTCTTTTTTCTTGGTTCTCTTCCTACTTTTGTGATGGCTTTTGTGTTCTTATTGTTATTATGTTATTGAAAAGACATTTGTACCACTCAATTTTCAAATTCAAACACCAAACGTCACTTTTTAGCTCGAAAGAATGATCTGCGCATACTAAATAGCGGAAGCCACTTTCAAGCGACTTTTCATACTAAGAAGTGAGTACCACTCTTGCTTATTTTCAAGCTAAATTTTCGCCAAAACAAATTTCACGTGAAATGGAAGACAGTACCAAGCTTTAGCTACACTCAGAAAAATTGCATTTGATGGAATCAAATTTAAATCAAAAGTTGAAACACTTTTAAATAAAAATCGAATCGAATTCCACTTTATTATAAAAATTTTATTTTCATATTAAAATTTTTCATCATTGAATTAAAAATAAAACATTAAAACAAACAATACACACTTTGATACAGCGTTATTGAAATGAGGTCAGATTATTTGAATTAAAAAGAAACGTATATGGCGCCAAATCATATTTGAAAAGCTTAGTACTGTCTTCGATTTCAATATTACGGTTCTTGAACCAAACAAGGACTAAATTCGACCACATCAAGTTTTAGGGCGGGCATAAACATCTTAAGACCAAATTCACTTGGGCCACGCTATAGGGCAGGCCAGATTTAGGCCACCCGGTATAAACTAAGCCATTGTCTCCAAATACCGCTACTTCGTTACGTGTCTCGTCACCAGTGAAGCGGGTTCGGTGCCAACAAGTCCTTTGGTGCCAACAAGTCCTTGTTTCGTAACTTAGCTTTCATCTACTATCAAACAAATATTACCTCTCCTTATTCCTATCTTACGCCAGTTAAGTTGGCAATTGAAGATATCTTCCACCGCACTCCGTTCTTGAGGATTTTTTTTTTTCTATAAATCCCACCGTCCGTGCCAATCATCATAACATCATGTGGTCGCATTTTGATTTATTTATTTATTATTTATTGAAAAAAAATTAATCACCCTTAAATATAAAAAAACCGCTTAAAACTATATGGAAAAGATTAATATTTTTCCTTTGAAACAATATGATGGAGAGTTGCTCATGAAAGCCATTTTACATAAGAATTATCCAAAGCAAAAAACTATGTCTGACATTATATGTTACATAATTCCCCTTTACCATTACCTACTTGAAATAAATTTGGTATATGTAAAGTTGACCCTTTTAGAAGTTGCTATTATCATAGTACAATATTAATCAATAAACCGAAGCGAGTTGTTTGTATTTGAGTTTTTATTGTACGTGTTCGACATAATTGCAATGTGTATTTTGCTTCGAAAAGAAAACAAACAAAACCAGAATGTTAAAAACAATTCAAACAAACCATGAAAAATCACATACAAACACATACAATTCGATAAACAAAGTGAATTTTCATAGAAATATGTACAATCATCGAAACGAAAAAGCTATTTTAATTTTATTACTTAAGTTTTATTATCCTTTTTCATTTTTACCTCAATTTTGAAATAATATTTTATCGCAATGAATTAACTATCTATACTCAAAACATTTTTTAAAAAAATATGATAATACTAAATCAAAATTGAACAAAAACTCCAATCAACAACAACAACACCAATAAAAATTAGGTATTCGGGAATATTGAACTTACATCGGATAATGCGATTACCAGACACAACAACTTCCGTTCCTTTGTCCAAGGATTAATGTTACTATTCAGGTAGGTATCGCCAAAATTCGATAACGAAAATTATCGTCCAGTTGGCGATTCACATATTTATTTTAGTTTTCCTCCAACTTTTTTTTAGGAATTCAACTGACAAAATTTTTCACAAATTTCTTTATAAATTTTCAAGAAAAAAGCAAAATTCCATAGAATAGATTCTAGTTTCCATTTTAAATTATTGAACTATTCTTTAAATTATGAATTATATAGCAAAAACTGAAAAAAATGCATCAAATAGCAAACTATACTATCGATACCTAGTTGACTGGTCTTAGACCGTACTGAAGTTAAAATTAGATACCTTTTCCAATTAGAAAGCTTAGCTGGTCCAATTTGTTTTAAAATCCAATGAAAAAAAAACAATCCAATGAAATTTTAATAGAAATCCTGGACTATGTAGATTTGATTGAAATCAAAGATAGGATAGATATTTTAGAAAACTATTTCAATAAAACTTGATTCAGTTCACTCTTCTACCAACCAGTGTATAAATTATTAAATAACCTTACCTACGAATTTAAAACGTTCTCTGTTTATTTAGTTTTCCGCAATATTTTTTTAGAATTTTGGTTTTGCAACGGGGTCATTGAAGACTAAACATCATTTTGAAAACATGAATTAGATTTCAAATTTAGATACAATACAATCTTTAACCACCGTTCCATTAGTTACGTTTGAAATTTTTTGACTAGGAACCACTGAACACTTCTCAGACTCTCTAACACCACCACACACAAATCTATAATGAAACATTTCCGCAATGTACTTAGACGTACATACATGTACTGAACTACAGATGGATATAGTTATACCTATCGCCGACACTTTCGTAGAAGTAGCGTAAATTATTTAGAGATATAATTAGAGTTTTGAATTTTACGTTCCAGTAATTTATAGTTAACGTTCAATTGTAGATGGTAATCTTTTATATTGTTATTTATCCAAATTTGTGATAACCATGGATTGTTTTCAATTGTTCTAGACAAAAACACTTCTCTATTTCTTGGTCTATGAAAGTATTCCAATTTTTAAACTATATTCCTTTGAAATTTTCAGTTATTAGAATTTTTTTGAATTTTGTCTAGCGAAGTTTCGAATCATGACTAAATAGCATACAATATGTTGTTATGTTAGAGTGTTATTCAAAAAACATAGCCTAGTAGTATTTTCAGTTGTTGTATGATTATTTCATTTCAAACGAAAAGGGACCATATTTTAAATTAGGAAATTATTGTAGATACATAGTTCATAGTGAAGAATGTTGATTATAAATTTTGTAAGAAAGCTGAAATATTGCTCCAAATATCACCGTAGCAAATACAGTAAAGTAATCTAGATGCAGTAAATAATACTCTCCCTGTATAAATAATATACCTAATTGTTTGGACACACAGTAGGGTTGCAAACTGTGTGCATTTGATGTAAATGAAAGTCATCACAATGCTTACATCAAATGTAGATTTATAACAATAACTACATAACTATAACTGTTGATATGAAAACAAATGCTGAATTCACTAGCGTAACTTTCTCTAAAAAAATTATTGTACTTAACAATTTCCTTGAATGTATGCATAACATACACGCAAAGAGATATATGCAGCATTTGTTACATAATAAAATATTGGAAGAAAGTCATGGTAAGCAGAAATGAGTGAAAGAAAAATAAGACAATTTACAGACACAGTTTGGGGAAGAAAAACCCCTATTGTCATTAGCGCATAACAAAAAAAAAAGAATTCAAATAAAATCGATGCTCGAAAGAGAAATATATTTTTGCAAACCCTGTTCTCTTAAGTTCATATACAAAGCGAAGCGTTTTTAAATATGGCTGAATTGTTATCCTCAAAAATCAAGAAGCTACCTTATTTCGCTTGAAACAAGCCGAACAAGTGTTCCATTAAAGCTTACAATTTTTTCGTATCAAAAAAATTTAAGTGAAAAAATGCATGTCGTGGGCTCAATGGTATGATCGAAATTAATTGAAAACCAACTACAACGTAATAAATCTCTTTGAGACTGGACTAGCTCGCCGAAGGCGGGCCGTGAATGTTATAAGCTCACCTAGTTTTGGGACTCAACGAACTCTGTAAGACACAGAAACGCACTATAGTTGCGTCTACCGCATTTGAATGTCACCATTGCTCACAAGCCATTTTGTTTCTCTGGGCAACAAGAACACTTGATCCTGAAGTATCAGTCGCCTGCCGTATAGGAGTTGAGTTTAATGATATAATCTAGGACCGTCAAGGTGAAGGTATATCCGTCCATAGGCAGTACTAAAGGCATTACTTAGTGCACATAAACCATCTTTAATGAGTGTTAATGTCCCACACTCCAGGATATCATAAAACCTTTTTAAGTTTTGTTTTTTCCTTTGCTGGTTTGGCAAATATTACACTTCTTGTAGCAATTTTTTTCGATCACAGATAATTTACCCTGCCGTAGGCGTAACGGCTAAAAATTCACTACCACGAGCTTGGCGTAGTGGTTGACAAAAATTCCATATTGAACTTTGAAGAGATTATTACACATTATACAGTACTGTGATTTGATCTCCCACTGCAAGTCAGATATGCACTGATGTATGATAAAAACCAGTGCATACCTACTTTCGAAACCACTTAGTTGAAAAAATAATTCAATTTTAATCATCCCACAAAAACAACTGATTTTACAGTATTATGGTTTTGGCGATGGGAGAGCTCCTGGGGAAAGTAGAATGTGAAAATAAAGAAGAAGGGGCATTAGCAGGACAGAGCGGTGAAAACCAAAGTGAGATACAGGACGTGAGATCTGAAGCTGATTTGATACAGGACGTGAGTTCTGAAGCTGAGCGGAGTCAATACGAAAGCCAGATGTCACCAGCAACTCCTAATTTTCGATACTAAAGCTGATCACTATTGTCACAAAAGTGGAAGCTTCAAGTGGGGACTTCGTTATACTGGCATTCTTGGAATGAGTGGAGGAGCTCCGGGAAGCAAGTGGGTTTCAACCAGGCATTTATGTGCAAGTGGAAACTCCGCTATACTGGCTTACTTGGAGTGAGACCAGGAGCTACGGAAAGCTCCAGGCCAGGCATTCATCCAAGTTGGTGACAGAAATATTTGATGTGGGAAATACATATTGGCCGAGACGAGGCGAGCCGAAGTCAGACGAGACCGCGAACATGTGGACGGCATTTGACAGCTCGTCCGAAATCGCTTTGGCTCGTGCTCAACATCCATTCCGATCGGAAAGCGGACGAGCGCCTCTGACATCTGTCAAAGTCGCTTGTCTGGACCGTCCACACACTCGGCTCGCCTGGGCTCGGCCAATATCTATTTGGCACATGAGGGCAAGGCATTGGTGTGGTTTCGTGAAAATACCCCCCCGAGTCAGCTTCTGGCAGGGCCTGATAGCACAGGCAAGTCCCGGATTTTAGACAGGTGACTTCAACGATTGCCTGCTTGCCGAGATCATTGGGTGCGTACTAAAGTTTGAGGATTACATAGGGACTTAAGTTTCGATAACGGAGTGGATGTTTAGGAACCGTGCGGATCCGCGCTCCAAGAAATAAATCACCTTATTTTACCAAATATAGCTGGTGCACACTCCAATGTAAACGATCGCAGATTTTGATAGAGTATGATGTATTTTTGAGGCAACGAGAGTGTTGGTGTAACGTATCTACCACCAACTTACTACTAAAAAATGTCAATATCTCTTAGAACTTTACTAAAAACTGTCAATATCTCTTAGAACTTTACTTGGCCTACGTAGGGTATCCCGAAGAGTTGAGTCTAACGTCTGAAACTACAAAGGAAATCTACACGTTTCGAGAAATTGTCCAGAAGCGCAAAGGTGCTTCGGTTGTGTTCGACCTGGAGTCAGGAAAACAAATCACCTGAGTTGCTGAGGGATGCCAAACTAACCTCTGTATTCCAGGAAAAACTTTAATATGGGTCAAGCCAAAGGACTATCACGAGGAAACACAGAAAATGAAGGACGTCTAAGACGACATTCAGTAAACAGACTTTTTGCCAAGTAGGCGGTAAGATGTTAGAGGGTGCTTTGTTCCATGTTGTTATTAGCCGCTACTATTATTCCAAGTTAGTATAAGGAGTGGGCTACTTCCAGATCATGCTTGAAACATTTTATATTGCAGATTAAGCTGCGGCCATTAATTGGGCTGACTATTTTAAGTATATCCAATGACAATTTAGTGCAGAAATATCAATCGTTCTTGCATGTCAAAGGCAGTTGCTAGTCATACAATTCTAACTTTTCTTCATATTTTCTATCTGTCTATTGATATATTTCTCTTTGATATGGATTTGTTAGTAGTGACACCATCCATATGTCAGCCTAGGGACTTATTGATTGACGTGCTACTTGCCCACATGTTTTCATCTTGAATAAGTGCTATTTATCTGATGTTAACATAAACGGAGTTGAATAAATAATAAGTCTGCTGAAAAGTGTTCTTCAATATGATTGCATATTTTTAAGAGCAGCGAGAATTGCGTAAGTTTTAAAAATGTGCAAGTTAAACACGAATCACTGAAAAAATTGAGATTTTTTACCATCAAATTTCTGGAAAGAATGCACAAATTTTTTAGTAAACAATATTCTAAAATCAAACTCATTTCTGCTTACCATCTCCAGAAGACAAAAACTAGTTAGTAAGATTTACAAACTTTTAGGTTAATATTTTCCTAATTGTTTTCTTCTATTTCATCTCCATCTTTATCAACCTCTCGCAATCGATCTATTTGTTCAACTTGGAATCACCGAAAACCAACGCTTCATCATACCCTTCGATTTATCAACGACTTCAACGCAACAACAGATGCGCCACAGGCGAGGCGTGGCCGAACATTATGCTGGCGTGCCTCAAGGGGAAACCATGCGATCCACGCGCTAATAAGGGCTCACACGAAACATGCGGCTCAACACTGGCATACGCGTATTTCGTTTCCTTCATATTTTTCTGTTCATTTCTCATGTTAAATTTATTCGTCGCCGTCATTATGGATAATTTCGATTATTTGACACGTGACTCGAGTATACTGGGTGCCCATCATTTAGACGAATTCGTTCGGATATGGGCTGAATATGATCCAAATGCGACGTAATTATCAAATTTATTAATTTATTTTAGCAAAATTGATTTAAAAAAAAATATATCAATTTTTCAACTATCGATGGATAGGTGTTGCTCAAAATTCTATGTATCTTTTTATTGCTATATTTAGTATTGGTTGTGAAATTCATCTAGTTTTTTTGGTTCATATTAATTATGGCTTAGATTTGTGATTCAATTCGGAACAGGACATATTTGAAATGTGAATTATTTATAAATTTTTTAATAATTTTTAATAATTTTAATTTTTTAATAATTAAATTAGCTGGAAAGGTGATTTACCCAGAAACAAAATGTTAGAGTCCCTAAAATTTCAAACATTTGCTTATACTGCGATAAGGCCAACAGCAAAACTGCGCAAATCACCAAAGAAGTCTGGTCCTGAATGGAAATTATTATTTCATAATTGGGTTTTGCAGTTAAAACTCATTCACAAAACAGGACACACTTAAGATAAAAACTTGGTAAAAGATAAAAACTTGGACACAAGATAAAAACTTGCTTCGTTTCAATTACAAATTTCACAGATTGTTCAATTCGGCAATAAGCTAATAATTTTATTTTTTGAAAATACAAATAAAGAAAAAGTATTAATTGCATCATTTGCAGGGTTGTTTTGAAAAAAATAATTAAAATTACATTAATTGTTTCCTGTCAAAACATTCATTCAATTCAACTGCGAACGAGCAAAACACATTAGATTTTGAAATTCCAATCAATTAAAAGACAAAGTAATATATAACTGCAGCACCTAAGATAAGCTCTTTTCATTTATATAAGCTCTTTTCATACATATATTTCAGTTATTTCAAATTTACGTATTTTAATTAATAACGCCAAAAATTCTAAATTCCTTATTTTATTATCGCTTCTCTGACATTCATTCGTAACTAGAAAATGCAACATTATGAATTTGATTATTATTTGTTCGTATTTGTTTCATATTGCTAGTTCGCTGTAATTACAACAACAGTTCTATAATGAACTGAATTCAGTGGCTAGTCTTTACCTACGTTCTCGTAACTAATCGATGTCGTGACATTTTGCGTATAATGCTAGTATTGTGTACCACTACACCTGCCAATACACCAACAATGACTCTTTTCAATTGGAATGCCTTTCAAAATTTTTCTTTGCAATTTTTAAAGCAGTACATTGCCTATCATCAAACATATAAACACGTTCGCATCTGCAAAATCTTATAAACCACAGAACAGAGTGAAATGCTCGTAGTTTGCATACATTTGCTGCTTTTTCTTTCAATTAAACTTTCTCACATGTCGTCGTGCTAATTTAATCTATTGTATCTATGTCGCTCGCTGTAAAATTAGACAAAATTTGTTTTCAAATCGTGTGTACTTCTACAATTTTATCCAAAACTTCATACATTCATATTGTGAATGCACGAAAGGACAATAAGGACAAGAATACTTGACTACAGACACTCATACCGCTCTACTATATACAAATATTTGGCTCAAAAAACAAAATCAATACACCAAAAATCTTTTATAGGGGTAAAATACACTATAGCGAAATGTATGATATGTTAAAAAATATGGATCCACCATTGGGGTTCGGTAACAAATGTCCCAATCGCCTCGCCTATAAAAAATTAATACGTATGAATATGCCTTTGGATGAAGATGGGAAAGTGAATTTCACCACCACATTGTTTGCATTGATTCGTGAGAATTTGAGTATTAAAATGAGATCGGGTAAGTAAATTTATTATGTGATTTTCAGTAGGTTAATTACATGATTTTTCTCATATTCTTTAAATGCTTGAACACATTCGACTTGCACACAAGCAATTAAGCTTCATTTATTCAACCACACGTACTTGAGCTGCACTTAAGGCGGCTTTAGATATGCGGTGTTTGTCAAACACCTCCTATTCGCCAAATACCGAGCACCTAGTCAAGTAATTTGGCTTGGTGCTTGCGGTATGACAAGCACAGTGAATTAGACATTCGGGCATTGCCGAATGTTCGCCAAAACTGGAAGATAAACGAGCTGCGGGGATACGACACAGTGCTCGTTTACTTTGATGTTTGTTGAAAGTTCGACAAGCTACGGGAATAGCGAGCACCCGAATGTTTGTGCTTGGCCTAGGGCAAGCACTAGGCGAGCAACCCAACCACACATGCGAAGTTTGCCAAACTAGGTGCTCGCTATTTGACAAACACCGCATATCTAAAGCCGCCTTAACAATCACAACTAAGTATTTCAGTTTGCAGCTGCATAACTTATAAACTTTCTAGATTTATGAATCACCGCATGATTTTTTGAAGGGTATAAGTGCACATTAAAATCGCTTCGCAATTACCTTTTAGCTGCAACGCAATGTCTAGATAATACAGATGCGAAGAAAATTGCTTTATTCTACTCATGACAGCATTGGACTCTTTTTTCAGGACATCTTCATCAGATTGATGTAGTCTACGTTTCAATAGATTAATTTTCCAATAGATAAAAAAAACTATTATCATTAACTTAAGCCTACGGAATTTGCATCAGAGCGTTTATCCAGAATTAAAGCATAACTCTGTTTTATAAATTAACATTAACTTATATGCTAACAATAATTTCGATAAGCTGGCTAGAAAGTTACATGTTGATGGAGTCCAACGCAGCGTTAAAGGTTAGCTGCTCGGACAAAACAAGAGTTACGATAAATGCCCCGTTCTTGTGCTTTTCGAATGGAATGGATGATCTTTTTTCGCTATCCTCGACCCCAGGCCAAGAGAACATCTGCGTAGAATTTTACTTTAACATCATGAAATCTAAGGATGCCAAGAATGTTAAAAAGAATAAAGAAGAAGAAACAGGTCCAAGTATAGAGCTCTGTGGGACACCATGAGACATGCCATAGTCAATTTACCCTCGGCTCGGGATCTTTTTATGTCGGTCGTGACTGGTGCTGTGACCCCTTTTGAAGCCAAGCTGCCAATCAGAAATGAGTTCCTTCTTGTTCACTACTTTATTCAAAAAAGAACAAATAACTTTTTCTAGTATTTTTCCCTAAGTTAGGGAGCAGCGAGTTTGGCCGGGTGTTAGAGAGACTTTTTTTTTTCTCCGGGTAGTTCCAATCATTTCCGAATACATTTCTATACCTGGCTCAATGTTTGCTCCCAAAATTTTGTCTATATGGACCCATGTTTTGACCATAATAAGGTAAATGATACCCTTCGGAATGGCTGTATTCATTGTTTAAGATGTTTAGTGGATATGAGATAGACGACTTTCAGAGACTTACATCTCGAGTACAGGTCAACGATGTCATCCGGAAGATTTCTGTAAGTGAAATTGCTAACCTTGTCAATTGAGAACTGCACAGTTTCATTGATACATGTGCTCGCCAGATCAATTACGGAAGTGGAGAGGTTTTTTGTCCCTATCAATGATAAGGTGATGTAGTTTCGCAGAGACGTTTTGTTGGAATATTTGAAAAATGAAAGTAATAAAGTATTGAAGCTTAGAGACTAAAAAGTGGAGCCTCTTGTCCTCCTAAGTTCCATCTGATGAAGCATGTGGTCAAATTGAGCCACAAATACTGAAGAACCAACCCAACAGAATTGAGGCAGAATGCTAAGAAGTTTGGAAAGAACTAAAAAGAAGACAATAATGCTTCCCGGTTTCCTGAAACTGGGTTCGGGAGGTGAAACAAAACTTAATTCCAGATGTTTGCTCTGCTTCTGGGTGTCGCCATTGATGATTTACTTAAAATGTAAGGTTGCGGTTATCAAGATCATCAATGAGATCGAAAGGAAAGGAGTTATAATTAGCGAAAATGCATATAAGAAAGTTGCTTAAGAGTTGCGCCAACAGATATTGAACAATCTTCGATGCTTCGATGCAGGAGGAGCCAGCCCTCCAGACTGGCCCCTCCCAGAAAAATTATTCTTTCCTACCGCAGACCCGTGATTTTTCGCTTCTTTGTTTATTGTTGTTGGGTTCAATAAATACAAGAAACTGAATCACGAAACATCTAAAACTTATCCACAATGCGATGAAGAACATATGTATGTCATACAATGTTTCTGATAGATAGTCAATGAATCGGTGCATGAACAGTATAGAAGTATTGACGAGATAAACCGAAATTATTAGGAATAGGTGATCATCCTTCCGATGTGCCTCAGTGTTCAAGGGCCTACTTTTTCGGAGATATGATGAAAATGGTGCCATAGATAACCGCAAAAAATTTTTGGAATGTTGTGAATTGTATTTTGAAAAATATTTTAAAAACAAGGTTGCGAACTATTGTTATGGCAGGCCATAAAAATGAGCTCATTTTGTAATAATTATTGAAATCGTTCACGAGGATATCACGGATCAAACAAAAGAGTAGCAAGAGCCCGCAAACGGGAATAGCTCGTCATTGTTGTGGGGTTTACTAAAGGACTAGCAGCCGAAGAAAGGTTCTTAGGCTTTGTAGATTGTTCAAGAGCTGGAGACGCCTCGTCTTTGGTAGACATAATTTTGAGTCATGTAGACAGCTCTGGCCTTAATGAATTTCTTGTTTTGGGCAATCTTATTATGATGCTACTGTCATGTTGGGGCAAAAAGGAGTTTTCCAAACCAATATTAAGGTAAAACCCCTTTCAGCTACATTTGTAGCTAAAGCTTCCTCACAGAATCTACCTTGTTCTGATGGATACATGTTCCATCATCGAAACGTGTAAATCCTTCGTCAATACCATCGAATCCCTTTATCTACACTTTTGAAATACACACCAATTATTAAACCAGATGAGATCAATGAAATTTATCGATTGCAAAAGTGCTATCGATAACTATCTGGCTATAAAAGAGGCTTTAGAAAATGGAATGAGAGAAGGAAAAGACCAAGACTCAGTTTATGCATCGGGGATCTAACATTCAATCTGTAATCGAAAGTTTGCGGGAAATGTCTGCATCTTTAACTACATTCTTTCTATAACGAACATGTTCTGCAAATATTTTCAAACTAAAAATGCAGCTCTTTGAGATGGAATAGGTCTTGTGATTGAAACAGTTAAAACACTACTAAAACACTAAGTGATCAATAAAAAGTTGATGTAGTTTGGATAAAAATTAAATCATTCACAGAGAAACAATGACTGCATCTCATATTTCCTAGATGATCTTGAAAACGAAAAGCAGGAAATAGCACCAGTTTGAAAGCTTTTGTTATTTCATTTAGTCAGGGACACGCAAATAAGTCTCCTTGCAAACCAAATAACTCGAAAGTTCATCCTTTCATGTTAAAAGTTAAATTAAGTTCATCGATTCCCATTCCATTCCCATTCTTCTAACATCTGGTTTTTCACCATCATACTGAACAGTTGTTAACATAAAATGTGCAGCTGTGATCATGTTAGTGTGCCCTGTAAAATAAGAGGTACAAGAGAAAGTATCCTGGTTTTGAGCAATAAAGAGTAAAGAAAAGGAATCGCTCGAGATATTGTCGGCCAAATATTCTTTCTAATTTCTTTCCAAAGTGTCAGCAACATTACTTAACGGCTCTTTTAAACTAGTCCAATAACACTATTTTGGGAAATTACTATTATAATTATGTTATTGAAACTGTGCTCTTTATCTGTCAGATTTTTAATGCTACAAACCAAAAAGAATGTGTTCAAAAATTTATTCGCAAATCTTATCAAACACAAAAATATAAAAAAAAAATTGCATGTTTATTAGTATAAAATAGTTCATATTCGCTATTTCTTGTAGATTATTTCTCTCCGAATTAATCTCATATGTTGCACTTGCCAGTCAGAGTAGATATAGAAAGTCGCATAGTAGCAAGTTGAAAATAAAACATATTCTTTCTCAGCACAACCATATTCTTAAAATTTCAAGCACCAGTTGCACTTTCATTGTAAGCTCATTTACAATTGAATTTCGATTACAGAATGCCTTTTTATTAACTTGCTCGAATTATCAAATAATATTTCACATAAAACGTCCCTCAGCAACACTTTATTCCATTAAAAGCTTTAAATTCCATTATCTCAATAAATGCATTTGATAAATTGCAAGTTTCCTTGTTATCATCAGATCACTTATGCTTGGCAGCAAAGTTAGTATTTTTCTGCTACTAGCATAAAATTTTGGAATAATTTCAGCAGATTTTCTTCCAGGCAGAGCGACTTATTACAACTGTTGTCAGACTGTATTTCTCGCATTTAAGCTTTACTTGCAATTTTTGGCGACATTTTCACTATGTTCGCTTATCTGTTCCTTCAAAGAATTGTAAAGTTAATAATTGATCATGAGACTTCATTCATCAAAATTATCATGGCATCAAAACAATTTGCCAAGATACCAAGATCCAAATTAAACTTCGTTTGAGGTCCAAAAAAATTCAAGTTAAAGACAACCAAAATTTATAGCTTTGTGAAGTACGCGCAGAAAAGATATCAAATACAAACTACAAAACATTTTGAGACATACATTCTGAAAAATAAGTTACGGGAATGATCAAATAAAACATAAAATATCAATTATTCATCTAATTTGGCGGAACGGGACTGCTGTGAGTGCCTTAAGCGATTTCGTCTTTTGTTAGCATATTTATTTAACTTTGTTTGATGGTTTTATGTCATGGTGCAAAAGCCAATAATTTTCCTTCCATAGATTTGGTCTTCTTTTACAAATATTCTCCATCAAACACTTCATAACACCCAAGTAATATGTTTGCATTTTTCAACCACAATAGTCCGAGCCGATTCTCGAGAAGTTTTGACTATCGCTGAGAATGAAACGACGATTATCGAGCACTAATCTCTTGAATTTATCGATTTTTCCCTCATTGGAGGTAGAAGGCCGTCCAAGACGAGGCAAATTGTTAACGGCTTCACGATCCTTTTTGAGCACTTTGTACCATGCAAATCGTTTTGTTTTGGTTATAACACACTCGCCAAAGGCTTTCCCCGGCATTTTCAATGCTTCAGAACCAGGAATTTCGTTCGCAACAAAAAACTCAAAAATAATATTTATAATTTTCGTCAGTAAATATCACCAGACACTTAACAACCAACTGCTGTTTTTGATTCTTGTAAAGAAACTGAATAACAGATCACGATCAACCTGAGCGTCATAGTTTCAGTGCTACCAAGTTACGGAACATAAAAAAAGAGAAGTAAAAAACAATTAACGCGGGTGATTTAAGAGACTCATTCCCGAAACTTCTTTGTCAGACTGTGAATGGTTTTCATGAGGTAGGAAAGCTTTAAAAAAAGTCCTGAAAATACCAGCATTTTCTCACTCACCATTATTTTCCTCTCTTCTAAATTCAAAATTTGGAGAAGAAAAACATATAACTATACGTGTCCCAATGGACAAAGCTGTATATATTCATTTGTAAATTATTTACACAAAAACACAAGCACAACGGTTTTCAAAACTCACCACAATTTGACTGACAATCTTCAAAATCAAAAACCTAGTAATAAATTTCCAATTGGCTTTGAATATATATGTGCATTAATCAATTCGAAAACAACAATTATACATACAATTATAGCGGAAGAAATGGATCAAGCGGACGAAGAACTACGCGAAACGATAACGCATATATGGCCATTGCAAGCAAAGAAAATGTTAGATTTGCTAGTACCGCGCAGCAATCAACTCAACCAGGGTAAATTGACAGTTGGGAAAATTTATGCTGGTATTCTGATATTGGAATCCTGGCGTAATACCCGTTTCGGACAAATCGAATCTGGACTACCGGTATGTATTTTGAATTTCAGCCAAAAAATTTACTTAAATACATATGTACTTAACATATCAGTAAAAAAAACTTTTCATTTCATATCGAAGATATGTTTTAAAGAAAGTATAAAAAGATGGATAAGAACTTTATAACAAATATTTTTACATGTAAATGATCTACTAACCAACTATATTTCAAAATAGAAAATTTAAAGTACCAAAAAAAATGGAATGATTTAATATCAAACTTTTTGAAGAAAAATTACACTTCGTTTGGAGGATTTTCTAAAATTAAAATTAAATGTGTAGCTACCCCCCAAAAACTCATTTGTGTTACAATAGTTTTTTCGATCAAAGTAAATTAATTGTATAGATGTTACTTGAAACCCCTTTTCCCCTTAAATCAGTTGACTTGAATATGGGCAATGATTTGTGTTGATGTTAAAACCATGACAAAATATTCTTTTGTACCTCACAACCCCTTGTTCTGTTCAAACCCGTAGCTAACAAACATTTGTTTTATTTCGTTGCGAAAATCCTTTGAAAATTTTGAATTCCTCCCCTTAAACTCTAAACTAGATACAGACCGCACAATTCGAATTGGTAAATTGTTTAATTTTATTGGTAAATTAGGTAATGCTCTAGCCATTTAATGGCCAGAATCAAGTAATATTTGAAAAATATTAGGAAAATAGGTTAAACTAGTTAAAGGTAGCATATTTCTTGTAAAGATGAATCAGAAAAGCACAATTGTTAGTTAATAATAACAGAATACATATCTTATATATTCCAAAGTCTAGAGCTCATCATTTGATGTAACAACTGGAGTTGATAATGTTTATTTAAATAATTATGTATTTTTTTCTTCACTCTATGCCCGCGACTTAAAACCTGACCTAACATGCATCTATCGTGTTTGTCAACATTAATATAACCATATTAATTTTTGACACGTCATCGTATTACTTGCCACGCACGCACACCACTTCGCCTCGAAATGCAGAATAAAAATGATGACGATATGAAAATGAGTCCATCTGCTACACAACCGGTACATTATTGTTTTTCATTTTCTAGTATATTTTCATATTTTCATTCGATCAATATTCCGTATGAAGCATATTGTTGTTTTTACCTATATTTTCTCTGTTTTTTCCTTTTTAATGACTAACCGTTCCATTCTTATATAATATCTCATACTTACCACCAGACATTGTATTTAATGTTTGTTCGTTTGTTTGATTGATATTGTTTGTTTGATCGTTTGTTTGACTGGTTTGTTTCAAATCAAGAGATGCTTCATTTACATTTTATTGCTAACTTCTTCCTTAACGAGAAACCAAATGCTAACAGTTTTGGAATCCTGCCCATTTACTCAATAGTTTTTTTCGGGTTTTCAAATACTACATATCTTTAATTTAACGAGTATTCCGATATTTGATTAAGCCTTTCTTGGACCCATTTTTCATTTCATATTTTTTTGTCACGTCAGCCAACATACATGCATTTCTAGAATGATCCCATGAAATTCCCTCTTGCATATTTTTTCCTGAGAACTTGCTGCAAATTTTTCGAGATTTTTATGGGATGAAACCTATACGAAAATACCCCGCAAACCGAAAAGCTTTGGTGTGGTTTCTTTTTCTTTGTTTTTTTGGAAAAATATCAGAAAGCGCTTGAACTACCTACTCCCGCTACGAATGAATTGAATTGACTTTTATAAAGAGCGTAATGAAAATGAAATAAAATCTTTGGAATATGTTAGTGTAACTATCTGGCACTTTGAAATTTATTAGAAACGAATAGAACAGACAAACATTGCGATTGAGAAGAATGAAATTAGAGGAATTCCAGTAAAAGTGTGTTATTAAGATTCCAATGATTTTACAAAAAATAGAGCGTGTTGCGTGATCTTAATACTCATATAAGTATTAATATAGCACTTGAATTTTTTTCTAGTGATCAGATAATTTTCATATAGTTGCTAGTATAAAATATCTTCATACATACATATAATCAAAGTCTTAGTGCAACTTATCAATATCACTAGTGCATGCTACCTTTATCATTAGTCCAAAGATTACAAAAATAATTGGTCCTAAAGATAATTTATTGAATATTTTATAGTGATTCGAGTAGCTTTGATTTTGCTTTTAAAATTCAGTATCGATGATACCCTAATTTTATACTTGCTACATATTCCTCTATGTAGCTACGTATTAAATTTGCTAAAATTTGAAAATCAAACGTCAGGCAGATAAGATCGTGGCGTGGTAGATTGGTGATGCTATGTAAATAAGCGGATTGATTTTTATGCTGGGACTAAACTCTTGTCGAGACATAATAGGCATAGCTGAACACGAGAGTGTAGATGGTTTCCTCGTCGACGCTCGTCATGTCTTGCCAAAAGTGTAGATGGTTTGCTCTGTTTGTGGTTTATTTGATGATCTGCCTGTTTTGTGGGTATGCCCTTTTTGCTCGCTTTACTCCGGGGTCACACGAATTTTTGTTAATTTTGGATATCGAGTCAAAGGGATTCGAAAAAAGGTTAAGTGCTGGCTCCAATAATATATACAAACCGATTTGGTTCCCATACAAAATCATGGGAAAGATTAATGAGTACGGATGGGAGTGCGGATGAATACTGATGGCAAACTTGGAATATTTGTAAACAAATAATTAAAAGAAATAATGCTACTTACCTACACCATATGCATATCTACGCACTTAAACTTCATATCTTTGAAATATTCTCAACGCGGACGGGACGAGTTTTATGACAAACTGAGATAAAACAAAGAGGTATATGGCTTAATAAACATTTTTTGAGTGAATGCTTCCAATGTTCACCGAATGTTTAGACGTGTGTTCCACAGAAACGTTTGCCAAGAGTGTAGGCTTGGCTTTAGAATGTAATATTAAATACTTTAATTCAACGACGAACAAAACTGTATGCATGGGAAATGAATGAGTTTCATATCATAATCCTTTTCAAAAATGTTATCCCCTACTTGCCTTCTTCAAAATTGATACTGAACAGAAAGATAGATAGTCTTTGCTGGAGAGTCGCTTTTTGGGGCGTGCTTCTGCTACCGTTTTGGCCATAAGAGCGACTAGGATGTGTGGGCTCCAGTCTCTAAAGTTTTCTTCGGTCACCTTGCTCAAATGTTTGTTTAGCGTGTCGTTGAATCGTTCGACCATTTTGTCAGTCTGGTGATGAACAGGCGTTGTCCTGCAATTTACAAATTTTACAAAAAATTGTCGTTCAGCAGTTTACACACTTTATCAAAAATTTTCGACTACAAATTTCGAACCTGGTCTGAATGAAGCTCAACCGGTACGCCATAATTACGATCCGTTTTGTTCCTACAGCTGCCTCCAAGTTTGAAATGGGGAGTAATTCTGGCCATTCACTAAAGTAACCTGCCCCTACTAGAGCATAAAGAGGAGTATTTCTTGTTGCTACTGAAAGCTGTCAAAAACTCAGTTTTCTTTGCAGTATGTAATCCTCCTTCGTCACGATTCCAGAACTTAGATGCACCGTTTGTCTATAATTTCCTGTTCGTGTCAACGAGCTCATATTTGCACTAAGTCGACGTTGCCAGTGTAGGACTGACGAGAGAAATATTGTCGGAAATATTTCATAAAGGTTTCTGGAAATGTTTCGGGAATGGTTCTGGAAATATTTCCGAGCACCCTTAGACATATTTTAAAAAGTTTAGCTTTGATGCCGATAACACACACTCGTTTGCATACTGATTTGAAGTCCATCACGAGTGGTTTGGACGCTGAACGCTATCACAAATTCACGGCTTCCTGAAATCTTCCCACTTTTGAATATTGTGTGCGATCTCATGTTTTGATCCTAGCTGCCAGCCCATTTCATTTCCTAAATTACTGGCACGTTCAGTTTGTGCTTGCTGGCCTGTTGTAATGCTGCTTTGACAGCGCCAGGCTTATTAAGCGATCCGATAATCCAGGATCCAAATGCGTAGGATATATTTCGTTTCCAGGGTCGTTCTCGTTAGTTAAACCTTATCTGAGCTCTTCCCTGAAGTTCTAGAACGGTTTACAGTTTTGCAGCAGACAGAGGGTTGTTGATCCATTTTGGTTTGCAGAGAATTTTTGATCCATCGCTCAAAACTGCAAAACCTGGAGGACCGGACTCTCTTCCGCTCTGTTTTTTCAATTACGCTACCACGGACAGGCGAGTAGAGAAAGTGAAGAGAAGATGTGAGAGGAGCCATTCCTAAACAACAGATTCAACATTTACTGGCACAACGCCCTATGCACGGTCAGGTGCTAGCTAATAATCTTCCAAAAGTTTGGCCTCTGGCAAATATGCCAGTTGCGCCAAATATTGTTGAACAGTGTACCTGCGGTACTGAGCTTAATATTTTGAAACATTTTACTTTACGTTTGACTTCTTAAAATGAATCACTATAAAATATTACAAAAATGAATTAATGAATATCAATACGTAATAAGTTTCTTAAATATATTTCCGAATTTCCAATCAAAATCACCCTAGTCTCAGATAGTTAGATTTCCACTAGTTTTTCTGTAATAGAACTTTTAAAAATGCCTGCGGCCAATTTTCAAATATTTACTAGGCATTTAGATACCCTATAATCATAGTTTTAAGTTATAATTTCTTAGAATTTAAGTTACAAAAAAAAAATGTTAGATGAAAAATCACAGCTAAGATTTATCCCCATCGAAAATAATAGTTTTGTCTTTTTATAGAAAAATCAATTAAACGAATATAAATAACAAAATTGAGAAACCTAGATTATGTTTCAGTATTGAATAGAATTGCATTCGTATTTTTGGTACGAAACACAACAAATTTATTGTCCTATATTTAAACTTTTAGATATTCTAAAAAAAAACAAATAGATTTGTAAAATTTTTTTCATTTCACCATAGAGATCAATTAATTTGAAATTTCAGTAGATTATGCATTCATAACACGCACCAGACATCAAACATGTTTCAGTTCACTTAGTAGAAAAGTTTAGTGATTTCACAAAACCATTAATTTACTATAATTTAGAATAAATAAAAATCAAATTTTTAAATTCATCGAATCACACACATCAAACAATAGTTTTAGAATAAAATTTTAGAATTATTCACATATGATTAATATTTTTTCAAAATTTTGCACGTTAAAATTCCTAAATATTCTGCATATGCTACGAGAATAAGTTAATTTATTTCGAGTCTGCCTCATATTTAATCTAGAAATGCCCAGTGTGATCGTTGTGCAGTCTTTAGATGCATGTCATTTATATTTTACATATAGAGGTGATGTTATCCCGAATCCGTTTGTCTTGATTACAGAAGAAGAGCTTACGATTGAAAAAATCGCCAAATATCTAGATTTAAAAATATTGCAGTTATTTTTGTCAGTTTGTCTCAATTGATTTTTATACGATCAAATAAATTAGTACTTTAAAGAAACTGGAAATTTGAGTAAACACTGGTTGACTTCAGCCGTTTTACTACATTCAAAACGTTGAAAATTGCGGGGAAAAAAGTAATTATTTGAAAAATTCGACTTCGTTTGAAACAAAATAGACTTCAATAGATACAAACCATCAATAACCAGAGGAAAACTGTACAAAAATAACGGCATATCCTCCTTTTTGACATGCACTTCGTATTAAGTAGTTTTATATTATATATCTGCATGCCTTTCGAAAATTCTCATTAAATTTAAATGAAATTCAATAAAATCATAAGATAAATCAAAACAAAATCTACCAATGGCAAATTTCAATCCCGATACATTGAAATTTGTCATTTCAGTAAATCACTCAAACTACTTCAATATTCATGATTAAAAGCTAACATTTAAAAATATCAATATATTTTTCCAATATAATGCATTTTAACATTTCTTTGCTTGATTTTTTCTTTTCGATCTTTCTCTTGCGCTTTCTATGCATCATTATCGATATTAAACAAAAACTTAAATCTCTAACATCTCATAAATAA
Source organism: Nemotelus pantherinus (assembly GCA_963978885.1). Taxonomy (NCBI): domain Eukaryota; kingdom Metazoa; phylum Arthropoda; class Insecta; order Diptera; family Stratiomyidae; genus Nemotelus; species Nemotelus pantherinus. The sequence goes on along the minus strand of OZ022263.1, from coordinate 223,300,525 downwards.
ATAAAAACAACAACTATCATCGACGACACATGCACAATATTGTGTGTCCACATAATTTGGATGAATCTAAATCACGTCATCGTGCGAAATCCGAAAAAAAACTTAATTTTAATAAACTATATTGCAAATGGCCAAACGAGCAAAAATATAACTAAAAAAACAACTTAAAATACCTGAAACAATTGATGATGCAAAATTAAAACAAAAAATGGTGATAATCTGTTATGATACATACACGCGACGATAATAGAAACAATCGTTTTTCAACTGTCTGCTCGACATGGCAGCCATGGAGAAAGGTGGTGGCGGTTCGAGGACCGGTTCGTTAAGTATCGATCCGAATCAGGACGCAGTCAATGCACAAACCCACTTACTACACAATCAACAAAATGGCGCCGCTGATAATGAGCACTCGAGCTTGGCAGCACTGGCACGACGATCAACAATACGCAAACGTTCTGTTAGGTAATATATGTTTATTGCACTAATTTTGCTATATACCTTGTTTGCTTTTCAAATTGGCTAAATGTTTTTTTTTTCAATTTTGTTTGGACCTGTCTTTGTTTTTATTTTAATTTCTTTCAATCGTTTATGTTCGGCTAGCTTACAGATGACAATCAACTTCATAGTTTCAGCTGACCTTCGAATCAGTCCTCGATTTGATTAAGAGTTGATAATTGAATGAATTACCTTAATTCGCATTTCCTCGTCTGGGTGACACCTAACATACATAATTACATACCCTTAGGTTTTTAATATTATTGGCAACAAAAGTAATAAATAAACGAAATGGCGGATTTAAGGAACAATACTTATTCGTTTTTTTCTACGGCTGAATGAAATGTCAACGAGGAAGTTTAAAAAATGTCAAGCTGTTAATAGTCAGATTGGATGAAAATCAAAATGTAAACTATCGATTACAATAGCCAGTCGATACACATACATACATATGTACATCCACAATTTGGCTTAATGGACCGATAAACACTCCAAATTGACTTGATATTAATACAGTTTGAGCGCGTCGTGTGGCACTATTAACTGTGATCACTAAATGTGATTCAAATCGAATTGAATACACAAACAGTCTTGTTTTCCGCCAGCGAGCTCAAAAGTTACAAATGTTTTTGGTCCGGAAACGATTCGTATTTTTCGAACGATTTTATAAAAATCCACTTTGCCAAACACATCCGAGCTGTTACTCTGTGAATAACGAGCTTTAAAGGTAAAACGCACGTTTCGACTTTTTCCCAAGAGCAGCTGTTTTGCGCAACGTAATCGGTCTGGTTTAGGGGATCCAAATTTTAATTTCCCAGATGGTGAACATTTAAAGATTTCGAAGGCCTATGACAGAGTCTGGCACCCTGCCCTATTAGCCAAGCATTTGGTCTTCACCCCGTCCTCGTCAAGTGGATTGAAAGTTTCCTCGTAGATCGTTCCTTTCAAGTTGTACTGGATGGACACAAATCTTGTGTCCACACCACCAATGCCGGGTTTCCGCAAGGACTGTTCTTTCACCAACACTCTCTATTTTATTTATAAATTACCTCCTTTCCTACACTTTCAATCCGATTCATAGTTTTACCGATGACAGCACCCTTGACTTCGCATACTCTTTTGACAGAGTAGCCGACTCTCGTGGTAATGCTACTTCTGTTGTATCCATCGCTAAACAGGGACCTATTAAACATTATCACGTGGGGCTCAGCGAACCGTGATGTGTTTAATGCGTCCAAACCCCAATGCCGTCGTCTTTCGCTCAAGCCTTTCCTTGCTCCCACAACCACACTATTTCCGTTGATGGTGTGAGTATTTCCGAATCACCTTCACTGAACCTATTAGGATTTAACATCTCCAGCAAACTAAGCTGGACCAGTCATATTTTTCAAATTGCGAAAAACGCCATGAAATGCTTAGGATTCCTTCAGAGAGGCAAGAAATACTTTACACCATCAGACATAGCGCTCTCGTAAGACCAAGACTTGAGTATAACTCCCATATATGGGCTGGCGCAGGCCGCACTGCTTTAGCGGGACAAGACAAAGTCCAACGCAAAGCTTTCAAGCTTATTGGCGATGAAACTATTACCACACGTTTTGAATCCCTTGAGCACCGACGTAATGTAGGCTGCCTTTCTCTTCTTTATCGCTATTATTATGGTCTTTGCTCTAATAAAATATCAAGTCTGCTCCCTTGTAGGGCACCTCCTACGCGCAATACCTGAGCCTTCCAACGCGCTCATTTTCATACCCTTTCGATCAGTGCTAGTCGTACCGTCAAATATTCACGATTCTTTCTTATGCCTAGTACTATACTCTTCGCGAAACGAATTCAACGGTCAAATCCCACACAAAAAGAGCTTTACTGACGAATTGAAAAGCTCTTTTTGTATGGGATTCGACCGTTGAATTCGTTTCGCGAAGAGTATAGTACTAGGCATTATCTAGGACAATACGATTATGGAACAGTCTACCATCTACTATTTTCCCCACAAACTATGAGCAACAATTGTTCAAGCGAAACGTGCATCGCTATCTCCTGCAAACTCAACCCTTCTTTTCTCTCCTTCCTTAAATTTCCTTCCGCCAAGCCTGTGCTATAGCATAAAAGGGCATCAACTGAACATTGGCAACATCATAGAAAAAAAAAAAGTTGAGATAGTTATAGACTATAATATAGAGGCAAAAAAATAGAAGATAAACTGGGAAATTTTGTATTACGATTTCATTGTTTTGTCTTGATTTTTGTAAATATTTGTTGTAATAAGCTAACAAATATCCTTACACGAAAAATCAATTTCTATTACTTCAAACGTAGTAACAGTTGGTTGGGAATGTAAAAAAACAAATACATAGCTTCTTTAATGTAAGGGTAAGCATGGCTTGATGATCCTCAGCCAGCAATTTTACCGCCAGAGTAAGAGTGAAGCACTAAAAAAAAACACACAAATACACAGAAAACCACAAGAAGAAAACATACTGAATAAAAACACCCCAATACAACCTAATTTCACTTTTCAGTCAGTTTAGTAAAAATACAATTTTGTCGTCGTCATCGGTTTTGGGTTCGTGCAGTAATTCCTGCAATTATGTCGGTTACCTGAGCACTTAATAAAATTTGAGCAGCAATACGCAGTCCTTTTCGACAGAGTCAGCCCAGCGTTTCTTGGGTTTACCCACTAATCAGCCCATTGCAACTTCCAATAACTGTTGATTGTTTAGGCCCCAGACTCGTCAAATATTTCGTACAATGTACGGAGCTGTCTACGGGGTTTTTATTTGTATTTTGTATTTATTTAAGTCACATGTTCTTTACAATAAACTTACAGTTTTTCGATGCAAAGAATCGCAATTTACAATACTAAAGCTAATAATATAGCTATCAAATCGTATATAATGAAGGCCTATAAGTACTGAGAATGACAAGGAAAACGTCTGATTTCAATGTAGTCTGATTTCAATGTAGTCTCATATCAACTCAATAAACTTTGTCCAGCAATATTCCAATTTTTTAATACCGTCGATAAAATACAATATCTTCAGTCCTGCAAAATAAGCGCTCGTCTCAGCAGTCATCTCCGCATTTGAAAAGATTTTTTTCCAGTAAGTAATTTTTCTAAATTCGGGAACAAGAAAAGGTCACCGGGGTCTAAATCTGGTGAATATGGTTCGTGCGGCAATAATTCATAGCGTAATTCATGAATTTTTAACATTGCAATTGAAAAAGAATAGATATTGGTCGTTCATTCGCCCTGGCAACTCGGGAACCTTGGGTAGAACTGGCCACTAGAAAATATGATATCTTGTTCAGTTCAATTTATCGTTAACTGCAAATCACCCTGTACATACCTTACTATTACATTGTCAGGCACCCATAATTTGCTTCGGCATCAATACGACTTCTACAATGGAATCTAGATAATATGGACTCGATCGCAGTAAGCTAGCCTTTATCTCAAATATTATTTTTTTGAATTTTTATTTTTTCATTTTTATTCTCTTTTAATTTCAGCCGCATTATTACTCCACCGCCCAAAATGTAAATTCAATCTTAACATTTTATAAACTCACTTTGTCACTCAACACTCAAATTGTTTTTTCATTTTAAATTTCAGGAGCAAAAAGGTGATATTTCCATTGTCGGTAATATGTTTACTGTGCCGTTTCAAGAATATCGTACTGTACTGTTTTAAATTAATTGTTTGTTTGTTAGTCGTTTCACACATACTCTGTGCAGTCTTCTTATTTATTCCCAAAACTTGTATCCCGTACAATTTATCATCGACGATAACCTTCAATTATTCAAAACAATGTGTATATTATCGTTTCATAAATAAATGTGCCATAAACTTTTTTGTTTAGTCGAAGCTTTTATCAATTTTGTTTGTACACATGAACTAATTTAAGATTTTCAGTTGATTTTAAATATGCTTTCAAACAACACTCGAATTTTATTTGAAAACTTTCTTTGTTGACAACTGTAAAAGTTATTTTCACAAAGCTAATGAAAGTAGGTTAGGATAGGTTTCTTTTCTCAATTGAAATCTATCTATTAGCAAATGTTATTGATTTAATTGTTGTAAGGTGAAACTTGTTCAATGTATTAAATTTAAGCAGCAAAAATTCAAAATAATAATTGAGTTAGTCAAATAGTTTGAAATCATGTAGAAATCTAGTCCGTCAAGTAGAAATTAATCCTACCAAATCTGAAAATGTCTTAGAAGATTAATTGTTGTTCCCCATTTAAAATGAGCTGAAGAGTAGATTTGAAAATTTTTGTAATGTTGTTTCCTCTTTAAGTTGTCGCTGAAATTAAACTCTTGTGTAAAAATAAAGTATTTTACATTCAACTTACTAATTACTCATTTACTTATTAAAATTAATTGTGAATTTGAATCTTAAAAAGGAAACTACAGTTTAGTATACGTAGGCTGTTAAACTTTTTTCGTAAACCATTTGTATTTTCAAAGCCCGAAAAATAACTAAAAATTAGACTAGTTACACTTAAAAACGTCGTAAACAATACTTTAATAAGCCCTACTAAAACCAGATTTTAGACGTGACTAAAATCTGTGACACGTTAAGTACTGTTTCGTAAGCGTCGGTAAGTATACACTCGTAAAAAGAGAGAGAAAAAAACACAAAAAAAAATAATAATCAAGAGAAGCTAAACACAAAACCAATTAAACATATATTCAGCATGTTCTTCATATCTTTCATTCTAACATGGTCGTACATATATCAATATCAATTAGACGTTCTATTTTCTAATATTTTTCTATAGATAGATAGCTCTAGATAGCTCGCAAAGTTTTTCGATATTATATCATATGTACTTTTGAACTTGTTCTGCCATAAGATATGTTACAGCTATTTATGCAATGCATTGTCAGCATATATTTGGCAAGTTTTCATATCATATGCATTAAACTTTCAACAATTTTAAGAATTTTCGGCCTCTTGGAATTTTTATGGAATTCAGCTAGAAATTTCAGATTAGGTAGATTTTACTTTTACAAAGCACTTTTTTTTCTTAACATCAATCTATATACATATATATTTGCGCTATTGAACATAGCATGTAAGCGCATGCGATATCTAACATTTACAAATTTAATCTAAATTATATATACTTGAGTTTTTCGTATAGATTTTGACAAGCTTTCACTTTACTTTGCCAACATTTTTTTTTTGCTGCATTTTATATATTCACATTTTCAAAGAAATAAATTGTTTTTTTTTATTGATTGACACACCAGCTTGTTAATTTTTTGATTTATTTATTTTGAAGTCACAATTTGTACATTACACTCATTAATTTTTCAGCCAAATTGCAAACGTATTATATGTACAGGCTGCATTGTCAATATCGCAACACGTATATACATGTGCAATATATACATAAATATAGGACAAAAGAAAGGGACAAATTTCGTTAAAATTGAAAACAAAAACTAAAAAATGTTAAAAAGTCAATATTGAGTCTTTCCTAGCAGATAATCAAAATTGATAAAAAAAATCGTGTTTAGAAATAAGATGTATGCAACTATTACCAATTTGAATTGATCGATTGGCATTTTTAATATTTCTGGTGGTAAAATATTTATCTGTATCTGTGATTTTCTACAGCAATGAAATTTCGAAAATGTACGAGATCGAAGACTAACAGTATTCATTTTTATTTTTGTACTCGATTGTGTGTGTAGATGTTAGATCTGCAGGATGTACCGTCTAGACATCCTTCAACCGAATCACTGACAGGAGATGGACATTTACATCCAGGCCATGCGTATACTAACGGCCATCGAAGATCACCTAGTTTAAGGTATGTATTATGCAACTATGTAGCTATGTCTGATTTTAGCTCTAAAAATATTTCATTTTTGAAAAATGAGAAAATCTTAAATGAATCGGTTGACTCACACTAACACAATATCCTAAAATTATGGTTCTTAACTAGTGTACGTTAAACATCGATAGTACTATCGATACTATCGATAGTTCATAACTATCGAAAACCTCGATGTTTTTTTTTTATTATAATCGATAGTTTTTGAAAACTGAAAAAATGCTTAAGGTAACATTTCGATGTCATCTCATCCACTGTATTTTACGTTACTCATTCAATAATATTTCCTTCTCTTGTAATTATAAAACACAAACCAAAGATGGCAGACCACTCTTATATTTTCTTAGTTTTGTTACTTGTTATTTGTTGTAAAATGAAATAACATGAAGAAGGAAAAAGTGTAAAATTTAACTGCACATGAAAGTCATAAGCGTAGAAAATTGAGACTGAGTGAGAAAAAATTTCAAATGGTATTTTTGCTAAGTGTAATATATGCAGCAATTAAAACATGTAAAACACGAAATATGTATCCGATCATTTAAAACGGAAATATAAATCATAGTGGAAATTATTTTCTGTTGAACTAATAGCAGGAAGCTATGGTCCTAGTAACATCTTTGAGAGCATTTCAACGAAATCTAGAAAAACCATCAAAAATAATTTTGAAAGAGCGAAATTTTACGCAGATGTTTCTGCCCGAAAAAATATTTAGATGAACTATAATACGTTCGTATAGTTATTTTGGACATAGCGCCTTTGCGGAAAGGAGAACATGAAGGTTTCCGTGATTTCGTGGCTGCTTTGGACGAAAAATATGCAGTTCCTGACACCACTACATTGAAAACATCGTTTCTACCAAAATACTTCGAAGACGTTAAAACGCGAGTTCAAAATTTTATAAATGCAGTTCAACATATTTCTTTAACTACTGACATGTGGACAAATCCAAACAAATAAAGAATACTGGCAATCACATCTCATTTTTTTCAAAGGGGTAAATTAAATGCAATATTATTAACGGAATTTAACATAAAAGGAAGACACATATCTGAGACAATGGCATATTTATTTTATATCTGTTTGTTAAATACCATTGTTGCTGTAACTGAAAAGATAAATTTTCATATTCGAAAATATTCACAGTAATTAGACCATAAATTTCATTGAGTGGGTTGTTTTTGGTAGATAGGGAGTATTTATCTTGTTATTTCTTGTTTAGGCGAGAAATACTACACCACTACTACTACAACATTTGATCAGAAATAAATGCGATCGTCACTGATAATGCTGCTCGCTTGTTAATGACTTCTAAACTTCTTCAATTTAATCATACTCCATGCTTCGCGCACACTTTAAATTTGACTGTGTTTGATATTTATGGTACCTGATTTTCATTTTATCATAAAAAAGTGCAAAAATATTGATACGGATTTTCAATCGAGCTCAGCTGTTTCAGATATACTGGCAATTGCACGACAGCTCAACAAACCTGAATTGACGTTAATTCCGCAGTTTTCTTCACGTTGGAATAACGCTTACGACAAGATCAAATCGATCTATGGTATCAGACAAGAATTGATTTTGGCATTAGCTGAATGTGAGAAAGCACCTGAAACGTTATTTGCTGAAGATTGAAATGTGGTGCTGAATATTATTCTGCTATTAGAACCATTTGATGTGGCTACGACAACAATATCTGGCACAAATTGCATTACTCTTTCTTATATAACTCCGCTATTATAAGGGGGGTGACTACAATTATCGAAAATAGGAATTAACATAAAAAGAACTGCTGGAAAGAATATTTATAATGCTTTATGCAAGTCAGTGCGGGAACGATTAATACCGTTTGAGAAAAGGGCCCTTATGATGTTAGCCACCATTCTGGATCAAAGGTTCAAAAAATAAGTGAAAACGATGGAAACAAAGCTGCGCAATTTCTTCAAATAGAATACACATCTTTTCGGATGACACAACAGTCGGAGTCAACTCAGAGTTCCTAAAGATTTTACGGCAATAGCATCTACAAGCAACTCAACCGCTGAAACTGGGGAAATTTACTAACGAAGGAAAAGCTGAAAGCAAAAAAATCCAAGGGCTTATTATCTCTACCTGAAGATCCATCCAAAGGCAAAGCTTATAGCTGGCTAAATAGTGATGCAATAATAGATATATACCAAGATCTGGAGAAACTTCCCATTGGAAACGACAAATGTCACATCGGCTACTGGTCTGATTTAAATATTGTGGCAATGAAAATGTTTGCTCTATAGCATCCATATATACCTTCGTCTTCTGTTCCGAGTGAACGATTTTTTTCGAAAACTGGTGTAATTCACAGTAATCGCAAAAACCGCTTAAAATCAAAGCGTCTCAACGAATTTCTTTTCCTAAATCAAAATGCTCAGCATTTTGGAAATGAATCAAATTCAATATTTTTGTGTTTCTTTATAATTGTAATTGAATTCTCAGTATTTAAAAAAAATATGAATATTGGGTGTTTCTACTCATTTGGCAAAAACATATATACACCATCGATGGTCTATCGATAGCCTATCGAAAGTTTAAAAAAAAACATTGATACTATCGAAACATCACACTATCGATGTTTAACGTACACTATTCTTAACTATATAAATTCATTATGACTAGAGATTACGGTGTTAGTGCCTACGATAGCTGAGTAGGGTACATTACTAATTCAAACTCCGCTGAATGCCATGATTCATAGCAGTTGCTGGAATAAAAATAATACAAACAAACTAACTAATAGGTCAAGTTTTCCCCAACGTTTATTTATCTTTAATCCTTCCGCGTTAGCAAGTATTGTAATAATAGGCGTGTTTTTTTTTAGATTCCGCTGTTTTGCCGTATGTCCCTCCCGATCCTCATCACCCTCCTTTACTGTTAGCACTTTCTTTAAATTTTCCTCCTAGCTCTAAAGTCTCTTGCTATTCCCGGTTCAATGTTTTTAAAGCCAACTTCGCCGGAATGGCGAACGAAATCAACCGTGTTAATTGGAATACATTTCTTCGCTGTTCAGACGTTGACGAGGCTCTTCATAGACTTTACGTCTTCCTCACAAACCTCATTTCTCGCTTTACTCCCACATGTCGTTCCAAAAGGCCTAATAATGCTCCATGGTTTACTACTGAAGTTGCTGCCGCCCTTAGGGCAAAGGATGCTGCACGCAACAAATACAGACGTTCTGCCCTGCTTGTTGATCTTCTTGAGTACAAAAAACTACGCTCTTATGCCAAAAAGGTCGCTAAAGAAGCCATGTGTGCTAGAGATGGGCAAAATGCCTCATGACACACCACTGATCGCTCTTTTTTTTAGAGTATTTTACAGTATTGCGCCGTACTCTCAGTACACTGTTCGCTTCGCATTTCGTTAAGTTTATTCAAACGAAAGCTTTCGCTCACAGACTATGCTGTGCTTTTTTCAGGCGCTGCACTGTAAGAAAGAGCTATGCCCATAGATATGAAAGAATATGGATACGAAATGGCTATCCGTGTACCCATACGTGAATGTGCCTTTTTTAATACACGCGCAACATTGCTCTCTCACAAAAATTCCGCTCAGTGCGCCCCTTTCTACCGCGCTCAACACCGAAAAGCCCTAATTCTCCCCCTTTTTTACGAGAAATGCTACCAGAGTACGAACGCAAGTGCCACATGTTAAAAAGAAAAGCCAATTTCCACGCGGTGAACAAAGTCTTGTCAAAATTCACACGTGTTTTTTCTGATTATAGGGTAAGATCGGATACAAGGCGATTGTTTTATATATTTTGTATGCACACACAAAAAGCATTTAATGCATGTTAATATTGCGTTTATATGTTGTATCAAGTATTTATGTACATATAAACCTCACAGTAGATTGATTATTCCAATTTTAACAAAATTTTTATGTAATTGTTTGCAGTTATCTGAGAACAACAATTGCATAAGCGAGTTTAAGCATTAGGAAATTATTAATTTGTGATAGAAATGCTCTTGCATTAAGCATTCATGTACATGCACATACATTAAATGAAAGCAAGGTGCAAGAAGTTCATACAAATGTTTAATGTTTTCCCATGCTGCCATGCTCCCCTATCGCCGGTTTGGCTTGTCTCACACATGCGTATCTCATTCTCACACCAATAGACAGTAGGTCGAAAATTGGATCATTTCTCAGCTGCGATTTCTAATCCATTCTCTCTTATATCTGTGGCTATGCCTCATGAGCCATGAGGCATTTTGCCCATCTCTAATGTGTGCCTACGTTGCCAGAGTTGAGGCTTAGCAGATAGGTAATATAGAGTGAATAGGAGACAGGCTATCATACAAAAACTCGTTATCTGCCAGAGAGTGTAAGTGAATGGATACTTATTTATAGCACTGTCTCAAAAACCGAACTAACGGATTATGTCACACTCAATGTTTTAAACAGAATGATAGTGAGAAACACAAGCATTTGGGGCTGTAGAACAGATTATTCTTAGCTTTATCTAAGTCTTAAGTTTTGTTTTTCAGCATTTTTCGAAAAAGAATCAGGAACACTTGATTTTTTATGAACATTTTATAAACAAACAAACTATTGCTATCAGATTCAGCATCATCTTTTACATTTGTTTCAGACGTAACGGATCACCATTAGCACGATCGCCCAGTCCTAGAAGGCGCGGTCATCATTATATGCAGCATCATGATATCGGTTTTTCTGATACTGTATCGAATGTAGTTGAAATGGTAAAGGAAAATCGACATCATCCTGCTAGACATTTCGGTGTACATGGTGCACGATTCGCCCGAGGTATTTATAAGCATATGAAAAAATATGTATATAAGATTTGAATCACGAATTTATTCAAAAAGAAACTCGAGTTAAAAATGGTTAGAATTTTGAAATTGAAATGAAATCACAAATTTACTGACAAAATTGATTTATATATAGAAACGCTAATTTGAATGATTTATTGCCGTTAAAATACAAATATTGCATTTTTCTACTTGATATTATTAGATTCATAGATGTAAATTGTTAGATTTAGTTGGATGCATCTGATCATGTGCATGCAGTTAAAACGTATGTTAGTGTAAGCCTTCATTGTCTATTGAGTGTTGCAAACAATTCACTTTCATATATATATTTTATATACCATATGTTTTTGGCATAAATTATGATGTATTTATTGATTTTACTAGATAATGTATATTTGCAACAGCTTAAGAGTTTTTGTAGGGTGCTTTTGACAAAGAAAAAATCAAACGAACTCAATACGCGGAAGAAAGCGAAAAATTTATTAACAAATATCATATCCTTACAAAAACTCTCATCTGGGCCATTTATTGTTACATACTTCATCATCTTGAACTGATTTGGAACCACTAACATTCATTGACTTACATTCAGTTTATTTTTCATCTTAATTTCATGCACAAAACTTATAGTGCCCATTTCATTTATAGAAAAATATTTCTAACATATCCCATCTTGTGAAAAGCGTTATAATTTCACGAATCTTGATTCCGGCAGGGAAACCAAAAACACCAACGATAAGCTAGAAACAGACATAATCTTTTGTGGTTTTCACTTGTTGATTGTAATTTTATAGTTTTCAGCATACTTAGTTAATAAAATGAAAATTATTATTCATAATTGATTATTTATTCTATAACAACGTACGTAATTCATATTTATCATTCGCCCAGCATAGAATCATATCATACAACGTTATTTGTTCAACAACAACATTACCTCATCAAACTTCAAACATATATATTTTTTAGCTTAACCAGTTACAACAATAGCGACTTCTACTGTGATTGTGCTGTTATTTTTCATATCGAAAATAATTTTTTTTGATACTAAAATGTTCAAATATAACCATATATTATATAACCACATACATGTATTTAACAATCCCATAATCAAATTTATTGTCTGTCGAGTTCTGCCATTTTCATTAAAATTATAATCGTTAGTTTTTCCGTTCGTTTGAAATTGTTTGTTCCGAAAAATAACTAACAAACAACAGAGATTGAAGTGATTTTAGCAACAGCAACAAAAATGTGTGGTTTCAATGTGCAACTATTTTACCTGTCTAAATTAGTTTTATTTTGATTTGTTGTTCATCAGAAATCTAAAGAATTTTTTTGAAGAAATTTTTTGTAATTGATTTGGTTAGTTTCTACTCAAAATTTCAGTCTAAATATCTTTTTTCTATGCATTGTGATCGGACTTAGTGTTTTAGCTTTTTGTTTATGAACAAAAAATATTCGAAATGTTTTAATCACTTGAACAATTTTTAACGACCACTTTCAATTGTCTTTTTAAATTTCAACTTACTTGGCATTATGTGCGATTATTTATTGATAAAAGCAATTCAGCTAGTTATTCTAATAATGAATTTGAAAAGATATGAAAATTATTTGCTTTGCCATGATAATTTCTGAAAAAAAAAACGGGTTGAATGAAAGCAAGATCATTTTTAATGAAATGCTTACGATTAGTTTCGTGTCAGTCTGGAAAATGGTTCAACTATCCTCTATTTCGCCAGTTTCTTCTATCGGAATTATCATTTTTTTTATCAATTTGTTTGCATAGGCTGCTTTGAATGATTTATCGCTGCATTTACCTTCATGCCGAAAATTGGTTGTTACTGAAGTTATTTTCTGAGTTCCGCAAAAGTTCTATTTTCTATACACATTAAGCTGCTGATACTTCTAAAGGATCATTTCATTTGTTTAAGCTTCATGTCTTTTCTCAACGCCTGCGATTGTTCTTCTGTTTTAAGATTGACATTGAACTATGATCCAGCATCGTACAAGAAATCGCTCTTTCGATCCAATTAAACAGAATGATTTCTCCGGTCTTGCTTGAATTCCAACCTTCCTCTAACCCACTATAATGATCTCTTCGCTTCTCCGGTCTCGGTCCCGTAAAATTTCTTTTTATTTTCTTGAATTTTTCCACTCTAATATAGGTTCGTGGTCAGCATCGACAAGCCCGGCACGATCGCCATCGCCAGCTCGTTATGGTGGCCATAATCCACGATGTAGGCGAAATCATCTGCCTTATCCCACATATGGGACAACAAGTCTATGTCAAAGATCACGATCGCCAAGTCCCGCTCGACTTCAGGAGATGCGTGAAAGAGATAGACTTGGGATTAATGAAATGGGTACATTTTTTTTCTTTTCATTTATGTATTACTTTTATTTAAAGAAAATTAAACAACAAAAACGAAACTAAAACAATTAAGTGAAATCATTCAAAAACGAAATTAATTCAAACAAAACATGAGAGCAAATTCTATATATATCTAGTCCATACATCCCATCAAATCCATTACATTATCCTTTTAATACACGACTTTGTTTCGTTTCACCATTTTCAACGCTTCATTTTATTCCGTCACATTGATGATCATTTTTCTGCAGTAGCATTATAAATAATGCAATGACATTAATCATTCTAATTATTTATTGAATTAACAATTCATTATTTTCAATCAATTTGGTGTACATGTTGGTATGTGCACGTTGATACAAACTAACTGTTACTGACTTAACATTATCATTATCATCATTGCCATATCTCTTTCGTATCGAATCAATTCAACATGAATAAATATCGTAATCATAACGTATTCTGTTTTCACATTGTTCAATCTCCTAATTTATTCATATTTTATTTGTTCTTTGATTTCTTTGAACATTTTTACTGCACGTTTTGCACTCTAATATTCATATAAAAATAATCTAAGTAATAGGTACAACGTATATTTATCATAAATTATACATAAGCAAATCAATAAATATTTGATAAATCGAACTTTGATACATAAATTCAAATATAGTTTGAATGTATGCATGAATTGTATTGATTGTGAAAGCTAATGGCTGGTATTTGTTTTCTTTCCATTTCTCTCTATTTTTCAATTTGGATAAAAGCAGGTAGCTCTCACGTTCAGCATAGTTATCCCGTCTTAGCGGCTAGACGCGGTGGTGCTGGTCGAAGACTACCTCCGACGCCTTGTAAACCTTCGACATTACAATTAAAGCCAACTAATATTAATTTTCCGAAATTAAATGCTAGTCCAACACATGTAAGTACAAAAATTACTTGTTGTTTGTCATTCTTGAAAGTAGATCAACTTTATTTTGATGAAAATCGGATCAGATAAATCTATTGTAACCATTAGCCACGGTAGTCATTCGTAATTGTATTACATCTGTAGACTTGGATCCAGAGATATAAGAAAGAATGGATTAGAAATCGACCGAGAGAAATGTGCCAAATTTCAACTTTTTGCTTACTGGTGTGAAAATAAGGTACTGGTGTGTGCCCTACACAGTTCATATGGTAATGCTCATGTAAAAACCACGAGAGATCGCCATTTTGAATGTCGTTTGACATTTATTGCCACGCAACCGGCGAGTGGAGATTAAAATGCTTTTTGTGAATGAAATTAATTATGATTTCACACAAAAACAAAACGAAATTGATGCCAAAGGTTAATTTTACTTACCTGAAATACGATATTCCCTACGAAGCACTTCGGTAGCTATTTCATTATCGCACTACTTTATAATTTTTGACTGCTAATTTACTCGCGAAACCGACACAAACTATTGCGCTAAGCGTAGCTGTACGTTTCCACCGAACACGCCGAAACATGTTCAAATTTTCTTTCACAAATTTTGACTGAAAGTCAATGTTTCCATTCCTCGACACAAATCAAACTGACATTGACGTTTCTTTCCGTGCTGCTCGTTGCACGCTTTTACACCGATCTGGTGTTCTACGCATTTTTTCGTAAATAAGACACAGCATTAAGACTTTTCGGTTGTGTTTTTTCTCAACGAAATTATATAGCATACATATATTTGACTATCAAACAAAAAGAATCAGCGAAAAATATTCCAATGTTAATATATAACGTTTGAGGCGCTCTATGGCACGCGGTATTAATTTGGCAAAGCAAAAACCAAATCGCTTATATATTCTTTATGCCTGGTAAAATTTTCCCTGGTCTCGATCACGAGCCAATGCTATCTACCTCCAAGCTCCAAGCGGCCTGGTCAACGGCATTCCTCCAGCGCAAACAAAGTCCCCCTTGATGTTGCCTGACCTCAAATCTGCCGCAAAATGATTTCCGAGCAGACCTCTCTTCGCTCATTCGAACTAGGTGTCCAACCCACGATGATGCCATCGTTGACGTCATGCAGATGATGCCATCGTTTACTTCAACTTTCTTTTATTTATATAAAGCCTCAGTGTTGGTGCCAATCGTTCGATCTGGGTGAAAGATTCTTGTACAGCTAGCTCGAATATTCCAATAATGGCAAGATCATCTGCATAAGCCGATGCCAAAGTCTCGGATAGGTTTCACCAAACGCCGGGTTAAAGAAGAATGTATCGTAGTTTGAAACAAAGCATTTTTTTCTGTGTGGCTATTTTGAGCCAATAAAAAATCTAAAGTTTTGGTTCGGTTTACAAACCAAATCATTTAAATACCGAACCTTGTATTTCGTTTCAAATCTGATTCAATTTCCATCAAATTAGTATTTTTAAAAATATTGACAAACTAAAATATTAACCTACACGTATTCTATTAATTTAAACAAACAAATCATTTATCCAAATTCAATAATAAAAATAGATTTCTACTAATTTAATTACAATAATTTCTAACGCCATTAACATTTCATTCTTTTTTCACATTGTATTTTCCTTCTGCAAAATAAAATCACTGGCAATACTTTAGACACATCACTCAACACCTCATAGTGTTCACTCGTTGCCACATCATCGTGATTTCCTACGGGATCAAAGAGATTTGTACTATAGTAGTAGAGATCGAGAACGAGATCGTGAACGTTATCGTGATCGTATACGTGATTATGATTTACGTTACGAGTATCGTGATCGTGAACGTGAATATTATGAACGGGAACGCGATCGTGATAGGGATTATGAAAGAGAAAGGTGTGTATTGTATCAATGCAATTATTTTTAGATTAATTATTTTATTGTTTTTGATGAATATACTGCGTTATTTTCATAGTGGTTTTATGAAAATATCGTATGACGATGTTAAATATTGTTGATCCCAATTTGATATTTGTTGAGTAGGTGAGGTATGATTTGAAGGTAAAATTTTAGTGTCTTGGTTTTTATATAATGGTTTCATGCATACCCAGACTTTAAAAAAAAATTTAAAAGAGTATCTTTCCCCGCGTTATAGATAGAACAAAGTAAACTTTTTACTCGAAAAATAAAATTTGCATTCAGACTACCTCCGAAAAAAAATATTATATTAGTTTGTCTGTTTATCATTACTTTCGAAACTCAAACACTTGCCTAACACTTAATTTTTATATTTTTTCCTCAACTTTACCTCAACCAACTATAAAAAAAACACCACAACCAAAAAAAATCCTAAACCTAACAACAAACCATATAGACTGGAATACATAGCACCACTGTCGTTCGAACAGGCGCTTGCTATGGGCCGAACAGGTCGAGTACTTCCATCACCTGTTCTAAACGGCTACAAGCCAAAAGGTGGACTTTATACAAGACACTCAGACTCCGATGAAGAAGACTGGTGCTAGCAAAGGCTTTGACTACGACGTGATTGTAGGGAACAGATCTGGGTGTAAATATTATACATAAAAATAGTAAATAAAATTAATCGATGAATCTATACATAAGAGGATAATCCAGGATAAATTGTAATTATAACGACTTCCCAAAAAAATATTAATAATATCGTAACGTTACGATAACAGTCGATCGAGAGTGACACAAATCAATCCGGACATCAACAATTTAAGCATGTAGATAGGAAGCAGATGAACAAGATTTTCGTTTCTCGAAAAATCAGAATCGCAAAAGCTTTAATAATTGGAATCGTTTTCCAATCAGTTTGAATTCATGTTATCTCTATGCTACGTTATTTGTAAAGCAATATTGTATAAAATTTGCTGATGTACACAGACATATGTGAAAACTGTTTATGTAAATCTGTTGAAAAGTGAATGTTTTTCTAAAGAACTTCCACGATTTCGTTGAAATCGTTTGTTTTTTTTTCATAGAGTTATTATGTCCTATCAAATGTTTTCCTGTTATTTTAAGGTTTTATCAATCTGCGCCATTTTAATGATTGTAAATTTCGGAGAAAAAACTGTGTAGACAAATTGATAAGGCAATCATTTTTTCACGTAATTGATTGATTGAAAATTTATATTCATGTAAAACCTGAAGTATTTTTTTTTTCTTTTGAACTGATTATATTGTATATTATTACTTTTGCTTCTGGCTAAGTTTAATAGAGCTTATGAAATATTGTTGACGTTCTCAGATAAAAGAATAATTCTGACGTTTGTTTAATGAGTTACTAATTTAATTGAAAAGTTTTAACAATCAAATCAAAAGTTCTTGGGAAAAATCTTTAACTATCGCATTCATTGTTTGAAATGAATAAATCAATAGGATTCAAATTTTATATCAGTTTCACATTTTAAACAATTGTTGAGTCATTTCATTTTCCGAAGACGAAAAATATATTTACCGTACCGAACAAATTATTTGTTTATAAATTCATCCAAAAATAGTTTAAATCTTGTTATATTATTAAAATTGATCTATTGCTGGATTTACTCAAAAAAAAAAATATTTTATCATATATGTAGTTCAGAACCGAAATAATTTGACGCTTTAAAATAGGTTATTTAGCTAAGCTTTTACTTTGAAAGTATCTTGATGGAATTTATCAAACTGAATCGAATTTTATGAATTATACTTAAAGTGTATTCAAATTGATTTTTTTAGGACGTTGTAGTCAATGAGCACTTATTTAAAATGTAAACTAAAAAAATATATTAATAGATTTCATTAAGTACTGAGAATTATTTATTTATGCAGATGTTGATCCTTGTTGTAATATAGTTTATTTTTATGTTCTTCTTTCAAAAAATTATTGAATATTATATTGAACGTTATGGAAGAAAAAAGAGCTATGTTGCATTAGAGTTGTGTTACATTAATTCAAAATTATTCTGTCTGCACCACTTTTAACAAGATGTTTTGTAAACGCGGGGTTTTGTGGACGATGGTGTTGAACTAATTTTGAAGTCAAAAAATATTTTTTTTCTCTATCAGAATATTTTATTCGCCACGATTTAAATAGTTTCGCCATCGGAAAAGTACAAATTCATCGAAAAAAAACCGCGAAAAGAAAACATGTTAGTTCCTTAGTGATATTGATTCAAATATCTTTTTTGTTCATATCTTGTAATGCTCCTCCACTAAATGGTGCTAGATATACCTCAACGTTGATGAGGCACGGAAGTTTAGATCGAAGTGTGTGTTCGCTAAGTAAAAAGTTTGAAAAGTTGTTGGCCCAAATGTGAATATGAAATATAATCTTCCTGAGGTTCAATAAATTTGATACAGCATTTTTCTAGTCCTTTCATTTCATGCCTTCCACATTGTCTAAAAATTCCTTCCGATTCATGCGATACCGTTCCAGACACGCTGTAGACAGATCATAACTACTCGTGTGCATTTCTAATCAGTCGCAAGGACACTCGGTACCTAGCAGGCACTTGATTTTCTCAAATAGAAATCGACTATAAATATATTATGTAGCCAATCACTTATAGTCTTATTAATCTCTTTCAATCGACGACCATTTACCACCGGATCGAAGGACTTTTTGGTCGCCCGGGACATTGCTCATCAAAAACATTTGTACGGCCACATTTAAATTCAGCCACCCAATGTTTCACCGAAATGTATAAAGGCGAGGCTTCACCGTACACGGGATTGAATCCATTTTTTATTGGTGTGGGATACATGTAAATTATGGATCAAGCCTGTAAACTACTTTTTCTCGAGGTGATTTGAGAGTTTTGCTGTTTGCTCGGCTCTCTCAAGTGTACATATATGATTCAGTCAACGAAATGGTGTCTTCTTTGGTGGCACCATCCTGAAAATTAGCATTTCAGCGGTACAAGGAACTTTTTTTCTGTCAGATGTAAGGAAGATTCAATGCGACCCAGAAGTAACTTCAATATTATTTTTTTAACTAATTGGAACGGCACTACTAACGATAGAAACACAAAAATCGTCACTGTTCAAAACCTCCTCGAAATCCTCGTCCACTAATCGACATATTAATCCTCGTCCACTAATCGACATATTTCTGCTACCTCTGGTGTACCACAAGGTAGCCATCTTGGCCCACTTCTCTTTAATATATTTATTTCTGACCTATCTGACGTCCTATCAAATATACCTCATCTACTTTATGCCGACGATCTCAAAGTCTATCATATCATTAAATCTAAATCCGATGCACTCTTTCTCCAGTCCAAACTTGATTCACTTGATTATTGGTGCAATGAAAACAAGCTCTCTCTCAACATTGCTAAGTGCCAAGTTATAAGTTTCTCCCGAAAATGCACCGTCTCACATAACACATACTTCCTCGGGAATAATTTGTTAGCTCGAGTTGATAACGTTGTCGACCTTGGTGTTGTCTTGGATGAGCGACTCCGCTTCACCTTGCATTATGATAAAATACTTTCCCGGGCAAACAAACAGCTAGGCTTCATCAAAAGACGTGCCAAGGAATTTCGTAACCTGTGGGTCACACGATCCTTATACATCTCCCTAGTACGCCCCATTCTCGAATATGCTTCCATTTGCTGGAATCCGGCTTTTGAAACCCACAGTAGCAGACTCGAGTCCATACAAAAGCAATTCTTACTTTTCGCATTGAGAGAACTATACAGCCCTTACGATTTTAATACCCTTCCTCCTTATGAGTTTCGACTGGGTCATCTAAACTTATTAACACTTGCATCTAGAAGAAAGATGCTTTCGGCCTGCTTCACATTCGACGTCATTAGAGGCGTCATCAAAGTTGAATTCCTGAATAGCAAAATAGTTTTGAATAACCCTGTAAGAAACACCAGGTCCTCTCGTTTACTTAAGGAATATCCACACTCCACTACTTACGCAGCTAATGAACCGATAAATAGATGCTGCAGGATATTCAATAGCATAAGTAATCTGTATTCTCCAACAGTCTCAAAATTATCCTTTAAATCCTCCCTTTTCAAAGCCATCCGCAACCCTTTATCCTAAGCTATATGTTCAATGTTTTATTTATTTATTTGTTATTTATTAATTTGTTATTGATTTATCTTGTTAATTATTCTATTTAATTTTTCGTTTTATTTCTATGTACTCGTAATTTCCAATTTTGTTTTTTTTACTGTTTACGTTACTTGTACCTTGCTTGGTTAAGAAATAAAATAAAATATTATAAGCCACAAAGATTATCTGCATGATATTTTCTTGTACATCTTTTTGGAAGAGTATCGGGGTTTTTCACAGCGACTTTTTTATTTTCTGCTACAAAGTATTAGCTAAAGCCAGCCCGAATAGTATTGTGTACTAGAGCACTGCACCAGTATGTACAGCATCGTGCGATCACGAGCATGAAACTAGCATTTTTTTACTGACGCAGAAAGTTGTAGGCAGCTAACCGATGCATAATTGGAACCATAGAGGAGTTAACCCTCCATTATAGGTACAGTAGACTCAAAACTTGCTTGAGAACCTGGAATAACGAGGCTACTACTGTGGACTGCATTTGTGTCCATTCTTTCACATTCTTCCGTTTTATCTTCAATCACTATTTTATCTGTATCATTTTCGAGACCAATGATCACTTTTTCTCCCTCGTTTTACCGGCACAAAACTGAAGTTTGCATTGTTCGGGTAGTTCCAGGAGGAAATTTTCTCGGACATCTGCATTGAAATTTTTCATTTGCCATCATTCATGTAGCCTATCTAAAGTCTTTTTATTAGTTCACCATTAAATATAAAAAAATAAAGTCTAAATTTTTAGAATCAAAAGACTTGTTCTTAGCAAATATATCTTCTTTAATTTTCTCCATTATTTTTGGGTAACTTTCCTATATTTTAATCTCTTCATTTAATTTAATTGCCATTCTCTTGAGATGTTTTGAAACGTTAACATAACATTGCCCTGCGATTATTGATTGAATATTTCCGGTGCTTATGGTAACAATGATTTTTTATACAAATTGTGAAATTTGAAATTTGCTTTTGAAATAACATATTTTGCATCAAAGATTTAATCATAAAGACATCAGCAAACAATGCCTAAAAATTAGCTCAATTTTTCAACTGGCAATTCCCATGTAACATAACTCTTTTTTTCTAATAGTATTACAAAAACAACCACTACTTCAGTAAAATATGTACTCACTAATTCCATATCAATATTCTGTTCCTTTTCAAATGTCAAAAAATTCAATATATACCTGACCAGAGAAGAAAAGTAAAAATTAAAGAAACTATTCCAAGCAGCGCACACAAGTAGACCAAAATAAATGTTATAGTAAAATATGGTTAATTGCAGGACAAAAGAAAAAAAAACCTTAATAAATTACGAAATAGATAAACAAATCATCAAAATATATTCACAAAAAAGATCTGTTCCTTGAAAGGAGTGAACTGTGTAAGTGTAATGTATTGTAAACAAAATGAAAGAAATAGAAATAAAACTAATACCAACAGACTATACAACATAATTCAAGCAGAATTGACTTATAGAAATATGAACATTAAAACACGGAAAATACAATGGCATGCTGGAAAAAAAACAGAAATGAACTTAAAACATTCAAATGTTTCTGAAAAACTAAACTAAAATCTAGAAAAACCATAAACAGACTTTTTCTAATAAAAATTAACACGGATGATGAAATGAAATTTCATAAATATTTGAAAACATCTACTAAAACCATGAAAATACAGAAATTATTTGGTAAAACTATTAATTACTGTTTCAAACCGAGAAAAATATTCATTCGCATACATAAACCACAAATTCACATTCACGAAGCAGATCATACTTCGATCACATAAATCAATGACAAACGTTTTAAGCAAAATAACTCATTTTATTATTTTTCCGCCAAAAAATAAAAATCAAATGAAAATTCTATCTAACCTTGACATTAATTCAGTATTATTTTCGAAGCCCCCAAAACATTCATCCATCAAATTTTACTAAAAAAAATATATTTAAATTATGAAAAATTGTATATGTACCATGCATCCAATAACTTTAGAAGAAAATAAACCAAAAAAAAAATATTAAATCTCACAATACATTCGTTGAAGGCTTATTGAAGAAATATAAATATTAATTAAAAACAAAGGAAGATAGAAAAACTAGTGTAACAAATACTGTATTATATATTATTTATAAACATAAAAATAAACTAATTCGTACTAATTTTAGTCGTAATAATATATGATTTAACACCTGCCTTCGTAAATATACATACATTTATAAAAATCAATATAAATACATTCGACTTAACTACATCATACAAATATAAATTCAATAAATTCAGCTTAAATTTCGAGAAAAAAAACAGCTCTCATCTATGCATAAAATAATGTCTGTAAATGTATTGAGATCGGTGTTGATGATGATGATGATGAAGATTATAACAAAAACGTATGAATCTTAAATATAAATCATTGAAATAGGTAATGACGATAATGATGATGAATCCCTATGTGTGTGGATATAAATATAATTAGATAATACAATAAAGTTAAAAATTTCATACCGAACAGATTAAAGCATGAAAATCGCAGTTTATTATCTTCAAAATGTATCCATATGAAAATTCACTTGCTATTCAATTCCCCCTCCTCTCTCCTACATGGATTCCAGTTACCCCAACGAGCCAATCGAAGTACATAGAACTGTAGATTTCTTAGAAATTCATTTTGACTTCAGAATGAAATTCAAGTTTAGATTTACCATTACCGAAACAAAACAAAAGTTATGCGTCGCATGCGAAGGATAATTCTATGAATTCACAAGATAAATGCATATGGATATGGCAAATAATTTAAAACGCATTTCTCAGTAAACAGATACTCCTTTAATATATAGTTCATCGACTATGTGCTTTAATAAAATTTAGTATAAATCAGACAGATAAAATAATAAAGAAAAAAATATCAAAAAATATATAAAATGAAAAACGGGAATGTAAAAAAAATTGAAAAATTTATTAAAAAAATAAAAAAATCAATCCTCCAAAAAACGTGAATGCTAAACATAAGCTACTATGTACGATTTAAATAATATCAAATTGGTGTAACAAACAATCCGAAAACAAGTTTTGTCGCGGACGTGGAACTACGCACGTCGTCGTCGAACAAACTAGATAGCGTAAATGATTGCGCTTCTCGTCTTGTATGTAATTCCATTTGGAATCCCATTTGCTGCATACTTATTTCGAAGTGTGCATGCGATGATTTCTGAACTTCGGCTATCATTTTCACCAGTAGTGCAGAGAAATTCGACGAAGAAAGGCCCAAATTCGGAAAAATTTGTGGGACTTTGGATTTTGGTGTGAATCTTGATATTGCCGTTCTGAACAAAATCTTAAAAGTCCCCATCGATTCGAGTACTGCTAAAGATTTTACACTAGGTCAAAGGTCACCAAATTTGTACCTTAGAAAACTGTTTTTGGCAGGGAAATGCTTATTTTATCGAATTTCACTATGCATATGTGTATGAATATTTTAATTTATTTAAAACAAGAGCTTTTAATTTCAGTAGTTATTTCTCTTCAGGCTTCTTCTTCTGGTTCTTCTATTGTCCCGTGTATTTCTATGGATTCAGTCAGGAAACAAGATGGATTTAAATCATTGGTTTTTAACGGGGCGCTACCGCTTTGAGCTCTAAAGCCTGCTGTGTTGGGATCATTATCAATATATCCTTTCTTGAAGTCGCAGCAGATTGATTTCCAGCGGTTTTGATTTCTCGGTTAGTTGTCTCCAGCACAGTCTGGGGGATGTTTGTTCATTTGCAATTGTTGATCTTCTGGGTCTTTAGTTTTATCCAAGGGGAACAAGTCTGTAGAACTGAAACCATTCATAGTGTTCATACACTTTATCGATGACCGAACTGTGGCCAATAACTTAGCAAACTCTCATTTCGCAAAACGTAAGGAGCTGTTGCCGATTTTGGAACCATAGTTGACTAAAACCCTCTCCTAAGATGTATTGGCGGGTTCAAAGACGATTTTGCCTAAGGGCTAAAGAAGATCATTAACGTGACTAGGAATTTTGACAAGTTAAATATCTTTGCTAATAGCCAGTTCGATGATTCTGATGACCAGCATGTCCATCGTAGAATAATACAGCTGTTTTGCCGACAGAAATCAAACGGAGCTGAACTGCCGCACCTTTGCATATATAAGAGGAGGTAGGATCGCACTACTGGCTGACACACATGTTAGGAGCGTAGTTTATCAACATTTAGCAAGACATTCCTCGACTTCTTCTGATAAATTAGTTGATCGGCCTTCTCCAATTCTATCAATATTAGTCTTTCAACCTATAATCCGATTACATATTACAGTCAGAGGAACGTTATAAGCGTATTGTGCAACTCTGTACGTCTTGTTCCCATTCATAGTATCAAACACAGCTTCCTGCAAGGTTTCTGGCGTGTACGGTGGAAATTGTATTTTCCTTTGGCACGTCTATGCGGGCATCCTGCAAAGATTTCCTGAGGAAAATTCCACAAAGGCATGCGTATTTAGAATGTCAACTTCAAGCAATGCTGACGCCTCCATCAGCTGACTGGAAATACGCGGGAGCCCTTTCAGTGTCTTCCCAATGTTACCAAGTCGTCACTCACCAGCAATTTAGTTTCCACAATCACCACAAAGACGGTATCGTCGTTGGTTTCATTCACCCCATGTTTCCATTTACCCCACCTGACCCACAAGTTTTTTACTAGGAAATTTTCTAAGCTACAAAATTTTCATAACATTATTTCTCTGTTCATTACTGTCACTTTAGGTGACCGTTGGCCACTTGTAAAATGTTTTGTAGTACTCGGATCGATGGGAACTTTTGACATTTTGTTCAGAACAACAATATCAAGGCTGATATCAAAATCCAGCATTTCCCAAATTTTCCCGAAGTGCAATGTCTAATTTTCCTGAACTAATAAATCATTATTGTAAATAGAAAACAATTTCATGTCATACGAACCACATGTACATACTGTATGGATCACGGCGACGCGACCAATCTTTGCGAAAAATATTACATTTTCCATACTAAAACCCTGAATAAATGAAATTTGTGAAAATTTAAATTTCTTAATCAGCGCGAAAGATTTATTAATCCATTTTTATACTACATAATAATATTTGTTCGAAGAAAACAACAAAAGCGACGACAAAAACTACAGAGCAACATAATTTCAAATTCTTTTTGCATACTACAGATTACCGAGATCAAATGAAATATACAGATAACATTTATTCGTCTTTGTATTGATAGAAAAAATAGCAAACGTGATGGCACGACAAAACGTTTAGATACACTAGAACACTTCGAGAGAGTCGTATGAAAGATACATATGTACGAACATAAGTATATGAAAGACCGATTTCAACAAAATATAATTCAACTGCCAGTCTACGATTTTTTATTCTGAGAAAAGCAAATGTAAGAAAAATATACATATATAAATATGAAAAAAAAAACAACAAAAAATTAAGACACCTAAATTTAATGCAAACCGAAAAAGTTAAACCCTAAAAAAATTTGTATTCAAAGCTGTATTATATACATTATATCGGTAGATAAATAACAATGATGATAAAATTATGAAATGATGCAAACATAATAGCTATTAAATATACCCATTGAAACCAAGTTAGAATGATAAATTTAAATTAATGAATTATAATATTTAATAAAAAAAAATCCTTTAGATCTCTGATTTTCATTCTTTCGCATATGAAACCAAGATTGAATAATATATATATACATAAAATTCAAGAAGCTAGTTTAAAGAAAGACCATCGATGCTAAGACGATTCTAGGAACCCCATTTGATAAGAACCCGTAACCGATCAATAAATTGACTAATTAAATCATCCGATTTTTCTATTACTTTATCGATACTTTTTTTAGGTAATCAAATATTTTCATTTAGTTATCAAATATACTTGTCTCACTTTCAAAGATAATCATTATTTACACCGTTACAAAAGTATTCTTTCCTCCTATCATTTGCGTAACAGACTTCCTCGTACATCAACAATATCTCTACAAAACTCTTCAAAAACATTATAAAATCAAGCAACAATTTAATTCAAATAAATTTTAATTCAACATAAATAAAATTAAAAAGTCAGAACACATACACATTTAACGAAAATGTAAATACATTTTTCTGTGATATGAATATTATAAACTATATTAAAAAAAAATGAAAAGACAAAGCAGAAGTAAATAAAATGCAATTCCGAAATAATGAAAATAATGAAAATAATGAAGAAGAAAACTCTTATAAGTATGGTAAACGGTTTGAATCAAATAATAAATCTAATAAAAATGATGTTGCTACAAAATTCAAAAAAAAACAAACAACAATATTAAGAGATGGATATACAATATTCACTTTACATAATTGCAAGAAGACATAAATAAATTAAAAACACATTTTTTCACATTTAAAATATAACAAGTATATGGTACCGTACTAGTAAAAATATTGCCTGCGATGTATTAATTTAAAATGAAACGATTTTTGTCTGTTTGTATTTTTGTTTAGAAGTCGCTAATCATATTTTTCGGTGAACAAAAGCAATATTAGGTGAAATACAGAAAAATAACACAGAAAACAAATTCATTACGTAGAGACGACAAAATATTGGCGTGCAAAAATATTTAAAACCAAAACTAACAAATTTACAAAAGTTCGATTGATAAACATCAACTTCTCACCCGAAAGAACTCACACTAATCTAACCTCCTATCTGACCACAATGTGAGACTTGTAAACTCAGATTTAACATGTCAGCCGTTAACTAAAGGATTCATAAAACAAGTGCATGAATGAAAGAACACAAAGCAGTCACATTTTTCTACTTGAAAATCTATAGCAACAAAAAATTGAAAGAAATTCACAGATAACACATAAAATCAGACAAAATAGTAACATGCATATGTACTTACATGCAATGACCGAGTAAAACGTATGACATACAATATCTTAAAAAATATGACATAATACAGAAACAGAAAAAATCGAATCTTAATAGCAGTAAAAAACACAATTTCAATTGACGAAAAAAAAATCATTCAAGAATAAATGATAGATATTTTCGTTTTGTGCTTTGAAATAGACACATAAAATAATGAAAGAAAAACCATTTATGAATTGATTTTTTGGAAATACAATTGTTTACATGATGTTTTAATTTCATCCCTTTAATTATGATAATAGTGAAAATGATGATATGATAATGATGATGATGAAAAGAAAATGTGGAAAATTTTCAAAAATATTGAAATTCATAAAATAAAGTCGAAAAAATATAAAAAAAACATGTGTTTCATTTGCATTTTTAATATTATTAAAAGCTATGGTATCAGATTCGAGTTTTTCAGAATTAGATTAGTCACAATGATGCATGTTTACCTTGTGACAAACAGTTGCGCTGGCCATAAATTTCGATTACTCCACAAATAAAATCTTTGAATCGAGCTGTTTTTACAACATTGCCAATCAATAAATCACATGGAAGTGATTAAACTTCTTTAATGGAAACAAAGCACTGCTGGGCACATTCGGCACTATGGGTAAATTTGACAGACTTTTACTCCGCGAACAGGAAGATAGAGATAGAGATAATGAGACATTTCACGTGAAGCGGACAACGAAAAAAAGTCGAGGTTCTGGATTTCGTTCATATTGCGCATAATGGTACTTCTAGAAGATAAGAACGTGGATGCACAATTTTTGATTTCTATGAGGTTTAATTGTCCTAATCAAGCTCTCGGTCCTAATCAAGCTCCCTACCTCTTAAACTACTGCCCATCCCATTTTAAAACTTTAATGATAAAATAAGAATACTTTAAGCTTTGTTTTGTAATAAAAATAAGCAAAATTAATCTATGGTCCAAATTATTCAAATAACGAGTTGAAATTGTTACTTCCGGTTTTACACAAATTTTTACTTCCGGTTTTTAAATCTAATTTCGAAATTGAAAAGAACAAATAATTGTCTACACCAATTGAATCCTAGAATCCGCTTCCAAAAAAACCTTTCATCAATTTCATCCATTTTTCAGAAGCCCATAGCTCGGCAACTAAACCTCATAGAAATCAAAAATTGTGTATCCACGTTCTTATCTTCTAGAATGAAATCCAGAGCCTCGACTTTTTTTCGTTCTCCGCTTCACGTGAAATGCCCCTAATACCATTTGACACGTTATAGCCAAAAGCTCGTAGATTTTAGGTATCGAAAAAACGAAAGGGAATATCTGAAGTAGTAAATTTTTTGATTTGTTCTAATTACAGATTTTACCTTTATAGTAAAAATGCTTCACTGAATTTCGGATATGGATACGCTTATTTCATTTCCCTACATCTCTTTGTTCTGAGTGTTATACATTGAAATTACAATTTTACTCATCGAGCCTTTATTTCTGCTTTTCGATTTTCTATTGCTGATATTGCGAGACTCGATAAACGTTCCTGGCGCATCTACGATCGTAGATACCTTTTAATAAGTTTAAGTTTGCTGAAACTTCGTTCTCAGCTTAAAGAGAGTAGAGTAAACTCGCAGAGCAACACAAATATTAGGAAGACATTGAAAGAGATTGAAAGCCTTAGCATTTTTTGTATCTACAAATAAAAGTGGAGTTTGCTCTTTAAAAAAGTGGAGTTTGCTCTTTAAAAACGTAGAGTTTCTGGCAATATTCAACTGTGCTCATCTTGCTCATATTATCTTCCAAGATCTGCTCCATGCTTCTGCAGTTCTACAGTTGACATATTCAAGACTTCAGTGCCATTGAGAAATGCAAAGTTCAAATTCATCGTGGTAGCACTATCAATCCTCTTTTTACTTTCTGATAAGATTCGATCAAATACCGTCATTATTACCTTAGCAAGGAGTTGAACAGGTTGAAGTCTTCGTGGTTCGTCATTACACATCTCATCAAATTGTTTTTTGCACCTCGGAATTCGTTTGTTTGGCAGAATAGATTCAACGCCAATTTATCCAGCAACTTCTTTAGCTCCTTAATAAATAATTAAATAAATAAGACCATTTACATATTCATCAATTCTAAATTCTCAAAGGTTAACTCAAACTAAAACTCAATCTATCAATATGAGCAAATATGTTCCGTGAATTTAGTTAGCTCTTAAGTAACAATAAGCACAATGAAATCAAAAAAGCGAAGTTGTTTCGCTACAACTCATTTGTAGTCTTGATATAGTAGAGACTACATTTTCAAACCCAAATTTTTTACGAGTGTGAAATGGTTAGTTCTTCTCTGTGATTTGACTCAATATTAACTTAACTCAAAATTCGGTCAACGATCTAGCGTCCGCAACTGGTTTTGAACCGGGGACTGCTCATGACAGGCAGCAGTGTCCAACGTACTAAGCTGAACGAGCTTATTCATAATGTTGAATTGCATCACGAAGAAGCCATAAAGAAAAAATCTAGATTGCAAAACAAAAGAATCATAGCTCCTGCAGTCTATTAATGCAAGTGTAAAATACAAATACATATCATATATTTCTTACGAATGATGAGTTAATGTACAATCTTATATCACTATTATAACACTATCCAAGAGAGCGATAATTACGCACTAGTTTGTCTACATACTGGCAAATGAGGCAATTTTTTCTAGTGCCATGCTTCTAATTCTATAAATTTACAAATAGGTTCTAAATGATATCATCAAAAAGCCATTAACATCGAAAGCTCCTCTTATGCCCACATAGTTGTCGTTACCACAGCAGCATCAAGCAATGCATTGCAATGTGATTTGCTAATCAGTTAAAGACTGCACGACCTGCGGATGCAGTTACTGCAATCAGTAAATGGCCCCCGTCCTTTATCATCATCGCTACAATCCTTGTCAAAACATAGATGCCACCGACAGGGTAGCAGCAGCAGCGGTTTAAGTAAATGCAATAAGACCCTCTTGGTCGCTTCGCCAAGAAAACGGTTCCTAAAAAGGACGAAAACTGAAATTTCCTCACACTCTATTCGTTTACTGGGAAAATACTCCGGTTACATGACCCATTCAGCAGTCATATGGCTCTAGATTCTGCCCGTAACCGCTCAGTCCAACAGCCAGTGTATAGAAATTGATAGTATGACAAGCAAGCGCATGCTCAAGGATTTTTCATCGATTTTCCAACATGTAAATTAAATGGCTAGTAGGGGTGATAAAAACAAGATCAAATATCGAAAATGCAAGTACCATATAGATTAATCAAAATGGTAAAAAATATGATATGTCCAAATTAAGCTAGTTAGCTGAGATAGAGAGCATGAAAAAGATTTTAATGTAGGTCTATTTTACGATAAGTTAATTTTTTCTATTTGTATATTTATATTATTAGGACTTAGAGGACTTAAATTAAATTAGGACTTATTAGGACTTAAACAAATGGTTTTCGAAAATCATTCGAAAAATTCAATCATATGCTGAAAGCTTTGAACAATATTTTCCCATTGATTTGCATATATACATTGGGACTTAACTTTGTAGTTTTTACAAAAGCTTGAAAATTAGCAAGATATTCATTCATAATTTGCAAGATATTCATTCATAAGTCCTTATTCTGCCAGCCCCGAATCGTCTTATCTCACTATTTGCCAATATCTATAAAAAAAAATATGCTATGATACCACATCCCCTCGAACAAAACCCTACACACCGACCCACCTTATCGCAACAAACCGATGTAACATCATTGAATTCGCAGTTCGTCAAAGAGCACATAGAAAATCGGTCGTACATCACGGTGGAGTTCGTTCTCCTCGCGACGGATATCCTTGCCGGTCGAGGATTCCTCAAATTTAAATCAATTGAAATAGGCGCCATACGGATTAGCTTCTAACTATTAGCGATTCATTAATATTGCCAGGATTCAGCTGGCCAATAAAACATGAAACAACAAACATTTGCCCCAATCGTGAGCTGGTGTAAATTTGTGTAGTTTTGTAGGGTGCGTTGCGTGTGCTTTTGATGAGTGGCAATCAAGAATAATTCACATGTTCACAGTGACGAAACAATCGCATTTAACCCCGTGTTCGTAGTACGGTCCATGAACGTGAAGAGGTTATCAAAATGAATCTCACGACATTCCTCCTTTTCGGGCTCATGTCCCTCGTCATCGGAGCAGTCCTTATGATTTTGCTGCAATACTACTTCTTCATCAAATACGGCAACTTGCCAGAAGAGCCAGAGGAACAACGTGATATCAACGAGAGATACAGTTTGCCAGATGTAAGTTCACGAAATCGAAATGAAAACGAAAATCGAATTGAATCTGATTGAGGAAATTGAACTAATCTAATCTGATTTGCAGAATATCCTGAACAACATTAAGTCGACTAGTTCGGAGAGTAAGTCTCCGATAGTGGCAATAAATCTAGTAGTACAGTTTCTCTTCCATGAACTGAAAAATTCGAATAAGGTACGGAAATGGTTTTATCGGAAACTGTCACTGGAATTGGATGAACTGATTTCGAAAACAACGACCGGGAAGCTGTTTGATAAATTGACGGTGAGTAGATTTATAATATTTCACTTTGAATGATTCTAAGCTGAGATTCTTTTTGATATCAAGAAAACTCACCTAGTGTCAGTATCTCTTAGTTGTACTCCTCTCCTGCAGCACTACTCTTGTTTGCACTGATATTATACACAAAAAAATTATCATATTATAAAAAGACGTGTCCGCTTTAGAGTTAGGAAAACTAAGCTCCTTCAAAAATTATTTACCTATGTCTCTAGTGGGTATAGTGCATTTGAATCATTGATTAGAAATAATTCCAACTGGTGTACAGGCAGACAAATCACAAATTGTATCGAATTAAAACATGTTTCTATTTAATATATTTTTAACCTGATTCGTAAGACAAGCAGAACACTAAAACAAGCTAAATATTTTAAGAATAAAATAAGAGATTTTCAGGAATTGATGATTTGATTACCAAATCTTTATATATCCACTAATGTGAATGTAAAAAAATGTCATTGAAGCTAAGTATCGCCATTTTCAACAAAGCTTTAAGCCTGAATTACAGTCGACGCAGCGAAGCGCAGCCTGGTTATACTGCAACGCGTCTAAGTGTCAGTGAAGTAGAACAATTTTCAGTTGATGTTTGAACTCGAAGGGACTACTGCATGGGTGAAGGTGCTATACAAAGGCAGAATACAATAGAATAATCTTTATTTAGTTAGAATAAGTTTATTAATGGAATTAGTGTTTATCTTATGTAGGCTTATTACTAATATAAAATTACTGACAATACTTTTTAATTCATTTCTTATTACTAATATCAGCTTGAAGATGATTAAACAGCGTCTTCTGGAAAAGAAATAAGAAGATATTTGTATTGCTGAGCTGCTTAATATGTATAATAATTGCATTCTAATAAATTTCGTCCTAAGCAAACAGATTTGGTACATACGACAAATAACTCACTTACCTTCTATCAGCTCTTCATCCAGCTAGGCCTGTTGCAGCTCTGTAAACATTTGTAGAATGTTTCGTCGACTTCTAAGCCTATTGTGTGGCTTTAGAGTGGACATGATCGCTAGTACTCCACGCATGAGTTGCTCATCGATTGCGACTTTGGATATACTCCGTAAAACACTTCATCGTAGTCGCAATCGTACTCTCGAGTGCTTCGTACATGGCCCCCGTTTCATCATTGATTGGAGATGAATTACCTATAGGGCCTATATTGGTCCGTGTTCTAAACAGATAAATTTCTCATATTATATGAATATGTACAAGATTCAAAATCTTAGGCTCTCGGTTTTATTGAGCCGTCGATGAAGGTCATGTGCTGTATGAAGCACCACGTGTCCATTTGTGGTGCTGCAGATCCTGAAGTCATATTGCGCTTCCGGATTTCCCTTGTATACCGATCATGCAAAGCCTTCCATTTGCGTTGGCATGCATCCACTGTAACATAAAGCAGAGTTTTATTTACTGTACTGTTTTGATTAATTAATTTTTTTCATTTAATACAATTAATTGTTAAATATGCAAATAATCTGCAGCCACACACGGAATTTGGCAGCGACATTCCTGTACTCGCCTTTAGACCCACCCTGAACACGCCCATGGGTATTCCCGTATATATATATATAGTGGAATATATTATATTACTGATAACTTTTTTAACGTCAATGGTGACTGTAACGACCACAAGCTTTCGCAAAATATATTCATATTCTATGATAGTTGCAATGGTTAAAATCTGTTGACGACGCTGTTTGTTGATGTTAAAGGCACGAGACTATACTATCTGTAACCTTCCAACTGCGCTATTCTACCACAATTCTGTGGTGCTTCAAGAAACTCGTTTCGATTATCGTCTGGGCAACATTTGCAACAGAAAAGCTTCAGTCAAAAAGGTTGTGCAAGCTTCTGCGAATTAGTGGCGATTGTTGAACTATTTGCAGCGCACAATTTAAGTTTCGTCGATTTCTCATTACCTGGTGAGAAATATAGTGAGAGGACCATGTTGATGAGGCAGGGAATACTAGGTTTTCTGTCTGTGTTAATTAGGCGGTTTCTGTCAGTTTCACCTTAACACAAAATGAAAAAGCTGGTTTCCTGACTGTTAGTAGCTGTTTCACTGGTGACGCGCACCACAGTTTTTTGTCTTACCGCTGATTTTTTTGTGGGAGTAGCACCATCGGCCGTTTTTTGTCCTTTTGAATTTTAATCTATATCGCGTTTCGTGGGCTCGCATTCTTGATCTACTTCGGAAGCAAGTTTCTTGACTAGTTGCGCCATGACGTTGTCATGTGGGACTTCCGGCATGGGTTCTCGCATTTCGCACACATTATGCGGCTACTATAGCTCCAAAACCTTATACGCCATCTTAGCGAGCTTCTCAATGTCAAGGTCATTGGAAATCCCTAGGACTACACACATCTGCTTCGGTAGTTGCTTCAAAGACAAGTATTTCAAAATGGCTTTTGTAACTTAACTTCCTCCTAGGTCAGCATGTTGAGTCTCGTATGTAAACTTAGTTTCGTCCTACGTGATTATATTTGTGTGGAACGTAGTTTCCACATGTTCAAAGCAAAATGTGGAACCAAGTTTATAAAATGCCGGAAACTTACTGATGCGTGCTGACTGCACATATACTGGCGTGGGTAGGTTAAGTAACGTGCCTGGTTGCAGATACCCTGCTCCATCGGGTCTGCTGTGTGATGCGTGAATGATGTTCCCAAAAAAAAAAAAAAATTCAAAACTAACGCTTACAGAGTAAAATTGTATGCAGTGAAGAAAGGCGTTAGTATGGACGCGATGCTTTGTTTGAACGCGATGTTGAGGCTGCTGTCATTGAATTTTAACGTTCGGTGTCACCAGTAACGTGTGCGCTAAAATAAATAGCCATCGACAAACAAACCCAAAAATCTATTAATTTCAATAATATGATTAAAGATTGAATATTAATAGCACCACCGCTGTCGATTGTGTCCACGTAGAAAAAGAAAGTTCGAAAATGGTATATAATAAAAAGTTCGAAATATGTATTCACGTGAAAAATGCACAAGGTGGATTGTCACTTTAATTTAGCTAATATGAACACATTCCGCATTAACTATTTATCCAGAACAAACTTCAGGTGTTCTGCTTAAACTGCTGGAGCACAATCAATATTCTTAGCTGGTTTTCGCTTACAAAATAGCATAATGAAAATTAATTTAGATTTATAGATCTAAACTATGTTTCTTGTTGCATAAAAATATTAATATAAAAAGTCAACGTGTCGGAAAACAACTACAAGAAACAACCAGTATCGTCAAGATCAAGATAAAGTAGCGATTAAACTTACCAGATGAGGTGATATTAGAAGATCGTCAGACTTATTGCGTCCTTCTGTTCGAATATTTATAACATTCAATATCTTGAATTAAGGTTCTCATCTGTGCCAGCAGCATTGAATTCCTTTTTCTATTAATTGTTCATTGATAATCCTAAGTTGTTGTCAGTAATTTCCCCTTGATTTGATTTTTAAATCGATCTCAAACCGAAATTATCCACTACTTTAATCTATCTGGATGACACTCTATGCCATTCACTCCTCCTCAATTATGCTCCTCATTCCATTCGTACGCCTTACCTAACCTGATGCCACATTCTCTAGTTGAAAATCAAATTAGAAAATATTACCAGTTGCGCATACCATATCAGTTATCTTCAATTAACATCGGAATCGCTGAGTGAAAATAGCCCTCCAAAAGAACATTTTCATCTAATCGTTCACCTTGTTCGTTCGCATGAACTACTCCTCAATCCTTAGCCAAGTACTCATATTTGCCCGATATAATTCCAAAAATGCTCAAAAAATAACAAGCCGCTCCTTAAGTGAAATAGCACGCTCAAGTACATACCCAACAAGATGATGACAACGCATCGCACCTAGCCCCTATCTCTTCTCATCTTCGACTGCAAATATCCTTTTTTACTCGGCAGCCGTAACTACACGAGCAGAACAAGCAAGTCCTAGTTCTTTGCGATTCTAGTCAATGAATTCCATTGAAAACCTTCATACTATTCATAGATTGCTATAGCTTCGTTCAAGGAAGGAAGAAGCTCACAAGTGGGAGAATGTGTAGGTACCGTACAAGGTAGCCAGCAGTGAGAAGAGGCTCCAGTTCCGCTCATCACAAATGAGTTCAATTCTGTGCCCGTGAAATGTACAAAATGTCATCGCAGAGTGCTATAGTCAAACAGGCTTTATGTCAACTAAGCGAACAGTTATCGCTTTATTGCTTCATAAATTTGCGAATTCTAATTTGATTTATCTATTTATGTAGGTGGGATTTTGTTTTGGAAAGCATTCGAGATGATATGATTGAATTAAAAGCTATCTTCGTGTTTTACGGGGAATGTCAGAGAAGGTTTTCTGTTGAATGGAAGTTTTTTGTGATTTTGACTTTGATTGAATTGGAATGTTTGGGATTGTTTGCAAATGGAATAATTGTATACAGGGACTCATTAACGAGAATCGGCTTGTGTAGCTGGTTTTGTTTGTGATATGCATATCTCTTTTTTTTCTTTCTTAATTTCATGCCTATTGCTAATTGATTTCAAGAATTTTCATTTCAAATTTTAATTCCAATTATTGCAACTGGTTCGGAGACGATGCTTTATGGTGGGACAGTTAGTTACTCAAGAAATTGGCAAGCACTTTAAAAACAACAATTCAATAATATTAAAGTTCAGTGAATAATTTCGATTAGATAAAATACACTGAGAAAACACATGGCGCCAGACGCCATAATTTATAGACTTCTGACGCCATGTACATAGTTGATTTAGGGATTGTGATAAAATATAGCGCCACACGCCATAATACATGGCGAAAAGTACATAGGCCTACACGCCATGTACATGGCGTGGCGGACTATATTACATGGCGTGGAGAACTATAGTGCATGGCGTGGAGAGCTATAACACATGGCGTGGAGGACTATACTGTATGGCGTGGTGGACTATACTGTATGGCGTGGTGGACTATACTGTATGGCGTGGAGGACTATACTGTATGGCGTGGAGGACTATACTGTATGGCGTAGAGGACTATAGTACATGGCGTAAAGGACTATAGTACATGGCGTAAAGGACTATAGTACATGGCGTAAAGGACTATAGTATATGGCGTGAAGGACTATAGTACATGGCGTGAAGGACTATAGTACATGGCGTGAAGGACTATAGTGCATTGAAGAAGCAAATCAGTCAAAACAGTGCTACTTACCATAAATGAGCACAGGAGAAGTCACTTGCTTGCAACAAACAGGCGCTGGCTGCATTTAGAGTCGCCGAAGGAGCCATTCAATAATATGCGCCCTTAGCCGATTGAGAATGTTGTCGATCTATCGACGATACTCAAGTATCACTTGCTGATATTTATAGATCCCCTCACACAGTATGGCTGCGAGTTATAATTGGAGTGCCATGAGCCATATTACATGGCTCATGGCACTATGTAATATGGCGTGTGGGGCCATAATTTCTGCGCCATGTAATTATGGCGCTGGGAGCTATACTGCATGGCTCAGGGCACTATGTGCATAGCGTGTGGCACCATAAATGCTGCGCCATGTAACATGGGACCACGCGCTATGTAGATTCTGAGATTATGGCGCTGGGAGCCATATTGCATGGCTCAGAATACTATGTACATGGCGTATGGGACCATAAATAATGCGCTATGTTACATGGCTCTGGGCGCTATGTGGATTTTTTTCAGTGTAAATAGTAATGTATCCAACTTTTTACAACAATCGATTTCCACGTTAAACATGATTAAATACCAAAGGGAATAATAAAGTGCAAATTCAGAATTGTTTTATTTGATCGAATGTTTAACATTTCGAAACTTGCACATCGACTGTAACTTCAGAGGTGTAATGCCGGGTTTCCACCAAAGAGACAAAACAAGAAACACGGACAAAAAAGGTGTTTTGTTTACTAAAACAGTTTTCAGAGACAAAAATGCTCGCGGAACTGTTCAGTTTTTACAAAACATTCGTGTTTTTGTTCAGAAAAACATGTTTTGTCCGTGTTTTTTGTTTTGTCTCTTTGGTGGAAACCCGGCATAAGGAAAAATTTTTTCGTCCTCATTATCTAGCTTATCCGTGAATCAGATTCGAATGAACACGGCTGCCTCACGCAATGAAATTTCCATTCCATTAACATCTTTGGTTTTGTTCAAACAGCTCGATGGAGGAAAGAGCAGGTTCTGGGTACAGAATTTCAGGCGTAAATGAGAATTGGATTAGTACTACTGACTGTATCCCATGCAGTAGTCCCAGAGATTGGAGTGACGCTTGATATTGCATGCAACCAAGCAACTAAATATACGAGTAATCCAGCACTTTCATAGAAAGCAGGCAGGCGAGGAGGAATATAAAGAGCTCAGTAGAACAGAGAAGAGGCTGCACAGACGCAAGAAAGCAGCCTGAGAAAAAACTATAGTCTGTAAGATACCGAGAAGTACAGAGCAATGTCCGCACTGCTTGCGCAGTACACATGACGCTGCACATACTATAAAGAAAAATCACGAATTCTGATGACCGATATTGAAGGCATTCTAAAGCGTCAGGAAGTGGATTTTAAAGAATTGCTACACGGTCAGGTCACTGAAGATTTGGAGGTTCCACCAATCCAAGAAAGTGGTCTTATGCTGCCGCCACTAAGCAAAGAAGAGATACAATGAGCCATACGTCGGCTGAAATTTAGCAAAGCCCCTGGAGCAGACAGCATACTATCTGAGCTGATTAACTGCATATTGCCACCTCCGCCAGTATTTAGTGCCATTAAATCTAAACTAGTCATGTCCTGATTGAAACCAAATACCAGCTTGAAATAGAAAAAAAACTCTAACGCATCAAAACCGCTAGAAAATTGATTTTCGAAAAAATTGTCCTTAAGTGTTTGGAAAGACGTAATACGCTTTTTTGCAGTATCTTATCAACCATTTCTTACCCAAAGAAGCTGGCTATCTAGCTGGCAGCCTTTCATGATTTTTCTACGAAATTCCTACAAAAATTGAAAAATACTACAAGAATTTCGGTTTGATTTCATGACTAGAACGGGAGCTATAGTGAAAAAATCTTTATTTTGTTGAGCAAATTTACAAGATTTAGGTCATAAAAATTACCATAGCTGGCAGCGCTAATTCAATTTTTCAACCAAATTTCTACCAAATGTGGCCTTGTTGGCTGGATCAAAAGATATAGGCCAGTTTTTTTCATACTGATTTTTTAAGGTTGCACCACTGCCGCAGGATTTCTTGCATTTCAAAATAACTTCTATCAGACCCGGTCCTAGTTAATACCAATATGTCCTGTAAATTTCAGAATGATCGGATAGTCCTGTAGTCAGTTCTCGTGAACAGAAATTTCGAATGCTGAAAATAGAGGTGATTTGGTGTTGGGTTTCCGTTCTTGTGCAACTCGGAATTTCGAAAATTTTAATTTGACATGGTTGCCAAAACTTAACATTTATCAATAATTTGATTTTTTTGTCAAAAAGCAAAAAAAATGTCAGGACGGTCGATGATTTGAAGGATTTTTGAATAAGGTTGAACAAATAAACAATCAGCAGCCAGCCTACAACGCGCTAACCATTTGAAGTCTGAATGTTTTTTTTCAAATTCCCACAACACTAGTTTGATAATTTTAGTTATTATATCCGTTTCTTTTCTTAATTTCTTGTTTCATAGTTTATTATTTCTTCTTTCATAGTTTTAGTGTTGTAGTCATTTTGACTCCAATAAACATGAAATATGTTATCTGAGTAGATAAATCTTTTAATTATGATTCCTGCGGCTCGACAGAGCTAAGGCGAATGCACCAGTACCTACCTGCCTCTGTCACTTGTGACCTATATCTAATGCCGCGTTTACACACATGGCAAATGTTGGCGAGCCGAGTGTGTAAATGGTCCCCTTGTTTATTCTCGGCTGTTTTTTTTACATATGAAGATATGGAGGGAAGTAATTTTACAAGTTCTTCGACGAAACGTTTGCCATATGTGTAAACCAGGCATAATAGTTGGCATTTTGTCACAACCACTGATGATATCAGCCCTCATCGCTACTACACTCTTCTTAGTCCTGGTGCTATGAAATCTGTTTCGTACGGTAGGAAAATTTCCAACAATAGGCAACGTTGCGTAACGGCGTCCGCGATCTTCCTCTCCTAACACACGGTACTGGTGCTCCCGCCCGTAAATTTCGTAACGAAGTGATCTTAAAAATTGGCTATTAGTTTTTTGAACCAAAGTGATGATTGGTTTATGTACTTACAGCTTTCAATCACAATACATGACGTAAAACATTGTAAAAAAAAAAATAGAAATTGAATTTATAACAAAAACAAACACAACTGCACGTATCATGTATCGTAAGTTCGCAAAAAGAATAAAAACAATATTGCTTGATCTGAATAAACTTTTTGGTAGACTGTAATTGAGCATAATATTAGTGCAATAATAAAATAAAATTCCAAAAATTAAAAAAAAAATACTTTTCAATATAATTCAGATACGCGATCTAGATCTCGGTGGTCAATTTCCTGAAATCAAAAACCTACGAGTTCATAATGCTGACTTGCATGATGAAGAAGGCTACATAGAGAATCTGGATCTTCTCTTGGATCTACACTATCGAGGTAACTTTCGTCTTTCGATTGATGCCGACATGGTTTTAGGTAAGAAAGGATCACTCACATTGAAAGGTAAGAAACCATATCACGATAAAACCAAACAACTAAAACTATTTCATCTTACAGTGAAATATCTATCTGGATTAGCACGCTTGCAATTTACCAGAAAACCTTATACTCACTGGTCTCTTAGTTTTCTCGGTGACCCTCAATTAGAGCTCGGCATCGAATCACAATTTCAAGGTCGACAAATGCAATCGAATGTCACTAATCTGATCATGAATCAAATTCGCAAGGCAGTTCGAAGAAAACACACTCTGCCAAATTACAAACTACGGTACAAGCCATTTTTCCATAGAACCGAAGACGAGGTTGACAGTGAAATCATCCCGAACGGGAAGCTGGAAGTCAACGTTTTGGAGCTATCGCGACTTATGATCCCATCGAATGCAGAACAAGTTTATTGTACGTTGACTTTGTCGTCGCTGCCTTGGGTCGAGGCCAGACAACGCGACGATCGAAATGTCATCATATCTGTTGACAAAGAAATTCACAAAGCGAAAAACCAACAAATCGGAATTGTCTTCAAACAAGCTGATAATATCGTTTCCATCGAAGCAGTACTACCAAATACGCCTGCAGTCAAAGCCGAATTACGAAAAAGTGATGTTCTTATGTCGATTGAAGGCAAACGTGTGAACAACATCAATCAGGTTGCAAAAATCGTAAAAAACCTCAATCAACCCGTGCTAACACTTCGCGTCGAACGAATCCTCCCCGGATTTATTCGAAACGATGCCATTTTCGAAGATGACGAGCCTCTTCTAGACTTGGCCACATCCAATGTTAGCTTCTCGCGGTCAACGGAATCCGTTCAATTGGTCGGAAGTAAACTAGCACGAAAAAATTCCACTGACCATGGAGAAACTTCAAGCGGGTCGAGTGTCACTAATACACCAACCAATTCTCCACGCCGCTCTCAACCATCAATTAAAGGATCCGCGAAGAGTTTGAGCCGCCAAAATAGCGAATGCACATCATCTGAAGACCAAGGCCCAAACAGCCGCCAAAGCTCTGCTGGAACGCGAAAAACAAACAAAGAAGACCAGACATCTAACGAAATACCCAACGAAGTTGAAACATTCCAACAACATTCCACTGTTGATTGTCCGGTGGGAAACTATGTCAAAGTGGGAGATGCATGTCATTTCACGCTGAATGACAGTTCGAATTTTATCAACTTATGCGTTTACGGAAGATCGAAAGACTTCAATGAGCTCTTAGGCTATGTGAATATTCCCATTCGAAACATTATTGCTGAATGCAGTGAAACTAGTTTAGGACATTATATCAAATCGTACTCATTTACCCCACCAAATGTTCCGGAGTTGTAAGTGGACTTTGTTGAAATATTTTTTGTGGAAATCTCTTTAGTTGAGATTGATTGAATAATTTGCAGACAAAACCACGTGTTATTAGCGCAATCTGGTTTCAACTCGGCTCTATGTTTTGGAGATATTTTGCTGTCATTTGTTTGGAACGGTAGTCCGACTGTGATGCTAGCTGGAAGTGAAACTGCTTCAAAGAAGGCTAAGTCGATGAGGTAGTTTAATTTTTTAAAGAATTATTACAATGCGACGTTAAACTATGGTAATCTAAACTTAAATTTAAAGAAAAAAATCCAGTAGACAATACATAGTCTAATTGGATAAATTTAACCTTCAAATTTAGACTACCAGATTATCTTTTGAGCTATCTTTGCTAATTTTTTGAAGTATACCAAATTATCATTTAAAAATGCATAATAGTAGTTTGAACTGACATAAGCTTTGAGCGATAGCTTTGTAGGCACACATACATTCATCTTTCCCAACTGTAGAAGCTTTCTGACTGTAGTTTCTGGTCAGCCAAGCTTAAGTTCCCCAAACAGTGGCTTAATTTAGCACAATTACTTCCTGAAAGTCTCGATACAAGAAAATTATTGAGGACAGAAAACACAATGCAAAAATTTGCTTTTACCACCCAAAAACTTGAGGCACAAAAGTGTATCCTTCTATACGCCTACATGGTTGGTTAGCCAGAATCAAAAAATAAGTCGCTTTCCTCTTCAGACCTTGAGACAACGTGACTTACCTCCTAGCCGTCGTTTTTTAATTTTGGCAACTTGGCTAAACGGCATTACCTTGTGAATACAGGCGCAGAAAGTTCCTTACCTTCAGGACCCACAATTGGAAAACTTTCACCTTCTGGTCTTCGACTTACCGCAGCAAATCAGTCGGCTATAAATACCTATAGACAAGAGGTAATCAAACCGGAACTGGCACTCTATACTAATTTGTGCCGTAGACTTTCTCTTCTAGTATGCGCTAGTCGTCGGGTTTTACAGCCTTGAAAACATAAATTAGCACATCATACTTTGATCATAGGTACTCCAACAGTATCGAGACCACTACGATTAGCCCCTGCCACCCCGCAAACAGCAGCTGGTGGGCTTCACTAGCCGCAACTAAAGACGCTTTAACGCCATAGCCGCCCCATCTCCATTATTTAAGATTTCTGCCATGAACTATTTAGCAAAAAAATCTTCTCCACCACAGACCTGAGTAAGGCAAAACACCAATCGAACCGAACGATATTCCTAAGACAGACATCTGACGATATTCCTAAGATAGAAACCCTTCCAGACTTTTTAAGGTCACCTGAATGACTTCCGGACTTTACAATGTGCAACAATTGTTCCAGCAGTTTATTCACGAATTCCTACACAAACTGAAATTCTGCTTTATCTACCTCGACGACACTTTAGTAGTTTCAACTTTCAAAAATAAAAACTTTTTCACCAGGAAGCTATATTCTAACGATTCGTGGATCGTTGACCTATAATCAGTTTAGAGAAATGTTACTTCCTTCGACTTTCAGTCAAATTCTTAGGTCATGAAGTTTCGTCGAAATGTATTAAGCCCTTTTTAGATCGAGTTGAGGCAATTACAAAAGCTAGATTTCCCAGCTATATTTAAATGCTTAGTTAGATGTTTGGGGATGGTCAACTTTTAGAGCCGCACACAGCT
This sequence comes from Nemotelus pantherinus, assembly GCA_963978885.1. NCBI lineage: Eukaryota > Metazoa > Arthropoda > Insecta > Diptera > Stratiomyidae > Nemotelus > Nemotelus pantherinus. The sequence goes on along the minus strand of OZ022263.1, from coordinate 223,256,765 downwards.
GAGTAGTCACTCAACGCATATCTTTGCTGTTCTAAGAAAAATGGCGCTAAAGCAAACGGTTAGTCATCTGGAGCCAGCAAAGCTTTCGACCGTGGCAAGACTGGCCTCGCAGAAGCTACCCTATTGTCCTTACTGGACACAAATGCTGAGCCTGGTCTCTTCGTAGACGCTTGCGACACCACTATTGGGGCTGCTCTGCAATAAAAATGTCAATGCTCTTAGCAACTATTTGGTTTTTACCCGGCTAAACTGAGCAACGTACATCGAAAGTATAGTGCATACGACTGCGAACTCTTAGCGGCATATGAGGCTATACGCTATTTGAAACACTTTTTGGAAGCCCAAAGGTTTTAATTATACACTGATCACTAGCTTTTGCAAAAAGCCAAGCCTCGTCAACTTAGATATCTAAGTCGTATGAGTGAGTTCACTTCTGGCATTAGGCATATCTCTGGTTGCAAAAACGTTGTGGCAGATACATTCCTTTGTTTAGAAGAAAAAAAATTTCCCAGTACTCTCGCCTTTGCCGCAATAGCTTCATCCCAAAAATCAGACACAAAGTTTCTGAAGATCCAAAATGACTCTAAATACATCATCAAGATACAACCAATCTTTGGTACCAACGTTGACATTTTTCTGAAATATTTGGTCCAACTATACGACTGTCTCATGTTCAGAGAACAATTGTTCAACTAGAAATACAACATAGTTCACCTTAGTGCTTGTGCTTAACGCAAGCACATATCAACCAAATTTTTCTGGTCTTCGATGAACAGGGACATTGCAAATTGGGCCCGAGAAAATCTATCTTGTCGAAAATGTACATTCCTATGGTCTCCGTTTTAAGGTCATTTACATCGACATAGTTGGTCCCCTAACCTACTCACAGGGAGACACATACTGTCTGACTATAGTCCACCGTTTCACTCTCTACACTTCCTTGGACTTTTTTACAATTGAAGACACCTTTTCGCCATTCATATCTCCCTCCTGTTTATTTTAGCCGTCTCAAATACTGCCGTTAAGTGCGCAGGCAACGTGTTAAAAAAACATCGGCCATTATTGTTGTTGTTCATGATAGGTTTTAATGGTCTTCAGCCTGCACTAAAATTTACCTGCACTTTGCTTTTACTTTCCAGAAGTTCAACGGATCGCCTCGAAGAACTAGACCGCAACGAATCAAGCAGTCCCAAATCACATAACTTTATTAGGACACATTTCCATCGAACAACCCAATGTGATTATTGCGGGAAGAAAATATGGTTGAAGGATGCAGTACAATGTCGCGATTGTTCAATGTGCTGTCACAAGAAATGTATAACGAAATGCCAAAATTCCACCGTGTGTGGCCCGGTTGATTGCACGGCCGCTGCAACGACAACAACACCGTCCACCACCTCAATAGTGTCAGCATCACAGCCTGAGTTCAAGGTAACTCATGCGCCGAAAGGTGACGTCGGTGATTTGGAAGATGGAGATGAGGTAAAATGGCGTATTTAATAAAACTCTTGAAGAAAAATAAATTGCATAGTAACAGTGGCGTGCACAAATGGGGGCAAAGGGGTTCAATTGCCTCCTCTATTGCATAGCTGCCGTTGAAAAAAAATTTAATAAAAATAATTTGAATGAATTAAGGAAAGGATGTTCGAATTTTGATGGTTCACCTCTCTAAGTCAAAATCATGTGTACGCCTATGCAAACTAGTTCAATGATTTTCAAGAAATAAGTAAAAGAAATATATCCATAGTTTCAAATCTCAGAAAATTAGAAAATGAATTAGAAAATCTTAATGAAATTCATGCTAACAAATGTTTTGCTAAGAGCTGGAACTACCTACATCCGTTTCTTTACATTTCTTTTTTGAAAAGGTCCCGCCAAAGCTCGATGCACATCGACAAAGTTTTAGTGATCTACTAGCACAAGGCTTGAAACGTGTAAACTCGGCCAATAATCTAGCGATCCCGGGAATAGTATCATCACTTAGCCAAAACAGTCGTAGTCTACCACCTAGCCCACAACACACACCTAGGTACCATTTTCATACATATATATTATATAATAATTCGAATATATTTATATGAAGTAGTATTTTGATCAGTTTAGTAAATTAACTTAATTCATTAAATTATTAGTATTGCCATCTGCATAAATACCTCAACTAAGTTTTAGTTCGAATATTTTCGGTGTTAGATTCAATTTTTAAGTAAAATAGAAAAATTATCCAGTTTATGATGCAAATTATTTTAATCAAAGCTAAATTAAATCATTTTCTTTAAATTTATTCACTAAGTTTAATAAAATACATCTTTGTTTTTCCTTTCATTTCTTATCATTCTGGCTTATTGATTCCGTTGCGTTCGTATTGTTCATACGTTTGCTACGCTCGTTCGTTGGTTCGTATGCTTAAAACAATACTACTCACGTGTATGATATCATTGCTCCAAAACACGGAATACATTAAAACAAACAAAATGATTTCATAATTTCTACACAATTTGATGTCGATGCGATATACTATCTCAGAAAACAATCTCTTGTCAATCAAAGCACAAACCCATTTGTGACGGTCACTCAACGATTAGAGATGATTCCAGACGATGTGGTAGATTTATCGAAGGAGCAAATCGCTGGTATAACTGAATCGTTAATTGAGTATACTAAAGCTGAGGATATGATGAGTTTGGCGAAAAGTTCGAGTAAAGCACTGTATGTTGATCTGGAACCAAATGAACGTGTGGAGAAAATAAACAAGCTGGTGAGTAGATATTTTCGGTTACAAAATAATTTTAGCACTTCGGTAATGAAAGAAAAAAACTCTAGTGCATAGGAACGACTAGACAGGCTGGCTTTCGAAGGAAAGTAAAGGAATCGTTTATATTTCAATGTATGCTCTAACAAACGTGCTCCTGATTGCAAGCAACCTAAATTGAAAGTCATGTACCACTTTGATATGATGGCTGCATCGGAAGTCAAAGGGTAGAAAGATTTCCAGGGCTATCACTCACGAGGGATTCAAAGCTCAGAAAAGTAAAATGCTTGCTAATTATTTTCATTAAAGGGTGCTTATTATGTCAAAAACGATATGCTCGGTCAAGAATTTACACGGTGGCAACGAATAAATTTTCCGAGCAGCGTCAAATAAATGATTCATGATTAGTTTGTCAATGTTCCTCGCGCTTTCTTTTTTTGCCAATATGTTCGCAGTATGAGGACTAAGATGAATTACATTTTACTAGACTCTACTTTAGACGTCTATCATGGTACTTGCTTAATGGAAACCTGGCTCACCGAAAATACAGGGAACAGCGACTTTTTTCCGCTTCATTCCGTTTTTCGTTGTACTTGCACTGCACTTGTACTGCAACCAAAAGTTTACCATAACTGTTTCAAAATTCTTCATGTGCAGGACACGTGCTAGGTTCCACGATTTTTGTCGCACCTGTGGCTCAGAAGACGAGATGAAGTCCATCCTCCATCTAATGTGTCAGGGCTTTGCCCGGGCCGGCTTTCACGAGGAGAAGATTGGCAGCACTCGGTCCAAACTTTCTCTCAAACCTGACTAGCCTTTCTCCGGTTGACATAAAAAATTTTCTTCGAAAATCAGTAATAGTTGCTTCTTAGTATATGGTACCACAAAAACTAAAATCAACTGCACACAAAAGCAAGAGTTTGATTGTATATATGTATGCTTCTCTAAGCCACGATTTGCAGTGAAAAACAAACCCATACCTTTGTTCCCAAGAAATGTACACATTTGGATTGATATTTATCAGATGATTCACGCATTCAGTAGTATTTCATGTATAACCGTGGTTGCTGGCACAAATTTTACGAATATAAAAATAATATTACTATATCTTAATTTCTTAAATATTTATAAACTTAATTACTGGGATTAAATTCAACAATTTAAATTTTTAATTTAAAACGTATTCCTACAAAAGTTTACATGTAAAATAAATTATAAACAAATTTCTGAGCAGGAATAAAACTTTAATATTAAAAACCTCAAGGAAATAAAAATTTAATAAATTAATAAAATTTTAATTAAATAACTAAGAATTAGTAAACTATAATTTATATAACACATATAAAGCATTAACTCCCTACTTACTTATTTACTTATAAACAATCTTGGATGCTATACCTACACCACATTGAACTTGTCTGTATGTGGTTCGCAAAGTGAATGTCTTGTGATGAGGATAATTTATTTGATTTTTTAGCAAAAAAAATAATGCACAAGAGTATGCGGCAAAATAGGATCTTTATATATAAACTTATTCTAAAATTATTATTGTTGTTTGATGCTCTAAAGAGAATTGCACTATACGCCTGGGTTTTTTCCGTCTGATTGTTTCGAGTTTTTTCCAGTGATGAAGTATCTGGTACCGATTGCGAGGTGATTTCATCCAATTAAGCACCTCTAAGCTCTGAGCGTCCTGGCCAACGTCATCAATCCAGCGCAAACAAGGTCTTCCTGCAGTCATTTACCTTAAAATCTGCCCCAAGAGAAGGTTGTTCTTTGTTCATACGAGCTAGGAGTTCAGCCTAACGGAGTCTAACGAGCTTTATCTTTAGAATTTTTAAGGTAGATAGAGAGCAGCTCATGGTTGTAATGCCTGCAGAATCGCCCTTATGCACATATGAAGCCAACTATGATCCGCACTAGTTTACTCCCGAACGCGGCTAAGAGGTCAGAGTGCCTTTTGCTAAGCACCCCAGTCTCGGATCCATATGTGAGTACTGTCGACACCATGGTCTTGTTGTACAGGTTTCAATGAGATTTCGGGATATCATGAGCCTTAGGATTTGCTAGATTTGAGCAGCCACCAGCGTATTTCTTCCTCCATATTGTTATTGGCTTCTACTACTTTCCCAAGGTAGTTGAAGGACAATACTAATTCAAATTTGTGCTCCACTACCCTGATGGTTTGATCAACTCAAGGTGTTTTTCTTGCAGACAATATCACCATGTACTTCGTCTTTCCTTGATTTATATACAGCCCCAGTTTTTTTGTTCTTGGCTCGATCTGGATGAAAAATTATTGTACAACTAGTTCAGATCTTCCAATGATGTCAATATATTATTTTATGAAATTTCTGGCTTATTTTTATCTGTTAACAAGTCAAATATAGAAAATAAACTATCTGAAACTCTAAATATTTCAAATATTAATAATTCATAATATTACCACGTATATATAACATGGGAATTGTGTCTTTGCGTTGCAGCTTACAAAACTCCGTTTGGCCTTGGATAGTGAAACACACGCTCATTCAAATTTAGTTACCGGCCCAGAAATTTCACAAGCACCTCCAACGAAAACTACCGCAACTGATCAACCGCCACCTTCAAAATCCGAAACAATACGCTCGACAACGGATGTAAATATTTTCCTTCAAACCAAACCGCCATCACCATCGGGAAATTCATCTCAACCTGATGAAGACCTGAACCGGAAACGAAACCCAAAAGATGTTGAACACGATATGGCGCGCAAAGCAATTTTAATCGCACAATCCGAAGAACGCGTCCATGCTTTGAGCGTCATCATGCTGTATCTGTGTACCGGATTGCAGCATGCGCAAGGTGTTGCGAGTCAGTGATTTAGTTTCGATTGAAAGTATTCATATATAATCAGTATCTGTTGGATGAAATTATTGCGCTTCGGAGTTGATTAAGGAATAACCAAATTCATCTACTAAACCAACAGGCTGTCGATAAATAGTATTTGCATAATATTCACGTTCTTTCTCTACTGTCTCGCAAACATGAACATTTCGAGAATTCTAAACTAAAATAATTAAAAATACTGAATGCATTTTTTATATATTAATTCAGGATGATCATCATTTGAGTATTAATCTCACAATCAATTCAACAGTAAGAATAGCTAAAATTATTGAAAAACAAAATATAAAATATGGTTTGTTGAAAATTTCGTTTCAAATATTTCGTTTAGAAGGCGCAATTGTGCGTTTCAACTGAACTGAATTGCGAGCAAACGCAAAAGATCTCAAAAACATTCAGGATTCGTTTACTGACAACCAAAGAGATAGCATAATATTTTTAACTATTTGTGTATATGATAAAATTCAAGACATACAAAAATTATTTGATAAAATGTTGCCTTTTTCATATCAATTATTTGTGCCGATTAAATGTATACATATATGTGTGAATATTTAAATTGTAAAATATTTTTAAAAACTCGAAACGATAGAAAACGCAACATCTTCTTTAGTCAATTGAAAATGAGGAAAACCGTTTGAAAAGGAAATGTAATTTTAAAATCTTTTAAATATGAAGAAAAAACTGCAAGGTCGTGTACTGATTGTAGCAAATATTCTGATATATGATACAATAATTGTTTTGTGAAATGAGAATGTGGTTAAACATCTTATATATGAGTTGTATTGAAACGGAAATAAATTTTTATTTCATTTTATGATGCGTATTATTTGCGAGTAAAAAGGACAAATAGAAAGTAGCAAATTAAGATAAACCAGCATGTACATACAATACAATAATCTAATGTTTTATAAATAACTATGGCAGTAATTAACCGGAACATCGAATCAGTTTATATATACACATGGTAAAAGGTTTAGATTAGATAAGTACGCTACTAAATGAACTTTACCTCATGTCTCTAAATTTTGGATTGAGAGAAAATAGTCGTACATTTTCGAAAAGGATGTAATTGCATCTATATTGAAGTGATATACACGTTTGTATAAGGTAATATGCTGCATAATAAACCAAAAGAAAAGTTTACACGTACAATTTCGGTTCAAACGTTTAAGTTCTGTAGAAATGGATGTTCAAAATATATGACGCTCAGGTCGATCTATGACCGGGAAAGTTTATGAAATTCTTTCAACACTTTATGATGATCAAAATATAAGTAAGCTGCAACTTAACGTGGCAATTACATTCGCAAACGCTAAATCCAGAGTACGCTGAGCTATAAAATATAGCCACAATGGGTATATGAAAAATTAGTTTCACTTCACAGTGAAAGTTCCCATAAGTTATAGGATTTCTCGCTGTACACATAATATTGACTTCCATTCACATAGTCTAAGCTCTTATGTATATCGTCCCAGGGCTAATCATTAATCTGGAGTATTAGAGTGGAATGCAGATTCAGGGAGACTGTATTTTTTTAATTTTTATAAGGATCCAAGTTTTATTACAAAGTGCCTACTACCATAAATCTTTTGCTTTATATTATGTTTTCGGTAGGTAGGTGCGCTGGTGCGCTGCTGCTCGAAACAGACTCCGAAGAAGGTTCACTTAGGCACACAAGGGCCCTTTGTGATACAACATTGCTTAGCATACAACCATTATTGAAAGGGGAACCAACCTGAGCCTTTACTAGCTACTTCAGTTAGGCTCGCGAAGAAGTATAAGCCAAGCGACTGCTTCCTGTTTCTAGTAAACGCCGAGTATTCTCCCTAGAGATGGAGATATGTTTCCTCTTCTAACTCGCGCCTACAATTTTGGTATAAATAGTCATAAAGGGCACATTTCCGCAGCACATGCCTAACAAACAAAATCCAGTTAAGACAACAACCGCAAATCGGTGTTAGGCGTTTCTAATTCAATTAATAAAAGAAATAATTTTCCACAGCTGTCTTGCCATTGTACAAATAGGTTCCTCCACATAGGACTTTAAAGCAGCATTTAAGTCTACTTGATGACCAGCTAAACTGAAGCCATCGGAGTCCCAATAATGCAACCAGCTCCGGCAAAAGTGTACCAGCATTTGAAATTTTGTCAGCTTCACGGTTCCTTTTAATGTCCCCATGTCCGCAAACAGTAGCAACATTGCATGCGGCATTGCACTAGCTTCGAGGAGGTACAGACTCCAGTAAGGGCCTGTATAGCCGCTAGGCTGTCAGTGAAAATACAAATATTCATTTTAAATATCGAGAACCTCCAACCATAGCCCTAATGTTGCCTATACATTATGGTCCACCATGTGGCCCATGCGGCCATCATCATTGTGTAGACGAGCGATGGGTTGTAGCAGACGACAGTGGCGAAATATGGAAATGGCGATGGCCGAGGATGGCTTTCGGAGCGATTTTTCACACATCAAAGTGGGCCATCATGCGCAACCGATATATCATGACTGAATATAGTTGGATCCAGTGGCCATCTTCTCCTCACACGATTCGAGGACCACGAGATCAAAAGGTCCTGACACCTCAGTCCTGGGAATATTATTTATTTTGGGGATATTATTTAAGACATTAAATAATAATAGGTTAAGAAGGCTCCGCTTATGGAATAAGGCTTCTCCCTCTCATCAGTACCCAGGTCCGTTACCTGGGCTCTATCAAGTGATCGAAACAGGCAAAGAAATATGATTATCAGAGATCCCTTAAACAGGTTTGGAAGCCATTCTTAAGTTCTTGGACAGTATGGCGGGCTTGGTGCCCGAGGACGGTGGAGCAGGCTTCTGACTACATCTCTTCCAGATAATAGTGGAGTAAGCCTTACAGCCACTTCTCCCCCATCATTAAGGAACTTTATTATGGACAATTCCTTCTTTGACTTCAGAAGCAAAAGCTATATTGTCTGGCGCTATGTTTTTTTCTCAGTGCAATCATGAAATGGTTAAAGAGCTGAACATTGATCAGAAAATATTTTCAAATCATTTGGATAGAGTCAAAATAAGCTATGCGTTGCGGTATTGGATCATATTCGAAGCAGGTTGTTATCGAAAAACGTTGAAATCGATTAGTAGGAAAGCCAAAAACACTTGTCCAAGTTTTTCATTAGTAAACCAAGTGACCTCATCACTGAAAAATCAAATCAATTTTTGGCATAAAAAAGGTTAAATTAACTTTAAAATGCATTTCATTTTCTTCAATATACTTGTATGACAATTCACCAATCTATCAAATACATCTAATAGGAAGGATGATAATTTTATGCGTTTGTCAACATTTATTTTGTGTTGATAATACGCCAAAAGGATTAGACTCCTCGGGGGCCTTAAATCACAGAGTTTGCACCGCACTGTTAAACCACTTAATAGTATACTTGCGACAAACAGCTCAGTAGAGTTATATGTATCATTAGGCCTCGGTTACTTGAGTGAAAAGTTTCGCTTATAACTGTTTTAGCTCACTAGTTCAATGCAAAACCGTTCAAGGACATGATGTTCGACGGGCTGAACTATGAGCCAAACTTATCTTCCTTCATGTCTTTTCCAATGTGTCAGAATCATCGACCAGCATACTTTTTCGTTCGAAAATTGTACGAAATTCTAATTGTGCAGTTTCACTAAACGATTTTTTTTTATTTTTTGTATTTTATGTATCTTTGATATCATCATTTTCTGTTATACTTAGTGGTATTGCGACAGTTATATCAAGAAGGTGAGAGTTTCATGCACCAAATATCGTCATCTAAGATGTGTCTTATATAACCTTCACCGCTGAGTTCTATGCCTTTGAGTGTCATCTTCTCCCTACGGTTTGAATTGCAATATTGTATGCTAACCTCGTCTGCTTTTTCAATTTTAGAAATTTTCTTAAACCATTGAGGTATTTGAACAGTTATTTATTGCTGTCTGGTTGTTACTACGTCTTTGTCTTTATTACTTTTTTGTATCGTACATCCAGTGAGTGCTTCTAATAAGCTGCTTCATCAAATGTATTCTTAGCGCTTCTGGGTATATGACTTCCCTGCTTCCCTACTTAGACGCACAAATTAAAATATCCTGATAAGCCATACACATGAAGGTAAAACTAGACGTTAGTGAAGGGCCCCTAAATGATTTTTTGTATTTCTTTTCATGATACTCACATTTATTGGTCTGAATTAAATTGTATCCTCAAACTATTGTAATAATTTTGTAAAACCTTAAACATACTGCTTCTGTTAAAATTTGTTACTGGACACAGATATGTATGTATGTAGGTACTATGCTGATATACAACATAAAATGTTGGATCCAACAAAAAAACGGCTCACAACGGAGAAAGTCTGAATGAAAGTGGCACATGTGCATCTGACGGATGTTTGGCACTTTACCAAAAAGCATATAAAGCACCATTCATTCAATTCTCATTTCAATTGATGACATCAATTCGACCCAATCGTGCATGTAGAAAGTCCAACAAAATCGAAAAATTCCGACGAAATGTCAAAATTAATTTCAGGAAACACAATCGGAAAAACATTCAAGGATAAATATTGTTGTTTTTGTTTTGATTCCACCACTATGCTCGGAAAATTCGGCGTAAGTTTTCTGAAACTTCTACGAACTCGAAAAAAATATGAAGAAACCGCAGCAAATAATTTCTTAACACTCAGCTCTTCAGTCAACCTCAATCAACAACAATCTTGTGTAGTGAAATAAAAATACGAGAAAAAAAAATTCTCGGTATTTATAGCTGCTTCCGATATACCGCGAAGAAATGATTGCTAGTCTGTTTTTGTATATAATACTTCCTATGGGGATTTTTTTACTTGAAATAAATAGTAAATACTTTACGAATTTTTTATGAAATAATTTCGCAGGTTTTTGAACTTTCATCACCTCTACCTCATATATTTTCAGCCTTTCGATCTCGTCGACTTCAATTTATTTTTCTTTCATTTACGTTCACTTTAACAGCCAAAAGCATTTCTTTATTCCCGAAAAAAAATTACGCATGAGGAGTGGAACAGAAGCAATGGCGAACAAAGAACACTTCAATGTATACGCAGATATTCTTGAGTTATGGTTAATTTTCTGTTTACAAGCTTTTGTGTAATAATCCACAGTTCAGTCAGTCAAGAATACAATATTGACCATATATTCAGGGGTTTTTCTCACAATGCACAAGATTTATTTATCCGATCATTTATAACGCGACGAAAATAATAAATGAATATGCGCATATGATAAATAAACTGTGAACGGATCCTTCAAAATGTAGAAATCTTTACATTTTACGTACACATGTCTACACGTAAAAAGTCGGGAAGTTGTGCGCAATCGAAATAGTTGATGCTGTTCTTTTTGCGTGAGAAAAACACAGTTGCAATGCTGGACTAAGGCCAAGATTCGCATGTGGAAAAGGAAAATTGACGTCGATTAATCGTGAAAAAAAGATACGGAAAACATGCAAAGAGAGATCAGCGGGAAGAAAAGTAAATGCACTGAGCTTTGCTATTTATTCAATTTACGTTCAAGGACTCGAAATTTCGTCATTTGTATTTGGGTGAAAGCGTGTAGTTTAATTTGAAATTGACCACAATGGTGGTACATTGTTAGGAATAAATACTTGATAACAAATGTTTGATGGACAATAAATTACATTTATCAATAAACTACAATGGCTACGAGCTGAATTTTAATTAAATTAATGAACCAGTTGAATGTCAAACTGTTCTGAAAATCTATTGAGCCCCATGATGAGTCCCATAATTCTGTATCATTTTTCATTCTGAATCATCTTTATCGTCAAAATTTGATTTGATGTTTTTGGTCAGTGTAAAAATCTACATCAGGATTCTTTGATATACTTTTTTCGATTCGGTCTCGTTGATGACAGTGAGTAAATTTTTCATAGCTGATTCACATTTATTCATTTATTTAGAAACAGAACATTTCAATGAGAGAATGATTGCTTATTCAGCAATTGTTCCAGTTTGTTTCAACTCGTATTAATTATACTGTCAAAAATGCCGAGTGAATGATGATGTGACATGAAATTTACTTTAGTTTAATCATCATTAAATCATTATTTAAGTTTATCTCTGTTTATTTAATAAAATAAATTAAACTTTGACGCTCTCAGTTTTGTTAATTAAATATCCAAAAAAATTATTCGGTTGACTGTCCTATCATATGAATATACTATATTTGTATTTTCGATTGATTTGAGCACATCATGAACGGTAAATCGGAAAAAATGTTGAAATTTCTACAAAGTGTGTGAAAATGGAACAAAATTGTCAAATTTCCTATGAAAAGTAAAAAAAAGGCGAAAAAATGTTTTTTTTTTTTCAAAAACAAACCACAAAAAAATGTTACAAAGTGTTATTTTAACAATTTTAACATTTTTTGAGGCTCTAACAATAACTAATGTCCTGTGAGTAGTAAGTACATTTAAGTATTAAATCAATTGAGTGGGAGGTCGTACATATTGTACAGTTCTCCACGGGGAGGGCTGTTTTTTTAAATTTATTATAACACAACAAATGTTGGCAAATATTCAATGATGGTTTTAGAAGAGCACTGTGGAACATCAAAATACTTAATGTAATCTGGGAATTTGCATTAAATATTTTTAATGTGCGGCAGAAGCTGAGCGTTGTTTCTTTACTCTAAAAGAGTAAAAACATTTTTGAGAGGCACCATAAACGAAAACAGGTTGAGCACGCTTTCCATGCGTTCAATTGAGAAAGATATGGTGACAATAATTTGGAATTTTAGTGAAAGAGTAATAGAAGATTGGATTTTATTTATAAATCATATATATAAGCATTGTGATGAACTAGCATATATTTTCATTTATTTACAATATCAAAATGCTTACATTTAATAAACATGTATATACATATGTATGTATGATTTAATTGAAGAACTGTCTTGAACTATTGAAATGAAGAATTTGTTTTATTTCTAAGTTTCTATGTGAACCCCCAGTTTTCAATGTCACGTAAAGTTATTCGTTGTTCTACGTATTTTGATTTCGGCTCTAAGCTGCTTCTGAGAATATCAATTTTTCGCATCTATCACATCTTATATTTATTCCCTTCGTCCGATCTGATGCATATTTTTATTCGCCATCATTGCTTATTTCCAGGAGACACAATGGGCTCGAGCTTAGTTCTCTATCGCTGATGCTCTTACAATTTAAGCGTCAAATTGATGCTTCAGGTCTAATTCCTATTCCTGATTAATGCTTTTCTCTAACACCTATGCGCAGGATTTTCTTAGCTTTTTTAAATTAATATAATTTTTATTGTTATCATCTTCGTTACTTTTATATTTAATGTAATGAATGTATCATTCTTTATGCCTTTTGGATTGATGGCCAATTTTACTTGATAGCTGCATTCAATTTATCAAGCTGGTTACAATAGGTATTTGTATTGATATTGCTCCTGCGTTAGTAGCTTGCAGTACACTGGACCACTTCTATCCCACCACAAACAGAGCATCACTTTCCGTTTATGAAGATCTATTTTACAATAATGGTTGTGGATGTTCCGGGTTCGCAGCAAACTTGCTTTCTCTTTATATTTTCGCAAAGGATCCTCTTTTCATCTCCCGCAATTTGCGAGACCAAAAACGGCACCAAATTGTGTCTAATAAGGAGATATGAACAGATTTTCACACGGTCCGATAAATTCCATTCAGTCAAATTGTGCAGAACGTAAATACTCTGCTTCAGGACAAATCCAAGATGTTCCTGTACAGTTGAATGGCTAATGCCTGATTCCTTTGTAATCGCTCTAGAGGTTAGATGTGGGTTAGTCTCCAACATGAACCGCAAAATGTATATGTAATTTTCTCTGACAGTGAAATCTCCGGAACGCAATTTGACCGGTAGAAGCAGAAGAACTTGGGGGAGCTTAAAAAGCAGTAATAAGTTCATTACAAAAATATATTGTGAGGACTTTGTAAATGCGAATGAGAACATTTGTGGGACGTGAGCATACCCAAGAGATTAAGCAGTCGCGATGCTTATAGAAAAGAGTTTACCGTGGTAAAATCTCATTTACGAAAATATCTTCATCCAACCATGTTTCAGTAAAACAAATAATATCATTAGATGACTTACGTTATAAGATTTGGTCTGCAAGCCACGGACGTTTTGAGTAAAACAGCTTTATAGAATGGTTTACGTTTGACGTTTTTTTTTTGTATTAATCGAAAAATTTTAGTAATATTTTTTGCATTGGTGAACGGTTGGAAATCGAAGGTGAAGTTCATTGGACTGCAACCTGGAATACTGTGAAATACACCTTAAATTGAATGGTTCTGATCATGTTCAGATTACATGGTCATTTTAAATTGAATAAAATCAGTGCAATGAATATACCACGACCGCAACGTTTTGTTTATTATATGTCTTGTTTATCGTAATGATTGTTCATTTCAAATATTTGGAATCCGTTTTTATTTTAATACCTGTTAGAGGACTTTTTGTATCTTCATTATAACTTCGAGGGGAATACAGACTATTACACCCACATGTGTACATGCAAGTGATTTTAATGCTGAAATTATAACCGCATACTCTTTATACTTTGTATAAAAGATTGGTTGCATAAGATTGAATCGATCTGGCTATCAGCTAGCGATTTTCGCGTTTGGTTTAACTGGAACTAACTTGTTTAACGTCTCATAGAACAAATATAATCAAACAAAAAATTGTTTGGCGAGCGTTTAGCGTCCGAGGGATTAAAGAAGGAAACATCCCACATTTTGAAAGTAGCTGAGAGCAATGGATACCCCACCAAACGGATAACAGGACTGATTGGAAAACAGATGAGGAACCTGGCACTTAAAGGTTTGACAAACCTGAAGGAGGACAAGCCCCCACTGAGAAGGGTCGTGTTAGAATATAATCGGATTTCGTTGGGTTTGAAGCCCAAATTAAAGAAATGGGGCGTAGAGGTTGTATTCCAAAACAGAAGCAACCAGCTGAAGACTCTACTTGGGTCAACAAAGGACCCAGTAGAAAGATTGGAAAAAGCAGGGATATACTCGATCCAATGCGGGGATTGTGACCTAAAATATATAGGCCAAACGAAACGAAGTGCACTTACTCGCTTCAAGGAGCATCGGAGGGAAGCAAAAACAGCAAGGAGGAAAAACATTAAGGAGTTCAAATCTAAAGTAGCGGAGCATATGGTTGGAGCAGACCACAACATCTCGGTGGAAAACCTCTCACTGATAAGCAACGTGGGAGATAGTAGAAAGCTAGATGTAGCGGAAAGTTTGGAGATATTCAAGGCTCCACGGGAGTGTCTCCTTAACAGGGATTTGGGAAACGGATATTCCCCACTGTTCAAATTGATTAGAAGAAGTACCGCAAGGGCAACCGGAGATCATAATAACACGATAATTAACATCTCACCAACGAGCCAGGAAAGAAGGATTAACGAAACAGTTAATGAGGCTGCTAATGAGGATTTAATTACCGCAACACCTACCGACGATGGGGGAAATACCCAGAAGGAAAGAAAACGCTTAAGGAGACTTAAAAATTTATCTACAAATAGGACGATTAGGGACTATTTTCCTCAGTCGAAGAAACATCGCTGAAGAAGGCTATAAGTGATAGCCGAAATACTGGTATACGGATTTTGAAAAATAAATTGGTAGAAATAAAGGAAACGAGTTCGACTTTTCATTTTATTGTCTCATAGAAGCCAAAAGGAAAAACTTAAAAGAGCGTTGATTTTTACTCTATATTGGAAACAACTTTCATTTTTAAATGAAATCTAATAAGAAATTACTAATATATGTACATAATTTAAAAAAACTTATTTTTGTAAGTACTATTTTCGTTTTTAACAAATTTAATTTTTTTTCTGATTCAGCCCTGAATCAGCTATTTGATTTAACTCGCAACTCACACATTGGGCGCAAAAATGAAATTATGAAAATGAATAGTTTTAGCATTTTCTGAAACTATTACACCAGTCAATATAGACCAGGAAAACAATTACAAGCAACCTCATCCTCTGTACCCACCATTCTAAAAATATCCACCAAAATAAGGTCAATATTTTCACAATGAGGACATTCGTATCGCAAAATTAAGATCTAAAACCAGAAAATTTTCCATCAACCGACTTCACAAGACCATAAATTCTCTTTGCGCACAGCACGGAAATAAAGGAAATTCTATGAATAACTTCGTACGCACAAAGATATCGAGATAGAGAGAGAAAAAAACGTTATAATAAACAATAAATCTTTTTTGAATTATTTGTCTCTCATTTTTCCAGTGCGTAGAATGGCACGTCTTCAACAAAACTCGGAGATACTATTTACAATCGAATAATCTAAACATCGTTAGGAACTATAATATTTTAGTTCATATTCAAATGTGATGCTTTTCTTATACATTTAAGTTGTCTGGCAATGATTCGACTCAGAAAATCTGGCTGAAGAGCTAGATTGGAAATAAGACAAACAAATGTGGTTTTAATCTAAAGTGAGAGTATCTTTCAGCTACAAACTGTCTGAAGTTGTTCCACTGTAAAGTGTACACAAAGAGAGAGAGCTTTGTATATATTCAGTGTTTGTGAATGTATCTTTGTGTGATTGAAGTTTCTGTATGTGAGGTCGTGCATCTAATCGCGATATTTTTCGCGGTTCTCTTTCACCAACATGTGTGTACATTTTCCCATCATATGAAACAGCTGTTAAGTGATCAGCTGCTCGATAAGCCTGCTTGTTTGTAACTGTATAGTGAGTATGATGATTAGAAGATACTGGGAGACGCTTGATAGTATGCTTAGCTAAGTAGACTTTATGGATCGAATAGACTTTCATACATAAGCTTCGTATACGTACGGATAGATGTATTTATATTAGTAAGAATAACACATAAAACATCTCCGTAAAGTTTAATGAATTTCCACTATGACTGCGAAAAAGATTGTTTTTGTTTTCGTTGCATCTCTTTCTTAGCTCCTGGTATAAAATCAGCTGTTCGCGATCATCTTAAACCATTTGATCAACGGAAGTCGGTGCAGTTATACCGTTTTTATCTGGGCCCTTGTGTCAATTGCTTTTTGCGATCGTTTTTAACCCCGTTCGAGACATAAGCTAGTCTTGGGGCCTGCTAATTTTTATGGTATCTGAGTCACAAAGAAAAGTGTGAAATTGTTAATTTTCATTAAAATTGATTTGAAAATTATCATTGCTGAAGACAAAACTAGTTAAACAGTGTACAGTGTGCAAGGCGTAAAATATACCAAATAAAAACGGTTAATCATAGTGTGCTTGATTGCTATTGCGAAATAATAGGCGCGTTTTTTTGCTCCTCTATCCAGCGGAGAGTAGAATGAGAGTAGAGTAGACGCATTGAAAACAACAACAACACTCCTACACCAGTGAATTCACTGGTGTAGGAGTGTTGTTGTTTTCAATGCGTCTACTCTACTCTCATTCTACTCTCCGCTGGATAGAGGAGCAAAAAAACGCGCCTAATAGTGTCTTGATATCGACAAGTAGTGACTTGCGTGAAACAAAAGATTTGTGTACAAGCGTACTCAATAACAAAGAAATAATCATAGTGCCAGTTTGTTTGATTTGTCGTGTGAGCTGCAGGTGAAGCAGATAATCGAGTTCATTGCGGAGTTAAATAGAAGATAGTCGAGTGAAATCAACATGAGGCCACCACACTCAACGTTCGGTAATGATATTACCAATCGTACTCCAAATGATGGAAACAATAACAATGGAAACAACAATAACAATGGAAACGGAGGTGATTCGAATGGAGTACCACCACATATTGCCAGGATGGGAGGAACTATGCTAATTTCAACGATAGCGGGTCGTGGGGTTATTCGTGTTGTTGGACGATGCGAGGATGCCAAAGAAAATAATAATCTAGGTAAGTCGATGGATGTAATTAAGACACACAAAATTGAATTTGTATTGAGAAAATTTTAATGTAATTAATGAAAGGCTGATTTTCTAATTAACTAAGCCGCAAGTGTGTTACATACATTGGCAAATTTTGAAGTTTGCATTCCACGTGGTTACAGCTCAAAATTCATGATGACAGAAGAAAAATTATTAATAATAAATGATCTGGTTCAGTATGGTTATGTAAATGAAATATAAATGGTAGAATGAAGGACCCATAAATGTATCTTGTCAACCTTTTGGGCTATTGCGTTCCCTCTATATTTCAAGCTGCATATATGAGGCATAGCTTAAGTATATGTAATGTTAATCAAATTAAAACTTATCACTAACGCAAATCACATTTCCACACTACAAGCAAAAATTTTACGCTCTCTAGCTGCTAGTAAATGTCTTTCTTTCACCAGGAAAGACCTAAAGACTTTCACTAAAGACATAAAAATTTAGAACGCATCGCTCCCATTTTCGACGCAGAAACATTTAAAATTTAATTAAAAATAGCAACAACAGCAGCACCTTGTTACATGAACGAAGAGAAAATTATTACATCTTTGTCGTGTGTCTATTGCGTCGTCCAAACTATATACAAACCAGCAAAACTGCGAGTAACCCAGCTAGCTAGGCGAGCTACCAAGCACGTTTCCGTGTGTATCTATAAATTCTGTAGATATTGCGCACTAACCTTATATTTTTCGGTCAGCTAAAAAGTTTGCAAATTGAACATTCAAAAACAGACAGAAGATGTTTTGACGCACACACGTTTTTCCATTTGGAATTTATACGCATTACAATAATAAAGAGTTAAGTTTGCGTTCGCACTATTTGAAAATGCTCGAAGCTGTTGAGCTGATAAATCGCAGACAGAACACAGATCAATGAACGAAACGGCGAAAATGCGTCTAGTGAGCTTTGGTATCTGTAAATTATTCAAGTCATGCAGCATGGCTATGGCTATACACACGAGCTGGTAAATATATAGAATCTATGCCAATTACGCATTGCACTATCCAAGCTGAATAGTTACTGTAAAAAGTTGTGTCTTTTATGTTCTATTTACGATCGAAAATCAAATTCGGAAATGAAACATGCAACAGCGTACAAGAATCGGTCAATATGTTTCCCTATTGGCAACGATCCAATTGAACTACTGATATAATATCGGGTTAGTTGAGAGTGATTTTTAAGGGTTTTATGGGAACAGATTTATGGTGCTCAGTGTGCGATGAGGGTTTCGAATAGGAATATATGTAAGTCGAAACTAGGAGTCAACTAGATTAAACATTACTAATATTTAAAATACTTATTGAAAATGAATAATCGTTTCCTATATTTATATGTGAGCAGCAGAATATAGAAGTCGTCATTTTAAATATGTGCACTAAAAAGAAGTCATTGCAACTATTGTAATTAAAAAATCTAATATGGCAAATATATCTTTATCATGCAACTGCCTTCTTTGTGGAGCCTGCGACAAAGCTGTTGACAAAAATCGTCTTGTCTGCGATGGGATATGCAATCGATCATTCAGACATAAAATATACGCACCAGTCTTTTAATATTACTTGCAATGATTGCACCGACATCAAGCCATGGTATGTTCTTCGGATAGTTCAGTTAACAAACACTAATTTAGAAAGCATGGATGAGCGATAAGAGTCATTATCTCATGATACTTCTGGGATTGCTAATGTAATCAAGAACCTACTGTCTTTGTTAAAACCTTTGGTTGATCTACTAGGTGGCTTACGTGGTCAGCAAGATGTAGTAGTAAAACTATCCTCAAAACTGGATACAATTGAAGATCAGCTGATTCTCTTTAAGGTAAAGAGTGTTGATATTAAAGCGTCTGCCCTTGCTGACACTTTAGTCGATGCACTGACACAAGTCTAATCGCGTGTTTTATTAACCTAATATTGGTGAAACTAAAAACAGTGGAGCATCAGCTTAACCTTATTTCAATCTATCAACTCTCAAAACCTGCATCACGATCTATCACCTGCCAAACGATTTCGCTGAATGAAAAAGCAACTTCTGAAAACGTTACTGCAAAACACATTAAAAAGCACTAAATGCCAACTTCGATTTGGATCATTCTATGGTATCAAAAGATTTTAATATTTTCAACTGCACTCTCAAATATGTCGCAAAACCCAGAACTATTTTTGTACCCAGGCTTGCTCCTGATACCACCGTAGACGACGTAAGGAAAAACGTCGCGAAAATCCTTGAGCACACAAAATCCTTTAGCACAGAGTGCTGTATATCGGTTATCAAGGGGTTACCCCCACTTGTAGCGCAATAAAATAGGTCATTTTCATGAGTTTTTTTTGACAAAACTACGAAATGTTTTTCAACGAATGTTATATTTTCTTAAAGTACATACTTTGAACACCTTTCAGTATTTTTTTTTTTTGAAAAATATTACATGATTTAATTACAAATGGCCGTCAAAACAATGGAATTTTAATTTTCACCTTTTGCGGTGACCAAAATTGTGTCGAACTGGATCATCTGAAACAAAAAATAGCGATGGACTTAGTTAAATAACAGTATAAACTAGTGTTTGATCGAAGGATTTAAAACAATATCCATTTTTCACAAAATGGCGGACAGTCAAAGTTAATATTTCGATTTTCACTTAAAAAAATGGTCGTCTTTTGGCTATAAAACGGCCATTTTTTATTTAAAACAAAAATCGAACGATCAAACACTACATTTTTATGCATTAAATAAGCCTGCTAAGTTTCAAAAAGATAGGTTCAGTAGTTTTCGAGTAATTTTGGTCACCGACTTCAAAGATGTCATTTCGAGAAAAACGCGTTTATAAGTATAAGTAACGGTTGCATAAGCAACAGTTTCTTCTCTTTCAACGCTCATATCTCGGTGAATTATGCTTGGATCGACTTGAAATTTGAAGGACATATTCTCAGATAGTTATACTTAAAAAAAATGCAACAAAAAAAAAAACAAAAAACTTCAAAGCTACAAGTGGGGGTAACCCCTTAAGATAGAGTATCGGTACCGAAAACCCAGTCTGTACAACTATTTACTAAAACTAGCAAATATTCACCTAGCCACTTAGAGGATCTGATAACAACTAACTGCTGATATGGCCAGCGATACATAGCACTCCTCCAGCCTCAGAAATGAATTACACACTGAGAATTTTCGTATTCGACAGCCGATGAAACTTACTTCTCGGTATAGATTTCATCGTTGTTTACATGCGGCGTTTGCGTTTTGTTTGTTTACTGGTTCTTAGAGCTAGAGACAAACTGCAATCGAACCTGTTTTCGAGAATCTTCAATGATCTTTTAAATTTCTATTGCTTGACACACTAGGGTAAAAACTCTACAAGATTCGCGAAACCAGATTCAATTGTAACCTACTTCTAGTTTAGTAGCCCAGCTTCAATTGAACTAGCCACTTCATGGCTCGTTCAATCTCGAATCTCATGCGGAAACACGAAAGTCTGTAGCCGACTTAGGGAATGTGTTTGTCAGTGAAATAAATGGGTAGCCTGCACCAACGCTTCGCATGGATTTATGCGGGCTTGCAGCTCTTCCAGCATAGACTCTTCACAAATTTTGCACTTCCTGGACATATGTTATTTTCTATATTTCAATCCATTTTGGGCCACTATATGTAACTTCTTTCTAGTCCTTAAATCCGAGCCATGTCCGTGTTCATCTTGATACTTCTCAAGCATTTTATCTATCAAACTCGATAAGCTTATTCCAGCGAACTTCTACGCCAGTCGAAACAGTTACACCTAAATACATTCGGTCGATTGCCAGCCGTAACACACATTGGGAGCTGCTTGATTGATTTCTTGTTGTATATTATGCGTACATTAATCAAACCGAGAATCAGAATAGGGTTATTCTTATAATCAAGAAGGATTAGACCAGTTTTTAATCGGTCTGGCAGTTTGTCAACCATCCTTTCGACACTGAAATCCCAATCCATAATTGAGTGTCTCAATTCTGCAATGAAGTGTGCAATGGTTTCTGAAACTTGTTGATCCTTTTTGTAGGAACTTCATCAAACATGCTTAGTCATATGAGAACTGTCAATACTACCGATTGTCGCCATTTCTGAACTTTATTCAATACTCCACAATAATGTATGAAAACTAGAACGTACATTCAAAAAGCGTGCTCTCAAAAGCGTGATTCCACAATTCTCGGTATTCGTCTAGGCTCCCTACTGCTTGCCTTATTTACTAATTATTTAAATTCCATTGTCCAGTCATCATCTATATTACTTTCTACCAATGACACTAACAATTTCAAAAGTCAAAGTTTCCAAAATCCTTACAGTTGAAATGATTTGCTGCAGGATCTAAACAGAAAATATTCCTCGATAATATAACTCGTAGCTATATTTCCCTGATTAAGACCCTCTTTTGGAGTCTAGTTAGGCCTATTCTCAAATATGGTTGTCTCGTATGAGTGCCGTATCAAAAAGTTAATAACCAGATTGGGCCTTTTTGCCCAGAAAACCGGTTATAGGACTGCATCAAGAATACAAGTCTAAAAAGGCCCATTGAGCTCATCCAAAGGAGATTCTCATGTTTCTGCTTTTGCTGTCTTCCGTAATCAGTTCTCATCAACCCTAAGCACTCGAATCAAAAACGCCTTCCGCTCGTTGCGCAACAGCACGAAAGTGCACATTCCTACAACCTGCATTTTGTTACATTTGATAAGTTTATGAAAAATTCACTGACAAAGCTGTCGTTTCTTCCGCAGACGTCAAAGATGACGACTAATTGTGCTTTTCTCAACCTGGAACCTCACGTTTATGCCGGCAAAAAAACTCCGTGTCATTTATCCGAGACACTATTATAGGATGGTCCGCATCTTGAATCTTGATTTTAATTAAATAACGTGACATTCTGCAATAAAAGGGTAAACAGATGAGGCATCGCTCAACAGAAACTTTCAATGCAACCACCCAAAACTTAACTTTCATACTAAAGACAAACATATCAGGCGAATGAAGTTTTTGCCAATCCCTCTAAATCAGAATTAATTACGATTAAAATGCAATAAGTAGATATTTTAACGAAGCTTACTGCCTATTTAATTTTCATTTGTCTCGAACATCACTTAAACGAATTCTATGTATTGTTTTTGTAGTCTCCGTTGTTTCATATTTAGTCTGAATTAAAAGGATTGCTAGCAGAGCAGATGAGCAGAGATCAGTCCACAAATCTGAGCTCAGTCTCCGTCACAAAGCTCACTTTAAATATATAGACAGGTATAGATTTAACCATGCGGTTAGGCCGGCATTTAAATATTTAATCAAAGCTCATTCTACATATGTTTGGCCAGGGCAAATCGTAATTCTGACAAGGTTCAACTTTCAAATATTGAGCAGAGTCTACTCTTATAGCCCGTCCAGACTACAGCTACTTAAGTATCCGGATACATAAGTATTGTCCACACTGGAGCGACATCTGCAGATACATTTTACCCTTGCCATGAAAATCAATGAAAAGTGTCGCTGTAGTGTGGACAATACTTATGTATCCAGATACTTAAGTATCTGTAGTCTGGACGGGCTATTATAGCCCGTCCAGACTACAGATACTTAAGTATCCGCATACATAAGTATTGTCCAATGTACAATTAGCGCATACTTTTCATTGATTTTCATGGCAAGGGTAAAATGTATCTGCAGATGTCGCTGCAGTGTGGACAATACTTATGTATGCGGATACTTAAGTATCTGTAGTCTGGACGGGCTATTAAACTTTAAAAGAGCTCAGTATAAATACTTAAACCTGACTTTTTAAATATTTAGGCAGAGCTTGGTTTCATTCATTCAACTAGTTCATTTTTCTAGTAAAAAAAAATCTCATCTCAATCACGTCAAGCATATTCCGGAAAATCGACTCATAAATTAACAATTTGTAAACTACTTACCAAACCAAGGTCATCATCTTCAGATACCTGTCTGCATCTCAAACATATTCAACCACACTGCCCGGTGCGATGGTTATCTGAAAAAAAAGACTTTTTATTTCATAATCATTATTTCGGCCGCGTGCTTAAATAAAATTAGGCCAATTTTCATTAATAAAATTCCAATAAAAATTATCGCGAATAACCTATTATTACTTTAAAGCCGTGTTTTTTCAAATAATCTTGCATAACTCACATTAAATATAAATACATGTACGAGTGTGAGTATTCCTAAAAGTATCTCTGAGTTTTCGATCATATTTCATACTTTTCTAATCGATACTTACTTAACAATAATTTATTCAGAAGCTATTTAATTTATTGCGAAAAAAAAACTGATGAATTAAATTTCGACCGATTTCAACCAAACAAACAAACGATTTGCACTGACCATGTGCTGAACCTTAACCATGAAACAATTTATCTTTTTTCGTTGAGGTAGTGCCAGTCTATGGTGTTGAAATTTTGAATTTCGTTGGCATCAAAAGAGTATGCGTAAATTCATTGCATTGAATGTCTTCAAAATATTTTATGAAAAAAAACACTCTGAAAAAGCCTCTTATTGATGTGTGGTGATGTGAACGTGTCTATAGCAAATAAAATATGTGTGGTGCAAGTCTGAGGCAAGCGATCAACTAAGATGCTGTTATTACTCGTTTATCTGAACAAATTGTAACTGTAGACTTTGGGGCAACTAATTTGACGCCTGGTTTGCGGTTTTGAGTTCGAATGAGAAATAGAGATGTTTTACGACTTTACTGCATATTTGTTTTTGTAATCTTTCAAAGTCAACCTTTCGAGTACTTTTGGTTTTGAATGCTAGTTATTCCGTTGAAAAGAGGCACATTTCAAATAGTTGGGCTCAAATGCGGATAATTAGACGATCTTGGAGACCCCCTTAAGCATTCATCGACCTGGTGGTTTTGAGTTTCTACTGTACACATATCCGTAATTAATTATGAATTTTACAATATTGTTATGACTACATTGCCGGACTTTTTAACATCAACAAACAAACATTTCAAAACATCACATTTCAACTGGCATTTTTTTTATATCCTCATTTTGGTTTTGGCGGGTTTTCGGTACATTACAAGCGTTAATCATCAAATGATTGAACTTATTAGATGTTTAAAATACACAGGCAAACTATGTGCACTTAACTTACGAATACATGCACCATGTAGTATTACGTTTAGTAGCTATTGATGCAACATCTGCGTGAAGTTGTTAACCTTTGATGATAACAATGTTCAGTTTACTTGTTAGACTTAGAGCAGATGAAGTTGAGATACGAAAATATTGTTATATAGTACTAGTAATTTTAGCTTGTGGTGCAATGGTTTTTATTTGACTGTGATGGCCCAGTTTTCCGGGCGATTATTATTTTGATCGTTTTGATTTTTGTTGCAGTATGTGTATTGTTTGTGTATGACGCATATATTGCCGTAGTATTTTTGTTATTGATCTGCGGTGAATAATACTTTCGCTTTCGAACATTATGTTAGAAATAATTCATATATTCAATGTGTTATTTCATTTTTAACAATATCCTAAATTTTTTTATTTTTGACTCATGCGTGATTTTGTACATTTTTCTACTAAAATCTTAAACGCACATTTATTGCAATCCATTCTTTTGATAAAATACGTAACTTCATTCGTTTATATTCATTTTGACATAGGGGGAATGTGTGATCAATACTGCTATCGGATTTATTGAATGCCCCTCGACAAATGCTCTAACTGCCCATACCGTTCAAAGCCAACCCTAGCAATCTGAATGGAATAGGTCTAGCTCACCCATAAATATTATACTGGAGGCAGACTGCAATTGCATCTCGTTTCACGAACCTCGTTGAGTTCTCTGCATCTCTTTTATCCTAGTATGTCAAAAGACATTTAAAACGAGATCCGATTGTAGTCTGTCTCCAGTATAATGCAGCTCACCAGTGTAAAATAGAAAATGTCACTCAGCAGTCTTCTAAGATGTGACTCACCTTTTTCACAACATCTAGCTTCGAGCGATGATCTAAAAAATCAAGTTCATGTTTTGTAAAATCTTTTACCTTCCATTTTTCCTAACCAAATAATTATTCTAGGTGCTATCTAACAGCCATACACCTACTGAATATTAATTACGTGCAAGTACATTGAGTACTTACCCGTAAGAGAATATTTTTTTATGCTTTGCACGCTGTTAACTTATGATCTTCCTGTAAGTGTCAGAACAACCACAGCTACTTTCACGGACGAAATCGCTAATTAAGTCACGATTTTAGATCTAGATATGGCATCTCGAATACGGTTAATCTGCATCTCCCCTATTGAAGAATGCTTTATGCCTTTAATGTGGCTAAAACTAATTTACAATCAACTAACTATAAACAATGTTACAACTGCTCATAATAATTACTGTGAAAGCTAATTGGACTGAGCCACCGTCAGTGGAACGTTTTAATCGAAGTTGAGGCCTCATTCGCCTCGCGAACCCAACCCGCCAGGTAAATCAGTCCAGCATGAGTTTTTGGGATGAACTAGACCTCCGTGCAACAGCAAGCACATAAAAATAGTCATCAAAACAAGGGTGACACTCGTTTTGGGAGAAGAAGAAACTTTGACAGTTGGACACTGCTCCTATGGCAATGGATTTGGGTTGGTTTTCATCGTTGCAAAAAAACCTAATATTAAAATAAATAAAAAAAATTAAATTCTGTTCCCCGAATTTCAAAACGACGGTTGACCGTTTTGCTGGAATCGGCAATATTGAATATCAAATAGCTACAATCAAAATAGCTTGTGCAAATTCGAATTTGCTAAATCAGTGATTAAGATTTCGTTGCCGTCAATTAGCGAATCGTACACAAGCTCTCACTGCCTGAGTGATTGGTCTGGTACTGCTATGAGGGACAAGAAAATCCAGTTGATCACTTCAACTTATATCCATAGATCTCAAGGCTTCGAATTTTTCGCTATCACTTGCCGCAAACTTTCAACAAAACATATTTCACGTCTACTCGTTTTTCTCTTCATATGCGCTCAAAAAACACCAACTTCCCGTCCTTTGTATCAAATATCCTGCCCACCGTAAAGGAGTTTGTCAATTAGCATTCCAATTAAGCCGATGCTTGAGACCAGAAAACCACATTTTACCAGTTTCGCTATGAAAACTTACAATACTTTTCAAGTTTCACAGAATTCACTTCCCTCCGTCAGGAATCGATATAATTAAATTTTCCAGCAGATATAATTAAATTTTTTTTAGAGCATTTACCCGAGAAAAGCGACGGTAACTCCTCGCCCGAAAACTCTCAATTTCTTTTCGTGCGACAGTTCAAATGCCCACGGGCATAATTATTAACTGAATCACTACATCTCGGTTGGAACCTAAGATTGCAATCCTCACACCCTATCTCCCATGAAACTTTACAACTATCTACAATTACTATGTAACTAACTTTTCAAACAACCTACGGTGACAGCTAGAGCAGCCGATGGATGGAATTTAACTCTCCTGTAACCATTAAGTTTAGTTTTCATTAAACAGCAATTCGTTGCGATATCCGCAGAAAATCTTCCATACTGCATTTATTAACATCGACCACCAGGTGCCAATTTTCAGCTGAGTCAGTCACGATCATCCATCAGAAAGCATACAAGCCTAATCAAACGTCGCAAGATCGAGGGAAGCAGCATATGAATATTCATAGTCAGTAAAGAACAGACGATTTATACGACAAGAAAGTGATTAAATGCCACTTTGATTTTATTGGTTTTTTTTTTAAATAATATTCAAATAAATATATTTTCATTGCTGTTATTATTTGTCAAAATCACGCTGACCACAAAAAACAGCATTTTTTAATTAAAATATTTCAAATTGCGCCTTGACAGAAAGCTCAAACGAACTATAGAAACTGAAATTCAGTCAGTAGCTGATTTGAACTCATGGCTTACAGCTCTGAGAAGCAGCTTATTCGTCAAACACAACCATCATTTGGATAATCCAACAAAAAATTCAAACCGATATCTCCTGAACCTGGTAGTGCTTTCATAACGCCAATCTGTTCAAAGATATACAATACAAAACAATTTTGGAAATGGATCCCGCAAAGGCAATCTAGTATTCTTCACAAATTACGACAGCAAATAAGATTTGCTCTACATATCTTTGATATTGTCAATGGTGCCTGTAAAATGTCAAGCTTTCTTCTTAGATCCGGCCAATCCGTCACCATCTTTCAATCTCTCTTCTCTATGCTCATCTCTTGTTGAATTAGTCTTAGTGCCATTAGAGCATGTAAAGTAAAGTAATTCCACAACAATTCTTGGTGAGTCTAAAGGTTAAAGCAGGTTCATTGGAAAATTTACAATCAATGTGTATGCGAGTATGGAGTGATTAGATCCACAGCTCACTTCAGCCTTAATTTAACTCACCTATTCAGAGCTAGGTTAATTCAAATTCGGTACACGGTCTCCCGTCCGAACCTAAATAGATTCGAACCAAGGACCCAACACACTAGAAACTAGTGGTCTGCCCACTACACTTTATGAGCTCGATTTCTCATCTGACATTTTAATGACATTTTTACTTCTATATTTTTGTTTTTGCTTCCCATCCCTTTTTCATTCAGACACATTTCACCACATCTACACTGTAGAGAAACTCCATCGGATAAAGATTTTTCTCCAATCAAGTTACAGAAGCGAACCACTGTTGTCTGGTCTTGAAATCGTAATATTGGAGATAGTCACCAATCGAATCTGATTTGATGAGTCTCGCTGAGCTTTTACCCTAGTGTGTCAAACAAAGGAAATTTAAAAGCTCAAAGCTCATTGAAGATTCGTGAAACCAGATTCAGTTGTGATCTGTATCCAGCATAAGTTTACTCAAACCCTAGTTTACTAACTTAACTTTCCTTATTTGACTGCCTTTATCCTTACGCCGTTGTCTACTCGTCATAGTTTCCGGTCAGTGAGGTAGTAGAAATGGAGTGGACATGCCCATAAGATTTACATTGTAGTAATTTTTTAGCTACTCATTGTCAAATCTGGTCAAATCCAAGTAGTTCCCCTCCAATTTTACATGCTTTGCAACTTTAACATGCTTTGTGCGCGAGAGGATTGAAGGGGCTAATGGTGGAAAGTTAAACCGTCCGTGTCCAGGGGATGACCAGGGGCAAGACCAGGGTCAGGTGAAAAAACTGGCCAAAGTCAATGAAATTCGTTTTCAGAGAATACTTTATTCAATTTGAACTGTATTTTCACTATTTTCCAAAATAAAAAGATTTAAAATTTTGAAAAATGATGACATGATGTTAGTGTTTTTATTGTAGTATTGATTAAAACGTTTTTTCTTATTGTGAAGACCCGAAAAAAATAAACAAAGTAAAGGCTGGAAAATGATATGTCTTAGAATGTTATGTTATAGTTATCTATGATATAATGTATATAAAATAATAAATTTAT
Source organism: Nemotelus pantherinus (assembly GCA_963978885.1). Taxonomy (NCBI): domain Eukaryota; kingdom Metazoa; phylum Arthropoda; class Insecta; order Diptera; family Stratiomyidae; genus Nemotelus; species Nemotelus pantherinus. The sequence continues at coordinate 223,227,691 of OZ022263.1, read as the reverse complement.
TTACTTGCCATTCGATCATTTTTTGTATGGCTCAGATAACATCTGATTAATTAAAACCAAAAACCCAGTCAAGCTACAAATAATCAACTTCTCTACGCTCCAAAGAATTTACATTTTAAATTGAATTACTCACAAAATGCAACATTATTTTTCCTCAACGAACTCTCCGAAACTCTTCCTGAAAATCATTAATAATAAATTACACACTTCCTTGCAATTGCATTTTACATTTTACCATGTGATTCATTCTAACCATTTAATACATGCAACCATAATCGACTTCAATTTGAATTGTGCAAGAAATTACTACTATTCATTTAGTTCACAAATCATTGCTTGCAATCACTTCAAAAGCTGATTGATTGATTGCCAGGATAACTTTTCCATGTCGACTAAAACCTCTATGACTAAAACCTACTAACCTTCTACCTGCTTCCCTATATGGCAATCCCTACTATGAGCGATGCAGAAAACCAAAGGTAAATTCACGTCGAAATAACAGAAAGCTCATTGCAAATAAACTATAGTGAATGATACAGTTGCATCTTATGCAAAAATATCTGATGCATTTCTATTATCTTTTTGGAGTCATGCATTGTCAGGATCCACACGAATTGCAAAAATCTGCAAATGGATGGTGAAATGTTATAAAGTGGAAAAAATTTCAGTTGCAGATGCACATTCTACTAATCTGTTTGTCGAAAAGTTTATCCGTTTGCTTTCAACAGCACTAAATTTAATTTGCGCGGATTAATGGCAGAAACGGCAACATAACTACCATACAATAGAAGCATGGTATGTATGAAAACGACCGTAGCATGTCGAATTGTTCAGTTTTCATGATCTTAGCACAGCAGGTTGCGAGATCTAGTGAGTAACGATCTACGAGTTTTCTGTATTTTGTTTTTTTTTTTATATTTTGTTTTCTCTGTTGTGACGTAATTTAATGCACATGGTACGAGTAGATAATGGTTGAAGTATCTAGGAAGCAAGCAAAAAGCTGGTAGTGTACAAGGCGTGCAATGTAGCTGTTGAAGTGGTTTGCATGGAAATGTACATGCTCATATGCATCACTAACTGGTTTAGACATAGTTATGATTTCGTGATGCATCTAAGCTTAGGAAATAGCTTGGATGATGCGACTGATTATATGAAGTCGAAACGCATTTATGATAATTAATACCATATTATCATATCATTTAAATGTTGTAAATGTATATAGCAGGCGCATTTGTTTCTGTTTCTCTGTAATACGAGTATGTGTTGACCTTTTGTTGTGCGAAGTACATATATTATATGTTAATATCTATTCAGTTGTAGTTTTCGTTTTTGTTTTTTTTTTGAGTAGTTTTGAAGATCAAATTGTAACCGAGAGTACTGTGCATGAGCCATATGTACATATACTATTGTTCCTAAATTGAAATATACTGCGTATTTATCCCTATGAGGAAGTATAGTGGATGAGACGCTACTTGAATGCGTGGTCTATGAGATCTCATATCTGAGACAAGTTTATATTGTCATTGTAGACCAGCGAAAAATTTTTGAGTTACATGATCAAAATATGAACAATGGGCTAGTTTTTATCTGGAAGAGATGAATTCAGAAAAATCAACAAAGAGTAATTGGCACTCGTAATATCTTGTTAGGTGATGCAAGTAACATGGGAAGCTACTATTACATGTATGTAACTTTCATTTAAAAAATTGTCTTTGTTCAATTGATCTCATGCTTTTCCTGGTTCAATATGATAAACTTGGTTCACAGAAGAAAGTTTTGATTTGAAGAACAATTTTGTCCTTTGAAGCTATTTCTGTTGAAGATACGTATATCTAGGAACATCTCAGCCATCTGTCTAGAGACGGTTAGACAATGCAACTATTTTTCTCATAGTTATGAGTATCTTAGAATATGAACATCTTAATTAAAATGTGTCTTTCTTTTAAAAGAATGAACTGTTTTTTTACGAACCGAATAATATCTTTATGACCTTGCTGACAGTTATTATTTTTAATGATTTAGATTCGAAACAATATCATTTTTTTGTTTAGAAAATTTTAAAATACATTAGGAACATTTAGAGCTTCTTAAATTAATTAATTCAGGTCAGTTGAATGATTCATGTTTCTAAACATACAACCTTATAAGAGATATTTGTAAGTAAGAGAAAATCAAATGGTGAAGTAAAATTTAAAACAGAAGTCTTGTCAGTAACAATTATCTTATCTAAAAAATTTATGCACGGTTTTAAAAAGATTTCAATTTTTTTTTCTTTGAATTTAAATAGGTTTCATTTTTAATATTTATATTCTTTTACATTGTTTTCACGCTAATAACATTCATTACCCAGTATGTACAGAAGCTGGGAGCATCTGGTAATAATTACCTATATGCTATCTTAACTATTGTTTTGGTGGTCATGGATATCTTTTTGACGAGAAGATGTATGATGCATTGAAATGCGGATTTGGCAGCTTTGATTTTACGCAGCACATAAGGATTAAACCTCAGAAACTATTCTTAGAAGGTCCGAACGAGGTGGAGAATATATTGGTTTTGTTGCGAATAGTTTGGTGTATCCGATACTTGGACGGGCTGCGAAATACGCATAGATGAGGCTTACTGCTATTTGGTTTGATGCCCCATTCGTCAAAGTAAAGATTTAGTTCCGCCAAGTAGTATGCCAGTTCGCTGCTTTGAGCGGGTCTTGAATAGAAGTGAATAAGAGCTTGTCGTCGGCATATTTCGGGACTTGGACTTGAGGTTGACCCACTGGAAGAGAAAAGCAACCGGTGAATATGGTATAAAGAATTGGTCCAGTGACAGAACCTCGTGGTACTCTTGATATCACAGGCTCTTTGAGAGAATCTGCTCCACTAGCCCTGGCGTTGTATTGTCTGTTGGTAAGGAAGCTTTCAGCGAGTCTTATAACCTCCTGTAGGAATTCCAACTTGATCAACTTAACCAGAAGGCCTTCGTGTCATACGGGTTTCGTTTGACCTTCGTGCCAAACGATAGAAGCAATTATCTACTATGTACATGGATCCCGCAAATAGCGAAATCACAAGTACTCAATAGCCCTTCTTTTTTGAGAATCATTTAATTCTCTACTTTAGGCATCTTTTTTGAGCCTCTATCGAGAACTGGTAAGGTTAAATAGCATTGAAAACAGCAGCAATCTTGCTCCATTTATTGTTTTCAATGCTAATTACCTTAACCAGCTCTCGATTAAGGCGCAAAAACCGCAGCATATGTCTTCCCGTTAAGGAATTCCCTTACAGAGCACACTTTTATGCACCTTATCTCTCTTTTAACACACTTTAAATTCACGGTTAGTATGTGCTTCCACGGCCTGGATAGTAATAGATTGCAGTTTTTAACATACGCCAAAGGCTTTACAATCTATCTCAATACAGTCGTTTTTTGTCTGAAGGTTCGTTCAAGTCAGTAAAGACTTCATTCACAATCAACGTATACGAGTATGATATGTTTAGCTCTACGAGTCTTTTTCACATCTGATTAGAGCCCAATACCTCTTAGAATTGTTCGTCCATGACTGGATTCGAATCACCAAGCACATAAGATTAGGCTAGAGAACGGTTGTTCAGAGAAATTTTGCTTCTTAGCATTTGCATGGAATAAGAAAGTAAGGACACAAGAATATTGAGTTTTAAAAAAGTATTTGCAATTTACTGAAGCGTTTTAACCCATTGGCAATCGGAGTAATGCTCTTTGCTTTAAGTTAAAATAAATTCACCGTAGCTAAGAATATATATACTTCTAAATGTAATGTTAATTTCTCTATGTCAAACTCAATGGATTGAGAAATTTCAAACAGTATAGCTAATGTCTAAAAATGTCTGTAATATGCTAAAGAATGTCTCTTTTCGAATATGATTCAGCTGTAATGAAAGAACTGAATTCGGCAAAAAAAAGATCCGGATTTATCAGTTCCTGTGAGGTCTTATGACTTTTGTACAATAATAAAAAAATCCTTAAGAAATTTAAATCTGCAAGATACGCCACCAACTATCAAGTTATTAATCACATATTATTAATCAGTAATTTATTTTATAAATACTCTGACAATATTTTTGCTTCCTAATGATTTGGTTTTAGAAGAAGCCATAGTATAGCAAATGGTCTTTTATAAAGTAAAGCAGACTATGAGCGACAAGCCTAGTGTACCATTACCTGCCTATTTCTAATCGCCATTTTAAAATTTATTATGAGTAGTATTTGCAATCTCAACTGCAAGTGCTATCATGTTCACATTAACTCTTTTTTCACGGCTTTTACTTGATTAGAGCGTAGGCAGTAAACGAGATACTTAACCATTTATATCTCAAAATCACGTTTAAAAAAATTCATTTTTGCTTATTGTTAAATCTTATCATCGAGGTGTACGAAAACACATGAAAGAACAGCTGGACGTGTGACCATGAATATATATGCAAATCGAACTATCCATGGTACGAAAAGAAGCAAAGAAAAAATCTCTCCATTATGTGCATTTACATACATATATGTATGTAGGTATTGGTCTAAAATCTAAAAAATGGCTAAGAAATATTCAAACCCAAAGCAAACGTAACATAGGTACATACATTAGACTACTTGACCTTCGAATATATTTTCCCCATTCACATCAGAAACATTAAAAGCCGGCAAGTCTAGTTTTTTGGCGAAGTGTACATACATACATAATCTGATTTTTAATACGAAATTTTAATATTTTTTGCCAAGTACGACGAAGTAATAAACTGTTAGGAATACCTAATATTTTATTTTTAATTTATATTAGGTGTGAAAATATGGTTTCACTCTTGCTCAGAAATATAATAGTTAAATTAAATACAGATTTATTCAAAGTAATCAACATACAATAGCTTCACAATAGTCTACGGATACACACGTGTTTATCGGCGTTATGATTAATACGTAAATCAATATAACTTCATAAGGCTTCAGACCCCATGCGGTGGTTTGAAAGTAATCAAAGCCCGAGTAAGCTTCATTTCTACATTATTCTTCTAGAGAAGTTTTCTCTAAGATTACTGCTAAATATTTGACCTCATATGAAAATTGACGATTTCCATTCTCCATATTAGGAAAAACTAATCCTTCCAGTTTTCTTTTTCTGTTAAGCAAAACTAATTTGTTTTAGCCGGATTCACTGTTAGGCCGTGCTTCGAACACCAAATGTCAATTAAATCCAAAGCGCGCTGTGTATTTCCACGTCCGGAACATACGCCAAGGCTAGGTATGCCCAAAGGACTTTTTTTAAGTCCATCTCCAGGTAGACAATTCGCTCCCTTAGCCCGACGACATGATTGCATTCCTGATTTTTTCGCAGGTGACCCGAGATTTAGCTGTGCACCAGCATCTCCTACTGCTGTGAAGAGTAAGAGGTTTGGTGTTCTGCTTTCAATCACCGGAGCGACCAGAAAGTAAGTCCCAAGTAAAGTCTCTAGAGGGGGGCCCGGTAGCTCTGCTCGCGAAGGGGTCAGGCCGAAAAGCGGCGTGCTACGGGGCCTGCGGGTTCGAGTCCCACCAGTGCCATGGCTGCAAGTGTGAATACGTGTGGCAAATGCGCGCAAACTGATGGCCTAATGCTAAAGTCTCTAGAGGCTCATTTTTGGACTTAGTAAAAACACTATACACGCGTTTTAGAGAGTCCAACCTAGCTGATTTGTCCTGCCTCGACATCTCTTGTGCACCTTTCAGTTCCTCATAGAATGATCTGAACGATTCCCTCTTAGTATATTTAAAATATTGATCAACCTTCGTACAATTCACATATTTGTCGGCACATTACTCTGAATCACAGTGTTGCGTCTTCTTTTCGAACAAAGAGTTAAATTACTCCAGCCTGGCCAACAACAGCAAACAAATAAACAATATTTCACTCAAACATGCGTAAATTCGCCCCAGCTGATGCGCAAATAAATCGAAATTTTCCGCCATGACACTGACCTCGATCCGTTGCCGGGATCTTCATACATCGCCAACAAAACATTTCCGCTTTTCGAAAATGTTCTCATTTACTTTCCATCAGAATCCATATTTTCGATGGACTTTCGACTCCCGGGCTGTAAGCACTCGTAATTATTTTGAATTAAAAGTGGAAATATACTACTGAAATTCGCCAAAAACAAAACTCAATATGAGAAAAACAACTCATTAATATTTTTTCTTTATTTACTAAAGAAACCCGTCTGGATGGACATGGACCCAATCAAAGCAGAGTACACGATTTTGAGTCAATAGTCGCTTTAAAAACGACGAACGTTTTTCCTCGTCACATGTTTGGATCGTGGCCAAGGAATATAGCTGCAAAAGCTGACGATGGCACGCTTTTCTTTTGAAACACACAAAAAACAGAAAATTGGTAATCTGTTTCGCCAATTCGCCCCCGGAAAAAGCGCGAGGCCACCGGGTGCTGAGCTGACTGAGCGACGGGTCTAAATAGACTCCATTATTTTTATTTAATTGCGAATGGGTTATGAGAATGTGTTTTTCATGTGAAAGTGTTTGTGTTGTTGATTGTATTGGCGCAAAATTACATGGAATTTGATTACTTCCCATCTAGTTCTTTGTGTCGTCACAAAGAAAAACGCCTCAGACTTCGACCGTTGGTCATAGTCCCATGCTTTTGCGAATTTAAAACGCAATTTCCCCTGGAAAATCGAAATGAGTGCAAACGGTCGAAAGCTCACTTTATTTTGTAAATATCCACATATTTTGGGTAATTCATATGAAAAACACATACGAGTAAATAGGATGTGCCATCGATGAAAGAAATAATCAACGACCAAAGTCGATTCACCCCCATGTACTCGGACACTTATTTTAATTTTGGATAATTACAATGGACTCTGTTTAATGCCAAATAGTTGTTTAGAGACCAAAAACAAATGAAAATGAGGTTATGCAGTCAACTTTTAATTCTAGCTGCGCATTTTCTTTCGCCGTCTTATCCAAATAGTTTTCAAATAAAATGGGACGCCACGCGCTTCTTACTAATCAGGAAGCTGTAACAGTTGTCTACAATAGAACAAAAACAAAACATAAGTAAACATTTTATTTGGGTTATCTTCGTTCGAGACGTGTGCTTGTACTTTAATTTAGTGAAAAGATATAATAGTGTTTCGATAAGAATATGAATAATGCGCGTAAAAGTGTTCGATTGGCAAAGGTACAAGATTATTTCGGGATATGGGAAGAAATAAATTGTTTGCTAACAGCACACTCGCTTTTCATAATTTCATAATTTGCATGCTAGATTGTGAAAGAGTGAAATCATGTTTCTATTTATTAATTAAGTAAATAAAAAACTCTACTAAAGCTGCAAATACGTATTTATAAAACTATAAGCGATAAGAAACGTAATAATTACCACGTGATTACTAGAGGAAAAATCTAGTTCAACACAAAGACCTATATAACTGTTTTATATTTCTTTGGTGCTTTGCAAACTCATTTTTACGATACTTTATCTATACAACTCACTGTTAGCCAGCCGGACTACCTAAATGCGCAAAAAACATAAACAATGATTAGTCACATTTACAGTACAAGTGGCTTTCTCTTAGGTTCCTCAACTTAATAGTTGATAGTGATAACGAACATTCTTATCAAAAAGATAATAAACGTCCAGTTTATAAACTCACTGACACGAAAAAGTAATTTTTATACAGTCAGCCATATGGATATTAGCACACATAATAATATCTTGTTTAAATATTATTATTATATTTAAATATTATCTTGTTTAAATATTTATAAAATTTAACTTAATATTATTTACCTATGTATTGATATAAAATAAAAAAAAAACTTGCTTCATTATAAAACTAGAAAAAAACCCACACAGCATGTAGCCGTATGTAACATAGCGCAGTATTTATGATCACACAGCTGGGCACATAGTATCCTGAGCTATAAAATATAGCTCCCAGTAATCGTCATAGCATAACAATAGTACAACAATTTATTATATCAATAGTTTAACAATTTACATAGAACATGCTCCTACGTAACATAGCGCAGCATACAGTAGTATAATAATCTAGTGTAACATAGTATAACCATCTTGTTTTTTTGATCGGGTTTCGAAAAACCTTCATAGGTATACTGCGAAAAATGCAGGGTTATGTGATTCGACTCACTCGAAAACCGCTGGCCACATGACATCTACATAGCACATGCTCCTATGTAACATAGCGTAGCATTTATGGCTGCACATAGTACCTTCAACTAATTAAAAGGGTAAATTTAAATTCCTACACATTATGGGATTCCTGCTATGCACTTAGTCTCAACTCCAACTCAACTCAAATTGCCAACCACGTAGTGCGAAAAATACCCCTGAACCTTTGAGAAGGTTAATCACCTTTTTATTAGTCTCAGAAGTCAACGGTTTTTTCCTGGAAAACTAAACAAGATGATGTTGCTCCGGATAACACGACAAACACCTTCTGAATGAACAGATTTTTCACGGCCATTTTATAGTAAGCTACTGCGCTAATCCTTGTATTTTTTTCGGATTTCTGTCATTACAAGATTGCATTTCTGATCAGTCAGCTTTTTTATTGGCCCTGGGTCCTTTTTTTGGAGCAAGAAGGCCTTCCTCTTAAGACACCTTTCAAATGATGGGAACATTAGAAAAGCTTTTTTTACGATTGGGTCAATTTTTCGACAAGTTTTTCCTGCTTTTCAAAGTTCAGTGGTCAACTATCGGAGATTTATTTTGGTTTTTGTCCCATTTTTTAACCAAATTAAATTTTAAATTCGTTTAAAACACAAAGTAATAGCAAACACAGTAACATATACAGTCAGACAACCACAGAACACGTATCTAATCAACTGCTACCAACTTCACTGAATCGAGAAATGTATGCATGTGAATAATGGCATACGCATTGTTTAATCACACACCATAGTTTAATTTTTCTTCTACTGCATTGCATTGCTTTGTAAAAAATGGCAAAATAAATTTAACTATTATTTACATAGCACTGAATTCAACTCTTTTACTCTACACTTTAAACAATTAGCCCAGTGAAATCCGACATAAAAAAGGCGAAACTTCGGGAAAATTAGGGGAAAGCTGAATTTTGGTGTGAATCTTGGTACTGGCGTGTTGAACAAAATGTCAAAAGTCCCCATCGATCCGAGTGCTGCGTTACTTTTTATGCGGGGTCAAAGGTCACCAAAAGTGAGTGACCTTTCCTAAATATCTCAGTAACGGTCACGTCTTCAGAAAAACAATGTATGAAGAATTTGTAGCTTAGAAAATTTCTTGTAACCATAACCGTTTTTGAGATATATTGATCTAAACATTTGCTACTAACAGCATCCTCTTCCTCAACGGCATGTTGATATTATCCGATTTCGACTACGACTTGGAATGTTTGTGAGTTTGTTTTTCTATGTTTAAGAGGCGCATAAAAAAAACATGTAAACAAACTTATCTACCAGACTCCAGGGTAGGTGGAAAAGTGTGCTCCGAAAAGTTCCCACCACCCCCTGTAAGAAATATGTGGCAAGTGATGGGGAAGTATTTTGAAAAAAATATTTTGTACACTATGAAGTTATGATAGTTCTGAAAATGACAAAGTGAATAAGCGAAATATTTGAAGTGAAGGTCCGGCCTGAATAACGTGCTCCTTAAAGGAGGTTGCAACAGTGCAGGAGAGATGTTGTCAGACATTTTCTATGGGGAATAGTAGCCTCACATCTACCATTTGGGTCATCCCCTAGTTACTACTATGGAAAGGTCGTACAGTGTGCATCCGGATGATTGTATTCACCAGATCATACTGCTTGCCGATTCCATCCGAGAGTCTGTCAGTAGCACGGAAAGCATTTTTCGCTCTTAATCTATATGTTGAATAAACCTGTATTTGAGGTCGGCCCTTCGGGGAGTTTCCTTCTACCTGTGGTTAATAGGCTATTCAGTATGAGAACCTCTCTCTAAAATGGCTTGAGGTGGTTGCCAGATCTGACGCTTGCTTAGGATCAATAAGGCAAAGCAAATTATTTCTGACCTGGGTCCGCGTATATAAGGAGTTGGATAGTTTTTGCATTTTACCGTTAATGGATTTCAATACCACACTTCAAATCAAAACTCCAGGTATTGTTTCAAAGCAATACGCTGTTGGTCATACAGCAATCATAGCCTCCGTTCTAATGAGGCAGAGGTAAAACACTTGAATGTACTCTTACATAATCAAATTACTTGTTATTGAGTGTTTTTAGGCAAAATTGTTGTCCTCGTAGTATTAGCTGGGTCACTATCTATGTTACTGATTGTATAGTACGTGTAATTTATTCAATAGAATGCCACGATTGAGCAGCACTTTCAATTGAAATTCGAAAATGTATCTAAGCTTTCGTCACGAATTCATAAAAACTGACCTAATTATTTTATTGGGTCACACATACATATATAGAGGCCTGAAGATGAACACCTGAATAAGTTGGTATTTATTGCCTGGGTATTCCCTTACTAAGTATGAACTGACGGAACTAATGCGTGGGATTGGTCAATGCATCAAACTAGCTTTTTCTGATCGGTCAGATTTTCTGCAGCTCGTCTCACTTCAAAAACATTTCTAAAAAGGCAATAGTAGGCATAAATAGTAATACTTTTTCCCCGATTTCCATTATATGGTAATGTAGTCTTTTATCATTTAAAGAGTCAGTCCTCTATAAAATGCCTTCAATGGCCTCTTTGTTGTTTTTAAAATAATTCAGTTGAATCACTTTTAGCCCCACACTCAAGTATTTGCGAATAATACGGAAGCAAAGCTAATCAGCTGACTCACCACTCAATTACAACAAACAAAAATGGTTTTGCCACCAGGAAAACCAAATTTCGGGCTCATACAAAACACAAACAGTGTAACAATAAACTCCAACTTTAATAATTCAGAAATCCATATCAAAATCGTATAAAATACTCATTTTTAATTAGACCGTATAAACACTTTGCACAATTACAAATAAAAAAGCAAGAGCTCATGCGTTTTAATAGACTAACGAACCGTCTACAATTTATTGCAAGCCGTATACATATCAAGATACATACAGCAAACAACGAAAAACAATAACAAAACAATGTTATTAACGTTACAGTCATTAACTCGATGCATGTAAACTTATATGCGCTTTTAATTTAATCGATGCCGAAATTTATGCATAATTTCGGAATACCAAGAGGAAGAATTATGCAATGCAATGTAGATTTTCGTGTAGAAACCACAATATTATTGTAAAATTAGAATCAAATATGTATATTACCAATAGAATAAATAGTGTTAAATAGCATGTTTCTCAACATCTAATTTCACTCAATTGTATTTTTTCTTTTTCGTTTCTTCGAGCGCTTTTTTACAAGCAAATACAATTATTCGATCGTTTTTAATTACAATCAAATTCAATTCCTTAGCAAAATTTATTACAATATTCAGATTCCCACCCCACACATCCCAATTCACATTATCGCAAAAGCTGCCTAATCCGCATTGCACGCATTCGATCGAATGCTTATCAACATTTTAGCTTTAATTAACAAAAAAGTCAAAAGAATGAGCCGTACATGTAATAACACTTATAGTTTTCTTTATTTTGCATTTGGTTAATCGGTTTGGTTTAAGGCTGATAAAGAAAGTAAAATGTGTACCTCCGGTCCCCTAAGTTTTCGTTTTTCCGCGTCTAATTGCGCTTGTTTTTTATTTAAACTAATTTTTTTGTTTTAAACTAATTAATTTAAAATTAAAAAAAAAATTTCTTCGATTCTCGCCATTCTCCCCATTTTTCGTAGGTTTCGCGTCGTTTACTCAACCCTACCGAGTCTAAGCTAAATGTTTATCAACATTTTAGTACGATAAAATACTCCCCCCCCCTGCTCAGGCATATATACATTTCTCTTGCTCCAATGTATCTCTACCTGAGAAACTTCTCTTGCCCCAATCCCCCAATGTATCCAAACAAATTAGTTTGACAATTTGCCAATCTGAGTATCTGACGTAAGTCAGCCGGATACTATTTTTGTGGGAAGAACCTGAGTGTGGTGAGATACAGTATTGGAAAATAGAATCTGTAGAGTGATAGAATTTTCGAAAAATTCTACAAAAATAGTGATTAGCAAACTTACGAGTTTTCTACGTTTCAATTAACCTCCAATCTTTGTCTGAATGTTTGCTACGGCATTTGGTGAAGTTGTGAAAGGAATGGCTCATCAGGTGGTGCAAATAGTTAGTCGATGTGATGTGGCTGTTGAAACTAAACATTTGGGTAAGGTGGAAGTGAAGTTAAGCTAAATACGTATGAAATTGTAGTGGCAATAACATGATGTTGCACAAAATATCTACGATTTCTCGACTGACCGACCACTGCTATTAGATGAGTGTGCACACAGTGGCACAAATTGAAAATCATCCACATGGTCTATTATCTAAGCATTTAGTTTTGGTTAGTACGGAAATAGTATGGCTTGTTGGATGCTTTTGCAAACAATAACAGAAAATCATGTTTTAATTGAAGAACGATTGCTTATGATTCGTCATATTTGCTTGAGCAAAAAGGAAATTACGAAAATCGGAAGCGAGATTTGTTAAACAAAATAATATAAAACTTTCTGTGAAAGCACACCGGTAGTAAGTTGAATGAAATATCTGTGAAATTGTATACATATGTAAATAATTTGGTGATTATATGCATAGAGTCAGAATCGCTATGAACAATTATTAAATTTTAGTCAATATGTACATTATAGATCATTCGTGAATTAATGCAGTGTAACGATCTAAGAAATTTAAAAACAATTTAATACGCCAGGGAACGCTGTTATATAAATCTAGCCACTAGTAAGCCTATGCGGATGGCATTACTAACTTGTCACGTTCCTCTACATCCGCCAAATAACTCCTACTGAAACTTGATGAGGAATCAAAAAAAGCAGTCCTAAAAATAAACCTAACGAAACCAAAAATCAAGACGCATATGAGAAAGAGGATCCTTAACAGGCAAAATATGTAGGGATAGGCTTCGACGATTATAATTTCGAAAATATGCACGAATTTTCATTAGACGCAAAATTGAAAACAAAATGCAAAGAAACTGACGAACTAAAAAAAAGAATACTCGGTTTTGACTATGCTGAAGAAGCTGCGAATAAACAATAGCACGCTCTAAATCAAATAGACTTACAACTGTGAGACTACCTAATGAATTCCGTGGAAACTATAGGGGGTAGTTGTCCCAAAACTCGGCCACCTTGGTCCTAAAGTCGGCCTTTTGAAACTCTTTTTTTTTTGCAACCTTTTCCTGTCTCACAATACGGATCAAGGCATCTAAAGCTAGTACAGTGGCTATTTTTACTTACACTTTAGGTTTCGTTTTAACGAGTCTGAGTCTGAAAAAAGTCAGGTGGCCGACTTTTGAAACAGGCTGTTATTAGAAGCAATCACCCTAATTCTTTCTGAAGAACAATGCCACTCTTTTGAAATAATCGACGATCAGAATAGAGTTTGAATGAAGAATCTTTATTCATTATGAAGAGTAGCTCATGAGATATTTCGACAACAGTTTCAGTCAGACTCAGGATTAGTGATATTGAAAACTATTCCAGTGGTAGAAAAATGTCAATGATTTTTCCATCGCATGGTCCATTTTTAATCTTTTTAATCTTCGAACAGAAACGGAAGACTGAAAAATATGTCCACACTATTCAAAAACTTGAATATTTGATAATAGCCTCTAAAATAACGATAAGATGACTTCGAAGTTCAAAAAACGTCATGGTTTGATATTAATTGTAATTTGTCATTATACTGCGAAGTATTTCACGCTATGTGGCCACCAAACTAATTTGGCACTGAAGTACTAGTTTTGATTGCGACCCTTCCTGAATTAATAAACTTGACCTTTATTGCCTCCAATAAATGATAGGAAAGCACCAGGTCCCCATGGCATTCCGAGTGAAGCACTGAAGCTAATTTTTCATCTGAGGCTAAACTTGCTGCTACCTATATATAACGCTTGTCTAGCAAATGGGGTCATATATGGGGGCAAATGCGTTACGGGCCTTAGCCTGTCATCAATCTATCATCCGTTGTAAGTGCTAGCAAGAAAAGTGCTTGAGAAATGAAATTCATATCATCGATCCAATATGCTGGAGACCTCTCACCGAGGCAATATGAGCAGAAATCAGGACTATTCACAAGGGACGTGGTTGTTGTGGTAATCAACGATTTTTGACGCTTCAGGTTATCATAGTGTATCCAAGTTTCATCTCCAGTCACATTTAGAACCCAATTTCCTTGCTCTTGAATCATTTCTAATGCGTTTAAACGTTTGACGGCTGGTTGTGTGATCAACTCCTAATGATTCTGCAAGTTCAATTTAAGTCTTATGTGGGCCTTTATCGAGTAATGCTTCCAATACTTCGTCTTCAAACTTTTCCTGCGCGTGAGAGCTTGCTTTATCTTCAACGAAAAGATTTTTATTTTTGGATGATGTTCCCGATCAGAGGATGGCCGCAATAAGTCTCCACATTTTTTTATGCAATTCACTAAATTCAACATGTTAACGCTGTGAAAAAACAGCGAAAATTTACTCAAGTTTTCAATAAAACGGTAACAGTTCACTTGCAAAATGTAATAACCACTAGTTTTTATAATATCGACCAAAGAAAAGAGAGCACCACAGACAATATAGAATGTGACTTTGGGTAAAAAATAGCTGACTTCTACAAAACCCAAATTTTAATACTATGGAATTCAATATAAAAGATTTTGATAAACAAATCGCGACCACAGTTGTCTTTTTAGATCGATGAAAGACATGAATACTTCATAATACTCGAAATTTTATCTCTTCTAATTGAAAATCGCGAATTTTTTAGCTAAAGTATAAGTAATACACAGAAGAAACGATTAACTGTGTTTAAACTGTTATTGCTGTTAAATATTGTTAGTAAATAATATTACACATTCCTGGCTGTTTTACTTAAACCATACTTTCCCTCTTTTTAGATTTATCCGAATGCGAGTTGATGCAAATCCCCGATGCAGTCTACCATTTAATGCGCCATACTGAATTGAAAACATGTGATCTCAGTTCGAATGTCATCAGGAAAATTCCAGCGAAATTCGCCACGAAATTCAGTTTGATCACAGGTAAGCAAACTTGTTTTCAGTTAGTGAAAATTTAAACTGTTAAGATACATTTTATTTGTAATTGAACTAAGATTTTTTGATGGAATTTTCATCATAATTACTTCAATTTTTTTTATGTTACGAATTGGTTTTCCTCATTTTTTTATTCGGCTATTGTGTATATTTTTTAATTTATTTTTTATCGATTTCAGATCTGAACTTGTCGCACAATCAAATGTCTAAACTGCCTGACGAATTAGCCGATCTGGGAAATCTTGAACATCTTGATATTTCACATAACTCATTTATCGTTCTGCCTCCAGTTGCTTTCAAAATGCCAAAGTTGAAGGTCCTTAAGGCGAATAATAATGAAATCATTGGTGAGTATTCAGATAATTAGCAAACTTGCGTCAACTCAATGCACGTGGAATTTCAATAAACTAAATGTTTAAACTATAACAAATCTTTGGCTTAAATGGCTTTGGTTTTATCTTCAAAGCCTCGTGGAATCTGTTTTGCCCCTCTGAATTGTTTATAAAAGTTTAATCACATTCATCTTACCTTCTATTTTCAGAAATTGACACAGATCAAATTATTGCATCCGATAGTTTAGAAGTAGTCGATCTGCGTAACAACCCCCTGACACGTAACTGCTACATGCGCCTTAAAAATGCCAAAGTCAATTTCCGGATCGAATTATCAGAATGGGTCGACGAAGACTGGTAGTTGTCCAAGTATCCGAAACAATTATTTATGGAGTAAAATAATCGTATTTTGTGATTGCAACGAGTCGTTGCACCCCCATTCGTGTTTATTAGTCGTACGGTAGTTAAGCATTCAAAGCGCTAGCACAATGAACAAATAATTCGATCATCAACTATTTAGGACAATAAGATTTTACACACGTATTAATGTATAAACGAATACAAACTATTTTTATTCAGGAAACTGGCGATAATCTGATCTTCTACGTTTTTTGTACGAGAATATATCCATAAACTGATTTAAATTAATTTTTTGTTTGTTGCGTTAGTTGGTCCATGTGAAAAGTTAAAACAAAGCAAAAATAACAACAAAAAAACTAGTTAATTAAGTTGTACAAAGATTTAGACTGGCGAATCGAATTGAGATTGAACCGAAGAAAGTAAAGATTTTCATAATTTATCAGCTTGGAAAGAAGCTAAAAACGTACTTAAAAAAAGAATGTGCCGAGAATCTTGTCACTACTCTGTGTACCAGTCGAAAAGTATTCTCGATTGCAATTCTTGCATATTATATTAGATGCGTGATCCTTATGTTATGTAGTATTTTTTTTACATCATTATAAGTAAAAAGAATAACTATAATCATATCCAAAAACCAGAAACATAAAAATAACAAAATCGAATGATCGATATAAGATAATATTTAAACAGGATTGTAAAAAAAAATATGATAAACATTTTTTACTACTACTGTGATGCCAAAGCTCAACAGTTTTTATATAACTAACTTCTAGAGTGCGAATACTAAAAACATATTGTAGCGTTATGCCGGTGAAGAGGTCTGCTCCACATGACTGTGTTCATGATGAAAGTACTGTATTCGACATTTAGAAAATACATTGACTAATTTTGTGTATATATTTACATAAAATTACATTGTATAAAAATTGTTTTCAATTTTTGCCTACTCTTATAGAACACTCAGTAAAATCTTTTGAAGCCGATTTTAAGTAATTCAATATTAATATCTGATTGTTCATATAAAACAAAACAAATTATTGAAACCCTGAATTTAAAACGGCCAAGAAAATTTATACTATATTCTATTGTAGAAAAATGAACTAAATATTTTTAGAGTATTTTATGCGGACTTTTATGCCACAAATAATCTTCGATACTTTCATAGTTTTGTAGACAGACGGGAAACGTGCAATATTAGTTATCTAAGTGATCAAAGATCGAAATCATATATGTAATTGGAAATATGAATTTCAACATGAAATTTGAAACTTTATATCTTTTGTTATAAATGAAATAAAATTGACTGAACTATGAATTCTTTTATTTCTTTTAATTCCTTAGCTTTTGGAAAAGTGTGTTATATCTTTAAAAATTTCACAGAGAGATCAGATACAAATTCGAAAAGAAAAAAAAGCAAAACGTAAACGAAAGTAAAATCAATGCCTGTGGTAAAGTAGCGGCAGTAATATATTTTATCATTGATATCTAATTGTTTAGATCTAGTAAAAGAATTGCTAACAGTAAAAAAAATCCGTATGGCAAAAACTTCATAAAGACATCGTTGCATAGTTAAAGTTGTTTAACTGCACGAATATAAAATAATATTAACAAATTGAATCAACTAAATTCAGTTTCCTTACAATATAAATAATACAACTTCAAGTACAGATATTATACATAGTATTGTAGTAAACAAAAATAAAAACTGAACAATAGGGTCGGGCCCTGATGGAATGCGGCCCACGATGGAGTGCTGGTCAAAGCACTTAAAGTTACAGTGGAGAGTCAACTGCGGCTATTACTGGATTTATATAATTCGTGTTTAGTGGCGAGGCTCTTTCCATTGCGATGGGAAGTTGCCCGATTGGCGCCCATTGATAAGGAAAGGGAGATCCGCACAGTCCGTCCACGTACCAGACGCTCCGCATGCTAGACACAGTAAGGAAGCTCCTCGAGCGCTGCTCAAGCCACGGGTGCTATCTGGAATCAGATCAGATGGAGGACTATGCGGCAGAGAGCGGGGCTTCCCAAAAGATGATTCTACTGTTGATGTCATGTCGGCAGCGATTGGGGCAGTAGCAAGAGCGGAGGAGGTATGCCACAGCGCCAGACTGGTCGTTGTACTGGTGGCGCTGGATGTTCAAAATGCCGACCAGGTGAACAAATATACTTACATCACTGACTACGTTTTGTTCATGAAACGGGACTATCAAAGGGATCGATGGCTGCTGTAAGAATACTTATCACCTCAAGGACAGCACAGGAGTTAATCCTCGGACATGACCTTTGAAACATCGTTTGCGATGGACTGCCCTGCCGTGCTTATCATAAATCTTCTATCTACATTTTAGTAGCTTTCGAAACATTCAATTATTTGTGTTTTGATTTGTGCTGCAGATATATGGAGAGGACATTTTTCAATATTGATTTTAACATACTTCCACAAAAGAGAGGTTTTTCATATTATGTAGAATGATTTAATAGAGTATGTAGTTTTCGAATCCGGTGTTAACGCAAAAATGATAGAAGGTTTATGCTAAGGACGGCAGTGCTGTGTCTGGAAATACCCAAGGATATATTTCTGGTGGATAACGCTGATGATTTGGCAGTAGTAATCACTTTCAGAACTGCTGAATTCGCCCAATTCAGACTAAACCAAGTTGATACCGATTGTCATCCCGTTTCACTAGGCTCCGTCCAGGCTAGCAAGTCGGTAAGATATCTGAGGGTGACGCTTGATACTAAACTGACCTACTGGGACCACATGTACTGGGTGGACATTTGGGCGAATGCACTCCAAACGATAAAAATGGAGCGCGGACTGCCAGCGTCTAGTGTGGAGATGAACCAGATTGAACAGGGACTCTAGCACGCATGTACAAGAACACTCCAACTTTGGCAACAACTTCGGACTGCAAGTAGCAAAGGTCACTGGACGGTAGGACTGATAGGTCTTTGGGGCCCATGGGTTAACCGTGGTCACGACGAGGTAAATTTCTACCCGTGCCATTTTAGTGATGGGTTACTTTAGTGACATTTTAAGCACTATTATAATTCTATCTAGACATGATGTACGAAATTAATTTTGGTTAGGATAAAGTTTTGGGAATGTTAGAATGGCACTTTACGCTTTATGTGGACTCTAAGTAATATTGAAACTTGTTACATGAAAACCCGCTTAATTTTTCAAGAATGTACTGGCAAAACTATAGCTATGGCAAGTACGTACGCTGTACGCTGCCTAAAGTACGTACGCTGTACGCTGCCTAAAGTACGTATGCTGTACGCTGCCTAAAACTCTATAAAGCGAAATGAAAAAATCATGTAGAGGTCGACACAACAACAGTATTTTCCGAGTTTAAGGAAAATGTTTGAGAACTCATAATTCAAAATATTAACAGCAAGCAACTGAATAGCACTTATAAACTAAGTTTGTTGCGCTCAGGCGTGTGGCGAAGACCCATTTTCTTGACGCATCTGAGAGGCACCAGGCTTAAAAAAAATTCTGAAAAATATAGTGTCAAAAATTTTTCTTAAGGACTGAATTTACATTCTCTTAAAGACTGAATGCATTTGATACATACATATGTTTCTATGTATATTATATACATATGTTTCGATTTTATACATATATTTTTAATATCGTTACTTTATTTTCTTGTGAAAAACAACAATAAAACATACCTTATGATAAGCCCCCATAATTCACCAGCACCACTGGTTAAAGATATTAGTGCAAATACATCGATTGCAATTGATACCGTTTGAAGCCAACGGGATTATTGAAAAAAAGTGCTGATTAACTAAGCCTTGTTATTACTACCGCAACATTCATATTCAACGTAATTCAATCCAGATTGTGTTTTTTATTACAAATACTTTACATGTTTTACAAACATCAGTTAATCTCTGATCTACTCACATCCAAAAAAACGTTATCAGCCCTCTCCGTAGCAGATGAAGTGAGGAACTCCAAACAATAACAATATCTTAATTAAACCGTTTTATACGATTCTCACCAACCAAGCCAGACCAACGAGCATCAAGTAATCGATCTCATTTGACTATCTAGAGAAAAAGTTGAATTCACTTCGTAATCTTATAGAAATTGATAGGACTTCATGTCGTAGCTTTTTCCCAACTTGTGTGTATATATTTACACTAAACACCTGTAGATATGAAAGCCGCCCAGCAACGTCTTGAATTTTCGTTATCAACGTCAACACACGAACGCGAATAGAAAAGTGGAAAACACGAGTTCGTGAATAGAGGCGCAACGAAAACTGAAAACCGACAGCTGTTCAAGAGACGAACGAGCTGAACAACATTCGCGAATAGTTTGTGGTTGGGTGTAGCAGCAGAGTGCCAGGAGCTCAGACACAATTTGCATTCCATAATCTATTGATAGGTAAGATAAATACTCCGCAATTCGAAATACATAGTTATTGTACGATACCTAAAGGCGCTGTAGGCTATGCATCCTTTTTCTTGAAATCTCTCCTAACCGTTTATTAACTTTCCGAATATTTTAGGGATTCAGTGCACGTTGTTATATTTGTTTTTGTACAAACACACACGGAATTCAAGTTCTCAATATGTTCCGTGCTCTAAAATTAGCAAGCCGGCTCCAAAGAGCGGCACCGTATTCATCGATGCCGGCACCACAAACCAATCCGGAGGTTTTGTACACAAGCGTGAGTATGAAAACTATCTATACGCATATTTATGTGAGATATATCAATTTTCGCAGACATTAAATTACATGCAACGTTTCAATGAACAGAAATATGTAATTTAAGGTTTAATAATATGATTCTTTAGAAACTTTTTTGCTTCATATATACGATTTATACCTATTAAAACGTCGTTTGTCGAATCGTCAAATCATTCCGATTAATGGAGGCTTGTAAAAATGGGTGCTCAAGCATTCGATTCCGTATCTGACGCTCGCTCTCAACCGATAGCTTGTTGACCTTGATTTATTGAAAAAACATACTTGCATACAATGCCCAATTAAGCATAAACGTTCTATCTGCATTTTTCTCAATTTTCAGTTAACACCGGATTTAAAAACTACATACTCCATTACATTATTCTACAAAATTTGAAAAACGTATCTTTTGTGGAAGTATGTCAAAATCAGTATGGAAAAATGCACTCTCCATAAATCTCCAGTACAAATCAAAACACAAATCATTGAATATCTCGAAAGAACTAAAATGTAGATAGAACCTTTATGCTTAGTAGGACAGTGCAGTTGTCTGCTAATTTGTTTCTTTATGACGATAAGCTGATTGATTGTATCTGCCAGTAGTAGGACTTAGCTTTATTAAATCCGAAATGATTCAATTAAACTTACTGCTTACATGTTATACATGTTAATGCTAGGAATGAAATCAGCGGATTTTTCGTATCATTACCTTGTCGTTGATTGAAAATATTGATTGCATACATTTGATTTGATAAAATTAGTCTGTATACTAATCAAATTTGTAATCATCGCACACATCTGCACTAGATTTATGAGCGACACTTGTTGCATTCCTTCGGCATTTGTTTAATGATACGAGTAAATTTTATTGGTATGCATACGAGTGAGAAATTCACAAATTAGCTTGGTTTTTGAAGCGTATACTCGCTGAATGTAGACTTTTATGAGTACCTAGATTGTATGTGTAGCCTTTTTATAATATAAATATATTTAGATGGGATTTAAATCGTAAATTATTATGTGTGCTTATATTGGCTTCGATATTCATATTTCAAACTGTAAGAGATAATAGCTTCATATTTATAAATTGTATGCCCGAGCTGAAGCCCAAATATTGAATCCACTTTCAGCAAATGTTAAAATAAGATAGTTTAGTTAATCTAGCTAATTTCTAGTTTTCGCTGCAAATTCTGCTTGGCAATATACATGATACTTGGGAATTACTTATAAACTATTTTTTTTTTATGGACTTACACTGCTGTAAAAAAGTAAAATATATAAATCTAATGAATCCTTCTTTGGTTTTTAATGTACGCCCTGCCTTCAATTTTTATTAGGGAAGATGTTGCAATGATTTCAAAGTTACGATCGTATAACTAGTCAATATACTCCTTAATACAGCGAATAATTACTTAGTGCACAAGGTGAGGCTGCCAGAACAAATAAACGATTTAATCGTTCAATCAGTAAGCTTGCCTCTTTCCACGAAAGGACTGCCGTCGGGACATCAAAGCATCGCATGCTCTGCGACTCAAACCCATGGCACTAGAAACAGTAACTTAGACTTCTTCATGGGTGAAGATTCTTCCTCCAGACTCAGATTTATCGGCGCTACCATCTCACATCTGCTTACCTTGACTGCGTTCCAACCAAGCGTTCTCCAAAATAAGCTGCCTGCTCCCAGCAATATAGAAGTCGATGTAGTTATAATCACTAGACTTTCTGTTGCGATGGTAACATCGAGAATAAATTCATCAATGCCGGGTCTTCAGTATGATGTTCGTGTTTAGTACCGACAGGATCATCCTCGACAACATCTGTACTATACGCTATCCATAAGTTTTTCGGTGGACATGCCCAACTCCAAAGCCCTATAATTGGCCGTCAATGTTATGGAGAGTGTTCTCCGAAGCTTGCCATGTGGCATTCGAAAATCAACAAGACGAGTTCCTTTTCCTATTAGACTCACTGAGCAGATCGATCTGAGCCTTTTTCGCAGACGAGCTACGTGAGGAGGTTGCCAGCAGTTCTGCAATGCCGCAAGCTTCCTTGGATAAGCCTCATTTTTATCCCTGTGGTCTCTGCTTGTCGTCAAGTGCGTCTATAAACACCTTGCAACCTTGCAACAACTCTAGCCCATGATATGATTTGCGCCATCCACGCCATACTTCTTGACGCAAAGCATGCACTTGAAAGCAGAGCAGCTTGTTGCACGATAGCTGGAATGACCTCATTTCCAGCAGCTGCCACTAAGGGCTGGGTCTTTGAAGTTACTCCTTGTGTGGGGTCGTAGCCCAGACACCAGTTGCAATATACCAACTCTTCCCACCTTCTCAGTCTGGCGTATAGCATACCCATTCTGACGCTACCGGCTGGGGCGATTTTCAGGGCTGGAGCATCGCTCAGTGCTACCACCGCCCCTCTCTACTCCCTTGGGTTTACAGGGAACAAAGTGATCTTCACTTAGATATTTCCTTCCTCATGCTTAGTAGTTGCCGTCAACTCCTAATCAGATGTAAGGCAAACGAGGTCTCTAACCTCGATTTTGACTCTAGTGTTCATTCTTTTGCGGCCCCTGGTCTTCCACAACTGTTCGGATCGAGTCTCTGAATCTCACCACGTTATTTCCAATAAGACCCTCCTCTTCCACCGTCTTCCTTATTCGACGGACTTGCGTTCTGATTTCGTTAATCTGAACTGCCTTAAAAATCGCGTCTATGACCTCAACGTACGTTTTCTCTGGAGCTGGTTTCACCATCACTGCCTCCCACTTCTTTGCCGCTACTTTCGACTACTTTTCTTTCGCTTTTTAGTATTCTTCCTGTGAGGTATCTCTGTTCCCGGAGTCACATTCTTCTTTGTGAATGTTTCCGGAGTTTTTTTTTAACAGATTCTTCTCGATCTAGGTCATCAGCAAACCATGTTCAGGAGCCACGACCTCTTTCCTAGTCCTTATCTAAAATAAAACGACATCCAAATCCAGTGCTCTTCAGGATTGAATTTGGATGTCGTTTTATTTTTCTGGGATTGAATGACACCCGGAACAATAGCGGGTGCAATTACCTCCTTCGAGTGAAGTACAGTAGCGTTTGCCAGCTAGTTCGACAGGTGCAGATGACTTCCAAGGATTTCTCCTACTCTAACAAACCAACCTCCACCTGCTTCGAGATATTCTTCTGTGATTAGGTAGCGCGCAGCATTTTGCGGAGAATCCGCTTACATTTGACAAGCAATTCCTCTTCGGTGGTCCGCTCGCGTCTAGTATAATCCCATCTAGGGCAGACGAGCTCAGGTGTGGGTTTTCGGTTTCTCCCAAAATATACCTATAAAATCTTCCTGTAGCCAACCTTTCGTCGCCTCAATGGCCTGATGGGGCAGAGCTATCCAAGCTCTGAAAAGCGCGTTCCGTTTAGTTTAGATCAATAAAATAATGAATATCAGTTATAAGTATCTGAACGATTGGCTTTAGGATTATATCTCAACAAAATAGCTAGTTGTTTTTTTAAAACTATTTTTCCAAATTATAATCAGTAAATATTACTGTAATTAAATTTCAATCAATATTTGCATTCACATAGATGAATATATCTCTAGTATTGCCCAAATTCTTTTCAACGTTAAAGTCAAGATAAAATAAACTAGAAAACTTTTTTTGTTTTGATAAATGAAAATGATCATAGAAAATATATTTCACAAAACCAACTCGTTTTTCTAACAGCTTTTTATCAACAACGAATGGCACAAAAGTAAGAGTGGCAGAACTTTTCCAAGTATTGATCCGACCACGGAGAAAGTGATTGCCGAAGTTCAGCATGCAGACAAAACTGATGTAGATATCGCTGTTGCAGCAGCCCGGGATGCATTCAAGTACAATTTTCAATAGCACAAGCAATTGAACAATTTTAACAATAATTGATTTTAGATTGGGTTCGAAATGGCGGCGAATGGATGCTTCAGAGCGGGGCTACCTAATTAATCGTCTGGCCGATCTTATCGAACGAGATCATACATACTTGGCTGTAAATTTCTATATCTCTTCGAAATATCGAACAGATTTATCTTACACTTCTCTCTTTTAGAGCTTAGAGACTTTGGATAACGGTAAACCATTTTTCATGTCCTACAACGCTGATGTACCAATGTCCGTTAAGAATCTTCGCTACTTTGCCGGCTGGGCTGACAAAAATCACGGCAAAACCATCCCAATGGACGGTGATCACTTTGCTTACACTCGTCACGAACCCGTTGGTGTATGCGCTCAAATCATTCCATGGAACTTCCCACTTTTGATGCTGGCTTGGAAATTTGGACCAGCTTTGGCTACTGGAAACACTATTGTATTAAAACCAGCTGAACAGACAAGCTTGACTGCTTTGTATGTAGCGCAATTGACGAAGGAAGCAGGCTTCCCAGATGGTGTTATCAATGTGCTACCGGGACATGGAGATACGGGGGCGGCTTTAGCCATGCACCCGGATGTGGACAAAGTGGCTTTCACCGGATCAACTGAAGTAGGAAAGTTGATTCAGAAAGCATCAGGAGACAGTAATTTGAAGCGCGTGACTCTGGAACTGGGCGGAAAGAGTCCCAATATTGTGCTGGCTGACAGCGATATGGATTACGCCGTCGAGCAGTCACATTTTGCATTATTTTTCAACATGGGTCAATGCTGCTGCGCTGGAAGTCGCACATTTGTCGAGGACAAGGTTTATGACGAGTTCGTCGAAAGGAGTGCCGAACGGGCTAAAAAGCGAACGGTCGGTAACCCATTCGACTTAAATACCGAACAGGGTCCTCAAATTGATAAAGAACAAATGGATAAGATCATGGGGCTCATTGAAAGTGGAAAGAAACAAGGGGCTAAGCTGGTTACAGGTGGCAGTCGCCCCCAAAATCTCCCCGGATATTTTGTGGAGCCAACAGTTTTCGCTGATGTCAAGGATGATATGCGCATTGCACAAGAAGAGATTTTTGGTCCAGTTCAACAGATTATTCGTTTCAAGTCACTTGATGAGGTGATCGAGCGTGCCAATAATAGTGAATATGGTCTTGCTGCAGCTGTTTTCTCAAAGAATATTGACAAGGTAAATTACCTTGTCCAGGGCCTAAGGGCTGGCACGGTTTGGGTTAATACGTATAATGCTTTCGGAGCACAAGTTCCGTTCGGTGGTTATAAGATGTCTGGACATGGCCGGGAAAATGGAGAATATGCGTTGCAAAACTATACGGAAGTGAAGAGTGTTATTGTTAAGATTCCAAAGAAAAATTCATAAATTTAATAAATTTTTGTGTTTTTGAAATGCATGAAATTGAGCAGAAAGACTTAAGAGATCAAACTGAAAATTGATTGAAATTGAGATATATTATAAGACTCCGAACATAAGCAATTTGAGTTGAATTAATTTTTTACTAATATTTTGCTGTAAATAATGAAGTAAAATATAAAACATCAATCTTGAAAATGCAGTGAGTTTTAATGCATACTAAGTGCCATGTAGCTTGTTCTTTTTTTACTGATTAATCGATTTCTTCCACGCTTAAATTGGTGAAAGGCTGCTTGTTTCTGTTTAGAGGCACCATCCAGTTCGTTTTTCTTCGGATTTTTTTTTATTAATGAATTAAATTCATACCAGAACAGTGATCCAATCAAGTTTTAATGCGCACAGAGTTAATATAACAATGCATAATAGTTTATTCATTCTGATCTCGACACCCATAAGTTCTAACTTATAACTAAGTCCTATTTAAGTTTTTAGGTACTCATACTATAAAGATTGCACTCTGCAAGGCATGTATTTCAAACCGGCATTAAAGATTTACGATTCGTAATATTCTTTGCAAGAATAATTATTGGATCTAATTAGTCCTGTCAATGACGAGTATGTGGTCAGTGAAATGAACTGTAAGAGATCGTTCTGGGTTGTATTCAGAAAGCCGAATGAATTTCGATATTCTTTTCAGTAATATATGAAAACTGAGCTCATCAAAATTCTTCCTAAAATCAGTATATATGACGTGAACCTTAATCTTGTTCATCTATCCAATCTTTTGCATCAAAACTGCAAAGAATTTGGAATCAAAAAACTTGGATGACAAGATTAGCTTTCGTTGATCAATAACCAATGGTCTAATTTACGGATTTAAGTAGTCAGTTAATAGATTTTGACATAACCGAAAAATTGCTAGTTGGACTATAGTTATTTCTATTTGTCTCCTGACTTGAAACATGGTATAACGTAATAGTGATTCCGAAATTTTGCATAGGTTTATTCTATGCACAGTTCTGTCGTCAACTGAGTATACATGCAGCTAATATTCAGAGAATGAGCTCATTATATGTAATTTTGGAAGTGTTCCTATTTGGAGGTGCCCATGTTCTTCTGCCGTTATTTATTAAGCTTAAATCCATTGCACTAATCTGCCATATTAGATTAGTTAGTTAGTAATGGAAGTTCTGAATATCTGTGTTCTCTTGGGGGAGTATTTTGGTATCATTCAATCGATGATGAAAGTTGTACGGGAAAAATTATTGTTCGTTGAGAGATTATACTTTCTCAAATGATAAATAAAAAATAAATAATTCCTAACAATGAAATAGTTGATCCAACAGTTGATACAATATTTCATGCAGTATATGAATCAGGATAATCAGAATAACGTCGAGGTATTCCTGCTAATCCTAAAAAATGTAGTGGGAAAAATGTAAGATTTACTCCCACAAACATAATTACGAATTGAGTTTTTAATCAATTAGGATTTATTGTTAGTCCAGTAAATAATGGATATCAATGAACAAATCCTCCTATATATCATTCATTTCGTCGTAGAAACAGTGCTCTATGTGAATCCATATTCTCTGCTTTGTCTGGAAAAGTATCATCTATCAGAAGCAGCTTCCTTATGAACAATTGTACCATTTGAAGCTAGCGATCGACCACAAGTGGCTACGATTGGCCAACACTAGACTAGTTATGATCCATCAGGACAACACCAGGCCACATATGTCTATAGTAACTCTTTTTTGGCAAGCCTTCTTTAGTGATAAGAAATCGGCCTCAAGGACCTCTACCGAAAAGATATCATGAATTGCGAATAGATAATTTATTTGAACCAAATTGTACAATCCGTACTAAGTTAAATAATGCCTTGAAATAAACAAAAAATAATTGGTTTATGGAATGCACAGTAGAACTACACCGTGCCAAACACATTCAGGATCTTTTGCTCTAGAGAATGCATTCTTCCGTAATTTAAATTGTACTGTGATATAATTATTATCATGAAGGAAACACAACGCCTGCGCTAAATATTTACTGCCTAGTATACACACAGCGTACTTGAAACCTAGTACAAACTTGTTCATTTCATTTTTTATATCAATATTTATTTATTAAATCGTTTTGTTTTTCTGATCCATAGTTTTTTTAATTAATTACAACGCTGTAATACAAATAATCACGCGAAGCGACTGCTTAAAAATGCAAAGAACTAACAGATGAGAATCAAAAAGAATTCGATCAAAACCTCCGCCAAAATGTGTACGTTATTATATCGAATATGCGGTTCAGATCGTTAAAACATTTAAACCTCATTATCACTGTCGTCTTCTTTCTTCGCAGCGTTGCCAGCTTCTATGGCCATATCATACCAAACACGGGGCTCGATACGATGCAGGTTGTCTGTCTCTTTGCCCACCATACTCATTTCCAGTTTGAATTGTTTATCCTTCAGCTCGTCGTGAACTTGGAAAATTCTGAGGAAAAAAAAATTACGACCAGAAATATAAGTGGAATTAAAGCTTAAAAATCTTTTCAAAGTAAATAACACATCAAAAAGTAAAACTTACATTCGGCCAGCGTGTTTCACTAGTTCTTCGGTGCTCATATCTTTCAAGTTAAGTTTTTCCAATTCGGTTTTTGCTTGCTGTTTTGCTTTGCCACTGGCACAGCCGTAGTAACCCTAAAATTATTGATTTCATTTATTATTGATTGGAGAGGTGTTTTTTAGATTTTAAACAACAAAATTTCAGAGATAAGAGAAAAAACATTTTGTCGTATATTATTTTGGTTTTATAAAAATTTACATATTATTTTTATATTATTTTTGTTTAATATAAAGTGGTGAATTCAGTTAAAATTTATTTGTTGCAGATAGGTTGTTCTGTTGTAGTGACAAGTTTATCGCGTGGCGAAGTGTAAACTCTTCGAAATAGAATAAACACCATTTTTATTTGCTCTCCATTAACTTTTGGGAAAACAGCAAGTCAAAACATGTAATAAAATAATTCTTTTACCATGTCTGTAGAAAGGAAAAACCTATTTTCAACTTAGAGGTTAACGGTGGAGGCTATACATAGCATCTGTTTGGTTTGTTGTATGGTAAAATAGAGTAAGTCCACCAGACATTGACGTTAGGTCTAAATTCAAATGCAAGAAAAAGAAAGAATATCCCGTTATCAAGTGAGTGTTGAGGTAGCAGTAGATACACAATTTTTTGTAAACTTTGGAACGATTGAGCCATCTTGTGGCAAGTTCTCAAAAAGCAGACAAAAATATACCGTGCGTTTCATTTCATTTTGGTTGCTCCATCCATCTAACTAGGCTTTTCAAGGTAGAAAAATTAGACTATCATTTAAGAGTTAAGGAAAAAGACTTTATCCCTTGAAGGCTGTTTTTTCACCTCCTAAAATATTTTTAAAAAAATCCATAAAATATTTTTGACATCAATGGATTCGATTTCAAAAAAGTAACTAATCTGTAGAGAGACCAATAACGCTTATGACATTCTCAACAACGGAACTCTTACAAATATATCTGACATATTTCTCGAATGGTCTCTGGCAGAGGGAGTTTGTGGTCCGGAGAATTACAACGTGGTTTAATCTCAATGTAGTTTGCTACTTGTGTTTTTCTTCGAAGATTGGCCTTTCTCTTGAGCGTACCGGAATCAACGCGTCGTAAGAACGCAATTGTGAGTGCATACAAGCAAAAGTGAAAATAAGTTTAAAACAGTGCTAGTATCAATAAATCGTGTAAATGTTGGCTGGTGCCTGCTAGTCAGGAAGCCAGGTTTTATTCTGGATTTTGCCAGAAACTGTTACAATAAAAAAAAAATCTGACATAAACTTGTATTGTGCTATGGATGTGAAACGTGGACCATCGCACAAGCATTGGCAAACAGATTAGATAGATAGTCGGAACAAACCCGGACAGTGGGCAATGGCGAATTAGATACAACTATTAGTTGCAAGAAATATTTAACGAGCCAGCGCGAAGGATTCACATTGATAGGACGAGCAATTTTTATTTTTGACATTACGTCGTTTGGGAGAAAACACAGTTTTCAACTATTTGGAGAGATTGGCTTTGAAAATCTGTTGACCTTTTCTCAATCGAACAAGTTTGAGCTCGACTTCAAGACAGTGTATTAAGACATCCGACGCAGAAGAATTGATGGAAAATAATTGGAAGGTTGGACCTTTAGCATTCTGGGATTCAAGTTTATAACTTCGTTTGTGAATAGGGCAAGCCGGGCAATACACCTGAATCTACTTCAAAGATTCGCAACAGAAAAAGAAGAAGTTCGACCTTCGCCAGATCATTTATGCATAAAGAAACTGTTTTGTTACTTTCCATACAAATGAAAAATAACTTCCCTTACAATTTTGTGGAATACCAATAGGAAAAGAAATGTCAATAGGCAAAAATGAAATGAATTATGGAAACTCTTCGCTCGGAAAAATATCTGTAAAATAATCACAAGCATTGGTTTCCCATTTCCCATCCATTACATCAATTTAAACTAATACCGTTTCCTGCCTTTTTTAAGTTCAATAAAAAATAAAAAACTGCATATTTCCTGCAAAATCTACTCACAAACGACGATCCGGACGGCTCAATCTTATACAATTGTGGACCGCATACTTCATCGTACGACGCTAGGATAACAGCTGCTCCAAATGGTCTTACAGCACTGTACAATGTGTAAGCATGAATATAAGCCGATAGTCTTTCATTCAGTATCTTTAGAGGAATCGTTCGATCGAATTGCATTCGATAGTTTGTGGCTTCTTCGCGGGCGATACTCAGCAATTTGATCCCGTCCGCCAACAATCCAGACAATGCCAGCCCGATATTCTTGTCAACTGTGTAAATTCTTGACGCCGCATTTTCTTCATATAGTGAACTAGTGATAATTTTTTCTGCTGCTAAAACTATACTATCTTTGCCACGAAGTCCTACCACGGTTCCACTTTTCTCCACAGCCTTCGCAGCATAGTTCACTTGAAAAACTTTACCATCGGGCGAGAATTGTGATGCTGATAAATCATACTGGAAAATGAATTTTGTGATTAGTCTTCGCTATTTTATCAATTTATGCACTCAGAACTTACTCCTGTACCAATTGAACTCATCTTATTTTACGAAATTCGTGTGATTTTTTCAGTACTTAAAAATCCGGCTGTATCGTGAACTTGAACAACAATCGAGGTTATGTTCGTGAGTTGACAATACACCAAGCAGGATTTTTGACTTTTCATCTTGGTTTTTGTACGAGGTGGAATTATGCGAATTTCCGATGACTGTGCCGATATAGATAGTGCAGTGTGCATGGTTCCTGAAAACGCTAATAACAGACATTGGTAATATGTCGTGCAAGTGTCATAGAAAGCTGGAAAAAGATTGTCAACAGTAGAAGATGCCTTGGAGGCTGCTGAGTGTTTTGTAATTCTTGACTTATAAAGAAAATCTAACAGATTATGGAAGAATCCATAGAGCTGTACCGAACTCAGGTAAAAAGGAATATTTTGAAAGACTTGCTAATAATTGAATTTTCCGTCCAAGCTGTTGCAAGTTGAAGAGGCTTTGGCAGGTTCAAAGGATGCGACCGAAGTCGAGTCATTGCGAAGTCTGAAAGCTGATTTGGAAGAATTGATAGATCTAACTAGACAAACAATGGCCCAGCAGAATGTTGGTGAGATTTCATTATGTTTGTTTGTGTACATTTTTCATTTATGTATATTAATTGATGAAACAAATCAATACTTAGCATTTTTGAACTAACATTTATATATTAAATGGATGAAGTCCTTGTACAAATTTTCTACACTTATTTCTATACATAATTTGCTAAATTATGAGTGTGAAATAGCTTGTAAGTCTGACTGCTTGTATATTGCTGGCTAATTTTGTAACTTCTGTCCGAAAGTTGTAAAGCCTTGTTCACTTGATTATATATTGCTTTCGAATGTAAATTTGTAAGCGGCTAAATAATTATCTCCTCCACAGAATCATCAACATCCGCCCCAAGGGCCAGCATTCTCGACACCATAAATTCCAATTCGAATTCGATGGATGATGAAATGGCCATATTCTTGTCTGAAATCCGTTCCTTAGGATCCACAGTCGATGCAGCTTCAACGGCCGATTCCGAATCCGAAGAGAAATTCGATGCGAAGCTGAAAGCCATAAAAGTCCTTAGCATTTTCGATTTCTATTTGCAAACTTAGTTTACTCTAATCTTTTCCTTCACTTCAAGGACGAGCTACAGGCAATGGTCGGCAAGAAGTGCTCTGCTCCGCACAATCATTCGTGGGGCGCGCGAGCCTATCACAACGCAATTATATGCGGCGTGGATGATACACGTGACTACGATTTGAAGAACATTAAAGATTTTCGTCTACGGGTCCTGTTCACGAACCCCACGCATAAAGAGATGATTCCATGTGGATATTATCTAGATGGCGACTGCAAATTCGATGTGGACAAGTGTCGTTTTTCGCATGGCGAACTTGTTGCATTCGGCGAGTTGAAGGACTACAGAGAACCAGAGTTTGATAAGTTGCGAAAAAATTGTGCAGTCCTGGCGAAAATGAACGATAAAATGTGGCACAAAGGACGAGTTTTGAGCGTCGATTTCACAGATAAAACCTGTCGAGTAAAACTGGACACGAAAAAGAAAGATGAAGATTTCGATTTCGAACACCTGCTTCCAATCGTTGATGGTGAGTGTCTTTTTTTAAAGTATTTTCACCTCGTGTGAGTATTTTCCCGCTGTAGGTGAAGACGACGACGATACAAGCTCGGGTTCTTCGGACTCCGAGGACGAAGAAGATATCGCAGCACTCAGGAACGCGTACCTCATCGAGAAGGCACTCATGACGCCAGCACTAAATCAGGCTTTAGGTGAATGGGAAAAGTATACAAAGGTAAATATAGAAAACCTATCTTCGTTGAAACTAAAAGATATTGTTTCTCTAGGGCATCGGCTCAAAACTCATGCAAAAAATGGGCTACGTTGTCGGTTGCGGTCTCGGGTCCCGTGGCGAAGGCATTGTCGTCCCGATCAGTGCTCAAATTCTACCTCCCGGACGTTCACTAGACCATTGCATGGAGCTGCGCGAGGCTGCCAATGGTGATAAGAATCTCTTCTCTGTTGAGCGCAAGCTTGATACACAGAAAAAGAAACAGGATGTAATTAACGCAAAAAACTACGAGCGTGCAAAGAAAAAAACGGATATTTTCTCTTTTCTCAACGACAACATCCTGGCAACAAATCCTGAAAGTAGTGCAAATCAGTTGAAAACGAATAAGTCGATGGAACGAAACGCCTATAAAAATCATTCGATAAAAAATTTAAATGTGGAAAGTCTGAAGATCGCGGAGGATATTCGACGGAAGGAGAGGGAAATCGAAAGGTTGAAAGATTCGATGCGACGGCACACTAGTGGTTCAGATGTATATAATAAAATAAACGGACAGCTGGCGGCGAAAAATCACGAGCTAAGCAGTTTGCGAAAATCGGAGTGTAGTGTGGCGAGAGAGCAGCAATTGAGGAAGCATAAGGATAAAATGGCAGTATTTTAGGTGTAGTTGTAAGGGAATTGTTAATAAAAAGACGCAAAAAAAATCAGTACTTTGTGTATTGCATTTAAATTGAAGAATGGGAAAAATATTCCGTTTTGAGCCGCAAGTTAGTATGCCCGCGAGAGATTGAATGAACTGTTAAATCAATGATTAAATTACCTCATTTATTTGGTAGATTTTCATCCCTTTACGTACATATTTGGAATGTATAAACTGCACAACAGACTTAACCAAGACATGAATAGGTTGGAGCGTTGGATGACCGAGCAGGGGCTCCAGCTGGGGTTCTCAAAACCATAGATAGTATTACTGGTGAAACGTTGGATACCTTCGAGGTGCAGACCAGCAAGTCATTCAGGTATCTATGAGTGATACTGGATACAAAGCTGACCGATTGGGATCATATCCACAGAGCATGTGATAAGGCTCTTGAAGTTGTGCTGAATGATAAATATGCTAATGCAAACAGGAGGCTGCTGATGGCGGTTATCAATTCCGTTTTGCTGTATCCATCCAAACTTTGAGGAGTTTGCCAGTGTCCAGCGCAGGGGTTTCAGAAGAGTCGTGGTGGTGATTTTGGGAGCAATCACGATAGATCTACTAGCGCGAGTACGAGAGGAGAGCTGGACATAAACGATGCGACAACGTTCGCGTACCTCCTAACTTTGGGGTGAAACTAGCAAAAGAAGTTGTGCGGCTAAGCTAATTAGCTTTGTAGAGCCTTGGGCTATCCGTAGAGGGTTTCTACCTTTATCAAATTGTGACAGGGCACAGTTACTTCAGAAAATATCTAAACTGAATGGGTAGTACGGGCTCATCGCACGGCCGGCACTGTGTGACTGAGTACGAAAATGCTCAGCACACATTCTTTGTGTGCAGTTGCCTTGTGAGTTTGTAGTGCACCATTGAATATGTTTGGCCTGGTCACGCCAGGGACGATCGTGGACTGTACGCAGCTAATCGAGGAGAATTGAGCCTCATTTGAATGCTCAGAATGTTAGAACATGATTGTTTGTTCAAACAAAAAACTAATTGCGGTTTTTCAATCAAGCACTAACAATGAAGTTGAGACTATACGCAAACCGAAGCATTCGGAACAAAATAGATCAGTCGATGAAAAGAGATCTGTCTTCTTCCATCTTTTGATATATACACTCATAGGATATTTATTCATTCATTTATTTTAATGTCAATCATAACATAAATAGAATTGCTTAAAAAAACGAAAGAAGCAATAAATAGAATTTAGAAGATACAAGTTTCAATCATCATACGATTTAAAGAAATATATAGAAGATAAAAAATATAATATAATCAAAACTAAATACAAATTAAACAAGTTAAAAGGAAAAAAATATAGAAGAAAAGGAACCAGTAGATCAAGCATGATGCGAAGTTTGAAGAATTGAAAGTCTTATTTGACATTTGAATTGACAGAGTTTTAGTGGAAGCGAACCAAACTGAAGCTCAGTGCGGTTCCTAAATATTTTAAGTATCTTTCCGAGTGAGAAAACATTAACAAAGATCTATCTTAATGACGAATGCTAAGTAAGCACAGCTTACATTTAAAATCAGAGAACGAATACAACCGTCGGAATTCTAAAGAAAGGATTTGGTATGATAACGATCGATTCATGTAAAGAGAATTTGGGATGAGGACGGTGAACAATACAATAATGAGCTTGTTGATCTACGTTGAACGTGTACATAGAATCGAATGACGAGGATACGGACAAGTTAAAAAAAAAAAAAAAACAAGAGAAAAAATACCAAATATACCAAGGCTACTTTAAAGCATGGTGGATGATCTTGTGCTGCAGGAAATATTCATTTGATTCAAAATGCAATAGATCGGTTTCAATATGTAAGCATTTGAAAAGTGAATGGTAAAACTTGCAATTATTTGATTGTTTCGGATATTTTGTTGAATTAACAGTCACAAATCAATAACCTTTATGAATTAATTTTCTTTTATAATTTTCGCCACAAATAATAAAGATAGGCAAAATTTCCTTCTAATTCAATGTAATGTGGGCATTCTATCGAATTAATTTTGTTATATTCGCAATCCCGTTAGAATTGAGATACTGTACATCCTTCATTCGAACTAAATTCCTAGAAAATTTGACATCTTGGCTACAACGTTCTCTTTTTGACAAACAAACTTCGGCGAAAACTTGATATGGAGACGAATACAATACTTTATGAACCGTCACTACTTATTCAAACGAATTCATTTGAGCTTTTAGAGTATTTACTTGTCAGTATCAGATGATGATTAATGGAACCATCCCGCAGTAAAAAAGAATATTATAAAACTTTTACACCGATAACTTCGAATCCGAGCACCTCAAATTCAAACACCATATTTATCATTACCTTAAAACTTTTGAATAATAAATTTATTTGTTAGTTTTTAGACACAGAATCAAAATAAGAAGAAACTCAAAGGAAATGCATTTAAGACTCTACTACAGTATTAGCAAAATATTTTACACAAAATCAACGTAACTTAATGCTAATTAAACCATGGGCAGAATCGGCATCTAATTCCGAAGTGTCGTTTACTTTGATTCAAATCCGAAAAGTATCCTAGTTTCCAATATACAAACGAGTAATTTAGTTTTAATTACTTTATATTCTTTTCTTCCCATTCGAACAACCTTACGAACTAAATCTACCTTAGAATGAAAGAGTGTGAAACGTATCGTCAGACCGCTGGCATGTGGGAACCGGCCGGGTCTTCACAAGACAAAGGCGGGCGATCCGCATGGATTGCGGGGAGGATGAAACAAGACCGAGCACTCATCCCGGACAAGACAACGCGTTTATTGATGCATACAAGTAAGTGTACTTCGGTTAGATCTAGAGATATCAACAATTTTCGATCGTCGGACTTTAAAAAACCCGATCACGCTTCCGTTTAATTGTCCCATCACAGGTGGGTGCATGTCGCTGTAAGAATCCTTCAAAAACAAATTTGCGACCGCATCGTTCACAACGGAACTCTTTCTTTTCTTCAAGTGATTCCTTGTGGCTTTTCAGGTTCTCCTCGTTCGTGAACTTCTCTCGACATTCGTCGCAGGCGTAGCGCCGCTTCGTGTAGCGAGAATCGAACACAACCGTGAAATTTTTTTGGCAGAACGAACAAGTGTATTCCTTAATGATCTTTTTGTCTTCAGTTTCGGTCATCCGCTGCTCGTTGTCGTGCGTTTTAATGTGCTCCTCTAGCTTTTCATCCTCAACGAACTTACGATAGCATTTTGGACATTTCTTCGGTGCCTTGCCACTATGCCGTAGCATATGCTCTTTCAGATAACTAATCGAGTTGTATACTTTGCCGCAGATGTTGCACTTGCGAGCCTCCAGCCCCCGTTCTTCGCTCTCCTTCTGTTTCAGGCATGCCCGAATGTGTAGTTTTAAGCTGCCGGCCGCACCATAACAATTTCCGCAGTTCGGACAATAGAATGTTTTTGATTTGTTGCGCAGCTGATTGGGGATGATGGTGAATTCTGGATCGTCGGCGGCAAAAGCAGAAGTTGCTGATGTTGGGGTTGGATATATTGATGGCGGCTGATGAGGTTGTTGCTGTGACGGTATTGTTGTTGATGATTGCGCGCTGTCCAGGCTAGCCTCGATTATTATCGGTTTGTATTCAACTTCTTCTTTTATAGAAGATGACATTGTGGTGATTTTGGTGCGATTTACTATGAACGATTATCCGAAAATGCGATTTTACCACTCTGTGCCCGCAATCACAGCTAGGAATTTTACTATGGGTTTTGACATGTGTCAAATGTGGCATCATGATGGCAGATTGCAGGGTGGCCGAGAAAACATGAACGGTTAATGCAATTTTTAGTTGAAAAGACAAAACAGATCGAAGAAATATCTCATTTGCCTTGAGGATTGATTAACTTAAGGTAGAACTATAAAGGTAGAACTATAATGCAATTAAGTGAGCTTTAAGTAGCTTAAGTGACAGTACGGTTGTATAGAAATCAAGCGGCATACCCATAATGTACTTATCTGCCGTTTCGTTAAGTTTCGTTCAATTCGGGCCACTTAAGTGGCCTACGACTGGGACCGTACATCAATTAAGTAAATTTGACAAGAGGTTTGCGTACCGACTACAACCAATAGAAGCATGGCAGAAGGCACGTAAAATATTTGAATATGTTTTCGTGGATCGCTTGGTATTTTTGCAGGAGGTAGAAGTAATGATCGTTCGTATGCGGTATTGTAGACGCAATAATAGGTATGTGAAATATTTGAATATTTTAGGTCTGTTCGCGTACTTTCAGTCACAGAATTTTACTGAATTTTCCTGAATCATGTGGTGGGGGACATTCATGAGAAGTACAAAAACGCTCACATTGCATATCCTGAAAATTGACAAACAAAAGTGTAAGTTGTCGGTTTTCAGGAGAACAATAATGATTATAAAGTCATCCTAAGCGGTGATAAATTATCGTCACAAAAATATTCGTCCTTCATAATATTATAACATTAGGCCAAAAACCGTTTGACAGTTTTCAGTATTTTTAAGTAGCTCAGACCCCACTGAAAAAGTGGAAATTTTCCATTTTCAGTAAAATGGAGTTCAAAAACGGCTTCATTGCAATTAATTGCAATTAATCGTGGTACGCGAACATACCTTTCATTGTTAAACGGTTCATTGACAGTTTACAGTATAGGAAGTAGTAATTAGATGTCTCGAATATGATTCTGCGCGACATTGTAAACAGAATAACCGGTATCTAAAATATTTTTTCGTCGATCACATAAATGCTATTTTTACAGGAGGTAGAAATAATGAGTTTGAAACATAATTTCAAAGAGAAAACGCGTTGAACAACATACGAAATAATAAATTATATAGTAGTTTATTTACTTGTATCTTTAAATTACTTACTTTTAAAAATACAAGTACATAAACTACTTAAAATGCCGTCTCACAGCTTTTTTCATTCAAAGAATAACCACACACCATGCTTCAGCTGTCCACTATTGAATATTAAACTTCAGCAGTAAAGACCTTGTTGATTAAATATATCTCGGTCGCATACCAATATTGCTCAAAAAACATTTCTTTCGTACACTTATTTGAATATAAGCACAAATTAAGAGCCTGCACCAAGCCCATCTTTATAGATCTAATAATCTACAGCAAAGTTGCGAGGTTCAGCTCAGCTACAATTTTCTACGATTTCTTACAACAGGGCTAGCAAGCTACGAAGACAACTATATTTAAATTGCAGCAAAAACCTATTCAAATATATTGCACAAATGCTCATATCAGTTGATCTCATATGCCTCCAAATTCAAACTCATATTCGCCACTCTGGCGGCAGCTTCATGA
The DNA here is from genome assembly GCA_963978885.1 of Nemotelus pantherinus. Taxonomy (NCBI): domain Eukaryota; kingdom Metazoa; phylum Arthropoda; class Insecta; order Diptera; family Stratiomyidae; genus Nemotelus; species Nemotelus pantherinus. Next base: position 223,188,860 of record OZ022263.1, on the reverse strand, counting down.
AGCTTCACTTAATTCTATTATGGGCAAATTAACCGATCGACTTCAATTGAGTCAATTTTCGTTCAGTTTCAGCGCTCACTTAAGTTCACTTAATTGCATTATAGTTCTACCTTAATGCAATTAAGTGAACTTAAGTGAGCGCTGAAACTGAACGAAAATTCACTCAATTGAAGTCGATCGGTTAATTTGCCCATAATAGAATTAAGTGAAGGTTCATGAAGCTGCCGTCAGAGTGGCGAATATGAATTTGAATTTGGAGGCATATGAGATGAACTGATGAGAGCGTTTACGCAATATATTTGAATAGATTTTTGCTGCAATTGAAATATAGTTGTCTTCATAGCCTGCTAGCTCTGTTGCAAGAAATCGTAGAAAATTGTAGGTGAGCTGAACCTCAGCACTTTGCTGTAGATTATTAGATCTATAAAGATGGGCTTGGTGCAGGCTCTTAATTTGTGCTTATATTCAAATAAGTGTACGAAAGAAATGTTTTTTGAGCAATATTGGTATGCGACCGGAATATATTTAATCAACAAGGTCTTTACTGCTGAAGTTTAATATTCAATAGTGGACAGCTGAAGCATGGTGTGTGGTTATTCTTTGAATGAAAAAAGCTGTGAGACGGCATTTTAAGTAGTTTATGTACTTGTATTTTTAAAAGTAAGTAATTTAAAGATACAAGTAAATAAACTACTATATAATTTATTATTTCGTATGTTGTTCAACGCGTTTTCTCTTTGAAATTATGTTTGAAACTCATTATTCCTACCTCCTGTAAAAATAGCATTTAAGTGATCGACGAAAAAATATTTTAGATACCTGTTATTCTTTTTACAATGTCACGCAGAATCATATTCGAGACATCTAATTACTACTTCCTATATTGTAAACTGTCAATGAGCCGTTTAACAATAAAAGGTATGTTCGCGTACTACGATTAATTGCAATTAATTGCAATAAAGCCGTTTTTGCACTCCGTTTTACTGGAAACGGAAAATTTCCCCTTTTTCAGTAGGGTCTGAGCTACTTAAAAATACTGAAAACTGTCAAACGGTTTTTGGCCTAATGTTATAATATTATGAAGGACGAATATTTTTGTGACGATAATTTATCACCGCTTAGGATGACTTTATTATCATTATTGTTCTCCTGAAAACCGACTACTGACACTTTTGTTTGTCAATTTTCAGGAAATGCAATGAGAGCGTTTTCGTACTTTTCATAGATTTCCCCCACCGCATGATTCAGGAAAATTCAGTAAAATTCAGTGACTGAAAGTACGCGAACAGACCTAAAATATTCAAATATTTCACATACCTATTATTGCTTCTACAATACCGCATACGAACCATCATTACTTCTACCTCCTGCAAAAATAGCAAGCGATCCACGAAATCATATTCAAATATTTTACGTGCCTTCTATTGGTCGTAGTCGTTACACAAACCTCCTGTCAAATTTACTTAATTGATGTACGGTCCCAGTCGTACGCCACTTAAGTGGCCCGAATTGAACGAAACTTAACGAAACGGCAGATAAGTACATTATGGGTATGCCGCTTGTTTTCTATGCAACCGTACTGTCACTTAAGCTACTTAAAGCTCACTTAATTGCATTATAGTTCTACCTTTATTAACAAAAGCTAGCAAACAAATTCGAACATTTGCGGCCGAAAATCTGTCAGCAAATGCAAGCGTGTGTATGTCCAGTACTCTGCTTAAATTAGGAGAATGAGGACTGAGATGATAGGTGTCGCTGAAACTCTTCAAAAATTTTTAACACGTCAAGTTGTTTCTACTTGACGAAGAACAGTAGATGCCCGTTATTGAAAATCTACAAATAACTATCATTTTTTAATATAATTAATTACTAATATAATTACTAACATTCATTGATTCATTTCATTCAAATAGCATTTAATTTAACACTAAAATATAATAGAAATAGAGTGTTTTGAAACAATTATCGGTAACATTTGAATTCTACAGCAACAAAATGATCGAGCTGTGTCTTGGGTAATATACAAGGTGGAAATCTTTGATTTCCCGCGTTTTGGTTTGTCGTTAAGCTGTCAGTTCATTCTTTCAGATATGTGCGTGACGCAAGATGTTGATATGTGTTGTAAATTTGCAAATATTTCTATTTAATCCGAAAATTAGTGTTGTTTGTGTAAGTGTTGTTGCAAGTAAGATAAAGATTCAAAGCAGATTGTACAGGTAGGTAGCCGAGAAAAATCTTTTGATTTGTAAAGTTCTTCACATTTTTCGGCACAGCTATTTTATTGAAATGCTATTTATCTAGTATGACAATGAGAAAATGTAAATTTTAGAGATGGCACAAACGTTAGCACTAGTCACTGTTAGAACTACAATCTCATGAGATATATTCTGTATTCAATTCTGTTTTGATGGACTTCATAATAGTTGTTGAATTGCTATCCAATTGTTAGGCCGCCTCGACAAATTTGTGGAAGGTCGAATCATATTTTGAAGACATACTATCGACTGAGTGATCTTGTGAGATAGTAGGCGCGTTTTTTTGCTCTCCTTATCCATAACAGAACAATGCTAGCCAATGCAGACGCATTGGAAACAACAACTCCTCTTATGGAAAGAGCGTCTGCAGTGGATAGCATTCGCATTCCCAATGCGTCTCCAGTACCTATTATATATTACTGGATTACCAAATCTTGGTATATTTTACTAGGTTTCGTAGGGGAATGACAGTCTTTAATTGTTGCAGTCTTTAATAGAATTCAAAATCAACAAAACGCTCCTCCGATACACCACCAAAATCAACAAAATGCTCCTTCGATACATTGACATTTGTCCCAATTGGTGAAAACCATTTTCGCATGTAGATCAAGGTACAAGTGCAGTTATGCACATGTATTTGTATTCGAGAGTGTAGACTAACTATATCAATAGTATTATTTTTATAGACTCTAGACTAAAAAGGAAATGCCAAGCCTCCGATTTTAAATGTTGTTCGCCTTTATGTATTTTCGTTTGTAATTTTACCTGGAATTACGTATGCACTCGTCCATACATATGTGGGCATGTAAATTTAATTTTTTTTTCCGCCCGCTCGCATTAAATTATTCAATCGTTCATGAGCTTTTCTTTTGGGATGGAATGCCGTAGTTCACAAATGTAGTTCTGGTACGGAATGGTTTACACAGTCAATTAATTAGGTCTTGCGAGAAAGGAGTATTCATTAGACTGTGAGCGTCTTTGCGTGGGTGGCTAAGTTTTCATTGAAAGTGAAAACAAACTGAATGACGTCCGAGTGACGATAGAAATTGGTAATCAATAAGCTATGATCGATAAATAGGAAGACATTTGAATATTGGTGAGTTTAGTGAAACCAAAAGTTATGAGAAGGCTGATGAATAGTTGCGCGGACGAGAGACATTAATTTTTGTTGGTTTGACCTGAAGTGCAAATGAGAATTTTTTTACTTGGTATGTACCTAGTTCATGTTATGTCAAATAAATGATAAATTCTTATGAGTATTTTAGTAATGATAAATTTTTAATGCACGAGATCATACATCATTGCATGGAAGCAACAAAATCATTGCATGGATGTTGAGAGTAGTTGGTCAAATTGGGATTTCCGCGCGAGCATGGACTTTCAAATAAAGGGGGAAAAACACTCGAATTAACTTTTCCTAATTTTCTGTGAAGTACTCTGAATGCCCCCGCCAAAAACAAACCCAAATTTCTTGGTTTATTGGCTTTTTATACATTATTGTTCGTTCTTATTGGAATTTTTTTTTTAGTAAGCAATAGAGTCTTATTAGCTTTCGTGTATTTTAATAGGGGGCAGCTGCACCTCTTTGCACTCTCCTGCGAATGCAATTGATGTGCAAAAGCGTCTAGTCAGGCAATGGACCGAAATCACTCACTTTCTTTCACACGGAAGGGGGCACTTCGGAACAGTGACCAAAGTTGCTTGTCGCTCTCGTATCCATACCAACCTCAGAACAGAGAGATTTAAGGTAAAGAAATAAGCGTATACATATACGAAATTTATAATAGGACGTTTCATATGTAGGAAATAACCATCAGGTAAATGCATATTTTACAAATACATGTTTCTTGGGTGAACACTTGTCACGAACATATTTGTTGCATTAATAGAGAAGTTTACTATTTTTTAATGGATGAATCATAATAATTTAAGTAAAATAAAACACAATATCTCTAGAAATTAAAAAGTTATGGGTCTGAAGCTGCGCTGCAAGAATAATTTCGTTCCATGCGGCGCTTGAGTGTGTGACGTCACGCGACCTAAACAACTTGGCTCGCATTAGCGGAATATTTACTGAGAAGCATCTTGAATAGGTCAGATGACGTCACAGGCGAGTTAGAGACCACACATTCCGCGGTAAAATACGTGAACTTCAATTATCTATTTCTCAGTCATTTATTGATGAATTACAAATTTTTTTTTAGTGATTTAATAGTTTTGATCTATATTTTAATTCCAATACGTTAAATATAGTATTTTTTTTTAACTTGTCCATTACATGCATGAATCACTTTGATTTTGTTGGACAATCGAATTTGAGAGATTTGCGTCCACAAGAACTCTTTAATGAGTTTCCTGGAGTACAATCCATTGCTTTTGGCTCTTGCTGTTAGAAAGTGGCTTCCTTTCTCAGAAAACTGTATTTATGGACGAGTTCTTCGGTCAATTGAAAGAAAAACTGTCTTCTAGATAGATTTCTAGATAGAAACCCACTCCATTTGATCATTTACATCTACTCCAAATTTAGCCTCATTACAAAACGATACAGTCTCAGAAACTTGTTTTCGATTAGAAGTAATTTTAAAGAATGCAAGTTTAGAGCTAAAAAATAGCACTTTCTTACGAGGCGGAGTCTAACGTGTTAGAAAAACATTATTAGCTTTGGAGAGTTTTGTAGAGAAAAGGTTCGTTCATATTGGATCTGAGCATTTCTAAAGTTTGCGGATGGTTGGCATATATATGTCTTGATGTAACCCCAAAAAAAAATCTAATGGGGTCTCTTGAAATGGAGTTTTTTGAAATCATTTGATTCTCAAATTTCGACTTTAATAAGTCGATTGTTTGGCGAGCTGTGTGACATGTGCCCAAATTCGGCAATTTCGCTTATTGACGAATCCGTTAAGCCAAAAATGTGCTTCGTCGCTCACTATGATTTTGCGGTGAAAATCAGGATCGCCATTGAGCATGTTTAGTGCCCATTTACTGAAGTCACGTCGTTGTTGGTGATCTTGCGGCTTTAGCCCTTGTGTCAGTGCCATCTTGTAGGAACGTGAACCCAAATCTTTACGCAAAATTCGCCACAAACTGGTTTGAGCAATGCCTAATTCCTGGGAACGGCGAGAAATTGACAACTTTTGATTTCGTCTCACACTTTCACGTAAGGCATCGACATTCTCTTCACTGCGCGTACTTCTTTGCTTCACTGGCACGACAACATTATGAAACGTAAATGTTGATTCAAATTTTTGCACTAAAGGCTCAATTGTTCGTTTATCTGGGCAATTATGACGACTGTATTTGAATCTGATCCAAAATTGATCCAAATTGATCCAATTTGATCCAAAAAGATCATCAGACTACCTTTTTCTTCACTAACATCAGGAAATTGTTTAAAAGAAAACTGTCAGTTGTTATATTTCTCCCAGAATTCAGAAAGTTTTTTGCAAGATTTATAACTACAAATTCATTCAAAAGTACTCCTAATGGCCTCAGTTCACCTTTGCCTAAGTAGGGAAAGCCATTTGTGAGATATTTACTTCATACATCTACAAGAACTTAATATTGATTTTGTCCGGCTTATTGGGCTGAAGAAATTCGCATCTTGTCTTTGTGGGAAATAGTTGCTTATTTACACCTAGATTTGGATCTAGATTGTAAAAAACTTGGCTGTTAGCAATAAGTGAGTTTTAATATTTGGGAAACCTATCAAAATTTAGTAAGCAAAAACTTTTCTCGCTTTTTAGTCGAAACGAATAAATCTCATAATTTCCGAAAATCTATGTCCATTCATAGTTTCGTGAAAGAAAGAGGGTCCTCATTTTCTAGACCATAAATAAATCGTGTTTCATAGTTCCACTTTTTCGCAATTTTCCACCATTCCATATTCATTCAACTATTTTGATTGCTCAACGAAATCTTAAAATCCCTGTAAATTCAGAATTCCTACATTCGCTGATAAGAAACGGTGCATGACCACCGTTCAGCGCCATTTTGAAAATCAAGAACTTTCAAAATATGACCGGGCTACCATATGCCATGCCATCAAATATTGCATGCTATAGACCGTCTCGACTAGCTATTTCCATGGCAAGCCGAATGGCATGCATGGGAAATGGAGAGTGGAGGCAGCCTGTTAGATCAGAGGATTTGCAAAATCTATCCGGCCTGGTTCAGGGGGCTTTCAAATAATAGAGCAAAGGATATATTTTTGAAGTTTTATATTATAATAGTACTACTCGCCTACAAAATAGTTTATAGTTCAAATTGGCAAACATTTCAAATGTACATCCCCTCTTCGGGCTAGTGTGCGCAGCATATGTTTAGTTAAATTAACAATTAATGAACGTTGGACTGAAGGCTGATTTATAGTAGAATTAAGTTAGCTTAAATTGAATTAAGTAATTGTTTGAATGCGTAGAAAACATTTAGCCCAACCATAATGTGACCGAAATCACTCCGTACAGACGCATCAGTCAGAGTTGAGTTTTGACAAGACGGAAAGCTGCTCAGAATCGTTCGGTGCGTATGGAAACAGATCGAAAAGAAAAGTATTTTAAGTATGAAAGTAACTGCTTGATGAATAATCAACAGGTAAATTATTATTACTAAGTCTAATGACCTCAATAATTTACTCAAGTGAAAAAGGCTCAGCAGGAATCAACATAATTGATCTATATTTGCTTGGAATCTTGTGCTTTATCACCACTTCACCACCACCATCAGTTTGATTGCTGCTAGCCTGTACAGATTCGAAGAGCAATGATTCTGATAGGCTTTCAGCGTTACTAAGCACTGATGATACTAATTTGCTTTAACCGTTTTAGTGCCATTGTTTTTTACTCATATATACTTAGGAATGCCAAAACAAATCTTTGTTTTTGATGTCATTTATTACAACTTATACAATAGCGCGCTAAACAGCAGCGCGCAGCAGCAACCTGCAGCGCGCTAAACAACAACTGATTTTGTGAGCGCTATCGCGCTCGTGGCAATTTTGAATAGTACGCACACGAGCGCGATCGCGCTCGTCGGCACTCAAACGGTTAAGAAAGTTTTTGAAGCCCACTAAAAAAAAATTCTGCATCAACTTCCAGTTCTTTAGAGGGAGAGAGAGAGAGACAGGGATGATGCCATCGCTCTTGCTAGTGTCAAAGACCGCCCTTACCAGACCTTCGTGGAGGGACACTCTCTAATCGCCTTAGGATCTGTGAGGAGCTTTTTCGGATCCTATGAGCCTGAACATAATCATCACTTGGGGGTTGCGTGCCTGAAGTGGAGGTGATAGCTAAGGTAATTGCAGCGGGAGCCTGAATCAGCTTAGTTGCCATTTCTTGTTGATTCCGCAGAGCACAGACTTTCTCTACAGGATTCTTACTCTCGTGTGCCCCCAGCTTCATTGCCTTAGCAACACGATGGATCGAAACAGAGGAGGATATTGAATTTACTTCTGCAGAGGCCTTGGTCAGAGGTACAGACAAGTTGTCAGTGGACAGTGGAGCAGGCTTTCCGAGAACTTATTCTCCGGTTGACAATGGAGCAAGCCTTCCAGCCACTTCTCTTCCCACATTAAGACCCCTTGCTGAAGAGTTGAAAAAGTGATACTATGCTCAAAAAGGCCCTATAATTTATCTGCAGCTAGCAGCTGAAAATCAGACAGATTTGTCCTCAAACTTAAAAAAAACAATCACAAAATAATGTGACGTGTTTTGCCGAAGAATAGTGTAACAAGAGTTCTACGCCACCTACCACAATAACACAACCGAACAATACACAGTAATCAATCTCAAATTAAAATCTCATGAGTACTTCAAACGGTCATATCTTCACCTGAAAGACACATTTAGATGTCGATTTAAATATTTACACAAACTCTTTATTTAATCAAACATGCTCAAAATTAGACAGTTGACTAATTAAACGTAAACAGTCATTCCCCTTGTAAATAATTCCCGACTAGATGTGATCGAGCAAATATTCGTCACAGATTACACATATGTATGATCGCTTACGTCATTTCCTAGACATATGATTTAATCGCTCAGGCTCGAATCTCCACTGTTTACATTAAGACTCTGCCACCTGTTATCTCGTTCAGTGATCGCTATGTACACTTAACATTGTGTGAATCGCCAGAGTTTTCCGGCTAGAATTTCAGTACATAAGGACTGCCAAACACTGGTTTTTTTCACAGCCCTCAATTTTTTGACGCGGCACAATGCAGTAAAAAAAAAATGTCGAGAGAAAACAACACTCCCACGGAGAAAGTCGGGCGTCATAGTCATACGCACGAATTTCCGGACACACATTGCTCTCACAGATAGCAATAATTAACTTTCAAATATTTATCTCTATCTTGTGATAGAATATTTTTTTCGAACTTGATGTGGACTCGTATATAAATTGTATTTTTAGAATTTAATCTGTGGCTGTAGAATGAAGCATTCGAAATTTGCGGGCAGTGATGTCAATAAAAACGGGTATAGCTGAAAAAATCTTGGCAAGAAACTTGTGTAGGATGTTTGATTCGAAAATTTATGAGGCGGTAGTAATTCGGTAGATTTATCCAAAGCTTATTTTGATTATATCACATTTTTTCAGATTTATTTTTAGACTCTCCTAAGTCATAATTTTTTCCCATACCTAAAGATTAAAAATTAAGTATGCGGCTTTAAACTTTTACCTTTCTAAATGTCAACGTTCTTAATAAAATTAATTTTTTAATTTTTTTCATTTAGTTACATCGCTTTTGGTGGTCTTAAAACAGTGTTTCAACTTTAATTTAGGACTATACAAAATCAATTTCAATCCCCACGTTTCAATCCGAAAATATTTTTTTTGTGGTCAATATTTGCCTGATTCAGTAAAAGGTTTGATTCCAAACTCGGTTTCGGATACTTACCCGAAATGAGTTCCCTAACTGACATACTTTCTGCTGACGTCATCGCCTCCCCTCTTGTAAGAATTTATCCGAATCTTTTCCAGCTATCGAGTTTTGGCATACTGATTGTAACTGTTAAGTAATCTTACAGCTGATCAATATGGCGTAGTTTGTGCGATAAAAAGTGGGACGGAGATATGGACTTAGACGTCACTTTTGACTCTTTTTCTTGTTTTGCAAGTTTTTACCCCATATCAGTGCCTTTGCCTTTCCGGTTTTCGGTAAATTTTCTCGCATCACAGCAGTCAGTTTTTACGCAAAAAGTTTTCACCCGAGAATTGAGGACACATACCTAAATTAGTTTCAACTGACTATGAGCCTTGGATTCTGTTCTTAAACTCGAAACCATCTGAAAAATGTTTGGTCCGTCAGATTGAGTTGAGAATTTCCTCGCCGACCATTGAGATACTTTGGTTAGTTGCTCTTTTATTCCAAAAAACCAGCTTACATCTCTGAAATATATGTGTAGATCTGATGGCAGGACTCTATAAACAAGTTTCATGCGAAATTCTATAGACAGATAGAGCATTTATTGATGACACCACTAGTCTGCACAACGGAACCATATTGACAGTTTATGTGCTCGACAGAAGTAGCGGGTCAGCAGAAGTTCGTTTTTTTGAAGATTTTTTGTTGATTTTTTTAAGACATATGTATGTAGGAAAGAAAATTCTGATTCCTGTGCATACTAAGTTATACCGATAGTGTACGAGCTATTTTGTTTAAATTAAAGGCATCCCCCAACCCAAAGAAAGGATGGCCATACTCTCATGAACTTGTTAAGCTAGCAATGTAGTGACCTGAAGTATATAATTTCAAAATTAAGGAAATATTCATGACCTATTTTTTTGGAGTTCAATAAACTAAGAGAACATCAGATTGTGAAAATACTAAGGTCTCCGAGCATGTGGACGAAAATTTCATTCTCAATGTGATGCCATTAATCTATCTGGCTCGCTGAGTTTGTTTCAATATTTCACTACATCAGTTTATCTCAGTTCAATCCGAATGCCAAGGGAAATAAACATGCACATAATGTGCTCAGATAAATATGAGTATAAATAGACGACAATATCCATTTTGGTGTGTTGACGAAACTAAATAAATTACTGTCGTGCTATTTGAAGATTAGTTCTTGGCAAATCGTTTTGACTGTAGGTAGAAGCATTAAAAAATTGGCGGATTTTTTGGCAAGGTTGTTAGTGTTGACAGCACATTTTCTTTTAGCCGTTCTCACAACTACGTTGTGGGACTTGCGCATGATTTAGTCGTGAACTGTACTGGTAATGGATATAATTTTAAATTAGATGCTTTTTTTTCGTCCCGGTAGATTCTGTTTGTGCATTCCAAAGTGGCACCAGACTGTTTTTTTTAATTGAACGTTAAACAACAAAAAAGCAAGTACGAGTCTCACTACATGCGCAAACTACCTAGCATTGAACATTTGAAAAATGCATGATGTACTTGCCTGAGCTCGTTTGTTTTATTATTTGTTTACAATCTATTAGTGTTTGTCATTCGCTGACGAACGACAAGATGACGTGGGGTTTAAAATATTTTCTAAGATTTAAAGAAAAAGTTGAAAATTTTAAGTGAATCTATTTGGTTTTTGGCCATCGGGTCAAGCTTGTCAGTTGAAATATCTGTTGTCTCGATGCTTTTAAACCAGTGCCCGAGCTATATGTACTTGAAACTCACAATAAAAATTGTTTTGTTGCACGAGTTTTAAAAGTTAGAGACGTTTGTTGAATTCCACAAGTTTATTTCAGTACATTGTTCATGTTTGATTGTTTTCTTTACGGTTGGGAGCATATGACAGATATTTTTATTTTCATGCGTGACTTACTCTCAATCAAAACTGTCAATCAAAGGAATTTTTCCCAAGATCTGGGGAATATTCGCATTCGCCGGGAAAATCTAGAGAAAAAAATAATACATAATATTGTATTTTTGTTCTGAAAAGGCTCTTCCTGGATCCGTAATACTCTGCGTTTACGAAATAAAATACTTTGCTTACTACTATTAAGAAAACTTTTATTCAAAACAATAATTGTCACCACAACTGAATCACTTCACTTTACAAAAAAAAAATTCACTCAACTCACGTACACACTTTAGCGGTCACGAATACAGTGTACCAACAATGTCTTCGTACAGCAACTATTTGAAACTTAAGTGTTAAAAAAGAATGAATAATTGCAAGAAATTTGGAAAAGTTTTGATGCAGATTTATTCATTAAACATTTTTATTTAATTTGGGAACAAAACCTAATTCATTTGAATTATTCATTACAAAGTTATTAACTAAAAACAAAACAAAGTCAACAATTCGCCTTCAATAGTCTTCGTACACTTACGAAACAGTTTATGAAAAATCTTAAAAACTATAGATACATTTTTTGTAAATATTTAGTTGGGTAGCCTTTGTTTTTAATCACGGCTTTAAGGTGGTGTGGGATCAATTCTACAAGTTTTTTTTGCATAGTTTGGCTCTATTTTCGCCCGTTCCTGCTGAAGAGACTGTTTCAACTTAGGTTTCGAACTAATATGATGAGTCCTGATCCTTTGTTCCAGCATGTTCCACATGTGCTCAATGGGATTGAGGTCAGGACTTTGCGGTGGTGTTTTAAGCAAATGTGGAGTTTTGTACGCCAAGAATATCCTAGTATTATGAGCCATGTGCTTAGGATCATTATCTTGTTGAAAGTAAAAATCCTTTGATACACCCAAATTTTCGGCACTTGGCTTCAAATTTCTCTTGAAAATTTCAATATATGAACGATGATATATGATTCCTTCAATTATTTATAAGTTTCCAACGCCGCTGGCAGCCATACAGCCCCAAACCATTACTCCGCCGCCATCGTATTTTACAGTTTTGATAGTGTTTTTTGGGCTGTAAGCTTCCCCTGGCTTTCTCCACACTCTTAATCTCCCATGAGATCCAAAAATGTTGTGGTTGGATTCATCAGAAAATATAACATTTCGCCAAAACTCGAGAGATGCATTTTGGGATTGCCGAGCGAAGTTCAAACGTTTTTTGCGATTTACTTGACTTACCAGAGGTGTACGAGACTTAAATCTGTAAAACACGGTTGCGGCGGCGTAATGGTATGGGGCTGTATGGCTGCCAGCGGCGTTGGAAAGATAAATTTGGAGTCAAGTGCTGAAAAATTGGGTGTATCAAATACTAAGTATGTTTTCAGTGGTTTTATGCGAGTCCTGGAGATAGTCAAAACAGAGTGAATCGGTTTTAAACCAGCTCACGAATGTGAATGAATAATACATCGACGTGGTGTTAGTAATAACTCTTTCTCATTACTACTATGGTGACATTATTCATATAAGACATAAACTGGAGTCTGGTCGACGTCGGGACATAAAATGCCGATTCATATATTGATATTAACGACTTTTTCGTGAAGGGTTTGATATATTAGGAATCCGACGACATGCGTTGTTTTAAACTTGGGACAGATAAAGAATCCATTTTAGATCAATTACTATTAATCCCGTATATTCGGCTCCCTCTCGCTCTATACCATTGTTGTGCCGTTAATGATAATTGCACTCACAAAGTGTTTTAATTTATTTTCTAACCTGTAGTGGAGTGAAATGTTGTATTTATTATGCCCTGGTCAATAACTTTAACAGGGTAAGTAAGGTTAGCTAATAGTAGAGAGCTGCCGTTTACGTGGGTTGCATCGGATCTCCAGTTTGGGCCCATTTCCCACCATCCGCAGGCTAGTTAGGTTACAAAGTAATAACTCCTCTAAATGGAAATAGTTGACTCAAAGTACCAGTACTAGCCACCCTGCCAACTCTTGAAACTTGCAGGGGTCTTGATTGTTGAGGCGTTTATTATTTAGAGCCAGACACTTGCAAAGAGTATGTTTGATGATGTTCTCTTCCATCTCGCATCTCCTTCTTAAATTGCTAGATATCAGTCCTATTCTATTCGAATGAGTCGCTCTCAAGCAGTTTCTGCTGAGCTTGAGCAGTTTCTTGCTCTTGCTTGAATTGGGTGATCGGCATAATTTCCTGGCTGCCCTACAATCCGTCCTATTTTAAGAATTAAGTGTCAGCAAGTGCCCTTGATATAGTTATATAGGAGTTTTTTCCAGCTCTTTTGCCTCTTTTTACAACTCGTCAAGCGCATTTTCGTTGCATATCACATTACGAAGCTGTAGCACCCACATAACCTGGACAGGAGTATCTCTAAATTTGCGAATCGAAATTCGCTTTAAACACATTTTTTCAAAATAATAAATTAATGTAAAAACAACAATTAAGTTTGACGAAATAAATGATTATATGACCATATAATATTTAAATTTAAGATTAACAAATAGCTAAATATAAAACCATCATCTGGCTACTTCCCACTCAATTCACAGTTTCTCCATTAATTCGATAGCATCATGATCACAACGGATATGTGCCTACATATCTGAAAAAGTAAAAATAAACAAAATATTCATCGGAACTGCATATCCATAAACTCCTAGAATGCTTTCAGTAGACCAACAATAATTCTGCTAAACTCGTGAATACACGCTACATAAACAATTGATCGAAACCACACGGTTTCGCACGAAACGAAATATTCATTGCGAACATTTTCACATTTCAATTTTATTGTTTCGCCTTCAGATATTTTCCCGTTGAACGTTTTTCACTGAACCTCAGTGTCAAAATGTAGGTGAACCATTATCATTATTATATTTACAAAATTTCAAAAAAAAAAAAAACGTAAGAAAAACTGCGGCACAGTGGTACATCCATTCGAGATAATAACAGCAGATAAACAATATATTATACATTTAAATAAATATAGAATACAGCAGCCTTGCGCCAGAAACCATACCGTGTCACATTCATGTCTACCGCTAATTTACAATTAGCAAATGCGAATTACGAAAAGTGGAGGTGGTGATGATAATTATGATCGTGATAAAGAAGAAGGTAACACGCGGTGAATGAAATTTATTTAACTGCTTTTGGGGTTAAATATATTTTGGCGGTTACCAAACATTTATTGGTGATATGTTTGAGAAAAAAATATATTACTTAGTTACGAAAATATATTGCTTGCGGAATTCAAGAAATAGAATGAACTAATAAAATTACGAAATTATCGAGGAAGTGGGTTCACGAGCATGTTTCCAAACAAATACAAAATTATTGATGTTAACTGAAAATTGACGTATTTATAACTTGTAAATTTGTCGTAAGCTCGAATAGCAAAATAATTAACGGTTGCTCAGTTAGGAATTGAAGGAAGCATACATTAGAAATATTTTTCCAACTTCGCTGGAGTATCTTCTGGTGAAGTGTACCAATGGTCAAATTAGAAAAATTAATAACAGTCCAGTCGAAATAAAACACTGGTGCCAACAAAAACTATTTTCAGACAATTTGTAGTCAAAACTATCATAAGTCGCCACAACATTGTCCCCTGGTGACATTGAAAACATTCGGTCCCAGTGCAAAACCACCCCCATTTCAGCTTTGTGTACAAATGCGGAAATTACGCGGCTCCCACAACAATGTATACAATCCAAACATGTGGGAAATAATCAAATCGTCAAAGCCACGAGTCCTTCACCGTACGAATAGACAAAGTAAAAATTCTCTCAAATAACTTTTCATTGATAAACCAATGTAAGCCATTGAACATTCCAATAGCAAGGTTACCAAGCTACACCCTCACTTGAGAATAAATAAATTCCAAGCCCAAATAATGTTCTAAAAACGAAATTAGACCGCGTTATGTAAAACATCAATAAGATTATCTTTTGAATCAGCATCGAAAGAAAATAGCCTTTCACTGGACACAGTGCCAAAATCTTGAACCACAACGACTTCCATGCCGAAAATAGCCTGTATCGCTGTATTAAAGTTTCACCTTGTCAGCATATGCCAACTTCCCACAAGTCTTTCTTTTTTCTTATCAACCAAAGCTTCATTTACGCAGATCCACAAGCATTTATGGAGCGTAAACAGACAAAATGCTAATAAGTAACAAACAAATAGATAAAAGACAACCAAAAAAAAACCGTAGAAAACGTTTCAGATGTAATGACGCCGAACGCACTAAGCATCTTCTGTAATCACAACTTGAACTCTGAGTAACATTCAGGCTATTTTTAAAAAAGTCAATTTTAAGACTCTACTTAAGTCGGGCCTACGTGCTCTTTATCGTCTCTCCCGGAACATTTTCAACAGTTTCAAGATTTTCTTTCAACCCTATGCATTGATAAAAAATGACCGCTTCTCATAACGTGCGCCTCACGTTTCCTTACCGCCCCAACGAAAATATAATATTACGCGTGTTTTTTGGATGACCGCTACGATGTGGTTGCCAAAATATTTTCACATTAGTTTTTGATTTATTTATTTTTGAGGCGATAAAACAAAGTAAATATTGTATATTCATCTCGTGGGGTAGATATTTTTTTTTTTCAATGTGTTCAAAATAAATTGTACGGATTTCAGGCTGGCGTCAAGCCGGCGCGACTATGTTATTATGATTACGGGTGCTTCCTAAGTGAGAAGGTCAAATATATTTTGGCGTTTTGGATACAAAGGAATTCAAATTGAGAAGGGAAGTAAATGCAGATTTCGGAAATTAGTGGAAGAGCGTAAATACGATAAATATTATGCACATGTGCATTATTTGAATTTTCACCGTCTTAAGAAAATAGATCTATGCAATTGAGATAATCTGACCTTTGAGTTTGTTGGTTTTGGCGTACTGAAGTGCTAGTTACCATAAACAGACAGGCTTTCTCGATTTCAACCAGGAGCTCCGTCCACTTCTTTGTTACCACAAATTCAACCTAGCCAAAGAAAGCCCAAAAACACCATCGATCTGCCAGCCGAAAATTGCCCGTCAATATTCCGCCAACTCTTTTCTTCTCCAGACTTAAGAACCACCGAAAAACAAAATCAAAATATTACTACCCCGACTAGTCTTGGTTGCCACAGTTGATCCCATACTCCGGCATTTTACAGTATCCAAATCACAGGAAGCCATCAGGTTCAATTTTCAACCACGATCGTCTAGCAATTAGCACTAAAAGTCGTGGATCCAAAACATCGGTACATCCAGTTCCATACTCAGCAAAAAGCAGACAACGTATACAATAAAGGGGGTAATCAGACGCTTTTCTGAATTATTTTAAAAATAATTTTAAATAAATAAGTTATTATTTTCTTTTCTGACCAAAAATGAATACCCAAGTTTGCTCCCAGATTTCGCAACATTCGTGGGGATAACCCAAAACCCTTAGTGGAGCAATTAGCGATAATTGCAGCCTTACTCGGTCCAGAAAGCATTCAGGGTCAACATCCCCAACAATTTTTCATCCGTCTTAGCAAATCCGAGCCATGCTGTGTAGGATGGTAGCCGAACATTAAAAAGTGAAGGGAGAAGACGGTGGGATCATGAACGACCCTGCAAAAGGCAGAACACACTGCGTGCCATGATCGGATCCTATTTAGGCTCCTATTGCGTCCAGAGTTGCTGGGCTTGTTCGCCCCCAATCATTCGCCTGTATGGAGTACACCTTAGGAAAACAAAGATAAACTCCATGATTCACTATTAGTTGAGTTAACGTTGTGGATGCAATTGTTTGAATGAAGCCGTTCGAATGCTCCAAAGGTCCATAAAGTTTTCGATTCGTAGTTTAGAACTACAGACAGTTAGGTGTTCCTAACTTTCGAGCGATGATATGAGCCCACGATATCCATAAAAAGTCATTGCATAGGCCACTCGAATTTTCGTGGTGATTCCATTGAAGGCTGCAATGTGAAATTCAGAGTAAACCAAGCAATTCCTAATATACCACGTAAACTCTTTCCTGAAAAGACGTCAATAACAATAACTTTGCAACATCTCGATCTTTTTTTGGATTCCACAGTGAGATCCGCGAGGTTCGTCATGAGCTTGCTCTATGAGTGACTTCTGCTGACTATCAGAGGCCAACAACTTCAAAATTTGCTCCTTCGAATACTTGTAAAAAGGTTTCTAAAATACCGATTCAGAATAAATGTACCCAAGAGCTTGCGTTTCGGAAGACATCCTTCAAATGAGGTAACCTGGACATTGGAAGCGCAAGCCCATGCCAGAGTGTGTGGAACGGCCATCATCATAATTCTCCTAAAACAAGAAGCTTCTAATTTCATGTGTACTGGTATCACACTGAATATGCCAAAAGCTATTTCTTCTCGGGGTACTTCGTCCAAAGAAATCTACCAGAAATTAGTTTAATTAGACCTAAAGATGGTGAAGAACCTGGTATCCTGTAGTCGTACCAACAGCCCCGCGATAAAATGTGACGGATGCGTCTTTAAAGGTGATTTCGTTTAGGCACCGGCTATCAAGGCATGGATAACCTTGCTGGGTTTCTTCACCGAGACGACGGGAGAACACTGTGCTCTTTTACATCCGATGAAGTAAAACCGGTTCACCAGTTTCTGTAAAAACGGCGATATAGCATAATTCTGCTGCTTGGTGGGGTCGACCGAAGCCAATGCCGATCTGATGCGATGAGCATGAGTTTGCACATGCCTTCCTTTTTAGACGAAGGACATTGATGGTTGACAAGGTCGGGCCGTTGCTGCTCCCGTGGACCCAACAGATAAAAACCAGATTGAGAAGGCTCTGCAGGAGCCTTTACAGAGTCAACTTGCATTTGTAAAACTTTAAAGAAGTTCCAAAAATCCATACCCAGATATATGGGATGGGTCTTTTTTTGCCATTATTTTATCATTATCATATCATACTAATCTCAGTTGACTTAGTAAGAAGGTCTTCTCGAATAGCTCAGAATTGGAAGAGAAGTAGCAGGAGAAGTGCCTATCTACAAGCTCGACGGGGCTTCGACGACCCAGACTAATTTGTACCATAAAACCATGGTGTGGTCTTGACCATGGTGAAATAAATTTTTACCTGAGTCAATTCCTATCAATTCCTTATGGACTATTGCAAATACTGTACCAGGAAATTCGATGACGCATTGCATACTTTCTTCAAGTGTGTCTTCGCCAGAAGAGAACGCTCTTCTCTGCAACCGGCGGACACAATTGTATAGGGGATGCTGCATTCAGAAGTCGTTTGGGTAGGTGTTTTGACAAGTGTAGATACAGTATCGCGGCTGAAAAGACAAGAAAAGAAAACAGTGATAAGTTTGTTCAGTTTTACTAGTTCATGATATATCGCCGAATTAGTTATCTTTCTTACCATTGATGTCTGCAACTATGTCTAAGAATTGAATACAAAGCTTTAGTAAAATTGAAGTAATCCTACGACAACCCTTGTTAGTTTTCGGGTCTAGTGGTTGAAGCTGGTAGAGAGCTTCATTCACAAATTTACAGTTACATTTCAGTGTCAATACGAGTGTGAAGTGATTAGTTCCACAACTCACTTTATCTCTGATTCAGAGCTAGTTAAACTCGAAACCAGGGACCCCACACGCTAGAAGCCAGTACTCTATTCACTAGAATACACGAGCTTTTAACGAGCAATGCTTTAGTACATTTTGCCAAATTTCAAACATTTTTGATGAAACGAAAAATTAAAGTAGTTAAATCTGTTTTAAAAGTGATTCTGATTTTTAAGTTGCATAAGCACTGCTGTGTTGATCCAAACAATTAAGGCTAGCATTAACAAAATTATTTGATGACTGTTTGATGCCAACATAATTTGATTAAAATGTATTTCACATGTGATGCTCTGACGCCACATTAAATCACCCAGTCATAGTAAACGAACAAATACTTTCATTGCCTGCGTCACTAGCTCGTCTAAATTTCAACGTTTAAAATTAACGTGATGGTTCTGTATGACACTTTGCATGTGTTCGCCATAAAAACGTTTGGTTATAAAATCAACTGATGATGTATTACAGGCTCGCGTTTACACTGTGATATTTTCCAACTCTATAGCTATTCAATTTAAAGCAGTAATAATCAAAAGTGCCCCATAACACTTGCTAATTGTGGTGAAATTCACAATTGAGCTATGAACACAGTCCAAGTGTAGTATGTTACAATACGAAACGAAATTCATTGTGATATGCAGTTTCATTGCAGATAAAACTAGTTCAAACTAATGCAGGGCTATAAACATTTTATTTATAGATTTTAATGTTTTATGTTATTTTCGATGTCGGTTTTGTTGGTCGCATGATGTCATAAAAATCTTGAAATAATTGTTGAATGAGTTAAAAAAAAAACACAATACAATATTTAGAATTACTTTGTTCCACATAATTAATAATTTAAAAAAAATGAAATTACTTATGTTATAATGAATCCCAAAATCAAGTTTGTTATTATAATTATCAACAGTATTTATTTATTTATGCAATCATAAACAATATCGTATACAGTACTGAGGCAAGATAAAATAGCAAAACCTTTCAAACTGGTGCTCTCTGCTCTTTTTGGTTTTCGTGGTCCTCTAGAAATGTGAATTGTCTGCGAATGATTTAATTTTTTTCCAATCTACAGAAAAAGTTTCTCGTTCACTTAGTAGTGCTTGAACTGTTTCACTCACAAGATCCATCCCATCCCAAAGAGCTGCATTTTTAGTATATTTGCCTAACATATTCGTTATAAATAGAATGTAGTTAAAAATAAAGAAATTTATCACAAACTTTGGATTGAGGACTGAGTAAATCATAGATCCTCAAAACATAAACTGATTTTTTTTTCTTATTCTTTCATTTCTTTTATGACCCTAATAGCTATCGATAGTACATTTACAATTCTGAAATATCATTGACCAACTTGTCGAGCTTAGACTTCCCATTCTACTACACCTTCAATTTAGACCAAGTACTTCTTAAAGCTACTTCACAAATTGATGTTGTGATTGAAAAAGGATGTATACGTTTCGATGGTGGCGCCTGTGTCTGTGACAACAAGGTTGATTCTATGAGCTAGACAGTGTACAAATGTAGCTGCAATGTGCTTTACCTTAATTTTTGGAAGAAGGAGATTTGCACACCTTGTTGGCATGATACTGGCACCATCATAAGATTGTAAAAGAATGGGGAATTCGCTAAGCCCACAGCTGTTTGAAAGGCTCAAAATTATATCTGCTAAAAACCAGGCATTTTTACCTCCCGAATAATCCACAAAGCCTAAGAACCTTTCATCGACTTTTAGCAACTATTACCAACTATTAGTTGGTTTGATTATCCTTTAGTTACGTTTATCATCATCCTTCAGATTCGAACATTTTAAATCGAACTAGAAAGAAATGACGCACCTTTGACGTCAGAGACACTAAGTGGCTCTTCAGTGTCAAATTCCAGTGGCTGGTAGTTTGAGATTCAGTAGCCGGACACCGAGAGTCTCGTGTGAAACGACTCTAATTTTTTTTTACAATTTAATGTTATTTAAACAGCAGGTAGTAGGTGACTAACGTTGTGTTGTATATAATTTCAAACTTATGTTTAAATTTTATCAAACTGTCTGTGAATAGTCGTACAACGGCTATGCGTAGTGCCCAATGAAGAGAATTCAAATAAAGAATTAATTTTGAATGAACTAGAGTAATTCGATAATGGACGTGATTTGTTTTTTTTTAAATTTAAAATGCAAAATACTTTACAAGCGGAATAAAAATAATACTGACGTTATTCAGGAAGTGTATAATGAAGTTACTAAGCAGTTGTTCACAAAGTCTCATGAGGCTTATGACAATTACATAAAAACAACCGGTGGAAATATAATCCACGACCGGAACAAATTCGTTGAATTTGCTAATGTGAAGCGAAAAACAACTGGTTATTCATTGTTACTGTTCCTCAATATGTCGGTTCTTTTTTTCCTAAAGAAATAACTGATTTAATCCCAAATAGTTTTCAGAAAGATAATGATGCACCAGACCCCCTAATCTAGAGTCTACATTGGCCATGAGCTCTGCCATATGCCATGGCAACGAATGTCAGTTTATGGCATGTGATCTGGTGCCTGGGCAACGGCATGTTGTGCCATATCATTTTGAAAATGTCGCTCAGCAGTGAACATGTGCGCGCTATATAGTGTTTGAAAGCACTGCAAAGGTTAGAGGAAGCGGAATATGAGGAAAGGCGTAAATTGAGGAATAGGCGAACATATAATTCCATAAGCAATCTTTTTTTTTGTATTCATTTAGTATTCGTAGCACTATTTCCCTCGACATCGCCATTTCGAAAATGAGCAACTGTCAGAATATGGCCATACTCATGGCCATGCAAATGTCTTGCCATATGGCTTGACATTTATGGTATGCCATCAAATATGGTATGCCATGTACCGTCTACATTTTCCATTTCCATGGCAAGTCGAATGTTATGCCATCTCCCATGGCCAATGTGGACGCGGCGTAAACTCACATCTTTCTTCTTTTGATTCAGCTCCAATAGCATTTGTCAATCTCTTTGAAATTTCACGAGAAGAAATACGTAAAGCTATTTTGGAACTCGACTGCAACAAAGGTCCTCCGACTTTCTTCAAATGTATAAAGCAGTTTATAACTCCCTTGCATATTTTCTTTAAGATATCGCTTTCAACTGGAGTTTTCCCATCCTGTTGGAAACTTTCGTATTTCACACCCATATTCGAAAATAGTGATAGACGCTGTTTCGAAAATTATAAAATTGCAATTTGATCTTCCATTCCGAAACTTTTTGAAAAGGTTATCTACGATAAACTGTCTCCGATTGTTGATTCTCGCCTGAACGAGCAACAAACAAAGCTTAAGAAAATGTCGCTCAACTACCGCGAATTTGGCAGTTCTAATTTCAGACGTTCTGTGTAAAATCGAGAAAGGATACCAAATTGGCGCAATCTATACTGATTTTAGTAAGGATATGACAAAGTTGATCATGACAGCGTTGACAAATTCAGACTCGCCGGATCTTTACTTAGATGGCTGATTTCCTGCCTTCGCAATTCAACATAATTTGTAGAATATCAAAAACTTTTGGTGAAAAATGTTTTTGCTATCTCTAGTCTACTACAACGTAGACCAGAGGTAGATCTTGGGCCACTTCTTTTTCAAAAAATCTTTATTTCTGACCTACCTGACGTCCTAGCAAATGTACCTCATTTAATTTATGCAGACGAACTCAAAGTTTATCACATAATTGAATGATAATTGATGCACTTGTTCTCCAATCTAGGCTTGATTAACTACAAGAAATCTATGTGCGACCTTGTGTCAGCCAGTAAAACCTAGGCTTGATTCACTTGATTACTGGGGTAATGTAAGTAAGGTCTTTCTCTCTCTCTCTCTTAACATTGATAATTACCATGTTATAAGTTTTGTTTTCAATGTGAATATGACAACATTTTAACTTTACGTGCGCGCTAGGTGCCTAAAATAAATCGGAAAAATTAAAAAAATTTTAATTGCGAGAACTTTTGACAGAGCCATCAAATCATTATAAAATTTACAGGACTTATTGATATTATTAAGTTGTAAGTTTATGTTGTTTTTTTACGAGCATGTTGGCAACCATATAGCTGCGGCAGGCACTGAAAGTAAAAACCTTCAAATCATCGACTCTCCTGAAATATTGTCGCTTTTTAGAAAAACTACAACTCATATTTAAATCTTATGTTTTGCCTGCATAGCCAAAGTGAACCTTTGCAAATTCTACATCGAGCAAGAACGGTAACCCTTCCCCAATTCACCTATATTTTTAAAATCAGAACCTTATCTTCACGAGAACTCACGACCCGATAATCAGATTTAATGAAATTTACAGAGAAAATAGTCTTGAGATAGAACTGCTTTTCGCCCTATGAATTCTGTTTCAGGCACCAGATTTTGATGACATTCGTACAATAGCTGAACCTTGCTCGAAGCCACGTTTGGTAGAAATTTGGTTGAAATACCAGGCTGGAGCTGCCAGCTGTGGTAAATTTGGTGACGTGAATTATGAAAATTCGCTCCGTAAATAAAGCTTTTTGCACTATAATTTCCAGTACAGTCATGAAATCGAAACGAATTTCATTTGGCAAATGGAACTTATTGTAGGCAATATTCAGTAGGAATCTGGTTGAAAAACCATGATAGTGTTGCAAGTTATGTTTTTCTTTGTTTTTTTTTCCATACCTTCAGTAAGCGATTTTACCATATAGTTTTCAAATGGAATTTCAATGGATTTTCAAATTTCAAGAAGCAGATGTGGTAGATTTTTAGTTGCAGTGCTAGTGCTGCAAGCACTGAGTATTTTCTTTATTTGTACAGACGATGTGGTTTTCAAAGTTTTAAATTAAAATTAAATTTTAAATTTTGAACTTCACAAAAGTAGCAACCCTGAAAACCGTTCCACCCTATTCTAATGCATTGGTGAGATTAAAGTGGTACATTGCCCTCGAAACAGGTTGGAGCACGTGTGGTAAAATATTCACTCAAAATTTGCACGATTCATCTACTGTTCATCGTACATCGAACTACCGGTTCTGTTGCGCTAGAGTTTTTTTTAGTTTTTTATGAATACCATAAAATTGATCATGTTTCTTTTCATCGATTGGTTGAAATGCGTAAAGGTAGATTTGACGCATCCAAACAATATGACAAATCAAGTAAATCATCTTCAAGTAAATTTAATGGCTCACTGATAGATGACTCCTTCATGTGTAATCAGCATTCTCAATTCGCTGACAATTTCTTGTGAGAAATAAGTCATACTTTCTTCATTAAAAGTCATATTCAATAGAATCATTTAACTATATATGAATTTTTAGTTCAATTTTCAAAGTAATTCTCTTTATAGATGATGGAATAGATCTGATAATCTTCGCAAGTTTATTTAAAACTTTCAATTCATATTTAATGTCTTATGGCTTTAAATAAATGGCTATGTCTTATTTTAACTTCACCGATTCAATGAATTATGTCACGCACATATTCGTTCATGTGACAATCAAACAGAATAATAAATTACTTTCAACTAAATTCAATAGATTATTTACCTACATGAATTTCAGTTGCATTAGTCGTGGTTTTTAAGATAGAAATTAAAATAGATAAGACATAATTTGAAATAACTGAGATTTGTATTTGGCAGATTAATTTCAAACTACAAAATAATAGCTGACCAACATTATCAATCAATTCTTTTTCGTAATAAAATAAACAACAATAAAATTTAATTTCCAATCAGGGTGAAGAAATTTCAAAATATTTCTTGCCTTTTTATGGTAGTCTTATTTATTGACCTATTTATTTTGGTCCGCTTGCACAAATATTACTTCGTGATAAGATAAATATAAATTGTGTATTATTTTCTAGAGCTGAATCTAAATTTAACTTAATTTAATTTCGGCATGTGATATGGATTTTGTTATAGTCTCATAAACAACTGTAGATTATTTGACACCACCAACAGCAGAGCGCAATAGTCAAAACAAGCAGCAATAAATAATACGGCGCCGCTACATTTAGCCAAATACAGAAATTATCTGATAAGAAGCCAAGATTAGAACTAGGGACTCTAGTTGTACGTACATACATATGTACATATATTACTTTCACATTTGATTGATTACGTGACGAATGTAAACAAAAATATTTATTCACGGTCAAATCAACAAGCAAATGTACTCGTTACGTTCATCTGAAGAACTCATATGGAGATCAGAAAGGACGTAACCAAGGAGATGCGTCGGTATTGCACATTAGATAAATTTTACAGTATCTCGGAGCAAAATATTTACTACAATAAAAAAGAATCAAGGAAAAATCTATCGACTTGTTCAATGTACAGAACTGCAAGGAAAACATGTTTGGATAAACTAGAGCGTACTATGTCACACGTATACGTACGTACTTTCAATTAAAACATTTCAATTAAAAGATCATTTCTGACGCTATCCGCATACGCTGTATCTTGTCTGAATCATTGCAAAAAAACACACGCAACTTAAATATTTCTTTTTGCAAACTGCTTCAATCTGGATTTCAGACGCAGATATATTCGCACATGCACGACCGTGCAATGTTCTCGACGCACAAGGTTGTCGAAATCACTTAAGTGAAATTTACAGCAATTTTAGTATTCATCATCATTTTTTTTTGCGGTCTGGTTGAATGGAACTAAACAGAACAGATGCAAACATATGTATGTAGGTATGTAGTGTAGCTGATCATACTGCGCAGAATGCAATTATGAGCAATCAGACCATTTTATTAAATCCAATTGAGGAATGGTGTGCAGAAAACCGAAGAGTACTCAAGCGAGACCTTGGTCGATTGGAGTTTATTGCGTTCTGTGCAGGAAGTCCAAAGTTTTCAACGGAATTTACAAGTGATTGTTGTGACGTCACATCCAAGTGATTGGCGCATATCCTATGAACTAAGAGGTCAAGAAATATTTTATGCGTAGCATGGTATCATTAAAAGTCTCGTGGGTAACAGAACTCATGAGTGCTTTAAGAGAGTGAAGAAAAAAAGGACCTTAAATCAGCAAAGCTAGAGTAAAGTATTTGAATACAAGCAACTTTATACTAGAAGTACCGAAATTTTAACTATTCAATTATCGTTTCAGTAGTGGATCGAAAACACAACCTCCGCTGTTCGCATGTATCGTTCGCTTATGTTCCATCGCAGCTTTTATAAGAGATGCTAGCAGTTCACGATTATTCTAGTTGAATCCTCTGATTTCAAACATTTTTCAAATCTGCTCAGATTGTATTCTGAATATGGGATGAGCTATTAAACATTGGTAGCTATGTATGTATGTCCGCCGCATAGTTTTTCTGAAAACTTTGGAATAATTTCATATTAGGCAAACAAATCTGTTTACAATTAGAGGCCGAGTATAAACATACAGGAATGTGAGGGTGCTTATAGGTTTTATAGTTCTGGGTCTTTTGAGAGCATTCTATGATACCTATTCTTTTTACAATACGATATTTTTTTACGGCAAAACCACACTGGAATAACCGGTTCTCGTCCGATCACCGAAGCTGAGCAGTGTTGGACCGGTTAGTACTAAGATGGGGCACCACTTGGGAACACCGCGTGTCGTTGGGACGTAAAAAGACTTTGTGCTATCTCTTATACCATCTGGTTTGTTGGTATAAGAGATAGAAGCACAATGAAAAAAAAATTGTATGAGCATAGATTCGTTAATGAATGGTGCTTTATGCGAATTTTGCGGACAGCGACAAAAACAGCGTTGGGACATGAAATATATAAAAAAAAAAAAAAAAAAACCAAATTAAAAAATTAATAAAAAAAAAAATTGACTAGAGTCTGAGGCTGCTGATCGAAAAGCATAAAAATTTAGTATTTATTGAAGTTTAACAGTTACAGTGAATACCACCGAAAACAGTTTCAATAGCGTTTGATGAATAATAATTGGCAAATTGGACTTGCGATTAAACACCCTTGCCACCAGATTTATGGCATTTACCTATTCCATCTCTCTGATTCCATGCGTGCTTGTCGATGCCAAGCAATTCCTGCTCAAATATCAATCTTTCTTATTGAATTTGATTTGTTGGAAACATTGATATTCACAATGTGACTTTTGCCTGAACATTCTTCATAGCAAATTGTCGTTTTTTTCGCATACAATATAATTTGTCTCCTGATTTCAAAGACTGCAGTCAGAGAGATATTGACTTTATGAGACATTCAAATCAAGTGCTTCTGAAGAATCCCTCTATACTCTATTGACCAAACGAGAAATGATAAAGAGGTTCTTGAAGAATTATAGAGCCTTTACGGGACATTCAAAGTTCAGGGCTGATTGCCATGTGATCTGAACATACAGTTCGTATTGTTTCAGACAAGCAACTATGAAGAAATGACTCCATCTGAGGAAAATTCAATTAGGTGATGAGACTGTGTTTCCATCAGTGCCTTTCTATGAAACCAGGGCTTGAACACTTTTCTATGTGGGTTGACAGCTGAATCATTCCAGGCCGAATGTCAGCTAATAACGTCATCGCCAAAATCAACGAGAAAATATGCGCTGAATATCTTTATCCAGTAGATTACTTCAGATTTAGGGTCAGGAAAATTTTTATGCATTATGTCAGGATGCTATTTTACATTTTCTAGAAATGGCAATTGAAACTAAAAACTTTCCTAACTAAAAAATGTATACCAAAAAATTTCCTCCATCTTCATGATGAGCACATACACACGCATTTTTTTTTTGCATAGCATAAATTTTCCTAATCTTCAAGAGGAGCTCGTTGATATTTTCAATTTAGCCAAAAAAAACTATCTGTTTCTTTTCTTCATACCTGAGTTTCGCCGGTTTTTTTTTTACTATGATGAATGCTCGACACTTCCATTACTTTCCTTTATATCAAAACTTGTACCAGTTCATGCAGAATGCTTTCACTGGTATTCTTTTGGCTCGTGTTTATTATTGCATGGGCAACTAGTAGATTGTTGAAATCTTGATGCACTGAGGTCTGCCTTTTAGATATGAGTATAGCTTTTCAAAGCTTACCTTCTGATTGACAAGGTACTTGATTTATGCTGTCTGGTGAGAGCTGCATCAGGTACATATCGATTTCGATCCATCGTTGCTTTGAGCCGACTGTTAAAAAGTGAAGTAGGGTGGTTGTTCTAAAAGTTGGCCTGCTCTAACTCTTTTTTGTCAATGCTTTTTTGTCATTCAGTATGAATCAAACTCGTTAAAATGGCATCTAAGCTAAGTACAGAGTTCCAAGTATTGCATTTTGGATTTCATTTTAACGAATTTGATTCTTGTTATGAGACAAAAATAGGTTGGGTAGCTGTGAAATCTTAAGCTCTCTTCATCCATCATTTGATGACTTCAGTCCTATTTGTCTGAACGATTCTGTCGCTTAAAATATGACGCTTACACATCTGCTCCTTTTTGACACTGATAAACGACCTTCCCCCGCTCCTTTCTTGCCTTTGCAAACGTCTTAAAACTATGTTTTAGAATTAGGACGATTACCTAGGAACTGTTTTTTACTTTAATCGAAACGCACTGTTCTTGAGGATTTGTGTCAAATTAACAAGCTAGGGTTTAATACAAGCAAATGCTTCATCATGGCCAACTCTTTCAAACCAAATCGAATAAGTTTTAAGTATTCGCTAAAAATCTCTCTTCAGTTCCCAATAATGTATTGAATAATGTAATGGTTACGTTACAGTCATCTCAGGTTCAACTGGCACATTCCTGACATTGTCAATCGAGCCTCCAAATTTTCTAGTTTCGTTCTGAAGTCTTTCCAAATATTTCACCACAGTTAAACCTTCGCCAACCATTCATCACTGGTCAGATCTATACTTGAGTATACATCCGTCGTGCGGTCTCCTCAACACAGTTGTGACCGAAATTCCATCGAATCTGCCCAACTTAAATTCACACGTAGCGTATTATTTAAGCATAATCATTCGTGTTAAGATTATTTCGACCGACTAAAACAACGTAACCTTCAATACCTGTTCACTCGTCGTATTTTCCTCGATTAGTGCTTTCAGTGCAAGTTTTGATATCAATCAATCCTGACATCCTTCTTCGAAATCAACATGTAATTGGATTTTTTCTGCACATTGGAAATAAAAGTAAAAAAATCCGAAATTATTTCAGTTTTCCGAACACCCATTTCCGGTTTCTTTGCGTTTTGTCTCAATTTCCATAATGTTTCATCAAATCAATTCAAAGTAATTGATTCAAATCAATTTCGTGGGCACGCAATTTAATTGATGCCACGTCATTTCATCTTCATTCGATATTGTATAAACTTACTCTGTATTTATTTTCTAACTCCAACAGAAATGATATTTATATCTTTGTTAGAACTGGTTTTTCTGCACTAAATGACACATATAATCAATTTTAATAATTTCCAATTGATTTAATTTCATCGATTGATTTATTCAACTTGCGTCCGAACGACCGGCGCATATTCAGATTTCGGTACGCGTCAGTCTGTGAATGTCACATGCATCAAATATAATAAATTGCGCCGAAAAAAATTCTGCTAACATCTAAATTTAACTCGATTTGGCAGCAACAGCAAACAGTGTGTAATTTTTAAATATTATTGTCTGACAATGGAAAAATTTCGTGCAAGTCAACATGTACGTTAATGGAAAACAATAACTATTTCTATAGGTCGGTCCATTGTTTTCTGAGCAGTACAATATCTAAAATTTATCTGGTATCCATTGTATAATCGCATATGCGCCTATATTCTATTACTATTCAGTAGCACGTAGTACACAGGTAAAACAGTATTTGTTTTCGGAAAAGTGAAATGATTATGTCTTGATTTCAAATTACAAAATATCAACATGGAATCATCATCTGTTTACCATGAATATTTATGGTTAGTGAATACTGGAACATATTTATTTATTTCGTAGGTATTAATTCAACAAGCTTACAAGTCTCAGAACAATGGAAATATTACACTCGAATATAAAGGTATGGATGCATGGAAGTGAGTATAATTCATGCCAACTGCAAAAACATCGCTTACTTAAAGCATTTTGAAAACTTTCCATTGTTACTAAAACGCCATGAAAAAATGAAAATATTTTTGATAGGTACCTACCGTTCGTTCGTATAGAGGGTGGAACTGTAGATTTGCCTGATAATGATTTGTTGCTATTATTTGTAGAAAAGCTGGCATAGCTTAGTCTAGTTTAACTACAACAGTTGAACTTTGATGAGATGCTTCTCGACTTGGGGCGTTTTCAAACTCATGATAATCGAGGAGTATTCAATAATACGGCTGAGTTTGGATTATGCGCTGACTTTGCATCATTGGCAGATATTAGGTCTGTTCCCGCACTTTCAGTAACTGAATTTTACTGAATTTTCCTGAATCATGTGGTGGGGAATTTCATGAAAAGTACGGGAACGCTCTCATTGTATTTCCTGAAAATTGACAACCGAAAGTGTCAGTTTTCGGTTTTTGGGAGAACAGTAGTGATTATAAAGTCATCCTTAACTGTAATAAATTATCGCCAGAAAAATATTCAACCTTCATAGCAAAATTACGCAAAAAATATGTTGCTTGCTGCGCACATTTGAAAATTTTTAATCCGTTTGACACTTTTCAGCATTTTTCAGTAGCTCAGACGCTACTGAAATTTACTGAAAGAGGGGAAATTTTCAGTTTTCAGTAAAACGGGGTCCGGGAACAGCTTCATTGCAATTAATCCCGATTAATCGCAATTAATCGTAGTACGGGAACATACCTATTATCTGTCATCATTTGGCATCATCGGCCACTATATAGCAAAACAACAAATTCAAATTGTCGAAACGTATTAAAAATTTAGTAATATTATTGAATTATAGAAAAAATAGGAGTTAGTTGATGGGGTGCAAAGAATGTCCCACTGCCTATCGGAACTATTTCAAACAGATATACAGTAAATCCAAGTGAAACTTGTTTGTTCAAATATTTTGAGTAAAATACGGTAAAAATTCACTTCATTAAATAGGCCATATTCAGAAATGTAATATTTTGAGCATCGACTTTTGGGGGAAAAAACCATGTTTTCTGTTTCTAATCTGACAAGTCTTTATCGTTAATACTTATGTGCGACTGATATCAGCACTGAGAAGTACTTATTCTGTCTACTGCCCCGCTCTCAGTATGAGTACCGAATAAAATTTCAAAACAAAAATAGTTTTCATATATTTTTTATCGAGTTTTATTTCATTTTTATTTTAGCTAAGTCTTGTTCCTATTTTCTGTTTCTTCTCTTAGTTTCCTTGTTGCTGCAATAGTTTTTTTGTAAGAAATCTTTGATAGCGAGATATTTGATCCCGTTTCCCAACAAAGACGAGTCCTTTGCGGTTGTCTATGAGGCTATTCCACTGCCTGTGATTCAATGTAATAAAATTTAGTACGTTTCGCCTTTTCAACTCTTTATATTTTCTGGTACAATACAATACTACTTCTGTACCTGTCACTCAGTTGAAACATCTACTTTTATGACTTAGTTGTAAAGTCTAGCCTTGCGCTATCACACCTACTATTAAGTTGGAGAGCCAAGAGAAAACAAACCGCAATCTTCAAAACCTCTATTAAGAAGAAAAAATAGCGCCAAATTTGAATAATTTCGTTACGATTAGGTTTTTTTCACCACAACCGCACCGCAGCCGTACCGCAACCGCACCGCAGCCGCACCGCAACCACACCGCAGCCGCACCGCAACCGCACCGCAACCGTACCGCGACCGCACCGCGACCGCACCGCAGCTGCACCGCAACCGCACCGCGACCGCACCGCAGCTGCACCGCAATCGCACCGCAGCCGCACCGCAACCGCACCGCAACCGCAACCGCACCGCAACTGGTTGCGGCTGCGGTACGGCTGCGGTGCGGTTGCGGTGCGGTTGCGGTGCGGTTGCGGTGCGGTTGCGGTGCGGCTGCGGTGCGGCTGTGGTGCGGTTGCGGCTGCGGTGCGGTTGCGGTGCGGCTGCGGTGCGGGTGCGGCTGTGGTGCGTTTGCGGTGCGGCTGCGGTGCGGCTGCGGTGCGGTTAAAGTGCGGCTTCGGTGCGGCTGCGGTGCGGTTGCGGTGCGGTTGCGGTACGGTTGTGGTGCGGTTGCGGTGCGGTTGCGGTGCGGCTGCGGTGCGGTTGCGGTGTGGCTGCGGTGCGGTTGCGGTGCGGCTGCGGTGCGGTTGCGGTGCGGCTGCGGTGCGGCTGTGGTGCGGTTGCGGCTGCGGTGCGGTTGCGGTGCGGCTGCGGTGCGGGTGCGGCTGTGGTGCGGTTGCGGTGCGGCTGCGGTGCGGTTGCGGTGCGGCTGCGGTGCGGTTAAAGTGCGGCTTCGGTGCGGCTGCGGTGCGGTTGCGGTGCGGTTGCGGTACGGTTGTGGTGCGGTTGCGGTGCGGTTGCGGTGCGGCTGCGGTGCGGTTGCGGTGTGGCTGCGGTGCGGTTGCGGTGCGGCTGCGGTGCGGTTGCGGTGCGGCTGCGGTACGGCTGCGGTGCGGTTGCGGTGCGGCTGCGGTGCGGTTGCGGTGCGGCTGCGGTGCGGTTGCGGTACGGCTGCGGTGTGGTTGCAGTTGCAGTGTGGTTGCGGTTCGGCTGCGGTGTGGCTGCGGTGCGGTTGCGGTACGGTTACGGTACGGTAACGGTACGGCCCGCAATATTTATATATGTTTCCACAGTTCTAAGCGAAATACAGCCAATTTGAAGAGAGCTTTAACGTTAAAATCCATAAAAGCCTAAAAACATCTGCGACCAGAAAACGTAGTTTCCAAAATATAATCTCACCACCACTTCACATACGGACAGCTCATAGCAATAATTGAGCAAAAACTTGCCCAATATGCATGCCACTTTTCTGGCAGTTCCGATATTTGTGTTTGGGTGCAACATATGCTTTGCATGGCAAGGCGCATATACGTCGCGTAACCAGTCATAACTGGTTGGACCTTTATTCATCCAACTTACGTGAAACCAGCAAATCTAAACTCATAGTCTCTGTTTGACTAGCATCACATAAAAAACTATTGTACTCCCTTTCAATGTAAAGTACTCCGTTTGGATTAGGAAATATACTCCCCTGAAAATTTTCAAAACGACAGCACTGCTCGGGAACAAGAGCGTGAGTAGTTGGTATTGGTAGTAGCGAGAAGTACTCGCAAAATTAAAACGGACATTTCAAATATGTGATGATAATACTGGAGACAATGAAAATTTAAACACTAGTCTGTTTCCAGTATAAGTTCCTCTGAACATTGAGTTCATTCTCCGGAGAAAAATAGTGGAAGTGCTGTTCCCCAAAAAAAGCTGGCAAATGCCGCATTTGCAGCGATGATGGCAAATGCCGCATTTTAAAGGTGAAATCTCCCAAGCTGAGGTGACGTAGTCAGGTTGATTTTAGGCTAACGCGGTGGATAAGTTTTCAATGCTAGGAGTTTCCGTGACTCAATAGCCCTTTTTAAGTTGAAGCTTAATATTTTTGATATGTTAATATTTTGTCAGTTGTTTTGTAATGTTGACTACCTATTGAGCGAAATTTAAATCTGATACATAAAATGAAATCGAATTGAAAAAGCGTAAAATCTAATAGGACGAAATCATATTTATCTACAAATGTAACACCACAAATAGTCAAGATGAAATGCACCACATTTCAGAAACCCATGACTATACTGTACTTCGAAACACACATCATTAGAAATACTTAATTAATCCTGGTCTAAATTCTTTGGGTGTGAAGTCATGTGAAATTCACCTTTTTTCTCTGCAAAGATGTTAAAATTTAACAGCTTATTTATTTAATTGTATGTAATTGTGCATAAATAGAAACATTATTTAGGTAGGTATATGCCTTCATTATGCACGCATAGGTAGATGGATATATTTGCAGCTTTGAAATTCCGTACACGAAGCTATGCATTTGCATACGGGTTCGCACATACAAAAGTGCATTAACACATGACTCGAGAATGCATTTCCTAAATATTATATAGGTTGCCTCTACTTGTTGCTATCTCCGGAAATTTCGCGACCATGACCTTGTCCCAACACTCAGTTAAACAAATATACATGCTCCACTTAATATATACCACGCGATATTTATGTAATATTACTCCGTGCCTTTGGAATAAACTATGTACATAAAGGCTGAGTGTTCGTATGCACATTCGTACCATATGTACATACATGTGTGAATGAACCAATCACACCACGTTTCTCAGATGGATTTTGCAAAGAAAGCGTTCCTTCGATTTACACCATATGCATGCTTATATGTAGATATATATGTATATATGTATGTGGATGCATGTTCATTCCATACGTGATTTTTTCTACCAAACCACGTAGCGTAGGCAACAAACCCGTTCCCTCAGCCATTAAACTATTCCGCCGTTTCCCCTTCACTATGTGTTTACATTCCAACTTTTATTAATTTTGTTTTGCTACGATCGTTTAACATTGCAATTTTCGCTATCTTTGCCACGCTCGTTCCGTGCAAATTTGCCATTATGCAGGTAGATATGAAGTCGAGTGGCTATGAGACTGAGCCGTTGAAGTCGACCTACTCTTCTAGCACCAACGAATAGGCCACATTCATGGATGATTGTGTGGCACTCTGAACGTTTTCGCCAGTTTTTTTTATCTGCAAAACTGAAGACGTTTTTCTTTTTGCTTTCTTTCGTTGTTCGCAAGCATTTTTCTTTTGATTCATCACATACAAGTCGCGACGTCTTGCCGCCGCCACTGCCCCTCGCTTCGAGTGTCGGCCGTTGGGTTTTAAATTTCGCAATTTCGCATTCTCAGTGCCAGTGGAATTTTCCATTCAACGAAGAAACGTGGAACGAGTATTGTTGTAGTTACACAAAGGGGGCCATGCGAGACGAATGCATTGGAGGGGGTATATGCAACATACCCTGTTGTACCCTCTCCAGTAGATAGTCACACACTTGGTGAAGCTATAACATGCGTTCGTCGTAATGAGAAATTGCCTGAAATTAAAGGCTTGGATTGCCTATACTTCATTATGGACGAGTTTCTATAAAACGTGATCAAAGTCTCCTTGCCAATGCCGCCAACGCATCACTGTGAAACGAACGTGCACACATACATATTATGTACGACACATTATGAAGTGCCCTATTCAGAAAGAGGTATAATTGAATGGGTAAAGGCGACTTCATTAAGTGTAGAAAATGAAATTAAATACCTTGTGGCCCTTAATAATGTGCTTGTGCTTTTTAATAAGAAAATTGCATGCAACTTGACGTTGCGTTCTGATTGCAGTCGAGCCCTCCAATCTAATACACACGCACTCTGTGTTTCATAATCCAAATGTGCATTGAATGCACATGGAGTTTGTGTTGTATGCAATTGCATGCTGATTGCATTCTTACGTTGTTAGTTGAGACTAGTTTTCTATTTTTAGAATTACAGCTTACTTGGGGGCTTAGCTTGAGCTCAGGTTCATATCAGTAAATCTGAGTGCAAACAGTGGTTTGATGTCATTTACCTTCGAAAGAATTAAAATGAGGGCGGATTGAGTAGTTTGGATTTGCATTTCATAGACATGTGTATGGGACTTTATAATGTATTCCAAACCTACCTATAAAGAAATATTGTTGTCATACGGCGATTGATTTGAAATAAACTAGATTAGCCGTCTGCTCGTCCGTTGAAATTATTTCATTGTTCGTAGGTATACTGGTGTCAATATGATCCCAATTTTCGTTGAATTTTTCAAAGTAAAATAATGAAGTTAATGCATGTTCAATTGAAAATTTGTGTAACTAAAATTACTGTAGGTATGCAGGTATATTACTTGGCATATAATTTTAGAAAAATATGTTTTTAAGTTTTACTCCTCACATTCCAAAGCAATTTTCTTATGTGTACGTTGATTGTATGATATCTTATATTAATGTGAGTTTTGATCACATCGTCAAATAGTAGCTTTAGGTTCGTTACTTTGAAGGCCCAGCAAATGCCTACCTCTTGTTCATAAATGGTGATTTGCATTAGCTGTACAGTCATATGTTTTGTATCCAATTTGCTCTATGGTCATTCTTAAGCTTTTGTCCATGCTCCGTTTCAATCCATTACGAACAAAGACTTGCTGGTATGCTAAATCAGATGCTAGCTGTTGTTAAACCTGTTTGCAATATTCTTTTATTTAATTTATTAAATTATTAAGTTCAATTTTTACAGTTTTACAATTTTACAACAGTTTTACAATTTTTATTAATGAAGATTACCGTATAATATACTCACAATAAGGGATATGGATTTTAAATAATAATGAGTTTGTAAATATACACTGAATGCATTCTAAAGCATTTAAAAAGCTAAGGTTGGGTGACCAGACTTGGCAACAGTATGCAAGGATTCTAAGGGTAACTGAAAAGAACAGATAAAGGGAAGTGCGGATGTTAGTAAAACGAATGGAAGACCTGAAGACGAAACCGGGCAAAGGAGAATCCTTGGCAGCTATGCACACAAAGTGCTGATTAAATTTCAGTTTCAAGTCAAAAAGCATACCAAGGTCTTTCAAATTGTCGACAGCCGTAAGAGACGCTCTGGATAAGGAATAGGAAAATATTAGACGAGACGTTTTACAAGTATAAGACATTTGATGGCATTTAGATATATTCGGAGTAAGGGAGTTCATTGAGCATCACTTCCTCAGAGTGCTAACGGCAGATTATTACTAGAGAAAATTATCCAGATGTTCAATTACTCTAAAGATTTTAAAGTCATCAACAAATTCAAGACAAGGAAGATGAACGGAAGAATGGAGGTCAGTCATAAACAAAAGAAATAAAAACGAATCTAGTATCGAACCTTGAGAAACTCCGGAGAGAAGGCAGAATGCGGAAGAAGTATAAGAATTTACATATACAACGCATCTGCGACCATAAACCAGGGGAGAGGACATGAAAAGGCCAGATAACTTTACAAGAAAATGTCTGGGGCGATTCACTTTGGTGAGCGAAAATTGATTTTCTACGAATCAACAACGGTACCTATTTTATTTTTGAAAGAATGTATTTGATGAAAGTAAAGCTATAGTATATTTTACAGTATACTTGGTCCAAAAGCTTAAATCATAACACATTTTAAAACGTCAGATAAATCAAATTAGTAAGGAATACATATTTAAATTTTACTAATTCTGGGAATTGTTTGGATAGCAGCCTCAGACATTTTGCATCTCTGTATCTTTCGTTGAAGTTATCGAATGAAAACAAAATTCACAGAGTTAGATTATTTTGACGTGGTAAAATGTTGCCAGCACTGAGAATTTTCATCATTTATGTTATGGAAAATGCTGCTTTCAAAGTTTTATAAGATAAGTACCCGATAATGAATACAAATGAAAAATGTTTCACTCTCCTTAATTTTGAAATTCATGCTAATGGTGACCCTGAAAACCTTTCTACCCTTTGAGTTTCAATGCATTCTTGAGATCAAAGCGGTACATGACTATGGATACAGTTTGGCTGCAGCAATGAGCATGTATTTCAGAATATACACTCAAAATCTGAACGATTCTTCTACCTTTCTTCGAACATTAGTGTTTCTAGCGGTTCTGATGCACTAGTTTTATTTAATTTTTGTTTTGTTTTTATTTATAATAAGTTTGGCAACTGTGGTGAACTTTATGTTCATTTATTATGACCATGTTTTTTTTATTCTTGACATTAGTAACTGTCGGCTCGATGATTAGTGTGGATCTGTCTCTTTTGGATGCAGTTAGGATGCATTACAGAGCACGTGTTTTTGGATGGTTCTTTATATCTTATTCCTTACTCTGACAAGCGGATGTTTTGTGGTTGAACCCCTGCCATTTACAACATCTCACAACGGTGTAGTCCTCAGTGATGTAGTTGAATTTTCGAAATCAATGTTTACTTAATGGTTGAGCATTTGCTTTAACAATTTTCCTCCCAGTTCAACGAGCGCAATCAATTTACTGAATTTTGTAAATGACCTGAAATTTATCATTTGTGTCCAAAACCTTTCGGACATATTTCTGAAATCTTTCCGAAGCACTCGTGCGAAGTTTCAATCTGTTCCGGCCTCACTTATCCGGGAAGTTCTTTTCACCGTTATGCCTAGTACTATACTCTTCGCGAAACGAATTCAACGGTCAAATCCCATACAAAAAGAGCTTTACTGACGAATTGAAAAGCTCTTTTTGTATGGAATTCGACCGTTGAATTCGTTTCGCGAAGAGTATAGTACTAGGCATTAGCATGAATTGCAGACACAAATCAGAGTTGCCACTTCAGGAGCTGCATAATTAAAATCAGCATCCATCCAACTAAAAAACTCCGAAAATTGGCTATGGGCAACCGGGAACTGCCGGAGATCTGCTTAAAAGCAGCATTTAGCATTTTTCAATCAATCCAACACTGTTCGTGTTGATCCCGCTTCGATTAAATTAAAATTTAAGTATTTTCCAACGGAACCCTTTTTTGTAGCCCACGTAGGGATAATGTTTTTACTTAGAAATAGAGAAATAAAAATAGAGAGAGAGAAAAGGAAAAATAATAAAGAGAAAAATAGGGAGAGAAAATGATTAATGGTGGTGATAATGATGACCTTAGAATGCTTTCTGTTTCTGGTGAGAAAAAGATAAGTGCGAGTTTTTTTTACCGTAGAAGGCCTAGTGTTTGTTTGTGTAGTAAAACAGGGGATGAAGTTAAACATGTGAAAACATACATTAGGTTCAGAAATTCATAATTACTTAAAAAGTGTTTTAATTGGAATATCGAGTAATTTTATGATGCTTGTAAGTTGTATTCTGTTAGAAAGTTGATTTAGTTATTCCGGGTTATTTCTTCATGACGTTAAAGTTTAATATTTCAAAATGGTCCTTGAAAATGTGAATTTGTGTTAGTATACACAGGCAGCGTGAATAAAAATCGTAGAAGTAAAAGATATAAATTAAAGTATTTTATTATAAAACATATCATGGATTCCCAAACAGATCTTTCTCATCCTTAAATTCAGTTTCCGTAAATTTTCATGAATCCCAAAGGATATATCGTTGAACAATTTAATTGTCGCCGAATCTGACTAACATTTCAGTCCAATAATTTATTCATTTCTATTTATGTACACATGTTCGTTCGAGTCGGTTCAGCTTCCACCGATCTGAAAGAGAACTAGTTTTACGTAGGCGCCATAAATGATGTCGAGACGACTCGTTGTAGCTAAAAATGGAAAACCAATAAACAGTGTTTTTAATTTATATGCATACCACCGTTAATTCTCTCGACATACATAAATACTTACAGGCTATGAAGGCTTGCTCATAACCATGAGCGTACATATTCAGTGTGAATCATATACCTTTTTGGTAAATAGCTTAAGGCAGGTCATTTGGTCATTGGTGTGTACAGAGGGATTTGCATAGCATGGAAGGGGGTTTGCATAGTCAATAAAATGAAATAACCATAGCGAACTATTTTAAACTTAATTTCAATTGATTATTTAATATAATTTCTTCAAGTGCTAACTACTAGCACACTAGCTCACTTCATCATAAAATTAATAAGTTTTCTTCTTATAATTATAATTCAAATGCTCTCTCTTCGAAAAAATGCCAATAACGCGGAATGCAAAGAAATCGGAAACATGAAAAATACTCATAGCTAAATATACAAACAAGACCAATATTCGGTATTTGTAACGTCGAACTAGTTTTCGACTCACATGATCGCAATCCCAGCTTTTACCAGTCAACAAATATATTTTTTTTCAATCGGCATCTGTTTACATACTTAGGTATGCACATATAAATTGAAATTTGCTTTTCTAATACAATTTGATAATTTGAATGAAATTCGTCAGCATCACGTATTCATCGTACAGATCATCGTTAACCGCATCGATCCGCTTAAAACGAATTCGACCATGACTTGGCCGTACATTTACTTGTATTATACATATCTATATTTACGTTTTGTCAATTTCAAAACGGTTGCGCAAAAGTTGAGCAAAATTCGCCCAGCTGAAGCTTATATTCAAGATCGTCGGTTACAGCAATGCGGCGCCTGGCTCTAATAAATATCAAAATAAATGCGACGCTTCGCTATATCGTTTCGAATCATTTGGCACGAACCGTGAATTTAAATTATTAAAATGTCAAACAGATTGACTAAAATGCTACATACAGTTCATAATGCATGTGTTCACATTTAAATAGTTGTGCATGTGGTTATAAACTCACAAACAAGTCGCGTAATGTTGATCTTGCGAATTTTCACTACGACCGTATCCAATAGATACATCTGCTTTACTGCCCTGATTCGTATAAACGTTCTGTCTACATTTTAGTACTTTCGAGATATTCAATGAATTGTTTTTCGATTTGAACTGGAGATATGACATATATGGAGAGTGCGTTTTTCAATATTGATTTTAACATACTTTCACAAAAGATAGGTTTTTCAAAGTTTGCAGAATGATGTAAGAGAGTATTTAGTTTTTGAATCCGTTGTTAACTCAAAAATGACAAAAATGTAGATAGAACGTTTATGCGAATCAGGGCAGTATAGATTTTCGAAATCGGCTAGCCTCTCCCTCAGCACGAAAATGTGCATTTCTTTGAAAGCGATCGTTTATTATTTTTGCTGAATTTCACTAATGGTTTTAAGCATTTGTGATGAGCATCATTTATTACGAATTATTAAAGTATCTAGATATTACGATACTTGCTTGAAGATTCTCGAAGCGATAGCAGATACAGAATAACCACTAGTGGCAAATCAATATTTTAGGGATTTCTTTCATTTTTGCCCGTGCTTAAATGCAAACGTGCATATGTACATAGATATGAATATCAAATTACATTTTAAAGCGTTGAATTCTATCACTTCATTCTATCACACAAAGCAAACGACACGTGTTCGAATGAAAATAAGCCGTGCTAAAAGCATTTTATTATACTTTTAAAATGTGACTATTTTTATAGCAAAACCAGTCAGAACAGCTTAATGAAAAGCGTTCCGGAATTCGCAATACGCATACATGTAAATGAAATTCGAATCGAATCGGATATTATCCATGCATTTCGAAACGGAATTATCTAAACTAACCAGCGTCAACGGCAAACTGGGTGTGATGTTTTATCACTGACCACACTTCAATATCTGGTTATTACCGGATTCGCTTAGGTTTTTACGATGAGTCGTATAACATTGGCGTTTGGTAACTTTTTATTTATTGCGTTTTGCAGTGAATGATATGGGCGTTTTGGAATAAGTTTGCTTTGTTGTTGCCAGTTTTTTGTATTTGAATTTTTTTCTTTCTTTCGACAATTGCATCGATCAATAATAATGACTTTAATGGTGCGATTTCGCAGAGGATACGAGCGGAAGTGGGAAATGTATAATCTCAAGGTGAGTGAGAGATGAATCTGATTGATGTAGCGGTCGTCAATTGATGAAACGTAATAGCAAATCATTTGTTTTAAGTTAGAATTTCAATAATTGCTCGATAAGAGGTTTTTGCTTGATGGTTTGTTCAATTGGCGATAAATGGTAGACTGGAGAGTAAGTGACAGCAAAAAAGGATCATTACACCTCCAAAGATGTGTTTAATTGCACCGCAATAAAGGGCTGGCTAAACAAAATGGATTTGCATGGGTAGAACATTCGACGTCTCATCATTATCAATGGCGTTCGTCTTTGGACCTATGTATATCTTCATATCTACGAAATATGCCTGTGAACATATAGTTTCAGGAAATTTAACATGGTGCTTCGGAAAAATTAGCAATACAGTTTATTTCCGAGAAGAGAGTAGCGAGCAGATGTCCCTACAAGTTTTATGGCAAAGGCAGGGTGATGATAACTTTTCGGAGCATACTTTTCCACCTACCCTGGAGTCTGGTAGATAAGTTTGTTGACATGTTTTTTTTTATGGGCCTCTTAAACATAGAAAAACCAACTCACAAACATTCCAAGTCGTAATCAAAATCGGATAATATCAACATACCGTTGAGAAAGAGGATGCTGTTAGTGGCAAATGTTTAGATCAATATATCTCAAAAACGGTTATGGTTATAAGAAAAACTCACAAGTCTTTTTTGTTAGAAATTTTCTAAGCTACAAATTCGCCATACATTGTTTTTCTGAAGACGTGACCGTTACTGAGATATTTAGGAAAGGTCACTTTTTGTGACCTTTGACCCCGTATAAAAAGTAACGCAGCACTCGGATCGATGAGGACTTTTGATATTTGGTTCAACACGCCAATACCAATGTTCATACCAAAATTCAGCTTTCCCCTAATTTTTCTGAAGTTTCGCCTTTTTTATGTCGGATTTCACTGGACTACATTTATGTAGTCACTGCATTCTTTATAAAGAA
Organism: Nemotelus pantherinus; assembly: GCA_963978885.1. Lineage (NCBI taxonomy): Eukaryota > Metazoa > Arthropoda > Insecta > Diptera > Stratiomyidae > Nemotelus > Nemotelus pantherinus. The sequence continues at coordinate 223,146,836 of OZ022263.1, read as the reverse complement.
GATGCGATTTCGCCTAGCAGAAAACTTCTTGTGTACGAAGCAATCCAGAAAAGCTTCTTTGGTCTTATATACCTAATTATTATTAGTTTTATTGAAAATTTAAAAAATAAAATATGCCACGGGGTAAGAAGTTGAACGCAACCGAAATGAAACTAGTGGAACAGCATAAAAGGGATGGAAAAAATATTTCGGATATCGGGCCGATGCTGAAAAGAAGCCGAACAGCGATGTTAACTTATTTAAAAGAACCCCTTAAATACAGCGACAAGCACGCAGGAGATCGACCATCAGTAGTGACCGAACGGGAAAAATGGCCATTCTACGGGTTGCTTAGGCAGGTATACACAAGTGTACGTAATGTCCAACATATTTTGCAGTGAGCTGAGCATTTAGAGCGGAAAAAATTGAAATGCTAGTCGCCACTGACGCAGCCACATAAAGACTTTCGATCCCAACTTTCACGAGAGCACGTGCAGTGGTCAAGAGTCCTTTTTTCTGACGAGAAACGGTTCAATTTAGACGGCCCCGATGGTTTTTGGTATTATTTCCACGATTTGCGAAAGTAGCCACTAACATTAAGTAACCGTCAAATGGACGGCGGTGTAGTTATGATACGGGCAGGAATTGAACTCGATGGAAAAACGGCTGCCGTGTTCGAAGCGGATTGATAGATAAGTTGCCGTTACATTAAAACAACACACCAGCAGTCAGTAAAATATTTTGGAGAGCAAAAACTTGGAGTTCTTCCCTGGTCTGCACGTTTTTCGGAATGAAACTTAAACGACGAAGGACGGCAGTTTGTAACAGTAGATGGCTGAAAAATCCGATAACGGAAGCATGGACGTAAATCGACCAAAATTGAGTCAGATATTTTCCTTTTTCAGAAAATATGTGCGAAGTGCTGAGCAACAAAGGTGGGTCTACTAAATATCGAGGCCCAAGCACGCGTTCTTACTCTGATAATATCCTGTGATACATGTGGGATGTCGTATAGTTTGGTCGCGTCGACTGTTCTAATTTTGTATTTTTAAAAAAAATTTCTTATGTTTATATTAGTGTTCGGGTTCGTGTTATATTTTATATCACTCGCCTATTGGAAAAAAATAGATTGTTATTCCTATTGGAGTTTTTCCATTTTAGTCCCATGCACTACAGTTTTGTCGCAACCTGTATTTTCATTCGCTTTATATCATTTTCATAGTGTACGTTTTAGTTCTTGAGCTTGAGTAGCCTGCCGGGTAGAGCACTGGCTTCTTGTGTGTGGGGTCCCTGGTTCAAATCTAGGTTCGTACGAAGGTCCGCGCACCAAGTTTTGAGTATACCTAGCTCTGAATAGGTACTTCAATTAATCACGGGTAAAGTGAGTCGTAGAACTAATCACTTCACAAATGTATTCACAATGATTGTAAATTTGTAATGAAACTGTCTATCAGCTTCAACCCCTAGATTCGTACGAGGGTTGTCGTTGGATTACTTGACTTTACTTTAAGTTTGAGCTCTTGGCTGAAATTGTTATTGTCTTTGCTGCCAATAAGAAGGCATGTGAAAGAAAAAATTAAATTAGATTTCTGAGAGCAAAGGCCTTGAGGCTGCTCAGTGAGTTAGTGTGATAGAAAATTTGTCTGCCTCCACCGGCAGCTTTTCCTCTTTCCGCAGCTTCTTCCGTCTCCTGCCACTAAGAGCTTCCACAGGTTTGCAAGGTACAACGCAGAGCACAAAGCACTCATTCCTCCTACACTGTCTGTGGTGGTCTCATTGTTGTCTCCGTGAGTGCCTCCATCCAAGAAGGTATCTTTTTCCCGGATATGGCCGTAGTCGGACTTCGAAAATTCTCAGGCCATGCAATCTTCCACAATGATGACCTGTGGCTTTCTACTGTAACCAGGTTCTTCTATTGCAGTTATACATGAGATGAAAACCTGCAGAATCCGAGTTCCAGCCATACTGAGCGAGTGCATCATGGATAATTTCGAGACTCAACCTGCAGATCCTCATATTGTTTTCCAGGCACTCTTTGTGTGACATTTTCACATATTAAGCATATGCCATAGGCTAGTTGTGGCCGGTCTTCTATCTCTAACCCTACAGTTAATTTTGGTTACTGGTGGCAATAGGCATATTATTGTTGTTATTTCTGACAACGAAAGTTCACCCATGTTGCTTATGGAAGTTTTCAGTTACCACCACGGACGACTAATCATACATATGTACTCATAAAACAATGTGATAAGTATGGAACCTAATAAGCTCTAATATAATAGTTATTTGCATTCCTGCAAATTATTTCACTAACATAATAGGTATTTATCGAAAAGTTGAATATTCTCGCATGATTCAGGCGACTTCCTCATTCATTTCGCTGGCACTGTTTGTCGTAAATAGTTGATAAAATTGGTACATAGTCGTTTGGTGGTTGCCGCATTCCAACACACTTTAGTATGCAGTTGGCCGTAAACTATAAACAAGGAATGCACTCTCTTCACACAACATTTACATAAATCAAATCGGCCATTGGCTTGAAAGTAACAAGTGTGCACATCATTCAAATCGCAACTCGCCAGACGCTGAAATTGCGGACAGTTCATAAAGCTGGCAAATGCATTTGATTATTTTATGCAATTCAATTTGATGATTAATCACACCTCATGCAAATGCATATTATTGAACTATGCTGACGTAGTCATTCCAATCTCATACGACGAAATTCCACCCAAGGGTAATTCTATTTACATCGACAGCTAATTGCTTACCGTTTGGCGGTGCCATGCCAAAACCAATGCGCTTCACCCGCCATTTGGTCCAATCTCTAATGCCTGTTTTACACATATGGCAAACGTTTCGTCGAGGAACTTGTGAAACTACTTCCCTCCATATCTTCGCATGTAAAAAAAACAGCCGAAAGTAAACAAGGGAACCATTTACACACTCGGCTCGCCAACATTTGGCATGTGTGTAAACCCGGCATAACGACGATGGCCTGCATTGACAACTATGCGAAAACGAGTACCATGCAAGGCAGGCGTGTTCTCATTCAACCTGAAATTTTTAAGTGCCATGACTTGCCATCAATTATTTTTAGCCCAAAGACGGGCAATTTATTTTTAGAAACTACTATTTACAGTACTTCATATGAAGACCTTCATGTGATACGATGCTCTATTCAGTGGCTGCAAATAATGTTCACCACAAGTGATGTGGATGATAGTGCATTTGCGCTAGTCTCACCATGTTGTATATATAAAGGACTTTGAACATGGCGGCGTCAAGAATTACGTAAAACCATGAACTGCACTAATGAAAATGCATCATGATTCGAGGTATCACGGTGGTTCGGACTGATAATAAACGCGAAATTTTACCTATTGATATTTCCGATACTGTAATCGATGAGAATAAAATATTCAGGATAAATTTGGAATCGTTAATGTTTCAAACTAAAAACTATTTTAGAGCCTACTGAGTATGGTCTGATACTTTAAAACATGGTGCATGTATGCAGCAGCAGTTTAGTGCTGACAGGTTCCCTATTGTTTACGTACTAACAAGTAATACATTATGTTATTCTGCCAATTAACGATTCTAATCCCGTCTGCTCCCTTGCTCATTTTATTCGCCGAGGATTTCTTTTAATCAATTGTAAGTTGGTCCACCGTGACACGGATCTTTCTTTAGTTTTATCAGACGTTCCTCATTTTTTCTATGCAGATGATCTAAAAATGTACTTTACAATAAAATTGAATTCAGACTCAGTTTTTCCTCAATCAAAACTCTAATTCCTTATGCCAGCAAAATAAACTTGATATTAACGTTAGTAAAAGTCAAGTTATAAGCTTTTCCCACATAATCACTAACCTAGCTTAAATTTTGATTACCACCTCAAAAATGTTTCACTAAATAATGTTGATAGTGTCACAAGCTGCTGATACAATATGGATTGATTTATGGATTGAGATTGAAACAGTAGAAAGTATACGGGTTGTTTAAAGGTTTCGATTCCACTGGTTCGATCTCAATAGCCTCGTTTATTAGCCGGACTGACTTGGACTGACTTGGCGTGGAATGCATTAAAATGAAACTTCAAAGTAGGTCTTTAACCGAATAAAATTCAGCTAGTTCTACTAAAGTGAAGTATATAGCATTGGAACGTCAAATATATGAATAAAACTCTAGTGGGCTTCGAATTTTTCAATCCTCAAACCCTCGATCGGGGTCTTTTAACGCCCAAGTCGATCCGATCCAGTATAATTTCGTGATTAGATCGACTTATCTCAAATCAATCTACTGCGGGTATGCAACGCGGCTTGACTAATCCTAATCCACTTTGAAACCTCGTTATAGATACGCCTAATGTTGGTTTTATTCTGGCTGGTATACTAAGCTTGGGCTTACTTTGAATAAGTCGCGTTTTAATCTACAATATGACAAAGTCCTAAGCAAGGCTTATAAGCGGGTGGGATTCATCAATATGCATGTATTGTGTAGCACCCTACAATCAGCGCAGAAGCAGCTCTTGCTCTTTGCCTTGAGAGATCTGTATATCCTGTACGAATTTGATAATTTATCATCATACAATATTTTAAATCTATTAAGGCTTTCTTCGCGGAGCTTGGTCATTGCTCCTGTTTTCATTCATAATTTTTGTTATGTATTTTTATCATATCCATAAGTAAACAATTTATGCCTATTATGCATACTTCCTTCCATTGCGCCCACTTCAGAAGGGAGCGGCACATGCTTTTCTCTGCAATTGGTCCTGTGATGCCGGAGACAATCGTAAAGATGATGCTACGGTCAGATCACGCTTGGACAGCTATGTCAGCAGATGTGTAGCTGGTATTGCGTTTGAAAAAAGAGGAAGGATGCCTCATAGACTCTTGAAAGTCTGACAGAACAGAAGTAAACCGGTGGAACACCTGGTAGGTGCTAGTAGCACGGCCGAGCTGAAGTAATGCAAAATCAGTTCAGGCTCAGAATTCCGTGGTCCGCGGTTGATGTTTTTTTAGTGAGTGCGAATCTCACATAAACCTGTATCGTTCGCAGGATACATATTGAAGGTTTTTTGACATCTGCTCAAATAAACCTATTATACAAATTTAACCCTACTAGAAAGGTTTTGCTCAGCCCTCGCAACACTTTTTTAATTTTCAAAATTTAAAAATAAAATTTGATTCTGCTTAGCTCTCGTGTAGATCTGCGAATTAATAATTGATATATTATGTATAGATATAAATATATATATAGATATAAATCCCTCAGTTTGTCGTTTGCAACGGTTTTGGTTTTAGGCTGGACACACGCTTCTAATCGCTTGCGAAGGCCATCAATTTTCAGCACTGTCAAAAGCGAAAACGATTAATCAAAAACCAAATGAGAAGTTGCTTTAATCAAAGCTCATAAACAATTAAATACAGCCTTGGAAATATTAGTCGTTATTTTATCAAATTGATAAGACACATCTTTCATTTTGATAATGAGTGCACTGAAATGTACTTTCTGCGTTCTACAAACATCCTACCACCTGATATGAATTAACAGCGTATTCAATCAAATATTGCGCATTGACATTGCGAAACTGATATCTGGCAACGACCATGAAATTTAGTGGAAAACGAACGAAAATCTATTGATAAAAAGCTATTAAGATAAAATATGACAACAACAAACGATATCAGGTTTTGAGGTGTTGATGATAATGGATCATATTTCAGCGATATCAGAGAAATTTAGCCAACTTATAAAGGAATTGCGCATTATTTCCGCCGCAGAGCAGATTCCGCTGTTAACGATGTCGGCAATCAATTGTTGTAAACCAAGAAGGGTTAGAGGATTTGGCAATTGATACAATATAATTCATTTTGCACAATGCTTGGTGTACTGCCGAGAGAAGGATTAGAAATGTTTCTGTTCCAGTATAGCTCCTCAAGTGTTAAATGCTAGTCAGACCAAATTCACAGTCAAAATTTTGCGAAATCAAAGCGAAATTAACTCGGCGATTGATGAAATTTATTCAATTTGACATTGATTTTTTTCGTTTAAATGAAGAAGAAATTGCATCAATAATTGAATGCAAAATATTCAGTAGTCACATCATTTCTTTTGTTTGTGATGACCCACTTTGCTCTTAAAAAGTATGTCAACTGTATAAAAGTATGACAATTTTCTCATTTGTAAAAATACACTTCAGTCTTTTTCAGTACCCCAATTTCAATCAATTCGATAACTTATCTTTTGCATACCAGCCTCCAAACATGCCTATTTCACGAAAATATCTCAACATCACTGAAAATAAACAAAATATTCAATTTTGTCGAAACACAATGTACACGTACCATCTTCCATTTGAGGACTAGAAGGGATGATGGAATGAAAGCGTCAATACTAGCTCCAACAGCATCTCATCGAGCGGTCGCTGCTCTGTTTATATAGTGCGTATACGTACTTATGGAGCTTTTTAGTCCATAACCCACCCCAAGCGGATCGATATTTGGATTTGAATTGAATGGACGACGAGGACGCTATACATGAAAAATACGACGCATTTAAAGGTATCACAATTTCGCCCTTCGCCTTAACCTTGGACTTGGAGTGACTTGAGTTTCGGAATGTCGTTGAGTGTGCGTGTGTGGGGGAGGGATATCCTTCGAGCCTATGCTATTACTACTGAATGGGTGCTTTAGACATTATTGGGACTAGGTTGTGGGTAACGCGATATAGCCTTCGTTTGAAAACATTTTCCCCACAAAAGGAAAACTGACGCTACTAGTATATACACGTTAAAACCAGTCTAAAGCGGATGGTATCAAGTATACACTACCAAATAGAAAATTGTATTCGGTCTAGCGATGGACTAGAGGTTCTTGCGGGATGAGTTCCATTAGGGATTTGCTTTGTAAAATCTTTCTCCTTCGGGCTTTTTATGTAAATCAGAAATCTTTTTCACATTTTCGCATCCATCTCCGATTTCCTATCCATTATCCATTTGAGCAATTTCCTATAATTTCCTTATCCATTTGAGCAATTAAAGCACATTTGACAAAATTAAAAAGCGTCAGCTGCTGGGAAACTTGTTATATATAAGACTCACCTTGTATGGATGCTTCCGGTGCTTGCAAAGAAAATTAATAAAAAATGGTAAATATCGAAAATTATTCCAATTTACCATGACAGAAATACGAATCCTAACAGAATTTTCAGAGGATTTTTAAAGAGCTTCTTCCATCGGCTAACATGTCTTTATAATGGCCATTATAATGGATCTCCTGAAATCGTATAGAGAACTTTTTTTCTTATTTGCGGCCAACGTAGTTCAAGTGACTGTCGATCGACAGAGACCTGTCGAAAGACGCATATAGGCACAAAAGAAACCCGTTGTGAAGCCAATTAAAATGCTTCTCCCTTAGTCACTGAAATCTGGAAATCTCCTGCTTCCTTTGAAGTCAACCACAGATAGGTCGAGAGGAAAGGAGCACTAAGTGCTGCAAATCTACTCTTCGCCAGAACCACACAGTGGCACTTGAGATGGAGGGCGGATTCCTCTGCCTCCTCGAAGCCACACCTCTAAAAAAAAACGTTAAACTCGGCACCCAACAGTTGTCCCCAGTCGCACGCTAGAACACCCACAGCACTGCGGATTAAACCTGATTGCTGCCTGGCGCGACGCGCGCCGTTAAAGACCCAGGATTGTCTTGCTATCGCACAGAATAATTCTTTGGCCCAGGTCTTCCTGGCGTCCTCGACGTTTTTTTGCCTGATGCCTGATTTGACCGATGACATCGATATTCTACTGGAGAAGGGGCATCCGATTTCCAGTAGCAACGTACTAAGTAGCACTATTTCATCGGCCTCAAAGTTGTCTTGAATACTCCTATTTCTATGTAGCTTAGATCACCCCCACGCCGTGCACCCTGCGCAACGCTAATTGATCCAAAGCCTCTTGGTATACTTTGGCATGTTCAACGGCTTTAGGATTGCGATCTCTGATTGGAATTTTTAAGATACTGGCAAGATCTGACAATTCTTCTAAGATTAATGTCACGACTTAACAAACAGAACTTGGCAGACGAATATAATATGCTGGACCTATTCGTCTTTGTGCGCGGTACAGCCGCAGTTACATCCGAGAGGTGCCTTGCGTATCTTCTGTAACTAACGCACGGTGTCGGAAAATACTGTACTGGCGGCTCCTTGCACAAGATCACATAGAATGATACTCCACACGCTCTGAGCCGGATATAGCAGGAGCTCGAACGCACGCGCTTCGGGTAACACTCCAACTTCGGCAAAACATTGGAGCTCAAGCAATAAAGGTCGGTGAACGATAAGATTGATCGGGTTTCTAGATTTTTGGGTCAGCCGTGGTCACGGAGAGGTGAACTTCTACCTGTGCCTATCCATAACTGGGCACGAAAATTTCAGAATGTACCTTAACAGAATGAGTAAGGTGGGTATACACCGTACTGTTGGTACTGTGTGGCTGAGTACGATGATGCTCACCATAGATTCTTTGTGTGCAGTCGGTTTGAAAATTTAAGGAGCAGCCTTGAGTCCATGGTTGGCTTGGTCATGCCAGAATTTATCGTGGAAATTATGCTGCGAAACGAGAATTATTGGCGGACAGTCTTAACATATGTTGAGGGAATACTGCACACAAGGCGGGAGGATGATTGCCTTACCGACCCAAATGCTGTGGAGACTTTTTAAGTAGATGAACATAGACGACCGAGTTGAAGCAAAGCGAGTGCGAATTCCCATTCGGACTTTCCATGGACTTTATTTTTAGTAAGTAAAAATCAGGGATAGCCCGGGTGTCTTTTAACATCTACGACAACAAAAAACTCTATGTCCAGGTACCCAAATCAATTGTACTGCAGAATGTATTGACATCTCCCTAAGAGGTGCACTTCATTCAACAACAATTGTGGACACTGCAGAAGGACCTTTTTGCTGTTCTAATAGCTAAATGTGAAAATACCATACCATATACAGAGCCCAGCCGATTCCATGAAAAATAGCCACAACCTTCACCTGAAAGACACTACGATGGTGTGGTAGATTAAGGGACAGCTTCAGAACCAGCTCATTTGAATATACGCCTCTACCGACTTTCTTGTTTAGCTTTGAGCCTTCGGTCTACATTGCAAATGGTTAAGTCCAATTTCGAAAATGACGCCCTTCATCGCTGCTGTATGTAATGCGAGTAAACTCCAAATCTAGTAAAACGTCCAGAGCCATGTGGTTAACGACCGTTGGAGCGGAAACCTGCTCGTATAATGCCGGAATTACATTCTGGCCGAGGAATGCCAAATGACGACAAGTACTGTGTGTAAATGGTCTCCTTGTCTATTCTCGGCTGTTTTTTTCATGGCAAGCACGCGTGTGTAAATGGTTTGCTCGTCGGCTCTTGTTTGTTTTATGAAGGGATAATGATCCTTTTATTGCTGTGCCTGAGTGTTTATGACCGTCTCGTCCGAGTTCGAAGCCGCTGGAAGCGAAGTCGGTTTTATGCATCAAGTCAAAGGGATTCGAGAGGGTAGCATGTGCTCATTTAAATTTTCGAATTTTTCGCCGGGACTTCAAACATGTGTTTGCGTGTCCCAGATTGAAATAACTCAACGCACACCAGGCAGTTGCAATAGCCACAGCCCGTACCTCAGTCATCGTTCACTGAACTGAACAAAACAGCTCATAACTGTCGAAAGATGCGTGGTGCAATATCCTAAGTAAACAATTCACCCTATGAAAGGTGCATGGTGTATGGTCCGTGTTGTATGGTGCAATATCCTAAGTAAACAATTCACCCTATGTCTTGTTGAGTCTCGTCCAATGTCTTGTTGAGTCTTGTTTACTCTTGTACACAAGACGCTCGTCCCAGTGTATAAATTCGGCATAAGATTCCAGCATGGCCAGACCCTATTCTAGTGCGTGCAGAAATGTAATGCCATCTTACAGCAGTCAGGGTAGCTTGCTGTAGGATTAGTAGATTGGTTGGTAACTAATGAAACTTGAGATCCGACAAGTTTTGTCGTTTGATTATCGAAAGGTAACTGTCTGTCGTCGATGTCTTGTCGAAAGGTCACTGTTGTTGTTTACAAAAATCGTGACGTGATTCAAGTATAAATGCGGCAGACATTTTTTTTCCAGAATTGCTCATGCTTCAAAATTTAGAAGAATTTAGAAAAGAATAAATTAAGAACCTTAAAAACTTATGAAGTTGTGATAACTGATTTTACAATTTTTTGAAAAATGTTTTTGAATTAATTCTGTTAATTACCGCGACATCTAAACATGCTCGATAATTTGATGTGATTATTTCCACATGCACCAAGAGTTGTTTTATTTATTCGATTGATGTTGCTAATTAAATTTTCGGTATGCTGAATCTAAAAACCATCGTCAATATTTGAGAACTACGTCAATATATTTCCAATAGTGTTTGGCCGATTCATTATCATCTTGGTTAGCTAAATTGAGTCATACATAAGCAACACAAACTCAAAATTGCAAAGAATAAGAATTTTAACAGTCGTGAATTTACATTAAGCCAAACGCAATTATTGCGAGAAAAAAAATTTCCACGGGATTGAGCTAAAATAATATACATATTTCCTCCACTAATCTAGGACTTTAACAGCTCTAGGACTAATCTACGACTTTAAACTCTGCATGAACTTCCGCACGAAAATTTTATTGATTATTTTCATATGTTCGGTCCAATGAGCCGAAGTCCTGTTGAAATTAAAGTTAAACCCATGTAGCCTAGTGAGTAGAACACTAGCTCCTGCTGACTTGTGGGGTCTCTGGTTCGAACCCAGGTACAGAGGAGAGGCCATACGACGAGGTTTAAGTTTAAGTTAACCTAGCTCTAGTCAGGTACATACCTGAGTCAAATCAGGAGCAAAGTGTTTCGTGATACTAATCATTTCATACTCATAAATACTGGTCTTGAAAATGGAGCCTCTACTATCTCCTCTCCGCAAGACGTGAAGTCCTGTTGTAGGTTGTAGTCAGACAAATTTGTTTTGCTTTTAAATGAACAAACAAAAAAACGTATTATTGGGCGGCAGATAGTATTTACTGATGGGACTCTTCACATCAATTTTACCCAAAATCTAAGTAAATATTGCCAATTGTTATCAGTAGATTGCAAAATTGGTCAGTAGACTAACATTAGCGATAAAATGCGCAGATAGCCTTGATATGCCATAATAGCCAAACAGATTCGAATTTTCGTATGACAGCTAGTAAACAGTATGATAACATTATTTTACAAGATTATTTAGAACACTCGTGCTAATACGATTAGAGACGGTTTTTTTTCCAAATCAACCAAAGATTGTCCATGAGGCCTGCATAAATGAATGTTTTTCTACGCATCAAGTAGAAGATACGCACGAAATTATTTCTAGTGCTGCAAAGATAAGATAACTATTTACATGGTCGATTTACACTTATTGTTAGGCCATTAATTTATGCACATGTCGTGTCCACACACGCTTTCTCTATCGGAAAAAGTGTCATGACGCGGCCACCACCCTTTAAATTTCCAAGCAATTAACTTATCTTGACGTAATCCTCACACCTGATCCATGCTTTCTCTGTGGACATAGTCTATCTGAAAATAATATCTACAGCCCATGAAAAAGCCGGTATCGGACGAAAGCAATCCTAATTTTAGGCCAGCAATTGATAACGTTAAGCAATAAAAGCCCTTTATTGGATATTTTTAATCCTGTATCTATTGTAAACCGAAAATCAATAGATTTTTTGGTGATTGGATTAAGTGTTTTTTTTTCACTAATTTACGTAAGTAGAAATCGCAGATACGAATACGGAAAACGAGCTACCATGAAAACGTAAACAAACTTCTTATATGCTTTGTTCTACCAGCAGAAAAGTAGCCTCGCATCAAATTGGATGACTGGTGGAATGGTAGTGGAGTAGTATTTACTGTTTCATCGATTTGTCAAAATGAGTTCAAGGAAAACTTTGAGCACAAAAACAAAGAAGTATGCTACGTACTGTACACATAAATAGTCATTAGCTCGCAGCCTGTGACGCGATCAAAAGAGAGTTTAATGGAAAACATGACAGAGAAAGAATGAGAAAAATTGAGACTAATTAGGAATTGAAGGAAAATGTTATCGATTGTCTTAAGTAGAATTGAAGGAGATAGAGAAGAGAATAATTACCTTATGTGTTTATGCCACGAGGGACATGGTTTGTTGTACTTTTTTCAAAAGATGATAAATTAAGCTAATGTTGTTATATTTCCTTTTCGGAATCCATTCGAATGTTTGCGACCATTAATTTGATGACATAATAATTGAGCTCATTATTCTAATCGAAAATTCGGGTTTATTAATTGTATCGGCAATTTTATCGCTTGTAAATTATTGCGCTTCGTGAACATAAATGTGATCATAAAACTTTAAAAAGTCATAAAAAAGGAAGGAAAAATGAATTTAGAAAAATGAATTTAGGAATTTAGGAAAATAAAACACTTGTTACTTATTTTCATTACAGTATGCTCGTCATATAAAATATTAATGGCTGCATCTCCTAGTGCGAAAATCATGGACATGTTCAGTGCTGAGAACACTTTACCAGCACCCCTTTTGGTTGGAACATGCCACAATTGCTCAACGCCATGCTCAATTTCATTTTTATCCGATGACTGTATCGAAAGTTATAGGACGTTTTTTTCAAATTTGAAAAACTTAAACGTTGGCTACTTAGTTTCATTGTAGATGTTTATCATATGAAACTTTAATGGCAGTATCTGTAGGTAACGAAAATACCTGGTGCTGGCAGCCCTTTACTGGCACCACAGTCAAAAGTAAAGCAAAGCTACTTCTTGTTCAAGCTAACCCACTGTGTGAATTTGTGTTTGACCTAATCAGTACGTTGGGAGCTACATATAGGAGGTAGAAAAAATTTCAGTCACCGCTCACGATAATTTCACAATTTTTGAAATTGAAATAAGTTTTACTTATATTATCATTGCCGTTTGAAAATTTAATGATAGGACCTCTTAAGGGCCATTCAGATATGCGTCCATGCGATCTAGCGTGTTTTCCTTACACGAGTCAATTTGATTTTGTTTATATAGGCGGGTCTAAAGCGAAGGAGGTGGAGTATGCTGATTCATGTACAATAGATTTTATAATGATTTCTTTCGCTCAGTGGCATGTGTGGATGATTCGTTGATGATCATTTAAATATATGTTTTGTGGATGATTATTTTATTATATGATGATGTGGATAATATTTTTTTTGTATCCTTACGTGCAGGACTATTACGAAAAAATTAGAATGCATACGAATATTTAGACACAAACAATTTTATATGAAGGTATATATAGTCATATGGATAAATATATACAATTGTCTGCTACCAATTTATTTGTTTGGAAAGAAGAAAAAAATGGGGAAAAATTGAGGAATGGGAATTAGTAATGTTTTAAAATGGATCACGACGATGTTTTCAAATATTAATTATTGTAATTATTATAATTCAAATAATATGAAAATTAAAAAAAACATCGCTGCAAGCGTGTAATCTCCATCCTCTTATCAATCCATCCATCCACTTATCATCTCGAAATGACAAAGAGCCAAAGTAAAACAATTAAGCCAATGGTATATCAATCACCGTATCCGACCACTTTCGCCTTAGCCCCGCCTTCAAAAAACTGTATTTGAGTTGACTTGACTCGTGTAATCTAAAAACGCCTGGACGCATGGACGCTTGTCTGAATGGCCCTTTAGTAGATAAATGATAAAAATTAGCATAGCTAGTAGCCCTACATGGAGAGAAAAGTGTAATGAAATTATACAAAATTTACAATTAATTTTATTGCAATAGTAGTAATTTTTTACCCCATTACCTTTGTAATCAATTGCACTAAACATTTTACTACTTTGTTGTGAATTATGTATACATGAATGCCTTTACTATACAGCGCAATGAACATGAGTGAGTTGTAGTATGTAATGGAATTGACTATTATTTGCAGGAAAATAGTAAATTTTCATCAAATTTGTAATAACATTCATGTTTTCATCCGGAATTTTCGGAATAGTAAATTATATTATCCACTCTAGTAAAAACCACTGCCGAAATTTCTCTCCGTGTATTCTACTTTTCCTTACATTAAGGACCATCTACTGTATAAATTTCGTTTTAATCTGAAAACTAACTAACAAACATAGAGCATAAGGCAGTAGCTTTTTTGACTAATTTTTCAGGATGGCGCATCTCAGTGCTGTCCAAGATTCCGGAATAGCTGCTATGGTAGTAAAAATTGAAATGCCGTGATCACAGTCCAGCAGCCGATCTGAACTTCTGAGCTAGCGCCACATCAAACTTACTTTCGTTAAGCCGCGTACACATAGGGCCAAGACCAACGGCCAAGCCATTCGTTGGTTCGGATTCGCTTAGTGTGTACGAAGAGCCAACCTTGGCCTTGGCCTTGGTTGCTGTTCGCTTTGCTGGCGGTAACTTCAAAGCGTTGGCGATGTATTGGCCTTGGGACTCCGTTGTAGTGTGGACGGTTGGTCGTGTTGGCTGTCATTAATACCGAGTAGTGTGTTGAGCTTGACTATGTTTTTTGCATGTTGTCAAATATACTGTACGGTGTCGAAATGCGTTCTACTACCATAAATGCGTTGTACTTTACAACCCCAATTTAATCGCTGTCAATCACTAGGTGTACAATGACACTCAGCCCGAACCGCATCCAATGCCTTGGCTCCAAGCCATTGGTGCCAATTTGTTCCTGTGTAGACGGCATGACCAACGCCAAGGTCAACGACCAACATTCGATCAAACTGTCATTTGCCGTTCGTTGGTCGTTCGTTGGTAGTATGTGTACGCGCCTTTAAGAGTCAACAGTACGGCCAAGGCCAATTTACTGCGGTGCAAATCAATCCGCACTATTTTCAGCGTTGCCGCGCCACCCTAATTCACGTGCGACCTAGCTTGCCGCTGACTGGCAGTTGTCCTATCTGGTCACCCCACGTAATCTGTCCAAAACGCGGCTAGAGCAGGTCGTCATAATCTTTGTTGATCTGATGTATATACACCTGCCCCCGTCTTATGCTAACAACTTCTTAACGTCCAACATCTATCTATTTAATTCTGCGTTGGAACGTCCGGATTCTGCCTCTGTAGCAGGTTCAGGGCCGATTCCGGTTCCATTACCCGTGGCATTACCAGCTTCGCTCTGTGTAGTGTGGAAATGGTTTCCCTTTCAACAATCACTAAACGAGCTCCTTTCCATTGCCCAGCTTCCTGGATTACAGATTCGCAGTAGCGCATCGTGAGCTCGTTGTTGCACTTTATTATATTGATAACCCTGAGCCACCACGACCCGTCAAACGAGGTTCTAGTGAGTTCGAAATGCTTCTCCACCAGGTCTATCATCGCGTTGAGCAGGCCTGTCTCTACGATCTTCCATTTCTCAAGCAATAATTGACCCAAGGCGCTGCTGCGATCAGTCAGTGCAGTGCTACAAATAGGTGCCGTTTAGTCGCATCGTTTGCCTTTTCGTATTTGCTCCATTGAAATATAAAATTATGTTATTTTATGTGCATTTGAGGCTTTCGTTTGATTTCAAAGCTTTGACAGCACTGACAGAAAATATTAGAGCACGCTTCACAATTCCCACTGGTATTATACAAAAATCATGCAATAGTTAAAAGGTAATTCTAGTTAGTAAGACTCATTCATTTTCGTGGTCCCACCCGATCCTTTTCGAATAAACTGGATAGAGTTTTTTCTAAATGATAAAATAATATTTATCTATTTTGAATTAAATAATCATAAAGTTTCGATATCTCTCACCAACGAACTGTTTCCTAAATGCTCTAGTCTCATTTTAAATACGGTTTGTTTTTTTTTGTCGTTGGACCTAATCCTAGCGTTGCTTTCAGCAGAGTTTTAGTTATAAAGTAAGAATTATGCAAAAACACACTTGGAAAATTGTAGTATTGTGCACTATTTGCATTAAAAATAATCTTCGAAAATCATAGGAAATAATTAGAATGATTCCGCTTTCACATTTCCAATAAAATATCTACGTATGTTTCAGAAATGACATCTGTCTCCACACTGAAATAAAATCTTTAAAGAATATAACAAGAAAACTTTAATGAAACACCAACATGCTTTCGATTATAATTAAATATATTGTATAATTCCTCGACTCGTACACATTCAAGCCATTTGGTTATAAAGCGCATATTTGAATGTTTCAAAAATATTTTAAAGATTTCTTTGGCATTCGTTAAATATTTAGAATGAATAATTCGTGAATTTGTAGAGAAAACAGTCAATAAACATTATTAAAATCACTCCATTAAATTAATGAAACAATTATATTTCATAACTTAAACTAATTTGTGTTACAGCGTCTATTAACAGGAGCAGAAATAGTATAGCAACAATTTACTTTCCTTTTAATATAATATTCAGTGTTATTAAGTTGGCTTTACAAAGAGAATAAATGCAACAATTATTAATTCTTTATTAGTCATAAATCAAGTATATGCGTTTCGTTGATAAATTTTAGATGACCTTATTTCATAAGCTTATTTATATTTTCAATACATTGATAAGGCAGTGGTAGCATCATATATTCCCGAAGCTCCCAAAATAACCTCTTCACAAATAGTTCTCGGCTTAAAAAGTAAAATCATATGCAACAATTTATTAAGATTTGTAATATTCAAGTCATTAACAAGAAAATTCGTGTTTCTGCAGCGTTTTTTTAATATCAAAAGATAAATATTTTGATGTCTTTCTATGTCACAAAATAAATTAGCTTTACGATTGGTTAATGAAGTTCGATTGGATAAAATAATTGAATATTTGTCAAATATATATTTTTATTAAAATTGAAATTGGCAGCATAATGAACCATTTCGTTAACTTTTATTAGTAAAATTCATTTTATTTGAACAAATTTTTCTGAAAGTCGACCAAATTCACTGTGTCTACTTTGATGTGTGCAGTAAATTATGCGTGCAATCTTTGGTTTTGTGTGGGCGTGTTGGTGTCCTTGTGTGACGACTAGAATGCTGCTGGCTTAGAATTTCATAAGGCAGTGTTATGTGTTCGTGTTTCTCGAAATGTTATAAACATGATACATAGCTATCACCAAAAACGAAACCAGTCTTTGAAATTAAATTGTGGCAGCTGTAAACTGTTATGAAAAAAAAATTTTAAAAATTTTTGAATAGATTATTGCTTCATATTTAAAATGAATAAAATAAGTTTGATTGGATGTTTCACTCATTTGTTTTATGGTCATTATCGAAGAAGGCAATAAGCTCAATTAACACTTATCCGATCTTTGAAGTTCTGCACGAAATTCCCTGCGGATGAGTACAGTGTCCGATTATAGCCCGGAATATGAACATAATCTTATATGGGGCATGGTGTTTTATTAAAGGAAGGCAGGCGAGCTGCAATATTGCGCACGACCTTTCCCTGAATTTTTCCAAACATTAAATTCATCGCATTTCGACCAAACATTCGAAAGTTGTCTTCACGGTTTGTTCCGCATAAATTGACCAACTACGAAAAATTACTTCGAATGCAACCTTGTAAGGGCCTGATAAGCGAGTAAACAATAGAACAAGACTTCAAATATTTCATCGTAACTGGTCATGAAATGTGACGTTTTTAATATTATCCAAAAACCAAGCGTCAAAGTGCTGTTTGGAAGCGCCCAACCGAGCCAAGTCCGAAAAAATTTCTGAAGAAATCAAAATTTGAAGACACTTACATCGAGAGCTCGTTCCACTTGGGCTCGTTCCACAAATAATGAGTTTTGGTTTTTATTTTGAATAAGTTCCTTTTTCTGTGGGGCACAACTTGTATAAGAGCTTTTACACCTCCGCTACAGTTGTTCTTATCTCAAGTCTCTGCGGATACATCTGAAGGTAATATTGTTAAGTACATTTATCGGAGGCTGGAAAGTTCCACGAATGTGTTGCGTAAAAAATTTACTTCAGACGATCGTTTTGTGGGCTCTTTTAAACTGACTCTCTCAGCTGTTCATAGCGTTGTTGGTCGTCTTGACTTCTAGCCCACTGACGTTCTAATCAAAACCTTCGAGCATCGTTGGCGTCTTGTAATTTTTCGAGAAGATAGGTCTCCAACCACACAACATAAGTCTTACTGACAATACTTTGCTTATAAATTATAAACTATATTATCACAATATTCGCGGTCTTACAAACAAACTGGAACAATTCAAGCTTTCTTTCCTCATTTCTGCCAATGACTTTATCTGCGTAACGAAAATTTGGCTCTTTGCTGGTATTTTCAGTAAAAAAGTTCTACCTGTGCACTATGTGCTTAGGAGTGACCGGGATAGCCTTAACCCAAAAATCAAACAATGGCAAAGCCCTGATAGTCATTCATAAATCGTCTCAGTCTGTACTCTGTGTTTTGGTTGCATATTTCTTTGAATAAAACATCACTTTCTTCGCGTTTTGATCGCTACGTCAATCTTGATTTGCACTATCTTATATCAAGCTCGTTAATTCAAATCGGAAAAGAAATTCTGTTCCTCCGCGCTTCAACTTTTTCAAAGTTGATTACGTGAAGATTGCTTGCGAACTTAATGCTATCAATTGGACATCCTTCTTTCATTGAGACGGCGCTTGCATTCTTTGGTACTGAAGAAGAGGACAGTTAACCGTTGAAATATCGATATCTGTCAAAAAATTGAAATTTATCTAGCCTCTTTAGGAACATTTTTTCTTTCAATACAATATTTTGTTAAAAATATGCATTCACTCAGCAACAATTCTGAGTACCAGAATACTGCAGACAGGCTACAGTCGAATCTAGTTTCGCGAATCTTATTGAGCTTTCATCATAGTGTGCCAAACAAAGGAAATTTAAAAGCTCCAAGCTCATTAGAGATTCGCGATACCGTATTTGATCGTAGTCTATCTCTATTATAAAACTCTTTCGCAAGTTTCTTTCATACGTAGTAAAAGTTTTAAAAATTAAAGAAAACTGTTATTGAACCTGTACTGTTGCTCTACATTGTATACATATATGTATGTATGCAGATGCAAATTCAATTCCAGTATCCCAACACAATTTCATTTGTAACAAAATATCGCTCCATCAGTCTTTATGTTTTGCCACCTGTCTACCTTATTTAGTCACACCGGGCCTCGATTGGCAATTTACTCTGCCATTTCCGATGGCAACGACTGTCAAATTTATGGTATGCCATCTGTGCGTGGGCAATTTCATGGCATGCAATTTCATTTTGAAAATGCCTCTGAGCGGGAAGGACGTGCGCTGTATCTGAGTGGTAAATGCTCTTAAGGAGTTGTTTGAAGTGCAGAGCGAAGAAATTCTGCTACTTATGAATTAGGATAAATTACTTTTAGAAATAGGATAAATTACTTTTTGGATAAGCGGGTAAAATTTCAGGCAAAAATGTAATTATTATATGATTTGCTGGGGTGCGAATGGGAATGCGATAAAAGTAATTTAAAAAATCCGCCAATCATCAACAGGGAGTCTCATAAATTTACGCATCGTTCAAAATTGAAATTATTTCTTTTTTAAATAAAATAAATATATATAATTTCACTATTCCGCATCAAAATTAGATTTTTTTTGCAATTTCCCAGCATTTCATATTCTGTAGACTATTTTCATTGCTTAACGAGATCTAAATTCAGAATTCCTACATTTTCTTATAAGAAATAAAGCATTCCCACGGTTCAGCGCCATTTTGAAATCAAGAACTGTCAAAATATTGCCCGGCAGATTGCCAAGCAAATGGCATACCATATTGCCTACCATTTATGGCAGACCATAAAATATGGCATACCATATGTAGCCTCCACTAGCAATTTAAAATGTTATGCCATGGGAAATCGCTAGTGGAGGCGGCCAGTCATGGCTATAACCGAATATTGGAAATTCTACGCAAACTTCCTTCCTTGCGTTAAAGCCCAGGATGTTAATGGTAGCTTAAGCCGATCATATAACTACTATGTCTCTACCTACACATGTACCATAAATAATTTCCCGAAAAGCCTAATGAAAAACGAAAACCTACTGATATGTTGAAATTTAATCAATTCAAGCAATCGATTTGATGTTATTTATCAAAGAAGTTTCTCAGATTACAAGTGCACCTGCATTCGCTCATCCATAACTTTGCTAAGTGCCATAATAGTATATTTTAACTGGTTTTGTTGCATCTATAATTTTTTATACAAGTATGTGAACAAAATTATATGATTAAATTATGTAAGTAAACATGTATATTTAATAATTATGACAGCAATGAAATGCAATATATTCATATGCACATGTGTAACGTGTATCGTTGAAACACGAGAAACGCTATTAAGGTTAGACCGATTCTACCGGAAATGGCACGATTCGATTCAGTAGCGGAAATAAAGTTAAGTTAATTTCATTGTTTTGTTGCGTTGTTGTGGTCTAATGCGTGAAATGTGGTTTTAATGGTTCAATTGTCACAGATAGCAGGTAGCCGTCTTCGGTTAAGCTAGTGTAGAATAAGCATCGTAAAAATACATGCATACGAGTAAGTATTTTAATTGACCAGGAAGCTGTTTGAAGATAAATTTTAATTTAATGTTTTTGGTTGATTTTTGACTGATTTTTACAAATAAGTTACAAATAATGCCAGAATAATGATTGGGTTAAGATGGTCAAGTGATTGTGATAGACATGCAATTTAGAAACTCGTCACTCCTGGGTAAAATTACTCACAGCTGTTGATTAAAATGCATGTTTGTAAAATGATGCGTAAAGTTCAAATGCTTTAGATGGAGTCGGAAAAGATTAGTTTACTGGTAGTAGCGCCCAAATATAAGAGTGCTTTAGATAAATGATCACTGTATTTTAACCAAGTAACATTTATCTTGAAATATTGACAGTTTATTGTGATTAAATTTGGAATGCGCTGAGATGTGATCAGCGCAATTCCTGTTATCGCAATCTCAGAGTGGAGTTTTGCTGACACAACCACTATACATATTGTTGCATGCGCGAACAAACATGTTTCGACGTGTTGGCGGCCGGAAGAGCGACAACCGTTAAAGTGTCTGTCTCATCATGTGTTCTTGGAATAGAAACAATCTATAAATAGCCAAAAACCGTAAACAATCTATAAATAGCCAATACACAATAACAATCTATGGATAAAACGTAGAATAATAGTCTAGAACGTAAAAAGGGAACATTCCAGAGCCTCAAACCCATGAGTCAGATCTCGCATGGCAACGGAAACTCCCATGAGTCAATAGAGCCCTCTAGAAAACAAAAGCGGAACATTCGAGAACCCGAGACACATTTGGCACCACTATAAATACCACCACGAGAAGTAATAGCGATCATTCAGTAGATGGCGAAGACAGCGTAAAGTTGTTACTTTGAAAAGCGATACAGCAGTTCAGTGTATCCGGGCGCGACTATTTAAAAGCGATAAAGTGCGAGTAATTATAGTGCGATAATTAACTTGATAAAGAATTTATAATAGTGCGATCAGTAAAGTGTACGGAATATAAAGTGTAAATAATTAATAGTGTTTATAATAAAAGTGTAATTAGTGTTTTAAAAGAAACTGTTTTATTTCACGAATGTGAAGAATATCGAACCCACAAAAGGTGTTTAACGGTAGATCACAACAACTGGTGTCAGAAATAAGGGATTCTGTCGCGTTTGTGATTTAAAAAGTGACTTTTAGTGAGATTACGGACAGTGAATTCGTATGAACAGTGAAAATTAATAAGTGCGCGGACTAAGCAAAAAGTTAAAAGTTTCGGACTTTGATTATTGTTAATTGTGCGGACTATTTGAATTTTGTGAAAAATTGAGTGAACTAAACTGAAAGTGTTAGAAGTTGTGAAATTGAAGAACAATGCCAAAAGTGAGTGAACTGAAATTGGCAGAGTTGAACGAGGAGTGCGAGAAGCAAGAGCGGAAGCTGGCAGAGCTTAGAGAGGAAATGGATTTGCTGGAATCGGATCTGCAACGCGTGAGAGCGGAAGGAATTGTGCCAGCTGAACCAAGAGCTGGCAAAGCGCTCAAAGCACCAACGTTTGATGGGCAGACTTCTTGGACCATCTACAAGAAGCAGTTTGAGGCAGTTGCAGAGTTTAACAACTGGAGCGATCGAGAGCGAGCGTTACAACTGATGGTGTCATTGAGAGGAGCCGCAGCGGAAGTTCTTTTAACAATTCCGGAGGACAATAGCTTCAGCTATTCGAGCGTGACGAATGCTTTGCATATGCGGTATGGCGAAGACCACCTGAAGGAAGTACATCGATCACAGCTGAGAACACGGATACAGAAGCCAGGGGAGACGTTGCAGGAGTTGGCTCAGGACGTTGAGCGATTAACACTTCTGTCCTACCCTAGGTCGGATCCAGAGCACCGGGATGAAACGGCGAAAAATGCTTTCATCCAGGGTGTGCGTGATGAAGAGCTTCAAATAGCACTTCGTTTGGCTGGAAAACGGACACTGAAGGAGTCTTTGGCCCACGCTCTCATCTACGAATCGGCGAAGATAGCGTCGCGGAGAAATGTCAGAGTCGGTGAAGTACGGGAGGAATACAGGTGCAGGAAAGCCAATATCTCCAGGGAACCAAGGAGAAGTGGAGCCCCTCAGTGTTGGAATTGCGGAGAAAAAGGTCACTTGAAGCGTGACTGTCGCAGGAACTGGAAATCGATGTATTGTCCGGAATGTGTGCATAGCAGAGTTCCTCGATGCTGGAACTGCGGAAAGAATGGACATCTAAGTCGTGACTGCTACAGGAAGTACCAAACTAGGTACTGTGAAGGATGTTCAGCAGTATTCAAGCAAAGCAATGAATCTGGACGGTCAAACAAAACCACTTATTCTTGGAGAACGGCAGCGAAACCAGTGGATAACAAGTTTGAAGCTCAGCGGTGTGACTGCAACACTGGTAAACCTGAAATAATCACCGTTGCCAGGTTGCATGTTCGTGAGAACAACTTGAGCTTGCAGGGGAAAGTCAATAACGAAGCTTGTAAAATCATCATCGACACTGGAGCTGCTAGGTCGATCCTGAAAGCGGATATGGCTAAGTCCTGGAAACTCAGTAACGTTGAAAAGTATGTGCTTCAGACGGTAACGGGTGATTCCACGCGAGTTCTTGGTGAAATCGTTCTGCCGATACAAATTGGAAATATGGTGTTCGAGCATCAGTTCCTGGTAGCAGAGATAACGGACGAGTGTATACTTGGAATGGACTTCCTGGGCTCTCATGGTTTTAGCCTGGATTTGGGAGAGTGGAAAATCAAGTGGAGGAGCAACGAAGTGTCATTAGCTCGTCGACCAGGATGGAAACAACGAACAGAAGAACGAGAAGATCACATATGCGTAGCTGCGAGACGAGTAGGCATTTTGGCGGAAAAAGAAGGAAAACCGTTAGAAGTATCGCAGGGCGACATAAAATGCAGCGAAACAACGAAGAAATTTACATCCGGATCTGAGCGGAAATGTGTGATGGGCAATATTTGTCGAAGACTGCATATTGGATCGAAATCTGGGATATCGCCGGAGGACCAGAAAACAACAGCGAGGTACGTTTCGAAGCGGTGGCAACGTCGATGGCTAAGCCGTATTCGGCAAGCAGTGAAGAAAGCGGAAACGAAGCTGAACAAGTTGAAAGCGACTTTAAATGGATTTCCGAAAAACAATTTGGTGTGGGACGTACGTCCTAGTCTACAACCGGAATGGGAAGGATTGTATGACGAACGGCGTGACGAGGGTGTCTGGCGGACACATCGAAAACACCGGTCGAAAATGAAGGTTGTACACCTAGACCGACTTGCCCCGTACCATGGAAATAACGCAATGGATGACGACGAATCTGTTCGGGACGAACAGGTCTAAGGAGGGGGTAGTGTTGCATGCGCGAACAAACATGTTTCGACGTGTTGGCGGCCGGAAGAGCGACAACCGTTAAAGTGTCTGTCTCATCATGTGTTCTTGGAATAGAAACAATCTATAAATAGCCAAAAACCGTAAACAATCTATAAATAGCCAATACACAATAACAATCTATGGATAAAACGTAGAATAATAGTCTAGAACGTAAAAAGGGAACATTCCAGAGCCTCAAACCCATGAGTCAGATCTCGCATGGCAACGGAAACTCCCATGAGTCAATAGAGCCCTCTAGAAAACAAAAGCGGAACATTCGAGAACCCGAGACACATTTGGCACCACTATAAATACCACCACGAGAAGTAATAGCGATCATTCAGTAGATGGCGAAGACAGCGTAAAGTTGTTACTTTGAAAAGCGATACAGCAGTTCAGTGTATCCGGGCGCGACTATTTAAAAGCGATAAAGTGCGAGTAATTATAGTGCGATAATTAACTTGATAAAGAATTTATAATAGTGCGATCAGTAAAGTGTACGGAATATAAAGTGTAAATAATTAATAGTGTTTATAATAAAAGTGTAATTAGTGTTTTAAAAGAAACTGTTTTATTTCACGAATGTGAAGAATATCGAACCCACAAAAGGTGTTTAACGGTAGATCACAACAATATATAGAAACGCCATATTAGAAACATCTATTAAAACTTGAAATTTTCGAATGTTTTAACGCTGAATAGACTCTATGCAAGAGTTCAACTATGATTTGTAGAGATTAGACTAGAAAATGTAAGCTTTGTAAAAGTCTGCGTAAATCTACTGCACTCCAAACCAACATTGAGAAAGCGAGCTGATCCTTCAGCTGAGGACAAATTTTATTGGTTTATCGCGAAAATTGTGGAAACGGATTGAAAACCTAATCAGTTTGTGCCTGTTCGACGTGCGTGTTGTCAGGTGAATATTCAGACCTATCAACTGCTCGTTGTTGACAATGAGTCTGTTCTTCAGCAGTTTTGGTAAGTATGTAAGTCTCCATTCTGCTCATAACTTACTTGCAAACCGTTTTTTTCTATTATAATCCCGCGGCTCGGAGGATGCCCTATTATGCTATAGCACAGCCTTGGCGTAATTAAAATTGAAGAAAGAGTAGAGGAAAGGTTGAGTTTGCAGAGGATAGTGGTGTACGCTTCATTTAAATAGCTGCGCCGTATAGTCGGCAGGGAAAAACATTTGGTACATGGATCAAATACTTGATCCATGAGTCGTATCTTGATTCCTTGATTCACGGGTATGTCTGGCACTGACCGAAAGGGTGTGAGATCGAGAGTGTTGAGAGGCTCGAGAATTGTGCGTAGGAGGTTCTCTACAAGGGATTAGACGTGATATTTCGTTAGGACCATGTCCTTAGTAATAACGATAAAGAAGAGAAATGTCGATGATCAAGGGATTCAATACTTGAAACCTTTGTGTTAGAGTTTGTCTAGTTCCACTAAAGCGGTGCGGTCTGTCCCATCCCATATATGGTAGTTATACTCAACTCTTGGTCTTATGAGCGCCTTGCAGATGAGCGCTATTTCTAATGGAGTAAAATATTTCTTGCCTCTATGAAGGAAACCCAGGCTTTTCATGGCATTTTTTGAAATTAGGAATTTTTATTGATATTATTCATTTATATACATTTATCGAAATTTGGCGGTCCAGCTAAGTTTGTTGGAAATGTTATAATCTAATAGTTTTAACAAGGGTGATTAAAAAATACCTTCACCATTAACGAAAAGAGTGTGGCTAGCAGGAAGAGAGTAAGGCTTGGCAAAAGAAGGCAGCATTGGATTTCGGACGTATTAAACACAACATGGAGGCTCAGCGCCTCAAACGATGACACTAAGCAGGTGCCTGTTTAACGAGGTAAACATGTGATCTCTGCTAATTAAAGTAGCATTTTCTCAAAAGTGTTGTGAAGTCAAGGTTGCTGCCTTGCGCAAAATTATGAATCGGATTAAAAGTGAAGGAAAGCAGGTCATTTAAAACTAACAGGAATAGAGTTGGTGAGAGAACAGTGCCTGGGGGTACTCCGGCATTTATAGTGTGGGCATAGAATTTGAGTCCATCTAGAAAAATTTAAAAGGAGTGGCCTACGAGGTAATTTTCACTTCATTTGACAACGTCGGAGTAAATACCAAATGCATGAAGCTTGGTTAATAGAGCTAGGTGCCATAACAAAGGCCTTTGAAATGTCAAGGAAAACGACCATTGCTTCATCAGAGCTATGGGGATGACAGGTCGATCGCTCAGTTGGGAAATGTTAGTAAGTCTCCATTGGAGCGCCCAGAAGAGAAACCATACTGGCGGTCGTTATAAGATTGTTCGACATAAGATAGTTCCTTAATTTTGAATTTACAAATGATTCAAATAACTTAGACAGGCCTCGCCCTTTTTAGGCATGGGCTGACCTTGTGTAAGCTTCTATGTATGTTGAAGGGAATATTCCAGTCGAGTGCGGCTAGTAAAACAGTTTGCGCATAGGTTTCGCTAAGACGGAGACGCATTACTTTATTGGGAGGGATGAAATACCATCAGGCCCGGCAGATTTGGAAACAACAAGCTTGACGAGTGTTTTCAATACCCATTTCGAGCGGAAAAATATAGGGCTTTGTTTGACAGCGCATATTAAATGGATAGTAGGATCCAGCGATGAAGGTGGCAAACAGGAGTTAGTAGCAAAAGTTTTTGCAAAGAGGTTAGTTTTATCCAATCATTTAGTTTATTCCTTACCCATCATCGTAATGAGTCTAAATAAGTCAAATAGTTAAGGAGGTTCTTATTAGAATATAATATAACGAGCTTTAAAATAAGCGCACAATGTCGATAATAGGGTGCCTGCCATATTCCCGATGACAAGGTTTCACCTACGCATTTCAATCGAACTCAAAACACAAATTTCAAAAGAAAGAAAAAAAAATTGCCAGAATCTGACCACAAATGAGGCGTCAAATTTGACAACCCGCCTTTAGAATTTACATTCCGAAGTTGGCGGATTCTCATGAAAATAGCGAATCAAACTAGAAAAAAAAGATATCGTATTATTCCGATGTCGGATTTCGAATCATATAGGCCCACCGTGGAATTTAACTCTTCCGATCGTGGATTTGCATATATTCGTGCTGCTTTGTAAACCTGTTTCAATTTCACAGACGGAGATAGCTTGTAGGTTCCGCCTCCATAGAGCGAATGGCCTCTTGACATTCGAAACTAAACCGTGAGCTGGTGGTTGAATTAGTTCTCTTGAAGCCACGTGGAATAAAGGAAAACATTCCCTACCACACCAACGTTGATTTGCAAAACTCGAACACTATAAATTTAAAACAGTAGGTGCTGGAATACTATAAATTTAAAATAGCCAAGTCCAGATTTGCACGTTTCAACTCAACACAAGTTGGTCTATCAACGACAAAGCTGGTGAGCAGTTTTCAACTTTTTTTCCGCTTTCTCAAATCTTGTCTTCAGCTGGGTGGTATAAATTGGATCAATTAGCCGCGATCGTTTATTTTTTAACTGAAAAACGAAGTCTATTTCACAAAACAATTTGGTTTCTAGAAAAACTACATGAATTACCCTGACTCGGAAAAATCGCATCCGAAACGAAAAGTTCCAACGGAAAAACCAAAAAAAAAACAGGCCACTATTCTTCCGATTCCATATCAAAAGTGCCCACGAAGCGTCCAACTAAATCAACTTTTACCAATATCCAAATTAGAAATAAAAACTCAATTTTTATCATTTCCAATCATTTTTTCATCTTTAATAAATAACTCGAAGTGATATAAATACAAAATAAACTTAGAAATAACATTGATAATAAAATAGATGCAAATAAAATACATGTACATATAAAATACTCTTGTATGTATATAA
Source organism: Nemotelus pantherinus (assembly GCA_963978885.1). Lineage (NCBI taxonomy): Eukaryota > Metazoa > Arthropoda > Insecta > Diptera > Stratiomyidae > Nemotelus > Nemotelus pantherinus. The sequence goes on along the minus strand of OZ022263.1, from coordinate 223,118,999 downwards.
TTATGTCTTTCTATAAACAATATCTCGAAAAGAAAATTTAACTGGATCAAAGCCAATTTGTGTATTTATCGTAAACAAAGTTCCGTTTCTAAGGCTATTTCGAAAAGTCTTTTGTAGGTACAGAGTGTTCGTATATATCCTGAATCGGTACATAAAAGCAACGAGAGAAGACTTACATTAATTTCGTTCAAACTTGAGAAAATGTATCCCGAGTTTTTGGTGTACTCATTGCTGCAGTGATTCAATACTTTTCGAAATAATTAAAGCTACTCGGCGACAAAACGAAATACGTCCAAAGTGCATATAAAGCCATGCCTGCAATGCTTGTGGCAACGCGAACTGCATTTGCACGGATTATGTACAGAGTATGGTATATTTACTACGAACGATACGATGCGCGCACACATAAACACGTGCTCGAAAACTCGAGGGCGGGAAGATCCCGAATTGCTGCTGAGTCCTGCCCGGCATCATTGGCCTCCGTTTTTCCGCCCCACAGACTGGTTTCACGTTAAGCAGAGAGCAAAAATCCACGCCACTTACACTGACTCCTATTGTACTCGGATATATGATAATATTTCGAATTAAGAAGGAAACAGCAATGGTTTTCACTTTTCCGTTACTTTTTGAAAATTTTGGATGTTTGGTTAAATGAGTCCGAAAGCAGTTGACGTCAAAAATATTATCTACCTTGGAGCGGTGCACTGGCCACGTCCCAGACGGCGAAAGAAGGATATTTTTCTGGACTTTGGACGACCAGTGGTGGCGGTGCCGTTATTTTCTCCCAAGTCCTGTTCTGTGGATGGATTGCCGTTGTTCGAGGCAGCGTCCACTTTAGAGGCACTTGGTCCCTGAGGTTGTCGCTGAAGTGGCGGTTGGGGTAGTGGTGGCTTCGACTTGACCATGATGATTTTGTGGAGCTCTCCGGCTACTTCCAGGCTTGAGTAGATATCGCCTGTCGAGGACGAGGCGATCCCATTACCGTCGTTGTCTAGGCTGGTTGTCGGTGTCGCTGATCCGACCGTCCCGCGTCTCCGACTGTGCATAGACGAGGGTGCCGAGGTGCGCCGGTACCGCCCTTGTTTACGATTTGTGGTCGAAGTTGATGTTGTCAGTGATTCGACATCTGCATCATCTACATCTCCTGCACTACTGCTTTGGCTTCTAAACTTTTGAAAGACTTTCGCGGCCGAACCGGTCACGTTCTGATTCAGGAGATTTTGCGTAGATGTCGATAGAACTGCAGCCTCTTCAGCTGCGTCTGCATCTAAAACGTTATTGTCTATATCGTTGAAGTTGGAGCTTGTTGTTCGCGACGCTACAGTTCTTACAGTTGGGTCTCAGGAGCGGTCGGTTGAGCTGTCCTTCCGCAACGACTTCCTCAGTTTGTCCACCAGCCGCATATGGAACTTGTTTAAGCTGCCCTGGCTCCCGCTGTTCGTCGCAGGTTTTGGCGGGCTGGACGCCTGACTGCCCTTGGTCGGTGACATCACGAAGGAGTTCTGAGATGTGCGCGATGAAGTGCGTGAGAACGCACGTGATGTGTTTCGTTGCATGTGCATTTGTAGGCCACGATGTGACGGTGATCCAACTATAAATTCGTTGCCGGGCGACGTAGACAAACTGGGACATTCCGAACGGCATTCAGACACTTTTCGCGAGCGACAGGCACTTCCGTTCGAGCACTCAGATATACGACGCGAACGTCCTCCCTTGTAGATGTCGAACTCGTTCTTCATAACAGGCATCATAAAAGCCATGGTTGTTTTCTAGTGAGGATTAACTCCTGCCTCGATGAAAAATCAATCTTCGCGCAAAAAAGCGAATTGTGAGCAAGTTGCGTAAATACGGCGTCGCGATCACGTAATCAAACACTTGTTCGTGTGGTTGATTGGGCAAAGGGTCAATAATCTCGTGCCTCACTTTTCGTTGATTTTGTTTTCCGCTGTCTTTCGTACGACTGCTACCTTTTCTCTTCTGTTGACCGAATTCGTTGCGCCTATGCAAGGCCTCGTTCAGATGTCGCTTTCGTTGCTATCGATGCCGTGGGGTCGGGCCCTGTGAGACACGCGTACAAACTCTCATGTACGTGAAAAACCACCGAATCGAAAAACTACTCCCTTTCACTTGCAGTCTGGATTTTACTTGAGAAAATTGTCTTTTCAGTCTCGGAAAAATGTATTTTCGGGAAAAACTTATTAGCACTTGGATAACTTGAGCAAACACTTGTTACTTTCGTAATCTACAGTTGTTTTCTTGTTTATTTTCAACGACTTTCTTCGTCGCTCAATCTCACTTCAAAACTTGGGAAATTACTGTAAGAAATCTTTTTACTTTTGCGCGCGGTCCCGCTACTTGAAGATCTGAACTCAAAGTGAATAGCACTGTATGGAGGGGAATCGTATTTATATGAAATCCGGTTGGAGATGAGGAGAAAACGTTCGGGGCTGATGACGAAGCGAATTTTCGCTTCGGATAAAGCTCGTATTCGCCGTGTTTCGACCGCCAGATTTGGGGTTAGTGTGCGTGTGATTGAATTGAATTTGCAATTGGACATGTTGATGGTAGTGGTTTTTGAATGAATGCATCGCACGCGACTTCTTTCGTCATGCCTTGAAGGCCTTGTGTAGTTTAATGGAAAGTTCTGGAAATTGGGTTGAGTTTGTATGCAGGTGTAGCATAATATTGGCGAATCGTCTACGTGCAAGTTATCACGCCGGTTCGCGAGCACGTGCGCGCTTGCGTACAGTAAGGAATTCGCGATTGTGATAAATTAGTGAAAATGTAAATGACATTTACTGTCTGTTACTCTCTTCGAAGCCTGCGCGCCGTCTCTTGACGTCATATGTTGGGGAACTAGAGAATCTCATCTCTTTGAGGTATGAAGTTTTGTAGATTGATGTAGTTCCTTCTATTTTGGCAAAATTCTTTCTATTGCACGCAACAGTATCAAGCGACTAGCTATGACATAAATTAGTGCTGCCATACATTAGAAATTCAGTTAGTTTTGCAGCGAAAATTCTTTCAGTCATTCTTTCAATAAAAACTATGATTAAACCCTATTCAAATAAAAACTGTTTTATTACGAAAGAATTCTATCGCAAAAGAACTAACAAAAAATCAATCGCAAGAAGATGATGACCTTGAAGTAAGTTCAACCCACTCGACCAACTTGCATTGCGGCATTCAAGTTTCGTAATTCCACGCATACTTACATTCGCAAATTTGCTCATAAACAGAGGTCATCATAGTATGGCGTGTAATATATTTAATTTTGATTTTTAAGTTTTATTTTTGCATCAAGTCGGTGGTGACACCGTCGACTAGATAGACCACGGTCGCCTAGCTCGCAAAAATATGATGAAGACACTTTCCTATACATTGTTATTGTAACAACAAAAAATGCAATCGAGAACGCAATGCGCGATACCACAAAAGGTCTGTTCGCGTACTTTCGGTAACTGAATTTTACTGAATTTTCCTGAATCATATGGTGGGGAATTTCATGAAAAGTACGGGAACGCTCTCACAGGCTGCCTCCACTAGCAATTTCCCATTGCATGAAATTTGAAATTGCCAGTGGAGGCAGCCTATGGTATGCAATATTTTATGGTCTGCCATAAATGGTAGGCAATATGGTATGCAATTTGCTCGGCAATCTGCCTTGCAATATTTTGACAGTTCTTGGTTTCAAAATGGCGCTGAACCATGGGAATGCTTTATTTCTTATAAGAAGATGTAGGTATTTTGAATTTAAAGGGATTTTTAGATGTCGTTGAGCAATGAAATGGTGGGAAATTGTGAAAAAATCGAATTTGCATTTCAAATAACTCCTTAAGAGCATTTGACGCTCAGATACAGCGCACGTCATTCCCGCTCAGAGGCATTTTCGAAATGAAATTGCATGCCATGAAATTCCCCACGCACAGATGGCATACCATAAATTTGACAGTCGTTGCAATCGGAAATTGCAGAGAAAATTGCTAATGGAGTCCCGGTGTCATTGTATTTCCTGAAAGTTGACAACCGAAAGTGTCAGTTTTCGGTTTTTGGGCGAACAATAGTGATTATAAAGTCATCCTAAGCGGTAATAAATTATCGCCACAAAAATATTCGACCTTCATAGCAACATTACGCAAAAAAGATGTTGCTTGCTGCGTACATTTGAAAATATTTACTTGCGCCACACCGTTTGCCACTTTCAAGTATTATAGAAATTAGTAACATAATAGGTATTAGTAAAAGCTTGATATGTGGTACTCGAAGATTTAAACATTAGTTTCCCCTGAAAAATTTCATTAGAAAATGATAAAAAAAAAACCGATTCAAAACCCTTCGCTGCAACGTTCAAGTTGAGTATAAACTATTTAAAGCGTCTTTTAAACAAAAAAACAAAAATTCTAGCGCATCAGAACCGCTAGAAAATTGATTTTCGAAGACATTGTCTTTGAGGAGTGTTAAAAGGACTGTTAAAGGACTGTTAAGCGAAAGTTAGGAAAGCAAATACAAACCATCCCAAATTCAACAGGAGGGGAAGGATGAAAATCACGACTGAGTGCTCCATGAAATGGTTTGCATACGGCAATCAATACATCTCTGCCATACAATTCGTAAGAAATAGAACAATTACGATCTACTCGAAATAAAAATTAGTCTTTCAAATAAAATATTTAATTACATTGTTTCACTCAAAACTGTTTCATTAATTCAAAAATACGCTGACAGAACTATCAAATCATTAACCTTGTCTCATATACATATACTGCGCATTTACACTCATATACCATTATATGATATATCATACAATAGAAAGTAGTGTTCGCTAAAAATTGTATGACAAAAAATATAAATATATGTCGGCCTTAATGGCGACAGGTACGTACCTAATAGAACCGTTGTTTACTTTATTAAGCGTTTTGTTTATATCCAAGTGGGCTCCCGGAATTCTTGAATGTCTTTCCTGTAAAACATCTTTGAGTTGGTTCCAGGAAAGAACGACCTGCATTTGATCCCATCCGCAATTTCCCATCTTCTTTTTAATAACTACCGAGCTGTCGTCTTCTGTCGTGGCTTTTTTGTCGACTTACTACTTAGCGAAGTTTTCTCCTCTGAGCGCTAGCGCTTACTCGCAGCCATAGGAGTTGATTTTGCCTGGGTATCTTTAGGTTTCCCTTTGGACTCCAACGTCACCATACTCATGGCCTCTCGCGTTGCCTCTCTCTCCCTGAACCGTAGAGCGCTCTGCTCCTTCCCTTTAGTGCGCTATGTCACCGCTACCCGCAGATCCTAAGAGCTGCCACCTCCTTTCCCGACTGCTGCTTTGCGAAGTGGCTTAGCTGCCGCTTCCTTCCCGGCGACCTGTCAGCCTTTCAGCTCACTGCCTCCGTTCTTGTTTGCTACTTTGATAAGTGCCGACTCAACCGCCGCTTCCGTTGGAATGGCCAGCGATACTTTAGATTCATTGCCAGTTTGCTGGGTACCTGCTTTGCTGAGTGGTACTTCTACATGAATCCGGTTAACGGTAGCACTGGAGTGGGTTCCTCAGCCAGCTTACAGGCCCGCAATCTCTCGATCAATTGACTCTGTGCCGTTTCGCTTACCTTCATTGATGATCGTATCACCTTTGAACTCTTTTGAAAGGGGTTCTTATTTAGTAACTTCCCTCCGGGCGTACTAGCTGGAAGCTGCACTTTTTCAGATCTATGAGACTTGCTTATAATTGATTGAGGTTTGGGTTTCGCATTCTCGGATCACAGCCGATGTAATCGCCAGCATTTGGCTCGTGCTACATTCCGCCCCCATAGGAACTCCGACTGCCCTTTCCCCTACTGAAATCGTGAGGTAGACTCCCCAAGACCTTCCAAGGGCTTTGACAGTACGCTTAACCTGTGAACCGTGCTACAAAGGCAGTCAAACAGTTCGCTACTGTGTAGACCACGGTTCACTAGGCTCTAGAACCGGGCAAAATGAAGTGCTGGATTTAGAACTCGAAGCCATTTCATTTACATAAGACTAGTTTTTAGAAAGCGGGAGTGAAGTGGAAGTGAGTGAGTACCTTGATTTGTATGGGCGCATGTCTAAATAGTCCCTAATAAAGAATCGATGTTATTTTTCCGTATTGAGTTGATGAATGTAAAATGACTTAGTTTTTTATTCTCATGAACCAGGCATTAATGCTGACAACAAGCATTGCTCAATTCGTAATATATTAAATTAGATCTGATATATTTCCCGACGTTTTCCAATATTCACAATGAAAACGAGAATTTTTAAAACAAAATGACTCGTCATAATGTAACTTTTCATTTATTTTCTTTCTTTCTAAATTATGAAATCATAATTTGTATTATTTTTTTCAATTTTAAACATGTTCTATGATTTTCTCAGCGTTTACCGTGATCCTTAATTTATTCACTTTAATTAATACATCTTCCCGCGATATTAAAGCATCCATCTTACCTTTTCACTTCAAATGAACCAATAGTTTAAGTTCTTAAAAGATTTAAAATTTCAAATCTTTTGCTATGTAGTTAGTATTAATTCAATCATTACATATACATATCTATTTGAGAAAGCTATTTGCTCTCATCAATATATTATTAAAGTGGTCATAATTTGTTGATTTGTTTCGTTACAATATAATGTTTTGGATGATTTGAATTTTATAATAAATTTATTTAACAGCATGAATTATTCAATTGAAATATTTCAATACACCCATATATACTATATTTGAATAACGTTCAAAATACAATGATCGTGTCTTCGAGTTTTTTGTTTTGTTTTGTGTTTCATAATTATCTTATTGGATATTTAAGTTTATTAGATTTATACATTTGCTTTTAATATTATTAACAGTCATTATAATCGTAGTTTTTTTTTATTAAAGATAATGAATCGTATCTCAACTACGATTTCATTCAATTTTTTTTAAAACTCAAATGCTGACGTTGTAGTCTTTTAATTTTTTATTCACATTCATTTTGAATCTCATGTACGGCATTATTTTGTGGGTCAATTGATTTTCAACATGAGTTTTATTCTTTTCATGATTATATATGTACATAAATATTTCGTAATGTTGATTTCATTTATTAAATTTGAATTATGAGTTATGAAAAGAGAACTAATTTTTTTCATGTTGCTTTAAAGTTTCAGTTTCGTTAAAAAGTGATCACATAGTATTGTATAGAATTATATTGAATTTCACAGAATAAATATATCGATGTATAATTTACAACATTGTGGAGATAAAAATTAATAATATAGAAAGCAAATTGTATGATTAAAACATAAAAAAAAAACTTTTTGCACAGCATAAGACTAAAATAAATCAATCAAATTAAATAATGCACAAAATTTAAATCAATTAATAATTTTATTTGTAAATGATGATAGATACATCAATTGTGCAATGTCTTGAAGATGCATGGTAGTGAAGTATGAAAAATGTATTAGCTAATAAGGATAAAAATAATATTGAATACTATAGTACATAGATACAATTACATAAATATTGTTTTCGCTCACAACTTTAGTTAATATTAATTTATATCTTTTTGCTTTTTTCTCTCATCGATTTTTATTTCTTTTGTTTGTGTACGATACTAAACAGAATTGATACATTTAATTATGCATGAAAAGTTTATACTACTAGTGTTATAGTGTTTCCGTTTTCTTGTTTCTATTCTAATCAGTAAAGAATAATGTACATTTCGATTGAATCTAGTGAGTAGTGTATGCTTATATTGGAGTAGTTGATGTATGTGTAAATCTATTGCTTAAGGCGGTAGTAAAATCGTAGCATAGATATAAAAGTTTGAAATGAATATCCTATTAGTTCCAAGATGATTGGGAAAGAAATTCTATGTAAAAACAGAATGAAATGATAAAAGAGTTTTTTAAAACAAATTAAGCAATTTTTTTGAAAGAAGATTTGTGTTGGCAATACTGCACATAAAACTGAAAACGAAGGAGACGATGCGATCAAACTTCTAACAGGAGCGAAAGACAAACGAAAAAAGAAAAAAAAAACAGTCGTATCGTTGAAAGATTGAGTGAAATATAATTTGTAGCACCTTATATTTATCTAAAAATAAAGTGCGACAGAACGGGAAATAAGTTTTTAATTGCGTTAAGCGCGAAATATATACAAATTCTCTATCAAAGAATTCATTTGGCGTTACAAATGTCTGAAAGCGAGAAACTACGCCGATCAGAAAGGATTCGCTCTAAAGCTGTTAGGAAAAACGCAAGCTGTCCCGATAATAAAGCATGCTGTATCTGTAAAAAAGCAAGCTGTCCCAACTGTCCGAATGCAGACAGCAACGAAATGATACAGTATGCTGAGTGCAACACCTGGTTTCATATTGAATGCGCTGGTAGCTAAAGCGACATAGAAAATATAGATTGGATATGCTCAAAATGCTCGCTAAGCAAAGACCAAAGCCATCGCGATTCGCCAAGTAAGCACGTAACAACGGAAACGAATGCTTCTCTACCAAAACGCAAAAGAATGAAATTACCAAATCTAGAAGAACAGTGTTATAAATCGATTGCTATAAATCAAATAAATCGAGCAACATGTTAGGCTCGCTTGGTTCTGATTTGGACAGCGAGTTTAAAAAAAAAGACGAAAAAGTTGGTTTTGCGAGAGCAACCAACGAGGATGAACGTCGCCATCTTTAAAAATCAAAAAAGTTTGTAGACAGTTTCATGTTAAAATCAAGTATTTTTTGAGAGCAAAACAGCGAATTTATTTCATTTTGGTGAAACACAACAATTGATGTCAGAAGTAGAATTTTATTGCTTTAGCGGTTCAACAAGTGACTTTTAGTGCAGTTACGAACAGTGAGTTTGTATAAAACGTGAAAAGTCATAGTGTCCCTAATAAGTAAAAAGTAAGAAATTTTGAACAGTAATTATTCTGGGAAGTTGTTCGACAGTTTGACAAACCAGGATTAAAGTTGATAGGCCTTGAAAGTGAATTGGATCTGTTGGATCTGTTGAATTCAGATTTGCAGTAGATACAACTCGGAGATATGGTATTCCAGTATCAGTTCCTGTTAACAGAGATAACCGACATGTGCATACTTGGAATGGACTGCCTAGGCGTTCACGGTTTCGGACTGGATTTGGGAGAATGGAAAATCAAATAGAGGAGCAATAAAGAACCATTAGCACGTCAAACAGAATGGAAATATTGCTATCAAACAAAAGCAGAAGAAGATGGATATACGTACCCGCAAGACAAGTAGTTGTTTTATTGGAACAAGAAGAAATACAGTTAGAGGCATTGAATCGCAGTAAGGAAAGCAAAAAAAAAAGCAATATAACTGAGTTTCCAAAAAATATTTGGAGTAGATCTACGATCCCCTTCGAAGATAAGACTTACGTCCTAAACTGAAACCAAAACGAATCAAACGGCTGAACGATGTTATCTACCAGATACAGCAGTATCGCAAACACCGATCGAAGTTGAACGCTACGCACCTAGATCACCTTGCTCCGCACCGTGAAGATAATACTATTGCTGACGACGAATCTATTCGGAACAAATAGGTGTGAGGAGGGTATAGTGTTGCTTGTTCGCAAAATTTAAATTCTATTTCATCCTGTCAATATCAGAAATACCGAAAAACATCGAAAAATATCGTCTCGAGCTAGCTACGTACAAACCAAGAACAGAAACACGATGTACCAAAAAAAATTGCAGTACTGCACCTGCAAGCAATGCGATAAAACTTCTGACAGGGGAGAAAAACAAAGGAAAGAAATGAAAGATAGTTGCATCGTAAAAACGACTGAAAAAAAACAGGATTTTCATATTTCTGTTACAGAACTGGAAATAAGTTTTTGGATTGGATTTGGATAGCCGCAACAGTTTGTTTGTATAAGGTTCCATTCGATTTGCATTTCTTTAAAAAATAGCTCAAAATGGAAACATACAACATTCAAAGTTCACATAGCATAAAAATTATTAGTCATATATGCAAAAATAAGCTTTACAATTTCACTCATTTAGTTATAGTATAAAAAATATGAAAGCAATTTATAGTTAATAGATCTAGCTAGATAATTATTATTGTTTTATCTTGATCATAATGTTGTTTTTCGTTTGTAACACATATTTAAATATCAGTAGAGCCGACAGTGGCAGTATGTCATTTTGGAATTTGATTTATTTAGTTTGAAAATCAATGAAAATGTAATGTTCAATTCGTATCAGCATTTGTTTTCAATATAGTTATTTTGGGTTGGCCTAGTTAGATGTACATAAATAGTGGTAGTAGAAGTTTTCTTTTTGATATCTCTTATAAATTATCATAAGTTAGACACGTTCGTTTTGAATCATGTTGGTTTATCAAAGTTTCAATCCTAAGCTCATCGTTCACATTGCAATCGAGATTCGATAAAATTATAAATATAATAATACTGAATTAGACCAAAATAAATAAAAGCAACAATTCATTATACTATTTTGTTTCAAATTCAATGAAGAACTATTTCGAAAAAAATAAATGACTATAGATATACCGCTTCAACTAAGTTTTTATCAAAGAAATATTTCATTGAAGTTATTCGATGACTATCAAAATAAATGATCCAAGTTATTTGACATCGCAATGCAGGTTTTACGAGTGAATTTTCCAAAATGTAATTTTCAATTTCTTTCCACAAGTGTTGATAGTACATACTTTGTATAAATTCCGAACAATTCCGATTGTTATCCTGAGGAACATTGTGAAAATTCGTATAGTGAATTGATAATTCCTTTAAACTTTTATTGGCTGGACATTAATTTTCAATTTTCATATTTTTAGCGGTAGTCATAAGAACAAGATGTATTAGGAAAATTTCGATCGAAAAAGTTAACTTTTATACATGAAAAATGTTTAAAATAATAACTAAACAAATCAGTACATAGTCAAATAAGTACTAGAACAAAATGAAAATCAAATCTTATACGTATCACCTAAAACATATATTATTGCTGAAGTTATAGAGTTGATGTTCATATAGTAGTTCCAGTTAGTGTTTGTTTTATGGTTTTTAAGAGTCTGTCGGTTTCTTTTTTCGATTATTATTATTTGATCGATTCGGTGTACCATCGTTCATTCGACTAGGCCTTTCGTCAGGCGAATCAAGTTGCTGGAAATGGAAGGAAAATTAGATTTTTTTTTATCAAGAAATTGATTAACATGTGTAAAAATGTATGTTTTATGTACTAGTAGCCAAAACTATAGGCTATCAACGCAATAATTAAATTCATAAACATGAAATTTTTAATCAGGCGAAAATGTGCCTGATTTTTTGGTTGAAGAGTTTTTATTTTATGTGTGACTTTACATTCAATCTTTCCATGCTTTTATGTAGCTTAAAGTAAATCAAACTTCGAATCCTTGCAGCAAACAAAAATTTTAGTCGCCATATATTACCTTTTGAAAAAACTTCTGGGCCAAGTTAGAAAGTTGCAACAAATATCTCTATCAAACAAAGTGTTGCCAATGAACTCCAGTGGATAGGAATCGCTTGAAATACTGATTTCCAAAGAAAAATGTTTGGATTTAGAATGCACGTTGCACCAAACGTTCTCCTTATTACAATCAACCCGGAGGCAATGTACTACATTGATTTCCAGGTTTACCACTCGCAAGAGTTTCAAAATTCAAGAAAGTAAATACTTGTTACGTGTTTTCAGTATAAGATGTTTATCAATTGAAAACAAACTACAGGTACTACTACGCTAACCAACAATCATACAAGCGTATGCTACTTATCATGTGTCGTGTAAATTTTGTAATGATCTACTAACTCTGTTAGAAGTTGATGATGGGTGTATAGGACACATTAGGAATGTGTGGGAAACCTGAAGCTACGGCAGATACGTAAACTAAAATCCCTCAAATAATCGAGTCCCCAGAAAAAAGTGTTCTTGCTAGGAAAAAAATGCCAAGGATTTATATGTTTTGTCTACACAGCCAAGCTGAAATTTTCAAACTCTCTCACCGCATTGAGCAGCTCAAATTGGTGTTCGAGAGAACTCACAATTGAATCATCCGATCATAATGAAATTCACGAGCTGTGTTGCTTTTTACTAGAACAAGATCTGATAGAAGTCAGTTTAAAATGCGAGCAAACCTATGGCTGTTGCGACGTCGAGAAATAGCGGGATAGCGGCTCTGAGTGGTGAATCATTTGAAACGGACAGCAATAATAAAAACAAACCAAGATCATCAGGCAAAAGCTTGGCTTGAATACCAATTTACCTCTTAATGCCAAGAGAGGATCTGGGATTGCTTTGTCGCCAAAGGTAGCGAAAACCACGGGATGTGTAGATATGGGAAATTAGCCAGCTCCACAGACTGTTGGCAACCTAGTGCCTAAATGTGCTATGGTTAGTAGTACTATGATGAATAAGTGAGCCCCACGAGTTTTCAGTGGAACGTCAGTTTCGTCCGCCCTTGTTTCGAGTAAGCTCTAGAATTTGGCCAAGCCTGGAATGGGGAAAGCTCAGAAGCCTGTTTTAAGTTAAGGAGGCGACCAGTTAATGGCAAATGAACCGGCTCGACCGTTCTCCAGCACCATCTCCAGTGCTTCTTCCTGAGGCTTCTGAAACTAGAAGATCTGCTTACAAAGTTTTTAGGAAACTGCAACAGGGCCTTCCCGAGACGTTGTCCGATAAGAACGAAAAGCCACTCGAATGGGTAAAACGAATTTTTGGGATGCACTTGCTCCCTCTAAACCCTTAAATTCTGCTCAGAAACGATAAAGGTAAAAGCCGGCTGAGTGTAAAAATCAGAGTAACGAAATATGTATCTAATAAACCTAAACTCATGGCGATCGTTGCCGGAAAAAGAGATCGATTCATTTCTTTGGAAAACTGGCTCTAAATAAGACAGGTTATGTTTAGGATCTGCTGCAAGCTGCCAGCTCCTGTCCTCCATATACAGTGAATCAGTGGCGGTTCGTGTCTTTAAGATTCGGGGAAGCAGATATATTTTTGCATAGTTTTCCAGAATAAACAAGTAGGAATTTCAGCGCAGCAAATACATCAAAAGTTGCATTCAATTTCCAATTGTTTGACTCAGTGACTTTTCTACTCATTATGATCACCATCAATCTCAGTAATATTTAAATGATGCAAGATTACAAATTACAATGCAAGATATTGCAAATTAGAACTATTTTTTAAAATAAAAAGTGAAAATTAATGGTCCTGGTCACCAAGTACTTTTATCTATTCAAATAGCCTAAGAGAAAAATATACCACAGTAGATGTTCTATGGTGAAATTCAATTTTCAAGACAAAATGAATTAAACCTTCGGCAAACAACGTGAAAATAATTCCTCACCCATACAAGGTGGGGTTAAATTTACCTCATAAAGCATTTTATCTATTCTCTGTATATATATGTATATTAAACAGAACGTGCTCAAATATTTCTTTTATTCTTTGTATCAACAAACAATAATAAAATACAAAGCATTTATTTAAAAAAAACACTTTCATACCTCTTCCATAAAATCAGCTTCATGTCTTTAAGATTTGGGGTTGAAATAACCTCAAGTTGTATGCCGAACGTTAATACTCTTGTACTATTTAAGTGAAAAGCCACTATCTTTCTTTAATCATTCCAATACTAACTTACGCACTTTCAGCACAAACAAACAAACATACTAATCAGAAGAATTTCAATCTACAGCAAACATTAAACTCTTGAACTCAGTAATAAATCCATTACAGAAACGAAACATACAAATAACATCTTATGTTAAACAACGAATTTATTACAGTATTCATACATACAAATAACATCCTAAACTCAGTCACCCAAAGCATACCAGCTCCAAGTTCTGTAGCGAAATAGAAGCCAAACAGAGTACGCTACAAATCGTGCTGCGTCCATTCACAAATATTTCTGGGCCATTTAGCGGCTGAATAAGCGAGGGGTTTTTTATTTCCTCTACTCAGGAAGACGCGGTGAGCTGAGCAGCGTCCGCGCTGCTATTCGGGAACATTCATTGCAAAGTGTTTACGACCATCGATTGCGTGATGCTTACAATGGGGTGTATGCACACATCATGGTACGTGCATTGAGGCAAGATCACTTTAGTGTTCTGTGTAGCATATTTCAATACGCTGCAATGAACTGAGCGTTCTGGCTTACAATGGTACGAGATGCTTGAGGTTTTCACCCAAACGCAAGATATCCGATCGCGTTGCTGTAAAACTACTTGTAAGGGTAGGTATCCATATGTTGCATTTCTTCCGTATCGTATCCCTGTTGCGTATCATTCACTAAACGGACACGGTGTCCACACTACTCAATATTCCATGTATCATCAATACGATCCGTTGCAAAATACTCGACACGCAGCTGCAACGCTTTTATTCACTAATCTATAGTGTACAACACAACGTGTCCACACATGACTCCACTAAGTATCGTATCATTCCTTTGATGCGACGGCAAGAAACCGCCAAGTGACCGATCGAGTTCGTTGCGTTTCTTTGTATCAAATTTTGATACGCAACGAAGATACGTTTGTCGTATCCACTGATACGCAACGGTGAAACGATACGCGAAAATGATACATATGGATACATACCTTTAGGCACTTTGGCTGTGAGAACTATGTCGTATGTGAGATGAGTAGTGTTTTGAGTTTCGTAAATTTTTTTATTGATGTTGGATGCTAATTCATATAAAATCAATTGATTTGCTTTGAATTTCAGTATGTATTGTTAAGCTATTTTTCTTGTATAGGGAATATTTAGCAAGGGAAGCACTGCTTCCTTTGCGTACAACGACGTGCCGCCCCTGCAGTGAATAACGTGACCAACACTTGGCTGACTTCTATAAGTAGGCAATATCGAACCTGGGGGAGCTTTGGCCAAGCGCCAAATTAAAGGTTTTACCAAAGAATGAAATCTCTTTTCAGCATAGATGCAGGGCGTGGGTTCCCAGCTAGTACGGGGTTGAGCAATTGACTCTACGGTTGTATAGGAGTGACAATGCAAAGTGCTCTGGATGAACAGATTCTGAACCTCCTTTGCAAGACCCGAAGTACGAGGCTCTAACAAAAGAACATTCCAGCAAGAGATCCATCACTCCTTTGGGAGTTACAACTGAAGCACAGCCAGACGCGGAATCTAGTTTTGCTGATGAGATCACTGTTGAGACTACCTCCGAGTTGAGAGGATGTCTAGATCTTGTCATTCTGGTAACAGAGGGACGGGGTGAAACAGCTATTGTGTGTGAGGACGACCTTGACTCGACCAAGAACCTGGGGCTGTTAAGAACCGGGTTTGTGTGCTCAGCATTAAAAGGGGCAGACTGAAAGCACCATACAGCCAAGAAAAACCACGAATATATCTTGCTAAAAACGTCATTAATGTCATTTTTCTTCAAATTTTTCGTGTCAAGGATAACGTGAGAATTACTACGGTAAACAAAATGCAAAATGTTGATTAATCTATTTCTAAAAAATATACGAATCTTCAGTAGATTACTTAATTCAAGCATATGCCATGTCAAATCAAATAGTTTATATCATTTTACCTGAGATGATACGTTAAATGCATTTCCATCATTCGGTCCCAGTGATAAATCCATCTGAAATGGTCTTGATTCTTGTTCGTAGCTGTAATCCACCGATGAATCACTAAAATTAGAAAAACCGACCTTATAACTTTCAACAAAAAAAAATATTAAAGCGGTATTGTTTTTACCTTGGCTCGACTCCATCATGAGTTTCAGATTCCAGCAAGGGTTGCATATCCTCACCTTGCTGTAACAGATCAACATTTACAAGTGACGGTGATTTATGCGACTCTCTTTCAACTTCATGACATTCACATTGGCACTCCTCGGGCTT
The DNA here is from genome assembly GCA_963978885.1 of Nemotelus pantherinus. Lineage (NCBI taxonomy): Eukaryota > Metazoa > Arthropoda > Insecta > Diptera > Stratiomyidae > Nemotelus > Nemotelus pantherinus. The sequence continues at coordinate 223,103,117 of OZ022263.1, read as the reverse complement.
GACATAGTTATACTGAACCGACTGCGAATTCGGTGTCTTGTTTGTGAAATCCAACGATGAGTCTTTCGGTAAAGCTGTTATTCTTTTCGGTGCTTTTCGTTTCTCAGGAATATTCTCGAAATTGATCCATTGTCCACCCGAAGATCCCGATGGCTTTCTAGGTGGCAAAGGGGGCGGTAGTTCGTCGTCAGGTTGATTGGGACTAGCAAACTGTGTAGGAGTTGTGGTTGCTGATGTGTTCGCTCGTCCCAATCCTTGTTCGGCAAATTCAAACCAACTCTTTCCGCTTGTGTTCGATACTCGTCTCGGTGATTTTGTCCATTGCGACTTGTCTTTTGTTGAATCTTTTCTAGGCAGGCTGATTCGTAGTTTTTCACCACGAACGGGAACATGGTCTGGGTCATCGGGAACAGCAATTCCACAATATTCTTCCAGACAGGCCGGATTCATAGGGGTGGTAGAGCGAGGCCGATCGACAGGACACGTTTTCACTTCCATGGTGGCTCGATCCTTCATCGACAGCAATGGTACACCGAAAGCTCGTTCCTCCGGTAATGTTGTTGGCACATAAGGTAGTTCGTCCTCAAAAGAGTCTTGGGAAACAAGGCCGGTACTCTCATGGTCCTCGACTGCACCAATATGGCGCGGTAAGTGTCTCTTGATCCGATTCGGATCCATTTCGGAGTCACGTTCACTTTCGGATGATTCAGCTAGGTCGTCGGTGGTGGACATCATTGATTGGCGCTCAGTAACTGGTATCTTGGGTGGAAGTTGAGGTACAGCTACAGGAGTATTGGGATCCTGGTCTTCCCGACTGCTAGTTCTCGAGTCACGCTCTTTGATGCTACTATCACTACTATGTCGCGACTGTGCTTTCAGATCGGGGATCCCACGTTTAACGTCAAAACTTTCAATGTATCGAGAATGCCGGTTCGTACTGTCATCTTCCTCGGATGCTGATTTTGATTTCCGCTTCGAGTCAGATGAATTATCCTTTCTCCGCATGACCACAGCAGTTGGTGTTGGCCGTTTATCTTCCTCGTCAGATGTTTTTGATTTCCGCTTGTCGTCCGAAGAATCTTTCTTTTCTATTACTCCTACGACCGTAGGTTTATTCACATCCTCCGTTGAAGGTTTCCGTTTTGCGGTCCCTGTTGAAGAAATGCTTGATTGAGAGTCTCCAGACTGGCGCACTGGCTGTGAGTCATTAGTTCGTCTGATTACAGTGTCACTTCTTTGAAGCTGTTGCTTGCCATCGGGACCAGGACTCTCAGGAATCGATTGCTGTTCAGATAACTGACTTGATAGGCTTTCAGTTTTCGATATACTAAACTGCGTACTGAATATCTGCTCTTGACTTCCAGAACCAAGTCTCATCGAGAATAGAAGTCTCTTCTTTTCTTTAGTCGTAGGAATGTTGTTTTGATGGTTGATAGTCTCATTTGGAATCGAATCATTTGCCACTGCGTGTTCGTATGATTCTTGGCGAATACTGTTTTCCATCGAGGGTCTTTCAGCAACATCTGATAGATTCGGTTTGGATTTTCTCCTTTGAGTGCCTGTGCTGTTTGAGCTGTCCATACTAGTTGTCTCCTGACTTTCTTGCGAACTATGCTTATGAACTTCAAGACTCCAAGTACGTCCACGGTCATTTTTATCGTCTGAAAGTGATTGAATTGCATCTAAATTCACAATTCGCTGAGTTTTTTCTAATTGTGCAAGCTTTGGAGTTTTCAGAGGAAGAGCAGGAGGTTTCTCATCTTCCTGACGGGGTAAATTGGCCTCTAGCACTGCTGGTTGTAGCTTAGCAGAGCTTGGCGGAGTTGGTCCCATGGTAGTATGAGATGAACCAGATGAGCTTGCGGATGGGGGTGGTGGATCTGGTTCTTTTGATTCTTTATTCGAAGGCATGAATTTTCGGTCTTGTTTCTCATCGGGTGGCGTGTGCAGAGGTATATGTATACTCTTGCCATCGAGTGGTGTGTCGTAGTACCGTAATCGGCTCGATGGCCGTGATCGGCTTTCTGTCGAACTTCCAGCAGGCTCTGACTTAAACTTGAACTCAACCTGTGAGATTCCATCGAGGGAACTAGCTGCAGCATCATGGTCGATGGGAGACGAGCATTTCGATTTGCTAACACTTCGTTTTGGTTTAAAAATGGCTAGAACAGACTTTTGTTTGCTCGGAGTTCCTGACTGCGATTGAGGTGTACTTCGATCTCGACTTTTACTTCGAGATCGTGGTTGTTCGTGTGGAGAGTCTGGTGAGTCTTTTGGTTTGAATAGTGAGCAGAACGAGCTCTTACGTGAAACTGTGACCGTGGCAGGTGATGGAGATCGACTTCCTCCAGGTTCTCGTGCTAAAGCTTGGTGTCTAGCTGGTTTGGGACTAGAACTTGGTGTTAGCCGCTGTTCGATAGCATTCGGGTCCCGGGCTAAGCTGAGAGTTATTGGCTTCTTGTGTTCATTTGAGTTTTTTCCAGATTTGGAGATTTCAACAATGCGTTCATTTGGGGCCATGCCTTTGTCTTCGTAGAGGTAGTCTGGTTTAAGGTTGATTCGAATGTACTCGGCGCCACTTGGAAGGGCTCCAACTACACGCTTTGCCGCATCTTTTCGTACTCCGATTGTTGGTATTGGAACCTTTTTTCCCAGCGGTCGATTAGCTGTAACAGGTTTTGTGGCTCCTCTAATTGATTCGGCTACGTTAGGCTTCCTTTTCGCTGTCTCTCCGTTAGCCAGATTCTTTTTCGGTGAAGATTCAATTTTGATACCTTCCGCGAAAACAGCTTGCGTAGGGTCATGCTTGCGTGATAGGAGGACTTGTTCCAAGACCTCAGCTGTTGGTGGCTCCACAGTACTCACTATACTCCCATCCACTATGTTTTCCAGCGGCTTGGGGCCACAAAACGACGTCTCCAAGAGCATCTTGTGTGGCGATGGAGAGCGTGATATCCCGGATACTGCGGAGAGCCTGCTTATAGCGGAGCCTTGACTTCCTACGCTGGAGATTCGGCTAGTTCGACCCGATATACAAAGTAATGCTGCCACTTCAGAGCTGGCGGAATCCTTCCGCTGATGTTGTTGCAGGTAGTTTTGATGTTCGTCAAATTTGAATATGATAGGTGATTTGCGAGTCTGAAATACATAGTGAAAAAAGTGGTTGATTTTATTGGTTTCGTGAGATTCGAAGCAATAAAGCATCAATTTTGTACAGCGCGCATAACTTAAAGCATTTAAAGTGTGGTATGTTTGTGCTGATACTTGTAGTGAAAGCGGTGTTATGTGGTTAATTTTGAGCTTAAACTATAAGTACTATTTTTAAAAAGCCTCTAGCGAGAGTTAAGTGGATAGAAAGTAATGATGAAGTTATACTACAATTTAATCTAGTTTCGCGAATCTCCAATGAGCTTTGAGCTTTTAAAATTCTATTTCTTCACGAGGATAAAAGCTAAGCGAGATTCGGCAAAAGAGATCTAATTGTAGTCTCTCTTCAGTATTTCTGGAGACGACAACAATTAAATTTCATTTCGTGAATCTATTTGAGCTTTTACCCTATTGTGACAATCAAACGAAATCTAAAAGCTTTAAAGTTATTGGAGGTTCTTGAAACGGCATTCGATTGCAGTCTGTCTCCAGTATATAACACTAGCTTAAAACCTAATAACTGGAGACATACTGGAAAGAGACTGCAATCGAGTTTCATTTCGTGAATCTCCAATGAGCTTTGTGCTTTTAAATTTTCATTGCTTGGTACACTAGAATAAAAGTTCAAAAAGATTCACGAAACAAGATTTGATTGTAGTGTCTCCAGTATAAAGAAACTGATAAGATAATACGGATCTTAAGCAATATATACATATGGTAAATATTTTTATAGAAATTTATGAAATACATTTTTCACCTAACCGATTTCACGATGCGGAGTAAATTTTCACCTATTGGTTTGTCAATCAAATGAAGCAACCGTTTGCAGTAATGAAAGGTATTTAGAGCTAATACTTATAATTCACAAATTGAGAAGAAATATTGGCTACCGCCATATTCCTATTTGTTCCAAATAGAGGCAACAGCAATCAAAGTACACACTCAGTCTTTCGAGTTCGTTTTGGTATATATTAACAAACCCCCAGGTTCACTCAAATTCAGTCAAGATCTCTCTAAACTTCAAACCAGGAAGGACCAGTCTTCGTAGCAGGAGATTTAAATGCCTACTACTACCATGCCTACTAACAGAGTACGAACCATACAGAAAAAGTTTGCCATGGATCAATACATATTCCCAGTGAGTCAACCTATTTCGCTACGAACAGTAGCCAGTGGACATAAGTGTCTCATTAGATTTCCAGCACAGTGTACGGGTCACAGCACTGAATGAACTCTGATTTAACCATAAGCCAGTACTCTTTTTGATAGAAGACGTATACATTGACGATCCTCTGAAATTCAAGACGAAGCAAAGAACTAACTAGCAAAAATTAGCTGGCATGCCTTTCACAGTGCATTGATGAACGAAACTTTTCAGCAGTCACTTGAAATTGTATAGTGACATCATCAGAGCGGTTGCGGAGCAGCAGAGCGGTCAGCAAAAATAACCCTGGTGAAAGAAGAATTCATCCCTAAAACTCCGATAAAGGGCGGTAATTCGTACGAGCTCCCGAAGGGTTTTGAAGAGCTAATTCAAAAAAGAAACCGAATTCGGAGAAGAGCTAGGCGCATAGGTGACCCTCGCTTAAACAGGGAAGCAAAGAGACTTACAAATCACATCAGTCACCCGACTTCACTGTTTAAGGACGAGTAAATTTTTTTATAGAGTACAGAGCCAACGACAACAATTTTTGGAGATTGACCAAAGTCTTCAGGTAAAAAACAAACTTGCCATACCAGCAATGTACGGCCCCAACGCCCTCAAATACGATAACATGGGAAAAGCCGAAATTGTGGCAAACACATAAGAGCTGCAATCTAAAGAAAACCCAACAATCAAAGAATATTACAATCAGGAGGAAATTATTGATGAAAGAGTCACCAATGTTTTGGCTACAGAACAAACCCAAAAAGATGATGAAATAGGAAGAAAAACTGGTAGATCGGCTCAATAAACGTAAATCACCAGAACTTGACACGATCGCGAATATCTGCTCTCAACCAGACAATATTTACATTGTCCGTTGACCAGACAATGAAATGTAAGAAATAACAGACATTGCCAGTGCGATTTCTCGAACAAAAAGGTACCTAATCCCTCGAAAAAAGCGACCATTGTTGTGGTTCCAAAACCACACAACGATCTGACGCTTCCTCAAAACTGGAGACCGATAAGACTGCTGTCTTCGATCGGAATACTGGTCGAACGTTTAACACTTTCACGATTCGAGGAATGAATCGCCGACCAATCCATAGTTTCAGAAGAACAATTTAGCTTCAAAGCCCATCACTCTACTGCAACTAGGTTGGGTGGCGCAACACCTTATAATCGGATTCAGTGAAAAAAGACGAAAAGACATGTTTCACGTTGCCAATGGCAATCGATAAGGCCTGACATGCAGGACTTGTCGTTAAAATGCATGATTTTAATATTTCGAAACTTCTAATACAACTGAGTGAATCCTTTCTTGAAGGGAGAATTTTTTCCGTCCGAATAAGCGGCCACCTCTCCAGTGCATGGTCAATAGAAGCCGGAGTTCCACAAGATTCTTTCCTATCTCCACTGTTGCATACATTACGCACCACAGATATCCCGATGGTGCCCACAACAAATATCTTCCTTTTTGCAGATGACAGCTGCTTCTAATATACATCTCGACAGGCAGAATTTATTACCAGCAATCTTCAATAATACATACACTCTAATGAAATACTTCCGAAAATGGAAGATACGCATCAATGTACAAAAACGCAAGCAATCTTTATGACGAGATGACGTAGACAAAATCGAAGCCAGCTGACAGTAGACGACGTGCCTATAGAATTGAAAACCACAGCCAAATACTTAAAACTAACTTTTGACACAATACTTTCTTGAAGTACGCACATGCAAAACAATCGAATAACTGCGAGCGGAATACTGAACCAATTACCTATTACTTGCTTGAAAAAAGCGAAATATTAGAAACAGAGTCCTTATCTATAAGCAGATCATTAGACCAATCATCACCTATGGAGCCACTATCTTTTACTCAACACACAAAACGAACAAACGACAACTACAAATTGGTTGAGAAAATTGATCAGGGCACCCTGGTACATCAGAATTACTGACTTACACAAGGATTTACACATACGTGACAAGTCTCTCAAATTGTTTGACGAAATTGACAGACATCCCAAAAGTACTCTTACTATATCATAATATATTGAGCAAAGCGAAAATGATATTTACTTAAAGCTATCAGCAGTAGGATCTTAAAGTAGCAGATCTACAAGCGAGAGAGAGAGAGAGAGAGAAAGGAAGCTAGAGCGTAAGAATGCTCATTGCGAGGAAGGGTGTCAAAATGCACCTGGCACCAGTTCCAATAACATTACAGTTCCTGGCGGCCTTACTAACAAACTATTTACCGCCAAATTACACTGGCGATAGCCTTTACTAAACATCGAGCCTCTTGATCTCTAACCTTTCTGTCGTTGCCCTTATTCCTTATTTTTTTCTCGTCTTTCGCCACTAATATTTATTTATATTTTCCGCCTTGTTACTCTTTAACTATCATGTTGCAAATATCGATGGGCATTTCGAATTGTGCCATACTCGATACATTGAACTGGAAAGTGGCATGACAAATCGCTTGTTAGACGGGGTGAAAAATTGTCCTAAAACACGACTGCCTTACAATTATGATGGAAATGTCGCCGGCTGACGACGACGATGTCTCAAGTGTGTACAAAGCGGATTAAGAATTGAAGTTGAATGCACGCGCCAACCGTGCACGGTATTCTGTCACAGCAAGTGGATATAAGCGTTAAAAGTACCGGTGAGTGAGGGTAGGGGAGAACAGTAAGAACATGTAATCTTTGTAAAATATGTGGGAGTCAGATCCATGAAGGCATTAAAGAGTATACTACACACTCTGTGAAAATTTAATGGCATACATATTCCTAAATAGTTTGAGTCTTTTCAAACGATTTATTTGGCTCGCATACTAGCAGAAGAGCTAGCTTTGAGCTGAAAGTCAGTTTATCCTTACTTGACCTACAAGACGAGCCAAAAACTAATTCCGCGTGTTCGGTACCTTACACATCTTTTCCCAAAAATTAATTCGCATTATCATTTTCTACTCAAGTGAGCACACATCCATTAGTTCATGCAAATGGTTTCACTCTTGCTACCCGAACACATCCACCCACATCCCTAGTACCAGCAACTTTGAGAGGAGGCTAAGTAGCGTTGATGGGTTGAAGGCAAGCAGTTGGCAACTTTAAGGTGCTTGCGCTATCGCTATCAATTCATTGTTTGCTTGCTACCTATCTGAACAAACTTTAACCCATATCATATGCGTTGTTGCATTCACCATTATAGTGGCTTTTTAGTATAGACGACATTTTGGTATATTTATGATAGGCTGTGAGAGACAGATAGAGGACAGACTTTAATTCACTGGGAAACGGTGGTGTATTGCGGTGAGAGTGAAATGTGGCTCTGAATAAAGTATGAACGGATGATAGTGAAGTAAAGCACTGAATGGGGATTCACTTCCGGTTCAGGTGTTTATAATTAGCATCTCAACATGAGTTTGGATAGTAATTGAATTGTACATTTCGGATATATAGAGAGGAAGACTGGATAGGTAATTATTTTATTCTAATTGGGTTATTGAAGCTGAAGTGGAAAATTGAATGGCTTCGGAGGTTGAAATGAATCAGTTGTGAGTTCCAAAACGATCGTGAGTGGAATACTTCACATTTAAGACAATTGTGTAAGGTAGAAGGGTTTGTTTTTGAGAAGTAATGCTGTTTAACTTCTAGAGACGATTCAAAGAAAACAAGGGAAATATCGAAACCATAAAATATTTTGAATTTAAATAGAAAAGGCTTTAACTTTTTAGTTTGAACAATGATGGTTGGGGGAAATGATTTATGTTTATGTAATTGATTTCCAATAGCCAAAGAGTGATGACGCTTGATATGTTGCACTGTATACTCTTTTTGTATGTTCCAGGTCAAGCGGAGTTTCATAGTTTCTGGTTACCACAATGGTAGTTTTCTTTTGCACTGTTAATCCAGAGTTAAATGTTAATTCAATGAATTTAGGTAGGTCAATTTGAGCGATTTGCTAATTACAAAATCAATATTTTCGAAACACGTACTACTATTATTCTGAGACAACAAAGACAGCTACTGTAACAAATTCGAAAAGGACGAGAAGTAGAACTGTAGTAAAAATGTGAGATCCCGACCTGAATCAAAAGTATCGCCAAAAGAATTAAAAGGAAAAGATGAGTTTTGAAGATTTTAACGCCAAATTGGGTCGGCGTAATGCCTGAATACTGGCATTACGCAGGCACCCATAGTTTGCATGAGAACAGTAATGACAACGGACTCCGAGTCATAGAACTGGCAGCATTCAAGAGCTTGGTCGTTGCGAGTACCAGGTTCCCGAGTAAAGATATCCATATGGCCGCTGGATATCACCTGATTTAGTCACGAGATAGACCACATGTTGACATATCACCGCCACTACTCGAGCCTAATGACGGTACGAACGTATCGAGGTGCCAGCTTAGACTCGGACCTATTTGTTGGTATGGTTCTCCAAGCGCGAATTGCTTTGCATAGAAGTATTGCATCCGCGAAACAAGCTCGAATCAGTACGGTTGCCTAACGCAATAAAAATACCAGTAACACCTTTGGTCTTGCGTTAGGACCCGCTCTAGACGAGCTCGATGGAGGGAGAGTAAGTCCTGGGGCCATGATGCAAGGATGAAGTGGAAATGCCTTAAGAATATTGCCATTAGCATTGCTGATGCCATCTAAGGCAGTAGTCGCAAAGATCGGAGCAACTGATTTGATGATGAATGCAAATTAGCGACTAGACGTAAGAATGTTGCATACTGGGCAATGCCACAATTTCATAGAATGGAAAAATGTCTGGAATTCAACATCATGGAAAAATGTCTGGAATTCAACATTCCATTGTACCATCTATTTATAGACTTTAAGGCCGCCTATGATAGCATAGCCAAGGTAGAACTGTATAAAGCAATGAGAGAATTCGACAAATCAAACAAACCGAGTTAAATTAGCCGGAATGCTATCCAGACTGTTCAACATCTGCAATGGGCTCCGACAAGGTGTTGGAATGACCTGCCTCCTCTTCAACCTTTCGTTCGCGAAAGCAATTCTTTCTAAACCTGTAATTTTCGATGAATTCATCGGATGAAAACGAGGTTCAAAGGGTAGGTTGATTTGGACATGAACCAGTTGTGGTTGACTTTTGGTTGAAATGCTGGCAAAGTGTTGCAAACACTAAGCATTTTCATCATTTATGCTATAGGAGATGCTGTTTTCAAAGCTTTATAAAATAAACATTCGATAATTTACTTTTCTTCGGCCATTAGTGTTTCTAGCGGCTCCTATGCGCTGGAGTTTTCTCCATTTAACACTTAAAAAGCAATTAGGACAATAAATACAAAAAAATTAAACCGAACAGTTTGAAAATCGGTAGGAAAACGGAAAATCCGATTTACTAGGTGGGGTGAAAAGTAACCTCCTTGACCACCAGAATGCGCTGCAATCGCAAAAAAGATTATTGTGCCTTGTAGTCCATTTATATTTAGGCAGACATGTTAAATTTCAGAGCGATACAGTCATTTGTTTTGTTTTTACAGCCGATTTTTGTTGACGTGTTTGGCATCATGTTGAGTATGGAAATAAACCATTTTCATTCTCTCATAAAACATTATTTTTTGAGAGGCAAAACGGCGAAGGAAACAAAAGAAAAGTTGGATAAATATTATGGGGCTAGTGCTCCTTCAGACAATACCGTGAAATATTGGTTTCGAGAGTTTCGTGGTGGCCGAAACTCTACTGCCGATGAATTCCGCAGCGGCAGGCCCTGCGATGCGGTTACACAGGACAATGTCAAAAAAATTCATGAAATGGTGTTGGCCGACCGGAAAATGAAGATGCGCGAGCTAGCAGATGCCACAAGGATTAGTACCAAGCGCACACGCCATATTTTGGGTGAGATTCTGCAGATAAAAAAATTATCCTGCCGCTGGGTGCCGCGCATGCTGACTCCGGACCAAAAACATGAACGCGAGCGCACTTCGGAAGCGTGTTTGGCCATGCTGATGCGGAATCGGGTGGACTTTTGGCTTCGATTGGTGACTTGATGAAACCTGGATCCACTATTTCACGCCAGAGAACAGAATTAGTGCCCGGCAATGGACTGAAGCCGGCACGAGTGCTCAGAAGCGGCCAAGGGAGGCTCAATGGGTCGGAAAGGTCATGGCGTCGGTTTTCTGGGATTGTCATCGCATACTCCTCGTGGACTACCTCAAAAAAGAAAAAACCATCACCAGCGAGTATTACTGCGGATTATTGGAGCGATTGAAAGCCGAAACCAATGCGAAACGGCCTCACATGAAGCCAAAAAAATTTTGTTTTTACAAGACAACGCGCCGTCACACAAAAGCATCGCAACAATGCCTAAAATCAACGATTTAGGGCTCGAATTGTTTCCCCATCCACCTTATTCGCCCGACTTGGCTCCCTTGGACTATTATCTGTTCCCAAACCTCAAAAGATGGCTCATGAATAAAAAATTCAGCTCGTGCGATGAGATCATCGACGCCGCGGATGAGTATTTTGTAGGCCTTCCGGAAAATTACTTTTCGGACGGGATCAAAAAGTTGGAAAATCGCTGGAATAAGTGTATCGACCTAAAAGAGGACAACATTGAATAAAATTAAAAAAAAAATTAAAAAAAACATTTTTTTCATTCCCAAGGAGGTTACTTTTCACCCCACCTAGTACAGCACACTTCAATGCGTAAAATCACATTTTGGAATCTATGGAATTCGAATCGAAATGCAGCACATTTCGATTTGGCGACGAATTTCATCTGAAAATGATTTGCAGCATCTCTGAAGATTTAAATGGCCAGGAAAACTGCTTTAACTTTTGCAGGTACTTCTTTAAAAGAAAATTGTCTCTCCACGTTGGCAATATCAGGACTAACATGACAAAGAAAAAATGAAGAAGGAGAAAATGCATAGCTTTTGGTAACTACAACGATACCATACTCGGACTACAAATCTCAACCCGAATAAAAGCAATTGTGAAACATAAAGAATCACGTCTTCATAGATAATCACTGACAGAAAAGTTTCAATGGCAATAGTATTTTGTGAATTGATTGAAGTGAGTCTTATAGGCTACTAAATTTTATGCTATTTGTAAAAATCGAATTCATTCATTCGTTTGGTATGTTTAACATTTTTTAAGTATTGTTTAAAAAAAAATTTTTGAATATTCCTTGCTCAAATACTAATAATTATTTTGTATGTGCTTAAAAATAGTGAAAATTTTCCAGAAAGTGTTAATGTTTGCAGTAAGCAGTACAAGGCCACATAATTATACTTTTTAAACCTAATTTAAATTTTATTTGTCAATATCTGAAATCGAATGAATTGTTTCGAAACAAAAGCCCATCAATTATCCTTCTTCTCTATTCTATAAATTTCAACAAAGTTTGGTTTCTAGTTGACGTGTCTCTGTAAATAAGCAATCTACATTGATACATAGCTACTACACTTAATTATGTATGATTGCCGACAATTTGTTCTTTACCTGTTGCAATTTCTCTTGTTCTTCTTTTTTCTGTTCCGGATCCATAAAGTACAATTCTTCCGTCGAACTACGCAAATCCATGGCACCTTCCTCGCGAAATCCGAGAGATTCCTGTAGGGTTCCGGTTCCGACCTTTTGGCGTTAGTTTTACAAATTTTCTTTTTTCAAAACAAACGAACAAAAAATAGTACACACAAAAAACACCAATCATCACCTGTTCAAAAACGTTATCCGGACTGCTTTCACGACTGTCCTCGTGCTGCGACGAGCTCGATGCCCGACTGATGTCGATCCGCGGCGTGGACGCAGTGTTAACTCCCAATGTAGCCACGCCACTGTAGTGGCCGTCACCGCTACTCACCGTTGTCCTTGTGGCCGATTGAATTGAATCGCTAATGTTGACCGCTTGCAGGGGTGGTGGTGGTCGTTTACTGGTCGGGTCATTGGGGTCGTGCTGGTGATGTCGCCGGGTCGGTGACGCACTTCCCGAATGCATTGTAACCGTTGAAATTCGGGTCGATGTCATAGTTATTGCTGCCGTTGGCCCACTAATTTCCGGATCCATCTACGGAAATAGAAACGAAAAATTAGGGCTATGTATTGAAAAAATATATTGAGGAAACAGTTTGTGGATACCTAACGTTTATATCAAAAATATTTTTATGCAAACGTATTTTATTTTAAAACATAAGCGTTAACTAGAGCGAGGCATATGTATATGATGTCAGACAAACTTTAAGTTTCCAAGTCTTTCTTCAAACACTCCTAGCATCATTTCATATAAATAAAAAGTATCATTTTCCAGCTCTCGAGGTCACAGACCCTTAAAATGTCGCTTTGGGAATGTTTCAAAAACGCTTCCAGCGCTATCCTTTTACGCCTATTCCTTACCAACTTATTCACATACGAGTGTGTAGATACATACTGTGCACCGTGAGCGTACAACTTTTTTCTTCTCATGCCAACTAAATGAACGCATTAAAGTTTCGTGGTCCATCAGAAGCTAGTTGCCTCGTCTAGGATTTGCTCCGGCAAAGCCGACAAAAGCTACCGAACAAACCACTCAGCCAGACCAGGAGCCACTGCGACCGATACATGTAGATGAAATTCACAACGAAGGACATACTTGGCCGTTTTGTCGTGACGAGACTGAACTGAGCGCTAGGCAAGAAAATCGATGAAAGTCTTCGTTTGCCTGCACACTTTGATTACAAATGCACACAAAACACCGGGACATCTTAACTTTTTTGATTAAATTTATGGGGACGCCCTAATATAATGCAAGAACCACTCGATACACACCTTTGGTAACGTAGACTCGGCACTTTTCCGCAAAGATGAAATTGCAGTTCCACACACTTTCTCCCCAAACTACACTCCGCAAGATGATCAAGGAACTGTCCCGTGGGAATAGGATTCTTGATTCGCATGGAAACCACACTTGAAACTTCTTTTGTAACTTTTCGAGATATCGAGACGCGTTTTCACGAAATGAGATACACATCGGTACCACGTTTTCTAGCCGAAAAAAAACTACCCCGAGACAATACAATACTATATAATACTATAGGCCAAATGATGGAGTATGCTCTTGGAATCTACGAGCTAGTGTGCCCAAGACAGACGGGCAACTATGCAGATTCTTCTGCAGGAGTACTAGCTGAACGGAATCTACCCTCTATGAGATGGTGACGATAGCGGGTAGAGTGTTTTCTGATATTCCGCCAGGTGGAGGAGCGCATGCCCCAACTGGAACATGTGTACATCATGTGCAAAAACGAATGGATTTCTACAGAACTGCTGAATTCAGCCAATGAACAGAATCAGCTCAGGAGAGTTGATTACATATTGCATATTCAGCAGCTTTTACAACATATGCCGGAAAGGGTGGGAGTCGTTGAGTGTATATAGTCGTAATAAATCGAATAATTTATTATTGCTGGTACCCAGTTTAGTTGTTTGGCTTGTTTTTTTCTTGTCGTTTCCTGGGGGTGGAGGCGGTTGTAACATGCAGTCTCATTCAGCTGATGGGGATGTTGATGGACAAAATAGAAATTTATCGGAAATGTGGGATAGTTTTTGTACCTAACGACTTTACTCAAGAATTTATTGTTCTCTTCAGTGAAGGAGTATTGCGCGGTTTTTGTTATTAAGTGGCAGTTCAGTTATTTGGCACGCAATTGTAGTTTTATTATTCTAAAAACCTGAATAATGGTTCGGGTTAAAGAATTTGTTTTTACTTGTTGTCAAAGTTTGAGGTGAATGTCCTACGTTATAATTTGCAAATTGTTACGGGCATGGGTCAATATTGAAAATGGAAAGCAAAACTCAACGACAAAAACCCTAAATTTTGTTGAAGCCATCCTGTTTTTTTTTTTGTTGAACAATTGTCTATGTTCTTCTACTTGATTAGTATCTGCAATTACGACAAAAAGCAATTTAATTGCATCCAGCACGAGTGAAAATTTACTCAAACATAACGGGAAATATTCACTGACGACACCTTCGTAATTAGTTTGGATCCTGCAAACCAATATTGAAGACTCGGTGGCAAACAAACGTTTCAAATTGCAGAATGACGAGCTGATAAGAATTTTTAATTTTTAGTAATAAAATATAACTTCATAGTTTAGACAGCTAGATTATAATGAATTGATTCAGATTGGTTATATGGATTCGAGATTGAGGAAACGGGTTCAAACGTCTCAAAACAACAAACCACTTTTGCTGATATCCTAAAAAAAGCGAAGCTCTTCAACCTAGAAGCAGAATTAAAATTGCGCGATTAAGAAATATATTAATCACATCCCCGCGCGTATCAACATTTATTTAAACTCGAACACCAGCGAGTGAAAGTTGAATTAAATCATCAGAAGAACCTTTTTATAGAATAAACGATATTTGCGGTTACTTTTGTTACAGACACGCAAGTCGAACATATATTCATTAAGACGAACATCCAATCGACACTTATCTATTTTGATGTTAAATATACAACAATAATCGTCAAACTTAAATTATGTAAGGTGGTAATAAAAATCGGGACGTTTTATACAGCACCATGGGGATTGTGGCGAAGATTTAATTAGACATGTACACAACATATATTCTGTACATAAAAATCTAATAACGATTACAGATACCAACATCAATTTATTATACCCTCACCTATTGCAGAAGACTGTTTGGATTTAATTGCAGCTAATAATGTGAGAACCATTTACATTGATAAACCAAATAGAATCTCAATGACCTTCAATACGCTTCTGAACTTTTTAGTCAGTAATGAAATACGTTTGAGTTAAAGACAGTTGATGTTCACAAAGATTATGGTTAGCTTTGGATCACAAGTCGATAAAAATTACTCTAAAAAACACTATTGTACGAAGAAGTAAATCTTAAACGTATTTTTGAAAACAACTGATAAAGCACAATTCTTGCGAAATGTTTAGCTTAAGGTTATGAATAAATCCCTTTGCAACTTCGAAGAAGTCGTTTCTATTTTTGGTGAGAAAAATCGAAAGCTGAAAAACTAAATGTGCTCGTGCTAAGCAAGTCATCGCTGCCTCAAAACGTAAGCAAATGACATACAAAATATATATGACGGATCGAGATTGTGATAAGAAAAAAACATTACTGTAATGCGAAGAAAAAATAAGTCAAATCGAGTAACGCGAGAGGCTAAGAGCAACTACTTCACAAACAAATCGGGCATCTGGAAACAGCGCCAAATATTGGAGAATAATAATTGAGGCAAAGTCAATTCTAAATTACGAAACAAACAGCATGTATCAACAAATTAACTAATTTAAAAGACAACAATATTGAACAATATTTCATAACCACTGTCGCAAACATCACGCAACAGTACGCAAATACATCTGGGACACATATTAGAATAAACTCGAATGCTTTTATGCATCTATGTACCTGCGCCCAAAAAAACATAAACAAAATATCTGAGACAATAAAAAGCCTAAAATCAATAGTATCCTCGAACTTAGAAACTATTAAAGAGCTAGGTTGTGTCAATTTTCACAACAATCAGAGCTAGCACCATTTATATTCTTACCAACATTTGGATACGCTGACACGCTATCTCTTCATTTTGATACGATTTTGCTTCGCATCACTACTTCCCATAGAGGAAATTTTTATCAAGCATCCAAAGAATTTTCGATCATAAAGTTAGACAATTTTCACGTTATGGAAATTTCAATTAAGCAATGCTGCTTATTTATTCATTCTACTAACTTCCTATTATTTTAAATTTTTGATCGGAAGTGTCCATAAACTGACTATTTCGATTTACTTAGTTTCGTGACGGAGTGTTTACGTAAGAGCATATTGTGTGTTTAAGCGTATCTTTTAGTTTTGATACGCATTTCCAAAAATGTTGATACGCTAATGTTCTCTAGAGTGTTAGCACTCACAACTATTATCAATGAGCATTCAGGGCTGGCTCTTTCTCTGAAGCCTCAAATCGGCAAGAATTACTCCTGTTTTCAAGAATGGTGATCGTTCAGATCAACCAAACTATTAGCTAATAACTGTCACTAGTATGATTGGCAAAATATTTGAAAGGATATTCATAGAAGAAAATTTCAGTTCAGCAACTATTCAGTACGGATTCCAACAACAGCAGTACACTAGCAGCATTCTTAGATGCAGTTCATTTCACGACCTAAGCTCTCGACAAAGAAAATCGTGTTTCGGTTATATTTTTTGATTTAAAAAAGGCTTTTGATGTCATCGATCACAAAATCTTAATTGAACAGCTCAAAATTTATGGAATTGGCGAAAAAGTTACATTACTTATCAGTAATTATTTACCAAACAGACAAATAGTAACAAAAAATTCAACCTACTTCAACCAGGAGTGCCCTGTTACCACAAGGCTCCATATTCGGCCCACTATTATTCCTATCGCATGTGAACTGTGACTGTATGGTCCCTGGTTCGAATCTAGGTGCGGACGGTGGACCATGCACCGAGTTCACTCGCCAACACCCCAAGTAGGTTGTAGCGGGGCAACTTAATTTTTTGGTGTGCGGTCAATATCCCTTGAATTATCATACACCTTAGTGCTAAATGGATAGTTTGTATCCGAAAATAAAATGCATTACCAGCAAAACATTTTATGTCTAACTTCGTTGTCAGTTAGCCGCAAAAAGTCATTGCAAAGTACTAGCGAAAATGCACGGTTATGTCCAGCTTTTATTTGGACTAGTTTTTTTCTTTTTTGGCCGTAGAATGAGTAAATTTTCACCGAAATTTTGATCTTAGAAAAAAGATTTGTTCACCTTTTTTACTCGCACATTTTTATATATTTTGTAAAGCTATCTCACACTCCACAATACTCAAAGCTTTCAAAAAAACTGTAATATACACTATTAATTTACTATAACCATATAAACATAACTAACAAAATACATTCTTAAATAAAGCGCAAAATCAATCAACCAGATTATCACAAATATCAAATATGATCCACGTACGATGCCATTTGCATAAATTATAACATCTTCCGGTAGGGTGATTAATTTTGCGCCACCCTGTATTTAATTCGAACTATGAAACTGCAAGCATTAGTAAAAAGTAGTGCATTTTCTAGTCGAAAATGCACTTTAAATTCACTTTAAATTCAGTTCTCGATCCCATTTTACCCGGCAGAACTCACTCGATCATCAACTCTCACTCGATTCAACTACAAGTGACTTCCCACGTTGGGCGCCTATCTGCATAAGTTATTCAAGCCATTCCATGTATTCCCCATTCTACACCTAACAGCCAATATTGTTCATGTTGCATAAATGCAGAATGCTGTAGAGCCTGAAATATGATGCGAAAATTTATCCCATTACCCTTAGAGCCTAGACCTAAAAAAAAATTCACCTAAAATATCACAATAAAAATAGCCAGATATTAGCTTTCAATTAATCTACATAAAGAAATCCAATTAACATTCTTTGCATAACAAACTTCTTGAGGGACTTTAATCATAGCCGAAAGACCAACATGGCAAATGAAATCTTATTCAACTTGACAGCCACCATCAAATCAATTACATCGAATCACCCGAGCAAAAACACATCGATGCCATCGAAAACAATTTAAAGTTCTAGAATCCTAGGAATCGTCAAGAAAGGTCATTATATTTTATGAAATCCGATTCAACCGAAGATGTAACCAAGGTCGTTTTAATCCCAACTACAATGGTCTTGCAATTCCCAAGACATTCGTGCCATCATCAGCTCGAAATCGATTTTCTAGGAAACATATTCGTTTGCTCGCCATCCTATTCAACGTAATAAAATCGGATTTGTTTTCTTAAGACTTAGGATCTATCTATAATATTTACCAGCAAGCAGGAGTAGATCGCCATCTGCTCTGCTGGTAGAAGAGGTGAACGTAGTTGAATTTTTCATGGTGCCGCTTGTGAAGCTTCTATCTAAGGATTGTTGTCGAACGATACGATTGATCTGCTCGATCTTTTCTGAACCGATTTTTAGAGTAAACAGGTTGTCTAAGCGGCTTACAATCAATCGCAACCATTTGATTGTTTCGATGGAATCATGCTTCCGATTTTTGTTGAATCGTCTGAATCCTGTCCAGATTCCAGTTTGCCTAACCATCGTTCCGTGAGTATTTACCTATTGACTTCAATCAACGGATGCTGTCCTTCGACTGTGCGCTTCGTCGTGGCTGTTACCCTTCACTTCAGCTTTTGCATATATATGTACAAACTTGGATTTGCCGCTTTCTACTTGGCGGAGTGTAGTAGTATAACATTTTGTTGATATATAGTTTGTTGCTACGAAGTTATTACAAATTTATGGAGATTTCTTTGAGTTTCTTCGTCTTGGTGTATGATTAAGGATTATGTTTTGCTACGAAGTAGATAGTGATGTGATGTTTACGGTTTTATGGACAACGAATGGAATCCTGCGAATCAATACCTGTTTGGGAAGCTTTATAAGTGAGAATTAAGTTATTAGTGGCTAAAATGGGATTATTATCGGCAAAATAGGTGTTAGTGGCAAGATAAGAGGATTCCCGTTTTGTTTATTTCATAGATTGTATTCGAGAATCAGGAAATCTACCTTGAATCAGGAAAATTTGGCTATGAAATACGATTTTTACTAAAAGTTTGGTTTGTGTTTACATTATTTGATACTTTAGGGTAGGCAGTATTAAACTTATCCTCATGCTTTGTTAGTTGATTCCTCAAATTAAAACTACAACATAAATAAAAATTATATCCTGTTATCAAAATGGTATACATATTTGAAATATTAAAACAAGATCCATATCGCAGTTTTCTGCAAAATGTCAGGTAAAGGGTAACAAGTAACAAACACATAACTTTAATCATTTAACTCGTACATTTGATACCGTTTTCATTTACATTTGGCAGCGGAATCTTTATTTGCTAACGCTAAGTATGTAGTTTGTGTAAGTTTAGGTTAGGTTAAGTGGCTGTCGTCATATCGAAACGCACACATAGCACATTAGAGGTCCGCTGTGATGCCGCGGATATATTTACCCTTAGTCACTGTACTCTGGGAACCATTTGATTCCTTTGATGAACTGTATAATACCCTTAATTCGATACCGAATAGATTAGTCAGACCTGACAGGAAAGGCGCCCAAAAAGAGGCTATTCTCTTCCTCGCGAGAGCTGGAAGCAGGCAGAGATGTAGAGCGGACCGTGGTTCATCTTCTGAGCCACAGCTCCGACAGATGTCCTTATCACTACTCCTAACCACAGTGCGTGCCACTTTATGGTCCTTTGACCCGCAAGGATGACCACAACACAACGGAGAGCACTACGGGCTAAGCTCAACAGCGACCTTGTGCGACATCCATCCATGTAGGTCCAGGTCTGTTTTTCTAAGTGCCCTCGAGGTATTTATATCTAATGACTAGTTTGACCGAGGACATCGGTGTACCTATAGTGGAAGGTCATGATATATCTGGTAACAAGGTGCCAAGTCTTACCGATTCGTCGGCTATACAGTTGTCCTGAATACTACTGTGTCCAAGTCTCGATGCGAGTTGAGAGCTCGAAGACCAGAAGAGTGTCCGGAGTTATGTAGCCAACTGCCACTGGCGCGGAGACTCCCTGTGATACGATTCTAGCATGACCACGTTGAATTCAATCCATGCCTAGATGCAGTGCAGCCTCAGAGCAGCGAGATTAGCTTACTGCAAGATTATTAGATTGGTGTGCAGATTAGACATGGAATGATTAATGTCATATTTTGTTGCAGCCTCATCAGCCAAGTGGGTCTGACTAGGTCAGACTACTACTCCAGGCAGGAGCATTGGACAATATTCCAGGTACCTGGAAGCGGTTGTCTATGCTGGTTGAGATCGTAAGTAGATTTGTTTGCAAATAGAGCATTTCACCACCACTTCGGACCTGGTTTGAGTTATTGGCATATTGTCAGAATGAAATTCTGTTGGAATTAAGTGGATTATAAAAGTTCTTTCCAATATGCTTATATGTTTATCTTGTGCGTATTGTGTGGCTATTCAAATTTTTAACAAAGCATGTATTATGGTGTCATTGAAAATTTGGACGGAGCTCAGAACAGAGAGATTAAAGGAAATAAAACAAGCCTATACATCTACGAAATTTAGTGATGCAATTTCACTACAAAGATAAAATTTATAAATAGAACAAATCGAGAGAATTACTAACTCAGATTTTTCCTTTGATTTCTCCGCTACCTAAGTTTTAAGAGCTTTTAGGTGTTACTTGTCAAATTTTTGTACATATGGTTTCTCCCACATATGTCTACCTTGAAATGGAGACTAGTGACTGAAATAATAAAGTTTGAAGTTCCCCTAAGTTTGACAAAACTGAAGGGACGTGATGGTAGCACTACACCAATCACATGTAATCAAACAACATTTTGGTCCAAACTCGGAAAACAAATTATGAACAAATACGAAGTCAAAAGATTGGTGTAGCTTCCACATAAAGAGGTGCAGAGATCCTTCGAATAACTAAGACCAATGGTGGTAAACCACCACACTCAGTAATCAAAAGCCATCTTCCGAGTTGATTCCATGCCTTAAAACGAAAATAGCAGAATTTGGAGCAAATGTATGGGAATGGCCAAGGAAGCATTGCGTGAAGTTGTGAGAACTATGAGCTAATACTCGTAAATTTATTTTCTGACAACACGTTTCCGGCCCATTTGAAGCGACTCAAAGTTTGGAGAATGGCAGGGCATCTCAAATGAACCAAAATCCAGTCAATATTCTTGCCGCAAGTGTGATGGACAGCCATCAAAAAAGCAAAAAAATACCAGTTGAAATAGCCGCAAAGGCCCCTAATTCGCATTGGAGGAGCACCCGACGAATGCTGGTGTGTCGCTGTGCTAGCTCTAAGCAGCTGGGTTAGGCCACTAGAAAATTGGGTTGGACTTCCTCATGGAAAACAAAAGTGAACTCTACGTGTTTTTATCCGTCAGCGAATTGTACGATAGCCCCAATATAATACAGAACAACGCAAAAGCGGATCTGGTCCGTAAAAGTCCCAAAGACTCTCAAGCATGAGCTGATTAACCAGATTCAGCCGAGGCACAGTTTGAATAACTGCAGAAAAGGATTTGATTTACGTGCAGATTGACAAAGACGCCAGCTGGGGAGTTGCCTTAAATTTCTGGAAAATTGAATGTGAGTATATTGAAGAAGATTGGTCTCGCGATGATGGAGCTTAATAGAAAAATACAGCTTAATAGAAAAATTATCAGAATAAACTCTATTAAAGATGACAGATGCCCTTTGGTTTTAGAGAAAATTTCCTGCAAACTTTGACGATCCAAGTTGGAACGTTGAGATCTACAATTTTCTACAGGAGACCTCGGATCCATACAGAGTCGAATTCCTTCGACACATTGATGAAACAGGTACCTTTTTTGCTCTGGGTGACATAAGTTACATTTTTTGCATGTATGTTAGGGCAGCCTTCGTGGCGTGTTTTGCTACATTGTCTCAGAGAGATGATTTATCTCTCTACGGTGATATGGATTGGCTGTCTTTGAAAAACTCTTTCGAGCAACGATTTCGGATTCGGTAACAGATGCATGGCAAATTGTACATCATATGCGGGCGAGATTGGCAATATTTAGGCGCGCTCCCAAGCAGTGGATAAATGTTGGATACTAAGGCAGAAGTTAAAAAGAAGAAAGACTTGCTCAACGAAGGAGATTGGAAGCCTCTTTAAGATGTGGTTTGAGGTGTTCGCTTTCGCAAGGACTTTTTTAAGACAAGTAGTGAGAAGGAAAACTAGTTTCTGCATTTACAAAAGCTGCATGGTCTCTGAGTTTCTTAGAGCAGTTTTATGAGCACAATGTGCGCAGAACTTTAGTGTGATTTCACTCATGAGAATTTGAAACGGTAGTATCGATATTAAATGTGGGTAAATCAGCGTCTTATAGAAATTCTCACTAATTGTTAAATGGGACTATAAGTGTGAGAAAAAATAGCAGAAGGCATTTTTTTAGTTTCGTTCAGCAAAAAAAAAAACGTTTCAAAGAAACAAAAACGATTTTTGAATTTTTCAAAGTTAAACTAATTTTAAAACGATCATATAAGTTCATTTTTATAATACTTCCTGGAAGTAGTACTGTGGATTTGAAAAAATCTGTACATTAAGTTTTATCAGTTTGAAATAGGCTTCTACTTTCTAATACCCACGCTGGGCGCACGCTATAAATTTCGCTTGTATGGCTTATATTTGTGTTTTGTATGTACACTTAAAGTTATTATTAAAGCGGTAATTGTTGTCAAAAATGGCTATACTATGAATTCTATAATGTCGATCAGGAACAAATTATGCCCACCTCTAAATCAGCGCATTCATCAGCTTTCATTACTGCTCGACTTTTCTACAAAACGTTTCTCAGATTTAATTCGAAAAACATTCCGGCAAAACACTTTTCTTTAATCTTCCAAAACACCAAGATTAATTTTATTTTACAAGCTTCTAACTTTACACCGACATATATTATTACTGCTCCCGAAAAGCATTCCTTTCCTACTACCACTCCACATTCATTTCCGTCCGAACGTATTCGGCGTCATCATCGTCGTCATCACAGTCATTTTACTAGTCGGTCGTCTGAATATCCTTGCCAAGAATTCTAAGAAAATTCTTTGGCAAACATTATTAAGCCATTACTTTAAATTAGAGCCATAAGGGTACAAACGTGGAGACAAGGCCAGCAAACATGCTGGTTCCCTGTGCGAATCTGACTGCGAACATTAAAGACTCGAAAAGGAAAGGTATAGAATGTATTTTGCTTGGCTTAATGATAGTCACGGCAGTAGCTGGAGCCGTATCTGAAAGTTTATAACATGACGACAAAACTCTGAGATGAAATGCCCTCGAGCGTTTTTTTCGTTTCGGTATTGTTTTCACTTTGAAATTGGGCCGGAAATCTATGGTGTCAAGTATGGTTGTGCTTGTGCTGTGCTTAATGTTTCAGGTTAATGTTACTCGTGTATTCTTATTGAAGAAAAATGTACCTTCTGTCGAATGGCTTGAACAGATCGTTTCGACGAAGCATTGAACGGTGTTGACTTTCAATTCCTATTTCCAGGAAAACAATCTAAGGTCATGCAAAGGAAATGTTTTGAAAATCTTTCAGCTAAATTGGAAGCTGATTTTGGAAGGAAATTAGTAATAGAATCACTTATATTTTTTTTTAAATAAATTCTATGGATACGTATATATACATATATATTTATATATATATATATATATATATATATATATATATATATATATATATACATATATATGTATATATATATATATATATTTATATATATATATACATATATATAAATATATATATATATATATATATAGATATATATATATATATATATATATATATATATATATATATATATATATATATATATATATATATATATATATATATGTATATACATATATATAAATAATAAATATATATATATATATATATATATATATATATTTATGTATGTATACATATATTTATATATATATATATATATATATATATATATATATATATCTATATATATATATATATATATATATATATATATATATATATATATATATATATATATATATATATATATATATTGAAAATATATGTTTATGTATACATATATATACAACGCAATAATTCAGTGGGTTTTTCCTCCTTATCCGATTGGGTAGAATATTGTTTTTGGAGACATTGATGTATTGTATGTAGCGAATCCAATCCCGGGATCCCGGCCTATTTCTGGTCCCGAAAATCCCGGGATTGATGGTTTCTAATCCCGGGATTTTCGGGATCAGAAATTGGCTGGGATTTCGGGGCCGGGAGTCAAGCATTATCGGCAATCAAGTTACAGCAAGACTCGAAAAGTGCAAATAGAATCCATATTTATGAGAAAACAATTAGCTCACATCATAATGCGTAAAGAATAGAGCAAAACAAACCGATGTAACAGTTAACAAGAAAATACAAAGGGGTTTGTAAATAAATAAGTATGGACTGTTTCGCATTTAGTGCATTCGTTACATCGAATGATTTGAGGAAATTAATACTAGCGAATGCATTCACAGATTTACCAAAATCCTTAACAACAATCAAAAAAAGGTTGTTGGCTATGCAAGCAGGATAAAGAAAATAATAAAAAATAAGATATAACAGGCTAGTATCTCAGGTGAACGGTTCAGTTTGATGTTTGATGAATGGACCTTGACTGCAAATAGGCGCTATATAAATATAAACATCTACTTAGTAAATTCTTACTGGAGCTTGGTGCGAGTAAGAATATCAATGACAGCTGGAAACTACCTAGATATGAGTTTACTGTTTTTCTAGGAAAAGACATTGTTACCATCGTAACTGATGGGTCAAACGAAATGCGAAAAGTAAGCAGACTAGTTGGTACAGAGCAACATATTTGTTTGGCGCATAGCATCCACTTGGCAGTTTGCGATGTTCGCTATAATATGAGGTCCATTCCAGATTAAAGAGTTGATGAAGCAGCCGATAGTCTGAACGACGACCACGAAGATTTGGATGGTCCTGAATCAGCTAACTACGTTGAAACCGGCCGCCTGCAAGACACGCTAAATCAGACGAAGGACATCAGCGCATGCATAAAGAAAGTTCGTTGGGTAGTTTTATATTTTAAAAAAGCTCCAACGAAAAATAATAACGATCTTTAAAACTATGTCGGATCCGAGCAAGGCATTTAACTGTCTTCTTTAGATGGATTGTAAAACAAGATGAAATAGTCTCTTGACAATGCTCGAATAGTTTCCCATTTTGAAAAATAGTATACATTAATAGGCCTGCAATATTCAGAGCAATTAGAAGCAACAGAGTTTGATTCGATTCAGAAAATTATTGAAGTTTTACTCCCTGTAAAATTGGCTGTGACGGCCTTTAGTCGCAGACTTGCAAATCTATGCACTGCTAATACTTCATCAATATTTGTATTTAGGCTGTTAGGAGAAAAACGGTCTATTTTTCGGAATGCTATGAAAATTGCAATATTGGACCGAATAAAAGAGCGTCAGTGTACCGAGCTATCTGGTATGCTAAGCTATCTCCAGAATCCACATTGTACCAGCGAAAATTTACCAAGTGAAATAAAATCTCTATTTTTGAATCCAAGCAACGCGAATATTAAAAAAAATACTTCAATGATCTGGATGCTGAACCCTTTGCTTGGTAGCCAAAGAAATGAAGAGAACCCAGTAGATACCCATATTGAATCAGAACAAGGTAGTTGTCAAATAATGCTACAAGAAGAGCTGCAAAAGTATGAAAATAATCAATCTTGAAATGCCGCAAGAAACTAATCTAATTAAAACCATTGCAAAAGAAATGAATCTTTTCGAAAGTGGTGGCACTTGCATAGTTTGGAGCAGGCGTACCAATATTTCTCGACCGTTTCCGCGGTGTCCAACATCGGAAATAAATTTAGAAGCAGGCTTGGAGACGATACTTTAGATGCTTTGCTATTGCTTCAATGTTACTTCCGAAAAACCCAATGAACTTTGGCCGAATTTTTTATATGTTACTTTATTATGTATCTCAATTCTAAGAGTTGTGTTTTGTTGTTGTGGTTTTTGGTCGTGATTTTTTGTTGTAATTTGTAATAGATGTAATTTTTAATATCTGTCTTCATACTATCAACGTTTTGGATAATTAAAATTATTGTTTTTATTTGCATCAATAATATAAATTAGTAATAATGCAATTTTTTATCCAGTTTTGAGCTTACTTATTGTTGTAGTTTTGAAATGATGGCAAATTATATAATCTGATTACTAGAAACTTGACTTATTTTGTTGTGTTGTATTTTGAATTTCAAATCCCGGGATCCCGGGATCCCGGGATTTGAGATTTATTAATCCCGTAATCCCGGGATTGAAAATATGGTTCGGGATTGGAATCCCTAATTGTATGTGAGTTGTATGGTTTACAATAAGATATTTTTAACGTTTTGGTGCATTAGTTAATTTTTAGATAATCTTACATTTTCATGGAAACAAATTTTTTTTGAAACAACATTTATGTACATAATAAAATTTATAATTTGGTAATAGTTATATTTTGACAATTTTTATATCCATACGTGAACTAAATACCAAATAAAGATGGCGATCGTTTTGTAGGAAAAAAATTCGAGCCTCCGGAGAAGTTGCACAACTCTTACTAAGCGTAGAGCCACCCTGAGTCCTTGATCAATTGTGTGATACCCTTTCGGCTCGTCCATCAAAGTTACTTCGGTTAGACAAGTAAAGAAGTATGAACATAAATTCAGCTATACTCTTATAGTTGCGGAAGACCCTAAATGAAATAGGAGCACAGAGCAGCCTCGACTTGATATGGATCCCCGGCCATGAGGAGCACCATGGAAACGAGAAAGAAGGAACGAAAATGCCATTCACAGGTCCTACTTTGTACTGGGACTTTACATAGACAGACACGGACAAGGATATAAAAGCATGGAGCAAGCAAAAGATCAAAAGCTACTGGCTTAACCTTGAGTGTTTGAAACACTCAAAAAATTCCTTGCTGTTTGCACTTCTTCCTCACAACTATGGCTCCGGCAGAAGCCCGTTGTGGAGCACCCATCAGTGCTGCAGGCCTGCCAAACAGACAGAGTCCACTCAAGACAGCTACCGCTGCAATTATACAGGAAGGGTCTTCCACCTAGGACTGCACAGCCCCCTTTGAAAATTTGCGTCTAATGATCAGCTTAGCTGCAGCCAGCGGAATGCCAATCCGGAGACTGAGGATCAGTTCCAACAAAAGCGTGCGAATCTTTACAAGTTAGTCCGCTTCCAAATCCCCCCTTTTGTCCGTATGTCTTCATACCTAAAACAGCTGCATCACTGAATGTCTCAATATCTCATTAATAGACATACCGCATTCAAGGACTAACTTTGAGGACATGTAAAATCCAGCAAGGAATTGTATTGCCACTTGGATGTCAGTGAAAATATAAATCTTCGTTCCAAATTTCTGGTTACATAAGAGTCAATTAGCTGCTAGAAGAATCACCAACACCTTCACCTGAAAGACATTGCATTGTTTTGGCAGGCGGAAGAAAAATGTCAAGTTAAGATCAGTCGAAAATATACTACAAGCTGATTCGACATTCAGGCCTTTATTTTAGTGTTCGGCTTAGTTAGGATTATGGGATGGAAAAAATAGCCTACAATGTTGGCTATGTTTTGATAATTGAGACCGGAATTGGGAATCAGGGATAATTTTTAGGGCTTCCAATGTCATCCTATTAACCATTGGTTTGCTTACTTTGTAGGTGACGCTAAATTAATGAGGGGCAACACTTTCTTCAGACTTCATTCGGAAAAGTCCTTCGCCATGAAAAATGTTGCTCTAGAGTGTTGTCAGTCCTAAGGTCTCGAATGTAGTGCCAAGGTTGTAAGATACTTTGAGATCCTATATATGCTGCCCTACTAAGCATAAACGTTCTATCTACATTTTAGTACTTTCAAGATATTCAATGATTTGTTTTTTGATTTGTACTGCAGATATATGGAGAGTGCATTTTTCTTAACATACTTTCACAATAGATAGGTTTTTCAAATTTTGTAGAATGATGTAATAGAGTGTAGTTTTCGAATCCGGTGTTAACTTAAAAATGAGAAAAATGCAGATAGAACGTGTATGCTTAGTAGGGCAGTCCCTTGTGTTGTTTGGAGTACTATTCTTGTGCTCAGGCCTTTTCTTACTGACTCCTGTTGCTCTTGATGGAAATGTTTTTTCTCCGAGATTTTCTTTGGGCGCGCCATTTCCCATGAAGAACTTTATGAACTTTTTGGCCACAATACTCTTGTCTTTCGGTTTAGGAGCCTCTTTAATTGCTTTCCCGAAGTCACGTCGAGAATTTCCATACTTGGGTAGAAGTCCTTTGCAATCAATGAGCATGATCTGCCATTAAATGTAGAAGGAGAGGTTTCAGGATCCTCAGTTACCTTTCTTTCTTTTGGTCTGCCTCTTACTTTTTGTAGTTGGTTTTTGCTTTCTCAACCCATTATTTTTGGTTTTTGCTTTCTTAACCCATTATTTTTGGTGTGGTTTGGAAAATTTAAATGCTAAAAAGTAAAATTAAAAACGACAACAATTTTTAAACCACCTGACGTTGACCTGATCCACAAAAGATGCAACCAAATCGAAGTGTGTCCTACCAAAACAATAGATGGAAAAAAAAGTGCCTTCTTTGGTAGAAGACATATATAGACTGACGACATGAAAATTCTGTTCTGTCTACTATACGGATAGGCTGAAACCATGGTACATCCCAAATTGGATGAAAATGACAATGACACCAAAATCGATTCCCATAAACCAAAAAGAAAATCCATGTATGCGATCTACAAAATATGTTGAGCCAATGAAATATTCAATAGATGAATGTCTAATGGTAGCATCTGTTAGTACGGAAATACAAACGGAAAAGCACCAAAGCCAAAAGTGTGCTTAAACTGCCTCATATTAAGGCCACCGTGTGCATTTTGTTTCGATCCAATGACTGCATTGGAAGTTATACAGAGGTAAAAAAAACTTCAAAGCAAAATTTTCAAAATTTTGAAATATTAGTATTTGTTGTTTATTATCACTACAAGATTATTGTATTATTATTGATTAATGACAAAAAAAAACAAAAACTACGATAGCTGGCAGCCCTATCAGGGTTTTAAACCAGATTCCTACCAAAATTGACCTACAATAAGGCTCATTTACTATGTAAATTTCGTTTTGATTTAGGACAAAAAGCATTATTTTGTTGAGTAAATTGTTGAGCAAACACCGAATGTCGTTGGCACGCAAAAACTTTCCATCCCTTCATATCAAAAGCTCGGCTGAGTTTAAAGGGAGTAAAAAAAAATTGGTACATGATCTTCGATACAAGTCGGATGTAATAAGGAGTATGTTTGGTAGAGCGTACAGAACAAAATTCCTGTGCTTTCTTTCGACAATCAGCTTTTCAGGCGGTTCCTATGCGCTAAAATTTT
This sequence comes from Nemotelus pantherinus, assembly GCA_963978885.1. NCBI lineage: Eukaryota > Metazoa > Arthropoda > Insecta > Diptera > Stratiomyidae > Nemotelus > Nemotelus pantherinus. Next base: position 223,073,761 of record OZ022263.1, on the reverse strand, counting down.
TTTTTTATATTCTATACGGAATCTAAAATAAATTTTATAGATCCAATTCATTCGCATCCATTCAATACAATGTTACCAAAAATTAGATTGATATTTTAGGGAAAGATGACAGTTACTAGGTTAAATAAATCACAACGTGTTTTCGCTTTATGCTCATGTTACCAAAATGAACGTGCGAACAATTTCCTTCGAAGCGTACGTATATGCAAACCAAATATTACTAGCTACAACACCACATGATAATTAAACGTAAAGCAATTAGGAATGTTCGTGTCTGACGACGACCTGTCATGGCATGCCGTAGCTTTCCTGCTGTTTTACGAGCACTACCTGAGCATACGTAAAGAAGAGGAGCATAAAGTGGGCATTGCTCCTTGGCTTCGGTCGTAAGGTCAAAAACGACATTCTTAAGGTTTGACGGTCTAGTGGCCGAGGTGGCAGAAAATATTCAAAGAAGTCCTTGTGCGGTCGGGGCCACGGGGGAGTAAGAAACTGTTGGTTTTTGTTTTGTTTACTTTGACTTAACGTGTTGCTGATTTCAATACTATGCACGCAGTCGAGCGTGTGTTGCCATGTAGCCAAAGGAAATCGTTCCAGCAAAGAATAAGGGGGACTGGAGCTTCGGTAGTTTGAAGCTTCCAAAGTCGATGTTCATTGAAATTCAGAGCACATGTAGACTCATTCCATGATATGAATGTTCTGGCATGGAGTTTAATTTAGCGCAGCCATGCTGGGATTAGGAACCGATTTTTCACATGCAACGATGTCGTTTTGTCTATTTGTTCCCTATTACATACAAATTGCTGTTATGGAAATGCTTGTTTCACACAGAATGAAGACTGGTATTATGAATTTGAATGCTATCATTGCGGAGAATCAGGCTAAGCCTCAGATAAGCATGCAGACATGAACTGTTTACAAATTGTTTAGGTGAAATATTTTTAAATGAAAATTTATTTAGAAAGCAAATCTTCTATATTCTCTAGAAAGTAAACCCTCTATAGTAAATCCTCTATTTAGGTTTCATTAAAAAATATCCTTTCACATCAAAAATCCTTTCACGATTTCACATAAATATTGCATTACTTACATCTTTCTTATCACTATCCTCTGGTGTAGTTCTTACAGCATCTTGTCGGGATAATTCCGGTGCTCCAGTTGATGTAGCACTATCTTCGAAAGATTTTTCAAATGATGCAATTGGTGCTGGTCCTAAACGTTTTTGTTTACGAAGATTGTATTCCATATTTATTAATGCTTAATGAATTACGATTGGGTATTTGAGATTTTAATGTGAACCATTAGGCGAATGATTTTTGAAATCGATGTTTTTGTTTTGCCATATGTTGTTTATTATCACTATTGATTTTCATTTTTATTTCGATGATGAAAATGGATTGTCGACATACTAGATATGAGTAATAAGTATTCAATAGATGAGATATGACTTGTGTTAAGAAATATGTATTTTGCTATCATGAGCTATATTTATGTGTAAATGTGCCTAAAAATAAGTATGGCTTTATAGTTCTTTACTCCCCCTCTTCTGGTTTAGTTTCATATTGCGCCCAACGTGGCTGATATATTGAATTTGATGAATTAACAATGAAGTGCTGGAAAACTAGCGGAGTATTTCAATGAAAGCTTTGATTGTGCTATGGATTGTTATGAAACCAAATGCATTACACTCATGGGGGGATACTGAAGAATACATTGAACTTTCATTAGAAACGAGACAAAACATATATTCTACCGGATCAGGTCAAACATCCATCTGACGAGGACAGAATTTTTTATATGTATATGATATATACGTATATATATATATATATATATATATATATATATATATATATATATATATATATATATATATATATATATATATATATATATATATATATATATATATAATAGAACTACCCTTTCGTACTGAGATAGCGGCTCTGAGTGGGTAGCCGTTCAAAACGGAAAATGGTAAAAATAAAGTTGCAAATTCTTAGCTCGTCAGGCAAAAGTCTGGCAAAACGACCAAAGTTTCTTCTTATGTCGAGAGGAAGACTAAAACGACTCTTTACCGCCGCGGGCATAAAACGCCACGAGTGTGGAGTTGCAGTGAATGAGCCAGCCCCGCAGACTAATGGTAGCCCGGTTGCTAATTTAGCTGTGAATGTTGGAGATATGACGGATGAGTCAACTCCACTAACTTCCAGCATACTCGTGGAGCTTCTATTCCTCTAATATTTCGAGAGATTTTTGGGATTTGCATCCCAAGCCTGGCCCAAGGAAAATTGAGAAGTCCGTTCGTGGCCAAAGTGATGAAGAGATTACGGCAAATAGCCAAAACTTATGGCAGTCGCTCCAGAGTTAACTGATTCAACAGGGTTAACTCGGATTTTCAACGAAATATCTGAAGAGTGCCTTATTTAGGCTATTATCGATGCCAGTAAAGGAGATGGAATCATCTCCTCGGAAAGCTGGCTGAAGATAAAGCAGAGTATAGCAGGCCGATATCTGTAAGTAGGAGATATCTGAATTAGAGGGACTCTAGAGACAGTGCATTCTACGATAGCTCCAGTTGGCCTAGAGGCAGGAAATGAATATCCTGTTTTAATTCTGATACGATCCGCACTGGGAATTGCTCCGGGGAGCATCGATTGCTACCATGAGCTCGATCAGGTATTTGTCACTCTTACTGGTGCTCATAACTCTGCAGCTAGCATTCTCATCGTAGCTCCTGCGTCTCATAGTCTAGGGAAATTTTAAGCCTTTACGGTGCAATGTGGAAATGACTACACTGCGGACAGAGTGCAGGTAGGAGTTTACTAACTTTAAAAAGTCTAATGAATGGTTGCTGAATAAAATAAAGTTAATGCTTTTGTTTTGGTTTTTTTTCTTCATTTTTTTCTTTTTCGAGCACATACACTTTAACCCTCCTCTCTCACATTTTCCGGGTAGTTACAGTCACTCATTCGACGTGGCGCATCAAATAAAGCAGGCCATTAACTTCATGCCGCTTTATGGGCTTTCCAACACCATAAACTTCCTCCAACCGTTCAAATCTCCGGTCCCTGATGGCATTCTTGGCGCTGACATTTAGCAATCTAAAGAATCAACGCTGTTACAGCTGAGAGTGACATACATGTAATGCATGCTTGCACCTCTCATATCTTACCAATAGCTGGTGGGAAACTAGAGTTGGCTTTAGTCCTAAACTAGGGAACATTCCGTTCAACATGTCTTAGCTTTGTCCTGCTTAGTATGCTGGAAAGGATCATTGGGTATTATATCAAAAAGTCAATTGATTAATCGATCAGTTACAGCATGCTTATACCAAAGGAAAGTCTGTCAAAACTACTCTTCATGTTTTCATTCTAAAAATTGAGAAATATCTCGCTCTTAAAGAATATGGGCTGACAGCCTTCATAGACATCGAGGTGGTGATTAACAACATCAAGTCTGATGCGATAATTGAGGCACTTGCAGTGCCTGATGTAGATATGAGGCTGGTAACTTTCATCGTGATTTTGCGGAACATCCTCTTTTTTAAGGAACGTTCACTTACTACGAAGGGTCAGCACATATAGACCTCAAGGTAGGGTCCTTTGTTCTCTTTTATTGAATATTGCGGTAAATACTCTTCTGGTGGGACTAGACTGTGCTGGTTGCAAAGTGGTGGGTTATGTTTAGTTTAAATTGTTCTCTTGATTTACTTCCACTTTGCATGCGAGAGTGCGGTTTGAATGTGAACTCAAGCAAAACGGAGTTAATATGTACAATGAAGTAAAAAGTTCCTTGATTTGACTTGCTGATATTGAACTGGATCTCCATTGACCTGAACCAGAGGCTCAAATATTTGGCCACAATAGTATGTACTCGAGTTAGTTGATTCTAAGGGTGTCCTTCCGATGGAGATTGCGGCTATTTTTCAGTTAACCGACTAGATTCTGTGGTTGAATACTAAAAGTTAATTAATGCATTCTCACGGATTGTCTAGCGGCTATTGATTTCCTTGTTGGTCCATGCACAGTAACCATGCATCACTCGTTTGGTGAAATATGAACCGCATGCTGCGAAACCCACACTGGGCGCTTGTTAAGTATGCTGAATATCATGTGGTATATTATTTGAAAATTTCGTATTTGATTTTTTTCACCGTATTTGATGATTTTAAAAAACACATAAATAGAAATAAACTCCAGTTTTGTCAGCCTCCAAATTTGGTTGAGGTTCACAGCTAAAGTTAAACATTCTCAAATCGTTGGATGCATACACAAAATTAGTTACACAGAAGAGCGCATGTATTGTTTATGTTTCTCAATTGATGTTAACCTTGCATGCGCTTATTCAGGCAGGTGGTAATCTTTTCAAAGCACTTGGTTATAAAAAGCCATAGAAACTTGTTTTACAACTAAAGCTAGCAATTTGCTATTACTATAGAGCAAATGATTTGTAAAGCTGCAAATTACAAACTTTTTCAATTTCATTAAATTAAATAGTTAATTATTACTCGCTTGACAACAAGAACAAATAGTTGAACTATGAAACTGATGCGAATATAACAAGTTTATATTCACGGTAATACATTTTTTGAAAGCTGCTATAAATTGCATTAGTAACGTTTAAATGACTCTTTTGTCCACTTATTGTTCACTGTTAAACGTAGAGTGAAACAAAAGACCATGAGAAAAATGACTGACAAAAAGTCCTTGTCAATCAATAAGCCTTCAAAAAATATTAAAACCTTTTCAGCAATAATATTTTCATCACACTGCAAGTGCTTGTTCCTTCTCAGCCTACCCAATGAATAATAAATGCCCGACAGTCCCCCAAAAAAAGAAAAAATCAACCAAAAAGCCTCTTGTGCTTCTCTTGCTCTTACCGCGTCGGCCATTCAAATATTTTGTCAAGCAAAAATAAGCAGTTATTACGTGACAGGGGAAATTCCTGTCGATCGGTAGGGAACAAACAACAGTGGAAAATTCGTTTTGTTCTTCATAGTCTCACGTGTATTTCATTTAAATTCTACTCTCCGACCACGATGTTAACGATGGCGGCCTGTTCTATTATGCTCATCTCGTGCCAAGTTTATTTTCTAGTACGCTTCCCCGAGTAACTTGTGCATACAAAACCTACTCCAACAACTTTATGCTGATGTTACGAGAAACATGGTAAGTTTTTGCTTATACCGACATCCTTCACATCTTGCGCAGCAATATGCTCCCTTTGCGAATAACTGCCCCTAACCAGAGTTCCACCCGAGCAGTTGTGCTATATAGTCAGCAGCACAACCGTCGCTTTCGAGCTAATGTCGTTAAAAGAGGCAACCATTGCTTGACCCGTCTAAACTTCATCTCGTGCCAGGTTCAGGCAGGAGGGTCCTCTTCCTTCGGTAACTGAAGGAACTTACTAGGGAAGAAGGTTGTCAAATTCTTTTCGTTTGACACTTGTTCCTCTTTTCAGTCTAGGCTGAATGCTGCTATCGCCCTGTCGGGCCGTCGGGTTCTTAGACCTCGTTCCCAGGCCAATCGAAAGGGAAACATAGGAGAACGACCGAAAATGAATTGAGTCGACTGCTATACGAATAAATCCTGAACGAGATTTTATCGGGTGTGGGCTTATGGACTCCTGGTAGTCGAGTTTCCATACAAAGAAATACTATTTAGGTTGGGGATCTAGTCGCCCGTGAAGTTGGCTGCTGACTCACTAGTAGGACAGGTATTCCTACGGTTAAGAAGTGAATATTTGTCAACGTATGCTAATAGTCCTGTGAAGCAAGTAAAGTGGATAATTCTGTTAGTGTTGTGTAATTGGTACAATTGTTGCTGCTTCTGCTACCTCAGTTCAAATTCGAGCAGAAAAACTTTAAGGTGTCGTTTTTTTTCACCTTTTCCATTGTTACTGCTTCGCGACGCTCAAGTGGCGGCCGGAATGCTGCTCTAGAAACACGATTTCATAGAAAGCACTCATGAAATAAGCCCGATGTATCACATTTCACGCGAAGGGAAGGAGGCACGGCGCCTTGAACAGAAACACACAATCGGCGTACCCGTATTTGTAGCTACAATTTGCTGAAATGGGTTATTGTTGTGTACCACTTTTTGCTTCGCACAATTGAGAACATTAATGGCTCTGACTATTCGCAATGCGAAAACGAGGCCTCCGTGCCGCGTAATCGATTTTTATGCCTCTTTTATTAAATATACATACATACACTGTCGATATTCGCGGTGAAAATATCGATCAATCGCACAAATTTAAGTGGTTCTGGCTGAGAGCGTATCAGAACTTTCCGCATCTATTTTACTTATTTCATACACGTCTAACGACCGTAATACTTCATTTTTCAATAAAACCAACCGAAAACGCACTAATAAACTCGATACGAAGATATCCGTTTGTAAATTTTGTGCAGAAAAAACTAAAGTACACGACTCAAAGCGCTAATCGAACTACTCACAATCTTTCCTTGAGTGCCCGCGAAACCGACTAAGCCAGCGTCCTTGTATCCGAGCACGAATCACAAACCTCAAAGGGTACACTCACGTATTTTGCCTGGCTTTTTTCACCGAAATTCCTATTCTTCGATTTTTCCAAAGATACTTTCTCCGTGGAGTGTTGACGGCCGGATGGTTGATTTTCGAGTGAAAGTGGCTCTTTTTTTGAATCCGAAACGAACGAGCTTCGAGCCAAAGCGTACAATAATTGCTCCCGACAACCACACAACACACTCAGTATGAGCACAAACGATAGAATTTAATTGTATAGCCATACCCTGCTATGCGGACAGAAGACGGGAAAAGTATTCAGGAAGCCACCCCTGGCTCCCCTAAACGGATTTAGGCTTATGTTATCTCAACGCGGGTGGAACGTCAGCACGTTGCTCTGCTAATACACATGCCTGAGAAGAGGATAAACCCACTTTCGTATCGTGCATTATAATATTGCCGACACCCGGTTCATCCCCCATCCCTGCGGCTGAGCGGTTTCATAACAAACCTCACGGCATAGTGCTTAAGAGCTGGAGCATGATGAGTAACGGGTGGTAGTTCGTTGTCTGCGCTGATGTCGGGGTGAGAAATGAGTATCTTGACATCAGAAAAACCACCATTCACCGAACTACTCATCTCCACCCTCAAGCCGAACTTTGTGTCTGAATTGTATGGGATTCGTTCAGGCCGCCTGGTCGTTGTTGGTGATGCCAGGTCGAAATTTTTCCAGAAACAGCTGAAATGTGGACAAGACACGGAAGTTCGATATCGGTGCATTGTCCTTAAGACAATGGTATTGTCCTCATCGATTGGATATGAGTACAGGAGATGGCGACAGCAGTGGTAGCGAAAATGTTCGAGTATGCAAGTGTAGTGTATTGACGCAGAATGGGGGAGAGAGTTTAGTTGCCGACATGGTATGCACTTATTGAATGTTTTTCCGGGGTTGCAGGTGCACTATTGCATAAGTTGCATGGGGGATTGATAAATTTGGCTGGTGAGAATTGGGCTATGGCTTGCCACGAAGGAACGGACGAATATTTTTCATATGTATATGAACATATGTAATAAAAATAAGTACCAGTGGGCACAATTGGTAAACTAAGCACAAAAGACGAATGGGTACCATAAAATGCTGCAGGGACAAAAGCGGGACTACCGATGCCAGATACAACTGTCATATAAAACAATTTAAAGAGAAGGCTCTGATCTAGGAAAAATCTTGGTGATTTGAGGGAAGGTTATTGTTAGAAGATTATTGTAAGGACGGTAGGGAAGCTGAAAAAGAAAAAAATACGTAACCTTGAACAGATTTCAACCCATTATTGAAACAGACGTAATGATGACACCAAACTTGACAGCAATATTCAAGGACACCACGAAGAAAGGAAAAAAGAGGTGTAAACAGGTGGAAAGATTAACGAAGGCTTTGGAAGAGCTTACAATGAAACCTGATAATGCAGAGATCCTGATTCGAAGCTTTAATTCGATGAGCATATTTTATACACCACTATAAAATATGCTTATCGAATTAAAGGTTCGAACCAGATTTTACGCTAAGGTCTTTGAAGCTATCACCAATGAGAAGAAACCCGGAAACAAGACAAAATTAAAAGATCCGTTTTAAAAGTGATTTACTTAGGATTAGGAACCATAGGATTACCATAGGAACCACTACCGACATTAACATTGATATCGTTCATCAGAAGTTCGATTTCTAAAGGGTTTGTCCGAAACGAATGTAATTCTAGAGAAGACAGGAAGGAGGGCATTTTTGTGAGAGAAAAAAGGGGAAAAGTAAAAAGCGAAAAGCTCACACACATTTTGTGGAGTGGAAGCAGCTACATCAGCCAATTGTATGTCATTGGCAATACTAAGACAGTTTTTTAAGGAACAGAAGAAAGATATCACCAGTCAGCCAGGTTTCTGTTAAACATATTGTATCGTCCAAAGTTAAAGTAGCTGAAATCCTGAACTCATTAGTTCTGGTCCTCAAACTGTGGACACATTGATAATATAATCTGAAGCTCTGGAGCGCTTTTTATCCCTCTCGGATGAAAATTCCTTCCAGAAATTCTACTGAATTTATTAATCGGGACGCAAAAGTCCTTTCGTACTTGCTCGTTTACACCAGAGATACATCTATCCAGAAAGATGCTACTTCTTGATTCTTTAAGTTGTCAAGTACGAAATCTTACGAAACAATCCTGGCGTTCTTTCTACGCATCTCCGCCATAAACAACATACAATTTGTTTCGTGCTTTTTGGAGGCAAAAAAGGAGAATAAACGAAAATATTAAATAAATTCCTTTTTAACGTCGTCATTCGACAAACACCATTGCATAGATTGTCTCACTTTTATTGTTATGACAACTGAAGTTTCAGCTCCCGGATGATAACTCAGTTTTATGATTCGTTTTTGGTCTTAATTACATACTTAAGTACTTAAAAAATCTAGTAACAAAATCAGCAATGAACTATCGAGCACTCCAACATTATGTACATAACAAAAAGTGTAAAATAAGTGAGTAATAAAAATCTCTGTTTATTTTATTTTGGCTATTGTTGCTACCAATCTACTTAAGGGGATAAGATTGAAGAATGGCGGAGCAATTCACTTGGACTGCATTTTTCTGATCGATATGCATGAACACAATTTCATTCAAAAGAAACCCAGTTGCAAAAAAGGTTTTATTTGCGATTCTGTTTAAGAACTTAAGTGTCTAGAATTGTACCTCAAAATGTTCTGTTATATATTTTTATATTGCTATGATTTTTGTTTGAATTTTTTTTTAATACACCTTTCTTCACAATACTTCATTGCAAATCAACGAATTCCTGTGCACAACTAAGAATGACTTGCTTACTATATCTGAATTTTTGCTTATTTTTTATCTTTTTCGTCCTTCTGGTTTCCATTTTGAAACCTTCTCAGATTGATGTTTAAAAAAACTGTTTACTCTATAAAAAATCGATGTTATGTTAATGCTTTTTAGAATGAAATTGTAAAATCAGCAGTACTACCTATTATAAAATAATGTTCTATTGCAAATCATCCGATATGGTCGATTTTTCTTCATACTTTTTTCACAATTAACAAAATTTTACTATTGTACTATTTTCAGATTTCTTCGGTCAAATTCAAAATCCCTCAAAATGAAGAGCAAAGAGAGAAAATCCACCATTAAGGGGGTATTCTGGTCTAGAAATTTGATCAAATTTTTCGTTTGTATATTTTCAAAGTTTAGACCTTTAAGAATAAGCTGTTAAAAGGATTTTCTGAAATTCGAATTATTTTTGGAGTTACAGCTAATTTAACACTATTGGCTATCGTCTGACGTAGGGATTTTTCAAATTTTTTTTTTCTACTACTTATTAAAAATCCCCAAAGTTGAAAAAATGAGGCAAAAAACCAACTTTGTTTTTTACATGGACGCCATTTTGCGAAAAAAAAAGTTTTTTCAAATCGCCTACGTCAGACGACTTTCACATTCTTCTTATTACAGTATTCACCAAAAATGTATGTTTCAGACCAGCAGAAAGGTTGGAATCATGTCAACCATGAGACAAGTTTTTTTTTGAGCCTTCACTTCGCCGGCCTGTATCTACATTTTTTTTTAATACATTTTTTTTTAATACATTTTTTTTTAATACATTTTTTTTTAATACATTTTTTTTTTAATACATTTTTGTACTTTCAAAATGTTAATAAAAGACGTAAAAAAATATATACCAAAAATGTTTAAGGTTTTTTTTGTATTGTGTCCGTAAAATCACCTCAAAATCGTGCCTTTAGACCAGAATACTGCCTTAAGCTATTAAACTATTAATTTTTAAGCACAGCCGTGAAAATTAGCTAATTTTTCTAATTCTTCACAAAAAAAAATTGTCCTGGATTCCTCCATTCTCGTCATTTTCGCACATTATCGGCCAATCGGTCCCTCCGTTTTCGTATTTTCGCGTCGTTTGCGTTTTTTTTACGTTCATGTTAAAATAAAAATCTTGTATAAGACTGTACACAATCTGTCAATTTTTGAACACCTACAATCCGACACCAGCGGCTCTATTTTCCAATTCTGCCAGACAAATGTCACGTACTGTCACAAAAAAATCTGTCATCGTGTTTTCGTACCGTTGTTTCGTACTCGTTCGTGAAATGACTTTACCACATTCTCTCTCGCCCTAATGTGATGAAACCCGTGCAAATTTCATGTCCTCGTTGCGAATTTATTCAGTTAAAGTACAGTTTATCGTTTTTCGATGTGTAAAGTAAAAGCTAGCGCGATTCGATCGTTGTAAATCTGCAAGTGTTCGATGGAAAATTGAAAACTGTTGCCATAACCTTAATTCCTGTTGGAGGTGGGCTGTGGTTGATGTCTTATAAGTTGCGAAGCAGAAGCAAAAGAACGCAAGCAGGCGGACAATAAAAACAAGCGTTTGTTACTCATGGTTGCCTTGTTGCAGTGTTGACTCTGGATAGTGGCAGAAGCTTTGTTTGTTGTGATATTCACGTCAAGTGCGCGTTAACAGGGTGATGTTGTTGAGTAAACAGTCTGAATGATGTGTATGAGAGTCGGGTGCTAGTAAACCTAGAGGACTATTTCGCCAACCCAAGAGGAGTTCGAAATTTAAGCACCTACGAATCGCGTTCAGTGGGTGGAGGAACGATTCATTTGGTAGTTAGCTGTAAAGAATGCACAGCATGGAAAAGAATATCGAGAACCTGAATCCATCAATAATGGAGCCGATCGAGTCCATTTCGCTTATCAAGGTACGTCCTGATAATTTGTTAAATATTCAATTCACCGTAAATAGGCCGCATGACTAATGAAATGAGTCCACGTTATCGTTGATATTATCTTCGACATACATACTTGTATAGAATACGAAATCATTAACATTTCAGATACCCGTTCTTTGCCGAAAGCTAGAATAAAGAACCGACTTTAGTCGATTCAATATGCCAGCTAGCCACGAAAGCAGCATTGTTCCGGCTCTGGCATCAACGACCTTGGCTCTTCTCCGAGTTATCTCTTATTTTCTCCTCCATTCGGGCATGAAAACAAGTAACAAGCTTGTTTACTCCGTATTTTAATTACAATTACCTCGCGACTTATTAGTCTCCAGTAAACCAAAATGGGTGGTTGTAGTGATTCTCCAAACGCAGTGTTGCCTTGAAGCTTCGGGGACTCGATATATTTTTAGTCAGTTGCCTGTCTTGGATGGAATGATGACTGCCGCTGCTCAGGGCGACCGAAGACCGGTGCGGCAATCTTTACGAAAAACACCTTGGCGCGAGTGAACCAACTACGCAGTAATAATTCTACATCGATGTCAAATTGATAGTGGGAAACGTTTTGAATCTGGGAGCAAATATCAACATCAGCACAAACGTGCTTCATGTTTTGTTGATGTCGAGACCATTGACAATTGCTTAGATCACAGCCAATTGTTTATTGCTCAAATTAAGATGAATATAGTACAATGTTATCAATTTCGTTTGTCAAATAACCTACAAGATGTCACGTGTGTATAGACATATAGTAGTAAAATACTGCCTCTTTGTATGCGCAGGTGAAATGTCGATGCATTTGTTTATGGGTGCATGTTATTGTTTGAGGAGCGCGTGTGAGATCTCGTCCCCCTACAATAAACGGAGTCATTGCTCAGCTGACATTGATATTTTCCAAAGGCCATTCATGAAAGATATATACATGACGCCAGATTAACTTCATTGCCCCAAAATTGTTTTCCAAACATGCCACAAATATTGTCATACACTAATAAAAATGCAACCAATATTTAAGATTTGGAGAGAAATATCCAAATTCTCTATTATTCTTAATCACTATTTGCTATCTCAATAACTTTCAAAGGCCTATCTCAATAACTTTCAACCATAATTTCCCAAGTCATCCTGCTAACCGCGTAATTCGATTGGCGTCTTTACATTGTTTCAATTGATATCAGCGCGATGTGTAATTTCACACGACCCATAAACTGTGAAACAGTTTTCTAATCGCTCCCGTCGCCATACAATACGTTCTCTATTAACCACCATCGTCCCCGCATCGTAACATTGTCGCGTTAAGATTCGGCCTATCTTATCTAGTGTAGAGCTTGTATTGTACTATTTGCAGAACTGCAATGAAAACTCATGCGAAACGAGATTTCAGTGAATGCAGCAATTTCTTGGCCAGTTGCACTCTTCAGCCGCTAGAAACAAGACGAAGACGGGAGACATAACAAAAACGAAATAGGTAAACAAGATACATACGATTAGAATGCTAAATGTATCGGGAGAAAAATCGACTCTGGAGATATTTTTCTGCTAAAAAACTCTAGCGAAAGCAGTTTCGTGTTATGTTTGCTTGGAAAGAGTTCAATGAGATCTAGTTTGTACGTATGAAACCTTACCTGTAGACATGAAATAATTATTAAAAATTGATCGTTGTTTATATAGACTGTCGGAGCTTGTTACTACAAATTCGCCATAATAGATAAACAAAAACAAATTGACAATAGAGAAAACACCAAAAAATTGGATAGAAGAATATTCAGAAAAAATATGTTTACGCAGTCACTCTGTGACGCTTGAGATGCCTCAAAATTTGAGATTTCATGTGTATAGCAGTAGCTAGAAATAAACTGTTGAGCTACTCATGCATGTAAAATAGTCGTATGAAAATTACTTCCCTCAGCTCAGTATGAGATGTACTAAGCAATAACAATCGATTTCACAACAGTTTGGTAAAGAGATGTGCAAGGTAATTAAGGATGTAAATTGAAATAAAAATCATTTGCGTAGGATCAATAAAACCTAAGCCGATATATAACTCGAATAGAAACGAATATATTCTGTTATATTCGAATATATTCCTTTATATATTCTGTTATTTTCATTATTATAATTATGTTATACTTGCTGATAGACTGCCGCCACTATTCGAATCCGATGACTGTACGAACGTTCAGAGGCACTAACAAGTCATCATCTTGTTCGTATGATTTACCAAGCGCGGATTGGCTTTGATAGATATACAGCTTCCGCGGATCCAGTTCACGTCAATAAGACTGCCCTACGCCACAAGAATAATAGTAACAACGTTGGCCTTGCGCTATCGAAAAACTCGTTGAAGAGAGAAAGTCGGCTAGTTGAAGGCCAATATATACCATGCGTAAGAAGGGAGATTTCATGGCGTGTAGCAATTCTAGAAGTATAACATTGTTAAGTATCTGCTGAAGTTATTCTGCTTTATCCTAAAAGAGCAGAAAGCTTCATAAGCTAAAGCCTTCTTCGAACATCCCAGAGAAATCAATGATTCATTAAGTGTCCATCCACCGCATACGACTGCAAGGATAGAAGTTTATAAAGTCATAAGAAAATTCGCAGCCTCAGAACAAAACAGGCCAAGCAAAAATTACCAAACTTTTATCCAGACCGGTCATCTTTGCCTCTAGAATGTAAATAAGAGACACTACTGTCGCCAATACCTTGGGCTGATAACAATGCTTGGCTGCTCAAGCCAGAAAAGCTATCTATATTTTATCAAAGCTTGTTAAATCCCGAAATTCACCCATAAATCAAAAGCCAATATCCGTTTTTGGATCTGGTGCTTAGCAAAATTCGCTATTAACTGAGATGGAGATTGGTCATTATTATTTATTATACACAACATACAGTTAATAATCCAATTAAATACCATTGATTAGTTAATTAGCTTTTAATTTAGTTTGAAATGCTTCAAGAGATTCAGGCAGAGAACCGAGTTGGAGAGAGTACTCTGTAAAGGCGAATGAAAGTAATCTGACGATCCAGCAAAGTATAAGTTTAAATCTATATAAGTTTAAATCTAGAACTTTGCCTTGTCTAAGTTTATGTCTTCTGTTCTTATCTCATCTCGCTTTACTCGTATCCACCGTCCTCTTAAATCAAATTATCCTCCTTGGCTTATATTAATAGTTTTAGGTGCCGTAAGGGCAAGGCAAATACTCGTAAAAAGTTTAAAAGGCCGGTTCGCACACAGAAATTTGCAGTAATCAAGCAAGTAAGTAAAGCTCACTTAGGCTCAAAAAGGCCCATTGTTGTAGAGAATTGCTTAGCGCACAACCACTATTGGATAAGAGTCCCACGTCGAGTCTTTGACAAACTGAATAATCCTCTCTAAGTCGACCGAAGCTACTTCGGTTGAACTTGCGAAGAAATATGAGCTGAAGAACTGCTTCCTTCTCCTAGCAAGGGCCGACAATTCACACAAGAGGAAGAAGAACTGCTTCCTCTTCTTCCTTGCATCCATTACTCAGAAAGGAATCGTAGTAACAGGCAACCATCCGCAGCGTATGCCTGCCAAACAACCAGTGTTCACTCACGACAGCGAAAGCGAAAAAACCCACATTCTAATTCAATATGCTCCTTAGCGTGGCCAATGTAAGTTTTCTCAATTATTTTGCGATCGCACAGGTAGATTTTACAATCAAAGACTTCATAGCGGCCTTCAAATATTTTTGCCTGATATTTTCAGTTCGGGAAACTGCAGGAATGTTTGAAGTGAAAGTGATCCGTTTCGCAGTTTCACTTATAGTCCCTCTGTCCTGGCACCCAAAACAGCTGCACCATTGAATGTCTAGACATCTCGTTAAGAAACGTGCAACATTAGCGGGCTAGCTTCGAGGAGCCATAAAATCCACCAATTTACACAAAATTACCTAATACTCAAACTAGAAAAAGTTACCGGCTTTGTTACGCGTTCTCACATGTTTACTGATATTTCCAATATCTTTCCTACGCAATTGAATTGGTTCCGCGTAGGCTTAACCGCTTAATAAAATTTAATATTCCCTATTGTCCCTAATCTTCTCGCCTTTCCACCCTCCACATTTCCTCTTTGGAAGTACACAGAGTATTCTTCGATCAGTATTTTTTCTTTAAACACTTTCACGGCTATTTCTGGTCAGATATAGATTGCCAAGCTGTATTAGCTGTTCGTGAATTGTTTCGGCCAAGTAGATCGGCTGTTATTGCGGAAGCGGAACGGAAGCCAAATTTCACTCTTCTTTGTTACGTCTTCCTAGGGCGACAATTCGATTAAGCTTAGTCCTCCTGCGTACTAGTTTCTAAATTAAGAAATTTACTGAAGCATGTTCTCTTAAATGGCTACTGTATCCGTTGATATGCTCCAATAAGTAAATAAAAACTTCACTGAGTAGCTAGTGACAGACGACATTTGCCAGATATCCATTTAAAATCCAAGCAAAATATATGCCTCACAATGACCGAATGTGGATTGCTTATAATACAGCCCATGTTTTACTGACGGTAGCATACAATTTCCAATAAAAAGCAGTTGAAACAAATCTTTTCATAATGAGAAAATGAAATCCGATAGGTTACTCAAAAAAAATTGTTCAGTCAATGCCTAAAAGATTAAAATCAGTAATCAAACGAAAAGAACATCCAACAAAACATTATTTTGCATATTTTAGAAAACTTTACTTAATGTAAACTTTTGTCAATACTATAATGTTCCATATGGTATATTTTCTCCTTCTCCAGGAATACTTTTAGGATTTTATATGTTTGAATTTGTGATATTAAATTTGAAAAGATTGAAATAAATATTCTGAATTTGTTTTACAAGTTTTTTTTTAGTTAGCAGATACGTTTCAATTGTCCACCGCTGAAGCTTATAAAAAAGCATTAAATAGAAATGATAATTACGGATTTTTTAGGAGTATTCAGTTCATGATACTCTGTATTATTATGAATAATACCCTTGCAACAGCAGAAGAGACCCGTGCAACAGTTCTCGCAACATACAAGTCAAGTCTCTCAAAATGCAATTATAAATCCATATAGTTTGAAAAATATATAATATTATATAATATAATATAAATATAATATAAGTTTTTAATGCATAAATTCGTTCATTTATGTATGTTTTGCGCGCTCTAACACACATACATATGTATAATCTCGCAAATGCAAAATATCATAATTAATCAATTGCAACTTACCGTATAGTTACATTCCCACTTGGTGCCATTTCGCCTACGACTTCTAATTCGCATTGCATTGCACGCCCTTACCAAATAATCCCACATTGTTTTCCAACACTGCAAACTATTTTCTGTAAAAACAGCACTAATCGAAACCCACCGCGTCTGTCGCACGTTGACAAATTGACAAAAGAGTGCCTCGGATATCAAACAAATTCAACAATTTTTAAAAACAATCAAGTTGCCTGAGATTGTGTAGTGGCAGAAGAAACAAAAAAGTAGTAGCAACTAACGTTTTCTTTAATGTCCAGGTTATACGAAAGCAAATACAGTTTAGCTGTTTTAGTTTAGTTCCTATTGTTTTGGTTTATTTCATTGACAATACTTTGAATTGTGAAAAAATACTGTTAGACGATATAACGTCTTTCATTTTCTAAAAATTATGTTCAAAGACAAAGAAAATTTAGCAAAATATTTATTACTCAGATTTATTCTAACTTCAAAAACTAAGTACCTAAGTACTGTAAAGCTTCCTTGCCTATAAAAATCAATATTGTTCCTTAAACTAAAAAAATACATTTTTTGTTTTTTGTACTTGTGTAGACTTGCTATTAAATAGTGTTGCATGAAGTGACAGGTAAACAATGACATACTTCAATTGTTTCTCACTTGTAATAAGTTTCATTTCGAAAACAAACTTATTAAAATTTTTCAAACTTGTGCATAACTAATTTAAAAACTTCAAGATACAAATAAATGTTTGTGTAAGTTTCGGTTAGCGCATTTTAATTATTAGCATTCTTAACTGCAAAGGTTCAAAATCCAAATAATGAGGACTTTTTTGTATTATGGTCAGATTAGTCAACCTTGAGAATATATCCATATACCGTTTGAAACAAAAGTATACACAGCTAGCCTAATTTTAATGCTGCATTTAAATTTTCAAAGGAAAATGACAGACATATTTCATATGGGGCATTTCACGTGAAGCGGACAACGAAAAAAGTCGAGGCTCTGGATTTCTAGAGTATATGAACGTGGATACGCGATTTTTTTTACTATGAGGCTTAGTTGCCGAGCTATGGGCTTTTGAATAATTGAGAAAATTGATGAAAGGGTTTTTGGAAGCCCATTATGAGATTCGGAAAAAATCTAAAAAACCTTAAACATAATGATTGATCTAGAAAATTAACTGTTCTTTTTAATTTTGAAATTAGATTTGGAAAATAATTTTTTTTCCAATGTGAAACCGGAAGTAAACGCTTCAACTCGTTATTTGAATAATTTGGATCAGGTTAATTTTGTTTATTTTTATATCAAAACAAAGCTTAAATTGTACTTATTTTATGTTAAAGTTTTAGAATGGGATGGCCAGTAGTTTAGGAGGTAGGTGAATTTCAATACATAAAAGTCGTATGAAGCGTGGTACCAGCTTTTGGCTTCCTTTTGAGGTATGCTTCGGGTCATTGGCTTGCTACAAACCCATCGCAAACGTAAAGCAACATTATTTCTTCCCGTTTTAGGTAGCATCCATTTTCGCAAAGATTTTAGCTAGAGGTCCAAAGCCGGTCTGCGAAAACAACGCCCCACAGTATGAGCTAGAGACCGCCATGGCTAACAATTTCAGCGGTGTACTTCACGTTGAACTCTTGTTTAAGAGGCTATCAGGTTCACCAGCAAAAGTTTTGCCAAAACAAGTATTTTTTCCATATGCGCACTTTTTAATAAACATATCTTTCTTGGTCTACTTGCTGTCAGATTGGCTGCAGTGAACCCTTTTCTTATTGTTAATGGAGCAAATTGTATTTTTTATATGAACAGACGATATAAAAGGGTGTTTCGTAACGATCCGTTTGATCCCATCATCCTAGCTTATGCTAGTTTTCCTTCGCCTACTACTTCAATTTTTGGTTATAATTTGATTGGAAACGCCACGAAAGAACTTAGCGGAAGAAAAGAACTGTAATAAAAAATAAACTGAACACAAACCAATATAAAATAATCCAACAGCTGTCATTAAATTAAAACTACCGCATATGTGACAGGTAATAGAGCTGCCATCATGATTTGTTCTTATTTTTTCGAACGGATAGTTTTACACTCAATTCAGCATTATTGCCGATGCGAAAAACTATTGAATTCGATCAGTGTTATTTGCACTTAAAACAATAGAAGGCAATATTATAAAATCGTACTCTAAAAATTTGACAACACCATATCTAATTTTTTTGGTTGTCTTTATTATGACGAACACGAGATTTGGAGCAAATCTGCACTAAAGGACACACTACTATCAGAACGGCACAATGTAAACAGTAGGTACATTGAAAACTTGACAAACTGTATGCAAAACCGCTTAAAGGTTGATATTGATATTGTATGTAGACTTTTTTTGCAGCCGATGTGTGAAGTATTTTAAGTTATTTATTGAATACTTTTAAGAAATGCGTTTCATTGAAGTAACATTAATGAAATTTAGTACCTAAAAGTCTTTAGTTCTTTTCCCCCCGAACTTGTTCTATTTTCCTCCGAATTTGTTCTTTTTTCCCATGAACATGCATCATTAATAGAGAAGATGTTCCTAAAGTCTACCCATGTTTACTCTAATTCTTGCACATATACTTTTAGCCCTGACACATTATGTGCGAATCTCTTAAAAAATGAGTTTTTCCCAATTCTGTATACCATATATTAATAACAAATAATAATAATACAATGCTTATCAATTTAACTTGTAAGGTGTGTCCTGCTGCCACATATTTTATTATCAATTCAGAAACAAACCTATATACTTTTATAAACACCCCATATTTTGCCTCTTTCTGGTGTCATTTCTTCCCACTGCTTATCAATTACGTTACATGCAAATAAAGTAAGCAATGTCGTCTTTTGCTACTATCATACTTCTCCGTAGATAACAGAATTAAATATATTCTTGCCCAAGGACATTTTTCTAAATGTTGTGGAAATAATTTTACGAATTTAACGTTAGCAGAAATATGATTATTTTGGAATCGCATGCTTTTCAGTAAAACCGTATCAGTAGCAGACAGTTGATTGAGCAAAAGTGAATTATTGAAAATCGCTAAGAAACTACTTTTATGAACCTTTCTATTCTATGTGATTTTTTTACTATGCAAATAGGTCTTGATACAGAATTTCTAAGTAAAAACATATTTATGTTTTTCATATATATCTCCAATTTGATATAACCTTGATAATTGTTTTTCCCTCTAATGCGTAATTTATTAAATTAACTTTTCAACTTTATTGTTCATTTCAGTCACAACTATCCGATGCTATGAAACCAGATGTTGTTCGTGATTCGGATTTACAATCTATACCATTCATTCCGGCTGGTTGCGAAGAACCGATCGTTGATCATATGAACCGACAATGTATTCTTCTAATGGACGGCAACGAAAATCTTCTAGTCTCAACTTCGGAAATGTTTTGCAAAAAGCTAGCGTGTCAGACAACCGAAAAAACGAAAGTCGTATCGATATTCGGAAATACTGGCGACGGGAAATCGCATACAATGAATCACACATTTTTCAATGGCAAGGAAGTCTTTCGAACTAGCTTCGAACAGAACTCATGCACTATTGGTGTTTGGGCAGCAATGCAGAAAGGTGAAAAAATGGGAGTGTTATGTTTGGATACGGAAGGATTGCTTGGGACTACTTCGAATACAAATCGAAGAATGAGAATGCTATTGAAAGTGGGCTTCAGTTTTTGTGAGTGTTTGTAACTGATTCTAATGTTATTAACATTACAGGTTCTCGCCATATCAGATATCGTGATTTTTAGAACGCGATCAGAACGATTGCACAGTGATATGTTTGAGTTTTTAGGTACAGCATCAAAGGCGTTTTGTTTGCATTTCGATTCAGCCTTGCAACAAATCGAACCTGGATCAGCAAAATCGCTTGGGCCAGCGGTAATCATATTTCACGAGACAAGAAATACGAGGCCATTGGAGTCGTGTAAGTTGAGAATTCAAATTTTGAATAGTTATGAATTATGTGTATAACAAGCTATGCAATAATATGGACTAATATATTCATGTTCGTTAATATTTCAACGAGTTGAATGTCTGATCAGGAGTAAATGTATGTAAAAATAAGACCAATCACCCTGTCAAATTATTTCCAAATACACAAACAATGCCACAATAGACTGTTGAAGCTAGCCAAGAATGGCTTGTTAGATCTCGCAGCGAGATATAGCGGCAAACACAAAAAACTATTACTATTCTTCCTTGAACGGGGACCTATGCTTGAACCGCCTCTGTGTCTCTCTTGCTGTAGTCTGCGATTAGAAGAAAGTTAATGTTTGTGTTAATTACTATCACTGCCCACGGATTTTCTATTCCTGAGCTCCAAATTAATTTATTATTTTTCTTTGTATGTAGGTCACATATACCTTTGTTTACCGAGGGCTGTCCAGTAAAATTTGGCCTTTTATATTTGTGAATATTTTTTATACCTAGCACAGATTTTTAAGCCATATGGCAAATAAATATAAATAAAATACAAATTAATCATGTATAAATTAATATAAATTAAATCATGTATAAAAATCATAAAATTAATATTTCAATAATCAAAAAGGGGGATTTAAAGTAGTACAACAAACAATAGAATGTAATATGAATAAAAGTAAAACACAAAAGATATTTAAAATAATCGACAGCTGCAATAGATGAGCCGTACAGAAAATAAGGAAACATTAGACAATACATTTTATATGTACAAAAAATTTGATGACATGTGGGTGTATATACAGTTGAAAGTTAACTGTGCACAAGTTACTCAGTCATTTTGTAACGCATCGGATTTGTAAATGGGCGAAATATAAGCAGACTTCCAGCAAAAGAGTCGAATATTATTTATTTATTAACCAAACAAGGTATAAACAATGCAAAGAAAATATTTGAATTAAATATGTGTAAACGAAAAATTAAATAAATTCAATAATTAACAAATAAATCAAAAACAATTGATAAATAACAAACAAATAAAACAGTCATATAGCTTAAGATAAGGGGAAAAGCGAGGATTTGAAGGAGAATTTGGATATGGTTGGGGAATACAGAAAACTTATACTGTTAAATATTCTGCAGCATCTATTTACCGGCTCATTAGCTGCGTAAGTAGTGGAATGTGGATATTCCTTAAGTAAACGAGAGGACCTGGTGTTCCTTATAGAGTTATTCAATACCATTTTACCATTCAAGAATTCAACTTTTATAACGCCTCTAATGACGTCGAATGTGAAGCAGCCCGAAATCATCTTTCTTCTGGATGCAAGTGTCAATAAGTTTAGATGACCCAGTCGAAACTCATAAAAAGAAAGGGTATTAAAATCGCAAGGATTGTATAGTTCTCTCAACGTGAAAAGTAAGAACTGTTTTTGTATGGACTCGAGTCTGTTACTGTGGGTTTCTAAAGCCGGATTCCAGCAGATAGAGGCATATTCGAGAATGGGGCGTACAAGTGAGATGCATAAGAATCTTGTGACCTACAGGTTACGAAATTCCTTGGAACATCTTTTGATGAACCTTAGCTGTTTGTTTGCACGGGAAATTATTTTATCATAGTGCAAGGTGAAGCGGAGTTGCTCATCCAAGATCAACAACGTTTTCAACTCGGGCTAACAAATTATTGCCAAGGAAGTATGTGTTATGTGAGACCGTGCATTTACGGGAAAAACTAATAACCGGACACTTAGCAATGTTGAGAGAGAGCTTATTTTCATTGCACCAATGATCAAGTGAATTAACTTTAGATTGGAGAAAGAGAAAATTAACGTTAAAAAGAATAGAGAAAGAGGCACACCAGGATGTTAAAAGTATATTAGCTAACAGATTCGGGACACCGTCAGACCCACAATCGACATTGACATAAAGGCACTCGAGTAAGGACTCAATTTAGCGAGGGTTGGTATGATTAAATAAAAGAGTTGACAGTACAATATCAGGGAATTCATAATATTTCGCATAAAAGACAAATCTCATGTGGATTGAAAGCAGTGGCATCATTTAGGAACATATGTTTGGGAAAACCGTAGCATCTCTTTATCAACAACAAAATTTGTTTGAGTATTAAAGTTTAGACTATTAAAGGTTGCTTGAGTTCTATTTCGATCTATTAAAGTATATAACATCGAGCTTTACAAGTCTGAAAACAAATGAATTATCTCGAATCAATATAATTCCGGTGCTTTTGGTTTATATTTTATTTATAGTATTTCACGTACTATTTTCAGCGGTTGAAGAAAGTGCCGAGGACATTCTTCGAGACCGTTTCGCTAAAATGAATATGGACACCGAAGCATTTAGCTCATTGCGCTATGTTGGTGTTCAAACCGATAATCGCTCTACAGACTATTCGAAAATCATCGATGCCGTTCAAACGGAAATCGAAAATACTGCCGTAAGATCGCCCCGTCATCCGAGCGTAGTATTCAAAGCGATCCGAGCGCTGAATGAAAAATTCTCCGGTGAAATTACAGAAAAACCGATAAACCCATTTCCCGAACAATATTTCACGTGCACAACCCATTGTGAATCGTGCGGTCGGCGATGTCAACGTTCGATGGGCCACGATAAGGAGGGCGAGAATCATTTGAATTCAAATTTATGTTTATATCAGCATCAGTATGAGAACAAAGTGTATTTATGTAAGGTGTGCCATAATAATGGGCGAGAGGTAAGTGAAGTGACTTTAAGAAATTATGGGCAGATTTGATACTAATTTGATGCTGAATTTGTTTGGGCAGGTTCAAGTTTCGATTACGACACATTCGAATAACGATAGTTCCTGGTACGGATTAGCAAGATATGCGTGGAGTGGGTCAGTGATTGAATGCTCAAATTGCGGAGAGATCTACCGGTCGCGACAGTATTGGTATGGTAATAAAGCGCCAGAGGATTCGGCTGTGAGGTAAGTTATTTTCGAATGCTGTTCGAAGTTTATTAGTTTTCGGCACGCGTGATGGAAGATTGTTTGTAGAGGTTGAATGCATTGTGTAGTAGTTACTTTTTATTTATTTTTGTTTCAACATTTTTTACTTTTCTGGTTTTCATTTGTACGTTTTCTGATACTGCATGGGTGAAATATGGACTCAAACTCGTATAATTAGACTAGAGTGAACTTTTATATGAAGTAAAAAAATTTTTCTTGGAAGCATTTGCAAACATCGCTTAATTAGTAAACATATCTTGTGGAATTACCTTAAAATTATTTAAATTAATTTTACTCTTTTATTTTCCAATTTAAAATTACGTATTATCGCAATTATTAGTGTCGATACTCTTTAATTTCGATTGAATACTTTTTTTGTCTATAATATAACTTTGCAGTGATTTCAGTTATTTTAATTTCTTCACCTGCTATGTGGCTAATTGATTCGAAAACGTTTTTATTCGATGTTTGTTGTCATTTTGTATGAAAGTCCAATATTAATCTATTATTTATGTTGCGGTGTGATACTTGTGCTAGTTCAATTCTCAGATCCGAAATAGTTCATGTTTGGAAAGGCGGCAATATTCTGGCTAAAGGTCCGAAGCATTCAGCTCAAATGGTAGTCGATGGCGTATCATATCTATCGGATACAATTAGTAGTTTAGGATCGCAGCATTCGAAAGCGTTTTCGGATTGGGTTGCAGATAAAATTGCGCCAACGTATTGGAAACCGAACGCAGAAATAATTGTAAGTATTGAAAATGTTGTTTAATTTTTTGAGTACAATCGTGAATGTTAAGTTAAAAATTTTGAAAATAGCACTCTCCTGAGTCGATACATTTCTGTAGGCGGTGTTTCCAGAATTGGAAGGCCTTCTCCGGGACGTGCTTTAGGCCCGATGTAACATGAGTCTGGATGTTTTCAATCGTAACCCAATGTTTTACTTTCAGAACTCCTTTAAGCGAGGAAAAATTAACAAGTCTAGGAGATAGGGATATTTTAGAAATTAGAAACCTTATCACACATTTCCAAGTGTTCTAGGCACCGAAGCACTCGCATAGCGTATTGTTCGTCTCTCAGCATTTTGGGGGCCAGTCTGGCTTACACCTTTTTCATGTTAAAATCTTCGGGTACAATGCTGTAAACAGATGTTTTCGTCATTTGTAGGGTTTCTGCTACCCATTGAAAGCTTAATCGTACGTCAGGTTCCAAACAATCATGCACACACGTCAAATTTTAGTCTACTTAGGAGGCTGATGGACGTACACTGCGGAATTCGTCGACAACTTCCTTGTGACATCGGAAAGGTGTAATTTAGGCAAGCTGATACGCAAAATTTTGTAGCGTAGCCTTAAGCTCAGAAAGAATGAAAACGCACGTCTTGACTCTCGGGGTACTCAGAGACAGTAAACTATTAGTGCATTATGAAGTTATCACCCTCGCTCCACCTAGCCAAGCACTTCAGAGGGCGCTGCGCTGTATAGTCGCCTAGAAAAAAATGGTCGCATTACTTGGGGAACGGATCCTGTATAAGAACTGATAAAAACTCTGAGTTCAAGGAACAGTTAAAAGCAGAGTGTATGAAAACAAACGCTACTGAGCCCAGCTAATATGTCATATACTTTCGAGGTTCGCATTCATATAAACGTTATTTAATAGAGAAAGAGACATAAATTCTAGCATCGTAATGCGCAATTCATTTATTTTCCCATAAAGAAACCTTCACTCTGGATAATGATGTAACTGATATTTATATTCTACTTAGCGTGAAAAACAAAGTTATAAAATAACAAAATATTAAGTGAAATTAACTAATAAAGGTTTAGGCGAAAATGTTGCATGAATAATGAAACTGAATCGATTTATGCTACCAACTAAAATCGAAAAATGTCTGTCACAACTATATATATTTTCGCCTGTATATGTCCAAAGGTGCGCAAAAGAAAAAAATGTATATAATCCCAGCGCTCCACTAATTAAGTGTCACATCATAGCTTTATCGGTGACTGGGCATAGCACCAGCACTTCACAAGTGTGACATTTAAAGAATAGTAGAATTAATTGTAGTCGCCTTCGCTAAGCATTCGGGAAAGGGGATAGTTGATGCTCACAAAGAGAGGTGGACATCTTCTGATGTGCCAGATGCACTTTCTTCCTATCGAAACCCGTCCATGCGGCTGTGGGAATCCTCCTCAACAAGAGTAGGAAAGTTTGTAGAGCCATGACAGGCATACTGACTGGAAAAACTGTTTAGGAGGACACATGTATCGAATAGGTGTTGCACAGGAAGGCCTCTATTCATCCTATGTAGAAAAGACTGACTCTGCGGAGCATTTCCTCTGTGATTGCCCAGTGTTTACGGGTCTTAGATGTCAATGCTATGGCACGTCTGCAGAAGACAGCCTATTTTTCCCCATCATGGATACTAGATTACGTTAAGAATTCTGCGAAACTATGGTTGGGTACGTGTACAATGGTTTGTTTGGCTTGAGGTCTTAGAAGTGCCGGGTGTCTCTCACCCAACCCACACCCACTCTAGATTTTTCGGAGATGATATAGCGCTCTAATGTTCTCATGAGCTTGCCGAGCGTGGTAATTTGGTAAAAGTTTTGTCACCATATGCAAATCTCGTATCTTAAGGACTGCAAACATTTTTTAATGTAAAATCCATTCCACATCTCAGCTAATCAATATATTGCTACCCAATTTAGCGTAGCCAACAATTAGAATTCCCTAAAACGTTTTCCCAACAGCAACTTTTGCTAAATTATATTCCGAACGCATTTTAAACTCGAGCTGCAGTATAACTGACTAAATTGCAACAATTAGTTTTTTTTAATAAAACTATTTCTTTCCAAAAAGCTTTCAACATCATATTGAAAGAAATTTGATTCCAGCGTTGCTTCGCTTGCAAAAAAAACTTTGAAAAGACTGGATTGAAAAAACATCACTGCCGTGGATGTGGCGAGGGTTTCTGTGATGCTTGCACAAAACACAAAATGCCTGTACCGCATCGTGGTTGGGAAGAAGCGGTTCGGGTATGCAATGACTGTCGACAAGATTTACTCAAAAAACAAGAATCGAGCTCATCAGGTAATTTCCATTATTTGACTTTTTATTTTCAATAATTCTATTTGATTTTTCTTTGTGCTTGTATGTTCAATCTTGATTTTGTTTCAATTTTAAATTTGAAACTTGCACCCATCAACTTGTATTTTTGAAATGCAATTAAATCTGTGTGATTATGTAGCTGTTAAAAAATCAGATAAATGTGTACCAAAACCCTATACCGCTGCAGGATCAGTTGTACGTACCGACGAGTCCGATGTTTTTGTGCGGAAGTATAGCGAAGCTGTTTTTAATACCATAAGCTCTGTTGCATCTGTTTTAGAATATCCAAAAGGTGAGTGGTGATTTGTAATTGAATGTAGAAAAGCGGGAAATTCAAAAACTCATTCCAATTCATTTTGTTCTAGACCTAATAAAAGACTCAGCCCGCCCTTTGTACTGGGTACCTGATAGCGAAGCACCAGCTTGTTCAATTTGCAGTATTCCATTCGGAACCGCAGAAGAAATCGAAAATGCCAAAGCGTTGGGGATTTTGGGTGATAGAAGTCCCACTTACAACGGTCGTAGCGTGTACGGAGACTGTCGACGTCATCATTGTCGGGCTTGTGGCAAAGCAGTTTGTGAATCGTGTTCAAAAACTCGCCGACCTGTCCCTGAACGTGGATGGGAAAGCGACGTACGTGTCTGTGATGCCTGTATAGATTTGAAACCTAAAGCTGATTGACATACTCGCTTAAATTAGCGCAACATAATGGAATGAAAGGGTGACCTCTCATCCATCCTGGAGAAGACTATGATTGTAGACTAATGAAAAATATCAACAAAGCAAAATCATTGTTTTAGGAATATGATCACAGTCAGTTTTAAAAAAATATTTTATAAAATGAGAATAATCGGCATTCGAAAAATCCGACTGAGCTCTAATCGAACATTTAGCAAAATCTAGAGAAAAGCAAGTTAAAAAGATAGAAATATTTGAAATTAAATGTGAATAAAGTATATACGGTCTCTAGATATAGTACAAGTTTCTGTATAAATGTATTTCATTTTAGTAATAAAGTTATTGTTTCTAAATTTCATATTTCAATTGCTAGACCAGGCTGGCGAGAAGCTCGTTTAAACCTCTACCTGACAGAAACTTCAATCGCTTTTTAAAGTTTTCTTTAATTTCATTTTTTATGTGATATTTAATCGATTTTATCTATGTACTAGATTAAATACCATAAAATTGAAACGATCAATCAAATTTCTTTGAGACCGTGGCAAACAAAACTAGCACGACATTTAAAATACTATTCATGAAAGTTTTAGAAGAGACGAATAAATATAACTTAAACACTAAGGCATGCAAAAAGGTAAATTGATTCCTGTTTTATTTTGGTTTTAAATTAATGTGATGCCTACACGCATTACTTGAAAATCATTGAACTATCAACATCCCAGAATAATCATCCCAGTAACGTAATGTATGATTTTTGGGTTATGCAGAATTAGTTAAATCTATGTACCAATATAGCAAGTTGGAATAATAGATATGGTATTTTGATTAACAAATATTGATTTGAATTGCAACCATCTTTTTATAAAACGATAATTTTTATTGTTAGTTTTGCAGATTTATTTTTTGATCTAATTGAAAAATACGACAAATAGCGAAGAGATTTTCTATATGATATTATGTAAATAATTACGAAATAATGCTTTACAAACGTATTTGAACTTAAATTGCGAAGATAGAAGTTTATAAAAATCAAATTGAAAATAAAATGTGTTATCGTTTGAAACATGCGATATTGTATTTATTTTAGTTAATATAAGATAACTTATGACATTATGGTAAACTATTTTGAAAAAATAGCATTTAGAAACAATCCGTTGGTTTTTTGGAGAAGTGTTAGCAGAATAAAACCGCTTGAAGACATGATGTACAGCATTGGAAACAGGGAAATAATCTACGTTTTTTGAATCTTATTCGCAATAAGAGTCTGTCAAGTTGTTCGTCAGCAAATAACCTCCCGTTGGCAGAGTCTGCACTTTTCTCGCAAGCCATGTGTTCGTAAATGTTCCTAAAACCAGTCAGGAAAAATTCTGCTTCAGGCCCTGAAAATATTACATATGAGCTTCTAAATTCTATGAACTTATGTAGCACAATAAACTGCACAGAGCCTCTAAAAACTTGGCTAATTACCAACCAAATATAACAGACTTCCTAAAGATTAAAATTGTTCAGATACTCAAATCTGACAGATTTTTCCGAAATTTACAGTTTTCGTACTAATCTATTTTCCTGGTAAATGTTCTTATGCAAATTTTCAACAATATGATCACAAATAGACTTATAAATGACTTGTATGAGCAATAGGGATTCCCCAGGGCGATGGCCAGGTTTTCGCGTTTAGATACCTTTTTGAGTCTTTCTATCTTGAACTCAGCCAATTAATTTAATTCGATTCACTTTTTGCTCTACTTTTCAAAACCAGATATTTTATTTTAAAGGCTAATTTTCCCTTTAGAAGCGTTTAAACTTAGGCGGTCAGAATCTTCCAATAATGTAATATTATCCTCTATGCTAATGGATGCCATGAAGAAAATTTATGCAGGAATAGTTTATGGGGGATGGAGTATAAAATTTCACTTGAGAGAGTGCTGTCAACTGCCACCGTCTCTTCCCTGGCCAGTGGATATAAAGTCATGGTCATTTATAAAGATTGTCTAGCTATCATTTAGAATTTCTTCATTGATATGACAGCTACACTGCATTCCAGGAGAGAGTGTTTAAAAAAGCATTTCAAATTACGAAATTTAATAGACTCATAATTATTTCTTTAACTATACTAACTAATAAGTTGTTGCGTAGCTGATATTTTTCTCCTTTTAGCTTGGTCTTGATGAGCGCCCACAAATTTTCAATAAGATTCCCATCTAGACTGCGATGGCCTGTCCAAGCTT
This sequence comes from Nemotelus pantherinus, assembly GCA_963978885.1. Lineage (NCBI taxonomy): Eukaryota > Metazoa > Arthropoda > Insecta > Diptera > Stratiomyidae > Nemotelus > Nemotelus pantherinus. The sequence goes on along the minus strand of OZ022263.1, from coordinate 223,044,288 downwards.
GTTATCCCATTTTTTTTCCTTCCAAGATGTGCACAGGCAACTTCGATGTTTCGGACCGTTGTCTTATTAAAGAATCCATTCATCGTTTTGGTGTCCAGACAGAAACTCAGCAAACTTCAACAATGCCTTGTATAGATTCATCATTTCGATTCTTGGTGAAAGCAATCAACTTTTCGGATTCTTTTTCAGAGAAGACTCCATAAACATGCGCTTTTGCTGGTTGTTTGACAGTACGTTGCAACAACCTCTAACCGCTTTTTTTCCAAGCCTTTTACTTCTTTATCATCATCAACGTGGCACAACAGCTCGACGTCGGGCCTTGGCCGCCTGGATCGAGCTCCTCCAATTGTCTCGGTCACGTGACCGCGTCCTCCAATCTTGGAACTCCAATAGTTGTTCGGCGTCCGCATACACTGAGCTCTCACAAAGAGCTCTGGGTCTTCCTCTTGGCCTCGCTCCGTCGACTCGTCGTGCGTTCATGACACGTTTACTTCTTTAAGAAAGAGTTTATTTAATATGCCCCTCATATTACTACGATACGTAAAAAAAAATTTCAGGTTCTCATGAGGGGAAAACCTTGTTAGGAGCGACACCCAACGTGGCAATGTGCTTTTTGTAATGAATTAGGAATCTGATGCTTTTTAATTCGAAAATGTATTTGAGGAAGCCATGGCAGAAGGGTGATTAATAGCAAATGTTCTGCAGCTATGCGTTAAAGTAAGTGGATATGTATCAGAAGGACGTCTCGCTGCATAACTATGGGCAATTAGGATTGAATTATTGTGACAGTTATTTGTGAGAGCTTTCAACTCAGGTAGGGCGTAGTGAAGTGAAATTAATTGGCATCGATCAGCGAATCATTAAAACTTTAAGTACAATATATTTTTAATTGGCTGTAAAAGTGTTCCCGTATTATAAGTTTCTTATTAGAACAATTGCAATCGACCTCCAACTACTCTGGTTTTTAGTTTAAATTTAAATTAAATCTTGTTCCGCAGGGCATGCTAAAAGTCAATGGATGCTCTAACAGCTAACTCATACACAAAACGTTGAATATATAATCACAATTTAAAGCAGCATATGCTAACTCTCTTTAAGTTAATGTCTTTGAAGCTAAGTTAGAAACCATCATACATTAGTAATTGAAATTCAACTATTACACTTAAAACTTGCAATATGTCGTGCATGCAGTAGTATCGAAGCTACAAGCTAAATATTAATTAATTGCTACTTACCAACGACCTTTATCACGATTGCCGCAATATTTCATTTTACTAGTTCAAATCTACGAAATATTTGATATCATAAAACACATAGCTTTACCTAGAAAGCATTTTATTTCAAGTTATCTATACTTTCAACCTTACAATCATCATTGTAAAAAAATATAATTTATTTTCATTTGGCATGAGCTTCTAAAATTTTAAAAAGATACAACAACAAAACAGATTTGAACATTTACCACTGGATAAGTAAAATCTAATTAGCTATCTACTTATTGGAATTACAATATTGACTACCACTCAGCTTTCTCTACATTGAACAAAATATACTCTTTCTTCAGAATCTGGTGTTTAGTTTTTTCATAATCGATTTTCAGTCCATTTTCCTTCAAAAATTGATATTTCCTAACGAATTTCCTATTTGTTTCATGTACATTTGGATGTTCTAAATATTCCTCAATTGGCATCCAACAGACCTTGGCAATTTCTCTTTCGCATCGCGTTAAGTTATCCGTTAGCGGTTTAAGGGCAAACACTACGTACATATCAGAACAGCCAAAAACACCGCCATGTGACTGACGAATGCTCAGCAATGATTGAAATTCGGCTTTGATTCCAGTTTCTTCCAGCACTTCCCGGATGGCGGCATCAGGCAAATATTCGTCTGAAATATACATTTCACCGGTTATTTCTTTAGTACTTTCCAAAGTGAAAAACTACTTACTGGGTTCAACGTATCCACCAGGCAATTTCCAGCTGTCCTTGATCATGGCATATCTATCGCTCACAACAAGAACTTCATTTCGGTCATTGACCACAACTGCTCCCACCCCAGCCATTGAGTGCGAATAACGTGGAACGTTATCGGATTCATTGTCCGGGAGCCATTTATACAAAGCTACATAATCATCTTGACAGTGATGCAATTTGAATCCGTGCTACGTAAGAAATTATGATGGTGAGTTGTTGCAAAAGCTGCTGCATAAATCACATTGAAATACCTTGTTCAACTCTGGAAGACATTGCATATCATTGGCACGCACTTTGAACCAAATACCACGCTTCTTTTCTTCTTGCCATTGATTAAGAGATTCTGCGAAAACCAAAATTAATTTCGGATATCATAATTTTGACTTGCAAATTCTGACTTACTTTCCAGTTTTCTAGGGAAATCAATGTTGAAGTCTGTTTGGTCCTTCGAATCAATAGTAATGCCGTTGAAGCGATCCGTGACACCTTGAAACGGGCAGATGGAAGCACTCATGCTGACTCTTCGTTTCGTAACTCTTCGAAAAGATAACAAACATTTTAGCTGGTAGTCCAGAGATAACAGTTCGTTGTTTCAAGCACTCTTTTATCTTCCAAGTAATAATTCAAATAATAATCATTATATTTTCTTAGGATTGTTCATTCTCATCTATTATTTGCAATTTACAGCTGTTGTTTCTCTATTAATAGACCAACTCGAAATCTTCACCGCTGAACAGCTTTGTTTTCACAATACAAGTAGTTCCGATAACAATCTTACCCCTTTGAAATATTTTCCTTGTTCTTTTCAAACTCCAACAAGCGGCCACCAACAGCTACTTGCGAAATGCTGGCTAGTTTCCGATGACCAACTATCAATTGCAAATATTTCGATAAATGGGAAAATTTTACCGTGTTTTTTAACATTTAATTTAAAGATTTTCACCAAAACGACGATGTCATTTAGGATTCTGCAGCCAATTATATTCCTTTGGAATAAATTCAGAAACTATTTAACGCCGTCAAATCGATGATGCTATTCAAGAATTAGTGGAGATGGACAATCACGAAATGAGATTTTTCGGAACAGACACAGCAGGCTTTATAAGATATCCTCTGATTACGATTAATTGGTAATTGAAGTTCGGGTAGTCGAGTGACGGCGATTTGCTTGTCGTAATTTGACATTTCGCAAGATATTGCGCGCGCTTCGGTTGAGATGATTCTTATCAATTTCGAACCGATTTGAGCCGTGACACAAACCATTCTTAGATGTGTAGAGACGTAGAGAGCAGTTCGAGCATGATATTTTCGAGTGATTTTGGGATATCTATGATTTTTAGGGGAATACCCTAGTTGTTTGACTTGTGAAATTGTTTAGTCTAGTCGGAAGAATAGTTGTATGGTTTATATTGCGTGGGATTGAAAATAACAAATGAGTAATATTGATTAACACGAAATTTGGTGAAACTGTGGATGTTTTGAACTTCATCGTATGATTCGTTTTAATTTAGTCATTGACAAAACAGGAAAGAATTAAGTTTGAGTGGCGAGATAATTTGAAGCGTTTTTAAATGAACAGAACCATTCGCTTAATTGTATGAATCATTTTCTCGAAGGTAAGTTTCTGTAACGATTTATTTTTAGCCTTAGTTGTCAGTTTGTCATTCGACAAACCACTTTGCGATGAATTATCGATAGTTATTACAGCAATAGTTGCGCTAGAAAGCGGTCATAAGCATGTTCATAAACAATGGAAATTTTCAATGAAAATTTTCAATTTCTGACCTAGCAATATGGCCATATTTAAAGGGAAGCCAAATATAATCAATGAGTTAATAATAAGGAAAAAATTGCTAAAATTCCATTTAAGGAAAGATTATATTTTGGGTTTAAAAAGCTTTTGCAATTGATTTTCTCGAATACTGTTATGGCTCATATGATTACGATTTCTAACATTGGAGTCAAGGTCTTTCATCAGAAAATGTAAGATAATCTATCTACCGATGCTCTGGTTGAAAGGTATCTAGGCCTACGCATCACACAAAACGAGTCGAGAGCTTCACCATCTATATCTCCTCGATCTGCGATCAAAAGTAAACGATTTTTTCATATTTGCCAATTTTTCAAACTTTGATATAATTGGCATAACTGAAATCTTAGATGCCGAACTAGTTAACTCTGGTTTCAATGTGTTTCACAAGGATGAAGTTCACGATGCTTCAGTGGGTGGTAGCGTTCTACTTGTTCTACTCGTCATATATTAACGATAGAGGTGCCTAAAATCGACAAATTCAAACTTGTTTGTGCCTGTGTGAATTCAGGATCACGGAAGATATACTTGGCTTTAATATATGTATATTCCACCAGATTCATACCATGAAACATTGTATGAGCTAGCGAAGAATACTATCTACTACATATCTGATCTACTGCACGCAAACCACGAACTCATCATCGTGCCGGACTTAAATTTCTTTATTTGATGCACCTGATGACTTCACCTATTTTTTTTACCAGTTTTTGAATCTGGCACTCGTCGCTAAGCTCGTGTATTTTACGAGTAGTGGGCAGAGAACAGGCTTCTAATGTGTGAGGTCCCTGATTCGAATCCAGCTTCGGACTTGCGACTGCACACCGAGCTTTGAGTTCACCTAGCTCTAAATAGGTACCTGAGTTAAATCAGGGGTAAACAGAGTAATGGAAGAGATGGTCTCCGTTTACGGGGAAGTTTTGTCCAGGTAAAACCTTGATTTACAAGTAGCAAAGTCTTTTTAAATAAGAAAGAGACTCACTTGAAACCGACCTACGACCAGGACGGTCAATCCTAGTGATCTTTCCGGAGTGATCACTAGGATCACGAAAAGTAAAAAAGTGATATTGAAGATGCTAAACTAAAGAAAAATCAGCTCGCAGAAATGATTGGAGTATCAGATACAACCGTTTTAAATATTCTTCACGATCCTATTGCCATCACTAAGGTCAGCGCAAGGTGGGTGCCGAAAATGCTCACGCCACCTCAAAAACAACAGTGCGTGGAGTGCTATCGCGCATTTTGGGCCTCTGTAGTGAAGACAAGTATGGAGTATTGAGTCAAATCGTTACTGTAGACGAGATTTGGATTAATCATTATGAACCTGAGTCCAAACTAGATTCTATGGGATAACAAAAAAAGGCACACCATTATCCAAGAAGTTCAAGGACGTCTGCTGGAAAAGTCATGGCGACTGTTTTTGGGACTCAGAAGGGATATTGTTGATCGATTTTAAAAACAAAAGTGTCTTCACAATCGTTATCTACGCTTGAATTCTAGAGCAGTTGAACGAAAAAGAAAAATCCCAAACAATTAGCAACAAGACCAAAAAACTCGCTGTCTCGTTCGGAACCTCTAAGATTACTTCTAGCTCATCTCTAAAGTACCTTGATGTTGACTTCCACGAATTCCTGAGCTTTAATCCTTATGTGTGGCATAAAATCAAAGCTGCTAAATCCGCATTTCAACACATCAGACCTCTTTCCGCCAAAAAGATGGGCATGACTACCAGAGCTAAGTCCATTTGCTATTAGCATCCGACCTATCCTGACTTATGCATCCCCATCCTGGATTACCTGTTCCAAAACTATCATGGCAGAAGCGGAGTTATTCGAAAGGAGAATCATCTACAGGTTCTACAACGCTGTAACTAAAAATTGACCAAAGAACCCTCTTCTATATGAGGAGTCGGGACCGAAGCCCTTTAGGGACCGAGTTGTAGAATTAATGATAAGATTCTACGGACAGATAGACGGACATGAGAACAAGCTGATTCGGTCGCTTGGCCATACAGGTAGCTCTAATGAGCCATTTAAGCGCCCCGCAAAGATAGCGTGTCAACGGCAGCTCATGAATGCGCTTATTAATTATGTAGGCCTCTCAGCGAACAGAAGAGGCTAGATGTAAGACCTAGGATCAGGATTTAGGTCAAATTATGCTTAGTTATTTGTAGTTAAGTATAAGTAAGACTTAAGTCATAGCACGAAGTATATTTAGAGTGGCTATTGCCAAGATATTTCCAGCCACTGTATAAGGCTGGGTATGATAATAAGCGGGTAAGATCAAAAGAAAATTCAAAAGCCAAACAAATGTAAAATAAAATTATCACGAGCCAGCAGACCAAAATAATATAATCGCTAGCTAGTAGTTTTTGTTGTTGGAAATAGTATTTAAGTTAAACTAAAAATAAAATCTTTTCAATCTTCAATCTTTATATACTCGCAAGTACGCTAGTGTTAAATACTCGCACGCATGAAATACTAGCTAGTACGAAAATACTAGGTACGAAAATACTAGCTGATACGAAAATACAAGCTAGTACGAAATAGTCGTGAGTATCAAAGTATGAAATACGAGTACGAACGCACTAGCTAGTATGAAATACGAATACATATTGGGATACTATTACGTCGCTGTTTGATTGAAATGAATCAAATGGAGGAGATTTATTAGGCAGATTCTTGATTACGTGTATAGTTCACATAAATATTCATACTTAGTATTTTTGAATTTCGTTCTAGGTACTGGCTGTTCTGAAAAATACCTGTTCCAGTATATACGCGTCATCTACTGGACTGTCGGGCGTAGTGGTAGCATAATTATGCATCCTCATCTTCTCTACTTGACGAAGAACTTAACATTTTGAACCAATTCACTGAAAGTTAAGAGAATACCTCAGAAGAGAGAGAGATATAAGGAAATGAAAATGGCAGTGAGAATTGAATAGTAGTAAGGGAATTTGACATTCAGTTACTCCTCGAACAGAAAGATAGAGTGAGATACAGAAAGAGATGGATAGAGAAAGAGAGTAGGCCATGTGCATGGGCGTGTCCAGCCTCGAATTTAGGTAAAAAAAACGAGGAAAACAAGGAGAGAAAAAAAACGAGGAAATATTTGTTTCATTCGTGTTTTTATCATGTACACATTTATTCGTTTTACCACTACTACACTTTTTTAATCAAACCAACAGCAATTTACGTGGATTTTTTTGTCTTTAATAGTAGCGATTGTGTTTCGCACTTGTGACACAGAGTTTAAATCGTTTATGACAAGATTTAATCTATGACTGACACAGTGGAAAAATAATGCTTTTTGTATCTCCTTATCAATATGGCTTGAACGCCTCCATCTACGCTCGTTTTTCGAGGATTTTTCCTCTGCCCCCACCTGTACACGCCCATGGCCATGTGTACGCAAATTTGACAGTTAGTAACTCAGCAACAACAAAAGCTCTTAGAATTAAGGTATCGGGGAAACCAAGGGGAATATTTGAGGTAGCAATTCTCCCGATTTGTTCTATTTATAGATTTTACCTTTGTAGTAAAATTGCTTCACCAAATTTCGTATATGTATACGCTTGTTTCATTTTCTTAGATCTCTCTGTTCTGAGGCGAATACTGACGCTTTCTTGACGACTTGTGCGCGGACGTGAAACGAGGGCGACGAAAATCATCGCATCGAATGGGCGAAGACCCGTGTGCGGACTGACTTAATCTATCGTATGCCAGTTTAATTACTTTTTGGACAGCTACAGGAATAACATTTTTATGCTCATAGGAATTCAAAGTTCCATAGTTAAATACCTCGTATTTAATACCCTCCTCTATCCTAATCAGATAAAATAATTACCAACAGAACAAACTAAATAAAAATAGTCGGATTGCTATCCAGACTGATCCACATTTATAATGGGCTCTGATAAGGAGATGGACTAACCTGCCTCCTCTTCAACCTAGCGTTGGAGAAAGCAATCCGTGATGGATAATTGTCACTAATTTCAGTCAGTTGACAGGCTTAGCCAGTCGACATTGACATCACAAAAACTAGAGCTGTACGTGAATGAAGCAAAGACAAGAGACATGGCAGTATCACGTGCGAGGAAAACACCCAGAATTGGTCAAATTATCACAGAAATGAATGAAGTAATGCAATCCTTCCATTACCTTGGGTCACAATAGTAGTAGCTGATAACAATATTGAGGAAGAAATATGCAAGATGATATAATTTTTTGAAAGCTCTCTAAATCCAGAAATTTAACAAGAGCTGCAAAATTACTGCTGTACAAGATCATGGGTTTTTATGAACATAAATCCAAGCATCGAAAGGTATTCTAGGTTCTTAGTCGCGTTCGAGAAGAAGCTCATACGAATAATTATTGGCTTAATAATTTGAGAAGGAAGATTCTACAGACACTACCTAGAAGCAAATATAATCACAAAGATAAAGTTTGGTAGATTCTGGTAGGTTTGGGGTGTAGCTCGTATGAACTAGGAACAGCCTGCTAGAAAAACCCTTTGTAGCAAATTTTTGGGCAGACGACAGCAATGTAAACCTTGTTTGCGTTGGGAAGATGAAGTAGACGTAAATGCTCGGAGCTCCAAGATGTCCTTCAGCTTAACGTTGGGCTCGGGCCAGAGCTGGGCCCTGAGTGCACGATGTTAACCTTTTAGAAGCAAGTGAAAGAAACATGAGTAACCTTTACAAGAAATAAGTAACTTAAACAAACTCTTTATAAAACGGCATTTGACAAGTTTTTCCGTGTGATAGGATCAAAACACATTTAAACCTACATTTCACATTATTTATATTTGACAACATTTAAGTAATTTGGTTTAAAAGCTGTTTTTAGTGATTCCAAATGTGAACATTACGTTTGTTATATTAAAACTTTCGTCCAGAATTTAAGCACGTTGGTGCTTATAGCTGTATAGTGATATACTAATATGTTTTCAAAAACATAATTTCACTACTATTACTTAGCAATGCGTTGTGCCAATGCCAATACAGAATATGTACTTTTCATGATCTACAACAAAACGGGATGATAAAAATGCAGCTATAAGATCATATTTACTAAAATCTTACCGCAAGAAACGTTGCTTGATTGACTGGAAACACTCGTCCTGCCGTAATCACTTTTGTTCTCTGCGTCATTTGCATGAAAATGATCATAGTCCGCTTGAATCTCAGCGACTGATCAACCCAGTTCGATGAATAAATGGCCGTGACCAGTTTATCTGTTGTTGTCATAAATCTATCGGAATAATAGCATCCTGGAAAAATTTCCAAAATCTCCGATACCATGAAAAATATGATATAGGCCAATTCAGAGAGGTTTGGTTGGTAGAACAAGTAAATGAGAGCACTAGTCGAAAATACCAGGATTGTGGCCATGAACTGGAAAAATATGACGTTGGAAAACGCCTCCTGTAGTGTGTCGAAAATGCTATCGGAGGGATAATTCCATAGATTAATTGGCGAAATAATGTTCTGCTGCTTACCTGATAATTATACGATGGTCTTTGATACATTCGATTAGATTTTGAATGTTCTCATCTTCTGACTTGGTTGGATCGTTAGAGAGGCTTTCGATCCGGTTCATTACTATCAGTAGATATGTGTTGAGGGCATTCAGATATATTGGGCCGTTCAGATCAACCATAACACTTTGCAAAGCTAATGTAAACTGAGCTAGACAGTGGTAGACGAATGTGGTCCAGTAGGCAAAATATGTGCCCTTCCATTCATACGGTAGCCAGACGTCGTAGAGAAGCTGTTGTCTGTTCGATAGCGCAGCGTTTACAGCAGCAGAAGCATTTGTGGATACGTAACAAAACGACAGAAAGACAATCCATTGCAATGAGGTCGTCCGAACCTTTTGCAGAGCAACGATTTGATCCGGCGTTAAGGGAATGCGATGTAGACGTGCGAACAAATTTTCGGCGAGAATCAGCTTATGTCTCTTTGAAAGTGTGTATGCAAATTTCGTTCCGTTAATGACGAGGCAAAAGTTCATTGGGAAATTGTTGAGAAATTGTCGCAAATTTGAAATGAAAAATATCTGAGCGACCATTATGAAAATCGTCCAGACGTTAATGCATAAAACGATGAAAAGATGCATTTTTTGCTTGACGTTGTACTTAATTGGACGATAGACGGCCCCTGCGATCCAAAACATCCATAAGTATTGAAATACATCGGTATTCATTTTTGAAATAGAGTTGTTGATGCTGGAATGAACGAGCTAGTAAAATGTAAGTTTATATGGTGTCCATAAATCCGAATTTGAGACTGTGAAGATTCTAGTTAATGATTTTATTTATCTATTTAGAGGAAAGTTATCAAAATAAGAAATAAATAATGTTTTCTTTTTAGATTATAGTTTGGGATCGTCTAGCTTAATAACGGGGTTCTAAATAATGCAAAGCGTAATCAACTAGAAGTAGTGTAGTGTATAAAAACTTGGTAGCCAACGCTGTTTTAGCTATGAGCGATTTGTTTTTAATAATACCGAGCTGCATATTAGCTTTGGATAGAACTTATTTCTTCCGTTCCAGGCTGAAACGAATACTGCTATCCAAAACTACGTTGAGGTCTGCCAACTCAAGCCTTTTTCATTTCTATGATTTTATTGTAGCAAAAGTAGGTTTGGTTTCCCTGGCCGCCACAAAGTCACTCATAAGACCTATTGGTCCATTGCGATACCCGATAATATTTGGTCCAAGTACTCATCGAATGTCCCAGAATTTTGTATGTAAGTCCTTTAACCAATGCTCTGCCACGTGCATCAGATCCACCAGCCAGAGCCTACCGAAGCAGCGCTGTTTGGTTTTTTTCAGTGTCGAATAGTGACACAAGAAATGCTGAATTGTCTCTGAAACTCCCAGCTCCAGATATTTTCTATAGGTGCCACTAGAAAGAAGATGCAGTTTCATCGCGTGAGCTGCTACAAGACAGTGCTCAGTAAATATGCCAACCAACAGTTTGCAGTCAGTTTGAGTAAAATTCAAGTAGGCATTTGATAGCTGCGAGGTTGTATGAGCCCCATATGCTCTTGATTACGCTGCAGGCCTGAGTTTCTTGCCATTTTCGAATCCTGCGTCATATTGGAGTCGATCCAGCATTTGACCGTTTTGATAGGAACTGAGATGTCTGCCGATCCGACTAGAGGTAGCCGGGCCCTATACCTGGCCTTTATGATTAGGATCCCAGAAAACTCCGGCTTTTATGATGTTGCCCAACCTGTTCAGGGTCTGCATGCAGTCGAAAACGCACTTATATATACATATATATATCTATACATATATATATATATATATATATATATATATATATATATATATATATATATATATATATATATATATATACTGACAAGCCGAAGTTCAGCGATTACTAGCTCTTTGATTTACATGTGGCTCACCTACAACTCTTTCTTCTGCGTTGAATGTCCAGCATCTTCTTCCAACGCTTGATAGCTTTGTTAGAAGAGTTTTAGAGCTCTAGCTTTTTGATAGAAGAGGCTGCAAAAGTTGCTGTCGCGATCAAGAAATCGGAGCATTATGAGCCAAAACCCTTTGGCCACAGCGGTATTAGCTAGGGCACGCAAAATGCATTAGCTACTTGGTCACCTCTCTATGCTTTAAACAAAGGTAAGTAACCCTAGTGGATGGAGAGGAACGGAATCAGCACATGGACACTGCAGCTCCGATCATTCCGTTCCTCCCTATTCTAGGAAAAACGGAATATATGGCTGTAGTGCCAGCATGCAGTCTCCTTGGCAGTTTTTTTTGTGTTTGTTGAAAAACTAAAAGGTCAGTAAAAAAAGTGCAAAATATTATAGCTGTTCGAGAGGTGTCACTTGCATAATAACGAGATGCGACCAGAGAGTTGAGATCGATATGTTGCTTGGAATGTTAGTGGTGAAATCATGCTGAATAGCCTGCGGTGTTTTGGACATTTCATCATCATCAACGTGGCCCAACAGCCCGACGTCGGGCTTTGGCCGCCTGGATCGATCTCCTCCAATTGACCGCTTCCTCCAGTCTTGGAACCCCAATAGTTGCTCGGCGTCCGCATACACTGAGCTCTCCCAACGAGCTCTTGATCTTCCTCTTGGCCTCGCTCCGTCTACTCATCTTGCGTTCATGACACGTTTTGGCATGCGATCGTCATTCATGCGTTGCACGTGCCCAGCCCACTGTAATCATTGTAGTTTGACGATTTTGGAGTTTATTTTAGTTCGTATGGATCTACTGTATCCGGCCCAGGAGCTTTGTGGAGCATGATTATCGGAAAGAAACATAAAGCCCTGCCATGTTCCTGCTTTCTGTCGCCTCTACACATCATGGGCCACTGCAGGCCATCAGAGGAGCGATGCTTTGTAATGGTCGACAGTGGTAGAGCATGGAAATGATGAAAATTAAATGATGGCTTTAGGAGCACTTTTTCTCAACACATCAAAGCGTGCCATCATGCGCAACTGAAAAATCAGGACTGGCCCATCAGTAGCACAGTCAACTTTGTAGTAGTTCAACTTTGTGATGGTGGTGTGAATTGAATGCAACCATTGCAGTGGCTCATCGTGGCGATTGTGTAGAGGCGGTATTCAGTAGAATGATGGCAGATGTTAGAGCACTAATAAAGCTGAATATATTGAACTATAGAAAGGTAGCAGAAAACTTTGTTGTCTGTAATCTTAATATCAAGGATACCTAATATCATAAATGTATATTTTCGTTTGGTTTCCTTAAACAGTTCTAGCACGATCTACAAAACTTTCACTCTTTTGAAAAATTCAAATGTTCCACTAATGTTTTTAATGGTGTTTATCTCTCACTAACAATAGTAACAGAATCATTAAACTCAAACAAAAGTGATTTTAAGCTTATATTCTGACGCGAATCTCAATTACATAGTTATATGTACTCTTCTTTCTATTAAATTTTTCCAAATTCTTGGAGTTAACACAAATAAATTCCAATAGCTTACCTTCTCTTAGTAGATTGCTGAAAGAAACTGTCAATCCAAGCACTATTTTCCTTTTTATAGTAGCCCAACAATCATCAATTTAGTGAAATTATGACGAGTTCAGGCATTTGCCTGTAATTGACTTAAATCGTACACTAAATCGATGAATTGAATGCAAGAAGAGTATTGTATTTATTCATAGGCATAACAAAACTTTTTTAATTCAGGGAATGAAACCAGATGCTTTGCTGGAGAGAATCTTTATTGAAAATATTGAAAATTTCAGGTTTGGTTGATTAAGTAGTTATGGCTATAAATAATGAACGATCGATGGAATTGTTGAAATAATATTTATCGTTACCTACATTTTGAATGACAACGAGATTCGGTCAAAGCAAAAAAAGAAATTAATCTGAGTTACGCTAGGACTGGTTGTAATTCGTTCATTAATTTTTGCTGATTTTCGAAGAAAAGTAGTATTAGACTCGTTTCGCCTAAAATTCATATTTCTTTATATATATATATATATATATATATATATATATATATATATATATATATATATATATATATATATATATATATATATATATATACATTTATCAGCAAAAAGATTAAGGTAGATAATATCTGGAGTGTTTGATCCGATTGAGTTGAAGACTGATTGAGTTTTCAGAGGACATAGATGTATATGAGGACTAGTGCAGTAACTAATTAAAGTTAAGATATTTTTGACCCTTTGGCGGTGGCGGGCATTTTAGTGACCTTTTAGGTACCCCATATTTCTATGAAGCGTACATTTTTGTTAAAAGTAAGTATTGGAGATAAAAACTAATTATGTTTTATGTTTGCTCCTGATAAAGAATTAGAAAATTTGAGCCATGTGTGTGCTCTGAGGGCTTAAAAGAAGGCAAGAATTTAACTTTTGACAGAAACGTTCGATAATCGTGACATTTGCAAAGCGTATTGACGTTGATCAAAGCTATAAACATAATTCAAGACTGTGCGGGAAACCCTCTAGCTACAGCAGGCATGTGACTAAAATCGTTCAAATCATCGACCCTCCTGAAAAGTTTTTTTGGTTTTTGACAAAAAATTCAAATTATTAATAAATTTTAACCTTTGTCCACCATGCCAATTTGAAATTTTCAAAATTCCGCGTTTTACAAGAACGGCAACCCATCCCCAAATTACCTCTATTTTCAGTTTCGTTTCAAACTTCTGTTCACGAGAACTGACGACCGCATAATCCGATCAATATGAAATTTTCAGAACGTATTGGTATTAACTAGGACCAGGTCTGATAGAAGTGATTTTAAAATGCGGGCAGCACTGTGGCAGTGGTGCTATCTTGAAAAATGACAACGAAAATAAACTGTTTTTTGGCTTATAACTTCCGATTCACACAGTACCTGATTTTTATTCTAAGCCACATTTGGTAGAAATTTGGTTGAAAAATTAGAGAAGAGCTGCTAGCTATGGAAGTTTTTGTGAACTAAATTTTATAAATTTGCTTATCAAAATAACGCTTTTTTCCCTATAACTTCCGGCCCAGTCATGAAATCAAAACAAAATTCATTTAGTTCAATTCATGGTTAGCTCAATTTCGTAGGAATTTCGTAGAAAATTCATGAAAGGACTGCCAGCTATGGTCATATTTGTAGTTTTCTGGCATTTCTTTACGAAACGATTTTGTCATTAAATTTGCAAATATGAACAATCCTGCAAAGAAAATTAAAAACAAATATTGAGGTTTCAAAAATTTGAAAAAAATTGCGGGTGGTAACTCTAAAGTTCTTTTCACCCTTAAAACTTTCAGCGTGGTCATTCAATCGGAATGAAATTTGCAGGGTGAGTTTAAGTTAACGTGAAGAAGATTTAGTATATTTTTGGTTATGCTGCTAACACAGGGTTGCCGGCATCAGTCATTTTTGTTAATATTGCATCAACAGATACTTTCATTTGATATTCATATGCAAAGCATTTACTATAAAAATAAGGAACTAATGTTTAAATTTACCCCATTTTGAAAATTTTTCGGAAGGTATTCTCAAACAACGTTCAATCGCTGAAACTTTCGATAAAATCCTCGAATGAAAACGAAAATCAAAGAATAGGTTGATTTTAGCATGAGCCTTATATGGTAAACTTTTTGCTGCTTGGTTGGAAAAGTGTTGGCAGCACTGAAGATTTTCATCATTTCTGTTTTAGGAGATGCTGTCGAGAAATGGTTTTTGCTGCTTTGGTTAAGAAATGGTGATCAAAAAAGTATCAAAAAAGTGTATAACGTCTTGCCACATTTTTTGGTCACTCAAAGACAATTTCTTCCAAAATCAGTTTTCTAGCGGTTCTGATGCTCTAGACTTTTTTCTTCTTTTCTTATTTTTTGGCTTGATGAACCCGTTTCTCCACTGGTCGGCAACCTCTGCGCATATCAAAGTTCTTTATGATTGCTGCTTATCTCGGTACGTAGCAATCTCACGTTTAGCATACTGCTGTGCTTAGTATAAACCTTCTATCTTTTAGTAACTTTCGAAATATTCAATGATTTGTGTTTTGATTTGTACTAGAGATATATGGAGAGTGCACTTTTCATTATTGATTTTAACATAGTTCCACAAAAGATAGGTTTTTCAAATTGTATAGCATGACGTAATAGAGTATGTTGCTTTGAACCCCGCTGTTAATTCAAAAATGAAAAAAATTTAAAATAAAGTGTGTGTGCTAAGGACGACAGTATAGTAATCTCTCGTTAACACAACCTTGGCGGTGGAAAAATATTCAAGGTTCGTGTTGAGAAATCGTCGTAACAGCGTTAAATTATATATTCACTACTTAAAGTATTATAATCGTTTCACCATATCACATCGTATCATTCTAAATGTCCCCGCATTAAACGGTTTGTTGTGAAACACCCAGCATTTCCAATTAATAGAAACCTAAGCAATTGTTGAAAACTCATGGTCGTCACTACCATCATCTATACAGATTTATATCTGTTTAGGTCCTCATAGATATCGAATGACTCGAAGCAAGGATATGTGTATAACCATAACTGTGGTTCTGCAACGTACATATCACGTGCACAAATATAATCCAGTGCATTGTGGGAATCACTGCCATCGGCATAGCTGTTTATAGGCTTTCCATGTTAAACCTTCGGTGTGCATTTTACTCTTCGATTGCATGCAATTTCGTCAATTACTCTTTTATCAGTTTTGCATTATTTAGCACGTCATAGATCAATGCAAATGTTTGAAATCGTGCTTGCATTAGAATGCATTTTTAATGGGCTGATATTTATTAAGGAATGATTTGTTGAATATTTCTCAGAACAAAAACAATGTTTTTTGTGCTTTGATTGATTTTTGAAGCTTGGTGTATTCTAACCAGAATTTTTCATTTTGTTGTATTCACTATATGTGCTGAGATTTGTAAAGTTGCTGGGCTGTTGATTGTTTTAGGTAAATTAACAAATGAAAATATGAGCTAGGAAGAGAGCAGTACAAATGAAGGTATTGGTGCAAAAGGAAATAAGTCAACAAATGGTTGAAAGTGAGTTTTTTACTTATCCTCTTCTTCTAAAATCTTTAGTCGGATAGGTCTGATGAAAATAGTGCAATGTGCTAGCGACTTGTTCACTTGAACAAGTTTTGAAATGTATTCTGTAAAAATTCTACAAAACATTTCATTATTCCAGTCAATAATTACTGTACAGAGAAATGGCAGTAATACCCATATTGTAATAATACCCATACCCAGTAATACCCATATACTCATGGATGCGATATCCATGGAGCGTATCGTTGGTTCGCTGTTCCCGGTGCATTCGTCAAGGGCTGATGGTCCCATCATCGTTAACCAGGCGGATGTTCCTCCCTTTACAGACGAGGAGCTGAACAGTGCAGTGTCCAGGATGAAGAACCGGAAGGCTCCGGGTCCTGATGGGGTACCGGTCGAGGCGCTTAAAGTCGTGGCGGAGAGCCAACCGCGTCTATTATTGGACTTCTATAATTCATGTCTAGTCGCGGGGGTCTTCCCGTCGCGGTGGAAAGTAGCTCGACTGGTACTTGTTGACAAGGGGAAGGGTAACCTGGGCAATCCATCAGCATACCGCCCACTGTGCATGCTGGACACTGCGGGGAAGTTTCTCGAGGGGTTGCTCAAGCCAAGGCTGCTGTCAGCAGTGAGATCTGCTGGTGATCTCTCTGCCAGGCAGCATGGCTTCCGAAAAGGGCATTCAACAATCGATGCCATCTCAGAGGTTGTTGGGGCTGTAGCAAGAGCGGAAGAGGCATGCCATCAAGCCAGACCGGTCGTCCTGCTGGTAACACTGGACGTGCAAAATGCCTTTAACTCGGCGAGGTGGACAGACATTCTGCGGGCCCTTGAGCAGACGTTCCGTATCCCTGACTACTTGCTAGCCATGATGCGGGACTACCTCAGGGATCGCTGGTTGCTCTACGACACCGACGAAGGAGTCAAAAGAAGGCCTGTCACTTCAGGTGCGGCACAGGGGTCGATCTTAGGACCTGACCTCTGGAACATCATGTACGATGATCTGCTGCGCCTGGAAATGCCTGCGAATGTGTTTCTAGTAGGTTACGCTGATGACGTCGCGGCGGTAATCACTTCCAGATCTGCCGAATTCGCTCAATTCAGACTTAACCAAGTCATGAGGAGGGTGGATCGGTGGATGACCGAACACGGCCTCCAGCTGGCAATCTCTAAAACAGAGATTATTATGCTGACGAAGCGGAGGATACCAACTATCATACCCATGACAGTTGGCTCCGTCGAGGTCCAGACCAGCAAGTCGGTCAGGTATCTGGGAGTGACCCTGGACACCAAGCTGACGTATTGGGATCATATCCGCAGGGCATGTGACAGGGCTCTAGTAGTCGTCACTTCGCTGAGTAGGCTAATGGCCAACGTCGGTGGACCCAGTGAGACGCGACGGAGGCTGCTGATGGTAACGACCGATTCCATCTTGCTATATGGAGCCGAAATCTGGGGAGATGCGCTCCGAACTGAAAAGTTCCGGAAGCGCATTGCCAGTGTCCAGCGCAGGGGTGCCCTGCGTATCGCCTGTAGCTACCGCACAGTCTCAGAAGAGGCTGTGATGGTGGTATTGGGAGTAATCCCGATCGATCTACTAGCGCGAGAACGCAAAGAAGGGTACCTCTATCGCTCAGAGCTGGGTAGAACTGAGGCTCTGACGCACGCGCGTACGCTTACTCTCCAACTCTGGCAACAACGTTGGAGTTTAAGTGCTAAAGGACGCTGGACGGCTAAGCTAATTGGTCTCATTGAGCCTTGGCTTAACCGGAGCCACGGAGAGGTAAACTTTTACCTTTGTCAATTCTTGACAGGGCACGGTTACTTCAGGAAATACCTGAACAGAATGGGTAAGGTGGTCACACCGTACTGTCGGTACTGTGTGACTGAGCTCGATGATGCTCAGCACACATTCTTTATGTGCAGTCGCTTCGTAAGTTTGAGGCGCACCATTGAGTCCACGATTGGCCTGGCAACGCCTGAGACGATCGTGGAAGCAATGCTGCGAAACGAGGAGAACTGGCGCGCAGTCTCAACATATGTTGAGAAAGTGCTGCGCATAAAGCGGGAGGAGGGTTGCCTTACCGACCCATGAACTGTGGTAGTTTCTGAAGTCCGTGGTTACCGATGGGTGAGTCAGCACGACCGGGTCGAAGCAGTGCTTAGGCGGGTCCCGACTCGGAACTTCGTGGGCTTGTAGATGGTCCTTTTTTTTAGTGAGTCAAACCTCACATACCCCGAGGTGATAGGTCACCCGGGGATCTGGTATGCAGATTTTTTTTTGCCATCTACACTAGGGAAAAAAAAAAAAATACCCATATTGGTAAGACCTACTTTTCTCAATTTTCAGTAAGAGGTGCACTTGATACGAAAATCAGAATACGAGTTCGCATGTAAAAGTAGGTACTTATCAAAGATATCTAAATCGATTTTTTTAATATTGCATGTTTACTGGTTTAAGCTTCAATAAACTGTATACGAGTATTAGGAAAGTAAACAACCCTCCAATGTACTAATAGAATCAAAAAGACTCTTTTCAATTTAATTTAATACTTACTTCTCAAAAAACTGTCTTACGAAATAAGGTACTGTCGTAAAAATGTCCATAACGCACTCCTCTTTTAGGTCGTTCTCGTATGGTCTGTGTCAGTGGAAGGTTGTAGGCGGAGAATCAAAAATGTGTTTATCCTCAATATCACTTGTGTTTTTCGCCGAAGGATAACTTTTCTCTCGAATTGAGCATACGGGAATCAACGCGTCGTAAGACGCAATTGGGTTGTTCAAGCAAAATTAAGTGTATAAAAGATAAAAACTGAGAGTTTGAAAAAATAATTAATCGAGCAAACGTTGGCTGATGCCTGCAAGTCAGGAAGGCGCAAGATTAAAAAAGAGCTGAAAACCCGAAAGAAAGTGGTTTATAGGGGACAAATATCTGTATAATAGCCATTTCTCATGAGAGCTTATACACATTTCCCCTTTTGAGCAAATTCTCTCTAGCCCAAGCGTGAGATGTGCATTTATTTGTGTTTGATGAATAAATGTACATATGTTTTTCACATATTGAACATTTTCTTTGAAAATATATTACAATCAAGATGGTGTTTGTAACTTTTTATTTATTTATTTCCTTAGAATCCGGTTAGATCCTTATTTAAAAACGATAGTTTAAAATAATAAAATTATTATATAAAATTATAAAATATTATATTCATAAAAATTTCAATAATCAAAATGGGACGACCATTGAAAATGTAATCTAGGTCATCGAATTTGTGAATGAGCAAAATATACACAGACTTACAGCTCGACGAAAGAAGCTAAAAGAAACGCTAAAATGAAAAACGATTCGTGACATTTAGAGACAGAGAGGCAGGGAATTTATGAGTTATTCGAAGAAAGTCAAATAATATTAAATTGACTTGTGCCATAATATTCAAGCCTTTTTTGGGGATTTTTAGTAGGGAACAGAAAATTACTATGATAAATGTTTACTGTAAACTACGTTATGAAATCATTTTATTTGAAAGCGAAACCATCCTTCTATCTTTTGTGGTGGCAAAATGTCATATAGCTAATTTAATTCTCCAATTGATTGAAGAAATGTTTTTCAACACTAAGCAGCGATAACTCAGATAATCGTACTGGCTCATGATGTTTCGAGAACAAGTTTTATTTCTTTTCAACGCGGAAAATACATCTTGAAAATTACTGAGCTTGCCAGAATTGTCAAATTTAACTCTATTATGGTTAATTTGTCTATTAAAGAACATTTTCCAGATTGTTTTATTGGCTTACAGAATAAAGAGTTTGCCTTTTTTCGTTAAAGGAAATGACCAGATATAGACGTCACGCACACAAATAAAGGGTAAGTATATTTTACAGACTCTCACTGTTCATGAGGTTCGAAAATTGCATTTTATGACACCCTTATAGTTATAGCTAAGTCCAGGCGTGAGATTAAAGTGATATGAAGCCAACAAACAGTTTTAAAGCTTCCCATTTTATATATAATCTCTCATTCACCTCAATATCGATTCGTTGAGATCCTAATAGGATCGGATGTAATTTGGCGAGATAAAGTACCATTTAGGTTTTCCAAATTATTGAAAGCTTGCTTTCACCAAACAAATAACAGTGGGCAACGAGAAGGCAACGAGCTCATCCCTGAAGATTGGGGATGAAAGTTCAGGGATACCATTTTATGGCAAAGAGGAGGAGGTAGCTTTTTGGAGCACACTTTTCCACCTAGCCTGGCGTGCGGTAGATATGTTCGTATAAATATTTTTTATGGGCCTTTTTTAAACATATAAAATCAACACTCTAAAAAGTGGGTCTATAATTAATGCTTTGATAATAGGAAATATATTCATTTTTTCGTTTAAAATAACGAATCACAATTTTTTTACACATTCGATGTGCATATTTTTGCTTTTACGTCATATCAGCTGAATAATACACAGCTTTTTGTAAATTGAAGCAAAAAGAGTGTAAATTTACTAGTTTGCTATTCACCTTTGCGCCAAAGCCATAAAATTGCATCATTTTTTTAGGGTAAAATTACACGATTTGGTCCTAAATAAATATTCTTTTTACGCACTTTCGTAAATTTACATCTTTAACAATAAGAAACCAGTTTCCTACTATTACAAGGGTAAAATTCAACCAAATTTTTTTTGAGTGAAATTCACAAAGACTCCAAGTTGTTATCAAAATCAGATAATATCAACATGCCGTTGAGAAAGTACATACTGTAAGTTACAAATATTTAGATCAATAAATCTCAAAAACGGTTATCGTTACTAGAAAAAGTTTTTTAATATTGTTTGTGAAACATTTTTTAAGCTACAAATTCGTCAAACATTGTTTTTCTGTAGACGAAACCGTTACTGAGATATTTAGGAAAGGTCAGTTTTGATCACCTTTGAGCCCGTATAAAAAGTAACGCAGCACTCGGATCGATGGGAACTTTTGACATTTTGTGCAATACGCCAGTATCAAGATTCACATCAAGATTTAGCTTTCTCCTAATTTTTCCAAAGCACCGTGTTAAATTTCCCCGGACTATAGATCGCAGCTTCTAGAACTCGAAGCCGTCTTCTACAAATGGAAGCGTTTTGTTTTCCAAATCCCCTTTTATAGTAAACGCGCTTTGTCGTATCTTGCCTGGC
This sequence comes from Nemotelus pantherinus, assembly GCA_963978885.1. NCBI lineage: Eukaryota > Metazoa > Arthropoda > Insecta > Diptera > Stratiomyidae > Nemotelus > Nemotelus pantherinus. The sequence continues at coordinate 223,022,808 of OZ022263.1, read as the reverse complement.
TATTATATTAGACGGTCTGCGGTTTTTTCTAGGACCCAACCCCTACCCAAATATTCTGACTACTGAGTGTTTTATGATGGATGAGATTAAGTTGCGTCGGATTTTGTAGTTTATTCGCTCATTTTTAAAATGTAATTAGTATTAAGACACAATAGCGTGAAAGTACAAATTTTTATTCTGATTTATTTATCTAGACATATTGCCATGTTGTCATTTTCAAAAGCAGCTATATTTCACTTTTAGCCTTTTTTATGTAAGCCATTTTTCCTTTTTGATAGATATTATTTTGATAAATATATTGGTTCAATTTTTGGTTACACGCGAGTCGATTTGCCAAAAAACCTTTTACTAATGGTTTCTGTTTGTTGATTTACTTAATGGTATACAAAATAGGATGTTTTTCTTAATAAGGGATAATAGGATATGTTTCTTCTAAAAGAAAACTATAAATATTTAAATAAAATTATATGTATTAAAAAAATTATATATCTTGGGAAATAGTTCAAGGAAATTCATTTCATAGAAATTCTTATTCCTCAAATATTTGCAAGTAGCTCTGTACAACATTCTTGCTTGTGTCTATATATGTATATGCATACCATCGGTAATGTCCTTAGTTCAATATTCGTTTTCTTAAAGTTCGTCATTATGTCCGTAACCGCAAACACGTTCTCATTCTCACCTTCCAATATTTAAAATGCAACATACTATCACATATTGAGAACATTATTTGCATAGAAAATGTCCGAAGGCGACAACGTTAAATCAGTGAGTAGTTATAAAAGCAAGGTTTTCGCAGAATGCAGCTCAGTTTTCAAAAGATTCCCAAGCGAAATTCGGTGGTTAATTTCTTCATATAGATTGATTTAGATTTGTTGTAATATTTTGATATAGGAAGAAAATCAATAAGAACCATGAAAGATTTTCCAAAAAAAGTTGACTCGAGTCAGGCTTTTACAGTTGCTGAATTTATACTGAAGCTTCAGGGGGAGTTTATGATCAAAAACCCATCTCGTGCCAAGCGAGCTTTTCAAATTATTAACTACTTCATAATGGACATTCTATATACGATTGCTTTCTTCGTGCAACTTCGCTACGTGGCAGATCTCAAAGAATTGCTGGAAACTTTACCTATTCAAACGTGTTCAGTCGTATGTGCCATTAAATTGTTTATGATTTTTCGGTCCGTACCAAAACTTATTGAGGTCAAAGAGATTTTTGACCAGCTAAACAGTCGGCCAATGACCGAGGATCAAAAATGTCGGATGCAGGATGTGAACGCTTTTTGTCGCAAATTGACGAAGATTATGCTGACATTCTATTGCTCTTGCAATGTTATACCGGAAACGAGCGCGTTTCTATCACACGGCACGCATCTGATGTACCCAGTGTATATTCCTTATGATTGGAAAGCAACGTCGACGCGCTTTTATTCAACTCTCTTCGTACAGTTCTGGATTCAAATGCAGCTCGTCATTCAAGCATTGACAAATGATGTCCTTGGTCCGCTTTATATGAACGTAGTGAACAGTCATTTGGAAGTGAATTTGGAACGTTTCGCGAATCTGAATGAGGATCCCAAGAAAAGTGAAGACGAAATATACCAGGAGCTGATTAAATGCATAGAAGATCATCGGAAAATCATGAGGTGAGGATTATTAAAAGATTGTAATCAGTGTTGCCACTTTGGATAGCTTCGTGTCATTTTGGATACGAATCAAGTTTTGAAATTCTGGAAGATACGATGGTACATTGCCCCTAAAATCGATACTTTTCTCATAAATTGTATATTTCTTGCACCAAAATGTGTGTTCATAGCAATTAAATTTTTCCAATTTCCGTTACATTTTATTTCAAATAGAAAAGTTTCATTATGACCATAAGATCTGTTATATTTATCTACTTCGAATTGATTTAACAGCATGTTCTCGCGAAGTAGTTCGGCGTTTTATTTAAAATGGGCATTAGCATGATGTAACACAAGAAACTGACAAGAAAGTAAATGTATCTAAAGAAGAAGCTCAGGAGCTGCAAAACACGAACAAATTTTTTACATGGAGCTAAGTAGACGAATTCCTTCAACCCTCAAAATACAATAGGCCGCTGCTGAAACATCCTTTATTTCAATACTGAATGCATTTCTAAACTTAGCCGAGAGTGGCGCAGAAGTTTTTGAGGAACGGCAAATGACTTCGTTGAAAAATGGTCTGAATTTTAATAAAGAAGCGGAGAAATTCTGGGAAAATTGATATTTAGTCTTTTTTTTTTTCAATGAAATTTCCTCTTTCGAGGAAACGTGGTTGGCCTTGTCCTATCGGCACCTGGCCATCGGGTTCGACTTTTTATTTATTTTTCACTTAATCACGTTTTATTTAATTACGCAACTTTTAGAAAATGGGACAACACACAAAACATAAAGGCATATCAAAAACAAAGCGACGACGCGAACACGCAGTTTAAAACACGCTGATTCACGCCTTGTCAATTCCAGAGAAAAGCCGTCCTTCGGAGAAAAACAATTACTGCAGCTCTCCAGCTACAGCCTTCCACCACAAGAGACAACACATGAAAGATATTTAGTCAACAATGCGTATGGCTTTTCTATGTTTCGTAGCGTACGCAGTCTCGTGTTTCATATTATGAGCTTACTTCCTAGTTCAGCGGCTTCTGGAAGAATATTTTTGAAGTCACTTAAAAAACTAACATTTTTCTGATAGAAACAATTGAGTCTTTACCATAATCATATGATTCAAAACAAAAATATTTTTAGTTTCTTCCGAATTTCATGCATTGGATTTGTTAAAATCTGAATGTCCCAATGAATTGCCCCTGTTTGCGATCTTGATCGCCGAAAGAATCGAGAAAGTTTCGATTTTTTTTTCGTTTTGGCCAACTTATAACACAAAAGACTTGTTTTATAATAAAATGCATTCAGTAAGTTTTTAAATTATACTAAATTTGCTAAAATTTGGATCAAACCGTGTTTGTGGATCCGATAGTTTCCAAAATACAGCCTTTCAAAATTTATCGATTTTCTTTAGCTTTTGAAATTTTTAGCAAAAAATAATAATTTTAGTAATAAAACTATAATAAAACACAGATAATGTTATAAAAGAATGTACAGAAAAGATTACATCAATATAAAGGTGTTTTTTTTTGTAAGGGGAGGATAAAAAATGTCTGATCCCAGTCCCAGTGCGAGTTTGTGTTTTATATGTAAGGAGACTTGAAGTCAAGGTGACGTGCGGTTAGTAAAGGAAAGGTGTTCTCCAAGAAAACCAAGAAAATTAATGTTTATTGAAGGGTGTTAATGAAATATCTGTGCACAGTGCTTGTCAGAAGAGATATAACAACCCGAAGTTGATCCAAGTAGCTATTTGTGGTGGAGAAAGAAATGTGATACCGTCAAGACAAGCGAGATCAGTGTCTCAGCTGTTCAATTTTAAAGACATTGCTTTCGCTGCAGAGACAAAATAATTGAAATGTTTCTCGTTGCTCAAACGAAGAAGAATCCAGAAAAAAAGAACAATGTCAATAGTGTGGAAAATATGTATCTCAATTTAGCAATCTTGAAAGCAGCTGAAAAGTGTTTTCAAAGAGTCCAGTCACACTCATCTCCAGAGATTATTTTTGATGAGAAAACGATAGTGCAGGACTCCTAAAAGAATTTCTTGTCAAACAACCAAAACGAAAATCGTTTCAGCAAGCTGCTGACAACAAATATGGGAAATAACAACATTCAAGTACTTCAGGTAGAGGAAGATGCTGATAGACTCATCATTACTATAGCTGTCACTGTTGCATCTACCTACGATGTAGTGATAGTCGTTGGTGAGGGCAGTGACTTGTTCATCATATTAACTGCAATTGCAAACCAACATATATTTTTCAAAAAATATGGAAGAGAAAAATCATCAGATGTGGTGTATTCCAGTATAACCTCCTCAGAATCTTCATTGAAAACACATATTTTCCTTTTTATCCATGTCTTCAGTGGTTGTGACTAGACATCCTGTTTCTTTGGTCAAGGAAATAGGCAAATTATGGCAATTGTCGAAAAAATCCGAACCTTGAGTAGAAAGCCTCCATTTTTCTCAATGCCACCTCTACATCTGATGAGATAGTAGCAGTAGGAGAACGAATAGCAGTTTTTCTGTACGGAGCGCACCTAGCGAATCCAATCCCGGGATCCCGCATCCCGGGACCCCGGCTAATTTTTGGTCCCGAAAATCCCGGGATTGATGAGTTCTAATCCCGGGATTTTCGGGATCAGTAATTGGCCTAGATTCCGGGGCCGGGAGTCAAGCATAATCGGCAATCAAATTACGGCAAGACTCGAAAAGAGCAAATAGAATCCATATTTATGAGAAAGCAATTAGAATGCAGGTTCACATCAAAATGCGTAAAGAATAGAGCAAAGCAAACCGATGTAACAGTTAACAAGAGAATACAAAGGGGTTTGTAAATAAATAAGTATGGACTGTTTCGCATTTAGTGCATTCGTTACTTCGAATGATTTGAGGAAATTAATATTAGCGAATGCATACACAGATTTACCAAAATCCTCAACAACAATCAAAAAAAGGCTGTGGGCTATGCAAGCAGGATAAAATAAATAAAAAATATAAAAAAAAATGAGATAAGACAGGCTAGTATCTCAGGTGAACGGTTCAGTTTGACGTTTGATGAGTGGACCTCGACAACAAATAGGCACTGCACAAATATTAACATCTACTTAGCGAATTCTTACTGGAGCTTGGTGCGAGTAAGGATATCAATGACAGTTACAAACTACCTAGATATATTAAAAGAGTGTTTCGCTGAGTTTGATGTTTCTCTAGGAAAAGACATTGTTACCATCATAACTGATGGGTCAAATGAAATGCGAAAAGTAGGCAAACTAGTTAATACAGAGCAACATATTTGTTTGGCGCATAGCATCCTTTTGGCAGTTTGCAATGTTCTCTATAATAGGAGGTCCATTCTAGATCAAAGAGTTGATGAAGCAGCTGATAATTTGGACGAAGACCACGAAGATTTGGACGCTCCTGAATCAGCTGACTACGTTAAACCTGGTCGCCTGCAAGACATGCTAGATCTGACGAAGGACATCAGCGCATGCATAAAGAAAGTTCGTAAGGTAGTTTTATATTTTAAAAAAGCTCTAACGAAAAATAATAACGATCTTCAAAACTATGTCAAATCCGAGCAAGGCATGTAATTGTTTCACTTACTGGATTGTAAAACAAGATGAAATAATCTCTTGACAATGTTTAAACGGTTTTTCATTTTGAAAAATAGTATACATTAATAGGCCTGCAATATTCAGAGCGATTAAAAGGAACTGAGTTTGATTCGATTCAGAAACTTATTGAAGTTTTACTCCTTGTAAAATTAACTGTGGAGGCCTTAAATCGCAAAGATGCAAATTTATGCACTACTAATACTTCATCAAGATTTTTATTTAGGCTGCTAGGAGAAAAGCGGTCCATTCTTGTGAATGCTATGAAAATTGTAATGTTGGACCGAATAAAAAAGCGTCCGTGTACTGAGCTATCTGGTTAGCTAAGCTATCTCCGGAATCTACATTGTGCCAGCAAAAATTTACCAAGTGAAATAGAATCTCTATTTTGGAAACCAAGCAACGCAAATATTTAAAAAAAAAATACTTCAATGATCTAGATGCTGAACCCTTTGCTTGCTAGCCAAAGAAATGAGGAGCACCCAGTAGATACCCATATTGAATCAGAACAAGGTAGTCGTCAATTGATGCTACAAGAAGAGCTCCAAAAGTATGAAAATTATCAATCATGAAATGCCGCAAGAAACTAATCTAATTAAAACTATTGCAAAAGAAATGAATCTTTTCGAAAGTGGTGGCACTCGCATAGTTTGGAGTAGGCGTACCAATATTTATCGACCATTTCGGTGGCGCCCAACATCGGGAATAAATTTAGAAGCAGGTTTGGAGACGATACTTTGGATACTTTGCTATTGCTTCAATGTTACTTCCGAAAAAACCAATGAACTTTGGCAAAATTTTTATGTGTTGAATATTTTATATGTTAAGAGTTGTGATTTATTGTTGTGATTTTTTGTCGTGATTTGTTGTTGTAATTTGTAATAGTTGTAATTTTAAATATTTGTCTCGGATAATTAAAATTATTGTTTTTATTTGCATCAATTAAATAAATTAGTAATTAATCAGTAACATATTTTTTATAGTTTTCAACTTACTTATTGCTGTAGTTTTGAAATGATGGCACATAATATAATCTGTTTATTAAAAACTTGACTTATTTTGTTGTGTTATATTTTGAATCTCGAATCCCGGGATCCCGGGATCCCGGGATTTGAAATTTTCTAATCCCGTAATCCCGGGATTGAAAAAATGGTTCGGGATTGGAATCCCTAAGCGCACCCCAATATCTACAACCTTGATGAGGTGCGGTACCAGCTATTCGGGAGGGCAGCGGGGAAAATCAGCTCCTTCACGAAATGCTGCTCTATTTCACTCCTTACGGTTTTACAGGTGCAGACGTGGTTGGGAGTCACAATGAATACTGCTCTCTAGAGGATGGATATCAGAGACGCAGCCCCACAGAACCTCTTACGGAAGATTTCATGTGGTTGCAAAAAATCTTGCGGGAACGCGTGCAGCTACAAGAAGGCCAGGCTGAAATGCTCGTCAGTCTACAGGTATTGTAGCGGGGCCTTCTGTGAGAACGTGCAAAGAACACGACGATCTTTCTGATGACAACATGGTGAAGGATATTTTGTAGGCACATCAGTCACAAGACGTCAATTGCACATCGAGATCATCCGATCTAGAAACGGACCAGCCTCCGCCGGGCCTTTTCAAGAGGTCAGAATTATTTGAATTGATGTAGGTAGTGTGTGATTGATTAAAAATTTGGCAAAAACTAAAAAAAAATGAGAATAGTTTTTGATTTGAGCGCCCATTGTGGGCGCGTTTCATATGATAAGCGAATATGGTTCATTATAATTTCTTTGACATAAAAATTGAGAGGTATTGGGTTGATGCGACATCGTATCTGTGCTTTTAAGAAAATATTACCACCTACATAATTTCTTATCTACACATTTCAGGGCATACGAGTTAATTCAGAAGTACGTCGCACACACAGTTATGGTACAATTCGTTGGATCGATTGTATCATTTTCAACGTGGGGATTATATTACTTGAAATTTTCATCAACTGCTACTGATCTATTTTCAAAAGCAATATGCTTGGTTGCACAGATAACCGAGCTGTTTCCATTTTGCTATTATTCGGAAAAGTTCGCAGCAACCACTGATCGCACTGTATTCGCATTGTTTTCATCGAATTGGGCAGAAACGTCACTTCGTTTTCGCAAGAGTCTAATAATTTTTATGCAAATGACGCAAGCAAAGAAAGTGGTTTATGCCGGAAAGCAAATTCCAGTTACATTGGCAACGTTTGTATCGGTAGGATGTGTGCTTTTGGTCATATCAGTGGCGATTCTGACGTGTATAATTCTTTTTTGGATTTTTTAGACGGTAAAGGTGATGTACTCAGTGATGATGTTGTTGGCAAGCTTTCAGAACTAAGATTGTAGAACGAGTGTGGAATATCATGTCACTCGTGACCCATCGTTATTTTGTCAATTAGCAGCTCTACATGTTTTGAAAAATCACAATGGGCACACATTTCAATACTAGGCTGTTTTAAATATTTACCATTCACATAAATATACAGCACAACATTTTAAACTAGTCAATCACTTTCTGTCAGCTGCTGGATATTATCGAATAGTTATGAAATATATGCATAAAAAAATGTCATTGAATACCTTCATTGCTTTTTCAACAAAATTTGGAATCGTTGGTATTATACTGTTTCATTTCCATGACGGTAAGTATACTAGTAACTATTGATCTTGAACCCAATCACTAGAGATCCATTGGATGTGAGCATCTATAGATTTTTAACAGTTATGTATGGTGAGTGAGTTTTGTGTGTAAATTTAAATACAAAATAATTTGAATTTTATGTGAAAAATCTATGCTAGACCACGCGAGGACAAAACCGTATTACGAAAATAAGCCAAAATTCAGCGGTTATTTTTTGATAAACATATCTTTTGATAAATTGCTCAAGAATAACTGATACATTTTCCGTCAGTCAATAATCTGGCCACACCTTTGAAATCACTTAGCAGCACTATTTGCTTTCAGTTACCTTATTATAAGTGTGTTATAAATTGTGACGTGACTTAATTTGTAGTAATTAACTTTATTTATCTAAAAAAATAATTTGCATAATAGTGTAGTGAAAAATCATGCATAAGATTTCCTGCGAACGATGCAGGATTATGTGAGACACTTATGCATTAAAAAAACAAAACCCGCTGATCACGAGAGTTCGAGCCAGAACCGCTTTCGCATTACTTTGACTCGGCCGCAGTGTGGCCAGATATTTGGGAGAAAATATAGCCCGATTTCAAATTTTCATAGCCCAAAATAGCGAAGATTTTTTATTTGTAGAACAAAAACCGCCACACTAAATAACTGTTTTTATAACTAAATCAATTCATTTAAGCTGATTAAATTATAATATTTATATCCATAAAATTTATACCAAGTAGCACAGAAGTCGTTTGAAACAGTTAAAATTTTCGATACTTTATACAGATAAAATTTTATTCAACGTATTTGAAAAGGGAAAGCAGGAAAAATGTGAATAAATTACAGGAACTGTGTGAACATTTTAGAAAAGTCCGTGAAAAAGTAAGTGTAGAGATGCACTTATTTTTTCAAGGACTTTTTAAAATTTTCCACACAAAAAATAAAAGCCTGCTGAAATAACATGCAAATTTGGGTGGCACAAACATTTAATTAGTATAAGAAACAGTCTTAGTGGCTAGAATGGCTGAATGCTTTATTTAAAATGAGTTGAATATTAATATTTTATCCGATTTCATACATTCAAAACTATGAACGCAAGTTTTGAAATAAGATATTATTATTCCTATTAGACAATCAGCTGTTAAAATTATTGTTGTGATGATGGCTCCCTTCTTGTCTATAAATCAGCATAGAAAACGTATATCGTCTCTAAAGCTTATCAAAGCAGAAAATAATTGATACGGGAAACTCGATCGTTTTGCTGAATAAGCCTCCAAAAGCAGAATCAAAGTGGAATTGTTTTTGCGGGATGATTAATATTGAAAAAATTAATTGAATTTTTTTTTTTTTTTTTTTTTTGACAAAGTCGTTTCGAAAGTATGTACTGATTCTCAGCAGACACCAGCCCACAGTGCATACTTGACTGATGCACTGTACACTGTGAGCTGGTGTCTGATGTTGTCAAAAAAAAAAGATCAATAAAATTTTTCAATTTTAATCATCCCGCAAAAACAATTCCACTTTGTGTTTAGACGTATAGATATTATCAAAAGAAAGCATACATTAAACAATTCCACTTGCGGGCCTCCAAGCGACGTTTCGCGAAAAATTAGAAGCGTGCTTTGAAATAAAATGAATTAAATTGTTGACAATGAAATGGATACGATGTATCATGTTTATATATATTTTATAACCTCAGTGTCGCAAATTAAATGGTCCCATTTCACACGTTGCCCGATTTTAAAGGTTTAAAAAAGAACGTTGAAGAAATTTTTCCTAATCATCTTGAGTATTCATTACAAGAAAATAAAATACAAAATATAGGCTTTCCACGTGAATGTTTTACAAATGTTCAATTTTTCGCAGAAAAGCATGTTCAGTTTAAAGATTTAAAATAATTAGATATGGAAATCTGGCTATTTGCGCTCGTAAGATGTACCTGCTCCATAAGAACTTCGCAATCATTTAATGTTTGCAAAACTTTAGATATGTTCCTTTGGAGATCCTAAGCTTTGATACTCCGTATTTGCTTGATTATGGTGATTATGGAATTGGTATTCTGCCGACGAACTTTATTTTCTGTTTCAGAATACTACGATTTGAATTCACTATCAATTAAACCCCTTCAAAAAATACATCTTCCCAATCTTTCGGGAGATACTCGTTTGTGGTCGTAAATTGATCGACTTCTGCTAAATTTTGAATGTAGAGTATTTGAGTTTTAATCATTTTGAATTTGAACTCTCATCACGATTCCGCTTTTGACCCTCAGATTTCGAGCCAACCCACATTTCCAAAAACACTTTTGTAATTGTAAAGGGAGACACTTTATTCCCAACAGATCGTAATCAGCAGAGAGCTTCAAATATAGAAGCTAATTCTGTTGGGTTTGATGTACGCTCAGTATTTTCCAGAGCAAACAATATAAGGTGCATCATATATGTGCGGTAATTTAGTTTTATGTTTGGCATAATCCCTTGATCTAAGGGCTGTAAATGAGAAGTGCAAATAGGCGGAAAAATCGCAGCTTGATGTCTTCCACATTATCACAGCTATCGCATCTAGTTTCATCAAAAAAGATGGTGATGTTTCGATTTTGTCTTTGCATTTCAATATCAAGTGTGTGCATCCATTTTTCAAAAATCGCACCCGTCATCCAAGATTTTGTGTTAGCTCGCCAAGTTATGCCCAAACTTCGCTTAATGTCAATTATTCTGAACGATCTTGGTCTTTTGGCTTTTCTTATGACCACCAAATCTTTCTTTTCTCGACTTACACAGCACTGTAATTGTCGCACGTTGCTTTGAAGGCTTTCTATCTGTACATGTTTATTATTTAAAGCATAGTGATTTTTGTGGTGTTGCTCTAAAAAAAACAATTGTGTCTCATCAAGATTATACATATTTGAAGCATCAGAGCCATCACATAGTATTCTTAGCTGTAACTGAAATTCCTGAACTGTGTCTAAATAAACATCAGCTCCTTCGCCACAAAGTGTACCGAGTGAATATTGTAATCCTTTTTAAATCACAAAGCTCTAATTTTATAGCGATCTGACGGGTTTTACTGGGAAGTAGCTGGCCGCATATTGGCAAATTTTTGGAACGTGCCTTACAGAACCATATGTACAAAAATTTATCTATTTGGCAGTATGATTAATTTATTTTCAACCGCTTTCTGCTAGTGTCTTCGAAATTTCACAATGTCCGTTTTAGTTGGCTTTTATTTTTTAAATACGTTGCACCTAACTTTTGATAATGTTAAAGCTATCAGATTTTTTTTTGGGCTGAGCAATTGTTTTTCGGATGCTTGTATTACTTTTAACTTTTTGCGAACATTAAGTTCGTTGTATTTTGCGTATTAGATTTTTTCAGTTTTTTTTACGTAGCCTGAACAAACATTGATTTATTTACATCAAAATTATCAAATAAATTGCATTCACAGCTGCCAACAAAGGGCAAATATACAATATGCATGATATAAACCAATATTTTATTATTATCAGAATACCAATGAAATTGAAGCCATGTGTAACGTACTAAATTCTACACATTAAATGAATTTTCAGCAGAATGTCATGCAGAAATTATTGATCTTGAACAGTTGAAAAATTCTGGAAAATTCAGTCTTGTACACTTTTTCATGCAGGTCTTAAAACTGTTTTTGGTCGGATTAGCAAGTACTCCTGAACAAATTTTTGTCCAGCTTATCTGGTTCACGGTTCAGTTCTAGAGATTGGCCGATTCCAGAGTGAATTTTCTTCAAGAAATTGTATGTGCGGTGATGTTATAGTTCAATTGTTCAGTTGGTTCGATCATACAGTATCCCGATTAGTAGGCTATAGCCCAAATATAGTTTTTCATAAAAATAGGTAGCCCAAAAACCGCCAACCCGCGAAATGAAAAAACGTCCCGCGAATTCAAATTTTAGATAGCCCAATTGGCGGCAAATAGCCCAATCTGGCCACAGTGCTCGGCCGTGCCATTCGCACTTATCAAGTGCCCCCACGACTGTTTTCGTTCTGTTAGGAGATGTTTGTAAGGCAACTCTCTTCTCTTTTCAGCCGCAATCAGCGCTGCAAGGAAAAAATACAGAGAGCCTTGAGCAGTTTTTTCAGAAAATCTGGAGAAATCTTGGGATTTTAGTTTCAAGAAAAAAACGTAACTTAGTTTCAGTAAAAACTAGCTCATTTGAATAAAAACCATTTAATCCAGCATAAAAAACAATGCATGACAAACAAATAATTCATAACACTTATTATTAGCGTACTATGATTATGTTTTAATATATATTTTCCAAAATATTTTTGATTTAAGGGCTCCAGTTAATTCTTTACCTGCATAAGTTTCATTTCTGATTTTAAATATTCTTTAGACAAAAGTGTGCCACTTAGAGTATTTATTTGTTATCGATTGTTTATTTTTCATTTATTGAGATGTATTTGAGAGAAAGTTCTTTCTACCCACGCGGAAGAATTAGGTAATGATAATATATGAAAAACAAAAGTACTCAAAATTGGAAAAGCAGACTTGCGCTCTAATGATTCAATTGTTGCCACTTGTTTCTAAAATAATTTAGCATTGCCGGTTTTGAAATCGGTGAATTTCATAAATTAAGTTTGTAAAACATTGACACAGTGCGATAGTTGAAGGTTGTTTTTTCAAAACAAAATTTTCAGGATCCATGAAACTGATACATACATATTTGGTTCACAAGCACAATATAATTTTGAACAGTGCGTTCTAAATACTAAAATATAATCTTTGAGTCCATTAAACTAGGCATTCACTGCAGCCCCCAAGTAAAGGTTACCCTATGGTAAAAATTACATTTCAATTAAAAATTTCACATCCTCTATTTTGGTTTTCTCTAAGTGATTCCTTTCAATATGAAAGCGAAATAAATAATACTCAAAATTGAGTATTATTTTTTGTTAATCCTGTTATTACCAAATTAAGCCAAAATATTTTTGGGGGTTAACTTTGAAAGAACTTATTTAATTGTATAATTCGACAAAGGGCTAGCCGCAGGCTGAGCTTTTCAAACTTTACCTTTTTGGTTGACATTTTGATTTGCGGCATGTGATTTTTTCAAACGTTTACTTTAACATTTATAACATAAAAGTTTCAGTTTAAGTGTAAAAACTCTGGAAATTTTGAATAAAATCTGGGTATCTGGAAAACGTTGTGAAAGTCTGGCAATCTCCAGACTAACAATAAATTGTAAGTAGGTTTATAGTGCCGTTCATTAAAAATTGGAATAGCATGTTTTGTTTTTTATTAGTTCTTGCAGCACCGGATCTTGCATTTTTTCGAGACGGGGCAAAACTGAAAAATGTCGCCCCCGCCAACCAAAATTTTTACCTTTATCATCATAATTTCAGCCCACTGATAGACATAGGCCTCCCTCAAAGAACGCCACAACTACCGGTCTAGCGCTGCTCTTTCTCTATTATCCATATATTTTTTCCAAAATACATAAACGTGTCGGAAATATATTTTAATTAGAAAAGGAAACGATAGGGTATGAAATAAAACGTGAGATTAAAAGTAATTATTATGTTGCTCATTGAAATTACAATTTTACTCTTCAAGCCTTTTGTTATGCAAACAAATCTATGGCCTTGTGATAAATAATCTCATGAGCAGTTCGATTTTCTATTGCTAATATTGCGAGACTTGATACACGTTCCTGGCTCGTGGACGGTCGTAGATCATTTTTAATAAGTTTAAGTTTGCTAAAACTTCACTGGCCGCTTGCGGATGTAGTAGGAAGCGTAGAGTAAACTTGCAGAGCAATAAAAATATTAGAAGACGCATCCTGCAAATCATGCGTATTCAGATCTGTTGCAAGAGATAGAAAACGCTAGCATTTTTTATACCTTTATGTCTCTTTAAAAGCGTAGAGTTCCTCGCAGAATTCAACTTTACTTAAATCTTGCTAGTTTTTTGTCCATGCTTCTGCAGTTCTTCAGTTGACCTATTCAAAATTTCAGCACTATTGAGAAATGCAAAATTCAAGTTCAACATGGTAGCACTATCAATCCTCTTTTTAATTTCTGATAAGATTCGATCAAATACCATCATTGTTGCCTTAACAAAGAGTTGAACAGGTTGAAGTCTTCGTGATTCGTCCTGACACATCTCATCAAATTGTTTTTTGCACCTCGGAATTCGTTTATTTGCGCCAGAATAGACTCAGCACCAATTTTTCCAGTAACTTCTTTGGCTTTTTCTATCCAATATTCAATTGAATTGTCTCTCATTTCTTGCAAAGTTTTGATCAGGCCATCCATTAACGAGACGGAACACGCAAGAATTATATCTTCCTTTTAAATTTCAATATTTATTTGATTGACTTCGCGGAGAATATTTGCCCAAATCGTCAAGTTCAGAATAAGTCTAAAATTCTTTAAAGCATTTAAGAGATAACCTGCCTCGTACTTTGCTTCCGGAGCATGAGAAGTTTGTTCAACTTCTTCTAAGGAATTCTACCACTTCTGACAAATTATTTAATAGGGCTTTCACAGTGATATATTTTGTTGACTATCTCGGCTGACTGCTTCATTTTAAATTAGTTTCAACATATTTTTTCATAGTTTCCCACCGATTATTGGAACCTACAATAAAGCAATATACTTTTTGAATTACTCCAAATAGGTTTATTGCTTTTGGACATGATGAGGCAGAATGGACACCGACAAGATTTAAGGACTGAGCCAAGTACGGTTCGAAGTCGACAAGTTCATATTTTCGGCAATCCTGGCTTGCACTTCGTTATAGGTGCCAGTCATATTGGACCCATTATCATAAGATTAGCCACGACATTGTCTAATATCTAAGCCATTAACTGTCAGTTTTTCCATAATCTGTTGATAAATGTACTATCCTGTCTTTCCAACAACTTCTATGAAATCAATAAAACTTTTTTTAATTTCACACACATCACCAGTTTTTTCTTACACAGCGAATGACCTGGCTCATTTGTTCTATATGCGAGGCATCTGGGGTGCAGTGGAGCATTATTGTGTATTATTTAGCTTCTTTGATGATCGTTTAGAATGTCAATGATTTGATTCTGTATTGTGTTTGATAAATATGATTCTTGTCCTTTTTTGAATTTTTTAATTGAAACTTAAGAGTTGAATTATGTTTGGAGAGCAGGAAAATTAAATTCAAGAAGTTCCCTTGACCAGGCTCAGGACTCTGTGTGATGAGGTCGCTAGGAGTTTCGTCGGACCCACGAAAAGAAAGAGTTTTTTGATAGACACAATACAGCATCCAGAACAATACGCACGATCTGTCTAAATATCCCTTGCGCAAGGACGCTAACCGCCCTCAAATGTGAGTGCATTCCATTTGCACATTGCCCCTGAACCACCGGGCGAGCGCGATTGTTGTCCTATCTATGCCAACGTGCCCCCAGGAGAATAATTTATGTGCTTAAAGTACTATGGGTCATATCATTACCGACGACCTTAAGGGGGTAAAATACATGTAAAATCGAAAAAAAATTGCTAATTTCAGATTGACTTAAAATACATATTGTTTGTTCAGAAAATTTTTAATATTAAATCCTTAAAGTACATGTCTTACAGTTAATGAAAATATTTTTTTAATAATTTTTCAACACAAAATGGCGGCGATGCGAGCTAATGAAAAAAACACATCAAAAACATCCTCGTACAACTTAACGCCTTTTCTGGGGAGCTTGCAACGTTCAGAGAGAAAAAATATGTTAATGAGATTTATAATTCATAGATGAACCAATAAAATTTAAAAAAAAATTAAATTTTTACATTAATTTTAGGTTAAAAATAAAAATCGATTATTTTTCAAAAAAATCACGTTTTAAACATTAATAAACAAATTATTTTTCCGAAATTACAATAACATCTAAGTTCAACGATTAGATAATACTGTTTTGTAGATGTGGTATAAATTTGAGCCGGATCGATTCAATATTTTTTGAGATATTTTGTACGGAAGTTGAAAAAGTACTACTTTGAAAAAAACGCGTTTAAAGTTTGCGGTAGACAAAAATCATTGATTATTAGTTTTTATTATAACATATTCGTAAGTCAGCGATTCCAGGTTCTTACAACAGTCCTTCAGCCTCCTCGTGCATATCATGTTGGTGCATTAGAAGGTCACGGCAAGCATTTCGGGCTTCTTTTGAGCTGAAAAGACTTTGATAGTTCTATCGTTCTATCGGCGGCTCTCTTGGCATAATTAAATAAGCTGGGTCTTATTTCGATACCTAAATCATTCATTAGGTGCAAGAAGAATGTATGACCTTTGTTGAACATCCTAGCAGCTATGTAAGCTAGTATTTCAACTATTTTCAACGGTTTTTACTACAAGGTCCATGAATACAGACCCCTTTGTATATTATACAAATATACAAGTGTAAATGTACATCTGTATCTATATTTCCTTAGAATTTCAGTTTTATAAGAATGTGGGAGGTATACACAATTAGAAAACTGCCCATAGCACCGAAAAGAAAGTAGGCAGGGAAGCGCGTCAGGTATGCTCGACCTGCTCGGGAACGCCGCGCTGCCTGTAACTGACTATTACTCGAGAACTAATACGAATATCGCTTCAAAACTTTTTTTGGTATATTTTAAGAGCATTTCAAACATTTTGATGCAATAAAAAAAATCGATTTTTTATTAGCAGTTACATGTATTTTCCCCCTTAAAGACGATGCTCATATTGAAAGGAAGCGCAGAGCTTTGGCAGTCAGAAGTAATATGCTGACTAGCAGATTTTCCTTTTGTACTGAGCAAGTTAAGATAACGTTTTTCCAGACATATTACCGAAGCTTGTACACGAGGAACCTGTGTGTCAGATATACCAAAAGATCGTTGGACACGTTGCGCATCCAATATAATAATATCTTCAGGATTATGATGGGATTGACCTGCTTCTGCAGTGCGTCAGGGATGTTTGTGGAGTGCCAGAATGATGGCTTTGCAACCGTCATTCGCAAAAAAAAATATGTCCCTAATCCATATAACACGAGACAGTCCCAACAGAATCCTAAATACTAAAGCTGATAGGTTCACTTCGTCAATATGGAGGTGCCTTGTATGAAATCCTGCTTGTTTCCTTAATCGCCCTCGGCGCAGTGAAGTGGACTTATCTGTGTCTTTTATGTTTATATTTTAAATGCTTTGTGTTTTTATTCATACTAACCTACTACAAGCCTTACTAACACACTACAGATCCTTTAGTTGGCCGAAATAAGCAATTTTTATTTTTATTTATTTATTATTTTACTATACTGCGCGTCTCTCATAGCAAAGTTGCGATAATGCTGAGGAGTGTATTCGTCTGCCAAGCTTGAATTTGCCGCCCTCTGAATCTGCCGCCCGGGGCACGGGTTCCGGCTTGTCCCCCCCTAGATCCGGGGCTGAGTTCTTGCATAATGTTACTGATCGTCGTAGTGAATCGATTCATATTGTTTGGCAGAGTTTACAAAACACAAGAATGTTTGTGTTTAGTGGGGCTTTGACCAGTGGTGTCAGCAAACCCGTGTACATTTAGTTTGATTGCGTCGGAATATTTGATGACAGGCGTCGTAATATTGTACTAGAAACATACTTATATGCTGCCTGGCGGTATTCTACATAATTTAAATTATGCAAAATAAGATAAGTAAAACTCTTGATAACCTTCTAATTGATTTAATTATATTGCAGTATAGACCTATGACACTTGAATTCATTTTGCGGGCTTGTGCAACTGAAAATTGATCATGCATTTGAAATTATATGACGTGTGCTCCCAAACAACATACGTATTAAACACATTACATATCTAACCATGTCAAGGTTTTGCAACTGATTTGTTGCCGGTGAGAAAAAACGGTGAAAAGTGCGTATAGTCTGCATGGTTCAAGTTTTTTTTTACTCTTCACTCAATCCTGAAAATTCCGCATTATTGTTAGTAAAGAATATGTCATCTTCATGATCTGAAAAACAAAAATCACAAAATTTACTCGTACACCAAATTCAAAGCAATTTCTTTACCGAAACAAATGTTGCTAATGTTACAGGAACTAATTTTCCTGCAATTATGACATTCTTCTTCTGCGTCATTTGCATAAAGATGATGATGTTCCTTTTGAAAGTTCGCGACTGATCATACCACGATGACGAGTAGATAGCGGTCACTAGATTATCACTAGCTTCCATAAATTGGTTTGAATAGTAACAGCATGGCAATATCTGCAACGTTGCATCGAAAGTGAAAAGAACAAGAAGAAGCGTTTGCGCGAAATTCGGTGGATACAGGAAAAAATTCAATGTTTCCACGGCAATAATCAAAGAAGTTCCAACGAATTGGATGAAAATAGTGTAGGCAATTGTATCTTGAAGTACGTTAAAAATTCTGGAATGAAAATATTATTTTATCATGAGACACATATGTATTTTACGGCTGTCCTGATAGTAAATGAATCTGAAAATATATTTCTAAGTTTTTAGAAACGTATTTTAATTAGCAAAACATGCAACTTGTTTTCTAGAAATATTTATAGGATTGCTCATAAAATCTAAGGTAAATTGATAGTTTATTGCATTTGAGAACATACTAAACAGCTAAAAATTTCCGATTTTCAAAAGTTAGTGATAATCTCAGCTATGCCATTCTACAAACAGACAAAGCTTTTGGTGCTATCGAAGATTAGCAAGACTTGATTTTGAAAACAAATTTTGATTTCGAAAACAAAAGCAAAATTGAAAACATAAGCTAATATTTCAGAATCATGAAAATTCTTAAAGATCGAATTTTCAGAATAAGTTGGCGATATGACAATCGAAAGTGATAAATCACAAAAACTTAGATATTGAAAGTACCTTATAATCTTCCGATGATCATTAAAACATTCAATTAGATCCCTTTCTGCATTCTCATTTCTACCAAGCGTCTCGATCCGTTCCATCAAAATATTCAAGTGTCTTGTCAAAGTGATTAGAAACGACGGTGGTGCAATGTCACTAGCCAAAGATTGCAATGCTAGTATACTTATTACGAAGTACTGACAAATGAATACAAAGACGTATTTTGTATTTGACTCCTGATAATTGAACGGTGCCCAGATTTCGAACGGCAGCTAAAATGGCTAAAATAAATACAAAGCCGCTAAAATGGCACTCAAAGAATTGATTGCTTGGTAGCACATCCAGAAACCTACAAAGGTTTTATGACAAATTGAAATCACTTCCTTGATATGATTGCGATGTCTTGAATCGGAAAGACGAAGATCCATGCTATCGAAGAGTCCTGAGATCGATAAAATCTCATGACGTCTTCGCATGGCGTAGAAAGCTTTGAGGCTGGAGAAGAGAATACTCAAGTTCATCGGTACATTATCGAGAAGTTCCTTGAAATTGTTAAAAAAAAACAATTTCATAACAAAGAGAAAACTCAGAGAAATATTAAGGCTGAAAAATTTTCGCTTCTCCCATTTCAACTGAAAAATTTTCGCTTGACTTCACGTCCGACACTCACAAGAAACTGATTGGGACTCTAAGCGAATTTAAAAGAATAAAAAACTCTAGCGCACCTGAACCGCTAGAAACACTAATGTTCGAAGAACAGTAGAAGAATCGTGCAGGTTTTGAGTGCATATTCCACCACATGAGCTGCTTATTACGGCCAAACTGTTTCAAATGCCACGTTTTACTTTGGTCTCAAGAAAGCATTATAACTCATATGGTAGAAGGTTTCAGATATTACCACTGGCATGGGTTTCAAAGTTTATGAAAGAAAAACACTTGTTAATTATATTCGTTATCAGTTGCTTATTTCACCAAACTTTGAAAGCAGCATCTCATATAACATCAATGAAGAAAATGCTCAGTGCCTGCAGCACTGTAACTGAAGTTGGTGTTTGGGGCTGCGATCCGAAAAATTTGCAGAACTTTGGGAATTGAAACATTGGTTATTTATTTTCATTGTAAATGTTTCCGGTATGAATACTAACTGTAAGCATTTATTGAGACAAAAGTAGCACAACCGACTCGTGCTGGCAACCTTCTGCCAGTATCAAAGCCAAGAATATATCACATCTGCTTCACGTTGTTATATCACATTCGAAGTTATAGGAGTATAAAGAAATTTAGGGTTACCTACAGCAAGTTTTTTCAAATAATCGAAAGCTTAATATTTGCTGTTTATTGTCACTACAATATCATTACCAATTAAAATTTCTGAGATAAAACCGCTTAATAAAGATATTGCAAACAAACACAAAACCAACAATAGCTGGAAACCCTATCGTGGCTTTTCAATCAAATATGGCCTGGACAATGTTTATAATAGGTTCCATTAATTGTAAGAAATTCGTATTGATTTCATGGCTGCACTGGAAGTTATAGGGCAAAAAGTTTTATTTTCCTGAGCGAATTTTCAAAACCAAAGACACAAAAATTACCATAGCTGGCAGCACCAATCGAATTTTTCAACCAAATTTCTATCAAACAGAGTTTAGAGTAAGGTGCAGCTACTGTGTCAATTTCATGAAAATCTGGTAACTAATTCACATTTCATAGGGCAAAAAGCAGTTTTTTTTTCTTTGTAATTTTTCAAGATGGCACCACTGGCACAGAGTTGCCTCCAATTCAAAATCGCTTCTATCAGACCTGGTTCTACTTAAGTTCAATGCATTCTGTAAATTTCAATGGTATCTGATTATTGGTTCGTGAAACAGAAGTTTTTGATGCTAAAAATATAGGTTAACTGGGAGAGGGTTACCGTTCTTGTCCGACATGAAATTTCCAAAGTTTTACTTTGAACCTGTAGATAAAGCATAAGATTTGTATACAGATTGGTTTTATTGTAAGAAACGGACATTTTTAGGATATTCGATGATTTGAATGTTTTCACTTCCAAATTTTTATTTTTTCAAGTTTAAGACACCAAAATTATCATAGCTGGCAGCTCCAACCGAATTTTTCAACCAAATTTCTATAAAACGTGGCTTGAAGTAAGGTCCAGCTACTGTGTGAATTTCGTCAAAACCGAACGATTCAATCAGAATTTATAGGGCTAAAAACAGTTATCTTTTTTAGTGATTTTTCAAGATGGCACCACTGGCACAGAATCGCCCGCATTTCAAAATTACTTCTATCAGACCTGGTCCTATTTAAGACCAATACAGTCTGCAAATTTCAATTAATTCTGCTCATCGGATCGTGAGTTTCCGTGAACAGAAGTTTTTGATGCTAAAAATATAGGTAAATTGGGCAAGGGTTACCAGGCGTTCCCGTTATACCATATCAAATTTTATTTTTTGTCTATGTAAACAAAGCACAAGATTTACATATGAGTGGCTTTTTTTTGAAGAAACGGCATTTTTTCAAGAGAGACGATAATTTGGAAGTTTTCACTTTCAGTGCTTGCCCTAGCTTCAAGGTTGCCAGCACGCTCATCAAAAGTTACACGAATTTACAACTAAATAATACCAATATGTTCTGAAAATTTGGTAATGATTGAATAGCTCTGTCAAAAGTTATCGCAATTTAAAAATTTTCAATTTTTCCCGATCTCTTTTTAGGCACCCAGCGCACACATAGGGTTAAAAAATTCCAAAACATTATCCGATTCACATGTAAAACACGTTCAAAATTTATTTTGTTAACTTTATTTTTGCAAAACTTATTTGTGTACGGAATAATAGGTATATTAAAAATATCACTTAAATGGCCGCCGGCGCCAAAGGGTTAAAGATTTTTAACTTTTTCTGAGACCTGGCACTATTCTGCATATACACCAATGTGTCCTGAAAATTTCAGCTCAATCGGATGGCGCGTTCCTGAGATTTTTTCACTGAAATTTTTTGATGATATATATATATATATATATATATATATAGAAATATGAATTTTTGGCCAAAGTGATTTTAATACTAATGTTCTTCTTCGAACATTAGTAATAAGAATCACATTGTCATCTAAATATTGAATATAAATAATGGAAAATAGTAGAATGATTAGCTAGAATTTAATATTCGACCCCGATACGGAATTAATTGTATTTACGAGTACAAAAGATTGCATCGAATAGAATGCAAATCTAGTCTAATGAAAATCGGAGCTGAAATAATTTTGAATATCGTAGTAATTTTGAATAATCATTTACAGTAAAATAGGTAGTGAGATGCATCTCGAGACGCAAGTTAATGCGGATACTCCATACACGTGGGGTGGATAATCCGAAGTATAGATAATTTTTTATCAAATATTAAGCGCCTAGGTTTAATAGTTAGCGTGCAAAAACTAGGTATGAGTAAAAATCATGTGGCAAAGATAGTTCCTTAAAGTGTGGTAGGAGACACTATCCAGCTACAAAGGATTCTTTAATCGTCGAAAAAACTGAAGAAAAGAATTGCCCAGGTCACTGTGGAGTGGCAAAAATGAGCTTTTTTTCAATTACACGAATACTCCAGAATCCATCCTTGCCATATTTTCTCCAAAAGGCAGAAAAATCTGAAGTTTTAATGAAGAATATGGTGCAAGGAGTGACATTCTCCGCTAGCACACCTCCCACTAAAAAAACACCTGAAATATTCCTCCCTAGCTATGTCTCATGCAAGATACCTACCTGAAACCCACACATTGCCCCTGCTGTTCGTGGAAACTGTTAAAAGACTGATGAGATTCTAATTTTGCGGATAAAATTTGTGACTTTTTAAATACAGGAGTTACTGCCGCCAATGCTACCACTTTGGAAAAAGTAGCGTACCAAAAAAATTTGAAATGCTTATCAAAACCCAAAATTACGTATAAAACGCATAAAACTGTTTATTTATGTAAATATTCAAATGTATATTATTGCAAGAAGACTCCTGTGTCGCTGTCTGTTTGTGGGGAAAACCAAACAGCGCTATTGTGGAGAAACTTGGTTGGTGGACCTCATGCACATGGTGGAGCAGAGGTTTAAGGACATCCTTCATTTTGCAAAAAGATCTGAGGCCTTTTTTGACCACTTGGTCTGAAATTCTAAGCTCCAGGTCTCTGTATCTGGTATCGTTACGTACCAATTCTGTAGCCTATGCGTGACCAGAACAGCCAAAAGTTAACCAAATCTGCTTCACGTTGATGCCAACTTATCCTGTGGCGACCGCGCTGGAATTTATAGGAGTAGAAACATTTTTAGTATTATCATTGGCAAAAATGATTGTTCTGTAAGCTTTAATTTTGCTGATCGATTTTACAATTGCCACATGGTTGCCAACATATCCATTAAACCTCTATTCAACCTGGCCCTCCTAAAAACCAATACATTCAGTGAATTTCAGCTTGTAAAAGCCGGATCATGAGTTATTGCGCACACAGCTTTCGAGTACTAAAAAGTAGGTATTTTGATGAAGAATTACCGTTCTTGTACGTGGAGATATTTCGAAAATTTCAAATTACCTGCGTACAGGGTTCCCACTTTTGATGCATTTGTATCATTTTGATACATTTTTATTTGAAATTTATATTTTTGATATAATGATACATTAACTCACTGAATTGTGACGAAATGATACATTTTGTCATTCAGCAAATAAATTCAATTTTTTTAATATTGCTGGCATGAGCCTGCCAAATCTCCTCTCTCTAGCAGTAACAACTGCCAACTTCAATCTTCTTTACATTCTGAACTACGAAAGATATCTAATATGTGATGACTCCGAAGATTTGAAGTTTAGCCGAGATTTGAAGGATTAACCGAGTTTGGTTGAAAACAATTTAGGTAAATCTCATCTGCCGCCTTTCTTCATGCTGACTTTAATAGCTGTACCTTATAATTTACCTGAAAACGAAGTTTTTCTGCATCAAACTTGGATGGCAATGTAAAAAACAACTGATCAGTGTTGCAAAGGGATTAGAGGAATTTTGGGAAGCAAGAAACCATAAAATGTTTGGGTCCACTGTATGACATACGTGTCCAAAACATATTCTTTTATTCATCATATTTTTGAAATCATCAATATTCCGATGGCTATATGGTTCCTTTTACCCCGAAGAATCATTTTTTTTATTTTGTGAAACTTAAAACAGTGAATTCCCCTAAAAATAATCTGCGCTCCGTATTAATTTCGTGAACATTTTGAGCGCATTCGCAAAGAACCCACATTTTATTTTGTGTGGCCTCAATATTAATGGCAATACACAGATGAAAACTAAGAGCGGAAGTAATTTGTGATATTTTTTAGGCTCTATATTATTCAATAAATATAGTATGTAGCTCTAAACTAAGTTTTTTTTTTATATTATTATTTATAGTGTCAGTATCTCGATCCAAATACAATTTTGAGAACTTTTTGATACATTTTAGCCAATATTGATACACTTTTTGAAGAAATTTGATACAACGGAATATTTGAGAGTGGGAACACTGCCTGCGTAGCATGGGACACAACAACTAACCCAAAAACATGACTGATTTTCATTTTCTTTACTTCTTTTTTACAAAAATTTTGAATTTGACCTTCAACTATTTATTTTGAGCTTCAATGTTCTGTATCCAGGGTAGCCATATATCAAGCTGCTTTTCGAGACATTTCACATCGTTACATAGTTAGTTTTACCAATGTGAAAATAACGTGGACGCATTTGGTTCCTTGTCAGCCATTTTTCAGGAAGTGAAAATGGTATCGAATACAGGCCCCAAAAAAATTCCTTGAGTACACCACTATGATATTTAGCAGTTGACATGCTTTTGTATCGAACCTTTGTACTTTCGGTTAGATATAAGAAAGGATTCTCATAGCTGCAAATATTGGAAATTGTTTTCTCAGCAGAAATTCTCGAAAATTTCAAAGATGCAGGATAAAAGACTAATAGGTGTATATGCCTTCACTTGAGAAGTGTCTTTATCAGGCTTGGAAATCATTATGATCATGGGTGTTTTCCATGTTGCAGGAAATTAACCGGTTCAGAAAATAGCGTTGAAGAGGTAAGAAAGCCAGTATTTGTTTGAACGTAGTATTGGTGATAAGATCAATTCTCAGGATGTCCTAGATAATGTCCTAGAAAATAATAATTTGCAACTTATTGGCCAAACTTATTGATCGATTGAGAGCTGTGAAAATTGCATGTTGTCATGTTGAAAGTTATGAAAGATATGCTGTCTCTCTTATGTACCAATACCTCCATACCAGTCTTTTTTCTTGCATCAGAATTAGAAATGGTGAAGAGTAGGTTGTTTTCCAAGCTAAATAGTGCAATTTAATGTTAGATGTTGCTGTAGCGATTGTCTTTAAGACATGATAATTGAAAAAATTTACTGCGGAATTGATATCTTCAACAATTTGAGTGCAGCTCTTAAAAATATTGACTTAATGAGGTAGAACCTGAAAGCATTTCAGTTGGTTTTATTTGAATGCCTGCACTTGTAGTTGGCTAGATGGGGTGTAATGTCCAGGGTAATAATAGCTGAGGATTGATCTGCGGACAAATCAAAAACTGCGTCTTCTTTCGCGGAATATTTGATGACAGTCGTCGTAATATTGTACAAGAAACATATATACTGCGTGGCGGTATTCCACGCAATTTAAATTATGCAAAATAAGATAAGTAAAATTCTTGTTAACCTTCTAATTTATTTAATTATATTGCAGTACATACGTATGACACTTGAATACATTTGCGGGCTTGTGCAACTGAAAATTGATCATGTATTTGAAATTATATGACGTGTGCTCCCAAAACAACCTACGTATTAAACACATTACATATCTAACGAAGTCTAGGTTTTCCAACTGATTTGTTGCCGTACATATAGCAGTAACAACTTTTTCAACGGTGAAAGGTGCGTATAGTCTGCATGGTTCAAGTTTTGTTTTATTACTCTTCACTCAATCCTGAAAATTCCGCATTATTGTTAGTAACGAATATGTCATCTTCATGATCTGAAAAACAAAAATCATTAACTTTGCTCGTACACCAATTTCAAAGCAATTTCTTTACCGAAACAAATGTTGCTAGTGTTACAGGAACTAATTTTCCTGCAATTATGACATTCTTCTTCTGCGTCATTTGCATAAAGATGATGATGTTCCTTTTGAAAGTTCGCGACTGATCATACCACGTTGACGAGTAGATAGCGGTCACAAGATTATCACTAGCTTCCATAAATTGGTTTGAATAGTAACAGCATGGCAATATCTGCAACGTTACACCGAAAGTGAAGAGAACAAGAAGAAGCGTTTGCGCGAAATTCGGTGGATACAGGAAAAAATTCAATGTGTGCATGGCAATAATCAAAGAAGTTCCAACGAATTGGATGAAAATAGTGTAGGCAATTGTATCTTGAAGTACGTTAAAAATTCTGGAATGAAAATATTATTTTATAATGAGACACATATGTATTTTACGGCTGTCCTGATAGTAAATCAATCTGAAAATATATTTCTAAGTTTTTAGAAACGTATTTTAATTAGCAAAACCTGCGACTTGTTTTCTAGAAAATATTTATGGGATTATGCTTAAAATCTGAGGTAAATTGGTTGTTTGATGCATCTCACACTAAAACATATAGCTAAAAATTTAAGATTTTCAAAAGCTAGTGATGAATTCAGCTAAGCCCTTTTGGTACTATCGAAGAACAAAAAGTTTTTGACCTACATGAAGAAACCTTTTAATGAAGAGAGGAGAGACTTGTTTCGATCAATAATTATTTTTGAATTTATGAAGCTATATTGCGATTTTTTCTTCAAATATCAGCAAGACTTGATTTACCTTGCTTGTAATTGAAAACATAAGGTAAGATTTCAGAATCATGAAAATTCTTAAAAATCGAATTTTCAGAATAAGTTAACGAATCGAAATTGATACAAAAAAAAATTTACAATTTGAAAGTACCTTATAATCTTCTGATGATCATTAAAACATTCTATTAGATCCCTTTCTGCATTCTCATTTCTACCAAGCGTCTCGATTCGTTCCATCAAATTATTCAAGTGTCTTGTCAAAACCATTAGAAACGACGGTGGTGCAATATCACTAGCCAAAGATTGCAATGCTAGTATACTTACTCCGAAATATTGATAAATGAATGCACACATGTATTTTGTATTTGACTTCTGATAATTGAACGGTACCCACATTTCAAACGGCAGATTCCTTTGATGCGACAAAGCCGCTAAAACGGCACCTAAAGTAACGATTGCGTGGTAGCACACCATGAAACCTACAAAGGTTTTGTGACAAATTGAAATGACTTCCTTGATACGATTGCGATGTCTTGAATCGGAAAGACGAAGATCCATGCTATCGAAGAGTCCTGAGATCGATAAAATCTCACGACGTCTTCGCATGACGTAGAAGGCTTTGAGGCTGCAGATTAGAATACTCAAGTTTATCGGCACATTATCGAGAAGTTCCTTGAAATCGTTAAAAAAAAACAATTTCATAACAAAAAGAAAACTCAGAGAAATATTTTGGCTAATGATGATGAGCGTTGCGTGCAGTGTTTGCCAGATATTGTATCCGACGACAGGATAAACGCCGACTATCTTCCAGACAATCCACAGATAGTGAAAAGCATAAGAAGTTTTGAAATCAGTTTTGGCCATTCCAGCTGAACAATTTTCGCTTGACTTCACGTCCGACACTCACAAGAAACTGATTGGGATACAAGAATCACATTACAAGGATACAAGAATCACATTGTCATCTAAATATTGAATATGAATAATGGGAAATAGTAGAATGATAAGCTAGAATTTAATATTCGACCCCGATATGGAATTAATTGTATTTACAAGTACAAAAGATTGTATCGAATAGAATGCAAATCTAGTCTAATAAAAATCGTTGCTGAAATAATTCTGAATATCATAGTAATTTTGAATAATCATTTACAGTAAAATAGGTAGTGAGATGCATCTGGTGACGCAAGTTAATGCGGATACTCCATACACGTGGGGTGGATAATCCGAAGTATAGATAATTTTTTATCAAATATTAAGCGCCTAGGTTTCGTAGTTAGCGTGCAAAAACTAGGTATGAGTAAAAACCATGTGGCAAAGATATTTCCTTAAACTGTGGTAGGAGACACCATCCCAGCTACAAAGGATTCTTTAATCGTCGAAAAAACTTGAAATGAATTGCCCAGGTGATTGTGGAGTGGCAAAAATGAGCTTTTTTCAATCACACGAATACTCCAGAATTCATCCTTGCCATATTTTCTCCAACAGGTAGAAAAATCTGAAGTTTTAATGAAAAATATGGTGCAAGGAGTGACATTCTCCGCTAGCACACCTCCCACTAAAAAACACCTGAAATATTCCTCCCTAGCTATGTCTCATGCAAGATACCTACCTGAAACCCACACACTGCCCCTACTGTTCATGGAAACTGATAAAAGACTGATGAAATTCTAATTTTGCGGATAGAATTTGTGACTTTTTAAATACAGGAGTTACTGACGCCAGTGCTACCACTTTGGAAAAAGTAGCGTACCAAAATAATTTGAAAAGCTTATCAAAACCTGAAATTACGTATAAAACGTATGGTCCTGTTGTGGCAACTTAAAACGCCTTTTGTTAACGTAAATAACAAAAATTTATTTTCAACAATAGCCTAGAATCGAATTTTAATACAGTGCGATTACTAAATTGCGATGTCGAATGAAGTCGAGGCCTAATCTCGTCGAGTGCGAATGTGTATGATCGCCGCCTGCGGGCCACTTATGAAGGTCATAGGTGCTGACCACGCAGGCGTAAGCTTCTCTTCATCCAGACACACATAAATGCCTCGTCAGCAATTGTGTGTCCGGACGGAGCTCGATTCTCTGTCCAGACGTACACAAATGCCTCGTCAGCACTTGTGCGTCTGTACAGAGCTCGAGCCAGAAACATAAACACAAATGCCTCGTCAGCACTTATGTACATGTACAGAGCTCGAATCGTAGATATGAGCTCGAGTCGCACATTGTAAACATGTGATGGATCATGACATTCCGACCGAGACGATAGCTATGCGTATCAGATTACGCGCAAAGCTATCGCGACGGGAGGAACGCCATGCTCGCACTTATGCTGGCACTGTCGTTTAATTGTGGACAATGTAACGATACATTGCCGCCACAGTTCTCCCCCCGCAGTGGGTTTGACCACGATAATTTCACTATACGTTGAAACGTACGGGTGGTCGAACTCTGCGTCCTGTGCGGGTTGTTGTGTATATCGTGGAATCGTTGTTGTCTGTTCCCATTGTGGTGACTGATTCCGACAGTAAAAATGCGGGCTTCAATCTGTCAATGGAGATGGAGGCTGGGCGTCCATTGATGTCCACCTTGAAGTATTTTTCCTTCCTGCTTAGATCAGGGAACGGACCGTCGTAAGGTGGCGTTAGGGATGATTTCACCTTGTCGTTCCGTACAAAGACGTGAGTGCTGGTGCGTAAATCTTTGTGGACGAAGGTTGAGGTTGGTGCGTGGTGCGCTGTATCGTGTGGTCGCAATTTCGCCATGCGTGACCTTAAATCGCGCAGGAAGGCGGTGTCGTTCGTGCCTGGTGGTGATGAGGTGAAGAATTCTCCGCCTCGGCGACTGATGTTGCGGTGATGTTCTGGAGTGGGACAGCTTCAGGCCAACGCGTGAACCTGTCGATGATGGTCAAGCAGTATCGGTATCCCTCATTTGGTGATAGTGGTCCGATGAGGTCGACGTTGATGTGCTCGAACCTGGCATCTGGAAGCGTGTAGCGTTGAAGTGTGGACTTCACGTGGCGTCCGACTTTGTTTCGTTGGCAGGCGATACAACTTCGGACGAAGTTGTTTATGTCAATGTTCATGGCTGGCCAGAAAATACGGTCAGTGATGAGTCTTCTCGTTGCGCGGATGCCGGGATGCGCAAGGCCATGGATCATGTGCATGATCGTTCTCCTGAATTGTTGCGGTGCATATGGTCGAACCTTGTTGTTCGTGACGATGCAGTGTAGCGGTGCGTTTGAGCCAGTCAACTCCTGTTTCTTCCACTCAAGCTGTTGCGTTTGATCTTCAACCAAGTGCTAAAGTTCCTGATCGTGTTGTTGAGCTGAAGCGAGAGAAAAGAAGTCGATGGTGTTG
The DNA here is from genome assembly GCA_963978885.1 of Nemotelus pantherinus. Classification (NCBI taxonomy): domain Eukaryota; kingdom Metazoa; phylum Arthropoda; class Insecta; order Diptera; family Stratiomyidae; genus Nemotelus; species Nemotelus pantherinus. The sequence goes on along the minus strand of OZ022263.1, from coordinate 222,992,845 downwards.
ATAGCACTTACCCGAGACAAATAATCCGCGATAGTGTTATCCCGGCCCGGAATGTGGCGGATGTCAACCGCAAACTGGGAGATGAAGTCCAGTTGACTTTGTTGCCTCGGTGATGCTTTCTCCGGCCGTTGTTGGAATGCGAATTGTAATCGCGGATATGCCTTCTGTTTATCTAGAAGAGGTTTCAATCCGTGCGATGTTATCGTGTGTCCCAAAAAGCGTACTTTGGATTGTCCGAACGGGCATTTGTCTGTTTTGATTGTGAGGGCGTACTTCCAGAGTCGATCGAATGTTTGTGGGAGTTGTTGTCTATGTGTTCGTTTGTTCGTTTATGTTCGTCGTCTGCGGGCTGCTAGGCGTTGTGGGCAGTGCTCGCAGATTTGTCCTTCGTTGGGTCTTTCCTCGGTGTTTCGTTATCCACCATCGTGGTGTTTAAACCAATGTGCTAGCTGATAGCGAGTGTCCCTTCATCGGCTGCTCATCCGCTCGAAAAAGCGTGGATCGAGATCGTTCGTCGGCTCAGATGAGCGATGTTCGTCGGCTCGGATGAGCGATATTTGTCGGCTCGGATGAGCGATGTTCGTCGTCGTTTTTAGGCAGGATCGCCAATTATGGTCCTTGCTTGCAACTTAAAACGCCTTTTGTTAACGTAAACAACAAAACTTTATTTTCAACAATAGCTAAATTGCGATGTCGAATGAAGTCGAGGACTAATCTCGTCGAGTGCGAATGTGTATGATCGCCGCCTGCGGGCCACTTATGAAGGTCATAAGTGCTGACCACGCAGGCGTAAGCTTCTCTTCATCCAGACACACATAAATGCCTCGTCAGCAATTGTGTGTCCGGACGGAGCTCGATTCTCTGTCCAGACGTACACAAATGCCTCGTCAGCACTTGTGCGTCTGTACAGAGCTCGAGCCAGAAACATAAACACAAATGCCTCGTCGGCACTTGTGTACATGTACAGAGCTCGAATCGTAGATATGAGCTCGAGTCGCACATTGTAAACATGTGATGGACCATGACATTCTGACCGAGACGATAGCTATGCGTATCAGATTACGTGCAAAGCTATCGCGACGGGAGGAATGCCATGCTCGCACTTATGCTGGCGCGGTCGTTTAATTGTGGACAATGTTTAATTGTGGACAATATACATTGCCGCCACAAACGCATAAAACTGTTTATTTATGTAAATATTCAAAAAAAAACAAAATTATATGTAAATATTCAATATTTATGTAAATATTTATGTAAATATTCAATAAACAAAAACTGTTTATTTATGTAAATATTCAAATGTCGATTATTGCAGGAAGACTCCTGTGTCGCTGCCTGTTTGTGGGGAAAACCAAACAGCGCTATTGTGGAGAATCTTGGTTGGTGGACCTCATGCACATGTTGGAGCAGAGGTTTAAGGACATCCTTCATTTTGCAAAAAGATCTGAGGCCTTCTTTGACCACTTGGTCTGAACCTCTAAGCTCCAGGTCTCTGTATCTGGTATCGTGATGGACCAATTCTGTGGCCTATGCGTGACCCATCCTAGAGTGTGTTCAATATTCTTGCTATAGCAGCTATTAGCTGCTCTTTTATTAGCTCTGGCTGTCCAATGTCACGAAATAGCTACTTTCTTCTGCTTGCTATTTGATAGTCGGGCTGTCCAAGATTCCGGAATAGCTGCTATGGTAGCAGCTATTTGCTGCTCGCAGTCTGGAGGTTAGCAAGAAAGTAGCTAAGGTAAAATGGACGTACGTAAACAGCTGATAGAAATGAGTATGAAAAGCGGTTTTCGCGCTTTGGTGGCAAAGGAGATGAACAATAAATTTGAGTATAGTGCTATCATAAACTAAATACGGGCTTTTAAACACTTCAACTCAACTTGAGTTTTAAGTAGGCTTTTACACAACGCAACACATTTTGAGTTGTTAGAAGGCAGGTGGGAAGCGCTACAGACTGATTCGTGTACCATGCAATTTTCAGTTTCTTTTTCGCTCTTTTTCACAGATATGGTGTCAAAAGCCGGAAATAAGTGAAACGTTTTGAATATATTATAAAAATTTTAATAGTTTCTGCATCTGTATGGTGAAGTTTCAGCAATTTCCAAAGTGTAATACAAATGGTGAGCTAATCCACGTAAATGCAAAGATCAAAGTTAGAAAAAAACTGGAAACAATTTGTTATTGAGTTGTGCTGTGTAAAAACTGACTCACGTAGCAGCTCTTGGCTGTCCAATATCCATAGCTGCTTGAACTTGCTAAAGTGATGCTATGCTATGCTTTTGAAGCAGCTATAGCATGCACATTGAACATACCCCTAGTAAATTCAATGTTTGCGATATAAGGCAAGTACGCAGCCGTGCCTGAATTCCGGTCACTCGATTATGCTATTTATTTCTACACGAAAACATTTTCGTGTAGAGAAGTGTAGAATATTACAAAGTGACAGTTAATTGTGTAGATGTTTGGCATTTGTATTTTAAATTTTCAGCAAACAGAATAATGGATAGTGGTTTCGCGAGTTTGCTGTTGATGTACGGCGCATATTCTTGGGACGCGAAGTTAATACCACATTCTGGTGCTCAAACTTTAATAAATTGTAGGTGGAAATATTCTCCATAATATACTTATTAAAAATTTTAAATTGGTTGTGCTGCAGACTACTGGACCATATTAAACATCGCTGTAATATTCTTTTCCGGGAAAAGTACAGGCCTCCAGCCCGCTTCACCTTTAAATTGTTCTATAACAACGTTAACACCGCAGTAAGCTCAAGTTTGGGGGCATGCGATTTAGAAATTAACTTTCTTGGAAAATAACCTTAAGATTCTACCAACTGTATGCTAAATACCATATGTTACTCCTTTATTAATGCTTCTTTCAGTTCTTCAATTTTAAATTCATTCAAGTTTGCTGGCTCATCATACTGCTATACGAGTATTATGAACCAGATCGAAGTTTACGGTAGAAACCAAGTTATAGTAGCAAATTTTAAAAACTACTTTCACGTTAAATTCCATTAGGCTGAAAGAAAATAGGCGTATTTATTCTAAGTAAAACAATTATGTAATCTATTTAATAATTGTTTATTTCAAATATATTTCCTTTACACCAATACATAATTTTCATCCATGCATTTCATATCACGTACACATGCGGTGCTGAAAACTTTCTAACGTCGCACTAATTCAATTAACCAACAAGCTAATTAAAGTGTATCCTAGTAAAATTATCTGCAAAAAAATCGAATTGCTGGAAAATCATTGCTTCTAGTTCTGTACGAAATATCCTACGCATAAAATTAGTAAATTTTTCGACAGAAAGTGCCGACGAAACTATTGAACAAATTAAATAAATTCAAATTAGACGCGCGTTCAAAATGGCCAAAATGATTGCTTTTCGTGACCAAATAAATAGCAGACCATTTGATTCCGGCACCTCAAATTCCGTCACTCTTTTCCCATGCATTTTAAAGGGGTGACGAAATTCATACATGCTCTGATCCCATATTTAATATCTCCAAAAAACTGAAAAATTATGCTGTCATTAAAATTTTGGGTAAGTGTTATCCGAGAGTGCTGTACACTGAAAGAAAAATCTTGGTAAAATCAACAATTCTCCTCAGCTGTTTTTGCGTCAACTACGGGCTATAGTTAAAACAACTATAAGAAAATTGCTGATTACTTTTATGTACCATGACGCGTGGTTGATAAACAACGTCCGTAGTGCAAAAAAAAGTAAGCAACCACAAACAATGATATTCCAACAATATACAGAGTACGAAATAGTAAATGATTATAGCATGTGGTGTGGAATTATGTTTGTCGAATTTAACAATTGTAGAGTGGTTCGCTTACTATGAAAATGGTTGACAATTCAATATTTTGTAGTGTTAAATGAATTGATGCTCATTTTCCTGTAGATCAACTATATATCGTAATTATGAATTCGAGGATTCAACTGTGTTAATCCTCGAAGGTTTCCATATTTTTTATATCAGCAAAGTCAACTACTTTTGTATGGTCAAATGAACTATTTTAGCATAGTAGAAAGAACCATTTTCCGTAGTTCATTCGACAAATTTGAATGAATTGTTGCATTACTATCAATAATAGTTAAATCAACCACGACTTTTTCTTTCAGTGAAGTAAGATAAGTAAAAATGAGAAGTAGAAGTGTGTTCTACATAATTTAAATTATGCACAATAAGATAAGTAAAACTCTTGTGAATCTTCTAATTGATTTAATTATATTGCTGTATAGACCTATGACACTTGAATTCATTTTGCGGGCTTGTGCAACTGAAAATTGATCATGCATTTGAAATTATATGACGTGTGCTCCCAAAACAACCTACGTATTAAACACATTACATATCTAACCAAGTCCAGGTTTTGCAACTGATTTGTTGCCGGTGAGAAAAAACGGTGAAAGGTGCGTATAGTCTGCATGGTTCAAGTTTTGTTTTTTTACTCTTCACTCAATCCTGAAAATTCCGCATTATTGTTAGTAACGAATATGTCATCTTCATGATCTGAAAAACAAAAATCACTAACTTTGTTCGTACACCAAATTCAAAGCAATTTCTTTACCGAAACAAATGTTGCTAATGTTACAGGAACTAATTTTCCTGCAATTATGACATTCTTCTTCTGCGTCATTTGCATAAAGATGATTATGTTCCTTTTGAAAGTTCGCGACTGATCATACCACGATGACGAGTAGATAGCGGTCACTAGATTATCACTAGCTTCCATAAATTGGTTTGAATAGTAACAGCATGGCAATATCTGCAACGTTGCACCGAAAGTGAAGAGAGCAAGAAGAAGCGTTTGCGCGAAATTCGGTGGATACAGGAAAAAATTCAATGCTTGCATGGCAATAATCAAAGAAGTTCCAACGAATTGGATGAAAATAGTGTAGGCAATTGTATCTTGAAGTACGTTAAAAATTCTGGAATGAAAATATTATTTTATAATGAGATTTTATAATGGCTGTTCTAATAGTAAATGAATCTGAATATATTTTCTAAGTTTTTAGAAACGTATTTTAATTAGCAAAACCTGCGACTTGTTTTCTAAAAAATATTTATGGGATTGTGCTTAAGATCTGAGGTAAATTGGTTGTTTGATGCATCTAACACTGAAATATACAGCTAAAACTTTAAGGTTTTTAAAAGTTAGTGATAAATTCAGCTAAGCTAGTGATGGGCAAAACTGCTGTTTTCAAATAGCAAAAGCAACTGCCTATGCTATTGCTAAATAGCAGCTTCAAATAGCAGCTAAAAAACAGCAGTCTGCTATTAGTTGTGTCGGTGCGACATCTCAGTGGGTGCAACTTATTATTTCATTTGTGATTTCTCGCCGGCTCGGGTTCACGTACTATACAAATCGCAGTTTGCTGGGTTCCCTGTTTTACACGATGTTCCTATTGCGGTTTCGAAAATGCGCGAAGATTTCATACATTTCTCTTATATGTATGATGTATGTACATGCGTGCGTATGTAAAGTAATATGGTATTGAAATTTGTGTCGGAAGAAATATTAGGGAGAATTTATCCGGCTAACAGGGCCATGAGGTGGGTAAATTATACGTAATTAAGGTAGCGAACACAGTTGGATCGTTCTAGGATTTTCATATATTAGGTATTCCTAGAACGAGTACAAAAAAATTCCTGTTTCAAAAATACTTGCTAGTATTTTTTGAAGTATGTACATATATACATACAAGTACATGCGCTTTGCAGTAATGAAACGGTATGACATGCCCTCTCCCACCCACAAGACACAAAGTTCCCAGACTAGAATGGTGATGGTGCAAGATGACCTTGAAAGGATTCCGAGTCATTAGTCCGTGCACCGTGTAACTTTCCAATGGTCGGTCACTTATTTGGCAAGTCTTTCTCCAATCTAGAAGCCATTTAAGGGCAAACAATCAAATTCAATCAGTTTAATTTGACTTTCATTTTCTTACATGCACAAAACACCTCCTGTATTCGTTCAAATTACCAATGTCGACAAATATATTAAGATAGGGCCAGTTGACCCTATTGCCTTCTATATGACTTTTCATCGGTCGATCTCTCATACCAAACTTTTCATAGTTAATCTAAAACAGTCGCACAGTGGTCTATTTCGCGAAAAAGGTGAACTTTATTCATGAGAACCACTAGAAGTATGAAATTGAGTGTTTCTTGGGTTTTCAAACATGGGAAATCCATTTCTGGGGCTGTATTGGCTCCAACTTTTAACAAAAAGTTTCCAAAAAGGGTCAAAATTTGGAAAATTTAACTTTGAGGAAAAACATTTATCTTGTTAATAAACGAGTGTAACTTATCATTTTCATAGTATTTTTACTGGCTGAACACGAAACCGCTGTCCAAATCCGCCTATGGTGCCTCAATGTTGAGGAAAATATCATTTTTAGAATTGTTTCCTGCTGACGCAATTTTTATCAATATTGTGACGTGATAGCCAAATTTTGGATGACATTCATGGCAGCAGGCAAAAATGCTGTGGAAATGATTATTCAAATTCGTTTGACACAAATGATGTCGGACAGTATTATTAATTTGATTTGCACCCCCCCCCCCCCCCCCCATAAAGTTCAATCGAAACAATTGTAATTATTTTGAATAAATTTTTTTATAATAATAAATCAACTAAACAAAAATGACATGCGGAATCCTATATATATATTTGAATTAGTGAAAAAGGCCTATCTACAGCATATAGCAAAACACATATCAAATTTACAAATATTATCATTCACCCATGCATGGATATTTACAATTTTAGCAATTAATACCTGGCACGAAATTGTTTTGTACAGGTAAAAATATATTTTCGATAATGTTACTTTCCATATAATTTCAATACTAAGCATATACATGAATTATCATATGAACATATTTCATTGAACTGAATTCAGAAGCAAGTTGGGAAATTTGATGATACTAAAGTACAGGTGAATGGGTAAATAAATGTATGAACAGCCAAATACTTGAAACTTTGCCAATAACATAAGAAGTAAGTGTAGGGTTTAGAAACTATTGTTTTATCTATGAAATTCAACGTTGTGTTTATCTCAATCTCACAAGCTTCAACCTGGTACAAAAGCTTGCTATTGTGTGCGAGTGAAAATGATAAGAAAATACTGCAGAGCACGTGAACTGGCGCAATAAGCGCGCAAAATGTTGTATTTTATGCAAGGTCGCTGAACTTTGAAAGGAGTTTACGAGCGTAGCCGCAGCTAGCCGCAGGCAAACTAAGTTTGGATAGTTACTTTGGACTTTAATGAATACAACTAGACCTATTTCGTAACAACTTGTTGTGACCCTCTAAACTTAAAAGGGACTAGAAGTTTTAAACACCGAATTCCTATACTATCTGCAGTATGAACACGATGAAAGGGGGGAGGCTAAATCATCAATGTCTTTCATAGCTTAATAACGCTGTATTACTCAAAGGTATTTTTATCTTCATATTCTTAATTTAAAAAATAGGTTAAAAGACAGATGCAATTTTTGGCTGTTTTCAGCACCTGTGCTCTTACCCTTAAACTTTTGAAACCCAATTACTACCTCAAATGATGGAGGCCATATAGGACAATATTACCCCCAAGTTTCAACTTCATACTTAAAAGTCCATAATTTGAATAAAGTTCACCTTTTTCGCGAAATAGACCACTGTGAGTCGGTTTTCCACTTGGCCTCACTGAAGCATGACATTTTTCGAAAATTTTATTAAGAAATGATAAAAAAAATGTTTCGCCATTAAACATGCACCTACTAGGGGACCAACTTCTTTGGAAAGGCTAGACAGGAGTCCAGGAGCACCTTATTTCCTGCGGTCTCGTAAATTTTACTTTCCCGTTACTCTTCACCTTCAGGTTTTCCGGACGGTTTTCCGGCGGATTTCATTTTGCCGTATCTTCGAAACTAGGCCGCTTTGACCCAGGCTAGTATGGAAATTTCGCCCGAAACAACTCAGAAAGGTCCCCAAGCTCAAGCTAGACAAAAAAAATTTTTTGTAATAAATGGACATTTTTGCCCAATTTCCCCTATCAAACATTTTTTCGTCCTCAAAATATCAGTATTGTACCCCCCGACCACTTTCAATCATCGAAAGCGCCGTAAAGGCAGTTTTTGCCAAACTATTGCCAAAAAACCCCTTACTCCCCTACAAAACCCAAATTTTTGTATCACAGCAATAGGTCTTGGCCCGTTATGACCGAAACCACTCTAACCCAAAATTGGCCGATTTCAGCCACTTTTGCCGTATCTTCGAAACTAGGGCGCTTTTTCCAAGACTTGTATGAAAATTTCGCCCGAAACAAATCAGAAAGGCTTCCGAATTCATGCTAGACCAAAAAAAAAAATTTGGGAAAATTGGGCGTTTTTGCCCAATGATCCCTATCCGAAAATTTTTCGTCCTTAAAATATCACTATTGTACTCCCCGACCACTTTCAATCATCGAAAGCGCCGTAAAGGCAGTTTTTGCCAAACTATTGCCAAAAAAACCCCTTACTCCCCTACAAAACCCAAATTTTTGTATCACAGCAATAGGTCTTGGCCCGTTATGACCCAAAACACTCTAACCCAAAATTGGCCGATTTGGCCCCATTTCGACTAATTTTGTCCTAAAAACTTTTTGAATATTTGAAAATACTCGTACCTAGTATTTTTGAATTTCGTACTAGGTACTGGCTGTTCCAAAAAAACACCTGTTCCAGTATATACGCTTCATATCTACTAACTATAGCAATACTTATACAAAAAGCAAACAGATATCAAAATCAAAAACTAACAAAACTTCCATTCAAGAAAAATCCATCCATTCAACAAAAATCCCCAACTGAAAACGCATAATAAATCAATTACCTAGCATGCGAAATAATCTTCGTATTCAATTAATTCGTAGCACCCAGTTAGCCGGACAGTGCACGAAAAACAATCTGCGTACAGGTAGCGAAAGACTCGCTACAGCACACCAACGAATGGTAAAAAAACTAGCATCACGAAAACCCTACATATTAAACAGCAATAGCATAGCAAGCTAACATCATATGAAATCCAACCGTTAGCCCATTGCTAACGTATAGCAACATACCTTAATATCTATTTCATTATGCTTAATGCTGTTGACATTGCTGTTGCTGTTTGTCGTTGTTCGTCGATGCTGTGGTCTGCTTTGCTATATTGCTATTCGAATAGCATGCCAGATAAATAGCATGCTATCAGACTAAACAACAGCAGGCTGCTATTGCTGTTTGAAAATAGCAGTTGAAAACTAGCAGTCTGCTATTTAGCAACCCATCACTAAGCTAAGCCCTTTTGGTACTATCGAAGAACAAAAAAGTTTTTGAGCTACATGAAGAAACCTTTTAATGAAGAGAGGAGAGACTTGTTTCGATCAATGATTATTTTTGAATTTATGAAGCTATATTGCGATTTTTTCTTCAAAGATCAGCAAGGCTTGATTTACCTTGCTTGTAATTGAAAACATAAGGTAAGATTTCAGAATCATGAAAATTCTTAAAAATCGAATTTTCAGAATAAGTTAACGAATCGAAATTGATAATAAAAAAAATTACAATTTGAAAGTACCTTGAAATCTTCTGATGATCATTAAAACATTCAATTCTTTCTGCATTCTCGTTTCTACCAAGCGTCTCGATTCGTTCCATCAAAATATTCAAGTGTCTTGTCAAAACCATTAGAAACGACGGTGGTGCAATGTCACTAGCCAAATTTTGCAATGCTAGTATACTTACTCCGAAATATTGATAAATGAATACACATATGTATTTTGTATTTGACTCGTGATAATTGAACGGTACCCACATTTCAAACGGCAGCTTCCTTTGATGCGACAAAGCCGCTAAAATGGCACTCAAAGTATCGATTGCTTGGTAGCACACCATGAAACCTACAAAGGTTTTATGACAAATTGAAATCACTTCCTTTATACGATTGCGATGTCTTGAATCGGAAAGACGAAGATCCATGCTATCGAAGAGTCCTGAGATCGATAAAATCTCACGACGTCTTCGCATGACGTAGAAGGCTTTGAGGCTGGAGATTAGAATACCCAAGTTCATCGGTATATTATCGAGAAGTTCGTTGAAATCGTTAAAAAAAAACAATTTCATAACAAAGAGAAAACTCAGAGGAATATTTTGGCTAATGATGATGAGCGTTGCGTGCAGTGTTTGCCAGATATTGTATCCAACGACAGGATAAACGCCGACTATCTTCCAGGCAATCCACAGATAGTGAAAAGCATAAGAAGTTTTGAAATCAGCTTTGGCCATCCCAGCTGAACAATTTTCGCTTGACTTCACGTCCGACACTCACAAGAAACTGATTGGGATACAAGAATCACATTACAAGGATACAAGAATCACATTGTCATCTAAATATTGAATATGAATAATGGGAAATAGTAGAATGATAAGCTAGAATTTAATATTCGACCCCGATACGGAATTAATTGTATTTACGAGTACAAAAGATTGTATCGAATAGAATGCAAATCTAGTCTGATGAAAATCGATGCTGAAATAATTTTGAATAATCATTTACAGTGAAATAGGTAGAGAGATGGATGCATCTGGTGACGCAAGTTAATGCAGATACTCTATACACGTGGGGTGGATAGTCCGAGGTGTAGATTAGTGTTGTGTTACTCATACAAGATGCATGACAAATGTCCCATACACAGCTACAAAATGTCACATCACCTCAAGCTTCAAATTTGTACCACCTCATTTTTTGTCATATTGAGGTGCTTTGGATAATTTCGAAGCGATTGACTTGAGACTTTTGAGGCGCAGCGATTGTAATACTCAATGGAAAATGTATGTACGCGAGACTAGTGTGAGTTTGATTTGTACCACCTCATTTTTTGTCTTATTGAGGTGCTTTGGTTAATTTTGAAGCGATTGACTTGTGATACTTGAGGCACAGGGATTGCTGTACAAGGCGAAAATGTATGCATGCGTGTTTTGAGTTTTGAGTTTGATTTGCACGATACTTAAACAAAAAATTTGGTAGTAATTAGCTATCATTTTTGGGAAATTGTTTAGTAGATTAGTAACAGTACTGCTCTCCTTAGCATAAACGTTTTACCTACATTTTTTTTAATTTTTGAGTTAACGCCGAATTCAAAAACTACATACTCTATTAAATCATTCTCCAAAATATGAAAATCTTATTTTTTGTAGAAGTATGCTAAAAGCAATAATGAAAAATCCCCCATCTATAAAAAAAACGTAACCAGTACTTAGCATAAATGTTCTATCCTACCGTAGCGGCAGCGTAATGGTATGGGGCTGTATGGCTGCCAGCGGCGCTGGAAACTTATAGATAATTGAAGGAATGCAACATGACACTTCATTTGAAGTATGACATTGTACCACCTCAAATTTGAAAATGAGTAACTCATACAAATACATATCAATATGACTGATGACCCAATACTAGTGTAGATAATTTTTTATCAAATATTAAGCTCCTAGGTTTCGTAGTTAGCGTGCAAAAACTAGGTATGAGTAAAAATCATGTGGCAAAGATTGTTAATTAAACGGTGGTATGAGATACTATCCCAGCTACAAAGGATTCTCCAATCGTCGGAAAAACTGAAGAAATGAATTGCCCAGGTCACTATGGAGTGTCAAAAATGAGCTCCTTTCAAACACCCGAATACTGCAGAGTTCATCCTTGCCATATATTCTCCAACAGGCAGAACAAATCTGAAGTTTTAATGAGGAATATGGTGAAAGGAGTGATATTCTCCGCTAGCACACCTCCCACTAAAAACACCTGAAATATTCCTCCCTAGCTTTGTCTCATGCAAGATACCCACGCACCGCCCCTGCAGTTCATGGAAACTGATAAAAGACTGATGAGATTCTAATTTTGCGGATAAAATTTGTGACTTTTTAAACACAGGAGTTACTGACGCCAGTGCTACCACTTTGGAAAAAGTAGCGTACCGTAAAAATTTGAAATGCTTATCAGAACCATAAATTACGTATAAAACGCATAAAACTGTTTATTTATGTAAATATTCAATAAAAACAAAATTATATGTAAATATTCAATATTTATGTAAATATTCAATAAACAAAAACTGTTTATTTATGTAAATATTCAAATGTCGATTATTGCAGGAAGACTCCTGTGTATATATATATTATATATATATATATATATATATATATATATATATATATATATATATATATATATATATATATATATATATATAAGTATATGTGTATATAATCAAGAAAATTCAGTGACTATTTCTCAGGAACGCACCATCCGATTAAGCTGAAACTTTCAGGATACATTTGTATATATGCAGAATAGGTTAATTATCTTTAAATGTTAATTAAAAATGTTAATTATCTTTAACCCTTTTTATTTTAGTGATATTTTTAGTGATTTTTAGATTCTATCAAAAAATAGTTTTCAAAAAACTAAGCTTGCGATATAAATTTTGAACGTGTTCTTAAAAAAGATTTGATAAGGTTGTGGGAATTTTTAACCCTGTGTGTGCGCTAGGTGCCTAAAATGAGATCGGGGAAATTTTAAATTTTTTGAATTACGATAGCTTTTGGCAGAGCTATTGAATCATTACAAAACTTATAGAACATATTAGTGTGAAGCGATTTTGAAATTTTGTGGTGAAATCTTGAAGTGGTGAAAGTGGTGAAATCTTGAAAAATCAATAAGAAAAATAACTGCTTTTGGCCCTATAAATTTTGTCACCAGATTTTCACAAAGCTGAATCAGTAGCTGAATCTTACTCTAAACCACGTTTGGTAGAAATTTAGTTGAAAAATTAGGTTGAAGCTGCCAGCTATGATAATTTTAGTGTCTTGAATTTTAAAAATTTGCTCAGGAAAATACAGCTCTTTGCCCTATAGCTTCCAGTGCAGTCAGGGAATCATAACGAAATTCATATAGCAAACTGAATTTATTGTAGACAATACTCAATTGAAATCTATTTGGAAAAAATAATAGGGTTACCAGCTATGATTGCTTTTGTATTTTTTTGCATATCTTTAGTAAGCGATTTTATCATACTTTAGATGAAGTCATCAAAATTAAATTGGCTTATGGTCTATTATTACTTAGGGTGTCCTAAAGCAGCTAGTGGTAGCGGAACATTAGTGATTCTAGCGGTTCTGATGCGCTAGGGGTTTTTTGCCTCTCATTTTGATGCTTGTTGACTTGTTTGCATATTAAACTCATAGAGCCATGTCTCATCACCACTTACGATACGTTCCATAAATTTAAGATCAAAATTGATGCTATCTAGCATGTCTAAAGAAACCTGTTTACGGTTTTGTTTTGGAAGAAAATCCAGCTCTTTTGGGACGAACTGAGCGACGACGCGTCTCATACCCGAAAAATCCACTAAAAACGAACGAACTGATTCGTGAGAGATGTTCAGGTTTTGTTTTATCCCACTGAAACTAGAATGGTAATTAGGAAGCACAATTTCTTGCACTTACTGAGCCTTTTCATCGATTGGTTTTGAAGACAGATTTGATTTTGGACTGAAAACGAGTTTAATGTGCTCACTCTATCTCGTACAATGTTTGCATCGTACCCCATGTTCATAAAATAAAATCGTCACCAGTAACAACACAAGTAATACTATTTTTGACCTTGATACTCTGTTTGCAGATTTATTCAGTTTTAGAGAATAGCATTGACAAAATTTGGCATCCAGTAGAAATCTTATCGTCTAAGGTACTTATCTTCAATTAAAGAACATTGAGCTCTCAACTTAATTCTCTACGTAATGATTCAAATAGCGATTTGGCATTGCTGAGATGATCAAAAAATGTACAACAAGCGTTACAAACAATCTTTGGGCATCAGATTTTTTGGTGGATTACACGATCCTCCACCGACGGCTGTGAGCATTGAAAATGTATTGTACGCTTGCATACATAAATTTAATAGGTTAGAAGATTTTTGCTCAGTTTGAGCATAATGTTTTTGGAGTCATTATTGCTCGTTAGAAAAAATTTATATAGCAAAGTAGTAGTTTTATTTCCGAAAAATATGCGAATGACTCAAAACTCAAAATTCTCTTTTCGGTTGAATATAAGTCAAAATTAGGCAAAACATTGAAAAAGTAAATTGAAGTAATTGCAAAGATATTCCACTATACTTCATTAAGAGCTTTACACATTGTGCTACCCTTTTTTCTTTTTTAAGAGGTGGACGCGTTGATTACATTTTTCACCAACAAAATTTGATATTTTTGTTCAAGCACAGCCCGAATCGGAACATGGTTTCTATTTTTCTAAATTTTATTTTAGGATATCTACAAAGCTAGCATTGTTTTACATATTTGACAGCTGTCTACAAAAAATGATGATGATGTCTATGGGGAAATCTGAGCGCCAGACGGAATTGATGTGCATCGAATTCTCTTTGGATTCTTGGTAAGTGAAAAAATATTCAGTAAGTACTGAGTAGTGATTGAGTGGTCACTAAACAATTTTAGAAGTGATCCTTTAAGCTTAATACTGATTGACTTGTGAAAATGCATACAAATTTATCTAATCAAAACTTAAAAGAAGCATAGATAACTTAAAGAAATAATAATAAACAACAAATTGCAAGGCATATTTTGAAAGCAAATAATAGTTCATACTTCATAATCTTACGGTGATCCTTTATACAATCAATCAGCTCTTGATTTTTATCTCTATTTCCATCAATTCTTTCGATTCGTTCCATCAAAATCATCAAATGTTCATTTAAAATTGCCAAATAAGACGGTGGTCCAACATCACTCGACATCGCTTGCATCCCCAGATACAGCAGCGCAGCAGATTGATACAAATATGTCAGAATGTATCTCAAAAAGGTTTTCCCCCAATCGTACGGTAACCACATTTCAAAAGGCAATCTTTTTCGATGTCCCGCAGATATTACACTCATCATATCTACGGTTTCGTAACAAACCAAAAACACTATAAACAATTTGCGCATAGAAGCGGAAACCCGTCGGATTCGATTCTGATGTTCGACATTCTTACAATGCGAATCCAAATTGTTGAACAAACGTGTTATGATCAGCAGCTCATGATGCATTCTCAAAATATGGAAAATTTTTAGTGTTGCAAATATGGTACTTAAGTACATCGGTAGATTGTCCAAAATTTCTTTGAAAGTGTTAAAAAATGGCAAGCTCACAATGAACAATAATGTAAGCGGGATATTGGTTAGACTGACTGCAAGCCCGGCGTGAAGTTTTTGTCTAATGTTGTATTTTGCAACGGGATACACTCCAGCTATCTTCCAACCT
Source organism: Nemotelus pantherinus (assembly GCA_963978885.1). NCBI lineage: Eukaryota > Metazoa > Arthropoda > Insecta > Diptera > Stratiomyidae > Nemotelus > Nemotelus pantherinus. The sequence continues at coordinate 222,977,506 of OZ022263.1, read as the reverse complement.
ATCCAAAGATACTTAAATGCATCTGATGTTCGAAAAAAAGACATTTTGAAATATCACTGATAATATTGTTTCCACTTGATCTCACTTTGAAAATGCCTCAATAACTGAAGAACGATCAGAAAGTCTAACATTTATATAGGAATTCCTGGTGGGAATAATGAACGGACGCAAAAAGACACCAATTATCGGTTACTACTGAAAAGTTCCACAGTAATGCAACAATAATGATGGAAAGTGTAGTGTTTAGAATAAGGATTCGCAGTATTTACGTGAGAAATGACATCGGTTCTCGCGTATTTTCAATTGAATTGTCAGCAAATATGGTGAAACAATTTTGAATTGTTTTGATTCCGCGGAAACAACTTTATTAATTGTTTTTGAAACATTGCAAAACTATCGAAGTCTGCAGTTCGTCATTGGAATATTTCCTGTAAACGTCTCGATTCATAAAATATTAAGGAAAATTAGAAACTTCAAATAGTTTCACTCCATACATCAACCAGTGCGATTTAATTGGTATTCAACTTATCAAACATTTTGAAACTGGTGTTGATTATTGTTGTTGTAAGTTGGCTTGCATGTTTTATAGCTTTAAACAATAGAGTAAACCATAGCTTGTTAGTTGACCTTAAAATAATTGAATCGATTGAATGAAGTTTCTTTATCTTGACTGAAAGCTGTAAAAGTTTTCGTGAAAAAAGTGATTTGGCGCACACTGGGCGCAAATATGTTATAGGAATAAAAACGTTGTCGAGATGTTGCGTTTTGCTTTACACCATTCGGCTGTAATGCACAAAGCTATCTTTACCTGTAGAATAGATCTTGCTATAAACTGTAAACGTTTTAGTGAGCAAAGTGGTTTGGCCCACACTGGGCGCAAATATTCTATAGGAATAAAAACGTCGAGATATTGCGTTTTGCTTTACGCCGTTCGGCTGTAATGTACGAAGCTATTTTTACCTTTCGAATAGATAAATGCACCATAGATAATGTTTAAAGAAAATCATGTTGAACATAGTAGGACTGATAATTAAGGTAAGCATAGATCTATTGAGTCAGCAATGAAGCCTCTTACCTTTGTAGAGGAAATTTAATATCACTACACGTTACGACGAATAATAAATGAAGGTGTTTAGAGAGATGATTGCTTTAAGAAGAAGTAAATAGATCGAATCGATTTTCCAGAAAATATATTCTTTCGATCTAATTCACTGAAAGGTGAAATGGCTTTAAGTATAACAACATTATTTAATAAACAATAAACAGTCTTTATCACCTTTAAATTGGTGTGAACATAATGAAAACGCCTAGTACTGGCAACACTATGCACGATGGTTGCGTTGACATTTAGGTAGAATTATTTTTTTTTTATTTTTTTTTTTAACAAGAATTTCGAAACCACTTTGTCAAAATAGAATTTTCAATGTAGATTAAAATTTTTAATGCTAATAAAAAAAGTTGTTCAATTTTAATCATCCCGCAAAAACAATTCCAATTCAAGAATTCAAATTTTTTTTTTTTTTGCTTATATAAAATATAAAATAATAAAGATACATAGGTAAATAAGAGAAAATTATCATTTGAATATTTAAAGGCAGAATCTTTTAATAAAAAAATGACCAAAATGACCATAGCTGGAAGCTCTATAATAATTTTTCAAACAAAATTTTACCAAATTTGGCTTATAATAATGTCCATATACTGTGGGAATTTCATTATCATGATAGGGCGTAACGCTTTCATTTTGTTGAGAATCTTTTTAAGAAAACACCACTACCACAGAGTTACCAGCATATTCATTAACTTCTATCAGATCTGGTGTTAATCAAGAGGAATTTATACATTCTGCCAACATCAATTGAAAAATTGTTATCTCCGCTCTACCCAAGTTTCAAACCGGTGGTTAATCATCTCGAGGTCAAATTTTAAACCCATACCGATCTGTAAATTATTCATTTTTGCCAATTTTGTGTACAGTATACTCTTCGTCCGTTAGCTATTTTTTGTATTGTGTAACTAATTCTGAATCTTTAGAATTTCTCTTGACAATATCTCAGTGCAGTGGTAGTTCTTTTGCCACTAAATCTGACAGCTCTCCTTACGTTGTCTGTTCAGGTTTCTGCGGTAAAACGTTCGACGTTGGTTGCGTAGGCGTCTCAGATCATACCGGGGACGCTCTCAACAATACCGCTATAATGTAATGGTTGTGTAGCTACTGTTGCTTATCTCCTATGGCACATTATGCTACAAAATCACAGGTCATTAGACAGTACCGTAAAGAAGCAGCTAAAGCGCTTCTTTGCCCAGAGGAGTAGGTCAACGCAATGCTGAGAAGCTTTCAACCACTGCTTAGTACTGTGCTGCCAATTAATATTGCCCTAAGAACACAGATATCACTAAACCCGCAAAATCTCCTGCTAATTTAAACAATCAATATATCTTTCCGCAGTCGTTAGTACGATTTCAGCTGAATTGCCTCAATAGCTGAGTTTATCTTCTGAGCAAGTTTATTTTATCCGAACCAGTTGACAATCTTACAGTTCTTATGGGTACTTCTTCTACGATTCCCCATTTGGAAGTAATGGTCTATGTGTCTAGGTTCTCTTACAGAACGACTGCGGGCCAAGCTTGGTTATAATCCATCTTTCTTCTGCGAAGAAAACTTGCACGAGACAAAATTCGGCTATCAACTGATTTCTCCTTTCTGCATAACCGTCAGCTCTGGAGCTAATGACCTCCTGAAGAGAATTTTTTGGCCTGACTGTATTCCCTCTTCTCCTGTTGAATGTGTGCTTGTTCGTATTTCTTTCGCCTTATCAACAATGTTGCTTTCCTTCTCAATTTATATACCTTGTAATAGCCCAGTGCTGGTCTACGAATGTTAATTTGCGGAACTCTAGTCCTGTATTAATGGCCGTTACCATTCTACATCCATTCTTCTTAGTCGGGATATCTTAGAATGGAACGTTTTTCTTTCCTTTTGTTAACATCTTCCTTTCTTTCTCTTTATTAACTCTCCCAACTAAATAATGCACCTGATGATAAAATTGAGTTCTTAACCTAATTTTTATTAATTTTCCTATGACCTTCATTTCTTTGACTGCCTCTTTTTCTCCGCATGTGTGTCCCAACGTTCAACATCCTTCTCTCTTTATGGAATTAGCTATGTGACGTTCTACTCAGATACAATCTACTTCCACTCTTCGATTTTACTTTACGAAAGCTAATTACACTGTTTTGACCAATGAAATAAATGGTAATGTTGATAGTATTCTAAATAAATTTATCTCTTTCTTTTCTAATTTGACTTCACGTCACACTACTTTCTATCGCAGTTAAAGAAGTTTCGACCTTTCTTGGCTCACCGTCGATGTCGCGAAAGCTCTTAGAGCCAAAGATTCAGCGCGTATGAGCTGCAGTAGGTCAGGCCCGACTAATTGCCTTCTCGAATACCAAGACGGCCACCATCGACCCGATGTGACATACTTTGAACACGTGGAAGCTTCTTTTACAAAAAATAATCCAAAACAATCTTAGTTTTGCATTCCTGTCGTTTTGATGATTTGCAAACATATTCCCCGTCCACAAAACTGGTGAAATTTCTTGCATCTCTAGTTAGCGCCTGATATTCCTGGTGCCCTGTTTTAGCAAGCTCCTGGAAAGAGTAGGATTTGCTGGTCAAAGAACAGCATGGTTTTATTAAATGTAAGTCTACAGTACCAAACTTATTGTCGTTCACCAAATCTGTTACTTCCGTAATCAATCAGTAAAACCAAGTTGATGTTTTATATGCAGACTTTGCAAAGCTTTCGATTCAGTGAACCATGAAATTCTTCTTCCTTAGATACCTGTGTATGGTCTCTCTGGTGACTTTTTTTCTTGGTTTTCCTGCTATGTTTGTGATTGCTCTTGTGCTTTTACTGATCACTTTTGCTCTTCTGCACCCTTTTCCCCAGTTCAGGCATTCCATAAGTATCCAATCTTGGTCCTTTATTGTTCCCTATGTTTCTTATCGGTATTCGTTCTCTCCTGAACTCACCATGCCTTCTGTATGCTGATGACGTCAACGTTTTCAGAATGATTGAATCCGTTGACGACTGTTTCCACCTTCAAAATTATTTGGAGATTTTATTTAACTGGTGCGCTGCGAATTCTCTTACTCTGAATATTACGAAGTCTTATCAAATTTCATTTACCAACAAAACATTTCCCTTACTGTTCTCCTACTCTGTTCTCGGTTCTCCTTTCAATTTTGCTGATAGTTTCATGGGCCTTAGAATGATTTTCGACTCTAAACTGAAAGATGCATGATTTTCTGATCCAAAAATATAAAACTAGATGAAAGTACATCTTAAGTCGTTCTCTCGTTTTCCAGTTCTCGATCATGAACAGATATTTGATGAACGGTTTTGTTGTCATTAGGTTGCAGTGCTCAGCCTCGTAGGTTGGATATGAGAGAAATGCTAGTCTCCCGATGTCTAGGGATTATTGTTGCAGTGAGTCTCTTGGCTTCTACATCCTGTTCCGGAATTACGATTGATATATTTGTTTCTTGTGATCATCTCCATAATGTGAATTCAGTGGTCTACTAAAACAGTGAAATCATTCCCAGAACCCACCGGAAATGTCTGCACTACATCATCTGCTGACCCCGGTGCCCCAGAGCTAAAGCAGTTGTTTGCTCTAGATCATTCCACTTGTTATTGATGGCGGCTGCTTTGTAGTATGCCTTGATACTCCACGACGTTTGTCGATTGAACGCTAGAGCTTTCAGGTTTTTCGATGTTTGAAATGTAGCTGAAATCAAATCTCATGACTGGCAAGTTTTTCTTCAATATTTGATTTGAACTAAGCATTTTGGCTATCGATTTTCGTGCTGATTTCCGACAACAATTGCGCCGCCTCTTTTGTCGTCACGAACTTTTAATCAGTGCAATCAAGGTATTCTGAGTCAACCGCACGGGTCACAGTGCATCCGTTGGACGTGTAAATAATGCCGTTTCATATCAATTTGTTGGTAACGTCCGCTTCTCTAACTCATTTTTATTCATTTCTACCATTTTCGAATCATAAATCTTTCACGAAATGAATCTTTCATAGAATGAATCATTCACGGCAAAATAATACAAAATCAGTTTTTGAAAACGTTCAAACGGAAACATGCCCACTGCGATTTAATAAATGATGTCGCTGTCGAGTGTACTCTATTAATGCCGGCCGATCTCTATAGCCAGGCCAGGATTTTCCTTGCTACCTTTTTTTATTTTTGTTTTTGCACTAGCAACTCGCTGTCAGTCACACCCTTACGTATTTCAAACTTCAGGAATCCCACTTCTGACACCAATCGATAACATAAATATGAATATATATATATATATATATATATATATATATATATATATATATATATATATATATATATATATATATATATATATATATATATATATATATATATATATATGCATAAATATAAATTTTCGCGAAAAGTGTACATATAAAGTGGATGCATTCAATACTTTATCTACAAAATCAGTTGCCTCCTACACTCAAAACCTCATTGCAAAAAAATTCTACTCAAGCACATGTGAAATTTTACATTACACACCAAAATAAATCCACGCAATTTAAAATAATGAAAAATTTACTGCTCATATCAACATGTGTTCCGGTAAAGATCAAATTAACGTTGATATACCCGAAAATAGATCTTAGTGTAACATAATCAAATATGAAGTAGATGCATGTTTGTATCACTTTTGTTATTCAATCGTTTAACGATAAAGGGCCATTCAGACATGCGTCCATGCGTCCACGCGTCCACGCGTCCATGCGTTTTTAGATTACACGAGTCAAGTCAACTCAAATCCAGTTTTTTGAAGGCGGTGCTAAGGCGAAAGTGGTCGGATACGGTGATTGATATACCATTGACTGAATTGTTTTACTTTCGCTCTTTCTCATTTCGAGATTATAAGTGGATGGATGGATTGATAAGAGGATGGATATTACACGCTTGCAACGATGGTTTTTTTTTATTTTCATATTATTTGAATTATAATAATTAATATTTGAAAACATCGTCGTGATCAATATTAAAACATTACTTATTACCATTCCTCAATTTTTTCCCATTTTTTTCTTCCTTCCAAACAAATAAATTGGTAGCAGACAATTGTATATATTTATCCATATGACTATATATACCTTCATATAAAATTGTTTGTGTCTAGATATTCGTATGCATTCTAATTTTTTCGTAATAGTCCTGCACGTAAGGATGCAAAAAAAAATATTATCCACATCATCATATAATAAAATAATCATCCACAAAACATATATTTAAATGATCATCAACGAATCATCCACACATGCCACTGAGCGAAAGAAATCATTATAAAATCTATTGTATATAAATCAGCGTAATCCACCTCCTTTGCTTTAGACCCGCCTATATAAACAGAATCAAATTGACTCATGTAAGCAAAACGTGCTAGATCGCATGGATGCGTGGACGCATGGACGCATATCTGAATGGCCCTTAAGCTACCACATAGAACAATCGTATAGTTTTGAATGAGTCAATTTTTTCAGGCACGTGGTATGCAAGGATTTCGCCCTTCTTGTACATGAACTGTCTAATAAGCGGTTTCAGGCACATACAACTCTCCAATTATCAACTTAAACTATAATTTTTGACTGTAGTTGTTGATGCTAAGGATGTCGAGGAAAACAAAAACTTAATAGTTGATAGAAACGTGGAGTTCAATTTAATTGCTATGCCTTCGATGCATTTAAATTGTCGGATAAAGGAGAGTGATGATTTCTTGAAATAGTCGTCTTTTTAGTCAGTTCGGTAAGTTTTAGTAAAGTAGGCTCGAATTCAAATTTGTGTTTTGCGGCTGCATTGTCTGAAAGCGAAAACGACAATAATTTTATGTATAGAAAAAATTTCAAACAGTTTAGAAAATGATGAACTGTGTTTTCTTGAATATCAACGGTGTTAAATTTTATCCATAAAATTTTGAAGGTGCTAAATTGACAAAAATGTTAGTAAAGTTTAAACTAGTTTGTAATTTAATGTGAATCATACGATTTTCGAGTTGAAGATTCTTAATAAAATTGTCAATATTGTTTAAACTTTTAGTGCATTCAATAATATTGATCCTTCTGTACGTCAGGTATTTTTCGTGTTCAGTTAATGTGTCCGTATGTCCGCAAAGTGTTTTTTCTAATAAATAAGTCCAATGAAAAAAGTGACTCATTTCGAAGTTGGATTAAAGCAATTTTTAACTCTAAGAATGTTGTTTGGAATCTTTTACATTAAATTACATTAAAAACACGGTGAGCAATAAAAAAAATTTTTAAGAAATTCGGTCGTAGTTTGTAAAAGTTTATTTTTGAAATGTCTCTTGGAAAAATAACTTTTTGAAGCTAAATCATTTGGAATATTTAAAAAAAACTTCCATTTGAAAATTTTTTATTGCATTAATAGCCCGTGTAGAGAAGTGGGTAGAGCACTGGCTCCAAGCGCGGGGTTCTTGGTTTAAATCCAGGTATAAACGAGAAACCGTGCACTGGGCTTTGAATTGACCTAGCTCTGATTATATAGCTGAATCAAATCAAGGGCAAAATGAGGCGTGGAACTAATCATTTCATGCTTCTTAAAGTTTCGATTATGAAAAGGAAGACCTACCACCTCCACTCACCAGGACTCCGAATGGGTTGTAGCGGGACAACTTTGCTTTGCTTTTGACACATAGCATGGATAATCATATGACAGTATAAAATATTGTATATCTCTTGAAATACCGTTCGTGATTCGTTTCGTTTAAAAATATAAACTGTCGGTTTCATTGAAACTAAACACGATTTTATTAAATTGATTCTAAAAAACCGTTCTCGCAAATAAAAATTTTTACAACTCCCATAAAACAATTTTGTCGTTGATCATTTGATACGCTTGTTCAAACTGCTTTTATCACATCACCGAGGGAATATTTTTAGTCGCCTGTCGAGTTTCTAGACGACTATTATCGAATTTTATTGGAACATTCATCTCTCGGTTGCCAAGATAATCAGGTAGATAGATGTTTTGCGATACGCCGAAGTGATATAAATGTATCCTGGGTGCAGGTATATGCAACACTACCCCCTCTTTAGACTTGTTCCTTCCGAACAAATTCGCCGTGATCATTAATAATGCTGTCTCCATTGAACAGTGCAAGTCGATCTAGGTGTACAGCCTTTATTTTGGATCGGCGTTTGCGATACTGCTGCATCCGGTTGCCTACATCTTTGTCCCGTTTGATTACGCGATATGTCGCTTCCCATTTCGGTTGCTTCCAAGTATTCATTCATCAGTTATTTTTTCTTCTAGGAACCGATACTGAAATATCCAATCTTCGAGTTTAATATGCCAAACGATCTCGCCATGAACTGGTGTTGATTCACTAGTAGTCTTGCAAAGGACATATCGTCCCCCTTGCTAAGTTTCCAGGACTTTACCATATCTGCTCTGAAAATCAACTTAGCAGCTCCGATGTTAGAGCCTTTTTTGTTGATTTTCCTTTCCAGGCTGAAATCATTTTCCCGAAACCGTGATAGTTTCAAGGGCATCAGCTTTGCGGATTAACTTCTGTTCTTTGAATTTAGTTTCTACTGACTTTGCTACTGCTTTCCAAAACACACTTTCGGCCAACTCACCGTTATTCTGGCATCATTGACAGTATCTGAGCTTATATTTCCTAAGACAATCACCACTCAGATGCCCTTTCCTTCTGCAGTTCCAACATACAAGAGCTCTGCCAGCTGACGATATTCCAAGGGTAACTACTATTTGGTTTATATATTCCAGGCAATGTCCTAGATTTCAAAAATTCCAAAAATCATGTCTCAAATGTCTCTTTTTTCTACAATTCCAGCATTGAAAATTTCCACTCGTGGTTCATTCATTGGTTATTTCTATTTGTTGGCACTGGCATTTGTCGTGCACCTCACCGGCTCTAATGTTTTATTGAGACATATCTTTTACCGATTTGTAAATCAAAGCATAGAACAAAGAGCCTTTTAGTGTCCGCTTATTACCTGGACGAAAAATCTACTAAAGTTCTTCGTCGCGCAACTCTTGAATGAAAGCATTCTTTGCCGTTTTATTTCCATGCTCTGGATCTGACATAAGATAGTACTCGCTCCTAGCATGTGGGGCTCAGATTGAGGACCACGTATCGAGTTTTGAGTTGACCGTGCTCAGAATAAGTACCTTAGTTTAATTAGGGCTGAAGTGAGCCATCGTATACATTAATTGCAAATTCATGATTGAAGCTCTCTACCAGCCTCAATCGCTAGACTCGTCAAGCGTTGTCGTGGGATTATTTTACCTTACACAAACTTAATCAAATAAAGTACTACGTTACAAACTTTTTAACAAGAAGACTGGAGGATCAAGGAAGATATAAGTCACAGCAGCGGCTAACTTTAGACGGATGGATGACAGAAGAACAAAGGAGTCGGCTCCAGTGTTTATTCTACACAGGAATAGACTCTTAGACTATGCTACCATATTTCAGACGGATCAGATGGTTAGCAGATAGCAGGTTAGCTAAAGAACCGTTATAAGGTCAAATCAACGAAATAGAAAACACGCTCGCGATACGCAGTGTATGTCTGAGCTGGACACTGGCAAAGCGCTTCTAAAATTTCTTAGTTTCTGAGCGCATCTCCCCAATCTCTTTCTTCGAGATCGCCAGCTGGAGGCCGTGCTCCGATATCTACCGTTGTATTCTCCTCATGACTTGTTTAAGTCAAACTTGAGTGAAATCGGTACATCTGGCAATGATTATGACTTGGTTAAGTCTAACTTGGGCGAAATAGGTAAAACTGGCTATGACGTAATCAGCGTAGTCTACCAGAGACACATCCGGAGGCATTTTGAGGCGCAACAGAGCAAGGCACATTATGTTCCAGAGGTCAGGTCCTGAGATCGATTCCTCCGCACCTGAGGTGACAGATCTCCTTCTGACTCCCTTTTTGGCGTCATAGAGCAACCATCAGCCTCTGTGGTAGTAAGTAGTCAGGAATACGAAACCTCTGCTTAAGGGCACGTCCACCTCGTCAAGTTGGAGACGTTTTTTACGTCCAGCATTACCAGCAGGACGACCGATGTCATGCCTCCTCCGATGTCAGAAGCCGTGCTGCATGCCAGAAAGATCTCCAGTTGGTTTGACTGCTGACAGCAGTCAAATCAACATATATATATACAGATATCGCATTCATGAGAGTGCTAGGCCACGTATAGCCGAGTATACAGGTGAATAATTTTAACCGGCTACCCACAGGTCTGAAATTACCTCCTCAGAAACAGCCTGCCTTTTGGCACGTTTGCTCGTCATGATGGCGTTGGTTACCTCCTTTTTTGCCGCAATGTGAACAGCAGAAAGTTTGGAGGTTCAAGACTTATTCCTGGTCGTCAAGGCGATGCATCACAGTTCGGCGATTTCATGGTACGAAAGGGTTTCGGTTTGAGTATTGAAGCATCACTCGTCCTGCAGGATCACCCTCTACTGCTCTTAGGTCACTGGGGTACCAGATGTTAAAGGCTCCGCTTGCGATCTCAATTCTTACACAAGTAATATGGCAGCTTTTGGTACGTGTATAAATCTAAATGGCAGTGCATAAATCTAAATTCAATCAAATATAATGCTGAAAGTTATCATCGATTATAAATGTATGCAGATAATCAATAAATAAATTTATTCTGAAATATACATTTTTGCTTATCAGAATAACTCCATTTGAACTTGGAGAGTATGTCCTTCTTGATATGTGTAGAACTGACCACAGCCGTACGAGCAATATGTTGAAACCACAATACAAATAAGTGTAATTTGCAAACTGCTAGTTATTTTCATTCCAATCAACTGCACCGATTTCATATAAATATGAAAACGAATCCGAATAATGAAAAGTTCAAACCGGAATCCTTTCATTCACAGTTGTTCACTCTCATCTAACTCGGCGTACAATGGACTTATCACACGAAACAGAAGCTCAACCTTCTAAAGCTGTATCAATCGTTCAAACACATATTCTCAACAGCCCTGTGGATAGTGCCGTTACATATCGTACATTCCAAAAAATCTGGACATTGACTGGCCGCAACCCACCTAAAGGTTTCGTTCTGGTCTACAGTTTCTATTCGCTTCTCTTTAACTTGGCCGTAACAATTTACTTGCCGGCGTCTGTTCTCATCCAAATCGTCCTCTTCGAGAACATTGAAGCTCTCCTCAAGGACTTTGTATTCTATGTGGAAATCCTGGTGACAGCAACGAAATTCTTCATCTTGTGGAAGAACAAGGATAAATTTAGGCATGCTAACGAGCTCCTAGCAATTCTAGATGCAAAACTTCTTTCAGTCGAAGAGCGAGATGAAATTAAAAGGATAACAGTCCGAACCCAACAAATATTCAAAGCATATTTCTCTACAACAAGTTTCGTGATTTTCTGGAGTGCATTCGGAGCATTGCTTGGAAGTGAGAGACACTTATTGTGCGAGATTTGGTTGCCATTTGAATGGCATACGTCGGAACGGAATTTCTGGATTGCATTTGCTTACGAGACATTTGCAATTTACATGCTGATTTGCATATCGACGACAAATGATTTTTATGCGCCAATGTACATGATGATTTTAAATGGACATTTCAATAACTTGGCGAGGAGGATAGAATCAATTGGGTTGAGAAAACCGAACGAACTGAGGAGTCAAATTAGCTGCAGCGAGTTAATCAATTGCATAAATCAACATGAGATCATCAACGAGTAAGTCTACAAAGAATTTAATGATAATTACATACTTGCTTGGCATAGAAAGAGAAACATAATTAAGTTATTTTGTCATATATGTAGATCTATATCCAATATCTTGTCTTATTTTTCCTAATTTATGTTTCAATTGCCACTGACATTGCATTATATATTTTTACAAGTTTTATCTTAGGCCTATTTTGTTCTGGAGAGTTGTGGATTGTACTCGTATGTAGAATGAAATGTATTTATGTAAAATCATCCACATTATTATTTGTATGATTTGCAATAAAATCAGAATTTTAATTTTTTGCATGGCCAACACTTTTTAATGGTTTCATAGCTATGAAAAAGAAGTCACCTTCGTTTGATCAGGTCACCAAATTGTATTTCATGAGTGCTAAATGGTACACTCGCTTGATGAAATTGATTTTTGCTGGGAAATATGTCTTAAGCTACCTTTGACACATCAATCTAATTTAATGATTCAATTTTTTTTCAGAATATCTACCAGTCTTGCACCAGTCATTTCAACAACAATGTCCTTGCAATTTTTAATCACAGCTATTGCTTTGGGAATGTCCGTTATCAATATTGTTTATTTCATCGATAATCCGTTTGAAATGGGAAAATTTGTTACGGTCTCGTCAGTGGTTCTTCTACATGTATTTCCTTGCTGTTACTTCGGCCAGACATATTCGGATAACAATGAAAAAATCAATAATGCTCTGTTTTTTTGTCCATGGGTCGATGAAAGTCAGAAATTCAGGAGTTTGATGGTACTTTGGATGGGATTCAATCAGAAGAAACGTTACTTTCTTGCAGGTGACATTATACCAATCAACTTGACTACTTTTGCTTCGGTAAGCTGCGGCAATTAAAAAAACTATAAATTACTTTGATAAAACTGTTTCACCTGAATTTACAGATTTTAAAATTCACCTATTCACTTGCAACGTTCATGAAGCATTTCAAAGAGTGATGGAGAGGACAAAAAAAGGATTTTTGAAAAAACCCCTAATGCGCTGCACGTTTGATTTATCATAAACACGTACAAACTTTGCTTATTATAAACTGATTTGAAGTCATCGGAGTGATATCTCTTTTCGGCATACTCTTTGATAAAGAAATTGGCCTTGTGATTTAGCAACGATTTTGAATGAATCTTAAAAATTAAGAATGGAACATGTAAAATTGGCAGAATTAAAAAAAGTATGCTAAAAAAATTGAAAATGGATTTTTACATTTTTCTAAAGACCTATTTCTTCTTATTTTCTTTCAAGCTTACTATTGAGCAACGATCAAATTCCTGTATTCGGAAGGGAGAAGGATGAGGAAAAATGGATACAAATTCAAACTTTCACTACACGCACCTACAGTTTTTTCTCTCGTTTTTTTGTAATATATTCCTATAGAATGGAAATTAGTAATAAAATTTTGACAAAAATATTAAAAGTTATCTTTTCTACCTTTTCTTTTATCTATTTTCTACCGTTCGGCAACTATCTTTCTTAACGATACTTGATGTTTGGATTCTGGTATATGGAAAAATGGACAGTTTTGTATGGAGAATAATACATAAAATGTAAGGCAGTTTGGAGAATGTAAACGAAGTGTACTCCCAACACTCCCCTGTCAGTTTTAAGAGATCAAAACCATCTGTATTCTTATTTCGTTGTGAATGTCTGAGTTCTTTACGTATCAAAGGATTCTGAAAGTCTTGCGAAGCGCGATGTTTTGACATGTTTGCCGTTTTTTCTTATTGTTGTATGACATGTTTTTAGTTTATTCCCGAAAGCTAGGCAGCCGTAGAGCAGTTGAGATCTCAGAATTGGCTTGAAGATTAGCGCTCCATTTGTGGTACTTAGGCGGGATGATTTTAAAAGTAGGAAAAGGGCGCTGCTGGTATAATTAAGGTCGCTTGTTTGTTGTGTACATGTTTTATCCATTGCAGTTTATTTTCACACATTAAGGCCCCCATTCACGAGCAGGCCATCAGTTCAAATGGCCTGAGGCCAGGCCAAAATCTCACCGTGTGTGGGAGAACTCGGATGGACTCATGGACTCAAGGAATCAAATTGGATTTCCAATCAATCCAAAGTCTATCAGTCTACTCAGGGCATCGGTCCATTGTTGGGAAATAGTAGGCCGAGTTTGGACAATCCATAAAATGGACTAGTCGTGTGTGTTGACGCCCCTCAGTCCAAACAACGTGGCAGTTTTGCTTCACACGCTGACCTGTGACTGTTTCTGTGATTATTTTCTTTAATCGAAAAATTCAGTATAATGGATAGTGGTGGCCATGATTTTGTTTTGGAAGTTATCGAATAATATAGGTCACATGAATGTATATTATATTACTTGACCCAAAGCCTGCAACCGCATGCTAAGTACCGCAAAGTAGCGGTCAATCTTTCGTGAGGAGTGGTAGTTTGACTCATATTTGTATCCTTTCGTTTGATAAACGTGGTGACCAACCATAGCAATTTTGCCAATCAGAAGGCTAAAGTGTGAGTTATTTTACCAAATTTACGTGACTCATTTGATTCCGTTTGGCAAGTTATCCTTTTTTCCACTTCCTTTTTGGTTTTATGCTTCGGATCCATTAATAGATTAAAAATAATTTTTTCTTCAAGTTTATTTTTTTTCTAAATTAATGACAGAAAATGGAATGGACTGACTGGATCGAGGCGAGGCTCTGTCGAGAGTGGCGAGCTAAATTGACTTAAACCAAACGGACTCAAGCCAAATGGACTCAGGCCATTTGGATTGTTCGTGAATTGTGGCCTTAAGCCCTAAATATTTGGCAAATTAGTTGTCGTGGTGTCTGTCGTCTTTTTGGGGGTAGTAAAGATCGCATGGGTTTTTTCAGCATTAAGCTTTACCTTCCATCTTCTGAAAAACTCCATAAGAGAATCTATGGAGCGCTGTAGTTTGGAGTTTGTATACGTTGCTTACCTGAACGTGAAAAATATACATGTATCGTCAGCGAATATAGAGATTTTTACTCTATTAGAGGTGGGAATATCAGCTTTGTGCAGGTTTTAAAAAATGCGTGATAAGGAAGATCTTTGGATCTGCCATGGGACGTTTGGAGGAGGGGTTATTGTCTTTACTGACTTCGAAATCTTTGAGTTTGAAAAAATCCCACGAATTGTGTGAATGAGGTTGGTATATTAAGGTCATTTAGTTTGACAATGAGTTCAGTACGCCAAACTTTGTCGAATGGCTTCGTAACATAAAACATGACTAACTCTGTAGATTTATTTTTGTTTAGACCAGATCTTGTGCTCTTTAGATAATTAGAGCTCAGTAGAAGCTGGTGATATAAAATTTTTCTAGAGACAAGCAGTGGTTTGGAGTGACAGTTTCTGGCATCCAGGAGAGAAATATGTGCTCTACAAGTTAAGCTATGAAATAGTTAAATCTTTACCGAAGACTTTAAAGTTTATCGTAAACAAAGAGCTCCATACTAAACTTTAAATTCAAAATTCGCATCGCTCATATGTATTAAGTATTAAGAACGAAATATGAGGTGGTGATTCAAAGCTATTCTGGATACATTACAGAGATTTGTGGACCCCCAATTCCACACTCAACCTTCGATTACACTTGGTGATCAAATTGCGACTTCACATCAATCTAGCTGCAACTCCATTTCAATCATTTTCCTTCGACATCCACATAATCTTCATCACTTACTTCTTCCTACACACAATGTCGTGATGACATATCACATTCGCATCTTCCTATTCGTTAAAATTGCCTAACAGTTATGAGAGCGCGTTTTAGGCACTGTTCTTAGGTTGCAGGATGCTCACCTTCACAGTTAACACACTTTGGATGCTTTTTATACATAAATATAAATATATATATACATATATATATATATATATATATATATATATATATATATATATATATATATATATATATATATACATATATGTATATATATGTATATATATATGTATATATATATATATATATATATATATATGTATATATATATATATATATATATATATATATATATGTATATATATATATATATATATATATATATATATATATATATATATATGTATATAATGTAAATATAATGGAGATATGAATTTTTAACAGAATTGTTTCTTATATTATTTTTCTTCGAAAAGTAGCTCACGCTGAAACGTCTAAATGACAGATATTAAGGGGGGAAATACATGTAAAATCGAAAAAAAAATGATAATTTCAGATTGAATTAAAACATATATATATTGTTCATTCAGAAAATATTTAATATTAAATCCTTAAAATGCATGTTTCACAGTAAATGAAAATCTTTTTTTAATAATTTTTCAACACAAAATGGCGGCGATGCGAGCGAATGAAAAAAACACATCAAAAACTGCCTCGTACAACTTAACGCCTTTTCCGGGGAACTTGCAACATTCAGAGAAAAAAAAATATGCTAATGAAATATGTAATTCATAGGTGAACCAATAAAATTTCAAAAAATTTTAAATTTTTACATTAATTTTAGATTATTTTTCAAAAAAATCACACTTTAAACATTTATAAACAAACTATTTTTCTGAAATTACAATAACATTTAGGTTCAACGAGGAGATAATACTCTTTTGTAGATGTGGTATAAATTTGAGCCGGATCGATTCAATATTTTTTGAGATATCTTGTACGGCAGTTGAAAAAGTACTACTTTAAGAAAAACGCGTTTAAAGTTTTAAAGCTCCACCGACCTGGGGAACGCCGCGCTGCCTTTAACTGACTATAACTCGAGAACTAATACGAATATCGCTTCAAAACTTTTTTTGGTTTATTTTAAGAGCATTTCAAACATTTTGATGTAATAAAAAAAATCGTTTTTTTTAGCAGTTACATGTATTTTCCCCCTTAAATGGCAGGCAACATAAAATGTATGTGTTCAATATTTCATCCATAATGAATGCGTTTCATCGTGTGCGTACCAAAATTCATTAATACATGTGGTATATGTAACTTAGACAAGTTGAACTTTGTTCAATTGATGTGCACAAGCATCGTCACTGCACAAAACGAACACAAGGAAAAAATCACTTAGATGTACAAATCGTATACCACTATTATATAAACATATACACTAGCCATAATTAACCAAAATCAAAAACATACTTTGTTCAATCCATCAGGTGGTGCAGTGAAGCAGCTATTCGCACATTAAATCAACGTTGAAATAACCTGAAAGAAATTACGGCTTGGTGTTGGATATTACCAAGTCTATAATTTATTTGTATATTTTCTTTTGTTTTTCAATCGCATAATTATGTATAGCCACACATAGCAATTAACAGTACTAGTGTTAAGTGGGTCAATTTCCACTAGCACTTTTAACCTGAGATAGGGAAAATGTTCCCCCTTTCTCATGGTTAATGTTTAATAAGCGGTTGTCGACACACACGAATCTATAAAATGTCTGTAATTATTAACGTAAACTATAATTTTTAACTGTAATTGTTGATATAAGAAATATCGAGGAAAACAAAGACTTAACACCTGATTGTTGGTTTTTATTCAAAGTAATTACTATGCATGCGATTTGTTTTAATTGTCAGAGAAAGGAGTTATATGATTTTACGTAACGTTAATCCTTTTCAGTGGTCTCTATTAGTTTCAGTGAGGTAGGATCAAAAATAAATTGTAGGTGTTTTGTAACGATTTTGAAGTTATAAAATTGAATGTTAAATGTTTTACAGAGAAAATTAAGTTGAATTGAAAATATTGAATCTGAAAAATATTTATTTAATATAGTTCAGGCTATCGAAAATAGGGGAAAATAATTCAAAACTTTGAAACTAGAAAAAGTAATAAAAAATATTATCAGAGGTTCAAACGTTTTGTAATTTGCAGTGAAGCTTTCGATTTATTAAAGATAGAATCCTAATATCGATCATGTGGACTTGTCGTTAATATATTGAATTATTGATTTTTTTGCGTGCTATAAATTTTGCTCTCTGATTTTTTGCATAAATTAGCTGAATTAATTATGATTTTAGCATGCATATGTTTTAAACTTTTATTAGTGGTGTTTTCCCGCAGCAAGTGACTGTTGTGTTTTTTTTTTTTGAAAAATTTGCGCAAATCGGAAGAATATTTTTAAACATTTCATATTTCGGTACAAATAATTTTTAATTTCAATAAACATCAGCATCATAGTGATACTTCAGAGCGCATAGAGCATTGGACTCGTTACTATAGCGCACCCCTCACCTTCGCTCAAAGACCGTGTGGCTCAATTCGGTTCTTTAAGAAGCAATCTTATATCGGCATTTGAAGACTCCTTCCAGCACTTGAGTGGCATTCCCGACTGGCCTGGATCCGAGTGCTCATCCATTCAACGTGGCTTATAATAGTTTTTATAATTTTATTGCGATGGAAATTTCCGGTTCGCCACAGAGATTATACAACTCGTTATTGTATCAAAGTTGCCATTCATCTTCTTCCCACACTGGATTGTTGATTCCAGTGTGGGTAAAAGGTATATAAGGGTTTTTAAGATAGCTGAGTCAACGCCCAGGTTTTACTTCCGGAGCATAGTATGGGTCAGATGATCGTTTTGTAGACGCAGACTTTCCTGCGTGTTTCTCTGTGTGAAAGTAAAGTAATTTCTCGACAACCCTAGTACGGGTTGTACGCATTCAAATTTCAAAATCAGCTTCCGAAAAGAATATCTTATCGGCTAGTTAAATTCATTGTTTTATTTCGTCCAGTTCAATCCCATTTTTCGACAGGTTCATCCCCAATTACAAGAAGTACAAGATGTTTTCAAGTCTGAAGACTTCTATCATACTTTATCTTACTGATGTCCGTTTTTTTGATTGTGTCACCATTTTTGTTTTGTGCTCGTTTTAAATACCAACTTTTTGGGATTTTCATCTAGGGCTATAAATACTTCCAGGGTGCCGTTGGAGAAACTATGTCATTAGTGTAGGCTACTAGCTGCAAATACATAAATAGTAGAGGTCGCTTAATATCGATGATAATTTTTATGAAATACCTTAACTGCTTAATTAAAGAGTACAGGAGCAAGCCTTTCTTTCTGTTTTAGCCCAATGTTGTTGTTAACCCTTTTGTAATTTAGCATAAACGTTGTTTGCAGAGGAGCCCAATATTCGAGCCAGCCTGATCTATGGACTCAGCACAGTAAAAGGAGCAGAAACCTTTTATGATGAAAGATTATCGAGGCCGAGGACTTGTGTTCCAATCTGCTTGAAGCCACCACTTTCAGACGGTTATCAAGTCAGGACCTGCCGGCGGTCATCGCACAGTATTGAAAGTAGACTGAAATACACGATTGAGCATTCAGCTTATCTTCCTTTAACTCTTTACTCGATCCGCCAACAGAGGAGCTGATTGAACTGGTTCAGTACGCTGAATCGGAGACTGAAACTTCTGGTGAGCTGCTATACTAAACCCACACACACCAGTTAGGGCAAATCATCACCAGTTGGGGCAAATCATCATCATGTCATTATGTTCACCTGGAATAGTTACATCAATAAGTGGATGTTGAGTATCGGGTGGAAGCTCACTCTCTTTAGCTACAAATTCAGCATCCATGGTGGAGAGAAGACATCTGAGAAACACTGATGGGTTCAATCCACTCCACATCTGAGAAACACTGATGAGTTCAATCCACTCCCTGTAAACAAAGTGTGTCCTAGTGGTAGGATGAAGTCGCCAAATTCAATGACGGCTCAAGATGGTGCCTTGGTGGAACTGAAAACTACAGAGATTCGGAAAAGGTCCCAGGAAACTCCTCAATCGAGTTTGCAAGATCAAAGCAGAGGATAATTAGCTCGCCAATAGAATCTCACAAAAAAACTTATGAAAATTTAGTGAAGACCTATGGTAAGCAATCATTTAAATCGATTTGTGGGAGATGTTGATACCAGATTCAAAAAGGAGTCACATTTTACTTAAAAATCACTACGCACGCGCTTCAGCAACTGAAATGAAAAAGGTTTCCGTATCTCAAAACCAAACCTCCTGTTCTTTGCAGTAATAGAAAATGCTGATATACAGCTAGGTCACCAGCGAAAAAGTCAAAAATTCAATTATTTCCTTTGAAAACTTCAAATTGCCTGATTTGGATGGTATCTATTCGGCTATGCTAATGTAGGGCGTTTACCTGGAGATAGACCTTAAAGAAATGTTTTGGCCATGACAAACACTTTTGAATCATTCCTTAAACTTTTAAACGTTTGGTAACTCATAAACGTTATTGATTTGTGATCATGGTTCCCTTCTTGTCTAGAAATCAGCATAGGCAACTTATATCGTCTCTCAAGCTTATCAAAGCAGAGAATAATTGATACGGAAAACTCGATCGGTAAGTCTCTAACAATATTCTAAAAAGAGATGGAAATTTTTTTTAAATTGTTGAATTGCGATAACTTTTGACAGAGCTATCATCTCATTATAAAATTTAGAGGACATATTGATATTACTAAGTTGTGAATTTGTGTTGTTTTTTATGAGCATGTTTGCAGCCCTTTAGCTATGGCAGGTACTGAAAATGAAGACCTTCAAATCATCAGCTTTACTGAAAATTTGTCGCTTTTTAGAAAAAAAGCAACTCATATATAAATCTTATGCTTTGTCTGCATAGCCAAAGTTAAACTTTTGAAGTTCTATATCGGCCAAGAACGGTAGTCCTTCCCCGATTCACCTATATTTTTAGCATCAGAAACTTCTGTTCATGAGAACTAATGACCCGATAATCAGATACAACTGAAATTAACAGAATGTATTGTTTTTGGGTAAGACCAGATAGAAGCGATATTGAAATGTGGGCCAATCTGTTCCAAAGGTGCCATCTTGAAAAATCACAAAGAAAAATAGCTGCTTTTTGTCCTACGAATTCTGATTCAGTCACTAGATTTTAATGAAATTTACACAGTAGATGAAGCTTACTCCAAGCAACGTTTGGTAGAAGTTTGGTTGAAAAATTTGGTTGGAGCTGCCAGCTATGGTAATTTTGGTGTCTTGAATTTTGATTGTTTTAGTTTTAAAACTTTTAAAACTAAAACAATCATGAAATCGAAACGAAATTCACTTGGTAAATATAACTTATTGTAGGCAATATTCAGTAGGAATCTGGTTTTGTATTTTTTGCCAAATCTGTCGTAAGCGATTTTATCATAAAATTTTCAAATAGTAATGATCTTGTAGTGACAATAAACAACAAATATAAAGATTTCGAAATTTTAAATATTTGGCGCGCAATTCCTCTACTGTTCATCGAGCATGAACGTTTCTGTTGCGCTAGAGTTATTTTAAAAAAAAAAATATACAATGCTTACACTTCCCCGGAATAGCATTTACTGTTACTTCAAGCCTAGTGGTGGAGTTCTACAGCGCAGTTAGCGATAGTGTTTCTATCGCAGTTAGCGATAGTGATACTAAAAGGAAAAAAACTCTAGCGCACCTGAACCGCTAGAAACACTAATGTTCGAAGAACAGTAGAAGAATCGTGCAGGTTTTGAGTGCATATTCCACCACATGTGCTGCTTATTACGACCAAACTGTTTCAAATGCCACGTTTTACTTTGGTCTCAAGAATGCATTATAACTCATATGGTGGAAGGTTTCAGATATTACCACTGGCATGAATTTCAACGTTTATGAGAGCAAAACACGGGTTAATTATATTCGTTATCAGTTGCTTATTTCACATAATTTTGAAAGCAGCATCTCATATAACATCAATGAAGAAAATGCTCAGTGCCTGCAGCACTGTAACTGAAGTTGGTATTTGGGGCTGCGATCCGAAAAATTTGCAGAACTTTGCGAATTGCAACATTGATTATTTATTTTAATTGTAAATGTTTCCGGTATGAATACTAACTGTAAGCGTTTATTGATACAAAAGTAGCACAACCGACTCGTGCTGGCAACCTTCTGCCAGTATCAAAGCCAAGAATATATCACATCTGCTTCACGTTGTTATATTACATTCGAAGTTAAAGGAGTATAAAGAAATTTAGAGTTACCTGCAGCGAGTTTTTTCAAATAATCGAAAGCTTAATATTTGCTGTTTATTGTCACTACAATATCATTACCATTTGAAAATTCTACGCTAAAACCGCTTCATAAAGATATTGCAATTAAACACAAAACCAACAATAGCTGGCAACCCTATCATGGCTTTTCAACCAAATTTGGCCTGAATAATGTTTAAGACAGGTTCATTAATTGTATGAAATTCGTATTGATTTCATGACTGCACTGGAAGTTATAGTGCAAAAAGTTTTATTTTCCTGAGCGAATTTTCAAAACCAAAGACACAAAAATTACCATAGCTGGTAGCACCAATCAAATTTTTCAACCAAATTTCCACCAAACAGAGATTAGAGTTAGGTTTAGCTACTGTGCTAATTTCATGAAAATCTGGTAATTTATTCACATTTCATAGGGCAAAAAGCAGTTTTTTTTCTTTGTAATTTTTCAAGATGGCACCACTGGCACAGACTTGCCCACAATTCAAAATCGCTTCTATCAAATCTGGTCTTACTTAAGTCCAATGCATTCTGTAAATTTTAGCTGTATCTGATTATTGGTTCGTGAGTTTCCGTGAACAGAAGTTTTTGATGCTAAAAATATAGGTTAACTGGGAGAGGGTTACCGTTCTTGTCCGACATGAAATTTCCAAAGTTTTATTTTGAACGTGTAGATAAAACATAAGATTTATATACAGATTGGTTTTATTGTAAGAAACGGACATTTTTTTGAATATTCGATGGTTTGAATGTTTTCACTTCCAATTTTTTTTTCTTCAAAATGAAGACACCAAAATTATCATAGCTGGCAACTCCAACCGAATTTTTCAACCAAATTTCTACCAAACGTGGCTTAAAGTAAGGTCCAGCAATTGTGTGAGTTTCGTCAAAATCGAACGATTCAATCAGAATTTATAGGGCTAAAAACAGTTATCTTTTTTAGTGGTTTTTCAAGATGGCACCACTGGCACAGAATCGCCCGCATTTCAAAATCACTTCTATCAGACCTGGTCCTATACAGGACCAATACATTCTGCAAATTTCAATTAATTTTGCTCATCGGATTGTGAGTTTCCGTGAACAGAAGTTTTTGATGCTTAAAATATAGGTAAATTGGGCAAGGGTTACCAGGCGTGCCCGTTATACCATATCTTTTTTTTTTTTTTGGTTATGTAAACAAAGCACAAGATTTACATATGAGTGGCTTTTTTTTGAAGAAACGGCATTTTTTCAAGAGAGACGATGATTTGGAGGTTTTCACTTTCAGTGCCTGCCCTAGCTACAGGGTTGCCAGCACGCTCATTAAAAGCTACACAAATCTACAACTAAATAATATCAATATGCTCTAAAAATTTCGTAATGATTGAATAGCTTTGTCAAAAGTTATCGCAATTTAAAAATTTTCAAATTTTCCCGTCCTCTTTTTAGGCACCCAGCGCACACATAGGGTTAAAAAATTCCAAAGCATTATCCGATTCATATGTAAAACACGTTCGAAATTTATTTCATTAACTTTATTTTTGCGAAAATTATTTGTGCACGAAATAATAGGTATATTAAAAATATCACTTAAATGGCCGCCGGCGCCAAAAGGTTAACAATAACTGACATTTAAGGAGACCTGGACCTATTCTGCATATACACCAATGTATCCTGAAAGTTTCAGCTCAATCGGATGGCGCGTTCCCGAGATTATCTCACTGAAATTTTTTGATGATATATATATATATATATATATATATATATATATATATATATATATATATATATATATATATATATATATATATATATATATATATATATATATATATGGAAATATGAATTTTTGGCCGAATCGATTTTAATACTAATGTTCTTCGAACATTAGTAAAAACCTGCCGGGAAAGAGCGAGTACTTATTCAAGTTCTTAATACCAGAATTAGCTCATGAAAAGATGTAGAGTATTCAATACTATAAACACCCACTATTCATCAGGAATCGCGAAACAAATCCTTACATATAGCTTGCCAAAGGCTCTCTCAGTATTTTTATCCAGTTAATACTCTTCATTTAGTAAAAATTATAAAATATATGAATTAATACTTTTTATGAATTTCAAGACATTAAATTTTGATCTTGTATTGTATTTTCCTTGCTTGATGGGTATGATACCTTGTTTAGTAAATAAATAAACAATTATGGATATTAATTTTTTCACTTGCAGTTATTCATATTGACTTATCCTATCGTACAATGAAATCAGAAATCAGAAAGAAATCCGAAACTAAATCTTTAGGAGCTGCACCAATCGCTCGAGCGCCATTTTTCAACAGCAAGATTGATAGTACCGTCACCTATCGGAAATTCGAAAAAGTTTGGACAATGGTTGGGCGTAACCCACCTAAACGCTTCATTCTGGTTTACAAACTCTACTCGCTTCTCTACCACTTGCTCGTAACCATCTACTTGCCAGCGTCTGTTCTGACTCAGATGATCCTTTTCGAGAGCATCGAACCTCTCCTCAAAGAGTTTGTATATGACTTGGAAATTTTGGTGGTAGTAACGAAGTTTTTGATCGTTTGGAGCAACAAGGACAAATTTCAACGTGCAAACGAACTTCTGTC
Source organism: Nemotelus pantherinus (assembly GCA_963978885.1). Lineage (NCBI taxonomy): Eukaryota > Metazoa > Arthropoda > Insecta > Diptera > Stratiomyidae > Nemotelus > Nemotelus pantherinus. Next base: position 222,953,057 of record OZ022263.1, on the reverse strand, counting down.
AATTCTGGATGGGAAAATTGTTACGGTCGAGGAAAGAAATAATATTCAAAGAATAACAGTTCGAACTGAACGAATATACAAAATATATTTGTTTTTAACAAGCTTTGTGGTTATCTGGAGTGCTTCCGCAGGATTGCTTGGAAGTCCGAGGCATTTATTGTGTGAGATATGGTTACCATTCGAGTGGCGTGCATCCGAATTGAATTTCTGGATTGCGTTTGTTTACGAGTCCTTTTCGGTTTATATGCTGGTTTGCATATCGACGACAAATGACTTTTATGCACCAATGTACATGATGGTTTTAAATGGACATTTCGATAATCTGGCGATGAGAATTAAGTCGATTGGGCTTAGAAATTCAAAGGCACTTAGAAATCCGAGCAGCTGCAAAGAATTATTCGACTGTATAAAGCAGCATAAGATTATTCTAGAGTAAGTCTACTGTGAATACAATAATGATTTTTCAATTAAGATAAAATAAACAACTTATTGTTTATTTGACTCACACAAAATTCAGATATTTATTTGTTTGGGATTTGCAAACGCTTTCGAATGGTGATGAAAGAACCACCTTCACTAGTCCATTCGTTTATTTTTTACCAATACAATATGATAAAATCGATTATATTTCCTAAAAAAAACTGTCTGAAGCCACCTTTGACAGACCAACGTGATTAAACAGTCTTGATTTCAGAATATCATCCAGCCTGGAACCAGTCATTTCATCGACAATGTTCATACAATTCTTAATCACAGCCATGGCTTTAGGATTGAACGTGATCGATATTTTTTATTTTGTGAAAAATCCTTTTGAAATAGCGGTGCTTGCTACAATGTCGGCAGCAGTTATCTTACACGTATTTCCTTGCTGTTACTACGCCCAAAAGTTTTCGGATAACAATGAAAAAATCAACAACGCACTATACTCCTGTCAATGGGTCGATAAAAGCAAGGAATTCAAAAGTTTAGTGATACTTTGGATGGGATTCAATCAGAAGCAAAGCTATATTCTGGCGGGTAAACTTATACCGATCAATTTGAGCTCATTTCTTTCGGTGAGCAATGTTTTTTAATATGATGAATAATGATGCTAAAACTGCTTCACATAAATTTACAGATTATAAAATTTACCTACTCACTTGCAACGTTCATGAAGCATGTCAAAGAGTAGTGCGGATGGCTGATTATATGCAATCCAAAAGGAGAAACTATTGAAATATCCTTTCATAAGCTGCACATTTTGAATAATCACAAATATAAACAATCTTCACTTATTGCAAACTGATTTGGAATTATTAAAGTCAAACTCTTTTTGGAACACTATTTTTTTATGAAGAGTAGTGTTTTATTAGCAAAAATTTTAAAATAAAGCAATGCAAATGAAGAAGGCGAACACCTAATTTATAAAATATTCCACCTAAATATTGGAAATGTTTTGTTAGATTAGTAATCTTTTATTCCAATGCTTGTCGCTGACTGCAACTAGGACGTCGATAATTTGGAGGCGACAATGAAGAACAACTCTTTGATAGCATAACAGCCGTTTTGAGGTAATCCTACGACAACTCTTGTCAGATCTCTAGGTTGGCTGGACAAATTTACAATCAGTTGCTGTGTTTGGTGAACTGCTCTAAGTTGAGCTATGTTGAGATGTCTCAGAAAAATGTGTTTAACGTGCAATTTGGCTGTTCTAACTTACCCGAAGTTGTTCTGATTTCTGTTGATCGATTCAAAAAACCTCAAAACAAATTTTTTTCTTAAACGTATTGCCTTTGGATCGGGAGAAAGTCAACAAAGGATAATACATTGAGTGGCCCAAAATTGACAGAGTTTGCTGAAAGGACTCTCAGCAAAAAGAGCAACCCCCAAACTATAAGAAGGATACTCAGGAATGCCAATTTATATGGTAGAGTTACCCGAAAGAAACATTTCATCAATCGCAAAAACAGATTGCGCAGGATTGATTACGCTCGTGAACATCTGAAAACGATGCTGCTTTTTGGAAAACCGTCATTTTCTCTGATGAAAGGAAATTTAATTTATTTGGATCGGACAGGCAAAAATACGTCTCGAGGCAACCAAATACAGAGCGCAATCCAAAACATTTAAGGGCCACTGTAAAAAACACGGAGGTGGATATGTTATGGTATGGGTTTGTATGTCGCAAGCAGAGGTCACAAATTTGGCTTTTATCGATGGTATCATGGACAAATACAAGCATTTGAATATTTTGAAAGGAACCTTACTGCAAAGTGAAAAAAAAAAATGAATATTAGGGATCATTTTCGATTTTATCAGGACAGTGATCCTAACCATTCCTCTCAACTCGTTCAAACGTGGCTTATTTGGAATTGCCCACATGTTATTCAAACACCTCCACAATCTCTGGATTTAAATGTTATAGAGAATTTGTGGTCAGAGTTGGAGATAGGCATAAGGAAACACACAATTAAGAATAAAAGTTCATGATTTCCAACTGCAAGTGGTCACATCAGTCAAGTATGCACTGTGAGCTGGTGTCTGATGAGAATCAGTGCATACTTTCGAAACCAATTTGTCAATATAAAATTTTCAATGTAAATAAAAATTTTCAATGTAAATAAATGTTTTTTCAATTTTAATCATCCCGCAAAAACAATTCAAATAGACAGGACCTTAAAAGAGCTTTGCAGGAAAAGTGGACCCAAATTCAGCCAGAGTACACAAAATCTTTAGCGAAATCGATGCCCCGCAGATTGGACGCAGTTCTTAAGCAGAAAGGCTATCCCGCGACATACTAGAAGTAATATTTTTTAATTTTGTAAGATATTAAGAGCTTGATACAGTTTTTTTCTAGGAAAAACCATTTCACATCATTTTGGCTGTGCGCCCAAAATCGACACTCTTCTGGATTCTTATTACTTTTTTTCGCATCGCATTACTTTTTTGTTATTTTTTCTCTTAAATGACAAATAAACATTAAATCTGCAATTCCTCACAACTTTTTTTCTTAATTTCATTCAGAAGCTGACAGATATTGATGATTTTTCATAAGATACTTGGCGACATCATTTTGGCTGTCAACCACTGTACGTGGGTTTGAAGTAGTTCGATCGAGTACTACCCGGTTGCTGCTAGTTTGATTTTGAATTTTCGTTGAAATTGTAGTTTGGAAGTTTGGAAATTTATAAAGTGGAAAACATTGGCATATTGTGGAACTTTTATTTGAATAGGTCTTTTTATTCGACAGTGGGAATTTCTGCAATTGCAGTCCTTCTCTTTTGCCAGGATGCACTTCCATAACTATTTCTCTGTGCTAGTGGCTTGGCGATCGGTTCGAATCGCATATCAGTATGTGATTGTTTATTTTTAACGGTGGCACCATTTCGAGATATTTGCATCTGCTCGTTACTAGTGGTATCGAGCTACGATGTCATTCATTTCGTAGTCCTTGGGCTATCTTCCACTGCTTTCGGGAAGCCAGCACCCTTGGGCTCACACGTAAAGTCTATATTTGAAATCACAAAATAATTCGGTATTATCAGGGTCTCGACTTCTAGGTCGATAGGAATATGAGTTAATGGTTGACTGTTGACTAGGTTGGTGGCCTCTAACAAAACACTTCGGTGGGTATCTTCCCCGGGATAACATCCTCAAACGCAATGTACAAAAACCGTTTAAAACTATGCTCCAGGCGATTTAAGCTACCATCTGCACTTGAATTGGGTGGACTATTGAATATCAACTTGATTCTGATCATTTTCCTGCTGCCCAATTCCGCCCAATTTCTAAAGACCCACTCAACCTGCATAGAGCTACCAAAGTGGCATATGAGCATCCGTCGGGGTCCGCTAATGCGGACAAGGGTTCTTCACGACCATTTCTAGGGCACCATGCTCCCGGGGCACCTCTCTTTTTTGTTGTTGACTTGCCCACATGATGGCTCGTTATCACTTACCCTGCGTGGCAGACTCTCGACTGGACTTCGGTCTGGTTGAGTGCTGGTGGAAGCTTGGAGATATTTTTAGTGAGGAGCTCTATGGCTTCTTCCAGGTTACTGGCTGTACCCGGCTTTTGAAATATATTTTCGCTGGGCGAAGATATATGGAAGTCTAGTCTGTTTTGAAGTTTTCTGTCATAGGGCTATTTAGAAAGACGTCCTCAATTCGACTTATGGTCTAAGGGAAGTACGTCTAGTGTAAAAGTAAAAGTAATCCCACGACAACCCTCGTACGGGTCTAAGGGTTGAATCTGGTAGAGAGATTCATCACAAATTTACAATCAATGTGAATACGAGTGTGGAGTGATTAGTCCCACGACTCACTGTACTTCTGATTAATTAAGATACCTATTCAGAGCTAGGAGAACTCAAAGCTTGGTGCGCGGGTCCTCTTACGAAGCTGGATTCGAACCAGGGACTCCACAAACGCGAAGCCAGTGCTCTACCTACTAGGCTACTCAAGCTTCTTCTTCGCCTTGTATTCTGGCTTATATGTTGCTTTATACCCATGTCTTTTACATGACTGTGAATGGGGCCGAAAAGTATAGGTTCTTCAAGAATGAGTAGACTAGACGAAGTTTCTGTGCAGAATCTGTACAGGTTTTTACCTGTTGATTATTTCTGACAAAGCCCCAGCAGCGATTGTAAGCGTTAAGGGGGGCGATACATGTAAAATTTGCAAAACCTCGAGTTTCTTTTTTTTTGCATAAATGGTTAAATTAACGTCTAAAAATTATGTTTGTAAAGTTTTAGAATGAAATTCGAATTATTTATCGACTAAAAACTCATTTAAGTGCTCCGCCTCAACTCGACGCTCGAGCGATATTGAATCCGTACTGGAGCGCACGACCCTCGCTAGTGAGTCGAGAAAATCGCCGCAGCTCTTTGACAACTAAAAAAGCTCGTCAAGCGTGTCAAGAAGAGCTGAGAAAAAAACGAGTACTATGAACGTCCTGAAGGACTTCTGTATGGGCTTGGAATCGATGATTAGTTGATAAATCAATGTAATCATAGAGTTTCTGTGTGTCAAAGCTACGCGTTTTTCTCGAAAAGACTTTTTTTTTAAATTGGCGGGCAAGATAACTCAAAAAGATCTCAACCGATTCTTATAAAACTTGGCACACGTTTATTTCATAGTATAAGCTTCTAGTTGAACTTCAAAAATGCCAAAAAATTTTCAAAATTTATATTTTTGACCCAAAAACTGTCGAAAATAGGGTCGAAAATCGTACTTTTTTTTTGAAGCGTGCTAATTCACGATTTTTTTACTTTTTTTTTCTTTGTTCAACTAGAAGATACATGATTGATAAACACACTCCAACCCATTTTTTTGATTTCAAACTGCTGTAACTGATGCTAAAAATCACGCCGATTGATGCCTTTCGACGCGAGGGTCTAAGGAGATTGGTTACTACGGCGGCCATTTTGAAAAAAAAATTAAATGAAATCGGATTCTTGTATTTCAATATGTAATGAATAAACATGATCACTTTCAAAACGATTCATTTATTTCTTCTATTTTAAATAAGCCTCTGAAAAACGGTCTAAATTCAGGCGTTTACACGTATTGCCGGCCTTAAGATCCCCTGCAAGAAAGATAAGACTATTGTGCCTGAGGATTTAGTGCAGGTCTTCCGCTGGTCTGTAAGCGGAGATTACTATGAAGTGGAAAAAGCTCCTTTGAACTTAAATGACTGTTACTTCTATTCCGTTGAAGTTGCAGATTTGAATGGGGTCTCCTTAAGACAATATCGTGTGTCCACGCCTACTAGTTAACCTATCATTTCTGTAAATATGGTAGTCGATTTCAAAAAGGTTTCCTGAATGATCGTGTCAATTTTGGCATTGCTTAAAAGTTGCATTAGCTCCCGTTTGAACATGTGAATTGACATTCCAAAATGCAGTTTTCGTAGACCATTTAATTTTTTGTTTAATTGGATTCTTCTCCGCATTTTGGGCAGGAAATAAGCCTTGGACCTTTTTTGCCATTACATCTTTTATCATTGAACGAAGTTGCTCCTGCATAATAGCAAGAAACTGTCCCTTTTGACCAAGGGAAAAACTGTCCCATTGGAGCAGTTGGTGACTTTGGATGTATTATTTGTGTTTCGGAGTGGAGGATTGGAGTTGGATTGAAATACCTGAGCAAAGGACTTTTTAGTATTTTTTACGGTTCGGGCCGTAGCTTCCGGGGTGCTTCCCTCCACAGTTAACACACTCTGGATTCTGCTTTGGTGCAAGATTTGTGATTGTGCAGACCGTTGCATTTAACACACCTAGACTGTGCATGGCAATTATTAAATTATTTATATGTATATATATATATATATATATATATATATATATATATATATATATATATATACATATATATATATATATATATATATATATATATATATATATATATATATACATATATGTATATATATATATATATATATATATATATATATATATATATATATATATATATATATATATATATATATATATATATATATATATATATATATACTACTGTGATCAAAAAGTAAGGTGAAATTGTCATTTAAAACTCCCGGCCATTAGGAAGGCAGGTACATTTTTTTTTGCTAGGTTAGTAGGACTGTCAATAACATTTGCCAGGCGTCCGTTTGTCAAAAGGTTTAATTATCTCCGAGTTACACGTGTTTTTGTAAATAACCAAAAGTGAATTTTTCGATTTTTACAATGGGCGATTTTGTTGAGCAAAGAACTTGCATCAAATTTTGTTTGCGGAACGAATATTCTTGTGCGAATACGTTGAAAATGTTGCGGGAGGCCTTTGGTGATCAAAGTATAGCACACAAAAGTTTATAAGTGGTACAACGAGTCCAAAGCGGGCCAACAACGCGTTGAAGACGAACCGCGCTTTGGACGACCATCTACGTCTACCGACGAGGGTCACGTCCAAAAAATCAAAGATTTGGTGCTTGAAAATCGTCGATTGACAATTAAAGACCTCGCTGATAGTGTTGGAATATCATTTGGCTCAGCCCAAACCATTTTGAAGGATGTTTTGTGTCTCAAACGCGTCCAGTCTCGATGGATGCCAAAATCGCTCAATTTTTTGGAAAAAAAGCGTCGCGTTGATGTGTGTGAAACTTTGGTGTCTGACTATCAGGATCACTTGAAATGCATCATTACTGAAGCTGAGACTTGGATTTACGCATACAACCCTGAAACCACCGACCAATTCAGCGAATATCGTGCAAAAGATGAAGCAAGACCGAAAAGACCACGGCAAAGTCGATCGAAAATCAAGGTCATGTTGAGAGTTTTCTTTGATTATCGTGGTGTGGTGCACTATGAATTCCTTCCGCTGGGCCAAACTGTCAACAAAAAATATTATTTGAGTGTTATGCGTCGTTTGCGTGAAGCTGTTTGTCTGAAACGGCCAGATTTATGGGCGAACAGCTCTTGGTTCCTTCATCACGATAATGCACCATGTCATACTGCATTGGTTCTTCGCGACTTTTTTGCCAAAAACTCGACTCACATCGTTCCGCAACTACCGTATTTGCCTGATTTGGCTCCGTGCGACTTCTGGCTACTCAGCAAATTCAAATGGCCAATGCGGGGACGCCGTTTTGACACGATTGAGGAGATAAAAACCGAATCGAAGAAGGTCTTTAAGGCTATACTGGAAACAGACTATTCCGACTGTTTCGAGGACTGGAAAAAGTGTTGGCAAAAGTGCGTTTTATCGGACGGGGATTACTTTGAAGGGGATGAAATTCATTTGGAAGAATAAATAAAGAATTTACATTTTATAAACAAATTCACCTTACTTTTTGATCACAGTAGTATATATATATATATATATATATATATATATATATATATATATATATATATATATATATATATATATACAGTACAGTCGCGATAATTTCAACCTGTGATAATATCAACCTTTGATAATTTCAACTAAATAAATTATACATTATATACTCTGTAATATCAACCAAATAATTCACTGGCCATACTGACTTTTCGATAAAATCAATTTCGCAAGAAATACATTTAGTTTTTCTTTTTATATGCACACAGTTGGTTCAGTTTGACTTTAAGTGCGTTTCGTCCGTGTTTATAAACGTAATGGCGCCTAGAAAGTTTCATAAGTTTTTATCGATAAAAGATAAAGTTGTCATACTTAATCAGCTTGGAAAGTGCGTAAGTGGGAAAACACTAGCGTTTCAATATGGAGTCGCGAAATGTACTATCAGTCAAATAAAATGAAATGAGCAAAAAATTAGGCAATTCGCAGCTAAGGCGGAAAGTGGTCCCGGTAAGAGGAAAACACTAAAAACAACAGAATTACCAAAAAAGGAACCTGCGTTATACCGTTGGTTTCTAAAGCAGAGAAAACGCCATGCTCCTATCTCTGCTTTTGTTTTATCAGAAAAGGCAAGACAATTGAATCGCAAATTTAAAGAGTTCCCCAATTTTACCGCTAAATCAGGTTGGATTGATAATTTCAAGAAACGTCATGGAATACGCCTTTTAAAAATTTGTGGTGAAAAATTATCTAATAAGCTTGAGCCAGTAGGGGAATTTGTTGACCGTTTTAATAAAAAAACTGCCGAAATGAATTTAACTTTTGAACAATACTACAATGCCGACGAATCGGGATTGTTCTGGAAACTACTCCCTGAAAAAACGCTCGTTCACTTTAAGGAAACAAGCGCTTCCGGTCGAAAAACCAGTAAAGAGCGTATAACATTTATGGTATGCACTAATGCTTCTGGTAGCCACAAGCTCAAACTTTTAGTTATCGGAAAAGCACAGAATCCACGTGCTTTCAAAAACATGAATTATAATCCCGTAGAGTACCGCCACTCGAAAAATGCGTGGATGACCACTGCAATTTTTAAATCCTGGTTCCATGACAGCTTTGTACCTCAAGTAAGCGCAAATACGATTTTACATATGTATTCATATTAAATCATATTTGGGCTTTTTATTTTGGCAGGTGCGGAGATTCCTGCGATCACGTGGTTTACCAGAAACAGCCCTATTGTTGCTTGACAACGCTCCAGCTCATCCGAATCCCGAAGAACTTAAAACTGATGATGGTCTTATTGTTACAATGTTATTGCCACCAAATTGTACAGCACTAATCCAGCCAATTGATCAAAACGCAATTAATTTGGTCAAATTGAATTACAAAAAAATTATTTTGTCACGTATAATTGAAAGTGATTTTGATGTCGAAACATCTGTTAAGAAATTAAACTTAAAGGATGCAGTTTTGCTCATTTCAAAGGCGTGGAATCAACTTTCTTCAGAAAACATAAAAAAATGTTGGAAACAGATCACCAGAAAAACGGAAGACCATTCGTCTAAAGATGGTTTGCCCTTGCAGACTTTCCAATTGCGAGCGCTTTTAGAGAAAAATAAAACTGACTCAGTATCTATTATGCTGACACGTATAACGCCAGTAGAAACTTATAGTAACAGTGAAGTTGAAAATTGGTTATTAGAAAGGAATATTGTAAGACTGGACGATAATTCTTCCGAGGAGGGGATTGCAAACCAACAAAATGAAAATATCGTTGAGGCACCAAAAGTGAAAGACGATGATGCTATTCGATGTTTTGATCTTGTCTTAAAATGGGCTGCGCAAAACTCAATTTCTGTAGACAAAGTTGAGACACTTCAAGAACTACGGGGCACGGCACTGAATAGGTGCTCACTACGCACTTTTAAGCAAGCTAAAATCAGCGATTTCTTTCAAACATGAATTGAATTAAATGTTATAAACATGTATACATAAATGTACACTTTATTTGAGTCGAATTAAATGTTTTAATAACAAATTTATAAGTGTTTCGATAATTTCACCATACCGATGGTTTCAACCAAGCTGGTTTTTATTAGTTGAAATTATCGCGACTGTACTGTATATATATATATATATATATATATATATATATATATATATATATATAGTAGTATATATATATATATAGTAGTATATATATATATATATATATATATATATATATATATATATATATATATATATATATATATATATATATATATATGTATATATACATATAAATATTAATATTGGGGTAAACTGAGATTTTTAGACTAATTTTCTTCGAAAAGCAGTTCACACTGAAACATCTAAACGTCCGATACCAGGATTCATTAATAAATGAGGTATAAGTTAGCCAAGTTGAATTTTGCTCAATTGATGTGCACAGGCAGCGTCACTGCATAAACGAGCGCAAGAAAGCCAAATTCACTAAAATGTGCACATCGAATACCACTGTCATATAAACATATATACTAGCCATAATTAATCAATATCAAAAACATACTTTTTTCAATTCATCAAGTATTGCAGTGAAGCACACACATATCTCAACGTTGAAATAACTTGAAAGATATTACGGCTTGGTGTTGGATAGTACCAAAACTGTAATTTATTTGTATATTTATAACATAACAATAGTGTTCAATAGTGTCAGTGTTAATTGGGTCAATTTCGATTAGGACTTTTAATCCGAGATACGGAAAAATGTCCCCCCTTCCTCATGTTAACTGTTTAATAAGCGGTTATAGAAACACACGAATCTATAAAATGACTGTAATTATCAACGTAAACTATAATTTTTAACTGTAATTTTTGATGTAAGAAATATCGACGAAAACAAAGACTTAACTCTTTCTTGATGGTTTTTATTCAAAGTAATTACTATGCATACGATATGTTTTAATTGTCAGAGAAAAGAGTTGTATGATTTTACGAAACCTCAATCCTTATTAGTGGTCTCTATAGCTTTGAGGTGTTTTGATGGTGTTTCGCACCGATAGTGAAGTTATCAAATTGAATGTAAAATGTTTTACAGAGAAAATTAAAGTTGAATTTAAAATACTGAAGAATTTTAATATCGTTCGGACTATCGAAAATAAGGGAGGATAAATTGAAAACTTTGAAACTAAAAAGCGTAGGAAAATATTATTAGAGGTTCAAACGTTTTGTAATATTCGGTGAACCTTTCGATTTATTAAATTAAAAATCCTAATAGCAATGCCTAGATCGTGTGAACTTTTAGTTAGTATATTCATTTTTTAATTTTTCTGCACGCTATACATTATGTTCTCTGCTTTTTTGCATAAATTAGCTGAATTCTGAAATCTGGGATATAATTTAAATTTTTATTAGTGCACTCTTCCGGCAGCAAGTGACTGTTGCTTCTTTTTTGAAAAATTTGCCCAATACGGAAGCCAGGGCCGGATTTGACCTTCTTGCCGCCCCTGGGCAATTGTGAGCTTGGCACCCCTCACCCATCTCCACCTCGCCCGTCTGATTCCAGCTACAAATTTTTCAACTAAAACCCAACAACAACGAATTCAACATTTTTTTCATGATTGTTTTTTTATTTTGTTAGAATATATTATACTAATACGAAAGCTGAAAACTAAACATTCAAAAACAATCCAAACTCGGCTATAAGAAACGAGCCATACAATATAAAATAACAATACAAACACAGTTATCAGAAACTAGTTAACTTTTTTTTGGCTTTTATCAGAGAGCCAACAATTTTTTTTTAATAGATAAATGCTTTTTTATTAGCAAAATGTAGGTTGACATGGAAGGGATTTTGCGAGAGCGAGACATGTGTTACGTCATGATGCGCCATAGAGGTCCCGCTGGAAACCTGGGGTGTGTTCAATGTACATGCTATAGCTGCTCCAAAAGCATAGCATAGCATCACTTTAGCAAGTGTCAAAATTTGCAGTAGCTAGATGAAGCAGCCAAGAGCTGCTACGAAGGTCAGCCTTTGCGCAGCACAACTCAATAATATTTTTTTTTAATTTTTTTAAAATTTTAATCTTTGTATTTACGTGGATCAACTCAATACTTGTATTACACTTTAAAAATTGTATTAATTTTTGGAGTTTCTAGCATACAGCTGCAGAAATTATTAAAATTTTCCTAACGCTATATATGTGAAAAAGAGCGAAAAAGAAACGTTGAAAATTTGATGGTACACGAATCAGCGTAAACGGCCTTTTGCGCTCCACACTTGCCTTCTAAAAACTCAACATGAGCTGCGCCGTGTAAAAGCCACCTTAAAACTCGAGTTGAGTTAAAGTGTTTAAAAGCCCGTATTTAGTTTACGATAGTACTATTTTCAAATTTATTGCTCATCCTCTTTGTCACCAAAACCCAGAAACTTCTTTCTATTTCAATTTCTAATCGAAAATGACTTTTGGATAATGTGTCAGCTGTTTACGCACGTCCATTTTGCCTTAGCTACTTTCTTGTTATCTTCCGGGCTGCGAGCAGCAAATAGCTGTTACCATAGCAGCTATTCCGGAATCTTGGACAGCCCGACTGTTAAATAGCAAGCATCAGCTAAAATAGCAGCTAATAGCTGATATAGCAAGAATATTGGAAACACTCCTGCTGTGCACAAGGGGGAATATACTCACAACAAATAGCTGCCAAGGGCGCCAAGTGAAAGTTTAAATTTTTACTGTGCGATGTATAAAGTGAGATGTGCAGAGTTAATTTAAGGAATTCTTTAAGAAAAATCAAGCTGTGAAATCGTGCTTATTACGAGGGGCGTTTGAAAAGTCCGTGCAAAAATAAAAACTGCTTACGTGTTTGGGGTAAACCTTTTATATTTTTCGACATAGTCTCCTTTTAGGCTTATACACCTCGTCTAACGATGTTCTAGTTGTTTGATCCCTTCCGAATAAAAGGATTTGTCCAAGTCTGCAAAATATCCATTAGTGTCTGCAATCACCTCCTCGTTTGAGTAAAATCTTTGTCTCCTCAGCCATTTCTTCAAATTGGGGAACAAATAGTAGTCCAAGAGAGCCAAATCTGGAGAATAGGGGGGATGTGAAACGAGTTGAAATCCTATTTCCATTAATTTTGCGACCACAACTGCTGAGGTGTGTGCTGGTGCGTTCTCGTGATGGAAAAGGACTTTCTTGTGGGCCAATCGTGGGCGTTTTTCTTGCAGCTCGTTTTTCAAACGGTCCAATAATGATGAATAATATGCACCTGTAATGGTTTTACCATTTTCCAGATAGTCGATGAGGATTATCCCTTGCGAATCCCAAAAGACAGTTGCCATAACCTTTCCGGCCGAAGGAACGGCCTACGCCTTTTTTTGGTGCAGATTCCCCCTTGGTAACCCATTGTTTAGATTGTTGTTTGGTCTCAGCAGTATATTAATGTACCCATGTTTAATCCACAGTGACGAAACGACGCTTAAAGTCCTCCGGATTCTCCTGGAACAGCTGCAAAACATCCTTGCAACACTTCACACGATTCCGTTTTTGGTCAAGCGTGAGCAATCGCAGCACCTATCTTGCCGATAGCTTTCTCATGTCCAAATGTTTATGCAAAATATTATGTACCCGTTCAGTCGAGATGCCCACAGCACTCGCAATCTCACAAACCTTAACTCTTCTGTCATCCATCACCATATCATGGATTTGATCAATGATTTCTGGAGTCGTAGTCTCCACAGGCCGTCCAGAACGTTCAGCGTCACTTGTGCCCATATGAATAGTCCGAAAATTTTGAAACTACTTATAAACTGTTCTAATCGAAGGTGCAGAGTCACCATAATGTTTATCAAGCTTCTCTTTAGTCTCCTGAGGCGTTTTGCCTCTCATAAAGTAATGTTTAATCACCCCACGAAATTCTTTTTCGTCTATTTCTTGAAAATCACTCGACTTCCTTGATTCACACGAATGCCAAACACAAAGAAATATACCAATATGGCTGACAGTTCTTGTGCGTTCATTCAAGACATGCTACTAACTAAACATGACCTCGATACGCACCGGTGGTGTCATCTCTCGGACTTAGCACGGACTTTTCAAACGCCCCTCGTAAGTATAAAGAGTCTATGATTCTAGAAATGCATAATTGATTCAGCTTTAGCTGATTTTCCAAGATTAGAATTATATTTTTGTAGCAAAACTTGAGTCTTAGGTAATATGATACAATGTTGCCATCCATCTTCTTCCCACATTGGATCGAGAAACTGCTTTTGAATCATTCCTTAAGCTTTTAAACGTTTGGTAACTATTGTGTCATCTATCTAGAATAGTTTTGCAAGCTCGTTTTGCATCTGATATGGTTCTTCATTGAGTAATGCTTCCTACTTTTCGTCTTCAAACTTTTTCGGTGCGCCAGAGCGTTCTTTATCTTCAACATTAAACTCTTTATTTCTAAAGTGTCTAAACTAATCGCTGCATATTTTTTCTAACAGAAGATGGTTTCTGTGAGTCTTTACAATAGTTGGACTTCAGGTGTAGATGTTTTGGGAAAAAAGTAATGCAGTAAAGTTCCCTCTACATACTCTTTTTTAGGGTATTTAATGTTTTAAAAAAAATCGATACTTACACTTCGCCGGAGTAACATTTACTATCATTTCAAGCTTAACGGTAGAGCTCTACAGCGAAGTTGGCTTTAGTATTTCCACCAATGCAAAAAGCGAATATAACACTATCGATCGGGAAACAATAATAACTTATTCAAGTCCCTTTTACCACAATGAGCTCAGAAACAGATGTAGTAGAATATTCAATGTTATAAGCACCCACTATTTTTCAGGAATTTTTACCTTTGTGCAGAACTTGTCAAAGATGTTTCAAACATTCTACACATCCCAACTAGCATATAACTGAATCAACAAAATAAATTAGAGTAAAGCAAAACTTACTAAATTTATGAATTAATATTTTTTATGAATTTCAAGACATTGTATTTTCTGCTTGTATTGCATTTCATTTGCTTGGTGTGTATGATACCTTTCGGGAAAATAAATAAAAATGTATGCATATTGAATCGAATAATGGAAATACTATTTATTTTACTTACAGTCTTTCGTATTCATCCATCCTATTGTACAATGAAATCAGATATCAGAAAGAAATCAGAAACGAAATCTTTAGAAGCTGCACCAATCGCTGAAGCGCCCTTTCTCAACAGTCCGGTTGATAGTACCGTAACCTATCGGAAATTCGAAAAAGTTTGGACAATGGTTGGTCGTAACCCACCTAAACGCTTCGTGTTGGCTTACAAACTCTACTCGCTTCTCTACCACTTGATCGTAACCATCTACTTGCCAGCGTCTGTTCTGGCTCAAATGGTCCTTTTCGAGAGCATCGAGCCTCTCCTCAAAGACTTTGTATTTCACTTGGAAATTTTGGTGGTAGTAACGAAGTTTCTGATCGTATGGAGCAACAAGGACAAATTTCAGCGTGCAAACGAACTTCTGTCAATTCTGGATGGGAAAATTGTTACGGTCGAAGAGCGAGATAAGATTCAAATGATAACAGTTCGAACCGAACGAATATACAATATATATTTGTTTTTAACAAGCTTTGTGGTTATTTGGAGTGCTTTTGGAGGATTGCTTGGAAATCCGAGGCATTTGTTATGCGAGATATGGCTACCATTCGAGTGGCACGCATCTGAACGGAATTTCTGGATTGCGTTTGTTTACGAGTCCGTTTCGGTTTATATGCTGATTTGCATATCGACGACAAATGACTTCTATGCACCAATGTACATGATGATTTTGAATGGACATTTTGATAACCTGGCGACGAGGATTAAGTCGATTGGGCTTCGAAATTCAAAGGCACTGATAAGCCAGAGTAGCTGTAAAGAATTATTCGACTGTATAAAGCAACATAAGATTATTCTTGAGTAAGTTTACTGAGAAAACAATAATAATTGTTTATATGATTTACATAAAAATCAGAAATTTATTTGTTTGGCTTTTGCAAGCACTTTTGACTGGTAACATAGCTGTAATGAAAGAACCACCTTCATTCGTTCATTCGTTTATTTTTTATCATTCCAAAAGTTTCATAATAAAATCGATTGGTGAAAATAATGTTGGCTAAAAAACTAAATGAATCCACCCTTGTCACATCAACGTGATTAAATAGTCTAACTTATTTCAGAATATCTTCTAGCCTGGAACCAGTCATTTCATCGACAATGTTCATACAATTCATAATCACAGCCATGGCTTTAGGATTGAGCGTGATCGATATTGTATATTTCGTCAAAAATCCTTTTGAAATAGCGGAGCGTGTTACAGTCTCGTCAGCAGTTATCTTACACGTATTTCCTTGCTGTTACTGTGCGCAACAGTTTTCGGATAACAATGAAAAAATCAACAACGCACTATACTCCTGTCAATGGGTCGATAAAAGCAAGGAATTCAAGAGTTTAATGGTACTATGGATGGGATTCAATCAGAAGCAAAGCTATATTTTGGCGGGTAAACTTATACCGATAAATTTAAACTCATTTGTTTCGGTGAGCTATGTTTATTTAATATGATTAATAATGATACTAAAACTACTTCACATATATTTACAGATTTTAAAGTTTACTTACTCACTTGCAACGTTCATGAAGCATGTCAAGGAATAGTGCGGATGGATAATTATATGCAATCCAAAAGGAGAAACTATAGAAATATCCTTTGATAAGCTGCACATTTTGAATATAAGCAATCTTCACTTATTGCAAACTGATTGGGAATAATTGAAGTGCAAACTCTTTTTGGAACACTATTTTTCATTTTGTTAGCAAAAATTTTTAATTTCTTTTAGTTGCTATATTTGTATAAATTAATAGTGCAAATAAAGCAATGCAAATAAAGAAGAACACCTATTTTATAAAATATTCCACCAAAATATTGGAAATGTATTGTTACAGTAGTAATCTTTTATTGCAATGCTTCCTGTTGAGTGCAACTAGGATGTCGATAATTTAGACCAAATCTGACCTGACCTATAACACGGGCTAAGTGAATTTAGTCCTACGGTGTTTACATCGACCTGACCTAAACAGTTGCCATTTAGTTTAATTTTAGTTCATGCACGGTAATACTCTTTTCATTTGTCTCTCAAACATGTTTATTGAGTAATGATTTTGAGTCAAACGAGAGGGTTGCGAGCTTATATTCAACATGAATATATTATTAATGGTAGCGTATAAATCAATGTTTTGGTCTGGTGTGTTTACAGTGATATAAATACGAGTATATAGTCCACGACCTATTTTACGTCAGGTTGCTTGAAATCGTGGACTGACCTGTCGAAAGTTTGGGTGTTTACAGCAGGTGGACTAAATAATTTAGGACGAATTTGGTGTATAGCCCGTCGACTAAGCGTCTGTTGTAAAAATACCCAATTATGAATACTGTGATAGCATAAAAGTACTTTCCTACTACACTTTTAAATCAGGTAGATTTAGTGCTGACAGCTAAATCAGGAGTGTGTTCAATATTCTTCAGATATCAGCTATTTTAGTTTCTCTGGCTGTCCCATGTTACAAAATATGTAGCTACTTTTTGATGCTTGCTATTTGACAGTCGTTCTATCCAAGATTCCGGAATAGCTGCTACAGTAGCAGCTATTTGCTGCTCACAGCCTGGAGGATAGCAAGAAAGTAGCTAAGGCAAAATGGACGTGTGTCCATAGCTGAGATATAAGGCGCGTTTTTTTGCTCCCCTCATCCATAACAGAACAAAGCCAACCAGTGCAGACGCATTGGAAACAACAATAAGTCATGTTATGGATAGGGGGAGTTGTTGTTGTTTCCAATAGGTCGGCACTGGTTAGCATTGTTCTGTTGTAGATAGGGGGAGCAAAAAAACACATGCCTATTGTTTAAATGTCATTTTTGATTTGAAATCGAAATGAAAAATAGTTTTCGAAGTTTGGTGATAAAGGAGATCAGCAATAAATTTGAGTATAGTGCTATCATAAACCCAATACGGGCTTTTAAATACTGCAACTCAAGTTTTAAGCCTGAATTACATTGGATTGCAGTGCAGTGCAGTGCAGTACACTGAAATTTAGAACTCATGTAATTGCATGTGGCAATTCACATTAACTGCAGTGCAGTGCAGTACAGCGGACTGCACTGCATCTTTTAGGCTAATTTCTAAAACGCTGCAGACTGCATCAGCTGACAATCGTTTGAGAGTAGTTGACCGGGCAAAAACCATTTGAATTGAGGCGGAAATTCCGTTCCAGGCATTAAATTGTAAATGGACGAAAAACAGATGCAGAAAACCTAAATATCAAACCTCGACAAATTGATTTGACATAATTTATCAGAGCACTGCATTGCTTTCAATGTGCTTTGCAATGCGTGCACTGCTGCGAAACTGCGCTGCGCTGTGCTGCACTGCACTGCACTGCATTCCAATGTAATTCAAGCTTTAAGTAGGCCTTTACACAGTGCAACTCATCTTGAGTTTTTAGAAGCCGGGTGTGAAGCGCAAAAGACCGGGTACGCTGATTCGTGTACCTTTTTCACAGCTATGGCATCAACAGCCGGGAATAAGTGAAACGTTTTGAATATGTTAGGAAAATTTGAATCGTTTCAGCAGCTGTATGTTAAAAAAGCCGAAACTTCAAACAATTTCCAAAGTGCAATGCTAGTATTGAGCTGATTCACGTAAATACAAAGATTAAAGTTAAAAAAAATTGTTATTGAGCAGTGCTGTGTAAAAACCGACCTACGTAGCAGCTCTTGGTTGTCCAATATCCATAACGGCTTCACCTTGCTACAACAAATTTTGAGTGATGCTATGCTATGCTTTTGAAGCAGCTATAGCATTCATATTGAACACACCCCAGGTGAGGTGCTCGCACTGGCCGCATTGATTTAGATTTGGAACGGGAAATGTCATTCAAATTTATATGCACAAATTATTTTGAGTGAAATTTGTTGAAAATGTTACACGAACATGCATGAATATTTTCTTTTCTCTTTGTGCACTTCACATTCTCCTTTTGTGGTCAATGTTCACTATTTTAGAATGAAAATCGAATGACAGTTCATTCAAATCTACTTTCTCTCTCATGGATGGAATTCAGCACGTTTAGCATTCAGAAATTTCACTCGAAATTTCGATGCTACTAATTTAACAAAACCCAAAAATCCTATTCAAATTTAAAACATCATTTTCGTTTGTACCGATTCCGAACCGATTAGAATCCTATATGAAAATCTTCTCTAGCGACGTAGCGCACCTATTGCCAACTAGCACAATCACTTTGACGTCTGATTAAGTCATCGTAAACTTCCATATTCCGGCTTGTTTACTTTTTTCAGCGTAGAGGTTTTCATTTAAAAATCCAGAATATTTGATGTAAATCGAAATGAAAGGTGTTTTGATGGTGGCTGAAAAGCCTTCGCTAGCTGCATCTTTAGCAAATATCCTAAGCAATGGTCGGAACTCGTCTCGAAAAGGTAAAATTTTTGTTGTTGTCATTCAATTAGTTGTACTTTTACTATCCATTGAATGGAAAATTCTGATAAAATTCTATTATGTGCTCAAAACACAAATAGCTGAATAAATAAGGCAGTATCATTTCTTTTTGTTTGGTTTTAGGTATGAACAATGCTTGCTCCGTTCACGAATGGACCGGAGCATTTCAGGGCGAAAATGTTCATTTCAAAATGACTTCGGTTTGTGGTCATGTAATGAGTTTGGATTTCGTCGGAAAGTATAATTCATGGGACAAAGTGGATCCGGTAGAGTTGTTTTCATGTCCTACCGAAAAGAAGGAAGCCACCCCGAAACTGCGTATGCCCGCTTATCTGGCACAAGAAGCGAAGGGATGTGATTTCTTAGTTTTGTGGCTCGATTGCGATAAGGAGGGCGAGAATATTTGTTTTGAAGTAAATTCTATATTCTCGATTAGAATGAACCACGATATGAGTTTATAATTTATCTCCTTCCAGGTTATGAATGCCGTCTCGCGAGTGATTCGAAATGTTTTCACGGACAGTGTGACATATCGCGCTCATTTTTCTGCGATTACCGAAAAGGATGTGAAAGCTGCGTTCGCCAATTTAGGACATCCTAATGAAAACGAAGCTAAGTCTGTGGATGCTCGGCAGGAACTTGATTTGCGGATTGGGTGTGCATTTACACGTTTCCAGACGAAATTCTTTCAAGGAAGGTATGGCGACTTGGACTCGTCTTTGATTTCATACGGGCCCTGTCAGACACCTACTCTTGGTTTCTGTGTGAAAAGACATGACGATATACAAACTTTCAAGCCGGAGAGCTTCTGGTATTTGCAGCTTGTGACCGCCAACCCGGAAGCTGTGCTCGAATGGGCACGAGGACGTGTTTTCAAAAAAGAAATTGCAATAATGTTTTTGAATAAGATCAAGGAGTCAAAGGAAGCGAAGTGAGCGCTGAAGGCATCATTGAAGAAGGCTTTTCACGGAAGTATTTTTCATCCGCAGGGTTGAGAGTGTCACGGCCAAGGACTTGTACAAGGGACGACCGCAAGCATTGAACACTGTTGAACTAATGAAAGCTGCTAGTTCTGGTTTGGGTCTTGGACCACATACCGCCATGCAGATCGCGGAAAAGTAACCTTTTTAGTCCTAAATGATAATGGAAGTGTTTCAAATCGATTGTTCGTTTTGTAGATTGTATACACAAGGCTATATAAGTTATCCACGTACAGAAACCACTCAATACCCGACCAACTTCGATCTAATGTGAGCCCATCATGATTTTTGAAGTTTTGATTATTTCATATTCCTTTTCATTACATCATTTGATGGATTTTTGAAGTAGAACCCAATTATCAAAATAACTTATTTAACCTTTCAGGAGCGTTATCCGGACTCTTCAAAACTCTTCAGAATTCGGCGAAGATGCACGTAATATATCCAACGATTTCAACCCACCGCGCAAAGGCGTTGACTGCGGAGACCATCCTCCAATCACTCCGATGAAGCTTGCACATCGTAGCGATTTTGATAACGACTCCTGGCGCATTTATGACTATATTTGTCGTCATTTCCTCGGAACCGTTTCGCGTGACTTGAAATACAAGTCAACTACGGCGACACTTCGTGTTGGAACGGAAACGTTTTCGTGCACCTCTAGTATACTGTTGGACCCAGGATTCACTCGTGTAATGCCGTGGCAAGCATTCGGGAAGAACGAGACGAGTGTACCATTTACCGAGGGCGATATCGTAACAATTAGCGACGTGAAAATGGTCGAGAGTCAGACTGGTCCCCCGGACTATTTGACTGAGTCGGAGTTGATTTCTCTCATGGAAAAGCACGGAATCGGAACGGATGCTTCGATCCCCGTTCATATCAATAATATTTGTCAGCGCAATTATGTTTCGGTCGAATCTGGGCGGAAGTTGATACCTACCACTTTGGGTATTGTGCTGGTTCACGGATACCAGAAGGTATTGGTGGAGTTAATTTTTCAAGGGTTATTTCTACTTGGTTCTGTATTCTTAGATTGATGCTGAATTAGTCCTGCCGACTATGCGATCTGAAGTTGAAAAAATGCTTACTCTGATCGCCCGAGGTTCTGCTGATTATAAATCGGTCTTGCGTCACGCAAACGAGATCTTCCGTTTAAAGTTTCTGTACTTTGTTCAGAATATACAACACATGGACAGCTTGTTTGAGGTCTCATTTTCTCCGCTGGCGGAGTCAGGAAAGGCGCATTCAAGGTGTGGGAAGTGCAGGCGCTATATGAAATACATTCAAACCAAACCTGCGCGCCTGCATTGCTCCCATTGCGATGAAACTTACTCACTGCCGGGCGGTGGAAACGTTCGAGTATATCGAGAGCTTAAGTGTCCGCTGGATGACTTTGAACTACTAGCATTCTCTAGCGGAACGAAAGGGCGATCCTATCCACTCTGCCCGTACTGCTACAATCACCCACCATTCAAGGATATGGCACGGAACGCCGGCTGCAACATGTGCAGTCATCCATCGTGCCCACACTCACTATACACTCTTGGAATCTCTAGTTGCGACGAGTGTGAGTCAGGAGTATTGGTCCTGGACTGTACGTCCGCTCCAAGCAGCTGGAAACTGTGCTGCAATCGGTGTGATGTTATCATTAATATTTTCAAGAATGCAATGAAAGTAGTGGTCGATGGTGAGTTTTGAACACACTAAAATTAGCTTTAAAGTTTAGAACTATTATTCGTAAAACTTTTCTGCTCAAATAGGAAAATTATTTCTATGCTTTATCAAACTTTTTAACATTTTCATATTCTTTCGAAACAATTTAGTTAAGTTTCAGTTTTTGATCATCTCCCAAAAACAATTCCAATTTTATATTCATTTATGAACTATTGATTATGACTTCGATACTATGCTTAGATAATCTTGTTAGCAATAAAATATTTTCTAATATTTTTATCATCCTTGAATTCAGATACTCGTTGTGATTGCGGTTCGCAATTGGTCAATGTGACCTATAAAGCGGAGAAAACCAAATTCAAAGACGGTTCCGACGAGAAAATTGGATGTATTTTCTGCAGTGCTGAATTTTCGCATTTGGTTGAAAAACATCGTGCCGTTGCCACTCGACCGGCAGTTGTCAACGTGAGGGGTGGTCGTGGTAGAGGCGGCGGTCCTGGAGGTAAAACACGTGGAAGTCGTGGGCATTCGAAACAGCCTAAAGATAAGATGGCTCAACTTGCAGCTTATTTCGTCTGAAGTAAATTCGTGGAAAATTTCGGTCTCGAAGATACATTTGTTTTACGTTTTGAACGGGCGTATGTTTTTTACTCGACATTTATTTTTATGTTTTTTTGAAGATGAAAACTTAAGAATTTATCAAAGTTTATGTATATGTATTTCAACTGAAAGTTTGGAATTTCAATTTAATTGCCTATATTGATATTATACACTATTAATAAATCAAATGAATACATCTTTTGGCTAAACATGATAGGATTTGAGTTTCAAATATTTTATTTTTGTAATTCTGAGACATTGATGGGACAAAGAGAGCAATTTAGATTGATAATTAAACGATAGTAGTTGTCAGGTGCTTACAGTTGAAGGTTAAAGGATGGAGCGATGATGTTAGATTTGTCGATGATGTTAGAAGATTTGTTGATATTGAATGAAAAACTAGAAAAGAACAAAAGAAGATACAGAAAACCAATTGTTTGTTTCTTTAGTCTAGCATCTTTCAATATAATTTTTCGGCTTCTTGAATAATTTCCGGAGTGGTCACTTCGATTGGCAGTCTTTAAGTGAGTCTCTTCCTTGTTTAAAAAAACAGTGCCACTTGTAGGTCATGATTTTACCTAAACAAGAGTTCCCGTAAACAGATGCCATCTCTTCCATTATGGTTTGAGCCGACTTTCCTTGTTGGTTGAAGTTAGAAAGTTTATAACAGCGCAGCAGTCGATTTGCTCCATACTTCTCAACTTTCTTCTAGATTGTTTGGTCGACGATAGTTCACAAACTAATGGCTCGATTAAAATAAAACTTGCTATTTATACTTACAACGAGCCGCCAAACTTGCTACGTTTCATTGAACTACCCTTAATAATTACCTACAACTCCGCAAACTTAACG
This sequence comes from Nemotelus pantherinus, assembly GCA_963978885.1. Taxonomy (NCBI): domain Eukaryota; kingdom Metazoa; phylum Arthropoda; class Insecta; order Diptera; family Stratiomyidae; genus Nemotelus; species Nemotelus pantherinus. The sequence continues at coordinate 222,929,646 of OZ022263.1, read as the reverse complement.
ACCCACCCACGAATCTTCGATGTTGTGGAGTATTTCGCGTCAGCCGGCCAGAGATTCGCCATTTCGTTGAAAGTTCGAAGGTAAAGTCGGTTTGAAAATTTTCCTAGGATTTCCTTAAAGAAAATCACTAGGAAGACGGGTTTTGAGTCGGTAATGCTATGAATTCTTTCCGGATTAGAGATCTTAATCCAAGAAGAATTAGTGTTAGTGTTCTGCTCCAGGATGCATGACCAATTTGTGTGTACGATTCCATATTTCTAGTCGCTGCGGTACGATTGCGTTCGAAGCCTAAGAGTCAAGCAAGTTCAGCGAGGAATGGTGACTTAAATAGTCCGTCCTGATCGGCGACAATGAATTGAAGGACTCTGAATCTAGCAATGCAGGTGCTTTAATGCGAGAAGTAATTCAATTTTTTTTAGCATTAAGGGATTTATTTATTATTTCGTCATTTAATTTTAAAAAACGTTGCCTGCCGATCGATATTAGTTTATAGTTTTTCATAGTTTTTTTATTTTTAATTAGTCTATCATTGCAACGATAGACACTCTGGATAGATATGTAAAAGTTACAGAAGGTGTTTTTACTTTCCTGGTTTCTTGTTTGTTGATAGAGCTGTGGTTTTCGTCTGAAAGATTTGGTTCCACCAAGTTAATGTTGCTCCCCGATCCTTTCTGGGCATTTTGAAGTGCTCCCTAAAGAAAAAACTTAGCCGGGCAGTCTTCCTGGCTACGTTTTTTACTGTCTCAGGATAATTTTAATGCACTGATATACACCAAATGAAATTTAGGATTTGTATATATTAGAAGTTTGGAGGAAGGAAACAACCAAAAAATCGGGAATACTTAAACTATGTCTATGGATTCGTTACCGAAGAGAAAATCGTCAGAGAAAAATACTTGAGCATAGATTAACTGTAAATGTCAAAACAGCTAATCAATATATTTATGTATATAGTTAAGCTTTTCTTTAAGTAGCCATGAAAAGAAAGCCATGTGGAAATTTATGGGGTTCGTGCATATTTACACTCCGGTTAAACGATTGTGCAGCAGTGGCAAAATTTTATATGAAACCCGCCATGTGTTTTGTTACATTACTTCGCAGCCGATGGTAACGAAAGGGAGCGTACTTATTACAAAAAGTAGAACGAAAATAATGAGTTTTGTATCATTCCATTGCATAGTCAACCCAAACAATTATATTCGTATTTCAGAGGGCGAAGCTTTTGAAATATTTGTAACTAATTTGTATCTGAGCACGACATTTTTACATTAAACACATGTAAATTGTCTCGTATAAAGTTGCCTTCAATGAAAAGTACTTGAATCAGATTTTGGAGCATTTGAAGCAAAATAATGCATGCGTAATGTAGCGGCACTTTCTTGCCTACACCTCCAAATTTCAAATCAAAATTGAATTAAACAGATAAAAGCTTTCCAAATTACAAAATATGTGAAAGAGGACAGTGCTAAGTGAATAAGAATTCATATCTGCACCTGCTTCTTCGCTGCCTTTTGCAAGAAAAAAAAATGAAAATAATTAATGAATCGCGTTCTGTTTGCTAGGCGGCTGGATATCCCTAACGGTAAAATGTAAGAGCTTATGGTTAGAAAAACCATAAAGTTGAACATAAGATGGGTATGGTAATTAGAAGTAGGAAATATTTTAGGTTGGCTGTCGCGTCGGAATGAAAAGGGGCAGTAATTTTCAATGTTCGATCTTAAACTCATGAAAAATATCTATATTTTAGGTGGATTTCTTTTAATGCTACAAATTATAACTGATGCTACCTTTGGCTATGAAAAAAATGACCTGTAGCTTTAAATACTGTGTTTCAAATATGACTTGTAGCCATTAAGGGAGGGGAAAGGTTTCAGCGTGAGAAAAACACTTTTTTCACGATTGTTTTTAAAAATATGAATAAAAACGTGTTTCAACAACGTCTTGAGAAAAAGACGATTTGCGGTGTTCATTGTATCTCAGCTGAAAATTATCGGAACTCAAAGAACATTAAAATTTAGTCAAAGTATCATCAAATCCTCCCCCCAATGTTCTTTGATTTAAATTTTTTTTTATTTTTTAATTTTTGGTGGTCATTTGAAGTGCAAATTGCTATTTTTCACAAAAAAATTAGCCTTTTTGTAGATAGAAACCCCCCTTAATGTAAAAATAATAAGTGCAGAAAGTTTGAAATGAATCGGTAATGTGGTTTTTAAATGGCAGTGAGCACGGGACTTTTAAAAAGTGGTTTTGAGAAAATGACTACTAAAATCCGCGCTGTCGGAGCTACAATGATAGACGAGATGGGACTAAGTATTCAATAACTTCGATAGTTTTGCTCTGATTGCCTTCAAATTTTGGGACTATATTCTTAAAATTTTTAGCTAAAAGATTTCACATGTGCTAGCCCGTACCCCCTGAAAAGCTTAAATGCTCACTAGTATCATTTTCTAAAAACTGAAAGAGTCCATATTACGAAGCAGGCAGTCACATGATAGAATAGAACACGGGGACGTCACTGGATGCTGGTTACAGAAGAGATAAATTAGATCCCGAGAAAAACCTGCTAGAAACAACATCTACAGCTTAGCTAGAAATAACATCTACAGAGTTCTCATACAGCTTCCACATTGAGTGGCTGCCGAGAACCTTCACGATATTTCATATTATGAATGTTGCTAACAAAGCAGGGTGTTGGCGAGTTGCTGAATCCGAAATCTTTAACCAAACAGGTCCCCCAAGTTGCGAGTTGGGCAATGAGCTAATAGCCCGTTCTCAAAAAAATGTATTCATTCATGAACCTGATACCTCACCTAGGTTACTTAGAAGGGAAACAACTAGAGCATTAGTCCCGAGATTGAAATGGTGATCCCGAAATTCGGATTAGAATTTTCGGGATGCCGAGATAGTCCCGAGATTTCGGGATTTTATAAAAAAAACTATATTAAGGGAATTTAAACATATATATTGGCTTATTCGTACTCAATTAAAATTTTATTTCAATTATATATACATAAAACTGGAAGCTAAGTTCATTATAATGTTAAATTAATGCACATATGTGCATGTGTACTAGCAAGTAAGACGTTAATCTATAATTGCATCTAAATCATCTTATGATCTCATTTCTTCTTATCTTCTTGTCCAACAAAGCTCGTTATTTGGTCATGATAGTTAGTTATAAAATTAGTTAAAAATGAATTGAAATTTAATCAGCATAACGGATGTTACGATAATATAATAAAAATACATTATTCTTTTTAGTTGTTTACATATCAATTACAAAATAATATTGCTTTTCAATGAAACAAGTGATAAGCAATAATATTGATTGGTTCAAGTTGCTGATTCATTTTGAAAGTATGCTCTTATTAAACATAATTCGTCAAGAGTTTCAAAATTTAATTTGCTGCACATACATATATCCAGCTGCTGAAAAAGATATTTCGGGTACACTTTTTGGTGGAATATTAAGCATGTAATCATACGCCAGTTGTAATTCATTATTACAACTGGCTTCCGCCTCCGTTTTCATAAAACAATATTTCTTTTACTATTAAGTTCTGCTTTCTTATTCCCAAAATGGGTTGAATTTCATCAATCCCGAAATCTCGGGAGTCTCGATAAAAAATTCGGGATCCCGAAAATGTCCAAAATTTGTCGGGATTCCGAGATCCCGAAATCTAGGAATTGCATGCCCTAGAAACAACATACATACAACAGAAACAAGGTCAGAAACAAAATATGGTCTACTCTACTGGGACCCAGAATGTGCGAATCCTGTACAGACTGGAGGCCTTCTCAAACAGGTAACGAAACACAAAATAATTATTCTCGCTGTCCCAGAGACGAAACTGTTTAGATTATAAGCATGAGATCGTACACAATCTTCAATAGCGGAAAGCTATTTGAAAGTCTCTAATTTGGGATGGCATTTTTCGCGGGAAAAAAAATGATACCGTGACTAAAAGCCTGCCATTAAAAATTGTGGGCTTTCGCATTTGAGCAAAGATTTTTCCCGTTTGGCTCGTAGACTTTTAAAACCTCGTTCAAGATAAGGATGAAGCAGTTAAAGATGAATTTTATAACCTTCTGGAATGGTCTCATGACTTTCTGCCATCAAATGATGAGAAAAGTTTGCTGGAGAACTTTAACGCAAAGGTTGAAAACGATTACGATTCCGCTTGTTTCCCGCATCGAAACATCCATAGAAGGATATGGGCGTCTCCCGACGTACGTATGTTCGATGTTGACAAGCTTCGAAGCAAGACAGTCAAAGCCATGTTCACATCTGCTTAGGAATCCGAACTAGCTTCCAAGGTTTTGACTGCTATCAAAGGCGCACTGAATGCAGCAGCCAAAAAGTCAGTAGCATATACAATCCGGTGTTAAAGAAATTAGTGTTTTGACGAGAAGGGCGAAAAGAACGCTGCCTGCGAAAACCACATATAACGACCAACAAGAGCTAAGCAGGAGAAATATGGCGATATTTGGTGGGTAGCCAATAGAATCATAATACTTGAGAAACGAAAGTACTTTGATAATATGTTAAATATCATAAATAACAGCTTTATGACTTACAGTACTATGATTAACAAAGCAATGAGGCACTTCAAAAAAGGCTTCTAACAACGCACTAGGCTATGTAAGGCTGATGATCAAAGTATCGTAAACGGCCCAGATCATAGACATATAAAGAATGGACACGCAATCACAATTAGTGTTGAGTAGGACTTGTAAGAGCCAGTACATTTGTCCCGTACAAGAACGAAAATTGTCATGACGCGACAAATTCATGAAATGTACCACTTCAAAATTTTTGTCATGCTACTCCTCACTTTGCGATTTGTAAGATGCGAGACAAAGAGCCGATAGTGACGACCAACATAACATGTGAAAGAGAGGCATTACATTGTACGATGCGGGTGCAAGCTAGTACAATGTCCCGTACAAAATACGATGTATGTACGTTTAATCAGTTTGTACCACTGAGTAGAGACGAGCTGAGACTTTTTAACTCAAATCTTCAAGCTGTCGTGGCGAGCCAAATGCTAGAGTTCGCTCTATCGCCTCTTTTGTACTATTCGCCTCTTTTGTACTACATCGACTCTTTTGTACTACATCGCGTCATTTGTACTATATCGCCTCTTTTGAACTATCGCCTTTTTTGTACCGCATTCATAAAAAACGCCTCGCCTCATTTGAAGTGGGACATTGTACTGGCTCAGTACAAAAAAGAGGCGACTCTTACAAACTCTCTTTGAAACCGTGTCCTACTCAACACTAATCACAATGCATGAACCCGTACGTGAATGAAGCAACTTTACTACACATGCAATTTTACTCTCTGTAAAACAGCTTTCCCCTCAATGCCGCACGCACCACCACTCAGCGCTGTAGGTTCTCTATGTAAACATTCATTTCAATCCATACAATCTACGGGGTGGTTGGGATAACGGGGAAACTAATACATGGACACAAATTTCCAAATACATCAACTTTTCTGCATGAAATTTGTTGTTGTTTTACACAAACACATTGCGACCAGAGGTCGAAAATTGCTTCATTTCTCTCGGCCCATTTCGTATCCATTCTTCTTATATCTATGGCCCAGATCTAGTGTGAGAGAGAGAGAGAGAGATAGGCGTACTACTTCCAGCAATTATTAAACATAATTTTCTCCACACTTGAAGTATCTTAGCTCATACAATGATAGCGTTTCGTTACACCTCCAATAAGTCCTATAGGCTAGTGACCGCTTGCAATCTAATAAAGCATTGGGCATCGATGGAATCTTTGCGTGATTCCTGAAGCCAGACGGACTCTACGTTTTAAGAGCAACTCACTGATTGGTCGTAAGAATCTAAGAGCAACGAACAAAGCCGAAAAAGCCTGCCCCATTTACAAGAAAGGTGTCTCTGTGCACTCAGGCAAAAATACCCATAGTACTTATACCCCCAGCCTAATACAGTTTCCCATATCTGTAAGTGAAATTCAGGATTAATTATAGGGGAAAAGACTACTCTTTGCAAACGCTCCACATCTCAGCCGAAGTTTTAATTTCTCAGACGCGCAAACGCTGGTAATTCACAGAGGAAGTGCTCCACAGAGTCAGCCTTTTCTTGGTAGAGTCTGCAAATAGACCGAGCTCAGCGTTTGAGCCTGTGAAGGACAATAGAATGGCTTCTGCGAGATTAGGTTTGACGTGGTCAAAAGCTTTGCCAGTTTCAGGTGACCAGTCGATAGTTTTCGTGCCATCTTTTTCACCAGCCGACGAAGCTGGAAATGTTGCTAGTCATCTAAACTGAGATTCCATCAGAGGTGTTTTATTTTTACCATAGTTTTATCATGATATCTGCGATGTAAGTTCCCTCTTCCCCAAGGTCAGGGCTCGTGATTATGTCCCGAACTATCTTCAGTTCTGTTGAGCCTAGCAAAAAACTCACATAATTGTTTTTAGCCAAGATATTATCAACCCAGCTAAGGAAAATTTAACCACAAATCTGGCTTGTCCTGCCAGAACGCCAAGGACTTCATTGCAATCGCGTCTCATATGAGTGTTGACTTATCTTCGATGCGTCCGGTTTTTGATGGCAATCTGGGAGATTCGGTGAGCCTTGGGAACCTTGGAAACTCGGTGACGTGGTTCGTGAGGATTTGATACGGTATTTGTCGTTGGTATTGCTACATTGGGCCTTCTTCGTTTGGTTTCCTAAATCTTTTGATTTTTTTCAGCCTTCGAGCTAGTGCATAAAACAGTGTGTCTGCTGAATATGAGTTCTCAATGTTCAGTGATTGTTAACCTGATTGTTACGAGCAAGTGGGGTCACCAGTTTTGGAGGTTGGTGATAATATGCACTCAATATCTTTCCATAGGCAAACATTTGGCCACACAATATTTTCGTAAGACTGTCGTGAATTGAATTGAAAGAATCATTGTCCCATAGCTAAGAAACGGTTTTCATTTGATGGCATAATCAACAGTAAGTCTCACTAAGCCTATCATGGACAAAATTTTTGGTTATTCAAAATAAATAATAATTACTAGGTAAAATTTATAAATTTTAGCCAAAATAGTCCAAAAACGCTCCGAAATACAATTATTTCTAAATCTTCACTCCAAAACATTAATGATCTAGTAATCTCCCACAAACTAGTCAACGCAAGCATTTGAAACATTCAGACAAAACATAACACTCCATGCAAACAATCGGCTCAGATCCATCCCAAAATCCCTTCAACATTTTACTAGCCGGCAATTTGATTAATCCCGGAATCTATTGCCATCTGATCCTTACAAAATATTCATCCCCAAATCTACTAAACACTACTTGCCGCTCTGCTCGAAATCTCTTTTACATCAACCGCATCCAATAAATCTCAATTGCTCTCCCGGTAAACATCGAGACAATTAAAACTTACTGCCGGGGGGATAATAATTTCCAGGAAATCAAGAAATTTCGAGTAAACCACATAGACAAAAGGTTCAAGGATGCATATAGAATAGTCAATAAACACTAGTAGCACATTTCAAACATTTTGCATGGCGATCAGGCCGTTTTGTGTTGTGTCAACTTAATTTTCACTCTGAGTTCGGCAGGCCTGTCGAAGGACAATGAGTGACGGTTGGTTGAGGGTGTAGAGAAAGAAATGTGAATTTTCACGATTCTGGAGTTGATATGTAGACCTTGAGATTGAAGTAGGTGAAACTTCATTTTGACCTGGATGTGGCTAGTTCGTGTTTTCGGGTGCTTTTGGTTTTAGAGAGTTTTTGCACTTTATAGTTCCTAAATGCGTTGTTAAAGGACTATTGTACATGTATAATATTGTAGAAACTAATCTAAAACATGTTAAACAATCTTGAATAATTTTTTATTACCTGAAAAGCGGGAAATTGGAGATGTGAAAAATATGTTAGCACTATAGCGAATGTTTGTTGTTATTTCTCAAAGTTTATCATTTTTCTCATTCCACAAATATCTACTATGTCTTTCTGCAACTGTCCAAGCTCCTCCACTCTACTCTATAATTTACATGTCACCATTTTCTCATGAACAATTATCCCTATTTAATGGCTGGGTCAATAGCAATAACAACTTCTATTAGGTTGGCATGTAAACGGTACAACATATCTCTACCGAAGGCCCAACATAAACAAAGGACAATTATTCTGAAATTTCTAACCGTCCCCGGATCTGTTACACGTGTACTTCTGCCTGCTTCCCCAAGCTCAAAACCAAAATTTCCTGCTCCCTCTGGTACACTTGCATGCTTTGCAGCCCTATAATTTGACCGAATTAATTTTCGGCAAACTCATAACAGTATTACTAAAAATTTTGTTAGGGTTTAAAGTCAAATACAAAATTTCAGGATTTAATTAAACCGGTAAAGCATAGCTTGCCCAAAACAACCACTTACGACGACTGAAAGAAGCGTCTCAATCTCATCATCATACTGTAACGCATTTCTGTGCCTTCGATACTGATGTTGTGAAAGACTTTTACTGGCCCCGGCTCCCGTTATCAAATTTCGGGCTTGAGCGATATGATATTGTACTGTGAATTTATGAGTATGTCTCGTTTCTTTGTGTAATTTAATTTTGAAGTTCAATGCGCAAGGGGGCAAGTATGTGGGGCATTTCACGTGAAGCGGACAACGAAAAAAAGTCGAGGTTCTGGATTTCGTTCATATTGTGCATAATGGTACTTCTAGAAGATGTGAATGTGGATGCACAAGTTTTTTTTATGAGGTTTAGTTGCCGAGCTATGGGCTTCTGAATAACTGGCGAAATTGATGAAAGGTTATTTTGGAAGTGGATTCTGAGATTCAAAACAAAATGTAAAAAACATTAAACATATTGATTGGTATAGAAAATTAGCTGTTTTTTTTTTAATTTTGAAATTAGATTTGAAAAACAAATTTTTTTTCCTATGTGAAACCGGAAGTAGCCACTTCAACTCGTAATTTGAATAATTTGCACCAGGTTAATTTTGTTTATTTCTATAACAAAACAAAGCTTAAAGTATACTTATTTTATCATAAAAGTTTTGGAATGGGATGGCCAGTAGTTTAGGAGGTAGGTGAATTTCAATACATACAAGTCGCATGGGGCGTGGTACCGAGAGCTTGCTTTGATTTAAACGTATTTGATATGTTCAACGAATACAATGCAAACAAAAAATGTTCCAGCAATATTCCTCGGCGTCCGGTAAAAGAGAAATACCACTGGCGCAGAAAAATTGCAGCTCACAGCTTATTTGATATAGACACTTCAATGCGAATAAACTTCTATTTGTCGCGCCGTTAATCTGTCTTGTTTTTGTTTCTTGAATTTTTGACTGTGTTTAGACATTGGCTTAAGTAATTTTTAGCAAGATCTTGTAAGCTGAAGTGCCAAAATGAGCCAAAATTGTAAAATGGGTCATCGCCCTACAATTGAACAGCGCGAATTGGTATTAAACCACTTTAAAAAAGGACAGTGTTTGAAAAATTGCTGAAAGTGTGAATTTGAGTGTCTCTACAGTGCAGCACATAATTGAGCGCTCCGTACACAAAAAATCGGGTAGAAAATAAGAGGAGAAATGCGCCAAACAATATTTTCACCGTATCTGACGAACGATACTTTGTGAGGAAAGTGAAAGCAAACACAAAGATTTCCGCTCCAAAATTGGTTACTGAGGTTCATCGTGAATTAAGGAAGTCATGTAGTGCTGAATCCGTCCGACGAGTGCTTCGCGACCATGATTTCAGGGGGCGAGTAGCTCGTAGGAAGCCATTCATTTCCAAAAAAAATACAATAAGCCGATTTGCCTTTGCCAAAGAGCATGTGTGAAAGCCATCCGCGTTCTGGAATACGGTTATTTTTGCGGACGAGTCCAGGTTTAACATTTTTGGCTCCGTCGAAATGTCATATGTCTGGTGCAAGGCAAACACTGAGCTAAACAAGGAGAACCTCAAAGCTACTGTGAAGCATGGTGGTGGTAATGTGATAGTTTGGGCCTGCATGTCCGCAGCCGGAGTCCGAAATTTAAAGTTTATTGAGGAAACAATGGACCAAACAAAGTACCTTGATGTACTCAAAAACAATTAGCTGCAAAGCACTTAAAAACTGGGTGTTAGCAACCAATTTCGGTTGTACCAAGACAATGATCCAAAGCACAAGTCGGGAATTGTGCAGTCCTGGCCAATTTGGGATTGCCCTCATTTGATGTCTCCGCCGGCACAGTCACCAGATATGAACGTCATTGAGAATCTGTGGAATTTGTTGGATAACAACATTAGAAAACACGAGATTTTTAATAAACAAGACCTGAAGAAAGCACTGCTAGAGGAATGGCAAAAAATTACTCCTGACATCACAAAAAAACTCATTGACTCAATGCCGAATAGGCTCCAGGCTCTGCTTAAGGCTAAAGGCTATCATACGAAATATTGAAATCAACTGGAAACCTCATAATTCACAACAATTTTAATCTTTAATCAAACTGTATCAAATAAGCTGTGACATGAAATTTGTTATTACTTTTAGTTTTTTGTTTTTTAAGCTGTAAAACAGCAACTTTGTAACAAATAGAAACTTGTTTAATAAACAACAAACATTTTTATTCAAAATGGTGTTCAAATTTTTTTGATATTGTTATTGTGTTTTGAGTTATTGCAACTTATTTTTTTAAAGAAGCACTGTATCAAATAAGCTGTGAGCCACTGTATGTGTTTTGCGCAGATTTTTTGTCAGATCAATACTTTCGTATCCAAATAACCCAATCATGACCTTACAAGAAGTCTACTCTTCACTACAGTTAACACCATATTGACACACACGCTTGAAATTAAGCTTAAAAAAATAACAACTAATAACACGTTTAATACAACTAATCAAAATAATAATCTGCTTGGCGAATCAAAAACCAAATACATACCGTACAAGGAAAAGGATTAAGTGATTTTATTCATAAGATTCAATTAGCTGATAACATCGAATCTCACAAGTCCCTCTATACTTGAAGACCGAATTTCATGTCTCAGATATCAGCCAACAATCATCCATATTCAATCGAACATGTCGTAGAATCGAAAGCTCAGCACTTTCTTGTCGAAGACAACAAACCCATTTCTGCAAGGCATTAGTGTACAAACAAGAATCAACACAAATTGAACATCCTTGGAAACAATCGAAGTCCTGTCTGTAATCCAATCGCAACATCTTCAACATCTTGACCCTTTGGTCCTTATCTCAGTCGATCGGAATGCTCTATCTTGATTTGATATCAGCCACCTTTTGAGTTTCCGAAAGGCTCTGGCGAAAGATGTCCAGAATCATCTGCCTAATGATTATGTTGAGATATCGATTTCTAATAGTGATGTTTATTGCTTTGTTATTCACCATAGTTCCATCTTCGGTTCGATGCCACGAGAGAATCCATCGATACGTAAGCATGCTCATGCTCTCGGGTCATGAAGATAGCAGTAAGACTTGTTATTTGTCTGATTGAATCAATAACCTATTCGGCTAAAATGTTCTCCCAAATGAAGATATTTGTGAATTCGATACAATTCGAAATACAGCACAGCAAGCCTAGTTAATATATCGATAGTCGATTGCAAGATAGTCCTGGACAAATCTTGACTGTCTTTAAAGCAACCTCTTGAACATGTGTTCTTATTTGTTTTTTTTTCCATCTGAATTATACACATGGTTTGAACGCCATTAAGGAAGCATGATAAAATTTATTGTACACGAGATAAGATACGACGACAGTTTAATGACTACTAAGTGTTATTTTATCACCTTGACGAAGATATTTAATGATCATGAGCATTTAGCCTAGAAACGATGTGACAACCTTACGATGCTATAATTCTTAACGGGGAAATATATTGTGCTAGGATGATAATTGATAAACATGCACGTATTCGTATAATGGCAGTCATTTTAATGCTGAATGTGATTGTTTTGATTGATTTCGGTAGAAAGTGAATGTACCGGTTGGCAATGCTAGAATGCTATTCAGTGAAATGTGAAAAAATCAGGTTCTCAACTAGACAAGATCGAAAACTGTTTTCATAAACCCATAGGTTATAACTATAACTGCTCAAATTCAACTTACAAAATGCATAAAACTGGCTTCAACGTGTACTTTTCATACGAAATTGCTCGTTATAAGTGGATGAATCATTTGGTATTAAAAGGTGTCTCGCAAAGAAAAGGTAATTAATTACTACTGTCCAATTTATCATTTTTTAATTCATGGCATTCTAAGCTGAGTTAACAGCTATGCATTTTCAAAAGTTTATAATCCGAAGCTTCAAATGCTCTCCGATCCACTTCACCCTAACGCAGAAGTTTTCGTGCAATTTCTCTTTACTGTGGCATCGTTCTTGCAGGTAAATCTAAGACTTTTGTTCATGCTGAACGACAAAGGCTAAACGTTTCTCGAATATTTGTGATGTTATATTTTAGTTGAACTCAATTTTCGTTTCCTTCGCATTGTGCTCTCAATCCGTTTGTCAACATAAACTTACGCCTGGAGCTTCTCCAAACTGTAAATCCTATCGAAAGTGACTTGATTCGAAAATCGCATCTTCAAAGATGCAATGCATCTTTAACTGTCCCAGACAACGATTCACAGACAAACTTCTAAGCTGCTCAATAACCGATGTTTATGTGCTAACTTGGAGTTCATGAAACTACACGGGAATGTATTCAACTTTTTCGAACTATGAGTGAAGATATTAAGATATTATTATAAGTTCAAAAAATTACGATAAATCACAAGAGAAGGAAAATATATGAGAAGAAATTTCAATTTTAAAATTTTTAAATGTTTTACATTACGAGTACATACTTTCCATAATATTAATCATAATGCATTTTCTGAACAATTATTACCGAGAAGTACGATCGCAGCAACTGCAACCAGCAGTCCAACAACCACGACGACGGCGACTTCGATGGCCAAGAAGACGTCAACAATAGCAACAAGATCAAAAGTGAATTTGGCAGACTTAAAAGTCTTCCATAAAAAATAAAAACGAACACGTCTGTTCGGTGTAACAAAAATATATTCTATTATTCATTGTTAACGGATTAAAAGTAGACTAGATTGAACTTCTAAATACATTAAAAATTGCAACTTTCTAGGCATACTGTTTATTTAATTTTGAAGTCAGTATAAAGAAAGGATTTGTGGATTGTGGATGTGTGATTGTGAATTGCTTAATTAAGTGTTCCCACACTACTCCCCCCAAGTATCAGGATGACGTTGAGATTGAGGAGGTGGAGTATAGTGGTGTGTTAGCACTGGCGACCATTATACAATGCTGGCGACTGCCTGTAAGGGCACGTGTCGAGGTGGTCGATGGCCAGCTCTCGGGACCCGTAGTCAGCGTGCTCTCAAAGCTGAGGCAGTCGCCAGCAGTGTTGCCGAGATGGTTGATGACCAGATCTCGCGGCTAGTGGCTGTCGCCATCGGTCGCGGTTGTTTAAAATGGCCATGGCGACTGCCTGTACGGGACTGAGATGGCCAAATGCTAAAATTTCGATATTTTCTCTTCCTTCTGGTATCTTGATTAGTTCTGTTTGCGTCGAAATGACGACATGTGAAATATTAAAATTAATTTAAATAATTATTTATAGTTATATATTGCGCAAACGTCGCGGTGTCACCAATTTGGAAGACTTGAAAGTCTTCCATAAAAAAATTCTTCTTATTGTCAATTTAGCTTTGGAATTTTTTTTGTATTGTTATTTTACTTTCTGATGCATGCATTATCTTGGTTTTTTGTTGTTTTTTTTTCTATGTATTTTTGTTTATTCTATAATTGAATTTTTCTTACTGATTTAGACTTTAAATAAATAAATATCAACACCTTCACCAACAAGATTTATAACGCTGAAACTTTTAGGAGTTGTAAGGGATTGATAGCGTAATTTAGATTACAAATTAAAATCCGAATTAATACTAAGATTTGAGCTAACTTAACTCCAAGTAGGTACCGGAGTCAAATCATGGGCAAAGTGAGGCATGAAATTAATCATTTTAGACTCTTGAGGGTTTCGATCGTGAAAATACGTCTGTATCCCCAACAACCTAAATACACTCCCCAAGACCCTAAATAGTTTGAAGTGAGACAACTTGGCTTTGCTTTTACTTTGCTCGCATAGATCTGTTCTTTGTACATATATGTTTTGTATCTTACGAGAATTTCAGCTCGATTGGATTCTGCGCCCCCGATACGGTCTCACTGAATTTTTAATTTAACAGGCCTTAAATTAATCAAAGCTTCCAAGGTGTACGAGTATATCTTAAAGGCTAATGTTTTAAAGTATGGTATTAGGGAATTAGCTTTATTGATTACGTTTAAGCTACGTTTGCAACTATCAAATGTACGGAAGGAAGGAATCAATACATGAGCACATTTTGTTATACATTTTGCAAATCTTCTAGAACACGCGAATATATATTTTCATGGTCGACCTTAGCTTTACTTAACTAGGAGGGTAAAAGGGGTTATCGCTCTTGTGAGATAAAGCATTTTGAAAATTTAAAACTGGAGAAAGTGTCTGATTTATGCTTCGATTACATAGTTTTCAAAAAGGCGAACATTTTTCAGACTACTCCATGGCTTGGAAGATTTTTTAATGGGCATTTTAATGCTTGCACATATATAAATGCATACAAACATGAAAGTGGTGCTCACATTTTGCAATGAACTAATTATTTTTTCAGAGGCAACGGCAGCTGGACATTATACAAAAATCGTTGCCTACTTTTAGGCACTCCGCATAGACTTAAACGTTTTATCAAATCAACATTAAAAACAAAATCAATTTTCTTTTCATATACTTGTTTTTCGTGAATATATGTCTTCAATTGAAATATAAAATCTGGGTTCGAACCAAGAATCTATTTCAAGGTACCTATTCAGAGCTATCTCATGTGCGCAGTCTCTCGTCTGAATCTGGGTTCGAACCAGCGAACCAGCGACTAGTGCTCTACGCAGTACACTGCACGAGCTTGTTAGTAGAAATATATGGGTACAAAAATTCAATAAACTGTCCGATTTCAATTTATGCATAGAAAAATATCTGCCTACGAAATACTAGGCCGAACTGGAAACTGACTTAAATACGGCCAATTGCTGATGAAAAAGTTTCTATTTTAAAATTGGAGACATCATAGTCTTTACAAACCGATTAAGTCATCATTAAATTGAATATTTTCCCTCTGGCTGATAGGGTTTCATTATCTTGAGCAGATTTCAATGATTTATTCGTAGTAATAGCTTTAGGATTTTGATGAAATATCTATTCATTTAATACTTGAGCATTTGTGCTTGCTTTAACGCACATTGCTCAGGAACACGGACATGCATACGCTCCAAGCATCTCAATGCGAATCTTGGCATTCTAAGTCCTTTTAGATAGAACAGGTAATTTAAGATACATTAAATGCAGATGAGTTTAAGTGAGTTTCCAAGACTGGCCTCATCAAATCGCTTTCGCTCCCAGCTATAGCATGCAGCATTTGTGATTCTATCAAGAAATGCTCTGAAAGTGCTGTTACTTGCCCGGCAATAGTCTTTTAAAGTAGTCCATATACAATGGAGTGAATGTGTGTTAGATTGATCTCAATATAGAGATAATGTTAAAGCGATGAAGTGGCTTTTTAGAGCTTTTTACATTTTAATTGTCCCTTTGCATGTTTATTTACTCTTTGATGACTTGAGCTCTTCTTTTCATCGTGATGACAAATGCATTCATGTTAAAAAACCTAAAAAAAAAATCAATTTTTTTTTGGATATAATCTAACCAAAACGTGCGTTATCCGCGAAACAAATCACCCTGAAAATTTCAGTATTTTTTCGAAGAAATTTGCATGTGCTCCTTGCTCACTCTTCCCATATTCCCAGCCTAATCGTAAATTATTGAAACAGTTTCACCGGTGATTATGGTGACTTAGCTTTTCACTTATTCTTCTCACTCTTATTGTCATTTAACGATTCTGATCTCGTTGCGTCAGACATTATCTAGTACGTTTGCATGCGGAAGCTTAACTTGCAAAAGAAGGATCATATAGAACTCATCCATAAAAAAAATTCTCTTGAGAGATGTAGCCAGTGTAGAGTGTAAAGAAAGAGTGGCGACAGCATTGAGAAGATATCTTTTGTTTGAAGGCGCTTGAGAAAATACTAAACGTTAGTACAAGGTCTTTGATTGTATCTTATACGGAAAAGTTATAATCCTTAATGTGATATTTTATGATAGGAATTTCGAAGCGTTTTATCTATGTTTCGAGTAGAACGTGTACTCTTTGGCTAATGAGGTTTAGACTGAATATGATTTGATGTTGAAAATCTGAGGTGTGAGAGTATGGATGGAAAGTGAAAAAAAGACACATGACAAGGAAATAATGATGAACAGAAAAAAAGAAGCAACATTTAAAAATTAAAGTGGTAGTTCTATTGGCAGGATAATCAATCACAGGTAATAAAATTGATGTTCCACAAAATAAGTAAAAATGTAATGTAAACATCTGGATCACAACAGATATGCATCCATATTTTTTGTCGCTAATAGTACTATGCGTTTGCATAAGCGTTTGAATTTAAAAAAGTATTCAATAGCTTATAATTATGTTTACAACTAACATTTACTCGTTATTTTGCCTAAAGTACATTTGATTCTTCTTTAGACTTTGAGCACGATGGTCAGTATGGTCTGCAGCTAGTGTGTGAATTGTTTTTTGTATAGTGTAGTAAGGGAGATAATCTCTAGAGTGCGTGGTCCGATTGAGTTGAAATTTTCAGAGGGTAGGAAAGTTAAAAAGCCTCTAACCATTTGGCGGCGGCGGGCATTTTAATGAACTATCATGCAAAGTGTTAAGTAGGATGATTTATGTAATAGGAGATGCTGCTTTCAAAGTTCCGTAAGATCGGTATACGATAATAAAACTAAGTGACAAGTGTTTGATTTCCCTAAATTTTGAAATTGAGGGTGGTAGCCCTGAAAACATTTCCTCCCTATGAGTTTCAATGCATTCTTCAGATCAAAGTGTTACATCGCATTCGAAACAGGTTGGTCGTAATAAGGGGCACGTGTGGTAGAATATGCACTCAAAACGTGCACGATTCCTCTACATTTCATTGAAAATTAGTGTTACTAGCGATTCCTATGCGCTAAAATCTAAAACTGTGTTGAGAATAAATCGTGGATAAGCTCTAAATTTTTACGAGAAAGCATGAACAAAAGGTATTCAAAATGAGCTAAATTCCTGACTAAAACCCAAAGAATCAAACAAAGATTTTAGTTTACTTTGCAATTGGGAAAAAAGCGCACCAAAATTTGCACTTCAACTGCTGTAATTTACTTCTTTTTGAATTATTTTACACGACTTTGATAATGTGATTTCAGTTTCACTAGACGTCAAAGCACAATAAAATCAAAGAATTTAGCTTTCATTGTCAATAATGCGTGCCACTTTTATTGAAATGTATGCTCAGCTCAAAAAGTAAAACAAAGCAAATCAGGGTATTCTTTCAATTAAAACCTAGCGTTTGCTGAACAAACAAAGCGATCTTTCAACGACTTTTTTCCGGCCTCATTAAAAATTCATTTTCCATCGATCTTTGTCTTTGGCTGAAAAATTTGCACGAATCTCCATTGAGTTTCCAAACCTATTCAAATATCTTTTATGACAAAACCTTAATGAGATGCATGCTGCATTTCCATTCCAACTCTATATGCTGATGTCAGCGAAAAAAAGCATGGATATACACTTCTACAGCTATCATAGAACCAGCACAAGGGTATGCAATAGAACATCAGCATCCGTAAAACAACTGACAAATGACGAACGAAGAAGTTGGGGTTTCGTTGAATTCGTGCTCACAATGCATTTTTGAATTTGCTATGGCTGGTCGTTGTCGTCGGTGTCATGCTCGGAAATGAAATCAAGCCAATAATACTGTAAGTTCGTCATTGTTTTTGTGACGCTGATTTCCCTGCTGACATCGCGGCGGATTGAGCTCCTAGCGCGATTTTATTTTCTGCAAGGTATACAAAAATCCGATGGAAATTTCAATAATAGCGATTTTTGCATAAGTTTACAGTTATTGGATTTAATATGATGAAATGATAGTTTCGTTCAAACATTATTATTGAAATAAGGCTTTTTCAATTATAAATGTCAGTGCAGTTGGATATGTCACGGCAACTAAGAGCACTTTTACAAAGGACCGAAAAACCGCCTTACTTGGTTTATTTCGAAATGTAGAGTACAGTTCGATTGGTTTTTAAACATGTTTTTTGTAATTAAAAGTGCCAGTGAAAAAAACGGAACAACTCCACTTTATAAAATTGTTGGGGAAACAACAAACTTTCCAAAAAATTAAGAATATTATTAACGTCTTTTATTTTCGTTAGATTATATACGAACACAACATTTTATAGATAAATATTATGAAAAAGAACATTTCAAGTTAACGAAAAAAAAAACAAATACAATTTTGGAGTTGTCTGCTTCTTAACATACACTGGAAGAAAATTTTTTTGGGATCAGCTGGTATAATGTTGATTAGCCATCATCATATTCTAAATCTGCCCTTTTTTGTGTACTCCTTTGTTTCAATAAAGTATTATAAAATTTAATATCTGGTAGCGGAACGTGTTTTTGTGTTAGAGTCATAACATCTGCATGCTTCTTCGAGTTTATTGGCAAGTCATCCTCGTCCAATATCTTAGCTGAAAGCGGGTCCCCTTGCAAATTAATTTTTGATAGAATTTCGAAGTCTGTTAAAGGTCCATTGTGACTTAGAGACGCATAAAGTTGAACTATATAACGATCTTTAGTGTACTGAAACCGCCTATATTTTGAAATAGTCTATTTAGCTTTTTGATAGTTGGTTCGAGTTTGGAAAAATGGAGCTAAGTTGCTCTTAAAGCCAAAATTCATTGTTCTATCTACTTCAATGACGTGAAAGTTTTTTTGACTAAATTTCTCTAGTCTTTTGGTAGATAAACATGCTCGACGACCCGCTTTTTCCTTTCTACAACACCAAAAGAGCAATTATAGGGCAAAAAACTATGGCCAGGCTCTGGTAAGTGGAGGAAGATGCTCAGATTCCTATGTGTTGCACTGGCAAATAGATTTGGGATAGTAATATTATTTTTATTTTGAGCCCCACAGTTGTCCGTTAATATGTACAAGATAGTTACATCTCGTTTCATGTAATTGTCGAGGTAATTATTAATGAAGCTTATTACTTCATTTGAATTTTTTCTCCCTGTGGCATCATCATACATGAACATGAAATTTTTTTGAAAGCTCCATTGAAAATACTGAATTTATAGACCCACAACTGCGTGTTATGGAATACATACCTGCCCGTATTCATGGAAGCAGCTAGTTTTGTTAGAAATTTTGGCAAATTTTGTTGGTTAGAAATTCGTAAAGCCTTTCGATCTTGCTTTTGCTTGTACCATGAATTAAGCAAAAAGCTTTTTTGCATACATCTACTTCCTGCTGTATGCCTCTCAGTAAATACTTGTTTTAGAATCGTTTTACCTCTCGCCCTGATATAGACCCACGTATAAAGCCACATCAATAACATCCAGTTTTTCTTTATTTCCTTTTTTCACTAAATTGATTCAAGGCTCGTTTGAAGAAGTTTAAATTTTCTGACTTGAAGCTCCTTTTTCTGCATCCATATATTTCACCTCATTTTCTTCCTATACTACCTTTCCAGCGCTGCTTTTGTACTGCTTTTCTGCAGCGTTGCGCCTTTTTACTTCATTCCGCTTCCATTTCCCCTTATTACGTATTCGCTTTTTACTTGATAACATAACATAAAATAAACTTTTTACATCTAACGCATCTGCATCCCGTTTTATACCTCTTTGAATCGGCAACGAATCACTAAGTGTATCCACTTCACTTAAACACACTACACCCGAAGTCGAAAAGTTAGTAAAGTTTTCATTAATTTCACAACTCATTATGTCTTCCTTCAACAGCCATAGGCAGACTAAATCATCCTTTTACTTCAAAACTATGTAAAACACTTTCATGCAGCTGATAATATCCACATATTTTCTATTATGATTGGCCATGTTCGATCATGGAATTTGAGCAAGCAGATAATTCCGAGAATTGTCCAATTCTTGCACCGGACCAATAGAGCAGAAGACAATTCAATAATTGAAATAGAAAATGATCGGATGAAAATGGAAGTCTGCCATTTGCACTTAAAGATGCGGAATATTACTCTCTAATATTTAGTGTCAAAAAGTCATTTTTAGAAAAAAGTGGAGTTATCCAGTTATTGGATTGGTACCTTCAATTAGTACAACAAATTTTTGTGAAGATACAGCCACGACAGTCCAAACACTAAATATTACGGTAAT
Source organism: Nemotelus pantherinus (assembly GCA_963978885.1). NCBI lineage: Eukaryota > Metazoa > Arthropoda > Insecta > Diptera > Stratiomyidae > Nemotelus > Nemotelus pantherinus. The sequence goes on along the minus strand of OZ022263.1, from coordinate 222,909,245 downwards.
GAGCCCTTCAAAAAACGCCTTATCTATGAAACTGAAGAAACTCTCAGAAAATGTCACGCAGTTCTAATTGCATCGGAGCATATTCTAGCAAATCAGTAAGTTGTGTAGCAGGCCATAAATTTTCTTTCATTGAGCAGGACCCAGTTTTGCTTTATAATTCTCGTTACGCTCTCTTATCATGGACATCCCGAGGCGAAAGCAATAATGAATTTAATCTTGTTTTAGAAACAACCATTTTACTATATCACCCAACAATACAACTTGCAAGTATGTTTTAACATCACCGTCGCTCCCCGCCAAAAACAGTGTCATTAACGGGAAAGCTTTTGCACGACGAAAAACATATGGTTAGAGTGAACCTGTGGAGTAATGGTTCAACTTTCAGTAGATAATTGCAATAACATGACTCTCTCAAACCACACATCTACCCAAGATCCTGCGGTGTGTCATTCTAGCCCCGATTACCTCGACCATCACTGGATCACCGGTCAAAACGGATACAGTAAGCAACACTCCTTTCGTTCCTGTGAGATGAGATTCAGATAGGAAACTCAACGGACCGTTCTTATTTAATGAACGGACAATGTACATGTGCAATAATGCAATAATAGTTGCCAGACTAAAGTTCCAAGCAAATGCATAGGATGCAGTGTGGAATATCTTAGTGGAAATTGAAGCATGAATCCTCTTTTTTTGAGTCCTGTTTTTTGTGTGTCCCGGGTCTTGAGAAATGGTTGGCTTAGAAGAATGGCTGCTGTTTTGCGGAACGTTCGGTCATTGCAATGAGATGAGAATGTCACTTTAGTTTGTATGCTGGTCACCAGCAAGATAATCTTATCGACCGAAATAATAATGGAGTTGGAATATGTGCAAAGTGCAATTTGCACTGTCCGCAGGATGAGCTGCATATTCCCCGAGCGTAAGTACGTGTTTGTCGATCGTTCGGTCTGAGGAGGAGCGTATTTGTTCGTGCTGTGCAGAAAATTAAATGGAAACTACTTTTCGGTTTTCGTGCTGCATATTTTAAGAAATTTGTTTGGTTTTTGGACTTGTCAAAGATGGTATGTCGAGGATTAGTTTTGCGTGCAAAGATTGTGTATATAAAAAAAAAAATGTATATCAGTTACTTGATTAAGTAATAGCTTGATTTTGAACTTAATGTTTAGTAATAACTTTTTGATTTTGAAAATAAATTAAGGTACATATGTCATAATTAAATTAAGTTACAATTAATATCTCACAAATATTAAGTGAATTTTTCTGTACGGAAAAGGCGTGTAGTTGGATTACCCACACTGGGCGCTATATTTCCCTAATAAATACTTCGATAAACCAGCATGGTTTCACAGTATTCATTATAGCGTGGGAAACTTGATAGTATTTACTCTTATTTATAAAGTCCAATGCAGTTTTGTTTTACAAACTAATAGGCATAAAAATTATTCAATATATTGCATGCTTGATTTATTTGTATTTTCTTCTATACCTGTTCATTTTATTCAGAACGCTTCAAATTAAATTGCTGCTCGCACTACTCGCAAAAATACATAATTCTTAGTATTGTTATATTTCTCAATAATATCTGTCTCTAATGTATGTTGTCATAGTTTTTCAATTCTTTTCTTCTATATGGAAAATAATAATTAAAAATTTTATTTTTAATAAACCTGCATAATAACGTGAAATTTAAACACGTCTGTAAGTTATTTAGAATGGAAGTTTTTGCAACAATGTGTTCTTCTTATAAAAAATTATATAAATTTAAATCAACTTGTTAATTTCGCATTATAGAAATAGAATATTCCCATGAAAATGAACAAGATTTACTTTAAATTAATTATTTTCCTTCTACCAAAACTAAGCTTGTTTGTATCCCTGCTGCCTGAAGCTACTGAATTACAAGGCTTGCGAATATTTCACTACGTTTTTTTCATCATCCCATCTTCCATGCTCATCGGTCTAGCTTTAAGGTCGCATTTCGCGACACGGGTAAACAGGAAACGTAAATGTACATTAATCCTTTCCATTTTTGTCGTCTTTTGATGTCAAAATGCAATGGCACTATGTATTCGTTTGAAAGAGCTCTTAGATAAATACTCGAATGGCACAAACAGGATATGCTTCTAGTTCATGGCGACGACCCAGAAAACGAAAAAAAAAATGTTGGATAGAAAAAAGAGCGCACTGCAAAACTATCATTACCTGGTACTTAAGTTGTGTGTAACGAGCAATTTAAATGCATAAAAGGATGTAGAGTTGAAAACGAAGCAATTTTTGAATCCAGTGGAATGCGGAAATTCCTCACTGTTAAAGAAAATGGCTATTTTAGGGAGGATTTCAATATTTTTTTAAAAAAAAAAACAGCTGGAATAACTAATTTTCCAAGAAAACTTGATTGAAGCGATTTTGATTGCATTTTTTACCAAACGTGTTTCTTATTACGGCGGATTTTCGGGGCTGTTCGCGACCGAGATGGATGGCGCATCCGGTACAATAATGAGCTGGAAGTCTCCAAAATCGTCAAATCACAACGGATACAGTCGGCTGGGCACGTTCAACGCATTAATTACGATCACATGACAAAACCTGTCATGAACGCAAGACGAGTCGACGGAGCGAGGCCAAGAAGAAGACCAAGAGCTCGTTGAGAGAGCTCAGTGTATGCGGACGCCGATCAACTATTGGGGTTCCAAGACTGGAGGACGCGGTCACGTGACCGAGACAATTGGAGAAGATTGATCCAGGCGGCCAAGGCCCGACGTCGGCCTGCTGTGCCACGTTGATGATGATGTTTCTTATTACAACCAACCAGCATCCAAGGTCATGTACCAATTTCATTCAATAACTGCATGGGAAATCATAGGTTAGAAAGATTTTTAGGGTTAACACTCGCAAGAGCTTCAAAATTAAGGAAATCAATACACTTCATAGGATGCTTATCATATGAAAATTTTAAGATAAACAGAGCCTGTGAATTTTGTATTTCTACGATAACTGCATCGGAAATTACAGGAATATAACAATGTTTAAGGTTGCCATCCGCAAAATTTCCGACACTTGGAAAATTTAACTACTGGTTACTGATTTTTTTTTTTATTTAATAGGGACATCTGTTGGAGGATCTCAAAGTACCGTCAAGTAGTGCTAGCTTCAGTGTCGCTATTTTTCCAGGCATTCAACTAATCTACGGAACTATGAGGTCAGTCTTCAAAGTTCTGAAGTTGATAAAAAATGACGCACCTGACGCGTCGTTCGATTAATACAATAGCGTTTTCAATGGGCGAAGAGCACCCGCTTTCCTGTAGCTTTGCAAATTCTGCTCGGAAACGACAGCGATCAGTTGAGAAAAAGGATCAAAAGAAGAGTAACATCGAAAAATTTCGAACTAGTGCCAACTGCTTTGAGGCTAACTAGGTCTTTGAATAAAATTTTCGAAAAGAAGCTAGAACCATTTGCGCAGAAAAGTGACTGAAGGTAAGGTAGGCTTTGTTCAAAGCCTGCTGCAAACTACAGAAATTCAGTCCGAGTCCTCCGCCTATGCACCATAAGCTAGCTAGTGTATAGGAGTCAGGCTGGTAGCATGGGAATAAAAGTGCTCAACCGATTTTTATAAGAAGGATATCTCCGAACTGGGGGAACTGTGGCGAGGTGCTAGACTAAAGGTGGCACCGAATGGTGAAATTCGCACTCTGCCAAGATGCAGGAAATGGATTCCGTGCTGGCACTGTAACTCAGAAGAATTTCTGTATATCGTCAGACTTCGCAGCCCTGGTCTTTCCATGGAAGAATCGAGAGTGGCCAAAATTGGTGAGTCCGCAGAAAATTGACGAGAGGCTCTTTTCATTATAAATGGAGAGGCAATATCTCTCTAAGAAGCCCGGAAAGACATCACTAAGCCGGCCAAGAAATTGCCTTGCGTGTTTATAGGAGTGACAATGCTAATGCCATTGAGTCTCCCGAGCACTACATGCAGCATTAGATTTCTAACGATAGGGCAGTCATCTAGCAACCCAGCATCACTCTTTCTGGAAGTGCATTTGAGCGAGTATCAGATTCGACTTCATCCCTCGATTGATGGGGTCATTGTCGGGACTACTTCTGATTTAAAAGGCTGTTCAGACCTCCTGAATTTCGTACCAAAAGAAGAGAGTGCTCTAGTATGAGCCATGAATCTAGAACTGAAATGAGAATTCACTGTAGGTTTTCGTTGCGACTGGATTGACCGGCAATTCTACTACTGTGAAGTATGTAGCACTGAAAAGTCAAATATATGAACAGAACTCAAGTGTGCTTCGAATTTTTCAATCCCTCAATCCAGGTCGTTTAACGCCAAAGTCAATTCGATCCCGAAACATTTTCTGATCGGATTGACTTATCCCTAATCAATCCGGTACGGATATCCAACATGGATTGCCTAATCCTAATCCACTTTGAAACCACATTGCATACTAGGCTATTGTTGTGTTGTTTCCAGGAAAGTAATTGCTCAAAATCGTTTCAAAGAGAGAGTCAGCCCATCAGGCAAGGCCGATGGCTCCAAAATAAAAAAAGGGTTCCGCTTGCATTCAGCAAGTTGAACATATACTGAAACGATTTCAAAAATAATTCTTTTTCCAATATGTTTTAAATGTTGAATTGTTCATTGGCTCCTCAGCGTTTTGCTTCATAGACGTCTTGAGGATTCCGCACCCTAAGACTTGGTATTTTGCGATAGATGAGACTCTTGCCGAAATAAAACACAAAAGTTCACGTGAATCTTTCCGGTTTCTTGGAACATTCGACATGAAAACATCCGAGTTGCATGAATAGAATAGCGCGTTTGGTCTGATAGCGTCTTCATAAATTCTCTAAGTGAGCCCCAGAGGATATCGAAAGCGATACGTGTAGAAATTGTGCTAGAAGCAGAACATAGAGTGTTGTTAGCGAAAGAATGAAAGTACAAATATGTCGAGATCGTTGCAGTGAGTCGAGGATGAGAATGGAAAATATGAAACGGAATGAGAGTGCATGGAAGTTTTATTCGCATTGTGGGCATAACTATGAGAAACGAATGTGGAATTCATGGAATCTGAAGCGAAAGGAACGATGGACTGTGCAGTCTCGTAGATAATGATGCATTTCTAGATGGATGATTTATTATGGCCTTGTTAGAATCTGCTGTAATATTTATAGCGTAGAACGTAGTAACGCTTTGGAAATCATTGAAATTGTGCTTTCAAAGTCCTAGCTCAAAGCAGCTCCGGTAAAGTGGTTTCCTTCCATCGGAAATCATTCGAACGACCAATAAGTCGATTAAATTTAATTTTAAATTCTCTGCGGCACTCCTGAAAATTTACTGAGTGAAAGTAAATTTTCTCATAATTTAAAGTCGTACCACTGATCATTCTATTCGCCAGCAAACCACCACTTGAACATTGTAACCAGCAAAATAACTGATTTTCCAGCAAAAATGATGCATTTTCTTCACTTTACAACGACATGCTTTATAAGTATGCAAATTGGAAAATTTGCATCAAATGAGATTTCCATCTCGAAGGTATTCCCAAAGAATACGAGCGCTTGCTTATCCAGCTCAGCATATAGCTTTCAACAGATAAACTACTGGCGTTAGTGGGAAAATCGTATTGCATTCAACTACGCCAGTCAGGATGCACAAAAATTCAGAAGACAAGCCACCAAGTAAAGCTAGAAAGGCACCAAGATACGAGCAAAGAACAATTTTGTTAACATACAAGCATCCAGGTATAACCACTTTTCGGATGCTCAGTAAAAAAATGACAGGAAAGCAGTTTTATTTTCGAAAGTGAGACTAACAGTTTTTTGGGGCTTGTACAGGGAGAGGATTCATATATGTTGAGAGAGTTTTCCAGCTTCGTTACGTCTATACTCGTAAATGGAAATTTCGTTGCAATTTTCATGCAAATTTACTCGTTCGGAGCTAGAAGATATTGCACATGGCTAATGCAGGCATTGTGGGGAAATGTATGAGCTGTGAAGTATTTTGGTGAAATTCATCCGTTTTTTTGGATTTAAGTTTTGTTTAATCTTTTGGGAAATTGGAAGTTATTAAAATAAAGGGTTGTAACAGATAAAGTCAAGATGATTTGAAGCAAACATTTTTTGCATATTTTATTTTATTCAATTTCTTTATTTCAAACCAGACAAGGTGGGCACAAATAAAATTCAAAACTTGAAATTGGTGAAGTGAAAATTTAGGGATTGGTAAATATTGGGTATAATCCTTACTCCTTGGGCACGATTTTTAGATATGTCGTAAACTTGAATCCGAAAATAGTCCACGAATAATATTTTTCGATGCTGTTAAATATTTGGCAGCATCTGGTAATTGGATTTTTGTTGGCATAGGCAGTGTTGTGTTGGTGTTCATTCCGCAAATACATTCGCCTCGTCCGCCTTACAGATTCATTAAACGTTATCTATGGGAATGGGAAACAACATTGATTAAGTCCCAAATAACATCAAAAGTAAAACAGAAGGCTATGACCATTTGCTGTGAAGAGCGAGGTGATGGATTTAGTCTGTATCTGCACGATGAAAAAACACCGAATTCGTTAGTTCTAAAACAAAGAGCAAAAACTACTTTTGGACCAATTTATGCCTATATTTTAGCTGTGGACCTCAAAGGCATTCTTGCAAACAATGTATGTGTATTCGAGCACTGGACAAACCAGAGCTGCATACAATTACTTCGTGGGCCATGATTCTTGAATTATTTTCCACGTTTTTCAATGAATCCCAACAACTTATTGGTTTTGCTAAAGACTTTTTCGTACTCGACCAGACATGAGCCTGATTACCTGACTAATAAAATTATAATATTAAACCAATCTCTTTTCATTAAAATTTTATACAAGAAATACTCAAGGCAGAAACTTTTGCGCCACCCTGTACTAATATGGAAGCTTAAAGTGCTCGGTGAGTCGAGGTTAACATTTGGAGCAACAAGCAGTTGGTGCTATTTCGAAAATAATTTTCTTCAATGATGAGGCCCATTTCTTGCTTAACCGTAGAATATGGGGCTCAGAAAATCCACACGTGATCGTAGAGGGGCCATTACATCCGGAAAAAATCACAGTGTGGTGCATGTGTACAATTGCTGTTTTTTTAAAAAGTTATAGATGTACAATAAGACATTAAGAAATATGCTTTTACTTGACTTTGAGTTTATATATAAATTATACCTTGACGCCAAATCATGCCATTTTAATTTACTCGCCATCACGGAAACTTGGCTTAATGCCTCTCATAAAAATGAGGAGATTCTTGATAGTACTTGGACCATTTACAGAAGCGACCGGGATTATTGTTCTACGGGTCAGTCGCGAGGAGGTGGTGTCTTACTTGCTGTTAGCAACACATTTTCAAGTGAGCTCGTTGATACCACCCCAAATGCTTTTTTCCAATGTATAATTGTTCGGATCTCCTCTAATAACAACTCAACTTACATCGCTGTTGTCTACATCCCCCCTAGATCTGAAGAATCCATCTACAGCAATTTTTGTGACACAATATCTTCATTAGCAACATCACTTAGCGAAAAAGATAAAATAATAGTTTTGGGTGATTTCAATCGTCCGAATCTTTGCTTTGTTCCGGATGAAAATGACTCTTACCTTCTCCCCGTAAACCTGGTAGACACCAACGATTTCAATCTTGCGAGTGCCTTTTATGGTAATGATTTACAGCAGGTTTCCCACATCCCCAACCAAAATGGAAATTGGTTAGATCTAGTCTTCACGAATGCTTATGACGAAGTAGTGGTTAGTCCAACTAATGACGCTGAGCATCTTTTTTGCAACAGTATACACCATACAGCACTGTCAGTAGAACTTTCCACTTCTAATTCCACCTACTTAACAACTTACAATAATTCAATTGTATTTGACTTCCGTAATGCTGATTATGAAAGCATTAAACACGTTCTTGATACTATTGATTGGACGAATATTCTTTCAACTCAGGATCTTGAGACAGCCATTTCCTCTTTTTACAATAAAATTTTTGACGCCGTTGAAAGATATGTACCAAAGATAAAAAAAAAAAATAAATTGTCTGAGCCATGGCTTGATAGAGACCTTAGGCATTTGCGAAATCATAGAAACAAACTATATAAGCGGATTAGAGAAAATACTGACGTTAGTTCTGCTATTCAGGAAGAGTATAATCAAGTCGCTAAGCAATTTTCAGCAAAGTCTCGTGAGGCTTATGATACTTACATTAGGTCAACCGGCGAAAATATAGTCCGTGACCCGAAAAAATTCTTCGATTTTGTTAATGTGAAGCGAAAAACTACTGGCTATCCATCGTCAATGTTTCTGAATAATACAACGTCATCTTCCCCTAAAGAGATATGTGACCTATTCGCAGATAATTTCCAAAAAGTTTTTAGTGCACCAGACCTAACAAACTCACACCTTTCTTCCTCCGATTCAACTCAAACGGCTTTTGTCAACCATTTAGAAATCTCCCGCGATGAAATACGTAAAACTATTTTGGAACTCAACTGCAACAAAGGTCCTGGGCCCGATCTTCTTCCTCCGATCTTTTTATGCAAGTGTGTAGAGCAGCTTATAACTCCTTTGCATATTTTTTTTAATAGATCACTTTCGTCAGGAGTTTTTCCATCCAGTTGGAAGCTTTCTTATGTCACACCCATATTCAAGAATAGTGACCGACGTTGTATTGAAAATTATAGGGGCATTGCCATTTTGTCTTCTATTCCAAAACTTTTCGAAAAGATAGTATACGACAAATTGTCTCCGCTAGTTGATTCCTGTCTGAAGGAGCAACAAAATGGCTTTAGAAAAGGTCGCTCAACCACCACGAATTTGACAATCCTAATCTCAGACGTCCTATGCAAAATGGAAAAAGGTTACCAAATTGACGCAGTCTACACAGACTTCAGTAAGGCATTTGACAGAGTTGACCATTCTACCTTAATTCTTAAGCTACAGAAATTCGGTATTACCGGGTCTCTACTCAGCTGGCTGACTTCCTACCTTTGCGATCGAACACAATGTATAAAATTTCAAGGATTTTTATCGAAAAACGTTAGTGCTACTTCTGGTGTACCCCAAGGTAGCCATCTTGGTCCACTTCTCTTCAATATATTTATTTCCGACCTATCTGACGTCCTAGCAGGCATACCTCATTTACTCTATGCAGACGACCTCAAACTTTATCTGACCATTGAATCCAAATCGGATGCCCTCTTTCTCCAATCGAAACTTGATTCCCTTGATCATTGGTGCAATGTAAACAAGCTCTCTCTCAACATTAATAAATGCCAGGTTATTAGTTTTTCCAGAAAATGCACGGTCACACACAATACGTACTTCCTCGGTAATAATGTGCTAACTCGAGTAGATAACATTGTTGACCTCGGTGTTATCTTAGATGAAAAACTCCGCTTCACTTTACACTACGATAAAATACTTTCTCGTGCAAACAAACAACTTGGCTTCATCAAAAGACGAGCCAAAGAATTTCGTAGTCTGTGGGTCACAAGATCTTTATACACTTCACTCGTACGTCCTATTCTCGAATACGCTTGCATTAGCTGGAATCCTGCTTTTGAAACCCACAGTGACAGACTCGAGTCAATACAAAAGCAATTTTTACTTTTCGCCTTGCGAGAGCTATACAACCCTTATGACTTTAATAGCCTACCCCCTTATGAGTTTCGACTGGGTCATTTAAACCTATCGACACTAGCCTCCAGAAGAATGGTGATATCGGCCTGCTTCACATTCGACGTCATTAGAGGCGCTATTAATGTAGAATTCCTGAATAACAAAATATTGATAAATATCCCTGTGAGGAACACCAGGTCCAATCGTTTCCTAAAAGAATATTCTCATTCGACCACATATGGAGCTAATGAGCCAGTAAATAGATGCTGCAGAGTATTCAATAGAATAAGCAATTTATATTCCCCTACGATTTCCAAATCATCCTTCAAGTCCTCTCTTTCCCATGCCATCCGTACCCTTAACCTTAAGCTATAGCTTTTATGTCAATGTTTATTTATTGATTGCTATTTATTAATTTATTTGTTACTCTTTTTTAATTTGTTTGTTTTTTACTTATTTAACTTGTTTGTTTTTACTTTTTCCTTTACTTTACTTTTCCATTGTTTATTTTAATTTGATGTCCTTTTTTTTTTCTTTTTTTTTTTAATATGTGATTTTGTACCTTGCTTGGTGAATGAATAAAATATATTAAGTAATGGACAGTTTTTGGAGAATTAGTACTATTCAGTGGGTAACATGTTCGTAAATTCGAACTTTGCACGCACTTGATGGAGTCAATGCTATCACGACATTCCCCATAGTTGCTTTAGAAAATTGTCAAAGGTACTTTTTTCAAATTCCAATCCATGTTGCATTCGAAAGTATTAGAAAAACGATTTTATATCATATTTAAGAGCCTGTCTGAATTCTTCTAAGTCACTATGGCTTTTATTCACTCAAAATGAAAGCTTTTCTAATTTTCTCAAGTAACCTTGAAGTAACCTTTATATAAAATTCATGCGAATTGCATTACCTTATTAGCAGTGAATTCAAAACTTTCCGAATTTCTGCCAATATGATTTAGTCTATCTAAACGCGTGCCTGGAGTTTAAGTGGAAAATGATATGTATCTGGTGGCAACCGACGAAACATTTTTGAAGTCTACTTTCAAAAATACTTAAGCATACTTTCTTATTGGCTTGTGAGTGGTTGTTATAGCATCTATGGCTATTCACTGCAAGTAATTCCATAAGTCACGGCACGTGGGAGCACTTAATTTAACGCTCCATAAAATGTGTACACGATGGTATTCATAAATGATAAGCATGATGTGTTTAAAATAATTAGTTTTTTGATGATTTTACAATTAAAATAGCTTTGAAAGTTCAAAAGATTTTTGTTCAAATGGAATTAATGTATGAATTGGACGATTTTCGAATTGGTTTCCTAATAATAGCTTGTCTGAAGTTGATCATTATAAAAGGTAAAGATGTAGATATCCGCATTTTTTCCTCATAAATCAAAGACTCATAAAGTCAATCGAATTTTGCCTCGTCTCGATATCGTTTAGAGCTGTCTGGGATTTATATTAAATACTTCTAGGAGCTGCATTAATAGAAGCGGTTTTATATCCATTCATTCTTCTTGATTCAGTCATAATCTCATTTAGATTGCTTTATATCTTGAGCTTTGAATGAAATAAAATCTGCAATCATTCATTTATCTGAACGTATCCCAGCAGAAATTTGTTTCGTATCCGTTCAACGGTCTCAGAATAAATCCATCATGATTCCACTTTTCACAGCTCTTCTAACCCTTTTTATTCACTTGAACTTATCCGGTGTTTTATTTTTGTTTTGATTTTATACTATTCTATTGCTTACGACTTAGCTTTAAGAAAATCCAGCAAAGAGTATGAAAAAAAAACGAAGATTATGCTAAACAGCAAGTTTAAAATGTTGATATGGAAGAAGGGCGGGTTTCGATACAGGCAAAAGCTTGGTGATTTTCAAACGGAAATAACTCATAGAATGGCAGAAGTTGCATTGGAAATTGATTCGAGGATATGATGTTTCCAGGGAAAATGAAGAACAAAAGCAATAATTGATGATAATTGAATGTTGAGTACATTTGCAAAAAGGGTTATTTGCAAAAAGATAAATTATTCTTTGTTTTAAATTGGATTTGGAATAAATGTTGAGAGTGGATTTTTACAGAAAAACAGTTGTTATTACTTCTCTGAAAAGCGATTGAGTTACAGTTCATTTAGAATATTAATGAGGCCTCTCGAAAATTCATCGTAATATATTGCTTTATAGTTTATCTTGGTTTCAAATTAAATTAGTTTGGTGCATTCTTTCGCAATACCTGAAACGCAGATACTATATCGACAATTAATATTTAAAATAAGTAACTGCTTGATTAACTGGGAATAATAACAATAAACAGTCAAATCCATGTTTCTTTTTCTATAGAAGTATTAATTGTTTACATTGCGTTTAAAATTATTTAATTTATGAATCAATTTTAGATATACAAAGATCCGATTAGAAAATGTAAATTAAAAAAAAAAACAAAGAAAATAATAAGATAATGAAAATTCAGTCAAGCAAAAAAGAAAAGCGAACAAAGTAGACATATTTTACATAAAAATTGTTGGAAGAAAAACAGTTTAAATTAATACATTATAGGCGATCAGGTTCAGACCAAACCCGTAGAATGCGTCTTTTGAAACTAAAGAAGGGTTCGAAAAAACAAACTTGTGCTCATCGTGACTTCTACGCATCTTAAGCAACAATGAATTTAAAATATCTCTGTACGTGCAAGAAGAATCAAAAAAGTACATTGAATTCTAGCAGGACGCTTGCTAATTCGAATGAGGTGAGAAATATGAATATTGGAGGAAAGTAATCCAACATAGTGTTTATAAAGAAAATATTTATTCAAGAACCTGCGCGTACGCAACAAACAATGTTTGAGGATTTGTAAGCGTTTTTCATAAGGACAATAGGGAATAATAAGCTTATGAAGGAGACATCGGGCAAACTTATGCTGGACGAAGTCGGCTGCATCTGATAAGTAAACCAAACGAGGAGACCAAACTTGGAACAGTATTCAAGCGATGTGAAGGACGAACACAATTGGATATATTGAGTGTACAACGAGTAAACTGTAGAATCAATCCTGCCATTCTTGCAGGTTTAGATGTTATATATTTTATTTGGAGATCAAATTTTATACGAAGAGCACGCCAAATCTTTGTGATGACAGATTATTAGAATATGTGTAGTCAAAGCAGATTAGACCAGGTTTGTCAGTAAAAGATATACCAACACAATCGGGAATATTGAGGGAGAGGAGAGGACATTTGGGAATATTGAGAGGAATTCAAAGGCACCATATGTTTACAGAATTTAAATCCAATTGAAATCGGAAACAATAATTCATGGATGCAACGCAGCTTAAGAGCTTAAGATCATCTGCGTAAAGGAGGCAAAGACAGTTAACTAATCAAGGTCATTAATGAGTAGAATGAACAAGAAGGGACCAAGAATGGAGCCTTGGAAATCACCAGGTAAGGGATAAAAAGGTAAGGAAACACAACTCTTGAATATGACACGACAAGCACGGTTAACAATTTAGGAATATATTGAAGAGTGTAGGACATCGGAATTGCCAAATTCTTGAAGTATATCCAACAGCACACTATGAGTAGTAGAATCTGCGTAGATGACGTCAACTCGTTGTCCACCTGTCAACGAACCTGCAACGAAGTTCGAGAACCCAACCAAGTTTTTAAATGGTAAGCGGCCTTTGATGAATCTACGCTGCTCTTTAAAGAAAAGATGGCTTATGACACTATTGAGCTTGTTGCGGATGATTCGTTCCAGCAATTTTAGAATACAGGAGAGATCTAGGATGATATTTGGAAACATTCCACAATTTAAGGATCAAAAGATATTGTCAGCTCTCCAAACGGGGGAGAAGACACTAGAACAAAACAGAAAAAGCTTGAGTAGTCTTGTGTGTGCAGACGATCGCCAGTGTATATTGCTTTACCAGTCAAAAGCTGCTTAATGGCTAGGATTGGAAGGTGTGTCGATTACGTATTTTATATTTTCTTATTTATGAAATCGTCAACTTGTTCACATAGCATTTTATACGCATTTTTTTATATATTTTTTCATTCCCCATGAATATGTTTTGGATCCTATCTTTATTTACATTCTCCATTCCATTTGATCCAATTTGATAATAGTTTTGTCCGTCCTAAGTCCTTCTATTCGCGTCCATTTACAGCATATAGTTCAAGCCGATTATGCTGAAGTTCTGCGAACAAATTTATTGCATTTTGTTTATGCTTTGTCTCCAAAAATGACCCGCCTGGCGAGAAGAAAAGAACTGATTACGTGAAAAGATTGTTCGAGACATTTCTTATCACATCCTCAATTTTCGGAATATTGTTTTCGTTTTGTTTTTGCTGAATTGCCATAACTACGGTAATGTAAGAAGACATTTCGTACCACACCAAACTCTACTTTGAAACGTGTGGTAATGTAATCCCACAAAAATTTGGCAATGTAATACACTCCTTTCAAAGAAGAAACCGTTGCCAGAATCAGTCTGTTCTTATGTCCGTCTGTATATCCATAGAATCTTGTCGTCTGTTCTACATACCGGCCTCCAAGTGACTTCCGCGCCGACTGTTGATATAGGAGATGTTTCGTTGGCCACATCTTAGAATTCTTCTTTGAAATACCTACGACTCTACCAGGGCAGTCTTGCAACGGCTAATCCCGGACGAAGAAGCATAAGACAGGATTGGCCAGATTAGGGTTTGATATAAAATAGACGCAGTTTTGCAGTCGGAAAAAGGTCTGAATCGTTTAAATGTGGATTTGGCTATGATAATTTTTCACTGTGTATAAGGATCAAACTTCATTAACTCATATCTATTCCGAGGCAGCGAGTGAAGTTGGCCCACTGCGATGGGAAGCTCAGCGATGAACATGGTATAAAGAATTGGCCCAGTGACAGAACTTTGTAGCACTCCTGATGTCATAGGCCTTATGAAGTAATCTGCTCCGATGTCCTGACTCTTTACTTGTACTCTTTCTATGAACTGGCACAGCCTTGGTCGCTTGCCAGAAGTGCGAAAAGTTGCCACTGTTCAGGGCATTGTTGAAAACATAGAGAGTGGTAGATGCTTAATAATGAAATAAGACATTCCATTACACCCAGAATACATATTGCTTTTTATACTGCGCAGCAGTTTCAGTTGTCAACATTTTCAAGCATTATCACCATCACCTGGTTTTTAATTTTTTAATAAAAAAGATTAATTTCCTTAATTATATCGGAGCCTGGATGAACATTGTCCAGCGATATGCTGATTGACCGCGATGGGACGCTGGGTATATATTTTCTATCCTCCTTTACTTAGTCGAGTTAACAATAATGCTTTTATCTTTATCTTTCTTTCAGTTCATACTAAATTCAAGTTAGTTGAACCTAGTCAGATTTCTTGTAGATTCTAATTGAGAATGCAGAATGAGAAATGCATTTTTTCATACCAAAAATAAGAAGCCTTTGAAATTTCTTTGTGATGAAACAAATTCATGGAAACTTAACTTCTAGCCGGCAGAGGCTTACAAGACAAGCTGAAATAAAGACAAGATCTATCTATTTCCTGGCTTCCAAATAATAAACGTCAGTCAAACACAAGTTCTGAATTGAAAACAAAGCAAAATCTATTGTGGAGTCGGTTAAAAACTTCTTGATCATACTTGCAAAATAGAAAAAGTTGCGTATGGAAACTACTAAAGAGCCTGATTTTCGAAGAAAAGCAAAGCAAATGTCTAGATTTTGCTTCATATTATGAATTGTTTAAAAAGCTTACTAAATCTATATATTGTACTCACGACAGGATGATCGCATGAAAAATCAATGATAGCATTTCTCTAGAGTGGTAAGTG
The DNA here is from genome assembly GCA_963978885.1 of Nemotelus pantherinus. Taxonomy (NCBI): domain Eukaryota; kingdom Metazoa; phylum Arthropoda; class Insecta; order Diptera; family Stratiomyidae; genus Nemotelus; species Nemotelus pantherinus. The sequence continues at coordinate 222,893,737 of OZ022263.1, read as the reverse complement.
GCATCTTATTTTCAATTCACAGTTACTGATAAAAAAAAATCCCCTCAAATATTTTAGCATGAACACTTAATCTGGCTTCACCCATAGCAATCATCGAATAAATGGAATTACTAGATTCTGTTGAAACTGCCAAAAAGCCCTAGAGAATGCCTTCGCACATCCAAGAGCCTTAATCTTAAGTATCTTCCACTAAATACTCTACCTAATGACTTAATTGAATTCAGATACCACCATCAAATAATTATCCATGCTACACTGTAATTTATTTGGAACATTTCCAGGATCAGATAGATTTGCTCAAAATTCAAACTATTTGATTTCATCCGCTTCCTGCTGGATATGATTTGTAGAGCTAAATCCCAAAGAAATAACACAGAATATTTCCTACCGTATTCTCTAAGATTTTCCCAACGGAAGAAAACGGAATAATGACGGTAGGAACAATGTCACCAGTGACGACAATCGTTCGCAGTAAAGGATTGTTGAAAGTGGTTTAGATTTTCGTTACGCTTAAGACGTTTCGAAACAAATAACCGTATTAAGGGGGTATAGAATCAAGTTGCTTTGGTGGCGCTGCTTGCACAGCTTTTACGCTTTCCTGACTCTTCCGCAACGAGTAATTTCTCCATTTGAGGACGACAAACATGTGCCGTAGAAAAGATTAGCTCAAGGTGAAACAATCTAGCATTTCAAATCTCTTTTTACGTTCAAAGTCTTATCCAAGGACTTAGTCTAGTCTCTTTAGTTTCGTAAACGCACGCAATTCTCTCAGCATCGTTTCTTTTACCATTTCACTTGTTCTATTCTATTTCGCTTGGTGTCTTGTCGTGTTATGTCCTTATACTTCGCCCGACCTCACATCCTGTCACTTTGTACCGAGGGAAATGTGCTAAAAGGTGAAACGGTAACAAGCTTCAATTGAAATTTGCTGACTTTCGAACAAAACTGTTTTTATCTATTCAGCAACGATTGACAACATAAACAACTTAAAGGACTTAAAAGTGACTAGAAGTTGTCTAGTTGTAAAGTTTTCCCTGTTCGTTTTTGTTTTGTTTGCCATTTACTCTTTGATCGCAGCACAATAACGTTGTTTCCATAAATTTTTAGTAGCAAGCGATGAAATGTCTTTGAAACAATAAATGGTAAAATGCGAAAGTGGAAAAGTTAGTTTTTCGCACAAGTGAGTATTTCAAGTGACAATATTGAGTTCAATTGGACTATTGAATGGCTTTGTTTTTGAAGTTGACGATACTCATGGAGATGATGCTAGGTAAATATTATTGTTGCTTTACATTGACTTTAGTTTCTGATAGAGCCAATTTTCTTTGTATTTTTATTGAAATGGTTGATTCTGTTGCATCAGATAGGGAATTTCGGGTCGAAGTTTTTCGTCGCATCAGAGAGGATCTAAAATACTTTGAATTTACGAATTTACACAAGTTTTGAGCATAATACATATGAAAAAACATTGAGATAATATTAAGGGAGACGTGAAAAGCCAATATCCATTTCAAATTGATAGGCATTCACCCTTTTTGTTTTTTTTACTAAATAGCCAAGCTATATCTGATGAGTGATTTCTCTAGGTTCGCCACTAGTTGTTCAAAATACTTTTCGCCCAACGCAATAAAGTCTTCGTCAAATCCGTTCCCGAAATTCAACTTATCTGCTTCGGTATTTATGTTAACGTTTTCCCGGTTGTATTTTTCCTGTATACTTAAGTCATTCTCTTGACGATATAGTCTGGAGACTGAAATGGTGGTTATGGAGTCGAAAATACTACAAATCAACCTCCGGCTGATGAGGTTGGTTCCTATTAGTTTTGTGTCTCCTCCGCGGAAGAGATGGCTATATTAGATGAATTACTCTCGTTTATTTTCGCCGACTTGCTGTACACCCTTGGAAAATGGAAGCTTCTTCTTTTTACGGCAATCGCGCTTGAAGTGTCTTTTTCGAGTATAGTTTAAACATTATGAAGCTTCATCTGTCACTGATTTCCTCTTTCCTCTTCGTAAATTTCACGGACTCTAGCGTTGCCTTGAAACACTGATTTGCAGGTTAATCCGTGAACCAAAGTAGCTTTTACTGTCCCTTCTCATCGCGTACTACCTGGATGAATGCGTCCTCGAATCCTTCGAAATTTCCTCTCGATGCTCTATGTCTAACATAAGGTAAGACAAAAGTGTTAATCGCTCGATGTCTTAAGTTAGCAGCTGCAAGATCTCTTTTGGCTTCTGTGCACGGGTCTAAGTTGCGAACTCTGAGCTTTCTTCAATTGATCTGAAGCGGTAATTCGGCTAGGAGTACTCGAATGGCATTGTCCAGCATAAAACCGAAATAGCTTTCTTTACATCAATTCACAACATTGATGTGTTCTTCATATCGGAAACCCACCCCAAAGCAAAATTTTTTTTTGCAACCCAGGCTACATTTTTTACGACATCAAACACCCAGATGGCAAGGCTAGAGGTCTGCAATACTCATCCAGAAACATCTGCTCCATCATCTTTCGGAGAACTTGTCGTGAATACTTCGTGAGTAGTTGAACGAGACTGTAATTTCATCCAGCTTTTGCCCACCGAGGCACAATATCTCAAAAGCAACATTTGAAAGAGTCTTAGCATAGCTGGGAACCAAATTCATCGTAGCTGTTGACTTCAACACGAAAATCACGTTTTGGGGCTCTCAACACATACAACCACGGGGCAAAGCACTCCGACCCGCCAACCAACGTATTGGCCGTCAACCACCAACCAAATTCCGAAGGACATAGATTTTAGATCTATCCTCGGATCACTCTCTTGTCATTGACATGACTTTGGACATGTTGTCCCACTTCACTTACTGTTAGCGTACATATTCAAACAGAATCAACAGGAATGCATTCAGACAATTTAGTATCTGCAAGAGCACCACTCAAATAACCGAAAGATGTCAATTCTGCAGTTATTATTTTCAATTTTCATTCTAGACCGCAACTCCGAAAATTAAATAGCATTTTTGACCTCCAAAAATAACCACTTGATCAATTAAAATTAGATTACGGGAAGAAATACTGACTCATAGATATTGGCACCTGGACAGGTCTTTCTAAACTAAAGCAAGACTCAACAAAACTTCTAGTGAGCTCAGGCTGGCCCTTGCGAAATACAATGAGTTGAAGTTTCACTCATTTTTGGAGAACCTCACTTCCATTAAAAGTACCGACTATTTGCTGTGAAAAGCGATAAAAAAAAGGAAACTTACCGTCAGGGAAGCCCAGAAAAGAATTGTTAACGGACAATGGGCAAGAAGTGACGCAGAGAAAGCCACAGCCTTTGCAGTTCTCCTAAAAAAAAGTTTGTAACACTCGACTTTTCACTTAATATCAATGATCAGGACTCACAACCAATCAAGATTTCGGCTAACGAGGTGCATTATCCAAAAAAATTATCACCTATGCTATACTCTGGCAAGTGTCACAGATCGTATTCTTTTGGCTTTTTCATCTCTTCAACGCTATCTTCCAAACGGGATATTTTCCTGAAGCTTGGAAAATAAGCGAGATCATAATGATCCTCAAGCCTGGTAAATACTTTACTCAGGTGAAGTCATACGGACCTATTAGTCTTGTGTTTTGAGTTTCCAAAGTTTTCGAGAAAATTCTCTTAAGAGAGCTACTCCCAATATGAGAACACGCAAAAAAACATAATTTCATAGCATCAATTCGGGTTTCGTAGACATTAGGTTCATCGAATCACGTCAGACAATTAAATAGCATTCATAGATAAGAAGTACTGCTAAGCAATTTAATTTTTTTAGACGTAACTCAAGCCTTCAACATAGTCTGAAGGATTGATCTTCAAAATCAAATCATTACTTCCGAAAATTTCCGTGTTATACTTTGCCCCTATCTATCTGTAATAATTAATTAAAATAATTAAATAACCATCGCATTATTATCGTTTTGATGGCTATAAAAGAACTCAAATTGAGAAACTTTTAAACTTCGAAATATTTTTCAAAATAAGTAAGTAATAAGTAATGCGGAGTTCAATATCATTAACTTATTCCCACGGATTTTTAAATCAACTAGTTAGTAGTTGCTTTTTCAAAACTCTAATTGACAAACTTATCACATTATAAACGTTTTATGCTGGAAGTATGTAAATCAGGCTATGAATAACTCATGCATAAGCAATGGAAATAATGACATGCTGATGATAGTTCGCTATGATTATCGAGCCGGGAACCGCAGAGCGCATACACTCCACTACTATAGATTTCAAGAGCTTCTTCAAAATTATAGTGGTGATGCTTTTAGCATTTAATTAGAGCGTGGAACGTGTAGCTCTAACGCTTTCCATGAACAGCACTATACGAGTCTCCAACGTTGTTTATCACCACCGTGAATTTACCTGGCCTTTACAGAATCTTCACGACCCTATATATCCTTGAAATCCTGCTTTGACATTAACACCTCGCCCGGCGAATGGACTTTCGCGGCAACAATTACACTTTATGTACTGAAAATTGCAAGTGACACTCGTAAATTATCGTATTTGCCGTGGTCGCTTGCACACTGGTATCCGCAAGTCGTGCATGCAATGGTTTATTCCTCCATGCAAACATTCTGACCGTTCGTTCGTCTTCTTAATAAGGAGCCAGGAATTTTCTCGCTGGAACACTTGTACGACTATAATGAAAAGCCCTCCTAGAATAAGACGAAGGGATCCTAACAAGGTGAAACAAGTGTTCGCTGTGTTAGATTCTTGGGGATTATTTAGGACTAGGGAGCGCAGTTGAGCGTGTAAGTATGCTTGCAGCAATATAATGATTATGAAAATTGAACGCAGGTAGCAAGAGGGCAATGAAATGATGCCTTAAGCTTTGTATCTTTATGACCGGTGTTACAGAATAATGTATGTCGCTGGCAAGCGTTTCAAAATGAAATTCCATGGTAGTACCAAGAAATTTTGGTTTAGTACCTTGAGCTTATAAAACTTGTGTAAATTTGACAATTCACAAAGTATCTGCACAATTAGTTATTTAACTCTCATCAAGTTTTTTTTCTTCTGCATTCATCGTACACTAGTTCCAATTTGATCCTTGTAAATTTTGTAGGCACTGAATCATACTCACGCCTGAGGCTTTTCGCCTGATTTTTTTAGAGGTGCCAGTGCCAACCTTACAACCGACATACACATCCCCACATTACGAATTCATCCCAGAAGACATTCAACAAGATTCTCGTTTGAATTGCATTTTTACAAACATTGCAAGAGTCCTTGATTTGCACCAACAATACCAGCATCAATCAAATTTCAAACACTCTTTCGTACTGTCTTTCCCTCTAGTCATACGGTTCGTCCGAAACTAAAACAGACAAACTCACAATAAGTGGCACAATAAATAAGTCTCAAGCTCAACGACATCACGGGGAGTCAATATCCCGTAAATCGGAGTAGATAAACATGGCAGCATCCATAAGAAAACGCAATTTTGAAGCTGCCGTTATTGGATACAATATTGGATGTTCGACAGCCAAGTCGGGACACTCGACTGGCGAAATGTTGCGGAGGCTTCATTATGTCGTTGCCGTTACGTTAGTAGCTCGAACAAGAATCGTCAGTGAAGCTTGTCCGCCTGACCATTTGTGCGAAAGGGTTACAGTCATCTAAATACGTTTCACGTTTTTTAAAAAACGACTCAGCCCGCATGGCCACCCAAACCCAACTGACCAGGAACCGAGTTTTACTAGGGTATGAGCGCGTCCCGTCAGAGATGATTTATAATAAATTGTTCTCTTAACAACGTGCCCGGTTGTAAATAATGGCGGACAAGCTAAATGGTCAAAATATGTTTCCATCGAATACCAATTTACTCGATATTGTGTTTTGGATATTGCCCGAGATAATGGGATGAAAGTTGCGATGGCGGTGGCAGTGGATACCTCTGTAGCGGTTGCTTTGAGCTTGTCTGCTTAGCCGAGAAGATGGTCATGTTAACGCGGGTCCATGATTATATCGACAGTGTTTCGTGAGCAACATAATTTCGACCGTTGTATTTATTGAGCAGCGATCCATATTTTTCTCCAATTTCGTCGTTTTTAGTATAATTGAAGATAAATTCAAAGAAAATGTGACAGGAAGAATGATATAAAAAGATGTAAGTGCATTTTGGATATTAAGATAAACTAGGGGAAAATGTATCCTTGTTCGATAAAGTTTCGATTGTTTTGGTTCTTGACTAATGCAGCAGTTCAGTTTAAGGAATATGAAAAAAGTGAATTTTTTTTAGAAGTGTGTTCGTTTGGTAGCCGTTTGAATTATATGGTATGTAAAATAATATAAAAAAACTCTAGCGCACCTGAACCGCTAGAAACACTAATGTTCGAAGAACAGTGGAAGAATCGTGCAGGTTTTGAGTGCATATTCCACCACATGTGCTGCTTATTACGGCCAAACTGTTTCAAATGCCACGTTTTACTTTGGTCTCTAGAATGCATTATAACTCATATGGTAGAAGGCTTCAGATATTACCACTGGCATGGGTTTCAAAGTTTATGAAAGAAAAACACTTGTTAATTATATTCGTTATCAGTTGCTTATTTCACCAAACTTTGAAAGCAGCATCTCATATAAATATCAATGAAGAAAATGCTCAGTGTCTGCAGCACTGTAACTGAAGTTGGTGTTCGGGGCTGCGATCCGAAAAATTTGCAGAACTTAGGGAATTGAAACATCGGTTATTTATTTTCATTGTAAATGTTTCCGGTATGAATACTAACTGTAAGCATTTATTGATACAATACACATTTATTGATACGATACACAACCGACTCGTGCTGGCAACCTTTCGCCAGTATCAAAGCCAAGAATATATCAAATCTGCTTCACGTTGTTTAATTACATTCGAAGTTATAGGAGTATAAAGAAATTTAGGGTTACCTGCAGCGAGTTTTTTCAAATGATCGAAAGCTTAATATTTGCTGTTTATTGTCACTACAATATCATTACCATTTGAAAATTCTACGATAAAACCGCTTAATAAAGATATTACAATAAAACACAAAACCAACAATAGCTGGCAACCCTATAGTGGCTTTTCAACCAAATTTGGTCTGAATAATGTTTATGACAGGTTTCATTAATTGTATGAAATTCGTATTGATTTCATGACTGCATTGGAAGTTATAGTGCAAAAAGTTTTATTTTCCTGAGCGAATTTTCAAAATCAAAGACACAAAAATTACCATAGCTGGCAGCACCAATAAAATTTTTCAACCAAATTTCCATCAAACAGAGATTAGAGTTAGGTTTAGCTACTGTGTCAATTTCATGAAAATCTGGTAACTTATTCACATTTCATAGGGCAAAAAGCAGTTTTTTTTCTTTGTAATTTTTCAAGATGGCACCACTGGCACAGAGTTGCCCACAATTCAAAATCGCTTCTATCAAATCTGGTCTTACTTAAGTCCAATGCATTCTGTAAATTTTAGCTGTATCTGATAATTGATTCGTGAGTTTCCGTGAACAGATGTTTTTGATGCTAAAAATATAGGTTAACTGGGAGAGGGTTACCGTTCTTGTCCGACATGAAATTTATTTAGTTTTATTTTGAACGTGTAGATAAAACATAAGATTTATATACAGATTGGTTTTATTGTAAGAAACGGACATTTTTTTGAATATTCGATGGTTTGAATGTTTTCACTTCCAAATTTTTTTTTTCAAAATGAAGACACCAAAATTATCATAGCTGGCAGCTCCAACCGAATTTTTCAACCAAATTTCTACCAAACGTGGTTTAAAGTAAGGTCCAGCAATTATGTGAGTTTCGTCAAAATCGAACGATTCAATCAGAATTTATAGGGCTAAAAACAGTTATCTTTTTTAGTGGTTTTTCAAGATGGCAACACTGGCACAAAATCGCCCGCATTTCAAAATCACTTCTATCAGACCTGGTCCTATTTAAGGCCAATACATTCTGTGAATTTCAAATAATTCTGCTCATCGGATCGTGAGTTTCCGTGAACAGAAGTTTTTGATGCTAAAAATATAGGTAAATTGGGCAAGGGTTACCAGGCGTGCCCGTTATACCATAACTTTTTTTTTTTTTTGGTTATGTAAACAAAGCACAAGATTTACATATGAATGGCTGTTTTTTGAAGAAACGGCATTTTTTCAAGAGAGACGATGATTTGGAGGTTTTCACTTTCAGTGCCTGCCTTAGCTACAGGGTTGCCAGCACGCTCATCAAAAGCTACACAAATCTACAACTAAATAATATCAATATGTCCTAAAAATTTCGTAATGATTGAATAGCTCTGTCAAAAGTTATCGAAATTTAAAAATTTTCTAATTTTCCCGTCCTCTTTTTAGGCACCCAGCGCACACATAGGGTTAAAAAATTCCAAAGCATTATCCGATTCATATGTAAAACACGTTAGAAATTTATTTCGTTAACTTTATTTTTGCGAAAATCATTTGTGCACGAAATAATAGGTATATTAAAAATATCACTTAAATGGCCGCCGGCGCCAAAAGGTTAACAATAACTGACATTTAAAGAGACCTGGACCTATTCTGCATATACACCAATGTATCCTGAAAGTTTCAGCTCAATCGGATGGCGCGTTTCCGAGATTATCTCACTGAAATTTTTTGTACATATATATATATATATATATATATATATATATATATATATATATATATATATATATATATATATATATATATATATATATATATATATATATATATATAGAAATATGAATTTTTGGCCGAATCGATTTTAATACTAATGTTCTTCGAACATTAGTAATAATAGGGGAGTGTAGACGAATGACAGAAGTCTATCAGGCGAGGTGTTTTTGTCTAACATCTTTATGCAATTGTGCATTTGATTGCATTCAGCTTACATCAACATATCTGCTTTTACTGTGTACTGTTACTGTTTTGAGGTCATGGTTGGCAGTGAAGCAATGTTCCCTATCATGGGTCCTAACTTTTTTATCTGAACAAGTGTTTAGATTCGTGGCCATATTGCATTGTCATATTCCATGAATTCTATAATGGATCATGATAGGGAGAGGTAAAACTGCTGATGCGGAACTTGAGAAAATTTCGAGAACAAAAGAAAAACAGAAAAAGCATTTAATCGTTGGAGCCCGCTCAACTACCACAAAGTTGACAGGTCTAGTTTTGGACGTCCTGTGTAAAATGGAGAAAGGCTACCGAAAATTTGACTCGCCGGATCTTAACTTAGTTGTTTCAATTTCTATTTTCACAATCGAACACTGTTTGTAAAATTTCAAGGAATTTATTAAAACATATATTTGCTACCTCTGGTGCACCAGAAGGTAGCCATCTTGGCCCACTTCTTTTTTAGGTTTTTCATTTTCGATCTATCTGGAGTCCTTTCACCTACTTTATGTATACGATCTCAAACTGTACCATATCATTGAATCTAAATCTGATTCACTTTTCCTCGAATCCAAGCTTGAATCACTTGATCAGGGAAGCAATGTAAAAAAGCTCTTCCTTAATATTGATAACTGTAAATCTATAAGATTTATCGGCAAATGAGCGGTTACACAGCATTATATGCAACGCAGCCTTTCAAATCGACATTGATAAACTCGACGTTGATAACTTACCCCCGTCATTTAAACTTAACTCCACTTGTAACCAGAAGAATGGTTATTTCAGCCTTTTTCACGTTCGATGGCATTAAGGCCGTTATTGTGAGCTGAATTTAAAAAAAAAATGGTCATTAACACCCGTTTAAGAACCACAAGGTCCAATCAGTTGCTTACGGAGTACCCACGTTCCGCCTGCTATGCATCTAACAGATGCTGCAGGATTTTCAATGGCTTTAGCAACCATTTGTACCCCGAAGTTTTAAGCTTATAATTATTATGTTAATTAACCGATATTTGTTTAGTCGTCTATTTATTTACAACTTATCTGTTTGTGTTCCATTTAATTGTAGCTTATCATTTAATTTAAATTAGGTGTTTCCCCTTACTCAGTTTCGGGTAGATTTTTGCGCCCGTAGGCGTCATTTTTTGGTTAGTGAAAATTTCTCCTTTTACACTCAAAAGTTCCCCTCTTACACTTACCTATTTACCGAGCTTTTCTTGTTTTAGGAAATTATGCCATTTTAGGGAATTCAACCCTAGATTTAGGGATACTTTAAAAACTTCAGGGGACAAACAGGGAAAAAAATATTCAGGGGTGATATAAGAGAAGAAAATATGAGTGGGGGAAACTTTCACCTCACCTTAAAAAAGTTTGCTTCATGTGACGAATTTACATTTAAATAAGCTGGTTTTTGAGAATGCCGAAAAATTTTCCGGAAATGACGTCAATATCGCTACTTAGGGTAATTTTAGGGATAAATAGAAATTGTCTGGGGGTAAGCCGCAGCGCCTATCTGGCAGCACTGCTGCCAAGTATCTCTACAGTTGATTAATTTGTCGTTGCTTGTGTGAGAAGCCTTTCAGACGATTGTTTTAATGTGTACCAACTTTTTTATAGCTTCCAAAAATATCTTAATTTAAAGACCAATTTTTCCTTTAAAGCTGGCATTGACTTAATCGTGAAGCTAAATTTTGACAAGTCTCCATTATCTTATCATTGAAATTTTCGATAATGGAAAAAAGCGGAGACTCTTCTAATTTCCGACAGATGAAACGTCAGAATTTCACTAGGAGCATTCATTATTGTCAATTGGTGGATTCTCCGAAGAATCTGCCAAATCCTGTAATAAGTTAGTTCAGCAATTTAGGAAGGAAAAATCTCAAGCAAAAATTCACGAATTATAGCTAACATCGATGTTTTGCACAGACTTCCTCTTAACTCGGATCCTGATCTCCTTCTAATACACAAAAAAACAAACCAACTAAAAGACAAATAACGCGTGCTTTAGCTGTGTGGTTTATACTCTCGCCACAGCCCAAAAAATTGAAAATGTCGAATTTATTGACTTGACTATAATTGAATGTTAATTTTACATTCCAAAACGTTCATCATCGTTTCATCAAAATTAATGAAACATTATTTTTATTAAATTTAGGTCAAATCATAATATATAAAAAATAAATAAAATAAATAAATTGGTTGCAATTTATAAATATCTAAGAGCTATTTACATCTATACTAATGGACTACTTTCCAGTTTTTTGAACACGTATAGTTCTCAGTTGTGCTTGATACAAAAAAACAACCTAATTTAATTTGACATTAACAGTTTTCATGTGTAAAATGTACGAAATTGTGAGGACTCGTTCAATTCAAAATTCCTAAATATTAAATAATTGCTCTTTTTTTGACATCCTCACACAAATCAGTTTATGTACTTCGAATTATTTTTTTTATTATTTACAAAGCATTTCCGTAATAACATAAATGAAATAACTAGTGCATCTCGAAATGAAATGTAAATATAATTTTAAGAAATTAAATATTAAATTTCCACAACCATAAATCATATCTAGTCTCACTCAGTCAAAGTGCGTTACGACTATAATCTGTAAGATTTATAACTTTTACATAAATACTATTATCAATAAATCAAAATGAAAAGCAGATACTTCTGAGTTTTATCTGCACTTAACCAAAAATGTACACAAATCTCGAAGAAAGGCATTTGAGGCCGTTGAAAGTTAGCAAGATAATGAATCTTACACTCTCACTCTCTACACAAGATACAGTTGCGTGGGATTGTTGGACGCGTTTAGCTGGTCGGTAGTTTTGGAGAATTTCGAATGATTTGAAGTTTTTATTCTCGAATACTAAACGGTTTCCAAAATGACAAAGAATCGACAATACAGTTCCATAAAAGGTTTGTTTTTGTTTGTAAACTACATATTTATTTTGATTCCACATGGTTCTCTATGAGTGTTTAGTGCAAGTGGCGAATATTCAATAAAATATATCACATGATGATAGCTAAAGTCATTTAACTCCGGGACTAAATCCAAATCGGACAGAAAAAAGTTTAACGCATAATATTTCTTTGTTTCAGGACCAGCTTTTGGAATAAGGCATACACAATGTTTGTTGATATTCTTTGGAACGGCCGTTACATTTGCGCTACGCGTGAATCTGTCTGTAGCTATTGTAGCCATGACAGATAGTAAGAATGCTAATCTAAATTTTGAGGTACATTGCAAATTTGACGTTAAATGTATGGTGAAGCAAAATGTTTTTTTTATTAGGAATTCGACTGGGATGAAAAAGTCAAATCACTCTTGCTTGGAAGCTTTTTTTGGGGATACGTGATAACACAAATACCGGGAGGCTACTTATCGCAGCGTTTTGGAGCCAAATTCGTTATACTGATTGGACTGCTGGTTTGCTCACTATCCAACATTTTGACACCGTGGTGCACTTCGTTCGGAGGTTGGAAACTATTGTTTGTCCTGCGAATAATCCAAGGTATCTGCCAGGGTGCCACGTTTCCATCTTGTCACGTACTTCTCTCGAAATGGGCCCCGCCTGAAGAAAGAGGTGTTCTGGCAACGTTTGCTTACTCGGGAACGCCTTTTGGAACCATATTTATGCTGAGCGTTAGTGGGATTCTCGCTTCTGAGTTGGGATGGCCGAGTATTTTCTACTTTTCAGGAGCAATCGGTTTATTGTGGTGTGCAGCGTGGTCCGTGTTTGGTTTCAGTAGTCCAGCGCAATGTAAAAAGATTTCCGTCGAGGAAAGATTGTACATTGAAAACTCGCTGGGAACAACACAGGTGGACGACAATGAGCATCCTCCTACGCCTTGGAGTCGAATTTTTGTCTCGCCACCTTTTTGGGCTTTGTTAACTGTTCATTGCTCGCACATTTGGGGATACTATACACTCTTGACACAAATACCCAGCTATATGAAAGGCGTTCTTGGAATGGATATCAAAAGCAATGCATTATTATCTGCTCTGCCATACACTGCACAAGGGATAATGAGTCTTCTGCTCGTACCGATCGCAAAGGTTCTTGGTGATCGAAATACTCTCTCGATTGGAGCAAGCAGAAAGCTGTTTAATACACTTGGACATTGGATACCTATGATTACACTAATCGGTTTAGGATATGTGACAAAAGGTCAAGTGACGTTGGCTGTTATTTTACTGACAATTGCCATAGGTATCAATTCTGCAGTTCATATGGGTTTTCAAGTGAATCATATTGATTTGGCGCCAAAATTTGCTGGTGTACTTTATGGGACAACAAACTGTATAGCCCACTTCATGGGAGTCCTGGCACCGTTGGCAGTAGGGTTCGTGGTGACAGACGAGGTAAGCAAACTTTTTTTTTATAGAAAGTGCTTTTCCAAATCAAAGTTAAAATCCAAATGCTAACTGACACATCTTCTGCATACAAATTTTAGCATGACCCAAAACAATGGAGGATCGTGTTTTTTATTGCCTCAGGAATCTATCTGGTTGGTAATTGGATGTTCTTGGTTTTCGGTAGTGGTGAAGTTCAACCCTGGAATTCACTACGAAACGAACGTGATCAAAAGTATGAAATCGTTCTTGACGAAATCGAACAGAAAATAGAAAAGGTGTAAAAAGTTTGTGAAGAAAATAACTAAACTGATTTGTACATATTCATTTTTGTACTAACGATGAAATGAAAAATATTCGGATAAGAAATAAACTGAGTTTCATTGTATTCATTTGGAGAGACAGCAAAAACTTCTGACATTTCAAGTCAAGTACGGAGTATATTTTTGAAGTGCAACACAGAAAATGTTAAGCTATTTATGTATTTGATTTGATGTCGGATACTTGAATCATTTTCATAATGACGTCCTTGTTATGAGGGAATACTATTTCTAATAACTTCGGTTTGTGATATGTGGCCATCACCAAAAAGTCAGTTATCAAATGTGCAACCTTTACCTTCCTCCATAAATTTCAAAAGACGTTCAACATATTTCTGAAAAACTTGCATCACTACACAAAACCAACAAAATTTACTGTTTCCGACCTACACGTGCTTGTCTTCTCAGCGATCATCATTCCAAGTAAACATATGATAAAGAACTGCTATTTGTATTCAAATGATCCGTTACAAAATTTTCCCATCTGAAAGCTACGTCAGTAGTCCAAATGACACTGAGCGGGTCTTTGCTCTTCTATAAATTTTGTAAATTAGTTCTCACATTTCGAAATACGAAAACTGTATATGTACGTATCTGATGCTAGTAAATAATCGTAAATTTTGTGTAACCTTGTTGGTTTTGCACCAAAATAACTGACAAAAATTCGAGATAATTTCATGATTCGAAGATAGGCCCCTGAATGATACGAAGATAATTGAAGTTTTGATTCAAACGATTAGTCAGTGAAAGTTCGTAGATATGTAGAGTCGGATTGGGATACCTCCTTCTACCAAATAAAACTATAAAATACTGTAATGACTACAGATTTGAATATTGTCAAAGGTTCGTTAATTGTATATATTTTAATTCAGCATTGATTGAACTAGTGATTTCGCAGATAGCATCATTGGTTATCGCCATTTACAATGTCTCCTGATATTTTTTGGCACTGCAGTTACATTTGGAATCAGGGTCAACCTTTCCGTGGCAATCGTGGCTATGACGGATAAGAAGAATGCTAATCCAAATTTCGAGGCAAGATTCAAAATACATATCAAACTGGAGACACATAATTCTATGAAACCGTATTCCAGGAATTCGATTGGGATGAGCGAACCAGATCGTTCCTGCTTGGAAGTTTTTTCTGGGGCTACGTTATCACACAAGTACCCGGTGGCTACTTGGCTCAACGATTCGGAGCCAAGTTCCTGCTATTCTTTGGATTACTTTTTTGTTCCTTCTTCAACATCCTGACGCCCTGGTGTGCATCTTTTGGTGGATGGAAACTCCTCTTTGCGTCACGGCTGATGCAGGGACTTTGTCAAGGAGCGATTTTTCCATCGATTCATGTGCTGCTTTCGAAGTGGGCGCCGAAGGAGGAACGTGGTGTTTTGGCGGCGTTTGCTTATACTGGAAGTCCTTTGGGAACAGTTGCCATGTTGGCAGCTAGCGGTATAATTGCATCCGTTTTAGGATGGCCAAGCATTTTCTACATATCTGGTGCGACTGGTTTGATATGGTGTGTGTTCTGGTTTTTCTTTGGGGCGAGCAGTCCAGCAGAGTGCAAATTGATGTCTATTGAGGAAAAACTATTTATAGAAGCATCCTTGGTGGATAATCACAACGACAAGAAGAAACATCTGCCCACCCCGTGGAAAGATGTTTTCACTTCTTTGCCTTTTTGGTCCCTAATTCTGGTCCATTGTGCAAACAACTGGGGAGGATGGACTCTCTTGACACAGATACCTAGCTACATGAAAGGTGTGCTCGGGATGGATATCAAAAACAATGCTTTATTATCTGCTCTGCCGTATTTGGCAAACTGTGTGACCAGTTTTATTTTCGTTTTTATTGCCAAACTTTTATCGGTTACAAGATGCATTTCTGTTGAAGTAGAGCGGAAACTGTTCAATACGATTGGTCATTGGATCCCGATGGTCACGTTGATTGGACTTGGATATGTTACTACACAAGTCGAAATGGCTGTAGTGCTTTTGACAATCGCAGTAGGTATGAATTCGGCAATACATGTGGGCTTCCAAGTAAATCATATCGATTTGGCACCGAATTTCGCGGGTACATTAATGGGAACGACAAATTGTTTTGGAAATTCAATGGGAGTGCTAGCTCCGCTGTCTGTTGGCTTTATTGTTACAGATGAGGTAAGTTTACTTACATACTACCTATCAGATCATTCAAAGATTCTGTGCTTCTAGCATAACACTGATCAATGGCGAACGGTATTCTTTCTGTCGGCAGCAATTTATTTTGTGGGCAACTTGTTCTTTTTGATATTCGGAACGACAAAGGTTCAGCCGTGGAATAGTCCGAAGAAGGAGAATGGTATGGAAACGACCGATGAAGAGCTGCAATCTTTTAGGGCACAGCCTAACGGCGCCGTAGAGTAATGATTTTTGACCAAATTTATGATAGAGTAATATCCTTATGACGTATTAAAGTTAGTGCACGGAGAAAAGTATTGAACAGTTTTCGCAATCTAGTCAAAAATTAGCAAAAAAGTGTTTTTAGAAATAAGGATTTAGATAAAATTTGAAACGCAGGTTTTCATGTTCATTTTTGAATGCATTAAGTGAGTGAATATTAGTTGAATATTATATTTGTAGACAGGGAACAAAAGGTAAATCATATTCTATTCTTGTTTAAGAAATATTTTGAACGTGTTTGTCTGTTCGCATATTGTTTTATATCTCCGTGCTTGGAAGAATCTGTTGAATTGTGTATTGTTATCGTAAGAGATAAAGTTAACATTTAAGTAAACTATTCCAAGTTAATTGGAGTTTTAGTGCGGGTTTTTGATTTGAAATCCAGTTACAGTTAACCATAGATAATTTGCGGATATAAAAGAATCAATGAATTATTTTCGAGTCCTACAAAGAATTTTACTTAGTTTTGATAACAAAATCATCGTTTGGTTGATAGATAGATAAATGTTAGCTTTACTTGAAACTTTTTTTTGTTTTACAAGCATAGAAATTCAAGTGGCCCAAACTGCTAAAGTTCTTATATACTTTGATTCCAAACTAAGGGTTAGTTTGAAAAAAAATCAGATTTTTTCCTTTTGAAGCTAAATATATTTTATTTTTTGACAAATATCGATACGTCGAGGGTAATGTGCCCTCTTTTTCAGTGTGTATCGGTCTAATCTAACTTTGGTATGTTATTTATAGTGCTTACTTTTAAAGTATTGACTTATACTAATCACCAACTAATTATCTAATCATCTCATATTCGTCCATAAAAATGTCATTATCTGTAGAAAATGCTTCACCTTGCACTATGATAAAATAATTTCCCGTGCAAACAAACAGCTACGATTCATCAAAAGACGTTCCAAGGAATTTCGTAGCCTGTGGGTCACAAGATCCTTATACATCTCACTTGTACGCCCCATTCTCGAATATGCCTCTATCTGCTGGAATCCGGCTTTTGAAACCCACAGTAACAGACTCGAGTCCATACAAAAACAGTTCTTGCTTTTCGCATTGAGAGAACTATACAATCCTTACAATTTTAATACCCTTCCTCCTTATGAGTTTCAACTGGGTCATCTAAACTTATGGACACTTGCATCCAGAAGCAAAATGATTTCGGCCTGCTTCACATTCGACGCCATTAGAGGCGTTATCAAAGTTGAATTCCTGAATAGTAAAATGGCATTAAATAACCCTGTAAGGAACACCAGGTCCTCTCGTTTACTTAAAGAATATCCACATTCCACTACTTACGCAGCTAATGAGCCGGTAAATAGATGCTGCAGAATATTTAACAGTATAAGTTTTCTGTATTCCCCAACGATCTCCAAATTCTCCTTCAAATCCTCCCTTTTCCAAGCCATCCATAGCCCCTTATCTTAAGCTATATGTCAATGTTTTATTTGTTTGTTATTTATCAATTGTTATTGATTTATTTATTAATTATTTAATTTATTTAATTTTTTTTCGTTTACACATATTTATTTCATATTATTTATACCTTATTTGGTTAATAAATAAATAAAATGGTGTTCACATCCATGAGTTGGACCGATGGTTATCCTTATTTGGGAAATATTGCTGCAGTGAATTTATTACGGCAGATAGTTTTTAACGCGATTTTGTCAGCTTTCTCATGGAAGCGTCTTAACAGTCAAAGCGTCGTAACGGTATATCAAGCAATGACATAATAAAACTTGAGGGGCAACTTGTTTCACGAGTGCTTGAAATCCAGAACGAATACCCATCATAGAAAGTGCATCATCTCTACAAGCACCAATTAACTTTGACCAATCCAGTCCATTTTCTTCATTAAACTGTTTTAGCGGGGCGAATACGTCTTCACCACGAGCAGTGGTGAACAAAGTCTTGCAGAACAAGTATTCCTCTTTTACACGATAATTTTTTTATGTACCAAATAAATGCCAATTTGCGACGCCAAATCAGTTGACTCGTCCAATTGAAGCGCAAACATTCGACCATGCCCTGAAATAACAGTTGCTAAAATGCACAAAGAACCTTGATCAACAAGGATAAAGAAACAAATCTGGTGAATAAAGTGGAATATCGGCTAAGAAATATAAATTATTTTAAATGTTATTTTCGAAAAACTCCAATCTTGCTTTTTCGACCATGCCCTGACTGTAGCAGAGCAATAGAGCATTCCTCTGAGCCAACTCAGTTTTAAGGAAAAACACTTAACTGAAGAACAAAGGCTTCTTAAGTGATACGAGAGGCAGGAACAAAGCAAAAATGCGCTAGATACCTGCTTCATCGGTGCATAGAACGTATTCGGTTCCACATAAATTAATGGCTTTCTCTGAAAAATGATTGATCTAGACTTTCCAGAACGAACCGTGAAAATCGTAGACAGTTTTTTTTAGTCTAGTGGATAGAATGCTGGCGTGTGGGGTCCTTGGTTTGAATCCAGGTATGGGCGGGAGATCACGGACGGAGCTTTGAGTTAACCTAGCCCAGAGAAGTACTTGCGTCAAATCAAGGGTAAAGAGAAGCGCGAAGTTTTGCATACGATAATTAAAACTCTACCAACTTACTCCACAATACTCTAAATGGATTCTAGGAAACAAACTTTACCTTTTGCTTTGATTTTCTTAAAGTACAAGAAAGCTTTTTCTACCTTTCTTTAGTGGGGATTTTTGGCAGTTTATATGTAGAATCTAGTGTCCCACAAGATTTAATCTTAAGCTCGAACTATTTTAACATTTTTCATGCAGATCTAGTCGGCTCTTTCATTGATATCATTGTCAATATTTATGCAGACGAAATTCTTCTTCTAGAGCTCCAAGCACAATTTTGACTGGGTAGTGGGTCAACGGATAAGCTGCTTACAATTCTGAA
Organism: Nemotelus pantherinus; assembly: GCA_963978885.1. Taxonomy (NCBI): domain Eukaryota; kingdom Metazoa; phylum Arthropoda; class Insecta; order Diptera; family Stratiomyidae; genus Nemotelus; species Nemotelus pantherinus. The sequence goes on along the minus strand of OZ022263.1, from coordinate 222,874,796 downwards.
GGGGGTCAAGAAATTTATGTTAGCTTCTTATATTTGAAAAGAGCACTGACATCTATTAACGACTAGCTTGCTTACTCTTCTGAAGTCATTAAGTACTTTGTAACAAAGCATAACCCTCGTTGAAGCTACAGTAATCCCATTCAAAACAAAGCAAAAGTTTTACTTTGTTTGCGACTTAGCTTATGCGTTTTGAAGCCTGACTTCATAGCCTCAACTAAAAGAACTAAAGAGATGTTGCTTGCTTCTACTTAAAGAGCTTATCTTCAATATCTGTCACGCTCACCGTTATGTTTAAAGGATCAGAGCTTCTGCTAGATTTGGAATTTGAAAGCCACTTGTTAAAGAGCGAAATGTGCAGTTGCTATTGCACTCTCAAATCCGGTTCAATTGATTTGTAAATTGATGCCGCAAGAAATAAAAAGGAAAGGAGTAGCCAATTATGTTCCATTAGCAACTGTAAGCTACAACTATCAGTTGGGTTTATGTTTTTTCTAGAATGCTCACCAATGCACCATATTACTCACGAAAATATCGAAAACTATTCAAAAAACATAGCTGCTTTGGATACCTAAAGTTTGGTTAGTAGTACCCATAGTTGAACGCATTTGAGTTCCAAGGCTCCAATTAGGCTATCCATTAAGACGAACACTCTACGAAATATGCGATTGCTTTGATAAATTTTGTGTCAAAGCAGGCAATCTATCCGAATAATTTCAGGTCCTACACGATCAACAACTTTTACGACAACGAGACATTTACTGTCTTCTGTTGGATTTATGGGTGTCAAGAAGGGAAGAAAATAGTTTCTTAAACGTTGTGTTAGCATCTGCCTTTTGCTAAAAAAAACGGTGATTTCCAATAGGGTGGAAAATTGCCTAAGGGTTGAAGTTGGTAAGCATAACATGAACAATTGATATTTTACAATGGTGGATTTATAAGTTCTACATCTTAATCCACCGAAAGCTTACTTCAAAGACAGATGTCTGATTATGGTTAAGTATGAGCCAAGAATCATACACGTTGATCCAGTGCACCACCATTCCAACATGAGCTTACTTTTTAAAATAGTCATTTGATAATTTTTAGCACTAAGGCACTACGAGTATTACCGCTATTTTTTGAGCTTTTTTGAAAGTAACCTAAAGCTCTTTCATCAGAAAACATCAGAATTTTGACGCTAGAAATATGACAGACATCGTGAAATAGGCTTCAGCACTTTAATAGTCACTTAATTTATATGCAATAAAATCATTAAACAGCATCAAAATAGTATGACCAACTTTTAGTTTAAAGTGTCCGACCCTGTTGAAGAATTATCTCCTTAACGCATGTTTCGCATAACTGCTAATAATGAATAGGTTGTTCTCATTATCTGCAAAAGTAAATCAATCCCTTTAGTTTGATGCCATCAATCAATGTTTTTCCAATGCTCACCGATACGAATGTTCCCAAAGTTACAGGAATCACCTTTCCGGCCATTACTAGCTGAGGCTTTTGCGTCATTTGCATGAAAATGATCATGGTTTTCTTGAATTTTATACTCTGTCCAGTCCAGTCACAGCAATAGACAGCTGTCACTAAACCATCTGTCGAAGCCATCAGTTCGTTCGAATAGTAGCAAGTCGGTAAAATCTCCAAAACTTCCGATACCATGAAGAAAACTATGTGCATGAGCTCCGAAAGACTTGGAGAAAGAAACAGATAAACTAGTGCACTTGTCGAAAATATTAGCACGGTTCCTAAAATCTGCCAAAATATTACGAAAGACACCATATCCTGCAGGATGCCAAGGATCCTGAAAATATACCTTGCAGTGACGATTTTAAAATCTTCGTTTCTTTCTTACTCGATTATAACCCGATGATCTTCCACTGAGTCAATTAAACTTTTTTCGTTCTCTTCGTGAGTCCTGGTCGGATCAGCGGCCATTGTTTCGATGCGTTCCATGATGACCTTCAGATGCGTATTCAAAACCATCAAATACACAGGTCCGTTCATATCATTCATTACGTTTTGTGTAGAAAGAATAAACTGGGAAAAGCATGCGTAAGCGAAGGTGCACCAGTACACGGTATGCGTTCCTTTCCAATGCCACGGCAGCCAAACCTCAAACAAAAGCTTCTGACGTCCTGAAAATGCCGCATTCACTGCAATCGTGACATTTGTATTGATGTAGCAAAACCATAAGACAGTCTGTAAGATGATGACAATTTTGAGATCGTGTGAAAAATACGCCTGCTGATCCGCAGTCAGTGGAACACGATACAAACGGGATAGTTGGTCTTCGGCCATGAGCGATTTTTTGCGCATCCTCACAATCGATACAAACTTCAAGGTACAAACAATGATGCAAACGTTCATCGGGAAGTTATGAAGAAACTCCGGCAATGATGAAACGAAGAAAATCTCGATGATTAGCATTGACGAAATCGAAAAATTCGTGAACATAACGTAATAGAGATGAATTTTTTGTAGAATGTTGTAGTTGGCATCGGGGTAGTGGCCAACAGTCATCCACATAAGCCAGAAATATTTGAAAACTTTGATTCTGTCCCTCCACAGTTCCATAATAATCTTGAAGATTGTTTTTGGTGGTATCTTATTTCTGGTAATACGTCTAACACTATTGATAGTATCAATGGAACTAAAACTAGGATGCAAGATTACTACAAGGCAAAGAAGTTAATTCATAGAAGAAGCAAGGCATTCTCTAAGAATTGATTTGCTATGAAAATTATCCAATTACAACTTTTCTTATGTAAAAGTTTGTGAATGAGCAGTGACTGTGAAAAACTGTGAACCAAATTTTTGAGCTTTTAGTTGAAAGATTCTGTGGAAGGAGTGATTTTTTTATCATGGAATAGACAAAGATTACTTAAACATTTATAGGAACTTTTAAGTGCTTTGAATGTCAATAAATTTTTTTACGGCTTAAGCATATTAATGAAGGCTAGATAATATGTCAAGTTTTCAATGAAAAACACGTGCAACTAAACAAATTCGAATGATTTTTCATATTACTTTCTCATGGAAATTTTCTTATTCATTACACGTGTCATGGTATCGAAGCTAATTCGATGCTGTGCACACACTTACGAGCATAGAGCCAAAAAAAAGAAATCTGGAAGTCGTTTGAGGCTCTCGAACAGCACTTCATATTAAGTAACGGTAAAATTATTTTTGTGAAGTCGTTTCATTCATTAAAAATTCTGAGCCAAAAGCCCGACATCATATTCAACTTTGTTCAAACGTGCTTGCTACTGTTTCATGGAAGGCACTGTATTATAGGATAGTATATAGTATATGCACTGTATTATAGGATAGTATATGTACATAGTAGGATAGCACAATTAGAACTTGCTTAGTGATGAATTCAGCTGTATTGGATTATTTATTGATTTTGTTTGATGCAAAGCTGCAAAGTGAAAACCATGCAATTTACAAGCTTGCAGGCCAGGGACAGCATTTTGGGTTATAAGTTTAAGCAGATTGTGCATGGGTTACACCTACATAAAACAACACAGCAAAGTGCCAAAACGTAGGACTAGCTGTTGGAAGTGTGGACAGATCGGACACCATGAAAAGGTGTCCTCGGCTGAGCCGTTCTGCTTGCTGTGCAACGACGAAGGCAAAACAGGAGAAGCCAAGCATGTTCTGGGGTACAAAACATGAAATCGCTTGGCACCAGCTTTGCTGACATGGTCAGCACTGGCCAGACAGGGCCTCGGAGGAATAGGTTCAATGCGATGCGTCGATGCAAGTCCGAAAGTCACTACCAGGCAAACAGAAGGCTTATTGGTGTACTGAGGAGGTAGCAGAACTGAGGCAAAGAACTATAGCGTGCAGGCGCAGCGGTCTATTGGACGACCAAAAACGTTGCAATTTGCTCCGATCCACAAGGAGACAAAAAAAAAACACTGGGAATAACTATAAAGCGGAGGAAAAAGCAATGTAGCAAACTCTATGCGAAGAAGTGGACCGAGGCCCATGGGGCCAAAGGCATTCGCCCCGATCTACCCATGGGGGCGAATGGCTTGAGGCATATTTTAGATAGGATGTTCCCAGTGCATGACATGAGAGCAGAAAACGATTACACAGTCCACCTTGAAGATGTTCTTTTGTTCACTGATGAAGAACTACGCCGGACGGGCCACAGAATGAAGAACCAAAAAGTCCCAGGCCCGGACAACATCCCAGTAGAAGTTCTCGAAACAGTGCTCAACATTACTAAGCATATATAATGTTTGTTAACTGGCGGTTGGATGTACGCTGGAAAATGATGCAACTTGCTCTAATTGTAAAGTGAAAGGGAGACCTTAGCACACCATCAGCGTACAAACTCCTCTATATGCTTGATAAGGCGGAAAACTTCTTAAAAGGCTGCTCAAATATAGGCTTAAGGCGGCTACACGAAGAGCTGGCGACCTTTCGAAAAACCAACACAGGTTCCACAGTGGGCACTCAGCAACAAGTCCCATCTGCGAAGTTATTAGCGCAGTAAAGCACACAGAGGCCGCTTAAATTTGGGCTAGTCCTACAGTGTTTTTGGCAGTGCTCGGCTAGATGGGTAGATAGTAGAATGCTTGCGTTTCAGGTAGAGGAATGGTTTTTAGCAATGGTACCAAACTATTTGAAGGATCACCATTTGGTTTATGAAACGAATCAGGGAGCTGTGTGCAAAACTATTACAGCTGCAGCAGCACAAGGGTCCATTCTTGGGCCAGACCTACGGAATATTGCTTATGATGGTCTCGTGCGCCTGGAACTGCCGCAAGACGTGCTCTTGGTGGGCTATGCCGATTATGTAGGCTTTGAGAGGAACGCTGTACTATGAACTCGAAAGGAGCATGGATGATTAGGCTTATTCACGCCTTAAAACCTTAGCTTAATCGCGAACACGGTGAAATAAATTTGAATCTGAGCCAGTCGTTGGTGAATTTATCGCGATATACTGCTGGCGGTGAGCTCTCGGAACTACTCGAGTTGCTTGAGTTATTTAATTCAGAGCCAGTGGAAGGATCAGAGCCAGTGGAAGGATCATCAGGACAGTCACTGGATGGTTCAGAGCTTGAGCTGCAGTTACTCTCTTGAGACTTTTTGATACACGCTGATTCGTGACGCACTGGAGAGTAGCCGGTCGACATTACTTGACAATTTGAATCATTTTTTTTTTGCTTTTGAACGATGAATCGAAGTAAACGTCAGGGGTACCGTTTGTTGGATAGGCAGTACAAGCGTTCATCATTTTAGGTGCATCTTATAAGGAAAATGAGTAAAAAATGCTTGACTTTACTAAACTTTGAAAATCTTACGAATGTTGGCCCTGAAAGCTATTGTATTCTAATGGTATCCTGTGCAGCCATAGGATCTGATTCGTACATGACCTTCGATTCAGGTTCAATTGTAATAAGAAGCAAGTTTGGTAGAACAAGTATATATTCCAAATCTATACGATTCCTCTACTTTTAAAATCAGTCTTTAAAATCAGTTTTTTTTTACTTCAAATGACTATGCAGTATAATTATACGTCGAATAATAAAATAAAAAGATTCTGCGGTTTTCAAAAATCACTGAAAATCATAGCTTTCAACGGAAAGTTAGATCGCGTCCCGCAATGCATTTCAACCATAGACATATATAGAATGAACACGCAATCACAATGCATGAACCCGTACGTGAATGAAGCAATTTTACTACACATGCAATTTTACTCTCTGTTAAACAGCTTTCCCCTCAATGCCGCACGCACCACCCCTCAGCGCTGTAGACTCTCTATGTAAACATTCATTTCAATCCATCCGATCAACGGGGTGGTTGGGATAACGGGGAAAACAATACATGGACACAAATTTCCAAATACATCAACTTTTCTGAATGAAATTTGTTGCTGTTTTACACAAACACATTGCGACCAGAGGTCGAAAATTGCTTCATTTCTCTCGGCCCATTTCGTATCCATTCTTCTTATATCTATGGCCTGGCCATATTTTGACAGTTGTTTGTTTTCAAAATAGCGTTGGACCGTGGCCATGCTGTGTTTCTTAAAAGCGAATGTTGGAATTCTGAATTTACAGAGATTTTAAGGTCTCGTCGAGTGATCAAAATAGTTTAAAGAATATGGAATGGTGGGAAATAGCGAAAAAGTCGAACTGTGATGCAAAAATTTTGAAAAATTAAGTTAAATAGAAATAATTTGAATTTTTGAAGATGAGTTATAGAAACTGCCTATTGATGATCATCGGATTTTTTTAATTTAATCCATCCTCCCTCGTACCCCTGCAAATCAAAGATTAGATTCACTTGCATCTGAGATATAACCCGTTTATCCAAAAATAGATTTATCCTAAACGCGGAGTTTTCATCAGCAGCAGATTTCTTCACCAACTTTTCGAAAGCATTCAACGCTCTGATGGAGCTCACGTCCTTACCGCTCACTCAGAGGCATATACAATATGATAAGGAACTGCCCACGTATCAGATGGTATGTCATAGTTTAACACTCGTTGCCATCGGATGTGGCAGGGAAAGTGGCTAGTCGAGACCGAGGGTTTGTGAAAGACGAGAGACAAAAAATATATTTTTGTACACGATTTTACCACCATATCTGGCATTTTGAACGAATTTGTTAAAAGGCACGCATGCCAGAACAGTTTTAATTATTTAACAGCTGAGCTAAAGTGCTAAAGCTATTCAAAGTTCATATCTTACAATGTGTTTGATAGTTATAGTTTTAATTACTTTATTACATTTGACCTAATTGGAACTTCTCAATTAAATTTATCAACTGATTGTTTTGAAAACTTTAAAGAACGTAAATTCTTTGATGGCAAATTACTAAAGGGTTAAAAATCGATGAGCACTGCACTTGACCATTCTTCGGCAATCGATTTAAGGAAACTTTTGAAATTAATTGAATCGTTTGAGTCCAGTATCTTGTAGCATTTCAATCGTGTTGGGTGTTTTAGCTAAGCCTGCTCTGAAACCATTAGCCGATTCGAAATGAGATTATGGAGAGATCGACTTGAGGTCTTCAAATATTTTTGGCTCTTGTGGATGACAGTGGGCCATTATCCATCGGCCAACTATAATTTTTTCCAGACCATACATCTCGCCTACATCCTATTTACGAACGTTGCGACTTTGACCATGCTGATTGTAGAGATATTTTATGTATCTTCTCTTCCGGAGTTTCTACATAACTTTCCAATGAACATTTGCCTGATCATTTGTGCTTTGAAGTTTGCAACAATTGTACAAATGCGGAAGAAGTCACTCATGGCTGAAGATCAATTGGCTAGGTTGTATCGAGTTCCACTGACTGCCGAGCAGGAAGGCTATCTTTTGCAGGACAGCAAGACTATCAAAAGACTGGAGTTTCTACTAATGTTTTGTTACGTCAACACAAACGTTTCGATGGCCGTGAACGCTATTTATTCGAATCGTCAAAAGTTACTGTTCGAGGTTTGGTTGCCGTGGGAATGGAAGGGCACGTATACGGTTTACTGGTGCACTTTCGCGTTTTCCTGTCTGTCACAGTTCATTTTAGCAACCCAGAATGTGATGAATGACATGAATGGTCCTGTGTATCTGATGGTACTGAATACACATCTGAAGATTATCATGGAACGTATTGAATCAATGGCTGCCGATCCAAAAAAGTCACACAAAGAGAATGAACGCAGCTTGATTGCTTGTCTGGAAGATCATCGTGTGATCGTGGAGTAAGTCAATATATAGTATAATGCTGTGTCTCATTTCATGAATTTGTTCCGTAGGATTCTTAACATGCTGCAGGATACAATGTCCTTTGTGATTTTTTGGCAATTCGTAGGAACGGTCTTGACGTTTACTACCAGCGCTTTGATCTACTTGTTTCTTTCGCCAAGTATTTCAGAGCTAATGCACATTGGGTTTTTCATGATATCAGAGATCTTGGAGATTTTGCCGACATGTTATTATTCGAATGAATTGATGGCATCCACTGACAATCTTGTAACAGCGTTTTATTCTTGTGATTGGACTGGACAAAGCCTGAAGTTTAAGAAAACGATGATAATTATCATGCAAATGACGCAACGGCCACAATTAATAACGGCTGGAAAAGTTATACCTGTCACTTTAGGGACATTCGTTTCGGTAATTTTAGTTGATAATTTGGAATCTGTTTCATGAAAGCCTAAATATTTTTTTTTTAGATAATGAGAGTGACTTATTCACTGTTGGCGATTATGAGAAATATACGCTAATTTGGAATATTATGCAAAAGCAGGTTTGGTTTGGAGAGTCGCACCTTTGTTTTTGCACCAATGTTGAAATTCACACGAATAAACACTAATAGCTAACTGCACCAGCTTTCTTGTCTTTTATTAATTAAAAAAAAAAAACTTTATACAATTATTCTCAGTATGTAAAGTGCTGTCACCATTTTTGGCCAAGATAAGGTTCTATGAATATTCTTTGTACAACACCGAGAGCATTAAACACCTAAAACGAAATTTTTATTAAAATTCAAAACATTACAGCCAGAATTGTTTCGCAGAAGTTTTTTGCGTTCGCCAAAATAGGATATTTTTCTATTCAAGCATAAGCGCTAGTTAAGAGGGAATGGAGATTTTCAGTCATTTTAAACATACTTTAAATTTACAGAAAAGCAGCCGAAGCTATTGGGTCGTGTTTCCAAACACTTTACTGGAAACAGTGCAGATATTTTTCTATCTATTAATGTGAAAATTAGTTTGTATAAATTTTGTTAAATCCAATTGTGGCGGGATGATAATTTCACGGTTGTCCTCGAATTAGCAGCAGAAGCAGCACCGCACGCAGAAACTGTGTTATTCGACAGCTTCAGAAACCATAGGAAGTTTTTCAAGTTACGAGGGTTGCATAAAACTGCTCGAACTGAGTGCAATTGCTAAGCCTACTTGAAACTACTGGAGCGATTAGAAATGCGTGAAACTAAAAGTACCTAAAAAAATTGCTGGAGCTGCAAGATCTGCTGAAACTGCGCAAAAACATTGGAACTGAAGACCCTGGAAAAGTGTTTGAAACTATTAAAACTACTGAGCGTTTTCGTAAAATATTACCACTTAAGCAACAATGTGAAAATATATGAAACAACTAGCAAGACCATAAATGGGCACAATAGCTTTCACCGTTGCCTTTGTGAAACTGCGCGAAACTAATGTAGCAGCATATAATCGCAACGACAGATGAAACCGCTTAAAGCCACAATAATTACATACACTCAGCCACAAAGCCTACATACACCTGGAAAATCGTCAATATTTCCAAAACTACGAATATAAATAATTTAAAATATGCATTACTCCAAAGGTTTTAGAACGTTAATAAATATTACGCAACGAAATACTAATGTTTCAAAAAAATTGATACCAGATACCAGTTACAATATTTAAACACAAAAATCGGTGAATTGGCTGCCCGAAAAAAGGTTTCGTTCGAAATACGAAATTTAGTGATAAAATTAAAGCAAGAGAGCAGAAATAGTGAAAAAAAGCCGGGCTACTGTACAAACAATAATAAAATACTTTAATTTAACTGGCAGTTTAAAAAGTAAAGTCCGATCTGGTCGTCCTAATATCTTGAATGACCGTGACGTCAGAACAGTACTACGAAATGTTAAGGAAAATCCGAAAATAAGTGCACCAAATATAAGCAACTGTACTGAAAATGAGTTCGGAGAAGCAATGCATCCAGAAACTATTCGTAGGACTTTGAGATCGGCAGAATTTCACGGACGCGTGCCAAGAAAGGAACCATTTATTTCTAAGGCAAACCGAATAAAACGATTGGAGTTCGCGAAAAATACCAAGATAAGGACCACAGCTTTTGGAAAACAGTGTTATTACGGACGAAAGTAGCTTCAACATATTTGGATGTGATGGCCGTGGAAAAATTTGGTGAAAAGTAAATGTGGAGATGTAGAAAGAAAATGTTATCAAAACTGTTCAACATGGAGGAGGTAACGTAAAGGTTTGGGGTGGGATGGTAGCAGCTGCTGTAGGAAATATGTATGTCATTGAAAGTATAATGGACTGTTACCAATTCCCGAACATACAGCGAGCTAACCGGAGACCATCTGTTGACCGCTTAAGGTTCGGGTAGACCTGGATATTTCAAGAAGATTACGACCCAAAGCACACTGGTTAGGTCGTTCGGGAGTGGATTCATTACAACGTCCCGAAACAGTCGCATTTGCCAGCACAATCACCTGATTTCAATCCAACTGAACATCTTTGGGATGAACTGCAAAACAGAGTTCGAAAATATAACATCAGTAACAAGGAAAATTTAGAAAATTCCTTATTGAAAGTTTGGAGTGAAATTAGTCCAGATAAACTAGAAAACCTAGTCCTTTCGATGCCTAGGAGGTAGGAAGCTGTTATAGTGGTAAATGGTGGCCCAACTCGATATTAAATTTAAAATTATCTATTAACAAATGATACATTTTATCATTTTTTCCATAATTTTATTTGCTGTATGTAGAATTTTGTGGCATAATTTTTTTTATATTTCTTAAATTTCTGTTTACAAACTTAATAATTTTTTAATTTTGTTTCATAATATGTATATACAAGTAAGAACCATTAAAATAAACCAAATTTGAATTCATTTTTTGTTCAGTTATGCATAATATGAAATTTTTTTTTGGGTGTATGTAGACTTTTATGACTGAGTGTATATCTTTAACAGTGAAAGCAAAGCAAATCTTTCAATTGTCAAAAGCCGTCAGAACTGCAGAAACAGCCTGAGCTGCTTAAAATTTATAGGAACTAGTTAAATTCTTATTACTATGAGCCGAGGCGATGTGAAAACCCCGTTAACGAGGTACATTGCTATAACTGTATGAAACTCTGGAAAGTACAGTAGCTGTGGGACAATTTTGTAGTTATACAATTGGAAGAAGGGTGTCAACACTTTGCGTATTATTTTCAGTCTGTGGATTTTCAAGCAGAAAATAATGGATCATATTCTCACATTGTCCATAAAATGATAAACAAAAGTTTTACGTTACGCATCTTTTACTTTGGAAAAAAAAACCATATCAATGATTATGTGAACGTTAACAGCCCACGCTTTAATTAATTCATACTATCACCAGTCTACTGGACTGCAAATTGTTTCCCATGTACAAAAAATTTTAATGATTTTTTTTATGAACAAATAACTAGAACTCATTTCTATTTGAGGATTCTTTTCCAAATCGACAGGTCATCGCATAATTTCGCATTCAAACAAGAAAATAAATAATGAAAACAGCTGACTCCAATTTTTCAGTACTGTTCTAGCTGTTTTCTACAGGTAACATGAACAAAATTAATGAAAATCCCATCAAAGCATGAATAAGAAGAATGCCTGAGGAGTGCTATTGGCGTATACAAAACCAGGAAATGAAAAGAAATAGTGTTCACGGTTCTTTTCGGTAGTCTGGTTTCATTTCTTGGAAGCTTGTTAATTTACTGGAATTTTATTTCCTGAAGTTCTTATTTCCTAGTTTAATTTCGTTTGAAGTCCATTCCCAAGAAAATCACTGTCGAAGATTTTGTGTTGAGATAAATTGGAACGAAAATGTTTGAAATTTTTACTCTACTGTTTGGTCTTAAGAATCAAGTTATATTTTGTTGTATGTATCAAGATATAATTATAAATGCCTCAAACATTTGTTATATTCAGGACAATGCTTGAGTTCAATAATACATGGCCATAAGCTTGCTTAAGACTTCTTCACGTGCCTCATCAAATCCAGATAGACCAAACCTTCGACAAATTCAGACACCGGTTTCCTGTGTTGGAATATTGACCGGGCCAAGACGGTGAAGGACGTCATCTCACGACAAAAAAAACAATAGCCAGATCCCACTGCTCAAGTATTGTGTTTTCAACTCAGAAGAGAGAGATATAAGGAAATGAAAATGGCAGTGAGAAGTGAAGCAATTTGCCTAGGCTGAGCGTTAGTAGTAGTAAGGGACTTTGACATTCACTTACTCCGCCGAACAGAAAGATAGAGTGAGATAGATAGAGAAAAATAGTTGGCCATGTGCACGCGAATTTGACAATTAGTAACTCAGCAACAACAAAAGCTCTGGTATCGGGGAAACCAAGGGGAATATCTGAGGTAGCAATTCTCTCGATTTGTTCTATTTATAGATTTTACCTTTGTAGTAAAATTGCTTCACTAAATTTCGTATATGTATACGCTTGTTTCATTTCCTTAGATCTCTATATTCTGAGGTTTTCAATGACGATGGACATGCTGGTGGCGAATGAAAATGTCTCCCTGCGGAGCTGAGATCAATGTGGCGTAACGTATTGGCACAACAACGAGCAGAAAAATAGGAAAAATAATGAAACTCTTGAGTAACTACTTCGGGAGGCTGTTGGAAACAATTTTTCTGTGTCGCCAACAGAACTAATTAACTATGGAAAAAAGAGCAGACGAAAAGTTATAGGAATTTTTGGCTTCCTTCGTATGTATGCGAAGGTCACGACTGCTTGTCAATGTAACTGTTGCTGACAGGTTTTTTAAGGGTCGTCGATGAAACACTTTGCTACTTCCTTAGCATGGATATATGTATTTCAGTCCGCCTTGTCTAGTTCATAATAGAAATCGATTCAAAACTTTGCAGTGAAATTTCTTAACACTAAGAATTCTTATGAAGCGAAAATTATTGATGACGAATATCTCCTTCGTGCACTCACCAGAATTATATTTTTGAGGCTCCAGCAATGCTTGTTTGGGATTAATATTCACACTCACTTTAATTAATAGTTGAAAACAAATCACAAAACAAACCACACTAGCTAAAATCTGATTTAATTTCGATGCAGACGAACCGCACTCAATCATGGCCTTCATATAAAAGGCCTATCGCGACTTGCAATCTGACAGGTATTAAGCTACTTTTTAAAATGGTGTAGTCCTCTCGTTATTAAGATTTATTGGGAATTGCACAATGACAATTGTTTGACATTTCTCTGACAATTAGTAATGTGAATGGTGCTGCTCGGTTGAATCAGGGAATAGAGTCTATTTTCCTATTATCCGGACACTCGTTTCAAAGTTTTTGTCGCGTAAAAGATATTTCGGATAAGTGTCGTGAAAGTGATGTGTTTATTGTGTTGTATACGCGAGAACTTTGCAATTTGGAATACCTGCCACCTACTCTCGGCAATGTGAATTGTAAACAATTGCCGTTTGTGGTTGGTAGGATTTATTCCACTTTAAAAATCATCAAATTTTGATAATCTGCAAATTCTGCTATACTAACGATATATCGGATAAGTGTCTCGATGAATTGAGGTCTGATGTTAAAGGCTTTTTATATCTAAATTGCTTGTGAAAGTTCCCAAAAAAAACATTGATTAACATGACATATGAGTTTCCTCATATCTCCTGTAGGTGGATCTCGTGAATTTCTTTATAACCATAAAAAAACATCACTGTGCGGACCGGTTGGGAAAAGTAGCTTAGGTCCGCCATCTTGTATGTTAATTGCTTTTGCGATAGGCCTTTCATATGAAGGCCATGACTCAATGCAATGCAATTTTGATAAAATGACGTTTCGATTTGGCGCCATTTGATATGTGCTCTTCGAAATGACAGAAATATAATTTTCTGTAAGAAGTAGCAAAAAACCACAGGCAAAAAAAGAACAACAGAGAGAGGCGCTCTTATCACCCATGGCCATGAGTGATTTTTTCGATCAGTCATTCCAGCGAGACCAGAATCAGATGCACAGCCGGATATATGCATATGTATGTTTAGGAGCTTTGATATTGAATGAAATTGTAACTATTTTACAGTGCCTACTAAAATTACTCCATTTTAAACATGTGTGTAATGTGTTTTAGAGAAAAAAGAAATGTTGGTACGTTCAACCATAGGAGAAAATAATTAAAAAAATATAAACAGATAAGTAATGCTTTCTAATAGAATCCTATATGCTAACGACCCTAAACTTTTTTAATTATTTACACCCTATTGTATATTAATTGAATACACTAACATAATAACGAAATTTAACTAACTCCAGCAAAGTTGTTGGTGAGGTTTGCATATGTCTACAAAAAATTTTACCTTCAAAGAAACCTGAATCTCTGTTTCTTTTATTCTAAACTTGTTGGAAAAGCTTGTAAAAGCCTATAGGCGGAAAAATTTTGGACTAATCAAACTCAAATAGTAAATCTTTTTATTGAAACTTTCTTGGTTTATAAATTATAATAATTTATGGTTGATAATTGATAGTTGAAGAAATACGTTTTGTTGAAAATACTATCAAGAAACAAATGTTGTGGAAATATTTTGAAGGCTTTCGAGCACGCAGTGCTTAAAATTTTCAACAAATTATGGCAGTAGTTCTCGATTGAGTTACTCAATCATTTGATCAAGATCGATATTATAGTTGTATTTTGATATGAAATTATCAATTTGTAATTTCAGCAGACAATCCTTCTCAACTTGATTGAGAATCGATAAGATAACTTTTTCGGAATTTGGATTGAAAGAAGACCATTGCTCTGATATGTGGAAATAAATGTTTTTTTGGTGATGATGTTTTTGTACTGGATCGGTAGCTGTTTTTTGTTTGGGTTCACCTAAAGCTATGGGTGTTTTATTTATCCCGCCTGTATGAAATATACATCTCACGAATCAGGTACATTTTTCAGATTACTGAACTGGCGCAGATTGTGTTCATCCGCAAAGGTGGCAACAAACCGCTCGACCCAACAAAATCATACAGGCCAATTAGCTTCACATCTTTTATGTATAAGATCATGAGGAAACTGATTCACCTATAGAATGATCTTTTGATACAAATGCCACTTCACAAATTTCAATTTACCTACCATAAGGGCAGATCAACTATATCAGCTACAAATAAGCTGATATAAATAATAGAACAGGCATTGGAAGGCAAGGAAATCGGTCTATGTGCCTTCAGGGACATAGAAGGAGCATTTAACAATGCAAGACATGACTCGCTGTATCTCGCTCTCCAGAGGAGAAATGCACCTCAAGAAGTAGTGAAGTGGACCAGTGGAATGCTAAGAAATCGAGGTGTTTTAGCGTCAAAATCGAATTAGGAGCCATATTAATAATATTAGGGGCACAGTCGTACGTCTGCAGGAAGAGGTAAAATATCTAAGAATAAACCTACATAGGAAACTCACCAGGGACAATCGTCTAAACAAATCGACACTGAAGGCCATTAAAACACTCTCGGCGTTTGTTTGTAACAAATGCTTGGACGCAATTGGAGACTTCTCTAAGGAGATACTACGGCCATACAAACAAATGTGAAACCTATCCTCCTATATGGAGCTGAAGTGTGATGAAAGAAAACCACACAAAACTCCTATTAATAGGATCAACAAGCTTTAAAGGATGACCTGCCTACTGATTATAGGAGCAGTGAGCTCCACCCCAACGGCATGAATGAAGGTCCCTCTAAACCTAGAACCGATACACCTCAAAACTCAAGAGGAAGCAGCGAAGCAGGCCATTAGCCTACAACAGACCTACAGGTACAAATTAGGGGACCTTAAAGGCCACCTCAAAATCCTGGAGGCCATCAGGCCCATAATGGAAATGTTGAACATCAGCAGCCAAATAAAAACCGAAGCAGCATTTGGAAAGAGGTTCAAGATCACAAGTTCATCGAGCGGAAAATGGAAGGATGGCTCACCTCCCTATTAAGCCGCATACACAAAGGACCAAGACCAACGGCCAAGCCATTCGTTGACTCGGATTCGCTTAGTGTGTACAAAGAGTTGGTTGCTGTTCGCTCTGCTGGCGGTAACTTCAAAGCGTTGGCAATGTATTGGCCTTGGGACTCCGTTGAGGTGTGGACGGTTGGTCTAGTTGGCTGTCATTAATACCGAGTAGTATGTTGAGCTAGGCTTTGTTTTTTTGTTTATTGTCAAATATAGTGTATGGTGTCGAAATGCGTTCTACTACCATAAATGCGTTATACTTCACAGTCCCATTTTAATCGCTGTCAACCAATAGGTGTACTCAACTCATCCCGAACCGCATCCAGTGCCTTGGCTCCAAGCCATTGGTCCCAATCTGTTCCTGTGTAGACGGCAGGACCAACGCCAAGGCCAAAGCCCAACATTCGAACAAACTGTCATTGGCCGTTCGTTGGCTGTTCGTTGGTTGTATGTGTACGCGTCTTTACAAATGAGCTCAAATGTGGTATATAGATGGGTCAAAGATGGATTGTAGATTAAGAGCAGGGGTCGTGTGTCGCAAGTGCAAAATGCATTCCTCTCTCCCAAAGGAGGCCACGATCTATCAAGCAGAACTATCTGCCCATACTAAGACCTTCACATGTAATAAAGATAAGGAACACTAAAAGAGTCAGAATTAACATCTTATCGGATCATCAGGCAGCTCTCATGGCTTTCAAGTTTTGTTTTTGAGCCAACTACCTGTCATTATCAAGCTCCCGGTACCTCGCTTCATAAGGATTGTATGCATTGAAATTTACCTATCCCATTCTAAAACTTTTATGATAAGGTAAGTATAGTTTCAGTTTTATTTTGTTATAAAAATAAACAAAATTAACCTGGTCCAAACTATTCAAATAACGAGTTTAAATATTTACTTCCGGTTTTACACTGGAAAAAAATTGTTATCAGATCAGTTAATTTTCTATTACAATCAGTATATATATATATATATATATATATATATATATATATATATATATATATTAGATCTGAATTCAACTTAATACTTTGATGCAGTTTTTGTCAGCTATTACAGAATAGAGTCACATATAATTTCATTCGTTATCGTTAATGAGTCATAACCGAAATTATTTCAAAGACCATCCTAGCTCTTCAAATGAATCCAGCATTTCAATAAGAAACTTAATTTAAATCTTCAGATCTACATATACTTCATGCACACTTCAATGTAACATTCTCATTTCCAAGTCTATGTGAAATATGTTCGGGAATACTATCGACTTCCAAACTGACCATAAGTCGACTTTCAAATACTCTTCTGATACTTCAATCGACGACTTTGCAAAATTCTACATTAGTCCCTTTTCAAACTCTATTCAAATGCTATTTGAAATAACTTATCTAAATTCAATATGATCCTAACCGTAGATATTAAATAAAGCACGAGAGAAGTGCTTCAATGTGAATTCTCTTCGCTCATAATATTATCTCGGTCGAATAAAGTACTTTTGTCCCTTTGAGATGGGTAGAAAGTAGCCATAAAATTTCTTGGTAATATCTTGACCAAATACCCACATATTTCTCTCAACGACTTTGTCCGTCTGAGTTGCTATTGGCGAAGGTAGATCTAAGTTGATATCGTGGTTATGTTTTTTATGTTACTTAAGAAATATATTCGAAAAAGATATGAGAGAATAATAATGTAATCATATCTTGACTTTGTGGGACACATGCGTGAATTTACGGACAGAGCTAGCAATTTTTTTAGTTAATGATTCATCGATGGCCTGTTTCCAAGGCCTGTTTCGTAGAAAAAATTTTTTTGAATGCAAAGTATTTGAAGAAATATTATAGTTCTTTTCAGTTGTTATGAGTGGACTTATGATTTACTTTCTTGAAGGCTAAGACTGATGTGCTGAAAGGACTCGAAAATAATAGGCCTCGTTGGGCGCAAGTTTTCTTTACTTAAGTGAGCCATATGTTAGTGTTCACGTAGCACTAATAAGCATAGAACTGAATGAAAATTGAATGAAGTGTTTGAAAATACATAGTTTTTTTTTCAAATTCAATACTATGAGGGGTATTTTACGTTTGATTTAACAAATTCAATCGTGGAACAACTTTCGAAAAACATCTAAATTTTCAAGTGACTTAGTCTGATAAGTTTGAGTCATTCATGTATAAAATCCTCCGTACTTATTTCAGTTTAGTCGCTCTGGTCTTTTTTTCATAAAGTAACAAAACCTAAGTTAACATTCGTGCTGATATCACCAACACATGAATACATTGACTAGGTAAGCACATCGTATGGTAGATCTAGCATAAATGGTTTTTGCCTGTACTTTATTACAAACACGCAGCATATCCGTACCAAAGTCCTCTATCTTCTGCCATTGCACAGATAAATTCGAAAAGGACTAGCTACTGGAGCTGTCCTCACGTTGTTAAGAATGCTCTCCGGCTTATGTTCTACACGCCAACACAACACATTCATTTATGCAACATTGAAATGAAAATATGCGGGAATTCACCTCTTAGGTTTCGGCAGAATATCGAACGGATGCGTATACAGCAAAACAAACAGAGGAAGAAATGAAAAGTGCCTGCACGATGTGGAGTGGGAGTTGAAGTTGATGAGGAAAATATGATAAATGATACTTTATGTTTTATTTATTAGCTTTTGCGCTTGGGGTGGTTTTATTCAAATGAAGGTAATCTCCAATGTGTTTTTTGGAGATATGTCAGCATGAAATGATGTATTTGTTGTTGAGGTATTTATTTAATTTCAGTTTCGATTTATTGGAGAATGGAATAGTAAAATGTTTATTGTTGCATGTTTATCGTCCAAATTTAATGCTTTTCAAAGCGATTTTTCTTGGGCTTTCATTCCATTTTCACTATATACGCGTTACTGCCAAAAATGTTTGAAGCTTTTGAGATGAAAAGAGCGTAAATATGCTAAAATTATGTAAATTGATAGTTGAACTACTTAAGGACGATTATATTGCCCAATTTCTCAACAGCTGATGTATAAGTGCAAATAACTGCGAACTAACACCTAGGTTTCGAAGAGCATCTACAATTGCTTGAGGATTTATATTATTGAACCTTTTTTTGATGTACAAATATAAATGCAGCCAGCGCGTACTTCTTGCAGTCGAATGATTTTTTTAGCATATTCAACTAACGTACCTTGACAGATTCGCCTCTCATTTCGAGATCAAAGTAGTCTAATGCTCACAAATCTCTCTCAAATCTTCAGTAGAAACGAGCTAAGACAAATTGATCTGTAATCTTTTGATCACGCGTTCGATACTTTCCCTGCCTTAGGTATGAATACCACTCTCGTTTTCTGCCAACTGAAAGCAATATACAAAAGTTCATGAGCCAATGCACTGAAACTCAGAATTTTCGAAGGCAACTGGTTTATATCTTCAACCAACTTTTGTGTTTTCCCTCATCGATTTCCATTCAAAAGGCTGAAACACATTGAAATGCATTGGGCGGCGAAATTCAATGATGAATTTCGTTTTCGACTATGGTGAATGAAGCAGCGAAAATTTTGCTGTCAAGGCACTGACGAATGACACTTACATTCGTGGCGCCAATCTATTTCAGCGAAACTGCCATCGCTGCGGTTCGTATCACTGCGAGCGAAACGAAAAAAATAGAAATTTAGCAGATTCTGACGCTGCGAAATATTCGCTCGGATTTTGGTCGGCGGCAATGTGGGCATTACTATGCAAACCAGTGCATTGGAATTTTTTGACAGAGAATTTCTCCGCTAAATGCGAAATTTCGCTCTCAATGTGTTTCATACAAAAGATTTCCATGAAGCTTTTTTCGCACTGCATTTGCAAATACCTTTAATTTGACTCAGTAGTTCAACCACTCGCTGATCTTTTGTGGCAAATTTTATACTCGTCACTGAATTCATTCTGAAAAGATGTAATCTTACTACTAAACCAAAGGAGCTTTTATTTCTCCTAAGGTCCAATGAGTTGTAGGACCTCACAGCGGTATTATTGAATAGCAGTTACAGTTTTAATTACCCTATTCAGATTTTGCCGATTGATGATCACCATAAGAAGAAAGTGCGCAAAGTGATCACTTATCAGTGTTATATCTTCTTCAATTTTATATTTTCACTTCTGTTGGAGGTGCTAAACGTGAGTACATTGCCAATATTTGCTATGGGAAGATTACTAGATAAGATGAACTCACATAACAATTCAACTCTATCGTTGCTGTCGAGACTGCCCTATAACTTTTGATTTGAATTTGCGTCTGCACTTCTTACTATATTTTGCGCCACCTTTTATTGTTATTGTGATGGTTGATGTGGCGTGCAAAGCTAATTGATCCTCTACCGGGTTTGCTGAAAGTAATTTTCTTATCGTCTTCGACGAGCACTTTATTGAGAAATGCTATGGTTTCCAGAAGCATTTTTACTCTCCCATTCGTTGTTTGGCCACCCCACTCGGCTGTCCATGCGTTAAAGTCACCGGCGATTATAATGGAAAACTTTCCACGCGCATTTTCTACAAGTTCATTTATCATGCATTCAGGTGGCGGACCATCATCGTGTGCCATGTAGTATGAAGTGTCTCAGAATGAACCACAATAGTAACATTGTGCTTGTCATTGAAGCTTGAAAGGACAAGATATCTTTGAAATGTTCTCCGATGTTACATTCTTATCTCCTTTTTCCGTAGAGACGGATTTATTCAGTGCTGAGATTTTAAAGTCATGCATTGTGATACTTTTCAGTATCCTGCACTCGGGAGCACTGGCTTCAGGTTTCGTTTCCAGGTTTTGTTTTTTATGGGCATATTTGTTGGGTCAATAAGGAGAGGCAATCAACAAGTTAAAAGACTCGTTATTTTCAGACTCCGTCTGGCTGCCACCTGGAGAGATAGATTCCTTGCGATTCACCTTCTTACTATTTTCCAAGCACCCCTAGTGTAACATCTTGCAATGCATAACCAGGTGATAGGGAGTAAATAGGAGTCAATGACTAAGTTATTGAATGACGAATGGAAAATTGAAAGACTCGACTAACAACCCGTAGTAAATGACAAGCTTATTAAATGACAGCAAACCACCAAATATCTCTATCTGACGTACTACAAAAGGTTGTGTTAGGCACTAACTCCATTTATGTATCTTTTCAAGGACTACTGAAAGTGCACGATTGTAGCTCCTTCTCACTATTTCCAAGGAAAAAGATAATAATGTCTCTAGTAACTTATGCCAGATTGCATTGTGACTGCTCAAGCTGCTGGTATAGAAAATGGAAATGCATAGTTATGAGTACGTGCCTGCTTCAATTCTCAGGCTGAAGCGGAACTTCAATTTGACTATATTTGTGTGAATTTTATTAAGTCTTTTGATAGATTCGATCACTCAATCGAAATGCAACTTAATTACGACATTTTACCTTTCCAAAATAATACGAAACAAATAACTGAATTCTCGCTTTTACATCCCGGTGAAAATCATGCTGTAAAATCTTACGAGCTATAAAGATTAAAAACAATGAGTCATTAAATCTAGTAATATTGAAAATCAACATAGTTTTCATTTGGTTGCAAATGATAGTAAAAAATCAAGAAGTAATTTCAAACGCAATAATTCACCTCTAAGCCTTCAACATTGATCATATCTACTGCAAACGTATCCCACAGTGCATTGAAATTTCGATTGGAAATGCATCCACCATCATAAGATTATGCCGTAGAGTAAACCAACATCAAGTCTAGTTTCGACTCAATATAGCATAATATACCTGCCTGCCAGCATCCTAGTTGACAGGAGCTTTGGTATTCTCGGAGAAATTTGCATGCATTCAAAAAACTGAGTTGCATGGAGGAATAAGCTAAGACCGGACCCGACTAAAGTCCCAACAAATCGATGCATATCAGACCAGACGAGTAGACTTGCTTCGAATCGCTCGGACTTGATGTAATACTCTTGTGTGATAGATCCCGAAAAAAGGACACAAAAGAAACGACTTCTTTTGTACAGACTAGTTTCGTGTGTATGTAAGATAGTTTGCGAAGAGTTTGCGTGCTATGTGTGCTAGGATTTACTAAGGTTCATATTCAGCTGTCATCATCTTTCGCTTTCATCCCGATCACACAATAGCTAAGTACTTTGTAATGTGAGGATACGCCTTTCCCATGATGGAAACGAATGCGGATGGATGTTACGGTCAGTTGATCTGCTCAACCTTTTTGGGGAACATGTTTTGTAAATTGGTTACATAAGATGTCGTTGTCATATCCATGCTGCTGGCGGTGAAGATTTACAAAATGAATTTACTCGAAGATTTTCAATTTGCGATAGGATGCTTGTCAGGCAGTTTATGTAAGCATGCTTTGATGCGTTTCCGGTTTCGTAAGCGTGTAATTTGAATATTTATCAGATATGGGGGAGAAAATGAATTTAATGGAGCGTTGAACGGTTTGTAAACAAGAGAATTGGGGTGTCGAAGGAAACTGAGGAAAGACCCATCTGGAATATAAATTATGGGATTAGATCAGGATTTATTTGAGTGTAGTTCCATACGAAAGTTATTTAAAAATTAGTTATATTACTCACTTTGACCCATACAAACCATGTGTAAACAATCACAATCATGTCATTGGCATCTGATAAAGGAAAATATATTTCGAATTTCCCGAACTGAATGGTTGCTAAATATTTAATGAATTTCTTGATTGATTCAGAGTTAGATACCGCCTTTGGTTAATATAGCTTCAAACCATATTCGGTTAGAATGCACCGACTTGTCTTGATGGACATCGACTAAACGAGCCGAAAGCCTACTCTCGCTTGAAGACTTGATCATCCACACCAAAAAGCACACACTCACTGGCAGCCAAGCGACACCTTGTGGTACCCGTTTCTGTGCATTTCAATCCAAATGACACAAAATCCTGGCATGAAGAGCGGTAATGTTCCCTCTATAGTCGAGCTGTACTGGTAGAAGTAAACACCATTTGTTTGTGCCTGCAGTCAGGAAAACATTTAATAAATTTAAGTCATATCAACCGAACATAATTCCATGGAAAGGAAAGCAACAGAAAAGATGGCATCTCGGTTGTCAGCGACAAACATACAAAAATTCTTTACGGCATAACGACAGCGTGGCATGAATGGAAGTAAACAAAAGCCAAACAAATTTATTGTTCCCATACAATTTTGCCGGTAACATGGCGAGGAACGGAGATCAAATGGAAAGTGCATGTAAGAGATGCAAGCAGGGAGATCAAAAATGGTAAAAATATCGTTGAAAAAAATGTATCTAATGTAAACATGAAATTATAACTTTAATTTTAAGTTGATGCGAAGCTTTTCCAACACCGTTTGCTTGAAAATCTACATATTTATGTTTGCTCTATGTGCTCCCTTGAATTGAAAACAAGATTTCTCAAAATCCACAATTTCGTTCTTATCGTTTCCTACATAAGTTCATTGTACCAAGCTTGTCCTTTTCTTCCTTACGATGCTTTTCTTTCAAAACTATCTACTTTAAAAACGTTGTTGTGTCCTTGCCATTTATCCTGGTCTCATTCATTTCCCGTTTTTTTGTTTGAATTTTCACACAGTAATTTTTTTATATTCTAAACACTAGTTTGCTTTTTGTTAGTGTACATATTCTTTTGTTAGCAGAATTTATAAACATAGTTCTATTTTTTGCCTGTTACTCTGAAAAATATTAGTGTAAGTGAACTATGCATACTATTCATATAGCGCGTACTAAGTGAAATGTATTTGAATATGAAGGAGCGCAACAGGATGCAGGTGATTGTAAAAGATGTGAATAAAAGTAAGTTATGAGCAGTAATGTTTTGAGTCAATTTACTTGGTGTTTGTTTTAAGGGTGGAAGAAAGAATAATCTAACAAGTAGTGAAAATGTCTATTAGCTTTATGTTGGCTAGATTACAATTACTTTTGGATAGATTCGTAGGAATGAAAATTATTCGGAGTAAAAACAGATGAAAAATTTATTTCAAGAAGGAAAAAATTCATCGGAAGCCTAACAAATTATCTGTTTCACAGGTCTTTTAGCGCGCCCAGTGTGGGGATAATTAATAAAAATGTACAGTTCTTTGTTGCTAGTAGCCATGCACAGTTTTGAGTGAGGAATTGTTTACCTGTCTGTTTTTAAGTGAAAAGTACATGTTATTTGTTTATTGATTTATTTGTTAAAATGTTAAGTACAACATACCTCTTAGACAGATTCAAAGTAAAATAATCAAAGAAAAATATTCAAAGAAAAAGAGCATTCTAGTATAAAGCTAGCATTGTGGCATTGACTATTGTGTTGATTTAAAATTTTCTAAAGGCTAAAGATCAAAAACCTCCAAAATTTTTGAAAAGGTGTTTAATTGAATACAGAACAAGATTACAAGAAAGGCCAAAATGGAATCGTCGTCAGCTCTATCTTGAATTAAATGGTTTAGTTCTCATTAAGCATGAGCGTTTACCATCATACAAATAGCCACTGCGTTGAATTGCAAAAACACATTCTAGAAATGATGGATTAGTTCAAGCTGGAACAGTTTGCATCTCTAGCAAAGAGTTAGATCGTCCTATCACAAATATTGCATTTCTAGCAGTAAAGAAACCCCAAGAAATGGAACAACATTAAGTTAAATTATTAGTTTTTCTTGAAAATTTGTAGACAATGAATTAGAAGCCTATATTACTACTTTCATATTCATAGCCCAAGTTGAAATTATCTGAACTCCTTTAATGTTTTTTTTCCTTGTCTTATCATTATCCTTTCCCCCAGCATTGATTTTAAAATGGACGTTCTGGAGTGGCGCATCGGGGTGCCATATAAATAACCACTAGTTGCAGGATATGTTGCGTAAAGTAACATCAACATATCTAGTTCCTTGGTAAACAAGCAGATTGAAAAGTATCTATATCGATTGGATTGCTAACGACAGGACTTCGACAAGAGGCTTTTGATGGAAACATATTATCAATAAAAAGAGTTATTCAACCTCTATTTATAGGTATTAATTCTGATCCTGGCGGACCATCGGGGGGAGTATGTTAAAGCTTCCTAAAAAATAAACATCGTTTGATTATTATATCTGCTTACCGGATCGTTGGATGGTGTTGACATTTCAATATCAGGTGATTGTCAGTATGACATTGATTCTCCGTTTTAGTGGAAATTCCAATCAGCTGATGTGTCGGACATTAATGGTGTATTCTACTTTGAAATTTCGACTAAGTTCAATGAAACAGTTCAAATGTACCGAAAATTTCTTCCCTTATGAAAGTAAATTGTCGTTGTATGATCTCGTTGTTAGCTCTTTGATATAGTTAGTTGAATTTTTTTTCCGACCGATTCGTTTTTCGACATCGTTATCACACAAGTTTTTTCTCTTTGCATATTCAATATCGGTGTCGCTTCAATCGATTAATTTGTTGTATCAAGTTGATTTCCTAGGCATACTTTCGATCAGCCACTCCGCGTAGTTCGTGCGAAAGGAAGACCAAATTTTACTGATTGCGTGCTCCAGTTGTGTCAAATCGGAGACATGCTTTCTGGACAAATATTTCATAGTTCCCCAAACATTTTCGATAGAGTTGGCATCTGAAGATTGAGAACGCCATTTTCTTCTTTTCAAGACTTGCAGAGTCGTCTTTGGTGTTTTGAGTCATTATCTTCTTGAAAAACCCAATATTTTTTTTTCCGTGAAAAAAAAAACTTTTTTTGTCGATTTTAAGAGTCATTGGATATCTGGACCACTTTTTCGGTGCCCAAAGTTCGGGTGAATAGCTCCAAGAACTGGCTTCAGCTAAACTCACGCCTAAAATGTGGCTTTGGCGGGGAAAACAACCATTTTTACTAGCACGAGCTTGCGCTTTTCGATGTTTCTCATAGAGCATAGGCTCTGACGTCGAGGGACGGTAAGATATGTTTCCTTTCTTCGAACTTGTTCAATGGTTCTGGTGTTGACATCTTTTCGCCTCTTAAGGCTGATTCTTATCGTGAAGTTAAATTTTGACATGTCTCCATTATCTGGTCACTCTTTCGAGCGAAAATTCTGCCATTGGAGAAAAGCAGAGATACTGCTCATTTCTGACGGATAAAATGTCAAGAATTTAAATTTTTGATCGATTTTGTTTTCAATTTTAAAATCAAGCACCAAATGTCACTTTTTAGCTCGAAAGAATAAACTGCACATACTTACTATACATACTAAATACATACTAAATACATACTAAATCACTTTTGCAGCCACGGAGTACGATAATTTTGACGTTTCAAGAGCATACATTAGTGAGGAACAATTTGCATGCTTTCCCCTCATTTCGGTTTAGTTTCGTTTACTAGAAGGTTTCGAACGACACTGAAACAAATTAGCACTGACGTTTAGCGATTAGCACTCTAGTGAGACAGTAAAGTCACGAAAAGCTGACAAGGATAAATTTTCTACTTTAAAAAATAAACGAAGCTCCTTTCTTCTAACATGAACTGCACAGCATTTGTAACAGAAGTTTTCCATGCGTGAAAAAGCAGCGATGATTTAACACAGTCAAAGCATATTACATGGCATCAAATTGTAATGTGATCTATATAGAACCTTAAAGTATCGAATGCAAACCACTTACACTTTGTCAAATCGAAAAAAAAACACTGCTGATATAATAAAGGTGACCAAACACTGCGGCTATTCCATGGCGAGTTGGCGCCCAGTGAGGGTGTAGTGATGGGCCTCTTCCGCTTTTGGTCGAATTCAAATTCAATCTGAAAGGAACAAATAAGACAAATTAACTTCAGTTTTCCTACTTAATCATATAAGATAAATAATTTTATTCTCATGTGGAAACTATGACAAAACAAAAATTTATTTAATAGTTATTCTCATTTAGCATACAGTAGTGGATGCAATGATTGGAAAGACGAAAAGAAAGCACGAAGTCATAAATAAATCTATTATCCGATAAAAAATTCAATTACATCGAAGCTACTTTGCGTATTTTCAAGTGCTTGGTTAAACTTAACCAATCTCTCTGAAATTTCCAGATATTTGTCAGAAAATGAAATCCATAAGGCTGCCCAAAGCTGACAATTCTTAGTAACGAAAACATAAGCTTCATTGCAGTGGAATCACAAGAAAGACCATAAGTCAAATTATTCAACAATCAAAATACCATTACAAAATGAAAGCTGTGGTGTTCCAAAATTCCAATTTTCTTGAATTGCAAGAAATCAATTGCCTTCACGAGAATTATGTACATACATATATTCCGAGAATATTTTCCCAGATATTATTTATTGCTTTATTTATTGAACTTTCAATTGAATATTTGTACTATCTTCCTAGGTCTCAGCAAATGTTTTGCTGGGAGTTTCGGAATGGAATTGCGCAGAATGTTTGTTTAAGTACAACATCCATCTCATGCAAAATAATCTAGCTCTGGGACTCAATTAAGTTACTATTACATTTCTCGAAGTATCGCAAGTATAAGAATTGAATCTGCAATACGCATAAGCAGATCAAATCCGCTTGGTTGGCCAATGGTTTGATTATGTAGAAAGTCGAATGGAGAGAAATCAAGTACTTTTTGGAATGTTAATCAACTATTATCGAAATAACAGACTTTGAATGCCTTCAATATAAAGGAACTAAAAACTTAAAGAAGCTAAAATGTTTCCGATTTGAAGGAAAGAACTTAAACATGATATTTTTAGGAAAACTTTATGTATCTAGTGGGATTGAAAGTAGACAGTTTGTGATTTTTTCCATACACAAAAAAAAAATATTTATTCAGTGACAGGAATTATTCCGCAATTACATATTTAGTAATAAAATATAATATAATTAAACAAAAATTCGACACTAAACACCGGCACTGATTATCGAAAAATTAAACTGCTAGATGAAAAAAGGGAGAAAGTGATTACCAAAAAGTTTTGACTTAAATCCTAAAAAGTTCAAATATAGATTTAATTTTTGAAATTTTCCAAGACTGCTTATTGGACTAAAAAGGGCATTTTTTGCAGATCTTCATGTCGGATGTTGAACTAACACAAACTACATATATATACGTTATTTTACGAATTATGTTAAGAAAAAATTCAATGGTAAGACCTGGGAATATTCCTTGTATTTGTTTTTTTCTTGGTTTCCTCATTGTAGCTCCTTCCAATAATGTATCACTGATATTTTGAAGATAGTGATTTTATTTGCGAATAACTTACAGAATCATTCTTAGTACTTCCTTAGAAAGAAATAAACAAATATCGATTCCACTACTCATATACAGTCATTAAAAACCTATGCTAATAACATATTTTATTATCCATAAAAACCATATTTGACAATAACTCATCCAGCTGCTACTCACTTAAGATATACGCCAAAATATGCATTCACTTCACTCTTGTCTTTTCGGTGCCTCATAAAAATCATGTGACCTCGCTTGAAATCGTTTTGCATCTCTAACTCATCTCCATATGTTATTAAAGCCATATTTTCCGGCAATATATTCTGCTATGGATTACCTTTGTTCACAGAATTTATTGTTGGCAGGGTGAATCTAAAACGAACGATCTAGAGCATATAGCTGGCTCGTTATAAAGCTGTAACGATTTAATGTTGTAACGACGCGACGGTTTACTGTATCGTATTGTGTTCGAATGTAAATCCGTTAAGCCGCTGTTGAAATTTATGTGCGGATGTAAACTCCTCTGAATATGTATAAGCAAGGCTGTTAATATATGTACAATATGTATTAAGTTGCTTTTTCGTTGAAAGCAAGAAAACAAGATTTGCTAGTAGGTATGTGGTCAGAAAAATTAGAATGGGGGTCATGGTCAAATTTACAGTGTTTTTGTTATTACTAGTTTTTCGGACGAAAAATGCCTAAATTTCAAAAAGGATCAAGATTAAAATGTTCAAAACAGATTAGCCTTTTCCAGCTTGAAGTCTTAATTGTTATTGATAATGTTAGAAGGTGGAAAGAGATTTCCACATACATAAATCGATGCAGTAATTTATATAAATCAAAACGTGCACTAAAATTATGTTTTGCTCAGTGACAAATTGATGTACATGCTTTTTTGCATACTGGATGGAAAAAAAACGATCCAATCTCGAGTAGTTACTATTGAATTGTTAGTTCAGTCAAAGTTTCAGTTACATTTTTCAGAGTGGCAGCCATACTAATGATTTGCACATGAAAGTTGCCTTGGAATTTAATGGGTATTCGGTAATTCTCAGATATTAGAAAGGGGCAGTAGTGCTACAATTGCTTTACTGGAGGCATTACTGGAGGTATTACTAAATTGAGTCTAGTAAGGTGAGTGATTACTGCCCACGGTTTCTGCAAAGATCTAGTCCGGACGACTAGAAGCTTAATGCCTGTTCACATCGCTGTCGACCAAGAAAACTTTTTTCAATGTATCAAAGCTACTTCACTCAAATCTTCCCAGAAAGTTAAAGATCCTTCCTGTTCAAGATCATGGTCTCGCCAAAACCGCATCTTTCTTTAAGAGAAGGAATCTGTATTCCCACCAAAAACCTCATCTTCCTTTAAGAGAAGGATACTTGGCCCTTGAAAAGATAATGGGCAACCTGATTGGTACGCGATAAATAAAAATGTAACTTGCTTTTCTTTTTCAATATATTTATCTGATCTAAAAATATCGAAGCTCACCTCATGCTGAGCAAACACATTTTCGTGCAGAAGGAGGGCACGTTTGGCATGTTTCAATGGCTCTAGAATTGAAGCGTAGTATTTTCCGGCTATGGAGATACCTTTGCTTTTAAAATCAATCAACAAGATCTCTTCTGAGTCCCAATAAATGGTAGCAAAATGTGACACCTTGAGCTTCTTGGTTGGTAACCGCTTGTGTAGAGTCTGTTTTGCGCTCATTCTCATAAAGATGAATCCAAATCTCGTCTCCAGTAACAATTCGACTCAATACTCCATCATTCTGGTCTCCAATGGAAATATCTAAAAACACGCGACGATCCTGCACGCGCTGTTGTTTTTGAGGCGGCGTGAGCATTCTCGACACCCACTTTGCGCTGACCGCGGTAATAGACTAATAAATAGCTCTCATATAGACTAATAAATAGCACGGTTTTCCTCAAAATAATATCACCTGGCCATGTTTCTTGCTAAAATAAATGAAGCCATAAATGCAGAACATGTTTTCGTTTTTCTATTGTTCTTAAATTGTAAAGATTATAAGATAGGTGCTTCCCACTTTTAAATCTAAACACAGCAAACTGCCCAAATAAGTGCTTTTAATTGTGAATGACATTTATTGTTTATGACGTTTATTTGTGAATGACACTATTTTCCTCAGCTCTTGAAAATTTTTAAATATGTGATTTATATGGTTTTTGAAATTCCATTGAAATAAACAAACAAAAAACCAAAGATTCAAAATCAAAATTTTATGCGCAAATTAGCTCCTTACTTCAGTTCCAACCGAACTAAAGTAGAAACATGCACTAAATGTCCGCAGACTTATACATTTATATACTACAAAAGACAAAAGTCTTGAACTTTATCATTCTAGACTAATATGAATTAGTTCTGAGTGAATTTTCCATCAGCTCCAATTCTCAAATTCGAAAAATGTTCGAGTCGAAATATACTGGTTATGATCAGTTTTTTTCATTATGGTAGCCCACATTGGGCGCTGGAAAATATTCCGTATATTTTATTCACATTCATTGAAGTAAAATAGGTTTTTAGTTTTTCTGCACCCATTGATTATTTTTAACGCACAACTCAAATTATAATAACCTTTACCACCGTTAATTTCTTACAAACGTTTCCAAGAACTCATTCATAAAATCACATATTTTCTTTCCACTAAAACATATGAAATTCGCGTGCATCGAAAACCATGCACACCATCGCTACATCAAATATTCCCAGCCGCAAATATTGGCATATGATAATGAGTGTAAATATTAGAAGACACTTTACGTCAATTTGCATTTACGAGCAAGTTTCCCAGAAATTGGTGTGCTATTGTTTGTTTATCTATTGTGTATTGTAGCATATGGCAAGTACTCGACAAGTTACAAACCTCCTTCACTTTTGTCGAATAGTTTGCAGATACACAGAGTGTATGGACTCTATTAGAGATGCAGGCAATTATCATTATGTTTGATCATGCTTTCAAATTAAATGCTTGCTTGATGATTGGATGAACGATTCGATCTCTGGGAAAATTTCATTGTTTTTGGCCGGCGAAGAGATAGCAATAAATTCATCGAAGTTTAAAGAAGCAAATGAAATGCCTATTCATACTATTAACGTTATGTTTTAATACACGAAACTGTTTGAATTTTATTTTAAAGTTTTTGAGTGTTTTCGCTGAAAGATCTAGCTTTTGCATTAATATAGGCATCAAATTTTATTTTTAAGTAAGTTTATATTCGTAACAAACGTTCCGCATGCAGTAATGAATCGACATAAATCTTTTGTTTTAATTCAAAAAATGCACACATTGTTCCATTATATAACCCCCGAGACCTTTCTGCTTTTAATTGTCGTTGTTTCTATACAAATAATCGTGTTGTCAACTACTTGGCAATGAAGGCGTTGTCAGGACCTGGGATGAAAACCGCGAATCTTGTCTCCGTGTATTGTATCTCTCACATTACCCAAAAGAGGTTTTCTTGTAAATATTTACCTAAGAACACAACTCCACTGATGGCTCATTAGCACCAGCGCATAGAGCCCTTGATAGCATTCATGCGGTTGGGAACGGTATTAGTGAGCTAGTCTTACTTCGAAATGTACAACACTCTATGTGGATATGTGTGTAGTAATAGAATTGGGCGGGAAAACTACCTCAATCGACTCCGTGATACTAATTGCATCAGCAATGTAACGTGCTGAAACCATCTTGAATGTCTCTACTGTGGTGTCTATTGTCTTATAGCTACGGCTAAAACTCAAATTGCGGTCCTCTGAAGATCTTCAGACTGTCATTGTGCTTTAGAGCAACCAAGCATTCATTACGGTAAGATGGTTGAGTAAGCCTACAATGAATTCTTCGACCGTGAAATTCACTGAAAATTTATTGGAATGGAAGGATTTTGGTTTCATTAGCGAGATGTGACATTGATATAATTATAATCAAACTTGCTTGCATCGACGAAATTATCTGAAATTCAGGTGAAGTGTGCTTCATGCAAAATTTCAATACTTACAGTAGTTAATAAAAATATATATCTGCTGTTACGTTTATGCAGAACACTCTCCATAATAACGCGTCACAGCCTCTTCTTACATCACTTTCGTTTTAATCAAGAGAAGTAAAATCCATTGGCATTCAAAAGCACAAGACTGCTTGGTATCGTGGCATCTATAAAGTGTTCCTTAAAAGCCAACAAGAAGCCACTAATAAGAATGATGACTTTTTTACTTCAAGCTAAAAGTGCTTTTAACCATCTTTGTGTCTGTCGTGATTCATGGCCGACAAGCAACAATGGCTCTTAGTGCCGTTTTTATAGTTCTCACTTCGTATTGGCCGGGACGAGTTTGTCGAGAAGTCGAGCCAACTTAAGGACATCGTTCTGATGTGGAATCTGTCGACTATCGATTTCCACTCAGCCCAAACTTCTGGTCGGATCCCGTGATAGGATGCTCTAACAGCGACCCATCATCACAATCAGCTGTGCTCCGTCAGCCACCATCTCTCATTAGTGCTAAACGATTGTTTAATGGCCAATGTTTTCGTACAAAAACAAACCGAAATGACTTATGCTCATGCATGACCCCAAGTAACGAGCATACAACGTTCATATAGTCCTGCCGTGACATCTTCAATTTACTTTACGACCACCGTTCTGGATCGATTACACAACATAAAAGTGTTGTTCTAAGTCGAAGCGGGAAATTGGAACAATACTGTTGCCACAGCTGTAGTCTGACCACTGGATCGTAGGCAGATTTCCTATCAGTGATGAGTCGTCCGAAGATGGGCGACACGTACAAGGAAAATGGCAGCTTATGTCTGAGCCAGGCAGACAGGACCATGAACTGCGGATTACAGGTGATTCAAGGAGAAACAGATGTAAAAGAATTGACTGAGTTTGATGGAGTGCTTTTATTGCTGTCGGCCAGTAGTGAATGTATTTATGGGACAGTAAATTTCGGATTGTTTATTTGCTTTTGTAATGAAAGTAGCAAAAACAGGTTGATTTCTTTTTGAGCCCAAAGTCAGATTGGACTACGAATAAAATTTATCGTAAAAGTTGGGGGGTGTGTTGAAAGACTTAATTTGCCTGACATTTGCCCGACAATGAGATGACAAAAATATAAAAATGTTGTTAAAAACGGCGAAAATTATAATTTTTGACTTTTGCAAAAAATTTTAAACATACATTTGTATATGTGTATATTTAATTTTTACTATATTTATTTCAGAGATTCGTCTGATACAAACTACACTGAGAAAAATAGATGTTGTGAAATCGACAGTGTACTATGGTAAAATCAAAGATTTAAAATCTTTTATCAAAGAAACGAAATATTTCGCTTAGTCAACAGGCTTTCAATAGCACCAACAACTATTGTTTTTTTATTTTTAATCTTAGGTCAGTTTTTAGGAACAACAATCATACTGTTTTTGCGCAAACAATTTTTTCAAATAGAGAACACGAAAATTCAAATGTTTGAACGTTTTTTCACAAACATGTTTTTTACTAATACAATTCCAATAAAATAATTACTACGATTCGAGGAAATTTATTTAAAAACAATATGAAATAATGAATGACCTATTCAAGTGCAAAAAAAAGCGAACTTCAAGTGAAAATAGCGAAAAAAGCGAAGCGAACGACGAAATAATCTACGCAAACGAATAAATTTCAACTATCTGATTTAAAAACCGTAATTTTCATTTCTATATAAATTCGGTATATCGACATTTGAAACCTGTTTATTTCACACAAAGAGACTAGTATAGAAAGATTATTAGATTTTGAAGATCTGTGTTGGATTTTCATACTACATTCGTTGAAATATTATTTTGACATAAGGTCTTCTTGTCTGGTAATGTTTGCAAACATTCGCCATCAGATGAGGCTGCTATTTAACCTGGTGTAGCAAGATTACTTCTTCTTGGATGTGATGAGCGAACGAGTGACTGCGGAACTACGATTAATTATCTGATAGTAGCAAAACATGTAGAAGACTGGTGAAGTATCGAATGGTGGGAATCGTTCCAGCGATCGCAAGCAAGCACATACTTTTAATTTAAGTGAACAAATATTGTTGATTCTTAACAAAATATCAATGAGAACACCACGAACATACGAGTATACTCTGTACGATCATTTGAACGTTGTAATTGTTGCACTATTCGCCATGTGATTGCAAATTTTTCCAACCATTTCATGTTACTGGGTTGCAAGTCAGCAACCGAATTGAGAACAGTGCGTTTCGAAGAGAATATCACAGCCGTGGAAGCCAATGTTGCTAACAGTCCAGATTTGTCGATTTGCAGACGTACGCAAAAAGTTGGGATTCGTCCGGCCATTTTATGGGAAATTTCCCGCAAGGATCTCGGTCTAAAAGTTTACAAGATCCAATTGGTGCGTCGCATGGGCCAAAAATCAGCCGGAAGTTGGCCCTCTTTTTGACGGGAATATTTTATTTGGCGACGAGGCGCATTTCTCGCTCGATGTCTACGTCAATAAACAAATTTGCCACATCCGGAGCTAGAAAAATTCACCTCAAGCCATGCACTGAAAAAACACATGGCGCCAGGCGCCATAATTTATAGACTTCTGGCGCCATGTACATAGTCGATTTAGGGATAGTGATAAAATATAGCGCCACACGCCATAATACATGGCGAAAAGTACATAGGAGCAGACGCTATGCTTATAGCCCTCCACGCCATGTACTATAGTCCTCCACGCCATACACTATAGTCCTCCACGCCATGTACATGGCTTTGAGGACTATATTACATAGCATGGAGGACTATAGTACATGGCGTGGAGGATTATAGTATATGGCGTGGAGGACTATAGTATATGGCGTGGAGGACTATAGTATATGGCGTGGAGGACTATAGTACATGGCGTCGAGGACTATAGTACATGGCGTCGAGGACTATGGTACATGGCGTGGAGGGCTATAAGCATAGCGTCTGCTCCTATGTACTATGGCGTGTGGCACTATAATTTATCACAAATCGACTGAAGTCGACTAAGTACATGGCGCCAGAAATCTATAAACTATGGCGTCTGGCGCTATGTGTTTTTTCAGTGCACCAAATATAAATTCCACCAAATATAAATTCCACCAAACATAAATTCCACCAAACATAAATTCGATAAATTCGAGTCAACATACTCACTATTGAATGTTCCTGCTCCAGTGTGAAAATTCACCGGTCGAAGTATCGAAAATATCGCAGCCAGTACTTCAGTTCAAAATGAGTCAATTATGTAGACACAAGCTCTTATGTCACTTGCTGACATTTATACGTTCCCTCACACAGCATGGCTGCGAGTTATAATTGGAGTGCCATGAGCCATATTACATGGCTCATGGCATTATGTAATATAGCGTGCGGGGCCATAATTTCTGTGCCATGTAATTATGGTGCTGGGCGCCATACTGCATAGCTCAGGGCACTATCTACATAGCGTGTGGGACCATAAATGCTGCGCCATGTTACATAGGACCACGCGCTATGTAGATTCTGACATTATGGCGTTGGGAGCCATATTGCATAGCTCAGAGTACTATGTACATAGCGTATGGCGCCATAAATAATGTACTATGTTACATAGCTCTGGGCGCCATGTGGATTTCTTTCAGTGTGGAGCTACCATTGCATCCACAAACGTGGACTGTGTGGTACGCACTGCATGTAGGTGGCATCATAGGGAAATATTTCTTCTACTTCTATGGCCACTGCGTTACTGTCAATGGCGACCGGTAAAGAGCGATGATAAACCAGCTGTTGTTCCCGGATTTGAGCCGTATGTACATCAGAGAGATTGGTTTCAATGAGACGGCGCTACGTGTGACACAGCGACCGAAACCATCGATTTCATGAAGACGAAATTCGGAATTCGCATTAACTCGAGAAATGGACCCATCAATTGGCCACTAAGGTCGTGAAATTTGACTCCGTTAGGTCATTTCTTGCGGGGAAACGTGAATGCGTTAGTCTATGTTGACAAGCTAGTGTCAATTGACGCTTTAAAAGCTAACATAAAGTACTTTGTCCATCTAATCTTCAATTTTATTCAGATTATAGCTTGTTGACCATGTTAAACATCCAGTAGGTCAATCAAAGGTTTGACCGAAGAAGAAGGGTAATGTTACTGATCACGAAATCATCACGAGATAACGACTCGTGCCGCTCGTGCATCATTTCTAAATTAGTGCTAGTTAACTGAAGCATTCGAAGAACTTGCGTGGCTTGATTTCGCTGCATTCATTGCAAGTAATATTAGAAAACTTGCGCGTAGGTTTTATGCATGAGCTGTGGAAATCAATTGTATATCCCGTCAAGGGTTTTGTCGCAGACTCCGCAAAGAAGATAGTTGCGTGTTAAATATACATTTGCCATATTGGAATGGTGATAAGATTCACGTGGAATTTCTCGGACTCACCAAAAATTCTCTTGGATTCGCAAAATAGCAAAAGTTGTTTAAAAAAATAAAATTGTATTATGAACAGGTTTGGTAATACGAGTAGTAGTAGGAAATGCTTTAGTTTAATATGGGAAAACAAATGTTAACTCATCAGCAAATTGTTTACCGTTTACAACATTATATGCAAGCTGAGCAGAATTTCTTTAACGACATTTATTGAAATTGAAATCGAATGCCGAAAATTCTGTCAACCTTAAGTTGCAAGACCTGCTGTCATTGTTTTAACACAATTTCAAACAGTCGTTCACGAAAAACTCCACGAAAAACTTTACAAATCTCGTTAAAACCAACCAAACAAAAACCACTCAACTTACCTATTCATTGCACTTCATTTACAATTAATCCTGTAAAGTTTTCGTGAAATTAAATTTCCAAGGCAAATGAACAGGCAAACGAACTCATGCTCTTCAAGTGTCCTTTTCGCAGCACATCCGTGCAACAGCATTACGTTGTCCGCGTCGTCGCCGTAAGTTTACGCTTTGCTTGCTGCAGTCGACGTACGAAACGAATCCATTTAGGATATACGAAGAATCGAAAACGTCTTGGATGGTTTGCTATCGTGAAATCCTCAGTTTTATTCACCTGCTGCACATACTTTTACAGCTAGCGCACAGCTTCCGATAAAAGTCATTCAAGGAGAATCTGAATGATAATCCTTTAATTAGTCACCCGACCATTTGAATGATGGCTTTTTCAGTGGAAAACTCTCAACGGTGAAAATCAAGGGAAGGGCAAGAAGATATAAAACTGCTTTCCTGGCGGATGATAACCAGTTTTCCGTTTCGTCGCAAGGAAAAACCACCGATAAGGAAGCACAGACAAAACCATTATGGCGAAGGCGTGATAGAACCATTTTGTTTAATTTGTAAGTCGTTTTCATGAAGGATTTCGTTGAAATGTCTTCAGATTCTAGTGTTGTCCGTTTCGCTGACTAGGACGATGAAAAACTAATCACGTAACCACATTTCAAGGTAATTTTATGATAATTACGAGTTCCATTCGGTTTTCTGTCAGTTGCAAGTACTTTTGTAATGCTGTCTTGAAAAAAGTGGTGAGTCATTGGGATGAATAATCAAGACGATGGCCAGCTCTGCGAAATTTGTAATAGATTTAAGTTTTTTGTTTGAAGGAAGTAAAATATTAAATTTAATCATTAAGTATTGCTACTGATTATTTTCTCGCACAAAGAGCATACAATTAATTTCTTCTACGAAAATAAAAGCGCTAGTAAATTTAACGTGTTGCAAGGGAATATAAAAAAAAACCTTTTTATTCAAATTCGTTAGTAATTGAAAAGATGTCTTTTAAATCCAGTTGAGGCAATAACAGTGAAATCTAGTTCATTTTAAAAAATCTACCTTGCCAACAAGTAACTAAAATGCATAATCTGGTTTGAACCATTACTATCTGGCCCTGCAGTATCTCCAGATTGTGTAGAACTCATTTCCCTTTCTAGTATTGAAGCATGCAGAAATAGAGCGATACATTTTCCTGCATGAATATGGCGGGGTACCAAGCTTCATAGCATTATGCGTAGCAAAGTAAGCTTCTGTACAAAGTAAGCTTCTGTTCGTGCAAATGCGAATCAAATGATCTGCTTGGCCAACTTGAACTACGAATGATTATTTCATAGTCAATATCTGACCAAAGAAGCCATCGAGGAACACTCTGCGAGCATCCAAAGAGAGTATGTGAAAATGGGATATATATAGGGACAGTAGGGAGTATTAATAGGGACAGTATGGAGTATTAAATTTAAAAAATAGGGAGCGGGTAAACCTACATTGAATCGATTCAATAGCGTCAGATAGGTGTTTACAACAAGTGGACCAGATATTACACTCGTATTCAAGAATATTACGTACTAAGGCAAAAAACAAATGAAAACATGAGGAAATGTTAACAAATATGGATGGAGAACGCAAAATATAGCCAGCAACTTAACAACCAGCAAGTCAATCGACTTGTTTAAAATTATAGACGCAAGGAGTCTTAAAACTTAGAATGGAAATGTTTATAAACTGATTCCAAGATCAAAACAAGTTGCTCTATACGCATTTGTTATATATTTTATTTGGCCAACGATCAGCCATTGTTTTGCAAAGACCAGTAAAGATTGGGGGTAAGTGGATCTAGGTGATTGACATTGGTTGACATGTAGCCGGACAGTTCAGGAAATGAAAATGAAATTTCGGTTTGGTATCAAAAATCACACCAAGATTTCTAAACCGCTGTACAACAGACAGATAAACACCAGACAGAAATAGGAAAATACAGTGTACCAATAATGTCTCCGTACAGCAGTTATTTATTATAAAAAACAATAAATTGTTCCAAGAAATTTGAAAAAGTTTTAATGCGGATTTATTCATTAAACATTTTTATTTAATTTAGAAACAAAAACTAATCCATTTAAATTATTCATTACAAAGTTTTAATGCGGATTTATTCATTAAACATTTTTATTTAATTTAGAAACAAAAACTAATCCATTTAAATTATTCATTACAAAGTTATTAACTAAAAATAAAACAAAGTTGACAAATTACCTCCAATAATTTTTCGCACAGTTACGAAACAGTTTACGAAAAATCTTGAAAACCATAGATACATTTTTTGTTAATATTTAGTTGGGTAGCCTTTGTTTTTAATCACCGCTTTAAGGTGGTGTGGTATCGATTCTACAAGTTTTTTTTGCATAACTTGGCTCTATTTTCGCTCATTCTTGCTGAAGAGCCTGTTCCAACTTAGGTTTCGAGCTAATATGATTTGTCCTGATCCTTTTTTCCAGCATGTACCACATGTGCTCAATGGGATTGAGGTCAGGACTTTATGATGGCGTTTTAAGCAAATGTGGAGTTTTGTACGCCAAGAACATCCCAGTGTTACGAGCCATGTGCTTAGGATCATTATCTTGTTGAAAGTAAAAATCCTTTGACACAATCAATTTTTCAACACTTGGCTCCAAATTTCTCTGGAAAATTTCAATATATTCCCGATGAACCATGATTCCTTCAATTATTTCTAAGTTTCCAACGTCGCCGGCAGCCTTACAGCCCCATACCATTACGCCGCCGCCGCCGCTGTGTTTCGTTATTTTTTTTTACTGCCTAATATACCCACTAAGTTAGCATAGAAACATATAAATAGGCCACGATTCCAGTGAAGTACATTCTTTTGAATACGAACCATCGAGTGGAGAAAAACGAAATTAGAAAAAAATGGACTGGAGGCTAGTCGTCTGCAAAGCCAAAGTCGACAAACACTCGGCCTCGAAA
Organism: Nemotelus pantherinus; assembly: GCA_963978885.1. Lineage (NCBI taxonomy): Eukaryota > Metazoa > Arthropoda > Insecta > Diptera > Stratiomyidae > Nemotelus > Nemotelus pantherinus. Next base: position 222,835,107 of record OZ022263.1, on the reverse strand, counting down.
ATCCTACAACAGAAAAAGAAGTGACCGTAGAGATCTGAGAAAAGGAAGCTGAGAACGTAAAAATGACCTTGTTTCTCGCCGAAGGCAAGGGAACAGAGGAAAGTCGTCGCAGATCTGGATGAAGCAATAGTTCTGAAACTGGACGGATAAGATGTCGCTGGGCTTACGCTCTGGTTAGGAGGTAGTCTGGAGGTTTACGGTGTTTACGGTGAAAAAGGCTGCAAACAACAGCGATTACTGAAAGAGCGCACAGTTCAGAGAACGATAAATTCAAAACAAGAGAAGCCAAGCACGACCGATGGGTAACCTTTCGAAATAGTAGAACAGGTTCCGTAGTCGCCACTCAAAAATAAGTGTCGTCCACAAAGCTATTGGACCAGTGGAACGTGCGGAGGTCACATGTTCCACTGGTCCAATAACACAACGCTTCGGTGTGAAGGTGTAAAAAGTATCCAAGTAGGATCGTGAGCGCTGTGAAATGCAAGCAGGAGCGCTGCAGCCGGCAAGAATATCGAAAGTAATCCTAATTGAACTGTTGGGGAACAAACGTGGAAAGAAGTGGAAAGAAGTAGTAGCTTTGGGAAGAGCCCTGTGCTACGAGCTCCAAGAGGGCTTGGCCGATTTATTCACACTCTAAAATCTTGGCTCAATCGCGACAGCGGTGAAATAAATTCTAGTGGAGCCAGCTTCTACCAGAACATGGCACTTCAAGAAGAAGGCACTTCAAATGGGAAAAGTCAGGACGGAGTTCTTTGAAAATTTTGAAGGAAGTGATGTCATTTTGCATTCCTTTTTTGAATACGCCCGCTACAGAAAGGAGCGATACAACGTTCTTTGCAATTGGCCTTGCGTGGAGATGATGTTACAATCGTGGAGATGGTGCTACGGTTGAATGGCGAGTAAGCATATTTCAAGTGGTAGGCAGTGAGTTTTTTTAGTGAGTTAAAATCTCACATAATCCTTTATCGTTCACATGTTCAAAAAAAAAAACGTTTGTCAAACTTTGAGCAGTCACCACCTAATAACTGTTAGCAGCACCTACATAGACAGTGTAGAACTGCAGTATAAAGCAGCTGAGTCATGATAAAGCAGTAAAAAGTCTAGGAAAATGTCAAATGATATTCAAGAGACAGTATGTTGCAATAAATAATGGTGAATAAATAAATAAATAATAAAATGGTATCCAAACACGGTATTTGCATAATAGCCAAAGCTTTTAATCTATTTTTCGGTCTTAATCCATTTAGAAAGACACCAAAAAATAAATTCAAAGTAAACATATCCCACTTATCCAACACGATTTCGAAAATAAACTGACCTTATGCTTACACCAATACTCAACTGCTCCTTTGAACTAAAGTAAATCTAATAAAATTTTCAATATTGCTGGAAAGAGATTTTAATGGATTCTCAGACACGGCAACAAGCCTATTCATATAATTTACTTCTCATAACACTTCAGCACGTGTCCGGCAGCAGGCCAGACAGGTTGGCTTTGTTTCATCCGAGCCAGTATTGTAAGGACCGTGAGAATTAATTATATCCCTCGTTCTAATCATATTCTATTAAAATCCTGTTAAGCTTGGGGTGCCGACAGAGCGAAAAAAATAGATCCGAGTGGCTTAACTGAAATCTTTCCAATATTTTCAACTCCTGCTTTAATATTTTCAAATACACCGGATCTTGGTCGGCCAGAACATTTCCCTCTCGCTTAATTTTTCTCTCATTGTACAGACCCGTATAATTAATTTGTTATTTCGCGTAAGACATGAATGAAAGTAGTAGCAAGGTAATTTGGTCCTTGTGCGGAAATGCCCCCCTCTTTGCCAACTATGCTACATCCTCGTCGTGACTGGCAGAAGCTTATCTTAATATTCGGCTATGTCCTTGGTTTTTGTACTGAAGTACTATCTCACCCTGTGGCACAATTATAAAAGAGATACTAAAAAATTAGTCGTTCCTACCCTCCGAGGCATACACTAGCTGGCTTCTCGGTGATTTTTGCGCTACAGTGTTGGTTTCTTTCGTTTTCATGGCGTTGTCGAGTTTGATTCCGTTATTAGATAATATCTTGCCCGTTAGTGGTCGTTTGGCTTTGGCTTTATGTTGTTTTTAATGGAATAATTTCTCGGCAATGTAGGTTGTTTCAATTTGGACATTGTTTCGCTTGGGAGAGATATCAGACGTATCTATCTGTTTTTGGTTCGCTATATTTGCTTAAGTTGGGTGTTGAGCGGTAATATGCTTGAATTTTTTGGTGAAAAAATACTGTATCGTAGCCTTTTTTTAGACACAATTATGACTTTTTATTATCACGTTGATATTTTCGCTAGCACAATTGCTTTATTCATACCATTTTCATTTCAAGAAAATTTCGAATAGAAACTGTTAGGTATTTCTTCTCGAGGTCAGAACATTTGATCAATTACTGAAAACAGACCGAAACCTTTGCCTTGTTTAGAGTATAATTTAATTTCATTTTTTACTCTTTCATCCTCTCCATTTCTTATCATCCAAACAATAAACTACGGAGACATAATTGATAGCCTGTTCTTACGGCTCTACAGGACTTATCTCGCGCACTCTATTGTCTAAGCACTATAATCCTTCGTTATAAACAGACACTCCTTTCAAATTAATATTTCATTTAAGGAAAACATTTCAATTTCCACAGATTTGAGATATTTCATCTCCAGCGTAACTTGAAATTAATTGTTCGAAAGCTTTTATAAACGCTCTTGATGTATTACTCTCGGGTAGTGGTAAATGTATGTGTTCAGAGGAGCTGATTTTACTCTAGGCTGGTCATCTCGTGAAACCACTAAAATGCTAGCATCTGCCAAGATTTGTATCGAATGGTGAATGAAATTAAATGATTTTATAATGAAAGCTGGAGAAAATGAAGAAATATGGATTGATGAAAGCGATTTGATTAAGCTAAATGATGCAATTAAAGAGGAAGCAGAGTGATAAGATTATATAGTAGAAAGAATGATGTTTTATTGCAGTGATTTTGAACGAAAATGAACGGGATTTCGATGAGTCGAATATAATCCTGAAAATTAAGAAGAGCATTGACTTTGATGTTTCAAGAAGATGTTCAAGGAGTGAACATTGTAAATGTGTATCGACTCTGCCAACACGCTGGAATTTTGTCAAAAGAGCTGAAGTTTTGTAAAAAAAAAAGCAATTTCATGACATCTCATAGAACCTATGTTAGTATATTGAAATGAAGAGAGCAAAAGTGGCTTTCCTGTAATACGATAGCAAACATTCTTGAAACTTTGCCGATTGGGTACAATTGGGCAGGTATGAGCTAAATCAACTGAGTAAGGCTTTAACAACGCCAAAATTAAAGTAATAAGAGGGGTCTAAGGGGTAATAAGTCTGTGAAGACTGCATCAATTTGCGTCAAAGCTAGACATTAGGAGCAAAAATTGATGGCAGGACATTGTGGTTTGTTTTTTCAACATGGCATGCAATCATGTTACAAATCCTCATTGCCACATTGTCAAAAATGTAGTGGATGCAGCCACAAGAATTTTTGTCTCTCTTATTATGAGAGATATTTCAAGCACTTTACATTCAATGTAGCGCAGCTCTAAGACAAATATCTCAGATGATATCATTTTAACTTCATCTCTGTTTACTATTTGCTCATTGCAATCACCGACAACTAACTCACTTTCCACAATTCACAAGTTTCTTCGAAATTACTTTCCACAAAAGAAGTTTCGTTATATAACTTTAATTACAACTTAACGAATGGATAGGCATCTGGAAGTGTTCGTTAGTTGATTACTGATACATACCCCCTAATGTGGGTTGCTGTAGCTTAATTGAGCGGTTAGTCTTTATTAACAGAAAAAAACCAAATGAACGGAGCTCTAGTCATCCTGGCCTAATAGAAATACCTGAGCACTGGTTGTTAGGGTCGGCATCAGATAATGAATGTTCTTACAAGTGCAGTTGCATCTGACTTACCACTGTTAGGCTTTCGTCAGTGCAGCATGATTTTAGTATGGGACGATTCTGAGATATATCGCTGAGAGAGGGACACATATAATACATGCTAGCGCTTCACCTAAGTTCCCCTTAGAAAATAAGATTGACTACCCCACGTTAAACGTAAAACGGCAATTACACTCCCCCCGTGACATGGGAAACGTTGACGAGGTGAGAGTGTAAATGATCTCCTCGTCTATTCTCGCCTGTTTTTTTCATGGTAAGGACGAGTGTGTGAATGGCTTCCTCGATGGCTTCCCAATGCGTCTGCATTGTTCTGTTATAGATAGGAGGAGCAAAAAAAACACGCCTATATATTCTTTAAGATTTTACAACTGGATAACGAGAGTATTTACAAATTTCAATAGTTTTAGACGTGCACGAAAAAAAATAATAGCCCACACTGGGCGCTCAAAATTTTATAACCAAAACATAATCACTCGTAGATAATCAAATACAGTATTAACTTTTGTTCTTTTGCAACTTCTCTTTATATCAAAAAGTTAACATTGCCATTCCTATCGTTGAAAATTCAAAGCATTAATCTATGGGCATTCTAGATTAAATTACTTTCGATCACCAATTTTTAGCGAGTTGCGTATAATACCTGTTCTCCCCTCTCAAGACCCGCAATCGCAATCACTTTCCACTGCACTTATTGCAATATCAAATTCAATCAAGCGTGAAATGCACTCATCCAGATCAAGCGTTCGAAGATAAATCATTGAGACTTGCATCGTATGTTGTTACTTCAGAGCACGATGCTCTTTGCTTTCTATCGTTTCTTTGACAATGCTCCTACTGAATCGTAGTGGGTCCTCTTTCGCTTTTTCAGCGTCATCTCGTCCCTTAAAATCCAATGAACGTCAATTACACTGATGAAATTGTCCGACGGTAAAAGTACGCCTCCACATGCATACAAACATAGCAAACGATAAGAACTCGATTCTACAGCTAGGCAAGCGCTGCTTGCAAGTACAAGTACACAATTGACAAAGTACAAAGTGCTTTACTTGATGGAACAGATACTTTTACTTGGACGTTTCCAGCTCGCATCGAGGACTGACTACAAAAGCCTAGAAGATTGAATTCAAACTCGAACCGGTGCTTGAGTATCGATGCAGGATGAAATAAAAATATCGATTTTAATAAAATTGATTCGAGCTGGCGCGAAAGGGTGGAACGTGATAGATCGAAAACTGCTGTCATAGATATGTAATTGCAATTTCAAGGGCTTTTCGCCGATATAGTGAGCACTGGCTTCGACTACTAGCTAGCTGAAGTGAGTGGAAAATGATGAATTTGTCGGTCCATTTACAAAGCGTTCAACATGCTTGTAATGCTTTGATGTGAATTATTATTGATGTTTTGATGAAAGTTTTGTAAGCGTAGACGAAAATAAAAAAGCGAAAGGTTGGAGGACTTTTGAATCTATTGAATTCGTAAAAAATATTAAGTACCGCTGAGCTAGCCATATTGGTGTATGAAAATTTTCGCAAATGCATTTAAATTCATAAAAAAATACTCATTTTCAATGAAAATGAGAGGCAGCAAAAACATGAATATAAAAATATATATTCAATTTTCATCATATTCTGGTCCATAGTTTTCTTTTTTACATCATCAAGAGCTCTAACAGTACGTTAATGGTCAAATATTCTGCATAAGAGAAGTATAGTAGCTCTCATTGAGATATTTTTTAGTAGTGAAATACAACGAGTTCCCACAAACACAGCATTTGATTAAACCTGGTTACTCGCCAATTCCCGAAATTGTGGTTGAAGTCCATGCTTTGCTGAAAATAATTTGGCTTATTGGTTTGAAATACGTTGCATGTTATACAGTTAAGTGCAACAAACAAAAAACATCAAAGAAAACAATTGATTCTAAGCCACATTTCCAACATGATTGAATAGTTTCCGAACATTTCCACTTAATTCCTCTCGAAGCCGTGATTATTATTTCCTTCTCTTACCAGTTGCGTACGTGATTGTAATGCAAGAAAACTGTTCGACACATCTGCAACAAACTAGAAACTATTAGTCGCATCCGAATAGAAAACTGGTAATAGATAAACAGAATCCTTCTTTCATAATATTATATCCCTAAGTGTCAAATTAAGACAACACAGAGTTAATTGCAAAAACATGGCACGCAGCCTGGAAGGCTGGAAGGCAAAGACTATTTTTCCGAAGAGGACGAAGAAAAAAAAAGAGCTGAAACGACAGAGTCAGATAGTTTGCAGCTAATCATACATATTAGTCCTCGGCAAATGGTACGATATTGTGTACTCTTAAGTAATGGGGCTTTCCGTCGTCGCAGTCAATTGATTCCTTTCGCATTGCGTCACGTACGAATTGTGAGAACTTATATGTACACTGCAATCATCATAACTTTACCCGGGCTGTGGCCATCTTCGTTTCAATTATACCCAGCGGGAGAACGGACCACGAAGATAGTCCTGAATAAATGCGGGGGGTAGAAATGGGTTCTCGACGATGCGAGAATCATTTCAGACGATGATATCCTGGGTGTCAAGTTCCCTTTTGGACTTTGTGGCCTTAGTTTCCTCCCCGGATGTGTTTGGTGTTTCAGTATATGAGTTCGATCCTGAAAATGTGCTGGAAGATGAAAGGGGTTAAGTGATAATTGCCTAGTCAGGCTCAAAGGGATAATCACGATGGAAGGTGGTGACCGTGTGGATTGCTCAGCAGCTGTAATTAATGACTGAACGGGTGTAAAATTGATTGAATATGTTGTTTGATTCGACGTTGAAGGCCAATTGAATCGGAAGTAATTGATCGAGGGAAGGAAAATGAAGGCATTAAGTTGAAGTTCAGTTACTTTAGATTATATGCAATTTTATGATCTTTGATGTGAGTAATAGAGTGCAACATATTTAAATAGTGTCTGATGCTTCATTCAATCACTCATCAATTTTCGAATCAATGATATCGACAAAATCTTAAATCATTACTCAAACGCAAAATTAAAGTATCATTTCTTAAATTGACATATTCATAAGTTCACAGATTACTAGTTATTTGAACGTTTTGATATTTTTTGCAAGACTTACCTACGCTGAAAAGATAAGAAAATTTCATAAAACTATGAGTGTAGCTAGTTTGTCTGCTGCTGTTTGGAATTTAAATGATGTGCATCAAAACATAAAAAAATTAGACAAATTACCGATCCGAAAATTAAACATATTACAGATCTGATTTAAAATAAAAGTTTACAGCCTGCAGTTTGTCATTACGCAAGGTCTGGTTCCTTTTGCGTTTGAATGATTAAATAGATTATTTCGAATCTCCAAAAATAGAGCAAATCAAAGAATTAATTTCGATGATGACAATAAAGAATTTCCATTCCCACTTGATCCTAAAGTGGATTATGTTCGAAGAGTTGCGACGGATAGAATGTTGGTGATATCGATTGTAAACATTAACGAATATATTTTTAATGTAGAAGTAATAGCGCTGGTTTCATTGAAAATTTAATTTCCTGAATTACGCATGCACCGGATGATGACTGATGACAGAATATTCAATAAACTTTATTCCTGAGGTATATCATCTACAAGCTTTTTGACTGTCGCATCCTTTTTTACAGGAGATTAGAAATATTTTGAAAAAAAAGCACTACACAACATCACAGAGAACCGTTAGTTCAGGGTAATCAACTGGATTCGTACAATCTATAGCAGGAACGTCGTTCTTCGCCGTAAATATAGTGCATTCACTTCAATCGGTCAGACATTCCACTGGTCAGTTGCGTTTGTTGAGAAATTTGCCGAAATTCACATCACTTCGGCAAAAGTCACAAAATCAGTGAAACAAATTAAACAAATCAGTTCTGTGTTCTTTCTACAAAAACCGCCTTTGACTACAATGTAATCTTTGCAATAAGACGAAAATTTAAAGGTTAAGTATTTAAGTAGAAACACAGAAGGTAAGAAGCCACTTAGATCAATTTAAAGGAACAAAAAAATTCTAACTTTTCACAATTTTCCGTGACGACCAGCAGATTCGCGTACCTGATTTACGAAAAAAAACTAAAACGTCTTGAACATAGTTTGAAATGCTGCCTTCTCGGATTCTGCCACGAATAATCTTCAAACGATATTCACGCTACCAGCATAAAAGAACGCGCAATCCAGCACTTGAGACAGCAACTCGAATTCCGTTCCTTTTTACTAATGTTCGAAGAAGAACATTAGTATTAAAATCACTTTGGCCAAAAATTCATATTTCTATATATATATATATATATATATATATATATATATATATATATATATATATATATATATATATATATATATATATATATATATATATATATATATATATATATATATATATATATATATATATATATATATATATATATATATATATATATATATATATATATATATATATATATATATCATCAAAAAATTTCAGTGAAAAAATCTCAGGAACGCGCCATCCGATTGAACTGAAATTTTCAGGACACATTGGTGTATATGCAGAATAGTGCCAGGTCTCACAAAAAGTTAATAATCTTTAACCCTTTGGCGCCGGCGGCTATTTTAGTGATATTTTTAATATACCTATTATTCCGTACACAAATAATTTTTGCAAAAATAAAGTTGACGAAATACATTTCAAACGTGTTTTACATGTGAATCGGATAATGTTTTGGAATTTTTTAACCCCATGTGTGCGCTGGGTGCCTAAAAAGAGAACGGGAAAACTTGAAAATTTTTAAATTGCGATAACTTTTGAGACAGCTATTCAATCATTACGAAATTTTCAGGACATATTGATATTAGTTAGTTGTAGATTTGTGTAGCTTTTAATGAGCGTGCTGGCAACTCTGTAGCTAGGGTAGGCACTGAAAGTGAAAACCTCCAAATCATCGTCTCTCTTGAAAAAATGCCGTTTCTTCAAAGAAAAGCCACTCATATGTAAATCTTGTGCTTTGTTTACATAGACAAAAAATAAAATTTGATATGGTATAACGGGCACGCCTGGTAACCCTTACCCAATTTACCTATATTTTTAGCATCAAAAACTTCTGTTCACGGAAACTCACGATCCATTAAACAGAATTAGTTGAAATTTGCAGAATGTATTGATTTTAAACAGGACCAGGTCTGATAGAAGTGATTTTGAAATGCGGGTGATTCTGTGCCAGTGGTGCCTTCTTGAAAAATCACTAAAAAAGATAACTGCTTTTAGCCCTATAAATTCTGATTGAATCGTTCGATTTTAACGAAATTCACACAGTAGCTGGATTTTACTTCAAACCACGTTTGGTAGAAATTTGGTCGAAAAATTCGGTTGGAGCTGCCAGCTATGATAATTTTGGTGTCTTAAATTTGAAAAATAAAAATATGGAAGTGAAAACATTCAAACCATCGAATATCCTAAAAAATGTCCGTTTCTTACAATAAAACCAATCTGTATACAAATCTTATGCTTTATCTACACGTTCAAAGTAAAACTTTTGAAATTTCATTTCGGACCAGAACGGTAACCCTTTCCCAGTTAACCTATATTTTTAGCATCAAAAACTTCTGTTCACGGGAACTCACGAATCAATAATCAGATACAATTGAAATTTACAGAATGAATTGGACTTAAGTAGGACCAGGTCTGATAGAAGCGATTTAGAATTGCAGGTAACTCTATGCCAGTGGTGCCATCTTGAAAAATTACAAAGAAAAAAAACTGCTTTTTGCCCTATAAAATGTGAATAAGTTACCAGATTTTCATGAAATTGACACAGTAGCTGAACCTTACTTTAAACTCTGTTTGAAAAATTCGATTGGTGCTGCCAGGTATGGTAATTTTTGTGTCTTTGATTTCGAAAATTCGCTCAAGAGAATGAAACTTTTTGCCCGATAACTTCCAGTGCAGTCATGCAATCAACACGAATTTCATACAATTAATGGAACCTATTTTAAGCATTAATCAGGCCAAATTTGGTTGAAAAGCCACGATAGGGTTGCCAGCTATTGTTGGTTTTGTGTTTGTTTGTTTGGTTTTATCGTAGAATTTTCAATTGGTAATGATATTGTAGTGACAATAAACAGCAAATATTAAGTTTTCGATTATTTGAAAAAACTTGCTGCAGGTAACCCTAAATTTCTTTGTAATGTAATATAACAACGTGAAGCAGATGTAATATATTCTTGGCTTTGATACTGGCGAAAGGTTGCCAGCACGAGTCGGTTGTGCTACTTTTGTATCAATAAATGCTTACAGTTAGTATACATACCGGAAACATTAACAATGAAAATAAATAACCGATCTTTCAATTCCCAAAGTTCTGCAAATTAGAGCAGCAGCTACCGCTGCCACCGCAAGCTACGTCCCGGTTTCAACAACAAACCGTTACCAATATCTATTGCTCAGCTGCGTTCCAATGCTGCACAGCACACGCAGCCAGCACCTAACACAGCTTTTTTGTTTCGCTGGCCTGATAACGCAGTTGATGCAAGTATTGTTGCAAATCAGCTGCGCTCAGGCCAGTGAACCCGCCGCAATGCAAATTAAACATGCAAAAATAAAATGCACTGCAAAACCTGTGTTGGGTGGCAATGTAATATGCATTCGATCGTTGCATCCCGCATCGCATTAGCAAATGTGTATGAGATTCAATCTGGCGGAGAGGCTGTTTTGCAACAACACTCAATAACTAACATTTACTGCCACAAATATGTTTTCAACATTTGCAATACTTTCAATAGATTCGGAAAAAAAAAGATAATTGTTGACTTTGATAATTGCTGAAATTCTAATTTATTAAATAAAATAGAAATCAGAAATTAAATAATATCATGATTTCTATTTATATCAACTATACGTTACTTTCTACAAAATAATGCTAATTTATTCAATAATTATTAAAAATTTATAGGACGACTGAAGAGATGAATATTGTGCAGAGGCATAATATACATAATGTCAATGGAGTAAGTAACTGAGAGTTTCTCACATATCCATCAGAATAAAAAAAAAATCTAGCGCATCAGAACCGCTAGAAAACTGAATTTTGAAGAAATTGTCTTTGAATGACAATGTAGAAAGACGTAATACACTTTTTTGTAGAATCATATCAACCATTCCTTATCCAAAGCAACAAAACTCAACTATAACACAAATGAAGAAAATTTACAGTGCTGGCAACACTTTTCCAACGAAGCAGCAATAAGTTTACCTTAACAAACTCATACTTAAATTAACTTATCATTTGAATTTCGTTCTCATCGCAGGATTTCATCGAAAGTTTCAGCGGTTAAACGTTGTAAATAGCATCCGAAAAATTTTCAAAAGTCAGAAAATTTAGAAATTGGTTCCTTATTTTTATTGCAAATGCTTTACATATGAGTATGTAATTTGGAGCATCTGTTGGTGCAATATTTATGAAAATGTCTGATGCTGGTTACCCTGTGTTAGCAACAAATCAAAATATTCGTATATACCAAATCTGCTTCACGTTAAGTTAAACCCACCCTGTGAATATCGTTTCGGGTGAAAAAAATGTTAGGATTACCACCCTCAACACTTTCCAAATTTTCAAAACGTTAATATTTGTTGTTAATTTTCATTACAGGATCATTGCCATTTGCATATCTAATGGCATAATCACTTGGTAAAGAGATTCCAAAAAATTACAAAAATGGTCGTAGCTGGCAGCTCTCACACGATTTTTTTACGAAATCCATACGACATTTGGTTTGCATTAAGGTCCATTTACTGGACGAATTTCGTTTTGATTTCATGACTGGACAAGAAGTTATAGGGAAAAAAGCTTTATTTTGCTGAAAAAATTTGCAAGATTTAGGAGACAAAAATCACCCTATCTGGCAATTCTGTTCTAATTTTTCGACCAAATTTTCACCAAATATTTTCTGAATATTGTGTGAATTTTGTTAAAATGTGATGGCTGAATCGGAAGCTATAGGCCAAAAAGCAGTTTTTTTCTCAGTGATTTTTCAAGGTGGTACCACAACCACAGTGTTGCCTGCATTTCAAAATCACTTCTATCAGACTTGGTCCTAGTTAATACCAATAGGCCCTGTGAATTTCATTATCATTGGATAAGCCGGTCGTCAGTTCTCGTGAACAGAAGTTTCGAGTGCTGAAAATAGAGGTAATTTGGTGATGGGTTGCCGTTCTTGTGCAAGTCGGCATTTTGAAAATGTTAATTTGACATGATGGACAAAGGTTCAAATTTATCAATAATTTGAAGTTTTTGTCAAAAAGCAAAAAATTTTCAGGATTTTTTTTCAGGAGCCTGCCGTAGCTGCAGGATTACCTGCACTGTCTTGCACTGTCTCTAATTCATGTGTGTTAAGTCTTAATCAACATCAATACGCTCTGCAATTTTCACGATGATCTAATGTTTTTGTCAGAAGTTATGACAAATCAATATTTGAAAAAAAATTCCTTGCCTACTTTTAGGCACTCAGCACCCACACACGGCTCAAAATTTCCAATTCTTTATCATAGGCAAGTTTAAAATATAATAAGTTTTCATTTCCAATACTTTTTTCTAACGAAAATATACAATGCTTGGAAATATAGGAGTACTTGGAAATTAACTAAAATGCCCGCCGCCACGAAAGAGTTAAAGGTGTCTAAATTTTAGCAAGTCATAGACGTACCCATTATATACATCCATATCCTCCGAAAATTTCAGCTCAATCGGATCGGCCGTTTCAAAGATTATTTCCCTTAATAATTGTGCTGATATATATACATATATATACATATATATATATATATATATATATATATATATATATATATATATATATATATATATATATATATATATATATATATATATATATATAATAAAGAAATATGAATTTTCGGCGAAACGGATTGTGCGTATGCTCATTGATAATGAATTTCGGAAATCAAAAAAATATCTCGTAGTAATTTATATAACTTCTCGAACATCGAAATACCTGACATAGAACAGATCCACTGTGAAATGAACACTGTAATCGTAAAGTAGGTAGGGCAGCTAAAATCATTCAGCGCGATATCATTTTCATATTCAATTGTAACGGAATTTCGATGCTATCCAATAAATGGGGAAAAGATTGATATGCATGTGCTACTAGGTAATTGAAATACGATTGCATGGCAATCGTCCAAAAAGTTAATTAAATTGCTGCGTGCATGAATCGGACCTTAGGCGATATAGTGATGCATAGGTAGGTATATAAGTATATAAATACATGAATGTATCGTAAAAAAATACAGATGCATAGTTCGAAAGAATTTCGAACAGATAAATATGAATTGTTCAGCATGAATTGCAATATGAATTGTTCAAGTATGCAGATAAAGAGTTAATGTATCTGAAGTGTTGTATTTGTTTTGCAAATGTGAAGATGTTTATTCTTAAGATTTTTATGGAAAAATGCACTCAAGCGGAGAAAACAAAATAATTTCTCATGATCTGATCAAATTTTTTTTTATTTTTTAATGTTTTCATTTCACTTATTGACCTTTTTTTTGAACATCCAGTGAATTTTCAATCTGCTTACTGACTATAGCTAATGACCACATATGGTTCTTTCTGAATGGTTTTCCATTCTATGAGCCGGCGCTGATTTCATCAAATCAAAAACGTTAGGTATTTGAAGTGACAGCCCATTTACTGCGGATAGAACAAATATTGATCTAGACTAATTCTACTAAATCTGATCGAACGCACTTTCGCACTTTCACCAGCATTTTTAAAGTTATCTTTAGCAGCTTGAGGCTGCTAACTATTTTTGGAAGGTTTCATGTAAATCCGTTCGTTCTTTCACTGTTAACTAATAATTGTTGTGTACCAATGAAAAATCATTACCGAAACCGATTTTTAAAACACGAACTTTTGAATTGAGCTTTAATGTATTGTGATTTTGTGTGTTTGTCGAAAGTACTTTCGATAAACATTCCAGTCAACTCTAGTATCTGCAATGATTTCCCCATCAAAACCTTCAAATTTCCAAATGTAGTATTTTATTGACTTTCTACCACCCAAATTTCCTTTCATTAGACCCCAAAAGTTTGCAGGTGTTTTTATCCTCGATCAAAATGTTTCCCCTAAATAGGAGATTGAGTTTAAGTTGAGATATATTTTTGGTCTTTAATTGTTTATCTTCAAAATTTAGTAAGAACACAAATTTAAAAAAAAAAAGCTTATACTTTTTTTTTTTTGCTCGGTTGTCCTAACCTAACACAACTTCTTATATAACCCACTAATAGTACCACTCTGACTATACAATAATCGGTTAAGGGGTTACACCACAGTAGAAATTTCAGAAAATTTATTTTCTTTTTATTGGCTTAAACAATCCTTTGAAACCTCTAGAATAAGAAGCAAACGGTTTCATTCCTGCTGGAAATCGTTTCCAAAGAAATTTCGAGCACTTTTTCAACTCTTCCCGACTGCTCGAAAATGACTACCTGCGATAGATACGACACCTGCTCATTGGGTACAGCATTATGTCTTATCATACGATTTCCAACTTCTCTAATATACTAATATTAGTCGTTAGAAACATTTTCAAGCATGATGAACACAAAGTTCAGTAGTGCAGTGTCCTTTGATGTTGAGAGAAGACGTAAATTTTGCGTGGAAGTTATTCGAATTACGATTTTTTTGCAGTGCTAATTTCTCACACGTTATTTGTAGCTTTTACATTTATGTGAGTTACAATGAGTGAAAAGAAAGTGTATGTAAGCCCTAAAAGCTCAAAAATATCGTATAAGACGCGGCGACGGACCAACGTGACGAAACGACGACCGTTGAACAGATATGAGGCGGAGGAAGATTCGGCCGGTGTCAGCGCTTCGGCAAAAAAATTGAAAGTGGATTCTGACGTTATCGATGCATAAAGTAAATTTGGTTATTGATTGAAGGTAAAAAAAATTAAATGATCAAAATTTTTTATTTTATCATACTTGAAACACGAGTCAAAACTTTAAACGCGTTTTTCTCGGAACACGTTTTTTCAAATCGGCACGCAGCATAACTCAAACAATTTTCTATTTTTTCACTCCAAATTAATATCACATCTTTAAAACAACATTCCGCATAGAAATACGTAGCCGATTTTCAATAAGTAAATATCTCGATTTTTTAGCTGCAAATAAGTGCCGGTTTTTTTGAAGGAAAATGCACTTTTTTTTTAAATGCTCGCCAATTTTACAAAAATAAATATTTTCAAAATCCCCTACGTATTTCTCTAGCTATACTAATGTTCTATAAGAATTTTTTTTTATTTTGTTCCAGATTAATTTTTGGTGCACTTCTACTGCGTGCTGCGGTGCCCCTCCAAAAAAAAAACCGTTCCGCAGAAACGGCTGTTGGCCAGCCATTTTTTAATATTTTTTAATTAACAATTTTTTTTAAAAAACTTCAAAACATGCTTAACCAACATCCTTAAAGAGAATTACTTTTTTACTTTTCTTTCCACTTAAAAAAAATCGCAGAAAAACGTTAAATTTTCGCTCTCTACTGTGGTGTAACCCCTTAAAATTTACTCTACGCTACAAATTCGATCTAATTTACAAATTGTTCTATCTTTCCGTAAAGGTTTATTTTTAATTTCACAGCAGTAAGTGTCTTCAAGCTTGACTTCTGGTACAGAACCAAGTTCTTTGGCCCCCTCTTAGCTATTGGTTTGTAAAGCATTTTAGGGCAAAGACGCAGGTTTCTTCTTTCGAATGCTTGTTCTTCTGCCCTGACCATTTTGGAACTGATAAAACTAACAAGCGAATGCACAAGCCAAGATAGCTCGGCTGAAGGTCAGCAATGTGTATGGCATATTAGAACCTTGTGGAACTTTTGATATTACTGGCTCTTGGAGAGAATCTGTTTTGTTAACGTTGGGAAGATCGGCGGTGATAAGACATTTTGGTTTTTCTATAGCTATATATTCAAAACAGACGTCACCATCCGTCGCAACTGGTTTCATGTATTACATTCATTTCGTTTTTTTGAGATCTGCGAAATTCTCCTCCACTTTCATACTAAACTTCAGCGTGTTTATGTATAATTCCTTTAGGAATTAAGTTTTTTGCTCTGTTTCTATTTATTAAAGTTTTTCAAAGTTTTTAAGTTTAAATTTGTTTTATTAAAGTAAGTCAATTTTTTTGATGAAAAAATGTTATGACAAACTGTTTTCTTTTTAAATAACGTATGATTTACAGATATAATGATGATATTGATGCGTTTATTTAGAAATAAGCACGCCTTTTTCAATATTTTCCCAAAATACATACATGACGGTGTTTTTTTACCAGTACATTTTTGAATAACAGAATAAAACAAACTATTTACAAGCGATACATATAGTTTTAAAACAACAAACATATCAATTTAAAAGTCATAATCGGCAGTCACCAAGTTGTACTGAATCTTGCGAAATACAAAAATATTTTCATCTCGCCAATCGCTCAATCTTCAATCATAATCCAGCATGACACATTTCTCCCAAAACAAATTAGTACCACTTATCGTGAATAGCATCAGCAAAAATCCAATCTTTCATCGAAAGCTCTAATCGACTTAATTAATTACAACGACGATTTGAAGGAGTGTCGGGTAGCAAGTTTGCATTGGAACTCCAACAACCGTCTGTGACGCGACGTTCTCGGTGCATATACGTCCCACCGTTTTTTTGCTTGCAACAATGGGGGATGATCCGCTCAGCAGAACAATATCTTGTGAACACAGAATCTTGAAATTTTCTCTTAAATCATGTTGAGGAGATCTCCCATTTCTGTGTAGATCTCTTTTGATCCTATTTTAGACCACTGATTGGAATGATCTTTTGGTCCCCCAGTACATGAGCATCTAAGCTACGAAAAGATGAAAATTCAGTATATATTCTAAAGTGATTTCGGGCGGTTCAGATGCAATGCATCTGTGAAAAAGTCAAGTGTCGAAACTATTCGAATCAAATCGTGCACTGATGGATGCGAATTTGTTGCATTTGAATAATGTGTAAGGAGTGCAGTGTTTGCAGCCCGAAAAATTCCAAGTTTGTGCAATTAGAAACGAAAAAACAAATCGATTCGAATTAAGCGAATACCTCAAACAGATCGAAATCAGTTAAAATTAATTGTACTAAAAATACAAATTGTTGGCGTGTTACATAAATAAACAAGTCGGTTCGCCTCGAGGCTAGGTGGCACTGTGGTCTTGGATTTGTTCGTTTTTGTCTGAGTGAAAATAGAAAGTCCAGTGCGGTGTGATGATCAGTGGTGGTGGTGGGCATTTTTCTGTGTGATTCGCAACTTAGTTCGACTTTTCGTCATAATTCGAGGAAAATCTCTCGGGCGATTGATGACATATTTAACTTTTTATAATCCCCATGAGATGTTCGAGCATGCTGCTAATAAATACGAATCGAAAATTTTATGAGTATCACCGGAGGCAACGGACAAATTGAGCAAGGGCGAATCGTTGGTGTCAGCAAAGGATTGAGATTGGTATGTCGATGTACAGATGTTTTGAAAACGCAATTCCAAAAATAGGCTCAAATCGAAATCGTGTGCGTTGCTCATGTTAATGTTGTTGTGTTGTGACAAATGCTGCCAACTTGAAAAGGTCGATCGGCGGCGAGGTGACGGTGATCGCGAAAATCATTAGGATGACAAGTCAGGGAAATTTCTCACATTTTTTTTTTTTGAAATTTCGTTTCTTGCGATTCTACTTAAAGTTCCGTTTTTACTTATGGTGAAAGTTTTCCCTTGCAATTTTTAGTTGGTAGGTTTCTCTCTTGGTCGAAAATATTTCGGAGTGATTAAAAGTTTTCTTGCTTGATGAAAGATTTCTTTGATGTGTTTTGGGATGATTCAACGAATGTTGCTCGTATGGCTCATAACAAAGAGAACTTTTTCTGTCGATAGCACTTGGGTGTAATGTTTGGTGAATTGAAATCTTCTGGCAAGCTGATGTTTTGCTTTCAAAATGAAAAAAATGCTTTTAACAGACACCGCGGGGTATCTGAATGTAAGCAAATTTTTTCAATTAACGGTTTAAACATGATAAAACATTTTCGAAATTGCTCGACTATTATTTTTGATGATGACAGTCATGCGTGTTGCTGTTGTTGTGAAAACAATATAAGGACACATTTTGCGAAGAGAATCTAAACTGTATTTCATCTGTACAAAGTCTGGAATTTTCTTATAATCCAGGAGTCCTTCCATTTCTATTCAAGACGGTCCATACATAAGTACAGTGAAACCTTGGAACTGGACTAAAAATTTGGTTCCATTTGACAAGTGGTCCGATTTTAATGGTTCAAAAACTTACAAAATATAATTTATTATTTACGTATTTTTAGTATTTTTAGTGACAAATATTGTTTTTCACGTGGATGTTATACAAATTTTATACTTTTGTCTGGAGAACATGTTTAGCTAAAATATGTAAAATAATATGATATAGAAGTTTGACTTCTGCGCTTGTAAGATATGCCTACTCCATTAAAACTGAACGATCGTCTAATTTTTGAAAAACCTTAGATATTTATTCAATAAATTATTATTTATTTATTTATTAAGCATCCATTGCGCTGCGGATATAATTCAATTACGGCATCAACATTGAAAAATTTAAGAAGAAAAATGAGAAAGAATTGAGTAATTTTCAAACCAACGACAAAATTTCGAACAAGTTAACTGGAATGCAAGATAAGATTTTTGGTTCATTCTTGTATTCGAGAAAAGATTGCGACCAAGCCTAAGACCATTATGCATTCTAAGAAAGTTTAACAAAGGCGAGTGAAAGTACGAGTACACTACCGTACGTGCAAAGTGGATAGAAAAAACCTCTGATGATCGACTAGGACAACTCGATTCACGTATAGTTATCTGGGAACCAAGATCTGACCAAAAAAAAGCCTTGGTAAAGTTTGAAAAGAAAATGCTCATCCAAGAACAATATATGTGATTCCAAAGAGGACATATGAAAGATGCAAAAACGAGAGTAGTAGGAATAATAGGGGATGCTGAATTTAAAAATCAGCGAGCTAGTGAACCTACGCTGAACTGATTCAATGGCGTTAGGTAAATACTGAAAGCCAGGGGACTAGATCTGGCAAGCGCGATCCAGAATATTCCATACTAAGGAAACCTAGAAATGAATACAGGTCGAAATGTTGGTCAACATAGACATACAAAGAACGCAAGACAAAGCCAGCAATCTTTGAGGCCCTCACCATGATGTTTATGGCATGAACATCAAATTTCAATTTAGAATCAAACACCACACCAAGGTCTTTCAAATGCTGGCCAATTGACAGGAAAATACCAGACAAAGAATAAGACAAAACATGTTGCGCATTTTTATATGAGAAATACAACCGATGACACTTTAAGATATTTAGTGGTGAAAAGTTGTTTTGGCAGCTGTGATTAAGGGCAAACAAATTAGCTTGCAACTGGTGATAAACGTCTGCCTACTTGATTGCCTAGTATAATTTTAAGGCATCCGCATGTAGGAGACAGGAGGAGTTGATAACAGAAGGAAGGTCATGAGCAAAAAAAAGTAAGGGACCTAGGATAGATCCTTAAGGAACTTCGGATTGGAGAAATATAAGAGAAAAATTAAAAGCGTTTAAAGTGACTCTGCAGGGACAACTATAAAGATAGGAGGAAAATGAGAGAAGGGAACTAAAAAAAACTGAAACCATTCAGTTTATAGAGCAGCAGTTTATGGTTCACCGAGTCAAAAGCCTTTGAAAAGTCCATACAAATTACCCCAAATTGACGTTGATAATCGAATGCAAGGCGACAAAATTAATGAACACCATAAGATTGGTCGTTGTAGAGCGGCCCTTGAAGAAATCATGCTGCTTAGAAGCAAGAGAAGGTTTTAGGGAAAGATAAACTCTATTACAGACAAGGCGATCAAAGTTTACTGAAACAGCAAAGGAAGGATATAAGACTTTTGATATAAAGATGGAAATGAGAGATGGATCACAAGATTTCAAGGTTGGAAAAAATTAGATATCGAGGTATTT
Source organism: Nemotelus pantherinus (assembly GCA_963978885.1). Taxonomy (NCBI): domain Eukaryota; kingdom Metazoa; phylum Arthropoda; class Insecta; order Diptera; family Stratiomyidae; genus Nemotelus; species Nemotelus pantherinus. The sequence goes on along the minus strand of OZ022263.1, from coordinate 222,815,060 downwards.
GATGCATTTCCTTAAAGGAGAGGGGAAAAAGCAAATAAATCGCAAATATCCTGAGGATTAGAAGCTATAGCATCATCAAGATCCATAGAATTAGGAATTGAGGAATTGGACAGGAGTGAACGGATTTAGGACCAAAAAGCTTTTGATTTATTAGAACAGATTGAAGTCTTGATGCTCAACAAGTAATCACACATTGCTTGCTTGAGCAATCTTTTAGCTTCAGAACGGAAACAACGGAATTTATGACAATCAGTTGGTGAACCCGTCTTCTTCAGCTGTTGACGAGCCTTATCTTTAGCTCTTAGACCATCAGAGATTTTCAATGTGAACCAAGGACGTTTCATGAGAGTAAAGCGAAAGATAAGATGAAAACAGAAAGAGTTAAATTTGGACAATGCATAATCAATATCCAATCCTTTCAAAAATGAACACCAATTAATAAGACTGATTTTTGTGGACATTTTTAGAAAGTTTGCATCGTGGAAGTCATAGGGCTAGATAGAAGGACATTGTTTCCTTGCCTGGAACTTAAAGTCAACATCAAGCAAGAACAGGAGACAGAGAGAGAGGATCTAGAGGAATACTAGTAAGTAAGTAAGAAGTTACAACAGAAAGGTCCCACTCCACAGTAGGCATGTTGAAGTGTTCTTTGTGCATTGGTGGAGCCTCCAATTCTTCGTTAAGCTGACCGTTTAACAATCTACTAAAGTGTACAGCCCCTCGCTCCTGCCTTCAAGATCGGTGATCAGATTACCCTCTTTTTCCTTACAGTACATGCAGCGTGGTATGTGCTGCGTCATGTTTCGGACTATTTGGTAGAACCTCCGCGTTTGGTGCGGACTTCGCTCTCTAGCTCTTTCTATTTCACATATCAGTCCTTTTTCCCAAGCTGTTTTCTTCTGTAGGTGAAATCTCTTTTTTGTTCTTCTGAGCTATTTATATTCCTCCTCACGTGCTCACGTTCTATGAGATTGCCGCATTCCCCGGTGTACCATTATCTAACGTTCAGCCACTAGTTTGTATTAATCATCAAATCTGTTGCTCCGATCTCTGCGACTACTGCCTAAGATGGTGTCAACAGTACTAATGACTGTATTCTCAAGGCGTTTTCACATTCTGTCCCAGGGCTTACTCTCACTCCATGGAGCTCTTTGAGGACGAGTCCTAACGCAAGACCAAAGGTGTAACTGGTACTTTCATTGGTTCGAGCCTGGTTCGCGGATGCAATGACTATATGCAAAGCAACTCGCACTCGGGGAATTGTACCAACAAGATAGTGGTCCGAGTCTAAGTTCGCACCTCGATACTTTAGTACCGTCATCAGGCTCGAGTAGAGGCGCCGATCCATCAAAACGTGGTTTATTTGGTTACCAGTGGCTCCATGAGGTGATATCCTATGGCCCTATGTTTATCTTGGACGCGGGAACCTGGTACTCGCAACGCCCAAGTTCTTCGACGTTGCTAATCCTATGACTCGAAGTCCATTGTCATTAGTATTTTCATGCAAACTATGGGTGCCTGCGTAATGCCTGAATACCGGCTGTTGACCTACTTTACTGTTGAAATCTCCAAGGATGAATTTTACATTATATTGAAAATCCATTCGACTTGTTCATAGTACGATTCTTTTTCGTCGTCAGTAGATTCTTCTGTTTACGTTTATGAGGCTGATGTTTGCAAATTTGCCTCGCAGGCAAAGGGTGCATAGCCTTTCATTGATAGCGTTTAAGGCGATGATGCTAGACTTCTTTTTTTGGCTGACGAGGAAGCCTACCTCGAGCACATGGTGTTTTGTATGACAGCTGTAGTATAAGTCATATTTTTTCTTTTGTATTGCTGCTATATCAGCCTAATATTGAAACAGGACATCGACTAGCTGTTGAGCAGCTCGAGCTCTGTAGAGGGATCTAACGTTCCATGAGAAAGTATTCAAATCGTTTATACGTTTTTCTTTGCGTGGTCGTCGTTGCGGTATCAATCCGGTTCCGAGGCTTCTTAATGGTATCGGGATAACGGCTTGCGAAAGTATTTTACGGGAGAAATAATCAGTCTCTCGCCAACTTTACTTGGAGGGAACTAGCCTGGAAATGCTCGCCAACCTTTTCTGAGAAAAAGATTGCTCGCAGCCACCGCGAGGAGGTTAAGTTCAGGTTTCCATCAGCCGAAATACTTGCGGCACGTGCATATATTCATATACCACATGTTATCCCCCCTAACCGACTGATGGTGCGGCTGCAATAAATATTTTTACTCTTCTTATTTTTCTCGAAAATATCGTATAAACATTTTAAATGGATTTGTTATTTAGCTTACTTTATAAAATCCTGAACAAATGAAACTCAAAAGCGAAAAATCAAATAAATGCAACAAAACATTTTCATGCGGTAAATTGACTAACTTAGCTCTTTAATAACCTTATCAGACACAAACTCAGACGCATTCACTCGACTAAACAACAAACAACATTACCGACCAGACATCCTCCTTCTCATCTTTGCATCGAAACTGTTTTAATTCAAACAATCGAAATGCCAGATGCTAACCTTTTACGATCAAATATAGTATGCATGTTCGGCCAATGAAAATTCCATTTAATATTCGAACATCAAATGAAACGGTAGCCACTATCTGAACTGGACTTTACTAATGTAGTATTTGCGAGCTCAATGAGTATATCGTATGTTCCGTGTCCGGCAGAGGTGGGAATAATTAATAATTCGCAAAATGAAATATTCCTCATCAATCAAAATTTCACTGAAATTCATGGCAGATGTTAAAAATATTTTCGAACTCGGGTAAATAAACATATCGGACTGGGGAGCGGTATCGCAAAGTCAGATTTGGCAGCGACTAGTATAAACAACATTATTTGAAGAGAAAGCAGAAAATTCAAGGAAGAAAATCAAGTGAAGCAACTACGTGCAACTATGTAGCTTCTGTCTATTCTCATGGCGGCACAAGGATTGTGACTCAGCAATGGTGACGCACGTATCGTACTTCATTCAATTAAACGAATGAGTTTAGTTTTTTTGTGCTGAGAAGCAAATGCGAATCTACTATTTTCATTAACTCAAGACTTCAAATGAAATTTTTCTCTTCGGATCGATGAAAAGGTGGCTGAGAGAAATTTAAATTAAACACTTTTGTGCAATTTTCCGATAATTTTGATCGAGTTCAATAAACGAAAGTTGAAAATTTGTTTATTTTGAATATTGTGATCGTGTTTTAAGACATCAGGTCAAGCACTTTCTTTGTTGTTGTTCTTGCTACGTATTGTTATATATGTATTTGTTGAAATATTTTTTTTAAAGTTGTTTTCTTCAGAAAAGGAAAACTCTGTTTACATTCTTGATACTGGCACACGCTGTGATTTTTAGTATTATTTTGATAAAAAGTGAACTTGTATGCAATTTAAATCAATTTTAAATCATTTGACAATTATAAAATTGCATTTTCAACAAGCTAATTTGTGTTTAAATAACTTCATTTTAAACACACTAAGCATTTTCATACCTCACTTTTTAAAAATGTATTAATATAAACTGTGAATTGCACTTTGAATATGATCACAAAGTTCTTAATAAATTCATGACTTCTTTCATAAATAAAAATCATAAAACCTTTATCACTTCAATTCAACGTTAATTCAGATGTGAATGAAGCACAACCAATTGCAATCAAGTTTCCGGAAAAGAGTATCAACTTATATTACAAAGTGCCTTTGTATCGTATTCTGCGTTGAAGAGCAAGTGGAATAGATGTGTAGAAGCTCATCAGTGATTCTCAGTTCTTCCATAGATCGGGTAATTGATACTGCACTACGTCTACATTACATTGTCGAGGTGGCCGATGTGCATGATGCCTCTTAAAATTAATGGAAGTAAAATTTGTAAGAGAGAATATGTAATCAAGATATCAAAGATGTGAATACTTTCCAATTCTGTGATAAATTCGACGAAAGTTAATAAAAACCATTATCTGTTTCTATTATAACGATAAATTGATGTTACATTTATTTTACGACGATTTTATTCTTATTGTCGCTGACTAAAGTTTGCTTATTTCGGTATCGTAAGTGCTCCAATATTTGAAATATGCACACTTTTCAAATATATTTCATTTTATAGCAAATATTTGCACGTCTGCTTCAACTTGATTTATGATTACACATATTAGGTGCGTTTTTTTGGTCCGATACAGAACAGAATATAACTATGCCGCAAAAACAACGATCTAGTATAAAACAGCAGTGCATTCGCTAACACTGACATAGGTTGCTATATTCGCTGTGTAAAATAAAGGGAGAAAATAACGAGTATAAACTACCACAATCGATAGAAAATAGAAAAATAACTAACAGAAAATCACCTCTTTTAACTTTCTACACCTTATGAGGGCTTTTTCTAATTTCTTAACTACCAAAACATTCAACATAACCAAGAAAAACCAAAAGCCACCTCAGAGCAAAAAAGACAACTTCTCATAAGCTTTTCTATTTCTTATCAGCATATTCTATAGTTCAGCACGTGAATTACCAATGAGGAATAGAACTTCTGCACTAGTGAATTCACTGGTACAGGAGTGTTGTTGTTTCCAATGCGTATACTCTGTTCTCTGCTGGATAGAGGAGCAAAAAAACACGCCTATTATAATTTTATAGAATAATGTTGATATCATAGTTATAATTAATAATTCTTCAGAACAGTAGGCTTTCAAGGAAATATGCACGATAATAACCCACCAAAAAAGTAATCCTACTCTCGCAAGTTCCGTAGAAAAAGGTTATTTGGTTCTAAGGCTAAGGCTCTTTTCGCAATGATGTAAGTAAGTTAGAGGTATATTTGTCTGAATTTGTTCCGTTCCCTCATAGGTTTTCTTCCCGACTCTGGTAGCTAGCTTTTGGTTTTAAAAACCTACGATGAAAAGAACGGGCACATAGGAACCGCTAGAAACACTAATTTTCGAAGAAAAGTGTAAGAATCGTGCAAATTTTGAATGAATATTCTACCGCACTTGCCCCTTATTACAAACAACCTACTTCACACTTCATGTATTACTTTCACCCGAAGACTGCGGTGAAACTCATAGGGTAGAAATACTTTCAGGGTTACCACTCGCATGAATTTCACAATGGTCTATTACAACTGCTTCACGTCAAAGACAACCTACCCGGTGAGTTTCGTTTTCATCCGATGTCTTTATCGAAAGTTACAGCGACAGAAAAATGGTTGGGGCTGCCATGCGAAAAATTTCCGAAAATTGACAAAATTAAACCTTGGTTACATATTTGCATTGTAGATGTTTGCCATATGAATATTGAATTGTATCATCAGTTGGTACGAAAATAACGAAAATGCCTGGTGATGGCAATTCTTTGTTAACACAGAATCCTAAAGTATATCAAACCTGGTTCACAAATTGCTGACTGCATTGAAAGTTATAGCGTTAAAAAAATTTAAATAAAAATAATAGATTTTAAAAATACAAGTATTTGTTTTTTACTGTCACTACAAGATAATATCGCTCAGTAATGAAATGAAAAAAATAATTACAGAAAACTACCATTTTATTTTAATTACTATTGCTGGCAGCTCTCTTTTAATTTTTCCACCAAATTTATGCCAAGCGTGGCATACTATAAAGTCCATCTAATTGTAAACTTCGTTTTGATTTCATGATTGCACCGGAAGCTATAGGGCAAAATGTTTTTAATTTTCAAGATTCAAGAGACAAAAATAAACATCTCTGGCAGCTTTATCTTAATTTTTGAACCAAACTTCTATCAAACTTGGCGTAGAGTAAGGACCAGCAAGTGCGTGAATTTCGCTGAAATCAGGTGACTGCAGTGGAATTCACAGAGCAAAACGCAGTTTTTTTAAGTAATTTTTCAAGATGACATCACTGTAACAATGTTGCCCACATTTCAAAATCACCTCTATCAAACTTAAGTCTGCTTAAGACCAACTTATCCTCTAAATTTTATATTAATCTGATTATCGAGTCGTGAGTTCTCGTGAACACAAATTTCGGATGCTAAGAATAGAGGTGATTTGATGAAAGGTTATTGGTGTTGTAAAAAAAAGAGAAAATTTGAATATTTTCATTTGGCTCTGCAGAAAATTTATCAAAGCTTTAGATTGTTTTTAAAAAAACCAAAAAAAAAAAATTTAGCAGGGTTTTTGATTTAAATGTTTTCTGCTTACATACTTGCCGTAGTTGCAAAAGCTTATGAATTGGTGTCGAAATTTTACGAATTTGATTTGGAAAAGTTTGAATTAGACTGGAAAATATTATGAATTTGTACCAAAAATCTTTGAATTTGACTCGAAAATGGTATATGTAAATTCAAAATTACTATTTCCTTATTGAAAAACCCTGTAAAAGTTCAATGTATTTCTTTTTTGCTCAGGTCATTGCAATGATACTCTTAACTTCTTCTTTTGCGGTTTGTATGAAAAATACTGAAAAAGCTATGATGGAAATCATCATGTATACAGTAATTTTTCGCGTTGATGTTAAAAAGAAAGAATATGGAGGGGTGAATTTTGTTGTATTTGAACAAAATCCCTGTAAAATTTGAAAAACACTAATATTCAAGATTTTGCCTACATTTGTTAGGCCTATTCAAAATAAATGTTCTTGTCATATTTTATTTTCGTGTCGTACATTTTATTTTTAAAGTATCTGTGTATACATATACATATATATCAACAGATATTTCTACATTGATTCCAACAAAAAAAAAACATGTCTGTGATGTCGACAGTAACATAAACTATACGGTAAACATTTTTGTGTTCCATCCTCGATAGAAGAGTATTCAAGATAAACATTTTGTGATGATAGCCTAAACTTTCAAAGACAAAACGTCATTCATCCATCTTGAATACTTGAGTCAAAATAACGAAATGTCCTTTCATTAGCATAATCAACTTTCCATGTAAAACTGCACTTTAAGAACAGTACATTCTTCCTTTACCTCTGCAATTTAATAATCCGGAAAAAAGCAAGAACCTGCAAAACAATGAGCTCTACAAAGACAAAGAGCTTAACAGCAACAGCAGTCGCAATATGAACAATACCTCTGCAGGGAAGGAAAAAAATCAAGGAAAACAACAAAGCTAATTGTTATTCGTCGCAACACAAAGCCACGACAAAAACGCAAAATAAAAACACAAAACAAATAGATTTTTGCGGTGGTGTTGAGAATTTTCGCACATTCCTTTTTGCAGCTCAAAGTTAAATTTCGTCCTGTTGTTATGCTGCTATAAGCGACAAAAACTTTTTCGTCATACGATTTTTCGTACAAAGTTTTTTCCTTCATTTTCCTAACGAAATTTCCATGTTCGCTCATTTGACTGTCTTCCTGGTTTTTTCTTGGCTTTCTTCACTTTGCTCGTTTTATTCGTTGCTTAAATTATCGGTTTCCGGGCTAATTGAAATAGTAGTTTGTTCGGTTGTGATATTTTATTGTAGAGAAAAAAATGGATAATTTACGTGGAAGTTTGGAAAGGGAAGAAAGATTTCGGTATTTGAAAGTTAAGTTCATTGTCTGGATGAAAGTAGCTAAGATGTGCTTGGAATATTGTTAACAGTAGGTATACGTCATTAAGTTTCACTTTTGTGGAAAGCAAGTCAATGATATATTGAAATTTAAATGTTAGTGTTCTTGATTTCACGAGTAAAAAATACTCGTTTTTTTATATTGTTGTCCCAAAACACAATTTAGAAGTGCTGCACTGAAAAAAATCATTTGGTATTTCATATAAAGAAATAGTCATAATTTACTAAAGAAAATGGTTGATTTTCAGCCTACTAATTCAATTTGTTGTTTCCGCAAATCATGAATCGTTAATTATCTCCGTATAATATTAATCATTTCTTTTACTGTCTTTAGACATTTTTACAATAAAAATAACTAAATTTTCTATAATGCAGACATTCATGCAAATTATATTGGCAAAATTTTCTATTTCAATAGTAAGAAACTCTACAAACAGTTGATCCTTTTTTAACTAAAGAAGATTAGTAATATCAACTAATCTAGATTTCCTTATTAATTAAAGTGTTTTGAAGAATAAATCATACTTTTAGACTTTTCTACCAAATCAAAGTCATCTATTGGCAATTAGTTAAAATTTCGAATTCTTTTCGTTCAGTGTGTTATGCGTTTTCAAACGTGAAATGTAGATTTGATTGGAATGTTGTTCAGAATTATCTATATAAAGTAATCCCATAATCGCCCTCGTACGGGTTTAGGGGTTGAAGCTGGTAGAGAGCTTCACCACTATCAATGTGAATACGAGTGTGGAGTGATTCGTTCTACGACTCACTTTACCCCTGATTAACTCAGGTACCTATCCAGAGCTAGATCAACTCAAAGTTCGGTGCGCAGTCCTTCGCCCGAACCTGATTTTGAGCCACACACAAGAAGTCAGTGTTCTACCCACTAGGCTTTCCTAGTCGTACCATAAATACTGTCACAAATTTGACTGAAAAAGAGAATAAGTAAAGCTGCACTCATGGAATTTCGCACACGGATACCTACTTTTGAGCGTGTTTTCTACGATAACGTTTATTTGGGGGAAAGTGGTACAAAACGATCCCCCGAGGTATCTAATAGTTTGGGTGAAAACCGTCTTTGTCGTCGCATGTCTAACATTCTGTCAAAGTTTCATGGCGTTGTGAGTGTCACAGAAATTAATATAACAATAAAGTGAAAATATTCTTGTTTTATGTAAGGTAAGCAAAATTCAATATATTGTAAATTTAATGTACGTGCTTTCGATGTAATAATGGTGCTTAAAATAGTTCGCAAAATTTTTTGTTTTGCAACAATTGTGTGTTAGTAAAGCTTTGTAGTTGGGTCATTACAAAGTCGAGTTTGTGTTGTGAATTCGACAAAAAAGATGTAGGCTGACAAAATTTTCAGTGCGGTCGTCATGTCGGATTTCAAAAAAAAGTTCCAAGATAGATTTTTCGATTCATATGGAGTCTAAGACTTTCTGTGTATTATTCTGTGTATAAGGATTTTTTGCCCTGAACACTGTACCTCACTGCTTATCGCAGAGCCATTCATGCGGTTAGCAATGCAGACCCAGCCGAAACGTGTCAAAGAACGTTGCTAGCTATCTGAAAGAGGACTGCAAAATAACAAGAAAAAAACCCAACGCGAGGAAATATGCTTCTGTTTAGCAGGCCTGAGGAGAGGCAGGCAGCCAGCCTCTGGCCCCTGATGCTATTGAGGCCATGACCCCAGATATTGGCAAGATCACTCCACCCACTGATTTCGGCCCAAATAAACAAAAGAAATAAAAAGTGGCCCAAAGTTCCTCCCTAGACCAAAAAAATAACACACTAATTCGAATAGAGGCCAGCCAGGCCTTCACGGAACCTGAAAGTGAAGAGTCCTTATGAAAAAAGCTGGAGGTCTGCGGTTTACAAACTCATTTGTTTAATTCCTTTTTTTTTTAACATTTCGTTTTCTTTACAGAAAGTGAAATTTTATTCTAATATATAGATAATTCTAATATATAGATTTATGTTAAACCTTTTAGCTATTTGCCGCAAACTTTTGTATACATTTGTATGACAAGTATTTCTAGGAAATGCAACTTTCATGGTAAACTATTTCAATAAATATCCTTCTAATTTGTTATGCGCCTCTTTTTTTGAAACTTTGACTAGTAAAAATTTATATTTTTTCATCTTTACTCACAAATAAAAATGTAAGTTGTTGTTTTTATTGTTTTGTGAGCTTTCTAAACTGTTTCGCGGACTTATTAATTTATTTATTTTCTTTCCAGATAATTGTTATTGCATTAAGAATAGTGGTCTGAGATAATTTACGATTATCCGACTGCTTTTATATTTTTGAAACAATATATTCTGGTCTAGCCAAATATACGTACAAAAATCGTTTTTGAAGCTGTAAGCAATCGTTGGCACATTTAATTACTCTGAATATTTTGAAACCATCAGCATACAGAAGGCAGGATAAATGAATAAATGAATAAATGAAGAAAGGTCATTAATAAAGGCAAAGAATAAGAAAGGTCCAAGAATTGAGCCCTGCGGAACACCGGAAAGAGGACAGATTTTGGAAGGATAGGCAAAAAAACATTCAAGGTACAAAAAAGATCAAAAACATAGGAGAAAAACCATGATAAGAGGGAATTGATTATGCCAAAGCATTACAGCTTCGAGAGAAGAAGTTTGTAAAGTAAAACTCGACTACATGTCCCCCATAGCCGTTAGACAATTTTACCGTTCGGTTTTTTTTTGTATTTTTGCAGATTGTTTTTGGGGGTGGTTTTAGCTTGTACTTCTTCAGTGTGTTGTCTTTTCGTGTATTTTTTGTACGTTTTTGTTATTAATTCTTCAATTTTTGGTCCCTGCTCATTCTCTGGTGGTATCAGGGGAAAAACCTGAAGAAAAATACTCAAAGCATACAGATGCTAGACGAGAAGACAACACCAACCCCAAGATGAAGAATTAGCAAGTGAAGAAAGATAGAGTGAGGCTGAATATTGCAGCGAAAAGAATGAAGGAAAATATTTGACAAAATGTTCAAAAAATGTAAGAAGACTGAAAGCAGAAGAGTCATTAAGAAACATTGAATTAGAAAACGATGGGAATTTTTTAAGGAACCGATATAAGATCAAAATTGTTTACGTGTGGTGGAAGAAAAACAGGACTCAATGTTCGCAAGAAATCGTTTGCTGTCATAGGGAATTAGCTGTTAGTATGTGTGACAAAATAATCCATTATTTAATTATAAGCGAAAAGTTTAAATATACTGAGTTTAGAATGCTAATTGCGCTGAATGTTGTTTTCTACAATTGCCTAGTTTTTCATTTTATTTCTTTCCATAGAGCAATGAAAATCATATCAAATTCATGGCGAATGTTTTTTTTAAATTGTTTGAATAAATGGAGTACAATAAATCTAGTGTTGAAATACTTCAGTCTAATGTGAACCATATTTTTTAACACCCAATATCCTATAAAGCTTTTAATATTTTTTCATCGCGCTATATAAACAGTTTTATGATTCTCCCACGTCACAACCCATCAGAATTTTGATATTGATACACTATTTGAATTCAATTTTCTATGCATGACTTTTATTGAAACACATTGCCTCTACCATGTCTTCAGTCCCCTTTATTCAAATGTTTTTGTACACTTAAACATTTACTACTGAACCGTCACGATAAAAACCGATCGCCAGCTGAATGCAATAAAATCAAAATTTTCAATATTTCCTCGCACGATACACACAAATGTTCCCACAATCTCCGAAAATGAACAAAAATTAAGAATCACGAATCGCAAGAAGCCACACAATATTCACTCGACCCCAAGCGGCATCTTTCAACCAAAGGAATAAATTCTTCACAAAGAAAGATTGATAACTATTCGCCCAGATTTCGTCGATAGCAATATGTATGCATAGCGAGACGTTTCAATCATATTCCTAAGACACGAACGTCTGATAACACCGAAGAGTAACAAGGATATCCGAACAATTCATCCAGGCAAGAAGCTGCCAGTGAGTGTTTGACACTAACAAAATGAAAGGTCAAACGTACAACGACAAAAGCCGTTGCAATATCGGAAAACTTTAGTTTTGGCAGGAACGGAAACGGAATGAAATTCACGAAATTGTAAAAAGGGAATATCAGAAAGAACCAATATTCTCGTGGATTTTATGGTTTAAACATCTGGCATGATGTTTGAGTATATTAGGCAAAAAATCAAGAGTAAAATGAAGACTTTCACTTTGTTACTGTTGCCACTGTATGCCGCGAGGACGACGACAAACAGTACTAATAAAACATTCGTTTCGCTTTGATTTGCTTTCTCGTTCCTTTTTTCCTGATTCGTAGTCCAATTTTTGTGTTAAGTCAAAAGGTAACTGAAGACTGTTTTTTATTCTCTATGTTTAGCAAAAAGTCAAAAGTAAACATCATCTGTACCACAAAAATATCGATAAATTACGATGAAAATGTTTCAAAATAATAAAATGATGCCGGAAATAAAAGCCAAGAAACCAAATTTATTCAGAATGGTGTTTTGTTAAGTTTTCAGGATGAGCTATTTCCTTACGCCAATGTTTTAATGCAACGTTTTTACGCGCCCAACGTGGGTTCTATTTAAATTTTGTTGCAACCTGCTTGAGGCAAAAAACTTCCGGGATATTTTCCGAGCTTACATTTTTATCCACATGCTACTATTCGATCAAAATCTAGTTGCCCAGAGTGGACGATTTATTAAATTTTCGATTGAAATTTCTTATGACTTACAAAACTAACAAACAACTTTCTGGCTGCTTCTTATTAATGCTTGCTTCTCAGTTTGATTTTTTTTTCAAGTCACATTGTCTGTATTTTTAGAAGTAAAACTTGTATAAGTTTTGAACAACTTTTTTTTTGAGGGAATCCTTTTACTGATACACCAGCAAATTTTATCAATTTGAAACGAGAAACTTTTGAAACGATCGAAAAAATCATTTGCACAGCAATACGTTTTCATTTTGTTTTTATTGAAGGCGCAGTGATTCAAGGAGTGAAAAATTGTTTGCAGTTTTTAGTTTCTTATCCACAACAGATTCGGATGTTATTTGTAGAACGAAAAAGATTTTTCCAATTTTATGACAGCTTTAAAAGTGGAAATAAAGTAGAAATTACCAGATTGCGGTTTGAAGGAGAAAAACACATTTTCAAAATTGTTCATCTCTTATTTGTGCTGAAGTCATCATTAAGTCTCTTAGGCAAAATTGTCAAAATATGAAGACAACATATAAATATTTGTATTGAGTGTTTCGAGTACAATTTATTCAATCCTCTTGCATCACATCATCGTCTTTCTCGAGTACTTAATGTTTCCACTTATAGATGGTGCCAGGATATCATCTCGACTGAATTGCTGTCGTAATCGTTATTGTTCGATATCTTTCAATTCGGAATCTATAATTGGATTACGTTTCCGTCACTGGATCTTATAGTCCCATTATGCGATCTCGGGGTCACCATCGTCAACCAACCACAAACCATTGTGTAAAGGCAGAAGGTCGTCGAATCGAAACCAACCAAACCGAATTGAATCGTATCGAAAACAAGATGGTTTTCTTGTGTCGCTTATAAATATATCCTTGGAGCATACGAGCGTGTGTTGGGCTCAGAGGATGAACACACACTTTTCGTCCTGGCTTTGTCTGATTTCATTATGCCCGTGCATGATTTTCAATAGAAAGCAACGAAACGAAATTGAGCAGAATCGAAATAACGGGCTTTTGCTCACACCAAAATGTGGTCGCGTTATTCTAGGTTAGCAGGCATTGCACCGAATAAGGGACAGAAACTAAGTATAGGCCTGGGAATAAAAGTTTTTTGTCGTTTCGGCTCGTGAGCCCGGGAAAAAAGAAATTGATCTGAATACGATTTGCATAAGTAATTGGAGGAAAATACTTACTTGTTCGTCGGTGGTCTGGCAGCCGATCAGAATAAATGACTTTCGGTTATTGAGTCGAAATCGTATGAGAGTTACTGTTTCGATATTGTCTTGTAGGTAGTTTTTCGATGCGTAGAAAGAGTTGCGAAATATATATGGGATAATAACAATCGCAGGTCGTGAAATTGTTTTGGGACATTGATTATTCCAGAGACTTTTATTTATGGGCAACAGGATAATGTGCTTTGGGGAAATGAAGAAGTTTTATTTTCTGATTGGGAAAAAAGTTAAGACGATTGGAATCATACTCTAGAGGACATTTAAGTGAACTTTGTATTATTTGTCAAAGTGAGAAAGTCCTTTATCTATCATTTCACTCGAAGTGTTTTAGAGCTGAGAAAAAAATAATCTTTCGGTCGGATTCCCGTTTGTTGGAGCTAATACTAATTAAATTGCCCAAAATAAAGATTTTTTTCAGCTAAAGATTTGCCGGGAGAAAACTTACGCTGCAATTTCTAAAGTTGCAGGTTTGCCATCTTCTTTGGAGCTGGCCATACTTTTTTTTGCGAGTTCTTCAGATATCTTTTTTTATACCAAGCTTCAAAATCTACAGTAAACAGATTTAAATCACTATTAAGGCAATATTCGGAGCAGGAAGCTCAGAGTATTCACAAAGCAAATGGATAAATGTAATTGACTATACGAGTCTATCGTTTTTTTGAATTTTTAAACTTCTTTCCATTTTTAAGCATAGAAGAAAAAAGGCGAGCTTAATAAAATTGATAAGCTTCGATGAGGATAAACCTCGGTGATTCAATTCATTTTCTTACTAATCTCCGACCATCAACAAACTTGAATCTATGATCGATTTTGTTGTCATTCGAAGATTTGTAGCTTAACCGAAGGAATATGAAATAGATTACCTGAAACTACTTAAAGATAATGAACTTTTGAGCTCTTCCTATTTGGCTTCGTGCTAAAACTCTATCAATTGGGAGGTTTTTCGTTGCTTGTGCGTAATCAATAAAATCAGCTCAGTAGAAATTCAAGAAAAGAAAAAGATATAAAACCAGTTTGTGCTCCTGTGACTGCCTTAAATATAGAATAACAAAAGTTAGAAAAAAAAGATTAATTTAGAATCAAGGACTGAAAGTGAAAATGGCGGACTCAAGGTGTCGTTTTACTAAATAACTTAAGATCACACGCATTGAATGCGTCTCTTTTTTTATTTAGATGTTACTTTTCAAAACATTGAAATGCAATTTTTGATATCATTTATGAAGGCAAAGAAATTGGAGCTAAAAAGTCTTTGAAATTTCCCAAAGACAACTGAATCAAATGATGGCTTGTGGTTATTAGGAGCGAAATAATTTGATTTAGTTATGAGGTTTTTAATTTTTAGCAATAGCGTTTTGCCTTCTGTTTCAAAATAGTTAGCACAAGAGACCTGGCCAAAAAGTATTGTTAGTTGCTGTCACAACTAGTTCAGCTCTTTGTTAGACTTCTATTTTTTGGCCTCTGTGCAGCTCCGTAGCTGTTTAAATAGCTAGTTGCCTTACAATTTACATTGCATATTGCATCAATACACTTGACACATCACACTGTTTGCTGCTATGCATGCTGCTACACTTGATCAAACGTGTGCTTAGGCCGCATTTGGCGACTGTAAATGCTGTGAGTTTTTGCAATGCGTGACGTGTTTTCTGTAGGTTCGCTGATGGTGGAGATATTTGACGCTAAGATATTTGTTTTAAAACAGTTTCCTATTGGTTTTTAGTACTTGGTCATCGATAATCATAGTATTTTTGACAGAGTTCACCACCGCCAGGCTGCTGCTAGACACGTTAGTTCTGTGGCTTTACGTTCAGGCTGACAATAGATCAGGCATAAACCTGTTACTCTATTCAGATACTAAGTAAAAAGCGCTCAAGCTTAAAATTTCAATCCAAGGACTGCTGCTTCGCCCGCAGCATAAAGAGCTGACTCAGTTGCGAGTCGACTGCTGGGCGTTGACACTGGAGATATTCGATTGTTTTTGAGAGTCTAGAGCTCTAACACTTCCAATAGCAGTCAATGGTTAAAAGTCGCAGTTTCATGCTATGTGCTACTACAAGATAATGGTCAGTATTGTTGTTGACCAGCTGCTAGCAGTCAGTCTCCAAGTAGGACTTTAAAAGCTGCGAGGCATCACACTGACTTGGTTTTGGTTAGCCTGCAAATCTGTCTTAGTTGTTCGCCACCCGCACACCGCAACAGGCATCATATGGGAGTGGATCAAGTAATTTGCAGTTTAGATGTCTAGTGTCTTAATTAGGAGTAGACTGGCCCCATCAAGATCAGTTTCATTGTAGTGGATGACAAGTGCTATGATTAACCTGACCCAGAGCATACTTAAAGAGCTCTTCAAAGGTATGCATGAACATATTTAAGACAATGATCACAATATCATTCCCAAAGGCCAGAATATTCCCAAAGGTCTTAGTGTCTTTTTTACGCAGAGATCTAAAATTCTTTCGAATTTTTTGAAGAGTTATGAACCACAAGGTTATTTTCGACTGACTTTTGGACACGCATGTTTGACTTTAGCTGCTTGTCTTTGAATGCAGATACAAGACTAAGTACTGCGCAAACTTTGTGAATTTGTATAAGTTAGGTTGCTGACCGTTATTCCTGCCCACAGGAGCGTGGAAGCCAAATATCATTTGGAATTTGGGACTTGTAAGTGTCCTGTTGTTACCTGTTCTAAACTATTTTCTTCACATTAAAGCCACTACCTTGGCTGCATCTGCCAGCAAGATATTAGTTGTCCAATCAGACCGGAAAGTAGGTATCAACAAAGATGTCCAACTTTTCCGTGCTGCTACTAGTCTACTTTCTCTTTGACTTGCAAGGCTTCTTAGCAAGGAATGTTCACATTGTTGCCGGTTGCTGACAATATATGTTAAAATGTATAGGAATGAAAGCAGTGATGCAGAAATCCGAAACCAGCAAAGCTGCAATCAATACCATAGTCTCCTGACAGACCATCAACACAACCGAGCTGGATGCATATGCAGCTCACGTGTCATTAAGTACCTATGTTTGAAAAAATGGTCTACCAGAGACATACACGGCGACCTGGTGGCAAACATTCCATCCTCTATACTCCACCGTTGCACGCTGCACCAAGGAGTTAAATCTGCGAAGAACATTCACTGAAGGTAAACACCGCGAAAGACGTCCATCCACATCCCTTACTGAAGAATGCGTAAAAAAAGTCAAAGATATCGTGTAGGCAGATCGAAAAGTGACCATCAGGCATGCAGCTGAGGTCACAAAGATCTCATATGGTAGTGTTATGTTATAAAAGTTAGAAATAAATTAGATTTCTTAGTTCTGTTCTCTGTCAGTTCATACCGGAAACCTGCAAAACTTAATCAGTCTTTTTTTTTTGCTTGTCCAGATATTTGCAATAATATCGAAATCAGCTTGAAAATTTTAGGTCAAGTCAATATCATTGGAACTGATTGCATTTAATTCACCAAGCAACATATCATCCACAGACATTTCAAGTTCACACAAAGCACCAAAGTAATCAGACAATTCTGCCATGAGCAGACCTTCACCTGTCATGACTCGTCTTACTCAGAAATAACTGAAAAAACCACTGCAAAATAAAACTCAAAACGATCTATAATTGTTTTTAAACAAATTTGATTCATCAGGTCCACCAGCGATTTGTGTTCAATCGCTAAAATCGAACAAGTGACGTATGTAGGTGATTTTAAAAAGCAGTTTCTAATATTTGTGTTTGTTTGTTGTTACGATTACTCATTCAGCTGTTGGTGTTGTTATAATAGAACAGCAAATCGGAGTATTAAGTAGAAAAATGGATAATGGTTTTTGCCGGAGAAACTCGTACAACCAAACGCACATCGTAAGCATCATCCAAACGAACCAATTGACTGCCACTGTGTTTTTGACTGGCACTGCCATTCACCGTCATTAGCGGAATGACACCTAAAATATTTTTTTTTAAATCTGATTCAGTGAATGTATTTATATCTGTTTATATGGGGGATGTATGCACAAATAAGTATTTGCTAATTATTTGAGTTAGATATGCATGTATTATTGTGCATCAGTTAGACGTTCACCTATTTTGTTAACGATTTATTCACTTCCTTGGCAAACTGCATTAAATCATGACCATTTTGTAACTTCAGAGAAAGATAAATTCGAATATGTCTTATGCATTTAAAAAGTGCGTGGGCCATTCAGAAAATTTACTTTATTTGAATTCTCTGACAAATTGGCGAAAATTCGGTTCAACAAATGAGGGAATTCATATTTTTGCTACCAAAGTTAACAATCTGAAAATCAAATTTTCCATAACTTCCTAGCATTGACTTTCATATTCAGTAATACCCTCACTGTTTCAATAACCACTTCCATAACTATCTATTGTTTACTCTTAAACTTATCATAGCTCTCCTAATTCACGAATATACATATCTATTCATCGATTTAAGACCTACAGGACACCCAGAGAAGACAGGTGAATTTCCATTATGCCAAGCAACATATTGGCATTTCGACAGACATCATCAACACATGACATAGGGAAATAGCATTTTGTCTTGAATTCAAAAATTAAATTAAATCTGTCAACAGATGATGTCGATTCTCGTGTCTGTTACTTTCCGTAGAGTTAGATACCCGTCAGCCGTCATAGTCATGCTGGCTCGAGGAAAACGTTCCAGGATTGAGAGCGGCTGAGTGTGCTTGCAATGTTTTCACATGTTTGTTCAGTGTGTTTTGTTTTCAATCTCATGTCATATTTGCATTTTACAAGTGAACGTCAATGATGAAGTGTTTCGTTAGGAAATAGCGGGAAATAGCGATTGTTGCTAGGAAACGTTTCTGATAAAACGTAAATAAAATACTTAACGTTAATTTCTGAATGAAGAAGTGAAGTAAAGTGGAGTAAACGAATGATATTGTTGTTGCAAATTTTCCTACATTAATGCATATAAATTTCGTAATGTTGAGAAAAAGTCCTACTTGCCTATTTACCTTAACTCCTCCAAATTAATCTTGACCCACGTTGGGCGCGCATGATATTTATGAAAAATTAACTATTCTTAGCTAAAATAGAAACTGAACCTATATATTTTACATTGAAAATAACAATTTAATCTATTTAATTCAAAGTAAAAAGTATAATCATTACCAAACACCAACCATTTTTTGACGCATTTTTCAATTATTCAATTCAAAACATTTTCCGTGAATATTAAAAATAACTGAAATACTGAACTCCAAATACATATTCGTTAAAATTCGCTTCACCATTGAAACTTCAGCAATAATCAAGCAAAAGCCTGCAGTCATCATTCTTGCTTAATATCCTTCGTACCATGTCCAGTACGTAAAATTCAACGTGAGTATTCGTATTTATGACTAGTTTCATGTGAAATAAATTGATTGTCGTAAATACGAGTACATTCAGCATCTACAATTCCCAGGTGTTTCCGCCTACGTGTAACTTTTCAGTAATTATTAAGTGCTGGCTTTTATCCAATTCTTAATGCAAAATTCACGACTGAACGAATCATACTATGGATATGTGTAACATACTCCCTCGTACACATATATTTGTACGTATACGTACCGCTACCAGCGCACACAGAAAAGAGTTGTTGGTGAGATAGTGCCAGAATTTGTATCCAATGAATAAGATAGTCTCGATGCGACAAAGAATAGATAGAACGAATGTGTTGGAAATAGTAATTTTGGTTTTTATGGGACTTGAAATAATTATTTTGATTTAGGGATCAGTTTAATGGAGTGTATCAGAATTATTTGATAGTTTTTGGTTTTATTAGAGCAAGAAAATTAGGATCCTTGAATTGCTTTTGTGTTGAAAGTTTGACTGTCAAATATTTTATAGTTCGGGTAATCAAAAGTAACCATTACTTGGTGATGTTACTGAAAACATTTCTTCCTGAATTTGAACTAGAACGAATGTATAAAAAAAAGAGTTAAAATTAGCTTTGAGAAGTGCTTCTTTCTTTTACGTGCTAAAAAAGTTCATCTACCAGCCATGAAGATCCAGATGAAAATTCACTCTAGCATGACTTCAACCTAATCGTTCCTGTTCTCCCATCGATGTCAATTTTCTTCAGAAGTTGCGCTACGCAGAATCGTTTCCACAATCGACTCAAGCTAATTGTGAGTTTGAAGTCGCTCCTCAAATTTGCGAACCGACCGCAAGCAAAAAAATGTGTGGTCAGCATCGTCGTACTCATTAACAGAGAACTGACCTTATGGTGTAGCCACTTTACTCATTCTGTTAGGGTAGATACTGAAATAACCGTACCCCTTGAGAAATCGGCACAAGTAAAAATTTACCTCTTCGAGGCCACGACTGATCCATGTGTATAGAAAACTAGAACTCTTGTTCTATCCGTCTCAAAACGTGTGAGTTGGCGTTTCCAGCACTCTTGTGCAAGTAGATTTATCGGGGTTATTCCCGATGCAACAAACACGGCAACTTACAAAACCATGCGATAACTTACGGTAAAACTTAGGGTACTTATATTCTAGCCGCTGGCAATCGACGCTCGAAATTTCTTCTCTTGAAGGTGGAGTTTGTCGTCCTCTCAGCAGCCATCTTATTGTTTCGCTGGGGCCCAACAATGTTGGCCAACAGTCTGCTTAGACAGCTCTGAGAGTTGACGGCTTACTTAACAGATGTGGTCTAAGTCGGTTCAAGGTACCTTGACAAATTACTGATCTGAACTTCTGCGGAGTGCACTGTCATTGGGATGAAAATCGGTATCATCCGTTTCGTCAATATATTTTCGACACCACCAGTAGTAAGCCATCGTCGATCATTTACCATTGCAACTTCCTCACGCTTTAGCTAGGTCTAAATTGAGCGCACTTAGTACTGTTACTGCAGTACATCTCAAATGATGTTTTAGAGGTCGAGTCCAAAGATTTTTTCCCCAGGTTTAAAAGTAGTGACGCGACTATCTGCCTTTTCTTTAACCTGACTGCATTCCAGCCAAGGGTCTCTCAGAATAAAAGGTGTCACCTGTGTCAGCTCTCCCCAAATGGAAAGCGATGTAGTTGTAATATATGTGTAGCCTTCTGGCATTCTTTCCAATCACATTGGTGAAAACGATTAAACGCCGTATCTTTGGTATGTTGGCGTAGAGCCGGTGCTTAGCACCAACATATCCAACCTCAAAATAATCTCTACTACACGCTATACTTGAGTGTTTTCGGTAGGCATATCGCACTACAAAACGCTATATTGAAATCGCTCTCAACTGTGACATTACAGACAGTATCATTCAGTCAAGTAACAGATCACGAAAGTCATCTTTCCGTATTTAACCATACGTGGCCGTCGCTACAGTCATGGATACTTCCACTGAAAGCATCAGCAATTCAGATTACTGAATACCCTTTGGCGTCTGAAAATCAAGTAGATAAGTTGATTCTTCCGTAAAGCTTACTGCTCAGGATAACCTGAGCCTTATTTTCGCAGACAAGCTATGTGAGGAGGTTGTCAGCTGATCTGCAGTGCTTCAATTTTTTTCTCTTGCTATATCTTTTTGGATTTCCATGATGTTTTTCACGCTATCCACGCCATGCTTCTTGCAGAACAGTTTACTGCACGGTGACCAGTTTGACCACATTGGCAGCAGCTGCCAGTACGTTCTGGACCCTGATGTAGTCTTAGTTCATTCACCGGTAGCAGCGTACTACTTCTGCCCTACTTCTCTGCTGGTTTTTCTCTTCAACAGCCCTTCTCCGCTCATCCTTATTAAGAGGAAATAAGGCAGTTTTTTACAATCAAAGCCCATTACCTCCAATTTGGCTCTAGCGACTATAAGTTTCATGACCCTTCGACCTTTGACGGCGATTCAAATTGAAGTTTCGACTAGGGCTTTGCATTGTTTCAATGTCTCCCAGTCTCTTACAGAGCTATTCAATTTATTTCGTCTTGGAGCTCCCCACCAAATTTTAATAAGTTATTTGTGAAATTCTTCAGATAATCCACTCATCTTCTGTATTATTCTAACAAGTTCAATTGAGGAGTTTTTGGGATCCTTCCTTGGACTTCTATAGTTCTCGCCAAATATGACTCTAATCAGAGTGCTCAGTATCTCTTGAGTTGAAAGCGCCGCGAGTGTTGGGTATTTAGCTAAAAAAAAAAGCTCCAAGAAGCGATGATCAGAGAGCTAGATCTCATCCACTCTAGCGATCTAGCTATCACAGACAAACACAGTGATATATCAATAACCGTACTTCTGTTGGGGGTGGCAATGGTGTGACAAATCCCAGTGTTTTAAGTTATTATCCGTGCAGAAGAAGAACCAGGTCCGTCCTGAACCAGGTCCGTCCTGAACCAGGTCCGTCAGCTCCTGTATTAGCGGTGAGAGTAAGGAGTCAAAACGAGTCAAGCGATCCAGATTCAAATATTTTGTGCAAATTCACTTTCCTAATTTCATTACCAGCCAGGATTTGATTTTTTGAATAAATAAATATGCTTGAATTAAGCCAACACTTATTATGCAACAATTCGTTCAAAGCATCATTTTGATCTGATATTCTAAGCTTCGAAGACCTAGTTAATTGTATTTTTTCAATATCGTTTTTTTGGTCTAATCACTAGTTTTCATTTGCTGCTGGAGACGAATGTCCACAGCAATTGGTGATTCAATTAGGAAAATTTGCAAGCACTCACGAATTTTTTGGTCTTGAATACAATACTGCCGTTCATCAATGAACTAACTAAGATGTGAAATATGTTATTATTATTAATTGTATTATTGAAATGTATATTATTATACGAAATTAGAGCGTGAGATTTCAACCCTCCAATAAAATCTTCATAACATTACGACTCGATTTCTAAGCTCTTGACTTCAGAATGTTTTCCTTCAAAGTTTCAAGTGTTTAAGGTACCTGGTACACAAGGATCACTATGGTAAAAGTAATGAAAATAAAAAAAAGTTATCAGAAAGATCTAGTCATCAAATAAAACCAGATTCCAAGTATGCACAGCTTAGTAAAGCTCCAATTATTTATCTCTCTACTGAACTTCGCAAAACGTCAAAGGAAAAGTCACCATTTCGCAAAATATTTAAAATGAATCGCACGTATCTCTCCATGAAAGCCAACATCAACATCGCGACCAGAAAAAGTTATTTATCGGATTAAGCTTCATGAGTTACGCTCATAATCCTGCACGACACACCCTTTTATTTTATTCATTATATTTTCACATAGACGCGAATATTCGCAATTCCCAAGTCAAATAACAGACCACGTTCAACACGTAACATCATGCCGTCCGACAAAATATTCTATGCATCATCTACAAGCAATCGCTAGATCTACGAAACAGTCGAAATTCATCCTGTCAAAGAAGCGAACACTGCACAACCGGCAGCCAAGCTAATTACTTGTCCGTTTAGCATTTCGCCAAATAAACTTTTCATAGCAATTAGTCCGACATTTTGCCGAAATTACGTATGCACACAAATCTACAGAAATCCACACATAAATGTAGCGATTGACTTCAAGTGGAATCCAGTAGTATTTCGTAGTTTCAGTAGACTAGCGAAATCTACTGAAATCGTGCCAAAATACCGTTATGGGGTTGTGACTGTAGTTAATTGTGTCTGAGCCGAGCGAAGTAATTATATTTCGTCCTTGGTCGGTGTGCTGTGCTTGCACTCTACTCGTACCAGAGACGTTGTTCGGGAAGTTGAAGTATTCGAAGGTGTACTGCGGTGACAATGTGTTGAAATGCGAGTGACACCCGAACAGGATCTAACGGATTCGAGCAAATGAATAAGTCATTGGATTTTGCATTCGCCTGTATAGCTGCACCTTTTACTCGGCTCTAGTGATCGAATGAAAATTCGAGAGTTGAAATTGATGCTTTGCCGGTAGGGAGTCCTGATGACATCTTCACAAGTTTGTCGTCCAAAACCAACGCCACCGCAAGCACAATGTAACTACTGATTTAACTGAATCTCCTTGGTTGTATCCTCTGTCCTGTTAATAAGACCCTGTCCAACAATTTCAGGTTTCCAGTTTCGGCCGCAGTCCAAACTTCAAATTGCTTTCGCTTCCATGCATTCATATGAACGTTTATGTGTCCGTGTGCAATCATAGCAATCTACATAAATGTGTTATATCTTTTGCAGATTAAACAACTCACCGGTGCCAGGATTGGAATTAAGGAGGATTCCGGCGAACGAAATTTGTCACAACGGCCAGTGGTCCAGGCAGCAACAGGTAAACGAGAACGGTCGAGGAGCGAAGAAGCACGACAGCCCTTGGTCCAGTGGAAAATCTGAAGTTCTCTACAAGGTGAAATAATTTAATTATTTTGTCGAACGGACGAGCCAGCTAAGTGGAGGCCGTCGACAACGTTGTAACTTACGAAACAATACTATCGAAGTGAAGCCATGAACAAAGAAACACTTGTATCATTCCGATACTGCTTTCAGACAATCCTAGTACCATGTGCCGTATTTATTGGAGTTCTTGGGAATTCAGTCAGTGTCCTCGTTCTTACACGGTAAGTGCTAGGTTTAGTTTTATTTAAGTAGTAGTTTAATGTGTTTTGGTTTTACAGAGATGTTTATGTTGTTAAAAGTGTTTTGGTTTGCAAGAGCATTATTCAAAGAGAACTTGCACAAGTATTTTTGCGTAGTTTGAACATTGTTACCCAAGATATAATTTGCACTCTCCATGTTATGTGGATATTCGTGATTTGGTTTCGGTAAATTTATGAACTTCAAAATTTTCGTTGAAAAATATACAAAAAACTGACTTTCAAGTTCTATGATTTTTTTTCTCCTCCGGTTTTTCTGACTCTTGCAGAAAAAAGTCTTAACTTCCTGACTTGCACGCATCAGCCAACGTTTACTCGATTAAATATTTTAAAATACTTTTAAACAGTATTTTTGGAGAAACACAAAACACAAACTGCATCTTAACGGTAGGTATCCATATGTTGCATTTCTTCCGTATCGTATCCCTGTTGCGTATCACTCACTAAACGGATATGGTGTCTACACTACTCAATATTCCATGTATCATCAATACGATCCGTTGCAAAAAACTCGGCACGCAGCGGCAACGCTTTTATTCACTAATCTATAGTGTACAACGCGACGTGTGCATGACTCCACTTCGTATGGTATCATTCCTTTGATGCGACGGCAAGAAACCGCCAAGTGACCGATCGAGTTCGTTGCGTTTCTTTGTATCAAATTTTGATACGCAACGAAGATACGTTTGTCGTATCCACTGACACGCAACGGTGATACGATACGCGAAAATGATACATATGGATACATACCTTAACAATGCGCTGATACGACGAGCAGTCACGACACGATGATTCACGTATGGTCAATTCGAAAGAAAGACCGTCCTTCGGAGAAAAGCAAATCACTTTGCAGTTCTTCGGCTACAACCTTCCACCACAAGAGACCATACAAGAATGAAGTTCTATGAATGAATTTCAACCTTAACGCACTTAGTTGATAGCTAGCTTTAGCGCCCAGCGTGGGCAGTATCCACAAAAAAAAATTTGGTGTTTATATGATTGCTTCAAGCATATCTAGATGCTGAGTTTTAAACTAAAAGTAACTGTTGGGGATGCTAAAGAGCATGATTTTCAAATATTATGCTAGCTGATAATGAAAATTTCAACTAAAATGAACAATTAAGATATAAGTAAGAATTATAAGTAAAAGTTAGTTAAGAAAGACTGGTCAAAATATTTATGTTCATTGAATTATATTATTTTACTTTTAATTTCAATGAGCTTTTAAATTTTTATTTTTTCTTTAAATAATTTTTAATGATTGTAACAAAAAACAAACATTATCGACAATCTCCAATCAAAAGAACTTTATTGAACACTGTAAATATAAAATTCATGAAAATATTTTATCCAAAGTGCGCCCATCAATTCTCGTAAGTTTCTGAGAAAAATCTTCCAGTTATTTGTTCTTTTTGAACAATGCTTTTTTCAAATATTTCATCGAATTTAAATTTTTCTGAATTTTTGAATTAATTGACCCAATGGACAGAGATGAAGATGGATTATCGTTGCGATATCTGTAAATTTCATATCTATAACTTTTAAGATTTTTATCATCAAGGCCATTACTAAAATATGTATTGAAACAAAATAACCGCTTAAATAACTTTTGTACATACTAATGTGAAAAAAATTATACATACAAAAATTTACAGTTTCTCCATGTTTTAAATCTTTGAGATATAAGTTTCCAAACAATTTTCGTTAAATTACAGAGTCTAATCAAATCATGTTGAATTATAGAATCATGTGAAAATTCAGGTTGATGCAAAACAAAGATACATAAGTGTTCATAATTCACGTTTAAATTTTCTTCACTCTTATTACTTTTTGCAAATAATTGACTATAAAATAGGCTATAAAACAGAAGGGTAAAAAATGAACAAAATTAAATCTCTAGAGGTACAGATGATGGTCCTTCCAGCGAATTTCACTGAAATGCTTTTTCAATGGTATTACACAAAAGTTTTGATTTCTGAACAATAAAATCGGTTTTGATAACACTTTGATTTGCAAGCTGGGGTGTGTTCAATGTACATCCTATAGCTGTTCCAGAAGCATAGCATAGCAGCACTTTAGCTAGTGTCAAAATTGCTAATGTAACTTGTTCGATAATGAAACGATTAAGATGAAAAGACATACTGCACAGGAAAAAACGCGCAATATTACTTTTCCTCTGAAGACACAACAAGCGAGCTTGAAAAATATCGCGATAAGCATTTACTGGTGCTATTCATATGCATAAAAATAATTTTGTAGAGTTCCATCGCTCCATGCACGTTTCATTTGTGGGTCCCATTCGCGAATCATTTCCTGTACTTCCTTAATAAGGAAGTTTAAGGCCAATTTCCTCCTTCTGACCTCAGAAACCTCATGCTGTTCTTTCTCCTCCTTCTTGCTCGCAGACATTGTCATCTCCACTAGATCCTCGTCAACTAAGAAATCTAATTGCGTATCCAGCAGCGCATTCACGTCATCGTGGGTCATCATCATCATCGTTGTTACAACCGGAGTCCGGTCCTGGCCTCCGTCAACTTTTGTTTCCATCGGACCCGATCATCCAATTTGGATCACATGGATCGTGGATCACATCCGCGAAATATTCTCCTCCTTGCATCCGGAGCGGCCTAACTGCCTTGTCCACCGCCGAATGGCTTAACTCATATGGGTAAATTCTCTCCAGTTGTGTACAATTTTAGGTCACAATTTCTTCCAGCTGGCCTTGACGGACTCCAATTTCATGTGATTCAACGCAGACTGGATGTTTTTTTGGCAGGTCGCGATGGTATACTGTTGCCAGTACCACTTCAGCCAAAAGTTATCTTCAAGTTTCATGCCATCAGCGCTACAGACTATTTCACGAGTAGAAGGTCTTAAGGGGGCTCCCTATTTGCCTTCCGTCACCCAAAACAGGCGTTTTTTAGGAACATAGAACTCGGGAATGGCTCAATCAATTTTTTTAAAGTTTGGGCAACTGATTCTTGAAGCTATTGTCTATGTCCTGACGGAAGCGTTTAGCAAAATAGTGCTTTGGGTGTTATTAATAAGAACTTACATTTCGTAGTCATTTTTCGCAACTTTAACACAATATAACATTTTTACTTTTAATTTTTTTAAAGGCAGGACATTTTTCAGGGCATACATAATCTATTGTAGAACACTTGTACCAAATTTCAGACCAATTAGGCGGTTTTACTTGAGATCTGTGTTGATAAAGGTGAAAAAACGTGATTGTTCAGGAGAAGCGTTTTAAAGAACCGGGACCAATGACGTGTCAATTTTCGATTTTTTGATTATGTTTTTGCAAACCACTCGCTAGATGTCGTCCACAAAAGTGTTTACAATTTGTTTGTAACCTTATCATATGTGTACTATTTTTTATGACATACTTTACCAAGATAACGACCAAAAAAAAACAGCAAAAAACCATAATTCCTCTAATCGCTTCAAACGCTTTAGATTATAATTTTAAAATTAAATAATTCTATTTGAAATTTTGAAACGGGACAAGTTGCAAAATGTACAGAAAGAGTTGTAGAATTTTTTAAGCCCGTAAATTGTTTTTTGATATTTTTGGTGATTTTCAAGTTGGGAAGACCCTTAAAGGAGCAAATAATGTCTTGATTCGTGGACTGAATCAGCGAAGTCGTGTTAGGAGGAAGGAGCTGGTAAAACTCAACTACCTGCTCCCTATAGACTTTAGAAAATTTTACCAACTGTGTTTTTTTGTGTTTCTCTGGTTGTGTGTTTGTTTTCGGGTGTGTTTTTTGTCCGTTTGTTTATTTATCTTCAGTGGATTGCCCTTTCGTATATTTTTTGTACATTTTTGTTAGTTATTCTTCAATTTTTCATCCCTGCTCATCGTCTATTGGTAGGAGAAAATTAAAACACTTGAAGAATAACTCTAACGGCTATGGGGGGCCATTAGTTGAGTTTAGCTCTGCAAATCTAACGGAATGTTTATGCTGTTACTCTCGCTGATCCAAACAGCTAGGGCAGATTCCGTTTTCACTATGACTTGTCATGACGCACTTTGATTCCTTGTTGAAAGAAACATTGCATGGATGTTCTGGATCGAACGGCAGACTCATTCAAGTCTTAATGGCTAGCAACCTCCACTATTTTCTTCCGATCTTTGATCATTTTCAAGAGTTTCATCTTCTTCTGGACGATAAGCATCTTCGTTCGGTGCTTAGTTTCATCATCAGAAGGGTTGTAAAAAGCCGCACGTTCAGAAGATTAGATAAAAGTTGTAAAAATCGCAAATACTTACTTAGAACCGTGCATGAGAGGAACGAACTTGGGTGAGGCTTAGCCAAGCAGTGGCCGGGATAGAAAGAAGATAGGATAAGAATTAAGCTAATAATAGTGAACAGCACACTCTGTTTGGCTAGTTTTCACCTTACCTGATTTTTTTCACCGCAATAGAGTGAAACAGTAAAAGCCAAAGCGCGACTGCGCGTCTTTGCGAATTTGTGTCATCATCTTCGTCTTCAGTTTGTTATAACTGATTGTGACGTCAGCGGAATAGCTAAGCTTGTAAAATAGCTCGCTAAAATCCAAGACAATTTGTCCGAATTCCTACTTGCATTGATAACATAACCTACAAACGTTTACAAGACAACTCGAAATCAAATGACAACCAGACTTCGTGATGAAGCAAACTCGTAGTTAAACACAAGTGGATAAGACGAAAATAACCGAATTCGGACAAGTTTGGCTTGGTCTGATGGAAACAACCGAAGTATTCGAATATACCGTCTTATATTGGGTCAGTATTCATCGCGAACCCCGTGAACGGCATCTTCAAGTCGCAGGTTTTCAGTGAAATGAGCAAATGTTTCTTTAAGAAAATGAACGATAATCACGTTTATATTCTAAAGCCAGCATCAGAGACTCAGAAAGCATAACTTTCTGTCTATCGCTGTAAAGCCAATGACCACAAATTTCTCATCCTGGCTAGCTACATAACATGAAGTTGGTCCGTGTTTGTATGTTCCCCACTGAAGAGCTATGAAAATCTATAATGAAAAACCAATGAAAAATCATCCATACAACTGCATTCAACGCAGCTCCTTTAAACTTTTGCAAAGTATTCATTATGTTTCAATGAAATATATCTGCTCGTACATATGTTATCGAGCAAATACTATTTAACATTCACAAAGCCCAAAAGTCATAAGAGCTTAAATTAATTTCACCAAAATCTACAACTAACAGCTTCTGAAAATTCTTTCCGCAATCCAAACATATCATAGCGATTATTCACCCTTCAACACAACATTTCCATTAGTTGGTTCATACGTCTCAGCCAGCCGATAACAAACCGAAAAGCAAACTTTCGTCTCTTGACTACTGCCAAAATGGCTTCCTCTCTTGATGTCTAGCGAATGTTTTCAAATCATACCATATGACTGCGACGACAAACAAATATCCATATCTCGCAAATCATCCACATCGCTCGAGTTGAGATCTTGGAAACGTACTATGGTGACTGCAAGAATGACTCCGACGACAATACGATTCTCCAAGGACCCAAAGAAGACCCATCAACTGACCAGGAAACATTCGTTGCATCGTTCATCCATAGTTGCTTCAGGCCAAGGCTCAGACAGGCTCTTCTCTATGTAGTGGAGATGCTGAAACTGATTTATCTCACGTTCGCATTGAAAGTTTGAAATTAAACAAGGCGAACAGAGGTACGTAACTTCTTGTTAGCAATCTGTTCATCTCATCAAGTTCTGATTTAATTAAAAAACTTTATTCATATATTCTCCGGTCGGATCCTTGATGGACTTTCGCTCTATGCATTGCCTTTTAGTTTGTAGCGCTACTTGGCTGCTGCGGTGGTTCTTTGTACGCCGGCTGGCTTTCACGCTTGGATAGTAACAAACATGTATGATGTGTGTAAGTTGATGCTTCCATTTCTACCGGGCTTTTTTTTGTTCGTTTGCAGAGAGGGTTTTTTCCGGCCGATGCTACTATGTTTCTACTGACGGAGGCCAAGTGGTAGGGAAATCATATAAGTTTCTTTATATCGAAGAAATATGAGAAACTTGAAAGTAATTACAAGCATACTTATTTCATTAGCTTTGATGTGTTTCGATGCGTAGAGAAAAAGTGCTCTTTTCAATTTATGACATGTGTTCCTGCTTTTAATTTTTCCGAATAAAAGCTACTCAAAGAATAGGGGTGAATTCTTAATCGAAACATAATTACTAAGGATATTAATGCAATGAGGATAATATAATATCTGGTTGATATTACTTGATTAAACTTTGAGACCACGTGCGAAAGATTGATTTGTTGAGTGCGTAACATGAGAGACACACAGTGTTTTTCTTCTTAATTTTAGGGAAGGCTAGGTTTCGCTGGCTGGTACAAGGTGACGCATAATCCGATTGATCCGTAGCGATACTAGATAAAATGATCTTTGGCTTAAAGGTTTAGTCCAAGTGGCCATCGAAGGCCCCAGCCTTTTTTGCGAATTAAATTATATCCTTTAACCTCTACTCTGCTACGTGAGTTAGGTTCACCAGGCAGGGCTCGTTGAAGTAGCGCTGTCTGCTTTTTCCCAGTGTCGGACAGTGACACAAGCGATGCTAAATTGTCTCTTAGACTCCCGGCTCTTAACACTTCTTACAGGTATTCCCGATTAGAAGTCACAGTTTCATAGCGCGGGGTGCGACAAGACAAAGGTCAGTAATTATGCCCACCAGTCGTTGGCAGTCAGTAGGTATTTGATTCATGTAGGTTTTTGGTGTATGACCCCCACATGATCTTTGTTACCTTGCTGGTCTGAGTTTCTTGCCATCTGCGGATTACAACCTGCATCATATTGTAGTCGATCAAGTCCATGACCATTTGGATAGGAGTTGGGATGACTGCCGATTCAATTAAGGATAGACTGGCCCCATACTTAGCTAGTGCATCCGTTTTTTTCATTCCCATCAATGCCTTTATGACAGGAAACTCAGGAGATTCTGACTCTGCTGTTGCTTCCAAGACTGTTCAGGGCCTGCATGCAGTCGAATACACATTCTGTGTGTGAGATATCAGAGCTTTTACAAGACATTCAATGCAGACGAAGGAATCTTAGTTAAGGATACGATTGTATTACAGTGACTAGCGGCTGTAATACAACTGTTAGTCGCTGAACTCTATGCGTCATGTCAGCATCGATGATTTTATTCGTTGCCGGCTACTAGGCCAGACAGCCGTAAGCAAAGATCGGCCTTGTTGTCGCTGCTTATATCCAGTGCGTTAGAGCAATAATTAGACCCCAAGATTTACCCAATATTGTTGCGACCGACAAAGCTCTGCCGAGCCGTCGTCAGTGCAGCATATTAATAGGCGCGTTTTTTTTGCTCCCCTTATCCATAACAGAACAATGCTAACCAGTGCAGACGAATTGGAAACAACAACAACTCCTATTATGGAAAGGGAGAGTGGTTGTTGTTCCCATTGCGTCTGCAGTGAATAGCATTGTTCTGCTATAGATAGGGGAAGCAAAAAAAAACACGCCTAATGTTCAGGAATCTTCATTATTTAGCTCTGCGTGCCTTACCCCGCCGTCTAACTCAGTTGGATGTGGGTATGAGGGCGAAGAAATTCCTTCGTGCTACGGCACGCTAACGGGACAAAACAGCACTCACACATCATGATTCTCGCATGGAGTCTTCCATACTCCTCCCATTATGTGTGAATGCTGTTTTGTGCCGTTAGCGTGCCGTAGCACGAGGGGACTCTTTCGCCCTCATACCCACACCCAACTGAACTAGACGGTGGAATAAGGCTCGCAGGGCTAAATAATGAAGATCCCTTAACATTATGCGTGCTTTTTTGCTTCCCCTATCTATAACAGAACAATGCTATCCACTGCAGACGCAATGGGAACAACAACCACTCTCCCTTTCCATAATAGGAGTTGTTGTTGTTTCCAATTCGTCTGCACTGGTTAGCATTGTTCTGTTATGGATAAGGGGAGCAAAAAAAAACGCGCCTATTAATATGCTGCACTGACGACGGCTCGGCAGAGCTTTGTCGGTCGCAACAACATCCTCTTGCTCACGAAAATCGCGTTGCTCGACCTCTTTACTCTTTCGTTTAGATTTATTTTCCAGGTGAGCTTGGTGTACAGAACAAGGCCCAAATATTTGGTGTATGACATGAGATTAAATCAAGTGCCGCTTAACTTGATTGGACTTATCTCGGGAATGTTGTATTTTCTCGTGAAGAGTATAAAATCGGTTTTAGTGGAGCTCATGCCAAAGTTTACAGTGTTTGCCCACTCATTGACCAGCCTCAGAGTCGACTCGATAAGCTGGCTAAGGGTGTGCCGCAACCAACCCAAGGCTATGATCACAACATCATCGGCATAGGCTACAGCCGTGAGTTCCTTAGAAGAGAAGTTTGGGGTTGTGTTTCGGACAGACTCTGGGACAGGAGCGTTCAAAAGTTTTAATGAGTTTTTTT
Source organism: Nemotelus pantherinus (assembly GCA_963978885.1). NCBI lineage: Eukaryota > Metazoa > Arthropoda > Insecta > Diptera > Stratiomyidae > Nemotelus > Nemotelus pantherinus. The sequence continues at coordinate 222,782,504 of OZ022263.1, read as the reverse complement.
CGTGAGGATATTTACTGCCCCCTCTAGGTCTGCTACAAAGTTAATCCTGGCGGGTGTTCCTAACCCACCAGCAATTATAAGTTTGAATATATCTCAGTGTGTGTTTTTGAGATTACAAAACGGGCGAGAGTGATGGTTTTAACTGAATCTGTAAAAGTAAAAAGTAAAGTAATCCCACGACAACCCTCGTACGGGTCTAGGGGTTGAAGCTGGTAGAGAGCTTCATTACAATTTTTTTGAGATCTGAGATCTGAGAGATCTGAGAGTGATGAATTTCTATCTTAATATTCATCAAAACGGTAGCTAATTGAGGAATAAATAACAATGAATTCTTAGGATCAACTTATATTTCCTTCTGTTTGAAATGAAATAAGTGCATGTGCAATTGTTTAAAAATCATCTTAAGCCTGGAAAATTAAGATAAAATTGTAAGATAAATCACTATTCCAAACGTTTTAAAATAATCTTTACTCAAATTAATATTTCGTTTTCATTCATTTTTAGGAAACGAATGCGTTCATCTACAAACATATATCTCACAGCGCTGGCTATAGCTGACATAATATATCTAATGATGGTATTTTCGCTGTCCTTTCAACACTACAAGAACATCCATCATCCCAAATATGAGTTGTATTGGCGGACGTATGGAATGCAGTGCTGGTTTTGTGATGCAGCTTGTAAGTTAAATACATAGCCATATAAAGAATGGACACGCAATCACAATGCATGAACCCATACGTGAATGAAGCAATTTTACTACACATGCAATTTTACTCTCTGTAAAACAGCTTTCCCCTCAATGCCGCACGCACCACCCCTCAGCGCTGTAAACTCTCTATGTAAACATTCATTTCAATCCATTCGATCTACGGGGTGGTTGGGATAACGGGGAAAACAATACATGGACACAAATTTCCAAATATATCAACTTTTCTGAATGAAATTTGTTGTTGTTTTACACCAACACATTGCGACCAGAGGTCGAAAATTGCTTCATTTCTCTCGGCCCATTTCGTATCCATTCTTCTTATATCTATGGTTAAATAGCTTTCTCTGAATCACAAGTTATCTTATTTCACAAAATGAAAAAAAAATGTTGAAGAAATTGAAAATTTCTGCTCACTCCTTTCACAAATGAATATCATTTTAATCGTCATCAATCACTCAACCTTGTTCAGACTGCAAAAAGAAAAAAAATAGTTTGGTAGTACTTCATCTGAATTTATTTGAGCTTCTGCAAATTACCAAAGCTACAAAGCTACCTTCTTTTCATCGAGTCAAGTCAAAAGACCTAAAAATCAAGTTCGCTTTGCTCTTTGATCTTGTTAATCCTCAAAGATGCAGCCATGCATAAACACGAAAACACTACAAAAGAATAAAAGTCATACGTTAATTTCCTGCTTCATAAACCCCAAACAGTATTGTTTCTATTCCCGTTGCCAGATAGAAAGTTCGAATCATTTCAACAACATAACAAAATAGATAGGCAGATGCGAAACAGAATGCAATCCCTCTATCTCTAACCCCTGCTTTGTTCAAACAAACAAAAACTTTGATTATCCTAAAGCAACGTGAGTGTTCTCGATGTTTCAAACAAAATCAAATTATTTGTTTTAGCGAACGAAAAAAAAATGGATTGATGTTGAGGACTCGCTGATGATTTTCATTTTGATTTAGTTTTTAGATTTCATTTTGGATTTTTTTTTTATGTTTTTGCAGCGTACACTTCAATCTATATCACTGTCAGTTTTACAATAGAACGATATATTGCTGTTTGTCATCCGATTCGAGGACAAGTGATTTGTACGGAGTCGAAAGCGAAAAAAGTTATTTCTGGTAAGTTGAGAGCTGTGGCCTTTAGTTGAATTTCTAGTTAATTTAAATATGTATCTATATAAGAGACTTCTTTGAGTCAAAGACTAGTTATTGTAAATTAATCACCTTAACAATTTTTGATACATATTTCTTGCGGTATTTTTCGCGATTGGGTAATGTGGCCGGTGGAGCTAAGTTTTCTGGAGATGTTAGCGAGGGTGAGCCAGAAATACCTGCGCCATAACTGGACAAGGTATGGCTAGCTGGAGGAGGCTGAGGATTGAATGAACAAAGACATAGTTGGTTTTCGGACGCATTAAACATAACATGGTTTTCTGAGCTCCAAGTGATAATGGTTTATCGATCCCTGTTTGATGTTGGCTAAAGTTGGCTCGTACGAAAGGTTCGAAAATTGGCTACTTTGTTAAAAGAGTATGCGAAGTTAACGGTGCTGTTCTCAGCAAAACTATGAATTGGATTGAAAGTAGAAAAAGGTTGTCATTTATAAATAGAAGGAACAGACTTGGAGAGCGAACAGTACCATGCATTAGTTGGTTGTGTGGATGCAAGATTTGAGTTCATTCATAACAATTTGAATCGAACAATCTGCGAGGAAACTTTCAATCCACTTGTCTCGGATGGTGAAAAGACCAAATGCACGAAGTTTGCTACACTCTGTTAAAAGAGAATCGAAAATTACCTCACCAAAATGGTGAATAATGCAGACAACGGTTCTATCTCCTAGTGAGAAAGTTATGTAAGTCTTCAGTAAGACGCCTAAAACGGAAACCATATTAACGGTCTTTAATAAGATGGTTCGAATCAAGATAGTTCATTAAGTTTGAATTTAGAAGTGATTCTAAGACCTTACACAACGACCTACGAATGTAATTGGTCCGTAAAATGAGGAAAAACATAGCGCCAGATACCATAATATATTTACTTTTGGCGCTATATATACAGTCAATTGCGGAATGGTGATAATATATAGCATGGCGAAAAATTTATAGAGGGAGGAAACATTTTCAGGAGTAGAAAATTTCAGGATCTTATGTGAAAATTTCAGGATCTAGCCTGTCCGTGACATCAGTCATTTAATTTGCAGCGTGGATTTTGATTTTATTTCATACATTTTAATTACTAATGTTCAAAATAATTATCATTAGATTCACTTTTCCCCAAAAAATAGTAGTGACGACAGATTATTCTTTCTTTTAAAAAACATTCCACCGTTCTCCAGAAAAAAAAGATTGAAATTAAAGCATAATTACTATCCTTTCGATAAAATGCACTTGATTTCTGCACATTTGACAATGTATTCTAGTTTTGCCCTCAACCACTCCACTGTTGATAAGTCTCAGCTTTTGTCGATTGTACGGATGAGGGCGAGAGGTGGGTGGTGGCGATCGATATCGATCATTTTATTCATTCAGCAAATTGAAAATTTTTGATATTCCAACCGCAAAATAAAATGTGATGGAGGTGTCAGCTCACATTAAAAGTATATATCAACTTGTTCGAAATGACCTCACAAAGGACATATTTCAAGGTCAAGGCCATCGGAGGTGTTACACTTATATTGAATAATTACAATTGGATAATTAAATAATCTTTACAGTCTTGTTAGTTCTTTAATATTAGTCTGGCTCCCTGCCGCCTTTTTGCTTACCATAGCTCCATGCACTAAAATTGGCCGCACTACTTATGACCTCCCGAGGGGTAGACCACCTGAGGCTTAAGATCACAGTTATTGGAGTAGTAGTGCTGCGCGAACCCTACCAATTCGTTACTTGACATTACCTCCGCATCTCAGTTTCCTATCTAGCAAAAACCCTTAAAGCTTAACACTATCAACAAGTTTAAATGTCATTCCGATGAGGGTAGATATGACAATAGCTGGAACTTTGTGTTTCTTTGTCAAGAGTACAAGTTCGGGTTTTATCGGGTTTGCCTTAATAGTGGCTTTTCAGGACAAGATTTGGATTTAGTCAATCGCCAATAGCATAACGTCTGACGAAGTTTATTGAAACGTTCTCCAAAAGACTACAATATCGTCAGCATGCGCTATCGCCTCAAAATTGGTGGTCCCTAAATTCTCCAGTATCTCGTTGATTATCAAAATTCAGAAAAGAGGGCTTGGTATTTCTATTTTGACGACTCTATCCGATTCGGCTCCTAAAAAGATGGCATCATTTTGTCTGTTTTCGAGCAAGACCGATGTCCAAGTTGTCAGAGTTTCAACAAAGGCGTCAAACTAAACTCCATTTGCTGTGAGGATTTTTCTGTTGTACGGGCTATTTTAAGTAATACCGTCGCTACTAATCAGCGCCTATTGATTAACACAGCTCTAACGAGATCTTGATATGCAAATCTATTAGCCTTTCCCATGTTTTGAGCTGAAAAAAATGTTAAGCTCATTGGTCTAAAATCCTTTACATTATGGTGATTCAACTTGCCAGGTTTCAGAATAAAAACCGCTGTAGTTTTGCCCATATCTCAGGTACTACCTCGAAATGGAGAAAAGCAGTAAAAATACACTGCAACATAGTGATGATGATCCTACGTGCCTTTTGGAGCATGACAGACGATATCACATCTATCGGAAGATCGAAATGTCCCTGAAGCTCACTCAATTTTGACCTCATCTTCATCTTAATCATCTCCTCGGAGGGAGGGTGAAACGTTTGCAATTTCTCGCTCAGTATCCGCAAAGTGAGTTTCCAGTAGCATATTCAGACACTTGTTTAGGTCCTCCAGCAAAGGTAGGAACGCCGGGATTTACAGTTTGGACATTCCTGAATTTTTACACATTATTTACACTTAGGACGTAGCTACTGTAATTCCTTCGTACCTTCGTACTTCTTGCTTAAATCGGTTGCAGTCTTCAGGGTTTCCGCACCACTTTGTGTTATTAAAAACCGTTGGCGTGCGGCCTCTAGCTTCCGAAAGTTTGCCGCTTAACGACAGGATAGCATATTTCCGTATATACTTCTCCACTGAATGCAGTTATTTGCTCACTTTTTCAAAATAAATAAGTATAAACAAATTGGCACCGACAAGTTATCAACCTAAGAAGCTATGATTTAACAAAATAGACAAATACTCATTGTGTTCCTACACTAGAATTAAGATAATCAAATCATAAATTAAAGGTCTTGAACTGTCTTGCAGACACTTATATTTATTGACAGACGATCGATAACTTAGCAATCTGATAATGAATAATTTAAATTGCTTTGACATAGACCACTTCAAAATACCGAAAGCAATATAAATGGGCTGGGATGTTATGTATCGATCGCTTTCTGCAGTTTTTTGCTAAGTTTTCGTCATTTGTTTCCCCGTCGTGATTACTCCGTACCTTAATCATAAGTTAAATTTGTAAGTGCGAACGAAAAAGCTTTTGATTCAAAAAATACTGCTAAAACTAGAGTTGCCACAGAATCTTAGGGCTAGTTTTGGAATAGGAATGCTAATTAAGACTTAAAACTTTCGTTGATGAAAATTGCCTGAAAAATTTTAAAGACCAGCCCAATACTATCAAAAAAATCTATTCAATCAGCTAAGCCCAAAAACAACTGGAGAAATAGCTTTTGCGTCCAAGTTATTAAATATCTTGATAAACATTTGTAGTGTGCAATTATATAACTAACATAACCAATAACAATTTATTTCAATTACCCAAAAACTTGTACCAAATCGAACAATCCAACATCAATTTCCATTGATTCAACTCAATTTACCTGCTCATTTTTTCTCGATCTCTTCCCGCAGTTGTGGTTATCATGTGCCTGCTGTGTACGTGTACGACACCTTTCGAGTATCTCCTCAATTACATGCCACAATATGTCGATATCAAAACATACGAGCCGTGCCGCCCGGCTCCATTGAACTCCAGCACAGGCATGCAAATTCCCGCTCCCAACTGCACGCTGCCATGGTTGACACCGACGACCAAGCCGCCCGCATCCAACAGCAGTCATCTCAACGTGACACTTCTGCCCGAGAGTCCTACAACACTCGAAACTATATTAAACAGGACGAACGCTTCGCTGGTTTTGTCGACCCAGTCAGCTCCATTATTGCTAGCCGAGGACAACCCTCCCGGGATGGGGGAAGAAGAGCAGCTCAGCAGCTCTACTACCGAACCCGATAACTACTATGAAGACATCGCGCACTATGATTACAAAGACTACTTGGGCGATTCGCCAATAATTCACGACGACGTCGGAGTACGGACCGTTACGCAAGATACAGAGACGGTAGCAATGGAACTCAGCACTGATGCGAACATGGCAAATATGATAATGTCATTCCCGAAGGTGGCAGAGATAGAATTCCCAATTACCACTGAAACAAGCGCGTCAGGGCTGTCAAGCTCGTCTCCGTCCTCGTTCCCATCGTTGTTCGTTACGAATGCTCAGGATAATTGTCATTGCGTAAGAGATAAGACAATATTTCCATCGGATCCATAATTTCTGATAATCAGACTCGCTTTTTTTCTCGTTGAATTTATTTCTTATAGCTCTACTACTTGGAAGCCAGGAGCTCACCGCTCGGAGAGAACGACACCTACAGGACCGCATTCATGTGGACGACTTCCGTAGTTTTCACGTTCATCCCGCTCATTCTGCTGATTACCTTCAATTCCTTCCTGGTTCTGGCAGTAAAGCAGTCGAATAAAGTGCGCGATAAGATGACCAATGTGAACTCGAGGAAAATTAAGGTACGCTTTATTGATAATAACGGCCCGGCACTGACATTCAGTCGAGCACTTAAGAGAGATTAATGCTTTATGTCAGCCACTAAGTAGCGGCAGCGTAATCCACGTTGAATATTGATATGTTCTCCCTTGTTTATTGCCTTTCAGAATAAGATCTCATCCATATCGCAGGAGAATAAAATTACCAGGACGTTGATAGCTGTAGTTATTCTGTTCATCACATGTCAGACACCGACCGCTATTTACATTTTGGTAAACACTTCACTGCCACCGGATTTATCAGAGGAAACTATTAAGGGGACGTAGCACATTCGAATTGAAAAAAAAATGTTATTTTCAAAGGCTTGTTTTTAATTGAATAAAAAGACATATCTTAATGAAACTTTTTACACATACTTTATATGTCTTAGACTACATAAACAAAATTGTTAAAAATGTTTTGTGGCCTCCTGTCGCCTGTTACAATTTTTTGGAAAATACACCAAAAAAACCTGGCGTGCATGATAACTGCCCTCAGGAAAGTCTGAAAAAAAAACAAAAACGGGGTTTTGACCAGCATCTAAGCGGCCTTGGAATGAACTAAAAAAAAAAAATTTGGTTGAAAAATAACAAAATGGCGGCGTTTTTTCGAAAATCGAGTTTTTTTTCCCCCAAAAATCGGCTATAACTAAAAAAGTTTAATGCCGATTTTTTCATCCGAGGTTCATTCTGAGCATTAACATGTGCAAATTAACGTGTTAAAATTTCAAAACGATTGGATAATATTGTTTTTCTCAATCATGCACGCCAACTTGAAAAACGTTGTTTCGAGAAAATCGCATTTCAAGTTAAAATTCAATATTTTTTGCAATAAATCTTATCGAAAATTAATCTGCGATGCTTGGACCATACAATACACCTTCTTCTTGCTCATACTCCTCCTCTTCTAAAGATTTTTGTTCCCTTCGAGCAGTTCTGGCCTCTTTAGATGCCTCAGTCGAGTGTTTTTCCGCCTGGTTAATTCTTGCAGCATCTCTATGCTCTGCATGTTCCAGCGCACATTGGCCAATTGTAATTCCCATGACTTGCATTTTTTTCAAGATAGCCATAAATCCTTCACTAAATGTACATACAGAAATATTTGCAGCCATATTTAGTACGTTTTTCCCACAAAAAGTATGTTTGGGGGCCAAATTCCAAACACAAGAAATATAGCTTTCGTTATTATTCTGCGCAAAATTGCCCAAGCAACGCTTTAATAAATCTTCTGATGATAAGTCATCATAAATAGGCTTTAAAATTTCTTGTACCTCATCATCTAAAGGTGGAGGATGCTTGAAATTGTTTAATGCATTATCACCCGCTGCCTCCGCCTTGCGCCAGTTACACCAAGTCGTTTCTCCAACAGGACAATAACAGTGTTGAGGGTTCTCATCAGTTGAAATTGTGTGGTAATATGCTGCCCAAATTTCCTTGCGCATATTATCAACTGAATCAGGATTTCGGCGTATTGTTAAGCCATAATGCGTGGCTAAATTTTTCATTAATTTTAGTGTCAGGTGAACTTTTTTCGGACCTTTTTTTGGAGATTCTACACTTTTTTTAGAAACATCTTTTACAGCTATTTTTTTATTTTTTTTTGCCAAGGCTAGCTTATTTTTTGCTTCTTTTAAAGGAGATGACTCATTTATCTTTGTCTACACTTTGGCTTAAGTCGATGTAGCGATATAGCGAAGTGAACGAAAATCATAGAAAAAATGATCTTGGGGCGCTTCGCTATATATACTCATAAAATTTTTTTGTTTTAGAATTTCAATTTTATATTATTAAAATCATGTTTTAAAACCTTCATTCTAACATATTCAATCAAAAAACAAAAATCGATTTTTTAAAAATTTGGAGGTGCTACGTTGCCTTAACTTGCATCGTGCCATTGGGAATATCTTTAATTTTCTGATTACAATCAACGCTGCATCGAATTTCTTATTGTATTGTGCCTTGTCGGAGAAATATCGGCAAACAGTCAAGGAATTGATAATGGGCAGGAATCACATCAGACAGGTGATATAAATTTATAAATATGTTTGGAATTGTCATTAGAAATATCTAAAAACTAGCCTACACAAAAAAAATTATTCTGACGGTGTAAATTAAATTTTTTTAAATTTATTACCAATCTTTCAGGCCACACTAAAATCATTCTACTTAAGTCGACAAGGAACGATGAACAACTCGCTTTGCAGCAACAGTTTTAAGCCGCATCACACGAAACCGCTTCCACACGTTGCGCAACTTCCAACGGCTTCGATAGATTCATCGGCACCTCAGTCGATGCACACAGGACGAGGAGCCTCTCTGTCTAGAAATTCCTCGACAAAGTCTAGCAAATCACTTGGAAGACATTATACAGGACGAAATTCCTTTCATCACGATCCCATCCCTGAGCATCGGATATCCGACCCAGTTCCCCATGTCATGTGCCGCAAGCACAGCTGCACCACGTCGGTGCATGGGAATTTTGAAAACCCACCACTGGGAAGCAATCGACACAGTAAGCAGAGTGCTAGTACATCAAGTTTATCAAGGAGTCAATCGTTAATACTGGAACAGAAAATACGACACTCGCCCGGTTGTAAAAAGTATAATAATTTGTGATAAGTAATATTGTTTTATTTTTATTTTTTGTTTCGTGTAACTTTTTTTCGGAATAGGTTTAATTGTCGTTGATAAAAAATAAAACTATTTGGAATATTTTCAAAGAAGTGTTCGGTTTTTCTAGAAATTGGACAGTAGAAATGAGAAGGTATAAAAACTATTTTTTGTGAAATAATAAAAAAACAATAGCGCTTTTGACAGCATACGTATGTTACACTTTTTTAAGAGTACTTAAGGTCTTTTGAGACGGAGATACTGTAATGACAGTATCTCCGACAATATGAAACAATACTGTAATGACAGTAGTTTATTACTTACGAGCTAATTAGCAGATAACGAGACAGTCAAATAGCAGATCACGAGTCCTTCTAGAAGATCCGAAGGAAAGCAGGCGAGAGAACTGGTTCAGGATCAGTCATCAAAGTGGTAAATTTATCAGTACATGTACTTGCGTTACTGTGGCTGTGTTTAATTTAATGTATTATTGTCTTGCTTTTTTGTTTTCAAAATAACAGAGATATAATTAACTTTTCATATTAATTCTTAAATATTTCTTTACGGCAACCCACCTTTTGGGCTGGTCAAATGCTACGAGAAATCTGGGTAAGACATGTTTTAGGCAAGCATGTACATCACAATGAGTGATAATATAGAAACGTTTCCAGATTCAGGAGGATACGAATTCCATGCGAAATGAAATCAATAATAAATTGAATAAACTTTTGGACGAGCTTTGCAAAACTTAAGACAAGCTGACCTTGCAACGTCGTCTGAACGAGAACCTTATGAAACAAAATAATGATCTACTCAAAAAACTTAATGCGAGAATGTCGAAAAATATCAATGCTTCCTCTCAAAACAAGAAGAGAAGGAAGCTTCAAACCTCATCCTCAGAAGTGGCACATCAGGCTCTGAGAATACTTCCAGTTTGGAAGAAAACTCTTCCGACAGGTCTTTTATTCGGGAGAACCAAGAACTGTCAGTTAAAGCCCCCATAGTAAGTCCTAAACCGACTCAACCCCAAAAATTGTAAAAAGGGTTTCCCACGTTAAATTAACGAAGTCACTGGCGAGCGAGGAATTCCCTTCACTTGATTTCATAAACAGTCCAGCAAAAAACTACCTCCAACACTTCAGCTTTGCCACAAGCCTCAGAGCCTCAACCTAACTCTCAGACCTCTGATCAAGAAGTAGAACAAATCCGAATCATTCTTCGCCTGTCCAAACAGTGGACAAGGCTGGCACGAGTACTGAAGTAACGCAATGCCGAGTTTGTTTCAACTAAAAGGGGCCATATAGATTACCAAGACAGATTACTAATATCTTCACTGCATTAAACGTACAGTACCATAGGTACTACCTTCCAAAAGAGAAGGAAATCAACGTTAGTAGCCAGGGCCTAGATGGGCTCAGGGTAGAAGAAGTCAAATTATACCAACCCAATTAAAACTTATTGCCTCAAAACTAGGAAGGGTCCCTACAAATTTGTCAAAGCTCTTCTTCTAAGGGAGGAAAACACGTTTTTAATATTCAAGCTATGTTCAATTAAGCGTCCCAAGTCGAAGCTCAGAAATCAATATCTGGCCAAGGTCAATGTCACATTTGTCAATAATTTGACTCCTCCTCCAATAACTGCCACGCTTGACAAGCGTGATGGTGTTCACCCCCACAAGTTTTATTATAAGCTCCCAGAGTAAAATCAAAGTGTGCCAACTGTGGCAACGAGCATCCCGAAAGCTATAAGGTTTTTTTCTATAAACCGCAGAAATATACAGAAAAACTAAAAACCACTTCTAAAAACACATTTTAAACTTCAACTAATTCGCAGCCCCAAAATCCCTCAGAACAAATGTGACAATTCCTGGCCATCATTCAGGTTCAAATTCATACGATGGTGAAGGCCTTGATGGCAAAAATGGTACATGGCATGTTCCCTACTACCTTTCTCATACAAGAGACCCTGCTCATTCTTCATCTTCCTCTAGAGACCTTGCTCAGACAAGAGACCTGCCTAAAATCGGGTGGACAACTCTAAGTTCACAACTATCATTTGCACAAAATATGGTAGACTAACAAGTCGGGGAGTCAATCCTTATAAAGTCAATCCTTAAATAGTCAATCTTTATGAATAGGAATATAGAGCACCATATTTTAAGCATTTCCGCTCTTATGGGCATGGAAGCTACATGGACTTAAATGCAAAACAAGCTTTCTGAATTTAGCTGCTATGTCTGCATACGGACCACCTAGCGCACGGTACATGACGGAAGACCTTCGTGTAATCTACAATTTTAAAGGCTCCGTGTTTCTAGGAGGAGACCTTAATGTACTACTGGGGTTCGTTTAAAAACAATCTTGCTGGAAAAGGGCTGTAAAAATTTGCGGTAGGGTCTCCATCCTGCCTTCATATCCCTGATGAGCCCACTTATTTTGGCTTGGTGCACAGCCAAATTTTAGATATTAGAATATTGGGATTGGGATGACAAATGACGAAATTCCATCCTACTTTTTGTGGAGAATTCCCCTTGATTCTTCCGTCTCTTGCCCAGAACACCGGTTTGAGGAGTGCATCAAGAATACAAGTGTGGAAAGGCCCAATGGCTCCAATCATTTCGTATGTAACAAGGTCTGGCCCTGGAATTGATTTTTTTTTATTTCATAAAACCTCCTCCAATTTCATGGCTGAAAAATTAATGTCCCTTATTGGATTTTTTAACTCATTTATATTGAGAGTTCTCTGCTGCCTCTTATTTTTAAACATCGTGATGTAATTTTTGTTATTGGAACTTTTCCAAAAAGACGGAGGCCTTCTTAATATTATTTATAAATCTCCAAAATATTATTATTACTAGTTGCTAGTTCTATACATTTTTTTAATCTAAGTATTTTTTCTGGTAGTTTTAACCTCTTTATTCCATTTTTATCGCCTTCTGATAGCTATACAAATCAATTATTTTTCTGCTTCGCTTATACTTTTTGAAAAGTCTTTTCGTTCCACAACTTTAACTCTTCATTCCGTCAGCTTTTATTTGTGTGCTTAAACTTAGAGCTATTTATTTGGTGTTTCACAACAATGTTCCTATATTCAATCATTACCTTGAAAATAAAAACAGTTAATTTCGTCCATAATTTTTTTATTTATCATATTTTTCTTATTTTCATTGATTAATTTGGCCTTGAAAGTGACCACAATGGCTTTATGTCGATTTTTTTAACTTTGTTTGTATGAGTATTTCATTTGAATTTAGTCAGTAGAGAATTTTTAAAGGTAACATCCGGTGCGAAGGACCCTCCCTGACCCTGAATTCTTGCAGTTGAATAGGTTTTGTTACCGTTGTTGCAGAATATCAAATTATATCTCTTTTTGATACTTAAAAGTTTATTTCCTTTTGAATTCCCCAACACATATGCCTTCGATTAAAATCCCCTCCCACGATTACCAGACATGATTTGGACAAACCGTTGATAATTTTATTCATTTCTTCATAAAATATCAGACCGTTTAGATCAAGGGGGCGGTAAAATGATAAAATATAAAAATTACTACTTCGCGCTTGGAATCCAATACTACTTCATGATATTTAGTGTTTTTTTTTATTAGGATGTACACACCACCTCTATGCTTCCTCGATCTAGTTTTGGATACCATACTGTATCCATTTATTGATATATTTTTATGCTCATCAGAATTCCATATCGCTGATATTAAAGCTAAATCAAAATTTACATTATTAAGGAAAAATTCCAAAATGTTTTTATGTTTGTAAAGGCCTTGTATATTCAACTGTAGTATTTTCATTTTGATCTGAAAGGTTCAATTTATCTGTTTTTCTGAGTGAATTTAATAGGAAATAAAAAATGCTACTAGATATTGTTTCCCTATATGGGAGAGTGTTCTCAATTTCTTTGTTTTGTCGGACAATTTTCAGAAACTTTTCAGATACACTTTTCAGAAACACCCGTATTTGCTTGACACCTTACCCTCCAGTAAGGCATTAGCATCTCATGCTTCTTTATTTTGATTTTAATTTTTTTTAAATCCATTTTTATAATTTTATCAATGTTATTAATAGGCGTGTTTTTTCCTCCCCATATCTATAACAGAACAATGTTAACCAGTGCAGACGCATTGGAAACAACAACAGCTCCCCCTATCCATAACATGAGTTGTTGTTGTTTCCAAAGCGTCTGCACTGGTTAGCATTGTTCTGTTATGGATAAGGCATAAGCGCATAGAAAATCATGTTATTTAACCTCATTCTACCTCCCTCACCCTTTTTCCTTTGTACAATAATGGATATTAGTGGAGAAAATCCTGAGATATGTATATTAGCGATTCTGTCTGGCTTTATTTGTTGCGATGCACTCTTTATCACTCCATTGTTCATTTTTGCATTTAATTCTTTTATCCCTAATTCGTGGAATTACCGGTCTCCACGGAAGTTACATTTTCTAAATTTTGATCGGTGATCATAATCTCACCCTGTACTGCTTCTAAAGCCAAATGATTTAGTGAAGTTTTTTGTTAATATTGCTATGCTTTCTTCGTTATTCTTCCTTTTTAATCTTGTTGTAGAATCCCCCTTCAGGGTTCTCCCGCATTTTCACCCCTCACTTAAACCTAATTTAAAGGAACTATTCTTACTTGCAAAAGGTAGCAAACATTTCCTCCACAGACACTAGCTGCTTACATCGGCAGCCCTGAATTTACCGCAGTTTGGAAGATAATATTCACATCACTTATTAAACACCAAGAAACCTCTTTTAGAAGTTTTAATTTAAAACAACTGCGGCAAAGCACACCACTCTACAAAATCAGAAATTGTTTTTTTTTTGTTATCTTGATCTAAATCTCTACGCTAGCGTCCCTAACTCGATCAAGTTCAAATCAGGTATGTAGCCAGGATTGAGAGACTGAAATAATCAAACTAAACTAAACAGGTCGTGTAAAGCTTTCAATATCCTGCTTCAATTTCAATTCCGTTTAAATCCGGAGGTAAAATCAGCATCTATGAAACTGTTATACTTTGCGGCAGAAATTGGTCCAATGGAACCCGCACTCCCTTATTAATAGTACAGTTAAACAACATGACATTTCGCTGCCGCCGCGTCAAAATATGCAATTCTTCTGTCATCTCCAATTCGCGAGGCACCGAAATTTGCAGAATCTCTTCGACAAAGCTCGGCGCGAGGGGTACGATCGATTCACTAAATTGTGCTAATTGGCGTGCCGCTTGCGTGTGTGTACGTTGATCGAAATTATATTGCTTGCGAATCTCAGCGAATCTCCATACCATCGCACTGAACTGTCTTATTTCGACTTGTCTGTTGTTCGCGCTCACCGCCTACCATCCATTCACCAACTAGAAATACGTACAGTAGTAGTGCTCGACAGTGTTAAGTTTGCGGAAAACGTCTTTGAATCGATCGAAAAACGAAAATGTTCCGGTCCGCGCTTGTCGAATTTCCGATTCTCCTGCGTAATGTGAACAAAGTAACATCGATTAGTCAATTGGGACGATGCAGTTATTCATTGAAAAACTTTTTTGATGGTTTCTTCCAGACAACGTCGACAGCGGCGGCAGTGAAAAGCAATGCGAAAAATTATGCAACCGAGGTGACATTCGAGACGAAAGTGAGTAGATTTGCTGAAGAGGTTTAGACTAATTTAAGAACGAAGTGAATGCTTTGAAAACGGAAATGCAGAAAATTGTGTGTGGATAATGTAAAAGCGCAAATATGTTATAATGTGATTTTGTTAGTTTCCTCGCAAAAAAGTGCAACCTTGTCAAGTGGCATTCCGTGACAGGTGACATTGCGGGGCATTTGCAAAGGTCGATTGTGCGCCGGTACATGTGCAATCAGCTGATTGTAGCGCGATATGGGTTTGAATGTTGTTACGAAAGAAAATTTCGTCTATGGTGGTGTTGAATGAAATTACGAATAAATCGCTGTATTTGCAATATTTTAGTTCAGAAATTTGCCTCCAGTGGCTGTTGTACAAGGAATATTAATAAATCTGGTTATAACACTATCTGGCTTATCTATGTTCTGGTGCATTCATGACTGGGCTTCGTAAATTGCTCACGATCTTATCACCATTCTGCACTTGTAAAGTGATTAAAATTGACGGAATTATAAATTATTACTGTATTTGATATACGACTGGATGCCCAACTTTGTACATAATTATGTAAAAGAATATGTGCATATAATGCACATGAAAATATGTTTAGTGTAATAAACGTTGATTTTAATGTACGACGGGGCATTGAAATCGACTTAGAACTCTTGAACTTCGAACGAAAATATTTTTCCCGATAGCTTTACCTATCGATATGCAAGAGAAGATAGGAGAAAATGAGAAATTCATATTAGGTCTGTTCGCGTACTTTCAGTCACTGAATTTTACTGAATTTTCCTGAATCATGTGTTGGGGGAAATTTAGGAACCTATTTTTCAACCGCGTCAAAAATCATGTCGCCAAAACCATGCTTGAATTATGCCTAGCTGTAGGTCTGTTCGCGTACCTGAATCTATTATAATATATTAAAATAGATTCACAGTAAGTCGTTTTTGTACTCTTGCTGCAAGCCAAATTTCGCCACAAAAAGAAGCCAGCTGCAAAAATCTGTTGCTGCTGCAGTACGCTAACAGACCTTGTATATTGCAAGATACCATGCTGAAATTTAACCTGAATCAATGGAACCATATGTTAAATGTGTGTAGCTTTCTGGATGATAATTACTTTGAATGGCTATTAGTAAATCAAACCATAATTAAATTTAGGCGGACTTTCATATGGCTTTGTGCTATCTCCTTGAATTTTGGTTCGATATTTGCTGAAATCAGACCATTCGGGTTGAAGAGTTTGATCATATTGATATTTTGCAAAAATGGTGTTAAAAATATACCAAAGAAAGTCTTTTGAACATAATTTATTTCAAACATATGCGATCTGAACCTACATACAGTGGGTAAAAAAAGTTAAGGGACAAACTCTCAGTAAGAATAAAAAACTTATTTTTAATGTTACTTTGATTATATATTATGGTGACTGCATTGAATTATAAGTTTCGGATATTTACTTTAAGAACAATATCAAAAAAACTGGAAACGAAACAAATTTCACAACATTAACGTAAAATTTTTCACTGAAGTACCAAAATAACCAAAAAAAGTTAAGGCACAGCGCAGTTTTATCTTAAACTATTTGTAATTCCTGGAACAAAATACCGTTAAATGTACTTAAAATCATGAAAATATGATATATCTATTCAGTTTAGCTTAAATTTATTGAGGGTGTTGTTAAAAATGAGTGTGAAAAGGAAATCGGTAGGTGTAGAAATACGTGAATATATTTTGCGACGTTGGAAAACATGTATGGCGTATTCTGAGATTGGAATACTAATGGGAAAATCAAGATATACAGTGAGAAATGAAACAACAAAATATAAATAAAAAAAATCGTTTGACACAAAGCATCGGTCAGAAAGGCTCAAAATCTTATCTGAGTGTGAAAAAAGTGGATTATTAGAAAAATTAAGAATAACCCTAAATTAAGTGCCCTAGTTTTACGAATTAAGGTGAAAGAACGAGTTGAAAAGAAAGTCTCTACCCAAATTATTCGGAATGAAAAAAGGAAAGCGGATTTGAAGGGCAGAATGTGCCGAAGCAAACCTTATAATTGTACAAAAAATTAATTTATTAAATTACGTTTTGCTTAAGAGTACGTAAAAAAGCCAAAATCATTCTGGAAGTCCATAATTTTTGTTCATCCACAAACCTAGTGAAGGAATCAGTAACCTCTCAGCTGTGGTCGACTCGTGACTGAACGATTTTTATATGAAAACTCCACTTAAACTTACTATATGTGACAGGGTGCTTTATCAAGCGAGCTTCATTGAGCGAAGAGGCAAAGAGTTTCAGAACTTTTGAATCCGTTTAAAACCAGTTCTCAATTTTTGCTGAAAGAAATATTTTCTATCCTTATGATTTCTGCAATTTACCACCATAAGAATCTCGCATTGTGTCTAGAAGATTAGAGTTATCTGTCTGCTTCAGTTGGGATGCTATTAGCGTCGACTACTTAAGTGATAGGTAGTGCTTAATCAGCCTGTGCGAGTCACTAGATTCTGACGATTGCTTATTGAAAACCAACAAATCATAGGATTGCCCGGATTGAGTCAATAAATAGATGTTGTAAAATATTCAATTCCATAAGGCAATACTTCTTTAGAAAAAACCTTATCAAGGCCCTCTCATCCTGCCTACAATTATCCTTCCTCATTTTGTGCTAGATGGCCGGCCAGTTAAGACGTTAAGTCATGTGCTTTGTTTTTAATTAAATCATACAGTCAGTCACATTTTCATATACCCGTTAAAAACTTTGATGAGAGTCAATTGCATAACATTAGTGAAATTATATTAGTGGTATAGAAATTGTGTTTGGAGTTGACTAGCTTTTTTCACTATGAAGCGGAAAGTAAAATTTTTCATCCTTTCACGCGTTATTTGTATCCGGATTTATGTTTCTTTATTGGGGAATCTTGTTTTCATAGGGTAAAATCGTTTCACTTCTACCATGACACCGGAAAATTTAGGCTAGGCAGCATTTGGATAAAGCAGAAGCTAACAAACTAATTGACAGCAACATTTTCAATAAAAGAAACGACATAGATATATTTCTAACAATTTCAATACAGATATAGTGTAGTCAGAGATATTTCTATTCAGCTCGCAGTCAGAAATCTCAAAGGATATATTTCCTTGTAACGCCCCCAGTCAACACGGGTTCTTCATGACAATTTCTAGGGCATCCTGCTCCAGGGGCAATGAATTTATTAGTTTGGTTTGCCTTTGTTGATAAATCGCCATCAACCCTACTGGCAAGCTCTTCGGTCTGGTTGAGAGGAACCTGGCGAGCTTCATAACACCACAATTCGCCACACATTCATTTAGTTTCAAAAGACTGCATGCTTAATTAAAAGTCTCTCGTTTTAAGTTCAACATTGTCAACTCTGATCCAACAGTCAATTCTTATCTTCTTATCATGCAACATTGTATTTTTAATCACTAGAAATGAAATCACTATATTTACTTGATTATCGTTCATTTATGTAAATTCATTTATAAACATTTTACTAAAGTTCCATGCATTGAATTCTGTTAAATTTTACTCGAAAATATTTTATTTAATTGCTCTTTAATTTTTACTTTTCTTTATATACTTTTCGCTACACTTTTATATTAAATAAATCTGATTCACATTGCTCTAGCTTTCGAAATCAAATATTATCATTTAAAAACATATTTCTTTTGAAAGCTAAACATATTTAAATTTCTTGACAGATATTGATGTATCGAGGGTAATCTGCCGTCTTAACTGGCATGTGAACAGCATATCTGACGAGCAGATTGCCCTCAAAATAACGATATCGATCAAGAAATTGAAATGCATCTAATTTCCACTTTCTTTTCATAAAAATAACTACATCTTTTGTTTAGTTCCTTTACTAGTTATTTTTATTATTTTTATTTAATTTTCATTTTAGCCATACAAACTGCATAAACTGGACAATGGACCAGGTACAACAGTTTCTGTAAATAAAGAAGATGCCACCAAGCTGTACACACAGATGCAAACCATTCGTCGTATCGAAACAGCAGCCGGTAATCTCTACAAGGAGAAAATCGTGCGAGGTTTCTGTCATTTATATTCGGGACAGGAAGCCGTTGCAGTTGGTAGGTGCCAGAAGGTGTTGTGACAGAAATCAAGCACTGGTTGAATGTCAAGCTTTTTTATTGAGCAAAGAATATTTCTGCTTTAAGGGGACATAGCACCTTCAAATTGAAAAAAAATTGTTTTTTTCAAAGGTTAGTTTTTAATTGAATAAAAAAACATATCTTAATGAAACTTTGTACACATATTTAGCTTGCTTTATACTACAAAAAAAAAATTGTTAAACATTTTTTGTAGCCCCCTGTCGTCTGCAACAAAATCGGTTATAACTAAAAAAAGTTAATGCCGATTTTATCATCCGTAGTTCATTCTGAGCATTAACATGTGCAGATTAACGTGTTAAAATTTCAGAACGATTGGATAAAAACATTTTTCTCAATCATGCACGCTAACTTGAAAAAGGTTGTTTCGAGAAAATCGCGTTGAAAGTTAAAATTCAATATTTTTTGTAATAAATCTTGCCGACATTTAATCTGCGTTGCCTGGACCACACAATATACCTTCCGCTTGTTCATACTCCTCCTCTTCCAAAGATTTTTGCTCTCTTCGACCAGTTCTGGCCTCTTTAGATGCCTCAATCGAGTGTTTTTCCGCCTGGTTGATTCTTGCAGCATCTCTATTTTCTGCATGTTCCAGCGCACATTGGCCAATTGTAATTCCCATGACTTGCATTATTTTCAAGATAGCCATAAATCCTTCATTGAATGTACATGCAGAAATATTTGCAGCCTTGTTTATGATATTTTTTCCACAATAAGTATGTTTAGGGGCCAAATTCCAAATACAAGAATTATAGCTTTCGTTATTGTTCTGCGTAAAATTGCCCAAGCAGCGCTTTAATAAATCTTTTGATGATAAGTCTTCATAAATAGGCTTTAAAACTTCTTGGTACCTCATCATCTAAAGGTGGAGGATGCTTGACATTTTTTAAAGTATTATCACCAGCTGCCTCCGCCTTGCGCCAGTTACACAAAGTCTTTTCTCGTACAGGACAATAAAAGTGTTGAAGATTCTCATCAGTTGAAATTTTTTGGGAATATGCTGCCCAAATTTCCTTGCGCATGTTATCAACCGAATTATAATTTCGTCGTATAGGTAGGCCATAATATGTTGATAAATTTTTCATTAATTTTAGTGTCAGTTGAACTTTTTTCGTACCTTTTTTTTTGGAGTTTCAACATTTTTTTTAGAAGCATCTTTTTCAGCTATTTTTTTTTATTTTTTTTTGCCGAGGCTAACTTTTTCTTTGCTTCTTTTGAAGGAGTTGACTCACTTATCTTTCTCTACACATTAGCCTAAGTCGATGTAGCCGTATAGCGAAGTGAACGATAGTCATAGAAAAAATGACCTTGGCGCGCTTCGCTATATATGTTTTTTTTATAATTTCAATTTTATATTATCAAAATCATGTTTTTAAATTTTCATTCTAACATATTCAATCAAAAAACAAAAATCGATTTATGAAAAATTTGAAGGTGCTATGACCCCTTAAGCATATCGCAATCACATTCACATATCTTTTAAATTTATTTTCAGTGAATTTCAGATTTCAGTATATTTTATAAAAAATTATATATTTAATTTATTTTATTATTTTCCATTAAATCTTGACATTTATTTCATCTTAGTCCTTCATTAATTTTTGTACGATCCCATGAGTTCACATACTAATACATAAGCTATCCACCTCGGAATTGCATAATAGTCTTGAACTTCCGTTCAAATAAATGCTGTTACTAATTTACAATTCACCATGTTTTAATTTCAAGGCATAGTGTTCAGATGTCGTATTTAGCAACGTGAACCACATCAATTAAATTTTTTATCGTTTGCGATCACATCTGAGTTTTGCCGATTTACCGTGCTTCGACATAACTTTATTGGTTTTAATTGCCTCAACTCGCTTTCCTGCATTTCCGATCAACGCAATTTCCAGCGAAAAAACTTCTGTCACATCATGCCATTCGCATTTAAAATGCATAAAATCCTCAGACCGATGACCGTCCGTCGTAATGCTCCTCTTCCACTATCAATTCCAGTCTCCTGAACATAAAACTGGCATAGACACGACACCACTCAATATTTTTAACATCACCTTTGCATTAAGGCAACCACTCACTCGCTCATTCACTCACTTCCCTGTCATCATCATCATCGCCACTTCATAATTTTGCCCTTGCTCGTTTCCTTGAAATGTCCGACTGGCCGACACGGCCGGGCAATCAGAACGTAATAACATCCTTTAATCGCATTAGGAATGAAAGCTGCCATGCGTTCGCAGGATAACATTATCTCAGCGTATCGCGTCCACGGTTGGACCTATTTGATGGGCGTATCAGCCGCTGGGACTCTAGCCGAGTTGACCGGCCGATCGAAAGGATGTGCACGCGGCAAAGGAGGGTCCATGCACATGTACGCTCCGAACTTCTACGGTGGCAACGGTATCGTTGGAGCACAGGTGAGGTTTTCGCAAATCAATTGCGAATGCACTTAACGTGATAGCTTTCCCAAAAAAAACTTAAGAGCATTTTGGCTGACCAAAGCGTTTTCATGTGCAATAAATAGGTTCCGCTGGGAGCTGGAGTGGCTTTGGCGTGCCAGTACAAAGGAAACGGTGGCGTCTGCCTGGCTCTGTATGGTGACGGTGCTGCGAATCAAGGTCAAGTGTTTGAGGCCTACAATATCGCCAAGCTGTGGAAACTGCCGTGCATTTTCGTTTGCGAGAACAACGGATACGGTAAGGAGCTTTCGAGTTAAAACGTAATTCTCTAGTTTTCAAGCAAAATCCGTTCAGGTATGGGTACAAGTGCCGAGCGATCGTCGGCTAACATAGACTACTACACGCGAGGCGACTACGTTCCCGGCATCTGGGTCGACGGCATGGACGTGCTTGCGGTCAGGAATGCTACTCAATTCGCTATCGACTTTGTCAATAAAAACGGACCACTAGTCATGGAGATGGTCACATACCGGTACTCAGGCCACTCGATGTCTGATCCCGGAACCAGCTACCGAACACGCGAGGAAATCCAGGAAGTGCGCGCGAAACGTGATCCGATTACTTCGTTCAAGGAACGTATCCTGGAAAACGGGCTGCTCAGTCAGGAAGAAGTCAAGGCAAGTTTTCATCCTCCTCATTTCTTCGTTTTGCTACGCTTACATTTTCCGCTACAGTTATACGCACCCCTATAATTCTCATTCCATTTATTCGACAGGAAATCGATACAAGAGTGCGAAAGGAAATCGACGAAGCAACAAATATTGCGAAAAACGATAAGGAAATTCCAATGGAAGAACTCTGGACCGATGTCTATGCGAAGAACTTGGAACCGAAGATTCGAGGCATTACCAGCTATAATATTCAGCATCGCAAACTTAATGTCGGCTACAACGAGAAGTAGATTTTAAAGGACATTTTCCTGTGTTCGATATTATTGTGAGAAAGACAAAGTAACGAAATATTTTATTTATACCTATGTAAAGTATGAAAAAGAGAAGAGAAACAAAAACTGAAAAAAAACTACTTGTTGCCTACGTTATTTGTCAAGTTAAGTTATAAGATGAAAAGATTAATCAAGATTTTTCATAAATTTTGCGATTATGTTTTCTTGTCGTCTCGAGGGCTATTAAGATGAATTTTAATTGGCTGAAACTATCAATAAGAGGAAATATTTATTGAAAAAATCATTCACCATATTTGAATAATTGATGAAACATTTGGAAATTGTATAGAATATTCAATGAATAAACAGAGAAATCCTAAAACATGTGTTTTTTATATTTTCGTCTGGTATAGTTTTGAGTGTTAAGTTTAGCTCAGTGCTTACAAATCGAATCAAACCAAATTAATTACATGCTGGTATTTTAGTTAAAGTAACGTAGAGTAGTTAAAGTTAAATTTTAGTTAAAGTAACGTAGAGTTTCAGCGCCGTCGTTTCAGAAAGAACTTGGATACCTCAGGGCATTACGAATATCTACTCTTATGATAACACTGCATTGCCTATTATGGAAGTCGAGGGGAGAGCGTTTGGTCGACTATCAAAAGTGTTAATGTAAAATGGGGAAAAGTGATAATCGTGAGTCTCAAACAAGTGATTTCTTGGACGAGAAGACACCAAAATTACTCGAGTGATATTTGGTGTCCGATTAAGGTGACGATTCTAAAATGAAGCAAAAAATAGAACCTAAGTAAAATTTGATGATTCGTTTTTCTTTCTACACTTACTATTCTTGAATTTTTGGAATATAAAGCGAATGACTGATTGTATGCGTCTGGAGAAGCCCAGAAATCAATCGTGGGTCCGAAAATTTCGAGACCAAATGAGAACTTTTAAATAAAATAGCAATAAAGAGGACCAGAAGGATACAAACATAAGGGAAATAGATTTATTATCCCAAAGATAAAGGGGGAGGGAGTGTCATCCTTTGCTACATTACCTATTTTTTGAGCTCTCAATATTTGGGTTCAGCTAGATATTAAATCAATATGAAACTCATAGGATGCATTGGTTTTGAGTAGGACCAAGTCTAATAGAAGTGATTCTTAAATGTGGGCAGCACTGTGGTAGTGGTGCCATCTTGGAAAATCGCTGCGTATCGCTGCATATATAGATTAGGTCCAAGTCTCACCAAATGTTAATTAGCTTTAACCCTTTTGTGCTGGCGGCCATTTTAGTGATATTTTATATATACCCATAATTCTATCGGAAAATAATTTTCAAAAAAACTAAGTTTGTAAAACAAATTTAAAACGTGTTTTCAAGGTGAAAATGATAACATTTTGGAAATTTTTTAACCCTATGTGTGCGCTAGGTCCCTAGAAGTAGATCGAGAAAATTTGAAAGTTTTTGAATTGCGATAACTTTTGACAGAGCTTTTGACCATTATAAAACTTACCGGACATATTGATATTACCAATTTATAAATATAAATTGTTTTTTATGAGCATGTTGACAACCCTGTAGCTACGGCAGGCACTGAAAGTGCAAGCCTTCAAACAATCGACTCTCCTGAAAAATTGTCACTTTTTAGAAAAAAAGCAACTCATATATAAATCTTATTCTATGTCTACATAGCCAAAGTAAAACATTTGAAATTCTATATCGGGCAAGAATGGTAACCCTTCCCTGATTCACATATATTTTTAGCAACAGAAACTTCTATCCATGAGAACTCACGATCCGATAATCAAATACAACTGAAATTCACAGAATGTATTAGTTTTGAGAAGGACTAGGTCTGACAGAAGTGATCTAAAAATGTAGGCAACTCTATGCCAGTGGCGTCAACTTGGAAAATTACTAAGAAAAAAAATCGCTTTTTGACTTATGAATTTTGATTCAGTCACTAAATTTTAATAAAATTTACGCGTTAGCTGAACCTTACTCTAAGCCGCATTTGATAGAAGTACATACGGAGTTACATAAAATCAAGGACAGGTTCAAAATATAGCATTTCGGATAGGAAAATGTAGTCACAATACTGCGCCCACTGTGGGTTTGTGTGAGCACAAAATATTTTCGGTGTAATTTTTTTTTTATTGACAACACGTCAAAATAAAAGAATAAAACAAAGAACGAATAACATTTTGAAATGGGCGCCCTGTGGCTTTTTCTGTTTCAAATAAATCTCTATCACTAGTTAATACAATAAACAGATCTCCATAAATTTGCATTGAAAATTCATGAATACTGTCTGTTTTGCTATGTTTGAAAAACGAAAAAAAGACTTCTTCCTGCACTAAAAATCGTGCAATGTGAGCAAAAAATCTGCACATTGAAAAACATGCACAGACAGGATGAGTATGGAAATCCTTCGAAAAATGCAAATCGAAACGACAACGGCGGTTGAAGCTAGAAAAATTGTCGTTTTACAACTACGAGAGATCGTCATAGTCGTAACAGTCGTCGTCAAGGCGAAAATGGTAACATCAAAAACCACTATTGAATGGCATCAGTGCGGCAGGCACTGAAAAGTAAATCTTGATAATGGCAAATGTATGTTCGCAATCGATTCACATAAGTAAACCCTTGCACTGTACTGTGTCAGGACCCAGGCGACTCGACTTTACTGTACGAGTATACTATGCTGCATTCCTGTTCGTGTGTTGATGTCTCAGTACCAGTTCCGGGATGCTGGTCTGGTCGATGATTGTTATAAACCAGATTGGTAGTAAATCACGTTCCGAAGTGCATGTGAGGTGTAAACTAGGTGAATCAGGTCGGTAGCATGACATCAAGGTAATTGTGTGGTAAGAGATTAGAACGGTGAAAAGAATGATTTTTTTAAGGTAATGATCTGTGGAAAATTGAAACAGAATATGTCTTTTAAAATGTGCTATATTTTAAAAAGTGTTATATTTTCGACTGTTAAAATAGCTTTTAGATCCCTTCGTGCGTCAATTGTAACAAGAAACTAAATATAATGCGAAATAATTTAGGTAAAATATCTTTATAAACATGGTTAGCCGGTTCAACGTTAAAGCTATGTGTAAGTTAATTTAAAATTAGCATTAAGTTTCAATATATTTTTCTTTAAAATGATATGATGTGATATGTGTGAATGATAGCAGAAAATATATTTAAACAGATTGTTCGAGTTTTAGCTTAAACCATTGTAGAACACAAACATTTTCAGAGCAGTTAAATTAATATTATTACGATTACTAACATGATTATTTTTTTCGCCATAAATCCAAAAAAGTTTCTCTATGCGTTTTTTTCATACTATATTCAACTGCTTCTCAATCAATTGACACCCACCCAAATCAGTCCATTCATCTCCAAACAAATTTCGATGCTAATCATTTGCACCTAATCCTTAAAGAATGAGATTATACATTTATTTCCAAACTACAGATTCAATTGTATTATTTATTACTTTTTGTTCCTCCTTAAATTTCAGTTTCTGTTTCGCCCCGATTTATAACCTTGTGATTCGAATATCGCTCAAAGGAAGTCAATTACAAATTACCAGCATTCAAACAGAAGAATTCGATTCGATCTCCTCGCCCACAGAATCAACAAAGTAATCTTCATCTCAATATCCTGGCAGTCTCGGAACCATCGTCATCGTCGACACAAATGAAGACAATCAAATTGTCCACCCTGCGGTTAGAAACCAAACAATACGAAAGAGACCGCAAGTATGTTGTGTGGTCTGATGCGCTCCGGTAGTGGTGATCCAGGATCTCGCCAGGAATCGAGGTCAGGCATGAGCCACCCGATGACAATGATGACGCTAGGATACCCGTAAACTATTCGAATAATGTACACCAGGCTTCCCAGCAAATACACAAATTTTGCATTGCAAATCAGCTGCAAATTGTTGCCGATGCAGCCCGGCGGCTACTCGGCTTCGCTCTAATAGCATTCCTAGCAATTTTCGCAAGTCTCGACGAAAATCCACATCGCCTTGTCTCGCCTGGGCTGCTGGTGCGACGCTAGGACTTTTGCTCTGTCGCCTGATGCTGAATGTGATATGCTGAGTTAATTCGAGGAATTCCAATCAGGACCAGTGTGTGCTTCAAGTGGCACGGATAAAACTGTGTGGAAACGCAAGCATAAAGCGGTAAAACCGAATTGATCTTTTCGTCCTTGGGGGCCCTTCCTGCTGAGCTCTCATTAGTGATTGCCTTTGAGGTGTCACATGATGACGACGAGCTATTTTCAGGTTTAGTTTGGTTCTTGACGTTTGCTAAGATTGCAGGGCTTTTCAATGATGCCGAAATAAAAATGCTTTGAAAGATAGTACAAATTCGTTGTTTGAAAAGAAAAATTGTTTCTGCCATGAGGAGATAAATCTGAGAGGGCTGTCTGGAATTAAATTTCATTTAGGAATAAATAGTGCATTTGTTTATAGCTAAAACAGAACTTTTGTAGCTGAAACAGAACTTTCTTATCGCTACAGCGCTTGTCAACCGCAATGCCACACGATGAACTTTATAAAGTTTTCGCTAGAACGAAACCAAATGCAACAATCAATTGAAAGACTGACATAAGGAACAGCAAGCTTATATTAGGCGCGTTTTTTCGCTCCCCTTATCCATAACAGAACAATGCTAACCAGTGTAGACGCATTGGAAATAACAACAGCTCATGTTATGGATATGGGGAGTATATACATATATATGATTAAATGAGTAAGACCAGGAGCAACTCTTCTTAAAAGATGGATGGATGTCGTCAAAGTCTGGCCTAGGATCTAATTTTATTGATGGGTATATGTACACCTTCAGATGTGACTCTCTCAAAATAAAAATAGTGAGTATTTGAGCTAATAACTGTGTCATAGGTTTGCATCGCTAAATGGTTACTGGATTTATGTGATTTTAAAAACTATGTGTTTAAGGCAGTCTTCTGGTCTAGAGGCTCGATTTTGATGTGATTTTACGGACGCAATAAAAAAAAATCATAAATATTTTTGGTATCTATTTTTTTATCAGTTTTTTATTAACATTTTAAAAGTATGTATATAAATGTATTAAAAAAATAAAATAAATAAAAATTGATGTAGATACAGGCCAGCGAAGTGAAGACTAAAAAAAAACTTGTCTCATGGTTGACATGATTCCAACCTTCTTGGTGGTCTGAAACATAAATTTTTGGTGAATTATGTAAAAAGAAGAATGTCAAATTAGTCTGACGTAGGCGATTTGAAAAAACTTTTTTTTTTCGCAAAATGGCGTCCATGTAAAAAAAGTCGTTTTTTGCGTCATTTTTTCAACTTAGGGAATTTTTCATATATAGTAGAATTTTTTTTTTCAAAAATCCCTACGTCAGACCAATTCTAATAGTGTTAAGAGGATTTGCGCAAAATTTCACGTAAATCGATCCATTACAACTACACTGAAAAAACACATGGCGCCAGACGCCATAATTTATAGACTTCTGGCGCCATGTACATAGTCGATTTAGGGATAGTGATAAAATATAGCGCCACACGCCATAATACATGGCGAAAAGTACATAGGAGCAGACGCTATGCCTATAGCCCTCCACGCCATGTACTATAGGCCTCGACGCCATGTACTATAGTCCTCCACGCCATAACTATAGTCCTCCACGCCATAAACTATAGGCCACCACGCCATACACTATAGTCCTCCACTATAGTACATGGCATGGAGGGCTATAAGCATAGCGTCTGCTCCTATGTACTATGGCGTGTGGCGCTATATTTTATCACAAATCAACTGAAATCGACTATGTACACGGCGCCAGAAATCTATAAACGATGGCGTCTGGCGCTATGTGTTTTTTCAGTGCACTAAATATAAATTCCACCAAATATAAATTCGATAAATTCGAGTCAACATACTCACTATTGTATGTTCCTGCTCCGGTGTGAACATTCACCGGTCAAAGTATCGAAAATACCGCAGCCATTACTTCAGTTCAAAATGAGTCAATTATGGAGACATAAGCTCTATGAAAGGGGTAAGGTTTTGGGCCAGTTCAAAGGTGGAGGAATTTGAAATATTATAGATTACCTAAAACTATTTCTTTGAGTGAATTTGGACTTATGAGCTGTGCCTTCTATGGCTTATGGCTCGAAGTTCTTACCTTGCGGGGAATGAGTTTTAATGAAGATCAAATTGTACTAAGCTTTATTAATTGCTTAGATTACATATCTGTTTGAGGAATGATAGAAGTCAAGACGTAGGTCGGTTAGTGTGCTGCGAAGCTCTCAAGGAATGAGTTAAGTTAGAAGTACAAAAATGCTATGGATCCAATGAACAAAAAACAAACAAACAAGTTCACTAGGAACTACATGTATGGTGAAAGAGAAGCTCATAGCCTATGAGCTATTCATGAGGTCAAGGTATTATCGTTAAGATCTAGGTCTTGAATAAAGCGATTGAATGATAGGATTTGGGTGCCCTGAGGCACGAATGATAGCACTGTTACATAACTGTAGCAGATGAGAGGGAAGAGGCTTAATTTTGGATTTTTGATAGAGGACACTATTCCTATAATAGTGGCCATTGGGTTTGAAGTGAAGAGAAGTGGCTTGTCGGAGGATACGGCGTTCAAAACGGGCCATTTTCTCGAGTTGACTTGAGGATGCTGGATGCCAGATAGGGGCACCGTAGGTAAGGATTGGTCTAATTAGCTGTCTATATGCTATGCTTTTAGCTCTAGAAGATATGATGGAATTTTGCTTGAAAATACAGCCTATGAGATGATATGCTATAGCAGCTTTGTTAAGACTTGCTTGAATATGGCGACTGGAGTTCAAGCGTGGATCGAGTTTTATGCCGAGATATTTCACAGTCTGTGAAGGCATAATTGTCTGGCCATTAATAATAATTTTTGAGCTCTTTATGTCTTTTATTCTTTTCCTGAAATCCTTGTGGGAGCCTCTGAAGAATATCAGCTCACTTTTATTGGCATTTATTTGCAAGCCCCATTTTGAATAATATGCCACAAGCTGAATTGCGTAGTTTTGTAACACCGTTGTTACAACACGCGGATTATGATGTGAGTACCAGAACAGGAGATCGTCTGCATAAAGGTTAATGGAAACACAAGTGGGAGAGTCACATGAAATTCCTGGGATGTCTGCCGTGAAAACGTTAAATAGAATTGGTCCGAGAATGGAACCTTGAGGAACACCTGAGTCAATTTGGAATTCGTCAGAGAAAGCCCCATTGAAGGTGACGAAAGCCTTTCTTCCGCTTAGAAAATTATCTACAATTTTGATTAACCATGTTGGAAAACCGAAATTGATCATTTTATACAGGAGCCCTTCAATCCAAACGGAGTCGAAGGCCTTCTGCAGATCAATCAGACATGCACCCAAAACCCTTTTGTTTTGCATGCTTTCCTCTATGGAGCATTTGAGAATCATTAGCGCGTCCATTGTGGAGTGTTTGGCTTTGAAACCGAATTGTCTTTCGGGAATGATATGATTGATGTCTATGGTATGATTTAGGTGTTTTTGAATAACCCTTTCAAGAAGTTTTCCCACGTTTGATAGAAGAGAAATAGGTCGTGCGTTAAGGACATCGCAGGTACCCGATGCTTTTGGGATAGGAAATATTTTTGCACGCTTCCAGGCAGTGGGGTAGTAGCCAATGTTTAAACACGAATTAAATAAAATGGAGAGGTGCTCAAAGAAGCAAGTAGGAAGCTTTTTAAGGATATAATTAGATATTTTGTCAACTCCGGACGACTTTTTAGATGAGATGGTTGACACCAGTGATATAAGGATTTCCTTATTCACGAAGGAACCGTGGCCTAGGGGGTTTGTGGAAGGATTTGTTGGACTGAATCTAGAAAGAGTCAGCAATTGATTTTCTTGGCGAAAATTAGAGACAGAACTCTTGACGACTGAGGTGAAATTTGGATCAGTGCTATGTTTCTCACCGCGATAGATGAGAGAAAAGGCAGCAGCAACCGCATCGGCAGTGGCTTTATCGTCAGGAAGCACATTGCCGTTAGAGGTGAAGTTACTTCGAAGTTTTTTGCGGCCAGTGATTTTATTGATTTCTTGAAACATGTCCTTGCCAGGAACTATTTTTTGAAGACGTTCTTCAAATTTATTACTTACATGGGCTTTGGTCTTGACCATGATGAGGATATTTATGCCTTTAATCAAGGCAGAAGTGTACTTGTATGAGCTGTTTTCCGTATTGAGGTATCTGTGGAAAAGTCTAGTAAGACGTCTTCTTAAGGCTTTCCGCCGGTTATGAAGCTGAATGATGTCCTGCGGTAAATCACGGAAGGCAAAGTTTGTGGATTTTTTGGGAATAGCTATACTATCAATGACCGAGGAGGTGATTTGGTTTAGTTTTTCAAGAGCCTCATCAATTTCTTGGGAGCTAAGATTTCGGGAGCAGTCTAGACCAAGGTTTTGAATTTGAGTTGCAATGTTTGTTGCGAATCGGTCCCAGTTGATTTTATTGTAGGGGATGAAATACTCGGGGTCAACGGTTAGAAAGTCTAGGCCACGTTTTCTGTTGATGCATAGCTGGATCAACTGATGATCTGATTCAGCATCGTGCACTTGGCATTCGTAGCTGCCAAATTGTGGGAGAGAGCTGACCAGATTTGGAGACACAAGGAAAAAGTCAATTATTGATGAAGATCTACGAAAGGTTGGTTCCTGCGGAAAGATGGGCTTGATAAGGCTTGGGGGTCTGTGTAAGCCATTTCCTTATTGCCTCACCATATGGGTTGCTGATACTATTGCCCCATGATTGTGACCTGGCATTAAAATCACCCCCGAGGATGACCAGCCCTAGTGAAGAAGCAGTTGCTAGGATGCAGTCGAGATCCTGAATCAGCGTCGAGCCACTGTTATGATGATGAACATAGATGCCTACGAATACTATTCGGTCACTTCCTAGTTGAAGACTGATGCAGATCACTTCCATGGTTTTGAGTCCTGGAATCAGGTGCCTTTGGGTTTTGAACCGTTCTTTAACTAATAGTGCGGTACCCAGTTTAGAGGAATTTGGGTCTTCCGACATGTCTTCTCGAATGGTTTTGTAGCCATCCATGGCTACACGGTGGCGGGATTTCAACCTGGTTTCAGGAAAGGAAAAGAATATCAGGTTTCTCATGGTTCAGGAAGTCCTGAACGAAGTTCCTTTTATAGATGGGAGCTAAGGTAGTAATATTTAAAGCCGCAATTTAAGAGGACGCATTACCGGCTAAACGAAGGGCGAGTGAAATTAAAGCATCCCGTTTCTCTGTTTGAGAGGATAGTTTACCAAATGATGGAATGAAATCCTTGATCTGGTTGACCAACGCAAAGAGGTTACATCCAAAGAGATTTTGGCATTCTCCAAAGACTACTGAGTCGATGGTTGGCTGTGCCTTGTTTTTAGCCAAACTAGTTGGTTGAGTAATAACAGCAGAGGGTTTTTTTGAGACTTTATTTTTATTATCAGTCGCAAAGTGGCTGGCGTATGAAACCCCAGGCCGGACTGTATTTTGTATGGCTGCTGCCACAAACTCATTTTTGCGAGCTTGCTTGCTTGCTTTTTCTGCTTTAGCAGCTTTGCGACGCTCTTCAATTTTTTTGGCCTCTGGGCAGCCCCTGTAGCTTGCTGGGTGGCCAGTTGCTTTGCAGTTTACACAGTAAACTGTATCTGACCCTTTGGGTACATCGCATTCCTTACTTGCGTGTACTTTGTCGCACTTGACACAGCGTGTGCCAAGTCCACAGTTGGATGCGGTGTGTCCGAAACGTTGGCAGTTGTAACACTGCGTGACATTCTTTTTTTCCAAGCGGTCCCATTGAATCCGCTGATGCAGTAGGTATTTGATGCTCAGGACCACTTTGGCATCAACTCCGGGTGAAAGTTGTATGATAAACATCCCTAGTTTCTTATCGTCTTTTCGTGAGTGTACAGTGGAAAACTGCTTCACGTTGGAAATTTGATCTCCTAGGAGCCTTTTGAGCTCTGTGGAGACATCTTCTTCATCATAGGAAGTGTGAATTCCCTTCAGAAGGACTGTTGTTCTCTTAACGCTTTGTGGCGTGTAAGTAAAGCAAGGTACAGACTTTGATTTTAGAATGTTGAAGAGTCGCTGATGCGACTCAAGACTCTTAGGAAAAAGAGTAGTTTTGTTGAGGTTAGTAGTCCTCGCTTCGAATTCGGGAATTTTTTCCCCGTTTGCTGCACAGATTGCTTCAAGATTTTTCCTGAAACCTTTCAGCTCTAATCTATGGCATACTATGGGAGGGATCCTACCATTTTTCTCCTTTTGGGCTTGGCCTGCAGGAGTCGAAACCTTTCTTCCTACAGGTTTCGGGGCCATAAACCGTGGAGGTGGGAGAGAAGGTGGAGGGGCAGCTGAACTAGCCCTTTTGACTACTTCAGTCAGTTCAGGAAAGCTGACTGATGCGTCATCGGTGCCTTTTTTTGGCTTTGGGCCAAAAGGCGATAGGGGTGGGGAAGTTGGACTTACCCTTTTCCTTCCACCTGGAATAGATGTTGGTGCCTTAAACGGGCAGTCAACTAATTCTCCGGCAACCTGTGCTCCTATGTCACTGTTATTAAGGACATCACTTGTGTCCATTTTTTCTTCATTTTCGCTTTCATCAAACGTGGTTTCTCCCACGTCTGTTCCAGGGTCCGCTGCAAGAACATCTGTCTCCTCATCGCCAGTCAATTTACCAGCGCACAGAGACAGCTTGCACTGCTCGAGAAGTTCCAGAAGGAAATCTTCTCGGACGTCCGCATTAAACTTTTTGCAGAGCTTCCCAAGTCTCTGCTTTGTTTTTTTCGCGAAGTAATCGCGCTCCTTATCTAACTCGGCGGTGTCCGTCCCACCGTCCGTCATCGCGGTCAGTTGCACTCTTGTTTGTAAATTTTATTTTAAATTAATGAATAAATGAATAAAAGAAGAGTCAAAATCCTCCCGCGTTCAGCCAAGCGTGTTTTGATGCCGCCAATAGCGGAATATTTCAAAATAATAAATATTAAAAAATAATCCACACTAAGAATACTCAACTTACCCACACAATCACTGACTGCACAAGTCCACAACTAATCGATCCGCTCGCCCTCGACTCGAAATCACGAAAATTCGAAACCTCGAACGCTGCCTTTCGCTCTCGAAACACGTCCTCACTGATCGAGCGCTCGTCTCGATCTCCAAGACATAAGCTCTTATGTCACTTGCTGACATTTATACCTTCCCTCACACAGCATGGCTGCGAGTTATAATTGGAGTGCCATGAGCCATATTACATGGCTCATGGCACTATGTAATATAGCGTGTGGGGCCATAATTTCTGTGCCATGTAATTATGGCGCTGAGAGCCATACTGCATAGCTCAGGGCACTATGTACGTGGCATGTGGGACCATAAATGCTGCGCCACGTTACATAGTACCACGCGCTATGTAGATTCTGACATTA
Source organism: Nemotelus pantherinus (assembly GCA_963978885.1). NCBI lineage: Eukaryota > Metazoa > Arthropoda > Insecta > Diptera > Stratiomyidae > Nemotelus > Nemotelus pantherinus. The sequence goes on along the minus strand of OZ022263.1, from coordinate 222,748,710 downwards.
TGGCGCTGGGAGCCATATTGCATAGCTCAGAGTACTATGTACATGGCGTATGGGGCCATAAATAATGCGCTATGTTACATGGCTCTGGGCGCCATGTGGATTTTTTTTAGTGTAGAGATATCATGTCAACTGTATCGAAAAAAGTAGTTTCGAGAAATACGTGTTTAAAACTTGGAGTCTCGTTTCGGACAGTCGGAATCGTTTAATGGTATGTTATATTTAGATTTTTTTAATCAGAGATCCCCGTCTCATGCAACGTTCCTTCTTCAACTTCAAAAACGAAATTTTCGGAAGCTCTTTCAGCCATACGAGTAGTTCAAACTTCTTTAGAAGCTTGAGAAGCAGGTAGCTCAGAGCGGCTGATTCGTTGTTGATCGCGTTCGTTGGTTTAGTTGGCGAGTCACAAAAATAACTGTAACTTCAAAAATACTCCGAATTTCCGAAAATCCTCTTAAAAGCTTATTCTTAAAGGTTTAAACGTTGAAAATATGCAAACGAAAAAAATCGGTTTGATCAAATTTCTAGACCAGAATTAGAACACCCCTTTAAAGCATTAATATCAGATAAATAAATGCATGAGCTGTCTTTAGGTGCTACTGGTAATTTTTTCAAATTTTACAATAAAGTTTAAGAAGGTAGCTTGCTGTCTATTTTTCAGAAAAATACTCCCTTTTCTCCTTCCTAATTTCTGAGGTAGCCTTATTTCGAAGGACACGAAAATAATCGTACGTCGATAAAACTTTGCATCGTTTCCACCCCGCATAAAATGCACCATCGGCATTTATAAGCTGTTTAATTGTAGGCATAAATTAAGTATTAGTGCCAAATTTCACGGTATGTGTTATAAACTTCATTTTTGTGTGCTTTCATGCGCTTTTTGGTCAGATATCATGACGCACTCTGCATCCTCTGTAAGAACGAGGATATTGAGAAGAATCCTGTTTTACTTGACCGTTTCACTTGCTATAATTTTCAAGAACATTTGGAGTCAATGATACTACTCCAGCACACAGAAGCGGGCGAAAATTATTCACATCCTCATGAAACCAGGCATCACGCCCTATCTCACTACTCTCCAATAACAGGAAACTTCTGCAAAGAGCTATCAGTTTGTCCCCCAATAAATTATTGACAAGGGAAGGAAATAAAAAGAGGTCATGGCACCATCGATACCTTACAGGTTTTCGCTCAAGGTGACTTTCTGCACATCATTTTTCAACTGTGATTTCAGCTTTTGGGATACTCCCAAACAGGTCCCCTTGTAGTCCTCGTAGAAAAAATTAACTCTTTCCGCGCTCAGATTTTTCATCGAGAATTTCTGCTATGAGCTGCAGAAAGTTTTAGTTATTTCTTATAACAAATATAATGGCATTTGGCATTTTTTCAAATTTTGGTCTATATGAGAGGCCGAGATGCGTCCCGGAGCGGATCATCCTCTAGTGGTCCTCCGCAATTTAGAAAAAAATTGAAACATTCATAAACTCTTACCTGACTCAAACTGGGTTCCTTATAAGCTTATTATGATACCGAAATGCTTTTTAGTGTTTTCTTCAGTTTGATTTAATATTTTCGTTTTTCTGAAAACCCCTCGTTTATAACGATGACTAGTTTTGAAAACTTTTTTAAAGCTGGAGAAATTGGAAATAAGCATAACTTTATCTGCAGATTCTTCCCAATCATAACCTTAAATCAAAAGTTTACTTCCATGTAAATGAGAGTTCGAACCCATTTACGGCCTTTGGAGATTCCGATTGATTACTGTTTTTTCCTAATTCAATTTTCACGAATGTCCAATTTTTTTAAGTTGGTACAGTTCTTGAATTAGTTTCTCATCTCTTCATAGCTGAGTTCGCTGATTATATAATTTGCAACCTTTGAATTAAAAAAAACACATTACACTGAATCGTTTACAGAATATTATACACCGGACTTCAAAAGCTTTCAATTATAATTTCCTGAAAATATCAATGATTACTTTAAAATGTTAAAAATATTTATGTTAAAAAAAAATTAAATAAAAAGAAATGCTTTCAACAATATAATGAAAAATACTTCAGTTTTCGATGTAATACTTCCATAATATCGACCAGACCACCATTCAATGCGACAATAAAACTAACAAAACATCCCTCTTCCACGCAATCAGCTACTATTATACTCTACACACAGAATACATAAGCCTTCCGCTCTTTCCTCGAAACTAACTCACTGGCAAGTAAATTAATGAGCGTGTATAAATATTGAATATAACCGCAGGCAGCAAATCCAAACTGAACTTGTAACGGTAGTAGCAAGAACAGAAACCCACTTTAATGGTGGAATCAAGTTGAGCGTGAATCGTCTGTGTAATTTCCAACTTGCAGGTCAATTGACTTATGCGGGTTTGCACACAACCACCCTTGTCGACTGCAGCGACAGTTTTTTCTTGCACAGCATCCAGGCCGGATTATGATTGTTGCAATTGTGAAAGGACAGTTTGAAAAGGGACATGTGTGCCGGCTATGTTATGAAGTAGTTTACAGTTGAAAAAAAGCAGGATGATCGCAAGTAGAAAACGCCAATTAAACGCTGATTTTAAAAGTGTGAAAAGTTTTGCTACAGCATCTTTTGACACTATTTAATGTCAATAGATTTTTCCAAGTAGAACTAATGCTTTAATTGTATGCGATTAGTGGTAGTTAAGGGGACATTCGCCTTTCAAATTGAAAAAAAAGCACTTTTTAAAAATGTTATTATGAAAAAACTATTATATTTACTAACAAAAATTCTTTTGGACATTGTTCAACAGTCTCTAAAGAATAAAAAAAAAAATTTTTTCATTTTGAGTTTCCCTTGGCTGCTGTAGAGGGCGTCATCCAAAAGTTACTTTTCAAACGGTAGGACATATTGTGGACCTCCTGTAACAGATTTTTGAAAAATTTAAAATGGGTTCTATTCTTGAGACTCAAAACTGTACAATAAGCCTCTAAAACTCATACTTTTCCATATTTTGAAGTTTTTGTATGTATATTTCTGAAAAATGCGAAAAAACGGCATTTTTTGGGGGTAAGTCATCCTCGTAAAAATAAAGGGGGGAGTATTTTTTTTAAATTTTTAGAGATTATTGTTTACTATTTTTAATAAGTAATCGAATGCTTTTTGGTTTTTTAAAATTGGTCCAGTAGATTCGGAGAAAAATGTCCTACCAGTTTGAAAAAGGTAGTTTCGAGAAAAACGCGTTTAATGTTTTTTTTACCATAATTTTATTGAATAAAAGGTCGAAAACTTTTTTTACCTTAGCTGTAACTTTTTTTCTATCACGAATTTCTTGATGAAATTTTAGGAGGCAACTTTTGAACGTATATAGAATCGAAATATGTAAAATTCTCAAAATCGATTTTTTGAAAATTTCAAAGGCGAATGTCCCCTTAATTGCCTATATGCTTTTATTGCAAATTAACTTATTCGCAAAGTACTGCACATTATCTGCATATTTTCAACTTTTCTAGACTTAAATAACTTTCATTCCTTTCTTATTCAAAGAAAAAATACCAAGTATATGTTATTTACATTTTATACTGAGCGAGATCTTGGAAATATTTTTCTCAATGTTTCTTAGGTACATCGAGATTTGCAAGGTGTAAATGGGGGTAGCTTTGTTCCAAAAGCTTGAAACTAAATCACTTTAATCGACCCTTCTACCGCCAATTTTCTTCTCGCGTTTAAAAGTTATAATCGACTCTCCTGGCCGGGGACTGTTTATTCAAGTTTACTTGAAAAATTCACTTGTAATCACTATAGTGTTTCCACCGCTATCAATAACCACAACTACGAAAACAATACCAAAAGGCTTCTCGACCAACGGAAAAACTTCGTTTTCCTCTTCGATTTCCTTCGAGTCAATTCATTGACGAGAACGATTCTCCGAGTTCACGTTGGCCTAGTTGAAAACAATATTGTTGCAAACTTATTGTTACATATCTGTGGCCAATTTCCTGGTCCCGAGCTAAGCTGCAAACGGTATATTGATCACTGCGATTCCCTTCGTCACTATATTGATACCACCCCGGGTCGAATCCATTTCGTTCGGCCTTGTTCTTTGTCTGCGCGGTCGGAAGCTCGAAGAATAGATTTGACTCCCGGGAACAAAGCGAAGGAACGTTGCATTGGATCTCTTTCGGAACCGATACGACATGGGTATGCGATATGAAACTATGAAGGTTGTAGTGCTGCCAACATGAAATTTCGCAGTTCACCAACCGTTTCCTGTTGAAACTACCACAAGCAAACCACTGCACCCAGCAGCCACTGGCGAGATATGAAATGTTTTTGGTCCAATTATTGAAGCTTAGGATTCTTATAGTTCTACTATTCAAAATTAGAGTTTCCTACCCAGGTCGTCAAAAAGCAATCGAACAAGATCCAATTTCTGTGACAATCTATCGCTAACTATCTAAAGTATATTTGGTATAAAGTAGTAGCACTATTGACAAAAGAGATACATTTGCATTACAACGAAGCCAATAATCATCTTTTTGTTATGGTTATGATCTCTTACGTTAAACAAGTCGAAAACGATGCGACTGCCCCTTTTGCAATGACCCAAATTTGTTTCCTGCTGCTAATTTATGGTATACTCACAGTTAATGCGAGCCTTGCTGCAGAGTATCCTTTCAAAATATCCACAAAACAACTAGTCCTTTCATATCCACCATTGTTACTGACCATCTCCATACCCGAATCCTTATTGCCCGGTTTTCGAACGCATCGAGTACACATTCCATACAAATTGATTCAGGAAGTCTATGAGCCGCTTATTGAAGATTTTGCTTTCTGCACCCAATCAGGACAACAGAATTATTGGGTATTGCTGTCGGAAGAAGCAGTACACAAAAATACAAACTCGGTAGCCCGGGATGAAATTCAGCCTGTGAAATTAAGCTACTTACTGAATTATGAGTGAAATTTAATGAAAACTTGCTTGCAAATTTATTGCCAGGCTCTCAGAATTGCGAATGAATAAATGAGCGAATGGTTGGATGAGTGAGCCGTATGAGAAATAATTTGTTCCCTTTTTTCAATTCGTCTTTGAGTTTGCCATCTCCTCTGTTCTGCCAGGTCGGTTTGGTTTTTTCGTTTGAAAACGAATGTTTGAAGTACCGAAAAGAAAAAGTAAGTAAGTATATGAAATATTATGATGAAAGTTTTGCAAGTTTAAAGTGGATTGTGGATGAATAAGATGACTTTTCAAAAGAAATACAATAAATGGTTGAAGGAGTGGACAAGAAGGATGTTGAGTATTAATGTTCGCACCTTTGAGGTGAAAGAAGACTCGACTTAAAGGTGGGAGTTTTATTTAGTAAGAGTAGTGAGATGGTCTTCTCATTGATTCATCTGAATTCTTTAAACTTATAGCTAGAAAAGTTGAGGTCGTAAAAAACATTTTAAAAATATCTGCAGATACTTATAATAAAAACTTTGCAGTTGAAAATGGAAAACTTTTTTGTTGGCTAGAAAATATTTTCAAGTTGTGGGCTTATAACCAGTTTAAACGCAGATATTTTAGTGTTTAGACACTACGTTAAGAATGCCATTAAGAAGGAGCTAGTTGATGGATGTGCAAATGTTGTATGAGCCACACTAGGCAATAATGCAACTGTGTCAAATATTAATGAAATAATTATTGCTATATGTCATAATGCAGATGCATAAGAAATTTTGTAATTATTTAATTTTTCTGTCAGCAATTACTATCAATCGAAATTTAAAAAAAAATACTACTTTTAAGCATTCCGCGCCCGCTTCTGGCTAAGAAATTCAAAAGCATTATCATTGTCAAGCATAACACATTATCAGTTTTCACTTTCCATACTTACTTTTGCCAAAATTCTTCTTTCCATAGAAATATAGGGGTATCTGAATATTCACTGAAATACCCGCCGCCGCCAAAGGGTCAAAGATATCTTAATTCTAACTTGGCATCACCTGAATATTATCAAAAATTAAAGGCAGGTCTTCCATTCTATTTAAGTTTACTAATTTTTTTTTCTATTTTGTTTGAACTAATAAAGAAAAAATTCTAGAGCATCAGAACCGTTAGAAACACTTATGTTCGAAAAAAAAGTATAGGAATCGTGCAGATTTTGAGTGCATATTCTACCATACGTGTTTATTATTACAGCCAACCATAGATATAAGGAGAATATGTTGATATGAAAAGGCCCGAGAGAAATAAAGTATTTTTCGACTTCTGGCATAGTTGTGTGAGCGAAATGTTGAACTGTGTTTGTATGACGAGGACGGCATTAAATATTGCAAGCATTTTTGGTGCAAACATACAAATATTATTAATGTCATGTAATTCATGTTAACAGTTAGTCAATGTATTTAAAATTGTATTTATTTCGATTGGATGTGCTTCTTTATTAAAAATGAACCGCTTGTTGTCTTTAGAGAGCATGGTTTTTTCCGTATATGTTCATTTTTGAGCAGACGCAAATAATGCTCGAGAAAAATATATTTTTTATGAACTACCCGTCTTATGTAAAGCATTTTATTTTAACATTAAAAGTCAGAGGGGAGTTCATTCCTAATTAAAAGCACAAATCAAGCAAAAGATCTTTTCGAAGTATGCTTATACTCGTTTAAATTGCCCTTCATTATTTGAATGATTTCACTCAAATATCTCCCTACATGCTATCAAGCTTCCCTGCCTATGATTAAAAGCCTGGCCCTCATATAGAAAGCTGGTCGCAAAAGCAATTAACGCACATGATGGTGGACTTACGGGACTGTTTTTTGACCATTCGAGGTGCTTTTCACGACTAATACGTACCTTAATACCTATCAGATTACAAGTTGCGACCGGTTTTAAAAGTGATCAATTAAAGTTTCAATCGCTCGGTTTGACCCATCTTTTAAATGCCCATTTTTATTAATAAAAGATATAAGTGTCTATTATTGTGCTTAAACAGTGCTAAAGAAAAATGTGTTTGGTACCAATCACAAACAGGATATGGCTCTAAAATATCTATTGTAAGTACTATTTAAATTCAAACCGATGCACTTCATTTCAATGAATTTACCATAAAAATCTTTCCTGTTGCAATAAGAAATGGTTTTGAAATGTGAATATGCTACATTTTGCCAGCACCGCAATCAAAAGCCTAACACAACTGCTTCATGTGAAAATCAATCTACCATTTGAATTTGCTGTCATCCGATGAGTTTATCGCAAGTTGCAGGGATAGAAAGGCGTTTGGGGCTGCCATCCGAAAAAATTTTCCACAAATCCGAAAATTTAAACGTGAGTTACTTAATTCCATCGCAGATATTTGGTATATGAATATTTAATGGTAGCATCTGTTGGTGCAAATATAACAAAAATGCCTGGTACTGGCAGCCCTCAGCTAGCATCAAAGCCTATTACCGAATCTGCTTCAAATTATGACTGACTCACGTTGTGAATTTCGTTTTGATTTGATGATTGCAATGGAAGCTATAGGGGTAAAGGGAATTATGAGCTACCATCCGCAAAAGTATTCAAATTTTCGTAATCTAAATATTTGTTGCGCGTGGACACTACAAGATCATGAACATTTTAAAATTTAGCGGTTAGTTATGAAATGATAAAAAAATACGAAAACAACGACAGCTGGCAACCCTATGGTGGTTTTTAACTAAATTCCTATCAAAGTTGGGCTAAAACAAGGTGCGTTTGCTGTATAAATTTCGTTCGGATTTTATGACTGTACCGGAAGATATAGGACAAAAAGCCTTATTTTGTTGGGCAAATTTTCAAGATTTAAGAGACGAAAATTACCATAGCTGGCAGTTTTATCCTAATTTTTCAGCCAAACTTCTGTCACAGCTGCTATGTGAATTTTGAACCTATGTGAAATCAGAATTTACAGGGAGAAAATCAGTTTTTTCTTAGTGATTTTTCAAGACAGCACCACTGCGACAGAGTTATCCATATTTCAAAACTACATCTGTCAGCTGTGCTTCTATTTAGGACTAATACATCTTACGAATTTCATACTAATCTGAGATATCTCCTAGACCAAGATTCCGAATAGAAACAACCAATACCTCTCTGCGCTCTCTAATTCCATCAAAATTCTTCATGAGGATTGAACCACATGAACCACATTCAAAAACGAGTTAGAATAACTGACTATCCCAGATTGAAGCAGGAAGAAAACCGGCTAGCAAATGTCATTAGTAACTTGGTCAGGAAATACAACAATGATCAGTGGAAGCACTTCATGAGTAGTCTTATCCTGATAGTGGCTTTCTTTGAAAAATTTCTAAATATCTTACAATGAAGAGTACCACCGATCCACGCGTTTTCTTCGACCATCGATGTTTAAGAAAAAAAACACACCGAGCAGATCGTGACACATCTTCTACATAGCACAGCTCAAAGAAAATATCTTTCGAAGAATGAAAATCTTGGTTCATAGTCTGAAGTCTACAGTTTATAAGATCCAGATGATATAACTATCCTGTGCCTTCACCACCTGTCCGATAACATCCTTCAGGCAGTGGCAGATATTATCAATGCGATTTTTGACATCTATCATATCTGGCCACAGTCATCGCCATCCGCAAGTCCGTGTAAATCTTCACCTTCACTCAAAACTGGCGTTCCTTTCCTCATCGCTAAACTCTCAGAACAAGTGTTGCTCTCTTGTTTAAAAAAGAAAGCTCTATTAAATAATTCTCTGTTGGCGGAGTAGTTTGGTTTTAAACAAAAATATTGCACAGAGCTGTAGCTAGCTCGAGTAGTCCAGTATACTAGAACAGGTCTAAATAAAAGAAAATCAACAGGACTCGTCATGTTCTATATCGATAAAGCTTGGCAAGCTGGGTTTTTTTGTCAAACCAAATGATATCTGCCTACCAACTACATTCATCCACCTTACTGAGCCCTTCGTTCAAAATAGAGTCTTTCAAGTCAGAATTGGTAGCATCTTCTCTTCAGGCGTTCCTCTTTTTTTTTCGTTAGGTTGTTCCTATTTTTCAAGGAACGAGGTTGGCCTTAAACCAGTCGTATTGGCTATCGGATTCGATAGCACCTGTATAGTGGGTTTGACCATAAATAAACTTTAACATTCAAGGACAACACAAATTGCGTCTTAACAACGTGCTGATAGACGCGCAATCACGACGCGATTATTCAAGTATGGTCAATTCGAGAAAGACCGTCCTTCGGAGAAAAACAATAACTGCAGTTCTCCGACTACGACCTTCCATCGCAAGAAACAATACGCGAAAGCAGGCGTTCCTCAAGGATTCCCTTTGTCGTCGATTTTGTAAAATTTGGAGCCAGCAGAGCTCTAATCTCTCGTTTTGTAGAAGACACGTGTATTTTTCAAACGTCCAGACCAGAAGCAGCCATTATAATATTTTAAGAAATAGAAAGTTAAACTTAACACAGAGAAAACACCGCGAATTCTCATAATTCGCAATAGATCTTAAACACCACGCTCTTTGTCAAAAAAATTATCAATCCATAGATTGGCATGAGATGGCCAAATACCTAGGTTTACGAGTACGTTTAACGAGTAACAGTGCACTCCAGACATAGCTCATAAAAGCATTTCCATGAACATCAAAATTAACGTCCTCTATCCTCTTCTTAAAATCTGTAACATCTCCGGGAAATCACCAGGATCCAGAAAATTATTCTATCAGTGTGTTGAAAAAAGGTTTAAATATGTGGAAAATACAAAGACAAGGTTTTTATAAAAGTTATGAGCTACATTTTTGGTGCAAGTACCGACGTATATTATTAAAAGTGTAATAATGAAAGTGGAAATCTACTGCAATTATTTTATATTGAAACATGCTTGACTTTATTACTATCATTATTCTTCAAACTTGTGTAGCACAATAATTATTTAGAACGAAATTTTGAAAACAGTTTGTCTTGTTTACTCTTGCTCTTTAAAATGTTTGCTTCAAAATGAATGATTGACACGAAATAAAATTAAAAATAACTTGTTACTTTCACCTCTCTATTCAAATCGAAAACATGAAATGATTTCTTTCTCCCTTGAACGCAAATACCCATATAATTTATTCATCCATTGAAACGTAATACGCACTAGAGTATTTATTCACTCGTCAATTACCATCCCTTTTGACAAGCTGGTAATTTACATCCATTTTATTATGAATAAAGAAACCATCAAAAGTAGCGTCGTTCCTTCATCAATCTTAATATACTTTAAATGTCATTAAATGAGCTCGCTACAGACTGTTCTTTGTAGCGTTTCGTAAAAAAAGTATAATTTTGCTGTAGAACTTTTAACCATAAAAGATTTGGGTTGTTCGTGGAAAGTGAATAGCAAATGATGGGTGGCAGTTGTGGTGCACAAAAAGTTGAATTGTGCAAGTCTGTTCACTACCTAACGTACGTGCTATGTCTGTGAATGTAAATCAATAATTAAAAAAAAAAGCTGGTTGCAAAAATGTGTGGATTACTTATACGCTATACCTTCAATATCTGAAAGTGCTTGAGTTTTTTGTGGATTATATTATTATTCTTTTATTGCGAGGCTATAAAAGCCACAGCTCACTGCTTGTGGGTAGAGTTAGAAGAAGAACAAATGAAATGAAATATTTATCTTTGTCAAATTGCAATTAGCGTCATGAAAGTCACAATGAAAGTTCTCATATCAACTGACTTAGAGAAAGCACTGGAAAATTGGAAGGATATTTTTATTTCCAGGAGAGTAATAGCTATATATTTTTGAAACTCTGTTTTACTTTACTGAATAATGTTTAATAGAACCTACATTTGCTGAGGAATCGAAGGAGTACTCACATTTGTTTACAAAATAATACTTTTCACAAGATTCAAAAAAATATAAATTGATGAGACAAAGTAGCATTATTCACCTAGACGCATTAACAACAAAACATAGTGTCGAGCTTAATCCTCTGAAGAAAGTTAACTAATTTCCTTATTTTCTTTTTGTGAACGAACCTTTTCAGTACTGTAAGCAAAAAATTATTCAAACCTTCCATTACTGCTTATCCTTACCTTCTTACGTAGATTTCATCAACTGAGTCCCAGGTCATTTGTGAAATGAAAATGATATGTTTGAAGTGATTTTTCACACGTCAAAAAAAAAAAACAAGGGTGGCTGCTTGGGGACTTGAACTGGCCAATCAGACACCAGTACCGCATCCATCCGTCCAACTGACATATTTTCTAAAAATGATTTACTCGCAGTACCAGCCGCCTGATATAGACTCGTATGACTAACGGAATGGGTTAAACACAGAAGCAATATGCCATTTTTAGGTCCAGTTCGAGCCTAGACCAGCCCAGTCCAGGATATTCATGTCGTTATGCAAGCTATTTTACAGAGCATAAATTTTTCACTAGGGCCATGTTGTACATTTTTCCACTTTCTAGTCCATGAGTGTGGGAGCCCGTTGTTCTTGTTTCAGTGGCTGGGGTAGGCTTTAATGCTCCGGCAATGATATATGTAAGCGAACCAGTCGAACGAAAGATAGCCAAAGGGTTTTGTGAAAAAAGGACTCGAAGGATTCTTTGTGCTCATACAAGCCGGTACTTGATATTCATTGTAATGCTCCTAGTCGATAGATTTTCTCGGCTTCATCCGGGGGTAGGATTGTATAGTTAAAACTGGCTAGCACGTACGCGGTGCAAAACTGCTGTGAGAAATGAACGGAAGTTAAAATGCATGGCCAGCATAGAGGAGTAACGATTACTCTATATTCTTCTTATCTTAGATGGAAATCTTTTGTCCCTTCGGAAAGACGCTAATGTATGAAGGCGAATGAAAATGAAGGTGGCTGAAGATGGAAAGAAAACGATAAATTGGTTTCGGGGAAATGTACCGGAAGGTGAAATTGAAAATAAATTGGCGTATAAAATGAAATTGGCAAATTCAAGATATAAGTTGAGCTAATGTATGGAAATACAATGTTTCGATTATCTTGATTTGTTTAAGGGACCGGATTTTTTAGTCACCCGTAATGTGATTTAATGCTGAAAAATAATAAATAATAACGGTTTACCTGTTTTTGTAAATGTTTGGTATCAATTTTATATGTTTCTTCTATCACTCATTGAAATATATTTAAAAATGACTACGTGTAAATAAAGTCAACAATGAAGATTTTTAAACTTTGTCAACGAGTAGGTTTTAAAATTTTTTTTTAACCATCCTAAAAATGAGCAGAATGGCAATCTTAGTAAACCAAAGAAGAAGAATGAAAATGAGGCATCTTTAGGCATTTCAAGATATTTGATGTGAGACATTTGTCGACGTGCATATGTATCGTAGAAGCATTGTTTTTTAGAAATATTTTGCATAAATTTTACTTTTGTGAAAAAAAGCTAGTTAAAATATACATTGGCGGCTATTACAATAATTTTAGTACATTGTGGAGAATTCTATTCAATTTCATTGGTAGAGCTATCTACTGAATCTCCCTAATAGGCTTTAGACTTTCAATAGCCTGGTAAAATATTTAAAAAAATGTACAGCGAAGAAATATATTTGTAGAAGCTATTGTAAGTTTTTTGAGGCACAAGGCTCCAAAAATTAGTCGAAACAGAGTAAATTTTCGAGCGGTCCAAAAAAAAATTGTTTTGCTGTGATCACTGTAGCTTGTCACTGGATCATCCGAAGTAAAAAAAAATCGAGGATTATAAGTGAATGACATAGTGCTCCGGATGGACGAAGGACTGACAGATTTTGATTTGTCAAAAAATGGCGGTTGTTGAAATTCAAAATTGCATTTTCGACAAAAATTTTACTCACATTTTTGGCTATTGAAAAAAAGTATATCGTCCAATCAAAAAATCCTTCGTCCATCCGGAGGATAATTACATATCAAATAAGTGAGGAAAATTTCATGCTGATCGATAAAGCCGTTTTCAAGTTACAGTGATCACCGACTTCGAAAACATAGTTTCGAGAAAAATGCTTTTAATGCATGCGAAAACCCTTTATGCAATAGAGACGACTTCATTCAAAGCTATTTATCTCCATAAAGAGTTGTCCGATTCATCTGAAATTTGCAGAGAATGCTCTTTAAATATGCTACTTTTAGGAAATACAAAGAAAATAAAATCGATTTTCTCAAAATTCTAAGTGTACCTGCCCCCTTGAGTAGTCAGTCTGTGATTAGCACTTCGATGGCAGCGTTTTCTTTATTATATTAGTACTCTAATATTACTATGATTTTGGCTTAATTTGGTTCTAAAAACCAAGCAAAAAGCAGACAACTACCACTTTCATCATTAGTCGTTGCTCTGAGTCTGATACTTTTAGCGAGCGGAGGTGTGTGCACGGTATCCGAACTGTTTGTCTAACTACGACGTTAAATTCTCGATCGGCCCTTTTTATGTCATAACTTCTCCTGTGAATTCTTCGAATAACTCATCGGTTTTTAACTTAAAGTCGTCAATAAAATCAGCAAAACCAGTAACAACAGAACCTTGTAATTCTTCTGCTCCGTTCAAAACTCTGATTGTCTCCTCAGCATATGGCCCATGTAATTCTCCTGTTTTCACCTACGATCAATTTTATTTAATTACCTCCTTTAAATATTTTCATCCTCATCCTCATTCAATGGATATAACTGGTTTCATTGTTTTCAATCCGCAATATATCTGTGACATTTTATTGATCATTTTTTTCTCATTTTTCGTCCACCCATTCCTAGTCTCGCCCTATATTGCCCCTTTGGCTGCTTATCACCTTTTTCTTAACCAAACCGATCTTTCGTAGATTAAGCCCGTACTCAATTCACTCAGCGTAACAATCATTAGTGGCCGTCATTATTTTACGAGTTTTCTAGTTAAGTCACTCTCCTCGTTTCCGTCGTTTATTTTGCCCAATATTATCAAAATTTGTTACTACCTTGACTCTTTTTCGTCCCAATTGATGTTTGCTTTCTTTCTTACCAATTCAAAAATATGATGACGCTACATTTCTACCTATTGGGCAAATTTTCTTCATTCCTGCTTTGTTTAAGTATTCGAAAAAGTTGCTTACAATAATCCTCCATCCTATTTCGTCTCCTGAGCAGCACGGATTCACCAAAATCAGATCTTCCACATTTAGCCCTACAGCCTTCTTCAACTTTGTTTGTTTCTGCTTTGGTTGATGTTACTTACACCGATTTCCGCACTTAAAATTTGCGCGCTTTAACATAGTTTTCCTAATGAAAATAGACCAAGTGCAATTTGTATACATTGGGGCAAAGTATTCAAACCCACTTTGGGCGCAATAATTTTCCTGGAGCTCTTGCTGGCAATCATGTGAAATACACAAAAAGTGTCTTTAATTACGTGTTTTGCTAACCATTTCAGTATTTTTTTCAAAATATTTTTGCATAAGACATCGGTTTTTACCCTAAAAGCCATCATAGCCCACTAAAATAAATTGCACTTCCAATTTCAAACACCTGACTTCGATTATAAATCAAGCCCACGCACCAATTCGCAGTGGGAGGATAAAAAAACTAATATAATCTTTAACCGTAACAACATATTAAGATTATTTTTCTCACGAACTATATCGAAAAATGTATTGTACGTGATCACTCGCCACGTGCAAATACTGCTGCAATACCTAAGAGGGCTTACTACGCCAACCAAACACCGCTTCGGAACATTAAAAGTCAAACAACTGCACGAAATTCATTGATATTTGCTCAGTGAGCTACTATGTTTGTCAAGTTTGTACTTGAAAAAAATTGCTTACGGAAAATATTTTCTTACGAATCGAATTGAGTTGGATGAGTGCAGGTATGCATGCAAGATTTGGAAAATGCATCTTATCAAATATTTCGTATCTGTTGAATTTAGATAGGAGCCTGAGTTGCCACGTTAGATTATCGAAAGAAATTTTTAATTTATGTGTGTTTGCATTTTTAGTTGTTTTCGTGGGAAGTCGCATTATAAATATTTGTTTTGAATATTTATTAAGAATAAAATGCTTTTGTAGTAATTTGTTTTAGATTTTAGAAACATAATTCTTGTTTTACATAGCAGCGTTAACGTTCTCTATCTTCGAGAATCTTAATCAATAGTAATTTTTTCATGAAACCAGTCCTTAATTTTGCGAAAGCCAGGTTCATTTAGCTTTTAAAAATAACATTCAATTTTGTAAATTTGAGATTTCAATTTGAAACAAAATTATTTGGAGCAAACAGAATGAGTATTCAAATTCTATGCGGTGAACCTAATTTCTATGAAAAGTTGCTATTACAATTGGTAACACTCTCTTAGTTTAGGTTCACTAGAGAATTCAATTCACCGGACTCACTGTGTGCCACAATATCCACTGCAAACATACCATCTTACCGGTAGAATTCCACTTACCTGCATACCTACTAGGAAACTCATATGATTTTTAGGTGTTCCGAGCATTTGGCATCAAGTCCAATCGCATCGCTGCGATATACGACCCCCAACATCCAGCTGAAATGAAATTCGTCCAGAAGAAGCCAGATATGGCATCAAATGTACTCCATTCAGAACCTGGAACTTGAACTGGGTCCCGAACTATAGAGTACAAACTGGATCTACATCTCCAACCAGGAAAACTATGTCCATCGCAAGAAATGTGAGTGCTGCTACATAGCAGTGCTTGTGTGCTATATGAATCTGCCAGTCTGATTTTAATGCAGAAGCTCGACTTTTAGCATTGCTCTACTGCTTGCTGAACAATTTTCGGTCAACGTTGAAAATTTATGGAGAAGTGAAAAGTTATGAAGTTCGCTTATAAGGTGTGGTCAGAAGCCAGTTTTGATCTAGCTGTAGTGATACGATAGTAGATTCAAAGTTGGGAGCAGTTGCTTAGTAATTTTGTTCCACTGAAATTTTGATAGACTTGCATAGAGTCTGAGGAGAATTGGATGCTGCAATCTGTCAATTTGAATAGTTTGTGGATGAGCATGTTTGGAAAAATTTTTGATATCAATAAAATTGGAACAAAGAGAAGTTGTTCAAAAGATGGTTGTGTAACATTCGTTTTTTGAAATTGAATTATAGTAAAAGAAGATTGTGACGTTTAGCTTTCCTCAGTCTAGATTCGCCGAAGCAGCCTCGTTCTTTTGTAACCTTCTTGCCGCACGCCCTTGGCGACATCTCTGCTTCCGTTTTTTCGGCAATCCTGCCTCAAGTGCTTCAAATTGGCAACTAATCACGATATTCATAATAATGATATTTTGTCAGCTCAACAACGCAAAGTTTTTGTTTTAACTCAGTTCAACATCACTTTATTACTTGCCAACGTTGATGTTCACAGTTTGAAATCTGAATTTGGATATTTTCACTTTACCTAGTTCTTGCGACTTTACTTATACATTTACTTATATTAAAACTATACATTTTCGGTAAACTTTAATAAAATAGTATTTTTGAAGCAGTTTGAGGTACATGCCAAGATTTAAGAAAACGAAGCGAGCTTCATATTAAAACACGATAGCTGAACAATGCATGGCTGATTATCTATTACACAAGCTAAAGTCAGAGTGAAATCATTCTCTCTATGGCAATGAAATTGGTTTGGTTTAGGATGTTGCTTAGCTCATACTCATCTCAACAAAAATACTGTATTTAATCAATCCAATTAACAAACTTAATAAATACTTAGCAAAATCAAAATAAAAAAGTAAAACTCTAGCGCACCAGAACCGCTAGAAACACTAATGTTCGATGGGCAGTAGAGGAATCGAGCAGATTTTGAGTGTATATTCTATCAGCCTTATTACATCCAGCCTGTTTCGAGGCTTTGTACCACTTTGGTCACAAGAATAAATTTAATGGCAAGAATAAATCATATAATACTCGCAGATGGACCATAACTGTCTAGTCCCTTATAACTAGGCTTGTTCTGAAATCGTCTTCGGTAATTTCAAAATACTTCTGTGAGTTGCAATTTATCGCGAGAATTCTTTCATGCAATTTATTTATGACAAAAGAATCATCAGAGGCCCGTTTTGGTACTGGAGGGGCCTTAATTAAATCGTATTGATTGGTGTCGTAAATTGGGAAATGTCCTTGAATAACCGTAGCGTCCTCTGAACGTTCAATTTGTGCTGCTGCCGTGGATTTGTGGAAAACCTTTAACGTTGCGGGTAGTAATAATTCAGTTTTGTTCACAACATCAGCCACATCGATGATTTGCGTGCATCGCCATATGCTGATTTGATCTAGCATTTTTTTTCGCAAGCGTTTGTATATACTGTGGACCTCGTCCAAATAATTTCTTGCATTCTGATAAGCACTCAAAAAGTATATGTGAATTTTGTTGTGGACTGTGTGAATTTTATTGCTGAAGCCATTAATTTTCGCAATGCTCTTGTTTAATTGCGAGTGGAAGCGTGATAATTGATCTGCAATACGCTGATTGGTGTTATCTAGGGTCTTCATTGCCTTCAACATTAACTTTCCCTGTTTGTCAACAGCTCGGCAAATCTTGATCTGGTTGTCGGACAGATTATTGATTTCTTGATAGACTTCGTCGTTTACTCCAAAGATCTTAGTTAGGAGGTTTCCTAACAATCCTCGTCGTATGCGCGTTTGAAGGAACTGAATTGATTTGATTCCACTGTGTATATTATCCGTCATTAACTGTTAATGCCGATTTAGAACCTTGCATTGTATCTCATTGTTTATTTTCCCCCCTGTGAAGCATAGTTCCAGCATGTTCTGATTTACCTTCATGGTTCGTTCCTTGTCTTCTTTAAGGTTGGAGGATGGAATTCTTAGATTAAGTTGCAAGATTCCTTTGTTCATGAGAGCGTGACCTATGCATTTTATGTAAAGTCCACCAGACAATTGAGTAACGTTCATTGAAGCTTCAGTTGCCGGTATCAAAATCGTACAAATTGCCAATAGACTTAGCATGATAGCTGGCCAAGAGAGGAATCCCAAGCTGGTAGTTGCTCTTGTTTCCATTTCAACCTCTTCTTTAATCATCCTTAATTCTTTTCCAGCCGACATGAAATTAGTACCGCAGTCACTGTACATATTCCTGCATTTGCCTCGTCGCGAAATGAATCGTTTGATAGTGGCGATACATGCGGATGTGGTAAGGTCACTCAATAATTACAACTGCATGGCCTAGGTTGGCAAAGACAGTTATGTAAGCTTTGGAGGTTTTCGAACCTCGACCACTAGACCATTTTATTTTGATTGGACCGGCGAAGTCTAGACCAGTAGACCAAAATGGTTTATTTAATGTTACTCGGTCGGTGGGAAGACTGCCCATCAGCTGTTGCGTTGGTCGAGCATTACTTCTAAAACATGTGCTGGTGTGGTTTATGAAAGCAAGCAGATGGTTTTCTGCCTTCAGTGAATAGGAGAGAGTTTATAAACGGGTCTCTTCTGTGCCTAGGTGCTTCTGTCGGCAGGCCTCTGTCCACTTCATCCAACCTACCTACATACCTATAAAGGTACAATTTTCGGTTTGTTTGCTTTCATTGCACGATGAGTGCAGAAAAAAACCAAAGGGAAACTCTTTTTGGAAGGCCGATTTTCAGAACAAGCCGATCTAAGATTCATTCTACACCAATATTTCCTATTATTTTCAGTTTAATCGGATCACCAATTTCGGAGCAAACTCCATTGAAATTTCGTGTTTTTGTATATTTATATATACATCTACAAATAAATATAGAAATAAGGAATTTTCAGCCAAAGTGATTCTTATGCCAATATCATTCGAAAATCAGCAAAAATATGGCGAAGAAACTAAATGTTCCTTGCCAGAACACAGATTTAACCCATCGGATTATAGCTTAGCATCGTAGGCTAATTTCTTTCTAACTCTATTTTTATCTACACAATATGTTCAAAGACATTTTAAAATTGTAATTTAGGTATATTTTGATTGATGTAATGTGCAGTTGTGCAGTTAAACAACCATTTTTGTATAAAAATGTTCATTTCAATAAGCAAAGTAACTGTTGATTTTATAGCGTCAATACCCGTCTAGCACTAAATGAAATTGTTAGCTTTAGTTGTGAGTGGCGGCTTACATTGTTTTGATTAACTTGATTTGGCAAATTATCTCCAGAGGCCAAAGAAGAATAGATTGTCCTCGTTACAGCCACGGAAGTAGTTTCTGCTGTTATTGGCAGTAAAAGAAAATAAGGTTGGTATGTGTTCAGTAAATTATGAAATGATGCTGACGTATGCTGGATGCATGCGTACATAGCGTTTTCGTTTGTGAGAAAAGTATTTATTAAAGCTTAAGAAAATGAAAATAAAATAGTGCTGTACATTATCTAGCTATTGAAGAACGAGCACGAAAAAATGAATAAACTGTATGGTGCACAATTGAAAAACCGGATTGAAATCGCAATCGTTAGTGAATAAAATACTTCACTTGCCAAGAATCACGTTCAATAAATTATTAGTATGCAAATGGATAGATCTTATTATTGTGAACTCTTAATAGCTAATAGATTGAGGTTGCCTTTAATTGACAGGTATCAAAAAAATTCGATTAACCAAATCGATTTTTTAACCAAATCGCATCAAACTTGTTCCACAACGGGACTCAGAAAAAACTATTATAGCTACGTTGCAGTATTTTTAGACATTCTAAAAATTGATTTACCTTGGTTAACGAAGATTTTGAGCTCGAAAAGTAATTAAACGATTTTTCGCGGACTGACTCCCTGCCTATTTCGAAAAATTCCGTAAGGTGGGCCATGTCTAAAGTTTTTCACAAATGGCTCTCGATCGCATTGGTAGGTTCTTCCGGCCAGATGTTCAAAGCCTTTCGTTAGTGTCTCTGCCTGATGATCAAGTTAACTGAAGCCATCAGAATGACAATCGGAAAATTGCCAAACACCTCAAGCAAGAATGTATATTTTTTGGCCAGTTCGTCCAATTCAGATTCATCCTTAGTATCTCAATGTCCTAATACCTGAAATAGCTGAACCATCGAATGTATCATCATCTTATAAAGAAGCCTTCAGTATGAACTTCCAAAAATTTGGCTATCTTTCCCAATGTTTCAAAAGTTACTACCAACATTTTTCATACCCCAAAAAAATTTCATCTAAAATCCGGACTTCAATAAAGCTTTTCTAAAGTTTTTGACACATAGGTATCACCGTAATATTCAAATAGTATTCCTTAAATTAGAAATTATTTTAAGTATACTTACGTCAAAGTCTAATGAAATTAATCTGGCTGTTCATTCAAACTTTTTCCTCTCCACAAAAACCAATTATGAATTTCCAACAGGATCAATCGAATTCTAAATCATCAAGCGATTAATATACCCTCTTCTACCGCCTAAACCTCGTCAGTGATTACCCAAATTAAATTTACATTTATTACGCGTTTCAAACAACGGTGAGATATGGTGATGACAACTGAAAACTCAGCAGCATGTCATTGCTGTAATAACGAGAACTTTTGACTCGAAAAGTAGTCAGGGTCCCATTGCTGTTAAAACTTGATTTCATTTCCCTGCAGTTCGCATCTTCATTTCTCCAAAGATAATTCTATTGCCCGACTGCAATTTTCTTCTCAGGCAGCTCAGAGGAAATTTTCGAGGGCACAACGTGCTCGTATTCACATCGAATGCGACGAATGAACAGTTCGGAAGAAACTTATCCTAGAATCAAGCAAAGAATGGATGGAAGCAAGCAATGATTTTAGCTTTGTGCATTCTATGTGATCAGACGCCACCCATGCAATTTTCTCCGGATCTTATTCACTTTGTCTGTGGGCTGTTGCTGCCATTGCTGAGATTTCAGGAAAGCTATTTTCTAGTAACCAGTAGGAAATTGTATCTGGTGCTGCTCTCTAATTGGATTTTCCGTTTATTCCAGCAACTGTGCATCAAGTGAATTCAGTTCATACCACCTTGTAAGCACACATAATTTCAGGTATATTCTAAAGCATCTTATCCGAGTTCCAAAACCATTATATACTACCCAAAATAAACCTGAAAAAATTGACGATAAAAAATAACTACCAAACTTTCGAAGTGGATGTCTATTCCGACGCGGTTGAAACACTCATTTTTATCCTTGGTCGTTGCATTCAAACGACATCAAAGCAAATGCGATGATAGTGGTGGCGATGATATCCTCGACGGCAAACTTTTTCGATGAATCATCGTTAAAATTTTGTCGAATGAAAAATAATTTGACAGTTCGACAAGAATTGAAAATTGAATTTAATCGGGCTCGAATGAATTTCCACCGAAGATATATCCGATGTGGAATTTAGGGGTACAAATCTTTGAATGGTAGTGTCATATGAACTATGAGGCATTTGTAATTACATTTGAAATTGAATGTGCTTTATTGGAATGATGGGAAGAAATAATAGAAATTAAAGATAAATGAATATGTTATATACATATATGTTCTAGTTTCTAGTTTTCTTGGAAGTCGTAAATTATTTGGTGAATGCTGATATAGTATAATAATTCCATTTTCGGAGTGAAAATTCGTTTTTGCATTTTATGAAAAGCTCGAAAATAAAATTAAAGCATGCATTAAAGCATCAAATACTGCCATGCAATTTACATTTTCTGTTAATGACAGATTAAAAGAAGATGAAAATTTGAACCAAACGAAAAAAAATATCTCAAAGCAGAGAGATATAAAATATTGTAGCTACATTTTAGCTTTTGTTTTGGATTTGAAAAACTTTCAACATTTACGTTTACTTTTTAATTTTAAAAAGTTCGCACCTTCGGCTGATTTCAATTCAAAAAAATCTGTATGGATAATCCAACTTCGATTCTACATTTAAGATTATACTGAAATGCTTAAAATTTTGACCGTTGAGTCCACATTTAAAAACGTATGAAAATATTTGAAAAGGCTTTGATGAATTGAAATAGTCATCAATAGTGCCTTTTGCTGAAATGCAGTAAACAATAAGTGACATTTGAACAAAGGACGCAAATATAAAAGTCCTGTATAGCAAATACAATTCATTTTATGACAATCCACAAATCTTCAAAAATACTACACTTCCTACAGCAAAACTACAAATCAAAGCAGGCTAACTAAAAATAAATGATGCTAAGTTTTGAGTTATACCAATTATTTTGAATTGATTGTTAGTGCTTTGTTGTCGAATGTATATGCTAATGATTAAAATCTGGTATAAAAATAATTTTAAAACATTGAAAAAGTCAAATGATTATTCATTTTTTTGAAGAAATAGTCTCCTAAATTGGTGGCCCGACGTGATAAAACACCCTCTTCAACAACAATATCAGGTGGCAGCATCCTTTTTCCATATACGAGAAAGGCTACGTATACGAGTTGTGTGTCCTTATTTGATTTCAGAACAAATATTTTTTAACTCTTTTGCAACAGCGAACATTTTAGTGAATTTATATGTACCCCTTAATGTCTGTGAAAAATAATTATTTGCAAAAAATAAGTATAGGAAAAGTAAATAATTTGCGCTTTAAGCATGATTATGGTAACGTTTTAGAATTTTCAATCCCAAGCGGGCGCTAAAAACCTAGAATTTGAGAGAGAAAATTTGTAAAATTTGAATCATTAAATAATTATTAAATTCAAAGCACACAATGAAGAGCACATAAAAATGCATGTGTGATATCTGATATAAGTATGTACAAACATTACTGTAGCTACGGTGGGCCAGAAAACCTTCAAGTCAACAACGCTCGTCGAAAAATTTTGCTTTTTTGAACCAAATAGAAATTTTTGATAAATGTCATGCTTTATCTACACAGCTAAATTAAAAATTTCGAAACTTCTCTTTACAAGAAAACGGTAGTCCTTCACCAAATTACTTCTATTTTTGGTACCCGAAATTCGTGCTCGCGAGAACTGATATACGGTAATCAGAATCAATTGAAACCCGCAGATATTATTAGCTTCAAATAGGACCAAGTATAACAGAAGTTAATTTTAAACAGGGCAAACTCTACGGCAGTAGTGCCATATTGAAAAGTCGGTTGCTTTCCCTCCATAAATTATTTTTCAGTTTTGTTATTTCTTTACTAAATGATGTAATTAATAAATTTTCCAATGGTAATGATCTTTTTATAGAACGATTTCTTGAAATAAATCACTGCAAAATAATAAGTTTGGCTAATGAATCTAATAATGAATCGAAGTAATAAGTGTTTTACTTTTTAAAATTTTGAAATTCACGGTTTGAAACAATTAACACGCGACAAACGCCTTGAGGTGATGAAGTTTTGAGTCATGTTTCTTTGATCTTTTTGAATTAAATCATTTGTTTTACTTCGTTTCTACAAATGGAGTGAGTTTATATTCAGTTGCAATGAGTCAAAAAAAAATTATTAAAAAAAATATAAAGCAGCAGTCAATAATTGAGGTTTGTAGATTTGATTCGCATTTCTAAGTCTTCAAAAGGACTGCATAAAAGAAAGCCAGAGCAAAGTATTCAACAACGACTTGGATCACGGGCAACATATGTCAGTCCTCGATAACTAAGCAGCTGATCAACGCATGTCCATGGCTTATTCACTATTTTCAAATTTACAAATTTTCACTAATGGCAGCAATTCTGTCGTTTGAAGACCGTTAACTACGGGTGACATCTTTAGCAAAGCTAAGCACCACTGTTAACAGTTCATAGACTATAGTCGTTCAAATGAATAAATTTCCACAGCCTGAAAACTTGCTCTATTTTCAACTAGCAAAGATCACAAACATGAGGAATCCTAAAAATATATCAAAATCATCTTCGCCAAAAAACTAATAGGTTTTTAGCTTTGGTCGATTTCTACCATCCGAGTACTTTTCTGGTAACGCGCGTTTACAGTCCTCGGTGACTTTACAAGCCTTCAAATTTGGTGACATTGCACATTTCATATGATTAATTTGTCCAGAATACTTCCTTTGCAGTGTACAAGCCCACCTTGATGTAATTAAATTTGAATCTGTCTTCGAAGAAACGGGACACTTCAACTACTACTACATTTGTGATCAGAGCTTCGGTTTTAATTTTCATTTCAACACTATCATCGGATTCTTTGGACTCTGCTTCTATTCCCAGTTCACCTTCTAGTTCAATGTCAACTGCTTTGTCGGTATTTACAAGTAGATCATATTCTACATCATCAGATGCTTTTAGCAGCTCTGCATGACCACTTTCATCTTATTTCTGGGACCTTCGGATTTCCTGTGACTTGTATCTTAGAATTTTTTGTCATCCTGTTTTCCTTCAAATTATTCAAGTAAGTCAAATTATTCACTTCTGAAATTGTAAATGCTAAAAATTCTTTGGTATTGCTCTTCATATGGTAACATAAAATCTTATTTCTAATCTAAAACGCATGTTTGTGAAACTCATCATGAGAGAATTTTAATTGCTTTTGATTATTGTAGTTATTTATTATCTGGTTCTGACAGAATCAATTACAACCATCATATTTTTACATCGTTTAAACTCATGGACAAAAATAAAACTAATGAATTTTTGTTTGCATATTCATTATTATTTAAAAAACATTACGTGCATTAAAAAAGTTCAACTTTGATTACTTCAACTCGTAAAATTTATGAAAATACTCGAATGGTTTTACATGCAGTGACGCATATTCGACTTCTCACGCGCATAAAGTATAAAGTTTTGAAAAAGTCTGGCGCCCAGCGTGGGCTCTAATAAATTCAGGCCAACAAAATCTGTTCAGAAAATGAAATTTGGATTCTACTTTTAAAATAGCGTTGAAATGTTTAAGTTTTATGATCCGTTACTGAACAAAATATCACATGTAGTTTCTGTTAAAATGAAGAAGGTAAAAAAAATTCAAAAGGCCTACAAAAATACAATAAAAATGACAAAAGCTAGCAGACCAAAATAATATAGCCGCTAGTTTTTAATTTTTTTTATTGTTAATTGTGCTTAAGTTAGGCTACAAATGTACAAAAAAAAACGGAAAATGAAACCTTATTCAATTCTATTCAGAAGCATATAGAAATTGGCATTTTTTTCAAAGCAAGTAAATATTAAAGCATTAGAAACTAAAACAACTGCAAGAAAAAATAATTTCAAACGGTCGTGTATGAAACGATTTTGTTATAGAGCTTAGATAAATAAGTTTCGAAACAGTACACCAGAGAACGACACTATAAATGTATAATCACTAAATAATATTATCAATCGAGAATTCCGAACCTTTACCTTAGGCTGGGATTGAATGGACGGAAGCTCAGTGTGGTCTTTGCTAAATATTTGAAGGTATACGATCCTGTATTTGAAGATGAAAGAACCAAACAATCAAATTCTTCAATTCCTTAGACGTTCAAGTTTCACAGCAAATTAATTATACATATACAGCACTTTTAATTTTTTACTCGTTGCTGTTATATTAGCTGTATATGGCTGTTATAGTGCAAATAACGTGCTAACATTGTACTAAAACCAAAACGTATAATGTTCTTTGAGAATATGTATTTTCTACCTTATTCCCGTTATCCTTCAAAGTGTCACACTATAAAACTAAAATGCATTGCAGTACGTTTACCATCTCACCAAACTGATTGAGTGACGCTTATTGGATCAGCTTTCAAATTCCACTTTTCGTTCTAGTTTCCTTCGGATTTCGACATGGTGTAACTTGATTCTATGCATACAACTTGAAAATTCAGTGAATTTTTCTCCAAGAATTTATCCAAACATGAACGTGGTAGTATGTTGTTCCTATTTTCCGTTCAGAAATTTAGACTCCACATTTCTATATGTGCTGTTTTCATAAGAAGTGGTTGGTATGCTGAAGAAAAAATATTTGAATTGCTACATTCAAGAAGCATTTTATATTTAAATAGAGGTACGTTCTTGCTATGTAGTAGCACAAGTGTTGGAATATGTAAAGAAGAGGAAATATTTATATGATGAATCAAAATGAATAAAATGAAAATATTCCCCAATTCAATTGAGTGCAGACACTTTTTCTGCACACACTTTTTTTAAGTTAACTTATTACTCATAATTATGATTTATAGTCAAACAAGTGGCAGACTAATATCGCAGCAATCACAAAGTCATATTCATATGTTTATCCTCATTTAATCGTGTTTCGACAAATACTTCGGCAATTAATTGAAGCCAATTTTCGAAAAGATACTGAAGTCAATGAAACAGAATTAATATATCAACGTTGTCAATTCATTTTACTCGAGGATTCCATCAATTATATTATCGACGGACGTCTTCTTCCTAGCACGCAAACAGCCTAATTTGCCCGGCCAACGTCGCGTCGCCGGCGTCTGTAGATGATGAATTAATGCTGACTCTGGCCCTTCCTTACAAATGACTTTTCCGTTTATCTTCTTTTGTCCAATCTTTTTCCTCACAACAATATCTTCTATACGGAACCAAACCTGTAGTATGTATGCTATGACATCTGTCGGTCTATTCACAGCTGTTGTTGTGGTTCAAAAATACTAAGTTCACCTTCTATTACTTCACTCCGATTATTATCCTAGCACTAGGCGTCCTTCGGCAAACATTCCTGTTTTCAATAAAAGCAATTACTCGACAAAAAGACTTGAGTTCGGAAAATTATAGGTGTACTTAAAAATCATTGTGGGGAAGCCTTTCAGTGGAACACTCGAGCACAAAGCGTACAATGGAAACCAAATTTCAGAAGCACCGAGGGATATTATGGCTTTGATTGCTTTTGCGAGACGGTGCTTCGAAGTGTTTGTCGGAATAGACGAGAGGGAGTCTTAGAGAAGCAGTGGCGAATTTGCATTTATAATCCTCTACTATGTCAACTGTGACAAGAGCAATGACTTCGAATTCTATTTTTTTTATGTTTTTATACTGCTTATAACGCATAATCTATTTTAGTTATAAAAATGAAAACAGGTCTCTTCAATGTTATATTTCAAAGCTTAGACGAGCACTTGCCCTAACGGCTATTGGCCCCTACAAAACACCATTCAAAATATATACGAAGAGCTGAAATAAAAATCATTTCTATTTATTTTGATAATAGTTAAGCTACCGAAATACACAATAAAATTTTTCGAATAGCTTTCACAATGTTGACAACTATGGTTCTTTTTATTTCGAGCCAAACACAATGCACAGAATCCTCGTAAGTTTCAAATACCCGGAAAGAACCTGCCATAGATTTGGTCTTTCGATTCAAACGTTAGCAATATAGTGATGGTGACGATGAAAGCTACTCGATATCCAATTTACTTGAAAATTGAAATTTCACGTCTTATTAGGGTTCTGTGGGTTCAGCGTGTCATGGATAAAGCACGCGGTGATGACGAGAATACAAAGTCACACCAATGCTTCCTCCCTACAGAGAACACTCGAGCTCGTGTATGAGATTCAGATCCAGATTTTGATGGCACTGAATCAACACTTTGCGAAGCTATTAGTTGATATGGTTATTGATTTGAATGGCAGATAAGGTGTTTTCACGCGAAATCCTTGAATATTGAATTTACCTTGAGGGCTTCGATTTATTGTGAATTGGAGTTAGCTGGAGATTCGGTTTTGTAGGGTGGTAGCAGATAGCAGAATCGGGTGTTAGTGAAAGTGGCTGAAGTTCACGTATGATCAAAAAACGATGATGGATATGACAAATTAAAGTAACGAAATGAAAATGTCTGTAACTAATCATGATGAATTATTAGCACCTTTTGGTGATGAAATAGATATTGGCAAAAATCTGAAAAGGTTGAAAATTGTCGGATGCTACTATTTTCTTAATAGTAACTAGTGTAGTAATAGTAATTGTTGGAAAAAAGTATAAGCTGGTTTTGGTAAATATAAGGGATGATGTGGCGTATTTACACTATTTTCAAGCCTGTAACTAATATTGATGATAGGGATTAAAATATATATTTAGGGCACTAAGTTGAATCAAAGATTATAATTTACGTTTATTTATCAGGAATTTTATGTACATTACCCAAAATTCGATAGAATCATATTCAAAATTACAGAAGAATAGAAACAAGTCCAAGCAAATTAAATCAGGTGGGTTCACCCATGTATTGAATATTTAAATGGTGAACGATTTCTGTAGATCATTTTATTATACGCTCAAAGTATTTGCATTCCATCAGTTTTATTATTTTTGATCTGCCGCAATTGGGCTGGCGATCCTAACATTCTGTATCTAGTCGTCTTCAAGCACGGTCACGACATACTGAAATCTGCTTTGTGAACGGCTCCGGGATGAATAAAATCATTATTGTCCCGTTATTATCACCGATCTGAATCTAAGCACATGGCTCCGAAACGGTTGGTACTAGCACTCACTTGGCCCCTCTACTTGCATAGGAAACTATGGTATCACTGAGAGCCGGGGTGCAGTAAAAGCCACAAGATATGGCAAATGAATCTGTTTCGCAGATTATAGGCAGCCTAGGCTGCAAAATTTAGTGGATTTAAGGGGTATGACGAATGAGTCAGCACCATGAGCTTCCAAAGGCACGTCAGTTTTGTGTACCTTTGTTTCGAGGGATGTTAATTCTTTGGCCTTCAAGCTTGGCCCTGAAAAACCGCCGAAGCCAAAGAATAGAAAGTTACTCAAATGAGTCGGTTCGATTGACCACCAGTGTCACTTTTTAGAGCCGTTCCGAACCGTACCGTGTACCGTACCGCATACCATACCGCATACCGTACCGCATACCGTACCGCATACCGTACCGCATACCGTACCGCATACCGTACCGCATACCGTACCGCATACCGTACCGCATACCGCACCGCATACCGCACCGCATACCGTTCCGCATACCGTACCGCATACCGTACCGCATACCGTACCGCATACTGTACCGCATACCGTACCGCATACCGTACCGCATACCGTACCGCATACCGTACCGCATACCGTACCGCATACCGAACCGCATACCGTACCGCATACCGTACCGCATACCGTTCCGCATACCGTACCGCATACCGTACCGCATACCGTACCGCATACCGTACCGCATACTGTACCGCATACCGTACCGCATACCGTACCGCATACCGTACCGCATACCGTACCGCATACCGTACCGCATACCGTACCGCATACCGTACCGCATACCGTACCGCATACCGCACCGCATACCGCACCACATACCGTAGCGCATACCGTACCGCCTACCGTACCGCCTACCGTACCGCATACCGTACCGCATACCGTACCGCATACCATACCGCATACCGTACCGCATACCGTACCGCATACCGTACCGCATACCGTACCGCATACCGTACCGCATACCGCACCGCATACCGTACCGCATACCGTACCGCATACCGTACCGCATACCGAACCGCATACCGTACCGCATACCGTACCGCATACCGTTCCGCATACCATACCGCATACCGTACCGCATACCGTACCGCATACCGTACCGCATACCGTACCGTATACCGTACCGCATACCGTACCGCACACCGTACCGCATACCGTACCGCATACCGTACCGCATACCGTACCGCATACCGTACCGCATACCGTACCGCATACCGTACCGCATACCGTACCACATACCGTACCGCATACCGTACCGCATACCGTACCGCATACTGTACCGCATACCGTACCGCATACCGTACCGCAAACCGTACCGCATACCGTACCGCACATCGTACCGCACATCGTACCGCATACCGTACCGCATACCGTACCGCATACCGTATCGCATACCGTACCGCATACCGTACCGCATACCGTACCGCATACCGTACCGCATACCGTACCGCATACCGTACCGCATACCGTACCGCATACCGTACCGCATACCGTACCGCATACCGCACCGCATACCGCACCGCATACCGTACCGCATACCGTACCGCATACCGTACCGCATACCGTACCGCATACCGTACCGCATACCATACCGCATACCATACCGCATACCGTACCGCATACCGTACCACATACCGTACCGCATACCGTACCGCATACCGTAACGCATACCGTACCGCATACCGTACCGCATACCGTACCGCATACCGTACCAAATACCGTACCACGTACCGTACCGCGTACCGTACCGTGTACCGTACCGCATACCGTACCGCATAACGTACCGCATACCGTACAGCATACCGTACCGCATACCGTACCGCATGCCGAACCGCATACCGTACCGCATACCGTACCGCATACCGTACCGCATACCGTATAGCATACCGCACCGCATACTGTACTGCATACCGTACCGCATACCGTACCGCATACCTTACCGCTTACCGTACCGCATACCGTACCGCATACCGTACCGCATACAGTACCGCATTACATACCGCATACCGTACCGTACACCGTACCGCATACCGTACCGCATACCGTACCGCATACCGTACCGCATACCTTACCGCATACCGTACCGCATACCGCACCGCATACCGTACCGCATACCGTACCGCAAACCGTACCACAAACCGTACCGCATACCGTACCGCATACCGTACCGCATACCATACCGCATACCGTACCGCATACCGTACCGCATACCGTACCGCATACCGTACCGCATACCGTACCGCATACCGTATAGCATACCGTACCGCATACCGTACCGCATACCGTACCGCATACCGTACCACATACCGTACCGCGTACCGTACCGCATACCGTACCGCATACCGTACCGTATACCGTACCGCATACCGTACCGCATACCGTACCGCATAGCGTACCGCATACCGTACCGCATACCGTACCGCATACCGCACCGCATACCGTACCGCATACCGTACCGCATACCGTACCGCATACCGTACCGCATACCGTACCGCAAACCGTACCACAAACCGTACCGCATACCGTACCGCATACCGTACCGCATACCATACCGCATACCGTACCGCATACCGTACCGCATACCGTACCACATACCGCACCGCATACCGAACCGCATACTGTACCGCATACCGTACCGCATACCGTACCGCATACCGTACCGCATACCGTACCGCATACCGTACCGCAAACCGTACTGCAAACCGTACCGCATACCGTACCGCATACCGTACCGCATACCATACCGCATACCGTACCGCATACCGTATCGCATACCGTACCGCATACCGTACCGTATACCACACCGCATACTGTACCGCATACCGTACCGCAAACTGTACCGCAAACTGTACCGCATACCGTACCGCATACCGTACCGCATACCGTACCGCATACCGTCCCGCATACCGTACCGCATACCGTACCGAAAACCGTACCGCAAACCGTACCGCATACCGTACCGCATACCGTACCGCATACCATACCGCATACCGTACCGCATACCGTACCGCATACCGTACCGCATACCGTACCGCAAACTGTACCGCAAACTGTACCGCATACCGTACCGCATACCGTACCGCATACTGTACCGCATACCGTACCGCATACCGTACCGCATACCATACCGCAAACCGTACCGCAAACCGTACCGCATACCGTACCGCATACCGTACCGCATACCGTACCGCATACCGTACCGCATACCGTACCGCAAACTGTACCGCAAACTGTACCGCATACCGTACCGCATACCGTACCGCATACCGTACCGCATACCGTCCCGCATACCGTACCGCATACCGTACCGCAAACCGTACCACAAACCGTACCGCATACCGTACCGCATACCGTACCGCATACCATACCGCATACCGTACCGCATACCGTACCGCATACCGTACCGCATACCGTACCGCATACCGTACCGCATACCGTACCGCATACCGTACCGCATACCGTACCGCATACCGTACCGCATACCGTACCGCATACCGTACCGCATACCGTACCGCATACCGTATCGCATACCGTACCGCAAACTGTACCGCAAACTGTACCGCATACCGTACCGCATACCGTACCGCATACCGTACCGCATACCGTACCGCATACCGTACCGCATACCGTACGGCAAACTGTACCGCATACCGTACCGCAAACCGTACCGAATACCGTACCGCATACCGTACCGCATACCGTATGCGTACCGCATACCGTACCGCATACCATACCGCATACCGTACCGCATACCGTACCGCATACCGTACCGCATACCGTACCGCATACCGTACCGCATACCGTACCGCATACCATACCGCATACCGTACCGAATACAGTACCGCATACCGTACCGCATACCGTACCGCATACCGTACCGCATACCGCACCGCATACCGTACCGCATACCGCACCGCATACCGTACCGCATACCGTACCGCATACCGTACCGCATACCGTACCGTATACCGTACCGCATACCGTACCGTACCGCATACCGTACGGTATGCGGTACGGTATACGGTATGCGGTAGGGTACGGTATGCGGTACGGTATGCGGTACGGTATGCGGTACGGTATGCGGTACGGTATGCGGTACGGTATGCGGTACGGTATGCGGTACGGTATGCGGTACGGTATGCGGTACAGTTTGCGGTACAGTTTGCGGTACGGTATGCGGTACGGTATGCGGTACGGTATGCGGTACGGTATGCGGTACGGTATGCGGTACGGTTTGCGGTACGGTTTGCGGTATGGTATGCGGTATGGTATGCGGTACGGTATGCGGTACGGTATGCGGTACGGTATGCGGTACGGTATGCGGTACGGTATGCGGTACGGTATGCGGTACGGTATGCGGTACGGTATGCGGTACGGTATGCGGTACGGTATGCGGTACGGTATGCGGTACGGTATGCGGTACAGTTTGCGGTACGGTATGCGGTACGGTATGCGGTACGGTATGCGGTACGGTATGCGGTACGGTATGCGGTACGGTATGCGGTACGGTATGCGGTACGGTATGCGGTATGGTATGCGGTACGGTATGCGGTACGGTATGCGGTACGGTATGCGGTACGGTATGCGGTATGGTATGCGGTACGGTATGCGGTACGGTATGCGGTACGGTTTGTGGTACGGTTTGCGGTACGGTATGCGGTACGGTATGCGGTACAGTTTGCGGTACAGTTTGCGGTACGGTATGCGGTACGGTATGCGGTACGGTATGCGGTACGGTATGCGGTATGCGGTACGGTATGCGGTACGGTATGCGGTACGGTTTGCGGTACGGTTTGCGGTATGGTATGCGGTACGGTATGCGGTACGGTATGCGGTACGGTATGCGGTACGGTATGCGGTACGGTATGCGGTACGGTATGCGGTACGGTATGCGGTACGGTATGCGGTACGGTATGCGGTACGGTATGCGGTACGGTATGCGGTACGGTATGCGGTACGGTATGCGGTACAGTTTGCGGTACAGTTTGCGGTACGGTATGCGATACGGTATGCGGTACGGTATGCGGTACGGTATGCGGTACGGTATGCGGTACGGTATGCGGTATGGTATGCGGTACGGTATGCGGTACGGTATGCGGTACGGTATGCGGTACGGTATGCGGTACGGTATGCGGTACGGTATGCGGTACGGTATGCGGTACGGTATGCGGTACAGTTTGCGGTACAGTTTAGGGTACGGTATGCGGTACGGTATGCGGTACGGTATGCGGTACGGTATGCGGTACGGTATGCGGTACGGTATGCGGTACGGTTTGCGGTACGGTATGCGGTATGGTATGCGGTACGGTATGCGGTATGGTATGCGGTACGGTATGCGGGACGGTATGCGGTACGGTATGCGGTACGGTATGCGGTACGGTATGCGGTACAGTTTGCGGTACAGTTTGCGGTACGGTATGCGGTACGGTATGCGGTACGGTATGCGGTACGGTATGCGGTACGGTATGCGGTACGGTTTGCGGTACGGTTTGCGGTATGGTATGCGGTACGGTATGCGGTACGGTATGCGGTACGGTATGCGGTACGGTATGCGGTACGGTATGCGGTACAGTTTGCGGTACAGTTTGCGGTACGGTATGCGGTACGGTATGCGGTACGGTATGCGGTACGGTATGCGGTACGGTATGCGGTATGGTATGTGGTACGGTATGCGGTACGGTATGCGGTACGGTTTGCGGTACGGTTTTCGGTACGGTATGCGGTACGGTATGCGGGACGGTATGCGGTACGGTATGCGGTACGGTATGCGGTACGGTATGCGGTACAGTTTGCGGTACAGTTTGCGGTACGGTATGCGGTACAGTATGCGGTACGGTATGCGGTACGGTATGCGGTACGGTATGCGATACGGTATGCGGTACGGTATGCGGTATGGTATGCGGTACGGTATGCGGTACGGTATGCGGTACGGTTTGCAGTACGGTTTGCGGTACGGTATGCGGTACGGTATGCGGTACCGTATGCGGTACGGTATGCGGTACGGTATGCGGTACAGTATGCGGTTCGGTATGCGGTACGGTTTGCGGTACGGTATGCGGTACGGTATGCGGTACGGTATGCGGTACGGTATGCGGTACGGTATGCGGTACGGTATGCGGTACGGTATGCGGTACAGTTTGCGGTACGGTATGCGGTACGGTATGCGGTACGGTATGCGGTACGGTATGCGGTACGGTATGCGGTACGGTATGCGGTATGGTATGCGGTACGGTATGCGGTACGGTGTGCGGTACGGTATGCGGTACGGTATGCGGTACGGTATGCGGTACGGTATGCGGTACGGTATGCGGTGCGGTATGCGGTACGGTATGCGGTACAGTTTGCGGTACAGTTTGCGGTACGGTATGCGGTACGGTATGCGGTACGGTATGCGGTACGGTATGCGGTACGGTATGCGGTACGGTATGCGGTACGGTATGCGGTACGGTTTGCGGTATGGTATGTGGTACGGTATGCGGTACGGTATGCGGTACGGTATGCGGTACGGTATGCGGTACGGTATGCGGTACAGTTTGCGGTACAGTTTGCGGTACGGTATGCGGTACGGTATGCGGTACGGTATGCGGTACGGTATGCGGTATGGTATGCGGTACGGTATGCGGTACGGTATGCGGTACGGTTTGCGGTACGGTTTGCGGTACGGTATGCGGTACGGTATGCGGGACGGTATGCGGTACGGTATGCGGTACGGTATGCGGTACGGTATGCGGTACAGTTTGCGGTACAGTTTGCGGTACGGTATGCGGTACAGTATGCGGTACGGTATGCGGTACGGTATGCGGTACGGTATGCGGTACGGTATGCGATACGGTATGCGGTACGGTATGCGGTATGGTATGCGGTACGGTATGCGGTACGGTATGCGGTACGGTTTGCAGTACGGTTTGCGGTACGGCATGCGGTACGGTATGCGGTACGGTATGCGGTACGGTATGCGGTACGGTATGCGGTACAGTATGCGGTTCGGTATGCGGTACGGTTTGCGGTACGGTATGCGGTACGGTATGCGGTACGGTATGCGGTACGGTATGCGGTACGGTATGCGGTACGGTATGCGGTACGGTATGCGGTACAGTTTGCGGTACGGTATGCGGTACGGTATGTGGTACGGTATGCGGTACGGTATGCGGTACGGTATGCAGTATGGTATGCGGTACGGTATGCGGTACGGTGTGCGGTACGGTATGCGGTAC
Source organism: Nemotelus pantherinus (assembly GCA_963978885.1). NCBI lineage: Eukaryota > Metazoa > Arthropoda > Insecta > Diptera > Stratiomyidae > Nemotelus > Nemotelus pantherinus. Next base: position 222,713,240 of record OZ022263.1, on the reverse strand, counting down.
GGTATGCGGTACGGTATGCAGTACGGTATGCGGTACGGTATGCGGTACGGTATGCGGTACGGTATGCGGTACGGTATGCGGTACGGTTTGCGGTTCGGTATGCGGTACGGTATACGGTACGGTACGTGTTACGGTTTATGTCACTTGCTGACATTTATACGTCCCCTCACACAGTATGGTGTCGAGTTATAATTGGTGTTATTTATTATTATCGGTATGACAACTGAAGCCATATTATCAGGGGCAGATTTGCCACTAGGCCCGGTAGGCTCGGGCCTAGGGTGGCAAATTTCGGGGGTGGAAAATTTTCGATTTTTTTTTTGGGCGAAAGTTTTCTTGAATGAGCCTAACACCTCAAGCCAACCGAAATCTCTAAATAATCAATGCACGCAAAAATTCACCTCTGAGGGCTATTTTCGGACATTAAAACGTTTGACTTATAATAACAATCGAAATGTGATCTTAGTTAAGGACCAAAGAAACTCTAAAATACCTAAAAAGTACCTAGAAATAATCTGAAAATACCTAAAAAGAGCCTAGAAAGACCTTAAAGATCCTACAAAGAACCTAAATAATACCTCTTTAATTTAGGAAAAGCTTATCAGAGGTAAATATTTGCGTGCATTGATTTTTCAGAATTTTATTTTACTATGGTGGTGCAGGGTATATCAACTACATACGAATCTCTTTATTTTTGACGTGTTTTTTGAAATTGTACTTCATTACTGAAATTAATTTCTATTAAAAATTTTTATAAAATGAAATCTAGAACATCTTAGGTCGAAAAATTACGGGTTCAACCTTAACTAATAACATATTGAACATTAATTTACGGTAGTCGAGTTCATAGTTGATCTTGAGTCAAGTATGGAAGCAAACTTAGAACGGAATAGTAAACTTACACGCATTACATAGTCAAACAAATCAAACGTCAAAAATACCCGTATATGATATTAGCTATGTTAATTTTTGGCACCCTCGATCGATTTAACTCGGGTAGCAATTTAAAATGCTTACTTCTATGACGATAAAGCAATAAAATTGTTATATATCAATTTAATCATGCATGTACACTTTGCACATAATTCAACGACCTGAAACCCTAAATTAGCTCATTAGCTTTGCTCCTATATGCATACGTACACACACATTTCATTAAAGCAGAATTACTCAATGCCCATTCACATATTTTACCCTATCGAGTTAGAAAAATCTTCATACAAACTTCGCGCGCACATACAACTAGCATCGTACCCACAAAAAACTCGAAACGAATCGTTTTAGTGAGTGCATTTAAAAGCTTTCTCGCAAAAATAAGCTATTGAGTTTTTCGTCATTGTGCTTTGTACAATAGTTTTTTTCTTCAAGATTTTCAACGACATCTGAGAAAGCATATCAACCCTTTAAATTCCATCATCAAAATGGGGATATCGCCTCATTAACACCCCAAACGCCCTCCTTAAAGTTGCCGAATTTTACATTGGCTCAAAGGCAAATCACTCATTGTTGTCACCAGCGCAGAACGAACGAGCTTTGGTGCTCGGAATAGACTACCTTGTTTTCATTGTATCATGTTTCACCGCCTCTTTGATACTCGAACTCCCAACATTCAAATCCTCGACTCTGGTAGTTTACTTCCGGCTGACCTTCACCAATCTATAGAAGTAACGCTACTGTGGCTGAAGAGGTCAGCAATGCGTGGTCTTATCAGCAGGTAAGAAACAAGAGTTGTGGTCATTTCTAAAGGAAATAAAGCCTCGCACGTCAAGAAGAATAAGCGCTTGCGACCTCCCTAACTACATCAGGTTCTAGAGGCGTTCGTTGAGCTGGATGCTGATACGAGGTGGGTACTTCAAAGTAGTGTCTTTGCCCCTCTAAGGTAAAAGTCTTAGTCCTGAAGCTTTCTCCTCAATTTCAAGTTCTTCAAGTCATATTATCACCCGCCTTTCAAAACCGAAATTATAGTTAGGCCCAAATTTTTGAACCGTTACAATTAAATAATTGTAATATAATTTTTACAAAGCTTGTTACTACACATATTGAATGGCAGTATATGTTGAGAAAATTATGTTATTATTAGACATTCGAAGTGCTAAGTGCCAAATCTGAAAACAACTTTGCTGGTACATTAGTCCGGTAATACTTTGCACTTGCATACGTAGTAGCGAACAAATTTATGAGACAACTGTGACTATTTTTGAATCTGGCACTTACAAAAAACAATGATTTCATTTGAAAACTTACGTAAATAAGTAAAAAGCAGAACACAAGTAATATAGGTATGTCTATTTTTCTTCATTCAAATCAGTATTCGGGAATCTTAGATTCACTTTTGCTTCGATGCTGCACCAACCCATTTAAATTATTCACATATTTGCTGATTCGAAAATTTTGTCGATATCCCCTGTCAGCTTACTCAAAGCATAGTTGAATATCTCCCGCAAAATATTGGGCCAGTCGCAATTCAGCAACTGTCTCAGCATGGTAGTTATCGTTTTCGCTCGATACCAAGTATATTGACTTTGTTTTTTTTTCGTCCCCACTCCTTTTCATCTCCGTCAGCTATACGCGCTTTAGGTGAACAATAGTCAAAGCTTGTTTCGAAAAACTCGTCCATAGCGAATCACAAAAGTGGGAAAGGAATTGTATCTGTATCGCGAACAAATAGAATCCGTGACTCGTGACTTGTCAGCCATTCTATATAAATAAGCTTTTCCTAATAGCTACTTTTCGAGAAAACGCCTAATATGTGAGCATTCCCGAGCAAGAAGCGGCAACAAGGAACGTCACCGCCAGGACGACATTTATATAAAAGTACGGGCGTGTGCTTGAGGTGGATTAAAAAACATCGATGAATGTATTTCTACATTCCTGTTATTTCAATAGTAAAGTTTTCATGGGTTAGACATCGTAAAATGTAATTTGATGCGGGGTAAGAAGGAATGATGTTTGTGAAAAGTGATGTTGACGTTTTCGCTTGGAGAACGATTTAATTTAATAGAACTGTGGGATTTGTATCTGAAGAATGCATATGTTAACAGAAAACAGCAGATTTAAGAATTATTTACGAGCGATGCACGGTTAAGGTCTTTACTTTTTGTTTACATTTTACATAAATATTTCTATAAATAAATATACTTGTTGCAGTTCATTTATATTATGAGTCACTTTCGAGCTCAACATAACAACAATAGATGTTCTCAACAACAATAGATGTTCACTTATTAGCTCTAGTTGCTTATACATATTTCATAAAATATATGTTTATTATTAATTTTATAAAATAAATATTTAATATTTATTTTCCAGATGAAAATCAACTTCTCTAATTATCTCTTACATTTTAATTTCCATATCTGAATCACAAACCCTTTTTATTTATATTTTGCATGGATTTACTTGAAAGGAAAAAGTTCAGACCCTAAAATGATACTCCAGAGGACGTCCGAGCCTGTATTCGCACGAAGGACCCCAACACAAGAAGCCAGTGCTCTACCCACTAGGCAAGCTTTCTTGCCATGATAACTGTCCCGAAAAAAGCAATGCGACCAAAATGAATATGAAATGGTTAGAAAAGCCAACAAGAGCTGCGAGGCACTTCTGAAGCCAATCAAACTGCGAGGACTATTAAAAAAAATTAAGGCAGAGGGACGATCTTTACCTCTAGGGATACACTGAAATTTCTGCACATAGCTCACATCCAAAGATGCACAATTAGAAATGACAGTGGATGCTGGATGGGCAGTAAACTCCTTCAAACCCTCTAAATCACCAAAAATAGATGAAACCATACCGGTTCTGCTATAAAGATCCGCACGGAAACTGAAAGACCTCCTAGCTCAGATTTCTAGAGTGAGTTTGCTTTGGATAGTAAAGATCCATGCACTTTCATGGACATAGAAGGAGCCTATGACCATACATCCAATCGCTGTACCATGTACTCCAGAGGAAAGAAGATCCTGAAGAGGTTGTGAAATGGGTGAGTAAAGTACTGGGCTACTGAAATGTATTCGCAGAGCAGAGGGCAATAAAACTAAGAGTGAGAAGAAGAAAAGAATGTCCACAAAGAGGATTATTATCTCCCTGATATGGTTTTTACTGTTTGAAGGCCTTTTTGGAAGCCTCAACAGTAACGAATTAATAGTTTTAGGATACATGGAAGACATTACGTTAATAATAAATGGCTCACATTTGAATAATTTGAAATGCAGAATGTAAAAGGCCTTAAATAAAACAGCACAATGGTGCAAGGAGGAAGCTTTATCAATACATTTTCAAAAGACCAACATAGCTCTATGTGCGAGGGAAATAAAAACCGAGATGGAAGCCTTAAAAATTACGGGATACTGAAGTTCGTTTACAGGAGGAGATTAAATATTTAGGTGTCTTCCTCACCTGTGATAGTCATCCAAACAAAACGACACTGAAGGCCACTAATACACTTTGGGTGAAAAAACAAGTGCTTGGACAGAGGTGCGAGATTATCTCCAAAGCAGGCAATCTGAGCATATGGTGGAAAAAAACCACGCAGAAAACTGCTGCTTACAGGCTAAACCTAATTTTATTTATTCTAGACCTGAGCTTTGGGTCATTAGTTTATTGAATTATGTTTTTCTTTTTGTATACTTCAATCTTTATTTTTTTTTATTCATTTCTTATATCATTGCCATAATTGGAATTTGTATTCTGTTGTGATGAATCTTTGAATTAAATAAATTAAATTAAATTAAACAAGCTTCAAGCTTCAATTCAAATCAGGACATTTAAATTAGTGGTATGGAGGACATCAGGCGCAAAATTTAAATCTGAGCTTTAACGATTCAATAAAAACAAAGGCAACCTTCGAGAAATGGTTCTCGGTCACAATACTGAATGGTCCACACCTCCAGCAAAATTGACCACAAGCATAGTATACGGACAACTTGAAGACGGACTGTAGAGTGGGGGTAGGGATCATCTGACCAAAATGTACTTTCTCTTCCCTAAGGAGGCCATTATATATCAAGCAAATTTATCTGCTATACTTATGGCCAGCCATATAATACAGTTAGGCACACTAAAAGGGTCAGCATTTAGACCCGTTTGGATAGCCAAGCGATTCTCAAAGCTAGCAATCTTGATCAAATAAACTCAGATTATTTGGGTCACTGATACCAAAGCAAAAGAAAGGGCTAAATTATTCTACATTGGTCCCACTGGAAAATAAGAACAAGGAATAAAAAAATCAAAAGCTACTGGCTCAATCTAAAGGGTTCCTTAGCTTCGATACAAAAAGAGCAAAAGAAGAAGTGCCACTCCATGAAAGTGATTCAAGGACCCTATGTGGAGCTTTAACAAGCCATCTTCTTTGTAAAAAAAGATAAGGAACGAGTGAGACAACTGCTGGACTGCTGTTAATACGGCGGAGATGTGACAGAGAGTATCGTTTCGAATCTACAACATTAGAAAAGTCCCATTTGGAGACGTAACCAAGCTCTGGATATCATTTAATACATAACGCTGGGGAAGTAAAATATACTTAAGAGGTCGCAGTGCTAAGTGTCATCCGGAGTTTCTCCATCCATTCATTCATTCATTCATTACTTACTTGCTGGTAAGACATTTACAAAACATTTCGAGCTATATTCTATTTATATCGAATTCAGAAAATATTTAAAAAAACTCAAACTAAATCCTGTTTTCTTGGCACATTCATTATTTTACGAAACCCATACCTCTTTTATCTCCTGTAGAATTTCAATTTACTTGGATAAGCTGAATGCTTAAGGCGATGGCACAAACTGTACTGGCATTAGCGCAACTTTAATTAAAAGCGATGGTTTTCATTAAATAAATTTTCTTCGAGAGCTTAAGGTAAAAGACAACGGTAAGTCTAGTAGAAATTGAAAGAGTTGAACAAAATCATAGGGTAGCCGGAAAACAACTTTACTTCGAGAATCGTCAAATAATTTTCATTATCTGATTGGCGATAGATTTGAATGTTTTATTATCGTCTTTTAGCAGATTATAACAGTTTTGGTATTTTTGAAAATCAAACTATTGTAACTGAAACAAATTTCAACAATAAAATATCATTTCTTTTTAGAGCTCACACAGGAACTTTAAAACAATTTTACGATTAAATCGCTATATCCTCATCTTAATGTCCATCTTCATTATGTTAAAAGATATTTTCGCATCGAAAACAAAAAGTATTCAACAGCCACTTCCGAAAAAAAATCCACCATTATTGTACACAAAATTAAGCCGCTCGCCACCAACAAGGGATAAATACCAACCACCGAGATAACATGAAGTACTCCTAAAAAGGATTTTAATTAAAATTTCGCGAATTCAAGTTTATCGAAATCAAGTGAGTGCCTTTGCCTTTGAAACAAAAGAACGAGGCTGAAGGGAAACGAAAATTAACGAAGTACTTCAACAAGATTTTATTCGAAGAAAGTAATGTATATTATCATGTTCTTGCCATGTACCATCGGTACCGCCTTTCCTTACCGCAAATCTTGTTTCGCCGGGGCGAGTCTGGATTTTGGTTCGGATATCGTGTTTTTGCACTGCATGCTTATCTCATTATTTCGGTTGCGTGTTCCGTCTTTGTAAACATCGTGATTGCCTTTAGACCGACAGAGGCTTTGAGGAATTTTTCATTTTGTTCTGATTTAGTATTAATAGAATAAATGGTGTGAGCTAGCTTGTTGGCAGGTCACTGGATAGGTGTTGTTTTGAACATTTCAAATTATTGTTGCTAGTTTGTTGGGGCGATGTTTAGGGTAGATACAGGTAGTAAATATTACATTGAAAAAGTTGTATTTTTGAAGGACTGAAAAGTATGTCGGAATTTCAGGATAAGCTACTGAATACATCTCCGTCAGTTATTCTTGAATCAAGGCCATTGCACTAATATAGTCTTAATTAAATGTAAATACAACAGTTTTCATTTACTATTCTGTACATCATGCTAACTTGTCTATAACTTAGCATAGTTTCCGTATTTCTGACTAATTGTTGGTCATAATGCGGAACTTCAATGTACATGATATAGCAGCTATTAGCTGCTATTTTAGCAGCTCTGGCTGTCCAATGTTACGAAATAGCTACTTTCTGATGCTTGCTATTTGACAGTCGGGCTGTCCAAGATTCCGGCATAGCTGCTAAGGTAGCAGCTATTTGCTGCTCGCAGTCTGGAGGAGAGCAAGAAAGTAGCTAAGGCAAAATGGCCGTGCGTACACAGCTGACATGCAGTTTAAACGTCATTTTCAATTGGAAATTGGAATGAAAAGAAGTTTTTGCGCTTTTGTGACACAGGAGATGAGGAATAAATTTGAAAATAGTGACAGCATAAATTAAATACGGGCTTTTAAACACTTCAACTCAACTCGAGTTAAGTCAGCTTTCACACAGTGCAGCTGATCTTGAGTTTTTAGCAGGCGAGCATGAAGCGCAAAAAGCCGGGTGCACTGATTCATGTGCCATCAAATTTTCAACGATTATTTTTTTTGCTCTTTTTCACATATATGGCGTCAAAAGCCGGAAATAAGTGATACGTTTTAAATATATAAGGAACATTTTAATGGTTTCTGCAGCTGTATGTTGAAAACTCCTAAATTTTATGCAATTTCCAATGTGCAATGGAAGTATTGAACTAATCCACGAAAACACAAATATTAAAATTAAAAAAATTTTGAAAAAGTATTTTTGAATTTGCTGACCTTCGTAGCAGCTCTTGGCTGTCCAATATCCATAGCTGCTTCACCTAGCTACTTCAAATTTTGACACTTGCTAAAGTGATGCTATGCTATGCTTTTGAAGCAGCTATAGCATGCACATTGAACACACCTCGGATATGTTCTTCGTAGGTTACGCTGACGACGTGGCAGCAGTACTCACCTATAGAACTGCCGAGTTCGCCGAGCTCAGACATCATTACGTCGTGAGGCGGGTGAAATGATAGATGATCGAACATGGCCTGCGACTGGCACTGTCGAAGACAGAAATCGTCATGCTGACAAAACGGAGGATAACAACTGTCATCTCGATGACAGTGGGCTCTGCAGATGCTCAGACCAGTAAGTCAATAATATATCTGGGAGTAACAGTGGACATTACTGTCCTACTAGGACCACATCCGTAATGTATGTGACAAAGCTCCGAGAGCCGTCGGCTGGCTGCGTGCGTTAATGGCTAATATCAGTGAGCCCGGCAAAGCAACACGGAGGCTGCTGATGGCGACCACTAACTCCATCTTGCTTTACGGGGTGGTAATTTGGGCGGACGCACTCCAAACGAAGAACCTTCGAGCGCGTACTACCAGCGTCGAGCGTAGAGGTGCCCTTCATATCGCCAGTAGCTACTGTATGGTGTCGGAGGATGCCGAAAGCGGGATTACTCCCGATAGATCTGCTTGCGCGAGAGCGTAAAGAAGAGTATCTCACACGCTTTGAGCCGGATAGAACATGGGTTCTAGCGCACGCACGATTCTGAACACTTCAACTTTGGTAAAAGCGCTGGATTGCAAGGAACAAAGGTCGCTGGACGGCAAAACTGATAGGTCTTCAGGGCCTCTGGGTAAGCCTTGGTCACGGAGAAGTAAACTTTTACCAGTGGGCAAGAGGCAAGGGCAGTGGGCAAGGGGCAAGGTTACGTCAAAAAGTCTCTTAACAAAATTGATAAGATGCTGTATAAATGAACACGATGATGCTTACCATACATTCTTTGCGTGCAGTCGGTTTGCAAGTTTGAGGAAAAGCCTCGAGTCCACAATTATGGTCACGCCACAGTCGATTGTGGAAACGATGTTGCGTAACGAACATAACTGGCGCACAGTCTCAATATATGTTGAGCAAATACTGCGCACATAGCGTTAGGAGGATTGCCTTGCCGATCCAGAAACTGCCGTAAACTCTGAAGTAAGCAGGCACCGATAGCTGGGCAAGCACGACCGGGTTTAAGTAAATTACCGACCCGGACCTTCGTGGCCTCTAGATGGAATTTTTTTAGTCATTAAAAATCCTATGTAACCAGTGGTTTGTTGACCTGGGTATCTTTTGAAGATTTTTTTTGGCCAGCTTCAACGAAAAAATAACTTATCTATCATCTACTGAGGTACTTCTTTTCTACAAATTTATCTCAAAATTAAAGATTTTAAATCTATGGTAAAAATCTTCAACGTCCTAAAAATACTGCTGTTGTCATAATTCAAGCTGCGTTTGAAATTAGAAATTATTTTTACGACATAAAAAGTTGAATTTGACAGGATAAATTTTCAAAGTCGAAAAAAAGAAATAAAATAACACAATAATAAGGAAATAATTATGGTGCTCTTCATCATAAATTACAAGAAAGTGGTAAGTTGTTCTAAATGAAACCACCATGAGCTCTAATTCATTCAACGACTTGAAACATTATTAGTTTTCAACCTGTTAAACTGACAATTGAATTTAAACTTTCATGTTTTCCACAGGGAAGCGTACAATACCTTTTGTTGACTGAAAGCAGAACGATTCAAGTAAAGGAAAACCGTTTTGCATAAACCTTACTACTCTGCTTGTACTTTTCTCAATAAAGAAAGACTTTCAGCACAACATTAACTACTGACACAGAGTTTGTTCGCAAACTTGTCTTAGTCATCCTCTTTTGGCTATTGAAAATCAATTTGAAGAAAGTTTTCCGGACAGCGATGGCATTGTTGAGTGCTGTTATTGAATTGAAAACTAATCGATGTATTCTCTGCAACTATGGTAATAGTCTGATAACGGTGAGATGATGGGAAGATGGCTCGCAGAGTTGCTAACTAAATTATAGTTAATGTGTCGATAAATATTTTCATGGAAATACCTTCTTCAAATAATTGTTTTATGAAAAAGTGGCTTGCTTATAGTTGTTTGCTTGTTACAAAGCTTGTTAGAAAAATTAGCTTGTGGTTTGGTTGTTTCTCAGTCATGAAAACATCGAATCTTCGATGGGCACCGGGAAGTAGTGCAACATACATATATCCTTGTCTTGATTGCATGAAATTCATCGATTATTTTCCCAATATTTCCTTGAAGTATTTTCAAAATTTAAATGAGCTCTCGATGGTCTTAATAAGTTCTGTAGAATTCTGCTCGCGAAAAGTATTGCGAAACCATGGAATAATAATGTGATCTATAGTCTCAAATAACAACTATGAAGCTATTATATATTTGCCTCACGAATATGCACTGCCTGCCAATGATGTGGGTTATGGCGGACCGTGCCGCCTCGGGGAAGTAAGTAACCTGACTGCAGCAAAATCCAAAGCTGCTTATTTGGCTTTGCATCATTAAGTTCTATTATCATAATGAAGAACAGTTTAAACAAAGAAATAATAAATATTCCAAAAGTGAAAGTTTCCTCATGAATTTTTATGTGGCGCTTCCATTAGGACTTTTTCAGTACCACTTACCGTAAGGCATTGCTAGTGTATCTGCAATTATCCAAAAATATCTGGAATAATTAATACAAGGTATCAAAGGTTGCGGAAATTATTTAGACGATATAATTATTTATGGAGAATCAGTAAAACAACATTTATTTAGATCAGAAAAAGCTTTAAAATTATAACAAATGACCAGCATTAAGTGGAAAAGGGAAAAGTGTGAATTTTTGCAAAATTCGATTAACTATTTAAGACATCAAATCAGTGCAAAGGACATTCAGCCAGATAAATCTGGAATTGAAACTTTGAGCGCGTAATCTCAGCTACGAAATGCTAAGGAGTTTGAAGCCTCCATTGATATAGTAAATTATTACCCTAATTTTATTCCGAAATTCTCTGAAGTAGCAGCACCACTTAATTGGCTTCGCCGAAAAAATATTCAATTCAAGTAAAGACCTCAACAAGATCATGCGCTCAAAAAGCTGAAAAGTTGCATCGCTAAAGCAACAACATTAGCTCATTTTCAAGAAATTCTAACTATCGTACTCGGAACGGATGCTCCATCATATGGTATTGAGCTGTTATCTCACATCTAGATCCTGGTGAAAGAGAAAGACCAATTACGTTCGCTTTGAAAAAGCTTAGTCGACATCACTTGAACTAATTTCAGATCGAGAAAGAAGCGCTTGCAATTATGTTTGGAGTTCAGCAGAGGATCGAATCCTTCAGAAGGTCATCCAGTTGGCTCAAAATGGTTGGTCAGAAAAACTGAAGGCGGAGAATAAGCGCATTATCTCATATTTTATTCGCAGGCATTCTTTTGTGTATGAGAACGGATTATTGTGTTTGCAGCCCGACACAATTTGCGTTGTTATTTCAGTCTCCCTCAGAAAGAATCTTTTGCGGCTTCTTCATAAAGACCATTGGGGGATTGTAAAAATGAAGAAGCTGGTCCGCAAGCTTTGCTGGTGGGAAAATATTGACAGTGATTTCGAAAAACTTGCTAGTTATTATGAAATATGTAAATAAATATATAAAGGTGTGCAACCCAGTGCAAGAATTTATTAGTTAGTATGAAGTATTTAAACCTTTGTGATTATATGTGGTTCATATGTGTGGATGCTGACTCTAAATTTCCATTTATACAACAGTTGAAAAGTACAACAACCGAACATACTGTTGAAGCGTTATCCAGTTTTTTCACGGCGAAAGGGTTAGCATCACGAGTCTTTAAAGAGTTTTGCAGTCAAAATGGAATCAAACATGTTACAACAGCCTATATCCATCCTGCTTCTAATGGGCTAGCAGAACGTTTTGTAGGTACATTCAAAGTATCCGTACAAAAGAATCTAGGAGAAGGAACAAGTAGAATTTTAGAACCTGTAGAATTTTTTCATGGACGCCCTTTCAGCAACTTGTTTCGCTCAAAGCGCAGAGAAGAAAACATTTTGAGGTAAAACAAAGTTTATGGCTCACAAACCTGTGTACTTCCAGAATTATGCTCGTAGGCTTAAGTGGTTGAACGGGTCTGGGAAAAATATTTCATATAGTGAAAAACAGTGTGAGTTATTTTAAGCGTCACCAAAATCAACTTAAATTTAGAGTTACTAGTGAGTTTGAACCATCATCAATTAGAGAAGGGTATATGTCTCCAAAACCGATTATTCCAGTAGATCCATCGCAATAAACCTCAAACTGAATATCAACGTAGAGCCAGTTTCAACAGGGCTCATGATCAGAAGTCGTTAGAGATCGAATCCGTACACCTGTAGTCCTAAGTAATTGAAGCCGTACACTTGTAGTTCTTTTCCAGTCCGAGGATGTCCTAAATTAACGGGTGGATAATTGTATACATATATTTATTCTTGTAAAAAATTAAAATAATTTATTATGGAACTTTCATACATACTGATGAGTTTAACTTGCTATAAAATTCCTGTATTTTAAACTATTTCTGTAAATAAATCTCTCAATAATACTTTTGAACTACTACTTTTATAACTTTTACATTGTATATATGCAGAGAATTTTAATAAAGTCAGCTGCTGTATCACCTTCATCACTCCTGTTGTTTTAAACCGCCACTGAATACTTAACAGGCTTCACAATAAGCTTTTGTTTCGACGACGACCTCCTCGTTCCACCAGAATTTTTGTCCGTGTGACAGAAAGAACAGAAAGAGGTCGCAGGAAACCAGGTTGGGCGAGTACGATCGATGATGATTTAATTGGTGCGTTGCCGTGGTGGAACAGTAGTTTTTTTATTAAATGAACTAGCGTATGTTTCAATTTCTCAACAAAGCGGCTCAATTATTCACTGTAGTATAGCTCCGTGATTGTGTGACCTTTCTCCGAAAAGGCTATGAGGATTATTCCCTCCAAATCCAAAATATCGTGGTCATGATCTTTTAGATGTGATAGTTTTTGCCTTCTTCGGAGCAGATTTGAATGGAGAAATCCATTTTTTTTATTGTTGCTTGGTCTCTGGCGTATATTGATGAATCCAAGTTAAATCAACGGTGACGATTTGATGCAGAAACTCCTGCAAATTTCGCTTCCAAAATGTCCAGCCACGGTATTATCCTAGATAATTTTGAATAGATTTTTTTTTCGGATTTTAACTCAAACTAGCTGAATCCAAATTCTTTAGTTTTACTGCATTGGCTAAATACTCTTATATTAATTTTATACATGATAAAAGATTAAAACTCGTAAACGAGCACTTTAAAGTAGGCGATAAGTAATGTTTACTTATAAATTGTGTGCGCCAAAAAAGCTCTGCAAGCTCAAACTTGCAGGAAAAATCCTATGCATTTATCGTGTATGTACATTGGTATAATCCAGTTTTTGCAGAGTTGGACCCTTGTGTTGAAAACAAATTAGCTTTTAGGCAAAAATCCGAGATAAATTCGCTCTATTGAAGATTGTAACTTACGTTAACGGGCTGAGTTACAAGTTAATTAGGCAACAGTACATTTGCCCTTCCCAAAAATTACAAATTTTCAACGTCACAGTAATATTATGAGAGCATCAAAAGCCATAAGTCCTCCCTATCGAAGCTTCTTAACCCTCACGCCAGTCATGTTTCACCACAGCGTACATAGAAGCACATCCATCACTAAAACAACTCTAACCTTCCCCAAAGCAATTCAATCTAGAAACATTTCATGTTCATATTCTTATTCCTGACACATATCGAAATGCTAGTAACAATCATATCACGTTGGTTGTGCAAACAATTTAAGGAATTTATTATAGCCCATCGAGACTCAGAGGTGGATTTGTTTCAATCCATTTCACTTTGCTTTTTAATTACTTTCTTTGTGAGTTTGCGGTATTCTGGAAGAAATATGGAGGGTTACATACATTCTGTGGTTGAGTAATGACTTGATTTCGAATTGAATTTTGAGGGTTAAAATTGTAGGAAACAATATGTTCCTAGTCTTTAACTTATGTATTTGGAATTTAGTTTGAGAACGGAATTTGTTCAAAATGATATCAATTTCATCTCGCGCCCAGCGTGGGAAAGCGGCAGCTATGAAACAGCATTAATATAATTTTAATTCTATTTAAATACATAGCTTCAGATTTTGCTCAGCTATATTAAAACCTTTAAAAGCTTGAAACATAAAAGTCTTATCATTTCATTTTTCATGAAATTTTGCCGTCTACGCTACATAATGCTATGAAAACATTCATTTTTATTCCTGGAGCCAACGGATGAGTTCAAGGCAACCATCGATAATGCATACTTTCACCGTTACAAGTGTTTCGTTGTTCTGTTTTTCGTAAATAAATTCACATGTTAAGTTTGTACACATTATATTGTTTTTCGAAGCAATACAACGAAACACAACGAAAACACGCTAAATTGGATCAAACTCAGACAGAAGTGGTTTTTCCGTTATCGACATATAGAATTACCTGTAACTCCGTCGAACGCGCTCGAAATGAGACCATGTGTCTTCTAATTTATTTTCTCTTTACTCTCTTGCATACAGACTATGTATATCGGGTATATTGGATAGGATACAGCGACTTGAACTCGATGAGACTTTTTCCATTTATTATTTATTTTACGTACGTGCCGAGTTAACAAAAATAAAATGAGCAATGCAAGAGACAATACCCAAGTCAGCCATGAGTAAATTACATCATTGCAGAGATTGTTTGTTATGTTCAATCGATTGTTTTAGGGCTGATGGGATGCAATCATAGTTGAATCAACGAGTGGCAAATTGTTTTTACAATGGGATTTTGAGTTTCAGTACAAGGTACAAGGATTCAGTACACAATTGATAAATAATGAATGAAACGTGTTGTTGTTGTTGTTGTTATACAATTCTAGGTATTGCATAATAAAAGAATTAGTAATATATTGATAAGAACAGTCACAAAGACTCTAATCTTTTGGTTTAGGTTAACTCAATACACGAGTGTAAAAAAAGTTAGGTTTTGATTGCGTTCTAACAAATTTTACAGTTCCATCCAATAGTTTTTACACCTAAAATAATTTACTATATCTAATAACAATTTGACCCAATCTCTCCTTGGTTTGAATAAAGCATTTGAATACAATGAACGGACAATAGCTCGTGGATTAAATTAAATTAACTGATTTCGTAATTTTTGTACCGAAAAACTAATTCAGACAGAAATATACTTAAAGTAGCAATTTGAGCGTTTATTGTAAACATATTTATAAACACTAAATGTTTTCTCAATAAGCACTTTAAAAAATCAAATAATATTAACTGAACAACAGCAATTACTGAAGATAATAAACATTTCCGTCTAGCTAAACAAATAACTGAACAACTAAAAATGTGAAACGCCAAACAGGTTTCACATAGCACATTCATGTTCTATTTTCATTTTAGTACTTTCGAGATATTCAATGATTGGTGTTTTGATTTGTACTGGAGATACAGTCTGTCAAGAATGAGTTTACACATAGGGAAAAAATTCAATTTTTCATCTTTCTAATTATAAAATACTACTTTTTGTTTATGTAAATAATTTTTTTTTTCTTAATTATCGTTATTTGCATTATTTCCAACCGATATATACAAAAAAAGTACAACTTCAATGCAAAAAAAGAACGAAAAGAACAACGAAAACAATTATTACAATTCTTGAAGTGTCAAGAAACTCTTTACACAAAAGTTTTTTTTTTGCATTACTGCAACGATACGGTAAATTTACCGTAATTTTTTGTCTGTATTGTAAAGCTCTATAAATTTGATCATTAGTGTGTGATTAATTTTTGGCTAATACGCATAAATAAGTGAGATATTGTGTTTTAAAATGCCAGGCAAAAGATTATCCTTTGAGTTAGTTCAGATGATATACTATAATCACCAATTAGGTAAAAGTGCACAGGAACTGTCGGAAATGTTTTGTGTAGCACGAATGGCAGTCTATAACGTTATAAATCATGCTGAAAATGAGAATAGATTGGAGCCAAAGTGTGGAGGTGGCTCAAAACCAAAAATATCTAAACGTATAGAGCGCCTTATGATAAGGAAGCTTGATAAAAACCCCTGGATTTCGACCAGAACACTTGCTAGGGAACTCAAGGAAGAGTGTGATGCTGCTGTTTCCCATGAAACAGTACGACAGGCCATCCTACGAAATAAGTTCTCATCAAGAGCTGCACGAAAGAAACCACTGTTTTCTGCACTAAACATCGAAAAGCGTTTTTCTTTCGCTATGATGCACCTTTTTCAACCCGCTGACTTCTGGGACGACGTCATATTCTGCGATGAGACGAAAATGATGTTGTACTATAATGATGGACCGGCTAGAGTGTGGCGCAAGCCTTTAACATCGTTGGAAAATCGAAATATCATTCCGGCTGTAAAATTTGGTAAGTTGTCCGTTATGATTTGGGGTGCTTCTCAAGCAGAGGAGTAGGAGACTTGGCATTCATCGAGTCAACCATGGACGCCCAACCATATTTGCAGATCTTTAAAACATATTTGGCAAGCAGTGCGCAGAAATTCGGGTTTATGCATAACAGCAAACCAAATTTTAAGCTTTACCAGGACAACGATCCCAAACATAAGGCGAACATGGTGCGAATGTGGCCCTTATACAACTGCGGAAAAGTGATGGATACGCCAGCCAAGAGTCCGGACTTAAATCCCATCGAGAATTTATGGGCTTACTTAAAACAACAAGTCGCTAAAAGGCAACCCAAAAACCGAACTGCCTTAAAGATGAAAAATTGGATTTTTTTCTTATGTGTAAGCTCATTCTTGACAGACTGTATATGGAGGGTGCATTTTTCAAAATCGATTTTAACATACTTCCACAAATAATAGATTTTTAATATTTCGCAGAATGATGTAATAGAGTATACAGTTTTTGAGTCCGTTGTTAGCTCAAAAATAACAAAAATGCAGACAGAACGTTTATGCTAAGCAGGGCAGTATATTTCTGGGCTGATAAAATTCTGGAATAATTTTTTGATTTTTCGAAACGAATTTTGGGCTTCTGAAATGATTTTATCCAGTGTTCTTATAATTTTTTGAGCTTGAATGGCACTGACTTTTGGTGTGTCGGGTTCCTAATTCAAACGCAGATTCGGACGAGGGAACGCGTACCGAGCTTTGAGTTCACCTAGCTATGAATACTGCCGTGCTTAGCATAAACCTTCTATCTACATTTTAGTACCTTTCGAGATATTCGAGGATCTGTGTTTTGTCTAAATGCTGCAGACATCTTCTAACGGGATGAAAGTCATATACGTTTATTTGTGGTACACTTAAAGTAAAAGCTTTCACGTTGAAAATATTTGTGAAAGATAGGTTTTAAGCAGATACGAGTTTTTGTAGAAAAATGCAATAAAATAATGATAGAGTTACTTGGCATTAACCTCTTACCTACGCATTACTTAGCATAAATCTTCTATCTACGGTAGATAGGTTTATGCTGAGTAATGCTACGTTTTTCGTAAATAAATTAATTCTAAAAAAGATTGGTTTTTCATATTTTGTAGAATGATGTAATAAAGAATGTAGTTTTCGAATCCAGTGTTAATTCAATGAGAAAAAAATCTCAGATACAAGGTTTACGCTAAGCTAACCACTGCAGAATATGTACCTAAATATACAAATTAAGGGCTTAGTGAGTCGCGGAAATAATCACTTCACACTCGTATTTACAATGATTGTAATTTTTGAATGGCGCGCTTTACCAGTTTCAAGCCCTAGACCCAACAAGCCTAACGTCAGAAATTTACTTTGTTATATTTTTGGTTTCTTGGCGAATAGACACGTTTACACCATTTTGACAAAATTTACACTCATTCGATCAGTTTTTTGCAAATATTTTGACACTTTAAGCTATTTTGTTACTATACGAAAAACAGACTAATAACGAAAATAAAACTTTCCTGGTTTAATGTCTTTATTGACATTAAAATGATGCTCAATACAAGTTCATTACTAACAAGACTTTATGCAGCACACTTCTTAGTTATAATTTAAAAACTTTTTCGCCCATGCTCTTAAACTCAATAGCCTCGGCACTACTTTCCACTACCTATTCAAAATGTATGCAAAATTGATACAAACTTAATTATGCAAAGTTTTGTAATGAGCGAACAACTAGCGTCTGGAAGAACATTGCACCAGCACAACGCACTACTAAAGCTGTATGAACAAAACGAAATGAACAATGTTATACATAAACATAAGTGAGCTACGAAACTTGAACGAGAGACCAGTTTCATTGTTCTTCTTGCTGTTATCATTGCCGTTTTTCAACTCATGTCTTTCGGGGAAAGTTTTGAAGTTGAAGACGACCGGCAAGTTTTCTTATAATCTATGCGTATCCAAGTGTGTTTTGATGAGAACGACGACCGGAAAACAGACGTCAGTGTCACAAATGACAATTTTTCGACAGTGATTAAGGTTATATTTTGAATGCCTTAATTTTGGTGTACCAAAGCTGGTTAATGAATGGAAGTAAAATAGTTGTAGTGACATCTAGTTTTAGTCACATGACTGACATAATTTTTAATATTCCACAATTAGCGTTTTCTATTACAGCCCGAGTTGGCTTCTTTATATACCATGATCAGACATGGGAGCTTAATGTGATGATCACTTACTGTCTGTATCAGCTTATTCGCAAAGAAGTAAAAGCGGCACAAGGAATAGGACATAATTACATGATAATATACCTTTGATGCCCACGTTGGGCGCGATATGGTTTTATAACGAATCAATTTAATATTAACATTAGTTCATATTTTTTGCAATACAAAACAGAAAAACATTGCTCAATAATTTCATTCACATGTTTTTTTTTTTGACTGAAATCAAAAAAAATGAACACAAGGACATCACTTTGCCAAATTTAACCTTGACTCTTTAAAATATTTACCAAAACACATCACAAACACGCAATGCTTACTGCCGATTCATATAAAATACAATCATCTTACTAGATGCAAATCTAATAAAAATTCATGCTTCAATACTAAAATTTCACACGTCAGCTGTCCTCAACATCACCTGATAGCATACAATTTTCGATAGCGTTGAATATGAAAAGTCGACCACGAGAAAAAATGGGTCCACGTCTCCTCCATGCAATATCGTACCGTATCGTTTCAAATTTCTTATGTGCTACGAAAACGTTCATAGCGAGTCACGGGTTTCAATGATTTGTGCTACGTTTGTAGTAATACATTGCAAGACGGCAAAATTTAATTTGTGCTGGTGTCAAAAACATAAATCTGATATGTCGAAAATTGTGTCGTGTTTTTTCCACTCGTTTCTGCTCAATGAGAAGCTGAATTTTATCGTTTCGCAGGACTTGGAGTCATTGATCAATGGAATCGGCTGGATGTGGAAAGAGTGTAGCAGCATTTTGATTGATACCCAAGCTTATACAGATCTGACTAGGTGTAGAGATGTTGGGGTTCGAATTCGAGGAATTAAAGTTGAAAATGTGCAGTGTAGAATCAACTTAGTTTTGCAGCAGCAAGTAGAGTATATTGCGCCTTATTGCTCTTAGAAACGGCAGAAACCGCTCAATTCTTTGAATAAGCGCATGAAAACTTTAAGCTGCAGACTAAATTATCGATTAACTATTGCAACCACGTTTTCTTAAGAAACTCAAGAAAAGTAAGCTAAACTCCAATCGAACCTACCTATAAATAAAAGGAATGTAGCAAAATAAACCAATACATCCATCTTTCAAAATGTGGAGCATAATCACAAATAAACATACATACTGTTTTCATCTCACACCAAGACGCAAGAAATAGTCAATATTTGTTCTTGTTATGCGAAATTGTATGCTTCAGGATATATATTTTTTCTCACAGCACACTTTTTTAATACAAATTTTCGATACTTTCCATACAGAATAACTTTAATCCTTTCAACATAACTTATCTCATTCTGGTTTTTGGTTTGATATTTATCTTTCATGCAATATTTTTCAGCTTGTGGTGCAATACGGTACGATGTGGATGATGCGGATTCTATTCAATTCTGTCAAGTCTCTCAAAACTCCATTGTTGGATCAGCTAAAGGACTTTTAACAGACTTATTGTTTGTGTATCGACGTCTACGACTACAATATTGAATGTATTCAAAGTTGCTTAATGTTCACTGAGCTGAAAACCGTTTGTTTGAGTTTAGCTTTCGTAGTGTACGACTTTCTTTCATTTTTTGTTTGTTTGTTTGCTCGAATTGGAATATGCGGAAGGAAAAGTGAAATAGAAAATGCGTTTGAGTAATTTGTGATTTGGTTTTATTTCATAACAGTTTATGTGCTTCGTTAATACACATGCTATTGAATAAGGGTTGCATTTTTGCTATATTTTCCAACAGTAAATGTATTTTTGAAGGATTTAAAACATATTCTAAAGGTGCTTACCTTCGGGCTACCAACAGAGGACTTATTAAACAAAGCGTTCATCCCATTTTCAAAAATTAATTAATGACGCGTAGTCTCCGGTCACTTCTCCGATGGTTATAGAGAAGCTTCTCAATTCACAAGTTTTTTTTCTATACACAAACAACCGGTCACATTATTGATCACATTATTTTTTTCACGGATGAGATTTTTAGTTCCGATTTTTTTCACTATCACCCTAATCATATGGCAACTAATAAGGCGTGCTTATTTATTTATTTATTAAATAACGGGTATCCTTTAAAATAAAAATTCATAGTAGCTGACAAATAACAATAAAACTTAAAACCAGCTTAAACAAACGTAACTTGTGATCGCTGAAATGCTATAATATATTCGTTCTGAAAACATATTTATATGAAGGCGAAGAAATAGCTGAAGCGATGTCCAAAAAATGAGCGTAAGATGATACTCATGCATATCAAACATACATTTTTTTAAATTGATGTGATCCAAGTTAAATAAATCTACATGAGAGAATTCCCTATTGCCTTCAATCGTTCTATAAGTGAATGCTTCATATAATTTGTTCTGCACATCAGAAGGTGGAATAGGTCATTAGATCTGGTTTGTCTGTTTGGGAGTCTAAATGAAAGCTCCTGTTAAATAGCTGGTGAATCAGTGATGCCACGAACTATTTAGTTCTGCCACCATCATTTCCTTTTCGGTCTGTTCGTCTTTCGGTTGATCCGTCGATAGCAACGCGAAGTGATTTGTGATTGAAGTCATTTCTCATTAGTTGGGTTCCTCCTCAGAGCCCCTATCTCCATTTGTGTGTAGTCGCCTTATCGATCCCATGGCTGTCTAATGGAAACCAGGGAGACCATGCGAGGGTTGGCACCAGCTTTCATGGAGTCCGGTTCTCAGAGCCAGATCAGCGCTAATCGGGAACAGTGTCAACCGAACCTACACCACCAACGTAATGGTGCGAGCTGCGGACGTACTCTGAGGCTTGTCAAGGTTTTAACGGGACGGTCGGAGGTGGACATGACATTAGCCTGGAGCCGTTCGCGCTCGAATGTTACTCCGGCGGTACTGCGCACAGAAGCAACTAGGTCCAGAAAACCATTTCCGTCAGCCCAGAACAACAAGATGTTTCGTTTCAATGTCGCACCAAAAGTGCCTATCTTGCCAGTGCATCAAATGAAGTTGTTTGACGAAATCGTTCTAGGCATTTAACATGCCAAGTCGTACCAATAGTTTTTTTTTGCTCATTTTACGTTACCCGGAATGCACCGTGAGGAGGCGATCTAAGTTACACCACTTCACTGCTTCTTACCCTCTTCATATTTGTAGTTTGTTCCAATGTTTTTTTCTTCAGAGTGTACCTACTCATGAAATCCTGCTTTTGACTGCTTTTCTTTTGATTTATCTTCTTGACTATTACTTTAAACGTTAAATTGCTTTTGTCCTTATTTGATTCTAATTATATTCCTGCTAAATTTTTCGTGGACATTTTTGTTGTTTCCTTTTTGTATTCAATATCAGTCTCTGCGCTGGTAAATGTCGCTTTTCCGAAAACTATTAAAAATTATTCCCATTTTTAAACTGGGCAAACGTAATTTTGCTTCGAGCTATCGCCCATTCTTCATTTTCAAAATTATTTGCTCGCTCCGTTTTTTAAAAAACTTATGATGCCCACCAACATAGCTTTGTTAAATATTGCCACACCTCTACAAATCTAGTAGCAGTTTCACATGTACTTCTAGCATTTGTGTTGTCTCCCTTTTTGAATTGCCGTCATAGCCTTTCTCTCCTCCTTTTTGATGAGCTCCAAGGTTCCATCTTAAGTTCATTTCTATTCAATTTCTTTATCAATGATCATCCTATTGCTTTTATATTATCGTGTCTTCTCTCTGCAGATAACTTAAAACTCGTCCGTTAAATCAATAGTTCCGCAGCCTCGCAACTTCTTCCGGAAGATTTAAATGCTCTCTCTCTCTCTCTGATTGTTATAGCTTAAATTGATTATCTTTAAATATTCCCAAGAGTTTTTTTCCTTAAAGCTTCATACGCATGTTTTTCCTTGTTATTTGTGGTACAATCTTCTCTTTTGTTGAACAATTCACAGATTTTGGAGTCACATTTGCTCGTTAGCTGAAATTCGACTTGCATGTCCTATCCATTACTAGAAGAGCTTCTCGAATTGCTGGCTTTGTGATTCGCTCCTGCCACAATTTCTGTATTATTTTTACATAGGTCCACCTTTTTATTACCCTAGTCAGTTATATACTTGAATATTGTAATCAAATATGATGTCCCTGCTTCAAATATTTTTCACATGCTGTTGAATCAGTTCATGACTATATATATAAATATATATACATATATATATATATATATATATATATATATATATATATATATATATATATATATATATATATATATATATATATATATATATATATATATATATATATATATATCGTATCTACCTTATAATGAACATTTATCTCTTCTAAATATTCCTTTTCTTGAGAGTAATCAAATTGGAGAATTGATGTTTAGTTTTCACAGCCAATTAAAACATATTGAAACTAAACCACCATACCTATTCATGAAAAATAATAATAAGTTTATTACAGCTAGAGTTCATTTCACCAACAATTGAATACTGTCCATACTTCAGTTTATTAGCGTCAAATTTTCTCGATGATTTTTTGCCACGTGGACACAAAAGTTCTTTAGCTCATGTCAATTAATCTTCTATATCGGCACGTTCTCTCATTATCCGTTGACATTCGACATTGTGATAGATGTCCGCCTAAGTAATGGGAATAACATAGCTTGGACATCTTGAGAAAGACAACTCAACAGTTAGATCCTGTTTACACGGAAACTCACAGCTATTTCTTACATTCAACCGACGTGTTCCTACCAAACGCAACAGAACACAAAATGAGACGAAAACAAAGCGAAGCGTTCATAGGCTCATAGCTCCGTCGCAAGGCTGCTCGAGTTCTTTTCAACAAATAAAGTTTATTTTTAGTTTATTACGTAGCCTACGGCATTTAATGTCTGTGTGACATTGAAAACGGGATCAAATGAAATCTTCTCTGTGAGTGGGTGTTGTAAGCTTCTTTTCCGCATGGTCGGCAGGGGTGTTTGCCGCTATTCAGGTAGTACAATCTATTTGAAATCTTTAGCCTGATAGCAGCATGAATAAGGTCCAGGATTATCTCAAGTGTGTACAGGACACGAGTTATGTTGTTCGTGCCGCATTAGCCTGCTTGCGCCGAAGCTGCGGGACGATCCTCGTCAAGAACAATTTGATTCTTTCGTTCTTTCGGTACCTGGTTTAGTAGTTTATTTTCCAGGAGCGCTTGCACAACGTCTGCCGTTACGTTTCATTACACTGTGAAATGGTACGAAAGGACAGAAGAGCCGGTGAGTCAGTGAACGAGCGATACGTGATACATACGAACTGTATATTTGTAATTTTCGTCTTTTGTCCTATTGGCGTACATGTCGTTTTGTAAACAAAAAGAAATTACCATGTTATATTCGCTCTTTCAGTATTTTTCACGTTTCTTGTCGGTCGTTTCCATCCCCGGTTATAAAAGAAATCGTTTATTTTCTCATTTCAGGGCAGTTAAAAACAAAAAGTGGGGTATTTTTTCATGTGAAAAACAGGATTCGCAAGAGTTGTGCCACCGAAAGTTATGCGAGGAACGTGGAAAGGTTTCAGGTTGGTGTCATGCACTCTAGATGGCGGATGAAGTTTTATTTGGTATTTTTGGAATTTAATTTGATAAGGCTATCGTAGAGTTGATTTAAGAAAGTAATCAGGAATTGATGTTTGCCTGGCGTCCAGCATTAGAAGCTTTTGAAACACTTTTCTGACTATGAGAAAATATAGGCATTACTTTTGTTTATGAATTTGCACTAGCATATTTTAGTTTGAGTAAAATTTTTTCATTCAAAAGCCAGACCAGTTATTCTATTTTCCCACTTAATCCATTCATTCATATTTTTCTCAACTCTAAAACAAAGCAAACTCTAATAATTTTTTCAGTATGCAATTTAGCAAAAACAATCAATTTCACCTTCCCTCTCGTTCTATTTCGAGCCCGCAAAACATTCAGCGCTGGAAATACATAATTTCAATCCGCCATCGCACCGTCACCAAGGACTACTAATCAATGCACATACCAAACCTACCACCGTCCAGGAGAGGACACCAGGAAATTCGGACGCCTATCAAGTTCAAATATCACTTTGTCCTATTTACTTTGTGCCACCGCCAGAATATCCAATTCTTCCAAACGGTCCGGCGATATACATACATACTCACTGTTTGAAAAAACAACCATCTATAGAATTGTCGACTTCGGCAGAGAATCAAATGAATGAGGGACTGGCCGAAGTTTAAACGTTTCCAATAAAATAAATAATTCATTGAACGGTACTTTGACTTCAGTTGATGAATGGTGAAGTGACTAAGTTTCTCTAACAAACGTCGTCTTCAGAGCGCTGGTGTTTATTCATGGGTGTTGGTATTTGGTGGTTTAAGCGGCTGGCAGAGATGAACTGAAGATGACTTGAGTAGATATTTTACACGAATTTCTCTAACTTTTTTTTTTACAATTTCGTTGAACTAAAAATTAGCAAGTGGAAAACAGAAAGCAATATTTATTTATTAGAAAGTTTTCTAATTGATTGTGCTTGTGATTCTTAGTTGAAAGTTAGTTCATATATGGAAGATAAACATTGACCACACAAAGATATACCAAATTCTTTCACGCTTGTATGAATCGCTTTTCAAAAGAATAGTTAAAGCAGTAATATATAATGTTATATTTATTGTTACAAAGATATATAGGAAAATAATTTAAAAATAATACGATCATTATTATAAGAACATAGGAACGTATTATTAGCTGCATGATGCTTCGATCTAGGAAAAAAACATTTTGTACACAGTTTCACAAGTATTGTTATACAAACGAAAGAGAATTCAATATAAAACATTTAAATTTATTTGTTTTATTAATTTATTATTATGTATTATTATTATTTATTCACACAAAAAAAACAAGCAAAAATCAAAATCACCCAATCAGAAATAGGACAACTTAGAAATAGAAAAAGAAAATAGCAAGAAGAAAATAAAAACAGATGATACAAATTGAGAAAATTAAAAACATGCAATTCTAAGCCACAAATGACAAGATAGATAGGCAAATTCATAGGCATCAAATATTATATTTTTATTTTAATTTTATTTATTCACCAAACAAGGTACAAAAATCATATATAAAATATCAAATTAAAAGTAAAATGGAAAAGTAAAGTAAAGTAACAACAAAAAGTAAAAACAAACAAGTTAAATAAGTAACAAACAAATTAAAAAGGAAACAATTAGATTAATAAATAATAATCAATAAATAAAACATTGACATAAAAGATTAATGTTTAGGGGTATGGATGGCATGCAATAAAGAGCAAACAACGCATAAATAAATTTAGTTAAAAATAGACAACAAATAAAGTAATAAATAAATGACAAATAACTAAATGAATAACAAATGACAAATAATTAAGTGAATTTAAATTTAAATTAAATAAACAATACATGTATTTATATTAGTATGGTGGGGGAAAGGGGGAGACTATGAAGAGAGAGCCTTCATAATATTTTTTATACTGTGATATTTTTTATACTTTTTATACTACGAATGTTACATTTAAAAATCGCTATTGACTATGGAAGAGAACCGAGTTGAAGGCTGTTATATACGTAAAAGGCGTAAAACAGGGGAATGAAAGTAAGTATCTGTACGTGTAAATGGTACCTTAAAGACAACAGAGGACCTAAATTGTCTCTCACACCACCCTTCGTTAACCAAAGATGCAGTAGATGAAGTGGGATAGCTACGGCAAATTTTAGACAGAAAGCATTCATCCAGGTAAACTCTGCGTTTTGCTACGATAGGGAGATTAAGGAGCGATAAGCTTTCATCATGAAGCAAGAAAATATTTAAAGAGTAAAGTGCGAGTGAGCCTCCGCTGAATAGATTCAACGGCATCGGAAAGGTATGTGAAACGAGGAGACCAGACTTGACTGCAGTACTAAAGTTTTGAAGGAATTAAGTTAACAAATATCATAACACATGTGAAAATGCTACAAGAATAGTGCCAGGAACGTATAGCAAGACCAGCAATCCGTGAGGCACAATTAGAAATGTTACGAATATGAATATCAACTTTAAGTTTACGATCGAGGACCCTCAGATCAAAAAAATACCCGCAGATCAGTAAATAATTCCACAGAGATGAGGAAGGATTTACATATTAAATAAGGAAAAGCATAAGTCTAGGTCTTCAGATAATAAGACATCGCAAAACATTTGGAAACATTTAACGATAGGTAGTTAGAATCACACCAAGAAATAAAATAATTAAAGTCCTAAATATTTTTAAGGCATCTGCGTTAAACAAGCAAGATGACGATAACATATTTGGAAGATCGTTGATGAACAGGTTGAATAAGAGCAATCCCAGTATCAATCCTTGAGGTACACTTGAAGAGGGAGAAAACGACGAAGGGAGACAAATCAGGTGCGATTAATTAAGAACGAAGAGATACAAGAAAGTAAAAGCTCGCAGACAGTGATTTATTTTGAGTAAAACAAGCTCAAAAATCACGGAATCAAATGCTTTAGGGAAATCCGTATGTATACCATCAACTTGACAGTTCCGATCTAACGCCGAGTTCACTGCATGAGAAAATTCAAAGAGATTTGTAGATATGGACCAACCCTTAACAAGAACATACATAATACCAGCTCGGTAAACCGGTACATACGCGCTATCTATGCCGTTTCGCGATATCTATGCTGTTTCCCGGTATCTATCCCGTTTCGCGGTATTGATACCGCGAGAATTTTACCTAGTATAACGAAGATTTTTGTGGGTGTAGTATTTAAACTCTCCAGTACAGATAAGTGACAAATGTCACTAATGGTTTTATTTTATTTTTTTTCCACTTGTTTATAAATGAATTAAAAAAAGGACAATTTTATCCAGAATTTTTTTCACATAATTTTTTATATCGTTCGAAATAAATTATCCAAAATATGCTCAAAAAATTCAATCAGCATAACTAATGATTGCGTTATTTGATTCATATGAAATTTTCATAAAATGTTTACGAATGTAAAAAGTAGGTCTGCGTTTAGTTCAAATAAAAATATCTTTAATTATTTACCACCAGTGGGTGTTTTAGTGAATTTCCCGAAACCTCTATATTTCTGTGGAAGAAATAAACTTGAAAAAACTAAGCTTCCAAAATGAAAACTGATAAAGCTATAAACTTCGCTATGATGGCGTTTTGGAACTGTTGAACACTAGATGGCTGCTGAGTACTTAAAAAGAGGCGGATAGTTTTCTGCCGATTTTGAATTGTAATAAATACTGATATAGTCAGCAAACCATTACGAAGCTTACAAAACACATTGGTGTTTCTAAAATGTAATCGTTCTTGACTTCAAATTAACATATGGGTAACTCTGTAGATATGGCAAGTGGCAGAAAAAAATTGTTATAAAGTAAAAAAAAATTAAGATTATCACTAAGGTTATAACAATTTTGTTTTTCAAACTCTTGTTCTTTTTAACGCGTCATCTCAATAGAAATTTTCAGGATGACGTATATGTGGAATAGATCCAGGTTTTATTAAGTGTTAATTATCGTTAAAACTTTGACGCCAAAGGCCATTGTAATTTCAAGTGCTCTGATTATTCTATCAACAAATAACCAAGTTTCATGCATATTATACCGCTCTGGAAATTTTGAACCCGGTATGTGCGCTTGGCGTCCACTGAGAGTGATGGGAGATTGGCGCCAAAAATTCATCGCTGCGAAAGCGCTTGTGGTGGTTATATGAGCAAATTTAAATGTAACATTTGTACTATGTTTGAAATTACAGCTCGATATCTCAATTATTCTGTGCTTTATTCAAAATAAGATGGGTATTACTTAATCGAAAAGCCTTGTATTTCTCACAACATAAATTTCAATCCCATATTACTTCACATACGTACAATTATACATTAAACATATCAGGGAACCACGATCCGAACATCATGTAAAACAACAAACCCAATGGTTATCTGCTATTTGAATAGCAAATGAATCCTAGCCGACGAAAAATCATAAATCAAATATGTCACGCAGACACAACAAACAGTAGGTTGCTATTTTTTAGCTGCTATTTAAATCTACTATTTGGAAACAGTAGTAGAAGTTGCTATGCTACTGCTATTTGAAACTAGCAGTTTGGCTTTATTTGATATAAACTTAACACGGGCCTAGTTTTTACGTACGATCAGGTCTTTTGTAAATTTTAGCTCAATTAAACCATGTATTCCAGAATTAATCTTACTAAATCATTTTGCTGTAAAATACTAATGTTCTTCAAAAATTAGTATACAACTTTTGCCTGAAAATATACAAATTAAATAATGTTTCTAAAATTTAATTAAAAAATTCGCTATACGATTCTCTTAAACATCAGTCTGTACAAACAAAGGAATATCCAAACCCAACCTTAAATATTAGCAAATTCCAACAAATACGTGGTATGGACAATATGAAAAACTTTGTTTTGATAGCAATGTACAGATTACAAATTTCAAACAATAGACGACTCTTCATGCAACGGCCAAGAAATTTCGTTAAACGAACAAGCTAGTCCCATACTTCAAACTCTTGAGCACGACTGTCTCGGGCTAGGCCTTTTGTGAAAACTTTTCTTGATAGTGTATGCGGTAATGGTTGAAAGTTTTCATTTAACTCTGCCATATGTTTAATAAAGGCACGCAGCGGGCACCAGTTATCACACATTAGGTGACTGAAACTGAGAACTGAGAGCTGAACATTTAATGTTGGTCGTCATCGTCCTATTTCCTTCCCACATGAGGCTATTTGGGCATACATAGTTTCATCCTTTTGCACTCATTCGAACATATCGGGAAGTTTGCAAGGAAATCGTTTTTTGAATGGCACACTCAAACTAAAGAAGAACGTGAATAGGGGCCGCCGGGGGGAATGAAGGTATATTTCAACAAAGACCAAGTGATAAGGACGATAGTATTTAGAAAGTTTCTATTAGAGCATACAAATTCTACAAGTTTATTCAATTTTAGTGGATTCCAGGAATAATAGAAGTAGTTACAGTAGTTGAAGATATGAAATCGTTATAATAAAACCGTAGGGCATTAAAAACTTTAAGAGATTTTATGTTTGTAAGAAGTTGGAAATGATATTGGGATTAATTACTTCTTATCGTATGATATTATGTGTGTTACATTATTTGCCACCATTATTAAAAATTAGAAAGGAATAATTCTCACACTTAAAGGAAAACCTTAAAATTTTTCAACATCTCTATGAGGCAAAAGTATTCAATCCTCCAGTTTCTCATTTTCCAAATCCTCCAGATGAGTAACTGTATCGGTTACAAAAAAAAATCTTCTTAGCAGCTCAAAGCGAAATCCTTAAACAATCCTCAAAGTAGTGTAACTCTCTTACGGAAGCTGTATAAGAGTTTCAAGTTTTCCAAAGCTCTTCATAAATAAATTTTCCAAGGATTCAAGTGTGAATTGAAATTGTCTTTTTCTTTTCTCAATAGTGAATGATTCTATTTTACAGCTAGGTGGATACCACTTTTGTTTTCATGAAAGAAGCTACTGCTTGAGTTTCGTAGCTGATGTTAACTGACTCACTCAAGTATTACGTTTTACTTCCTTGTTCAACGTGTGGAAAGTTATTTTCTTTTGTCTTATGTCAAAACTAACAGACTATGGCTCAAAAATTTGGATTTCGAGAGAAGAATTTAGGAAAGTTCGACTGAGTAGAGATGAAAAGTGGAAGTGAGAAAAGTGAGAAAAGCACTGTTTTTACGAATTTGTTTTAGAAAGGTGAAAACGGCAAATTTATTTAAACTTTTTATACATTATTAATTATCATTTTCATAGCATTGTGTAAACTTTTTGTGCGAAAATATCGACAAACAAACCGTTGACAAAGGTTTTTCAAGAACATCTTTGAAAAAAGACGATTTGCGGTGTTCATTGTATCTGAGGTGAAAGTGATCGGAAATCAAAGAACATCTAAATTTGGTCAAAGTAACATAAAATCCTCTCTCAACGTTCTCTGATTTCTTTTTTTCTCATTTATAAATTTTTGATGGTCATTTGAAGTGAAAATTGCTATTTTTCACGAAAAATTTGGCCTTTTTGTAGGTGGAAAAACCCCTTAATGTAAAAACAAAATTAAAACTCATCAAAATGACTACTAAACTCCGAGCTTTCGGAGCTACAATGATAGAGGAGATGTGACTAAGTATTCAATAACTTCAAGAGTTTCGCTCTCATTGACTTCAAATTTTGAGACTATATTCTTGAAATGATAAGATAAAATATAAGATAAAATAATTAT
Source organism: Nemotelus pantherinus (assembly GCA_963978885.1). Classification (NCBI taxonomy): domain Eukaryota; kingdom Metazoa; phylum Arthropoda; class Insecta; order Diptera; family Stratiomyidae; genus Nemotelus; species Nemotelus pantherinus. The sequence continues at coordinate 222,682,460 of OZ022263.1, read as the reverse complement.
AAATAAGTGCTCAGCCGAAACGGCGTCCTTCACTTCTTTATTGTTTGAAAACTTTTTTCAGGATGTTCCTTCTTTAATTTTGATCGCTAAGAGCCAGACCAGCTTATTCAGGACAGCCAACACGCAACGACCATTGTGAGCAAGCGCTTTGTCGTGCAAAAAGAGAACACCTTTGGCTGATTTTCCAATTCTATATTCTTTGATGGCTTTTTTCAACCGCTCCGAAATTGAAGAGTAGTCCTCCGGTTCCGGAAACGTCTTTGTTTTGAAAATCAATCAGCAAGATCCTTCCTGAATGCCTAAAAACCGTCCCCATGGCTTCTTAGAAGATAGTGTGTCATTTTTTGTGCCACTGCAAAGAGTTTTGTTTGGACCGGGCTCATATTGATGAATTTGTCTCGCCCCCAGTAATGATTCGACTCAATACTCCATCTTCGTCTTCACTACAGAGGTCCGAAAATGCATGATAGTGCTCCACACGATGTTTTGTTTTTAGGTGGCGTGAGCTTCCTTGGCACCTTGCGCTATTCTTGATCGTAAAGAATATATAAAATGTTTGTACCTGATACTCCACCTCTTTTTGCGAGCTGTTTTTAAGTTTAAACATCTTCCAATATAACTTGTTTGGCTTTGGGAACGACTCCCGAAGCTAAAACTAGGAAACGAGAAAGGACACTCTGAGCTGATAAAGCTTACGAGACTACAACCTTGAAAACGTGGATAACATGATATATTTAGAAGCCTACTTGAATAGAAAATGTGTTAAAAAGGACGAAATCGTATAAACGGCACAAAAAAAAAACCTCTATCTACCAAGTTCCCATTCTAAGGTCCAGAGACATGGCTAGGGAAAATGAACTTTGCTTCTACAAATCCCTAATTAAACCTGTGTTTGTGTATAAAACAAAACATGCACCCTAACGAGTGACTCCGAAAAGGCAGTAGACGTGTCTGAGCGCAAAGCTCTCACATCACAGTGAAACATGAAACAAAGTGGCGACTTCGTTACAAAAATGAGTTGCATGAATTATTTGACGACCACCAAAGCCATAATCAAACAGTTAACAAAAGACTACCTTAAAAAATAGAGTGTGCTTTATTTAATAACTCTAATTGTACAAAAACTTCTGTCATGACAAACACATTTTTTTAAACATGTTTTGTTGTTTTCCAAAAATACCTTAGTAGATAATATATTTTATTTTTGTGATGCCGAATTTTTGGAATGTGAATATTTGTTTTACTAAAAGAATAAAACAAATATTCTCCTATGATTCTGCTTAAAAGTTGTTTAGTCAGCATATGACTCTGGAAAATTTTGGCCACTATTGTTAGTGTTGAACGTTTTTCGATCTTCAGTTTTCAAAGTGAAGCCAACATGCGAAACAACGTGTTCTCATTTAAGACCTTCTGAGTGGTCGTCAGTAATGTTAATCTAGTTGTCATTTGGAAATTGTGGTGACATAAATAACAAGATGAAAATAAGATTTTCCTGCCAGCTAAAAATTCAAACTGACCCTTGTTCAGGTTTCAAAATGTTGAAATGAAAATAAATTTAAAAAAAAAAAACAATAAGCGAAATCTGAAAAGTTTACAAAATCAAAAGTTTACAAATCACACGATCGCATTTATTCCCAAATAAGCTTCCATATATGTATACTAACATAAAAAACGTGAAGAGCATTGTTGCTTTGAAATACTTGACAGTGTATTCAAAAAACGTAATCGCTTATGAAGATTGAATAATTTCAGCCCACGCTAGCGCTGAAGTTTCATGCAGTTAAATTAATTGATATCTCAGCTCTTGAATTCTCATTTTCAGTTTCAAGGGCTAAAAAATTCATTTGAAAAGCAAAAACAAATGTATGGCTTACTGATTCAGCTTTTTTAATTGAATTTAATGAAATCCTTATGTCCGTTTAAAGCTGGGTATGAAATAACCACACGTGTATTCGATCTATGAGAATGTTACTGACATCACTTTCAAATCCATCAACTGAAGCCTTCACCGGCATGTCTAGCTCAATTCGATTGAAGTCACAAAGTCTTCCATGTTTCAAACATAAATATTCTATTTCAAAGCTTTCACACCCCGACCCATAACAATATGTCCAGCTGTAACCATTCCTTCGCAGTCGGCATATTATGAGTTCAGACACCATCCGGTCTCAACTCCACAGGAAAATATAAGGACTGCTAGGTAATATCCCATCAAGGGAAATTCTCTATGGTCTGGTAACATTTTGCCCGATGTGCGCAAAACGAACTTGGCCAGGCCCTAGTTTGATTAAACCCTCCGTAAGCTTTCAGCGAAAAGTTTTCACCCTTCAGGCATTTCACAGAGCCGAAGACGTGCGCAATGGATGCTGTATACCTACCCTAAGCCAGGACACTATGAGAATTGTTAAGGAACGATGGAAGGTTTTTGCTGAACGTGAAATTGACTAAAAAAAATGTTTGGAAAATATGAAACCAAATGAATTTCGTTCCTTCAAAATTGAATTTGAGATGGTTTATTATGATTCTAATGAATAATTTTTGTGTTGCTCATTGTTTATCAAAAGCATTTTCCCATAGTATGGTATACTACAGGAGAAGCAATGAACATAACAAAGTTGAACGAAAAGTTTTGCCAGATTTCGACGTATCTACATGATTTCCGTCATCGTTCTTGGGGAATATGATCCAAAGTTTGCCCTTCTTCCTGTTAAACTTTAGTACCGCGTTTCAACTCGTGGAAATTACATGGTCTGTGATGAATCCGTGTACTCGAGATCGCGTTACTTTCATGCGTTTTTCTCCCAGTGATTTTTCCAGTGCAAGATATTAAGTTGAGAATTGTGTTGACTCAAGCATAGATAAGAAATGATTTGACGCGGTTAACAAAGTAAATGGACTTTAAGATTTGATTGCGATGAAAATTATCTTTGTACTTGAATCGGATTGGAAGAGTGTTGCACTGCGGAATCAGAGGAGTCACTAACAGACGGGCTCTTATAATTGAAAAACGCTACGGGAGATGAATGTAAAAATTACTAGAAGAGAAAGTGTGTGCAAGTTTTAATTGAATTCTGCAAAAATTCAATTTTATGGGATACTGCAAAGAGGAGCATCGAACAACATAGTTCGCAAGTCCCGGTATGCTGTGCTCGTGTGGAACTTACTCTGTCGTCTGACGTTATCGGCACCCGTTAATTTCATCTGTAGTTATATTCCTTTAGCACGTCAGTGTCCTTCCTTGGCTTTCTCTTCTTCGAGGTATTCCCGGCAGCCCAGCGTGACGTTCGCTGGAGCAAGGATGTAATCATTTTTCTCGCGGTATGTCATTTGCCTTCGAGGTATTTTCATCTTATCTCGTAAAGATCCGTTCGAATCGTTTGGACTAGATCGCGCGACGTGCGGGTAAGACAGAGTTGAGTTAAAACAACACAACCAGAGAAGAAGAGTCAAAAAGACGTGCTGGCAAAAAAGTTTAAGTTGAGAAAATTGCGAAATTTGCGGAGAGTGATTTGGTGCGGTAATGGAAAATATTCAATTTCAAGTCTAGAGTATTGTTACGAGGGCGATTTCAAATAAAGTGAGTTATTTCATTTAAGTGAGTACCTAGTTGAGTCCTTAGTGCTCGCAGTGGTTTGTTGGTTGGTTTTAAAATTGTCAGTGGAAAAGTTGTGATTTTATGTGAAGGTTTTGTTGTGACTTCCGTTTTTGGAAACAAATCAAATGATCGCACTATCTTATCAAATTTGAAGCGTGAAAAATCTTTGGGGATTGTGAAGGTTTTCGAACCATAGAGAAAAGTAAGTTATATTTTGGGGCAAACTGTTTAACTGAATTTAAAAAAATATTTAGATACAATCAGCAAAAAAGATTTTATTTCACTTGCTTTGAGAGAATATCTTTAAAAACGTACCGGCTTTCGGTTTTGGTGAAGATAGTGGATTTGAAAATAAATTGCTATTCACTTTCTCAATGAGACCTGATGAACCTAGGTCTTGCAGCAATGTACAAAATATTTATGAAATTTATAGGAAATTTAGGAAATTATTTATAGGAAATTTTTTGGTCGTCACGGCGTAGAATTTCAAACACTACATAAGATTGAAGAGTTCTTCCAACTCGAGAAAACTATCCGTTTCACTTAGTTTTCAATCAAATCTTCAACAGAAAGTATTTTCAAGCATAAATTGCCTGACAGTTTGAAAACATTTTTATGTGCACAAGTTCGTTAAAAATATCAATCATCTTCATCAAACTATCATATCCCCAAAACCACATCTATCAATTACGTAAACTACATAAATGCACAATTTCAAGTGAAAATGACACTTTGAAAAGACAAATCCAATTTACGTTCTTTATGATCCCACTATGAAACATAAAACAATTTCAGTCAGGCATATAGCCAGTCAGCCAACCAAGCAGGCATGCATTCTGATGCTCATTTTATTATTTTCTCACAAAAGCACTTATTATTCCCATACATTTTCACTCTGCCCCTCCAATTCTAATGCAAATTAATTTTAACATCACTTTTCTGTCGTCGTTTTGTTTGTTGTTTCATATCATCCCTCAACCGGTTCGGGGACGATATATACCTCCAACATCCTCCAGCGGCAAGATTCTTCATTCTTCAAACAAGTAGCTCTCACCAAACGCATAAAAAAGTGTGATCCTGCGGGACAGAAACCGAAGGATTTCATCAAGAGCCACCCAGCATCAGCGGTATAGAATGCAGTGTGATATTGCTCGTATTAAAGTTGTTAGTATTTCCCTAGACTTCTTCTTGTTTTTTTTTTCAAAGTGAGCAATGAGCTCCGGTGGGTTGGTTTTCCAGCGTCAGTTTGTTGCTTTCCACGACGACGTTGTTGATACGATGATGACGACGCTGCCGCCGACGATGAGGATTCTTTTGAAGTGAGATCAAGAGTGAGGAAAAGGATTTTCATCCGTTGAAAAGTGTCTGCCTAGACAGGAAACGATAGAACGAAGCGTTTTGTAGTATTTGCGATGAGATGAAATGAGAAAATATATGCGGATGAGTCGAGCGGATTTGATATGATGATACTAAAAGAAAAGAGTGCATGAGAACAATATTTATGCAAATCGTATTTTGTCAGTTATTAAAGTATGTATACTTCCTTCGGCATCAAGGCAGAACCTTGAAGAGTTTTCTTAGGAATTTCGGTTAAAAGGTCAAAAGTATTTTGTATGTTTATCTCGGGTCGTAGTTGAGAAAATTGTCTTCAATCTGGGGAAGATAATACTCATTTAGTGCTTGTGAGGCAAAGAAAATATGAGCATGGAAAAGATGAGATATTTTTATTGAATATGATAATAGTTCATGAGTGGCGTTGAAAAAATATGAGGTTTAAAATATCGTAGGCTTAGTTATGAATGTTTCGACAAGGAGCATTCAAATCGTCAATAAAATCATCGAATATGAAAATACGAGTATGATTGAGGGTATGAGGGTAGTTTAACGAAACATTATGAGCTCAGAGACTCATTATAAGTATAAGTAAGTTTCATTTCAATCGAGCCATTAGTTTTTTAACTAACTTCAACTTTGCAATTCGATCTAGAATAAAGTGTAAAATACGAAGAAAATCACCAAACAAGGAAAATCGACTCAAATCATCGTGTAAGAGATGGCATACGTTTATGTCTAACCCAGGTAAAACTATGATTTAGAAGTGGCGCAGTCCCTTTAAACAAGCAAAGGACTCACTTGAAGTCGACCTACAATCAAGAAATCGAAGTGGCCACTCCGAAAATTGCTCAAAAAGTTGAAAAAGTGATTTTGGAATATTCTAGCCTAAAAAAAAATAATTTGAAGAAATGGTCGGAGTATCAGATACAGCCTTTTTAAATATTTTTCACGATCATCTTGTCATGACTAAGGTCAGCGTAATGTGAGCGCCGGGAGTGCTTACGCCGCATCAAAAACAACATTCAGTAGTACAAAAAATCACACCACTACTCAAGAAGTACAACACGGCAATGTCTGCTGGAAAAATCATGGCAACCGGTTTTTTTGGGACTTAGGAGGGATCCTGTTGATCAATTTTAAAACCAATACTAACAATACTACGTTTCACTTCTTGATTCTTCTTCTTGGTCTTGTTTGAAAGTTGTTTGATCTTGGTTTTAAGAACATATCAAAGATAAAAGAAGAAGAGAATCAACCAAATATGTTGTTCATGGCTGCTACTCACAATGTAAGGCTCGATATTTTAGATCACCCACCCAACAGCCCTGACATGGCTCCCAGCAATTATTATCTCTTCCCAAAATTGAAAAAGGAACTTCGTGGGAAGAAGTTTTTAAACGATCAAGAAGCGAGCGGCTTACTTTTTCGAGTATCATATTTTTAGGAGGTATACATAAGCTTACCGAATTATCTGAAAAATTTATCATAGTAGCAGGAAAGTATTATTATTTGCACTTTTTACTCCCCATTCCGTAAATTTAATGACTCACCCTCATAGATACCTTTTCTACAAAGTTGAAAGGGTAAATTTTTTGCAAAAAAGTGGCTAGATTCGATTATTTTGCATGCTCTTCATGAACATTAACGACAATGGAATATTATATTTGAAGTTTGATGTTTTCGACAAAAACGAATTTTCAGTACTTTTTTCTTTTGGCTCAAACTTTTTGTTTTTTTTTTTTAGTAAACAGAAAGTTCAAATAGTAAACAAACCATAAGACTAGCTCATTTTTATGCATTCTTCACTAATGTGTTATTTCATGGAAAACGTTATATCTTAACGTTATATCGCGGTATGAAATCGAAAAATTGAAAGTCATGAAAATGAACGCGTTGAAAACAATTATGTCGAAAAAGTAGATTTAAAATAGCGGCTTCTAATACATTTCGCGAAAAAAATTAAAGCAATAGTATCATGAATAGTAACCAGGCATTTAGCTATTGCAAAGGTTCGCAATTTAACTGCCTTTTTTCATGTTGGCAAAATTTACAATTACTGCGTTTTTTTTTCATTCAGAGTGGAGTATGTCTCCTGCAGGCATAAAAAAACGATCCGGAGTAGCATGCAAGTTTGTTGCATTCCTATTTGGTTGACAGTAATTTGTTTGTCAGTTCCAAATTCAAAATTCGCATTTCGAAATAACAAATGTCTACTTAGAAAATTAGAATTAGGTTTATTTCTTTTTAAAACGTAATCGAAGAAAATTCCGATTCATATGATGAGAAATTTGTTGACAACATTGCTTGTTTAATCATTTTCATCCTTTTCAAAGTTTCCTGATTGTTAGATTGGCAGGGAAATTTTAGAGAATTTATCACTACAGCTGTTTCAGCTGACATGACTTATCGAAATACGTTTCACAGAGTGCGCGAGTACGAACTCCACTGAATTGACAACTGTTCGTATTCTGCATGTTGTTGTTGTTTCGCGTGCCAACCGCTATCCTGCACTAATCCGGATGCATAAAAAACGTACCTAATGCTGTAAACTGATTTAACGATTCGGCCTGGCTGATTGTGAAGTTTCTAGAGCCATAGTTAAATTGATCCCAATATACATTTTTGGGTCTGCGGTTCAGTTGACTAATCAAACTACCCTTTTATACTGTATATTATTTTATTTTAAACGGATGGTAGCAGTAGTACTATGCACGTGGTGTTTTTTGGGTTTCGCGTTTCCGCTGAAGCTACTTAAGGTTATTCAGAATCGGTACACGGTTTAGTCATGAGATCGTAAACCTACGGTGTTTTTTTTATTCAACGTACGACAATTCTCCCTCCTTATAAACTTTCTTTTCACTCCTTAGTTTAAGAGCACATATGCTCATTAGTTATTTCTGTACACCGCTTTGTCATCCAACATTCTAATAATCCCATGCTTTCCTTAGAATGCCCTTCTTATTATTATTGTTTGCTAGTTATTTGTAAGAATTTGGTTGTTTGTGATTATTACAACATGTCCGATATTTACAGGAGTAGTCTCAGGCAAAAATTTTTCATTTACCCATCGTTTACAAAATTTATCGACCTTATTAAGGGCGCAGGCTCATTTTAGTGTGTTAATAGTTTTCCAGAATAAATAACCTATAGAAAGTTCATATTAAGTCATTCAGGGTTTATACTGACAGCTGCTTTGAACCCGAAGATATATACGTGATCGATATATAGTTCGCTGTGTTATCTATTTTTCGAAATAATTTATTTCTTAGGTGTCTGTAAATTTAAAATAATTTGTAGACTTTTCTTAACCAGACTCACTAGTCGCTCCCATGAATCATCCATTTGCAGCGCATCTGACGGTATATTATTCCTTTTTATCCTGGAGACCAAAAACATGTTGAACAGTTTTTTTTTATCTACTTCTTGCCGAGACGGAGTCAACTCTTTATCAGCTCCTCGAAAATTCGTCTCATTGTCGGTAGTATATCCCTTCATGTCTTCTCACACGGCTGATGAGTCAGTATAGGATCATGATAGAGTGCCTGGACTTGGATATAGTTCCAAGCTGATTGCTCGAGTTACCAAACAGGTAAATCAGGCTCCCTTTGGTTTTTCTCAATTTTATTTTACAGTTAGGAGCAGTGAACCAAATTCATCATCACTGGTACAGCTGGAAGGCGCTTTAGGCTGTAGTCATACACGCAAATTTTTACCTCCTTCTGGATTCGTGGATGTCGTCCTTCGAAGTTCGTATTCGCGACACTTTGCTTGGCTTTCACTACCTCGCGAGCGTTAAGAATCCAGTACTTTTTTTGTTTCAAATCACAGGACGTCTCCTTTCCTCATTCAGCATTTCCAAATTTGGTACATTTTTCTAACCAATCTTTAAAAGACCTCGATTCATTCTTTGAAGAAATAATAGCCTCTTAAAATTAATTTTCTGGCCTCCAATGCAAAGGTCTGAATTTGCCTACTAGTTATAGGAGTCAAGCAAGCTCTCGGTACTACGCTTCATACGACTTTTATGTATTGAAATTCACCTACCTCTCAAACTACTGGTCATTCTATTCTAAAACTTTTATCATAAAATAAATACATTTTAAGCTTTGTTTTGATCGAAAAATAAACAAATTATTCAAATAACGAGTTGAAGTGTTTACTTCCGGTTTTACACAGGAAAAACATTTTTTTTTATCAAATCTAATTTGAAAGTTAAAAAAAACAGTTAATTTTCTATACCAATCAGTATATTTAATGTTTTTTAGATGTTTTTTCCAATCCCAGAATCGGCTTCCAAAAAAATTCTTTCATCAATTTCGTCAGTTATTCAGAAGCCCATAGCTCGGCAACTAAACCTCATAGACAAAAAAAATGTGTATCCACGTTCATATCCTCTAAACGTACCATTATGCACAATCTGAACGAAATCCACGTGAAACGCCCCAATAGTTTGTGAAATGTGCTAAGAAAAAAAGTAGTTGGGCTTATTCTTGGTAACGGTGATGTTACCAAGAATAAGCTCAATTACTTTTTTTTTTACACCGAAACTGGAATATGTTTTTTTTACTCCATTCGCTTTTTGGGTGGAGGTTTTATCCCGGACATTCCTAAAGACGCGGTACAGAAATAGAATTACAAAGGTAGAAATCTCAACAGAGAGCCAAGTTTCTGTTAAGCAAAATATACACGTATCATGAGAAGAGGGTGAAGAAAAAGGCTATATTCTAATTAAATAAATTATAATTTATAAACAGAGTCAGAAATTTTTATACTGCTTGATTGACTGGAGCCGAATACCGATATTCTCGAATATTAAAGGACCCGATGATGCTCAAAGGACTTAATTAGAAGGTCAGCTGAGCAGGCCAGTTGGGTCACTAGGTAAAGCTGGTAGAATCAGTTTAAGTCAATCAACAAAATAATCGTTTGAAATAAGTTTTCCGCATGGCACGTTCCTTTAACTTCCAAGTCTCTGATGATGGCTGCACTTCAAAATCTTTGTTTAATAATACATATACTGAATAATTATTCATGTTTCCACTAAAACAAAATAGGAAAGAAAAGTAATTACAAAATTTCACCAAATTATGAAGCACACAAAGAATTGCCTATTTTCTAATCAGAAATAACTATGCAAACGCATATCCTTCGACAAAAGCGACACAAAATCATAATTTCATTCCGAATACGAAACATCCAAGCTGTGTGGCTATTCGCAACGTTCAGTGAAAAATCATTAGGTAGACCGTCGACGTTGTCGTCATCGTTTGGTTTCAGCTAATTGCATACAACTTAATCCGTTTTAGAACAAAGTAAGCTCCAGCTACGGACCAGGACTAAAATTCATTTTGCGCTTGAAGTGACAGGAACATTGGTTGCACTGCGTCCTTTAGTAGGATTAGACTGGGACGTGTGTTGATACTGTATTTCCATGAGAAAGGCTTCGATTCTGACGTTACCTGTTCACGAATGTCTACCGCGTGTTCATGTGGCTCGCAGCATCAAACACTAGACGGACAGGGAGTCTATCAATTCCTAACTGCGACTTAGTAAGTATTCTACGACTGGATAGTGAACGAATGCGGTTTCGCTAATAACGACCTGTATAGCTGCCTGTCAAATGGCTAGAGTAATTAGTAGCCCGGGAATCGCGTTGAGCTGATTGTGTTCCCACTGGAGAAATATCTGCATCGTTGTGTGCCCACTCAGAAACGAGAGTCCATTACGGAAAAAGGAGACTAACTTTTAATTAGGCCACTGGCTGGGGATATCGACAAGTCGCTGAGCTTTTGTGTTTGTTTTTCGATTTTCTCGACTCACTTTGACTATGTTTGCGTTCCAATTTTTTTCTTCAGCTCACCGAGTCTTGACCTTTTTCTGCATGAACGGGTTTGAAACGCAGCTAGGAAACGGGAATGAAAGAATTCTCTGCTTGACTTTTATTCATTGTCCGTTGTCTTTTGCTTTCATTTCTTGGATCCAGCTTTTAAAAGGGAGTGATGCTGTTACTTGATAAGCGTTCAAATATTTCATTTTATTGCCTCAATGTTTTTTCACGTCTTTTCCGTTTGGAAAGTAAGTTTAGGGGTTCGGTTAGGCTTTCAAGAAAGTCGAATAATTTTTTAATTTTCTTTCTTTCGAAGAGGCTGCGGAAGTAATTTTCTAAGGCCCTATTGAAATAAGGTTTGGGATCAGAACTTTCAAATCTTTCTTTCAATTTTTTTCTCGATAAGAACAAAATGTCACTTTTAAACTCATACCGTATAATCTTAAAGCGAAGAGCGCAAAGGTCATAGCTTTGTCAAGAGCAATTCGATTGTTCTATATTTTCAAATCCTCGGGTCGTAAATTTTTTTATGACCATGTGACCTCAAACTCCTATCTTTGCGAGTCGTCTGCTCGACACTTAACTTCTGTCTAGGATTTCCTATGATTCTCTACGCTACTTCACATCACTTACTCGTTCACAACTGTCAGCAACGCTACCATGTTATGGTACATCGTGCGACGCTAACAAATTGCACTTGGAATTGTATAGATGTTTGGGACTTAGAGTGTGGCAGCGCAAAATACTTTATGCCCAAAGAAAATTCACTTTTTCACTTTTATCCCAGTTTTTTGCTCACTTTGTTTTTCTCCTCAGCCTGGTACCGTTCGCATGGAGTTCACTGTCGTCGACAACGTCTTTCACGTTGATCCCAAACGCTTTCCCAATAATATGAAAGTTCATAAAGCTATAAGCGGATGGTAACGGTTTAAGTGTAATTTAGACTAGAGAGGGAGGGAGAGAGTTTCTAGGTTAATGGAAGGATTTTGTGGAATTTAAAAGTCATTATATAATACGGTGGCTAGAAGTAAAAGTTTTCTTCCAAAGCACAGCTCCACACAATACACCGTCAGCAAGCCTGGCATTTTATGAAAACAATTACTATAGTGGCGAGATATTGTTAAAGTCAGCGTTATGCGCTCAGAGATGAAGGCTAAAAGTTTAACTCGAGAATAATTGAGATTTCTTTATTTAGTGTGTCAAAGATGGATGAAGGTGCAGATTTAATTTCGCCAACACTGAAGTGGGTTGCGCGTAAAACAATAGTTTCATGGTCGAGTTTAGAAAATGAAGTGCAGCTGAGACTTTATTTAATTTAAAAGAATTTTATGAGGCACACTGCCTTAAATTAGATTCACGGAAGTTGCAATAACATTATTTTTTGTTGATAATTGCGTTTAGAATGTCAAATTTCAGGATTCTGTTTTGATTTTATGAGCGAGTTTACACTAAGTTTTGAATAATTATTGATTATCTAATTTATTTGCAAAGTTACATGAGCCCTTAGCATAAATCATCAGATTTACACCTTAGTGAACATATTTTTTAATATTTTGATATTAATATGTCTGCGACGTTGTTGTTGGCATTGTTGTTTCAATGAACATTAGTTCTTCTAGTTCTTTCGTGTATTTCTCTTTGTGACTTTTCAGTTGTGTTTATTTCAATCGTTCAGGATTTATATAAAACTCACTGCAATGGACAAAAGTTATTTTTTTTTTAAATCGTTTGTTGTATATTTTTGAAGTAAATTTTGAGACTTTATGGCCGGTTAATCACTTGATAGAACATAAGTGAAATAGATTCTGATAACGATGAAAAAGAAGGAATTTGAAAAATTTTAGAACAGTCAAGTAATATTTTTAGTTTCCGTGTAAGTTTTTAATCGTGCAGGATGATACCTGGAGTTTTTTATTTCGAAGTATATTATGATATGATATAAGTTACCAAATTTTTTTGAAAAAAATTGCAGCCTACAAGGAGAACCACGTGTAGAAAGATCTGCTGTGCTTATTGAAAATGCACTCCGAATATTGTTCCATTAAACTTCTTTGATGACTGCTAATGAACTATCAAAACTTTGGCAGTCAAGCATTTGGGCACCAGTCTGTCTTCTGAAAAGGAGAAAATAAGGGGAAATGGGTTTTTCATAAATTCCATATCAAATCTTTTGCGAAGGAGGACAAACTTCTATTTGTTACTAAAGAAAGAACCATTTTGAAGCCAAATAGGTGCTGCAAGTAAAGTACTGGATTCAAAGAGGATTGAGTTTAAAACTGTGGTAACGGAAACATTTGAACAAATCGCTTGCATTTCACTGAAGTAATCTCGGTTGTAACTCAATTTCAGCAGCTAGTGATTGGCAATGAAAACAGGTCTACTATAAAATAACAATCAACACCACCAGTGGCAAAACACTAAAAAAAATCCTAGCGCATCAGAGCCGCTAGAAAAAAAGCAGCGTTGATATTTAATTCTGCCAGAAGTAACTTTCAGAAATCGTAATAAACCTTAAGAATTGGAAAACCATGGGACTAACCTCATTAAATCTTAGAGAGCTTAGCCCGTCAGAATTCATACTGTTTTAGTTTTTTAAAATAAATGAAAAAAAAAATTTCCCATCTGTAGACATGATTCTTTAAATTCCATTGTCATAGAAGGGAATTTATCTGTTCAAAACGCTACTTATTAATCTTCTTCTGATTTCAATAGTTCTTTTACCATCCTATTTCTTAAGGATTAATAGTTTAGGTTTATTAACGGGTGTAAAGATTAATTGGACATGGGAATTTTGTTGCAGACTTTGTTAACGTGGTTTTCAAAAAAAAGTTTGCTATGAAGGGTCACACTGAGAATATCTTGCCACAAGAAGTTAACAGGGTGGTTAGGTACATAAATATTCTTCCTTTTCCTAGTAAAGAAGATGGCTTTCGTTTTCGCAGAGTTAATTTTTATGTACCACCTAAAGCAGTACTGATAAAGTATATCAAATTTATTTTTATATATACTCTTAATTTTATCAGGGTGATAGTCACTAGCAAATAGGCAAGTATCATGTGCAAAATTTGCTATTTCACACATAGAATCTACTGAAATGTCAGCAGTGCATATATTGAATAGCATGAGACTTAAAACTGCTCCTTGAACACCGCCCGCTTAGAACTGCTCCTTGTAGAAAACCAGAGAAGAAAGTATTCTTAATTTTATCATTATCATTTATCATGTACACATTGAAAAAAAGAGTCAATGAGTTTAATGATGTAATAGAGAAATGAAAAAGATTAGAATTTATAAATAAGACCAGATATGATGCCCTAAGCAGGTGCTTACATTGCTTATAAGCTAATCCAGCACTGCGTCTGCCTTCTGCTTGTTGCTGTGTACATCCCCTGTAATATCTTTTTAACCTCTTATGAGTGTTTCTATAGAGAACTGTCCTATTACGTTTTCATAAATCTGCCTCATTCTCCTGTGGTGAAAACTGTCGAATTTCATCTAAACGCAAAAATCGATCGATTGTCATTAACTTGATGGAAAATTGAAAATCTGTTCAAAACTAAGTATCATGAAGAACAAAAAACTCATACACTTTCCATTATTTTATAGAGATTCAACATTTTAAAAAATCATTCAAGGCAAAAAAACTAAGATAAAAACTTATTTCCCGTTTTTCAAACACCAAACTATTCATAATTATTTCAAACTAGTTTCATAATTTTCCCAAGAATACATCAACCATATTCCTGGAAAACGATTAATAATATATACGATCCATAAACTAGTGCAAAGTCTCAGTAGTGAATACCATGATTTTCTAAATAACCTTGTCGTGCCGAGTTCATGCTCCACAGCACCTCCTTTCCGTTCGAAATAATCGAAAACAGATTCTCAGGTCTTCCATTACATAAATCCTTAAAATCTAATCTTAGCTGGTCCGAATTCATTTTGCAGGCATTTTAACACACTCCAGTCCACACACAGTGCCTGAGGCAACATGAAATATGTGTGGTTGACCGCAGCCTGAAGATGTTTGTGCCGCAACAAACAGAGAATTCCTCGTCGTCTTATTTCGTTCACTTCCTTTCAATTTTAACCAATCTCCAAGGAGTTGACCACAGATCTTCAACGGCTCTTACAGTTCTCATTGTTTTCCAACCGCTTGCGTCCCGGCCACCACTCGGCCTCGGTCTCAGCGTTCTCGCTGGGTATATTGAAAAATGCATGGTATGGTCAGTTCGGGAGCTGGGGCAGCAAAGGTAGATCATGGCTACGGTCAGGTTCTAGGCTTGTTTGTCAGGTGATTTCCTATTCTGCCAGTTTTATGAACTTGCAACCGCCGTGTGGCATGACCTCATAGGTATTAATGGATTTTCTAAGAGTGTAAAGTGATTAATTATTAGTCAAACTTTATTGTTCCCGGTCCTGATCGGAATTGAGTTCAGTCGTTATTTTCGCATCCCAACGGACTTGCTTGGCACTTTATGTATGGTCCGACGGAGACAAGTTGGGATCAACTCAACGTAGTCCATTTTGAGAGTCAGTTGAGGATAAAAGAAATATTTCCGGTGGGAGTTTCGTTTTAGGAAGTTTCCGAAGAGAGAATTGATTTGAAGTTTGGCACGCTGACTAGTTTTAGTCATAGATTGAATTCGAAAAGTTGTGAATTTCAAAAGAGAAACTTTTCAAATATGTTTACTCATTCTTGCGCTGTTCAGTGAAGGAGATTAAGATACAAAAGGATTTGAACAATTGGCTTTGTTAGAATGACCTATAATTTATTATGAAAGTCATCTGATAACTAATGAGTTTGAAGGGTTATTCATCGATTTCTGGGATTGTGCAGAATTGATTGAAGGTCTAATGTGTATTTGTTTGACAACGGATACATTTTGGAAATATTTCACTTCAAAACAAGATAAATGATGAAATATATGCTTTTAAAGTACAATTGAAAGTTAATGGTCTGTTTTCGCTGGTAGAATTTCGATTCGACTTCGAGGAAGTTCATTGTTGTACTGAATTGTTAGCTCATGAAACACAAAAAAAAAATGTTTTTCAGGGAAAAATCACTCGGCAACAATGGGTAAAACTTTTGAGGTATGAAAAATTGTTTCAAATCATTGTTTCCAATTGATTTAGATTTCATAGTTTTTCGTTTGGTTTTCATGTATTTGAGCTATTATAACGGTTTGTATTGAGCTATTCAGTTGTTGTTATGGTATCATGTATTTGAGCTATTATTTGAGCTATTATATATGTCCAAATTATAACGGCTTGTATCGATTGTGTACCGTTTTCATTTCCAATTTGAAATAGGTTTGAAATTAAGCTTTGTTTTCGCAAATTTTTTTTCTATGCGTCATGTTAATGAATTTTCGTAGATAATGGAAGCATCATAAAAAATTTTGCGAAAATTTTTATATTACGCAATTAGCACACCAATTGAAACAGGCTTTCTACTAATTATACAAGCGATATAATGCAACCTATAAATTATATTAAATTCATTTTGAAGATTCGCAATAAAGTATCCTACAACATTAATATTATCATATATGATATAGAAAGTGATATAAAAATAAATAGATTAGATAACTAAGATTAGATAACTACATATGCATTTTGTTGATATTGTTCCTTCGTTAATTGAATCACTTGACCACGAAGCACATCAAAGCAAGTATACTATTCAAAATATCTCGACAACAACCAGATACAAACCTAATCGTTGAACGTTTCATGAAATGCACAGTTGCACATCGACGATTGTCCCGGATTTCGGATGCGTTGACAAATGTGAACTTTGACACATAAAGTTCCTTAGATACGCTCATTGTGAAAGTCAAACCTCTACACCAGTCTGCATAGCATAGGTCTCAAAAGACTTGACTATTTCATTCCACAGCGATTCATTCAGGTAACGTATTTTGTTTGCACATTCAACATACCAACTGACAAAGTAAGTCTAAGATATTGTACGTATGATTGTTTGGAATCTGTCGAGTGAAGTACACACGACAGCTAATTATTGAATAGCTGGTTAGCTGGAAACAAAGATCGATGTGCACTTGGTTTCTAATTTAAGAGACTCTCGTGTAACGCAAATGCTGCACAGTTTCCGTTTAATTTACAAATGGAAGCTATTTCTATATTTAAGCCCACAATGGGCGCGAAAGATATCAAACATGTTATTTCTCCTTCTTGGTAACTGAAAGTATTTGTTGCAAATAATCTGCTTTTCGATTATTTGAGGAGCCATACTAAGGACCCTGGACACATGCTATTCATATTTAAATCAACTCCTAATTGCATTTAAGTAAAAAATACATTGCACTTTCACAGGAACATTGAGTATAAACAAATAGTGATTCTGATTGAATCTCACAATCATAACATAGCAGACTACAAATCTGCAATAAATTATACTTTATCTATGGTATTCCCTCAGATTCATTTGTTTTCCACCCAAAGAGTCCTTGGACATTTTTTTCCCTGCATCTGGACG
The DNA here is from genome assembly GCA_963978885.1 of Nemotelus pantherinus. Classification (NCBI taxonomy): domain Eukaryota; kingdom Metazoa; phylum Arthropoda; class Insecta; order Diptera; family Stratiomyidae; genus Nemotelus; species Nemotelus pantherinus. Next base: position 222,665,198 of record OZ022263.1, on the reverse strand, counting down.
AGACAACTTTTAATTCCCCGAGAAACTTGTAACTGCTGACACAATACACATACAGCCCATTATTTCATAATACAGCGTGCAGGCATACTACAGCTTATTCCCGTTCACTGAAAAGACCAAGTTTTGGATTTGTCGAAAATTGCTTTTAGTTCTTTGCGGTCATACGGTTGTTGGCTTCAGCCCAAAAATGAGTTTTTTCCTCGGTCTCTTATTGCTTGGCATTTGCTCTTTAGATATCTCATGGGAAAATCCACAATGGGATGAGTGAAGAGAAAGGTGAAGCAGTGGCTTTGGCTGAATTGTGATTTTATGATCATACTGTGAATGTTGTCCGTACATGTTCTGCAGTCTACACGGAATTTTTGAAAAATGAACTGAACTGGGACGCCAAACTGAAAAACATGATATTTTAGCTCTATGGTCATAGATGCCATGTTCAAAGGCTAAGTTTTGTGACAAAACGGTGAAAACATGCACCATAACTGTCCCGGTGGGCTTTTGACGTTGTCAAATGTTAGCTTTGGTTTGTCGGAGTTGAGGCATGTAGTTGTGGGAGATTCGCGCTGTAGTGATTACGCGAGCTGAATATTTGTGTTTTGTGTGAAGAGTTTTAAATAGATTTAGAAATTATATGAAATGACGTGGAAGTTGCTGTTCCAGTTCATGACAGAAACTTTTGTGAATTAATCAGAAAAATGCACCAGTTGAGCTTGTCATTCTTAAAGCGCTACTGATTTTGTTGTAAAAAAAACTGAATGTTACACTGGAGAGGGCTACATAATTACGAAACATCCTGAATGTAATATATCATGCAAACTACATCGATCAAAAGTAAGGAAAGAATTATATGGCTCTTTCAGAGCGAAAAATAACTTCAGGTAAATATTTTTTATCATCGATTGTTTTGTATTCAAATTTTTCCATATTTAGAATTCAATATTATTCATATTGTACAGGTTAGCCCGTTACGAACCTTATTTATTAATCATTTATTTATCAGATCATTTTTATTTATCTATCTATTATAGTTTTTTTATTTATTAAAAGGTACAAAGAAAGTACAAAGGTACAAAGAATGGAATTTGAGAAAGAATGGAAAAAAAACTAAGTGGGTGAGTCATTAAGTTCTTGGAATGAGTAGGTGGAACATTAATGAAGGTATTTTAATATAATGTAATGAATTCAAATTTCAAATATAAATAGTAACCTTTATTTCCATCGAGTCATTGATTTTTGAATTAACGTCGATCAAGTAACTCGATTTGGAAGAAAGAGTAGCGCATGGAGTAAATCGAGTTCCGCGCTGCTATAAAATTCCTCACCAAACAACGAAAGTCGTCTCAATCCATAATGGAAGACATAATATCTGTTTACAAAGACTCTTGTCCAGGTAAAACTATGACGTACTAGTGGTACAGTCTTTTCAAACAAGAATCGGACTCACTTGGAGGTGACCAGGTAATTACAAGTGACCACTACGGAAGTGGTCCAAAAAGTCGAAAAAGTACTATTGGAAGATACCAGATTAAAGCAAAAAAAGCTCGCATAAATAGTTGGAGCTCCAGATACAACCATATTTAGCACTTTTCTCGATCATCTTGGCATGAGCGCAACGTGGGTGCTGAGAATGCTGACGCCACTTCAAAAACAAAAGCGGATGGAGTACTGTCGGACGTTTTTGGACCTCAGCAGTGAAGACAAAGATGGAGTATTGAGTCGAATTGTTACTGGAGTCGAAACTTGAATTCATCATTACAACCATGAGTCCAAAGAAGTGAATCCGATCAAATTCGAACATTTAGTGGCACAAAAAAGCCACATCACCACCCAAGAAGTTTAAGGTGTCACAGTATGTTGTAAAGGTCATGGTGACCGTTTTTTTGGGACTCAGAAGTGATTCTGTTGAACGATTGGAAAAACAAGGTCGTCCAAAGAATATTTCTCTTCTATTCAAGAGAGGTTGATAGAAGCTATCAAAGAAAATATAAGGGGAACGTTCACCAAACTTGTGCTCTTTCTGCATGAGAACGCACCTGTTCACAAAAGATGTCTTGCGTTGGCTGCCCTGCATAAGGTGTGCTTCGATAATTTAGATCAAGCAGCCTGCAGCCCTGACCTAGCTCTCAGCGATTATTATTATTTCCCAAACCGAAAAAGAAGATTTGTGGGAAAAAGTTTTCAAACGACAAGGAAGTGAAGAACGGAGTTTCGGCTTAGTTTTCCGACAAAGACGAAAGTATTTTGTTAAGAAGGTATGCATAAATTGATTAAAAGATTCGAAAAATGAATTTGAGTAGCAGGCGAATATATTAAAATGAAAAATGAAATTGTCTTTGCACTTTTTAGATCCCATTCTGCGAACTTAATGGCAATCCTCGTAAATAAGAAAAAAAAAATATATTTTGATAATGGCCTGCAAAGGGCGGATATTTTTATTCGACGGTTTCGAGTGTTTCTGGTCATAGCCACTATATGTTGGCAGCAAAGTTACCCATTGATTATGACAACGTTTGTGATTTGTTTGAGTAAAATGCTGTTTTTTTTAAGAACGCAAAAAGAAGTCAATGGCCGTTATATCATGAAAACGTCGTGGCCAATTAATTTCTGATCTCGATTTCATGCTTTCTTCGAAAATCTCTTTTGTAATTTCCATTTTGGCTTTCGCAGTGTCATAAGTAGTACTATATTGTGTGATAAATAGTTCCACCTTGATGAAACTACATCCCATTACAATTTTTGACTTCGCAAAACTTTCAAGTACGGCCCGACACCATTCTCCAGTGATAGTTAAAGCGCTTCTACTACCGTTCTGGAAGAAGAACGGGCCAACAATATCTTGGGCCGTTATTCTGCACCAAACTCTGCACTTGAGGGCATGCAACTCCGTCTGGTGTACAACTTTTGAATCTTTATTACTCCAAATTTAGACTATTCCCAAAATCATTGAGTTCGAAATGATCCTCTTGGGGCATTATCAATTTTTGGATCAAGTCATTGTCTTCTCTTGCCAATTAGTAAGCTTTAGCTGCTTATTCAAGCCGTCGCTAGCAGTCATCGTCGTTTATGTTAACTTCCGTCGTAAGTGACCTTTGTGTTCCTGGATCTGAAAGATAACACACAAAACTCTGACGCTCAAAATGGTCAACCAAACGTCGAATCGTTGATTCTAAGGGTCTAAATCTAACGTTAAAATTTCTTTTGAAGACTCGTTGCGTTACGCCAATTGATTTGTGGTTTGCAAAAAAGAACTTGAATTTTTTCGGTGCGACGATTGTAAATTTTCCATAATGAAGTTGTCCTTTATTCTCTGATAGTTCTCAAAAGAGGAAAAAATACACAATAAATAGGACAATTAGAAGCTATTTCAACACGTTTAATTTTCAAACTGCATGCACTCCAAATTCCGTCACCTTTCGTCCAATTTATTGCATCATTTATACAACGCAGAACTTTCTGTGTTAGAATTAACAACCACCGCTCCACAATAGAGACAATAGAAGCTGGAGTCCCACAAGGTTCATCGTTCTACCTTATTTCGTATAGTTTATAGCATTACATACGTCTCCAATTCGCTCATTGCAAAAGTAGCTTTTCTGTATTTGTGTCGACGATTCTTGGTCTGGCTTTGAGACGGCTATTGTGTCTGCTACCATATGAGGTGGGACTGTGTATTGGGTTCTCAAAGATTTTCGATCTGGCTTCTAGAGGGCTATTGTGTAGTTTACTTTTTATCTGTAGATTGTTTTCGTTCTTTGAATACATGTATCAGACAGATATTTTTCGACGTTTGTCGCTATTTCTGGTACTGCAACAATATACGCTTTGTTTGGGGTGCATGCAACAAAATTATATTAGCGTTGAAGATTATCAAACAACTTTTCGTGGTGTTTCAACCTGGTCCACGCTATTCTAAGGTTGAGCTCAAAGCATGTGATCCGCGGTAGTTTGCTCATAGCCACAAAATTATATGAGGGTAAAATTCAATATTTGCTTTGCATTCCCTACATTATTTTCTAGCCCCACTACTTACCCAGCTCTAAATTTAAATTTTTCTTTAAGTATCCTCACAAGCTTAATTGAGCATATTCCATGCATGTATGTATATTTCAAATTCAGGTCTGAATCCATCTCATTTACCAACCATTGCTTTGTGTAGACCTTGTAGTCACAGCTTAATTGTGCAATCAGCAAACCTCTTTTTGCCCATTCATTCACTCATTCACTAACTATTTTTTTGCATGGCCCGTGACCTTCTCCGCATAACCTATTTCAAAAAGGTACGTACAAACAAGCAAAACGAACGACATGAGCAGAAAAATATTCTTTATAGTATTTAGGCTCGTACCACCGCTCTGGAAAATTCTTTGAACCTACGACTTTTCACCTAGCACCCGCCCGTACGCTTGTTGTGCATTTCTGAGTACATTTGAGTAAATTTGAAATGAGGGTCGACAAGTGAAACTTGCTTTCTGGCAAGCGAAGCGAACTATTTGAGAGAGTATTGAAAAAGTTAACGGCACGAAAGAAACATATTCATTTCATATGACGCTAGTGTTGTTTGTCTATTTTATAAAAGTAGTTTTCGTGCTGCTTCAAATAGTTACTTCATTATTACTGCCTAGCTACTCTAAATTTCCATTGAATGAATTTCATAAAATCTAGTAAACCAATATCCCCAAGATGAAATTGCTCGTTGAAATCAAGCTTGCAGGATTAGCCAAAGCATGGCAAAACGTTTTTTTTTGTTTTCTAGCGGTATCGAATTTCATCATAATGCGCTGTTTATGAAAAAACAATCTATAAATATTTCACAGTTTCCTTTGAAGTTGAACTCTGAACCATGGCAAGCAAGAACAGTCATTTTTGTGTCACATAAATAACATTGAAAACATAAGCTTTTCGAAGAAAAGTCGTCCATTGTTGAAATGAGATTAGGTACATATGGTAAAAAAATGAAAATATACGGTCAGTGATATTATTCGTTTTTTATATTTGTTCATGGACTTTATTATGAAGCCGTAGAAAAAATCTTGAGATTTTTATTTTGTTTCATTTTGGAAAAAAAACTTTGTATTTTCTGTTGACAAGTTTTAGAAATTTATGACCGAATAAATATGTATAACGACATTCTGTTTTTACATGACTTACTATATTCATTATGAATTGCATTCTATGGGGAAAAATCACGTCAGCAGAACAATAAGCAATACCATGATTTAAAGAAAATGTCTTGAAAATGTCTTCAAATGTCTTGTATACAAGAGAAAATAATAGTAGCAGAAATTTTAGGTGTTCTTGCTTGGATATTTTTGTATGTATGTATGTTTATATGTACGAGGTTTGTTCAAAAACAAGTGACTTTCCAAATTTCGCAGGCTACAATTCGATTTTCGTTTTCTTGTTATGTTGGTTCACATCGCCCCAATATATGCTAGCATTATTAGCCAATTAACTTTTTTAGTTTGTTTTTGACAGATACAAAGGTTAGACGTGTTTTTGTGTGGTTTATGATTTTTCGATCAAAGAAAAACTGGATCAAAGATTCTGTTTTAAATTTTGTGTGAATTTTTTTTTAATTTTGTATGCTCCAACGCACTTGAAATGTTCACTGTGACATTTAACGAATCTATTTTTGAGCAAAAAAATGTTCGAAAGTAATACAAGCTCTTCACAGGAGGCCCAGCAGATGTTAAGGACGATGCTCGCCCTGGACGCCCTACCACGTCAAAAACCGATGAAAACGTTGATGCCGTGAAGAAAATTGTTATGGAGAATCGTCGAATCACTCTTAGGAAAGTTGCTGAGGATGTTGAAATATCGCTTAGCTCATCCTATGTAAATTTTTTTAATGCTATGGGCATGAAACGTTTGTCACCGAAGTTTGTTCCGAAATTGCTAGAGTTTGATCAACAGAACCGTCGCATATGTATCGCTCAGAAGCTGTTGAATTAGGTCAACGACGATCCAGATTTGCTCAAAAAGGTAACATCTGGTGACAAATCGTGGGAACATATAATGTTGATAACAAAACTCAATCATCGCAATGGAACTAGCCAGAAGAGACAACGTTGAAGTAGTTTACTGAAATCCGAGTGTAAGTAATGTGAAAAAATTGTTTTTAATCTGGGACGCCATTAATTTGTTTGTGGAAATTTTCGAAGGGCATAGTGCCTAATTTAAATTGCCGAATTTTATTTTATTTAATATTTGGGTTTTGGGGAAACTTAGTAAAAGCAAGTTTACTACTATAGATGTTATACATGTACATATTAAAATTGCACAAAATTACAAAAGCCATCAATCATAAAATTTTTCCGACAAATTGAGTTGCGTAGAAGTAAACGACGATTTACATTGAAGATCGAAGCTATTCAATGTAAATAAAAAATTCGCGCCTCAAAGCCCCAAAATGCAAATAAAAATATGTAAGGTAAATCACTGCCAAATCAATATTCAAACGTTGTTGTTGTACTTTAATACTAGTTAATGCGAGAACTGATATATGTAGTAATTTTCCCACCATATAATAAATATAGATGCTCTTTTATCATATCAATACGTTCTTATTTGGAATATATATATATATATATATATATATATATATATATATATATATATATATATATATATATATATGTATACATATATATACAGGGTGTTTGGTACTCGGTGGACACTTTTGTAAGGAGGCATTCCTTGATATATTTTGAGCAAAAAATTGTTCTACAGGGTGGTCCGGTTTTCAACTTTCAAATTTTTGTGAGTTTCGGTACATTACTCGAACTAGAAGATGTCACTAAAATTTCAAACATAAATCCAAAATGTCTCACTACACTAATGACGAATTCGCAGATATTATGTACGTATATGGAGAGCGCCGGGGAAGTTCACAAGCGGCGCAATCTTTGTATCAATAGAGATATCCCCATCGACGGATTCCTGGACGGAGAGTGTTTCAACAACTATACAAAAGGATTTGGGAAACTGGCAGCGTTAGGACGAGCTGAGTAAACGCAAATCCTGCGCCTGCAATCGCTGTACGGACCGATGAAGAAAACCTGCATGCAGTGGGAACTGACCCATCAATCAGTATTCGACGATAGGCGTTGCAGTTTAATGTGCCTACGTGGAAAGTTTGGAGTATTTTAAAAGCAGCCCGTTTACATCCCTACCATCACGCACCAGTGCAAGAGCTGCTACCGATCGATTTGCCCAAAAAGATGGAATTCTGCAATTGACTCCTTGAGAAACAATTAGACAACGAACATTTTTTGAACACCATTCTCTGGACGGATGAGTCCGGATTTACCTGGGACGGTATCACAAACTTTCACAATTTACATACGTGGGTTGAGAGCAATCCACACACGAGAAGGAATTCATCGTTTCAGCATAGGTTCAGCGTAAATTTATGGGCAGGAGTGATTGGTAACGATTTAATTGGACCTATTAGGCTCCCACCTACTCTAAATAGTACCGATTACCTACATTTTTTAAGCCATGATCTGCAGGACTTATTGGAGGATATTCCGCTGCAACAATTGGCTTCCATGTTTTACCAACACGATGGTGCTCCAGCTCACTATGGCCGACCAGTCAGAGATTGGTTGAATTCTAATTATACCAATCGCTGGATCGGTAGAAATGGACCAATACACTGGCCTGCGAGATCTCTTGATCTAACAATTATGGATTTTTTTGTATGGGGACGGATGAAGGCCCTTGTCTACCCAACGGAAGTATCAACATTGGAAGACCTAAATACCAGGATCGATGCGGCTGCAACAGCAGTGAGGCAGCAGCTGAGCAGTATGAATATGAAAAAAAAAACGCTTGCGAAACGAGCTTTAGCGTGTATTCAAAATATTGTCAAAATATTGAACACTTACTGTAGCTCAAAAATTTTTAAATAAAGCGTAAAACCCTTTAATAAATTCTTTCAGTTCAAGCAAAGAGTGTATATCGAAAACGAGGGCCACTTTATGTCATATTCGGTTTTTAAGCGTTATGTATTTTCCCTTACTACTTGCGAAATGGTAAAATCTTAGTCATAAGTATGTATGCAATTTTTGTAGCCAACAATATGGTCTATAAAAAAATAAAATTAAAATGGCATATTTTCATGAAATTTTCTGAGAAAAACGGCATTGAACACAGAATTTGCGGGGTAGAAGTGCCAAAATTTTGTGTTTTCAAGTAAATATCTCAAAATCGGGTGCAGTTACAATTTAGGATGTTACATCAAATTAAAGGTAATTTGATTCCATAAAAAAAAGAAGCCATAAAACTATGCGTTATGATTATTCGTTTTCAAGATATAATGATTTAAGTGAGTCAGGGTACAGGTCCAAAACATTTTTATTGGCCACCCTGTAACTCCGTAGATTTTGAACCACCCTGTAGAACAATTTTTTGCTCAAAATATATCAAGGAATGCCTCCTTACAAAAGTGTATATATATATGGAAATAAAATCAGATTACCACATCATCAATCTCTATTGAAGTTAAAAATTAATGCAGACTAGGCTTAATGAAATTTTTTTTCTTATTCGAATATTTAAATCATCAAATAAAAGCGAATTCATAAATATTCTAGATAAAAATACAGAAAAATTTGGTCATCTTGTTGCCTTTCACCATCATTTAAAATTCAACCGTATGGTGCCAGTTCCAAAAATCTAAAAGATAAAGTTTCATCCCTTGAACATTGAGTGAATAACTTTTTAATGATATCAACGCCGCACAACTGTATTCAGCCAATACTAAGCAGAAACGTTTAGTTAAACCTTTGTACATCCCCTTATCAAAACCGTTTTCCTTCGTTTCTCTATTCCTTGACATCTACTAGTACGACTTTCGAAATTTCGGGAACTTTTATCCACATCGCTTATGTCCTTGATGCCTTTATTAATATATTTTTCACAGTCGAACGAAGCCAAACCTTGCGAGACCAATCCCAAAAGTTAAGTTCACATCGCGTCAATTTGTCCTAGAGCTTAGACCGTTTTGAGGATGTTATGATGGTGCTCGGGAAAATTTTCGTTATTATGACAGCTTCTTAATCGTATTTCGATGGTAGTTTGCGTTAATCGGTTGAAAGTAGTTGGAAACAGTTTTCGATAGGAAGTTGTATGAGGTGGTATAATGGTGTGATACAAGAAGATAGGACATTTTTGAGTAAAGGGCAAAAGTTTATATTAGGAATAAATTACGGATTCGATTTAAAATCATAGATATTGGCAAATTTTAATTTCAAACTGAGAAGTTTGAAATTAAAATTTTAGCAGTTCTGTGTTTTGTAAGAATGTGTATGAGAGTATGGAAAATTTATTTATTTACTTAAAATACTAATCCAACATGATGCTTAAATGTGCATGATTAGTAATCCGTTTACATTAAAATTGTATGTTGTTTAAGAACTATAATCAAAGCCTAACACAACTTTTATCATTCGACAAGCATTAGAAATTAATCATGCAATTAGTTGACAGAAATATAAAGTAAAGCCAGAAATCAAAGTAATCTCGTACGCAAGGGTAACATCAAATTTAGGTAATTATGGGACTTAGAATAAAGCCGCAGACATACAGACAATTGAAAAAATATTTATTCATATTTGGATAATAAATTCTAGGTCGTTTAAATTTATTTTGAAAAATACATAGCTTTCAACATATTGTTGTACTGGCGTGACATTTTAGCGATTGGCGCGTTTTCCACAATTTCCTTGTATCTAATTACAATCGACATTATTAAATGCTCTCTGAGATAGTCTTCGAGTGCAGAGTTTACTTTTTGAAAGCAAAGGAGGCAAGAGGCCAATAACGTTTTAGGCTAGCTTATGAAAGAAAGTAGAGTCAGGAAGTTTGCGGCAATATTCGATTTCCAGACCAGTGACTTGTATAAAGTATTTTCGTTTGAATATTTTTGAAACAAAGGTAGTTTTAATCACGAAATTTTTCAACAATTTAAGATGATTTCAGTTTCGAATTAGAGCAAATGCTAGTATCATTCAGAATATTCGGCTCACTTTTGAGTATATACATATAGTTGAGGTGTTATTTATATCATAAATTAAACAAAAGATATCATTTTACAAGTGATATTACATTTCAGGTTTTGGGCCCTTTTTCATAGTCAGTAGTGATGAATACAAACTATTACTCCACTTTTACATTATTAAGTGAACTCAAGTTTTGATTCGTATTTCAAAATCAATGACCATACTTGGATTTAATTGATACCATTGTAGCCTGCACTACCACTTGAAGAAGATACAATCAAATTTATTAAAAGTCGGGAAAGTCAGAGAAATTGAGCCTTTGCAATTGCACTCTCAATATATTAAAAAAATTGTAGCCCATTATCTAAGATTACTCTTAAGTCGTTGATGCTGTGTACCCTTTTAAAAAAATCTTGTCCATGCAGTACTGAAAAGCGTAAGGCGTACGACTTTTGCAAAATATCATTTGGTAAAACTTTTTAAGAGTAAGTTGCATTTCGTTAATACTGCACTAAATAACCGGTCTCTCGAGGTCATCCTAAAGTGCACACGAGTCAGCATCTGAGTGAATTTCTATGAAAAGCTTCAAGTCATCAGCATAAAGGTAAAAGTTGCGATTTTAAAGCAAGAAGTAATGTAATCTATGAAGATAATAAAAAAAACAGGACCCAGAACTGAACCTTGAGGTACTCCTGAAGTACCATAATATTCATGCGATTATCATCCACAAAGAACAACTCTAATATTTCTCCCGGGAAAATATGAGCAAAATTACTTAAGCAACAATCCATTGATATCAAGCGCAAACATCTTATTTAGAAGTAAACTATGGTCTATTTTACCAAAAACCTTACTGAAATTAGTGTAAATACATTTTTTTTTGTATAATCTTATCTAAACATCATGCTAGGGAGCTTATAGTCACTAGATCGATTCTTCACAAACCCAAGTTTTTAATCAGTTGTAAGTGTTTTTACATTCAAACTAAAAGTTGAGCAAATTAGGAACTCAAAAATTTTGGCAAACACTAATAGTATAGATATTGGCATGTAATTAAGTACATCCGATTTATCGCCAGCTTTAAAGACTGGTACAATTTTAGTCTCTCTTCATATTTTAGTAAAAACTCTCGTGATTTATTGAGTATTATATAATTTATTAAATATTGATGATTTATTAAATATCATACTGTGAGGTTTAAGAAGCGACATCTGGCCCAGCACTTTTCTTCACATCAAGTCTTTTTGGTTTTTTAAGCACGTCTTCAAAATCCAAAAGGTAATGTGGAAACGTTCATATGATGTGGGGAAGTCTCTAACTACATACATATGTTCGCTGGGGTGTGATGATGCATGAAGATTACACAAGCTTCCTAGTTCCTTGTTCCATTTAAATGCATTTTCGCAGGATAATTAGAGCTATTTCCATGAAGATGTTTGGTGTGAGACCAACAGAGCTTAAAATTACATAAAATATTATTTTTAAGGTCCAGCAGGTATTTTTTATGGCAGCTTTTTATCAACTTCCCACAAAAGGTTTTGAGAAAATCAAAAGACTGTTTATCTAAAGGGTTCCTATATTTTGTTTACCTGAACCTATTTTTTTATCTCAGCCACGCGCCTTAGTATACTAATGTGAATATGCAGAAGGTTTTATTTACCTTTTGCGTACGTATTTAGTTATTAAAAGGAGTTTGGTAAAATATGTCTGTTATATCATTTACATTAATGAGCATTGAAATTTTTCCACCCAATCAATTTTTTTGCATCAAAATCAGCCGTGAAAAGGTTTCACTCAACACGTGACAATGTAGTTAAGGGCAGGTTAAGCCCGATTTCACTCAAAACATTTCTACTTTTTTTCGATTTCAACAGACGATAAGTCTTTAAAAATGAGATCTAAGATACTACCAGAGAGATTAAAGACACCATTTTATTGATTTAAGTCGTAGTGTGGCTTGCAACGGTATGCCAGTCCTCTACTCACATAATAATTATTATCTGGAGTGTACCAACCACAATTGTTGCGCGTCCAATTCTGGTCCTGTAGATTGAAATTTCCCAAAATAAACAGGTTCGTTAGCCCAGTAGCTACTATGTTAAATTTGACAAAATGTGGATATTGAGTGGTTGAGGAAGATAAACTACACATGTATCGATTCTGAAATGTTTATTTTATATACATGGTTGTACTTTGTACGTTATACTTTGAGATTCCTTCTGTTCAATTCAAGTACTTTTTATTTTTTATTGAAAATTCTATTGATCATGTGGCTGATCGTCTTAAGGACGATGATTCATGCATATTTCTTACAGTTTTTTGTTTGTTGTTGTTTCACTACAATTTCTCTTGGAGATAGATATAATTATATCCGTTGAGCTGTTTTTTGTTTCACAGGAGACGTTTAAGTCATATCAATTTTCCAGTTGAATCAAATTAATTTGCTACAAGTTAGATTTCATTGAAAAAGCTCTCTAATGATTAATAATTTATTAATTATTTAGTTTGCTTCTCCATTACTATTTACAACTAACAAGTTATTTTCTGCAACAGATTTTTTTCGTCTAAAACCAAAGCAAAAAAAAATTGAATTGACAGCTGATAAATCGACTCAGTATTGGAAGGAAAATTTTGTGATGGAAAATTTGCTACTATTTTTTGCTACTCAAAATACCAAACTGAATTAAATATATAGATAAAACAATTTAATTATGAAGCGAGCCACTTTTTCATAAACAGAATAACAGGTAACAAATAACTTTGCAAAGCCAATTTAGAAAAAATAGAAAAAATATTTAGAATGCTAACAATAATCAGAAGTGTTGAGAGACATTTACCCACATTGGGCGCAAAGAAGCTCAAGCGGAGCTCTAGCATTTCTGGCATTCTCATGGCAAAAACTAAGCTACATTTCTAAAAACACCACAAATGAAAGAATTTCGCGTGCAGTGCCAATCACTGTAGTAAGTACAAGTGCCGCAAACAATTGACCGACTAGATACATTTATACCAAACTATTTAAAACTTGCGACAATTTTCGCATATCCTTTCATATGCGTTATTTTCACATACCCAATGACTTCCAGCTAACTTGACAGAATCGTCCATCAATAAAACTTTAGAAACTCGACTTAATGTCCTGGAAAAGTAGCTGATTCACTTTGAAAAGATCCGAGTACACTTATCAAACAAACGAAGCTCGTCTGTGTCCAACCAACTAGTTTCTAATGAAACGCAAACGAATGCATTCCCTAGACTGCTAATTATTCCAACTAAAAGTTCATTCGCATCACTAATCAGCTAAAACAAGCAGCTCGAACAAAAGCCATCTAGAATTCTGCATTTGAACGAATAAGCAAATTTATCCAAATCAGCTTCTATGCAGCATCATTCAATTCCAGTCAAGCCCACATTGATCAGAGCTTGGATCAGGATGAAGAGCTCACCGGAGCTGAATTTGGAAGATTCACTGAATTCAAACGACAACTCATCTAAAATGGACACTTTTGCCGACAAACAAAGTACCGACCGACCACGCTTTCTACCTGGAAGCAAACTAATGTTACCGCATCATTCCGCCTGACGAATATTGGCTGGCCATGTTGATTCAAGCTGCGTCGGAGGGAAGAAAGTTTGCAAATTGAAAAGTGGAATTTAAGGTAACAAGCATTGAATATTAAGATGCTGAATCAGAATGTATACGGAATGGTATTACGGATGCCGGAAGGGATTCAAACTTATTTAAAAGTTGAGCCGGGCAAAAAGTCCGGGTGTGGTATTGGGCATCAATCGGTCGTAAAATACGGATTCCAACGGTATTGACTCTTCACGCTGGGATTGTAAAAGATGATTTAATTGTTTTGTTTCGAAATCAGTTAGGATCGTTTTAAATTCTAATCCGGCATAATAGCAGTGTTAATTTTTGATTATGTTTCTGAACAGGAGATTGAGTAATGGACTAAGAAAGTTTTGTAAATTTTAATGGAATTTTCAACTGATGATTAAGGATAAGGTATTTTATTCTTCTGATGTTGATTAATGCGAAACTTGAAGATCCACCCTAATTTTTTATGTAAGAAATAAACTTTAATGAATCGTTCTTTTGCAAATACGGTTTAATTAATTTTGAAAGCTACACGCTGAAAAATCATTGTTCTACCCTTAATATATTTTGCAGCTAATATATTTATATTAAAAACATTTCTTAACATTATTATATTGACCTAGCAATAACATTATATTGCCCGCACATAGCATTCTTAAAATGTTATATATTGACATGCGTGTGGTGAATTTTTCTGTTACAATATTACATTAGTAGGCCAATATTAAATAGTAACATGGCAATAAGTTATATTAGCATCTTACAATACTATATTGACACACCAATAATATATATTAACATGCCAATATATTATAGTAACATGGCAATAAGTTATATTAACGTCTTACTATAGTATATTGGTATACCAATAATTAATATTAACACGCCGTCGATACGATTTTTCCATAGTCCCAAGAGGTCCCCCATCTAAGTACTAACCGCGCCCAACACTGCTTAACTTCGATGATCGCGGAACATTAGGTTATTCCAGTGTGCTATTGCCGCATAAAATATGAACAACCTAACTAACAATACAAGCAATGTACTTTGTTGTATGACCAACAATTTCACCACCCTTGCTTAATACATTTATATTAGCATAGTAATATATTTACGTTAAGATGTTAAAACATTTATATTTACAGATGCTCTGAATATAAAAAGTTAACAGCTTAATATGTAATGTTAAACTGCAAATATAATATTGTAACTTCCTAACATACAATATTGAGCTGTTAAAATTATGTATTAGGGACAATGCTGTTACTATAACAATATTAAGATGCTAATATATTGATTTCGGTCATTTCTCAGCGTGTATATTTATCTTAGTTATTTGAGTGAAGATAAAATATTATGTTTTGCAAAATTAGTTAGAAGTTGCTTAAAGCTTATTAAACAAATAGTAATTTCTTCCAGCGAAAAATCAAGTGCAGTATGATTCAAATATAAGCGCAAAGTTATAGTTTGTATGTTTAATTATTTGTGGCGAAAAGTGGTAATTACTGTAAAGGTAGTTAGATACACCCTAAACAAATGGAATCAATTTACATATTTGAAAGAAATAGTTGATTATGTTTTTATGGCTATAACAAAATCATGATTATGTTTTTATGGCTATAACAAACAACATATTGAAACCTTGTAGAGGCGTTTTTGGAAATCGTCAGCGGCTCAAATTGATTAATAATAAGTTTGCGCTTGGCACCTTTATATAATATAAAAGATTAGTTCCACGACTCACTTTGCCCCTGATTAATTCAGGTACCTATTTAGAGCTGGGTGAACTCAAAGCTTGGGTCGCGATTGTTTGTCCAAACTTGAATTAGAACCACACATAAAATGTCACTACCTACAAGGCTACTCAACCGTCCAGAAAAAAATACTACAAAAAACTTTGATGTCCTTTATTTAGTTTCGTTGCTTTTGATGTGTGATTTTAAGTTCTCTTGGAGCTATATTGCACTATTCGCCGATTTTATCAAGTTTGGCAATGAATGGGTCAATGCGAAACTAGTGATGGGCGTTTCTGTTATTTTGAAAAAACGAAATCAAACTGTTTTTTTTTAAAAAAAAACAACTGGTTTTTAAAACTGTTTGAAAAAAACAGTTTGTATTAACGAAATGAGACAAATTTTATGCTGTACGACAATGAGAGTTGGGTCGTACTAGGATTTTCACATACTAGGTATAACTAGTACGAGTATGAAAAAATACCTGTTCCAAATACCTGTTTGAATTATGTACATATATACATACAACGCATAACTCTTTCGCGAACTGAAGAATGTCTTGAATGATGTTATGAAACGGACTGATGTGCCCTCCCCACCCTCCAGACACAACGTTCCCAAGCTAGAATACCGAGTCATTAGTCTGTGCAGCTTGTCCGTAACTTTCCAATGGTCGGTCATTTATTTGGCAAGTCTTTCTCCAATCTAGGGGCCATCTACAGGGAAACGATTAAATTCAATCAATTTAATTTGTTTTTTAATTTATTATATGCAAAAACCACCTCCTGCATTCGTTCAAATGACCAAAGTAAAAAAAATACTGTTGTCATCTATATGACTTTTCATCGAGAGATCTCTGATACCAAACTTTTCCTGCCTAATCTAAAACAGCCGGATTCCCACTTCGCCTCACTGAAGCATGAAGTTTGTCGATCATTTTATTAAAAAATGATTCGTTTATTAAACATGCACCCACTAGGGGGTGAGGGAAGAGGTGTACTAACCTCTTCCGTAAGGCTGGACATGAGTCCAGGGGCACCTTACCTTCCGCGGCCTCGTAAATTTTATAGCCGCGGTAGGGTTAGAGACACCCTCGTGGCGACCTACAGTCACGAGAGGGGCCTCAGCACACCTGGAGACGCCTACTGGAGAGTCAAAAAGGATCTCAACCTTTTCCTTCTTGGCACTTTTAGTACTTCTTTTAGTTTTTCCGCCGGATTTCATTTTGCCATATCTTCGAAATTAGGCCGCTTTTCCCAGACTTGTAAGGAAATTTCGCCCGAAACAACTCAGAAAGGTCCCCGAGTTCATGCTAGACCAAAAACAAATTTTTTTTTTTGGAAAAAATAGACGTTTTTGCCCAATTTCCTCTTTAAATTAAATTAAAATATCACTATTGTACTCTCCGACCACTTTCAGTCATCGAAAGTGCCGTAACGTTAGTTATTGCCAAACTATTGCCAACAAACCCCTTACTCCCCTACAAAACCGAAATTTTTGTATCACAGCAATAGGTCTTAGCCCGTTATGTCCCAAACCACTCTAAAACAAAATTGGCCGATTTTGTCCAATTTCAGTCCTTTTGCCCTAAAAACTTTTTGAATATTTGAATAAAATACTTGCAAGTACGAAAATATTGTTTTCCGCAGCTAAACTGTTTTTCACTGCCAAACAGTTCATTTTGACAAAAGAAAAACGATTCGTTTAAAAAAAACGATAAACGATGAAAAACGATTCGTTTTAAAAAAAACGAAAAACGATTCGTTTACAAAAAAACCATTCGTTTTAAAAAATCAGTTCGTTTTAAAAAACCAGTTTGCTTTAGAAAAACGGTTTGTTTGAGAAAAACGAAAAACGATTCGTTTTAGAAAAACGATTGGCTTTAGAAAAACTATTTGTTGTAGAGTGGAGTATTTGGTTTTAGAAATACTATTCGTTGTAGAAAAATGGTTCGTTTTAGAAATGCTGTTCGTTTTAGAAAAACGTTTTTTTCAAACTGTTTGGCGATTTTGAGCCCATCACTATGCGAAACCAACTGTATTGAGTCCATTTTGAATCTATCCGTTCTTGAAGTCACAACAGATAGGTTTCTAGAAATACTGATTTCGTGGTTAGTTATTTTCAGCATATATTAGGCCATTTCAAATAGTTGCTTAATATTTTAAAAACCATTTTCTGCTCTCAAAGTTAATTCGTTGATGGATATTTAACAGCCCTGTCTACAGCAATTGTTGGTGTTATAGTCGGCATTCAAAATGTAATTTTAATTGCTTTCATGATATGTCTCCCAATAAACTTGATGTTCTGTTTTGATATCTTACTTCATCAATTAGCACATGTGACACTTGATAGAATATAAGTATTAAAATCATTAATTTATTACTGATTTCCAAGCCTCTTGCCTCTTATTCTGCCAAGTATTAAAGTCCTCGGCTATTATTTTCGGATTGTACCACTATGCATCCATTGTTTTGTTGTCCGACATGCACCCATACTCCAGCATTGCCATACTAGGTGTTATATAGCAACTGTGAAAATTCAAAAAGCATTTTCTGAGCCCCATGATGTTAGAGTCCTACACGTTCGGCAGCACTAGTTGATGCTCGAGAGCACTGCATGTTTCCTTTTTCTTGTCATGAGTGCAACATTCAAATGCTACCCGTTAGCGATTTGCTCACCAAGAGAGTCGCCCATTTCTCTCTCGAATTCATCAGGCTCGGTTCCGCTAGATTAAAGTTCGAGTAGCAATTATTTCTATATGGATCACTTTGTCTATTGAATCCTTTAAGGTATAAAGCTGCAAGTTATTATTTTACGCTGATTATCATAACCTTTGGGCGAGGACAACAACGCAACTTTTTTTTAAAATTTTTTCGACCTTGGTCTTTCTTCCCTCTTCTGTTGGATTGCAGCCGCTGTCAGTTTATGAAGAGTTTTTTGGTTTTCTCCAACCTTTTTTGGTGTCCTCACCTTTTTTTCTTTAAGGGGTTACATAGGTCTTAAAGGAAAAAAAAACCACTTTTTCAAAAAATTGTGTTTTAAAAACCAAAAATCTATTTTATTTGAAATTTAAACATAGAAAAGTTTAGCATTTCAAAAAGTTTTTTAAAAATTTTCAGATAAAAATATTGAAAATTGTCGATTTTCCTGCAGTTATCCTCGTCCAGCCTTTTTTTTGCGGTAGGCAAAATATTTCGGTGCAGATTCATCTGAAATCAAAAATTCAAAAATTTTCCTATATTTTATACCGTTGGCTCGTGATTGAACAAAGGAATTTTCAATCGATCAACTCGTTCTTATTTTATACGAAAAAAATGTTTTAAAAACGATGAGATGATTAAAATGATGATTAAAAAATGTGGGACGAAAATGCATTCAAACTTATTTCAAAACTTTAAATTTCATTTTTTTTCAATTCCTTCGTTCAATCACGAGCCAAGGGTACAAAATCAAATTGAATTGAGTCATCATCAATAACTTTTCATACATGTTCTTTTCTTTTTACACCAATGCTTTCAGTCGCTGTAGATTCAATACTGTTTGAAATTACTCTAACTCAATCATCCTCTAATATCCTAGACACAATATTTTCTATTTTTTGCTCTTCACCACCCAGCATCATGAGCTCTGCCTGCTGTTACGGAAAAATTCTGTCATGTTTACTCATTCAACATTCAGTACGTACAACACTATCATCGGTGGCTACTGCTTGAACGGGCAAATGAATCCATAACACCATTTCGAAACAACTTCAGCTTGTCTTTTTTGGGAGTGAAGGCTAACGCTCTACTGTGTTCTCTCGTTGAGAAAGCCATAAACGTGAAATTCTATGAGCAGAAAATTGATAATGACCTTACCGTACTGCAATATTTTGCCACATTACAGAGCAATATCGCCACATCTACCGAATAATAACAGGTGTAATCTTGAAAATGCGTTCGTTGGTTTTTGCTGGGTAACCGTTGTGAAAATGAAAGGAAAACGCTACGAACAACTGATAGGAAATATGCCACCGGGGTCGAAAGATTATTTCGAATGGTTATCGTATACTAAAACACAAGTCCGCCTCAGCTTTCCTTGGCCTGAAGTAATGCAGGGGATTAGAGCATCAGGAGTATTTGTGAAATAAGAGAAATGGTGTGAAAGTGAAAAGGTGTTTAGATGGGGGATTTAATGAAAATTTGAAATAAAATTTAAGTGGGAATTCCTGCTGGAAAGTATTTTCTCTAATAATTTTTCAATAGAATATTGCTGCGTTATCAGAAAAAATATCTAAAATAATTATTAAACTGTTTCAAATTTTTCTATGCAACCCATTTTTCAATATATCTTATATCTTTTCTCCTTTAATTTCAACTAAACGCTTTAATTAAGCTCGCCAATATAGTTTTATTTTCCAACAATTTCATTCCAATTTTCAATGAAAATGTTACATCTTCTCCCATTTCTAGTAAATTATCTCCCACTTCATGTCAAAATCATCCTGACTATAAAATTTGAACAAATCCATCGATAACTAGCATTATCTACACACAGCAGCTACTTTCTATTCTGCTTCAATTTTAAACTGAAGTACCTTGAAATAATTATCAAGTCACGTTTTCATCTGATTCCCGACTGAAATAAATTTTCTTTTCGAATTGCTATAGATCCGGTTTTTAGGTTTTCGTTTCTTTGAATCTTTCATACTCGTTTGGCTTCCGGTATAGCAATGAAGAAAAAAATATATATTAAAAGTAGCAGTCGAAGTAGGATAGCTACTTTATATTGAAGTCAGTTAACGATTGGCTTGAATGCTTTGCACGTTTCAGTTCAAATCGAATCTTTTGTGTGCAAGTTTCGTTTTGCTCTTTTTAGATAAGAAACAAAATGTACAAAGCTGAGTTTGAACAGGAGCAACGAAGATGAGGGAAAATCAAAAGAAAGAGTAGGCATTCAAGAATTTTACTTGCACGACTTGAATGCATATCGTGCGTGACCAGATAATCTGATGGTATTTGAGATACACTGTGTTTGGAAGGAATGTTTCGATTTTGGTTCTAATCTTTGCACGTGTTTAGGAAGTGGGCTTTAGAGTAAACTAATCAGTTAAGGAAAATGATTATAGGGAAGTTGGAAATACTCAAAAGTCCAGCAGTTTTACTGGTAACTGTTAGGAATATTTTAAAGCTCATTTCAATGAACCCACAGTGGGCGCATAAAATATGTTGTCAATAGCTCGTGTAAAAGTAATTGTTTTGGTGATATATAATGTGCTCACAGAATTCTATCCGTGAGCTACGTTTGGCTCGCCTTAACGTCTTTTTGAAGAATTGCAAATCCTGCTTGTATTGCTCCTACTCTATCTATAGCTCTTAGGGGCTTGTCCATTCCTTTTCTTTAGCCTTTGTGCTATTGAACGCTCTTTGCTCGTAACCTCTTGCCTCAGTAAGCTCATAGATCTAACCGTTTGCTCTCAGTCCACGTCCTTGAAATCAGATACCAAGTTTGTTGTTAAACGATTGAATTACTTACAATTTGTTTTTCTGGAGTAGGTAAGAAATTAATGCTGATCGGACTTAACCAACTATTTCAGTCAGTTAAGTCCGATCACTAACAGCATTAATTAAACTACTTGCGATAAACAATATTAACAACGCTTGGCTGACATATTTACTAAACAAAATTTACAAACTATAACGGGCGTAATCACTTTAAGAAAAAATCTAGAATCGTAAATACCAACCATTATTATTGTTCTATAAAAATCTGGTAATAACCTGACTCACTTCCAATAAGACTCCTATTGTCACTTTGCAAATTGGTCGAGTGCGTTTAGGTTCATTTCACTAAATTCTAGCTAGCAAGTGTAGATCGACATGTAAACCAACACTCAAATCGGTTAAAGCTGTACTAACATTCATTTTAGCATAATTAACTAAAAGGAAATTCTATCCTTAACTCAGTTTCAAAAAATCGTCTTAAACTACAGTCTTACTCCCATCGGGACTCAAAGAAACTACTTTATTTTCATTTCTTCTACATCACCGTCAATCTAAATCTTACGCTGACCTTCAGCCAGGTCGCCAAGAAATATCAATCGAAACAAAAGTGACAGCTAAATAGCTAAAGACTACACGAAACGACACTAACAGCTATCCAGTGATATACACCACCTTTCCTGCACCTTGTCTAAAACCATAGTGAATGCTTGGGAATAACGACCTGCTTCATTTTGTACCGGAGCACCAACTTATGTCACCAGCAACATTATAGCTGTCGTAAATCTACTAGACCGAATGTAAGAAAACGAAGAAATAGAACGGAAACTAGTCGAAAAAAAAGCATCACAAGTAGCCAAAATCTTCAGTTAAAATGAAAAAGATCTCACCAAGCCGAATGGGTCGTCGTCTTTGCAGTTGCTTTGGTAAGGATGAAAAATTAGTTTTGTATTTAAATCCTATTTAAGGACATTTTCCGAACTGGAATGAAATTTCTAGTAAATTTCTGTCCTTCTTCGTTGTGGTTGAAGGACGTTTTCAGTGTTTCCTTTGGGAGCGCTGTAGATAGAAGAATACGGTTTTATTTCGTGAATGCTTTAAAGGTTTCGTGCGCCTTTCACTTTAGCCCTACTTCGAATAGGATCGTCGAAATTTAAATTCAAACTAAATGTCATGCTAACACCATTTAAGTTGTAATCTTTTGCTGCCTGCGTTCTGGATGAAGTTCAGCAAAAGAAATGGCAAATTGTTATTGATGGCCGGAAAGTCAAGATGCTACGAAAAATAGAGACATAAATGTGATGATAGTACTGATGATGGTATCTGGGGAGAAAGCTGGCAATAAAAATTTTCAAGAGAGTATTTTGTAGAAAGAGAAGTCAAATACCTAAAGCATTGGTAAACTGAATTGAAATTCAGCAATTTTTTTTTTATTCAAATGTTGACCATGCTACGCACTTGGAAAGTCTATTTCAAAATGCAAATTTCTAAGAGCTGGTTGCGCAAAAGGTGTCAGTTAAATTGATAGCCTTAAGGAAAATGGTGAAATTTCATTCTGAATAAATTTAATATTCAAGAGCTAATTAACTCAAAAAGTCGAAATAAGATTTCATTAAAATACCCACAAAAACCAACAAAAATCGATGAATATTGTATAAGCCATTCTTTTACCTCTTTCAAAACAAAAACCAGTAGCAAAAATTAATTATCATTCGTTTCTAAACACCATCTTATTGAACTAGAACAACTCGTCGTATGTTAATTTTATTTGAAACCAAAAACCGCATAAAAGCTTTATGCAAAGTGAAACTTTCTCAAAACGAGTCCTTTAAATTTTTCAAGCTAGGAAACGGAAACGGGTATAAAAATTTAACAGCGCTACATTAATGAAAGGACACGAAAAGTTCATTTAGACGATTTTTTTTAGGTAAATCGTTGGCCCTTTGTTTACTTGACTCGGCAGCCGTGTACTTTGACCGTACCGTCACCGAGTTTGTGTTTGCTCTCATATGAGAGACAGCGGTTTTTGTGCTGCTAATGATGTGGTTGAACTTTAGATAAAATAAATAAAGGAGTCAGAAAGGACTTAAATTTAATTATCATGGCATGCTAAAACTTATGGTCGGATAATTAAGCCTATGAAATAATGAAAATAGTTTTCAGATAATGACTAATGCTGAAAATTCCATAGAAAAAAGAGAGTTCATACCGTACTTTTGCTGCCCAACTTGAAGAAATTCAAAAACTCTTTACAAAGGAAAAGTTGGGGTCAAGTTAATAATGGTGGCGAAAAATATCTCAGCGAACTGCTTTGTTTTGTTTATGCGGCACAGCAAAATCTATGTTGTTCCCATGAGACAATGGTTTCTGATTAATCCACAAAGATTTGCTCAACCGACCGTCGTTTCTTTTGAACGCTAATAGTGAATCGATGGCCACCACATAATATTGATAACCTGAATTTTTTTCACGAAAATATTTTGTCTAAAGACTGGTACTGAATTAGTCGTGAAGCTAAATTTTGACAAGTCTTTCATTATCTGGTCATTCTTTCAAGCGAAAAAGGTCCTAACGAGACAATAAACTAACATACTCAGGTACAGGCACGAACTTTTTTCAACCAAACGATGCGACTCCTAGCAGTCGCTGTTTATCACCCACACTCTGTTTCGCGGCTTGTCTGCCCCTTTTCCCAGATCCAAGCCGGCATCATCACGTTGCGGCAATATTCTATTTTAAGATACACACTTGTAAAAATAAATTATAAAGTGGTTTATTCATATATAGCATTCAATTATCAGACTGACAAATTGCAACATAAGCATTACAACTCAACGACTTTTCACAAGAACTCTCATATCGAAATTCTCCATAATTTGTGATTTCAGAGTTCAGATTAAGTACAAGTAAGTACCAATAAATATAGAATTTTGGCTACAAAGCAAACTCCTTTTCAGATTGCTTTCTACTCGTCAAAAACGCAAAATAACATATTGAAAAAAAAACTTGCAGCTTGGTATATCGAAAAAATAAACTCATAATATCCTACCCTTACTTGCAAATATTTTCATGCTATTTCAAATCAAATACTAGCTTAAGCTTTCAGAAAATTTACTACAATCAAATAACGACCTAACAGAAAATTACATTTCAACATTCATTTACAAAACGAAATAAAATGTTTTCCGTCTTAATGGTCACTACTATAGTAGAAGTGTCAAAACCAACCCGACAAACGACCCCCAAAAAAAAGCAAACGGCTACGTGAAATTAGGATCGGAAGGAAACGACAGAATCTACCCAGCTCACAGAAAAACAACATTTACAGAATCTTTGCTATTCGCAACCGAAGGAAAATTCTTCCACGTTGACCATATTTTTCGACATTTACATACCGACAGATACGATAAGCTCCACTGTGTGAAAGGATAACACGCGCTGCTGATTCACAGTCAGATAGGTCTTAGAAGGTCGTTTCGAAAATTTATCTTTTTTTCATCCTGTCAATATATGAAAAGGATACTTTAACACCAAACTGGCTACGTTATCGACTCTGTGACTAACTAGGATCTGACCAAGTATCGTGCCTTCCAATTTTCCGGCGATGTGGTGCCTCGGCCTTTGCCTACAGTAAATTCGATTTGCCACTACACAGCTCCGGAACTGTACGATTGCCTTTTCCCTTAGATCTCCTATTAGGAATAAATTTCGATAAACCCGTTTTTATATATGAATGAATTTTTCAACGCGGCAATCGATTTCAGATCCTAAAGGAACTCTTGTGCTGGGCACATTGAGATATACGAGCATCTTGTAGTCGAAACGTTTCGATTTATTAAGCATCAAGCGAATACTGCAGAGTATTTATCGCCTTAAAAATAATTTCGAGCATCGTTGTTGTCTGGTGTTCATATGGTTCTAGGAAGTGGATCACTTAAGAACGTATAAAAATTTGACAGCAGAAGCAAGTTTTTAAGAGGGATTTCCATCGAATTCAATTATTCTTGAAGATCCTTGAACTCTGTCGTTCAAATGGAATGGCGTGTCGATACAAAACCGTAGTGGGCATTGCTACTTTGTGGAGCTAATGTCGTATTTAATTCGAAAATTTCTTTTGACCATAAGCTTTGGTAAGCTTTACAGAATTTAAGTAGGTTATGGTGTATAAAAGATACTTATTTCAATCCAAGGTTTTAGGAAGCCTGTGGAGTGTTTAATTAATGGAAATTTGATACATTGTGTTGGTTGATTAAAGTGAAAATTCTGTGATGAGTAGACTTGGCTGCAGTATTCAAATTATTTTCCTTTGAATTTTAATTAAGAATTATTTCTGCACATAAAAGCAAAGTTTTTATTAGAATAAGGCTAAATTGTTTGATCTCACTTGTTTTTGGTGTCATTTTTTACACTCTATTTAATTTACACTAACACAAGACTCATAAACTAAGAGGTATCATCGATTTGCTGAGACAACATTATCCTGTTCCTGTAATTTGCAGAATTGCTTACTTCAACCTGTCGATCAGAATTTATTTTTTCTGGGCTTTTGTAATGCCCAAAATGTTTGCTTACAACACTCAAAACTTCTGACTGAGTATATAAAAGGGCCCTGATGTGAGTGGCCATTTGACAGCATTGTGACAACATAGCTGCCAGTCAAAGCGTTTACAATCCGAGATTATCATTATGGCTGCCATGCTGTGCTGTCCTTGTTTGTGACATAAAGACCCGGTATTGCCACAAACGTTGCGGCGGAATATCATTGACAGGGGGCTACAGGGAAAAACTATCGGGAAAATTTACGGGAAGGTGCAAAAATTTTCGCAACAAAGGGACAACAGAAAATCGCGATAGGAAGTGATCCAGTTTGAGATGTGAGCAAAAGAGGCTATTGAGCAAGCTCGAGAGAAGAATAAGAAATATGAAGTGAAGAGAGAAGAATAAGAAAAGTGAAAATATACTGTTTTGGATTGTTCAAAAGAAAGGGGATAAGAGGAGAAGTTGCAAAAAGATAAAGAGTTGAAATTTGAAGATCTTGTTCTGATTAAAATCGAGTTTAAAAATTCAATGAGAATATTTGTAATTTTCTACGGTTAACTGGCGGATGATAATCAATGCTGGAAACCCTTTTGCATCGCAGTTGTTGAGTGTTATGGAAGCTGTGATTGCAGTTAAAACAAGTCCAAACTGCAGCAAAGTATTATGATAAAGTTTTGTTTTCAAATGGGAATGGGAATATATAGATAAAGTATTCACAATTAATTTTAAAATTTATGCAACATGGTTCAAAGAGGAAAAAAGTGAACAATAGAATTCATTTTTTTGATAATTTTTCTTCAATATGATATTCGATTTACTTATTTTTTAAATCAGAACGGTAGTCAACTGAGGAAAGGCACGGGAGGCAAACAATCGGTAAAATCACTGGACTGACGACGGCTTGACAGAGCTTTGTCCGTCACAAGAGCTGATCACCTGTCTTTTTACGGTGCGTGTCAACTATCTTTAGAAACAAAAAGATGTGTTTTTCTTGCATATCTCCTTAGCTTTGCAATTTGAAAAATTCTAAAACCAAAGCGTGGAATCAATTATGCTCGACACGTTCAGATTCCGACAACGCACTTTTTTCTACACTAAGAGATTTCTATCAAAAAGAAGTTTCATTTGTATGTCAAAAAATATAAGCAACAGCTTAAGGCGACATAGCACCTTCAAATTGAAAAAAAAATGTTTTTTTCAAAGGCTTGTTTTTAATTGAATAAAAAGATATATCTTAATGAAACTTTTTATATATACTTTATATGTCTTAGACTACATAAACAAAATTGTTAAAAATGTTTTGTGGCCCCCTGTCGCCTGTTACAATTTTTTGGAAAATACACCAAAAAAACCTGGCGTGCATGGTAACTGCCCTCAGGAAAGTCTGAAAAAAAAAAACAAAAACGGAGTTTTGACCAGCATCAAAGCGGCCTTGGAATGAACTAAAAAAAAAAATTTGGTTGAAAAATAACAAAATGGCGGCGTTTTTTCGAAAATCAAGGTTTTTTTCCCCCAAAAATCGGCTATAACTAAAAAAGTTTAATGCCGATTTTTTCATCCGTAGTTCATTCTGAGCATTAACATGTGCAGATTAACGTGTTAAAATTTCAAAACGATTGGATAATATTGTTTTTCTTAATCATGCACGCCAACTTGAAAAACGTTGTTTCGAGAAAATCGCGTTTAAAGTTAAAATTCAATATTTTTTGCAATAAATCTTATCGAAAATTAATCTGCGATGCTTGGACCATACAATACACCTTCTTCTTGCTCATACTCCTCCTCTTCTAAAGATTTTTGCTCCCTTCGAGCAGTTCTGGCCTCTTTAGATGCCTCAGTTGAGTGTTTTTCCGCCTGGTTAATTCTTGCAGCATCTCTATGCTCTGCATGTTCCAGCGCACATTGGCCAATTGTAATTCCCATGACTTGCATTATTTTCAAGAAAGCCATAAATCCTTCATTAAATGTGCATACAGAAATATTTGCAGCCATATTTAGTACGTTTTTCCCACAAAAAGTATGTTTGGGGGCCAAATTCCAAAAACAAGAATTATAGCTTTCGTTATTATTCTGCGTAACATTGCCCAAGCAGCGCTTTAATAAATCTTTTGATGATAAGTCATCATAAATAGGCTTTGAAATTTCTTGTACCTCATCATCTAAAGGTAGAGGATGCTTGAAATTGTTTAATGCATTATCACCCGCTGCCTCCGCCTTGCGCCAGTTACACCAAGCCGTTTCTCCAACAGGACAATAACAGTGTTAAGGGTTCTCATCAGTTGAAATTTTGTGGTAATATGCTGCCCAAATTTCCTTGCGCATATTTTCAACTGAATCAGGATTTCGTCGTATATATCCATAATACGTGGCTAAATTTTTAATTAATTTTAGTGTCAGGTGAACTTTTTTCGGACCTTTTTTTGGAGATTCTACACTTTTTTTTTAGAAACATCTGTTACAGCTAATTTTTTTATTTTTTTTCCAAGGCTACCTTATTTTTTGCTTCTTTTAAAGGAGATGACTCATTTATCTTTGTCTACACTTTGGCTTAATTCGATGTAGCGATATAGCGAAGTGAACGAAAATCATAGAATCAATGATCTTGGGGCGCTTCGCTATATATACTCATAAAATTTTTTTGTTTTAGAATTTCAATTTTATATTATTAAAATCATGTTTTAAAACCTTCATTCTAACATATTCAATCAAAAAACAAAAATCGATTTTTTAAAAATTTGGAGGTGCTACGTTGCCTTAAATTTAATTTTCGAGCGCAAATTTTAATTCAAAAAAATTATTTTCGAGTGTTGTGAATTGTAAGACATCCAACTATAGATATTCGCTCATATACAAATTTAACGATTCAGACGTTGATGATCCCTTTTGTTTTCCGTAAAACTTATCGTACGGACTTCTCTGACTCTAGACTTTTTTCTTCTTCCTTGGCAGACTCAGCAATTTCCTTTTGAAGATGAAAAAATAAAAAAATTGATGAGGACAGGAATATTACATCTGTTAATAAACTTGGCAATAATCTGACATCTAGTTCAGATGGCATACCTAACTTGTGTTTAAAATAGTTTGTGCTATCACTACTACCTGCACTGTCTTAGATTTTCAACACATCCTTCAAAGTAGGTATATTTCCTCGCTTATGGGTATTTTCACCGTGACACAACCAACCTGCTAGAATTTTTCCATCAAATAACCAATTCAATCCAAGCAGGCATTCAAATAGAATGTGACCACAAAGACTCGACCAAGCCTTTGATAAGCCTGATTACTCTATACTCTTAGCTAAGCGTCATTCCTTTCAATTCCCTAACTTGTTATTATACTCGATTGACTCTTGCTTGGCGAGTTGAATCCAACAAGTATCTTTTCGTGGTGATTTATCATCAGAAATTAAAACCAAGTCAGGTGTTCCACTAGGTAGTCATCTAAGATCTTTATTGTTTGCTTTATTTATTCAAAATGAAGTTTCCATTCTGAAGTCATCTCTCATTTTGCCTTACGCCGATGATGTTAAAATTTTCAACTATTCGCTGCAGCATCTCAACAGATTTGTTGGCTAGCACTTCGATAATAGTCTCCTTGATAAGGCTGACAAATGTATTATTGTATCTTGCACACCCAAAAATAATCCTGCAATTTATGAATACGCAAGATGCATCTAGAAGTTAATAAAACTTCAATCAAAAATTATTAAAATGTTAGTAACATAAAAATTTAGATAAAATTTAGTTCTACATAAAAACTGGCACACAAAATTCCACTCGCCCACTTGAATTTGATTTCGCTAGCTTTGAAACCAGAACAGCAAACCACAAACCACTAAAATCCCAACTCATCATCCATGCTTAACATTTATTTTAAATCTCTCGTACATCTCTCTTAGCACCCCTGAAAAATTTTAAACAAGATTTTAACAGATAATCGCTATAAGTGCTAGTACCAAAAAATATAAATCAAGCATCGGCGTCAGCAAAGAAAACATCTTAAGTTATTGCTTTTCAGGCACTCAACGCCTGCAGCACAGATGAACGGACTACGTTAAACCCACAGTCAAATCTCAAATTACTTTTCGGCAGAATGATGGGTTGTAATAAAATAAATATTCAGACACACGTCACCAGCACGTCATAACTTCGTAATACACTTTCCAGATTTTTCGAGTTGGGTAGTAATATTTTTTCACTGGACTTTTCTTTCCTCACACGTCGTCATTGCATCGATGAGGCGTTTCCAAAGAAATGGACAAAACATGTGACACTTGCCAAAAAGAATAAAGTGTCATTGCCTTGAAGTGTGGGAGCCAAAAAAAAATCTGGCGTTATATATAGTCAAAAGAATTCGGGATTCTATCGTTCAACTGCGAGAAGAGTTTTTATGTTGACTCGACTTTTATGGCGAATACTTTAAGGAATCATCTTTCATTTCCTTATGAGCCGTCTTTTGCGGGGATTCATGTTTGTCTGAAACATCATTCAGATTATTCGTCTTGATTTCAGAGGGCGTTTGGTATGTTTGTAAGACTAGAATATTCCAAGGCGTGAGATGATGATACGTTGGTGGACAAAGTCCTAGGCGTATTGTATAGTAAATGAGTCGCATAAACATTATACTCAACTTAATGTATGTGAGCATTTGATGAAATAGTCTTATTTTTGTTAGACTGTTATTTATGCTGTTTGCGTGAAAAAGGGCGATTTACGGAATGAAAATAGTTGAGAAATTCACGGACAAGCAGAATATTTGGAGAAAAACATATTGCCCTAAGGCAACTGAATCAGCGTGACGCTTTGGGTTGGTATGATATTAATCGAATGTGTACGAAGCAGATATTAGTATCTTCAAAAAATAGTCCAAAAATTGTACCAGCCTTCATCACAATACTTTCACCTAAAATTCTTTCACCTTTCATCACAATACTTTCACCTTAAAGTAAGTGGCATGTGATTATTCTTTGAATACTGAAATTTCATTAGTGTTTGGGCAAGAAAAATACTCACTGTTACCATTTGCATTCCGTTAAATTTAGTTGTCTGCTTAAAGTCCATGTGTCGTTAAGACGCTGCGATGGCTATTTTTCATGCTTTTTGTGGTTTATTTGTTACTTTCATATTTTCTCCTTTTAATTACAAAACAAACAAACTCATTTCCAACTCCTAGATTCCTCCGTTGCTTAAAACTCACTATATTCGAAGTTTAATTTTTCAGCTATTATTCCGTTTCCCTCTCTTCTTTCTTATTAAGTTTTCTGAACATTTGTGCCTACTTTTTTGTGGCTATTGAGCGACCTGTTTTTTATTAAAAGTTTATTTATTTATTTAATGACGACAATGACGAAATTCATGGTACTTTTGACCGATCCCGTCTCCCACTTTCCTGAATCCTCAGCATCATCAATAACGTTGCAAAAACTAGAAGTCCGGTCTAAACCTTATGCAGTGAAAAATTCCACACGTCCGTATTTAGTTCTTACTTTAGGTTTGATGCTTTCTAGTGAAAATTTTCTGACCGAATAAACATTGGATGTGATTTAACAAATTCGTATAATACCTACTTGCAGATCTAAAGCTACCATAAATATAAAAAAAGTTTAGCGCATCAGAACCGCTAGAAAATTAATTTTCGAAGAAATTATCTTTGAGAGACTTAAAAATGTATGAAGACGTAATACACTTCTTTGTAGTATCATATCAACCATTTCTTACTCAAAGGAACAAATATCATTTTCTGACAGCATTTCCTATAACACAAATGATGAAATTGTTCAGCGCTGGCAACATTTGTCCAACACAGCAGCAATAAATCTACCATAACATGCTCATGCATAATCAACCTAGCCTTTGAATTTCGTTTTCATCCAAGGATATCCTCGTAAGTTTCAGCGATTAAACTATGTCTGGGGTTGCCATCCGAAAAATTTCCAAAACTCGGAAAATTGAAATATCGGTTGCTTATTTTATTGTAAATGCTTTGCTTATGAATACAAAATGGAAGCATCTCTTGGTGCAATATTTTCAAAATTGTCTGGTGCTGGCAATCATGCGTTAGCACCAAAGTTGCTTCACGTTGAGTTAAATCCTAACCATCCTCAAAACTTTTCAAATTTTCGAAACCTAAATATTTATTGTTAACTCTCATTGCAGAATCATTCCCATTTGGAAATTTCATGACAACATCGCTCGATAAAGAAATGTCAATAAATTACGAAATTCATCATAGCTCGCAACCCTTTCATGATTTTTCAATGAGTTTCCTACAGAATTAGAAATGCAATAAGATCCACTTATCACATGAATATCGTTTTGATTTCGTTACTGCATCGGAAGTAATAGGAAAAAAACATTTAATTTCCTGAGCAAATTTACAATATTTAGGAGACTAAAATTGCCATAGCTGGCAACTCAATACTACTTTTTCAACCAAATTTCTATGAAATCTATCTTAGAGTTAAGTTCAACTACTGCGTGAATTTTGTTAAAATCTGGTAACCAAATCGGAAGCTATAGGCCAAAAACCAGTAATTTTTCTCGGCGATTTTTCAAAATGTCACCACTGCCACAGTATTGCCCGCATTTCTATCCAACCTGCTCCTAACTAATTCCAACATATCCTGTAAATTTCATATTGATCGTATAATCCGGTCGTCAATTCTCGTGAAAAGAAGTTTACAGTGCTCAAAATAAAGGTAATTTGATCACGGGTTGCCGTTCTTGTTTAACGCGAAATTTTGAAAATTTTTATTTGTCAAAATTTATCAATAGGTAGTTTGAATGTATTTTCAAAAATCAAAAATTTTTCAGGAGGGTCGATGATTTGAAGGATTTTTTTCAGAAGTCTGCTGTAGTCACAGAGTTGGCCGCACAGTCTTGAAAGTCCATGTGTGTTGAATTTTAATTTACATCAATACGCTCTGCAAATTTGACGATGATCCATTGTTTTTATTAGAAGTTATGAGAAATCGAATTTTGAAAAAAAACTTGCCTACTTTTAGGCACTCAGCGCCTCTACACAAGGCTCAAATTTCCAATTCTTTATCATAAACAAGATTAAAACATAATAAGTTTTCATTCCCAGTAAATTTTTTTAACAAAAATTTACTCTGCTTGGAAATATAGGAGTACCTGAGAATTCACTAAAATGCCCACCGTCGCCTAAGGGTTAAAGATATCTGAATCATAGACCTACCCACTATATACATCTATGTCCTCCGAAAATTTCAGCTCAATCGGATCGGCCACTCCAGAGATTATCTCCCGTAATCATTTTGCTGATATATATATATATATATATATATATATATATATATATATATATATATATATATATATATATATATATATATATATATATATATATATATGATGAAATTTCGGCGAAACGAGTTTAATACCAATTTTCTTCGAAAATTAGTAAAAAATCAATAATTGGACATTTGTTTTGCTGCAGTGCCATTTGACGGTCCAGTTTTGAAACATATGTGAAAGTTTTAGCACAAGAAATGTCTCATAATTAAAAAATTATTTATGACTGTAAAATATATCAATGTATTTTTCATTATCAGAATATATTCTTCCTGCGAATTTTTTTCACTCAACTCATTCTTGTTTCTTATCGCTTTTTCTCGCATTGTTTCAATGAAGCATCAAAACAACTTTTGTAAATTCAAATCGCCAACTTTGAACCCACTTCCTCATCAGATCTCATACTGTATTCCCAACGGAAACGACCTACAACAGTACCTGCCATGAAAAATATATGAATAAATTTACTGTATCTCATTGCTACTTTACTTTCACGCAATCCAGTCTACAATGTTCCGAATATATGTACGAGTATACTCACTCGCATTTGTACGATGCCAAGGTGTCAAGTGGTTCCAGTATTATTCAAGGTTTACATAACGTATTCAAACTCGAAGTAACAATAGCATGTGAGTAAAGTGTATACTATTGGAAGTGAACTGAATGTTTCGTGGCAAAAGGACAACTGCTTGGATATACATCAGGTTGCCTTTTGTACATCAAAATGAGAAATGAAGTGATATTTCATTTTCAGAAATGTGACTATAACTCATACGTGTCACTTTCGAGCGGGAGTAAATGAAGTGTCCTTGTGGGATTCAGGCCGAAGTAATGAATTGTTCCAGGAAAGTGAGGTCATCCTGTTTTGAGAAACCTTTGAAATTAGGTAGTAGCTGATTGGAAAGAATTTGGCCGTAGCTGCATAGTTTAGTTTTTTCTGAGTTCACTAAATCAAAGCTTGAATCATAACTGCCATTTTAAAATGTAGCGGATGCATGTAATCACACCAAAAAGATATTAATCATCGTAAATAAAAAATAATAAGACATCCATCTGCTCATGCCGCACAATTCTTATCCAAATTTCCGAAAATAAAGTATCACTCAAGCTCAATCCGAATAATTCCCACAAGCTGTTGAGAACTATAACTCCAGCTGAAATATTCAAGAGAATTCATTAAGCCGCTTGCCAAAACGAAAACGTTCTAGGTACTGGTCTGTGGCATCACGGTGAACCTGTCGACAAACCGCAAAAATGACAGCAACTTGAACAATGTCTCGTTCTTCCTGGCAATTCCTGGAGTTTTCTGGCTAACACCTTGCGTTTCTAATGCCTGAATTTCATTTCACCTGATTATTCTGCTTGGCCGTCTTATTACCTACGCAGTCTGAAGTGATTAGTGTAATGACAGAGCAGATGTTTATAATGGGGAAGCATCGTCTTGCTGTCATTACTACATCACTTCTTTTATTTGTTTGTATTGCTCCAGTTACTGTTCTGGGGAAGCGCGTTTTGAAAGAAAGTCGGCGAAGAAACTCACTGAAGTCACACATACAAGTTGGCCTCGTAAACTTTGGAAAACCGAAACTGGGATAATAAAGCCTCGTGCTAATTACATCATCAATCAGAATGAAATTCATCAGATTTATTTGGATTAACTGTTTAGGTTTGTTGTGAATTAAGGAGGAAATTTATGAATTTGAGTTTGGAAATTGCATTCGGAAGTACTAGATATAAGATTTAAATTTCTCGTAGGGAAAATGATGCTCGTATTGTTTGGCATTGCTAGTAACTTCACAAAACACGATATTATTTTCAATACTTTTATGATACATTTCGAAGATGAATTAAATAAATAAAATAACTGCGCTTTTCTATAATTTTTCTTCTTTCTTTGTTTCAGATGGACTTCATGAGAACTATGAACTGGGCTCATCTAGAGAAATAAAACTTGATTTAGTTGTGAGAATTGAACCAAAAGTTGATTGGAAAAATGGAATAACGAAATGAGAGGTAAGAACTCTGCACGTCGTATCTCTTTTGCACGATTTTCAAAAAACTGTGAGTGCGATTTATCAGAAATGAACAAGTTTATAAGCCTAGTGATAAAGAAGCTTATAATGTACATTGGGAAAAGCATGAGATGCTGGCTTTTGGTGTTCCTGTTTCGAATCGTGCCATGAACCCTCGAACCCCGAAAATTTATTGTGGTTCTGACAATCTGCTGCTAATCTATCCCAGTTCTTACAAATAACTGGATTTAATGGTGATGATTTATAGTGGTAATTTATAATAGTGATAATTTATTATACAATCTCTTATTGGGCCAATCTTGCCTGAAAAAATAAATGTATTGAAACTGTTAATGCAAATAAAATTTAACATATATTTATGCAGTGCAAAGAAGTAACAATATTAAAATGAACATTATTACATTAAAATATATCTTGCAAATTTGTTTAAAAAAGATAGATATGATCATCATCATCGGCGGTACAACAGGGGTCTGGTCCTGGCCTCCGTGAACAATTTTTCATCGGCCCCGATCGTGAGCCGATATCATCCAATTAGGCACCCCTAAACTCCGCACGTCCTAGTCAAAACCATCCCTTCAGCGCAGGCAAGGTCTCCCACTCTGTCGTCTGCCACAAATGGGTTCTAATCTACCGTAAATGGGTTTTCCGATTCGAATCACTTTCGCTCAATCGAGCTAGGTGTCCTGCCTACCGGAGTCTACCGAGCTTTATCTTAGTAATTATATCTGCTTCTATGTACATAGCATACACCTCATGGTTGTAGCGTCTCCGGAATAATTGTAGCGTCTCCTTCACATATGAGGCCAAAGAATCTCCTCAAGACTTTCCTCTCGAACGCCGCTAAGAGCTCAGAGTGCATTTTGATAAGCACCCAAGTCTCCGAACCATAAGTGAGTACTGGCAAGACTATGATCTTGTACATCAGCAGCTTTGATGTTCAGGTAAGATTTTGGGCTTTGAAGAGCCTTGACAGACTGTAGCAGCCTTTGTTGGATTTGAGCAGCCGCCCACGTATTTCTTCCTACATGTTGCTATCGACTGCTCCTATTGACCCAAGGTTGAAAGATGGCACTATTCCAAACCCATGCTCAACTATTCTGAAGGTTTGACCGACTTTCGGTGTTCTTCCTAAATATATGTACTTAGTATTTTTTTCATTTGTTTGCAGCCCCAGTTTTGGTCCCGATTGCTCGTGCTGGATGAAGGATTCTCGTACAGCTAGCTCTGACCTTCCAATTAGTTCTATATCATCTGCATAGGCCAATATCTGGCAGGACTTGGTGACGATAGTCCTTTTCGTTGACGTGCCAGAGTCTCGGATTGCTTTCTCCAACGCCAGGTTGAAGAGGAAGCAGACCAGACCATCCTTTTGTCGGAGCCCATTGAAGATGTTGAACGGTTTGGATAGCAACCTGGCCTGTTACATTGGTCATGGTCAACCTGCACAATCATGTCAGTTTGTTTGGGATGCCAAATTCTTTCATGGCTTTAGGCAGTTTGGCTTTGCTATCATACGCGGCCTTAAAGTCTACTAATTTATAGATATTTTTGAATTGCCTGCCTGGTAGTAAACATGTGATCAATTGTTGATTTGCCTGGATAAAACCACATCTTTATTGTTCGATGATAGCTTTAGTGTGGGGGGGGGGGGGGAATCTGTTCTTGCAGGATAGAGGAAAATATCTTATAGAAAATACTCAACAATGTTATACCCCTATAGTTGCTGCACGTAGTTACATCTCCTTTCTTATGTATGGGGCATATTGTACCCTTAAGCCAGTCTTCTAGCATCTCTTCAAGCTCCCAAACGTGCAATAAATATAATCTCATGAATTGCTTGGTGTAATGTGGGGCTTCCATATTATATCAGCTCAGCTGGTATGCTTTTTTAAATTTAAGACTCTCTCTCTCTTTCTGTAAGCTCAAGATGTTTCTTAATTTTAAAGTACAATCTTAATAGATTAAAGTAAATTAAAACAAATGTTTATTCAACATGCTAAACTCTTTGTCATCATCCTATATATATTTGAAAGAAGATTTCGTTGCAGTCCGGTGTAATTTTAATATGTTTGTACTCAACCTTGTCATAATTTTTATAGAATTTTATTTACATCTATCGTTCCATTAAATTAGGAGGTGAGTAGTTCCAAAGTACGTTGTTAAGTAGTTCCAAAGTACGTTGTCTAAAATTGTATAATGATGCATTGGGATTTGATGCATTGTCTATTCACCTTGATATATTGTCTATTCACCTTGCATCGCACTGTTTGTAATTACAAGAAGCATCGACATCTTTAATTTTTTATCCAAAAACTTACAGCTGTACTCTTAATATAGCGCTCATTTACATTCATATAAACTCAACTATACAAACTTTCATCACAACATTCATCAAAATATGTTATTCCCTGAACTATTGTCTGTTTGCGACCTGCACAGCTCCATCTATGCATCGTTAAATCTCACCAGCAATATTTTCATCCTATCTATTTATCCTCTACCTATACACTATTCAAATGCTCGAGATACTACTAACATATATATGTATATTTGTATCTTGACAAGATTGAGTGAAGATGACATTTTGCTTGAAGGCTCTTCGTTTACAAACGTGGTTAGAATATTTTATTGACAGAACGAGAAGAAGAAGATCCAGGAATTTACCTGGATACGAGTTCAAATAAAAGGAGCTGAGAATATTGTTACCTTCACCGATTCACATACATTCAGTCTCCATATTTACCGAGGAGGAAACATTGTTCGAAAAAACATTTGTTTGCTGAACCTATTTTAGTAAAACTATTGCATAGGCACCAACAGGATAAAATAGTGTGTTTCAGAAGAAAAATTTGTATTTCAGTAAGACGGTTCTAGTGTACAACTAGGAAAACTGGGTGAATTTTCTTTAAAAAGGTTAATATACAAATTTACATTGTTTCAAAAATATAAGTGACATATATTTTCAATTGACAAACACAGTTTGTCTTGTTTAAGTCATATCCACCTACAAATTATTTCCTTTCTCCTTTCAAAATTGATTCGTCTTACAAAACACACTGCTACAACTATAACCCAGAAAATATATGTACATTAAATCTTCCCCAGGAACACTCGTCGAAACAATACCCGTGTGCCATCACGGAAACAAAGCCCCCAAACATTATATTGATTGTCAGAGTCAGTTATATCATTGATCTGCTACTTTGCCTCGTACGGTATCTGAGTATTACTTGAATTAGATATATTTGTTGCGATGGGACAATTTATCGCAAAATTGAGTCCTAAATTACGTCGAGGCAAACGTGAACGGAATCACTTCCAAGTCCTGGCCCGATTACGTGCGTACATGGCATTTGGCCACGAGCGAAATCCGTTTCGGTTCGGTCGGTGAGGGTACGTACTTTGGAAAAACTGACGAAAATAACAAATGAGATAATCTTTTAGATATGTTTTGAAGAACATGTAACGGATTAGACAATTCCGTGCTAGGTAAAATCTAATTAGGTTTTTGTGTTGAACTTACGGGACGGGGTGGATTTGAGAGAAGTGTTATTTTGTTGCGAGGGACAAGTTTAATGTACTTATGTATGAGCTTTAATACAATTACGCTAGGAAGCTAGAATGGAGATGTATCCATCCAGGGAATACGTGCTGAACATACTTGCAGTAATTTTAAAATGGATTAATGAGAAGGATTTCGGGATTTGGAAGCTGTACTGGATTGTAACTTAATTTGATTTCATCTTGTTGTCAGAAACATAACTCTGGAAAATAGGCATTTTATGTGGAAAATTAAATTTGTTTGATAATATATATTCTAAAGAGAAATGATAAGAAGGTTTTATGCTACTCTTTGCAAAACATTAGTATTTAGAAAAAAAAATCAGCTTCCGAATTTTAAAATCGAAACTGCAAAAGAAAAATTAAAATCGAAATCTCCAGAATATGCAAAAGTATATAACTGGTTTTTTTCTCTTTTTATGGCTTAAATATTCTTATAGCATGTGCTGCAAAACGCTCGCAAGGATTAGTAAAAAAATGAAACAAAAAAAACTTGACAACGAATATTAAAGCCAGTTTCCAATAACTAGCAGCATAATCTTTAATTTAATGAGCAAACTCCATATCAATCCATATCATATTTACTTTGAGTAAAAGAGGTAATTTTTCACCCAGTAATTGGATGATGAAAAGGTATTTTCGTTACAGACTCAGTTCATATTAGTCCACGAAAATAATACAGATATTCCACCCTTTCATAAAGTGCAAATAGTCTCTTCTTTCAGTTTGTCATTTTTCTCAGCCACGTTTGATGAAATATGATTCGTTTTCGTAGGAACAATGGCCTTGTTAGGAGATTGTCCATGCATTGTAAACAGATATTTCGTTCTTTCATCCTTCAAAAGCTTTCAATGAACAGAAAATTGAACTGAATTATGAAAACGTATCAAAATGTTCGTTGAACTTAGTAAATTATGTTGAGTAAAATATTGGAATGATGAAATGTGAGAGAATTCCTGTTATGTGTTGAATGTGATGTGAGTCCCACACTGGGCGCTCATGTTTCGTTAATGTTGTTTGATGATATATGACGATGAAATGATATTTTAATCAAATTGATCAAATTATTATAAAACGATGAACCATAGTGATGTCAATTTACAAATCTTTAACAAGCCTGTACATGCAAAAGTCTTATTTGACGGCATACGAACTCTGCCGAACCGACATAAATGTCACGTAAACTTTGAACCTGTCTCTTGAAGTCAAGTGTGCGTATTGTTTTTTTTTTCAAGATAGATAAGATTTGATAAGCTACAGCTGTTGAGCAGAGCAGTTGGTTTTATTCCAAAGAAGCCTAAGGAAAACAGCAAGCAAGCATCACAATTATTATAGGAAAAGGCAATCGAAAGATAGTAAACATCATCATTTTAAAAGAAAATGAAGGAAAATGGATAGAGCGTAGATTTTCACCACTCCGTTGTTTTTTACTTTGATCCTGAATGTGCTGGGTTTTATAGTGTAGCTTTCACCGTCATTGCCCCATTTCATCAATACTCGGCGATCTATTATTGTTCTGGCTTCGTATGGTAAGCTCGACTTCTTTCAGTGTTAAAGAGACCATTGGGACTTTATCGGAGCTTTGTGAGCATTACTGAACCAAACGCAGAATTATTATATGAACACCGACCTCACTTTTCCTCAATCTGACTTCCTTCGGTGATGATATTGCAACTTTCGTCTTTAAAGAGTTTCGTTTGGGGCTGATATTCCCATCTTAAACTTTTCACTACTTTGTAAACTTGTCTAGTTTTGCTAACCGGTAAGTTTTGGCCAATGATTTTCAATTTCTCATCATAATAATGCCGTTTCATACATTTAATGCTCTTATTTCGTCTTCGTCAGAGGTTTTTATACTGTTCTTATTTTGTCCAAGTGCTGCTGTTGGGCAACTGCCTGTACGCCTGATTTGTCATTTCAAGCGGATCTTGGCAATGATTTTCAAAGCAGTCATTTCTTTTTTGCTGAGTTTCATGCTCAACCACATTGTTGCCCCATCTTCATCTAGACCTCCTCGGCTGATTTTACTGTGTGATTTTGTATGATGGGGGTCAATTTCGCCTCAAGGATTCTAGTGCAATTTCCTGCCAATGATGTTGCTTGGATTTTACCGCGTAGTGGCCCAAGTCACAATTCGCACCTAAAAATACACGGACGCCTCTCTTTGCTGAATAAAAACATGGCCGATTTGATTGATAGTATTGCCATCTAATGGTGATAATTTTTTTTTGAGGATGCGTCAATGCGCGAAACATGTAGAACTTATCTGACTATGTCTCTACTACACGCAAAGTACATCAGGTGTTGGCAGTTGTCATTTGTCTCATCTTGATGACTGCGCTCTTTGTCCATTCCTGACGTATTTATCCATTCTTCAACTTCTTTTCTTCAACACTTTTTGCAGCTGATTCTGAAAATGTCTTTTGTTTTGTTTTCTTTTCTTTTCTTTTGTCGAGCGTGAGCTATCAGCCATACTTTAAAAAAAATTGTTTTAGTGCTGATTGCATACAAACGTCCGCTTACTGCTTTAAACTTCATCACCTGCGTTTTGCACACCCTAGCCACAAAAATACCACTCCGAATTTACGGCTTCTAGCTGGCTTTCTCCATATGAGTATTGTGCGCTATCTCATATCTTGTGCCTCACTGCTAATTGATGTTATTTCCCGGATTGTCAGCACGTTCAATTGGCCTCTTGTTAAAATGCTTTAACAGCATCAGGAATATTGAGTGATCCACATTACAGGATTCAAACAAGAATTTCGTATTTCTTTTTTAGGGTTCTTTCCTTTGATTCAGTTCTATCCAGAA
Organism: Nemotelus pantherinus; assembly: GCA_963978885.1. NCBI lineage: Eukaryota > Metazoa > Arthropoda > Insecta > Diptera > Stratiomyidae > Nemotelus > Nemotelus pantherinus. The sequence continues at coordinate 222,624,117 of OZ022263.1, read as the reverse complement.
CCACTCCTTTGGCTCCAGACCTGTTTGAAAATTTAAGTCTATCACTCTCTTCTTTCTGATGTCTTTCTCTTCAGCCTAGGATTTAATATCACAAGGACGTCATTCCCTGATCTCTGATCAAAATCAGCAACACCTTTGCGGGAAAGCCATTAAAGAGGATGAAGAGGAAAGGTAAGTGCAGAAATTAAAAAAACCAGATTGACCATGTACCAATATTCCACATTTGGCTCGTTCTGGTGGTTACTCTCCCAGCAGAAGTTGCAAAATAAAAAAGTCTGTGTAATCAGGTGTTCCATTTGTCGTTCCAATCTTTCCGATGCAGTGTACTCAGCTAAGTCTCTAAGGAACCCTCTAATAAAAAATTTTCGTTTGGATTGAATGAACGCTCTGGAAGTTATAGGGGTGAAACGAGTTTTTTTTTCTATGATAATGCCAAAGCTCAGGGGATTGCCCTTTGAAGCGAATGCTTAGCGATGGCGGTAGAGAGACACATATGGGAGAAGCCGATATCAATTATCCCAGTATTCTTTTAAGTGCCACATTTATTTCTTATTTTCTAAAGCGCTAGTGTTATGCCTAGTCGCTAGTGTTATGTGGCACTCAATTAATGGAGCGCTGGTATTATGCCAAGTCGCTGACTGTTAAGACAACACAAGACGAGCAAATACAGCCATGGGCATGGCGGGACTCGAACCCGCGGGCAGTAGATCGCTGCTTCGGACTAACGCGTTAGCGAGCTAAGCTACCGACCCCTCCATTGCAGGATCATTCCCATTTGAAAATTTGATGACAACATTGGTTAGTAAAGATATGGCTTTATAAGCTGGTAAATTTTTCATGATTTTTTAACAAAATTAATCCGAAATTTGCTTTACAATAACCTATTTGCTACATGAATTTCGTATTAATCTCATGGCTGGATCGGAAGTTATAGGGGAAGAAGCTTTATTTTGCTGAGCAAATTTTCAAGATTAAGGTGACAAAAAGTAACCATAAGTTGCAATTCTATTCTGATTTTTCAACCAAATTATTATTAACTGATAAATATGGCTTAAAATAATGTTCAAGTACTGTGTGATTTTCGTCAAAATGGGTTGGCTGAATCGGAAGTTATAAGCTATAAAGCAATTTTTTTCGCAGTGAATTTTCAAGATGGCACCACTGCCGCAGGGCTGCTTGCATTTCAAAATAATTTCTATCAGACTTGGTCCTAGTTAATACCAACATGTTCTGTAAATTTCATATTGATCAAGTGATCAATAGATGTAATTTGGAGATGAAAAGTCGGAATTTTGAAAATTTCAAATCGACACGATGGAGAAAAGTTAAAATGTATCAATGAAAAGATAAGAATAAATATAAAGAAATATGAATTTTGGGCGAAACGAGTCTAATACTAATTTTCTTCGAAAATAAGTCAAAGTGGGGCTCTTAAAGAAGGGACAATGACATAAATAATGAGGCAATGGTATGTTTACCAGATGCAATTTAAACTGAAGTGACTCAATCAACTACTTCACTTCTACGATACACAAAATACTCATTAATATCACAAAACGATAATTTGCACGTGTAGAAATAACTATGGCACGAAAGTGCTGTGCGAAAATAATTTCTCTTCTGTTATTAATTATAGTTTTTATGGAAGTTTATTTTTATTTTATTATTGTTTTCTGATATAGACTGTTTTTTGTTACTATAAGAAAAATAAATGTATAGTTAAAGCTAAAATCAATTCTTTGTGGCTTACGGTTTGAGAAGGCTTGGCACAAGTGATTGTGGCATACCACATAAACAAATTAAAAACACTTACAAAGAAAAATCCCATTTTTCAATGAATCCTTCGAAATAACTTTAGACTGGTTTTTCCCCCGATTCAATGGTGATTGAGAAAAGGTTTGCTGATGTGTCCTCTAAAAGGACGACATGACAATAAAGTTCTGGAAACCCAAAACTTCGAGCGGACATTGGAACGTAATTTAAAATGCCCTCTGAAGTTCACCAAATAGAAAATCCCAAACGATTTTCTGCAACTTCAAGTTCATCCGAATGTGAGTGAATTTTCAAAACAATCAAATACTTTCGCATTCTTTCATTCTAAACAGCCGTGCATTCATTCGTGAAATTCCACCAAAGACAAAAGTGAATTCAATCAATTCATATTTTCCGGCTTAGAACTTCTTCACTCAATAAAGACAAGTAGGTACAAGAACATCAAACGCATTTTCTCATTGTGCGTACTCTTGTCTTTCAAACTAGTGAAAATGTCCGTTGAACTGAACCAAGAAAATAATGAAATCATTTTCACATACACATTTCTATAAATTCGTGGATCTGAAGAAAAATGGTATCCGTTCGAAAAGGTGAATTCGTAATCGATTTTCTGATATTTTTTCCATTTGTTTGTTTTTTATCTCGGCGAAATAGGTACATACAACGTTCCCCGACTGAAAGTCAGCCGACTGTATGGCGACAGGTAAATCGTTTGAAAGCATGTGTATTTAATAAATTATGGTATACGTCTGTCTAGATACATGTTGAACGTGTTCTGTCAGAATAAAAAACAACACGAAGCGTATAAATTTATCAGAGCAACAAGAAGAATACGGACCAAGCAGATAAACATATCAAAATGAGAAGAAGAAAAAAGAATATATTTGAACACAATGAGCCGACGAATGTTTGAAACGAATCAATGAGTTCCGATAATGTCAATCTGAGGGATTTAGTTGAGATGTTTCTTTTTTTGATGAAGGGATGAAGATGTGTTTGATCGATACAAGGGAAAATGGGAATGCGAGAGAGTTTTCATGATATTAGATAAATATTGTGCGAGCACGTGTGGCAAGCGTGTAAAATATTGTTCACAATATGATTGAATTGAATTGAACACCGGCATTTGGTTAAATTTTAACTTTCCCAAATTTTTTGCATTGATTCTTAAAACTACTTATGAGATTGTATCAAAGTTCAAGCACAATTGCATTTTGTGTATCATCTTTGTCAACCAGCAAATTCTTATCATCTCTAACCAACGAAATGTAAAATATTTTCAAGAGTAAGGAAAAACTGGGGAAAATATTTTTTCCTATTTTTTCAATTTTAATTCCAATTTACTCCCAATTTACATTCAATTCACTTATTTTGGTTTAACTATCGTCAAAGTCCTTTAGAAAAAGTATTTAAGAGACTCTTGAAGAATTCAGTTGGAGTTTTTATTCCGGCAACGAAACTTTGAAATATTTCAATTATTCCCTGAAGTCGTTATAAATGCTGTCTCAATATAAGACGTAGAATCATTTGAAAAATAGAAAATTTTAATCTCTAGAAAACAGACAGTCTGAATACATCAGTTTGGGCTTTTTGTACGCCTTATGCTATTCCTCTACCATTTTTTTGAGAGCAGTTTTCTCCGTTTATTCCACAAGAAGAAAATGAGATGTGGACATATATGTAGAAATAATATAAAGTTGAAACTATCATTCTTTTGTGAGAATTTAAAAAAAAACAAGTCCTGTTAAAACTGCAATTTTTTATAGCATTACTTGTGGTTTTAGCTTGCATAGTTTGCGATGTTGAAATGTGGTTGTATTTTTCGAGAAACTATTAAAGCGTATCAAACAAAAAAAAATCAAGTGGGGAAAAATAGCAGCAATTGTTACTCGGATTCAAAATACTTCCTTTCCGGTGGAGTAATGATTATAAAGATTGAAAAAAATACAGATAATCGTAGATACCAATTATTCAAACAAACACCAACGCCAAATTAATAAGAAATGGTGAAATGGAATTTTTTTATGACACAAACGCCGCATAAGAGCAATCAAAAGTATCAGAAAATATTGTTTTTCTGTCTAGAAAGCATTCTGGGTCAACTGAATATAAGTATTTTTTACTGAAGTTGCAGGAGTTTCAGGCGATGATCCTACTTTATTCCAAAAATCAAATAAGTTTGTCCGTTCAAATCAGCAAAAGTAGTGCTTAATGAATTTTTTATATCATAAAATAATTTTGGAATACCAGATTCATACTAAAAGTTTGGTATGAAAAGTTGCTACACAGCAGAAGACACTTCGGTAGCTGGCATTACTACTAAGTAGTTTTAGTTAAACTTAGAAACAATAAAAAAAACTAGCGCTTTGGAGCTGCTTAAAATACAAATTTGTGAAGAAATTTAGAGGAATCATGCAGATTTTTAGTGTATATTCTACCAAACGTGCTCCTTATTACAGTCAACCTGTTTGAGAGCCAAAGCCAAAACTATATCACAGCTGCTTCAAAAATGAGAAAAAAAATTATAAAACTGCCATAGCTGGCAACCCTTTCATAGGGCGAATAGCTTTATTTTATTGAGAAAATTTTCAAGATTCAAAAGACAAATATTACCAAGGCTTCTATACTTCTATCAAACTTGGCCTGGAATGATGTGTGTTTTTATTTAAAATCTGGTAGCTATATCGGTATTTATAGAGCGAAAAGCAGCGTTTTGTTAGTGTTTTTTCAAGCCGGTACCATTGGAACAGGGCTGTCTATATTTAAGAATTACGTTATAGTTGTCCTAAGAGAGCATTTTATTCTCTAAATAATAATAATAATAATAATAATAATAATAGTAATAATAATAATAACAATAATAATAGTAATTAAAATAATAATAATAGTTTTAATTATTATATTAATGATGACATTTATTTTTGAAATTCTTCTTAGGTTACTTAACTTAAGGGATATTTAACATTAAAATAAATCTTAAATTTAACGTCTATTCTAACTTAGCCTATTTTTAATACATATTATTACGTTTATATAGTTTTTATTTCGTTTACACTAGTAAAATATCATCCAGGTTTTTTGTTCTCTAAAAGGTTTGAAATGTGTCCTGCAATCAGGTGTGTCGCATGGTAGGCTGTTCTGCTTAGCGGGGATCCAATTTCCGAAAAAAATTAATTAAGCAGCTATGTCGACAATTAAGCACCTAAAAAAATAAGAGGTCCAATATCTACAAATAAATATAAAACACACTACAAATAAATAAATAATTTAAATCCCTTTGGATTTTCATTACGTTCGTTCCCGCGACGACCTACTGCACTGAATCGTCAGTCTTTGGATTTGTTTTACCGTTTAAACAAATTAAACTATATCAAAGAAATAATCATTTTTATTCAGGTTGTCGAAAATCATTTTATTTCCACCTGCGATATTTATGTTTGACAGCAATCTATTATAAACCTTTTATAATTGTAGTGTTAAGCTTTGAAAAAGATATTTATATTTAAAGCTTAGACTGTGGCTGCCAGGATAACAAATAACTAATGATTATTAAAAGTTTCATTTTAAAATAAAATTTTGTTGTATCGTTTTCTTTCTAATTTCAATTAGATTCAATTATTTTTTTTCTAAGTTTAGTTATTTTTTCTTGTATAGTATGTGTTTTGATAAATTTGTTATTTTCACAATTGATAATTTCAACATCAGTATTTTGCTAATGCTCAGAAACATTTTTACTTTATTTCATCACTTTTTGGATATAATCGGGATATGCTTTCTCACTTTCTACGATATCAAGTCATTTTTAATTATGCCCATCGTTCACACCAGTCGAGTGTTTCCTCAATAATATTTTTAATCTGAATTTATCTTTTGAAATCTTTCTGCTTGTTGCTTTTTGCTGTTTTTTTTTTTGAGTCCAAATCCGTTAATAACATGATTTTCAACACTCAAAAATTCAATAACAATTGACACATGTTAACGGTATTGAAAATAATCAATAACACATAGAAAATACAAAAATGATCTTTTCAGTAACAAAAATTTTGAAAGTCGTCATAACCTGCCGCAGCCAACTGTATAGTAATTACACCAGAAAAACAATCAGGCGAGGAAATTTTTAAATTTCAGAAGCATTAAGCTAATTTATTTTATATGGCTAAGATTTTGCAATTCATATTATAAAGCAGCAAAAGTTATAGCAACAACTACCAAAACTAGGTGAAATCTCCTACTGCCGTTAATAACTGAAAGGAAATGAACGGGTAGATTGCTTGCTGCTAAGACATAAAATGAAGAAATCAGAAGAATCGATCCTACTCTTTGCCTCGTTTTCCTGTTGTCTGGAGATGAACGAACTTTCGATATCCTGGCAACGAGTTAGCATTCATCGCTCTAGCTGTTGATTAGATGGATAAAATTGAATCCAAGGGAAATACCTTAGTACCTGACAGAAGTTTTTTGATTCACATGCGCGTAAATAATTTTTGTTTGATGCTTAGCAAAAAACTAACAGAATAAAATGAATGATATAGTGTTTCTAAAACGATGACAATCAATTCGCATATCACTGCTTTCTAATTTACCGTTTAAATTTAAAAGAAATCAGCAAAAATGCAAAATAACGCACAATGTTAATAGCCATGGTTTTAACTATTTTCCCAGTTCGTAACTAACCGGAATCGTTCTGGAAAGCCAATTCAGCAGACACAATCACTTGGCTTATTCTATTTTCCACGGAAATAAGCATGAAATTGAAATGGAAATGGAGTCTTGGTGATTTGAAATTCTTCAACACAAGCTATTAGACAGGATATTGACTTGCTTGCAGATTCGCACTACTAGGCAATGATTACTTATAAAATAAAGGTCTATCTGTCTATCTATATATCTATCTATCAAAACCACAGCAAATTGTTAAGATCAATTATATAAGATACACTTATATAAAATTCAACCATGTGAAAAATCGATTAATTATATTAATTATATTAATATGGCTTGTGAAAAAAAGAGCTACACAAAAATCGAATGGTTTTATAGCTGAATTTATGACTGAAAAATTTACACTTGCAAGGCACTTCATCTAAAACAGATAAGAGTTTTGTTCAAACAAACTTGTGATTACTTTTTGAAAACAATTGGTAGCTGCTTTGATATTTCTTCAGTTGGACAAGATAAATTAATCAAATATCAAAATAAATAGAAAAATAGACTGTAGAAACGGAAGAAAATTGTAAAATTAATTTCTTTTTTTGAAAATTGCGGGATATAAACAAAATCAAAATAGAAATCTGCATTTAATTGTTTTAAAGAGCATGCTGAAATTGTAGATTCGCAATAAGAATGAAACATTGTTAAGCTATTACGCAGACGCATGGAAATGTATTTTACCGCCATACATTTTCATTACTTGTTCTAGATGTGATTTGCAAATATGTGATTGTTCATTTTTAAAATGGCTTTTCATCAAATGTTTCATATGTTGTCGCAGCATTTTTATCAAATAGTTACCAGACTTAGAGTTTTTGAGAAAAAAATATGTTTATTTTTGTTTTAGATTGCCACCAAATAAACGTGAAAAAATACAAATTAATTTTAAACTGGCTTTAGGAATTAAAAAGTTTAGCACAGCAACATAGCGGAGTAGCTTGCAGAAAAGCCGCAATTCAAAGTGGAGTTTCATAGGCACTATAATTCTACAAAACTCCTAAAACTTTCTTTCAATTGCTTCCAGCTATATCTTACAGTGATTAAATTCTTTGATAACCACCAACCAATAGTTTGCGCCCAGTGTGGGTCTGCAGTCATGCAACTTATTGTAATAGATAACTACGAAGAATACATTGATTTTTAAATTATTCTATACTTATTTCTCACTGAATAGTAAAGTTTCACATCATCAACGTAAGATGACTTTTAAGCCATCTTCATGAAGCCTCCATCACCTAACCTGTTTTACTCCATTCGCAATATTTTCAAGCGAATGTTAACAAAATAATACTTATTATTCTTCGTCAGATTTTTCGAACAGTGTTTAAGCAATTCGAACTGAATTAGTAAATTTTAAAACTTCAAAATGTTTGACCTAATTATTCGTACACCTCATTATCTTAAGTGAAATTATCCACCGTTCATGCGAACGCTTCTCTTCATTATCGTGAACTCGCTACTTTCCATCATTAACAGCTTTCTAACTTTTCTTCTCTAGACAACTTCAAACTCACTAGCTCCGTCATTTTATCTGGCTTGGCTCTATTGAAGGACTTTGCTTTAGTTTAATTATAATTAACTCTGCTTTTTCTCTGAACTATTTCAGTAAATTATTCGTTTTTATGCATCCGAAAGACAAGGTGAAACGAATGAGCTGGTGGTTTTTTTGAAGTATATTTCTTGAAAAAAAATTTACTTTGATTTAATTTCAGCTGTCGATTTTTTTTGGCATGAAAAAAAAAACAGAACTGAAAAAGATATGCTATGTGTGAAAAAATAGATATGCAGAATTCCAACGCTAAATATTCACTTCAGGTTTGAGCTACATTTGCAGGATTTCGAAAATGGGGTTTAAGATGTACGTCGAAAAATGAAAACATAGAAAAAGAAAGAGCAAAAAAATTTAAAAAATGAGCAAAATCAATATAATTTAATGTTTTAACCTATGCATTGAAAATAAATCATCGATTTATTGTCAATGCATAGGTCAAACAGAGGTGATACAAACTGGCAGTTAATAAAATAATAAATAATAAAAAAGAGAGATAATTGGTATGGAAGGAGATTGTTTTAAACTTTCGATACACGACTAGAACCGTTTGGGATCATTTGAGCTAAAGAAGTATGCGATATACGTGAATAAGCTACGCATTGCTATTTTAGTTGTTTTTCAGCAGCAAATCTCAGTTAAAATTAAAAGGCATAATTCTCACTTAACAGAGACTGCAGATATGTCAAAAGAACAGCATTTTAGGAGTATTTTGAAATTGATTAGCCAAAAGATGGGAGAGTACGAAAAAATTAGTTGATGCAAATCAACGAGCAACACAGTTTTCATCGAGCTCATGAAAAAATGAACCAATAGAGTTAATTGCGATAGCTTAACTGTCGCACTTTGTTTTATAGAAGTGGTGTCGGTGAAACATTCTGTAAGCTGATTTCGCACGCTAAGATTTTCTTGCATAAAATTGCTAAGAAGGTCCGAGTTTTCTCCTATAGGAATTGAATCGGCGAGGTGGAAATTTTTTTTCGGATTAATGACCGTAGCCCGAGAAGAATTAGGGGCAATATTTTGGTCCAGGATGCATCGTTTTGAGCCATGATAGCCAGTTTTAGAGTACGATAGCATTTCGCTAAGAAACAGTTGGCATCTTTGTGGTACGCTGTGGAACGATTACGTTCGTAGTCAGAAAATTGACTGCGTTCAGGATGGAGTGCTTATTAGAATTGTCTGCCCTGGTTAGTAATAATATACTAACGAGCTGGAAATCTAGCAGCGGAGAAGTACAGTGGAGAAGCACAATTATTAGCAGTAATTTTTGCCAACGAAGTGGCTTTAGGTCAACAAATGTAATGGTCAAAGATTATGAGGCAGCAAGTGAATCCTCGTGAATGTGTTCAGTAAACAACTATGCCAATGTGAACGACCTTACTTTTTTTAATTTAAACCAATTTTTTTTCCTTTTGAAGCTAGATTTATTTTAATTACTCGGCATATATCGATATTTCGAGGGTAATTTGCCCTCTTTTTCAGTGTTGGTCAATAGACACTGAAGAAGAGGGCATATGACCCTCAAAGTATCGATATATGTCGAGTAATTAAAATAAAGCTAGCTTCTAAAGGAAAAAATTGGTTTAAATTAAAAAACTTAAGGTATGTATATTATATATCTAGTCAAAAAATTAATTGGGGAAAAAGTATTCGAATTACAAATTGATAATACTTTGAGCTTGGTTTTGGCCAAGTATTTGACTATATAGGTGCATTAAAGTAGGCGAAGATTATTTGTGAAATTTAAAGCTGTGATAATTTTGACGGGGTCATAATGTCATCAAAAAACTACCACTTACAAAAAATAAGTCTCTGTGATTTCTGTGTAGAGTGATAGTGATTTTTGTGCAGGCATGGAAAGAGAACTTGTTCAAATCATCATTCATTTTTAAACATTAAACATTAAACCTTCACCCAATTGCCTATTTTTTTGTGCTTGCGAAATTTTCGTTCCCGAAAACTCACGTCCGAATCATCAGATAAACCTGGAGAAACTAACCCTATTTAAAATCAAGACCTAGTCTGGTGGCATTTGAAACTGTGGGAAACCTGTGGTCAACAAAAAAACACTTTTTTTCCTTATTATCTCCGGCGCTGTTATCAGATTCAAATAAAATTCAAATCGTTGGCTTATTTTAATTTAAGTCATTCATCAATGTTAATTTACCAGCTATGATCATTTTGACCATTTTGCACTAACACTAATAATTTTTAAGCTGTTATTACACAGCGGTGAATATACGTTACGAATGTTCACATTTCATAAATTCTGAATTTGTTTAGAATGCAACCCTAAAAATCTTCCCACTATTATAAATGCCAATTGGATTGAGTTGGATTGAATTCAAATTCATAGCATAAGTTGATCGAAACATAAAGCCAGTTCTATATACTGCCGGTTGCGATACTAAAAAAGTATTGGCATTACAAGAGGTGTGACATTTAAATTTTAATAAGATAAATAAACCAACAGCAACTGTTTGAGCTTTTAAAGAATATAAATGTTTGAAGGTGGTAGCTCTCGAAATCTTTCTGCTCCTGCAACATCCAAAATTTGCCCATTTGTAACCTGACAAATGTATTTGTTCGTATTAAATGAATTTAACAAATTGATTTAGTAAACATTTCAGCTAAACTTAATATGACGTGAGACATGCACATTTTCTTTGTTTGCTTTCGCACGTTAGTCTTTCTAGCACTTCCTATGCACCAGTGTTTCCTTAATTAATTTTTTGATATTTATCGTCAATTTTTAATTTGTAATTGCATTACCTGTCTGCCAAACGAATTCATAAATAAATAAGTCGATACATTATCTGAACAACCAAAAGCTTACAAGTTGACTCAGAAAGGAACTTATTTGTGCAAAACTGTTCAAGACTGATGACCTACATGTAAGGAGGATTATATCAGAAAATTTTTTGGATTCCGTATTATGTAACATGTCCACGACAATCGACTAAATTATTATCAAACTCTATGAATTTTAAAGCCTTAGAAGGTTTTTAACTTATCGAGTGTTTTTTAAAGAAAAAAGCTGGAAATATTGATATGAAAATGTAAAACCTGCAAAGTTTTGAACTCTCTCCGATACTGAATGGTCTATATACCACAGATTTACCGATAGTGATCAATATAAAGTTATCTTCACTAACAGATGCTGAAACTTCAAATGTGCACCTGTTTATTGTTTTCTTATCGGTAACTCAAGTAAAATAAAAACTCGATCAATTCCAAAGAAACGCAATCTTTCGTCATAATAGAATAAAGTAAATCACTACTCTTAGCGACAAATCACTTAAATTTAAAAACAACGTTGCATGTTGTAACTGCCTATGTAGCTTGAAAATTCAATAATTGATCCCTTCACGTTGACGTTTAGTCTGTTAAAATTTTTCTTTATTTGTGTGCTAAAGTAAAAAGTAAGCGATAGAGAAAAAATGAAAAAGAAAAGAAAAGAAAAAAAAGTAACTGGAGGAAGGTTTGAGATTTATAACCTTATTTGTCTGGAAAAGTATACACTATGGTGAAATTCTTCCTTATCAAAATTCTTTTAAGCCACCTAATTATCAAGTCAAAAACAGCTTTGCTCACCGCAAGCATAAACAGTTAAACGTTGGACAGGTTTAAGCTTATAAATAGACTCAAGACGAAAGTTCTCTTGACTTACTATTAATCATTTCGATTTTTCTTCCTCCCATAAAAATCACAGGTTTGAGTTCTGGCTTCCAAACAATCACTTTTCCTCCCGTCTTTCAATAAACAACTACTATTCATATCACACCATTTCATTAAAAACTCAATTAACTTTTCAATGAAAATATTTTAAACTCCACTCTCGATCTAGTCTTCGAGCTAATCTATTCAACTTTTGGCATGCAACTCTTGCTCAAACATTCTCCTACCATTGCTTGCAACCAAAATATAAAATAAGATAAACACAGCGGACACTTTATAACAAACTATCTTGATTATCTTCATTCATTCTCGTTTGAACCTTATGGAAAAGTTAACAAACTGTTAGTGAAATATTAGGTGTGGAAATGAGTCGGATGGTCTTGATGGGTTTTTTCCCGTTTTCTCTCGACCAAGTTCGACTTGCCGAGCTCGCAGCATAGTCAACAAGGACAACAGTCTTCGAAATGAATGTCTTCATTGTTAGCCTGTAAACCTTTTCGAACGACCATAATACGAAAATCTTGTGCTTTTTCGATGTCGCCTCAATTCGCTCTTTCCATTCCACTTGTTTTCCTTCAGTTTTTACCAGTAACCCAACCACTCGCCATCACTTAACTAAAACCCAAAATCTGCTAGTATGACTTGTTTGGCATCGAGATGGGACCTGTGTTGGTTAGAACGACCATGAGAACAATGGCGTCAGCTATGTGCTACTGTGCTTACTAACAAACTTCTTCTGTCTTTCGGAGACAATAGTAGATAGCTCCATTCGAGACGAAGGTGAATAGTATTGTCTTTAGTGTCTTGAGTTGTCCGCTAGCTGCAAATTTAGGACATTGATACTTGATAAAACAAGGAGGTTAGTTCGAAGGAAAGACGGTACGAGGCAGAAGCACGAGACAACGGTCATAAATTATCTTGGTGGCTGTGATTGTGGAAAATACCATTTTTAACTTTTGACGGATACGACGTCGTTGATTGATGTTGCAGTGACTGGAGAGTAAGATGTTTATCAACCTGCTTGAAAATTGAATAGAAAGAGATAAAATACGAGTTAGATGAACGTGATTGCAGACATTTAGATATTTTGACAAAACTTTCAAAGTAAAAGAATTGCGATTGAAATGATATGCCTGATTATGGGAACATATGCAGTGAACTAATGTGTTACTGCTAGATTAGTCAGATTTAGGCTAGATTTTCTCATACTTTTTGACTTGGATTCATTAAATCTGGGATGAATTCAGCTGAAATCGTCTGAGCATTTCACTTTTATGCAAAATAATTTAGATTCGAAGATTGACATAATTGTTTTGGCGACTATTTTTATTACTTAGGTGGTGTTTGGATTCAATGACTGCACCCACACTGGGCGCTGATTTGATCGGTTCGAAAGTTTAACTAGTAATACTGAATGATCAAATATTTTTAATCTAAGCAATCGAATATAAACATACCTCTCATTAACTACTGCTACACAATTTACGCATAAAGTACACATTGAGCTTCTTCTCAACCTAGTTAATTTCACCGTCACGTTTCAGCAGCTGCTAGTTGAAAATAGTTTTGAAACGTTGATGTGTAGAATTTCTATCATAGCAACTATAATGTTCGAAGTATGTGTGCATTTTACACGTATCTTGCTTTCAGCTACGTTACGAACATCTTTCACATCTTTTCAGAAACTAATTAGTACTCGAAATAACTCAAGAGCTCAATGAAGTTGTGAGAACGTGTAAGTTCTCGGAGCAAACGAGTAGTTTTGTGGGAGGGTTGAACATCATAGCATAAAATGATGCAAGTGAAGTTTAATTACATGAATTTAAAATTTCTTTCAATATGCAAGTAACTATATAGTAAAGAAACTGTGAAAATTATTAGGTGGTATTTTACAATCATTGCATCTATTGATCCAAGGTTTCACGGATCGAGACTTAATTTTTAAAGCTGAATTGTTGAGAGCAATTTAAATAAAATCAATTAATTTTTTTCAATGCTATTCATTTATTTATTTTTTTTACTTATATTGCAATTTTACACTTGTTTTTTTGAACTACAAAGCTATATCTCAAATGCTATACTTATTTTCTTATTTATGCATCAAATTCGGCGTTTTAATACACTGCCAGAAATTTTACGACTCAGACTCATTGCGTCCAATGCGATTGACTCCACCACTTCTATGACTCTGCCAAGTCAGAAAAAAAGAAACAAACGAAAGTGTGTTAGCTGTGAATGTTAACAATATGCAAGTTTTGTGACCTGCCCGAAAAATCCAAACAATTGGCATATGTGGTAAGTTGAAATTCAAATTCGTCCTCCCTCAAACTCCTATCAGTACCTCCGTTAAAACTGTATTCAAAACCCCTACCAAAACTAACCAACCAAACTGACCGATTTCTACTACTCCTGAACATGTGGACTAGTTCATCGCAAGAACAAATACATACAATAATGAAAATAAGGTGGCCGAAATAATTCACAGTAGGTCCTATTCTGAGAGTCACTTCACGTGACGAATGTAGTGACTCTCTTGGTTTCGTATTCTGAGACTTACGTGAGGTGACTTCATCTCACCTCAAGTGACATTTTTGATCCATCGGCTATTCCGAGAGTCAAATGAAGTGACGAGAGTCACGCGAATTGAGATTTTCAGTCACTCGATGATATCAAGTGACTGTGGACAGAAGTCATATAAATTGATATTTTGAATAAAATAAAAAAAGATTTTGACGAAGTTTGGATAGTGAATCCTGAAAAAAAAGTACACAAATCTTATTTTGAAGATATTTAAAAAAAATTATTTGAATATTGCGGCTTAACTCGACTACGTGCTCGCCATAGCCGTTAGACGTTTTTCCTGATAAATGTTTGGCTCGTATGTTTGTGATTTGGTTGTTGTGTGGTAATTTTTGGGATGTTTGATTAGTGGTCTTTCTTTAGTGTACCCTTTTGCGTCTGCCATTGTTTTTTTATGCTGTGTTTTTCTTGAATTTTTGATTTTTATTAGGTAAAAAGTATCCAACAAGCGACCATTCGAATGCCTTATTCAGGTGTTGCCATTCAAACACAAATTCGTAGTCACCTCACCTAGAGCCACTTCGCGTGACTCTCAGAACACCGGTTCGACGGTGACGTGACTTTCGAAGTAACGAGAGATCTCGTGTGAGGTGACTCTCGGAAAAGGGGCCCACTACTTATGAATTTCACATTGATCTGATGATCCGGTCAGGAGTTCTCACGAAGGTTATTTAGTGGATTGTTATCAATCTTGTGGGCTGCAGAGTTACGTGAAATAGAAACTGATAAAACTAACTTTTTTTCTAAAAGGCGAAAAATTTCCGAAAGATTTGATCATTTGACGGATATTTTACTCTTACCTGGAGTACTTACAGAATTATCCGGCCGTTCATAGAAAAATCACTTGGTCCTATTTTTTATTGACAGTAATGAATCCTGTAAATTTCGTAATGTCTCATGTTTGTGGCAGAAGTCACAACTTTAAATATTTTTTTGAGGACACTCAGTAACAAAAAATTGCCGAAGCATTATCAAAACGAAATATAGAACAATATCAGTTTTCATTTCACATTCTTGCTTTTTTCGAAATTCTTCCTTCCATAGAATTATGGTGGTACTTGAAAATTAACTAAAATTTCCGCCACTGTAAAAGGTTTGAACATATCTGTATTTTAACAAGACACGTGTCTAAATCTTATATACGTACATCAATATTTCCTGAAAATATCTGTTTGATTGAATGACGCATCCTTGAGATAATCTCACTCACAAAATTTGACTTCAACACAAATTCGAGATTCACATGTGACGAAGAAATCACAGCGATCAAAATCTCATCAACTGGAATGATAGCGAACAAAATCACAACAATCCAAATCACAACTATGGAAGCCACAGCAAAAAATAACTGCCATCGGAATCACAGCGAACGAAATACTTGTGGACAGAATCACAGTTTTCGTTGGTTGTCTGCCTTTTGATTACAGCGATTTCGTTTTTGGTGATTTTCTTCGCTAGGATTTTGCTCACTGTGATTACACTCACTGTGATTTTGACTATGTAGTCAATGCTGCTACTTGTGATTTTTCATTCACTGTGAAAAATGTCAGTTATTGATGTATCGATCGAGCACTATTTATTTATTTATTTGGTGCGTATTTAATACAACAGGCACTGCCTGTAATTGGGCAATGAAAAAAATAAAATAACAAGAACTAAATAAGCATATATAAATATAATTATATAAAATAATAGATAGATAATAAAATAATAGTTAGAATAAAATAAAGTACATTTAACTAATGCAACAACAAAAATCCATTACAAACACGAATTATCAATTCAACAAGAAATCAGTCCAATAATAGATAGGATACAATGGAAAAATAGTAAAATGTAACTGAGTAAATATAAATAAAGTATATAAAAAATAATTAAAGTGGTAAATTACAGAACAAAAAGAAAGCAAGAATCCATTAAAAAGAATAGAAAATAAAATTAATTTAAAAAAAAAAACAAAAACCAAAATCAAATTAGAAGTTGAAGAGCAAACATATATATAAGTATATATAAAAATAAAAAATACAAGAAACTCTTAAACTATTAAATAATAAAGTAAAATTAAGTAGAGCAAAAAAGAAAAGATATAATCCATTATAAACAAGAATAGAAAATAAAATTAATTGATTTGAATCAAAAATTTTACTAAGAACCATGTTTTTGAAAATGGCAATAGATTGTGGAAGACTATTGTGAGTGCGTAAACAGGAGAGTAGAAAAAAGTGTCAGTACGAGCATACGGTAACGGAAGACCTGATTGGCCTTACGGATTCCCGCTCAATGAACAAAAATGCTAATGAGGAAGCTAGATAGCTGCGAAAGATTTTGAAAAGGAAACTAGAAGAGAAGAGAAACTGGAGAAACTAGAACTAAGAAAAGATAGACGTTCACTATAGGGTAAATACGGCAGACTATATTTAAAAAGTAAAGTACGTGTAAACCTACGCTGAACTGATTGAACAGCGTCAAAGAGGTATTTGAAACTAGGACACCACACTTGACTGCAGTATTCAAGTACAGAACGGACTAGGGTAAACAGGTGGACACAAATAGATATACAAAATGAATTGAGGCAGGAACGAACGACGAAGCCAGCAATCCGAGAAGCTTTGCTAGTGACAGTAAGGACATGAATGTCAAATTTCAGTTAGTGACCAAATGTGACCCCAAGATCTGAGAAATGTTCGACACCAGCGAGGATAGTGCCATCAATAGTATAAGGAAAGACATGAGTGTGTAGCTTAAGGGAAAAGGACATGGAAAAACACTTGGAAACATTAAGGGACAAACAGTTCACTAGTTGAGATGCCTTGTCATCATCTCGCATGTGAATCGCTACTTATGTTTTTCCCTATAAGCTTATAATTCGCTCGTTCATAGTTTTGATTAACTATATTTGACTAATTTGCCTAAAGCCACCAATAAAATCACAAGACCAGCACAAATTAAGGTAAATCTTCAAAGTTTGAGAAGAACAAAAACTCAAAGCAGGACCTGAGAAGCCAGTCACAAAACACTTGCTTCTATTACTTGTGCATCGATATCAGTATCTTTAATGATATCTTGTTAACTGATAACTGATAATAATTAGATATTGATGTTATATGTGTCAAATGCAAAGATAAAATTATTGTTTCATAGGATATTTAGCGGACCTCAAGTTTACCCTGCAAGCACACTCTTTTCAACAATATAAAAATACGAATAAAATACGTACATATGTAGGTATACGCAAGCGCTGAGCCGAGAAAATCCATTGTTTTGATAACAAAATTAAAAATACAAAAATCCTTGTTATTTCTCTAGTTCAACAAAATTCATTCCGCTCTGATTATTCGTTTCTAAACAGTCAGCAAACACCATACATATCTCCTCTACTTAGTTTTTCATAAATAAAATTTCTCCCTTAACTCGTAAGCGCTCTACAAGTTGCTATACATCGCATTCAACCACTCCACATTTCGATTTAACTTCGCCTGTTGATCTCAATATTTCCCGAATAGTAGTTGCGAATTCCCACTCACCATTCATTCATACGACATGAAAACATTGCAAACCCATTCGTATCGTATCTATGTGCATTTTTTTTTTCTAACTTCACCTTCACCGTTATCTACGAGCTTTTGAAAAAATAAACTGTGCATTGGCGAACCAACATATCATTCGTATTTCGCCTGGTGAATATTCAAGTTGAAAAACGCTGTAGAGGGCGAAAAATAGCACGGAAAATACAAGCGAGAAATGATAAAAACACCAGAGTGAAGGTAAAATATAAATAGAACGTAAAACGGATTCATGCTAGCCGAGCACCAGCCTAGTCTTAAATTCATGAGTTTTTCCTAGGTTTCATAAAGATTCTTCGGGAAACAACCTAGACGGTGGATAGAGAAGTGCTGAAAAACTCGCATAGACTCAGTGAATGAATATGGAAACGAAACCGAAAAATAGCGGGAGGATGAAGACATGATTTGAATCGAGTAAACAATGCCGTAATTCTGTATAGATGTCTCGAAGCCCCTGCATGAGGTTAAGGGAATGGAAACCTGTATATGGAAAAAATATGAATCCAGTCACCCAGATATTTTACTCAGAATATCTTTTTATACCTACTCTTGTTTCGTTGTAGAATGAAACTGTTTCCTTGCCCTCCGAAGACTTAAGTGTTCCCTAGGCTGGATAATGAAATTTGCTACACGAAAATATTATCTAGGAGTTTTCGAAGTTTTTTGTGCTCTGTTGGTGGGATCACGTCGAATTTATGGAGCCACCCACTTGAAATGACTAGATTGTTTCGTAAAGTCATCTTTTGAATATCAAATTGGAAATGAGAAAGATCAACACAACGTAAGAATGTCATCAAGACGTTTTGAAATTTCCTTGCGTAGCTTTGTTTGGTCGGAATCTACTTCACATGTTGGACTAGCTAAGAAAGTAAAACAAAAGATGCCAAAGAAATATTTTCGTGAAAATTAAGCTTGCTTTGCGTGCTGTTCATTCATTTACAAAAGATTATATTGAGCATATAAGGCTTATGGTAAAGAGCGCAATCATTCGGAGAAAAATTTCGTCGTTGAGGATTAAGTTTGCAGTTAGCGAGGTTTCTATTATTTTCTATAAGATCAACACATAATGTATAGCATGGTTCGCATTTTGGCAAAATCTAAATGAAACAGATATGTGATTTTTTATGAAGCATGATTGATTTATGGTTGAATAGAGAAAAAAGTATTAAAGCTCAAAAAAGAATTTTTGATTTGCGAAAAAAAGTACGGAGTAGTAATTTCATTTTACGGTTTTGCGTAATAACATGTTCATCAACTAAACAGTTTGCTAACAATTTGGTTGGTATTGTATTAGCAAGCATTTAGTTCTTTATAGATCAGCGGTGTTTTTATTTGATAAGGTTTTGCTATTTAGTTTAGAGATTAGATCAATTTTACGAAATTACTTTATTTAATATTTGATTTTTCTAGCACTTGGTCCTTAAATTTTACGAGCACTTGTAACAATTATATATATTTTATCTACATACTTATTGATTTAATTTATTTATTTATTTATTTTAAAAATTTGAGGTGATAACAGTTGTACAGAGTAAAACCCAAAGAAATTTTTATACTTAGATTATACTTAAATATGATAACATAAATTACGTTTAAATAAGTCTTTACACTACACTTTTGCACTTTTCTGAGATGAATAAATGATTTGTAACTCTTCAAAATTTTACATAAATCTGTGTCAGGAACCTCAATAGCACTATGTTTCACAACATTTTATAATACAACAATTTTGATCTAAAAAAAAAAAATGGTATTAGATACATAAATTTTCATGAAAATAATGCTTATATGCGTTACAGATGTTTTCAGATTTTTTTAGTCTCGCAAACTGGAATTCACTGTATTCGCGTGAAATGACGAAGAATAAGGTTTTGAGAAAATTGTGCCAGAAAATGATAGCAATCGCTTAGTTGCAAGTGCTTTGACAAATGATCCTTGTGGTCATTTTCATGGATTAGGATAATATTGAAATTTTCTTTTTCTCTTCTCCTTCTTTTCTTTTCCAGTCTCGTCACCATTAAGTCTATGGGGTAGGTTCAGATGACGATCTAGCTCTGAATCTATTTCCCCATAAAGGTTTGTTTCGACCCTCACGTAGCCTCTCTACCTATCACCCACCCACCTAAAATTTAACAGCCGTTTTGAGTGGAGATCTTTTTGAATGGAAGATTGAAACACCATACCTAGATTCGCCAAGTAGAAGTATTTCATGAAATCTAAGGGAGAGTACATTGGAGAGACGTTTGTAGTTTCGGTGAGGCAATTAAGGCGGCTTCACCGTTGGTCAGCACAACTAACTTAAGTCAGAAGAAATGAATTTATGGCGAATAAGTCAGATCAATTGGTTCCCAGCACATAATGAGCTTCTTTTTTAAGTGATCCAAATTTGCCCTGGAGAAAGCGTAAAAGCCTAGTTGTGGAAAGAGTGCCGATCATGTTAAGATAAAAGAGCCAACTCGATGGTCATCTATTCCTACCTCCAGTGCGACTTCGTCTTCGAGCATTCGACCTGCATCTATCAGCTACTTTTGGACTTTTGAAACTTGAACGTCAGCCTAGAGCTTTGTCAGCCATGGAGAAAAAGATGCCTTGCAGATGCTGTTCAAAAATATCAGAGTTGGTTTAAGCACAAGAGCAAAAACAAGCAAATATAAATGTTTCAGGGCCAACTCGGCCTTTCAATAAAATAGCCAAAGAGAGCCCCATCGGCAAAGAAGATGGAATAATTTTTGCGAAATAACTTGCATGTAGGCTTTGTTCAAAGTATGCTGTAGAAACCCAACTCATGTTCTGCTCCTACGGTTAATGACGCGCGTTGTAGTAAATGAGTAAGACTGGTAGCGTGGGAATATCAGAATTTGGCGGACCAATAGAAGCAGACGTTCTCTAAATTGGGAAATCTACAGCCAAGTAGCGAAGAAAAATGTGTCAATTTGTCTTAAGTGCAGATCATGGACTCCTTGTTTCTACTCTGATCCAAGGAGCTAATTTTAATGTTCATCATGAAGCGTAAGTCAGGCTCGACAGAAATGGTTGAGAGCAGAAAATCTTTGACTTCATATTGGCGATTAACCTGCCCATGGTAAATGTGAGCAAAAACTCAACATCTCTCTCCTCAAATTGGAGAGAAGTTGTTAATGTTCTTTTAGACAGTCTCCAAAACACTCGACTCCTGAATAAATAGAAGGTCAATAGCGAATGTTCGTTCAATTGTACTGGTCAAAGTTCTAGTCCCTAATATAATCTTCACAGGGACTTTCTCGTATCGATAGTTGTGAAGATCTAGCACTCTTAGCTCTATTGCTTAGCCAGTATGCAGCCCACTAAAAACCGAAGAGAATTTTAACTCCTATGGTGAAATAATAATGAAAATCATAACCCTGCGGGGAGAGTGTAAGACATAATTTAAAAACGCAAAAATATCTATTGACTGCTGTAACATAAAACTGATGGTTTTAAAGCAAGCGAAGAAAACTACTTGGAGAGAACGAATGCGAATTGCTTTGGATACACTTTACACTATTGAGGCTAGAAAAAGTGCGAAAGTAGGTTTTGTACACCTTTGGTGTACAAAACTTTTACTAAAGTAATGTTCCTTCATTGGCTATTAACCATTCTACTCATGATAAAGCAAGCTACTCTGGCTGCTGCGAAATTGACTAGAACCATCCATTATTTAATAATTAGACTAGAACCATCCATTATTTAATAATTAGACATTCAGCAGATAAATTGACTTAAGTACCTGGACTTGGGGTATTCGGGGCAACTATATGGCCAACAAACTAACAAGGCCTGACATTTTCCTGCCGTATGTCTCGCATTCTTTTTTCACAGTCACAACCAATATTGTCGGTCAAACCTGCCTTTAGGAAAAACTACTTTGGGGACGATAAGAAGTGCTGAAAGGTCATGCAACAGTTTAAGGCCTTCTAAGATAAGGGAAACACCAAGTTGTTTTCAAGTTTAACACGTAGTGCTCTTCTTCGTTCGTCCACTGCATTATAAAATGGCACGTTTTTTTATTACCTCATAAGGTGTCTGAGTCAGATTTCGAAGCTTTGGCTAGAAGTTTCAACATTTCATGTGCCAGTATCCGGCTCTAGCAGGGAGAAGAATGTTCTTTTACTGATTTTTCTATCGTCGACGTAAAGAGTATATTCAAGAGACCACAGTACAGTGACTAAAGGAGAGTGTATCCGTGGTAACATAACTAATTTCGGAAGCGCCTCTTTTGTTTTTTGGTAAAACTCTCCGAATGGCCGTTTATTTTCAAAGGTGGAATAATCTTCATTTATATTATAGATCCTCATTCATTGAATGCTGTAGCTTGTGAATCTTATCTGTTGTTTATTTACATAAAGTAAAGTTTCTTCATAAAGGCCAACTATTGTCTGAGTGGTTGGGATGATTTAGTTTATTAAGATATAGCAAATCCCATGACAAAAGATTCTCATCATCGTGACACCATTTTAGTTGCTCAAACTAATGATATTTCCCTTCTGACACATGAAACTGAGGAGCGCAAGAGTCATCGTCAAGAATAGTTATGGTGTTCCATAAATTTAGCACTAGAATTTTGAACCGAATATTTCACAGAAACCTTTCTTGATCCGCTGAAAATTGCAAGACCCACAATCCATTGCTTGCGAGCTGGCTATTAATTAGCATACTGGCTGTATATAAGTTCATATTCCACTTTCAATCAATATCAACAGTTCGCTTTTTATCGGCAAAAATTAGAGTAGCATTTTGTTCATGATTTGAATGTTTGTGACCGAATCGTTTGAACATATCTTATTGCTCGTGATTTTAAAAGTAGGCACAGAGATTAAAACTGTTTAAAAAGCAATACATAGGATAGATTATTACGAGTACATAGAAAACTTTCTGTTAGTCAGTTTGAAATAGTCTTTCCTTCGATTCCAACCTACTTTCACACCAGATCTAAAGGTAATTCATCAATACTTGTTTTTATATTTACTAATTGTCTTTCAAATATTTCACATCCCATTACTAGTCAAGCGCTTTTGTCGGATCATGGACCAGTTTTATTTAAAATTTATGACAAAAGTAGGCCAATCCTACCTTAATTTTTCAAAAACAAAATAATCAACCTGATTCAGTCAAGCTCCACCGACAGGAAATCAATAGATATGGCTATGACAGAATCAAGCCTAGAATGCGCAATTTTTTTTATTTGTTATATATATATATGTATATATTATAATTTTTATGTAAAATTTTGAAATAATATGTAATTAATCACATGTTTCACATCAATATCAATAATTCAATATAAGAAAAATTCAGCGTTCTAACTGGGCTACCGCAAAAGTCTATTTTAAGCCCAATTTCGTATAGTGCGTACAGGAAATATATACCTCATAATACTTACTGCGATATTAGCTTCTTTGCAGATGACACTACCCTCCTCAGTTCATCTCATGACCCAACTTCAATTAAAACTGAAAAGTGGTTTGGAAAAACTTAAGAATTATTTCGTTGGAAAATAAAAATTAATTTGAACATCAACTGATTTAAACTTGCATGTAAATGAAACTGATTGCAAGGAGCAAACCATAAAATACTTAGAGTTCCATCTGAATAAAACGATCACATTAAGAACTCATATCGCTGAATCAAACACAAAATGCAATATTGTGTTTAAACTGCTGTGCCCACTCATAAATCGACACCATTCATTATCTACAGCAAATAAAGTTCTTGTTCAAAACGTCAAACAAAAAATAAAAGGAATTTTGAAAATGCCTCTCAATCTATAGTTCTACTGTACAAAGGTGCTCCACAAAAAAAAAACCCTAATGTTCAGCTTCTAAGCGACGAAATTAATTCCAACCGATGCCGCTTTCTTGACTGTTGCTCTACATCTAGTAATCTTCTAATGCGAAATATGTCCGTCTATTCAATTCTGTTTATTCTGAGCCAGAAGAAAAAAAAATAGAATACTATATCAAATCTGATTATTGTTTTATAAGCATTTATTGATACTTTCCGATTTTCACACCTAGTATTAACTGAGTTATTAGTTTAGTCGAATTCTTACTGAACTTATTAATCCTGAGGGGCGTTCTGCCAATTTCCTTCTCACCAATGTTTCATTTAATTCAAATCATTCGTTTTTTCCCTTAACCAATCTGAAAAAAACATTTTATAGTTGTAAGAGCTAGTCTCGGTTTCTAGAAAATAATAACCTTAGGCATAGAAAACAAAAACATGTACATTAAGGGTTGAAAAATAGAATTTGAATTACTAGTTTAAAGTGAACTAAAGCGATAGTTGATTGAACTTTTAAAGCAGTTTTATTATTTTAACCATAATTATCGCCACTTATCAGTCTAACCATCTAATTAACATTCAAACTTTCTTCCTCACAAATACAAAACTACTTACAGAAATTCTTACATCGTGTTCTACCCTATTTCGACCACTCAAAAGATTTATTTGAATTATCTCGAACACTAATCCTGTCTAGTTCCATACCCCTACTATTACAACCATTCTGTGACCATTAAGGGCGTGCCTATGAATGGCCTAGAACAGACACCAATTACCATTCCAAAACTAGTCACTGCCACTTGACTACTTGGCGCTCTTACCATAATTCTCTAGATTAGATCAAAGGATATCCGGGCAGGGACTCGAAGTGTCCGAGTTGGCACTATGGGAACATTCGAGCGCTATCATAAATTTCCATTAGCCTTATTTCGAATGATATGATGGAATCGACACGAAGATGAACGAGTTTGGAAGTTTCTTCTCGGGCCGGAAGGGCATCTAACTATACCTATGTATATATCTGGGGTGAAATCGAGAACGATTCCGGAAATTTGTTGAGCTACAGATGTATTTTTCGTCGAAGACATCCTTTTATTTAACGACATGGAAAATTAATGAAATTTCCGTTAATACTACGGTGATTTTCGCTTGAATCTAATTTAACTTTTATTGGTTTCACTTGATATTCTTGATGAAATGTACATTTCCCCAGTATATTTCTTTGCGAATTATGCGCCTCAGATTCATTTATAATGTATTTTGTTTCTTCAAACTTTTCGTCCGCCATCATCCTCCGTTCGGCACAGTTGCGTCAATTTCAAACGTTGAATTTTTCAACTTTCAGCAGCACGCCTTTCAAGTAATGTAAATATTTGAAGAGTTGTCAAGCGAATAGCATGAAATCCATCTATCTTATGCTGATGCGGCACATCGGCCCGAAACCGATATTTGTGTTTGTTTATCTGCGAAGAAAGGGTGGTTTGGCACGGAATTCGAAAGTAGGATCAGAGAAATGGTTTACTTTCTGTGTCGGGTCAGCACATGGAAAGAGTGAAGAGTGAAAGTATCATGACCGCTGTGAATAGTAAAAGAGAAGAAATGTATTTTTTCGTCATGGGCAGTCATGACAGTTTTGGAATATTACCAAAGAAATAATCTTGAATCAGTTTGACCTTTTGATCTTATGAAGTGGTTGTTGGAATAATAATCGAAAAAGATAATTTTTTTCAAATAAATATGATGAAGCCTACCGGAAGATTATTTAAGATTGTTGAATGGAAACATGCTTAGCTATTCAATATAACTTTCATAAATTTCTACAAATTATGTTCATAATTTAATAAGGCATGTAAGATTCAGCATCCTGATTTCAAACATTATCATGCCAAGTCATATCGTCATTTTCACATATTTCAACTGTCATCGAAAGTAAAGGCTGAATTGATAGAACTCAAATTAATTTCTTTGTATAAAGAGGCTAATGATAGCTTCCCCCGAATAGTAGTGTAACGAGAATAATCTGAATTTTAACATTAAAAAATGCCAACTTATAAGTTATTCCCGTAAAAATACAATCAGGATGTATTCTTACAAAATTGAGAAAATAAAATTCAATTGAGTTGATCGTATTATAGGCCTGGGCCAGGGCAAATAGATGCGCTTCAAGCTCCACTACGACAAACTACTAGCCAGTGCTAATAGCCAGCTCCGATTCAATAAGAAACATGCTAAAAAGCCTAAAATTATATGAGTTGCCAAGACATTCGATACCACTCTGATACGACCTCTGCTAGAATGTACCTGCATAATATGGCACCCAGCTTTTTAGCTGCAAAATGATACAATCAAATCTGTTGATATTAATAGAATTGATTAAAATAATTTGAAGAAAACTTTTATCGAATTTCACACCTTGTATCAAATCTTATAAACTACCATTGAATTAAAAAAATCGTGTGCTAAACAGGATATTAAAAAAATTGCAAAAATTTTTTCGTGTGCTTTGCACTACAGTAGTTTGACAAAATTCCATTGCTTTGATTCAAACACGGGACGTACGTTATTGATGCTCTTGTTAGCATTTTTTTTTTTGATTATCATAAATGCTGATTTCCCTTCTCTTTTATATTCTCTTCTTTTTTTCCATTATAATACATTCGCAGAATTCCTCCATTACTGTGACTAATGAAAGAATTTTTTGTGTATTTTGTTCAGTTTGTTTGAATTCAAACAATGGCATGCTGCGAATTTGAGTACATATTTTTCGACTGAATTCAGTGAGAGACCAAAGAAAAAACATTTAGTAATTTAAACATACCTATAGGGTGTTTTCGTTGACTACCGTGAAACGAATCGAACATGAAGACAACAGATTTACATATTCTGAAGAATGCTAATGATTCAACTTTATTCGAGGGCATTTCGATCCCATTGTTGGTATTTCGCTGTGATAAAAGCTCAACAGGACTTTTTCATCAATTTGTGAGTCAATTTTTATTTTTTTAAATATCAAAGTTTTTGGAATTATGAAATTGTTGTGTTGGTTTTGTGAAACTTGGTTCTCGTTTGTCAGAATATTATTTTGAATTACAAATGGCATAAAATATACTTTTATAGCCTACAAGTCAGATTAAATTACTTTTGAGCCATAAATTATCACGCTATTTCAGACAACAAACTTAAATGAGTAAATAATAACAAAGAGGCTTAAATTGTTCTTATATATTGAGCTGTTTTGTTTTTGTTTTCTCCAATTCAAAACCTGGGTGATATTTCCACACAATATTCTCCTACAATTTCCTTCATTTGCGTCCCCAGTTCCCACTCACTTCATACATATAATCGAGGTCGATTGGATCGTGAGCACACATTCGTGACAGCTTCTTACTTCAACTTCATTCCGAAACACTTACTTAGTCAAAACGCGGACTAGCCCACTTAGCCACTTTCCGTTACTACAAGTAAGTAAGCACTTGAATAGAAGGCATATGGTTTTGCGTTCTCCTTCCGAGATAGGCAACAGTACATTTCAACAACAGTACAGTAAATATTGGCGTAGCCTATATAATAACATCAGTATTTATAAGGGATTCAAAATTACAACGATGGACTCAAGTAGACAAGAACTTGCTCACATTTTAACTTCCTTAAAGTTCTGCTTTCCCTCTGCAGAGACATGAAAATGATTGGTTCGGTTCTTTACAACCGAAGTTCGATACGATGCTGATAAAGCAAGGAGGGAGTAGAACTTTTAAGTAGATGTACTTAAGATGTTTTGACAATGTCGAAAAGACACATGTACAAGTTGTGTGGATTAACTTGCTCATTTTTTGTTTCTGGTTTCCTAGAAATCGGAATTTTCAATGATAAGACATTAAATGGCTCATGATGTTGATATTCGCGAAAGTTTGTGATTTTCAAGGAAAATCCATAAGGAGATAGAATAAAATATTAAGGCTTTTATTTTGCTTTTGATGACTTATTTGTAAACTTGAAAAGATAAATTTAAATCAATTTTTGTTTTCTGCATTTCAGATCAAAGATCATCACCATCGAAGAAATTTTCAACACAAGAAATATGCTTTAGTTGCAGAAAGTAAAATTTTTGAGTGAGTTTTATGAATTATTGACTGTTTTCGTACTTGTAATTTAATATTTAGTATCAACAAATACGTGGACTTTGAGTATTTGTACTAAGTATTTCTGTAAAGTTTGTGGAATTATTTTGAAGATTAGGCTTGAATTTTTAAGGCCAATGGCATTATAGATCATAATTATAAGAGTTTCTATGTTTCATAATTTAGCTTCTAGGTTTCTTTCTGTTATTGATACTTAAATCAAGTAAATTGAGAAGTAAATCATAAATAAATTCAAAAATTATTTTTTTTTCACACAATTGATATGACATGAAAAAATAAAACATCAAATATTTTTTAATTTAAACCAATTTTTCCTTTAGAAGCTAGATTTATTTTTATTTTGACATATATCGATATTTCGAGGGTAATCTGCCCTCTTCTTCAGTGTCTTTTGGTCTGATCTTAAAATAGCTTAGATATCTTATTTAAGGTGCTTGCTTTTAAAGTATTTACTACTGCTAATTACCTGCTAATTACCCGTTAATTACCCGCTAATTATCTATTGATTAAATACTTAAATACATTTTACTATCTATTATTAATCACATTATCATCATAAAGTATCTGTTTAAATTAACCTAAACAATGGTGATACACAGTTTCCTTGGTCTGTGTTTAGTCGCCTATCCATCGGGGTTTTCCATATGTTCAGGCTTTCGTATGCATCCAGTTTTCGTACCTGCTGTACTTCCTTAATCACCTCCACGTTGTCCCACGTTATGCTGTGCTCCTCCTCCAGGATGTGTTTCGCTACTGCTGATCGTACTATCGTTGAGTTCTTTTTCCTTGCTGAGACTGCTTCGCGCTTATGTTCGGTTAGTCTAACACCAACTAACCGTTTCGTTTGTCCAATATATATTTTGTTGCATTCTGGGCAAGGACAAACGAAACGGTTAGTTGGTGTTAGACTAACCGAACATAAGCGCGAAGCAGTCTCAGCAAGGAAAAAGAACTCAACGATAGTACGATCAGCAGTAGCGAAACACATCCTGGAGGAGGAGCACAGCATAACGTGGGACAACGTGGAGGTGATTAAGGAAGTACAGCAGGTACGAAAACTGGATGCATACGAAAGCCTGAACATATGGAAAACCCCGATGGATAGGCGACTAAACACAGACCAAGGAAACTGTGTATCACCATTGTTTAGGTTAATTTAAACAGATACTTTATGATGATAATGTGATTAATAATAGATAGTAAAATGTATTTAAGTATTTAATCAATAGATAATTAGCGGGTAATTAACGGGTAATTAGCAGGTAATTAGCAGTAGTAAATACTTTAAAAGCAAGCACCTTAAATAAGATATCTAAGCTATTTTAAGATCAGACCAAAAGACACTGAAGAAGAGGGCAGATTACCCTCGAAATATCGATATATGTCAAAATAAAAATAAATCTAGCTTCTAAAGGAAAAATTGGTTTAAATTAAAAAATATTTTTACAAGCTGGAAAAAAATTGGTACACAATAAAAACAATCAAATATTTATTTAAAATGCTTAAATTATACGTTTTACTGATTTATCAAAGATCCATTGGCGAGTGCGGTCGTGTACACAGAAGTAGCGTTTCGTTGTTAGGCCAATGACATACACGGCGGTTCAACAGAAGCATTTAAGGGGGTAGTACCGGTTAGAATGCTAAAAAACAGCCTGATTTTCAATATTTTTTTTTTCACCTCCTTTATGATGTATAAATTTTAAAATTTGCAAGGCTCAAATACATATTTTGAAGATAACAAAATAAATATTTTTTTCATTTTTCTACTTATTTATAGAGGATACCAGAGTTCATGTCTCGAAAAATGCCTCGTCATACTGCGGACAGATAATCTCAGGAATAAAGAATCTGAAACAAAAAAACCAAACCGCATTTTAAAGAGAAATATTTCTTACCTGGTTATCTACCACAATATTTAAAAAAAATGATCAAAAAAAATGGCGGTTGTTTGAAAATATTTTAGGAAAAATCGTATTTTTTTCACTTTGCTTCGCTTGCCAAATTTTTTGGGTTAACTTTTGGCCTATATTGTGAAAGATTACCACACAAGATACTTGAATAAAGTAGTGCACCAAATTTTACTTAAATCGGTTTTGCCAATCCGGAGAATAAGTGTCCGCAGTTTTAAGAAACGTCAAATCGAGAAAAACTCGTTTAAAGTTTTTTCTATTTATTTATTGAATATTATTTAAAAAATATATAATTTTATCACCTACAATTGCTCAGTCTGTAATCCCTGGACCATACATGCAGTTGCCAAACGCAGTTAGGCAGTTTTTTCTGCCAAACGCGTTTCTTTTCGGCTATTTCTACCTGTCTTCATCTTTTTTTCGCAGCAATTATAAGCAGCGGTCTGCCGTAAACTGCCGGCCTTCTTTGTTATTGGGAATATCTTCATAAAATTTTGAGACGTGATTTGAGACTCAAGGCATAATAAATTGAAAAATGCAAGAAAAAACAAAAAAAAAATGAATTTTCCCAAAATTATAACCGGTACTAACGCGTCGGTTTTGCTCGCGGGTGACACACACAGTGGTTCTCAGAAGGGTTTTTTGAGTCAGTTCAGATATAAATTAAGTCGGAGTATCATATAAATGCGGAGTATAATATAGGAAAGCTATCACCATTCCAAATTTTACTAACGTTCTTTGCCTACTTTTGGCAGCTGGTACGACATAGGATTAAAATTATCCAAAACGTCATTATAATCAAACTTAGAACATAGCCGGTTTCTTTTTTCTATACTTATATTCTCCGAATATTTTGTTTCCAAAGAAATATATATACATACTTCGAAATTCACTAAAACACCCGCTGCCACTAAAGGGTTAGAACTTTGGTCTTCTGAGATGACAAAACTTTACAAATTCTGTCCACCAACTTCTTTTGATAATTCCAGCTCAATAGTTCAAAACGCAGTCCGGAGGAAAACTTAAAATATTATGTTGATATAACATATACATATACAATAAACTCGAGTGTATATCCTTATCAAAATACTCGGCATATTTATTATTTCTTTCTATACAATGCACACACTTTCCAAAAACCTTTTACAAATAGGTAATATAACTTAAATATGAATCATAAGTATGCATATCGCAACTAATATCTGTTTACAACACCCCCCTAATTTACTGGTTTTTTGCACAAACTAACAAGACTTTCACTAGAGTTCAAAATAGATATTAAATCAATAAAAATTTTCAACTTTTGAATGAAATGCACTTGTAAATGAATGAAAATGATAGAAAAGCTTAATTTAGTTACTCACTTATGAAAATATATTCCGATTGCACCATATTCGTATCTATTTTTACAGCTAGGCACATCGCAGAAAATATGTAGTGTAAAGAGAGAAAAAATATATAGACTTTTCTTAAGCCTTCTTCTCTACATTCGACCATAATAAAAACGTTCAGCAAGTAATTCTTACCAAAAACCAAAGTTTTCGCTGCCAGTCCAGATCTTGATGTTACTCGATCATAGATTCCTTGGAGCAATTCAATTCGTGTCTGATTCATAAGTTGAATTAAGGGGACATAACATCTTCAAATTTTTAATAAATCGATTTTTAATAGGAGGAAAAATACTTTGCACTTTCATGCCGCTATGAATTAAGGCAATTATATTTTGAATGCCGTGGCGACTGTTATGTTGGAAATTCTTTAGCTGTCTAATTTTTATCTAATTGTTACCAAGGTGTAGCATGGCAGCATCAACAGGTGGTAGCAAAGCAGGCCGGTCATCTTATTTGGAGCAGAGCTCTGCTTACTTGTTTTCCACTTCATATTTTTCCCTCTACGAGATTTGCCGTTTCAGGTTAGTTAGTCATTTTTGTAGCGTCCTTTGCATCTTTTCGAGAACAACGATTTTGTCTTTAGTTTGGCTATTCAAAAGGTTTATCGATGATCAGTGGTGAGGAATCCTATTTCCTTTACAGCCAATAAGATATCACCAGCTATCTTAATTTCTTTATGAAGTAGGTGAAGACTAGAGCCACTACCATCGACCGCTACAATCGATATAATTGCTATAAAAAGAACAGTGTAAATTCAATGGTTGTAGGATTTACACGACCTAACTGTAAGAAGTTAGTTAGGCAAGAAATGAAAAGACTTGTATTTGTGGTGCTACTACAACTATATTCTTAATAGCTCAATCTGATATACATACCTATAAAAATTACATACACAATTTAATTCAGTCGTGAGTAACATTATTGATTCATGTACACAAAGCATAGTACAGTTTACGAAATAATACTTTGCTCACCATGATAAACTAGTAAAGTAATGAAAACGTTGAATTGTTGTTGTTTTTTCGAACATGCATATAGACATTCTGATATTTAACACTACGGAACTGAAACTGTGACACTTGGCTCAGAATGTATCGAAAGTTTGTTGTTTACTTAATTCTAGATTACATTTAATTTTAGTGTTACTTAAACTATGTTCAGTCATGAACAGTCGACTTCGCTTTCGATACTCATCAAAAATAGTTCAAATTTTGTGCACCGAGCTTTAGGAGCCACCTAAAAACGTTTTTGAATTTATAACACAACACAAGCAATAGACATTGCTTATTTCTAATAAACTTTTAAAAATATATACATATTACGTAGAAATGATTCCCAATATACTATCCTAAATAACTCAAATCTATTGTTCAAAAGGGAGCCATATACTCCCCCACATATCAAAACTATAAAGATTGGAGTAAATAACTTATCAAACCTTGTCTCATCTTATTTCCCCATTCGCAATTTCTCAGGCCCGCCCACGCTTCTTAGGCAATCGGTCGGCATGTGTGCGTAGGACGTAATGTTTTAATTAAAATTTCAGGTGCACATAAATCTTTTAAATGGAAGATGTTAGTACGAAATTGCACATGCTCTACCTTTGAAGATAGCATAGTCGTTATCGTCGACATCCAAGAGTTTCAAGTCATACTCTGACATTTCATGAGCACAACAATCTTAGCCTCGTCAAGATAACCTGGAAATTTAGTTTGTACGTACTAAATTATTTGTTTTCTCATTGCTTACGTGCCTCCGGAGTAAATCTTTAATCTTCAAGTACAATTCACAGTGCGTGCTCGGAGAGATATCTAAATTGAAATTCACCAAGAGTTGCTTTCTGACCCCTACCTGTCCTTTAAACCACCAAGTGTCGGAATAAATCTTTGAAGTTGTGCTGTATTTTCAAACAAAACACCACAAACATTTTGAGACAATCATTCAATTGCAATCACACCATAAACCGCGAATGAAAATTTACATCAACCGCGCGAATGTTTCGCACCTCATTTGTTATCGCTTGAGGATAATAGCGACCCGACAAAAGTGCGACATTTATACGAAACGGAAAATGCCCGCACTGATAAAAGCTCTCGTTGTCGTTGTGAAGATCTTTAAAAGTGAGAAACTGTTGCCGAGTTACCAAAATTTATGACCAGTTTCAAAAAGTGTGTATGTAAGCATGTAGGTAAACGCACAATACATCTTCTGTCTACGAGCTACATTTATGGTCACCAAAAGCTTTTCCGTCCATAAACTATCCTCCGTTTCGTATAAAATTTAAAATACAGCGATATAAATACACAAGCAAGGGTTGAGTCCTGTAAGCCATGTTTGATGATGACAACAAGGACTTATATTCGTTTTCATTTTATTGCGACTATGTTTGCAATAAACTTGAGAAGTGATTGTGGGTTTTTTGCGTGTTTTGGTTTTATAAGCGAGGAAATGTCTTTTCAAATCGATGTTGAACATGATTGAAATTAAATGTTGTGGTGACGTTAAAGTTTTAAGTGTATATGGTTGCGGTTTCTTGTGAGTGCTGGTTACGAGTGAGTTTGAATCAGTGATATAGTGTCTATTGTAATTAAAAATATCAGGACACATTCTTGCATATCACACATTCTTTGTAAATTTTGTACTGACTTAATCGATCTCCAACCATATACCTACGTTATTTGATAATATTAAGAATTGCTCAATCATTTATCAGTTGTCTCCTTCTATTTTAATTTCTATAATATGTGTTATTAATAAATGTTTGCTTGGTTGGATTTACGATATTCTTCATCATATACTCATTTGTATTCAAAGGACCCGATTTCCCTTATTGCCAATAAAAAATGGTCTACAAAATCTTTAAAGAACAGACTCTGCATTTTTTTCCAAGCTTAGAGCTATGTACAGATCTGGAATATACTTGGACTACAGAGAGCATATTGATTATGTTGAAAAAGCGAACACTGGTAGAAATTTGTGATCTCAATAAGAATTGAATACTGATTGCCAGCTACATTCCGGCTAAATGATTTTGGTAGCTATGATCCAAAAGTTATCGCCAATATGTTCGTGGATCATTTTATCTCTGTCTTTCAGACAAATTCATATTTAACCTTATGTAATGAATAGTCTCGCATATCCCTCTGCAATTTTGTCTGCTATTTTGAACCGATTAACATCACATTAAAATTACTTAGCGCTTAGATCAGCTGAAATAAACGGACTTCCTCCTGTTTCCTTTTAAACCTCAGCTGATGGTCTGATATAGCCCTTTTTTATAATTTTTAGTGTTTTCGGGTGATTGTAGAAACACAATTTTCTAATTCCAATATAAAAAACTGGTGATGAAATTGCTATTAAAAATTAAAGACTGATCTGCATTTTATTTACACCCCCATGTTTTGTCTTCCTTTGTAATTGGCAAGAATAAACTTCAAACATAATTTATTTTGAAGGTAATGAACGATACAAGCAACAAAAGTGAAATTAATAAAACTGAAAAACGCCTCAATTGCGAAAATATAAAAAAAACTTTGAACCAATACCACAATTTTCAATTTGTATCTTGTTAGATATTTTAGTCAAATCTTAATAAAGATATTTTAGTCAACTCTTGGCAGCTGGTGAAATTCTTTATACCTTTAATCTTTTGACTAAGGGATTTATGTCTTCTATCACTGACGCATAACCATCAATTACTGTTCAATTTATATTGTTTAATGCATTTGCCATGAGGTTTTATGAATCCTCCGTTAGGTGCTTAATGTTACGAGTATATCTATGGAAGTAGGAAGGCTACGTAAAGTTTGACAAATGCCCTGATGGAAACATATCCTCAGAGTCAAATCAGCACTAAGCAGTTGTGCGATTTCTAATGAAATCTATGGCAGTCCGCACCCAGTTCGTTGAGGTATCGTTGAGGATGCGATATTTGTACGCTTGGTCCTTATTGCTTGGGTAAATGCATGGGAGACCGCTAATAGAGCGTCGACTTATTGTCAAGAGTGAGGAGCGTAGTCGTTTCATTTTGACTGCGTTTCATGGGTTGTGTAGTGTAATCCTCAAGCCGAACGATGGCTTGACGAGGATGTTGAAACATGCCACGATTTGTATAACTACATCAAACTTGGTTATTCGAAATATAATGTTCTTGAAAATGTATGGTCGGAAGTTATCGGAAAAGTCAACCGTACAGGAAAGAAATATAACAAGATTCTTCAAGTTTACATAGCTTTCTGTAATAATACTCGTATTACGAATACATTTCTTTCTTACAAAATTCAATTTTACATCTTGCCACATATATTTCTGAGTGCACATACATACATCTGAATTTTGGTTTTCATTACATTTTTTAATCTGGCATTTGCATCAAAGTAATAGTCGGGGAAGAATAATCGAAGTAAAAAGGATAAAAAACTCAACAAAATACGTTCACAAGTAGTACTTCCACTGCCAAGGGAATGATGCTCTACGAGAAATAAAATATATTGATAGGCAAATTTTTAAATCATTAGCAGTAGATTGGCTACTGATGGCTTGAGTCAACTGCATTCCGCGTCTAATAAAAACGGTCTTGTCTTCGGCCTGCCCTTATTCTTTACCTAGAAACGTGTCTAGTCGAGAACCACAAAAATACCTTGGAGTGGACACATATTTTATTTCAATTTAAATGCCTTAAGAAATTGCTATTGTCAGGTATTTAAGTACAGATCCATGCTACAATGAAACATTTTTGAATTCTTTTAGGTTTACTAAATCACATAATTATTTTTTTACCAAAGCAACGTTTCTCTTACTACAATATTTTGCAAACGATTTTAAATCCGAAAATTAAATAAATAGTCAAAATGGCTAATTAATTTTATTATTGCTAATATTATCAGCTAAGCGAAGAAAATTGAGAAAAAAGAATACTCGATGTTGTCATCCTTCTATTATATCAACCTGCATTACATATTCTATACTATGTTGTTTTCAAGGGATTTTACTGAGAAATTATCTTAAAGCCTTTGTATGAAATGTGAACTTTATACAAGATATGCGCTGTATACTACATAGATATATTTAACTAAATATTCCAATTTTAAAGTTTGTATGCAACACATAACAATGTATATGCTTTTTGTTTTAATTGTACTAGTACCCTTACTAAATGTTATGCAGAGTGCATGAAATTGACAATTATCACTTGTCACTTGAATGTAGTCTTATCACTATAATGACAGCTAGACTAAATATATTTTACTAAACTCTCCAACACGCAGCGAAAAGACATCCAATCGTGATGCCACTTCTTTTTCATCCTGCTTTCCATTCAAATTCTCTGAAAGCGTCGTCCTTTCAAACGATTTGAGGTAACCGATAAACCTAGCGTACACGATCTCATTCAGCTTTGATAGGTTTCTCCAGACCCTACCTTCATTCAACACGTACAATCCGTGCTTGTATGAAAATGGGCAATAATAAAAATTTTCAAGTGTTCCAGTGAACCTCTTTTACTTCCCAGTCCTAGCTTGGCTTTATTTAACGAATCGGGCAATCCAAGCTGAGAACTACTTTAATGACTTTTCAGGGTAGAGCAATTTGCATACAAGTGCTCATGGAAAGTGAGAAAACACGTACGTTCATAGACAGGAAGCAAGAATCCACTACGGAAAAAATGCTCAGCTCCTCATTTGCCTCCGTCAAGCCACAACTGCCAACAATCTTCTTCGTTTGCATAATATGCACAAACCATAATATCCTCTTACAGCTAATAGTTTTCACACTGTTCTTTTGTCTGCCACCGTCACCATCATCGATGAACTTGAGTGCTTGGATAATGAACGGCAGCTCATTGAAGTACAATGTTTGGCCAAAAAAAATGTGACACAAAATTGTTTTAAAAAATTGTAAAATCGTAAAGTATAATTTAAGATTTGCAGCTTGAATGAAAGATGATAATTTTTTAAGTTTCTCTCATTAATCTATTTTCACAGTTGATCCCCAGCAAAAACTCTCAATCAGTTTTTTTCTGACTTAATTTCAGTTTTTAGTTAATTATATAAATATTCTTACGAATTTTTCAACGTAGTTTGTGGAAATAAACCACACTAGAGCACTAAATAATTTAACTATTTCTTTCAGTCTATTAAATCAAAGATATAGATAAGGGAGCTAGTTTTGGGCGAAAACATTTGGAAAAGGCGGGCGTACAGATAACGTGACACACTGTAAGACCATGATATTTTTGTATGCAATCGATTTGCAAATGTTCGCATCCAAATGTGTATTCCAGAAGCTAATACAATCTTTTAAAAACAATATATTTGTACGATTAATTAAAATAGATTCTGCTATTTTTGCACTTCGTAGAAAATGATGTTAAAACATTTTTTTTTATCATTTTTTTCTTTATTCCATCATCCATCATATCATCTTTATTTCTAATCATATTATTTTTTATTTTTTAAATGTTTATTAAGCGTAACTGTTTTCCACAGTGTTTGAAAATATTATCATTTCTTAACTGCTCTGAAGCTGAAGTTTAAGACTGAGGTGAGTTTAATTCATGCTATAAATTATGCGAATTAAGTATTCACCCAAAAGTTATTCATTATGAAAACCAAACTATAATTTTCCAAGTCTACTTTAGATGCATTTATAAACATACTTTAAAAAAATTCATTTAAATATCGTTATCGTTATCGTATTGAAAATTTATTTGATACCAAAATTTTCATATTGAAGAAGCCCACGTTGGGCGCAGATTTTTATTCGAATTTCCCTTAGTTTTTCGTGGTCGTTTAATAATATTTCACTATTGTTTGACAGTGCCTACAGACCCGTTTCCTTATGTGTGTGGCTATTGACAAGTTAAGACAGCCGTACTTCAAACAGTATCGCAATATATGCTACAAATAAAATTTTCATTCGTTAACTATATATTTGGAAAATTTTTATTAGTGTAAACACTTATTCTACTGCATTTATATTTCGAAAAAATAAATCTTAAAAATTACTTTATTGAACCTTTGCAGTTTTAATTGCATTTTATGCTCGTATTTTTCCCGAAAGAATTGGGATTTACGCAAATTCTACAAAAAGTATGAAATATGAAGTTTCGTATGTGTATTGTTTTGACTCAAAAATTTCTCAGACATAACATCAACGCAGATCAAAGTTTTCAACCATTCGAATGAGAACAATACAATAGGATTCAGTGGATAAAGTCGAATCGCTTAATTTTTACATACAGTTATTGCAAAGCATAAATATAATAAACAAGATGCATCAAATTTATAATCATTAAGTAATGATTACAAATAGAAATTTCGTGTGCTGCAGGGAGTCTCCAGTACCTGCTCGTGTTCGAAATATTGATTTATTAGATTTATGTAGCAATTACAGCTTCCACAAGGCTAATTGGCAAAAATTGCATCGGAATTGAAAAAAAAACTGGTTTTCGTCTGCCCACGGGCAAAATGTCAAATAAGCACTTTCAAACTTTTATTCTTTCCTCAACGACTTAATCTCTCTCAATGGCATTATCTCTATTTTTAATTCTGCCTTCCCCCATAGTAAATTTGCAGATTCTCCTTGGTTTGTTTTGAGGGCGATCCAACAGGAAAATGTTGCTCTGAACAGAGCATCGAAGATCGAACTCACCCTCTGATCTTGCCGAATCTGGAACCCTGCTTTCCTCGGCTAAAAGAATAATGAAGAACGCACGAATATTTTGCTAGTTTGGAGTCATCTATTTCTATTCGCAAACTAAAACTGTTTGGTCATACAATCGTTCTATGAAGAAAAGTGCTTCCATCTAAAACCATATTACTTTCATCGGCGCAACCTTCTCAGCTTCGCAGAATATATGTGAATTTCTCGCAAACTTCCGTCTTTTTTAATAGTTTTGCCCCCTTGCACATCGCTTTGATTTTCTTTTCATCCCTCCTTTTCTTTCTCTTATCCATCAAAATTCCACTGAAGTTGAGAACTTTTTGCTTACTTTTGATCCGCATACCGGTCGTGGATCCGATTGTATTCCCAATTTCTGTGAGTGGTTCATGTCTTCGTTATTGCGCGTCTCCTTCTTTATCCTCTTTAGTTTAAGACTCTTATTCGGCGATTTCCTTTCTGCCTGGAGAGTTTCTAGTATTTGTCCAATTTTCGATGCTGGCCATGTTTTCTCC
The DNA here is from genome assembly GCA_963978885.1 of Nemotelus pantherinus. Lineage (NCBI taxonomy): Eukaryota > Metazoa > Arthropoda > Insecta > Diptera > Stratiomyidae > Nemotelus > Nemotelus pantherinus. The sequence goes on along the minus strand of OZ022263.1, from coordinate 222,584,845 downwards.
GTCCCCAATTTTTGTCTTTTTTTTTCTTCTTCTTTGCTTGATTCATATCCGCTCCTCTCTTCGGAGCAATGTAGGTTCATGAAAGGGGAACTTATATTTTGACTAACCTCATCTTTGACTTGCCTCATCATAGGAATGTGTGTATAGTTATTATTAACAGCATTTCTTCTTCTGCCTTTCATCGTTCTAGTGCTGCACAATAGTTTATCCTTGGTCCTTTACTCTTCTTAACTTTCATCAATGACCTCCCTCTTTATCCGTGACGTATCAACAGGTCTAAGGAAGACTTTATTGTTCCGTTCGTGCGCACAAATGTGTATTCCTCTTCTGTTCTGGTCAAAATCCTAGACGTCATAATGAGTTTGGGCTAGGTCGTTGTATGCATTAAAAAGACGTTTGAAACCATTTGTACTCGACCCAAGCGTTGAAGCGTTGGATTCTTCAATAATGATTATTTATTTATTTAATTTTTTAATATCAATTTTTGGCTATAATTTTCATTCACATTTTTTATTCTCATTTCGTTGCCGTGCGAAAAATTAGTATTTTACTGTCATGAATCGTATAAGTAAATAAATAAATAAATAAAAGTGCGATGCAGCAGCTGACCATTGTTTACTTTAGTGCTAAGGTGGAGACGGTGAGATATTAATTATAACGGGACCTAAGTTGGAATAAAAGATGAAACTTTTATGAAATTTTCATATCTTCTGTTGTTATGTTGTTATGTTTTATTTATTATGTTTTATTTAAACTCAGAATAGATTTAGTTGAGATATACACAATACAACAATTAAAAATCAATACTTAAGTTACATCCCAGCAGCAGGTCACGGCATCTACTGACAGGAGGCGTCGTTTTAAAGCTTGGATTTTGTCAAACAGAAAACGCAACCAACTTCACTGGGGTAGGTTGAAAATTGTTGATTTTATGACGCTGGGCTAACAAGTGAAAGAAGTTCGATGTTGGAATAAAATCATGGAACAAAGAACTTTTATTAAACTTCCTGTAAAATTTGATAAAACTCCGTCGGAAACATTATTATTGATGCAACAAATATACGGCGATGATTGCTTTTTCTTTGTTAGTAACGTTTTGTGGATAACATAGTATTGCTAGAGGATAACAAACGTGACGGTAAGACGGTACTCTAGTCGTGTTTACCTTAAAACTTAAAATTCATAAGCTACGACATAAAGCCAATATACTTTAGAAAAATGAAATTCAATTTCAAAAAAATAATATTTCCAAATTACTTCGATCATAGCCTTTACGGCTTAACTATCAATGCTACTGAATCAAACACGGCCAATTATTGAATATTATTTTCGAAGAAGAATTTTCTATGCTACAAATTCTCAAAAAGGCTTCAAATAACTCGCATACTATGAAAATTTTATTTCGTAAATGCGCTCTAGTAAAAATAGTAAGCATTTTCTAAATTCCATTCTTGCTGGCTTCGCATAAAAAGAAACACTAACGACTCGCCCTTATTCGTTCCTTCTCTCATGTAACAAGGACATCCGACCAAATAACCCTTTTTGACACTCGTCCCCATATTTCAGTCACAAGTTTCTATGGAGAGCACGAGTGTACGCTATAAATCGCTTCGGGATTCAAAAACTCAGGATCCTGGGTTGTCATTATGGTGGCGCGTGAATGGAAAAGCTCAGCACCGAGATGACTATAGATGAAAACTAAGTGGTAACGATCTGAGTGCCAAGCAAGAAGCAAAGCACGTTGTCGCCGTTTGTTAAAACTCACATTTCTCGAGTGGCTTTGTTGCAATAATTTTCGTGTCGTGAAAGATGAGTTGTTCTTCAGCTGGAAGGGGCTGAAACCGAGGCTTAAATGGCAAACGCAACTGTCTTTTCAGGAAGGTTTGCTCATTTCTTAAAGTACATCTTGCATTTGAAAAGGATTTTCTGAATGAAAAGTATTATCTCCACACACAGTGGATTATATATGTCGCAGAATAAACTTCTGTCTGTACGCAAGGCATATAAACGTCACGTCGGGTCGTGAGAGCAATGTGAAATGGTTCTAAATGTCGCTTTATCTCACGAGTCACTTTACAAGTGCCAGTTTCCGTTGCTTTGAAAAGAAGACAATGTCAGCGGCCTGTTCATTCATTCTACAAGCGCTCTTTTGCACCGCATTCACATTAACCCTTTCTAATCAACTACCATCGGAATCTATGCAATGCAAACTATGACGATATTCCAACTTTTCCTTCATTTCAAAATGACTCGGAAAGACAGTAGCCTAGATATCATGGCGAACAGACTCCATCCGTCGTTTCCCTTCGTCTTTCAACCAGCCGTTCAACCATTCACTTCAAAATACAATTTCCACTAAGCCAACACTCTTATATGTGTGCGGGAGGAGTGATTTGTACAAATTTGCATTTTTTCGTAGCGAAAGGCAGCCACTCTCAGCTACCCTCTGCTCGACATCTCGAGTAGAGTACTGCTAATATGGGATTTTCGCGAGGCAATCATGCAAATGTGACGGAAAGACAGAACAAGAAAAATATACGAATACACCTACTGCAAAAAAAAACTGGACACTTTAATTCAATTTTAAATGAGCGTTCAGTGGGTGAGGTTGGCAAGGGCAGGCAAGCGAAGAGGACTGAAGTGCATAATAGACTAAACTCCATTGCTTTTGAAATTGATGTAACTGGGGTATAATATTTATGTTTTATAGCCACACTGAGTGAATTTTAAGTAGAATTCTGTGTTGTGTCTTTAATGTAGACCGAAAAATGCGCGAACAATACCGTTTTCGCGAAATGGTGTGAAAAGCAGCGGCAGGGGTGAAATGAAATTTTTATTTTTATCGAGAGTTTTTTTTAAAAGGTCTTTTCTGTGTGTTGTTGTTTGTGATAAAGTTTATAATCCAAGAGATCTGAATATGTTTAGTAGTTTTCAAAACATTTTCAATTCTTATAGGTACTAATTTACATTTAGGCTGTCAATTTCTTTAAATATTTTTAATGCATCTTCCTCATCTTTCTTGTGTTTATTTTGTAAATTATAAAATGAAAATGAGATTCAATAAAAAACCATGCGTAATATATAAAGACAAAAAGCGCAAACAATTTAAAATGATTATTGCGCGCACACAGGAAATAGAATAAAAAATACGCTTTTGTGTTTTTAATGAATGTGCCGGTAGCTGGCAAATTCTTCAAATCGTCGACTTTCCTGATTTTTTTTTTAACTTTTCGAAAAAGTGGGAACGAATGATTGTTCCCTAAGATAGTCCCAAACAACTACCAACAAGTCGTCAGGAAATCGGGAACTTTATTTTCCTCACCGAATTGAAAGTATTTTGAATATCTAGCATCAACACCAAAACAACCGGCTTAGTGCACTGAGGTGGCACCAACCGTTGAATATCTCTTTTGAAAACCGTGCTCTCTATCGATTTAATTCCTGACCTCAAACGTGGTTTGAAGAACTGCTCAAAGAGCTTCCTTACTGTGTCTTTCATGCGAATTGGATGGATTGTCTAGGTCTCTTTTTTTCTTATCAATGAGTATCAATCGGCATCTTTCTATTGGTATCGAGATAAGAGTTTACCGAAATGTTTGGCACTGCCAGCATCTATCGTCATCACTACCTATGTAGTTTTCTATTCACTTACAGGGGCCACCAGTCTTTTCGATGCCATTGATTGACAACTGTGACTGCTCTACGTTGTATCCCATAGAATATCCAGGCTTCTTATGAACCTGGATATGTTCTTTGACGGAATATTTGCGCTTTTCGAGGAGGTCGATCATCCTCCAATTTGTTCCTTTATGAAGTTGCGACCTTCATCCTCTTCCCGACGGCTACTTTGGTTTTTGTTTGATTGCTAAATTTCAACATATCCATTAGTGGCCTGATGTCTTACAAAATTCGATGGTGCCTTTTTGATCATCTGATTTGTACCTATACCTAGAGGCTTGTTCTTGACCAATAACCTGTTTTGTTGCTTCCTCTTAAATTTTGAAATTTTTGATTGCAGGTTTAGCTGGATTTTAATTTCTGCCGTTGAGGTGGTGCTTATTGGTCTTGTAATGTGCAAATAGCCCATCACTTGAAGCGTGTTGAGCCTATTAACAGCAGTTTTTGTGTGGTTTTCTGTACTAGCTTCATATGGGATGTTAGGTTACTCAGAGTGTCTGTCTTGGAGGCAGTCCTCCATTATTTCCAAGCATTGCTTCTAAAAACGTTTTCTAAGACGTGGTACAGCGAGTCGAAAAGCTTCTTCTACGTCTGTGAAGGTATATATCATGGGGCCATCCATCGGGAATGAATGTGGCAACGACAACGCTATGCCTTCGGTATATAGGTCTAAAACGTGCGTTTTGCACCAACAGATTAAACTTCGACACCATCTCTACTTTACATATGCTGTCTTTGAGTATTTTTGGCAGGCATGCCCCAATCCAAAGCTCCAACATTGAAGTGGCCTCCGACTATGATATGACCGTTGATGTTACGAAAAGCATTCTTCAGTGTATGGAGCAGCTCTGACATTGTTTTATTTCAAGAAAGGTAACAGGTTTTGAAAGTTATCTCTCCGTATTTCACCCATAAGTGGTCCTCTTTGTAGTCGCCACCACATAGTTTTGCGCTGAAAGTACTTATTATTTATTTTAATGATTTAACTTGATATTTTTAGCTCAAATAATAATGCGAGAATGATTTTGGAGCTTTGATGTATAATTGATGCTAATGCTAAAAATTTCAACAACTTATTACACAGCTTTAAATAATATACAAACCATAATCTTTGAAAGGTTTATAGCTGTTGACCGAGGAGGCTTAAAACATGAATTTGTGGTTTTGAAAGAGTAGATATAGTATACAGCTTTGGTAGTAGGTGACCAGCAAGATAAATGACAGGTAAAGATAAAAGCACACAGACAGCAATTAGCTGATGGTCACGATTAACTTTGATACAAATGAAACATATCCGTTTGCTTTCCTGGCAAAGACCATCCGTTAAGTCATCTGGCTCTTATATATCAATGCGCAAAATCAGCCTCTCCGCTCATTTCTCATCATTTTGAGCATGTTATAAAAAAATATTTTCGCTTTACCTTTATTATAGGTTTCTCTTTTCATAAAAAAGTTTATTATTAGAAAATTGAAACAATGGGATGCATTTTGCGGGATTCTGGTCGAAAATTGTTCGAAAATGCAACCGAAATTTGACAAAGCATCGTGCAAAATTCACCGCAAGCTGTGTTTAATGAGCAGATTCAGTTTGAAATAGGCTGAGATATCTGAGCAAAATATGTTTCTTGAGCAAATCAGTTGCTCTAAATATACCGAAGTTGCTCTGGTTTGTGCTCCATGAGTCTATTCTAACTTGAACTAGAGCAAGTTAGAGCATGATTTTCTGCTCTCCCTTTTTTGAAAGACCAATTTCGGGCAAGCAACCAGATGCTTGTCAATTATCACAGAACCGACTGTCAGCAAAAATTGTGGCTTAATTAAAGTTTCTGAATACTAAACTGACTGGTTGAACTTCAGACGAACAATCAATTTTGAGAACTGTTGCCTAAAAAACGTTCCATAAGATTTCGTGCTCTCAATGGCTTTAAATTTCTCTACTCTTTTCTACTCTCACTTGCCTTGAGATGTTCTGCTCTTTTTTCGGGGTCATTAAACTCAGCTTGAATTGTTTTTATGCATTATTTTGACATGCTTGCACTTTGCTCAAATGTCACATTATACTTGCAATATTCTATTGAGGCTATATTCAAGAAAAATCAAGTTATCGTGAAATCGTAATGTTGGCTTCACAATTTTCGGTACAGCTTAATTTTTTTTAGCTCCCTTCTATATGAAGTTCGCAAGCTGTTAAAGTTTTTTCGTACCGTTTCACAATTCACTTACCAAATGTTTCTTTTAATATCATCACAAGTTTAACTTATGCTTTATTTTTTTTTCCTCCATATTATGAGTCAGATTCTACTCGCCATATTTCGGGCATGGTTTTGTAAATTTCTATGCACTCAACCCAAAACTCGGTTCACGCAGGTCTATCCTATTCGCGGAAATTCCTTTTTCAATATTGCATTGTTCTTCAGCCATCTTGGAATTTCTCTTATCGCTTCAGTGATGCCTGACAAACGAAATAATAAATAAATGTGTTGTGATTGTCACGGAATTATCACCTATTTTCTGAAAGTTCCAAAAAGCCTGCTGCCCTCTCTCCCCAAATGGTTCCGACTGTTGGACATTCGAGAGATACGAAATGAAAAGGATATCATGAATGGTTTTCATCCTGACAAATACAATGAGTTATTGCTGGCATTCCAACGCAGATTCCAAAGCCCTGAAGGAGTTGTTTTCTTGCCGAAATGATGGTCAATGAATCAAGATGACCAGTGCCCGAGGAGGGTCAATGAGAATTTACTGCTCGGACATTTGTCAATATTGATCCAATTTTTTTCTTGGTGGCAAAATTATTGAGGGAATTTGTTTTCAGCGGATACGAAAGAATATCGCTTCAGGAGCGATGAATTACATGATATTTCCGATGATGACTTATGTAGCGCTTATTGGATTAATTGTGGGTATGAGATGTTTTATGCAACGTGGCGCAAATAAAAGTGTTTCGATGATAAACAGAAGATATTATCTGTGAAAATTTATGTTTTTTGACTTGATGAGTTGAGAAGGTTTTCGATAGAAATTACTAAGCTTGCATCTGAACAAATGCCTGCACTGAGTTTCTTAGTTTTGAAGAATAAATGCTAATGGCATGCGGATAATATTGTCTTCTGACTACTGATGACTTTTGTGTGCTGTAAGGCGCTAAAGATAGTCTAAAACCCGTTTTGTGTTTTTTTTCATCACCTCTTCCACTATTATTTCATTCCACATAATTTTTCTATAAAAGTTACCTCAGAAAACATATATTTATTCATTTTCTAATTAAAATCACATTAATATCCCAGCAAGCTCTAAACGCCCGTTTTATTACACTTAAAAAAAAGATCTTCAAAGCTATAGTAAGAAATCTCAAATAATCCACACAAAAAAAACAAGGCTATTTCCCTTTACCGCACTGACAGCCTATCGGGCAAATAAAGGCTCAGAAACAGATACATATCTATTCTTTAGTTCAAAGAACTATTGTTTCGAATCTAGTCTGCTCAGCAAATTTATATAACCTGCCCGAATGAAAATTTCCATCGCCGAGCGAAAAATGTTGGTAGCAGTATTAGCAAGTGGTTTGAACAAAATGCAAAGAACGTGCTCATTGCAAAACTTTGTCGTACTTCTCAGTCTCAACGAGACGAAACTTACAACAGTTTCTTTAGTTTCTTGTAGTCAGACGTGTTTCCGGCTGGACTGAAACTTTCACACAAGCCGAAGAGAATGTGTATGTTTGGCATCCGGAATGGTGTCGGTCTTCGAATGTGAAAACTTATTCTTGAGGATGTTGTATCGGTACGGGACCTAAACTGACAGACATATCACTTTAACGAGCCTTATGTGACATAATTAAGAAATTGTGTGTATTCTGTTTAGTAAATTGGACCAAGGATTTTGTTGGAAACTGAAACGAATAAAGAAGAGCGGAAGGTATCTTTAATTACATTAGTTTAAGTCTAGTTCAAGCTTCGACGTGAATGTCTGTAAGGACGATAGAACAAAGGTGTGTAGGTGCTTTGTAAAGGTTTCCAGTTTTGGAAGAGCTCTTAAAAGTGAGTGTTTCTGTGGCTGGACGAATAGAAGTTTTCGTGTTGATTAATGTTGTTACTGAAGATTGCAATTTTCAGCATGTAAACAAACAAAAAACTTTAAATAAGAAATAGCATTATTTACAAGGAACAAAATGTTAGTCATTTTCTTTTGAAATTTCTTAGTTGATTTCATCATTTCGAATTGAAGAGAAAGTTTCACAATGCATTCTTGATCCAATTACCGTAACAGTATTTGACTACCAAAAAGTGTGTTAATTGAATAACAAAATATGTAGCGATTCGTGGAAACTTTGCAGCAGACACACAAAAACTTAGCCTACATTTAATGATGTCTTTCAAGAAACACAATGGTTTGAAGTATATCATTAAATTTTACATTTCAACTGAATCGAAATTCAGAACAAAGCCTGCGAAAAGGCTGGTGGAAAGCCATCAGATTATGTGAAAAAGATATGTCTCTGGTCGCAACAGCCTTGAAGGGCCCATATCCGCACAAGTAAAGCACGTATGAATAAACTGCCGAGGTGACGGTTGTGAGAAAAAATAGAAAAAACAAGTGCAGTCTCCAAACATTATTTATTATTAAATTATTATAGGTTTGAATGACATGCACATAATATTCAAAAAATCTTAAACTATTGCCTACAACTTCAATCAATTTAGCTCAAATAGTGACATAAAACTAGCAAGCGAAATATAAACAAATGGATTATTTTTATGTAAATGTGAAGACATTTTTCCGGATTTCTGGCGTCCGCGCGAACATTTTTTTCTTCGTCGGCAAAGATCGGAAAAATAATACAAGAATGGATCATATATAAACGGGATTTATTTTATGTTTTATATCTTATTGTTTATTAAAAAATAAAAAGCAATATGATTTATTTTTTTACATAGTTTTTTGCTAAATAAATACATTGTTTCCAGGGAGAAGGCAGGTTTGTATTCTGGTATCGTAGAATGAAGTTGGTTACGTCAGGTTACATCCACTTCTCCATCACATTTGAATCACTGCTATTTAAGCGGCTCAAGCAAATCAAAATTGCAAGGCATTAGGTCCGGGCTATAGATAGGACCCAGCAAACGTGCGTTCAGCACTTTCGCATACAGTTGTAAAAACTTTTCGATGTGTTGTACGTTTTCTGATGAGTTTACATATTTTCTATTTCTCAATGATTATACATGCTGCTGTACAACTGCTAAACTCCTGAGCAGACTGTCTAGTTGCTGTGGTTTTCCGACACGTTGATGAATCTCTTATATATTTACGGTTCCCGGTTTATAATGAATATTACGTACTGCTGCACTACTGCCAAACTGGTGACCAGATGGTGCAATTCAAATTGTTTCCAAAAATCAAATCAATATCCCCATACGTCAAGCGTCAGTCATACTTCGCAAGTGATACGTGAATTATTTTGAAATTAGTAATTAAAACAGGTCTTCTTTACTCCAATTAAAGATGACATGAATACAAAGTAATGCAAATTTGATGACATGAATGCAAAGTAATGCGAATATACTATTGGTGACATTATAGCTGTGCAGCCATATTAATGCCCTACTATACTGCTTCTAAGGCAGTAGTACAGCAGTACATTTTGCGTGCTGCTGTTTCACCACTTCAGCAGTAGTATAGCAGTGTTTTTGCACTCCTTGTATTCCTATCGTTTGTCTTTTTCCTATTTGTGGGATGGAAACGATCAACCATGAAACAAAACATATTACACGTACGCGGGTAATATGAAGTAAATAGGTGAATTTTGGGGTAAAATGCTATCTCTAGCATTAAAAGCATTCACGGGCTTACTCACGACTTCTGCAGCACTTTAGAAGTAGTGCTGTGTTTGCTGGGGTTAATCGATGATATTTCCCAGCAAACACAGCACTACTTCTAAAGTGCTGCAGAAGTCGTGAGTAAACCCGTGAATGCTTTTAATTTTCTAAATAAACATTTGTTAGTGGTTTAAACCAGGTAGCTCTAATTTGATTGCAAAATGATAGCCATGTAAACTTCTAATTATCTATTGCTTTACATTAATTTTCAGTTTAAGCTCTCACTGGTACTGGCATGAGCCTATTTTTCACAATTTTTGCTGATTTTCAAAATCACTAAAGTTTAAAGAAAACTATTTTATTATTTTCAATATTTAATTATTAAATACATTTCCTAATATTAAACGAAAATGAATTCCATTTTTATTTTACCGTTCAAATTTATGTAACTCGGAGGGTGGTAGATATAAATATAACTGGAAAATTTGATTTCAAAATGCTATGTTGCTCAATTTTTATTGCATTTAGTTCCTCTCATCTAAATACAGGCTGCCATATATCTGACAAAATACTACACAATTCAACATCACCGAACCAAAAAATCAAACCATCGTAATTCTCAACAAAAAAAAAATTGCTTGATTTGCATTCAACCAGAAAACGCGTTTCAGCTGCGGTTAATGAACTAGAAATAAAAGCATCTGCCGCATGTACCATACTTATCCTTCGTTTTAGATCTCGAATTTCCATTCGCCTTCAAAATATAATTTCCATTCACTACGAACACTTTAGTCGCATCTCATCAATCTTCTCCTTGTACTGTGGCCTGCTTTAGTTTACATTCCAATTCCAAGTACCACAAGGAATTTCCAAATTTCACATTCAGTTGGCAGAATGAAAAATACCACCAGCAGTACCGGTAACGGAATGAATCAAATACGAAACGGCTGAGAATCATAATTTCATTGCTTTCATTGAAAACGGAAAATGAAACTGAAGCAGCAACATTAGCAACAGAAGTGACAGCAGAAGCAACTAGAATGCCAGCTATGTAGATAATGGAAGATATGCCCACCGGGACTTAATGAATAGTATTTGCAAAACAGGAAAGTCCCAGTTTTTCGGTGCGATTGTTTTGGATTAGTAATAACGAAATTATGTGGAAAACAAGAATCGGTTTGAAAAATATTTGCTGTTTTGTTTGTCTTTTGTTTGTGGTTGAATATTTTAGAAGATAGTAATTGATTTAATTTGCGATTATACTATTTTGGTTGAAGCGAGGTTCACTTAGTCCTGTGACTGCTTTTCACAAATTTCATTTGAACCAAGCCGGTGATTTGAAGGAGAGTATATTCTATACGCAAGAGAAAATTTTACTGCTTTAAATATCGATTAATTTCCTTAGAGATGAAACTAGTTGCTCGTGGATACAATTTTCAGTACCATTTGGCCATCAGGTAGCGTTTTATTATATTTTGTCTTTGAGTATTTTCATTTTTTCTTTTCTTTTTCCCATCACTGAACTTTATTAAATTTATTTATATTATTAAATTTATTAATAATATTAAATTTATACGATTTAAATGTTGAAATATCATTCAAAACAAGAAACTTCTGTCACAAGCATTCTTTTATGACTAAATTGAATAATAAATAAGAAAATCAGTACATAAATGTGATTGCATCAAATACTGTTATATTTTCAGTATTTTAGTTAATGAAATATGAAACTGAAATTGACTTTTCCCAGTCCAGTTTCTCCTAATTTAAAAAATACTTTTGCTCGAAAAACGATGTACACATACACAGTGTGCTAAAGTACATTAATAAACTAACTATAACATCACTGGCTTAAGAAAATTAGTTTGAATCGTTGTCCACACCAACAAACCCACAGTGGGCGCAGAAACAAACTAGTAAGAAACAACTTAAATAATGCTATGAAAAATGATTTGTGGCATACTTATCGATTAAAAAGCACAATTCAACAGTGTTTGATCAAGTTTCAGATAAACAACCACATTTCTCATATTAGTTTACCAAAATTTCTATTGAATTATTGTTTGAAATTTGAATACAACCTATCAAGCCATCTCCTTTTTCATGTCAAAATTTCTGTTTTCATTATAAAGTCTCATTCAGTGTATTTCTTTTTTCATCGTAAAGTTTCATTCACAACGCACCAGGTGACGGCCGATAACTTCCGGCTCAGTTTATTGACAGTGAAAAGTTTTTCACAGTAATATCGTCCCTTTCGACACCATCATAATATTCTTCACATCCAACAAAGCAAACACATCCTTCCCTTAACCTCAGGCCGTCATTTGTTCAAGCAGTTGAGTGGTAGCAACTGTGTCAACGGTTGAATGAGCGAACTCACGAACGAACGAACGGTTATAATAAACGCATTCTCTGCTTTTTTATTGACACTCACCCTGTTCCGCTGTTAAATAGCTATGAATGCTACCCGAAACGCTGTTAATGTTCAACCTCGATATTAGACACAGATATGTGTAGTTCAGCGGCCAAAGATTTTGCAGCCATTTGGATACGTGGAGCGGGAAGGAGCCAAGATGGATGGATACTATTTGAAGGGTTTTCTGATGATGTCTGCTATCCGATGTTTTATGTGAGTGGTGAATTGCAGCGTAAATTGCTGGTTGTAAAAGGCGTGATTGCATATTAAACTTGGAAATGCTAGGATATTAGCTAAGAGAATGATATGTTCTTGGTGATGATGATGACGATGGTATGTGAAATGATGGAATTGTTTGGACATATCTTTTATCTACTCTAAAATACATATCTTAATCGTGTTGACAATGAAATTGATGTCTCTATTGTCGAAAACAATTTCTCGCAAAAGTGTGTGAATGTAACGTACACATAAATGTTACTTTGAAAGGAAAACAAGTACAGTACGTTATTTTATTTTTTTTTCCCATGAAGCTCATCATCTTCTTATGTAACCTAACTTCATATATAGTATTTTCATAGCTCCTAAATTATTTTAGGTTAGGGTTAGAGTCATTTTCATGTAGGATTAATTATTCTAAATTTACTTATTTATTTATTTAATACTAAACAAGGTATAAAAAAAGATGCATTTATATATAAAATAAAATGAAAATCTAAACAATCTAAAATAAATAAGTTAACATTAAATAAATAAATAACAATTAAATAACATGTGGAGGATTGAACACGCAAAATTATTAAAGAAATTAGTGCGTAATTAAAAAACAAAAACGAAACGAAATTAAATAAATAACTAGTCATAGAAACGCAAACGTAGCATTAACATACAATCAAGGTACATAAAAGGATACTGATCGGTATATTAGAAAGAGTAGGACAAGAGAGCCTTGGCTATTCTGTTTTTAAAGGACGCTTTAGATATCGTTGGAAAAAAGTGTTGCATCATGTTGTTGAATATCTTGCAGCATCTACACATATTTTGGATCATTATCAGCATATGCGGTACTATATTTATGTTCGACTAGCGTTCGTTGAGATCTAGTGACTCTTACGGGCTGATTAAGTACAAATGGATCTCTTATGTAATGGTCATTAACGACGTATCTAAGGACATCAGAACTGAGGCAAGCAGATAAAATTCATCTTTTAAATGCAAGTGGTGGCGAGTTAAGCAGTCCAAGGTGAGATTCATATGGTGGTAAATTAGTAAAATCACAAGGATGGTAAAGATTTCTAAGGCTGAATTATTTTAGCTAGAGGAAGGTCAACGTCGAAGAAAAAATGTATTTATTAATTTCTTTATTTTTTTGAATTTTTTGACTTCCTTATATGTAATTAAATGATTTTTGTAATTTAAAATTACTAAATTGATGTTTTAATTGTATAAAGTAAATATTACCTCTCTTTTTCAACTCGGAAATAGTTGTTTTATTCTTATTATGATTTGCAACATCCAATAACATGATATTTGAAAGGAATCATATATATAGTATAACAATGACTCTATCGAACTTTCCACTCAACCAGATCTTGCAACATCAAAAACAGAATAAATACGATTGCAAAGGTTTTTCAACTTGGTGTATATTTGTGCTTCTTTCAGCTTCGAAGTCATGAGCTGTCACTAAAAGGTTGCCAATTAACAGAGCTCTAAACCAATATTTCAACGAAGTTTCCTAAATTGTGACATTCCCGTACTAAATTTACTATCATTTTTGTTTTAGTGATTTCAGAAAGTTCACTAATTTATTTTGCCAGATTCAGCAATATATTTCAAAGCTATGTGCAATAGACTATGATTCCAAATATATCAACCAAAAACCACATCAAATCTGAATCATTTTCAATCAGTTTTTCAAAGTAACTCCTCTGAATAATTTCTAGTCTTTGATTTTGCAAATTCGAAATCTATTACCATGTTTCTGGCATGATTTCATCAATCAATCAATCAAACTTTATTAAATCCAGCCTCATCGATTATACCACTGTCGCCAATTCAATACAAATCCCTCTAGAAGCCATTAGCTCTGCTTATCCTCGCATTAAACCAAAACCCGATAGCTTCGTTCGACAGCGAAACGATTGATGGCTCTAATGTTTCTCGAGAGACCGGCTCACTTTCGGGATCAAAAGTCCCCAAAACGTCACGAACTGATTCATATTTGAAGTAATTATTAATTTCATAGTTAGTTTCATTCATCCCATAGTTCAGATCAAACCAAATCATTTTGGGTGAAAATAGATTTACGGAAAATCAATAAAGTTTATTAGAAGGACCTAGATTACATCAGGAAATTAGAATCTGATATTTCTGCTGACACCATCGGATTTTATTATTACATAAATAGTGTATCGATTTTAATGGCCCCTTTGGCAACTATTAGTATATTCGAATGTGCTTGTGTCTGCAAGTGCAGACTAAGTGCTATAATTATAGCTTCGTTGCCATATGCTCATCTATTTCCATGCATACACATATATATTTAGAAGCAAGGCACATGACATATTTGTATTCATATTTAGAAACCAGCTTAGTCGTGACGTTAAGATACGTACGACAAATTCAAACTAGATAATAAATCATCTGATTTAACTGTTGGGAACACAAATTATCGACATTGTAGCAACTGTTCCATAAATTTTCCCAACAAATTTTCCCATCATTCTATCTGGCAGACTTGCTACATGTTCAGCGTATCTTATAAGTATGCCCCATCGATTTCACAAGGATATCAAGGAATATGCTGGGAATCTCTTGAGTTAAGGCAGGGCCAGGCATATGCGTGCGAATCAAAGTTCAAGTCGAATATTTGTGCTCGCGTATCTGATAGTCGAAGTTTAGTCGTTACAGGCAATTTCAGGGCTGTATGACATTCATATATCAAGTGCTGTAGATATTATATTCTCTGAAGGACGTCATTGGAATATATATAAGGACAAAGATAGAATTTCCAACAGATGAAATACCAAAATAAAGCTAGCAAATATACGGATATTCTTTGGGAAAACATGTGTAATACATATCACACCTACCTACAAAACAACTAAACTTCAGAATATGTAAACAAATTTTCAGCTTTCTTTTGAAAACCTTCAAGTCTTAAGACAATCAATGACATTCATGCTAAAGATACATATAACATCCGATCATAAATAATGCCCAGAGACTCAGTGCCTTAGACTCGTTGCATACTGGATTTTGTGCATGTGCTTACTGTCAAGCAGGATTCACAACGCCTGGAGTACACAACCTCTACTACGGTGTGCATATCCCTCTTCGAACACATGTCGTGGATTATACTCAAAAGAAAGTTCCGAGCTGGTTGTGTATGTATTTTATCTGAACTGAAAGTTCGTAAATAAATAACGGTATCTCAGCGTTTCCTGGAAGAATAGAAATGAAAGCATGAAAACATCGCATCAAATAGAAAACTTTGCTCATACCTGAGAGTCTTTTGCGTTTCTTTTCATTACAGTACGAATTCGGTATTTACGATAGGATGTAGCATATGGCAATGGTTAGATGGGGAACCTCAAGATATGTTTTTTCATTTTGGTTTCCTGTTCAGATGTCTGGAGCGGTGTTGTTCGAGGTCGCGACGAATTTTAGATTTGATCCAAATAGGTTTTACTATTTTTCTACGCTGTTGCTTCCTGTTGAAGATATTTTTTTACCGTAGGGCATCTATTGTCAGCGAAATTTTGATACAAATAAGAATTTTTGTAGATCAGATAACAATCCGCAACTTGTGTATTTTTGATATTGGAGGTATTTATGTCAGTTTTTGTTGTAAATTGCTAGTCTTTAAGCTAAATAAAAGTAGTGTATGATTTGATTGGTGTCAACCGATCCCTGCCGGGTTTGACACATAACGGGTCCCACAACTCTATCTTGACACATAACAGGTCCCACAACTTTGTGTAAATGCTCGGGAATCCAATTTGAATTTTGGGGTAGTCAATAATTAAGTCTGAATAAACGTTTTTTGTGACATGAATTTGGTATACATTTTAATTTGAATAATGAGTCCTACAAAATCTGGAGTTTTTTTCTTTGTGTTCGTGATTGCATATAGCGCAAAGTAATCATCCGTATATTCCACCCCTCTGACAGCAACTAGTCGTATCAACTTCACATGGCTCGTGAGATCAATAAAAAATAATGCGTTTGAAGCAATTACAGATGCCTCAGCGTCTGTAGCTGGCTCAGATAGATATCTGATGAAAAATCCAAGAGGATTTTTGCGGACGGTCAAATTATGCCATAGCTTCCTCCCTCAAAGAGCTGAGATGCAGCAGCCGCTTACTACCTTTCTAATAAAATATAGCACTTACCCTATTGATTGAAGCTGCTGAAGCTCTATTATCTTTATTGTCCTTTCCGGACTCAAAAGCTGAACTTGGTACATTTATAGACGCAAAAATAGACCAAAAATTTATGACTTTGCCGCAAGAGGCTTCTCCTAATAATCGGTTGTAGAGATTCATCAGATCCATCAGAAATCAAAATTCTCCGACAGACAATAACTTATCCTGGGTAACACTTTCGACATTTTTTGAGGTAACTGGCCCAACTATACGACTTTTGTTTCCTCTAACGCCCGGGAAACAGGTGTTTCAAATGGAATACAACGTAGCTCACCCCGATTTTTGGGTTTCACGCAAGCACATGTCAACCAAATTCTTCTTGCTTTCGATATACAAATAAGGACAGTGTCACGTGACTGACTGAAATCTGGTTATTTTCTGGTTATTGGAGCTGTGGCGAATTTCGCATCCTTACTCCGCTTTTGATAGTGAGCGGCGTTGCGTCAAGCCTCTAAAACTCTAATCTGTGAGCTGCCTCCAGCTTAAGTACATCGCATTATCATGAAAGTGTGTTAAAGGATTCTAGAGAGCTGTTGGAGTGAAGTATACATATATTTGTGATCCTTAAATCGATATGAATGTCAAAATTTCTGACGTATCCGGGAATCTTGATTATTTTTCTGAGAGCAATATTTTGGCTTGACTGGAGTTTTTCTTGTTTGTTTTGGTTGTTTGTCTAAAAACTAAGCAGCCGTAGAGTAATTGGAGTCTTACTACTTGTTTGTGAAGAAAGGCCCAATTTGAGTTCCCTAGCTGAGACGTTTTGAGTAGAGGATATAAGGCGCTTATTGTGCTGTTCATAGAAATTTTTTTATTAGCTATGTGTGGAGTGTACTGTAACATGTTGTAGTCCTTTGTATTTCGCCAATCTATGAATTGATGGTCCATTTATAATGAGCGTGCTGTTTGTCGTTCTTTGCGAAGAGAACCCTAAAATAAATTCTACTGCTATAGGACTTGTGGATGGGAGGATATGATCAATTCTGACTTGGAATGCTCTATTTTGCAAAAAGAAACCAATGAAGTGGATCAATGCAATTGATAGGCAGAGATCGTCTAGTTTGACAATAAGCGTAGCGTGCCAAACTTTATCGAATGCCTCTGCGGCATCGAACATGACGAGTCCTATTTTTTTTTATTGGGATTTGTTCTAATTTATTCTACAACTCTGAAATATAAAATAACTAAAGTCTCAATTTTTCGGCAGTAATTTTTGAATCCTCTTGATCAATATTTATATATTTCATTTTATATCACGTACCGTCAGTAAAATTTAGTTTCCTTGTACCAGCAGCTAAACAGCTCCTCCATACCATAAGAGATTTTCCACTGTGTTTAAATGTAGGTTGAAGATTATGTGTTTCTAACGAAGTATTTACTATTTTCCACACTCGACGTTTTCCATCTGATTGGACAATAGTAAATTTACTTTTAACAGTAAAAATTACTCGCTTGCAAAGCTTAAATAGACAATCTTTATGAGTATTTGTAAGTTCTAGGCGTTTTTCTTATTCGTTTTACTGATTAATTTTTTGTTTCCTAGTTATTCTTTTTCCCGAGTAATCATTAACAAATAGTAGCACTAAGAGCCTTACTCTGTAAACATCTTTGCTCCAAAAGTAGAAATTATTATAAGCAATGTTTGAAAGCTTTTCCGAAACCCAAAATAGTCACTCGAAAAGCCTATTGTGGAGTTAAAATGCATTTATGCAGAATGAATGCTAAAAGTTAATATTTGACTTATTAGCTACTAGTCACTGCATGGTAAAGAATTTCTCAAAAAGACCAACTGTCTAAATGTATACACCTTATATTTTGTTCAAATATATCGGGATTTACTAAGAAATCATATTGCAACTGTACGTAAATTCACCGTGCCATTTTTTCGGATCTAAACTATATATTGTTTTGACGAATTTTTTCATTTCAGTTTTCGTGCATAGTTTTTCAAATTTTAAAAGAATTTATCTTGAACAGATGCGAACAGGATTCGAATTTAAAAGTGAAATTTGAAATTTCCCTGATTTTTTTGTGTTGTTCCACCCAACAACAGATCAACAACTCTTAATCAAATGAAACATAACATCACAAATTCCCAATCCGCCATTTGTAAACAGAATCATGAAATACAACGCACCATTTTCCCAAACATTCGAAATCGATACCATACGAATAATTTCAATCGCAATTAAGGTATTCGACAAAAGATACCGAAACCTCCGATTCCACGAAAACACAATTATTCCACCCAGGCCAATGTTAAATTTAAATTTCATTCCTCTGCAGTATTCGAATCCTATTGAAACCGGGCATTTTTTAACTTTTTCTTTATTACACTGAAATTCAAACCTCACCCATCGTAATTTCACTTATACCCAATTCAATGCATCATCCTAGAAATTTTCGATTGTTTGGTAGGTATTCGATGTGGCTGCAGACGGAATAACCACACAAAAAGCCGCACAATCGAAAAATTGTAAATTTATCAATAATATATGCCGAAAAAAAAATTAACAACAAAATGAAAAACCAGATACAAAAATATTGATAGACCACGGATATTCAGATGAAATTCAAGCAAAGATGAAAATTCGTGAGATACACTGAAAATCATTTTAGGCTGATGTAAATAAATATTTGAATTTTTAATGAGATTAAGGAATGAAAAATTGAATTTGGTTTTCTTTTTCATTTCAGGCACTCCACGGACACGCGTGATTGTAAAATGAAGGCCATGAGAACATAAAAAACTGCGGTGCTGACAGGAAATGCTTTTGAAATATTAACTGAATTAGCAGACATAAGTTTGCACTTAATTCAAATGTAAACTATGTAAAAAGAATTGCTTGCGCAGTACTGGTAATAAGCAAACAATTTCATTGTCAAGTAAAACAAGACACATTCAGTAAAACAAGAGCGCGAAAGCGTCAATATTGAAATAATTAATTCAACATAAAATGTACGTAATCCACGCAAACTGTTCGCATCGAAAAAAGTATACTAAAAATTACAAACAGACTTATTCATATACCTGAAGCATAGCTCAAATTGGTTGTAAGCAACAGTGTTGTGACAAACGTGCTTGAATCAAATTTTCCTCACGATTCACTGCTAGCAAGCAAAAACGACGCATCCTTGCAGAATTATTTTGACGGCCGGCTCGAGATCAAATCGACGAGCTGGCAATAATGGCGGAGAAAGGTGCCAACCGCTATCAATATGAACCCTATTCGACGATGCCGGGTGCTCCAGGTGGTGGAGGTGTAGTAGGAACGGGCGGAAAACCAAATAACGGAGCAGGCGGCACAATGAAACGAGACGATCAGAATCCGTCGTTGAAGAGTGCCGGAGCGGGCACATCAACGAAAACGCGACGAAAATGCTGTTCGTGCATGGGACCCAAATCTGCACCGTTCTGGGCGGGTCTATTGACGAATCTAGGAATTTGTACATTACTATTTGCATATACGTTATTAGGTGAGTGAATTTTTTGAAGTTAAATAGAATTTCCATCTTCATAAATAACCAAAGTCAGATCAATGGCACCTGTTCATAAACTGTATTTCAAGTTTAGGCACAAGAAATATATTCCGGAAACTGTTTTTTTATTGGAACTAGAGTGCCAGTTGCACTTTGATTCCTTTCCTTGGATACTTCCTCGGACGTTTTCCATTTGATCTGCTACTTTAGAATCTTAGCACTCATAAATTTAAAGAAATTTTTCGCTCTCTTCAATATATTTTATGATGGTAAGAGTGCTGTTTGGGTGTCTGTCAATTTTGTCAAATAGTTTCAGTGACTTGTCACGTGTGTACTGTGTAAAGACGGTGCTTCCCCAGGTGATGATTGGTCTCCTGATTTAGTTTATAGATAAGAGCTCTGTTCTTAAAACCTAAGAACTAATGGTTACAGCTGGTTCAATATTCTGCTGGCAGTTATTCGGCTGTTTTGTATGCAAGTATTCTAAAAAAGTATTCTGCCAAAAGTTAGTACAAAGTATTTGAGTGTGGATTTCCATTCTACGGGTTCATCGTTTACCGTCAGCTGGCTTAGAATTTGTCTTCGTCGTCTCGCCACAAAGATTGATTTTGTTTTTCCGCACGTATCTTCCACTATTGGAAGTAATTCATTAGAGTAGCTACGTAATGTTGAAGATTTTTGGTTATAAACTCTGCCGGTCGAGATGAACAGTAGATGCAGGTTGCGTCTGCAAAAAGGGAGATTTTCGTTGTGATCAGAATGTCTGCAAAGCATAGCGTATACAAAAGTGCAGAGAGTGGAAAACCCTGTGGGACTCCAGCTTCTATTAGCCGTGTACTGGAGGAGTGATCGTTTATTCGAACCAATCAGTTGTATTAAGGGTTTTGGGACAAGAAAACCATGCATTTTAACGATAACACTTGCATACCAGACCTTATCAAATGCGTTGGTGACAAGATTTGTTAGTTTTTTTTTTTAATGAATCCGTTTTTTGTGATAATAGGTTCGATTTTTTACACCGGTGCAGAACAGAGTAGAGCTATGGCGCGAAAAAACGATCCAGAACAGAACAGCTGATGCATTTGCTATCCAGAACAGAACAGCTGGTGCATTCGCTAAGGTTGCTATATTCGCTAAGGTTGCTATATTCGCTAAGGTAGCTATATACACTGCAGTTGCGCGTAAAGCAGTTGAAAATAGAAGGAGAAAATAAAGAGTATATACTACCACAATCGATAGAAAATATAAAAGAAACTAATAGAATACTACCTCTTTTAACTTTCGTCACATTATGATGGCTTTTTCCATTTCCTAACTACCAAATCATTCAACATAACCTTGAAAATTCCAAAGCCACCTCACGGCAAATAAAGGCTTAACTACTCATGAACTACCAGCACACTCTGTGGGTGAGCACTTGGACTACCTATGCAGAACAGTGCAGAACACTGTCCCAGTGAATTCACTGGCACGCCTAATATCTTTTGTTTGGAATCAAATTGTTCTTCTGGCGTAAATTACTACCTCGAGTCGTGAGAGCACTTAGCGTTCAAACAGCTTTCCGATCAAGGGTAGAATACTGATTGGTTTCCAGCTTTGAGAAAATGTGAGATTTTTATGTGGCTTCGGAACCACAATAATACTCGCGATTTCCAACGATTTGGGAAGCTTTTATTTAGGGGAGGCCGCATTAGCAATGTATGTTAATTCTTGGATTTTATTGTCTCGTAAGTGTCTAAGACAGGTATTCGTTATCGTGTCAAGTTCTGGTAAGCTGTGTTTATTAAGCCAAGCTATCAGTTGTTTGTTTCCTCACCCCTTTGGGTCATTGTAGTTAAAATATCATCAGCGCTTTCTTCAAATTCTTCCTCCTGGTCGTAGCCCTATATTGCTGTTGGATTTTCTTTGAACTGCAGCTCGAACTTTCCCTCGTTGTCATATTTCAGGCCATTGTAGCCGTGGATTGCTGGTAGAACAAGTTAGTTTTTCTACTTGAAGTATTTTGTCAATCTACAAAAAATAATGTCACGCGGCTTTATACTCTTTTGAAAGTTTTCTCAATGTTCGTTCCTAAACAGTGAGATCTGGTGACTAAAGTGATTTGTCCGACGGTTTGCTTCAGTTTTTAAGGTAGGATCACGTGTGCCTAGAGCGCCTCTGAACTTACATTCTCTTTTGTATTAGTTATAATATTTAATGACCCTCGGGAGTACGTTAGTATTATTATCTTCTATCGTAGTTTCAATGGCGAGTTCTTCTTTCACTTGTTTTATTTTTACTGAAAGGGTTTCAATCGCTTTATTGATGTCGTTGGCATTTTCAAGTGATTCCTGGAAAGATTATTTCGCCGTTGCGTTATACAAATCGTTCCAGTTACTTTTTTTATGAATTTTTTTTGGATCATAAAGGTAGACATCTTCTATTAGAAAGAGCACAGGCTTATGAACAGATGAGAAATCATCCAATATTATGGTCCGTATATTGTGGTGGGAATTCAATGAGAGACCTATGTTCAGCCTACATAGGAAGCCTACATATTCTCAGTGAGCAAACCATATGGACTAGCCCGTCTATCAATGACAAACTGTTTCAGAAAGGTCCCTGCTTTGTTAGTACTCTTTTCATCCCAGTGTTAGTGTGGTACTACGAAGACAGGTCCTTCTTGGTGAAAAATTTTAGGAACCTGGTGGTCTGTATACAGATATTAGTCTGTGAGTCAAAGTATACAAAAGACTGAGTGTACTTTGATTGATATTTGGGCTAGGTTTGGAGGAGGAATATGGTGGATATGGATATTTATTTTCACGTCAAACAAACTGTCATTTCAATCAATCGGAGATTGTTTCCTGAATGAAGACTATGTCAACTTCGCAATCAAAAAGAAATTGCATCAGTCCTCCCGTTTCGCTGCTTATGGAATTCGCATTCGACGTGCAGACTGAAACATAGTTAGGGTAGCCCATTGCAGCAGCATTTTAGAGTTGATTTTGGTAATTGAAAATGCACAAACGAATTTTTAGCACCATTTTTAGCAAATTGAATTAGCTCTTGCGAGATGAAAAACATGTAGTAATTTGCATCCCTGATTAGAGTGCTATAAGGGCTGGATTGGTTTTAAACTACTCAGGACTTTTGTGTACTAAGCTTCAGGGATAGCAGCAGAGGTTCGCTCCTAAGCGACCTGCGCAAATGACTTCATCATACTTTTTGGATAATCTGTGCATCCTCCATAGCTGTAGTGCCCCGCCGCATTTCACCCAATTAGTTTTTTCATCTGTTTGTTTGGTGTATTGCGAGTGGTGGTGAAGCCCATTACATTTGATGCATATGGTTTGGGCGTGATAATTGTTGCATGGACAAATTGCTGGCAATTGGAATTTTTGCGCCTCCGCTTTGCAAATAAGCTAACGCACTGTATTCATATTAGAAATTTCCGTTTTTTGCTAAGAAAGAAGGCTTTGAATAATTTTTATTTAACTCCTCCGTTTGTGCAAGAACAACTGAATCATGTGAAATCTTTGCTTTTCAAAGTCTTCTTTTATCCCGACTGGGCTAAGTATATTTTAACCATTAATAACAGTGTTTGAATTCTTTTCTTCGGATAATAGATAGATGTGATAATCGATTTTAGGAGGCTTTCGAGATGACCTGGGTACACAGATAAAACCTTCTCCCTACCTCTGGGTGCTTCATAATAATTTGTATTTTTAATTTTATTGCAATAGTGTCATTTTTGTCCCAGTCGTCGTTATTTTGTCTGATACGTTTGTTTTGTTTTTGCTTACTGTGAGGGGAGATTGATCTAGTCGTCAAAAAATTGATAGATTTAGTCGAGAGTCATGAAGGCGTGGTACTTTGTCTGATTTGGTCTGAGCAACTTGCTGTTCTTCTCTCTCTGTTGATTAATTTGGCTTACCTCAGTTATGTGTTTATCCTATTAAATACATGTTTCTCCTCCTCCTCGCATTGCTCGTTTTCAGAGCTTGAGTCCGATTCACAAGCATTGATTCACAAGCTTCCTTTCATTCGAGCCAAAACTTAATAATCGGCATTTTAAAGTATCCCTCATTTACATTTGTTTTAAATTTTATAACAACGAAAGTAAAAATGTATGTCATATAATCAAGAACAAGAGATAGTAACGCAAAGCAATTCTGAAAATTTTTGAAAAACCCATCGCAAAGCTGCTGAAATTCCTAAATGCTTTTGATTTGTTTACTTTCGGATAAAAGTACTCCCGCTCGTGTTCTCTCTATTCGATCGATAGAAGACCGTTTGTTCCCACATAAAATGTTATTCTGCACTCTCTTCGCTATCATTTTCTCGAGATTCCATCGGCAAATTATCGGTTGCATAGTAGCAATTAAAATTCTGTCCTGATTACCGAAGCAATATGCTCATCACGGCGGTTCAAAGCGAACTTAGATATATTTTGTATTTATTTTAAAACTTTATTCACTGATATTTGTTTTAGTGACGTTGAACTTTGACTTCTCCTCACGAATCAAGGTCAAAATAATAATAACTTCTTTGAAGACCTCACGATATATATTTCACCATCTTCGTCTGATTTAGCTGTGCTCAATTAACTGCAGTCAATACTTACTCTAAATCGCTGTCAATGTAAAAAATTAATGCAAGACATCTCTTCATCAATCAGAATTTCGATCAAAAATGCATGTTTCAATCACCTGTACTTATTCGCTAACAAACAGTTATCTTTTAGCAAACACTCACAACTGACAAACTGCCATTCAAGACTAGAACTAATAAATAAAACTGACGAGGAAACATTATTCCTCATTTTAGATCTCCACATAATTCACATGTTACACACACATTAAATTCTCACTAACAACCATCAATTGCGTTTTCATGTTTCAGGCTCTTTTATATTTCTCGCAATCGAAGGTGGTGCATCGACTATGCAACAACGCACTCTAGCCTCAACAAATCGACAACAAATCCCGAAAATCCCCAGTCAGCAACAACGTATTGAAAATGTTACATTTTCATCAGCTGCCATATCAGATGCTCTTGAGGCACGGCAACGTACCGTAGAGAATATCTGGGATATAACAGTATCGTTGAATATATTGTATCGCGAAAATTGGACCAGGTAAGATTGATGCTAAATTTAGTTTGACATAAATAACATTTCTGTGGTGATTTTATGCAACATCAGCTCCAGCATTTAACAAAATCCCTATAAAAAGAAATATTTCTCACGTAGTAATGCATATTTTCATTAATGATTTGCACACAATCTTTTAATAATTTCTATTCACTGTAGACGGGTGAACTATTTTTTGTGCTTGGAACAATTTATATTTTCAATTCAATTTTTCTATAATGCTCCACCAAAAAAGAGGATTTAAAGGCTAACTTTATCATTATTTGACAAAAAACAAAGGCTTTCAAAGCACATTATTTGACAAAAAGGAAATCTATCGCTGGATAGCACATATTGATTTTGCCCGCATTGGGCGCATATATTAAAAACACTTTCTTTTGAATTTCTACAATGTACATGAGCTGTGAACTAAGTGTTTTGCAAAAATATACTTGCATATCATCAAACGCTTCGAAACATGTACAATTTTCCGAATGATAACAAACAAATTGAAACTCAATGCACTCTACATTCATTCTCGATCGCAGTCCTTGCAATGGAAACAGAATTAATGTTACCTAATGACCTCCATTGAATTGAGCTATGTTTACACGTTTCATTATTATTAAATAGCTGTGTAAATTCTTAGTATGCATGCAGTTCCAAACTGATCTTTGTTCAGCACATTTCTAGCACAAATGCACCACATCCGTTTCCTGATTTCACTTCAAATCAACAGCGTTCCAATGTTCAGTGCCCTCGCAGATAGTCCTGTCCATTAATTAAATAATAATTGAGATGCACTCGGCAGCCAGTATTACTTTCCCATTTTCATCATATATTCGTAACGTACTGTTGACCCGAAGGGATGTTGTTGTATCTTTTCAGATTAGCTGCGTTGGAGATAGCGCGGTTTCAGGACCAACTAATAAAACGTTTCACCGAAGACGTATCATCTCAGCTGGTAGAAGGTAATGCTCCGTCAACGGGTGCTGTAATGCTGGTGCCACATCAAAATGGTGGCTATATGCAGGACTACGAATGGACATTCGCAAGGGCTTTCCTGTATTCGCTAACTGTCCTAACGACTATCGGTAAGTAAGCTTGTTGCAGTGTTGTATTGGGTAGCTGGATTATGTGTGACATAATCAAGTTACAGCAAATATGAATTAGATAAGATGAGTTGGTAGAGTTACCCACGTTATTCCCGGTCGTTGCACTGCTAAATTTATGAAGGAATATTTTCTGTTGATACGTAAAGTTTGTATAAATGTGCTCTCGTAATTGACAGAAAAGTTTGATGAAGATCAGCACTATGAGATAAATAATGTGCAATATTTTCTTCTAGCTACTGACTTGAAATTTTGTAACAAAATGAATTCAATTTGAGTAAAAGCTTTGATGCCGCATATTTTGTAGATGCAATTTTCAGTAAAAAGATTACTGCAATACCTGGTTTTTTCTGGGTTAAACTTTATTTGAAAATTATCAAAATAAATGGCAAATGCTACAAAAGTGATACAGTTCAATTTTTGAACTGGAAAATAAAAAAACGCAAAAGCGAATCTTTCAACATTTGTTTCTTTGAATGTGGGCTTGAAAACAGTTTGCTGATGGTGGGGTTGAAAACTGATGTCTTTGATATTGGTTAGTATACACACTGTTTAATATTTTACCTAAAAATCAAGCCTCACAAAGCCCATTGTACAAGTTTGCTTATCTTTTATAAATAAAAACTAATACTTTTAACTCTAACCGGGATTAAATAAAGTAAAAAAATTAATTTCTCAATATGCAGGTTTATCATGACAGAAGAGTCCTTTTGAAAAAGAGAACGTTTTGTATCTTTACTAATACGAAAAAAATTTAGGGGTATCTAAAAATTCGCTAAAATGCCTCCCGCTGCTAAAAGGTTAAAGATGTCGAGATTTTAATAAGTTACTGCACTAACCGGTAAATGCATCTATATCCTCTGAAATATATGTACTCAGCTCAATCGGACCGGCCACACCAGAGACTATCTCCCTTCTTTTATATATATATATATATATATATATATATATATATATATATATATATATATATATATATATATATATATATATATATATATATGTATATATATACATATATATATATATACATATATATATATATATAGATATATATATATATATGTATATATATATATATATATATATATATATATATATATATATATATATATATATATATATATATATATATGAAATAAAATAATACTTTCTTAACATCAAAACTGCTCATAATCCATTAATCCGAGAATATCTTTCAGTTCATAGTGTCATAGCGTTTTTTTAAACGCTAAAGAAAGTCCACTTCCCCCCTTTCGATTTCCTCGTTATTACGCTGGCATACAGATAATAGCACTAGTAGTAAAATAAATAATTCTTCTATAGTAACGAAAATGCTTCAATTTGTGTTTTTACATATTTTGGATGATCCTTCGCTGACGGCAAGTGTCATGTCTAAAATTCAGGTGCATTTGGAAAATATTCGAAATAACTTTTTTCATGGTTCATAGTGGAGAAAGTTGAAATTGCAACTGTTCCTTCAAAAGGAAATTATTTGCGACGACGGTAAATAGTTCGATACCTACATGCTACAGATCTAAAAATTCTAGCACCCACACTGGGCGCTAAATGACACCAAACATCTACTCAGCTTCAAGACGGCTTGAGATGACAAAGTTTCAAGTCCTCACTGCAT
The DNA here is from genome assembly GCA_963978885.1 of Nemotelus pantherinus. Taxonomy (NCBI): domain Eukaryota; kingdom Metazoa; phylum Arthropoda; class Insecta; order Diptera; family Stratiomyidae; genus Nemotelus; species Nemotelus pantherinus. Next base: position 222,557,161 of record OZ022263.1, on the reverse strand, counting down.
TCGGTCTCTAGACAAGCATTTTAATGGTTTTCAATATTTGAAAACATATCGCCAAACATCAAAACCATATTTACAATGCAACAAACTCACTCCCATCGCAATCCATCAGAGACATCTACTTAATCTCGACTTACTAAATTCATTAAAAAACTTGTTTCGCAATCATTCACCAGATTCATTCGAAGGATCTATTTTTATTCCTTCCCTACCTGAAAGCCAAGCACAACATTAAGTAAAACTTCATTTCCCATTTTTCCACATCTCCGTCCCAGAATGACGACGACACGCTTTAATTACGTTCCACTTCTTGCCTCATAAGCTGAGTTGTAATGAATGCTAAGAAAAACCCCTCGTCCAATCAGTCTACGTCCAATTTGCAAGCTTCTCGAGAAGGTGTTAGACTGACTATTTAAATGTCTATTTATCGCCATCATCTCGAGCTCTCAGAACATCAAGTACAAAAACCGAAGTGCCTATGAAACACCAACAGCAGCAGTCGAGGAACATTCGAAGACGACGGAAAAAAAACTCAGATTAAATCTTGTCGAGAATGTTGGGAGCATCGTTGTATATTGTAACGAGGCGGAAAATAGGTACTTGTAGTGCTGGGCCTACGTTTATTTATGGGCGGATCTGAAGTCGGCGCAACACTCAACTTTCGTATCTTTTTCAGATCGCAATCGCCTTGTGTTTTTTTTATCGCTGCGTCAATTCATTTCGTCGCTGGAGTTCCGCTATTCATTTTATTTCAGGGTCAGGATTTTTCATCGAAATCTTTCAATGAGGCCGTGGGGGAAAAATTTTACCTGCTGAACTCTGGTTATCTAAGCTTTGAAAAATTCAGGAGACGAAATAATTTTGCTGAATAATTACCGTTGAAGTTTTTCTCGGCTCGTTGTTCATTGTTAATTAACGTTTGGAGTCAGGCTTGTTGTGTTTTTGACGTTTTTCTTTAAAGAAAACACCCAAGTTGAACAAGGAAAAGAACTCAGAGAATCCGTTGTCCCAGTTTCAGAGAATGCTCTATTGTTTCGGACATGACCTACCTCGTTCAGATGCTTTTAGGGAAATTACGATGAGACACACAATATTATGTCGTAACGTGAACGAACCTATGCTTGCTCCAAACAACAGTTGACAATCAAATCTTTTCGGATGTAGCTCACCAAAGAAGTCTAAGTGAGTGTGCTTCGAACATATTTTTTTTTTTGGAAAACATTTGGATTGGGTTTTTTTTTCGTGCAGAAAGTATCTTCACTTAAAGCCGACATCTTTCTGAGAGACAACGAAAACAGATATCACCAAGAAAACAGGATATACCCGGAGAGTTAAGATAAGAAAAGGATCTGTAAACGGTTGATATAATACTGTTGAGTGTTGCCCTAGCCTTTTTGTCGTGTATATTTTATCTATAATATATGGCTTATTGCTAGTGAGGTGATGGTGAACAGTGAAGAAATGAGAAAAGCCGACTAGTCCTTTCCGGAAACAGGCGTGGAACAGAAGCAGTGAAAAAGGATTAAGCTTCAACGTGGCAGTATTGGCACGTTTGTGTTCGGGACGGCGACAAGAGGTTTTGAATAAAATACACTTCATCATGGATCAAGGAGCGTTGACGGTGATTTGGTTAAATTGCGTGTGCAAGGCAGTCTATTTTGAGTTGTGTACGATATATGGCTGAGAATAAATTACATGCACATATATGCGAAATTTCGGGTTAAATGAATTAAACATATGGATAGGGTGACTTCATTTCTCTTCAATCCCCTGGAAATGTAGTCGGAAGTGAGTAACACTATATCCGACTTTAAGATAATAATGTAAAATAAATCGAAATCGGAGGAAATGTTGGATTTTAGAGAGCAAGGGTATTTGATTGAGTTTGTTGTTTTAGAAAATAATGGATGAAGCTGTGATTTTGAATGACAGATTCGTATAAGCTTAGAAAATATTTTCTAGAACTTATTTATTCCCTTGTTTAGAGTGAAATAAAATAAAATATATTGTAATATATGCCAATATACTGGACACGTATCTTATTTGACTGCAGATAATCATAGCTATCTAAATCATCATAATATTACTGTTCAGTGCGAAATTTGTTTTTATTCTTTTACGTTGTTTGTCTTTAACTTTAATGACATACTTCAACATATCATTATCTTATTCGTAGTGACGGTTGGGATCGTTCATTTTTTCAGCTCAGGCTAGGTGGTTTTCATGATACCTAAAGGACTTACTTTTAACCCAGTAGCGCGTTAAGTCGAAAATCTCTTAACACGTACAGAGTGGCTGTCAATGAAATGGCAAAGCATACTCCTAACCAGCAATCACCCACGACCAACTGAGCTAGATGGTTGGGATAAGGCACCCTGGGCAATCATCACGATACCTTAAATTTAAAATGCAACACTGTCGGTGCCTCGGCAGAGCTAAGTCAGCCGCAACAAAAAATGTTTCCCCATAAGTCCCGTTTTAAATTTGGAAATAAATAATAATCACATTTTGGAAGACTTTAACTTCCTTCAAATTGTATTATTAAAAATAAATAAATACGTGTATTCGCTTTAAAAAAATAATCTGTTCTCCTTTTGTTTTCTCAAGAAACTTCAAAAATATTTACCTTTTTACCTTAGGCTATTTTGTTTACGTAAATTTTGGTGTGTGTTAAAGTGTAAAGTGTTTGTGGATTGTGGATGTATATTTTTTGGGATTGCTGGTGGCTACCGCTACCGATGGCGGATGTGTGATGTATTATGTTGTCTAAAAAAGTGTTGGGGATTTTACCCCTTCTTTTTTGTTCTATTATAATGTTTTTTTTACAACAGTTACATTTTACTTTCTTAATTTAAAATTTTTCTTAATTTAAAAAAGTGGCGAGCAAAAAATAATTGTTCGCATCCTGTCCGGCCTCAAGAATAGCGCCTCGGCCTGGTGCGGTTTTCAGGTCCTCGTAAGCGAATGGCAACGGAGCAGAAGGTGGACCGTTTCGATCACAAACCAAAATTTCCTCGAAATGAGGTGTCCAACTATCGGAGCTCTTCAATTATTTTCGTTGTTGCTGTGGTTGTTGTTGTCTTTCAGATGATTGCCGCATAATCGCTATAATGTAGATCGAATTAGCATCGTCCTCGCTTAATGGTTGTAATCAAATCTACTGAGCTTCCCAGTTCTGTGCGCCCGAGCTGCATCCTTCGAAAGACCAACGTTGTGAACGAGGGCATTGTCGTGAAGCAACAGGAAGCCATTAAACAGTTTGTTTCTGCGCTTCTCCTTCATCATGTCTCGCTGTTTCTATACTAATGAAGCGTTTACGATTGCACTACGTTCTTTAAACCGTCCACCGTCAAAATACTTTGGAATATCCAAAAGATTGTGTACATGACTTTTTTGGTAGATTCTTGCAGATTTGTTTTTTTTTGTGGATTTTCACCTCTATAACGCCATTCCATTGACTCGCGCTTGCTTTCTGGATCATAATGCAAGACCATAGTTTCATCACCAGTCACTCAATCACATTCGTTAGCTTTTTTCCACAAACAGCCAAAAGCTCGGAAGCACTGTACACTTTTTCTTGTCTCTGTATAACTAAAAAAAGTTACAGGACCCATCATGATTTGACTTTGTTCTTATGAAGGTGCTCATAAATTGGACGATGGACGGATAGTCTAGCTGCAATTTTTCTAGCCTTCAAACGGTGGTCCACTTAAAACCCCTTCTTCGATTATTTTTCACTGTGCCTAAAGAGGGAGAGCACTCTTTGTAACCGCCATCTAATCGTTACTTCATTTGCGCTGCGGATAAGCCATCTTTAAACAGAAACTTTATGACGCTTCGATCCTCGGTTTTCGATATTTTAAAACAATGAGTGTTTGTACACAATGAACATGATCAACGTACCAGTTGATGCAACATAGCACGTATCGACATGACATAGAACTATGTCAGGTCAGTCTATTATTGAACCCACTACATACATATGTAAAAAAAACGCACGCATCAATGAAGTATGATTCTGTGCGTATACAATGAATGCATCCGCATATATTAAAAGCCGTGTAGCCTAGTTGGCAGAGCCATAACTCCCATGGTAAAAATTTCGATTATGAAATAGAAGTATCGATTATTATCGTGTTCGTACTATCGACATTTCGATTATGAAATAGTGAGATAACTTTAAGATAAACATAAATCGAAAATAGAATACACCAAATTAACGAACAAAAAACAAAAGTTATGACTCAATCAAGGAAAAGGACGCCAATAAGACAAAACATAACGATAGGGGACTATAACCTGAAAAACTTAGGCAACTTCGTGTACCTAGGGACGTACCTCTCGAAGGATGGGAATGATTTTGACGAAATCAAACGCCGGATTCAATAAGCCAATAACCTGGATTCAATTAGCTAAAGCCTGGACAATGCCCAAGCGTCTGAAGAAGCCTTAAATACGTTCGAGAGAAGGGTATTGCGAAGGATCCTCGGTCCAATACGGGAAGAAGATGGATGGCGAATCCGATACAACAAAGAGCTGTATACCATATATGGTGAGCCAGGCCAGACGGTAAGCCACGCAAGCGCTGGGAGGATTCTATAGCTGCTGACAGCAGGTCACTTCTGGGAGCACCGAACTGGAGGACCCGATCACTGAACCAAGACGAATGGAGGCGAAGAATTAAGGAGGCTAAGACTCGATTAATGCGGTGATAGACGGTGTAATGCGGTTCTAATTATCTACTATTTAGGTTAAATATGACAAAATATTTAATTTAACAACAAATAAAATCGCCCGTTTCAAACAAATTCAAATTCTACCGGTTTAGTACTCACGCTCAACTGAAAGCTAACGTAATCTTAATTTTGACCAACGATATTGGCAGTCGTTTTTAATGGCTTACACTTGTTTCTAGCCAACCAGCTTTCTGAATTGTTTTTCAATTTAAAGTTCAATCATGAACCTTTTCTGGCCAATTAATTGAAAAACCGGATAAATGAAAATATCCTTGATGATTCCACACATGAAAGCAATATATCCTTGATAGCTTGATGGAAACTCAACAAATCCATAACAGATAGATACTTTGCATATGCTCCCATTCAACTCTAACACTTGGTAGATATCCTGTATTCCATCAACATAACATAACAATATAACATTTCATATCTAACAAAAATAAGCAACTCAAAATATAATGAACCATATCACGACAAAATGTTGATTTTATTCTTTCAAGAGCCAGTACAAGTTCCCTTTTTTTACTTTCGTTTCTATAAGCCCTATAAAAATATTTGGTTATTTTACTCCATTCGCTTCATTTTGGATACGAAACACGCAAACGAATGAAAAACAACAGTATTTCAATGCACATTCGTAATATAAACGGAAATAACCCTTTACGATAATAATCGATCGTTTCGATTTCCATCATGGATTGGATGTTTGTTTATTTCGGGTTTCCTTGGCTGAATGATACTTCACTTGTTACTGTCATATTCATGTGAAAAGTGAAATATGTATGTGATGAGCTCATGTGATGGGCCTGTTGAGAGAAGTCTATCTAAAGAAGTATTTCTAGTGTATAGTGAAGTTTGAAGCAGGTACGACATGGGTTTCGAATTAGGTAGAAGAATACTTGAAAGAATTTGTTAGATATTATGTTGACTCTTATTGATAGTGACAAAATCTGAAGTATATTTTGAAATCTGTCTCTTGTATAAACAAATATTATGAATATTTTCTTTCTATAAAAAATAAAAATTAATTAAAAACTTAAGTCAAATATTAGTCCTAAAATAAATTTATCAGCCATGCCAATAAAATTTTAAGAGTTCATTTTTCGTTTAATATCAATTGCTGCACAATTTTCAAAGAAACGACAAGGCAACCTTTTCTTGCAGTATCTGTATTTTACATTGCGTCTTCTTTTAAAACGCATTTATCAGTACGATGCATTAACAAGCGTGAATATTTTTCATACTAAATATATGTATATCACGTGAAATTATCGCACTACAACTCATCACGAGTCTGAGTGTTCGAGTTGGTAGGAACTTCATTATGTGCAGAATGACTTCATTATGCGCATATTTAATGTCCACGGTGGCTATTTGGATGACTACGGCAGTTTCCCCACTCACTTTTGTTCTAATTTGAATTTGAGAGCTATTCATAGCTGGACCAACTGGATTTGAACCAGATATCAAAATTACTTGACCAGTATTCTGTCAAACTTCAAAACTCATTATGATGAAGTAAAAACATTAATATTCTAAAGATTAAATCATTCAAAGAAAATAGATAAAACATTTATTTCCATCTATATCTCAAATAAAAATCCACCTCACATCTTTTTCTATCCTATCTGCTTTGTATTCAATTCTCGATACTTTTTCTGCACATCTATTGCGGCAAAATAGATTTTCATTCCACGTTTGATATCCGGTTACAAAAAGATAAAAGACATTGGTGCCGTATTTTCTCGTTGCTTTACCGTTGCTTATGCTATTGCTGTTGTTCTTTGGCTTGCTCGCTTGCTGTCTCGCTGCTCGTCTTGTTTATTAAAATCAACTTTTGTCTGCGTCAAAGAACCTTTTTTTAAAAAATTCATATCCTTTTTGCCTTTAAATCACGAAGAGTATGTCCCTTTGCAAAGATTTGCTTTTGCACTATGGATCTGAGCAAACTCTCACTCGCTCTTCTTGCCTATGTCGGCTTTCAAATTTGAATGCTCTGTCGTCGTCTTGTGATGGTCGGGAGTCTAGCTGAAAAATCAATTCGAGTCGAATGGAGTCCTTGTGAATTTAATATTCTAAAAGAGTTCACTCAGTGTTTCTTTGGTTTGCCTGGCGTCACACTATCGTTTTTTCCGACATCTTAGACCGGTCATGGAAGCACACAGTTTTATGCTTTGTGAGCACTTAGAATGAAACCGACTCTTTAAATGTGTCCTTTTTTTGTTAAGAATGGGCAAACTGACGGCAATCATACTAATCTCCTTATTATATTATCTATTTTGACACACTGAAGGTTTTTTCTGTTCAGAGATGGCAGTTAAATTATCAATTTCAGAAAATATTGTACCCAGAAGGATCATTCGTATAAAATGAGAATAGATAAGATTTTAAAAGATTTAGGTTTGATTGTGAAGGTTAGGACGGAGATTCAATCGATTGGAAGATCGCTTTAATGATAAAAACATAAAGTTTGTAGCTAAGTTAAAGCTGGGACAAATTAGCTCGAAATGCTCGTTTGATAATTTAATGGAAATAATAATGAATGCCTTTTGAGTTTAAACTGATTTTTCAAGAAAACTGATTTTAGATGATGTATTCGGATCACTTTGAACAAAATCATATTTCTATTTGGATATACAAATAAATCAACAAAAAATTTCAGCGGGTTTTCTCTGAATTTCGTAATTCGATCGAACTAAAAGTTTTAAGAGATGTTGGCGTAGATGAGTCAGAAGTTTTTTTTAATTTACAAAAAAATATCTTCAGCCCATTGACGATAGTGGAGTTTTTCTTGAATTTATAGAAACCCCTATCTCTCTCTAGAACCAAAATATTGAAAAATGAGAATAGATAATGCAAATTGGACATTTTTTAGTTTATTCATTATTTTGGAAATTTTTAAGCAAAATGCCGAAAATCAGGTACGGAAAACTTAGAAAGTTCATGACGAGTCATAAAAAAACTTTAAGAAACACTGATGGGTATAAGAAATAGGCTTATGTGTTTTTAATGAAAGTGTACGCAACTCTGCAGCCACAGAAGGTTCGTAAACAGATATACTTGATATCATCGATTTCTTAAACAAAAAACTAATGTTTTTTGATAAATCCAATGCTTCATCTATAATCAGATTTTTTTTTGAATTTCTCATTGCACAAAATTGGCAACCCTTCACCAAACTACCTATTTTTTAGCGCCCGAAATTTGTGTTCGCAAGAGACCATGATTAGAACCAAATCTGATAAAAGTTTTAAGGGTATACTGGCAGCCCTGAGCCATCTTGGAAAATTACTCATTAAAATATGAGCATTTTGTCCTATAACTCTAATTTTAAAGCTCTCTCATTTTCGGAGAATTTCAGATAAGAGCGGGAAAATAAGAAAATAAAGGAAAGTTATAATTAAATTTGTACGTCTGTGGAGTAAAGATTCCGTTCAATTACGTCAAGCCGTTGGAATATATTGAGTCGTTGAGTATACCGTTTCGATCCTGCGCATTACCTTATGGTATAAGTAGTGTATGGAACTCTTTGAAGAAAAGGATATGAGTTGGGCTAACGTGCTTTTGAGTGTAAGGATTGTGATATGTGGGGAGGCTTAGTACATTTATCACTAAGCTGTTGGGATGGTCAGAACATTTGCTAAGGAATTTCAAAGATAGATTTGTAAGGAACAAATCTATTCTTGCTGTGGTATAAGAGGTAAGATTGATATGGAATTGGCAGGAGTTTTGTATAGGGTGAAGGCTGAGGCGAAGTCGCAGAATCTTCAGCTTCGTTGCATGCAACATCTTCATTTGGAGTGAACAAATATCAAAGAAAACTATGGGAAATGGTAAAATGAATGTGTACTGCTTGTAGCAAGCAAATGTGCAAGTATGTTCTTCAAGTATGTGCAGCGGAATATGAGAGGCAATACACTGTAGTACGCATCCAGTTACGATGTACCGCACATGGAGTATTGGACATAGTTTTTCAGAATTACTCTCAGGTATGTAATTGGATGGGTTGGATATAAGGCGCCATGAACAGGAATAGTTATAAAGTGTGGCGAGTTACTCGTACGTAGACATACGGTCCGCATTTATTTTCACTGAATGACCGATGAGGTCCTCAGCAAACTCTATGATTCTGTAAGGTAATAAAGGACGTGAAAGATCAGCTGTATGGATAGCTATCAGTTTGGGAGAAATGACAGAACTTTGAGAGATACCGGTTATGTTAGCATGGTGATTTGTAGGATATTGTTTATTTTCATAACCAAGGATCTATTAGAAAGTAGAAAAGAGAGAACATGTTCTGGATGCGCCCTTTTTGTCAAACGTTGTCAAAAGCCTTTTGGATATTGAGGAGACAAGATGTTTAGGTAGGCTATTAGATTGACTTTAAGGATTCAGGAAGAATAGTTGGTGGCATGTTTTGGAAGGTTGGTAAATTTTGACAGTGGGATGGCTTCGAATGCATCACAATGAGACTTCACCTGTTCGTTGACGACAGATTCATATATTTTACTGGCACTTGATAGAGAGGAAATGAGTCTATAGCTTTCTGATAAAGATGAGTTTTTAGATTTCTCAGGAATTAGAATAATGTTGGCGGTGTTCAAATTGCTAGGAAAATGTCCAGTGAAAATGTAATGATTAAGGACTGTGGATAGAAAAGGGAGATGGAATGTTTACATATCTTCAATACAACTATTGTGCGAATGTATGATGGAAGAGATGATGTTTGGGGTAGTGAAAGTTCATTGTTTATATGGGGAGTAGGGATTACTAGAGAGGTCTTCATGAAGAGTGGAATTCAAAGGAACGTGATTTATATTGAGGATTGTGTTGGATACATTTTGCTCAGCTCTTAAGATCTGGTATAAGATTGTGAATCTTGTGGGTCATTTGAAAGTGAAAGCTTATTAGTCTTGGCAATCGGGAGAAAATGAGCTTCACAGCAGTTTTGAACTTAACAAGGTTAGGTCTGGTCTTTCACAATTCACGAAAAGTATCTTAATCACGGAAGATTTTTAGTGAAGATCATAGAGTGTTTTGACCTGGTTATGGATCATTACCTCTAACTCCTTTATGAGGGATGAAATTGAAGAATCTAATGGGGAAAAAGGTTTTTTCATTGTGATTGATGCGCATTATTATCTGACAGGGAATGGTCACCGGTGAGTTGTAGCTGAGTGGGCACCTGGGAATATAGGCATTACAGAAACGTTGAGTCGTATGATTATAATTTTGAGCGAACTCATCGATTTGACGTTGCTATTGCGATTGGTAGGTGGAACTTTTAGCCAAAGTGTAAATAAAATCAACTCTTATGACAAAACTTGGAGCTTTGTTGCGGGACCAAGCATCTGTCTATATAAATTGTCTTCATTACATTGGCATAGAAGATTTCTAATTTCTTACAACAGTAGCATCAAAAGCAGAGATGACTGGGTTGAGTCTCATTTACGAGAGAAAAGTCGGGTGATGTGAGCTTTTTTGGAGCAGACTTTGACACAGTTTTACAAATATAGAACTTGTTGAAGGCAAAGTGATCAGAGGCTTTGAAATTTACACAGGCTGCTATTTTGTCAGTTTTCTTAAGGCTATTCCCCGGAGCATGATTGACCACACACTTATCACATTTGCAGAGGTGGCTGCAAGCTGTGGGCCATACGGCTCAATCATTGGCAATTTTCGCATTACACAGCATTCTGGTATCGGATGCTCTCAAGACCCATCACTGTGGTTGATAAATATTTCATCGGCGGAAGTTTAAAGGCATTAAATCTTCATGTACATGTTATTTTCCAAAGATTGAGGTGTCTGCCTTTGCGATAGTATTGCAGTATTTCGTAAGGCCGGGCAAGTTTTTCAATGCCAGGTGCGGTAATCGCAAATTTTTGAAGACTGTTTAGAAAGTAATTTTTATAACATGCTAACAAAGTACTTGGCTGACGAGTACTCCATAGTAATACTTTCACTTTTGATGATCGCCTTAATGCTACCGTTGTAAAAGACTCTTCTACTCCTGACTTTGTGGGATAGCGATCTAAAGAGTTTCATGACATGCATTTAACTAAAAGCACATTTTATCAAGCACAAAAGCATTTTATCAGCAGGTGTATATCGACCGTATTAAGTCTACTCAAAAAAGATTTTCACAGTTTTGTTAACGTGAGCTTGCTTAGTCATATTCTCTGAAATAGCCGCGTTACAATTATTTTCCTAGTTTACTGGCCATGAATATGCTTGGAAACAGACTAGACAATTTCAAAACCTTCTTTGCTTTTAAATTTCTTCGGCGGGAATATTTCCTCCGAACACCTCTTAAGTATATTCGGCCTCAACAATTATAATTATATTCGACCTCAACAATTATAATTATATTCGACCTTAGTAACAAATGCAAAATTTTATTTCTTCCATCTATTTGGACCAATCACATCCTCAAAGCATTTTTTTTGTCCATCAAACGAAATTTCCATCGTATTTACGATCAATTCAGTTTTAATATATCTTTTCACTTTTCAGAAGTAGCCTTTGATTAATTAAGTAAAATAAAATTACATCACGGTATTGGAAAAAAAAAATTGCAAGCAGACTACTAAGACTGACTATTTTCTCCAAAACCATACTCAAATTAAATCGTATTAAATCAATTCTTTTTGCTTTCAAAGCATTTATTCCAAAGATAAGCCTTGCAAAGTATTTCCCTTCTTTCAACCACAAACCTCACAAACTTACAACTTTTCCATTTCACCTTCAACATAATGAGACACTTTCGTTCCCATTCATTTAGGTACCAAGCGATAATTAGTGTTCAAACATATCCTTTCACATTTCATTATCCTCTCAAAAGCAGCCCAAGCACGTATTTTGCTCAGCAGTCAATGAACGTTGCCTCGCCCATCTCTTCATCTAAACGATCAGCTATCTCTGCTACACCACCCAATAGCTCTTAAGTCACATTCCAGCCGTTCCGTTACACTACGCAACACTTACGCAACAAGGACACTCGAATCGACAAAATCTTCTTTCTTGCCAAAGCCTTTCAAGCACGCATTCACCATATGACCGAAACGAAATGCTTTCAGCGGTTGCAGTTAACAATCCGAAAGGATTACTACTTAGAGTGCTCAGAGCACGACTGACAAACTAAGGAGCTACTCAGTTTTCTTTTCGATTACGTTACAACAATATGGCTTTGTAGCTAGCTTGTAGCAAGCAGGAAGAAGAGACGAACGTTTCGAGTGCTTTGATCGAAATCAGTAATGAATCGAGGCACGAGAACGTCAAAATCGATGATGAGACGGAATCCAAAATGCCTTTAATTTCGAGTGCCAAACGTCTATAACTTGACGTGACTTGTTCTGACTATAACATATGATAGCACTGCGACTGAGCACAAATACGAAACGAGCAAATGTTTTTAGTGGCAACGTTAATGCCCGGCGTAACATCGAAGCGAATAAGATATCCTTTTTGGTGAGTACAAAACCACTAGATCTACACATTTTGAATTGATAAAGGATTTCTGGTTTCCGTTGTTTGCTAGATTCGTGAATGAGTGAAAACAGTGTGTTTCGACAAAAAGCTATACAGTGTAGCTAAAATCAAACAGATGTTTTGCGTTTTGTCATTTTGAAATGACGGGTAAAGGAATAAGCGTAGAATGTGAAAGAAACTCATGACTCTAATTATTTGGTAAAAGTAATTTTGTCTGGATGCAAAGACAATTGCGTTTTTAGTTAATAAACATTTCTTAAAATTTTTCAGTTCTTTTGTGAGTAGCACGCTTTATAAAATGTAAATTCATGATTATTTGAAAATCATTGCTCGAAAATTTTCACAACTAGAACTCAGCCACACTCCAACTGCGCATACTGTATTTGCAATAATCCATCAGCTTACCACCATCACACAATACACTTGATTGCTACTCTTCTATTCACATTACTACTTCTGGTTTCAGCCATTCGTTTATGGCTCCTTTTTCGGATTATTTTCAATGCTCCCCGTTAGCATTCTTCCTGCTTTTGGTTTGAGATTCAGTCGCGCTCGAAACTGTTATCTGCTTTGTATCTATTGTAAGTGGTACTGGCTGGAACGTTGACTATGAATAGAGCTAGGACTAAAGCCGTGGAAGAAGAGGGTAACGACTGCGACTAAGCCGGATACAAACAACAATTTCGACGGGTCAGCAAGCGACATAGCGATGAAAGCTAACCATAAAATGGAGTTATTGTTATGATCCTTAATGAAATTGAACATCAGAATTAAGGATAACGGTTTAATTACAAATGTCATTTAATACTACAGCGTAGATAGGGAATGAAATTGGTGTGGTGATCTGAATGTAGTTTTGTACTTTGCATTGAGTTCCATTTTTAGCCTGATCAAATTTTTTTCGATTGATTGTTAATCTTGATAAGAAAATGCTTAAAGATTTATTGTTATTTTTGAATTAGGTTTTTTTTTATTTTTAAAGGTATTTATATGATTTTTGATAAGTTCTATTCAGCATGTAGTTTCTAAAGCTTTTCCACGTAAACTTACTGTTTTTTTCTCTTTCACGTAGACTCTAGGACCCTCAATATGAAATTTAAGAATGTGATCAGCTTTCAACGTCTTATTTTATTATACTGTATAATTTAGTTTTTACTCACTTATTCACATACTTTTTATATTTTTCTCGGCTGGTTATCTGATATCAATCAAAGAAGCAATGACGTTCAAGTTGGTTAAGGGTTTTTAATGCCAAGAGTAGTATTCGCCAACGTATTCAGTTATTTCCCAGTGAGTTCTGCTGAGACTATCGTTTAATATTCCAAAACAAAGTCTGCGCCCAGTGTGGGCTACTATGAACTAAATTACTTTAAATATCATTTCTGCTTACAGTCGCTTCAGTTTACCATCAATGATTAAAATTTTGCTTAATATGCTGCTTGCTTAAATAAATGACATACTGTATATAAAATAGTGCATTGAAAACATATTTTGACATCTGACTTCATCTATAATTTGACTTTTTTTCATGATTTTCATCAATCAATTCATATGTGAAATCCATATTTTCTTAATTTTACACTTTAAAAAATTATGTAAGGCAAGTCAATTTCTTTATACGCCTGATGTGAAAAACAACACCGGTTATCGAAAAAATAATGCACACATCTTCAGAAGTGTATAAAATAATTTAGACCGTCGTGTGAAAATTAGTTTTATTAGGAAACTTGGGTAGTTGCACCATCGCCAAAAAAGAGTTTAGTTCTTTTGAAGTGGAAAAGCCAAAAATAAACCAAAAAATTAATATCTGATAATAATATTTAATTCAAAATTAGGAAGATGGTGTAGTGCCCGAAACGCCGTTTATAGCTTTCGGATTTGTCTACTAACCAAGCGAACTCACTTGAAAAAGATGAAAAATGTCATAATAGCATTTTTTGTATGCAAAAAATATCTTGTTACCATTCCAAGCCAAAATTAGCTCTTTCAAAAACTACTGCACATTTTTCACTTATGTTTACTCAAGCAGCTGCCATTCATTTTGCATTAAACTAAGAAAATATCAAAAGCTTGTTAATTGCATATTATACTAAGTCCAGTCTTAGAAATATTCTTATCCACATTCCGGTTCATCGAACTTAACAAGTTGAAAATCGGGGCTAATGGTGACCCATGTGCTTGAATTGTTTTTACTAACCAACAATAAACTGAGTGCAGCTATTGTTCTTCAAAAGTAACGTGTGCTGTCGACATGAGGTTTGATATACCAATTTCTGCTAAGCCCAAAACATGAATCAATAGTATTATTTCTCCGCTAAACGCAACATCAGTTATCCTTTATACTATTACCTTGTTGCTACATACAATTGTATGAACATGAACACCGTCTGAAAATACAATTAAATTAATTAAAATAGAACCTGAATAAAACAAGTAAACAAACCTGAATCATCCTCGGTCTGAATGAATGGTAGCACTAGGACAACATTACTGTCGGTAGCAGCATATGCGACCGAGCTCCCCTAAACCAGGCCGGCCACAAAAGTAATTCTTTAACCAGTTTGCACAATCTCTTTTTTCTACAGCTGAGAGAATGTCTGGCACTGAAAACCGTTAATTACATAAGAAATACCAGTGAATCTTAAAAGCAAGAGACCGTCACAGGCGTTGACTTTTCCTTAGCATCAGCTGTTTTGCGAGATGTATCTAGCTTGGTGTAGAGGGTCTTAATGCAACCCAATTAAAAATTGGATTGAGATCGATTTATCTGATTTGGAATCCGTCAATTCGAGCAAGAAATTGTCTGTGGTCAGATTGAGATTGGCACTCAATAACGCAGATTGTCGGATTGATGGATTGAAAAAAAATCAAAAGGCAACATAACTTATGCTCATTTCGCAACTCAGCTAGCTTCACTATTGTACAACTGGCAGAATTTGAGAACATGATCGGATTATAAAGAAATGATAAATGAATTTAATATTGGAAAACGTGTTTAGATAGCAGCGCCATTAAAGTTTGAAAAAAGCAATTTAAATTTTTCTGAATATGTTTATGAGAAAAAAAGTGACAGTTCGTAAACAAAATATATAATCGCACTTATGAGCTGTGTTTGATGAACTGCTCTAGGTTGAGTTAGATTGAGATATCTCAGCAAAATGTACTTCACGAGCAATTCAGCAGCTCTAACTTGCCCAAAGTTGCTCTGATTCGTGTTTCATGAGCCTGCTCTCAGCTCAATTAGATCAATTTAGAGCACGATTTCTGCTCTACCTTTTTTGCTAAAATAAGTTCAAGCACGCGACCAGCTGTTTGTCAACTGTCACGGAGCTGACTTTCAACAAAAAATTGTGACGGAAAGAGAGTTTATTATTAGTGGATTGATAGGTAGAACTTCCGACAAGTAATTAACTTTGAGAATTGTCTCTCCATTGCTCTAACTTGCTGGATTTCATTTTGCCTCTCAATTGCTCTAACTCGCTTGATTTTTTTTTACAGTTGCTCTATTCTAAGTTGCTTTGAAATGCTCTGCTCTATTTTTCAGAATCATTAAATACAGCTTCAATCAGTCAATTTTTGTAGCCTGATTTCAAAATTCTCCCTCGTTTAAGAACTTTCAAACAAGCATTTTAATTGCCATCTGAAAAACTCATACTCTGGATAATATAAATGCTGCATTAAGAAAATGCTCGGGTACGTGTTTCAGTAAATGTAGAGACGATATTGCGGCTGACAAGAGAAGAGGGTTAAACAGACTACTCCAAAGGTTTTGATGATGCTGACCACAACTATATTCTTCCGAATTCTTTAGACGTAGCTGTTTTTCATTAATCATTAAATGGAAAGAATCGTACCTATGTCTGTCGTCAATTAATCATTACCCACTGCAAATTGCATATGGTTACCCATCTAATCTTTTCTTTCATATTGGTCAACGATCCTAAGTTGACGTTCGACAAGAAGTTCAGATATGACCTTCATATCTCAGACTTAGTCCACCTAGACATTCTATATCCGAAGATTATCACAAACTTTACGTTTGTTTTCCTCTCTTACCCGGTCAATCCTTGCATATGCTAGTGTTGTGCGGACTCCTCTAAATGTATGTAATAAGAAATTTACAGAATTAAAAGAAAAATTTGTCGGTCGTTACACTACAAATACTCTATTTCCCGTTTAGACTATCATGATTGGCTTGCCTTGTAAAGCATGAGACTTTCTGAGCTCGTCAAATCTTCTACGATCCATATTTTCTCTTTCAAATGCAATTTCTTTGACATAATCCTACTTGTGATGATAACATCATCTGTCACTAAATCCCTGACACTTGGAGCTCAGAATCGTTCGAAGTGTCGTTTAATAGAACATTTACAGTAACTTTCTTCAGATTGCTGCTTTGCCTTAATCTTTTGAAGCACTCTAAGCTTAATTTAAAGATAGAACTACCTAATTAACAGCATATGCATATTTATTAATAAATAAATAAAAAATTAGGTCTTCTATTCGTACACCACTGATTTAAATCAAATATCGTTACCAACAGAACTAGGCAATGATTCGTTGTTAAAGACAATCAAACCAACATCATTATTAGGTAATAAGCATAAATTAGGCATTGTAATCTTATCGAAGGTGCATTCACATCAAAATCTAAAAATTAAAAAGAAACAGAAACAGAAACTTCGAATTAAAGATCAAACACCAGAAAAAATTGATTCAATAAATTTTTGAAGGCTGATATTGTGCATTTTCAGGACCATCGAAAATTTATCCAAAGTTTTATTAAGCTTCCTTTCTTACTACGGAAAAAAAACTTTAATTAATTGATTTTCTAAGCTATTTATATGACAAATATCAACAAATTAAAACACCACTAGTCATTACTAATGACTCATTAGTAAATTTCACTAGTCAACCAGCTACTGAACAAGCCAACGAGCTGTAACATCAAATATGACTTGAACTGCTTGACAAGCCCAACAAGTCTGTGGTGACCGCATAAGAACACCCACTCCAGAGATTTCAGATTCAGTGAATGTGCCTAACAGATTGCTTTATTGAAATTAGTTATGCTCACGTAAAGCTTCAACCAACAGAACACCGTTCAGACAATCAACGACTTGTACGTGGGCAATACCAATGACCGACTCGTAGGTTATCGAATATGGTGGTAATGCCAGGAACAATCAATTAATTATTTACGGTCGACTTAAGGTGTGTTCTAAGTATGATCGGGTACAAATTATGTTTGTCTTTAATGGTTTTAAGGATCAGAGGGTCCTTGTGTAGATACCTACATGCTTTCGAATGGTTGAACAGCTGATAGGATTGTATAGTGACAACTCGATTTCGATTTCGAGACGGATTTTGAAAATCATGGTAGTGTCAGTAGATTGCTGTTTGAAAAATACTCGCTGGATGTGAAACATTACTGAATACAGCATACAATGACTTAATAGCCTACACAATGATTTGTTCAAAAAAGCTACTTTTGAAACAAAATTTTAAAGCAAATTGAAGTTAAGTGTGCTAAAAAAAAAATATAGGAAATTTGGCCCACGCTGGGCGCGTTCATTTTTAGCACGTTTTGGTCATATTTAGCGCCAAAGCGTGTTTTCTGAAGCAAAATACACTAATATGTAAATCGATACTAACAAACTTAAAGCGAAAATTTGAAAATTTATCCAGGAGTAGCAAAAACTAATATTTAAGACAACAATCTCCATGTTACCCGGAAAAAATTCACTGAAAGTATCATTCGATAATTTTTTCTCCAGAATACTCTGATTGAGATTTCCCTTATTTTTCGAAAAACCTAATCTTCTTATCGTCTCCTACCTTCAACTGCCATTTTCCAATTGAAATTGCTGGCACGTACTTGACAAAAAATTACAACGATGACCGAAACGAAAATCCATTAAAAGTTATAATGAAAGCTGTAATAAAATTTCTATGTCATGAACATGATTTGAAAACATTTCCTCGCCTCATATCCTGACGTCAGTCTGTATTTGTTCCCAAGCTAGCTTGTACTATGAAATGTTGATGAAAAAACAGCAACGCAAATATTCGCGTGTGTATACAGAAGCATGAAAAACTCTGATATCTGTTAGCTACCGTTGACGATCCTTGCTACTAGGTAAATCCCAACAGGACTTGTTTTTCGCTCAGTTGAACACCCATAGACACAACTAGCTACGCATTAGTATACTTGCATACCAAATGCTCAGAAGCATGCATTATTTTTTCACTTCTCTGCAAACACATTCTAACAAAACGATGTATGGAGCGGTGTGCTGTTAATGGCATTTTTGTGCGAAAGCTGAAAAAATAACATTCTACCAACATAGATTTCATATTCATCAGATCGTTACTGCATTATACATATACTTCAGAGTAGATGAATGCTGAAAAAATATGATTTTAGTTCGTAGTGTTTCCACGGGAACAGATATGAGTAGTAACATATGCTTTCCTGTGCCGGGCGATCAATGCAAAAATACATTTATCATAGCCAAACAGAGAGCTTTACTGTTTTCACAGTTACCGGTATCAGTCTGTTGGTTAAATATCGTTGTGTAACCGGTACGTTTTTTAACTTCCTCGTTGGTGCATTTTCACCGGACGAAAGGATCGGCCACTTATCCAAGAGTTCCGGTCAGTATGTGCAGCGAAACAAATATTTCATCGTAAATGTTTGCTAGTCCTATTCGAATTCAAAAGAGTTCGTGCTACGTTTGGATAATAATAGACTTTCGAGTTTTGTTCTTGAATTGTGCAACATTTATTCAAGTTTTTGTTTTTAGGTTTACATTTTTTGCGTCAAAGCGATGAGTTTGAGGCAGAACATATGCATACGTATGATAGCTCCATAGATGAGAAATAATTTTTTAACAAGCTTGATGACAAATAGCTTTCTTGGGACTACAGAATCATCCAACAAATGATTTAAAAAAAATTTATGATGTTGTTTTACACATAGTCTATTTTATTATAGCGCTGTCTAGGGCTAAAAGAAACAAACAAATTAAGTCAATTTCACTCATTTTTATGACACTGATCAAAATTCAGTCATAAGGATTATTGAGACAGAATTAAATTAAGGAATTTGTTTGATTCGTTTTAGATTACCTGTAATATATAGACTACTTGTAATAAAATAATCATAAGCGTAATAATCTTCAAAAATGCTGCGAATGCTACATAAGCTGTTACAACTTCTCTTTGAGGAAATTATGAATATATTAGTCACGTCTCTACTGAAAATAAAGGATGCGTAGTGGAATAAGCAGTGCCAGGTCACAAAGTATTGTCCACAGGAGTTACTAGCACTGACAATTTAAATGAGACAAGAGATTGTTTTGCTGCAGAAAGATCTAACCTAGCATGTATAAAAGTTGGTAAGGCCGGGGCAGCTTGCTTTATCAGATATCCCAAACCCAGATAATTTCAGTAAAAGGGTAGCACTTTCAGGCTCATACATTTTAAGGAAAATACTCATGTCGGTGTTGACCGCCTCCAGTAATGTTGAAAAGCTAGTAAAAGATTTTTTTAATTTACCGAAAATGTCGACAACTGATGAAAGTTTGGGGGCCTAGAAAGCTGTCGAATATTTCCTAAAAGGTTTGCAAAACCAGTTGAGCCCCGTATATTTGACGGCATCTGCATCAGTTTCGCTCTTTTTAAGCTTTTGCATTTGGAATACCATGCCCGACCAAAGAAATCTGAGCAGATAATCAGGATTGTTGAGTCATTTTTGTCTTTACAATTTGGATTCGGACACTGAAATCTTATTTGAAGATTGGTAGTACTTTATTGCACACCAATGACATTTGATCAGTAACGAGCTGGTTCTTCATATATCATCCAATAGCGTTTTCTTTCAACGACAAACAGAAGACACTATAGCGGTATACGCCTAAATTTAAAAGCACAATGGAAAAATGGTTAAATACTAATATCTCTCTCTTGAGGATTTACGCACATAATTTTTAGTATAGGCAAAATAAGCACGAAATTATATTCAATTCTTGTGACAGATATTCAATGTAATAGACAAACGGAAACTTACCAAAGAAGCGAAAATACTAGGGAGCATTTAATGGTGATATTTATTTACGCATTTGATAATAATATTCACTCTAGTTTATTTGCCTTGTAACTTTTTAATTATTTCGATGTTGGTTTGTTTGAAAAAATGATAACTTGAACATATATAGCTACAATAATCAGGTCCTACAGGCCAAGTACTTGTAGAAACACTTGCGCGTGTTCAATTGCTTCTTCAATTTTAAATTCGTTCTTAAATTTGAAAAAAAAGTAAATAAAGTTTTATAAAACTTACAAAATTTTAAATAATTACTTTATTACTTTAAGGCTTTTTTTATCAAACTTATTTCACACTCACTATCGTTTACTTATTCAGTTTTTAAAATGAAATGCAAAAGACAAATTCTGGTATGAAATATAAAAGTATTCAAAAAATAAAATTTTCATTGCTGGCAATATTTAACACTACAACTTAAAGTCTACCACATCTGTTTTAGGTCAATGTCAACCAACGTTGTTAATTTCGATTTCATTTGATGACTACATTGGAAGTTACAGTGATAGGAATTTTCTCGGGCTGCCATCCGCAAGCATTATTATTCTCATTATAATTGCTCATCATATGAAAATTTAGTGGTAGCATTTGTATCCAAACGATTAAGTACTCAATCGACTCCCAAATGATGCAGGGTGCAACGCGCAGATGGGGTGCAACTCAGACCTGCAGGGTAACCAAAATCATGTGGGGGTCATACAATCTCGCATCGACCAAAAACCTCCTCGAGTTAACGCGGATTGACTGCAAACGACTAGTTGGTATCATTACTGGTCATTGTCTTGTAACAGCACATGCTATGAAAATGGGACTCCTAACGAGCGACACCTGTAAAAGGTGTCAAGAGCCGGAGGTATCAGAAACGATCCAGCATCTCCTGTGTCACTGCCCAACACTTGGGAAAAGCAGATTGCGATACTTGAGCCCTGGCTGGTGGATCTCTCGCACGTGGCAGAGCAAAAGCTGAAGGACATCCTTCAGTTCGTGAAAAAGGCCGGGGACTTTGATGGCCGCTTGGACTGAATTTCTTTCTCGAGGTCCATTTATCTGGTATCACTACGGACCAGTAGGTCTATGTGTGGACATGTGCCAGCCAGTACAACCTAACCTAACCCATTTGTTGGTATAAAAAGAACAAAAACGCCTGAAAATTAGGGGCTTATAAAAATTTCAGAGCTACTACTCACAAAAATTTAAAATTTTTTGAAATTGACACATATATTGCTTACTGCTAATGCAAGATCTTTATAGTTTTAAATTTGTTAGTAAAAAAAAATGAAAATATCCATGCTGAAAACTTATTCTTCGACCAACCTACATCACTAAAACTGTCAGAACTGAGTTAAAACTCATTATGGTGTCAGCTCAAACAATATTTCAATGAAAACACATCGTAATGTTTCAAAATAACAACGACCGCAGCAAAAAGTCGGGCACCTAACTAAAATTACTACCAAAATTTATTATTCGCAGCATAACGGATTCTATCAAAATTTCAATTAATCAAACAATTTATGGTTAAATAAATCCTAGTTGAGTTTAATGCTGACTAAAAACCAGAATCACCATGTCATATACACATACTTCAGCTGAATAAATCCTTTCATCTTTTTTCTGCATTTTCGTGAGTTGCACTAAAAATCGAAACCATTCAGGAGTATTGTTACAGGGCTCACCATTCACCTCTGCTAATATCCAAAAATTTCCGTTCAATTTATTTACATCCGGTCGAAATAACCTGACCAACCTTTGCGGCCGGTTCACTGATGAAGACCATTATTTATAAAATAGTCAACAATAAATTGTGTTTTTCTGGTCAAAGCGATATTTCTATGCACATATGTAAAAAGTAAAGTAGCTTCAAATACAATTATGGTGCTTGGGAGAAAAAAAATTGGGAGAGCTAAACTACCAGGCCCCACACTTACTTGTGTGATAATTTGAAAATATCACCTGTTCGTAGTTTGAGTACCTGACAGTTTGGCTAGGAGTCAGGATGTTTGGTCGATCCGGTCGGAAATTTACACATGCTCCAAATTAGAAGCAATATCCTGTCAGAACATCACGGACAAATACCAGAACATTGCTTTTACAGGTACATACACGTGAAAATGTAATTCTTTGCATAGAAATGCGTCTCGCCATGTTCGAACCTGTTGTAAACTATCCTGATGTCGAAAAAAATCGATTGGAGAGGCTACTCTGTTGGGGGATGGCTACGAGACCAAAAAAAATAGAATTGTTTCCCGCTCGGGTCAATTAGTCTAATGAATCGGAAATATTGATAGTCATTACTGGAGAATTATTTAAGTCTGATGTTCAACTGCAAGTATTTCGGCCTGTATAGTCCATGGAGTTTGAATCGGATTGAGTTGAGTTTGGTCGTTTCGGTTCGATTCGTTTTAGTTGGATGATAGCAATATCACGTTATTGTTGGACATTAGCATGGTTATTAGTGTGAAATTTCAGTGCAAGCAATCATGCGTGTATTTTTCAGGGTGGTGAACATGTACTGGCTAACAATTTATCAATCGGATGGCTTAATAATAGTGTTGAATTAGTGAAACTTTAAAAAAAATTGGGACAAATAGAATGAATTACAATACAAAAAATATTGTGATTGGTTGACTACATGAAGCGCGTCCAGATGGTTTTGGATGTGACCTCAATAAAGTATCCAACGTACTTATGAACTTGGATACGTCCTCACACGAAAATTCACTTATGGCCCAGGTGGAGGAAACAGCGGACCCAAGAATCTCGAATCGTCATCTCTAGCTTTAGCACGGGCTATCTGCAGCAGTTGTCCCGTTCCTTGCCTATTTTGTGGAGGCAATTTTTGCAAAAAAGATCTTGGTAAGACTTCTGCTACTTTTGCTCTTTTAGAATTGAAGCTAAGGCAATCTTCTGAGTATTTCAAACTTTTCATATTAAACCAGCAAACCAGTAGCCTTTGTGAAGCTCCAGCTCTGAGTGGGATCAATCAAGGGCGTTTTAAAATTGTATTTAGCTTTTTTATCAGCTTACTCGATTCCTGTTGTCTCCTATGACCAAGGTTCCATATCAGTTCAAGGCTATTTTTTGCCCTTTTTTCATATAAGACTTTTCTTGTCCCTAAAAGTAGTAAATTTGATAACCGTTTGCCTATCCGATATGATCTTAATGCTGACCTATTTAGTATTTCTTTTTTCTTTTAAGTATGGCAGATAATTCAGTTTGATAGATAGTGGCCTCAAATCCTCTAGAATACATTAAATCTCCTGATCTGTATCGTGCCTGTAGTAGGCTTATAGCTTGTTTTGCCATTTCCTGTTGAATATTGAGGTGTAGCAGATCTACATTTGGAAAGGCCTTCATACCTGGAGCTTTTGTTTTCACAATTAGCAGGCAGGGTATCTTTTGAACCTTATGGAGCCTATAAACAGTAGTTTTAACATAGTTTTTACATTACCGTTATATGTAGTATGATAGATCTCACTACTTGTTTGTATACCCAGAGTCTGTAGCTATTAGGCTGTCCCTAATTGCGCCCAAGCATTTATTTTGTAGCCCAAATTGCCTTCTTTACCCAAGTGAACTTGAGGAAGTCATTACGGTTACTGTCCCAGATGAGATTGATGAAGAGATTTAGTTGACTTCACAGGAGAACTTTTTAGCCTGGTAAGTCTCTGAATATTTTACCTCTTCCTATAGACGCAGCTCTGCCCTCCTGATCGTTAGTCCCGCATCTTGATTTCTTTTCCTGGTAAATGACACTAAATATTTTTCTGGGGGTTGATGGATAGATCTTGTTCATAGTTTCTTTTAAAGGCTTTTGCATTCTGGATTTTAATATATCCGAGTGTGAGCCTTTGATTGTTACCGTGATGTCAACCGCAAAACCGCGAGCAGTTGAACGCTTGCATTTGAGGGTTTCAAGAAGGTCAAAAACCAGCAAGGATTACAATAGGGATTAATGATCTCCATTGTGAACATTCTCTTTTAGCGCTCGGTCTAAATTTGATTCCCTAATCTCGTGAATATACATACCTCGGTATTTCAGTACTTTGCTCGCCCATTTTGATCCTTGTTGAAGTACTTCTCTCCTCTAGAAAGAATGGTGCAGCGAAGCGTCCCTTGCATTGTCGAATGTCCTTGAAAACGCGTAGTACGATTTTCTCACCAAACATTGCTTTCTCGACCATTTATACTATCTCATATATTCCTGGTAATATTGATTTGCCCTTTTGATGTGCAATTTTAATTCACTTGATAGCCAACCTCACTCCAAACTCTACTTTATCTTCAATATGACGGATTTGAAGCACAAGATGGATTTGTATGATATTGGTAGTTTGACTGGTTTGTGGACAATCTTGAAAAACATCAGCTACCACGCCAGTCTTCAAGATTCTTAAACGCAGCTGAACGTTAAACTCGCTTTACAAATGTGGTTCCAGGGTGGGATTCAGCGTCAATGTGGGCGTTTGTGGCAGAGTCAAGGTTGTGCATTATGTTCTGGGTGATTTAAAGGGTTCGAAGAAGTTTATTGCCAATTCATTATTTTCATACAAGATGTTTTGTTTATCAAGGCCATCGTCTTATTAATTTCTTCTTCCTAAATAATTTTATACTCTAGGAAGTGTATTTTAAGCAGCGATTCCTGCTACCATTCTTCCACCTGAAGTTCTGGGCAGGCTCTAAAAAGGCATTTCAAACCTTTCGTTTCAATTTTTTTCGTTGGTTGTATTATGATAGCCTCTTTCAAGGTAGCAGTTTGATGTGTTTTTGTTCTTATTATACTCTTCGGAGGTTTTCTAGCTCCCCATTTTTCCATGATGCCCTAATGTTGGTCATACTGGTTTTTCAGAAATCATGGTTGAATTCGAAAATAATTGTCTTCGCTTTGCACGGTATGTCCTTCAATGACGCTCTTAGTGTCTAATGTGGGTGCATCCCCCAAAGCCCTAGAACGGCCTTCACAGTTCGTGCACTTTTTCACCTGTACTTTAAAAGGATAGTTAAAGATGCCTTTAAATGGTGCAGTTAAACCACCGGACGAACAGTCTGGTCTGCTTTTCTATGTGCAATTCTATCAATAATACAAATGTTGCAGCGTGAACAATAAATTTGTCCTTTTCCTTTGAAAACTTTGAGACTCTAAAAACTATGCCAAATGCTAAAACCAACTACATAAATTAACAACGTTTCCAACATATATAAGCTTTATTATCTACTCACTTTCAAAACACGGGCACTTGACTGCCACACCAAAAAGTTGACACCAAAACACCATCAACTTTCCAAAAACTTGACAAAGAATTTATCAAATGCCAATACCGAAGCTAAAACTGAAGTGTTGCTCCACATCTTTACCATCTTTCGTACCCATGTTCTCATCGACATTGCAAAACATAGCAAATAACTTGACGTGAAGTTTCTCCGGCTCCTGGCGTTTCGTGTACTTTTTGACGATAAACTTTTCAACTTTCACCTTTCGCCAAAAAGAGCATTTGTTCTACCATCGTTCATCCTACTCACATGTCTGTTTTACATTATATTATTTAGCACTGTCGAGATGCATACAAGAAGATACACACATTACATCACATTGTAATAATTCTCCGCAGCGTCAGGTTCTGCGCCACTTCGGAGACAAGCGACAGGATGAACACATCCACCTCCTCTAGCAAAAAACGTTCATTTCGTCAAAAGAATATTTACACAACTCACATACCAGACTGCGTTGAGCTGGTGTTTTGCTGCTTATGCTAGCGGATTGGTAAACATAAGTTATCCAGCACCTAATGTGTTGTCTTATCGCAAGCATATAAATCAGAGCTCGTGATATTTCTTTGTCGGTTTCTTATGAACAAAAGACAAAAGCGAACGTAAAGCACATGGTATCCACTCCGGATCGAGAATGCATGTGTTTATGCTCCAGTCCCGAGGACAATGTCGTAAATTTTCTGCAATGTCTTAGCAATTTGTAGTTGCATTAGTTAGCTGGAAGCAATATATGCGGGAACGAGCGCATAGGATTAATCGAGCTAACAGTATCTAGCTCAGCTTATATTTCACTAAAAGATGGCAGTGCTGTGAATCTTATCCGTCCTCGGGTGAGTTTTATCGCCTTTGTTGAAAATGTTTTTGAAACGAATTCGGGAGAAAATTTTGTGAATAAAAGTAAGATCAAATGCACGTAATCTAATATAAAACAGTGCAAGTAAATGCTACATTTTCTTCATTAGAAGTTTTTCAGTTGCGCTTGCTAAAGAAACGATCAAAAGTATTCCTCGTCTATACACTCTAATGCACTTTCTGGGTTCAATTTCCTGTTGTTCCTAGAGGCCGCAATAATTATATTACAAATGTGCAAGTGTGTCACATATCCATCTAAAACCAGAAACTGTGATTTTTCGAAAATTTATTTTATTTAAAAATAAAATCATTTTTTTTTTTCATAAACTGGGATATGTATAGATTACATTGAATGTTTTTAGCCATTCAACATTCAAAAAACATGACACTATGAGCTAAAGAAATCTTCAAGATAACGCTGATAGTATAATTGGAGCTGTTTCTCATTTTTTTCACTTTATTTTATTTTGGACATGAAAAATTTGTTAAGCAAAAAATGTAGTTGTTTTGCTACGTCTTTTATGCTCATATATATTGCTGATCAAAGGATTACTGCTATTCGGAAACTTCAAACCAACTGGTGCTCTTGCCAAAACTTTTGAAAAACTTGAGTGTCGTAGTTTGCTTTATGCCTAAAATAAGTATGCCTAAATAAATAAATAGGCAACTGAAGCATGCAAAACGTATTGGTACAACTCTCCGATGATTTCATTTATTCAAACAAAGTTTGGTTTTATCATTCAATTTAAAGTTTAAAAAGTTAAAAACAAGTTATTCCGGATTAAAAAATTATTCATATTGAATATACTTTAAAAAAATGTTATGGTGGTGGTGTTCTTTTTATTTTTATTATTTATTAAACATTTTACCTAGTTGAGTACATAGTAGATTGTTTGTATCTTCATCAACAAATGTTCTATTATTTTCAGTTACAATACACAGGCCAAGTTTCAATTACAATACCCAATCACTCTCATTATACTGCCATAGCATGTGGTGATTTGAAAACCCCATTTTTGCTTGACAAATGGAATCTCTCTTCCCAGAATATTTCCTTTGATAGCATTCATCTTTTCTGACCAGGTACTGGTTTTCTCGGTTCAATTTAAATAGTTTTCCAATTTTTCACTATTTGAAACTCTCATATTTTCTTATGTTAAATCTGATTGCTAATGTCAACTCCCTTTTACTGATTTTCGAAAAAAAAATTATTGAAGGATCAATTCACCATCAGATTCATGTTGAGCAGGACCAGGCTGAGCAGAAGGTTATTGAAAATGTAGGCAACCTTTTGCCTGTGATACAATCTTGAAACAACTCTCAAGAAAATAAAAGCTTTCTGCCCTTAAATTTTTTTGGTTATAAAATTAGGACAAAAGTAATTTTTTGAATTATTGAAAGATGATACAATCAAATTTTCATGCAACGAACAGCTCTTTATGAAAATAAATTAAATATGTTTCAATTTCATAAATACAAAAATTGTTTGAAGACTTACAATTTTTCCACCCCTAACCTCCGATGCAGTCAGCAAATTCAAACGAAATTTACACAGTAAGTCAACCAAAACCTGAAACATGTATGTTGTGCTAGGATCAGACTGCAATTTTGTAAGAAGACATCATTATCAACGGCGTAACAACAGACGTCTCGATTTTGCACTGCCATCGTCCAAATCAGTATTAAGTCAATGAAATACTTATGAATCAAAAGTAAGTGCACACTTGTTCAAACGTTGCTAGATTCTACCTGTAAACAAAGTCACGGATTTTTTACTATAACGGAATACAACTTCAATTTAATTTCTAGGAAACAGCAATCGCAAAAATTCTTGGTAAAGTCATTTTTGAAGGAGTTAGTTTGATTTAAAACGTGCTAGAAGAAAGGTGTGAAAATGAGGAAAGAAACTGAGCCAGAAACACGAAAAATTAAAGTGAATTTGCATTGTGAAATAGCAAAATAGCTGAATATTATTCCGCGACACACAATCAATCCGTTTCAGCCTCCACCGTTTGAAGAATATTGAATGATCATGGGGTACATGGCAGAGCACAACGAAGGAAGCCGTTCATTTCTAAAGCGAATAAGAAAAAACGCAAAAATTATGCTAAAAAATATAAAAACTGTACTTATGACTTTTGGAAAAACGTTTTATTCTCTGATGAGAGTAAATTTAAAATATTTTGCGGGCATACAAATATAAAACTTTGGCGAACTAAAAATACTGAGTTCCATGAAAAAAAAATTTCCGGCATAGTGAAGCATGGCGGAGGATCGGTTATGGTTTGGGGGTGTATGGCAGCATCGGGAGTTGGAAACCTTGAATTAATTGATAGTACAATAGATAAGCAAGGCTATCTCAATATTTCGCTGCGAAATATTACTGATAGTGTTGCGAGATTGGAATTGCCTAGGACGTGGATCTTCCAACAACATAACGATCCTAAGCACACTTCCTATTAGTAAGGTTATGGTTGCTTTATAGAACTCCCAAGGTATTGGATCATCCCCCAATCTCCAGACCTCAACCCCATTGAGCATTTATGGGACTATTTAGGCAGGAAAATTCGGCAACGTCTAATCACAAGCAAGGAAAGTTTGCAAAATGCTCTTAAGGAAGAATGGGATAATATACCAGCAAGATTTACCAGAAAATTAGGAGAATCCATGCCTAGAAGACTGGAAGCTGTTTTAAAGGCAAAGGGCGGCCAAACCAAATACTAGTTTTTCTTAAAATTATTATATGCATTTTTATTGTATGAAGAGTGCGCTTACTTTTGACTCGTATTTCATTGACTTTTTCTTTTTGTTGCTCTGTAAATTTTTTGATAGTGAATAGTATATGGAACTGATTTTTTAGTATATTGTTTTAAACGAACAAAGGTTTAATATTCCTCAATGAGAAATATTTTTCAATCGGTATTTTGTTTTTTATTG
This sequence comes from Nemotelus pantherinus, assembly GCA_963978885.1. Classification (NCBI taxonomy): domain Eukaryota; kingdom Metazoa; phylum Arthropoda; class Insecta; order Diptera; family Stratiomyidae; genus Nemotelus; species Nemotelus pantherinus. The sequence goes on along the minus strand of OZ022263.1, from coordinate 222,527,773 downwards.
AAGCTCAAAAACAAATTTGGAAGATGTGCACTCATTTTTGATGCTCATAGTATTAGCATGCACTCTAATTTGACTGGACTACTAGTTTCAGTTGCAGTTGTCGCTGCCATTGGGCCATAGGCTTAAACCAGATAAATGTCAGCTAACGCAATACCAACTATTCAGAAGTTTCCAATCAGTAGCTTCTGCACCTAGTCTTGTTAGAGAACTAATCAGGGTCAATCTAAACAAGTGCTGTAATTGGTTGTAATATCAAAAATAATAAATTTCAGTTCGTATGCCAATTATGTAATTTGATTTTTGATGGATTTTACGTCCAGGATTTTCAAAAACCTATTTTAAAATATGAAATCTGAAAAATATTACATTGATAAGCAAACTGCGTAAGTGCTAAATGTCAGTTGCATCGAACACTCCTGCACATCGAAACAATAAAAGTGCACTCTTCAGGTTTAAATTGCTTTTGCAAAAGAGCTTGCACATTAATAACTCACCGCAGCACTTATTGCGAAAATTGCTGATAACATTGATACTAATAATTACAAAATATTTCGAAAACTTTGCCTTTTTTTGCAAAACGAATAAATTTATTTTCAAAAACAAGAATCAATCGACGAAAAACCTTGATTTGACAAGAAGCTTTAAGCATACGAAAACTAAAGCGGCCTTAAAAATAAAGTGGTCTCCGACTCTTGGATAATTAATTTATTTACAGTGCTCTCCAGTTTGCTGTCATTCAATGCTTTGAACAATATACTCTCTACTTGCCGAAAATTCTGTTACATGTCAAGTTGTTGTTAATTTTTACATATACAATTGTAACATTGTTGCACACCTCGTCTTAAAAGTTCTTCTTTCGTGAACACATGGAAATAATTCGTAAGTCAGAAATACGAGCATATTGAAAATTTACATGAAATAAACTCAAACTGAAATTTTGCAAAAGCATTCGGGCTGTTTGTATGCACTACGATTAAATGTAAATTGCTCGCAATGCATGCAAGGAGAATGAGAAACATGTGATCTTAGACGAAGTGCATAAATTTACAGAAAAGCAATGCTTGCATGCTTGTGTCTACACGAACAAGAGAAATTGCATAGTTCTGTTTGCATATAATTGATACAATGATGGAATAAGTAATTCACTGAAGACGAACATGTTTCATCGCAACGATGTCGGTACAAATGTTGCAATATGAGTTTGTTCGGTTCATGGTTAGTGTTTAACAATGTTGATGAATTGTATCACGTCTGGAAGAGAGATTTGTTATATTTGAATTAAATTTGTTGAGTAGATTGGCAGCCTGAGGTTGTATCTTTGAGCAAAGACTTAAAGAAAAAGTAATCAGATTTTTTCATAGACTTCGATTTTATTTATTCAGGTGTAAAATAGTAAGCTCTTGCCGCATTGGACGCAATATTGCACATAAATACGATTAGTGTTATCATCAAAGAGCATTTCCAACTTACTTTTCCATATGTTGGACTTAAAACAAATATTTAAAAATATGTTTTCTTTGATTTGTTTGGAAAAATAATAACATCTTAAACAAATTGAATATTTTGAGCATTATTTTATTAGTAACGTAAGCTAATAAAATATTGTAAAGAGTACAAATGTTTTTATTAGCTTTTACTGCATGTATAATTAATGAATTTCCGCTTGAAAATAATTATCGATTTCTAAGTCATTCTTCTTTCGTCACCAATGGCTCTCAGTGCAAAGACTCAAACAAATCTAGTAAACTTGAACAACTTATTAAAATTGTGCTAGAAAACTTAAACATATTTACAATATAAAGCCATTTGTTCTTCTAACAGTTATTATTTCTTCGTAAAAAACAACTTTGCCGAACCATTTCTAAATTGAGTTTGAATGACATTGCGGTGAATCATGCCTGTTAGAAATCAATAACACGTTTTACACGTACGCATAGTACCTGGAAAATTACATCACGTAAGCTTGAGGTTTTCGTGATTCCTTCATCAAATGCCATTTCACATGCTCAAAATATCTCACCAAAACTAGGTTGAAGGCCAATATTGACTGTGGTTTTCCCATTTCATGGAAGCTGTCTAAATGAAAATCATATAACTGTCCTATATTTTCATTAGATCCAATAAACCTCATTCAACAGCTCTCCTGTGACTTTGAAAAAATCATAGCCCTAAAACTTTTATTCAGCTCGCTACGGCAAAGTCTTCTCCAAAACCATCATAAAAACCGACAAGTTCGCTCACAGATTGCTTCTTATCGAATTTCTTTGAAATCAACGTAAAACTTTTTGCTACACCTCAACAAACAATTAGCTCGGAGGATCGACAAGATGAAACAGGATTTTATTACAATATTTCTTGTTCGCTGAAATCTAACATGAGCTCAACCTGACGCAACGCGGCTGTTCCGATTCAACCGGAAAATCCTTTCATCCAGTCCATTAGCCAGTCTTACCGGCACGTATAGCCTGATCTCCGCAAACATACATATATGAATCACCTCTTCGTCGAACGGTTCGTGCAAGCACGGCTACAAAATTACTTCCAAAAAGGATTCAAATCCGAATGAATCTACTTAGTCACGAGATATTCGACTCGTATATTGTCAAATTTCAGGCCCTGCGAAACAGGCACGAACCTGAACTGCCTGAGTATGCATTATTCGACCATAATATTCCTTTTCCCATAATTTCTGTGTGTTTTTTCTCTGTTCGCCTTTAAATCGCATAAAGGTTGTTTGGAAAACTTTCGCTATTCGCTCCGATCTATGAATTGAATTGTGTGATTTGTATTGGAACAGTAAATTCTTGACATCGCAAACTGGCGGAATTACGAGAAGCTTTCGAAATATATATTTAGTGGGAAAGGAAAAGTGACGGCATTTGCTCGATTTATCCTGGGATTCGGTTGGCTACAAACCTGTACATGTCCGAAGGTGAGGAGCAGGCTAAGCGGAATCGATGGATTTTCATCGCAGGTGTTTGTGGAGAAGTTCAGGCAATATTTTTATTGCCTATACCTTTGACTTGCATGACTGTAAATATGTTAGTTGCTGTCTAGACGGAAATATGCAACTTATGATGGCAAAAATTGCGAGGAAGTTTAAGAGTTGAATATTTATCTTAGGAAAATTTTCACGGTTGATCACGCGATGTCTTTTTTGACGATTGATTTGATATCAGAAATTTGGAGAAAAATTATTGTTTGAAATGTTGGTTGCAAGGCTGGCTATAAAAGTAACTTTTTTCGTGGTGTGTCAGTTTTTGACAGTAAAAAGAATTTTTAAACGATATTTCTTGAGTTCTACTAAAGGTATACAGCTAAGAAAGTTGGTTTAAAATTGGTGCACTGATGCATTTGTCGAATTGTTATTTTTTAGGTGCTTTGCAAATCAAACAAATTTTGGTACGGTTTATAACTAACAAGATGTTCGTGGCTATTATAAGCGAATGACATTTTTTCTATGAACTATAAATAAAATTGGAGCTTTTCTTTGAACATTTTACATTGCTTAATTGAAATAAAACAAACTTATAAAAAAATAGGATGAACTAAGGTAAAAATCATTAGCAGAGTTTTGTCCTCAAAATTTTCTTGCGAGATGAACTGAAAACACAGCACATTTCGTAGCTTAAACTTCACATTGAAATAAATCTCTTAAAATCCCACAATTATTGTGATCCACAGAGCTTTAAAAAAACTTATGCCTGAAAATCAACACGCTGAAAAATCATTGTTCTACCCTTAATATATTTTGCAGCTAATATATTTATATTAAAAACATTTCTTAACATTATTATATTGACCTAGCAATAACATTATATTGCCCGCACATAGCATTCTTAAAATGTTATATATTGACATGCGTGTGGTGAATTTTTCTGTTACAATATTACATTAGTAGGCCAATATTAAATAGTAACATGGCAATAGGTTATATTAGCATCTTACAATACTATATTGACACACCAATAATATATATTAACATGCCAATATATTATAGTAACATGGCAATAAGTTATATTAACGTCTTACTATAGTATATTGGTATACCAATTATTAATATTAACACGCCGTCGATACGATTTTTCCATAGTCCCAAGAGGTCCCCCATCTAACTACTAACCGCGCCCAACGCTGCTTAACTTCGATGATCGCGGAACATTAGGTTCTTCCAGTGTGCTATTGCCGCATAAAGTATGAACATCCTAACTAACAATACAAGCAATGTACTTTGTTGTATGACCAACAATTTCACCACCCTTGCTTAATACATTTATATTAGCATAGTAATATATTTATGTTAAGATGTTAAAACATTTATATTTACAGATGTTCTGAATATAAAAAGTTAACAGCTTAATATGTAATGTTAAACTGCAAATATAATATTGTAACTTCCTAACATACAATATTGAGCTGTTAAAATTATGTATTAGGGACAATGCTGTTACTATAACAATATTAAGATGCTAATATATTGATTTCGGTCATTTCTCAGCGTGAAGTATTATCTCATCACATATAAAAAATGTTAATCCCATTTAAGGGTTTTTTAAAAGAGTTCATGCACATTTGATCATAAAAATGTTTTGTCTACTTCTACAATATTTAAGGGGGTATTCTGGTCTAGAAATTTGATCAAATCGATTTTTTTTTGCATATTTTCAAAGTTTAGACCTTTAAGAATAAGCTTTTAAATGGATTTTCGGAAATTCGAATTATTTTTGGAGTTACAGCTATTTTTGTGACACGACAACTGCCCGAAACGAGACTCCAAGTTTTAAACGCGTTTTTCTCGGAACTACTTTTCTCGATACGGTTGACATGATATCTCTAGTTGTAAGGAACCGATTTACGTTAAATTTTGCACAACCCCTTTTAACACTATTGGTTATCATCTGACGTAGGGATTTTTCAAATTATTTTTCTACTTTTTATTAAAAATCCCCAAAGTTGAAAAAATGTGGCAAAAACACGACATAATTTTTTCCTTGGACGCCATTTTCTACCTACGTCAGACGAATTTTACATTCTTTTTTTTACAGAATTCACCAAAAATTTATGTTTCAGACCACCAGGAAGTTTCGAATCATGTCAACCATGAGACAAGTTTTTTTTTTGAGTCTTCACTTTGCCGGCCTGTAGCTACATCAATTTTTATTTTTTTATTTGTTGAATACATTTTTGTTAATAAAAGACGTAAAAAAACATATACCAAAAATATTTATGGTTTTTTTTATTGCGTCCGTAAAATCACCTCAAAATCGCGTCTCTAGACCAGAATACTGCCTTAAGTCAAAAACAATAACAAATTTTATCAAATTTTTAAAAAAAGTCTTTGGTGAAAAAACGTCCAAATAAATGTAGCTGATTCTTAAAAACGGCTACAAAATCGTTTTTCAAATTAATCTTGTAGGTATTAAGGGCACCTAACAGAAATTATGTAGACAAATCAGGACAACCAGTTAGGAAAAAACTCTCAAGTTCATCCTTTATTTTCTCGTTGAACTTCAACCTAGTTTTTTTTTCGAAAAAGGGCTTGATGAAATGAAAAACCTATAGTCAGGTAACCACCAAGGAAATCAACAAAAGTTTACTTCTTGCAATGGACTTAAAAACAACCGATTGTCTTCACTTACCATAAGCAAATTAATCATGTTTAGCTTGATGGTTTTTCGAAGACCATTTTTTTAAAATGAATTTTGTCGTGACTGATGGCAACTGAAACTTTATCTATGACATCGGCCTTAAGAATATGTATATGAGAAACCACCCTACTCTAAATTGAGTAGTACTTTAAATATTGAATTTAGTGAGTTCCAGAGAAATTTACCCCATTGATAATCTATTATCAAGAACGATTCTGGCTAATTTGAATGAGGCTTATCAGCAAAGTTTTTGTAACTGGAAAAAAACTTCAGAAAATACAGTGAAGTGAAGAAAGAATGCAGTTAAGTTAGGAACAATGGTAAAATTCATTTATTCGTCTTTTAGTGGTTTTTTTTATCATATAATATTGCTACCTTGTCAAGAACAATACAACATCACGTAACAGCACCTTTAAAAAATCGCACATTCTCTTTATATATCTACTGCATTTCATTGCGTTCAGTTTCAATCATTCCCTGTTTCGTACCGACATCTTTTTCGCGCTATTAAGAATGCCGATGGACAAAAAGACTGTCAATGAGCCCTCGTTTAACATTTTGATCAATAACCCTCAAAAGACGCAACAACAGGACAAGTGAGATGCATCCTGTTAGAACGAATAATTTTTGTGGTTCATCAAGCTCGAGAGCCAATTTACTTTAGCAGAGATAAAAATGTTCCTTCAGGGTGATTCATTATGAGGTTTGATTTTCAATAGGCTTTTTTTGACAAATCACGCGTGACTCTTGTCAAACTGTCATGTAATTTTTATTCAGTATTGTTTGACAAATTATCATAGAAAGACTTACACCGCAATGAAAATCCGCTGTTTTATCGCGAAATTTTCTTCAGTGATGAGGCGCATTTTTGGCTCAATGGATACGTCAATAAGCAGAATTGCCGTATTTGGGCTGATGAAAAACCTGAAAAGCTTCAACAGCTACCATTGCAGCCACAGAAATGCACATTTTGGTGTGGTTTATGAGCCGGTGGAATTATCAGTTCATATTTCTTTCAAAATGAGTCCGTTTAGAACGGTCACCATGATAACGGATTTTTTGCTACCTGAAATCGAAGCCCGTGGTATCGGTGAACTTTGGTTTCAGCAAGACGGCGCTCCTTCGCATACAGCGAGAGAAACAATGGACTTATTGAGAAATCATTTTGGTGAGAACCTGATTTCACGTTTTGGACCAGTAAATTGGCCGCCTAGATCGTGTGATATCACACCTTTAGATTATTTTCTTTGGGGCTACATGAAGTCTCTGGTCTTCAGTGATAGGCCAGCTTCAATCAACGCTTTGGAAGCCAACATTACTCGTGTCATTCGCGAGATAGCGGTCGACGAAAATTGGACCCTCAGGATGGACCATTTACGGCGTAGTCGCGGTCAACATTTAAATAAGATTATCTTTAAAAAGTAGATGTCATAGGTTGTTCTTTCGACTCACAATAAAATGTTTACTATAAAATTCGACTTTAGGCCTGTTATTTGAGATTAAAAACCAATCCGCATAATAAATCACCCTATATAAAAGGCAAACGCTGGCCTCATTGGAGCAGAAGACAGCTATAGATGAGATCGTAAGCCTTGAACCCATGTTTCCGAAGATTTTTAAGGGAGTCCTCATTTCTCACTGCTAATGATTCTGCTCTTATTAAATTCCCCATTTATTCCACCATAAGACTGGCCTTTCATCATAAGCATGTCCTTTCAAAGTCCAAGCCAGACATGCGAACTATTAAACTCTCGATATGAAAAACAAATCCGTCAATGTTTCAAGTAGCAGGATCCTGCTCTATTACACGTCATCTTCGACGGCTCCTGTCAACAATTTCTCCAGAAGCAGCAACATAAAACTAAATATCAAACAAACTATTGCTGTCTTTGCTTATGTGAAAAAAACCCGGCTCTCTGACCGGACCAACTACAAAGATGTCACTTGATCATACTTTGGAGCAGCTCTCGTTATGCTAAAAGGGAAGACTTGTGGTTAAAATTAAACAAATGTACCAAAGATCACAAAACTTTCACCACTCTTCACTTACACTGTACACAACATATTTTCATCTGAGCTAAAAAATAAATATTTAGCGTATGAATATATGAAAATAGTTAGAAAAATAATTCGTTAGATTATATTGTTTAGAAGAGTTTGAAAATAAATGGGAAACAAGTACATATTCCCAAAAGATAAAATACTCTGCGCCCCGAATAAATTATTACTTTTTTTGGATTTTGATTTCGCGATTAATTCAAAATAACAAGACAACTGTGGTTTTTTTTAGGTCAAAATAGAGCCGCCAGTTTCAGTAATGCAAATCATTGAATAAATATTAATTGCTTAGTTGCACTCTTGGCGATTGAGGCAAGAAGCAGTAAAACAATGTGTTCATTTGAAATTGACTGTGACATTAACTGAAGTATCAAACCATATTTTACCAGAATTATCTCTATAAGTTTAAATTATTCCTTTTGTATCCATTCAAAATAAGCTTTTAGGCTATTCCTAGCTTCTCACAAATATTTCATACACCAGCCTATTGAATTATGGACAAACCAGTTTTATGTATAAGTACATTAAAAGCTTCCGCCAAGCCTTATTCTATAATAAACTTTCATAGTCATGACCATAGCAAAGATAATGCATATTGCTTATATCCTTTGTATCAGAAACTGGCATCATTGAGACAACATACAAGCTACTATACTCTACATCAGCTTATGTTATATCGTAGTTACGAAAATTTCTATCGAACTCCAATGACCATCGATAGTAGAGCGTGGACGATATGAAAGGACTAACCACAAAATCGTTGAGAGGCTATTAGAAGAAATGTGTGGTAGTGGATGCTGTGGTCAAGTATACAATACCTATTCTGCCCTGATTCGCATAAACGTTCTATCTTCATTTTAGCGCTTTCGAGATATTTAATGATTTGTGTTTTGATTTTATATGGAGAGTGCATTTTTCAATATTGATTTTAACATACTTCCACAAAATATAAGTTTTTCAAATTTTGCAGAATGATGTAATAGAGTATATAATTTTCGAGTCCAGTGTGAACTCAAAAATGAAAATTTTTTAGATAGAACGTTTATGCGAATCAGGGCAGTATACGAGCGTCGTAGTCACGATGAGGCAAGGTTTGGAAAGGTCGTTGCAGTATGACCAATTCTATGCAGCATCGTGCAATGGAGTGTGAATGCGAGTACGACACGAATGATTTAGAAGCTAACTTAATTTGTTCGATGATGAGATCGGAAGGGTTAGTTGGGAAGAATAAATGTTTTGATTAATAGTAATGGTTCTAATTGAACTGGCGAAAATGGAGTAAGTTTAATATTATGAAATTTTGGTTTAAGGCATACTGAATTATTTATGATTGTAATCTATGTATTTCGTAGGCTTTAATAGCATCAAAGTCGAGTGTTTCAAAGTTTGAAAATTATTCGCAAGGCTAATGTGACATCTGAAATTGGGCTACGCAATATGTATAGGAGATCAAGAGCAAGGAGTGTAAAAACATAGTCATGTGAAATTTTGGAGTAAAGTAAAATGGAATCTGGAACAAACTAGGAAATTGTGAGACATAACTTCTGGATTACATAGTCAGCATGTATTTCGTTAGTGGAGTAGCAAAAATAATTAATTGGTACAAGCATATATAACAGTCGGTGTTACGTTGTAACAAAGCGCGTTACAACAATAAAGGAGTCAGTCTTCAGCGGGAAAGGCTGCTCTAGACCTGAACAACCACACACTTTAATTAGAACCACATAGGACACCACTCCTATGGCGTCAGGTAGTTGCAACATATACTCGACGAATGCTGACGATTCACATATAAATTGGCTCATATCGAGCACAGTCATAGGAACATTTTCAGCACCCGGACCTCGAAGAGCAGGATTCGGTTTGGTCTTGCGTAACACCCACGAATCGTCGGGGAGCGCTTAAATGAATCGTATGTTCTATATGGGTTGTTTCACAACACCATCACCATCAGAGTATGGCAAAGATATCCGAAGGTATCCCAATGGTCTCCACGAGCAATTCAACATTACGAGCAAACGGCCGATTATTTCAAAGGTGAAGAATCACATAGTTCAGCAAATATTTTGATCTGCAGATCTTCCAGCAGATAGAAAGCCAAAATATATATTTAATTAAACCATAAAACTAACTAGACAGATTCATAATACCGAATTATTTTATTTTATTTTATTATTATTTTACTTTATTTTATTTATTTTCACCAAACAAGGTATATTACATATAAAAAAAGTAAACATAAAAATAAAACATAAACTAAACAAATTTAAAAACAGATTTAAAAAAGGTATAAAATACAAATGAATACAATGCAAATAAATAAATTAACATTCTATACATAACAGCTAAATCACATGTAGGGCAAAATATTGAGCACGCAAAAAGAAATTTAAAATTATTAATTAATCAATTATAAAACTAATTAGTCCTAAGTCAGAAGAGGGTACTATGCCGGTAGACTAGAGAGAGTAACAGGGTCTTGGTAACTCTGTTAGGGATGCTTTGGATATCGTGGGGGAAAAGTGTTGGCTCAAAGGTTGAATACTTAGCAGCATCTATTTATTGTTTTATTTAAAGTGTTGAATATTTAGCAGCATCTATTTATTGGCTCATTATCAGCATGTGCGGTGCTAACGAGAAATAAAACATGAAATAATTACTTTGCATTCAAATTAATAGTTGAATTTCAAAGATTATTAAAATGTATACGTGAACTACAGACAGTAGATACTCGCGACTTCTGCACTGGCATGATCCCGCCGGGAACTTTCATCAGCATCCGATGCAGCAAAGGACGAGATGCCAAAATTTTTGACATGGACGACAACAATTCTCCGTGTTTTGAGTTCATCAATGAACGTCTGTTTACGTGCCACACAACGATTTCGGATCACAATTTCTCCATCTTACCAAAAGGATATCCACGAACGGAATTCTTTCGCGGAAATTGGGGCGCAACGGCAGCAGTTGTTTTGCATTCTAAACTCGATGACTGACACGGGATTTTTCTGCGAACTCCTCATTCCAAAATTCCGTGGCTGCCTTGACGACGAAAACTTCTAAACACTTGACAAAGTTTGCACAGATCTCGAAAAAATAAACATCACGCGAACTAGTGAGGTAGCAGGAATAGAGTGGACATGCCCAAAAGATTTACATTGAAGGGGATGGTAGTAATTTTTTGTTCGCTAAATGTCAAATCTGGTCAAATCCAAGTAGTTCCGTTAAGGATGGGACGAAAACGGGAATTGTCTACGGTGATCTGAGAACTCTAAGTGAGTAGGTTGGTTTTTGTTAGAATATATTACATCTGAATTTGAAAAAATAAATTATAACAAAATTTCAGATTTTTTTCAGAAGTTTCAGATTTTTTCGATTTTAGATATGTTTTAGATACGATACATTAGGAATGAACAAGAGTCACTCATGATTCGAATTTGAATGATATGAAATCATAAGGATTAAAAAAATAACTCATGATAGCGGTAGTGAATTGTTTTTCTAGTGAATATAACTATTATGTATACAGGAAGGAAATTTACGCGTTTTTCTTATTTGGGTAAAAAAAACCCCTGTAGGTGCAGTGACAAGGAAGAAATTGGCGAAAAATTGTGTTGCTACCGCAGTAAGAATCGTATACGTAAGAATACGCGCTTGACCCTCTAAAAGGGAATCCCGGTGGTGTTCTGGTCAGAAGTAATAGAAACCGTTAAGTTCGGACCGCCTAACAGGATTGCGAAGCGCAATTGGGCTGTACTGAATTTTGCGTAGTCTGTTGGCTAGACGCACTTGATTTTGTGCGAATCATACCTAGAACGCTTTGTTGCTTTTGACTTCGCAATCGCTTTTCCGTGATATTTTTACACTCTTTCTCGGTGAAGATTTGGGTGAAGAAAAAGGGTGTGCTTCGTGTCCTAGCGGCTTGTCGACCTGGACTGAGCCAAAGCTTGCTCAGCGGCTCTAGGCTTGGTATTCGGTGAACGAGTGGCGCCCCACGACCTGTCTCCGCACTAGAGGCCAGACAGAGTCCCAAAGAGGCCAGACAGAGTTTTGACTACCCCAGACCGGGCGAGGATAACACCGGAAATATGTAAAAAATACCATGTAATATAAATAAACATACCTGTTTATGTTATGATCAAACCTGTCATGATCATATAATTGCTTCCTCCGCTGTTGAGTATTCAGACAGTTTAAGCAGTGATATTTGCTCTAGCAGTTGCTCCTACACTGTGGAAAAACTATTTGGGCGGAGGATCGGATAAAAATGTTGTCAGAAAAGACGTGAAATTTCAATTTGGCTTCGTAAAATAAGATATTAGGTGAATTCTTTGTATGAAAATTGAAAAATAAGGACATGTATTGGGATAAACTTTAAGAAAAAACAAAGGAAAAAGTGTTAAACCGTAGAACAACTTGAATTAATTGAGTTCAAAGCAGTTGGTTAGTTGAAACTCAATTCCTTAAACTTAAAATTTAAACAGTATAGCATTAGAAATTAAGATGTATAAAAGCATATCAGAGAGGAGATTCAATTTAAGGTCTAGAAAATCTAAACAAAATTAGATTTCCAGATTTTAGCGGTTTATTATTCATTGACAAGTCGTGAAAATTCTAAGCCAATCCTGGTGATTACCATATGAGTAAAAAGCTCCTGGCTCGTACGGCGTATCCTCTGCCTCAGCTGCTTCCTATTCCATTTTTCTTTTTGCCACTTCTTTTACTGATGCATTTTTTGAAAAATCATTTGATGCATTTTTTGAAAAACAAAACAATCGGCCTTTGAATTGAAATGTTTGGTCTAAAATGAAAAACCTTCATATATGGCATCAACACAAAATTCCTGTCAAAAATAAAATAAAAATAATCTAGCTCATCAATAACGCTAGAAAACTGACTTTTGGAGAAATGATCTTAATGTGACTAAAAAATTTGGAAAGACGTAATACACTTTTTTGTAGTATCATATCAAGAATTTCTTACCCTAAGTAACAAAAATTATTTCTCAATAGGATCTCTTCTAACATAAATGTTAAACATTTTCTGTGCTGGTAACGCTGAACCGAGGCCTGACAACTTCCTGAACCAAGAAGTGGCATCTTTTCGTATTACTATATCTGCTGTCCTGAACGAGCTTCTACGAAAGGAATTCACCAGAATTCACTTGTTCTAGTAAAGGAATTCACTAGAATTCTACGAAAAGATTTTCATCGGAGAGGAGCAAGGAGCTCCAGAACTTAGGTTTAAAACTTTATTACCAAAATGTTCGCAGCTTGTTCAGGCTTTTAGTTCAGGCTCTCTACCATTTTAGCTTTGGATAATATAATTTGTCTTGCAGAAACCTGGCTTACTTATGATATCTTCGATTCGGAAATCTTACCTGACTACGCAGTTTTCCGTAACAGCCGGGAGCATTTAGTTAGTGGTAAATCCGATGGTGGAGATGTTTTCATCGGTACTAATAAGGCACTCAATGGAACACTCTTTCGTGATTTCCCTTTCTGTCTAGATTGAGATAGATAGAAGAATAAAGTCTAGATTGAGATACTGCCTATTCGGTTATCATCTCAACTAGTAGGATCTTTTTAATAACGTCATCGTTTCTCTCACTTTATTCTTTCTCATCTTGCTTTGTCCAATCTCCCAAAACCATCACTTTCCTTAATCTCTTTCCCTATGTGCCTCCTGACCCTTGAAATTTCTAAAATTAATGCTACGTTTTAACAATCGCAAAGCTGATTTCACTGGTATGGCAATTGAACTAAATAGAATTAACTGGTTCTTTTTCTCTCGTGGCCTTGACGTTGATGATGCTTTGCGCAAATTGTATATTTTCCTCTCAAACCTTATTCTGCAATTCACACCAACTCATCGTCTTAAAAAACTGTATGATGCTCTTTGATTTAGCAATGGTGTTTTAGTCGCACTCGAAGCCTAAAATGTAGCTCGTAGTTTATATAAAAGATCTGGTTCACTTGCTGACCTCCTTTTTTACAAAGAACTAAGCTCTAAGGCGAAAGAAGCTGCCAGACAAGCGATGCGCACCTACATTGCTGGCATTGAAGCATCAATCAGAGCCAACCAAACGAAATCCTTCTGGATTTTCATTTGTTCCTTGAAAAACTCTCCTAGCATCCCAATAGTATACGTTTGAGTGATGCGACTTCTTCCACTCCGCATGAAGTGTGTGATTATATTGAATTAGACCTATTTCAGTAAAATTAGACCTATAAAATCAACTCGGCTGAAAGCGTGCGCTTATCTATCCACTCAGATCACTAACTAAAGCTAGCAGTGTTTGCGTAATTCGTCATCAAAGCTCCTTTTTTTCAATAACTTCAATTACTTATTTAATATTCATTCTAAAACATGTATTGAATTAATTGAAACTCTTTGTCAACAAAAATATTTAATACATATGTTTCTTCTCATTCTAGGTAAGTAACAGCTGAATAACCACTCAAAAGGCTGTAAGTTAGTAAACATTTACTAATCGTTTTTTTTTTACCGTTCCATTAAAATAATATATATGAATATGTTAATTGAATGAAAAGAACTGATTGCAAAGTGATTCAAAATTTTGTGCTGATAGATCAACATGAATTTAAACACAATAGATGGAAATTATTTTTGCGAGATGATTAAAAAATGAAACGTAACTAAGCGGTATTGAAAATATGCACTTTTTGTCGTCAGCTCATAATACTTACCTGACTGATGTGACCACTTGCAGTGGGAGATCGTTAGTTTTTATTTCTTTTTATATATTTCAATATATATGTTAGCTCAAGAAAATTTATTATTTTTATTATTTATTTATTTATTATATTTATTATTTATTATTTTCTTCATTTATTATCCTTGACTCTCTCAAACTAAAATCCGAACGTTTTTTTTCTTTCATTCAAATGCTTTTTGAAAGAAGTAAATCTACTCTTTTCAATGTTTTCAGTCCTTTACAAATGAATTCGATAACTCCATAAAATATCACTATCATCAGCTATTGAAACTGAAATACGTTCACCGCCAATTAATTTTTGAATCACAACAACAACACAGCCATTATATATTTCTCTAGCACTGGAATTATCGACTTAAATGAAATTCTACACGATTTTCTTTGTTCTGAAATACCATCTCTCACATTGAAGCTCTTTTTTCACATATTTAAACAAATCTCATCTAAAAACGCATGCAACATACCCATTTTTCTTCCTCCATTTACTCACTCTCGCTCCCACGATTCCATAGTCAGCATCAGTATCCGCTCGAGCTGTATCTCCCATTCATCCATTTTGCAAAATTAACCTTAATCACGTGAAAATTGCAAGCGAAGCAACACATTGGCAAGCAAGCTAAACAATAAGTTCAAGTTTCTCTACTTTCACATCTGGAATTTTGCACTGAGATTTATTTGATACTTAAATCTCTGCTTTAGCTATTTTCGGTATAGTAAAACATGCAACTAAGCCAAAGCAGGCAAAAGGATCTTGCTAGCAAGAAGTAACAGGCAAGCACTAGATAATCAATGGGCAGTCAGGCAAAAGTGTAATTAAAGTAGCATGCATGAGAGTGAACTGAAGCAAGAGCCACATTGTTAACACCTGCGACGGCATTTTACGTTCCATGATTGGTAGCAGAAGTGAATTCCCGTTAATGAAATGCTATTGTAATATTTGTGAGATGAAAAATAAATAAGAAAATGCATATTATGTGTTTGAGAATGTTTCGCAAAGATAGTTGTTACCCTCCCGGTCTAGGGGGGCGAGTTCCGGTTCGGCTCGTTTGGGTCCCGGGTGTAACTCGTCGGAGACGGGTCGTGGGCGCCACTCACTCACCCAATATTGAGCCGAGAGCCGCTGAGTGAGGTTCGGCTCACCGGATACTCCTACGCGATCAATCACCCCTCCGCTATGGGGCGATACACCTACACATATATATATATGCAAGCCGAACCAGCGAGCACCTGTCAAAAGCTGCCTACCTCGTCGACCACCACTCAAATTTTTCTTTTTTAATGAATGTAAATATCTAAACTGAACGTGTTTATAGCATATAATTTGATTTTTAAAAATAAAGTAACTTTTAAAACTTCACAATCAAATATTTCTTATGGAAATTACTTAAAATAGAACTTATTCTTTGCATATAATTCTATTGAACAGAGTTATGGCTTACCTTAGCCAAAAAGTTCTGCGATTCCGGCTGAGCAAATTGATGATTGTGCTGACCACTTCGGCTGAGCAAATTGATGAATGTTCTGATCAATTCGGCTGAGCAGATTGATGAACGTTCTGACCACTTCGGCTGCACGTTGTAAAAAGCGACAAGCGAATTTCCACATAGTCAATTTTTTCAGACTATATCAACTACAAAATATAGAACATCAACTGTAAATTTAAATGACCTTTAAGGTGATCAGTCGTTTTTGAAATACATATTGATTAGAAAAATACTACGTGGTGAATAAATTGCCTACACTTTAAAAGTATTATTTTCACATTTTATTTTCTGTTTACACGAAAAATGCAAGAGAAATATACTTAAAAGTGATAAAGCATGGAACCTTAATCACAATATTATCATAGGCTACGGCCCACATTGGGCGCTTTTATGAATTGAATTTTTCTGAAGCTAGTGTCTCTTTGCTTACATGTTTCGTGGACTTTTCGGCATGAACTTTTAAAAACCTAATGCATCAAGTGTATTGAAACACTTCAAGACCCATTTCATGCTACCATTTTGACTAAAATACTGTGAAAAAAAGTCATGATGCTACAAATTATGGTTTTTATGAAAAATATTCCTATATGAAATCAAACATATATCTCAGCATATGCTCACGTAACCATTAGTTCATAAAGTGCATGCATTCACATGCCATTCATCGTTTTCAAGCTTGACTACTCAATTTTCCTCTCGCAGGCTCTGATAAAAATCTACAAAACTTGTCGAAATGAAATGCAGCTGCATCGCACGTAACCACACGTACGAATTGAACGGAAGCAAGGAAAAATGCATGTGACAAATTTTAAATGGAATCTTAAATCATAATTTACACATTACAGTCATACAACGTCCTCTAAAGTAAATCAGTGCAAAGGAAAAGTAATTGCAAGCGTGAGATCGAGTTGAAGTGATGTGTTGGTTGCATGTGAGGAAAATGAGTGAAAATGCTTGTTGCAGCTGTACACTTACTGACTTTTCAAGAAAAAATTCTGCAAGTACTTGAGAATTTGTTCTTGATGCTCTTGAGTAAAATTTATTGGACTTGAGGCAATGGAATAGCATGTTCAACTCATGCAGGTTTTGCGTTAAATGTGAATTAATCGCATGAACCACTTTAAAAATTTTCCTCTCACAAAAAAACTTGAACATTGTAACCGATGCATGCATTTTGTGGCACCTGTTTCGTGTTGCACTAGTTGCTCTTGAAATTATCACAACATGAATCTTTACTGCATCTTTGTTCCTACAACACATCTGAACGCACATACTACCGCAACGCCAATGTCCGCAAGTAAGGACTATTTTCAATCTAATTAAATATTCTGCACACGAGAAAGGCTGGGACTTGACGATGTAGCCGCGATGATAAATTGGGCGATCCATAGCTTCACGCTAACCAGCCTGAATTCACTATTTCTACGTTTCGGTCAGTTTTTCTCGTCCTCTACTGCAAAGCATATTAATGTGTGTTTTTCGTATGTTTAATAATAGTGGCTCGTACCGTTGATTACGTCTCGTTGGAACCATGGGAAAAATCAGCAACCAGTAATTTTTTATTTGCTTTGTGTGAATCATAAATTGAGGAAATTAGCATATGCAAGGCTGATTGCGTGGTGGCATGTTGAGGTGCTTACCGCTACGGGAGATAAATCTGAATGAGTTATTGATGTTTTGATTGGTAACCAGGTTAATGCGATTGCACGAATTATTGCAGTCACAATGTTTTTGCCCACATAATTGATGTGATCTACCATTTACGTGAAATTAATCGAATGCGTAAATCTTGTCGAAAAAAATATTTATAAAGTCATATTTGACTATTAAAATGTGTTATACTTAATATATGGCCTACGAATAATCACCTGAAATGAAACATATTGCAATTTAAGCACAAATAAGTCTCAAACTGTTCCACCACTGATCCATTTGAAACTTTTGTTCATTGTTACATTGAAAAATTGTACTTACAAAATGAACCATTTTGATAAAACATTAAATACTTTAACGCAAATCTTACTTTTACTCACCATAATCCATCCTCGTAATGAAATTTTGCCAACACTGCTCACATCCACTTTGAAATACCCAAAAGAATTTAATGATTACTGCGAAATCTCTCCATAGCCGCAAGCTACATAGCTACCGCTCTGAAATCGGGGTCCATGACTAAAGTTGTTTTTCTCCGATTTTAATTTCATCCGGAATTCCGAAAATATTTTTGAATGCTTAATTTAGTGCATTCCATTCTGAATACTTAAACCCTTCCGGTTCTGTTTCTAGTCCAAGCGCTCGGCACTCAAGCATCGAGTGACTGACTACAAAATGACCAAATCTAGTGCACAGAAGTAAGAGAATTCGGAATCTGACCAGTAGTGTCCTGTAAAGTTGCATACGAATCATACTCGACGTGCACTACATGACAAGGACGAATCTCTGGAGTGCGTATTTCGGTATACGAGTATGCTGGTTTTTCTCAGATCTTTGTTGGGCTAGATTTTGGAGCTTATTTCTGGTAACGGAGACTTTAGTACGTGCCAGTCGTAAATTTTATTTAGACAAACCGAAAATGTATTGTCTGTGGTTAAAGTAAATTGGCGCCACATTGCTATTTGTTTGAGTCGATTTGCAGTTCTGGTGCAGTTTAGTGAATAAGATGCAACGAAAAATGAAATTATCAGCAAAACTTCATAATATAAGAAGGTTTTGAGTTTGGACACACCCAAATCTTGTGTGTGAGCTTTTTGCTTCTTACTTTTCCTCCTTTTTTTCACAACAAACCTCATCTTATTCCTTAAATCTTCCCTCCACATTCTCTCCTGCATTGCACTCATTTCGAACGAACCCTCTTGAAATTGAACTTCTGTTGAACGATATCGATGCCAATACCGGTAGTGGTTCCGACGGTATTCCAAATATTTTGGCTAAATCTCTTTCATCATCTCTGTGCGTCCCCCTTTCTATCTTGTTCAAATTAAGTATATCTTCTGGCTCTTTTCCTTCTCGCTGGAAAATTGCCAACGTCTTTCCTATACATAAAACCGGTGATTGTACATGCATCTCAAACTACCGTCTCATTTCACTTCTTCCTTGCTTTAGCAAGATCCTTGAAAAAGTGGTTTACAAGCGAGTCTACTCCATTATCCAGCCTACTCTTGCTCATGAGCAGCATGGTTTTGTCAAAGGTAAATCCACTTTAACCAACCCTCTTTCCTTCACACACACAGTCGCATCCGCTCTTGACCATCAAAAGCACGTTGGTGTACTTTATACCGACTTTTCCAAAGCCTTTGACTCCGTCAACCATAGCCTCCTTCTTCAAAAGCTAAGGTACGATGGCATTGCTGGTCCTCTTCTTTCCTGGTTTAACTCTTACATCCTCGACAGTACCTGTATTGTAACTGTTCATTCCTCCTCTTCAATTCCTTTTTATCCTGCATCAGGTGTTTCGCAAGGGTCTATCCTTGGTCCTCTTCTCTTTTTTTTGTTCATAAACGATCTCCTTCTTTTAATCCATTTTTCTTGTCTTTTGTATGCTGACGATTTCAAGATGTTTCGAGTGATTGAGTCACAAGATGACTGTATGGTTTTACAAAACGATCTCAACAGCCTGCAGGCTTGGTGCGCTTCCAATGCTCTGACTTGGAACATCGTGAAATGTCACAAAATGACTTTCTCTTTGAAAATTTCACCTTTGATGTTCTCCTACTCTGTTTGTGGCTATCCTCTTAATGTCGTTGCTAATTTTAGAGATATTGGCGTAATGTTTGATCGTAAGCTCAAATTTGATAAGCATATTTCTTATATTACTGCAAGGGCCTCTAAATTATCCGGTTTTATTATTAGATCCTCTAAAGCTTTCGTTAATATTTCCAAGTGTGTGCACCTTTTCCTCTCCTTTGTACGTAGTACAAAGTTTGGTGTTCTCGTTTTGTCTACTTGAATACAAAGTTTGGTGTCCTCGTTTTGCCTGTTTAAATACTGCGTTGGAGTCGGTTCAACGCAGATTTACTCGTACCCTGCGCTATAAATTTCAGCTTCCTTACCGTCCTTATAGTGATCGTCTGTCGTTCTTTCAGCTCCTTTCCCTCGAATCACGGAGACTTTTCCTGGATGAGTGACTACTCTTTAAATTGTTTCATAGGTTGGTAGATTCCGACATCAGCAGCCACGTTTCTGTCCGTGTTGTAGTGCATGGCACCCGATCTTCATTTGAGTTTAGTGTGCCACTTGCGCGCACTGGTATCTTTTTTTATTCTCCGCTGTTGCGATTACTGAGGCAACATAATGATTAACAGTTTGATCCTCTACCGCCGACATTATAGGCCTTTAAAACTTTTCTGAAAAATAATGTTTTGCTTACTACTAATTCAATGTAGTCTTTTTTCCTTTTCTTTTTTTTTTCTCTATTTTTTATTATTTTGAATTTGTACTTTTTCATTTTGATTTTGTTTATTATTGTTCTTTATTTTGTATCATTATCATCTCATTATTATTTTGTTCATTTTTTCATTCTTTCGTTAGAGAATTATTTGTATTTTATATTTTCTATATTCAGTAATTGGATTTTATCTGTTGAATAATAGTTAATAAATAAATAAATAAATTGAGAGCTAGATAAATTTAAGAGAATTAGATATTTGAAACTAGATAGTATTAAAACTAGATTTCTGACTATAATGTAATAATTCAAAATCTCGTTGCTTGTAGTGTCAAGTGTAAAAAAAACAAATGGCAAATAATGATTGTAACTATAAATACTTTTCAAGTTTTATGATATTTTATTAAAAAGCCGAAGCCGCCACTAGCATTGGCGAAATACTATAAGATTATGTAAATATCAACATTGAGTCGCAAAATTGTCTAATGCAAAACTCTGAAAACGAACGTAATTCTTTACAAACCCAAATAAACCCACGCCAGATTGAGCTTGTCGCCTGGGAAAAGGCATGCAAGGTAAATTTCTGGGAGGTCCCTTAAAATACACATGCTGCATTGAAGACGGCTTAACAGAGCTAAGTCGGTCGTAACAATAATTTGCTCTTCTTATAAATATATTTAACTTTATATACAAAAGATAGTCAAATAATTGCTTACACGCCAACGTCTACACCGTGCTGCAATTCTGTTTTAACCGGCAAACAAATATTCATACTTTAGTCGGAAACCTTCCTCTTTAAATATTCTCATTATTGTTCTCTCTCTTCTTTGTTCTCTAAATCTACAAGAGGTGCACAGCTTTAAACTATATTAAAAACTTTGCATCTTCAACGCTGAAACTTTTCAGCAGTTTCACCAGACACTTGCGAACTTTTATCACCGTGGCCAAACTTTTAATTATCGAATTCCAAATCTTAGCTGCGGAAAACTTAAATGTTACTGAAATAAGTGTGCACTTTTACCACATTCATACTATTTCACGCCATTTCTTTCTCTTCACTCCCTGAAAATGATTCCAACTGATTTTCACTCCCCCTATATCTAAGGCACATCCCATCAAGTTTTCGCTAAGTCGTCTTCAAGAGGCAGATAGACAAACCACCTGTGAAAGACCAACTGGAATCACCTTAACAATTATTATTTAGGTACTTTGAGGTGTATTTCCCGGTCGCAACTTCCGGGTGAAAAAGAGGCAAAACGATACTGACTACAGCCGACGGATGACAGCCAGATGAGCGGAAATGGAAGAACGGAAACTTATTTTTCTGGAATGATTTTTTTTGTGTGTTCTCTGATTGGAGAATTAGTCTGGTCTCAAGGCTTCTGACATTAAATTTAGAAAGCCGAAGAAACAGGAAATACGGACAGAGGGTAGAAGGGGAAAAACAGTCTGGAAACCATTTTTTCATCCTTCCTCCTTTTCATCAGTTCCAGTCATCATTCCTAGAGTCGTGTGACTGCTGACCGTCAATAATGAAGACTTCGTAATGGAGAAAGTTTCATTTTAGTACCTTTTGAAATTGATAGCAATGGGTCTTTGCAAGGCAAGTGTTCAGTGTCCTTTCAACTTGCAGAAGCTGTAGAAGGTCTATAGAATCAGTAAAATGTAGTGGTAGGAGGATGGAGCGCTTTTGTTGTGCTTAAGCACTGCAGGAAAGCATGCTGGTGTGACAATGACGATCCCGTTGGTAGACATGAATAAGGATGTGGCAATTTAGTAGGCCGCCGCTGGACTGAAAGTGAAAAGTGAACGAAAGATATTTGGAAATCCCTGTTGTGTACTTCATTTTGTCAACTTGTAACAAGTCCGAATTTTTTTCCCGAGCATAATATGGATTCTGTAATTTTGTTGATATTAATTGTGCACCACCGGATGAAGCCGAGAAGATTTATTGGAGCGGAGTGGTTGAAGAGGGAAGATTGTAAATGAAAGGTTTTGTGCCGAAGGAAAAAATTGGTTATGAAGTAAACGGGTGTATGTGTGTTGGTTGATGATTGAAAATTGGGTATTGAAAGTTGGGCTGGTGCTGTGAATGAAAAGGATTTGCGCCGCAGCGATTAGGATCTGTAGCAATTAATTGGAAGGATTAGCATTGAAAGTTTAATGAAATAAACGACTTTGAAAATTCTTTGAGCGTAATAGTTGTTTCTATTTTCTTTTAATAGTTGTTTCTATTTTCTATTTTCTTTCTTTTCTTTCTTTTATTTCTTCTTTATATAAAAAATGTCTATAGAAAAAACGATGAAGCTGAATAGTAATTACTGTGATTGGATGCGAAGTTTGGAAATAATGCAATGTAACATATGTTACATAGCATTGTAAATTGCTGAATAATTCAGTGATCACTCGGTGAATAGCTTGAAACAACGGCTGTTTTTTTATTGCGGTACATTGTGATTTAGGATTTAACACATAGCTGTCCGCTTAGAAAACAGAAAAATACAAAATAATGTTATATTACATGCATGTTATATGTAAGTAGACGCCAGTTCTAAATATGTAATCTGTCCAGGAGAAGTCTTAGATGATAGCCTCGGAGTATCTCTCGTACAGATATTCGGGTGCTTCCAGTCGATTCTGCCCAAAAAATACATAATTTCTTCGTCTTTCTAGCCAAATCTACATGACAGATTATAGTCCTTTCAATTTTCTTTTCTTGGTGAACAAAACAAGTTTCATTATACCCAGATTCACTATAAGGATTGCATACTTTATTCAGATCCTTATTGACTACAAGTGTGGTCATGTTATCAGCATAAAGTTTCGCATGAAGCCGTTTTTGTTACTGTATTGCTCCGCAGTGATTTTCAAGCGTTGACGCAAATAGAAACCTTTCATAAGCCTTTTGCGTTTTAGTCATCGAAGCATCTGGAAAATGATTCTCAAGTAAAGTTCAGCTGAGTTAATTTAATTTTTTCCAGGATCTTTGACAGCTTCATCGTCTCTGTTGAAACTTCGCTGAAAAATGAAATTGATGGATTTTTTTCGAGGCTCTCACAATTTCTTATAAGTTTTTATGATGTTATATAGGCGAAACAGTCATCATCTGTACTTACAAATTCGATTAAGGAGTTTTCTGATCCGTTTTCAAAGCTTCTGTAGGAGTTTCATGTGCCACGAAAGATTCGTGTTTATGTATTTGTTCTTGCTGATCAGGCAAATCTCTTCATAACTTCAATAACAGAGCTGTATTCAGAGGGTTCAAACAGGATTCTATTGAATTCAGCAGCAGGACACTCACTGAGTACATGAAACCAATTGATCTTTACTTAGGCTTGGAGTGAGATCTCATCTAGTTATTGATTCAACTATTCCAAGTGCACATAATAATGCATCAATAATCACCCTAATAATTTGCCCCACAGAAGTTGTAATATCAAAGAGTATATAGTATCTCCCCTGGGGTTGCATTCGTTGCTGTTTCAACTGGTGTTTCAGGAGTCCACGGTACACCTCAGCAGAAGTTCTAGTCTATCTGATTCAGTGTACTGCATCAGGTTCTTCAGCTTCTGCGTTAGCAGTGAAATCACGGAGTTACAAGGAAAGCAAGCTGAAGCGGCAATCACTCACTTCAGCCCACTGTTACCCCAGTACTGTCTAAGAGTAGTTATATCAAGCAAACTGCAAGCCAGAGTACAATTCCTCAGCTTTGTTGACCTTCTTTCATAGAAGGATTTACGCTTGCCATCTCGATCTCACAACTCGTGTACAATACCAAAGTAGAACGAAGATTCCAGTTTTGAATCCTTGGCGTGCTGCAAGTTGACCTGAGCTAACTTTATATCATCATGCAAAGAACTAGTTAAAGTTAATGAGTCTGAATCTTTGAATCTCGATTCACACTGAGAAGCATCGACGTATTACGCGCAACCCTCTCCTGTCTTCGGTTGAGAGCTTTACCTATATGGCGAAATCTAGATTATGAGATTTCACTTCCAGCTATCTGTTCCATACATTTTTCACTTTCTCTTGCTTCTCTACTATTCACAGCTTCTTTGATTGTCCCTCGAGTCCAGAGCACACAGTATAACTTCCTTTTATGCTCTCTGTAAGGCTCTTGTTACCACTAGTTAGATAAATCTCCTTCAGTGCCCTTTTTCTCTTTTGGCAGGGTTTGGGAGAAGACATTTTTTCCTCTGACGCTATCTTCATTTTTCTCGAGAGTGTAAACAACTACAGAAGGTGCTTTCAGTGAGTTTGAAAATCCGCTAGTCATGGATAGTCTTCTGCGATATAAGTCTGTGATCTTCCACTGCACCCAGGGTCTTCCATTGGAGTCATATCTGAAGTTGGAGCCTCTGCCGTGCTAAGAAAATCCAGAAATTCCATACAATCGTCTGGAGTAGTCTTCATACTGTTTTCTATGTACTTTTTGAGTTAGACTTTGCGATGCAGAAGCTCATCCATCACTACTGTAAGGTGAATGATGCTGGAAAAGCCTTAGTAACTATCTAAAGTTTGTTCGGAAAGTATTTGGATTGATTTTTTGTCAATTTTGTTTTTACAATAGCGATACATCGCCTTAATAGTTTTCGAATTAGGACCTTTCTGCATCAACTCAGCGTTTCTGCAGCTCTGCCAACAACAAAAAATCTAAAGAGTGGCTGGAACTGCGGTATTTCCAGGCGGTGAGACTTGATGCATTATCATGATGAAGTATTCAGGGATCGACGAATGCTGGGCAGACGCGAGCAATTCGTTTCACAGTATTTTAAGCACTATGTCGTAAAATAAGGCAGTCACAGTATAACCGGCGGTACGAATTTTTTTATGAATAGCTCCTTTACAGTCAAAACAGATTTTCAATAGCGCTTTGTCTCCGAGTAATACTCAAAATTGCATGACTCGTCTCGAGTAGTAACATTTTTCGGAAGTTTGCATCTGATTGTCGCTCAATTTTGCAGTATTTTTTTTCAAATTTCAGCCAATTTTGCTCACATTTTTCTCACTCCCAAGCTCTTCAACAGCACTTCGCGCATAGTTGTTTTTGTCAAGATTTAGTGTCCTGATATCATTCGAAAACTCAATTTGCGACCACAGTTCAAACAGATTTTTTTTTGTTTTCGCCGTTTTTGGTCGTTTAAGGGTGTCCTGAGTTCATCATGGTTTGTCGCGGAGTATGAAGAGACCCGCTGTTTGGGACTCATTTTTCAGTCGTCTTCACTGCGAAAAGTCTCGGAAGTGACTGGAGACTGGTACCCTGCTTAACTACGAACCATCTTCTCCCACTTGGCCCAGGCTCAAAAAACTCCTTCTTTGACTGCGTTTGGATGGGAAAAATTCAGTCTGACGACGTTCTGAATATACCCTTTATTTCGTGTTCGATTAAGCTACAGTTTTCAGAATACAGTGTTGTTCTAAATTCTATCAAAATTTAGCGTAACATTCTATGAAGAAATTACATTAGAAGAAACCAAGCCTATGAAATTAAATTAAAGCCTATGAGAGCAATAGGGGCCTAAAATTGGTATTCCCGCGAAATTTTTGCTTCTTGAGAGAAATTTGAATGATTCAAATTTGATGCTTTACTCATCCTCTCTATAGGAAAGCTTAATAATCTCTCATTCCACTTGACAAATCTGTCACCCCGGCATTGTTTCAAGTCCTCGTAGTTTGTGGTAGCGGTAATTCATGATCGAATGATTCAATTCAAAGAAATTCAAAAGATATGTTGTTATTGAGTATGAGCAGGTCAGACATAACTTTAATGAATATGCTGGTTATCACTTGAGTGCCATCTTGAAATAACTCTCCAGAAAATAAAAGCATTCTGCATTGTATCTTAATATGAAGAAAATTGATTGAGATGC
The DNA here is from genome assembly GCA_963978885.1 of Nemotelus pantherinus. Taxonomy (NCBI): domain Eukaryota; kingdom Metazoa; phylum Arthropoda; class Insecta; order Diptera; family Stratiomyidae; genus Nemotelus; species Nemotelus pantherinus. The sequence goes on along the minus strand of OZ022263.1, from coordinate 222,501,590 downwards.
TAGTAAACCACAGAAAATATTATTACAAAGAGCTCACGAAATAATAATAAAAAAGTAGCTTTCTCTCTTATGGAAATCTGATACTGCAAACGTGTACTGCCCAAAGACATCTACATGCATATTGTTGCATGTAAATTAGCATCAATCGTATTTCACCATATCAATGTGAGCAATATCGGGCATAGAGACATACCAACTCGAACTACGCTCAAAAAAATTTTGGTTCAATTTTACCCTTATAATAGTAGGAAACTGGTTTCCTACTATTAAAGATGTAAATTTACAAAAGTGCGTAAAAAGAATATTTTTTTTTACGACCAAATGATGTAATTTTACCCTAAATAATGATGCAATTTTATGGCTTTGGCGCAAAGGGGAATAGAAAACTAGTAAATTTACACTCTTTTTGCTTCAATTTACAAAAAGCTGTGTATTATTTAGCTGATATGACATAAAAGCAAAAACTGCACATCGAATGTGTAAAAAAAGTTGTGATTCGTTATTTTAAACGAAAAAATGAATATATTTCCTATTATCAAAGTATTAATTATAGACCCACTTTTTAGAGTCTATCGCAAAATATAAAATTCTGATTTCACTGTAATAATAAAACGGAAAACCCCATAAAAATTTCATTTAGAAATACTGATAATAGACTCCTTGTAGCCAAGACATGCAACATTCAGGGATAAATAAATTCGCATAGGGCGAGAGAAGTCCAGAGCACTATAGAAGCATGCATGTCCATAAACATCCCTAGTGTGAGACTTAACAGTCAGGCTTTTGAAAAATCGTATCAAGCGAATTCCTCGGCTAAGTGATTTTAGAAATGATTTATTATGATATTAGCACGATCATTAAAGTTTGTACGTGAGTTAAATGAGTCGTTTTGTTTAAGGCTAAGAAATTTATTTGCGATGATTGTATTTTGAATAAAAGTGTCTTTAAAGACAATAAACAATCTGTTTTATTTGGAAAACGCAAACAATGCCGAATCCATCCAAGTGAAAAACACAATATGTACATGTATGAAAATCTTCTCGAATTTTCTCCATGTATCAATATCTCCATCATTAGCCGAAAGAATCTATTTCATTTGATTTCGTAAATGTTTCTACAAAATATTGTACATTTCACTCCCCTAACTTTACTTCCAAAAACATCAGTTCCACCACAAATTGGTATTGTTTTTCACATGCACACATGCAACAAACCTACGTAAAACATCCTACATGTTGCGTTCATATCAATAACGAAATCATGCTATATTTCAGCATATTTGCATGCAAGAGTGCGATAAAATACCGAATGTCACATTGAAAATTTGACTTCGTTCAGAACGCAATCGAGCGTAGCTACTCGCAAATGAAAAACCTCCAAGGGATTTCGATACACTTCCTCGCTGCGGCCGAAGTAGTCATCGTTGTCGTTGGGATAGGAACATTTTCCGAAGAAAGATTTTCGTTCAAGCCCAAATTCCAGTCCTCAACGTTGGCAATAACAATTTGTCTGGAAAAATATTCAATCTAAATACTATAGAGAGAATAATGATAGCCGAGATGAAGGATGATTCTGGTATTTTTCAAGGATGAACACGTGGGTGAAGAATTTAATTTGATTTCCAAGTAAAATATTTTGGTGAAAGTAAAAAACGTTATTTGGATGTTTGTCTTGTGTTTTTAGACACAAGATGAATATTTGCGTAACTATATTTTCACAAAAATTTCAGTTTGATCTATTTTAAAGCAATTCGAGTCAACTGTGCTTGAATATATGCAGCTAAGGGCGAGTAAACTTACTCTCGTAGTGAAACTGCCAACTAAAAACCAAAATGTTCAAATACTCGCCAACCTTTCAATAAATCATCCATGAAAAAGAACTTTTTCAAACACGGCTGGCACGTACGAAACGAAAACGTTATAAGCACCTGCATTTATCTGCATACCTTTTCATTTTCCGGTGCGCATTGCACTTTATGGATTCGCATAAGTGAAAATATGTTACGTTTTCAGTTTCATCTCGCCACTGTTCGTCTTACTTGTTACGGTTTGCATGCGAAAACGGAAAAGTCAAAGATAAATTGGCGGTACGACTGCGACGACGATACGTTGAGGCACTTAATCCTCCGAGAAAAGCCAGCTTAACCGCAAGAAAATGAAATTATAAAATAGTTTTGTGCAAACGGATATGTGAACGCGATTCGGATGTAGGAAAATGTTTGATGTAGAAAAATAGATTTATATTTGTCTTGAATTCCAAGTGGACTGGGGCAGGTACTTGGAAAAGAAGGTGCAACGACGCAGCGCTGAATCCACAATTTTGAGAGACAGTTGGAATATTTTTGAAAGAGCGTTTGGTGAAATTCATATTTTGCGTTTTGTGAGTTTTGCATATTTTGCATGCATATTTAGTTTGTGGAATAGATTTTTGGTATGACGTTGTGCAAAAATGCAAATGATGTTTAAATTAAATGTTTCAGCAGTGAATTTTTGAAGTCGGTTTGGATGTAGCGGTAGAAAGCTGCTAGTTGGTAATCATACACACATTATTTTTCCTCCTCTCTTTTTCTTCCTCTCTCTCTCTCTCTCTATTTCTCTCCCTCTCTCTATTTCTCCCTCTCTCTATATTTCTCTCTCTCTCTCTTTATTTCTTTCTCTCTCTATCTGTAGCTATGAAAGCCCTCTTAAATAATTTACCAGAAGTGGCGGAATCATTGGAAGAAGTTGAGCGATATCATCATGCTCCACAAGCAAAGTACGAGGCAGGTCATCTCTTAAATGCTTTAACGTATTTTAAATTTATTTTAAACTTGACGATTTAGGCAAATATTCTCCGTGTAAATATCGAAATTCAAAAGGAACAGATAAACCGTGCGCGTTTCGAATCTTTTATGGTTGATCTGATAAAACCTTTGCAGAAAATGAGAGAAAACTCAATTGAATATTGGATAAAAGAAGCTTAAGAAGTTGCTGGAAAAATTAGCATTGAGCCTATACTGCCAAATAGGTGAAGAGGTGCAAAAAACAATTTGATGAGATATGTGATGATGACGAATCACGAACACTTCAGCGTGTTCAAATCTTTTCTAAAGCAACAATGATGGTACTTGATTGAATTTTATTGCAAATTAAAAATAGGATTGATAGTGCTACCACGTTGAATTTGAATTTTGATTTCTCAATGGTACTGAAATCTTGAATATGTCAACTGAAGAATTGCAAAGGCATGGGGCAAATCTGGGAACTCTACGTTTTTAAAGAGTAAGCCCTACTTTTATTTGGAGTTATAAAAAATGCTAGCGATTTCAAGCTCTTACAACAGATCTATACGTATGATTTGCAGGATGCCTTTCCTAATGTTTGCATTGCTCTTTGAATTAGCTCTACGCTTCCTAATACATCCGCAAGCTGCGAGCCAAGTCTTAGCACACTTAAACTTCTTATCTACAATTGTCAATGAGCCAGGAACGTTTATCGAATCTCGCAATAGCAATGAAAAATTGAACTGCGCATGAGATTAATTATGACAAAGCCATAGATTTGTTTGCAGAAAAAAAAGGTCGAAAAGTAAAATTGTACTCGTAATTTCAATGTGTAATATAATAATTACTTTTAATCTCACATTTTATTTCAAACTCTATCCTGTCCTGTCCTAATTAAAATATACATCCGACACGTTCATGTATCTTAAGAAAAAAAATAAAGGCTTAATAAAAAAAAGCAACTAAAGCATATTTTTTTCCATAGCCATGATATCGTCTAGAAACATCTCATCCATAACAGGGAAAGCGAGCATTCTTCATTCAGCTTCTTTCCCAATATGCTCATAAATATTTATTTATCTATTTACAAAATTCATCGCAACGTAACACAAGCCCCAATGAGAAAAACATAAAAACAAAAATTGATGTTTATAAAAAGATGATAGAAAACACGATTCAACAATCCAACGCCCCAACGCTTAAGTCGATTATAAATACTTTCAAACGTCTTTAAAAAGCATCTTTTCATAGCGGTGATGAAGGATTTTCCATGACGAAACGTTTAAAACTCTGAAATTATTCCTTCTCGAATTGAAACAACTTGGAAACTGGAAACTGAGGCAAGTATCAAGTAGGCTTTAACATTTCATGTCCACTCCGGGGGCAACTCTTCTTTGACAGCCAATTCTCATAGAATCAAGTGCATATTTTACCGGCGCGCTTTATCTTTTATTGTCAAGCCCCTCTATCACTTCTTCTCGATTTCTAACCGACCCATTCATCACTAATCTTTCCAAGGCTCTTTGTTATTCTCAGAAAGGATAATGGTAAGAAAAGGTTATTAAAGTGCTTAAAAAACTGGTTAACAAACCTAAGGTGCTTAAAGATTTGACAAATCAGTGTTTCATACTAAAGCAGGCAAAAGAAACGCTGAAAAATTATAACCAGTTAAGAAAAGATTACCTAACTTTATGAAACGAATGGAAAATATCCAGAAAGAGTGCAAGGGGACTATTAGAAGAGTCAACAACCTACGAGTCCCAAATTCCAACTTAGAGGCGTTGGAGGTTTATCATTTTTTTTTACATTGTGCAATTCTAAGCTGCTAGTTTTGAGTACTCGTACTTGATTATTCTAAAAGCTGATATTTTTATATTTCATGGAAAAACTGGAGTCCTGCAAGTCATTACATAACAAAATGTGACAAGTAATACTACATATCAAACTTTTTTATAAGACAAGCACTTAATGTCGCCATGATAAATATTGGTTATTACATTTATTTTTTTTTTGAGTAATTAAGCAACAACTGATTCTTGTGAGGACCAAATATATTCGTTTTCCTCCTACAGTTTTGCTCAAGATTCTATCTGTTTGCTTGGATAAAAACATTCATGTGATATTTAAAGTCTGCATAGAGAAAACAAAAATCCATAGAACGAATTTGATGAGTTGATATTTTTTAAGTCAAGAAAACCAAAAAAAAAACTCTCTTATCCAAAACACATGTGACGATACAAACCTCAATAATCTCTAAACAATTAGTACTAATACTGAATAATTGATTTTTCAATCATGAAACAACACCACAATTAAAACCACATCGAGCGTAGCACATATCTACATGTCGGTTGATGTGATCACTAGACCAACATCTCATGGTTGTCCACTCTCGACGCTGACAGCCAGCCCGCCACTTTCACCACAAATTTGATGAATGACCAACGAATGCAACTGGATATGCCTGTGAGATGCTCTACAAAGTGCAAATTAATGAATGTGATTAATTTAATGAACACAAATCTAATCAGGCTGATTGCTGAGAAATAGGTTATGTTGATTATGAACATTTATCTTACCTCAATTTCACCATTGACTCGTTTTCCAAATGATTAGATTCTATGCTTGACTTAAGGACAAAGATTGATAGTACGGTAGCTTAAAATAGATATTTGACGTTCGGACTCTTTGAGTATCCAGATTAATTTGAATTGATTAAATCCAGCATGATAATGAGCTTTTGCGCTTTAGTATCCGTTTGCATGTTGCATAGGTTTCATTTCCAACCACCGCGAATTCATTGGAAACTTTTAACCCGATTGTTGGTTCGTTAGTACTTAAATAGATCAATGTAAAATTCCTGCAATCGGATACTCACTCACAAGGACAAAAACTATATCAGCCAAGACCATCCCGGCCAACAAGTCATCTAATTACAGACAAAAAGTCTTTTGCTGGCTACCCCGCACCGGTCAAATGCTATATAATATTTTTCTCTGGAACGAATCAATTATTATTCATTTTCTTTTCTGCATCAGTCATCGATACTCTTATCTTGGTTTGTTCACTCCGCTCCCACCGTCGAATCACCCTCAAGGCCACATTGACCGAATGACCGACGAGTTGATTGATGGAATTATGACTTGGGAATCAAATAATAAATTGCCTTGCAGACAAATCATCATGGATTCCAACGTCCTGAATAATTTCCCTTATTTATTTGATCCGATTCGATAGTTGAAGGCCCCGATCTCATTCTCCCTCCGGAATAATTCTCAGTTTCTTTGCTTTCATTATCGTTCCACTCGATCTAATAATATCTTGGCTTTCATCCTTGAAAAGCTCCTGTTTCGTAATGAAACATATGTCGTTCCATCTGAGTCGGATGAATGCTAGATGAGTAATGTGTTAATTGCATTTTGCTTTATCATCATGATATCATAGATAGAATGACGGAATAGCGGAACTAAGAAAGGATGGGAAATTATTTGGTTTCTTTTCTTAGGAAAACGCGTTGGAACATTAGTAGCCACCAGCTAGGGAGCAAGGAAATGTGTTTATTTTTTATCGATATCTAAGTGCGCGTTTAGGTATGAGGGTGCTAGTGACATGCGGAAGTTACATAAACTAGCAGTCAGAAAGAATGATTTTCTTTACGTCATGATGACTTTTAGTACGAGCAAATTAGTTTTTTTGCCATCAAATCAGTGGAAAGATGATAAGAAAACGATAATCAGAACACAAAGTTGTCAAAGTGATGAACAAGATGAACAAGAAACATTTTTTTCGAGTCACATGGAAAAGTTTTAGCATTTTTATAGGTGTCCATAAGTTTTTAATAAAAACAAACCTGTTACGTTTAATGATCCAGTGGCTGTCTATGCAAGTAGAAAAACCACAAAACTGTTAGCAAATATGTTTTTGGGGATACCTATTTAGGGCCAGATCAGCGCGAAACAGAAGTACAACCCTATTTAACTCAAACATTGAAGGTAATCTGAAACTTTACTAGGTTTTAATGGCATGGAGGTGCTATGACATCAACTTCGAACCGTTTGCACTTGGGTTTTGCACTTAGGATTACGCATGGTCCGAAATATATGATGCGATAGAAAGAAATGATTTTCAAGTTGTAAGTCAAATTTTATTTTTCATTCTCTCAAAGTCGTGGAAACGTCTGTTAGCACTTTACATGCAAAGATTCAACTTATGATTTATTGAATTCAAATAAAACTGTCTAGTTTGAAATTATTCTCCATCTGTTAATCTCCATTTCATTAAATTGAAAGTGAAGCATGAGATAATTCACTCTTTTCTGCCTTTTGTCTGCAAATGTTGAAATATCCTAACATGCATTAGGTCATCAAGGCTACAACATTTTTTTTGTACCAAAAGTTCAATTGACACATAATGAACTTGAAATGAAATGGCTTTTATAAAAAAGGAAAGCAAGTTCAATACACCTCAATCGGAATGCCAACATAATACTATGTTCAATCAAAGCTATTACATTGCACCATTAGTAAGCACTCTTCATTATTCCGGTTACCAATATCGCAAACTCAAACAAATAATATCCACCTAAGGCCACAAAAGCTCATTCATTTTTAAATCTAAATCTAATGCACCAGATATCATCCATTAAGGCTTTGTGCATACATTCCAAACCATTTGAATCGGAAAATCCAACCCATTTCTTGTAATCTGTAATTAATGAAAACGGATACCGATTAATTTACCACTTCGTTAAAATTCCTGATAAACCCAACAGTTTAATTGTTAGCGGCAGGAAGTATTTGCCTATTTGATAGTATATCTGTATCTCGCCAAAATCTGTTCAATGTATAAGCGAGTGTATGGAATGAGAAGCAATAATGCATTGTGTGAAAACAGTAAAATGATTAAGAGAAGTGCAATAGATTTATTGAACTAATTGAAAATGCTATCGGGTTTGGTGAAACATGTGAGAACGCGATGCAGATATGCACGGAGATTTTTTAATGCAAATGTTGAGTTGCATAAATAATTGAATGGCAGATGCCACTCATTTGTTCAATATCAATGAAAAGTAGCATAAAATGATTGGATGATGTGTGAATTGAAAGTTGATCATCAAAGTAAGTCATCTGTTGAAGGTTATTTCAAAAATTAATTCACATTCTAGAGCCCAATTTTGTCGATCAAAAATAGCAGATAGAGACATAAAATTGCCGATCTTGTTCCAAACACTAATGATAAGAAACTGAAAATACATTTCAAGCTCTTTCAAAAACGTTTGGAAATAATTTTTTATTCAACAAAACCTTGTTGAAGTCCTTATGCAACGGTATTACCTATAAGGTACATGAAACTAAAAACATTTTTAGAAGTCTTTTTGCTTATATTTTTATAAATATGGTCTAATTAACATTCAGCCATGATCTTTGAGACGAACAGACGTGTTACTCATACCATGTTTTCATTTAGACCATAAACTGACTGTTGTCAACTTATTGATCGTGCTTCAATATACACTCAATCATCGTATGGAGAAAATAATTTGATTAAACCAATTGATCGTAAAATCAATGCAATCCATAATTGCTTGGCTGAAATCACCTCATTGTTAAAATCAACTCTGTTATTACCTCATATCATCTCCGATACCATCGTAGATGATATAAAACCCAAACTGGTAGCCTCCGTTAAAGTTCAATCTGTCACTGTAATTGATGCGAAGCTATGCAGTCCGGCAAAGTCGATTGAATGCAACCTCATATCTTTGAACAAAAACCTCAGCAAAATCAATAGCACCCTAGGTGTCGATTCATGGTCATTAGGTATTGGAATAATGATTACAGAGTTCAAAAACATGCTACATGATCTTAATCAAAGCGAAAATCTTATCACTAGAGTGCAATCTTAGCTCTTTACCAACAAGTTCATACTTCCTCTTCAAAGTTTGCCTACCATCAACAAATATATATTTTTTTCGTCAATTCCACTTTATTTGATTGAAACATCAGTATTGTCAACAACACTAACAGACTGCTTAACACTTTCTCAAGTGCACAATACTCTTCTAGTTCTAAAAGCATTTAAGCAATAGTATTTTTGCATTGTCACTCAAATGGAGCGACAAATTTCTCACTTAAATATGAAGTCAACACGCGGCGCTTCTTGTGTTTGTGGTGAATTTCTTCTTGCGAATATTCTCCATGGGTAATGTTGGTGCAAGAGTTTGTTTTCACAAAAAAAAAACCCTAAAGAAAGTGAACACAGCATTAGGTCATACGATGACGCAATAAGACTGTGTACGACATTGGCGACGGCTCCACACTGGTGGATGCATCAGAAAACCGAAGGACTGCATTGGCATCAGTTGGTGTTATATGAAAGGGAGCGATAGCGACGTGAAGAATGTGGCACGTTTAAGTGTTTCTTCCGTTATTGCCAAGTGTCAGAATTATTCGATGGCTTTGTTTGAAATGCAATGCCATATGCTGTGCAAGCAATTGCAGCAATTCGAGACGTGATAAAGTGTGGGTGGTTTTTATGTGTTTCCTGAAGTGGATGTTGTATGACAATTGTATTTGAAGAAATTATTTTAAATTTCTTTTGAATCATGAGATTTTTTCTCTTAAATTCTTTTTCAATTGAAAAAGATATAATTCTTTTCAAGCAAGAAATCTATCGTATGCTTTGAACGAACGTATCATTCGACTGGCTAAAAAATCAGAAGTTGGTTAAAAATCAAGATTTAGCGTCAAAAGCGCTTTGCGAAGGAAGCAAAAAGTACAAAACTTGCCTTTCAAATCCAACAAGCCCAGCTATTTGTATGTTTCTACCAAATTCAACTTTCAAAGCCTTAATGATTTTGAGCGCCCAACGTGGGTAATAAACTATGTATAAGATTTATGTTACATTGTTTTTGAAATTTGGGTTCGTATGATTGATATGAAGCTGAATAATCAGATATATTTTAAACCTATGTTAAAAGCTTTCTTCAATATTACATCCTGGGCCTACAATGAAAAGCAAGAAAATTGATACACCTTCGGACTTTGACAATTTTATTAAATATTTCATTGAAAAATATTGAAAGTTATATGAAAACTTTCTCATCCCTTACTGAGTAAAAACTAATGCTCAATCAAAACCCTCCCTCGGAATACTATGAAAAACAGAATTTTTCATCGTCATTTTTCAAAATACAAACACAGATCACTAGCGTCGTGGAAAAAATAGCCATGACGCAACAAAAATAACATTGGCTAAGAACACAATACAGTTTTTTTTTCCTATGGAGCTGATGATGCATCGAATTTATGGCAACTACTTTGAAATGATTGATGAATATAGGCATGTAAAAATGCTCAGTTTCATATACTAACATTCATATATCTTGTTGGACATTCATTCAGTCGGCTGTCCTGGCTCTATATGCAAATGAAGATGATACAAAAAAAATGATAAAATCTTGTCCCAATATGCTATGAAAGATTAAAATGAAAAGACTTACGCAAAAGAAAGCTAACGAAAATAGTTAGGTGGAATTGGAAATGTAAATCATTTTTATTTGTATATTTCTTATTCAAATGCATTTTGAATTTACGAGCAACTGATTTTCTCTGTTATCGAAAAACAAAAGGGAAATTCCAAGATATCGTCTTCAGTCTGGCAATTTAAATCGATTTTCTTACATGGCACATGCTGAAATACTTGGTCTACCAGGAATTACTTAGCCGATCTGTTACTTAATAGGTTTGTAGCCAAAGAATAAAAAAAGTTATTTTTTGTTCAGCAGAAATTAAAAAACCTTTAGATAATGTAGAAACACGCATATGTTCTCTAAATCAGACATTTTCAGTCATGAATATCATCTGTTGGCAAGGAACTTTAACTTTCGGAAGCAGTTGGTGGGAGGTTGATTTTTTTAGAGTGATACAGAGAAGATTGAAATAGATAATCTAAAAGTACTTCTTTATGCGATGATTTGGCTTTGCCTGACCTTTCAGAGGTTTGACCTCTTAGAGTATTGGCTGACAATCAAGCTTTATTGCTGAGTTAAAATGATTTTGTGTTAGAAAAGAGAGAAAACCTCGATTCGCTTTCTAGCAAAATGCTCATTTAACTGAAGGGAATGGTAATAATCTGAGGAGTTGTATTCAATATTACACTCAAAAAAAATGTTGTTGAATTCTACCCTTAAAATAGTAGGAAACTGGTTTCCTATTATTATTATTTACAAAAGTGCGTACAAAGAATATTTTACGTCTTAAGTGTTAGCATTTTTTACGAGCAAATCGTGTAATTTTACCCTAAAAATACGTAAATTTTGGACGGATATGGTTGAAATTTATGTAGCAAAGGCTGCTTTTTACGAGCTTATAAGATAATAAGCGTCATTAGTTTGCGAAATTCAATAACAATATGAAAAAAACGATAGTAAAGAATGTTTCATCACAAAATGCAAGCAGTGTTAAATTTCGACATCAAAAGTAATTTATTGTGACCAATTTTAGGAAATACGCACTACTTAAGCGTGAATTTCATGATTTGAAATTTAGCCACCTTAATCAAGGATATGCTATAATATAAAATAATGCCCCAATATGAAGTATCATTAACAAAAAACTATAAATAGGTAGCTTTAAAAGTCAAAAAAGCGAGAGCTCTGTTAAGGCAAGTAAGTAAAATATAAATATTTTTAGTATAAAATACAAAAACTTTTTGCAATTCCTTTCAGTTTATAGTTTATTTTAATTTAATATATACAAATAACATAATTAGTTTATTTTAATATTAAGTTATATTATTTTGATCTATAGATTAAAAGAATGAAAACAAACATGTTCGCTGGGAACTTCAGTAATTATGAGTGAGTTGCTCATGAGCTATGAGCTATTTATGAGATTAGTTCTAGTTATTAAAAACCAGCCCAAGATTTAGTAATTGAACAATGGGGCTGGGTTGTTCTCTGCTACGACAAATAGCTTTGTTGCTTAATTCGAGCAAATATGAGTGAAGAGAAACTTCAACTTTAAATATCGATTTCGGGTAAAGGTCACTATTCTGATAAAATTGTTTGAGTACCTAGAATAACGAGGCCACTACTGTGGACTGTATTTGTTCATCCGTTTGCATTCTTCAAACACGGTTTCGTTCGCGTCATTTTATCGCCTGTTCTCCCGTGTCTTTACCGGCACAATAATGAAGTTTGCATTATTCGCCAAACTCCAGAAAGAAATCTTCTCGGGCATCTGCATTGAACTCCCGGAGCTGCACTAGCTATTTGAAACTGTTATTATTATAGATGAATCACGCCAAGTTTCTTTCTGATTCCTGGCGATTCCGCCACGCACTTAAGTTTCGGAGAATCAATGTTTTGGATTTGATTATCGCTCTTAATACTGTTTGTCTGCCAGTTTTTTGGTGACAGTCTGTGAGTAATTTACTGAAGCTAATCATGTGCTCGACATACACTTTTCACTTCCTTTGCTTAATTATTCCGATTCTTCAACTGAATGGTTCATTTGCTAGTTTGCATAAACGTATGAGCTCTGTACAAAATCCGATACTGAAGTAATATCTACTGTATCTGTTTAATAACATAACTGCAAACAAATAAACTAACCCTAACCCATAGAGCCCATTATTATGATTTAAACTCACTCTAAAATCACCGCCAATAACCAGCTAAATTTATTCATTACTATCAACAGCTTCATTCAAATTATAATAATATCAAACCGTTTCGAATTATTGTCTCCAAATGAGATCTGTAGCTAAATTTGGAGGCAAAATGCTCTCTGGACAATACGAGTGTTATTGCAAGCTGTGATTCTATATAATATCGGTGATTAATAGTGTCAAATTTATCTATGACTTTGAAACAAATGAGTTATTTTGAGCTAGATAAATTCGCCAGCTTTGCCAATATTGTAGTTTATTGACCGCTACAAACACAATTAAAACTTATATAAGAACCAAAATTACCATTGATTAAACAGTTTAATTACATTTATTTGTGAAACCAGTGGCTTTCACGTGAAATGTGGCAAGTGTTTGCTCAGGTTCGTTCTGACCAATAAAATGTTATGCTCACAAACTCGAATGTTTGCAACACTTTTGTGTTTCATAGTCAATAAACGACCCAGAACTGCCTCAATAGTGTCAATTGCATTTAAATTGGCACTATATAGAAGGTGTATGGTCAGTTCAATGCAAAATGACAAGTCGGGGGATGAAAGCTGATTGCTTGTTGAGATTAAGTGGCTATGTAGTGTCCTGTTCTAGTGGCAGCGAAAATTCTACCTAGTTTCAATGAAAAACAAATTAACACAGGAAACGTTCATCCGCTGTGTTGTTTTTCTCGTCCGTCCTGTACTCGAATATTTGTTTCATTGCTTATATGCCAGCTTGAAACACTAAGCGAATATATAAATTTAAGCACTGTTAAGTGGGGAAATATTCAACGCTTTGCTTTCGGAAAAATACGAAAAAAAAAACCTGGAAAATAACTTTTGATCAACATGAATTACATTAAGTAACAGCCTCTGAACAATTTCAAGGACTGGTCAGTTAACAACAAATATTAGATTTTTTTTATATTGGATGTATATTTATTCAGTTGGTTAAACGCTCTTAATTAAAATAATGGCTGAAATGTATCTTTTAACCCAACCATTTACGAAATAAATGCATATTTATTCGATATTGGATTATTCAATCAATTCGCATTACTTGTCTGGTCGGATTCATCTCAATAGACTCTGACTTTTAATTAAATATGTTCATGCTACGTAATTTAACTGCAGATTTAGCAGGCGGAACAATACGCCAATAATGCTGTCAAACACGTCAGGCGTATTATTATTTATTTCCGTTGCAAAAACAAACTATACCATCATAGCTGAATTAAATGTTTATTGTTAGCGATGTGTATTTTTTCACATTTTCATTATACTGGTATCATTGTATGTGCAAATTATTCAGTTCGGTAGTTTTTAGTATACTTTCCACATTTCAATTTTTTCATTTGGTACTGAGTATAAATTGATCCTTGTATATAGAAACAAATGAAAGCGAATATCATAAATGGAGTTTCGTTTCTTTTTCTCTCCTGTGTATGTGTTTGAAAGTGGTACAGTAAGTAAATAACATTGAGCATAATATTCTGGAATTTGAGTACAATATAAAGCTTATGTTATATCTATTTTTCTAATTCAATTTATTTATGGAATATTTAAAATTAAATTTATTTGAATCATTTTATTAAGTATTTTATTAAGCTTTATTTTTTTAAAGAGCTCACTGTCATGTACGCAATTTTTTTTTTGTTGGTGTGAGCTAGTGTTGCAAGCACTTTAGGTATCCTTTTCTTGAGTAATTGTAGCTAACAGATTTATTGGTGATGCATATATATATGCATCACCAACCAGTCAAAATTTTTATCACACCTTCGTTTCGCTAATCGCCTCACATTTCATACGATTTTTATCATATATTGATTTATCATATATCATATATCGATTTTTATCATATATTTTATCATATATTTCATACGATTTTTATCATTTTGCTTTTCCGTTTAAAGTTTCTTGGCATGCACTTTTAGCTGTCACTTCAAAGATCCACACTATGCAATAAGTCTTATTGTTAAACCTGTACGTCAAAACTGGGCGACTCGAAATTAATAATTTTCGAAGCTGGTTTATTTTTTTTTATTGCCAGAATTATCTATAATACAAGCGATTTTCAAGTTTCTTTAAGTTACGCTTTTCACTGTTCTTTGAAAAATAAAATGGCTTTCTCTGTTTAATGCAATGGTTGTTTAGTAAATGAACGAAGCTGGAGTAGAAAGATATTGTAGTAATATGTCAAAAAGGGAAGAATGCCATCCCAACATGGGCCAAATAGCCATCATAAAAGATGAAAATAATTTTACTCGAGATCAAGTAGCTCTGGAAATGTCTGTGAAAACAAACTAGTCAATTTTCACCCCAGACCTGAAATAAAGACGAAAAATTACGTCCATAAAATATTGCAAAGGCGAGGTTGGTTTTTGGCTACTAGGGGTTTTTTTAGAATAAGCCGCGAAAATAGTCTGGTCTAAATTAGCGACCTATACAAATGATTTTCTTACATTTTTTGGATATTTAGAGCATTATTTACAACTGGCAATGTGTTCTCCGCCACAGTTTACACACTTAAATTTTTCATCTTTTTGTTTGATACATTGAGAATGGTAGTCGACCCCATCACATTTGACGCATCCGGACGCAACCTAGAAAAAAGGTCTTTAACAAGCTTAGAGGAACTTTTCCTCAGGTTGAGAAAGAACACTTCAATCAGCTAGAATCCTTGCTCTTCAATGTTTTCGGCCAATAAATAGGTGTAATACTTTATCTTCTCTGCCGTGAGTAATCTACTTCGTTTTTTATGATCGTTTCACAGGGGCTTTTGGGATAATTACGTACTCAGGTAAACTTGTTTGGCTGCCTCGTAGGCAACGTTTATATCTTTAATGCCTTTCGCCAGTCAAAACCAGTTTTTTTGTTGCCTTATTAGGGTTGGCATCATCAGTTTGGTTGCAGTCGGGTCAGTTTTAGGCTGACTCGTTGCTCTCTTGTCTGATACGTCCACTTCCTTCGTTTGTTTTCAGTAACTGCAAAGAGAGATTAGCTTGGGTGATAGGACCACAAATTTTGATTTTTTCGGGGTCGGAAGAACGATGAATTTTTTTTCATAACGCCCTGTGGCTATATTTTTGCCTTCATTTGAGTACTTTTGCTGTCATTCAATTGATGTGGTACTGGTACGCTCCTGTCTCTTTCGCGCTTCATCAAAATTGCCCATGGAGGAGTTCTACTCACTTGGCTGATCAGCTGCTGGTTTTTTTCCAAACAGCTTGGTGCTCTGCTTCCTCTGTACCGATTAATGTTTCTG
Source organism: Nemotelus pantherinus (assembly GCA_963978885.1). Taxonomy (NCBI): domain Eukaryota; kingdom Metazoa; phylum Arthropoda; class Insecta; order Diptera; family Stratiomyidae; genus Nemotelus; species Nemotelus pantherinus. The sequence goes on along the minus strand of OZ022263.1, from coordinate 222,485,899 downwards.
TATCTACTTTAGTTGTTGCAGGATCTCTGCCATCTCCTGGTTGGTTTGGATTACCTGAGTCATAAGCTCATATATGATCCTATCTTTCACTGTTTCCTGTTTGTCCTCCTTGCATGACTCGTTGTCAGAGCATGGGTCACATTCACAAGCCTCATAGTTGAAAACTTGCCCCGAGAGCTCACTTCCCTTTTTTTGCAATCAAAACTGCAAGATCGGCAGTTTAGGATTTCCCTCACTTTCCACCTGGCTTAAATTTTCTAGTAAAAGGAGAAGAATAAATGTTGTGTAATCAAGAAAAAGTACATATTCACATAAAATAATTCTGAAAAGTTTTGTAAAATCCGTTGTAAAGCTGCCGCAATTCTTAATTATCAGAGTAAATGCTCCTTAATTATTATTAATCATAGTTAATCAGAGTAAATGCTCCTAATATTGGCCTGCTCCAAAGGTCAGCCACCCAACCTCTTTTATTCTCATAACAAGACTCTGACTCGATAAAACGAAATCTAAAGTGCAATACCTACTTGGAATAATAGCCACTGTACTTGCTTTAGAGGCATTTTCTAAACGAGTTTGATCAAGAAAGAAAGAATATCTTGACCATCTGCATCTCTGTCGCATCTCTGTCTAGCAATTGAGTTGAGTTGAGACATTTTTGATGTCAGTAATCATTCTTAAAATAAGTTCATAACCAGCAACATAAGTTAGCTTGAAAACCGAAAACTTTATAATAAAACCAATAACAATTTTTTTACAGTTATTTATTCAAATTTACTTGTTTACGAATCGGATCTTTTTTTCAATAAATTTAAATGAATCACATTAAGGCTACGCAGACACTTCCATACAACTTCATGTCACCTAAGCTGCCGTCAAGTAATAAATTCTCTATTAGGTCATGCCAACCAACTATTTCTCAAATAACGCCAACAAATCCTTTCTCTGCCGCCACCAAAAAAGTTCCCAAGACCATTAGAGCCAATCACTGAACAAACTATTGCAGCCGAACATCCCATAGGGATCCAATGATTTTCCGAAGAGACCTTGCCATCGAAGGAAAATTGCTCGTCCATAAAATAGAACTTATCGTTCGCTGCAAAGAACGAAGAAATGTAGTGTAGAAGGACATGCACGTACATGTATAGCTAGGCAATGGCTTTCAATGTGTAGTCACTCTAATCTGTTGGAAGCTGCATAGAACACATATGCTACCTACCAATGGCCAATCAGATTTAACGTTGTCCTCAGTACTAAAGAAGAGAAATGAACTCTATGACCACAGTGACCCAGAGATAAAAATGGAAGAATGAACACTGTCGGTGAACACTAATTTCTATGATAAAAATTTTTCAAACATTTGTGAACTGATGAAAAATGTGCATAAAAAATATACATATGATTGTGAATTGAAATATGTAACTTTGAGCATTTTTCTTTCTTAATTTCATAATAAAAGTTTTATTGACTTGCTTAAATCAGATGTTAATTTCCGATGATTCATAGAGTTTTTTAATTTATAGCCTTGTTTTTGCGTCTTTTCATAATTTCAAGCTTGAAAACCGTGTAAATTTCACGCCAGATAAATTTTACGTTTCTCTCTTCAATGCTACTTTTTCCCCATAAAATCACATGCCAAGCATCTAAAACGCAAAAAAAAACCCTTTTCATAGTTTCAAATTTATGCAGACAATTAAATTTCAAAATTGCATTTTATACGACACTGCTGTAATAATGCGCATTGCACCGAAAATGCAAAAATAGCATTCGAATAGTACTTTACCGCCGCTGCATCTGGAACAGTTATTAAAAGCATTATAATATTTTTGCGAACCACGTTTTTGCCATATAATTTTATTGAAATGTCCACTGAACGTATGGAATAGTTTGCTTGTGAACTAACACGTAAAAGTTTGAAATGGAAACCAAGTACTAGAAACGATGGGGTTTGAAAACAAAGATCGTTGTGACAATAGCTGGCAACGTTCTTTGCAAATCGATAAAGTTACTAGCCGTTGGAATTTGAAAATTGAGAGAATAGGAAGTAACGATGTAATTTCGTTTGTAAGGGAACTGTAAAATAGTATAAGTTGCAATATGCATTGTTCACATTTATTTTACTTCATCAAACTAGCAATTTTCCCCCAATTTTAGAATTTTAAGCAAATGATGTTTTCAGTCTTAAATTTTTATTTGACCTCTTCAATTCTATACTTTGTAGCTGTTTCTTTTTTACTGGTGCTTTGATTTGGATTTGAATTAAATGAATTAAATCTTGAACATATAAAAATTGAAGATTTAAATGATTTAAAAACGTTGCCATTTCCACTAAAAAAAACTAGTTGTAGCTAACTAAATAACTCATTAGCCCACACTGGGCGCATAACTATTTTCAAGATTTTTTAACCTTATTTATACAGTTAAAGGTAATGTTTGGAATGAATAAGTTTAACTTATAATTTGGTTACCTCAAAAGCATCTATGATGCTCAATTCAAGTAATGCGTTTTCACTAATGCCCCATTAAATTTTCATGACATTCCCATTGATGTATTTTTATTTAATATTCATGACATTCCCATTGATCTATTGCTGAATCAATATAACCATGCCATAGAGATGATTGTATCGGATAATACCCAATTATTTAGTATTTAATAATTTATCCTATATCTTCGGATGTTCATGCCAGTTAACGTTTGATTCGACTGCATTCTATCTAAGCTTACGTTCTAATACTATCACTCTATCGCTTCCATCCTAATCACATTAACAGCTTAGGTCCAAATTATGCAGATCAATTTTCACGATGTACTCAGAAATCCATTTGTGTCATTGAAATAACTATTATTAAAACTATTTACATAAATTCTTCAAATAGACTATTCGAAACCAACCACTCATCGAAACTGAATTTTCAATATCCGCTCGTTTCAGTGTTTGTATTCGAAGCTAATCCGTACAATTGAATTGGAAAATGAATTTGAAATCTCTATTCGCGAGCAACATAACTAATTAACCGCTTTAGTGCCGATTGTTTGCTAATTGTTATTTAGCTAAGAGCTATTTGCTGGTAGGAGGATATTGAACAATGGGTTGAAATGCTTTGATGAGCGTTTATTGAATTTTATGAATTTTGCTGAAATAAGATAGTGTCAAGTAAAATAACATTTCAATCGCTGGTTCATTTTGACTGGAATTGATAAGATCGGGATTAATTTTCGGCGAAATTAAAGTAAAAAGAAATTCAGGAAAAATTTAGATTTTAGACAGTTTAAAATATCTATGGCTGATCTTTTTAGCTGCTTTTGAGCTAAACTAAGATGTGTTTTTCTTTAAAAATATATTTTTCAGGGAAGTCCTAGTAGTAATTTTGTGAGAAACAGTTAATCATGTCCCAATTTTGCGCTTTCAAAGAAAAGAGCTTCTTTCGTTCTCCGGATCGCTTGGTGTCTTTGTAACCTTTAGCTGCAAAAATACGCTCTTAAACTTTTTGTCATCGGCTGTGACCAAAGGGGTAGTTTTAGATGGTCTTTGCTCAAGTCTATCAGGGTGGATCGGGTGCCACTCACTTCAAATGATCAAAAACTACTACTCCACCATCGCCACTCCAAAGAGAAAAGCAAACGACGGTTGAACCACAGTTAATAGTTTGAAAAGGTGCAAAAAGCTCTAGAGTTTAAGATTATGTTATAAAAATATCCGCGTTTTGATGACCAAGGTGCAGGCTTTTTGCTACTTTACTTTACTTTACTTTATAATATGCTTAACGAAAACCTGGCTTCTGATAATATCTTGGATTCTTAAAATAGTTGAGGTGTTCTCATCGGTATTAAAAGTGCTCACAGCGGAACATTCTGCCGTAATTTTCTTTTCTGTTAGTTTATGAACGATTTCTTGCAGACCTCTTTTAACCTCAGTAGCCGTTTTGCCACCGCTTACGTTCAGCTATGTGGTGATTTTAGCCTTCCTTCTCTAAATTGTGATGCTATCTTTTCAGCTATCATCTTGACTAGTAGTATCTCACTAATAATGTTCTTGTTTCACTCACTTTGTTCCCTTTCACAATTTAACAACAGGTCAAATGCTAGCAATATAACTCTGGACCTTGAAATCTTGCAAAATCAACCTCTTTTTCTAAGTGCTGCTCTCGTTTTCTATGTGCCTTCTGATTCTTTTCATCCTCTTTTTACTTTGGAATAACTGTTGATGATACAATTAGGAAATAGATCCTTTCTTCAGTACGCTTTGACTTCCGCAAACCGGTATGCGTCACTTCTCAATTCACACCTAGCTATCGTTTTGAAAAACTAAATGATGCTAAATAATGCAGCACATAATTTATATATAAGATCTGGTTCATCAATCACATCAATCAGAACCAAACAACCGTTTTTTTTGGCTTTTCATTCGTTCCTTAAAAAACTCTTCAAGTATTTTCAATAGTTTGCATTTGGATGATACACCTGCTTCTACTCCAAGGGATGTAGGAGAACTTTTTCTTTCTAACTTTTCCTCTTCCTTCTCACAACAATGCTTTCATCTTAACCAATATCTCTCCTCACGTCTTTCCATGAATTACATTCGTTTCGGACAAACCCTTTAAAAATCAAACTTCTCATGAATTATATATAGAACATATTCCTATAACATACTCCTAACATCTTGGCTAAATCACTTTCATCATCTCTGTGTCCTTCTTTCCACCTTATTTAGCGAAAATTTGTCTTCTGGCTATTTACTCTACCGTACTATTTCTATTCATCCTTTTTTTGGCAAAATACTTGACAGAGTGGTCGTCAGGAGAGTCTATTTTTTATCTAACTTACTCTAGTTCATGAGCAGCTCGGTTTTGTGAAAGGCAAATCTACTTTAACCAACCTTCTTTCCTCAGCAAATCGACGTAATATTTACTGACGTTTCCAAAACATTTAAGTCTTTCAACCATATCCTGCTTTTTTGAAAGCTAAAGAAAGATGATAGAGCCTACCCGCTCCTATCCTGGTTTACCTTCTACATATTTGTCGCCCCCTTTTTGTTCATTCCTATTCTTTAGTTCCCTTTCACAAGGGTCTATCATTGATCCTCATCCCTTTTTATTGTTCATAAAAGATTTTCCTTCTTTAATATCTTCTTCTTGTCGTTCATATGCTGACGATTTCAAAATGTTTCGCATGATGATAGTAATTTTTTACAAAACGATCTTAATACTTTATATACTTGGTGTGCTGCCAATACCTTCACTTTGAACATCGGGGAATATCACAAAATGTCATTTACTCGTAAAATGACTCCTTTGATTTTCTCCCTCTCTGTTTTGACCTCTTCTTTTAATGTTGTTTATAATTTCACAGGCCTATAAATTATCAAGTACCATAGTTAGATCCTCTAAAGCTTTCGTTAATATTTTGACCTGATTACACCTCTTTCTGCCCCTTGACCATAGTGTCTTTGAATATTGTTCTGAAGTTTGGAGATTTACTCGTACCTTGCTGTTTAAATTTCGCTTTTCTTGCCATTATTACATTGACCGTCTTTTTTTCCTTAATTTCTTTTCCTCGAACCACGGAGACTTTTCCTCAGTGAGTGCCTCCTCTTTGTGTTCTGTCATAGGCTGGTTGAATCTGACCTCAGTAGCCACGTTTCCGTTTATATAGCAGTTCATGGTACACGTTCTTACTTAATGTTTAGTGTGCTATTTGCGCGCACAAACAGTTATCTTTTATTTTCCATAGTTACGTTTACGTAAGCAGCACAATGATATACAGATTGGTCCTCTACCGCCGACGAATAGTGTTTTGCATCTTAACGTCACGATGTAACTTTTTTCTTTTAACTTTTAGCTGTAGTTATTCATCTTGTTTGTGTTTTTTCACTTTAATTTTTTTTTGTATTCAGTAACTGGAGTTTTTTATCTGTTGAATATGATCAAATAAATAAAATTTATCACATGTCCAATGTCAATATCATGTTTTATGTGATCATAAAATTAGCTATTTTACTACATTTCCCTATACTTACACCAATATACTTAAAACATTTTCACTCTTGGACTACGGTTACTTATTTCTTCTACACTGAAAAAACACATAGCGCCAGACGCCATAATTTATAGACTTTTGGCGCCATGTACATAGTCGATTTCAGGATTGTGATAAAATATAGCGCCACACGCCATAGTATATGGCGAAAAGTACATAGGAGCAGGCGTTATGCTTATAGCCCTCCACGCCATGTACTATAGTCCTCCACGCCATGTACATGGCGTGGAGGACTATAATACATGGTGTGGATGACTATAGTACATGGCGTGGAGGACCATAGTACATGGCGTGGAGAACTATAGTACATGGCGTGGAGGACTGTAGTACATAGCGTTCAGAGTTAATTTTCAGTGCAGAGTTACTTTTCTTCAAGAAATTGTAAGCGCGGTATTTTTATAGTTCGATTGTTCAGGTGGTTCAATGTGTCCCGATTAAAAGGTTTTACTGTATAGCCCAAATAGAGTTTTTCAAAAACAATATATAGCCCAAATATAGTTTTTCAAAACAAGATATGGCCCAAATATAGATTTTCAATACAATATACAACCCAAATATAGTTTTACATTAACAATTGTAGCAATATAGCGAAGGAAAAACACTATCACCATTTATGTTTTTACGTGTTTATTAATATTAATTAATACTTGTGTTACACACTACATTATACTATGTTTTAAAACTACGAGTTGTATGTCTCTACGTACGTGCGTAAGAGGCGTTGCTGACCACCTGTCCAATCTCCACGTCTAGAGGGAAGTTGCTAGCAGATCGTTTCATTGTTTTGTTGGTAGTATATTTGTGGCTGCGTTAGTGCTATTGTTGCACGTATTTAGTACCGCCACAACAATATTTAGCCCGAATTCAGTTTTTCAAATACATTATATAGCCCTAAGGCCGCCAACCCGCGAAATCAAAAAACTTCCCCCGCCAATTCAACTTTTAGATAGCACAATTGGCGGGAATTAGCCAAAGCCGGCCACAGTGTTTCTATCGTTGATACTTACATTTATACGTCCCCTCACACAGTATGGCTGCGAGTTATAATTGGAGCTATCTTCTTCAACTGAAGCCATACTACATGGCCCATGGTACTATGTAATATAGCGTGTGGGGCCATAATTTCTGCGCCATGTAATTATGGCGCTGGAAGCCATACTGCATAGCTCAGGGTATTATGTACATAGCGTGTGGGACCATATATGCTGCGATATGTTACATAGGACCACGCGCTATGTAGATTCTGACATTATGGCGCTGGGAGCCATATTGCATAGCTCAGAGTACTATGTACATAGCGTATGGGGCCATAAATAATGCGCTATGTTACATAGCTCTGGGCGCCATGTGAATTTTTTTCAGTGTACTTCTTATGAAATTCACAAGCATATTTAATGCTTTCAAGCTCTATAGATGTCAGTCATTGTCAGAATCCATATTTACAGTCGATGGGTGCCTACAATATTATGTTTCGAGAAGAGACTGTATAATATTATAGCCTATATAATATATAGGCTTGCAAAAGAAAACCGAAAAATTTCACCACATAACGAAAGAAGTTAAAACTCAGTCTTCTGATTTTGAGTGGAAGAGTGTTTAAACTACTCTGCTAGATACATGTTAGTTTGTGTTAAAAATAAGCCGAAAACTTCGATTCTCTTTTTCAAACATTTTTATCCTGTTGTTAGTATGTATCTACCAATAACGTAAAGCTAAGTATCTCCCTCCCTAAAAGAAACTCTCGCTGATTCATCGACATCACTTCGATTGACATTCAAATGTAATTGCTTTTCGAATCGATAATCATTCAGCATCCGTCTCTTGAATATCCATTATTCACTTTAAACCGTCTCATCTACAGCCTTTGCATCACATCACTTATCCAAATAGCTCTTTTCTAATCGATAAATCCTCAAGATTACTACAAGCAGACATTCATCGCATTAGCTCGGCCTTAACTCCTCATTGTAGGTACATCGAAGTCCATAAATATTTTCTGAAATAATCTAACAACTTTACTTTTTTTTTGCAAATCCGAAACAGAATTACTTAATGACTATCCCGATTCCTCTCTATCGCCATCCTTGACACCCTTCGCGCACGGAAGCCCTAGTCACGAAATACTTGGATATTCACTTTCACGTTACGAAAAAGTACTCCTTTATATCGGCCGGGCCATTAACGATATTCCATGATTCGTTTATTGGAGCGTAAGAGATATGACAATTAAACTTAGCTTGAACAGTTCTCGGTATGGAACTACAGAAACGATTGCGTTCCACCGAAGAAGAAATCAACTCCAAGCTTCATGGCTCTCTCAGCCTGTCCAGGGTCTTTCGAGCGCGTCTGCATATTTTATTCGCCCAGGCCGTAAATACAAATAGCGAAACGTGAGCGACTAGCAAAGGTATAAATTTGATTATTTATTGATAAGCAGCGTGATGCTACTGAAGATTTATTGTGCCGTGAAAGTTATTCTTATCGCCGAGAGGATTGAACTTCATCTGGCTTTTTGTTTATAAAGTATCATACAACCGAAATATAGTGCGACGGGGATGCAGTCGGTCGTTTCATTAAATAAAACGATATTTCTTGTTGTTGTGAGCCAGAAAAGTTTGGCGTCCGATTTGTTGTTGGTCTGTTGTTAAAACAGAAATGTTAGGGATGCCTTTTTGTTAAGAAAAAAAGTTTCATTTTGAAGGAATGCTTGAAAGTTATGGAAATTCGAAAGGAAGTATTTTGGGCTTTGAAATGTCTGCATACAATTAATTAAAGGAAAAATTCAAAGTTGTTTTGCTAATTCACAAAGTTTTAATTAACTGGAATTTCAATTTACTGAAACATATTTGGGCTGAATTTTCATTTCATATTTAAAAATCTAAAAGTAAAAAGAGTAGAAATATGCGTTGTTCCCTTATAGTGAAAACAAATTGCTGGTGGTTTTATATGAGCTTCGCGTATATTCAGGCACAGTTTGCATATTTAAGTTTGCTCCTGAAAAGGTTCAGTTTGATTGTGTATCACTAACCTGTTAATTGGGTATGACAAAAAATTTCGTCATACCGAAAAGTCAACTGCAGAACCGAATCGAACAAAAGTTTTTCGGAGCTTTCGCTAGCCTGAGAGAATCGATGAAAATTGATCTCTCCAAAACCGGGTTTTTCTGCCATCCATCTCGCTAGCACCTGGGGGTCCCTGTGCAGGTGAAATTTTGCGCCGAATCGACATTTTAAATTTTAATCCTAAATGTGCATGATGAAATGTTTGTCAGGAAAATTTTTAACCGTGAAGCAAGATCATGATATGGCACATTTAAAGTTGGATCGTATCTTTGCACTAAAGCCATCAAGTGCAGGATCTTATTGAATCAGTCCAAAATAGTCCATAGTATGAATTTTGGAAAGTAGTATAAATGCAGCGATTTTACTTAATTTTATGCTGACTGGTATTGTATTTCTTGAAAGTAGCACATTAAGGGACAAATTATTGAAATATAAACAGTTTGCAAAATAATCGTTTAATGAGCATTTATTTCTATAGTACTTTATATGCGGAGTACTCAAGTTAAAAAAGAACTTTTGATTACCCAAAAAACTGGTATCTTTGGCGTGATCAGAGGTGGGTGTTGGCGTGCGCTTGTCGTGATTTGTTCTTCTTAGTTTTCGAATGCTTATGATTTAAGCTTTATTTCTTTCATAACAGCAAAATAGGAATAAACAGTAAATTATAGTAATTAAAAAATGAAAAAAATACATGTCATTAAAAAGTAATTAGATATTTGGCTTACATAAGGCCAGCTTATTATGAGAATTTTGTTTTGATTGTGCATTATTTCAAGATGCCACCACAAACACAGCAATACCGGCAAATTCATCAAACTTCTATCAGACTAGGACCATGTCTGATAGAAGGATCACTATATTCTGTGAATAGCATTTTGATCTCATGATCCAATCGAGATTCCCCTCGAACACAAATCTTAAGTGCACAAAAACAGTCAATTTGGTGAGAAAAAATTAAAAACAAATTTAATTTTTAAATTAATGAGGTGAAAACCAGCTTGGGAATCATTTATAAAAATCACCGAAAATTTTCTCGGAAATCACCAATCAAATGACTACGAAAGTATAGTAGAGGAACTTTTAGTTAACTATAAGGCATTAGGCTGCACAATGTCCCTAAAAATACATTATTTCCATTCACATTTGGACTTTTTCCCCACAAATTTGGGTGTTGTTAGTGATGAACTCGGTGAAAGATTCCACCAAGATATTTTTACAATAGAAAATCGATACCAAGGAAAATTGAGTCCAAGTATGCTGGCGGATTATTGTTGGGGACTACAACGTGACGTTCCTGATGCAAAGTATAGGAGAAAGTCATAAAGCAAAACTTATATTTATATTGATTATAATCTAATTTTTGTTAAAAAATTTGTAGTTAAAATATAATAAAAAATTCATATTGCAATAAAACTATTCGTATCTAAAATATTTGACTACTAATTCTACTTTACTTGACCTCGTTCTTAACCAAATCAGCTACAATTTTTCTTGTTACATGCAAAAAATTATTTTTTGATTACCAGTGTAATCAACTGCACCTGCAAACTTATAGTCAAAGAAATTTCAAAGACACATCTTCAAGAAATTCATTCTTTTCAATTTATTTTTAGAGTTTTTCAATTTAAACTTTCTAAAAACCGGAACGAAGTTAAATACAACCCAAAAAATATCAATTTCAAACTATCAAGATCGCATCTATAATATTTCCTTTGCCTTTTCAACTTTGAAATATTAAATCTTTCAATTTCATTCAAAGACCTTGTGTACAACGAAGCTAAAGGAGCTTTTATGGGTGTGGCTAATAAAATCCATCATAAAATTTCCATCATTATTCGGTCACTGGCTTACAGTTCGTATTAAGAAAATGTTTTCTTCTTTTGAGCCTTTGGGTTTCAATTGATTAAATATCCTGGAAACGATGAAAACTGGAATAAACATGAATTTAAGTTACAGTCGAAAGTTCGCGAAATGGAAATGTATTCAATGCAAAAGTTGAATTTCGGAGACTATTTTCGTCGTTGTGAAAATGTCAAAAGTTTATTGACTTTACGGTGAAGATGATACTCGGACGATGTTTTGTGTTTGGAGTTTTAAGAAATTATTTTGGTTCGAATGGAAATCATCAAAATGAATGAAAATCATATTTTTCAGTTTTTTGTCTGAAGTTTTAATTAACTTGAGTCAATTGCATAATGAGGATAATTAATTTGAATTCAGAAGTCCATGTTGTGTATACATTGATAAGCACCATCCCATCCGTTCTAGCAGATAATTATAATTAATCTACTGACGAGCTACAACTTCGAGAAAAGCTATTCAAAGATATTTTCTGCTATGAAAACACAAGACAATTATTCTAAATCGATGGCATATTGCTAACGTATATTACCTGAAAGAGACAGACTGCGCCCAGTGTGGGTTCAATTGCTTGTTTTTCTGGAGACGATGTTTTTTCGCTTTTGCTTCACTTGAGCAAAAAGTGAATTGTTTCTCGATAAGTATTGAGATTCTTACTGATTTTTACTAATTTGTTTAACAACTGTTTAGTTAAAAAGCTGTCTTTTTTCAGTTTTGAGAATTATTGATATTTCACCCAAAATCAAGAAAAAATTGAATTGATTGAAATGCTCCAAACATTAAAGAATCAAAGACACCTTTCCGGCACTTGCTTCATGTACAAATCATCTAATCGTAGTGAAAAACTTGCTTTTTGTCAACTCTATGTTTTCTACATCACCACTACACGATATATTACACAGCACATGATATGTTACCCAGTCAGAATAATACGATACGCTTGCCAAAATGTGTGGTCGAATTAAGAGGTCAACACTGAGGTTAATCCATATTCCACACACATACACAAACAAAAGCTCCCCATACGCTGTGTCGACCGAAGAAAAATTTCACAAACAACATTTAAGCATTTTGGAACGATTTCCGGACAAGGCGAAATTTTCCATCTTCCTCCGTCAGTTTGACTCCAGTTTCCAACTCAGTATCCGATATCGACATTGTGCCTGGTAGCTATATAACTACGTAAAGCTTTTTGGACAAGAGCCAAGAAATAGTTTTATAATTTTCGAAATTGGACTATGACTACCTCCCGACCAAGGGCACCGACAACGAACGGTAACGTCCCGGGGCCCTACAAATGCAACCATAACAAGATTTATACTTTTGTTGGTTTCCAGGTTGCTTACGCTGAAACTTGTACTTCTTCGACGGGATCTATTGTATCTTTACGACTCGAAAGTTTATTTTTAAATGGTGCACACACGATGCCGTGGATCTGTCGACGATGAATCACAGAAGCGAAAAGAAATTTGAGGTTAGGCGCAAGAATGTAAAGGACAACGAGACTAGGAATGCCCACAAGCGAAAAACATTGTAAGAGGTGAAGCCATATGTACAATATTTTACCATTTTTAAATTGATTTGGAAGCAAGCCAAGTCTGTTTGAAATTTTTTGTTGACGCGGTGGGTGAGATTTATTGGCTTCTAGTTGAGATGTAATGTTGCTGATTTCTTGTATTTTGTATGGTGGAATATTTTGATGGATATATCGAAAATGTTGTTGTTTTGACCATTTTGTGAATTAAAGAAGTCTTAGGATGAATGAACATGCAAGTTGACATTTTGGTTTATTTTGAGAAAATTTAAATTCAAAGAAATGCGAATTTATGGGGGTCATGTATTTTTGGGCAATGGAGCTCAAAAAGTAAATTAATTCGTCTGGGATATGTAAACTGGTGCGTGCTATGTGCAGAATTTTAAGCCTAAAAATTACTTCACTTGCAATGTGATTTTTTACTGATTCTCAAAAGTGTGTGTGTTAGCGTTAAGTTCGTGAGTTAAAAATTATAGAGTCTTCAAGGTCGAAGCCAATCAATGAATGTTCCTGAGGTCGCACCTCAGGAACATTCGTTGATTGGCTTCTACCATGAAGACCTTATATTTTTAACTCACAAACTTAGCACACACACTTTTGGGGATGAGTAAGAAATCACCTTGCAAGAGGGATTGCAATGAGATCAAAACAACTCGATTGTATTTTGATGGCCACAAATTCCATACCCTTGAGAGTTGGAGTATGTATATGGTAGTCAATGTTTCTCCTTATAAAAATTGACGAAAATTGCACCAGCCCTCCCTTTTTTTATTGAATGTGGAATATTCACTGCATGTTAAGGTGGAGATACGATCATCACAATATATTTAGAGCGAGCTTGTGTGGAGATAGTTGAAGAAAATTGAGTAGGGAACATGCCCTGTACCATTTTCGCCATCATGTTCCTCGTCATCAATTGAAGTTGGTTTTGCATTATGGCAAAAACTGTTTCATTTAATCTGGGGGTTAGTAGATTTTGGTAGTAGAGCGGTTAAATGATAATTTAAAACAGATAGATATATGTCGTGTGTTTGGGAGTTTTGGGATAACTCCTATATTTTGCAAGGTACTCAGCTTTACAGGTAACACGCCAAGGCTTTTGATCAGATAGTTTTGTACAGAGCTCCCGACTGTGAAGGGCGTCACATTTGTCACGTAGAGCTCGTATGTGGCAAGTATTCAACCAAAATGTTCATCATAATTGACATTTGACTGGTGCAACTCTGGTTTTCTGAGTCTCGGCCTGACTCCCTAGGGGGTAGATGATCTCCATGCTAGATATGTCTATTTTTTAAGAAAAAGGGAATTTTGAACAATTCAGCTGAACCACTCCTTCTTTTCGATATATATTGAATTGATATAGTAGTGTGTTGGGAGAGCTCGAATACTTACTGACTCAGTCACCGGTAACTCTTCAATAAGATAAGCCCGTATGAATAATTGTTAAATTATGAACAATGAAAAAACGAAGTGCAATTTAAAATGTCTTTTAAAGACTCGTATTTAAGTTTTAAAGTCAAAAACCTCAATTGAATTGACCCTATTTTTCAGAGGTCAAGTTTGATCTCTCTGGAAGTGGATCCGTACTGGCCTCTTGTAACAACATGAATCTGCTTATCGTCAGAAAAATAGTACATGTAGAACTGTGACTTCAGCTCTGTGAAAACTTCGGCGATCTACTTGTAGAAATTAGCGTTTTAACACATTATTTTCTTGCTAAGGTACACTCGCTTTGCAAAAGCAAAATTAATATTGCCCCGTTCAGTGTTCACTGCTCAGACTGCCTGAAAATCAAGATTTCTGAGTGCTTAGGCTGCAATCCAAATAAATATGGATTTTCTTTTATATATTTTTCCTGGATTTTGGAGTCGAGAAAAATATGTCTAGGAGTATAGAAGATGTGACACAAACTGGCTTTTCCGGTATTGTGGCTTCAGTAGTGTATTTAGTGTTGCCTGTGGAGGCTTCACTGCCCAGTTTCCTGACCCTCAAAAGAAAGCAATATGTAAAAGTATTCATCCTCTGAACTATTAACTACAGCTACAGTAGGCTAGAAAGGTTTGAATCCGAGGCTTGAACTTTTCTTCTATTCTTGTTTGCAGGGCTTGTAAATATATCTTTGAAATTTGCATACTTGGTTTGTTAAACAGCTCTTCGTGTTTCTTTGTTAATTATTGATTGGTGTGGTGTTTTGAGGCAAGTTCATTTGGAATTATCTTTAGTTTGACGGAAATTCTATTTTTACTGATTTTCGAAGAAAATTTTTATTACATTTTTGTTACAAGTAAGTAGGAAACATGAAAACACATTATGTTTTATGCTTGTCAAACATAAAAAAAATGGAAATGACGAAGCCTATGTGGGGGTGCAGTGCCTAAAAGTAGGCAAGGATTTTTGTTCAAATTTGAACAAATTTGAACAATCACTGCGAGAAAACCGGTTTTTGCCTATAACTTCAGATTCAGCCAACAAATTTTATCGAAATTCAAATTATACTTGAACTTTACTTTAGACCACATTTGGTAGAAATTTGATTGAAAAATTGGCACAGAACTGTCAGCTATGGAAGTTTTTACCACATAAATTTTACAAATTTGCCCAGCAAAATAAAGCTTTTTCTCTGATGACTTCCGACCCAGTCATGAAATCAAAACGAAATTCATGGAATAAATGACCCTTATTTTAAGCCAAATTTACCGGAAAATATCGGGACTTGGAAAACATTTTAAGCAGACAAAGATTCAGTTGTAAGACGGAGAACATGAATATTGCTATTGAGTGCCAGAAATCAAATCAAATAAAAGTTGCATATTTTAAATATAACAGAAACAAGTGCTAAGTTTTTTGAAATCACTTAATCTCATTGTATTGTTCTATAGAATGTTCAGAGAAAAACAAAGAAACAATTTTAATAGTTAATTTAAATTGAATAGTTATTGAAATTACCTACCTTCTCCCTATTGTGTATGTATTGTGGTATTTAAGATCCCTGTGTGCCGTAGCACGAAGGAACTTCTCTGCCCAAATTACCACACCAGACTGAGCTAGCTGGCTTTAAAAGGGACGCTGGGCAAATGGAAGAGGAGTACTTAACTTAATAACATGCTGCACTGACAACGGTTCGACAGAGCTAAGCCAGACGCAACAAGCGTTTGAACGTTTTTCCTTGCAAAAAAATAAAATGAGTTTGTCAGTAGTTATGCCATTCATATGTCAGCCACAGGACTTATTGATTTAAGGCTGGTACTGAGTTCGAGTTCACGTGAAATTTTGACATTTCCCCATTATCTGGCCATTCTTTCGAGCGAAAATTTTGACAACAGAGAAAAGCAGAGACACTGCTCATTCTTGACGGATAAAATGTCAGGAATTTCAATTTTCGATCGATTTTCTTATTGGAAAGTCATTTGCACTGCTCAATTTTCAAATTCAAACACTAAATGTCACTTTTTCGCTCGAAAGAATGAACTGCACAAACTAAATTGGCGTGAAATGATTGACAACATGTTTTAGTGCCATCTATGTTTTCGAAGCGAAAGCAACTTCAAAGCAACTTTTCATGCTAAGAACACAGTACCAAACTTGCTTATTTTCAAGCTAAATTTTCGCCGAAACAGATTTCACGTGAAATTTTGTATGAAAATTTCACGTGAAATCGAGCTCAGTACTATGCTTTATGTGTTAAAAGCTTTCGAATACCTTCAAAAAAAAGTTTTATTATAAAACTTTGTTTGTTATAGGTTTTCAACGTGAACTTATATTCAGGTTATCTACAAGTGTGATTAACCATGAATAAATTATTTCATATTTTCAACAAATTGTACCCCTGCTATTACCTTGTAGCAAAAATCACGGTAACAGACTTAAGCTTAAACCAAACACTATTCAAGCATATAAATTCTATTTTCATATATGTTAATATGCGCTCACAACTAACCTCAATTTTCCGATTTCTCTTACAGGCTATGGCAACCTTGCGCCTCGAACAACGCTCGGCAAAATTGTCACACTAGCCTATGCCGTTCTTGGCATACCGCTTACGTTGATCTACCTTTCCAGTACTGGTGGTGTATTGGCTCGTGTTGCACGTGGCGTTTTCTCACGAACACTTTGCTGTTGCTTGTGCTCAAACTGCGGATATTGCTGCTACGACGAGAAACGAATGGCTGAGAAGGAACGCCGTATGAAACGCAAACGACAGCAAGAAGAACTTCGAGCTCAACAGCTGGCTTTGCAGGAGCCGTACTATGTACGATCAGGATCACTGCACAATAACCTCCACTCACCAGAAAAACAAATTCCAATACCGGAAATCGATTCACTCAGCACGTCAGACTCACGCGTGTCGATGCACGGGCTGAGCCTGTTGGCGCCTATTCTCCTCTGCGTTGCAATGATGACGATATATATAGCACTAGGAGCCGTCGCGCTGTATCGTCTCGAACAGTGGCCGTTTCTCGATGGTGTCTACTTCTGTTTCATGAGCTTATCGACAATTGGTTTTGGTGATCTAGTTCCTGGTCTTCGCAAAGAGTCATCCAGCACGACGTGGTTCTGTTCACTATACATTATGCTGGGGATGGCATTGACTGCGATGTGCTTCAATGTCCTGCATGAAGAGATCGTCCACAGGATAAAGCATGTCGTCGATGTCAAGAGACGTGATCATCGTCCCGACCCAAGTGATTTTTTAGGCTCCTGACGTTTCGAAAAGAACACGAACCTCTATCAACGAAATCCCACCGAGGAGACATTAGTTACAGGTCAGTTATTTAGCGTTATAGAAAAAATGTACATATTAAATAATCTCTTTGACCAGGTACCCCAACATCACTAATCTTTGGACAAGATCCAGATCTAAATCAATTACATGTCATCAAAGACTGTTCGGCACATAATATAGGTCATGAGCTAGTTCCAATTCTGACAATGGATCCAAACTGCCCAAACATTTCGCAGTCCGGAGCAACAGTTGTCCTTCCCGATACTCTGGACAATGTACCTCAAATGCTGCAGCTGGCCGCCGCAGGGTCACAATCACAATCATTGAATCCAATCGTTGACCCCAACCTTATGCAACAAACAATTGTGGTTCAGAACGTACTGACTGGTGTGTATACTTTGCCCGAGGAACCCGAACTCGAAGGGGAGGAGACTCAGACACCCATTTAGGTTTCCGCAAAACCCGTAGGAATTCATCAAACAAATATAATCAGTATTTCATATACCGATGTGTTATGACATACTAAAAAGGAAATCCATTACAGATTTCCAACTAAATTTAAGGTGCATCACATTCTAAAGAAATACGTTAGATTAATTGACATATGTATAATTAAGGCCATTATCTGCGTAAGGACTTAGTCGAAATTGTACATTGAGTAATTTTTTTATAATACTTTAATTCGTTAATCAAAGATATAAGGCAGTCATAGTTTAAATGAAATGTGAATCAATTGAAATAAAAAATTTATAACAACGTAATAAAATAAAGATAAACAAAACTAAAGTCACACGGGAAATATTCTCTTCGACTGGAAGGTCATATATGTGACATGATTCTTAAAACTACGAAAAAGTGACGAAAAATACTGTAAATTATAAAACATATCTCTTCTTTATGAAAACTTTACTGAAAACAATGAAAGGAAATGAAATTCATTGAAATGTAATGATTGAAAAATTCGAATTAACGAAAGTGAACGACGATTTGTGAATAGATTATTTGTGAAAAAAAATATCGTAAGTGTTACATACAGTGAAAGTGTAAATATATATATGCAATCGGATGTTTTCAAAGTGAAAGTATGCAGTTGAGTCAAAAGGATATGCTATATCGCTACGCAGGTGTAACCTGAATATAATACTTTTGGACTAAAAAATGAATTTTTAACAACTAAAAACAAATCAGCTCTAAAATAAACAATTGAGGTAATTCATAATAAAATTTCTTCTGAAATCATTTTTTTAAATAATTCGTTTCCCGAATTGTCTTTTAATATTCGAAAATGAGTTGAAATTGAGCTTAGCCAAATAAATAGATTTCAGAATTAAGCTGAAGTATCAAATCCAATTAATTTTACCTAGCAACATAAGGGAACACTTTAGTTTCTACATTAGAGTTAATATGGTCTTTTTAGTAGTTATTATTTCACACCTCTTTTACATAAAAACACGAGCTATATAAAAAAAAATTAAATTACTTTTAAAAATTATAGAATCAAACAAAATGCTAAAAGAAAAATGAGAATAGACATTTTTATATTAAAAGTCATATGACTATGTAACATTCATAGAATAAACCAAATAAAAATTTAATATGAAGAATGGGTAGTCTTTAAATAAAATGAAAACAAAACGACAAATACCTAAGAATAGAACGTTAGATATGATGTTGAAAATGTAAAGAAACAAATGATTATAAAATTCGAATCATGTTGATGATTCATGTGAGCCGATAAACAGAAAATCAAAAAAATAAACAAATTAATGAATATATGAAATGAATATTTTTATTTAGATATTTTTCTAGTCCAATGGTTTGAAATTAGTTTGAATGGTAAGTAAAACTGTTTAACATATGTATAATAAGCGTATGTAAAAAGTAAAGAAATTCCACGATAGCCCTTTTTGGGTCTAGGGGTTATACCTATGTACTTTTGAAATTATTGTTGAGTAATTACTATTGGTAGTGCAAGTAAGTTTTAATATTTTAATCTTGAAATTAAGGTGCGACATGTAATGCTAAAATTTGGTGCAAAATATTTTATTCAAAGTATTTTCTATCAGAAGCTATATTTTTATTAATTTTTGGATTTCGTTCCAAAAAACGAGTTCATTTTTGAAGGCTAGTGTGAAGTGAAGCGTATTTCAATCAGTGCAGTTTACATCGACCTAAACAAATAGAAGACTTAAGGGGTGAAATTCGGGCATAAGGCAGATGTAGTATAACTATTCATTCGTCATATCTCAGATAGCTTTCAACTGGTTGCGAAAAATGTGGCTTAGCATGAAAAAAAAACTCAGCAACAAAGTTCGCTGGACGCCGAGACTGATAGGTCTTCGAGCCCTATGGGTCAGAAATTTTTACCTGTATTAAGAGGGGCGTGGTTATTTCAGAAACTATCTTAAGGGGATATAGAACCATCGAATTGAAAAAAAAATGATTTTGTTAAAGGTTAGTTTTTAATTGAATAAAAAGACATATCTTAATGAAACTTTGTACACATACTAAACTTGCTTTATACCACATTTATGCTACAACTTTTTTTGAAAAAATACCAAAAAAACCTGGCGTGCACGATAACTGCCCTCAGAAGAGGTTGAGAATAAAAACAAAAACGGAGTTTTCACCAACATCAAAGCGGCCTTGGAATGGACTAAAAAAAAATTTGGTTGAAAAATAACAAAATGGCGGCGTTTTTTTGAAAATCGAGGTATTTTCCCCCGAAAATCGGTTATAATTTTTTAATCTGTAGTTCATTCTGAGCATTAACATGTGCAGATTAACGTGTTAAAATTTCAAAACGATTGGATAAAAACATATTTCTTAATCATGCACGCCAACTTGAAAAAGGTTGTTTCGAGAAAATCGCGCTTAAAGTTAAAATTCAATATTTTTTGTAATAAATCTTACCGAAATTTAATCTGCGTTGCCTGGACCATACAATATACCTTCTTCTTGTTTATACTCCTCCTCTTCCAAAGATTTTTGCTCCCTTCGAGCAGTTCTGGCCTCTTTAGATGCCTCAGTCGAGTGTTTTTCCTCCTGGTTGATTCTTGCAACATCTCTTTTTTCTGTATGTTCCATCGCACGTTGGCCAATTGTAATTGACATGACTTACATTATTTTCAAGATAGCCATAAATCCTTCATTGAATGTACATGCAGAAATATTTGCAGCCATATTTATGATATTTTTTCCACAAAAATATGTTTAGGGGCCAAATTCCAAATACAAGAATTATAGCCTTCGTTATTGTTCTGGGTAAAATTGCCCAAGCAGCGCTTTAATAAATCTTTTGATGATAAGTAAGTAAGATAAGTTCATAAATAGGCTTTAAAACTTCTTGGTACCTCATCATCTAAAGGTGGAGGATGCTTGACATTTTTTAAAGTATTATCATCAGCTGCCTCCGCCTTGCGCCAGTTACACAAAGTCTTTTCTCCTACAGAACAATAAAAGTGTTGAGGATTCTCATGAGTTGAAATTTTTTGGGAATATGCTGCCCTAATTTCCCTGCGCATGTTTTCAACCGAATTATAATTTCGTGGTATAGGTAGGCCATAATATGTTGATAAATTTTTCATAAATTTTAGTGTCAGTTGAACTTTTTTCGGACCTTTTTTTTGGAGTTTCAACACTTTTTTTAGAAGCATCTTTTTCAGCTATTTTTTTTTTTTTTGTTTTCTTGCCAAGGCTAACTTTTTTTGCTTCTCTTGAAGGAGTTGACTCACTTATCTTTCTGGACACATCAGCCGAAGTCGATGTAGCGGTATAGCGAAGTGAACGAAAATCATAGAAAAAAATGCCTTGGCGCGCTTCGCTATATATGCTCAATTCCAATTTTATATTATTAAAATCATGTTTTTAAAGTTTTATTCTAACATATTCAATCAAAAGAAAAAAATCGATTTATTAAAAATTTGAAGGTGCTATGTCCCCTTAAACAGAAAATTTGATCAAGAAACAGAGGACAGAGGGGCAAAAAGCCATCCTTAAAAGAATTAATCCAATGTAAGCTTAAAGTCTGTGGTATTTTAGTTTTAGCTCATCATGTAAAAAAGGAGTAATCTGTGATTTGTAGCTATCAATATTTTATATAGAGTATGTTCAAGCATGCTCACGAATAAATATCAGAAGATCTTTTTTACTTACAATGAAACGAAGCTGCGTCCAGAAACTGCAAACCAAAAAGGTATTCGAGGTCTGTGAGACCCGAACCGTTCTACACTTAGACCCGCATTCAGGGGGCCCAGTAGCTCTGCTCGCTAAGGCGTCGGGCCGAAAAGCGGCGTGCTCCGGGGCCTGCGGGTTTGAATCCCGCCAGTGCCATGGCTGTAAGTGTAAATGCGTGTGATTGTCTATGAGGGTGGGAAATGGGCCCAAACTGGTGGCCTAATGCTGGCCGCGTTCCCGGCAGCCCTCTTCACTAACCGAACCTAGACCCGCATTCAATCCTAATTTAATACTCGATTCATTAAGAGTTTAATCAGCGAACTAAAGTGAAATTTCTCGAAACTTTCATTTTGCTATTTTTCTTTTAGTAGATACCATGATACCATCATCTATACGCTCAAAATCAAATAAACAGACCAAACTAAAATTAATCCTCTTTGGTGAAAATTTAACGTTTGCAAAAATAAACTAAGACGATCGTAAAGACAAACCAAAGCAAATTAATCGGCTTAGTCTTACTTATTCGAGCTCAGGTTTTATTACTTTTTTATTTTCATTTACAGAATTCGAGAAAGTCGTGTGAAGATCGTAAATTTAATAAGCATTCATCTTTACGAAATTTCCGAAGAATTTAGTTATAAATATTTGAAATTAAAGCATAAACAACCGAAGCTATTTCATGAATCGAAATATATGACAACGTGTTCGTCTTGCGAATATTTTTGGAAATCTGCTTAAGCTAATAACTTAAATTCTTTGAAACCAAGCCTAGGTTAATGGCGAAATCTCGATTTGACTTGAAAGAAGTGAAAGGAAATAAAACCGAAAATTTCAAAGCTTGGGCTGATTTTATGGCAATCGCCATTATTTTGTGACAGAATCCGTTGAAATAAGCACCTACTTAGAGAAGAACACGAAACACTCTTGAAAAGTGAAACAAAAAGTCGTATTGTACAAACATTGCATCGACGCAATAAATCTGGAGAAAGCATTTTTACATTTTTCAATTAATTCTCTATTACCTAATTGTTTAGGAATGATGTCATTCCAACAAAGGTTCATAGGGCTCTTGAAATTCAATTATTTTTATTATATTCATATTGCCGTAAAAGATTCACTGAGCCATTGATTTACCAATAAAACCATTATATCGTGATGTTTTCCAAAATATCTCACATTTTCACATTTTACTTCAGCTCATGCAGAAAACGATCACTAATGGTGCATCAAGCCATCAAATCATCGATTCGCACTCAAAAAAAACAAGCAGAAGAAAATTGAGGTGAATTTAAATTCGCCGTTACACATCATTCTCCGCATGATTCACTGCCGTTTCTCTCGCTCAAGATGGAAAATAAGTGGGGAAAAGTCATGCAAACCTATCTGAGCGTATTTCAGTTCACTCTCGTGTTCGGGTAGCGTGCAGTTGATCCTCATTTATTTTCGAATACAACCTAGTATCCGTTGTTGAAGGGTCCAGCCATCAACTCACAAGGCATCATCCCGTCTCAAGGAAATTTTCCTTTCCGAATGACTTTTTTTTCTCAATTTCACCATTCTTGTACCGTTCAGGACATTTTACTTTCAAGTGAATCTGCTCGGATTCTTCGCAGACATTTTCTCGACCGTATAGATACGAGAAAAAGCTGGATAGCCGTTGGACATGGAAGCTAGATACTTGTCATTGCTTATTCAGTGACCGTCGTTTTCCTCAAGATGTCCGAGTACAAGAAAGGATATCGTTCGTAGTCGATGACTTGTTTCCTGCCTCATCACCTACCGATTTGTTTTCATAAATTTTCAAATCACTTGCAACGGAAGCGAGGCTTGATGTTTATGGAAATCGTGGAATTATGTTCAATGATTGTGTTTAGATACTGGCACGTTTTTCTATGAATTTAAATGGACTGAAATTGGAAATATTTGTGATTCGATGATGCATGGGATTCCTAACAAAAACTGATTTGTAGAAATAACTATACCAAACAAGCTCTAGAAGACATTTTTGCGTATGTACGAATTAAGTTCAAAGAAGCAAAATAGAAAAATTGCAATTATGCTAATCGTTATTTCAATGTGTTTTTGTATGTCTGTTAAATGTACTAAGTGTAATATTGGTGACAATGTCATTGAGGAATACCATAATGATTTTTTATATGTAAGGGTAAGAGCTATGGTTTGCAACCAGAGAATGCAGTTTACCGATTTTATGATATTCTGAATCCAATTATATCGCAGTATATAATTAGTACAAATACGCAGTATAGTATGAGAGGAGTTGAGGATCCAAATTTATATTCTAGAATGTATAACCTCATTGAATTCCAAACAGCGTTTAAAATTTCACTCGAAATAATAACAATGCACAATCAACATATAGAATGTCAGGTTTGTTGTGCGTCGATCAGGTTTTCTACAAATTAAGATCTAGGATGGATCCAAGATCTAAGATCCAACCAAAAAACGGATGCGTCAAATTCTCGTCAAATTCTCGTTCTCTTCATCTAAGAACACAGCTCTGAAAAAACAAATAAAGCAAATATGTTTCCAACACATTTTTCTAAAGTCTATTGTAATGAAAAAATTTTGGTGATTCTCGTTGCCTACCATCTATTTTGAGCAAATCTAATTTTCCAAGTAACTCAAATAAACTTGTAATATATTTTTATCTCTAGATAAACGCAAAAAATACCAGTTTTTTTACACTATTTTTTACACTTTTTTTAATATACCCTAGGTCAGATAATCTTCTCGAGTTACATCCTGGGCACCGTCAAATTATCTTGAATCTCCAACGACGACTTTTGTCTTCGGACTTCGTTGACTCACGATTTTGATCTGTTACGCTTGGGCTGGTGGTCCCAGAGTTCTGGGCCGTGAAGTCGTCGTACACGTTAGCAACAGAGTGAAAGCTGCTCCGTGAATTGCTTCAGATTAACTCCGTTAAAACCATGGCAGGCCGCAAAGTACGTGCTCAGTCTCGTCGCTTCTACACTGGTAACGTAGGTTCGTTGAGGCAAATTCCTGATTAGCACTGATCCACCTCAGAGCACTCGTCCCTCTAAAAACTTGTGCCAACCCTCGCACGGTCTTCTTACTTTTCGAGAAAACCATTAAATTATTAAGATGACTTCACATTGGGATTCTGGCAGCGGTCACCACACACCTTTTTGACGGGAAAATCAATACTCAAAAACTGTTCACCTCCAAATTCGTTAGGCAAAAGCATGGCATATGTCCTTCAAGAAGATTTAAACTGCTTAGCATTCGGTTGCAACTGAAACCTGAAAAGAAAATGGTGTTTTAGCAAAGGATCCAGTTCTAGGAAATATTGACTGTAAAGCTACTGAATCCGCTGGAGGTTGTGTTGATATGACGAATGAGTTAGATCCGTTGGCTCTCAGCACATCCTCAAACTCTGCTTCATTTGACCCCTGAGCATTGAACTAGAACTACCTCTAACAACTTAAGACATTCAACGTTCATCCGCAACTCCTCTCAGGCTTACTGAACTAGTAGGTCAGTATTCAAAATTCTGAGCAAACATTAAAAATATCTCATCTGACGAGTTGTCCGGCAGAGAAAAAAGTCCTTTCAATGAGTAAAAAAATTGGATAAGTAGCACCCACTTTCTCGGAACTATGCAAATTCTGCACATAAACAACACATGTCATCTTAGCTAAAGGCTCAAACCAAGCAAAAATCGAAAAAGGGCTGAGCTAATTTCAACTGTTTAAAGTCCAATTCGACTTTTTAATGAAAAAAAACCAAAGATAACTTATTTGGGCTGAAATTAATACCAATCAAACTGACGAAACCACCTCTGAAAAAAACTTGCTGAAAATGAGACAAGATTGCAGGAAACTACAAGGGCCAGCTTGTGTCTCCCACCTTCTGTGAATGACGCGGGTTAGTCTAACGCAGTCAGACATGTAGCATGAGAAGATTAACGATCGGCCAACTTATACACACAGATCGTCTCCGAACAGAAATCCCTGGGTGAGCCAAATGCATCGATTCCTTGCATCCACACTGATCCAAAAGAATTTCTGAAGATCACCAGGCTTTTAAATCCTGATCTTCTGACGCAGGTTTGGAGGGTGAACAAAATTCATGAGCCTGTTGAAAATCGATATAAGGTATTCTTAGTTCTAAATGCTGGAGCGATACCACTTTCAGATGTCAGGAGAGCATCATTATGTACGAGGTCTAGGAATTGTCTCTATGTGCCTAAATAAGTGTCAAAGCTTAGGGTTCTGGACTGAACTACAACCCGAAGAAAGAGCTCTGCCATTAAACGATTCACCTGACAACGGTTTCATCACTGTTTCTGGAGGTACATATGCAAAAAGATCTAATGAGTTGTCAATGTATAAAACAACGCTGAAGGTTTTTAAGTCCGGCGTATGTTTTATGCCATTTATGTTTGCCGTAAGTATGCTTTTTTAAGCATGATGTGGCAATCTTTG
The DNA here is from genome assembly GCA_963978885.1 of Nemotelus pantherinus. Classification (NCBI taxonomy): domain Eukaryota; kingdom Metazoa; phylum Arthropoda; class Insecta; order Diptera; family Stratiomyidae; genus Nemotelus; species Nemotelus pantherinus. Next base: position 222,460,038 of record OZ022263.1, on the reverse strand, counting down.
GCAATGAACTAAATCTTTAAACTTTATATTATCAACCATGACTGTATGCCTTGTTTTGCCTTCTTAAAAACATGCCGCATGTTGTATTGCGAAGAGTCAACATACTATGCTGGCTTTTATTAATGTGCTTTTTTGCTTTTTATTATTTTATGCTTCTTTGTTTTTCATTAACGTACCTTTTTAGTCCTACTGAATTGTAGAAATTACCCAAAATTTCATACATACAAGAGCTCATTTATTCAAAAAGTCGATTGTAGATAACTGGATAAACAATTCAACTGAAATAAAATCTAGTCAAAAGACTGTTTATTACTTATAACAATGATGATATTCATAGGTAGAGGGCAATATATTACTCACATATATTGCTTCAAAGTTTTCAAAGACAAGATTTTTTCAACAGAGCTATTTTTTCCTTATTGCCCAACTATTCACAATTTATCCTATTAACTATCTATAATGCCTCCATAAAACCTTCAAAATTGCAATCTGTCTCGCATTTCTATAGCTTGAAAAGTGTTTCCATCAATATACTCCTTGAGCAACAATTTAAAACGCTTTTACTTGGATTCAATTAACTCTTGAAAAACCGCTTCTAATCGCTGTCATAGAAAAATCAAAAAGGTACTTTACTCTAGCGCACGAAATGTGTCTGTTTCAATTAAACATCAACTAAAACCGCTTGATTTTATCTCTAAAAATTTACTGTCGACTCCGAAGAAAATCTCTTTCAATGCCATCGCCCTCATAAAAACCTCAACTCTCGGAATACAGTGATTGATATCTTTAATCTAAAATTTCCCAATATTTCGCATCACGACTCGATTCAATCAATTTTATATTGGTCGAGATATATTTGACATGCTGATATAAATCCGTCATTTTTATGCATACACACATCCGATCCTAATTGACTTTCTCGTCAAAACTGCTCTACAGTATCAATAAAAAAAATAAGAAAGCAAAGGTGAGATAAATCTTTGCCCTTATAGCCTGCTTATTGCGATCGCAATCATCTTATCTGTCATGAAAGGAGTTATTAGAGCAGGAAGTAAATATTAGAAATCATATTTGATTTTTATTTGACAGCGTTCAATCTCATCTGAGCTATAGGATTCCATTTCGTCTCCGCAGTCCTAGTCCTCCCAAAATAGAACTCTCATCAAAGCTTCCATTAGCAAGCACTCGAAAAATTTTATAGACTTGAATTGGATCATTTTCGCTCCTACTACTCTCGTGAAGTAAAATTACGATTCAAATCAGGAAAACTCAATCAGAAAAATTATCATCATCGAATTCGACTTCGACATCGACCAAACACTCCACTCTATTTACAGTAATGGAAATATTTCACCTATACCATTCAAATTCCATCTTTTCGTTTCAATCCCAGAAGGTTCTTAGTATATCCGCAAGCCGAAAGTATTACTAACGTGGTTCCATCGAAACGACAGCGGTTGTCTGAAATGTAGACGAGGCTGACGGTGAAGTAGGCCCGATCAGCACCACAAAATCGAATTAGGTTGCCATAAAAATTAGAATAAATTAGAATCATATCATGAATACTTATTAGCTGGTGTCGGTGGATTTTTAAGAACCTTATGATAAATCGGATTTAATTTTGCACTCAAGCCGCTTGCGGAGTCAATGAAGAAATACGAAACTGGGTTGCTACGCCGAAAAAAGGAAAAGAAAATTTTTTTTTAAATATGGAAAATTCAACATTTAGTAAAAACCTTATTTTTTCTGATATTCGGCAAAAATTAAAATTGAAATCATTTTGCACAATCAGTGAGATTAAATTCGATGTGCGTCATCCGAACTAGCTGAAATTTTAATTATTTTAAACTCTTTGGCGACAGCGGTTGTTTAAGCGAATTTCTAGAAACCCATATTTACATCGGAACTAAATATTTGAAAAATATAAGTATAAAAAATGAAAACTGGTTATATTTCTTAGGCTTTTAATGATAATGTTTTAGAAATTTGTTCAACCTATACGGGCAATAGGCGCCGAAAAGCAAGAAAAGGTTTTTTTTATTTCGAATTAAGATAGCTTCGTACAGAAACATCGTTGTTCACTTATGTGAGTTTATGTAAATATGCAACCTACTCTGCGGTTACGCCAGGTACGTTAATATAAATTTCCAAATTTCTTGAATGTAACGTTTTAAGTAAATATGGCTTCGGCAGATGAAAAAACCCCACAAAACGTGAGTTCCTGCCACGCGGCCTTCACCAGCCAAACCAAGGCTTATAGTTGGACCGCCACACAAACTTGTTCGAAGAAGCGTCGCGCATAACGAAACTTCCTGCGTTCTACAGATCAGATCCGGAATTTTGATTCGACCAAGTTCCAGACGCTTTCTATACCACCTAAATTACGAGGGTGAAACCAAGTACAACATACTGACGCATGTCATCTCAATCACGAACAACCGTCCAGAGGAAAACAAAGATTAAGCGATAAAAAAGAGTCCTGTCAGCTTTTGCTGAATCCATAGAATCTCAAATTCAAGGACTGTACTAAGATTTTTTTTTCAAAACAATAATAATAAGATTCTTTATTAAACTGTACACAGATTACTTCCCTTAAGGGATATACAACTATATATATATATATATATATATATATATATATATATATATATATATATATATATATATATATATATATATATATATATATATATATATATATAAAACATAGATGTATATAAGAACTAGTGCAGTGACTAATTAAAATTTAGATATATTTAACCCTTTGACGGTAGCGGGTATTTTAGTGAACTTTCAGGTACCCCTATATTTCTATGTAGAGTACAATCTTGTTAAAAATAAATACTGGAAATGCAAATTAACTGTGTTTTATGCTTGTATATGATAAAGAAATGCAAATTATGGCCTCTATGTGGCGCTGAATGCCTAAAAGTAGGCAGAAATTTCTTCTCGAATTTCGATTTGCCATAACTTCTCACTAAAACATTGGATCATCGTTGAATTTCCAGAGTGTATTGACGTTGACTAAAACTATACACACATCGACTTTTCAAACTGTACCGGAAACCCTGTAGCTACGGCAGGCACATGAAGAAAATTCCTCCAATCTTCGAACCTCCTGAAAAATTTTCGCGTTTTGAAGAAAAATTCAAACTATTGATAAATTTTGACCTTTGTCCACAATATCAAATGAAAATTTTCATAATTTTGCGTTGCACAAGAACAGCCATCCATCATCAAAATACCTCTATTTTTAGTCCTCGGAACTTCTGATCACAAGAACTGACGACCGAATAATCCGATCAATATGAAATTCACATAGCGTGTTGGTTTTAACCAGAAACAGATTTGATAGAAATTATTTCGAAACGCAGGCAATCCTGTGGCAGTGGTGCCATCTTGAAAAATTCCTAAGAAAAAAAACTGCTTTTTGGTCCATAACTCCCGATTTAGCCAACAGATTTGAACGAAACTCACATAGTAGCTGGAACTTACTATAAGCCAAATTTGTTAAATATTTAGCTGAAAAATTAGGTTGGAGCTGCCAGCTTTGGTATTTTTTTCTCCTACATCTTGTAGATTTGCTCAGTAATATTAAGATTTTCGCCCTATAACTTGATGCAGTCATGAAATCAAAATGAAATTCATGTAGTCAATGTATCTTATTTAAACCGAATTCTTTAAGAATTTCCTTGAAAAATCATGAAAGAATTTCCAGTTATAGTAATTTTAAAATTTTTAGATATTTCTTTACTAAGTGATGTTGTCATTAAATTTTCTAATGGCAATGATCCTGCAATGACAATTAACAACAAATTTCCAAGTTTCAATAATTTGATAATTTTTGGGAGAGGTAGCCCTAAAATTCTGTTCACCTCTTCCAGCGCACTCATCCAATCGAAACGAAATTCACAGGGCGGGTTTAAATCAACGTGAATCAAATTTGGTATATTTGTGGCTGTGGTAGTAACACATTGTTTTCGTAAATATCGCACCAACAGATGCTTGATGCTTGAGCATATAATTTGTGCTTAAAGTTATAGGCTTTCATTTATTTGTTGCTATGCTACTAAATTCGTATCGCAAACACGGCTACCCCTAAATGAAAACCTACATGTGTCCACTGAAATTCAACATTTCAAAACTCAGCAAAGATGCTGCCAACACAAGCACAAGTACATTATGTTGGCAGTATCTAAAGCCTGGAATAAACCATAACCTTTCGTAACTGAGAGAATAGCCTGTAATTTTGAAAAATTTTCGGATCGATAATATGAAATCAAGTTGATAATCAGAGCAGATAAAAATCGGTTAACTTAATTTCAAATGACAAGAGTTTCAGCAGCTAAAAGTTTTTTGAGTGGAAAATATCAAGCCAGAGAATATTTTAAGTCAGCCACAATCCCGTACCATCGATTCAAAGCAAGTCTTTGAGTAGACTACCTCCGACAGCGTGAAAACCACATTGGGCGCATCTGTTGTGCATAAATTCATGATAGATTAGACTTTTTCATCGAATCAATGAATTCTCGTAGTGTGAATATCTTACTGTGGTATCTGTTGACTGAATACAAGTGAGGGTAACATTTGAAATTTGATTAGGTTGTTTTTGTGTTTATTACGCAGCAGGAATGAGAATCGCGATGGTGGATTGTAAGAAAATAAAAATAAAGAGTACGCTGCAAAAAGAACGCTAGAAAGAACGCTTAATGCAGGATACAAATACAATACGCAATTGGGGTTGGAAATTCTTTGAGCGAAAGTAGGTCTTCGATGAAAATTATGTGTTTTGCATAAAGAGACTAGAAAAGTAATGTGGCGGAAAATTATTTGTGTTGCTGCATCATTTTGCTGCGTATTATGCTCTACGACTTTTGTTCAGCGCTCAGGCTAACCCTCTTAATTCTACTACTAGAAATGATGACTACCCTGAAATTAATCTTTTCAAACGATTTTAGACTTATTAAATGGATCTCTCTGAACTTATTTTCAAAGTCCAGAGAATGAAGTTTTATGCGAACATAAAAAATTTTAAAAAAGAACATTTTTATCCAGTTCTGTTAGTTATCCATCGCCGAAAACCAAACAATACTATTAGAAACGCTTCACTTACCATTTTATCGGTGACAATAAACCTGTCTCTATATTTCCCAATTTTCTTTTCCAAAAGAAATCTAATGGGTTCCGATTGCCATCGAATTACTGCCGCAATGCAAATTAGCCAAACATTTCCTCTACACCAAATACAATAAATATTTCATGTGGTAGTTCGCTGCGCATCGAATCGATCCAGCCATTAACCCTTACACCCAACCCTCGGCTCGAAACGAATTCTAATTTGCCAAATCGATGCGACGATCGTTACATTGCATCCTAAATAGCCAACAAATGACTTTCCTGTCTCGTCGTCCTCGACGAAAAACTTGACAAAACCTCGGACGGTATGGGGAAAAACTTTAAACTTTCTTTTTATACTTTCTGCTTTTAGCCATCAGCAGTTCAATCAGCACTGTGACCGTGTCCTGTTGAAGTGGTGTCCTAAGAAGTAAGAATGAGATGGAGTCAAAGCAAAGAGAGGGGAAAAACTATATTCAATAGGACTTTTGCCGTCATTAAAGTAATTAAAAAGTTTTCTTCGCTGGTTCGTTTTCGCTTTTCAATGAACCTTTCTCCAAATACTGAATGCCAGTGTTGGTAGTGAGGATGTAGCTTTGCGGCTATCGGAACGTTTTGTTTTTTTTTTTGAATAAGAGAGATGTGAAAAAATACGACAGCAGCAACTGACGGTTAGTTTCGATGCAATATTAATGGGAAAAGACAAGTACAGTTGTGGCTGAACGGGAAAATCTGTTGGCGAACCGTAACTGCAATTGCATACATATTGTATCCAATCGGATTTGATTGCATGGAAGAAAAAGTTGATGGGGATTGATTGATAAGAACTTTCGTGGATGTGAAATTTAGAATAAATTCGTAGATTTTTTTATGGATATACATTGAAAAGGACATAAAAAGGCAAATGTGTAAAGTGTTTACGATTGACTGAGGCTTCGTTTTAGTTTTTAGTTAAATTCTTATTACCAAATCGGACATAATTTTCTTCATTCAATTTTGTTTTCATTCTTTTTTAAATTTGCAGAAATATATTTTGTTCAGAGAGTCGAAGTTTTAAAAAGATCGCAGATCCAATTTAAATTGTATTTTATTATAAACTATAATTGCACTGCATATACACCAAAAAATCGAATTCAGAAGAATTACAGTTTTTGGACGAACTAACTGCTAGTTGTCTAAATCAAGCAGACGAATTCGGAAAGGTTTCTCAAAAAAGTTCAAGAAGAATTCCGATGAGAAAATAATATTCAATCTTATATAACTTTAAATTCGACATAAAACATCCTCTGCTGTTTGCTAGAATTTGAAATTCAAACTAAATTTGGAAATTGAAACCATATATTCAACAAAGTTTTCGTTATTTTTTCGTGCTTATGCAAGCCAATGGTGACAAATAACGCTATTATCAAGCATATGGAAAGATTTCGCTTCAGTTTCATCGGTGAAATGTCCTTTTGACATCTAGTTCGGCTGCTGAGGACCAATAGTGAGTAAAGATCCAAACATGCAGTATTTCTTATGGTCTCGCGTTTTTTGACGACCCCTTCTGCGAAACATGGATGATTCAGGAGCACGATATCTTAAGAAGCGTCCAGCCATCAGTTATGTGCCAAAATAGCTTGTAGTATGTGAAAATATGCACGTATCATATCTATTTAGACAGTATGATCATCACCTTCTCGTAATGGTTTGATGCCTTGTCCAAATATTGTTCTGACCTAACAACCTTGCAAAAAAATGTGATGGAAAAGGACCGACATCGGGGGGCTGATGATAGCCGCTGGAAAAAATGTAAAACCGTTTTTTCTGAGTAATTAAACGGTTTAATTTTTTCATGTTGATTTCATGTTGACATAAATATCTGTATATGTATTATAGACAGTGCTTCACACATCTAACCGGAATACGAATGTAATAAATTTCGATTACGCAGTTCAGTGTGAAAAAAAGTTATTAAAAAAGTGTTATTAATTGTGTTAAAAGTGTTATTAATTGTTGCATAAATTATAAAAACTTAAACTGTTAATTCAACAAAATAATAAAACTTACTCCAACTCAAATTTTAATTCCACACGACTAATCGGAAAGCATATTTTATAAGCCGCTGTAGTCTAACGGTACTTTTTAATTCAAACAAGTGATTGTAATATACGGTTATATTCATTTACGTAGAATATATTATTCAAAGTATTGTCCATTGCTGGCCACTTCTTTTTCCCATCTTTCTGGCAATTTCCGGATACCAGCTCGAAAGAACGACTCGTCTTTTGAGGTAATCCAAACATCGACCCATTTTTTGCATTGTTCATATGAAGTGAACTTCTGCTGGGACAGGCCATGTTTCATCGACCGGAACAAATACTAGTCGAAAGGAACGATGTCTGGAAAATACGGCGGGTGGGGAAGGACTTCCCATTTCAGCGTTTCTAAGTAGGTCTTGACTGGTTTTGCAAAATATGGCCGAGCGTTGTCATGCTGCAAAAACACTTTGTCGTGCCTTTCTTCGAATTCCGGCCGTTTTTCCTTCAATGCGCGGTTTAAACGCATAAGTGGAGTCCGATAGCGTTCCTCCGTGATTTTTTCATTCGGCTTGAGCAGCTTGTAGTAAATCACGCCACGCTGGTCCCACCAAATACAGAGCATAAGCTTCATGCCATGCGGTTGTCATAATGAATCCTTTTTGTCACAATGCGATGCAAGAAGTCCTTCCTTTTTTGGCATTCGAGGAGGAGTTCACAAGCGAAAAATCGCTTTTCGACGTTGCGCGGCTTCAACTCGTATGGCATCCAGTTTCCTTGCTTTTGAATCAATCCCATGACTTTTAGGCCAATGACAATGACACAGCGGTTCCAGCGAAGCGTTTTTTGAGTCGGTTTAGTTTTGCACTACAAAACCGAGAGGCATCCAAACCGCGGTGTGTGTCATCACAATGCTAAATTAAAGCACGACTAAACCAATTCGGTTTTCCTCTAGAGAAACGCTTCGCTGGGACCGCCATGTTTGTCATTGGCCTAAGACATTTGATGACTGTCGACTCATCCACTCCTAATGACTCTGCCAATTCTTCGTCTTCAAATTTTTGGGGTAACCCGGCCGTTTTTTGTCTTCGAACACAAAATCACCACTTTTAAAGCGACCAAACCACCTCCGATACCAGACATAATTTCCTTTTAATTAATGTGAAATATACTCTTTCCACCGAATATATTTATTCCGAATTGCATCATTGAAATTACATTCGTCATCCGGTTAGACGTGTGAGTCACTGTATGTATTCGAAAATTTGTGAAAATGACTCAAAGTAGAAGAGGTTCCTGTTTATTGGAAACATCGTACAAGATATCACAGATCACGGTATTTTAAATTAACCACATACCATGATTCTTATGACTTGATATGATGGCTGCAGTGAATTCAAAATTATATTTTCTGCCTCAAAATATTCAATAAAAATGATCGTCATGCACTGATCATTGTTTTGATGACTGTGCGATTGAATTCAATGGAATACTATCAAAAAAAAATATGTAAACCAAATACAATTGAGAAAAAAATGATTTCCAATTCATATTTATATCATGATTCGTACAAGTCTGCTCTGATTCATTCACCGACGTATGAAAATCTGCAAAAAAAAAAAATATTAAAATCTGCCACGTCGAATGGAAAACTATTTCAGGATTTCAGGCTCGTTCGCCGTCAGTGCGATGATTGTTGTAGCCTTGAGTCATTTACCGTCATGTCATGCTCAACCCATCAAATACACAAACCCCCATGAACTAGTGTTACATATGTACATATTTGAACGGCTCCTGCATACAGAATGTCCAGCTTGTATAGAATGCGAGAGTAAAAAAGTTCAAAGGATCAACTGCTGACCAACGGCTACTATTTTTCCCGTCAAAGGATCTCATTTCGAGCATTGTGTGAAGCGTGTCTGACGACCAAAAACAATAGATGCATAGACAATTGCGATAAATTCAAATATGTATGGCATTGAGAGCAAACGAACAAGCGGATGGAAGCATACGAGCGCCTGTTTTCGTACGTGCATGCATACTGACACGAACAAACGTCCTTTGGCATGTTTCAATTTACACAGAACGCGCAATGTTTGACGTAGTGACAAACGACCGGGAACCCAAAATAAAAATTGCTAGGGCGTATATGTACAGGCAGCGATCTAGACATGAATCAGCGCTAGCTAATCCGAACATCAGCAAAAAAAGGAATGATAAAGTGAAACATGGTCTTGGGGAGAAAGGATGAGTTTTCAATTATATTGTCAAGGAGATGTGTGAAATAATTGTAACTAAGTTTTGATGAGAGCTTTAAATTTTTGAAATAAGTTTAGATAGTAACTGTGACTAGTACAACTGCCTTTTAAAATCCCATGTCAACCTCACGCCAATCTCATTTATTTTTCATCACACGGAACGAGGTGATAATGCAAGGAAAAAGATTGCAGTTGAACAAACTTGAATTCGGTATGCGTGAAGTTTTCCAGGTGAAAGTGTGAAAACTGTCGAAACATCAATTTCTTCTAATCAAAAAACTTCATACCATTGGAAAGTTATTTATTCTCTTAATCATACACTGCGAAGTTATATTGAATTTTCGATTTGTTTAGTCGACATATGTTTGCATTCACAAAGTATATACCAAGAAACAAATGTCCTCAATGCCTACATAAAAGTTTATTAAAATGCTCACGAATTTTAATATTGAGATTATTAGTAAAAGTTGAGACATTTGAATGTTTCTGTATCAGATTGTCTACATCTCCCTGTGTAGGGTTAATTCTAGCAACTTCATTCAAATCAAGTGAATAATATTTCAAAGACCAGCTGTTGAAACTTTTCAATTGTTTTGATTTATGAAAAATTTATGAAAATTTCTTTACTTTCGTTGACAAAACAAATTAGTTTTCAGTACCTTGCGGAGAAGGATCAATCCAACAAGTCAAAACGTTGTCTCTAGTAGCTTAATTTTAGCTTGTTTCAATTTACTCTGACCACGACAATGGACTCTAGGCAAGCATTAAAATATATTGAGATGTGGTTTATAATAGAGGGTGTGTATCATGTTGCCAAGTATAAAATTCATCAGATTTTCCACCTAATTCTAACAACGATCGTTCCCACCTGCTTTGCGTGTGCCACCTTTACCTCGGCACTGTTCTTCATCGCGGACACGAAAGGCCTTTTGAGTAATTTACCGATGAACATCGTCCTGTACTCAAGTGCCGTCAAATTTTACATCATTTTTCTGATACGAATGCGTTTACAGCAAGTCAACGAGCTGATCAAACGACTTGACCAGCGTGTCACGGAACCTAGTCAAATCAAATACATAAGAAAGATGACGAAATTTAGCCAGATAATGACAGTAGTTGTGACGGTATGCTATATGAGTGTGGATATAACCGCAGCTATACATGCTCTATTATCGCATAGAACGAAATTGCTGTTTGAAACTTGGTTGCCGTATGACTGGAGAGCGTCGGCCACGAAATTCTATCTGAGTGTCGCGTTCCAAACCTATACACAAATCATACTTTGCTTTCAGACTGCGTCTAATGATGTGGGTCCGATTATTTATTTAATTATTCTCACAACGCACTTTCGTATACTTATGGAAAGATTGGAAAATCTGAAAAAAGATCCAGTTAAAAGTGACGACGAATCCATTCAGGAGCTCTTGGAATGCATCGAAGATCATCGAATTATTATGGAGTAAGTGTATTAGAAAGCTTTAATCGAGTAAACGTGCAGTTGGCTCTTCACCTTAAGTTTTATTTGCATGATGTAAAAACGCATTTCCCAATTTGACCTTTATTTCAAAACAATTTAAGGTATGAGCTCTCAAAATGGCTCATAATGCTAGCGCCCCATGTGGGTCAAATGACTATCAGCTATGACTACTGTGGTGTGTGCTCGTGCTTAATACCAATCTACAGTTCTTTCTCTTGGGCCATATCGGTGCGTGTCTGTGCTGATAAATAAATTCGTTTAAGGATTCGAGTAAATTTCTCATCCATAAATTTGTGGACTAACATTTACCATGTATTTAACTTTATGCTTTGACAGGCTGTATGAGGTGTCAAAACATCATTTCAACAAAACAAACTGCCGTAAGTCTCGAGAACACTTGGAATCGAGTATTTCGCTAGGCGAACTTGACCTAAGCAGATCAAATAGACGTGCTTACGGCACAGCCACTTAGATATATCTTTTCTGGAATCGAAGCAAGCACACCAAATAAAAGTATGAGACTTCAGAAGTTAGAAATCGATGTGTTCACAATCTTTTATATAGCAACGCATTACTATCAGGCGCAAGTGGCTACCCAGCAGAGATCCAAACTTAAGACGTCTAACCACTCGGATGAGTTGCATGAGTAACTATGTGGTAGAGTCTATGGCTTAGCAAGCAATTACGTCACTTTCGGAAAGACCGTTACTCTGTGCTACCGTGTATTCCAACCCAAGAGAAGTCATTAATTTTCTTGGCAAACTAGAAACGAACAAAGTCCCAGAGCCTGATAGCATACCCAACAAATGCCTCAAAAAGCTTCCCAGAAGAGTAGTGATTCTACTTTGTTTTATATTTAATGCCTGTTTGAAGATATCATATCTTGCAGCTGTCTGGAAACAAGCAGCAGTTATTCCAGCACCAAAACCAGGTAATAATCTTGTTTTGTCTGAGAGCTACCAGCCCATCAGCCTGTTATGTTCGCTTGAAAAAACATTCGAGTGATTTTTCGTGAAACATATTAAGTCATTTTTGGAATGTTAGAATATCCTGCCTAAATTCCAGTTTGGTTTTCAAGAGGATTATTCAACAAACCACTAGCTATTCCGAGTTACTCATGATATCCAGAGGTTGTTTGCTGCCAAAGAACCTGTACGATTGATCACCTTAGACATTGAAAAGGTTTTCAACAATGCACAGCACAAGAGGCTACTCTTCAAAAAGCATAATTTGAAAGTCCCTAGTCATTTCTGACTGATCGTGAATTTGCAGTGACGGTGTTTCCGTTAAATACCTGCAGGGCTCCCTCAGTGATTATGCCTGATATCAACCCTATTTAACATCTACACTGCTGACATTCTTGAATAAAAAGTCATTTCGATTAATATTGTTGTCAGTTCCATTGCTTTGCGAATTCAAAACATCTTATTTTCTGTTCTATAAGTGATAAGAATGACAAAGAAAACGTCCGATTTTCAGAAAAACGTATTTTTAGTTTTCAACATAGTTTCCTTTCAATTCAAAACACCTTTTCCAACAGAGTTCAAAATTTTTAATACCGTTGGTAAAATACGAATTTAGGCCGTTGTCTCAGCAGTCATGTCATACTTTCAGCTCCTGTTTCAGATGCTAGCAACTTGCTTTGATACGTGTTTGCCTGGGTTTGGCTTGCCAGCCGATGCCTGAGAGCAACGTCTGGTCCTGTACGGACAAAAACCCTTTCCTCCTTTTATCATTGAAATGCGGCTAGTATAATTCCATTGACGGATGAATTATACGGAACGTCTTACCTTTTCTAGGGCAAAGGTAAGTAGCAAATCCACCCCATTTTTCAATGGCTTTCCTTAAGTGCACGAAGGCCCTTCACGGCCATTTTTAGGGTACCCTGCTCCCAGGGCATTTCTCTTTTTTTTATTGACTTGCCCTGTTGTGAGTTCGGCACCATCAACCCGCTTGACAGGCTCTTGACTAGTTTTCGGATCAGTTGTAGCGTTTTGCCAAGCATCCCATTATTTCGCAAACTTGCGTAATTAGTTCTCAGGCATGGGCTGGCAAGCCAGACCCAGCCGAGCCGTGCCAAAGCACGTTGCTAGCACATGAAAGGGAAGCTGAAAATAACTAAAAAAACTGAAACTTGGGAAAACATGCGTCTATTTAGCTACAGAACCTGAAAAAATAGTTTGTCAGGAAATAAATGAATAAACAAACTATGCTTACAATCACTTAAAACGATTTAAAATATTTCGAACTATCAAATATTTTTCAAGCACTTATATTTTCTATTTTAAGAATTTTTCCGAAATTGAGCTATATTTCCAAAATTTTTCTAGAATCTTCAACAGTCTACAGCGAACCATATCACACACAATATTCATTCAATTCGTCGCAACTGCTCTCATTCTGGCCATGACTTTACTCACATTTCTACTTTACAATCTGGACATAACAGAATCGATGAATATTATGATTTTTGTTGTGGCGATAATTCTTCAGATCTTTCCGAGCTGCTTCTACGCCAACAAGTTTATGGTCATGACCAATCAGCAGGTCACGTCACTTTATTCAATGGATTGGTACAATCAATCGCAAAAATTCAAAAAAACTCTAATCATATTCATGTCGATGACACAGAAGGAACAAGTAATTTTCGCGGGAAGAATAATTCCAGTGAATCTGGCAACGTTTGTTTCGGTATGAGAATTTGCTGGTGAATTTCTTTTAATTTTTGAGTTTTATTCTTTTATATTTCAGGTGATGAAAGTGAGTTATTCAATGATTACGGTGGCTCAGCAACTGGTCCATGAAAATTGAGATGCTTCATGCAGTATAACCACATATCAAAAAATTTCAACCTAATACTCTTTCACCGATGTAGAGATAGTGGCCATAAATATTTTGTTATTCAATTAGTAAATTAGTAAAAGCAAAAGTACAGAGCACGGCAAACGATGTTTTTCTCAAAAAAAAGTACTGAGATCGAAACGAACAATGAAGCTGTCTGGACGTTTTTCAGCAGGATAGCCAAGCTATCGTAAATGTGTTTTTTTTAATTTTCTTTATTGATTACAGATATTGACAGTAGACTAGGTATATCGGCAATTCGATTGAATTTGAAAGTTAACAAAGTTGTGACACATTTGGTAAAGACAAAAATCACACTTTGTCGACATGTCTTCCAAGGAGGGGATGGCTGTCAGAGTTTGAAGGATATGATACTGTACAAAAACTAGCAACAAGAGTAACATATAAATGCAGTTTATTTTTGTTCCGCGAACATTTTCTTAATACTCTTCAACCATGGAAAACGAGAAACGCTGACTTTCTCATATTTTGTGTTTGAAGTTAAACTTGAAAAGTGTCAGAAATGATTTGGAGAATGCTTGCTTCGTAAGTAATGATCAATAGCATGGCAAAAAAAAAATGCTCCTTCCAAAGGACGTGGAAAACTGTGTTCTCCAAAGTAGCTGCATTTCCAGTTCACTTTCATCCCTTCAGCCTTTAGAAAAATTACTTTCATACTCTAATGAATTCATCCTTCTATGATGAGCAGCTCAGACAGTGCGGTGGCACTGTCTGAGCTCCAAAATATAGTTCGATATGCAATAATAGGCGTGTTTTTTTGCTCCCCTTATCTTTAACAGAACAATGCTACCCACTACAGACGCATTAGAAACAACAACAACTCCTCCTATCCATAACAGGAGCTTTTGTTGTTTCCAATGCGTCTGCACTGGTGAGCATTGTTCTGTTATGGATAGAGGGAGCAAAAAACGCGCCAAGAGCTACTCAGCTACAATTTCGATTGAGCTCTTTTGCAGAAAGTACAGAGCAGAGCTCACTCTACCATAACGCTCTACTGCAAAAGCAGCAAGTGATCCAGTGCATTCACTGCCAATGTTCTGGACACGCAGTAGCCAGCTCCTCTTTTTGAATGCGCTGAGTAAAGTGCGATCGAGGAGAAAGGAGAAAGCTTACAAGCTCGTTTGTGCCCACAGTGGCTAAAATTTGAAAGTGAATGAGTGGACTCAAGCGTAAACCCGTAAACTCTCAAACCACTCCCTTCACTCCCTCGTCGGGTACTAAATTTTTATCTATTAATCCCACTTGATTAAAATGTCAAACAAGGTGATCTCTGATCTGGATGAAAGATCAATGGACTCATAATCCGCCAAACACAACCTGATGTAGGAGAGTCTGATGTAAGAGCATTCGTTAAGGAAAGAGTCCATCACTTGTGAAAATGTGGAGTGTCCCTCAGTTGATGAGACTTTTTGACTCAGGAAAGTGAGATGGAGCTAGCGTCTGAGGAGAATCTTTATTTGGCCCAAATTGGTTCTAATGAGAATACCTAAAATTCATCTGAAAAGAAGCTAATGAAAGTTCTACAGAAGTACCAATTATCCTATCCGTGGCACATATCCTTCAATATAGAAATAAAAAAACTAATATGGGAATGAACAGGCTGCATCAAGCTCAAATTCCTGGTGCAAACTTCACTGAAAAAAAATCCCTGGGTTATTGTTTGTTACCAGGATCTAGATGTATTAGCACTTTTAATAGCACTCAGCTCTACAGCGTGCTATCTACCCAAAGTCAATATTATGGTTTAGTAATCATTTTCATCCTTAAGCAGGGACAGTTTCATACATTTAGCCGCAGGACTATCACCCGATATATTTTAGCTCTGTTCTGCCTAATAGTCCGAAAAGGATGATGGATAATCAAATGAAAAACTGATTTAATCCTTTTGTAATACCGCAGTCAAAGCATTGTTACACCAAAAGCTAATCTGTTGAAGCTGCTCTTCATGCCCTCATTGACTTAATTGAACAATCTTCCGGTCGTAAGAAATATACGCTTGCTACCTTTTTCAGACATTGAAGATGTATTTAACAACATCGAGTCTGATGTTGAGGCACTCGCCGTGCTGGATGTTGACATGCGGCTGATATATAGCTATTCGGCTGAAAGCTTTGACATCGAGCAGTCTCTCAAGAATATAAGGTGCGTTTCTTTTTTTGCCCACATGTCGCGTTACTGAAGCAGAAAATGTTAAGCAGCGGCTATTTATGAGCTTTTATCTAGAGTGTGCTGATAACAGTAAGAGTGTTTTAAACGATTCGTACCACAGCTGTTGATTACTGTCCAACCGGCAGTTTCAAATGAATGAATTGGCCTAGCAGTCCGTAATTGTCAATTATTTTACATCAAATCTTGTAGTGTGCAGACTGTTTCAATGCACATTACATTGTAGATTATTTCATATGCAAGTTTCATGTCTGATTTCGGTTAAAACCTAGATAAGATTTCATATAGGTTTTTTCTATGTGTGATTCTAATTTAACAACCAACGTAAGCAAAAGCTCAGCGAATGCAACAACATACAACAAAAACATGCAACAACATTTTCGAACAACGCAATTTTTCTGCTTGGGATCGTTGATTTTGCAGTCCTACGCTAACTTGCGCTGCTAGATTGCGATAAAAAGGCACCAAATGGTATCTCTAAAACTTTGGAAATGCTCAACTATGACGAGGGGTCAACACGGGCTCAAGCCCTCGCCTTTATTGTGGAACATTACGGGGTAGTATTTTACACATCTCATTAGATCGTGCCGGATACAAACCGAATGCTTATGTATGTACCCAACGGGAATCGCGGTAATGTATGCTGGCGTATTGCATGAATCAAACAATGCTAGTAACGCAAATTTCCGATTTCCAAAGCTATTTTCCAGCAATTATAAGATATACTCGTATACATGACTTGGAGCATGGGGAATGCTGCAAGGGAGAAAGCTCATATGTTATAAGTCCAAGACTGGCCAATGAACATCATTCGCAGAAACAAGGGGAAAAGAACTTGCGAGCATACATCGGTTATGGGTAGTCTGCTATATAAAGCGGAAAGATGAAAATTTCGGAGCATTTCAAAACACAGGTAAGTACAATGCATGAATCCCCCTAGCAAAGATACCTAGCAAAGAGCATGCGCTATTGGAATTTCCAATGAGCGTCACAATCACTCAGCATGCAAAAACCACACATGCTGAGATACGATGGCTGCCAGCCAAAGCTTTAATTTCTTTAATTTGTATTCACCGTAGATGACGGAAATGCGAAAAAACGATGTCGTACTTTCCAAAAAGCTCTTATACATAAAGCTATAAGGCTAAAAGCATAAGTTTCCCCTTGTATAAATCTTCCCAGCCTAGGACATGCCATGTTAAAAAGAAACAACACGTAATGGTCCGGTAATGCTTACACGCATTACGCGAAATGCTTACCGAATATACCCGTAAGCATTATTTTTCCCGTTGGGTAGGTAGCAGATCAGGTATGTATTTATCTACGCTCTTGTAATTTTTAAATCACCCTCTCAATAAACTCTCTGGTTTCACGTTTCATAACAAAACAGAGCTGGCACTGTTTTCCAACAAAAATCATCGATTTGACTTACCAAAATTGAACTGGGTTTCTAAGCCAAAGGGTAAAATATTTAGGACTGGTACTCGACTCAAAGACGTTATGAATGGAAAATATTCCGGAAAATGCACGGAATAATTTCGGTGTACCAAAAGGCATCAGAGCAAATTGGCATTTGCAGCCTCGTATTGTCAAATGGAGAGAGTAGCCGGTGCACTGATGGTCTACACTAAAGTCAGGAGCTGTGTATTTTCCAATTGTTTGAATCTAATACTAAGCCCAGCGACTATAATTCCCGTACCGGTCCTTGTATTATGTGTATGATTGTCGCGCCGAATGCCGAGCATCTGTTAATGAGACTGCGACACATTCGGCAATACGATTGATTTGGGAACCTAGACACAGGGCTATTCGGAGCAACTGTGAGGCTAATGAGCTGGTGAAACTTCGAACCTTCCTAGCGAAAGACATAGGAATAGCGATATCATCCATCAAATCAGCCATCAGATAAAAATACATTGAGTACGCTAAGTGGTTGACTGAATAATCATCCTGTGCGATCACAAAACAGTCTTGTGTGTCTACGTGGACGCGCATTGCATCATGCGGCTGTTAAGTTTAAACCATTGTCCTCCTCATTGTGTTGTGGGTGTTCTAAGATGACACGCGGAACAGCTTAGAGCCGGTTAAGACGAGCGATGTTGTGCTTTGCCAGCACAGAGTTTGCTGGCCGATGCTGTTTGCAAGTTTTGACGAGCGATTTCTTGCTGTGCTAGCACACAGTTTTATGTTTGTAGCAATGCCTGAGCTTCAAATTATTTCTAAGAAAATGTCAGAAAATCGCTGCCTTGTTTGATGGCCAACTATATCATTCGTGCTCGCTGTTTCGTTCCGTCCTTCACTTCTCTTTCCTAAAAGCTCGTGCTTGATCCAGCCAAAAACCGCTCGTCTAAACCGGCTCTTAGTGATGCGCACAACGATTTCTGTTGGAGCTTTGGCTTAGAGAACGAAGAGGTCTCATGTGCCCGAGAACATTAGCAGCATTCGGTGCACCCTTCCTCTCAAGTCTAAATAACTAATCGTTGGTTGATCTCAAAGAGTTAGTGCAATTCATCAAAAGTACTTGATGATTTCCTGATTATAGTTGTCAAGAAAGAGTTACTAACTGTGGCATTAGAACGGGCCTCTGTTGTGCCTATTCCAATAAGTTTCTGTCAACCAACAGCCACTTCAACCTAACCTTACCATACCCTGTTACAAAAACTACGATGCTGGTAGCCCTTCGCTCGCACCGCAATCAAAAACCTATCAGGCTTTTCTGTCAGTGAGCGATTTTATAGCTGTTCCCAATTTGGGATTGGGAATATACCGAAATTCGTGAGCTTTCACCCGATTTCCATGTATGTGTGCGCAGACTGTGTACGTGCACGGAAGCTCCTCATGAGCTTGATTTGCGAATACCGGTTTTGTACGAAGCGTTCATATGTATGTGTGCCGGATCAAATTATATGGCTACACGAAGATCGGATTAAAACCGGTTTGAAATCCCGATCTCGTGTAACCATAGACATTTGAGCGGCGATCTGGTTTACAAACACATAGATTGTGATTTGTTTTCAATAGGGCGTGTCCAAAAGGGAAATTTCTAAAATCGTGGCTTCTAGCGGCCGCTGTTCACTTCGTTGAACAGTTTGGTGGCCATCCACCAAACAGCATGCATCGGAATGCAATATCATTCCGAAAACGCATCTAAGCGGAAAGGACGCGCGCTGTATCTAAGCGTTAAATGCTCTTAAGAAGTTATTTTAGGTGCAGAGTGAAGAAATTGAAGAAATACTTCACATGCAGGATAAATCACTTTTTGGACAAGCGGGTGAAATTTAAAAAGAAAATGTGACTATTATGTAATTTGCTAGGGTACAAAGGGGAATGCTATAGAAGTCATTCTCTTTTAAATAAAATAAGTACATAATTTCACTATTCCGCATCAAAATTCGACTTTTTCGTTATTTCCCACAATTTCATATTCTGTAGACTATTTGTATTGCTCAACGAGATCTTAAAATCCCTATGAATTCAGAATCCCTACATTTTCTTATAGGAAACGGGGCATGAAAATCAAGAACTGTCAAAATATTGCCAGGCAGATGGCCAAACAAATGTCATACCATGTTGCCTACCATTTACGGTATGCCATCAAATAAGGCATACCATTAGTAATTCAAAATGCTATGCCATGGGAAATTGCTAATGGAGGCGGCCTGTAACGATTCATTAATGAGTTGAAGAAGATGCGGTTTTAGCGAGTAAATATGACCTATATACTCGTTAAAAGTGACACTTTTATGAATTATTAGCGATAGTTTTAACGATTTCAAATAAATTTGCTTTTGCGATTTGAAAATAAGTTAAAATTATTTACGCATAGTAGAGTGAATTTGAAAGACTGGAAGAATAAAGCAAAAAAGGCAGCCAAAGTTGAACATAAAACATCGTAACATTATAAACAATCTAGGGAAAATATCTAGGTAATGTTGCCTTTTAATGAGTTGCATGGGCCATAGGGACATACATATGTCATGCATTATTATTATTTGTCTCTAATCGTAAGGAAAATTATTGTTTGCTGATATATTTGCGAACAAGCTCGGTTTCGTATGAGGGATATGTCTGTTGATTGTCGATAAACTATCGTTTGTAGGAAACGCTTTCTAAATTGCTTCCTGGGTACTTTATGCTGCCGTTAGCAGGGCTCACACTTCGTGAACAACATTTGAAGTAGAAGCTGAAAATAAATTGAAGTAGATTTGAAGTAGAAAGAAATTAAGTAGATGAACGATTGGGGTCACTTAATGTAAAGCATTATTTATTTTTTCATATAAAGTAGGTAGATATTATCATTTTTACTATAACGGAAAGCAACGTCAAAAACTCAAATTAGAAGTTATTGAAAAAATCAATTAAAGCATAATATCAGTTTTATACTCAAAACATAATTATATTTGCAATCTTCAGCATTTCTTTGCGAAACAGCATTATTTTTGAGTTACATTTAGCGTTAGTGATTTGCAGTAAGTTGTTCTTTGCATTGAAACAGCATTAGACTAGAAAAGTGTTGCTGTCGAACCTCGATGCAGGAAAAAAAATATGAAAAAGAAAAACTCTCTTTGATTCAATTCGAAGCGAAAATGGTGTAGAATCCAAAGAAACTGAAGTTGGGAAGTAGCTATCATTTTCAAAATAAAAATTAATTAAATCTACTTCAAATTGAGTAAAGTGTGAGCCCTGGCCGTTAGTACATGGACCATTTGCGATTATGGTTGTGTAAATTTATGAAAATGATTAGACTTTTGTTGTCGCTTGACAATAAAAACCGGAGGAAGGCATGGAAGCCGTACATGTTTCTATATAGGGTAAATGCACTAGTCCCCGGAAAAATAGTGAATTTTTTAATTTTAGTTCGGTATTCTTTTAGTTCGGTATTCGGTATAATTAAGAGCTTAATATTTAGTTTACAAACACGCTTTTTCATACAT
Organism: Nemotelus pantherinus; assembly: GCA_963978885.1. Taxonomy (NCBI): domain Eukaryota; kingdom Metazoa; phylum Arthropoda; class Insecta; order Diptera; family Stratiomyidae; genus Nemotelus; species Nemotelus pantherinus. The sequence goes on along the minus strand of OZ022263.1, from coordinate 222,439,208 downwards.
TACGATGAGTTGCGAGTCTTTTGTATAAATTTTGAGTTCAATAAAATAAATAAGTATGCTGATATTCCAAGTAAATAAACTTGAGCCAAATTGTGATAGTCTCCTAACACCATGAGCCAGTGCGATACAAAACAGAATATAACTATGCCGCGAAACAACGATCAAGTATAAAACAGCAGTGCATTCGCTAAGACTGACATAGGTTTCTGTATTAGCTGTGGTAACGCACAACAGCTCAAAGTAAGGGGAGAAAATAATCAATATACACTACCACAATCGATTGCAAATAGAAAAAGAACTAACAGAAAATTACTTCTTTTAACTCTCTAAATATTATGAGGGCTTTTTTTAATATCCAAAACATTCAACATAACCATGAAAAACCCAAAGCCACCTCACAGCGAAAAAAACAACTTCTCATGAGCTTTTCTTTTTTCTATCAGCACATTCTATAGTTCAGCACGTGAACTACAAATGAGGAATATAATTTCTGTACTAGTGTTTCCAATGCGTATACTCTATTCTCTGCTGGAAAGAGGAGCAAAAAAACATGCCTATTGTTTATTTGTTTTACCTGATGACTCTTTCAAATCAAAATTTATGGTTTATTGAGTTTACGCAGACGAGAACAAGCCCCAAAGTACAAAATATTAAACGTGCAAATGAATGAAACGTTATCAAAAATGGAATAACCGCACTGTTTTTTCTCATACAATTCAATTTGTAGTTAAAATCTATCATAAATTTGAGAGATATCATTTTGTCTGATTGCTTCTTGCCAAGCTAGAACTCGACTTCGAAACAAAATATCATACCATAAAATGATCTGCTGTATGCCTGCGAACATACCACAATTTTTAAATTGCTCAGCTTCTGCGAACACTTTGAAGCATATATTTTTAAATTATCAAAATTTGCTTGCTTGCATCTTCCAAATATATTTGCTTTCACAATAATCAATCAGAAATTGAGTCAAACACCCGCTCTGCCCTGATTTGCACAAACTTTCTACCTGCATTTCTATCTACATTTTTGAATTAACACCGAACTCAAAAACTACATACTCTATTTCATAAATCTGCAAAATTTCAAAAACCTATCTTTTGTGGAAGTATGCTAAAATCAATATTTAAATATGCACTCTCCATATATTCCCAGTACACATCAAAATACAAATCATTGAATATCTCGAAAGCGCTAAAATATAGACAGAACGTTCAGCGCTGCCGCCAAATGTCTACACCACATAACCATCATCGCAAATGGTTCGTGTAACGCTCATGCATAAAGTGGCGACATCGCTGTTCACCAGACACGCACCAACTAAGTGAACAGCACTCGCCACAAGCATCAATAAAACAAATTTCCCTGTTTCCACGCGCTTCAACGAAGTAAACGGTGAATTTCAGAAGCCGCCACATTGGAATTCCCTTACATGAATACGCTTTTAAGAAGTGAACTGCACTCATCAGAAGCCGACATGTTAGAATTGTGCCCGTTTGTACACGCTCCTGCGAAATGAACAGCATTTTTCAGAAGTCGCCATGTAAAGAATTTCCCTGTAGGGAAACGCCCTTACGAAATCAGCACCAATCAGCAGAAGCCGCTAGGGGAAATCTTCCGCACGAGCATGCTCGCACGATGTGAATAGGGTAAGTCAGAATCTGCCATATTGGAAATCCGACTATATGGACGTGCTGACACGAAGCAAGCAGCGTTGGTCAGAAGCCGCCATATCGGAAAGCTGCGTCCATGCACATGCTCGAACGAAGTGAACAGCAGTAGTCAGATGGCGCCATGATGAAAACCGACGTGCACGTACACAGAACTATCGTGTACACACAAATACAATACCGCGCAGAGAAAGCTCACGAATTTCGGTATATTCCCAATCCCAAATTGGGAACAGCTATAAAATCGCTCAGTGAGATCAACCCAACAATTGAATTGCATGTTGATCCAATGACTAGATCACAAGTAAGAGGGGTAAATTGTCTATGCGGTGCCACCCACCACAATTTAAAAAAAAATTGGAATGAAAAACTTATTTGCTGGAATCACAAAAATTGTTTTCACATGAGAATTTGATGGTAGCAAGTCAGAGAACAAAAATTTCTATGAGATTTGCTTCATAATGAGTTCAACTTATGCTGCGAATTTCATTTGAATCAAATTACTATCATGGAAACTGCAGGTATCAAAAGATATTATGGGTCACCACCTGCCAAAACTTCCTAATTTACAAAATTGACTCATAAAGTGCATGTACATATATCAAACGAATATTTGATGGTAGCATCTTTAGACACAAATATGAAAAAACACCAGTGTTGGAAACTTTATCCCAATTTTTCAGCAAAAGATTAAACTAGATTTTTTTAAACATTGAGATCAACCTACCTTGTGAAATAAGTTTCAATATGACACCGGAAGTTTTTGGGCAGAAAACGTTAATTTTCATGAGGCACGGTTGAGGAGACAATATGAATTTTCAATCATTTTTTTATAAGCAATTGCGAAGTAGTTGTCAAATTTTCAAATATTCTTCGACTTAACAAATGATTTAAGTTGTTCCCGTCATTTAAAATCTGATGTCAACCTCATTTGAATCGCATCGATTCTCCCTTTTTGCATAACTTGCTGAGGCTATGAACAGACTTGAATTGGCACTGTGTAAAGTGTTTCAGATAAAGGCGTGAACTCAACTGTCAAAATAACAATTCCTTGTTTTCGACGTACCTCGTAGCACTTGAATTTTATATTCTTAATTGCAGGACTTGATTCAACTGCGTAGTATCTAAACGAGCAGCTGTTGAAACATTATTGTTGAATAATTTATGAAAATTTTCCCATTTGCGTTGAAAAAAGAATCAGTATTCAGTATTTTGTCGAGAAGGATTAAAGCAGGAAGTTGCTACGTAGCCTCTGGCAACCTGATCTTAATTTGTTTTGTTGTACTCAAATTGTGAAAATGGACTCTACTCGAGCCTTAAAATATATTGATCTGTGGCGGAAAATAATGGGTGTGTATCCGGTTGCCAAGTATAATATTCGCCAGGCTGCTCATCTAGTCATAATAGCGTTCGCTACCAACTTCTTTGCGTGTACAGCTTTTATCACCAAACTATTCTTCATCGCGGACGTGAAAGGTCTCTTGAGAAATTTACCGATGAATCTCATCCTGATAGCAAGTGCTGTCAGATTTTTTATCATGTTTCTGATGCGTCTGCGATTCCTGAATGTCAACGAGCAGATCAAACGGCTTGACCAGAGGCCCATGACACCAAGTCAAATCACGTTTTTAACCAAGATGACGAAATTCGGTCAGATATTGACATTAGTCGTGACCGCAAACTACATCATAGTGTATATAACCGCTGCTATAAATGCTCTCTTATCACATCGAACGAAATTGGCATTTGAAGTCTGGTTACCATTCGACTGGAAAGCGTCCGCTAAGAATTACTATCTGAGTATCGCGTTTCAGAGTTACACGCAAGTCATACTTTGCTTACAGGCTGTAAGTAATGATACTGGACCGGCTATTTATTTAATTATTCTCACAGCGCACTTCCGCATACTCATGGAAAGATTCGAAAATCTGAAAAAGGATCCAGTACAAAGTGAAGATGAATCAGTGCAGGAGCTATTGGAATGCATCGAGGATCATCGAACTATTATGGCGTAAGTATCTGAGATACGTGGAATATCAATTAATTGTTAATGTATGATAACTAAAAGATACCTCAACACATCGTATGTTATAGTTTTATTTACTACTACTGTCTTTGTTAGCAAGCAACTTGATACGCGAACTATCAAACTGACTGAGAAACATAGCGCCCAATGGGGGTCGGATAGTTATATAATACTTTTAGGAGAATTAAAAGAGGAGCAACTTGTATTTATTTTCAATTTAAATGATAAAATCTTATTAATATGGTTTTGCACTTTTTTTAATATTTTTATATTTCTATAACAGCGGGAGCGAATTTCTTCGATATCTTATTCAGAATCAAAAAGTTTTTTTAATTTTTTCAGAGCATTCAACAGTCTACAACGGACCATATCAAACACAATATTCATTCAATTTGTCGCCACTGCTCTTGTCTTGGCACTGAATTTAGTTCAATTCGTAGCTTACACTCCCAGTGTAACGGAAGCGGCGAGTATTCTAAGTTTTTCTGTGGCAGTAACCGTTCAGATTTTTCCGAGCTGCTACTATGCCAACAAGTTTATGACTACAACTGATCAGTTGGTCACTTCACTTTATTCAATGGAGTGGTACAATCAATCGCAAAAATTCAAAAAAACGCTAATCATATTCATGTCGATGACACAGAAGAAACAAGTGATATTCGCGGGAAGAATAATTCCAGTGAATCTAGCTACATTCGTTTCGGTATGAAAACTTCCTGGCGAATGAAATTTTTTTGTAAATTTACTTTTTTCTTCCAGATAATGAAGGCTAGCTACTCATTGATTACTGTGGCTCAGCAACTAGTTCATAGAAACTAAAAGGTTCCATCGTTTTGAAACCATATGTTCAAATTACCCGTATATCAAAACAGTTATCTTGTCCCTCAAAATTGCAAAAAAAAAGCACATTGTTGCACACTTAAAATACTAAATAAATACGACAAGCACAAAGAGCAGACGATGTTTTTTTCAAAAGCTATTCTCTAATTTCCGTTGGTTTACAGTACACGCTGAGAAATGACCGAAATCAATATATTAACATCATAATATTGTTATAGTAACAGCATTGTCACTAATACATAATTTTATGTTAGGAAGTTACAATATTATATTTGAAGTTTAACTTTATATATTTAGCTGTTAACTTTTTATGTTAAGAACATCTGTAAATATAAATGTTTTAACATCTTAACATAAATATATTACTATGCCAATATAAATGTATTAAACAAGGGTGGTGAAATTGTTGGTCGAAGCGCGCACACCAAATAAAAGTATAGGATTTCAGAAGTTTGAAATCGATGTGATGTTTTATATAGCAATGCAACAGCAGAGATCCAAACTTCAGACGTCTGACTACTTGGATAACCACTAGACACTTGCATGAGTAACTATGTTGTCGAGTCTATGGCTCAGCAAGCGATCACGTCACTTCTGGAAGGACCGTTACTCTATGCAACATACCCAACAAATGCCTCAAAAAGCTTCCCAGAAAAGCAGTGATTCTATTTTGTTTTATTTAATTATTTTATTTTATTAAATTTTATTTAATGCCTGTTTGAAGATATCATACCTTGCGGCTGTCTGGAAACAAGCAGCAGTTATTCCACCACCAAAACCAGGTAAGAACCTTGTTTTGTCTGAGAGCTACAAATCCATCAGCTTGTTATGTTCGCTTGCCAAAACACTCGAGTGACTTTTCCTGAAACATATCAAGTCATTTTTGGAATGTGAAATTCCAGTTTGGTTTTCAAGAAGGTTATTCAACAAACCACTAGTTATTTCGAGTTACTCATGATATCGAGAGGTTGTTTGCTGCCAAAAAACCTGTACGATTGATCATCTTAGACATTGAAAAGGCTTGCAACAATGTCAAGCACGAGAGGCTACTCTTCAAAAAGCATATTTTGAAAATCCCCTGGTCATTTCTGACTAATCCTGAATTTGCAGTGACGGTGTTTCCGTAAAATACCTGCAGAGCTCCCTCAGGGATTATGCCTTATAACAACTCTTTTTAACATCTACACTGCTGACATTCTTGAATAAAACGTCATTTGAATTAATAATGTTGTCAGTTTCAATATTGTCAGTTGTAATGTTGTCAGAATTAAAAACATATTCTTATCTATTCTATAAGTGATAAGAATGACAAAGAAAACGTCCGATTTTCAGAAAATGTATTTTTTTTTTTCAACATAGTTTCATTTCAATTCAAAACACCTTTTCTAACGGTGTTCAAAAATTTTAATACCTTCGGTAATATACCAATTGTTCAGTACTGCAAAAGAGGTCATTGTCTCAGCAGCCACGTCATCCTTTCAGCTCTTTTTATCATTGAATTGCGACTAGAATAATTCCATTGACGGATGAATTATAAATAACGTCCTACTTTTTTTAGGACAAAGGTTGGTAGCAAATCCACCCCATTTTTCAATTACCTTCCTAAAGTGCACGAGGGCCCTTCACGGCCATTTTTAGGATACCCTGCTCCCAGGGCCCTTCTTTTATTTTTTGTTGACTTGCTCTGTTGTTGGTTCGGCACCATCAACACGCTTGACAGGCCCTTGACTGGTTTTCGGATCACTTGAAGCGTCTTGCCAAGCATCCCATTATTAAGCGAATTTGCTTAAGTAGCTCCCAGGCATGGGCTGACAAGTCATACCCAGTCGAGCCGTGCCAAAGCACGTTGCTAGCAAATGAAAGGGAAGCTGAAAATAACTAAAAAACATTGAAACTTGGGAAAATATGCGTCTATTTAGCTACAGAACCTGAAAAAATAGTTTGTCAGGAAATAAATGAATAAACAAACTATGTTTACAATCACTTAAAACGATTTAAAATATTTCGAACTTTCAAATATTTTTCAAGCACTTATATTTTCTATTTGATGAAATTTTCCAAAATTGAGCTATATTGCCAAATTTGTATATTGCCAAAATTTTTCTAGAATCTTCAACAGTCTACAGCGAACCATATCACACACAATATTCATTCAATTCGTCGCAACTGCTCTCATTCTGACCATGACTTTACTCACATTTCTGCTTTACAATCTGGACATAACAGAATCGATGAATATTATGATTTTTGTTGTGGCGATAATTCTTCAGATCTTTCCGAGCTGCTACTACGCCAACAAGTTTATGGCCATGACCAATCAGCAGGTCACGTCACTTTATTCAATGGATTGGTACAATCAATCGCAATAATTCAAAAAAACTCTAATCATATTCATGTCGATGACACAGAAGAAACAAGTAATTTTCGCGGGAAGAATAATTCCAGTGAATCTGGCAACGTTTGTTTCGGTATGAGAATTTGCTGGTGAATTTCTTTTGATTTTTGATTTTTATTCTTTTATATTTCAGGTGATGAAAGTGAGTTATTCAATGATTACGGTGGCTCAGCGACTAGTCCATAAAAACTGAGATGCTTCATGCAGTATAACCACATATCAAAAAATTTCAACCTAATACTCTTTCACGGATGTAGAGATAGTGGCCATAAACATTTTGTTATTCAATTAGTAAATTTGTAAAAGCAAAAGTACAGAGCACGGCAAACGATGTTTTTCTTAAAAAAAAGTACTAAGATCGGCAACGAACAATGGAGCTGTCTGGACGTTTTTCAGCAGAATAGCCAAGCTATCGTAAATGTGTTTTTTTAATTTTCTTTATTGATTACAGATATTAACAGTAGACTAGGTATATCGGCAATTCGATTGAATTTGAAAGTTAACAAAGTTGTGACACATTTGGTAAAGGCAAAAATCACACTTTGTCGACATGTCTTCCAAGGAGGGGATGGTTGTCAGAGTTTGAAGGATATGATACTGTACAAAAAATAGCAACAAGAGTAACATATAAAAATGCAGTTTATTTTTGTCCCGCCAAAATTTTCTTAATACTCCTCAACCATGGAAAACGAGAAACGCAGACTTTCTCATATTTTGTATTTGAAGTTAAACTTGAAAAGTGTCAGAACAAATGTGGCGAAAGCTTGCTTTATATAATTCTGAAGTCAAGATCAATCGCATGGCAGAAAAATTGCTCCTCCCAAAGGGCGTCGAAAACTATGTTGTCCAAAGTAGCTGCATTTCCAGTTCACTTTCATCCTGTCAGCCTTCAGAAAAATTACTATCGTACTCAAATGAATTCATCCTCCTACGATGAGCAGAGCGCACTGTCTGAGCTTTAAAAGCCATTTTTAGGCAATTTCGGCATGCGAATGAATATCTAGACACAAACATATACATATATGTAGGTATATATAGTTATATGGATAAATATGTACAATTTCCTGTTACCAATATATTTGTACGGAGCAAAAAAAACATCATTAGGTGCGTTTTTTTGCTCCGATACAGAACAGAATAAAACTATGCCGCAAAAACAACGATCTAGTTTAAAACAACAGTGCATTCGCTAAGACTGACATAGGTTGCTATATTCGCTGTGGTACCACAAAATAGCTGAAAATAAAGGGAGAAAATAACGAATATACACTACCACAATCGATAGAAAATAGAAAAAAAACTAACAGAAAATTACCTCTTTTAACTTTTTACATGTTATGAGGGCTTTTTTAATTTCCTAACTACCAAAACATTCAACATAGCCTTGAAAAAACCAAAGCCACCTCACAGCAAAAAATACTACTTCTCAAGAGCTTTTCTTTTTTCTATCAGCACATCCTATAGTTCAGCACGTGAACTACAAATGAGGAATGTAATTTCTGTACTTGTGAATTCACTGGTACAGGAGTGTTGTTGTTTCCAATGCATAAACTCTATTCTCTACTGGATCCCCCTATCCATAACAGGAGTTGTTGTTGTTTCCAATGCGTCTGCACTGGTTAGCATTGTTCTGTTATGGATAGGGAGAACAAAAAAATTCGCCTATTGTCTAATGCTCTCGATCGCACTTTACTCAGCGCACTCAAAAAGAAGAGCTGGCTACTGCGTGTCCACAACATTGGCAGCGAATGCACTGGATCACTTGCTGCTTTTGCAGCAGAGCGTTATGTTAGAGCTAGGAGTTGATGTTTATGAGTGAGCTTTGCTCTGTACTTTCTGCAAAAGACGTCAATCGTTTTATTTTCTTGCTTTGAAATTGTAGCTGAGTAGCTCTTGAGAGATATAAGGAGCGTTTTTTTGCTCCCCCTATCCATAACAGAACAATGCTAACCAGTGCAGACGCGTTGGGAACAACAATAACTCCCCCTATCCATAACAGGAGTCGTTGTTGTTTCCAATGTGTCTGCACTGGTTAGCATTGTTTTGTCATGGATAGGGGGAGATAAAAAACCCGCCTAATAGAGTGCTCATATCCCACAAGGTTCTCGGAAGTGTTTTGTGTGAATCGTAAGACTATTGGCCATTCAGTCAGCGTAGTTTCACCGCAGCTAAAGGAACAGAAAAACACACACAGTTCTACAAATTCCTAAACACGAGAAATACAACTTATTAACGACGAAAAGGAAAATGTTCGAAAATCTGTCTTCTTTACGATTATTATCAAATCTCTCCTATCTATTAAACCCAAAAATGCTCAAAAGTTAAAAAAAACCTCTTGTGCAAAGGAATTGCTACGCTTTGGCTCTGAACATATGTCATTATAAAATATTGTGCCAGTCCTCGCAAGGCTTCTTTATTTGCAAAAATAGCCATGGGGTCGGACTGAATTTTCAAATAATAATAAAAAAAGCTATCTTCTAACATAGAGAGAGGGTTAAGAGGGTTCTGCTATTCGATGCAGCTAAAGTCATGGTAAGCGAAATTACGGTAAAGGAGTCAGTTTCACGAATTTATGGCTGTCTACCTACTAAATCTGTTGGAGTAAACGGAGATATGACGAGTGACTCCACTTCATTAGCTTCGGTAAACAATGTTTTGAGAACCAAGTCTAGCCCGGAGAAAGCTTACAAGCTCGTTTGTGCCCACGGTGGCTAGAAGTTAAAAGTGAATGAGTAAACCCAACCGCATAAACTCGTAAACTCTCAAACAACTCCCTCCACTCCATTGTCGGGCTCTGAAATTTTATCCATTAATCTCGCTTGATTAGAAGGTCAAACTTCAAAGTTCTGAGGGCGTGAAACAATAGGCGTATTTTTTCTCCCCTATCTATAACAGAACAATACTATATAGCACAGACGTATTGGCAACAACAACAACTCCTGTACCAGTGCATTCATTGAAATAGGAGCTGTTGTTGCGTCTGTTTTGTTCTGCTATTGATGGAGGGAGCAAAAAAATACGCCTAATATCTCCCTCACCTCAACTTTGTTGGGCAAAGGCAAAAAGAGCACCCGCTCCCCATTAACTCTGCAGATTCTGGTCAGAAGCAATAGAGGTCATATCATCAAAAGAGTCAAAACAGGCAAATATCGAAAAAGCTAAAATTAATGGCAACTACTCCAGAGCTGGGTTGAACTTTCAATGAAATGACCAAAGACCTATCAACCGGGCTGTGATGAATACTATGGGATCGCCTCTGCGGGAAGCTAACAGAAGGTATGACAGGCTTTTCCAGAGTCTATTGCAAACTCCAGAAACGCAACTCATGCACTCCACTTACAATGAATAACGTGAGTCGATACTGGCAGTATGTGAAAATCATTGATTGGCTGACAAGGTGGTCTCCGATCTGGATGAAGGATCAATCGACTCATAGTCCGCCAAACACAATCTGATGCAAGAGCATTTATTCAGCAAAGGGTTCATCACTCTTTCGGAGCTACGGAGAAATGGAGTGTCCCTCGGTTGATGAGGCTAGTGTCAAAACTACCTCTGACTGGGGTAGCTGCTTAAACATCTTGACTCAGGAAAGTAAGTTGCACTTAGCATCCGAGGAGGATCTCTGCTTGATCCGAATTGGTTATAATGAGAATACGTAAAATTTATCTGAATAGAAGCTAATAAATGGAAGGAAAAAAAGCATGGGAGTCCTACAGGATTACCCGTTATCCAATCCGTGGCACATATCCTTCAATATAGAAATAAAAAACTAATAGGCGAATGAATAGACTGCACGAAGTTCAAATTTCTGGTGCAATCTTCACTCAAAATAAAACCCTGGGGCATTGATTGTTAGCATGATCTAGATGTATTGTTACCACTTATAATAGCACTCTCAGCACTAAGGCGTGCTGTCTACCTGAATTCAAAGGAAACTCAAAGCCACTCTGGTGGATTTTGGCAATCACCACCCTACGGAAGGAATGCAGCAAAGAATTCAACAAAACAAAAAGATCTTATAGCTGATTAATGCATAAAACGATATCAAGGTTTTTAGGCATGTCAAATGTATATTCTTCGTAAAGAGCTATATGCAGCTGCACAGAGAGTAACGATGGATCAAATTACTTTTTTAATGTCCTACACTCAACACTGAAGTGTCCATTCAAAGCCCTGTCTGAAGCTGGAAATTTTTCGAGTATCGATACATGTAAATATTTTACACATTTACGAAGGAATAATAGACTCCAGGACATGCGACACATCATAAGAAGCAGTCTATCCGCTTTTCGCTGCCTCTAAGGATATACGGAATCAGTTGAGGTGAGCCATAATTTTCCTCGATTTCTTTGAATCTCCAGGACTCGTTGACATTCTTCTAGCCGATACCCGGTATTTTATTGAAATATCTCTATTATGGTTTAAGGAGGCATTTAATAATAATTATTTAAATCCTTAAGCAGGGAAAGTTTCGAACGTTTAGCTACAGGACTATCACCCGATATATTTTAACTCTGATCTGCTTAATAGTCCGAAAAGGATGATGGGTAATCAAATGAAAAACTGCATTAATCCTTTTTTAATATCGCACTCAAAGCATTTTGACACCAAAATCTAATCTGTTGAAGCTGCACCTTATGCCCTCATTGAGTAAATTGAACAATCTTCCGCTCTTAAGAAGTACACGCTTGCTGCCTTTTTTAGACATTGAAGATGTATTTAACAACATCGAGTCTGATATTGAGGCACTCGCCGTGCTGGATGTTGACATGCAGCTGATAGATAGCTTTGATATCGAGCAGTCTCTCAAGAATATAAGGTGCGTTTTTTTGCACACTCGAACAGATCAAATTTTGTTAAGTATAATGAATTCAACAGCAAAATACTGCACATCTCGCGTCACTGAAGCAGAAAATGTTAAGGACCGGCTGTTTATGAGCTTTTATCTAGAGTGGGCTGATAACAGTAAGAGTGTTCTAAACGGTTCGTACCACTGCTGTTGACTATTGTATAACCGGCAGTTTCAATTGAATGAATTGGTCTAGCACTCCATAATTGTCAAGTATTTTACATCAAATCTTGTACTGTGCAGACTGTTTTTCAGTGTTCCAATGCACATTACATTGTAGATTATTTCACATGCAAGTTTCATGTCTGATTTCGACTAAAACCTAGATAAGATTTCATATAGGTTTTTTTCTATGTGTGATTCTAATTTAACAACCAAGCGAATGCAGCAACATACAACAAAAACATGCAACAACATTTTCGAACAACGTAATTTTTCTGCTTGGGATTGTTTTTTTTTTTGCAACCCTACGCTAACGTACGCTACTAGATTGCAAAAAACGCACCTATTGGTATCTTTAAACCTTTGGGAATTCTCAACTATGACGAGGAATAAAACTAAACACTAAAGTCAGGAGTGGTGTATTTTCCGATGAATTGAATCTAATACTAAGCCCAGCGACTATAACACCGTACCGGTCCTTGAATAATGTGCACGATTGTCGCTGAATGCAATGGATTTTTTAATTAACTGCGACACATTCGGCGAAACGATTGGTTAGGGAACCTAGACACAGTGCTATTCGGAGCAACTGTGAGGCTAATGATCTGGTGAAACTTCGAACCACGTTGCACCCTGCAGTTGTTAAGTTTAAACCGTTGCTTTCTTCATAGTGTTGTAGGTGTTTTAAGATGACACGCGGAACAGTTGAGCGATGGACTCAACGATTTCTGTTGGAGCTTTGGCTAAGACAACGAAGAGGAATCTGTCCTCCATTTCATGTGCCGGAGAACATTGGCAGCGTTCAGTGCATCCTTCCTCTCAAGTCAAAATAACTTATGGTTGGTGATCTCAAATAATTAGTGCAATTTATCAAAAGCACTTGGTGAATTCCGGATTATTGTTGTCAAGAAAGAGATACTAACTGTGGCATAAGAATGGGTCTCTGTTATACCTAAGTGTGTCTTCTGATAAGCCTCTGTCAACCAGATTTCAGACTAATCTTACCATGATCTGTTACTAAAATTACGAATAAACTCCGTTCGCAAGCACAATTTAAAAAAAAAAAAAAATTTTGAATGTTGAGATCCACCTGCCTTGTAAAATATGTTTCGATTCAAAGCTGATACCGGAAGTTTTAAAGCAGAAGACTTTAATTTTTATAAGACATGGTTTAGGAGACAATATAAATGTTCAATTAATTTTTCAGGCGAATGCGAAGTAGCTGTCAAATTTTCATGTTCAATTGTTGCTGTAACTAGTATAACTTTCATTTAAAATCGCATCGACTCTTCCTCTTTGAAAACAGCATAACTCGCCAGGGTTTGAACATACTTGACTTGTCACTGTGTAATGTTTTAGATAAAGGCGTGACTCACCTGTCAAAATAATAATTCCATGTTGACAATGTACGTCGTATATATTTTTAATTACAGAAATGCCCCTTGATTCAACTGAATGATATCTGAAAGTGCAGCTGTTCATACATTATGGTTGCAAAATTTATGAGAATTCTCCTATTTACGTTGAAAAAAGAGTCGGTATTCAGTATTTTCTCGAGCAGGATTAATGCAAGAAGTTAAAACGTAACTTCTGGCAACTTAATCTTAATTTACGTTGTGGTGCTCAAGTTGTGAAAATGGACTCCACTCGAGGTTTAAAATATATTGATCTGTGGTGGAAAATAATGGGTGTGTATCCGGTTTCCAAGTATAGTTATCGCCAGGTTGCTCATCTAGTCATAATAGCGTTCGTTACCAACTTATGTTCGTGTACAGTTTTTATCACCAAACTATTTTTCATCGCGGACGCCAAAGGTCTTTTGAGAAATTTACCGATGAATCTCGTCCTGGTAGCAAGTGCTATCAGATTTTATATCATGTTTCTGATGCGTCTGCGATTCCTGAATGTCAACGAGCAGATCAAACGGCTTGACCAGCGCCCCATGACATCAAGTCAAATCACGTTTCTAACCAAGATGACGAGATTCGCTCGGATATTGACATTAATCCTGACCACAATCTACATGAGTGTGAACATAACCGCAGCTATACATGCTTCCTTATCACATCGAACGGCATTACTGTTTGAAATCTGGTTGCCGTTTGACTGGACCGCGTCCGCTAAGAATTACTACCTGAGTTTCGCGTTTCAGAATTGCACACAATTCATACTTTGCTTACAGGCTTTAAGTAATGATGTGGGACCGGTTATCTATTTAATTATTCTCACTGCGCACTTCCGCATACTCATGGAAAGATTCGAAAATCTGAAAAAGGATCCAGCACAAAGTGAAGATGAATCAGTGCAGGAGCTATTGGAATGCATCGAGGATCATCGAACTATTATGGCGTAAGTATCTGAGATACGTGGAATTTCAATTCATTGTTAATGTATGGGAACTTAAAGATACCTTAATACATCGTATGTTATAGTTTTATTCGCTACTACTGTCTTTGCTAGAAAGCAACTTGATGTGCGAACTATCAAACTGACTGAGAAACATAGCACCCAATGGGTGTCGGAAAGTTATATAATACTTTTAGGAGAATTAAAAGAGGAGCAACTTATATTTATTTTCAATTTAAATGATACAATCTTTTAAACATGGTTTCAAATATTTTTTTTCATATTTATATTTATCGTTTCTGTAGCAGCGAGACCAAATTTCTTCGATATGTTAATCAAGAGTCAAAATATTTTCTAATTTTTTCAGAGCATTCAACAGTCTACAACGGACCATATCAAACACAATATTCATTCAATTTGTCGCCACTGCTCTTGTCTTGGCTCTAAATTTAGTTAGCTTCATAGCTTACACTCCCAACGTAACAGAAGCGGTTAACATTCTAATTTTTTCTTTGGGAACAACCGTTCAGATTTTCCCGAGCTGCTACTACGCCGACAAGTTTATGAATACAACCGATCAGCTGGTCACGACACTTTATTCAATGGAGTGGTACAATCAATCGCAAAAATTCAAAAGAACTCTAATCATATTCATGTCGATGACACAGAAGAAACATGTGATATTAGCGGGAAGAATAATCCCAGTGAATCTAGCTACATTCGTTTCGGTATGAAAACTTCCGGACGAATGTAAATTTATTTGTAAATTTTACTCTCTTTTATTTCAGATAATGAAGGCTAGCTACTCATTGATTACTGTAGCTCAGCAACTAGTTCATAGAAACTAAATAGTTTCATGCCTTTTGAAACCATATGTTCAAATTACCCGTATTTCAAAATAGTTATTAGTGCCTCCGCACACGGGTCGACATTCAATCGACTCGACTGCGACTCGAACTCGAAGCGTCATAGGCGTCACACTCGAAGTAGACAATTGCATCCGCACACGGGTCGACATGCAATCGACTCGACTGCGACTCGAACTCGAAACGGGTCGTTTTCTACGCGAAGTTTTGACAAACAAACAATAGTATATATTATTTATTTAGATATTTATTTTACGAAACAAGGCAACATACACAACAAGAAACCATAATATAAATCTAAAATACAATTAATCATTATAAATATAAAATAAAAATTGTCCGTAAAAAATATTTCAATACATTACAAATTTTGTAGCATTTACTCTACATTGTTTTAATTAAATTTAGGCTAATAACGATGGAAGTTAAGCGGGTTCGGATGTGGAATGGGCTTTGGACCAGTTATTTTTGAATTTTGATTTGGTAATCTCCGAAGAGTAGTGGCTGCTTATAGAATTGAATAATCCACAGCACCTATTAATGGGCTCATTATATGATAAGTAGTGTGATGAATGAATTCATTGAGCAGATTTGCAAATCTGGTGCGTCTTGGTCGGTTATTGAAAGTAATTTTACTAGAGAGATCTTCAATAATATTATATACTTGTATGTTATTAGTATATGTCGCTTTGTCACGTGTAACTTATATTCATCCACTATGGATTACTACAAGTAATAATGCTCCGACCTTTATTGAATCCGATATGAAACACTTCCATTAATATTCTGACAAGCATGTCCCAGGGTCCAACTAAATTCAATAGCTATACGCCTCTCTTCCACACTCTAAGTGCAAAATTCTTATCCTCGCAGATGGCACTGCTATATAATCTAAGAATGTCAATACCAATCGAATCATTAGCCATTGGCAGCAACAACTAGTGTTCAATAAAAGCTTCTCCAGTAAGTGGAAATTCATCCTGAAAAATTGCAAGCTTTTTTCTTTGTTAGGAAACTATATTATAAACACTTCGCTGTTGCTTGAATAAATATATTGGTGCTAAAGTGGAATTGTTTTTGCGGGATGATTAAAATTGAAGATTTCGAACTTTTTTTTTGACAAAGTGGTTTCAAAAGTATACACTGATTCTCATCAGACACCATCGCACACAAACTCGTTTTGCGTTTTGCGGAGATGTTAGAATTTGTCACAGCTAACGTAAATAAAAATTACTGATTTACAACTGCAAGTGGTCACATCAGCCAAGTAAGCACTGTAAGCTGGAGTCTGATGAGAATCAGTGCATACGATCGAAACCATTTTGTAAAAAAAACATTTTCTATAAAATTTTCAATTTTAATCATCCCGCAAAAACAATTCCACTTTGATTCTGCTTTCGACGGCTTATTCCGCAAAACGATCGAGTTTCCCGTATCAATTATGCTCTGCTTTATCTATGCTGATTTATAGACAAGAAGGGAACCATGATCACAAATCAATAACCTTTATGAAAATATAGGTGCAACTATTTTATGGCCAACATAATTAAAATATATGTAGGAAAATTTCATTTATATAACATTACAATATGTAACATTACATTATGCAAACATATAAAAAAATACATACGTGATACGTTATCAGAAACACTAATATTTTTCAAAGAACCAATAATAATAAGACATAAAATAAAATAATTAATAATGCATACATTATAAAAAAAAACACTTTCATATATTTCGAAAAAAAATATCACGCGTCTTGCTCGACTTTTCCCGTTCCAAACACTTCGAGCGAGTCGAGTCGCAGTCGCACCGAGTCCGAGTCGAGCACAAGTCGACCCGTGTGCGGGTCTCCATTCATTTACATTGGAAATCGCAAGGAGTTTGAGTTCGAGTCGCAGTCGAGTCGATTGAATGTCGACCCGTGTGCGGACGCTCTTATCTTATCCCTAAAAATTGCAAAAAAAAACACATTGTTGTTCACATGCACAATAAAAATACTAAATAAATACGACAAACACAAAGCACCGCAAACGATGTTTTTTTTTTCAAAAGTCATTCTCTAATTTCCGTTCATTTACAGAACGAAACAGTAATTCTTACAGAAATCTCTCAGCAAGCTCGCAAAAAATATGAAACAAAAGATATTTTTTCAAATACAGAGTTTTAATTAATACTTTTTTTACAAGTCGGGCTTAAACATTTTCGCTTTTTATAAAACATGTAGGTCATTGACAAACTCATGCTTTGTCTAAAAATTAAACCTAAGGTAAAAATTTAAGTCAAGTTCAAATTTGCTAGATTCCTCACCCAGTAAAAGCTTTAACCCGACACCAAATAACCTAATTTTTCGGGTACGGTAAATTTAGTTTCAGAAAATCTCAAGACCAGATCATCTCATCAAACTGCGATTCCCAAGATGTATTGATTTCAACTAGGAAGAAGCTATTTAAAAGTGTGGTCTAACTTGTGGCTGTGATGCTAAATTGAAATATCGTCTATCACAAAAATGTTCCAATTCAGTCACTGAATTGAAACGAAATTCACACATGAGTTGATCTAAGTAGGAAGTATGTTTGGTAAATGTTTTCTTGTGTTGGACAGCCAAAGTTTTCAAGTACGGGACACTTTTTGTACATAGAGATGCTTCCAAAAACTTTTCACATGATTAGCACATTGCAATAGAAATAAGCAACAATGGCTCATTTTTCCTTTATTTTAAAACTTTTCGGTTGCCTCATCAGTCAATATTTTCAACCCCATAACTTCTGATTCAATATTTGGATCAAATCTAAATTCACAGAACAAGATGGTCTTATCATGACGGTGTTGGTACTAATAAAAAATTGGCCGCATCGGCTGTTTTTCGTTCTTGTACCACATGCTGCAAAATTTTCATGTGAATAACAGTTTAAACCACAGGGTGGAGCGGAAATTTCTGCCTTTCGACCTTAACAATCAACACGAATGAATTTATCGGGAAAAAACGATCTTTAAAAATATTGAGACCCTCTTTAATTTTTCGTGACTAATTCCTAGCTTTAACTAATTCCTGTGTAGATATAAAGTAGAAAGCTTAGTGATCATATTAAAGTAATGGTTTTTGCTTAAGTGTCGGCAAAAATAGGTACCGAAAATCGAAGAGGATTAGTACGTATATTTTATTTATATTTTGTCTAATCACTAGTAAATGACACACACCTACTCTTATTTGCGTTTTGTTTCTAGATTCAGGGTGTTATATGCAGAACAACAAAAGGACGATTGGAAACATAGTCTATATGAAAGCACCAAATTCACCCAAGTACCTTGATTTGAACGACCATTTGTCAAAGTCTGAAAAACTTTGGACATTTTCAAAGGACCTCAGTGACATTTCTTTGCGATAATACTGGTAAATAGTTGAATTTAAAAGCGTATTAAAATTCAAGGCGTACATCAATTGGGCCACAGCCGCAGCGACATATGTATATAAAACTTTGAGGCTCCATAAAAAGAACGCGAAATTATGATGCAACGCCCAAAAAAGAAACTTGAACAATATGAAAAGGAGTGGTCGACCGTCATTACTTTCTACTGAGTCAAACGAAAGATTCGAGCGTTGGCTGAAAAGAAACCAGGAATAAAAACGCGATCAATTACTAAATGGCTTAACAACCCGCCGCAGGCCGCTAAAAGAGTGTCGAGGCGAACCATTCAGTGATACATTCGATCCACTAACTAGAGCCGACAAGCCTACAGACAACGCATCAAACCCAAATCAAACGTTCGAGCCCAGCTGAACTTCTTTCAAAAGCTGAAATACCTTGGGATTTGTAATTGTGCAAGTGTGTAATTGTAATTTAGCAAGCTGGAGTTACAATCAATGCAATACAACATTGTTACGCAACAAAACGAGTTTGTATGAGAGCAAATACAATGATGCAACACAACTTTCTTGCTCAGCAAAGTTTGCTCATACATCAAACTTGGCATGGCAACAAAATTTTGGAAAATATTCAATTCCAACAGTTCCTATGAACGTTCGGGAAATGGGAAATGGCATATGACATTTCTCTGGTGCGCATAGAATCTGCAGTCGCGCGTGAATTTATATCAATGGTGTGAAAACGTTCTCAGACGATTGTGGCTTAAATTTTGTCCGCAGTGAAGCGAATAGCGGAGAGGTGACATATCTTTGAATATCTGAATTTAATTGGTTGGTAGAGATCGAAATTTACAAGCCGACAAATTGACCGAAAAAGTAAATCCTAGGGCACAGCGTAAGAAGTTAGTTCCTAACCAGCGTACCAACTCCGTATATGTATACGGCCCAAAAATCCAGTGATCTAACCTGAGATTGTATTGTTGGTCAGCCTGGAAAGTTGGAAGAAATCGCATGGAACAGAAAGAGATGCAATATACAATTCGGCAACTACATACTCAAGCTATTCACTGTTCACATACGGCCCACTCTCGCAAAATATACCAACATAATCTCAGGCTGCTTTGACAGATAATGCATTGCGTAAATGGAGGCGCAATTTCAAGGTCAAAGTGTTTTTTTGGGAAAGTGGAATAAGTTGGTACGCTGGTTGTCATTACGCTGTGCCTAGGGCATTTCCACTAGCTGATGCAGCGCTTACGTCCAAGATTATGACTCTGCTTCAACAAGCATTCAACTATAATCAACTTCGTAAAGGTGTGAAGGAAGCTACGAAGACCCTGTGTTTCGCATGCTCGGTGACAGTGAACGAGAGCTCACAACTTAAGTTGCAGATTCAACAAATACAGCGAGAAATCGAGAGACTACTAGTTTAAGGTAGCGTAAGCGTTGTATATGTGTAAAGTTCCAGGAAATAAAATGTCGGAAAATATTTGACAAATGAAAATTAGAATTTTTTTTTTGTCTCATTTTTGCTTTGCAATATACTCTGCTGCTTTTAAAGGAGAAAATACTCACTAATATCTCTTTCCGAGACTTTAAAGGATCCATAATATTGAACAACAACTTCATTAACATAGCCAGTGACAGATGACGGTAAATGTTGTGTTGCATTGATTGTAACTCCAGCATAAAACTGCTCAAATTCGGATCTATATATGCATCAATCAAATGACGTAATCAGAAGATATATCCAACCATTTTTTTTTTTTTGAATATATATGTATAAAGGTTAGGTTAGGTTAGGTTAGTAAAGAGGGCTGCCGGGAACGCGGCTTGCATTTGGCCTCCAGTTTGGGCCCATTTGCCACCCTCCGCTGGCTTTTTAGAGCTGCCAAGCGCCAAACTGGATCAGCTGACTCAGCGTGATGGTACTGGCCACCTCTGCCAACCCTTGAAAGTAGTAAGAACCAAAAATCTTGAGGCGTTTATTATTTATTATTTACTTTATTTTATATATTTTTACATACATATACAGAGTTATTCATTTAATGCTTGAGAAAGTAAGCTTAAAAAAAACATTCAAAATATTCGGAGAGTGATGTAATTTTTATTTCATTTTCAAGATTGATTCTTGCTATTATATGAAAATGCAATATTGTTCGAATGTCTTCTAAGGGATTTCTTATAGGACTCAATCTTTTTGAGGTAAGTTTCAATGACTTTCCAGCACATTTCGGCGAATATCTTGGCCATGACTTCACGAATATTGACTAAGTGAGCCCCATTTTCTACAGTTCTGCTTCTTAACGTATCCACAAAGCGAGAAATGGTTCAAATCGCTGAAGAAATTTTTTTTTCCAAAATTCAGCATCAATAGCTTGATTGTTCCAACACTTGTTGTTCGACTGTTACACAATCCACATTCTAAAATGGCAAACCTTCACCTAATTAAATGGAAGCGTGGTGACGTGTATCTTTAACAAATGCCAGTACGCCGGGTTTTACTTTTTCACCCTCTAAATGGATAACCCATATGCAGGCTAACGTGTAAAATAGTGAAACATGGTCGATATGAATTTTCAACCATTTTTTCAAGCAAACGCGAAGTAATTATAATCAAATTTTCATGACTTTTAAATATTCTACAAAATAACAAATGCGTTGAATTGTAACTAGTATAACTGTCATTCAATATCCGATGTCACCTTCATTTAAATTGCATCGATTCTTCTATTGCGAAAGTTGCATAACTCATCCAAGCTTCACTCAGCCTTGAATTCAATGTGTAAAGTTTTTCAGGCAATGGCGTGACTTAACTGTCAGTAGTCGTAGTTCTGGTAGCATTAAAATGTCATTCATTTTTTTAATTACAGGAATGGGGCTTGATTCAACTGAATGATATCAGCTGTTGAAACATTTTGGTTGAAAAAATTATGAGAATTCTCTCCTACTTGGGTTGAAAAAAGAATCAGTACTCAGTATTTTGTCTAGAAGGATTAATGCAAGAAGTTAAAACATAGCCTCTGGAAACCTAATCTTAATTTATTTTGTTGTACTCAAGTTGTGAAAATGGACACTACTCGTGCCTTAAAATATGTTGATTTGGTGTGGAAAATGTTGGGTTTGTATCCGGTTGCCAAGTATAATGTTCGTCAGGTTGTTCATCTAGTCATAGTAGCGTTCGTTACCAACTTCTGCTCGTGTACAGTTTTTACCACCAAACTATTCTTCATCACGGACACGAAAGGTCTGTTGAGAAATTTACCTATTTATCTCGTCCTGATAATAAGTGCTGTCAGATTTTATATCATATTTCTGATGCGTCTGCGATTCCTGAATGTCAACGAGCATATCAAACGGCTTGACCAGCGACCCATGACACCAAGTCAAATCATATCTTTAACCAAGATGACGAAATTCGGTCAGATATTGACATTAATCGTGACCATACTCTACATGAGTGTGAACATAACCGCAGCCATAAATGCTCTCTTATCGCATCGAACAAAATTAATGTTTGAAATCTGGTTACCATTTGACTGGACCGCGTCCGCTAGGAGTTACTACCTGAGTTTCGCGTTTCAGAATTACACACAATTCATTCTGTGCTTACAGACTGTAAGTAATGATACGGGACCGGTTATCTATTTAATTATTCTCACAGCGCACTTCCGCATACTCATGGAAAGATTCGAAAATCTGAAAAAGGATCCAGCAAAAAGTGAAGATGAATCCGTGCAGGAGCTATTCGAATACATCGAGGATCATCGAACTATTATGGCGTAAGTATCTGAGACGCGTGGAATTTCAATTGATTTGAGTTTGAACTGTATGAGAACTACACACAGATACAAGAGAGAATGGATTAGAAATCGGCCGAGAGAAATGTGCCAATTTTCGACTTTCTGCTTACTGGTGTGAGAAGGAGGTAATTGTGTGTGCCCTACACAGTTCATATGGCAAAGCCAATGTGAAAAAAACCACGAGTGATCGCCATTTTGAAAGTCGTTTGACATTTCTTTACCAAAACCGGCGAGTGGAGATTAAAATGCTTTTTGTTAATGAAATTAATTATGATTTCACACAAAAACTATCCGAAATTAAAGCCAAAGGTTAATTTTACTTACCCGAAATACGATATCCCCTCCGAAGCACTTCGGTAGCTACTTTTGCAGCCTGGAACGCGGCACTTCATTATCGCACTGTTTTATGATTTTTTACCGCTAATTTATCCGCGAAACCGACACAAATGATTCCGCACAAAAATAGATATACGAATTGGAATTGTTTTTGCGGGATGATTAAAATTGAACAACTTTTTATTAACATTAAAAATTTTAATCAACATTGAAAATTATATTTTGACAAAGTGGTTTCGAAAGTATGCACTGCTTCTCATCAGACACCAGCACACAGTGCATACTTGACTGGCGTGACCACTTGCAGGTGGAAATCATTACATTTTTATTTATGCTAGTTGTGACAAATTTTAACATCTCCGACTTATATCCATGGATATAATTTTACTTAGTAAAGGTAATTGAATTTGATCACGGTTCCCTTCTTGTCTATAAATCAGCATAGACAACGAATATCATTTCTACAGCTTATCGAAGCCGAGCATATTGAAACGGGAAACTCGATCGTTTTGCGGAATCAGCCCCCGAAAGCAGAATCAAATTGGAATTGTTTTTGCGGGATGATTAAAATTGAACAACTTTTTATTAACATTAAAAATTTTAATCAACATTGAAAATTCTATTTTGACAAAGTGGTTTCGAAAGTATGCACTGCTTCTCATCAGACACCAGCACACAGTGCATACTTGACTGGCGTGACCACTTGCAGGTGGAAATCATTACATTTTTATTTTGATTTCAATTCAGATTTCATTACATTTTTATACGTTTCCACCGAATACGTCAAAAAATTTTCGAATTTTATTTCAGAAATTTTGACGGAAAGTCAATGCTCTCAGTCGCCGACACCAATCAAACTGACATTGACGTTTCTTCCCGTGTTGCCCGTTGCACGCTTTTACACCGAGCTGGGGTTCCCAGCATTAAGCCACAGCATTAAAGCTTTTCGGTTGTGAGTGCGGCAGAAAGGAGTGCACTGAGCGAATTTTTTGTGAGAGAGCAGTGTTGTGCGTGTATTAAAAAAGGCGCATTCACCTACGGGTACACGGATAGCCATTTCGTATCCATATTCTTTCATATCAATGGAACTACAGTATACCACAACACATCGGATCTTATAGTTTTATTTGCTATTACTGCCTTTGTTAGAAAACAATCTGGTATGTGAGCTATCAGAATGACTAAGAAACATAGCGTCCAATGTGGAAAGGATAGTTATCTAATACATTCAAGAGAACTAAAAGAGGAACAGCTTATATTTCTTTTCAATTTAAATGATACAATCTTTTTAACACGGTTTTAAATATTTACCTGATATTTAAATTTATTGTTTTTATATTAAATACTATATTAAATATTAATTATTTTTAATTTTTTCAGAGCATTCAACAGTCTACAGCGGACCATATCACACACAACATTCATTCAATTTATCACAACTGCTCTTGTCTTGGCATTGAATTCAATTCAATTTCTAGCTTACACTCCTAGCGTAACAGAAGTGATGAACATTCTATTTTTGTCTGTGGGTTTAATCCTTCAGATTCTCATGGGCTGCTACTACGCCAACAAGTTTATGGCCACGACCGATCAACTGGTCTCGTCACTTTATTCAATGGAGTGGTACAATCAATCGCAAAAATTCAAGAAAACTCTAATCATATTCATGTCGTTGACACAGAAAAAACAAGTTATATTAGCGGGAAGAATAATCCCAGTGAATCTAGCTACATTCGTTTCGGTATGAAAACTTCCTGGCGAATGAAATTTTTTTTTTGTAAATTTTACTTTTTTCTATTTCAGATAATGAAGGCTAGCTACTCATTGATTACTGTGGCTCAGCAACTAGTTCATAGAAACTAAAAGGTTCCATCGTTTGAAAACAGTTATCTTATCCCTAAAAATTGCGAAAAAAAAAACACATTGTTGTTCACATACACACTAAAAATGCTAAATAACAAGATCGACAAGAACAAAGCACCGCAAACGATGTTATTTGTTTCAAAAGCCATTCTGGAATTTCCGTTGGCTTAGAGTAATGAAACAGTTATTCTTACAGAAATCTCTTAGCGAGCATATGAAATAAAAGATAAACAATATAAAATAAAACATATTTTTACTTTAGATATTTTTAATCTTTGGTAGTAGTGAAGGAAAATATGGGTAATTTTGACAGACTTTTCGTCCGCGAACAGGAAGAAAGGGTTTTGTAGGCCATGTGTACGCGAATCGGACAAGTTACAACCACTGGCGGTTCATCAAGGGCGGCAGGGTCAACCAGGCCGTACCGAAAGAATTGACTGTCACCCAAAAATATAAGAGATAATTAATGTTATGATTTTACTACTATAAATTATTTTCTGAGTTGTATCTGCCTTATTCAATCTTAACTTCTTCATAAGTCGCGTATACAATCTCAGATCAAAATAGGACTATATCGAGAAAAAAACTCTAGCGCATCAGAATCGCTAGAAAACTAATTTTTGAAGAAATTATGTTTGAGTGACCAAAAAGTGTTGAAAGACGTAATACCCTTTTTGTAGTATCGTATCAACCATTTCTGACCCAAAACAACAAAAATAATTTATCGACAACATCTCCTATAGCATAAATGAGGAAATTCTTCAGTGCAGGCAGCACTGTTCCAAAGAAGCAGCAATAAGTCTGCTATAACAAGCTCATGTTTAAATCAACCATCCTTTCAATTTGGTTTTCATCCGAGGATTTCATATACATTTTCTGCGACTCAACGTCCTTTAAAGCTACCATCCGAAAAAAATTCAAAACTCGGCAAATT
Organism: Nemotelus pantherinus; assembly: GCA_963978885.1. Lineage (NCBI taxonomy): Eukaryota > Metazoa > Arthropoda > Insecta > Diptera > Stratiomyidae > Nemotelus > Nemotelus pantherinus. The sequence continues at coordinate 222,413,745 of OZ022263.1, read as the reverse complement.
GAAACATTGTTTTCTTACTTCTATTGTCAATGCTTTGCACATGAATATATAATGGACGCATTTGTTGGTGCAAAATTTACGAAAATGTCTGATGCTGGAAACCCTTTGTTAGAAGCATTGCCAAAAATATACAAAATCTGCTTCACGTTAAGGTTAATCCACCCTGTGAATTTCGTTTCGATTGCATAACTGACCTGGAAGTTATAGGAGTGAAAAGAATTTTAGGGTAGCCACCGTCAAACCTTTTCAAGTTTTACAAACGTTAATATTTGATGTTAATGGTCATTGCTGAATAATTCCCATTTGAAAATTTAATGACAAAATTGCTGAGTAAAAATATACCGAAAAATTGTAAAAATAGCCAGAGCTGGCAGCCCCTTCACGATATTTTTACGAAGTTCCTAAAAAATTTGGCTTACAATAAAGTCTATTTAGTACATGAATTTCGTTTTGATTTCTTGAGTGGATCTGAAGTTATAGGAAAATAGAGCTTACTTTCGCTGAGTAAATTTAAAAATATTACCATAGCTGGCAACACTATTCTAATTTTCCAAATAAATTTGAACCAAATCTGACATGGAGTAAAGTTCAAATACTGTGTGAACTTAATTAAAATTTCAAGATGGCACCACTGCTGTAGGGTTTTCAGTTGAAATGATACTATTTTGGGGATTTTTCAGTATTGCTTGGAGGGTTTTAAAATCGGAATCAGCATAGATGTTGCACAGGCTGATGTTTTCTCATCCTTCTTAGAAGACGTGGACTCTGTGGAGTATTTCTTTTGCGAATGCCTAGTAAATGTGCGGATAAGGTACCAATGCTTTGGCTTGGATGTTTCATTTATGCAAAGGAGAGCTTTATATTGGTCAGGGATTTTAACAATAATAATAATAAATCCGGGACACTCTTGTAGGCTGAGGTATGAGTACAATAGGCTATTTTGGCTTAGATGAGCCAGACCTCTCGCAACCAATCCACTCTCACTCGCTCGCTTCATTCAATTGCTTGCTTTACTGATCACCTAGCCAGGGAAATACTCGAAACTAGACGCAATAATCGCAGTCTTTTTAATATCTCTTAAATGATTTTGGCTTAAATACAATTTGGCAGAGATATCGGCATGCAAGTTAATTATCTGTTTATTATGTTCGGACCAATGTCGGATGTAGTGAACCTATTTATGTGAAGAAAAATAGCATTCCCTGAAGAAAATTGTTGTGCTGTGCTAATGAACTTATATTTTTTGGCAATAATCTGTATTAGACGTATTTTCAAATAACATTAATAAAACTAAATAAATATGATAGCACAGGGGAAGAAAACTGTGAAGAAAAGAATAGATCCATTCGAACACTTACTTAATATTCTAAGATCTTAACAAAAAGTTTCATATCAAAGACTAATGACTCAAAAAAAACACAAAGGCAATCCATCAAATAACTACAATGCCTATTTGTCAAAACTAATCAGTCTTATTAAATTTTACAACCTGTGTCATCGACACTTCACAGTTCATGAACGCGGAAGCTCGAGCCAACCAGTTTCATCTAATCTAATTTCCATATTTAGTAAATTAATTATGAAACATCAGTTAATACTGAACGTACTTCATATTTATTTTTCGCTGGCTACATACATATATGATCTGCTTCTTAACATCTCGCATCTGTTATTTTACATCGAATTCCAATACAAAAACAAACAGCAAATAACTGCATTCAGGTCTTATGAACGATTACGATCGTAAGAAGCTTTAGAGATGTTTTCCAAACAATTACCATTCAAGAGCAAAAACTGCAACTAACACGATTAGGAGACAAGTTGACACACGAAGACGAAGAAAAATCATCATCGTTAACATCGCACATCAATGGGTCCAGGGTCAAGTTCAACGACAAGACGCTGAATATTAAATTACAGTGTCGCAGACTATTAGTGGCTGCATCGAGGAAGATGAAGCTGTAGCACAAGTTGGATTTTATGATTATCGAGCTGTTCTACAAACAACAAATACATACATATGCATGTCGCTTGGTGGAGAAAAATGTTCAAGTTGAAGGTCAGATACCGATGACAAGATGTGAAGATTCATGGATGAAGACTTCGAAATCGCTGACTGCAAAGCATATTCACAATAATTTGGAGTGACAATTTGAAATTGTTTTAATATTGTCGTTCATGTTTATGAAAATGTTAAATAGAAACAAGGTACAGGTCAATTTATAAAATGCAACAGCTGAGAGACAATAATATCTAAAACTGTTCTAACTTTTTCGAAAATAGATCAGTGCATTACATGACCTAGAAGGCAGAATAGAAATGATTTTTAGTATTTAAGAATAAGTCTATAAGCAGCTTTTATATTGAGTTACAAACGTTATGCTTGCTCAGATATCCTGTCTACAATAAAACAAGAAAGTACTCAAAGAATCGGTTGCGTAATATCTAGTTGAAGAATTTTTGAAATAACTTTCTAGAAAACGCATTTCAAATAAATCCTCGAATTTAACATTGCGTCCTTCAACAACTTCTCCAAAACTACCTCATTGTTGAACAATCTAACATCTGATCATAGATGTTAAAACAAGCTTCATAAACAATTTTCATTCTTCCACAAGAACTGCATTATTTTCATCGTTTTCGCATGCAGCTAATGTCCAACTTCTCCTGCTGATACTCCCAAAAACCATAGCGGTATGGATATCCTGACACGAACTCTAATGTCCCATGGACTGAGAGATGCTTGGAATAATGTCTGTTTTCGTTGTCGAGAATAGAAAATAAGAAAATTTCCATTCATTTATCAAAACGGGCTCTCTGTTGCTGCTCGAACTCTCCGCGCCACGCGCCGAGGACGAAGTTTTGCTGTAGTGCACATAACAATAAATTGTCGGTTTTTGATTAATGGCCCTCATCATTGGACGACGCATTCAGTCAGTATCCAGTCTCCATGTCCAATGAAGTCTATGGCCAAGGTGTACAGAAGTCTAGGAGCTTGCAGTATCCAAGGCAGCATTTTCTTTTCGCCATATTTGCTTCGACTAGCAAAATTGATTAAACGATGAGAAATTGACAAATTGATATCATAGATATATATATACCTAAGAGTGTACAGCTTATTCTGACTCTACACATATTTGAACGTTGATTCAGTGACTAGAAGAAGCAAGGCAATGCAGGCAGCCTTGTAAGCAAATAGAGTCAAAGTTTTTGGTTGGCAGAATGGTGAGGTTTAGAATAGGAACTCGTAAAGTACCTATTCTTGCGGTCTTGAAATAGATGAAGTGTCGAAACAGTTCGGATGATAGATATTTAGTGAATCTAGGAAATTGATTTTGAAGTGAAACTGTTGAATGTTCATTTTATGGCCGCTAATTTCCTATTAGTCACAAAATTTATAGTTTGTTATACTCAATTCAACATCAATTACAAAGAAAACAAAGGATGGATTATGTTTATCAAACAGAGTTTCAAGCATACACTTTCTGATGTTTTGTGAAGAACATGATTACCTAAAATTGCCACACCAACATTGCACTTCGAATGAAAATTTACGTGTGACCAACTTTGCATTACAAGAGAAGCCTAAGCAATTAAGAATACTAAATGGCTACTTTAGTACAAGGTGGAAATACCATTTCCAAATTCTATCACTTATTCTTAACAAGCCAAGAAGTGATGAACATTATGACCAAATCACATCACGAAAAACCATATGATTCCTTTTTTTGGAGGTTAAGAGACGATTTGTCAAGATTATTGCGTATCAGCAAACCAATATGTGACAAGCTCTACACTTTTGTTTTAAACTTCAGAGCATGAGCTATAATGTTTCGAACTTCAACGCATGAAAGATACACAACAAACTACACCTCTGGTTTGTCTACGCAGGAGTATACCGAACCAACCCCTATTCCAATCCCTAAACAGATAGTCTACCCGAAATCCTCCATAGTCCGCAGGTCACACAGCCAACACAGCTTTAATCTGAATCCTATCAATAACTTCCGCGTGAAAATATTTGGTTGAGTCATAAGTAATTGCCGATTTTGTGCTATAAATTTATTTCATTATAAAAATTACAAATTCATAAACTAATCTATAATATATTCACCATTATTATTTGTTACTTGTTGCCATCTATCAGACAATGTGTCAAACCCCTCCTCATAGAATGTTCTTGGCTTCGTTGCAAAAAAGGAGTCGACTTGCTGAAGTACCTGGTCATCGTTGCTAAAAGTTTTTCCGTTAAGGGAATTCTGAAGCGACCGGAAAAGATGAAAATCGGTTGTTGGAGCAAGGTCGGGTGAATATGGCGGGTGAGGTAAAACGAACCAGTCTAGCTCCAATATTTTGTCCTGGGTGATCCTAGCGGTGTGGGGCCTAGCATTGTCATGGAGTAACGCTACTTGCCGTCGATTAATCAACGCTGGACGCTTGTTAATAAGTTTTTGTTGCACATGTTGCAGCTGTTGAACATACACGTTTGCAGTAACTGTTTCATTGCGATTCATCAGCTCATAGTGAATGATACCCTGGCGATCCCACCATACACACAATAAAATTTTCTTACCGTGAATACTAGCTTTAGGATCAGGTTCCGGTGCCGTGTCTTTATCCAGTCACTGCCTTTTCCTAACGACATTTTCATAGTTTATCTACTTTTCATCCCCTGTAACAATATTGGCCAAGAAAGGCTCATTTCTTTGGCGTGAGAGGAGACTTGTGGCAATCGACATTCTGTTTGCCTTGTTGTTTTCAGTGAGATTGTGTGGTACCCAGACTCCAAGTTTACAAATTTTCCCTAGCTTTTCAAGGTGCCGGAGCACAGTTGATTGAGATGTATCCAGCTTCTCTGCTGATTCTCGCGTTGTTTGGCGAGGGTTTTGTTCTATCAACATTTTCAATTAGTTATCGTCCAAATCAGAAGACCGACCCGTCCTTGGATCACCCTGAAGCGTCATATCTCCGGAACGGAAGCTAGTGAACCAATTCCTCACTATTCTTTATTACCATAAACACTGCATATTTTTTCAGCTGTTGCCCTAGCGTTGTTTCCAAGTTTAAACTCCCACAACATAATATGTCTAAAATGCACTTTCAAATTTCCCATTTCTAACACCTGTATTTTTCACAAAAATGTATGTGCGCACTACCAAACTTCTAAATTAAGAATGACTAACCCATACCTGTCATTTAAAAGCAACTACAATTAATAAGGAATTCAGAGAAATTTCAATTGCATCGGCAAGTATTTATGACTACACCCAATAGATTTGACCAACAAAAGACTCAGTAGCTATGTGGTACTGGCTTCAAAATCCCAATCAACTACCTCCCCAGTGACGTTGTAAACCACTTAAGGTACAAAAAATGTACTATGCCGACCCTGAAGAAACCACTGCCGCCGTTAAAACCAATGAGACGAGACAAAGGCTCCTAGTGGCACCTGTAGATTGCTAGATGGACCCGAAATTTCGGAGATGTGCTCTGAACTAAACAGTGCAGCACGTGCACTGTCTGTGTCCAGATTCAGAAGAGGCCATGAAAGTGATATCAAGAATAATTTCGATAGAAATACAAGCGCTTGAATGCAATACATGGTACCTCTATCATTCATATTCGGATAAAACTGCGGCTTTGAAAAACAACGATGAAGTAAAAGTAGCAAAAGACACTGGAAGGTTAAGCTAGTTGGCCTTATAGATCCTTGGGTTAGCCGTAGCCACGAAGAAATGAATTTCTACCCGTCTCAGTTCTCGACAGGGAACGATTACTTGAGGAAATGTCTGATCAGAAACACCGTACTGTGTGACTGAGTACGCCGATGCTCGGTGCACATTCATTGTGTCCAGTACAAACGATTAGATGTAACGATGCTAAATATGGAGAACTGGCTAAATGAAGAGCTGCGGTACCTGTTGGAGTTTGTGGGCACCGATAGGTGAGTCAGCATGACCGCGTTGAACCGTTGCCCAGGTGAAGCCAGACCATTGCTGCTAACCAATGAAGAAGGAATTTCTTTATAACTATGCGGATATGTTCTTAGATTGCATCAAATTTTCGCACAGTTGTTTTATTTAGCTACTGTGTAAAATACTTTCATAGAAATTCATGCTAAAGTGTTGAAATATTAGGTGCAATTTATAAATTCATTCAATTCGAAATTCAAAAACCTGCAATTGGTTGGTGAAACCAGGTGGCGATCACACGACCCACTTCAAACAATATCTCCTGATGATGGCTTTTCTGCCCAGATAATCCTACTCAGTGAGATCGCTGAAGTAGATTTTTTTTATTGATAACAATGCTACTAATTTAAACAGAACTCGAGCGAGGTGCAAAAAAACTCGACTATAATTACTGTCATTCGAATATCACAGATGTGCAAACCAACGATTGAATATAAATCAGCATATTTCAAACAAACATGTCAATAAATATTTAAGATCTAAAAAACACAAACAAATTACTATCGAATAATTTCTATCACTTTGCATAATAAATTCAAACAACTAATATCTAAATGCATCATGTCGAAAGCAATCACATCTCAATCAATATTCTGTGGGCAAATAAAACCAAACAATCACCAAATCATCGAACAACTTTATTCACGAAATTGATGGATTTCTTATATCAATTAATGTATCAATGTGACCACTGTGTAAATCTTCCGTTCCATGAATCATAGACGCCGGGCCGGTCGCACTCGATCCCAGCACTCCCGTGTTCTTGAAATGGAAGAATGGAAACTTGACGGCCTTATCCCAAACAAGACTGGTTGTCGATAGCTTATCTAGAAGTGATTTATATTTGGACTTTAGTAGATCTGGAAATGCATTGATCAGCGGCTGAACGTTTGGTATAGGTGGAGCCTTGATGGATAAATCGAAAGACGGATAGTAAGCGTGGTACTGTTGATAGTTGGGCTGGAATACATTTGGACCAAAAACCGAGTCTTGTTGCTGGAGGTTTGATGAGCTGGCTGGACTAGGCTGAGGCGCATGTGCATCTTGTAGGATTGGAAACGCCGGATATGGAGCGGGATAGGGAACGTTGGAAATGTAATCCTTGCGACGCCATTTGTTGACGTTCAAGAACAAGCTTCCAAGCGGTCCAAATTTAGCAAAGACTAATTCCAAACGTTTCCCCGACGGTTTTGTATCCAAGTTTGGTGCTAAGTTGACTCCGATCTGATCAGCAGCGGTAGACTGAACTGGTAGTATCTCGTCATCTTGATTGATTGGACCAGTCTCACTCGGATTCGAAGTGATTTGTACACTCATATCTACCTCAGACTCCGCCGAAGATTTACTGCAGAAGCTGCCGGACCAGACAGCGATCTGAAAAATAAAACGAATGTAATTTAAAGCTTTTGTGTCTCGTCGAGCAAAATGAGCAATACGAAATGGCAAGTTTATGCTAATTGCTTTGATTCAAGCAATCGATCTGAAACCTAAAACACCTTGCAACAGATTTCATGGAAGAATCCTTAATTCACATATCATTAATGAAAAATACCTGAGGCTGATACGCAAAAGACTCATTTCATTTTGCGTTCCAATCGATAACGTGCCTCCAACCGGTTGAGTTAAAGTGGGAGGACAATGATCCTACCGCTCGATGCGTTTCAGACAAACGTGCCAAACTACTTGTTTGTTGTTTACGGTTGTTTGCCAACGATATTAATTCGAAAATATGTGACCTGCCCCCTGACTTTGACTCTATTTTTGTATATGTAAATCAGATTGACTCACAAGTGATTTTAGCGAAAATATATCTTGACAAGCCTTTTAGTTAAGACTTATTTACATCATTTCGAATTGCCAGCCATCCCACCTGCATCTCATTCAACAATAGTAATATTTTCTTGAATATGTATCATACTTTTTGGATGACGGCATCTATTGCAATGCAGACACAAAAATACAATCCGATGCGGTCAAAGAACTATCTCCATACCACCGCACCTGACCGTTTTTATTTCATTCTCATCGCAAAATCAATCAATCCAGCAATAAATTAACATGCGAAAATTATAAACATCGAAACCTGTGGAGATTTTTTCGAACGTTTTCCTACGTTTTCTCATAGAAAACCTGTTACCTAAGCTCGCATCGTGATCCGATTGAAAAATCTTTTCGAATTATTCTCTTTTTTTTCATAGTTTGGGTTATTCTAGTTTTCTGATCGTCTGTGGCATGTATTGCTCCCTGTGTTTTTCAGTATATCAGCACACATGTAGTTTGATGATTTTTGCAAAGAGTAGAAACGAATTTAAAGTAAAAGCCGATATGTAGACAATTCGCTGATCTTCATTTGCATTGGACTGATCAGATTTTAAGATGGAAAGATTGTTTGGAGTTTTTTTTAGTTCGATTCGCACTATTGTAGTTCAGAATCAGTGAAAAGGTGGTTTTGCATGATTAAGAACGCCTTGAGATGCAAATGTATTATTTCCGATGTTTTAATGCAAAATCAATATTATTAATAATTTGCATTTTGAATGTTTGAAATAAATCAGAAGATCGTTTTTGAATTGGTCTTGAGAATAACCTGAGATTTTATGGAAATAATGCTATTCAAAGAACTTTTGTATGAGATCTTTTTACGGTAAAATAAAAATGAAAAATTATCATCGTCAGTTTTCTTATGCGTTAAAAAAAAACAAGAGATAAAAAGTGACCGGAATTAATGGTGCGAAGAATATTAATTCCGTTTTTGCAGGCTTTAAAACCTGTAGCTAAAGAGGATTATTCGTGAGCTCAAGCAATACAGGAAAGAGCCCCACAAAGCGAAGGCGCTGCAGGGTGAGCAAGTTGAGGAATAAGAAAACTTGGCACTCAGCTTCAGTGCTGTCGTTGTACTCCGATCGGAGTATTTGTACTCCGTTTTTAGTTAACGTACTACTGTACTCCCTTCACTTGCAAAGTACTCCCTTTTCATTGGGAACACTTTTAATACTATAAAGTCTATAAAGTCCCTCTATTTATTTAAAATATTTTATCTATAGAAATATTTTTTTAACTTTAATTCCTATATTAATCACAATAACAAAAGCAAATAAAAAATAAGAAAATGAATAGGACATAAATATAAATCCATATTCGTAGTGCCGATATATCGACTAAAATAGAGTTCTTTGTTATTAATTAATATTTGGTGTGTCCTCCTTTCTTTTGGAGGACCTCAATGAATATATTTGGCATTGATGAAATTAATTTTTTTATTATATTTTCTTCAATTCCATTCCAATCTGTTTTAATTGCTGTCTTCAGCTCCTGGACAGTATTGTATTGCTTGCCGTCTCTGTAAACTTGATGAGCCAAAATGCCCCATAGGGTCTCTGTGGGATTTAGATCAATCAAGCACAGTTATATACTTTTCTCTAAACCAATGTTTGGTGTATTTTGAAACATGGATAGCCACGTTGTATTGTTGGAAGATAAAATCCGGTCCTATAATCTGTTCGGCGTTGTCAATTAGCTTATCTTCTAATAACTCTGATACATTGCCGAATTCATACGAGTGGGAACTCATACCAATGGAAACTTACCATGATGGGAAAACGCTCCCCATACCATAACAGTGCCACCCCCGAAATTTCAGCTCATTCTTATTTCCGGAGCCTTTCGTAAATCATGCCAATAAAAAATGGCAACCATTTGGGCCATCCATATTAAATTTCTTTTCGTCGCTAAACACAATTTTCTTCCACTCTTCGTCATATTTTATAAATTTTTTTGGCGAAATCAATTCTGGCCGCTTTGTATCCCTCATTTAGCCTTGGTTTTTTAACACGTTTTGTCCAGACCGCATTTTTATTTTTATGCAGGATTTGCCTTATGCGTCTGGTGATAACTGGCCCTTTCAATTCAGCCTTAATATGAGCAGCTGTAAGGTGCAACTGCGTTGCCTTTAAAAATATCTGGCGTTTGTCCCTTTCAGATATAGTTGGTTTACGTCCTGATCGAGTTTTTGTGCCATTGTATTTCGGAAAATTCTGTGAAGAATATTTCAACTGCCTGTTTGAAGTGAATGATGAACTCAATGGTAAGTTGAGAAGAATATTGGGCACAAACTTGCAATGAAATGGTCGAATTTTCAGTTTGACTTCTACTTTTGGTTTCACAGGTAGCAATTTGTCTATATAGCTCACATCTCCAATTTCGTCTCCGCACTTTTTTTTAAGTATATTACCGGTAATTTGGAAAGATTATTATCAGAGACTTTTGAATTTTAGTTTTATGACACAAGTCATTTTTTCCATCACCAAACACGCTGGTAATTATATTTTCTTGGACCGAACGCAAACAAAGCAATGGAACGGTTGGTTTATTAGATAATTTTAAGGTAGATTTAGATCAAAGTTTAGTTTGACAGTTTTTTGATTAAATTGGATAAGAGTAGAACTCAAGGGCTCACACCTGCGATAAATATGAAACGCAGTGTGACTAATGATACGTGGGGTAGCATAGAGTTGGATACTGACGACTCTAGTCCAGGATCCAATTGCGAAACCACACAAATTTATAGTGAAAATCAAACATGATATCAAAAGCACAGTTTGATTGGCTTCAAGATTCTTCGAAAGGTGTATATGAAAAAAGATCCTTTTGTAAACATTGCCAAAAACTGTCAAGCAAAAATCTATCACAATTATTGTGAAATAAAGAAGAAAATCGCACAAAACTCGAGTCAGCCTTAAAAATCAACCAGAGATTCACAGTCGAGCAGCAATTGAATCATTCACAAAAAAAAATCCAATAATATTAAAATTTCTGAGCTTAGAATAGTTAAGTTTTTTTGGAACAGAATTTATCATTCACGTTAATCACACCATTGATTTTGTTGATTATTACAACTGCCCAAGATTTTGAAATTGTAAAATTGTTGAAGTGTGGGAAAACGAAGTTTACTGATGTCACTAATTTCATTTTAAAGAATGTACCGTGTGAGCAAATAGCAAAAGTTTTGAAAAAAATATATCCCTTATCATTGACAAAACGACAGGTGTAAGTGCAATTAAATGTTTGGCCTTAGTTGTTCTATATTTTGACTTTAGCTGGGGAGAAGTCCACAATAGGTTTTTAGAAACTCTCTTTGTTTTTTGTATCGTCTTTATTAATTCGTTTTAATTCGTTAAACTCTGTATGTTTATGTACAGCCTTTATTAATTCGTGCTAATTCGTTAAACTCTGAACGTTAAAACTCTGCACAACTAAAAATGCTTGGCTGTGGATATATTTCTATTATAACTATAAAGTGAAAATTTCCAATAAACGGAATTTTAACTTGGAATGTCACGTACGTTCAATAATAATTTTCTATGATGAACACCATCTATGGACTAATTTATTCTAAACCTATTATTACTAAACATAACATAATTTTAACTGACGCATGAAGGATTACCGATACTCTCAATGTGATGCAAAGTCATTGTATTACAATTTGAAATATTTAGTAAGATTCGCTTCAGACGAAGGTTCGGTTATAATGGATACTAAGCAAGGTGTCAAATCCTTCCTTAAAATAGATTTTCCAAATTTGTCTGTTATGACCTGCACCCGCAAAAAAATCTGCCCCAGCACATTGAAGTCCTGGCTCCCAATATTTATATTTTCCCCCCACAGTTCTAAACGGCAAACGGAATACAGCCAATTTCAATAGAGCTTTAACGTTAAAATCTATAAAGCACTAAAATCATCTGCGACTAGGTGGCTTTCGTTGGAAAATTTTGTTGCCAGAATGTTATCCCACCACCAATTTACATACGGACAGCTCATAGCAATAATTGAGCGAAAAATTGCCCAATTTCCATGGCACTTTTCTGGCAGTTCCAAAATTTGTGTTTGGGTGCAACATATGCTTTGCATGGCATGGCGGATATACTTCGCCGCGTAACCAGGCTCATGACTTGTTGGACCTTTATTTTATACGTGAAACCAGCTAGTCTAAACTCTTAGGATCTGTTTGACTACCAAAACATATTCGGTAGAATAGTAACTACATAATGTATATGTATATATGTATATATATATATATATATATATATATATATATATATATATATATATATGTATAGTGTATATATATATATATATATATATATATATATATATATATATATATATATATATATATATATATATATATATATATATATGTATATTTAGTATGATCAAAGTCATTGTACTCCCTTTCAATGTAAAGTACTCCCTTTAGATTAGGAAATGTACTCCTCTGAAAATTTTCAAAACGACAGCACTGCTCAGCTTACAAAGATAAAGAGAAAAATCTGATTTCTCAAAAGCGATCGCAAGTTGAAACTTTCAATGAGTACAGCATATTGCTCATCAACTGGTGCTGAAGGACCAGTGATCTCTTCCATGAAAAACAATGGCGAATCTAATGAGTGCAGTAATTATAGAGGTACTACGTTACTGAGCAACGTCTAGAAGGTGTTACCCGCTATCATTGTAGGTCGAATACAACCATTTGCTTAAAAAGTAATCGGTGCATACCACCGAAACTTTACTCCAGAAAAATAAGAAACAAATCAGATGTTCTATCTGCGGTATTCGATGGAAAACTGTTCGAACACAATCTGAAGATGTTCCATATTTTCATCGGTTTCAAAGCCGCTTACGATAGCATAACCAGAGTAAAACTTAACACGATTAAATCAGCTTATGGTTTGCTGGTGACTTGGCTCAATTCGTCATGACCAATGATTGATTTTGTGGCAAAAAAAAACAAGTTGAAGCATTCTCGGCAAAAATTGTTCAACGGTGAGACCCTCAATTATAAGTCTGACAATTTTTCTGCCAAATTTTTGGAGAATAAAATCTCCAAAAATATTATGCGAACGGCTACTGATAGTGGAATATTTACAATTTTATTTATTAACAGTTAACTTTACCTACGTTTTACAGAAAAATAAGAGATTTGATCTCCACGCTTTCTTTTCAAAATATTCATTCTTTAAAAACAAGGATGTTTTGTATTTAAATACTCACTTACTTAAATTTTGTAGATATAAAGTCTGAAACAGACCTTTTCATTCAAATCGCTTAAATTAAAAGCATATGAATCAATTAACACTGAGAAATACTAATAAATTTATAATATCTCCAATCGACAGTACTATTCAAGTGAAATATTCATTAAACTCAAAGTAACCAGAGGGGCACATTTAATTTTAGCTTACTAACAGAATTTTTCATTTTTATTGTCAGCAGCAACCAATACACTTCACACTTATTAATAACCTTCCTTAAAATCTGCACCAATTAAATGAAATTTTTCAATGAAAATGCGATTTTTCATCGTCATAATTAATCACTTGCCTCCCGACGTGCACATTTAACAATTTAATTGATTTCTTTTGTTTCGCTTTTAGGTCCTGCCCACAAAAACAGCAGCCACTATTAATATGAACGCATGACAATCAATTTAAAAATAACATCGAATGCACCAGGGTAGGACAGGATCGATTGATCCAATCCTGCTACCATCGGTCCATCAGATCTCCCTCCCGCACTCTTCTAAATGAAAAATATTTGTTTATTTATTACAGTGTGAAAATGAGTCTTTAAAATATGGTCGTCCTGCAGTTCGAATGCTGGTTTATTCAACAAGACGGCCAGCAGCACAAACATAAAAATAAAAACAGAAGTATTAATGGAAATCGTGTATACGTAGCTTACGCTTCATTAGCAATGATTACAGGACGAGTCTCGAACAGTATGCAATTTGCAATTATTTTCCATAAAATGTGCATACAATTAACGAAGCATATGTGGGCATGGCATTTCCCCGGGCCGTTGAACTAAAGCATTAAAAATTCACAATGTACGCGGTATCGGTGAATGGGCATAGAGTAAAATAACTACCCAACGGGAAAAGTAATGCGACGGTCCATAGTTTGTTAATTTCTTTTTAACATTGCATGTCCTAGGCTGGGGAACTTTGAGCTTTCAGCTTTATAGTTTTATAAAAAGAATTTTTCGGAAACCCCGACATCGTATTCTTGCATTACCGTCCTCTAGGAGGAATGCAAATTGAAGCTTTAGCCGGCAGCCGATCGTACCTCTGCATGACCCGGAATGTGTGAATATTGCTTGCTGAGTGATTGTGACGCCCATTGAAAATTCCAATAACGTATTCTAGCAGCTACTAAGGGGAATTGGTGCTCTTGTCTTTCATACATTTAACTTACCCGTAATGATTTGAAATTCTCCGGAATTTTCATCTTTTCGTTATATATAGCACACTACCCATAGCCAATGTATGCTCGCAAGTTATTTTTCCCTTATTTTTGCGAGTGATGTTTATTGGCCAGTAATGGACTTTTGGAAAACCCCTTGCAAGCAGCTTACTTGTGCATTGCTAAGAATAGGTGCGTTTTTTTGCACTTTTGGGCAGGGTAAGTTAAGCTCTTTATGACAGAGCTTTAGGTAAGTACATCGAATTCAACAACAATCGCTGCCGCTGTAACTTTACTGCGGCAGCGATTGTAGTTGTATTCAATGTATTTACCTAAAGCTCTGTCATAAAGAACTTAACTTACCCTGCCCAAGAGTGCAAAAAAACGCACCTAATGTTTGCTTCAAGAATTCTGCCAGAATACATTACAGCGATTCCCGTTGGGGTATGAAGGAAAAACATGCATACATACATACTTAGTAGATTCGAAACTGTTATGCTTGTCATTCGACTTTAATTATCTACGTGTATGATGTTAAACATTCACACACACACAGACTCACACCCATTAAAAATGTAATGATGCAAAACATTTCGGCCGAGTGATTGCCGGCGAAAAGTGTGTTTTAATAATTACCGTAAACATTCAACAATATGGCGTCGAATATTAAAGGAACGAAAAAAATGCATTTTGCACTTCATGCTACAATTTTGTGATTATCCAATGCAAAATCAATTCTAGATTGAAAAACGTATACAGGGAAATATGTTCTACCGGGTTTTCAACTTTACATTTATTACAGTTAATGTGAAACTTAGCTCTATGAAAAATTGCATAGATTCCTTACATGATCAACTTTTGTAAACAAAAAACCGGGATCGTATCAAAATCCCGAATCAAAAAATCCCGAATTAACAAAATCCCGTATGTATTCTAAAATCCTGAAATACAAAATCCCGAAAGTCAAAATTCCGAAACTCAAAATCTCGTGGAACGAAATCCCGTATGAAACCTATTCATATACCTAAAATATAGTGATTTAAGTTTTTATTTAGGAATAAATTAAGACGTAGAAAGACAGTTTCAGACCTTTTTCTAATAATTTTTTTAATTTTTGCCAAATTTTTCCTCTTCATGGGCATTGATTAATTTTCCTTATCGTCATTTTAGCTACAATAAAAAAATAGCTGAATAAAAACTCGCCTGATTCTATATTATGCAAAACTACGGGATTTTTAAATCGGGATTTCGTATTACGGGATTTTGTAATACAGGATTTTGTAATACTGGATTTTGTATTACGGTTTGACATTTGCCACCTCCTGGCCAGGTTCAACTTTATTCAGTGCTGAAAGGCATGATGGCTCTGTATGATGGACATGTTCCCTACACAACCCTTTCTAGCGACCTCTATATCATCTTACAATAAATTTTGATGGAGGTCAACTTATCTTTATCCTCACTTGGAATGCGAGAGAGAGAGGGCTAGTACAAATCCTGAGCAGATTGCAGGATTGGCGTCTTGCTCATACGAAAACCGAATAGACAGCTCCCAATCTCCAACTATCTTTTGTACACAAATGATAGCCCATCAGGCAGGGGAAGAGAAGAGTAAGGAGAAATTTAGAGCATCATTTAATGCATACTCTAAACCTTAAGGATTTACAACTGCTATTGCTAATACGTCTCCACATATACTGCCAAGCGCTCAACACTTCGTGAAAAATCTTTTTCTTCATTTTCCGACCACGAAGAAAATATTTTTCTATGAGGTGGCCTTAATTCTTAATTCTAATACAAATTTGAAGCGAAATTTTCATCCAGCTTACATATCCCAGATGAGTCCACTCGCTTTGGTCCGATATGTAAAAATATTCCCCTAAACATCCAAATCAATGTTCTCGGCAAATTTGTTTCCAAATTGGCAATTATTCCGCATCATCATTGCTAAATACGATAGCTCTAAGATACCATAGACAGCCAATGGCCTAGACGAATTAATCGAAACAAAAAATAAATGCAAGTGAAACAATGTCCTTGTATAAGTAGTACAATCCTGGGTCAACTGCAGCTGTGAAGGACAAAATATGCGGGCGTCAGCTTAAATGCAACAAAGCCAAAGAAGGGTGAGTTGTACAATATTTACTTTGAAGCCGATATAATTACAAAGATAAAGCTCGATAGAATCCTCTAGGCAGGACAGCTAGCTCGTAAGAGTGAAGGGAAACCTGCTTGGAAAACCCTTTGCGGCACATTTTACGGCAGACAACAGCGGGGTAGGCTTTGCTGACGCTGGACCCAGACGAGTGGAGCTAAACGGTTTCTAATTGGATGACATCAGCTCACGATCGAGACCGATGAAACAATTTGTTGAAGGAGGTCAGGACTTAGCCAATCATGCCTCCCATTCACGGTGCAACTTTCATAAAATGCAGCAAACCAATAAAACCGACGCATTTGGTGAAGCTCTAGAGCTTCAATTCAAGGAATGCATCTCTTCGAATGAAGGTTTTGATGAAAAAGGTAACACTGACCAAGTTGCTCTGACGCTACTACGTTCAGCAGCTTCAAAAAATATAAAGGTCTTTCATACGCTTGCCGAGTTTCTAGACATTAAAAACATTAAGCTTAAAGCAATCGTGGAGGCACTTGCTTCACTAAATATTGGCATGTATCGGATAGTCTTTATCGAGCAGCTCTTCGTGAGCTGAGAAATGACCTGTTAGTTGCAGAATGCTCACATGTAACGAGGGGTAAACACTAGCACACCTCAAAGCGGAGCTATCTCTCCGCTGCTGTAGATTATTACGATAACTACTCTTCTAAGAAAACTAGGCGATACCGGCTGCATAGTGGTTTTTCATGCAGACGACATAGTCATAGTGCCGTCAGGAAGGTATTTATCTTCGTTTCCAGACAGATTAAGCCAGCTTCTAGCTTCTAAACTCAAAGCTTCTAGGGAATAAAGACATAGAAAATTTAGTACGAACGCATTTGGCACACTTTATTGCTGCAAATGAGCCATAGCAGCTTCGTGGGGTTTGCAGCCTCGCATTGTGACATTGCTTCCTATTATTGTGCTTGAGCCGATACTTCTATATGGAGTAGCTTTTTGTTGGGAAGCTGCTGTTGAGGCTGCCTTCTAACTGATCTTGGGAAAAATACGAAGGTTGGCCGTACTTTTCGCATCAAACTACTAAAGCAGTTCTCATATTGCTTCATTGGCTACCAATTAATTTACTAACCCTACAGCAAGTAAATCTTGATACTGTGAGACTAGATTGTATTTGGATATGGACTTGAACAGAGTTCATCATCATCATAGGTGCTACAGCCAGTGTCCGGTCCTGACCTCCTTGAACAATATTTTTCCACTACAATGAGGCACACCTAAGCTTCGAGCGTCCTAGTCAACGCTATCTCTCCCGCATAAAAAAGGTAAATCAGCAGTAAAATCTGCCGCAAAGGGTTTTCAAAACAGGTTCTTCTTTGCACTTTATTTATTTATTTATATGCATTCACGGATAATAAAATCCATTATATAGAGGGCTAAATGACCTGAACACCGAATTCAACTGAGCTTTATCTTTGAAATTGTATTTGCTTCTTCTTCATGGTGTTTTCGCCCCGGCGGAAGTCTCGAAAGATCGCAAACAATGTCACAACGGGCCCAACCTAACTCTTTGCTAGTACTACCGCCAAAAGTCTACCAAATTTACTTCATGTTGAGGTCAACATACCCTGCGCATTTTTTTTCCATCCAAAGACTGGGTTGTAAGTTACGGAAGGGGGTAAAATTTTAGATAACTTACAATGTAAGGTTCTTGGCAAACCCTCGTTGTTTACTCGCATAATAGAGGTATAGTGTACACGACCACGAGCTCTAAGCTGCTTATTCACTATTTTCGATCCTTTCAGGAAGCTCGCAGTTAGCATTGTATACTAGCCACAAATCACTTACTTTCTCTTGTCTTGAAGAAATCGTTCTTTTCAACACTCTCGACTTTGCCACAATAGCCTTATCCATAAAAAAAAATAGACAAAGAGTTTCAGGATACCCACAAGAACTCAATACACCATTAGGAAACAACCTTTCTTTGGTACGAACGTCACCATGTTTCGTAAAGCATCTGGCCAAACATATGGCCTTATAATCATTCAACGTTTAAGAAACAGGAGTTCATCTAGGAAAACAATATGAACAACCCCAGTATTTTCACTTTACAGAGGCACATACCAAGCACTTTTTTTCTGGCTTTCGATGAACAAGGACATTGCCAGAAGTACCTTATCAAAAATACAAGATAACTGGATACACGAGCTAACTTTTATTGATTTTTCCTATAGTTTTTTTCAATTCAACTATCTATCAGCTTCAACTCCTAGATTCGTCAAGGATTGTTATGGGATTACTTTACTTACGTTAAACGTACGTAAGCAAAGACCTATTCAATTTTGTAGTCTTATTCTATATATTTGGCTTTTTGGTTTTTCTTTCCAAACTCATATTCATCATTTATTGATGGTGAAACGCATATAGTGCAAAGCGCAGAGTACCGTAGGAAATTATGTTTCAGTAGATTGACTGGTCGTGCAACTAATTGCTCCACACACGAGCCCATTAATTGCGAATAAATTCTTTAAAAAAAAATCAAACTCCAAACCCACCACGGGCGGTAATAGGATAACTTTACTTTTAGTTTGTGCCGTTTGTATTTTATTGTGAAAGAGCATCTTTCCTTAAGCATTCGAGCTGCGGTATTAAATATTTTCGGTTTCAAGAAGATGGGTTTTGTTTAAATACCAATCAGTTTAAAAACTTAACTACAAAGCCTTTGCTTCTTTCGGTAGCGGGAAGAATTATTTTCAACCAAAACCAGCTCTGTCAACTTATTTCCGAGCCTAACTCCATACCACCCCAACAACGCATTAAAAGTGAAAACTGTTATTATTAAAACTTCCTCCAAATTGAAACGGAAGGAAACCAAAATCAACTCAATGAATAAGAAATGAGCTATTAACCACAACTCTTACCACTGTCAATTACCAAAATCAGCTTTCATTTCAAACGAAAGCAAACTCTCTTTTTCCTACTGTTGCCGCTTCGCATAGTCTGTCGATACGTCCTTAACAATACACGCTAACATCGTCCCATCTACACCCATCCACGACTCTTCCTCGCTCTCTTACCTTCCCAGGTGCAAATTTTTTCCACATCCTTTCTGCGAAATGATTGACTGCGCTCCCATACTCTTTTGGTACTCATTGCGTACTCTCGTACAATAAGAGAAAATCGATGATGTTGCGGGTTATAGAAAGTTACGATGGGTTATGAATACAACCGTAAAAAATTTATAGGCCGGAATCACTTGGTAGCTTTCGTTGTAAGTTTAATACTTGAAGGATAACAAAACAACATGCGTTTACAATGTACTCCGGTACCATTCAGGCACCCGAACGAAGAATCATCGCAAGAAAGGACTCACATGTTTCAGTTCGCTCCCAGCAACAAAAAAAAAAGGAGGATCAACCAACCACCCCGATGACTAAGTGGAGCATGCAAGAATGTACTTTTACATTCTGTTTCAGCAGGAAGAAAAACAAGAACCGCAAAAAAATCTAAAATCGAGCTCCGACTTCGGTTTTTTCTCTTGTGCCTCGTTATTTGTGTGTTCCAATCGGAAGGGAAGAAAGATAAAACTGTGCGGTTTTTGTGTGTAGACGACAGAGTCATTCTTCCAACGACAACATCGAATCGAGTACGGTTTCGCGGCGAACGGGAGATTTTCAAAAGAAAACCGTTTGGGGCTTTACAGCATCTAAAATGGTTCACTTGAGATAAAGATCATTATCTGTCTGACGTTGTACCAATACCTTGTTTAGAGTCTATGTACCAGACCAGTCGCAGTACCGATACGACGATTATGTTCAATGAGTTGAAACTGTGGCTCTTGAAATTTTTATTGGGTTATAATAATCGAGTGAAAATGGAGTGTCATGAAAAATAAAAGCCGACCGAAATGATGTTTGCACTTAATTTTTGCCTGACTTTTTGTGGAATGTACATACTTTGAAATGTTTTTATTTTATGACTGTCACTTGGGAGGCACAACGAAACGGTTGAAAGTCTATCTTTTTTTCAGATTTTACTTACGAGTAGAATAATTTTCAGGAACATTATCACTTGTCACATTTGTCCGTATTACGAAACACTACGTACACACTGGCTGCGAAATCAAGAAGCAAAATATATTTATACTTGCAGCGGTCACGTTCATTTTCATGTCACTTACAATTTCGCCCGTATTTTGTGAATTTTCATGCATTCTGGGGACGCATTAAGCATTCGTGTTAACTAAGTGTTGTGAAGTGTTATCGCCTGTGACGTTATATACAGCATGTGTTCAGGTTCGGAATAAAAACGAAAAGTATCTCTCATTTCAAAATATGAAACGTTCATTTGTGACAATTCAAAATTATCTATGCTAACGAGGCTGCAGATGTGGGTTCAGTTCAGGCTTTGCTAATTACGTTCATGTATTTTAGATACACGATGATAACACATTTGTGGATCTTATACAAACTTTGAAAGTGATATGAAGTGCTGTGAAAATGTTGCCTAAAATTCTGTGAAAACATATTTTTCCAGAAAAAGGTTAAGGCTGTTGCTATTTTAAAGTATTTTCTGCGAACGAAATCCCGATGAAATCTAGAAATGTAATAAATTCATTCTAATCAGCTTGGGCATCTAACGAGTTAGTTTTCGCCTCATAAATTTCATTTTACTCTTTTGCTTTGTGAACGTCTTCTTATTTGGGCAAAAAGTGAGCTTGGTTATGATTCGGAACAATAGAATGCTAAGAAAATCGCGGTGACGAAGATCTTTAGAGGTTTTTTAATGATTCAATTAAGTGCAATGAAATCTATTTAACTGAAATTCGTTTGAAATAAACACAAATCACGATAATAAAGAGTACGGAAGAGGAGAATTTGGGTAAATTGAGTGATAAAGTTGTTAACAGATTTGAGGAGTCAGTAGGTCAAGGTGGACTCTCAATTGAGAATATATTTGCACACATCATTAGTAGTAACGCTTCTGTTGTGTAATTAAATATGTAATTCAAATGGGTAACTTTATTGCATTCCAGAATTTTTGAAGATTTATAAATGAAGCTGCTCTATCGCTGTTAATGCAAGGTAATGTTAAAGTTTTCAAGAGATTCTACCTTGCATAGTGTATTTATGTTACAGAATTATTGTATTTACTTCGCTGTATATTTGTAATACGTTCAATCAATATTGCAATCTCAGGAGTAGGCTATCTGATCTAAATGAAATGTTCAGGAAATACTGAAACTGATACTTTCATCCTGACATTAAAATATCTTTAACATTCTGGCTATGGGCGTTTTGGTGTATTTCAGGGAGCCCTTTATGTCTACATAAATATTAGAAAAAAAACAAGCTTGTAAAATGAAAATTGATGATTTTTTATGGAACTCTGGAAGATGAATTCTTCAGTGATAAGTGTTTATAAGTGAAAAAAGTTATTTCGCAGGCACCATCAGTAGAAGCGACGAGTGATATTTACTCAGATGTAGGCCCTCCCAGGCAAATAAATTTGCCCCGTTCTACTAGTCTTTCCCTCCCTGCTACAAAAAAGCCACTGCAGCTCAGGCTCAGAGCCTGAAACTACAAGACGTCACTCGTCAAAACTGTAGTGCAAACTTAACATCAGGAAGAATTGCGGCAGCTAGCCTAAAAAAATCCCCCTAGATACACCCCAAAACAAATATTAAATAAAGCTGCTGGTAATAGCGCAGCCTCGTCTTCTAGAGTTTCTGAAACTCTAGCGAAAGCTTGCTCCATCAACAATGACCGCATTCCTTGTTTCGAAGTCAAAACCAGCAATTTGACTAAAACATCTCTCCTTCCAAAGAGTATGGTAGACCATGCGCTCCTCTTCGAGCACCTTAAGGGGGCAAGATGGTTTCCGAGGCCGAAGAAAAGCCGATTTTTGCGATTTTTTTTCTCAGCTTTGAGTGAAAATAATTACTAATTTTTTATAACACATTAAAGAACTATATTTTCAGAATATGTAGGAATTATTGTAGAAAAAAATATTAATTACTTATCCCGTGGTGGCAGTAGATCAAAGGCGCTTCGAAAAAAAGGCCTCGTGCGGTGCGTAAAACCTGGCCTGACAGTGTTATCTGAAATCCAAAAATCGAAGTGATTTACTAAATATATTAGTTTTTAACGCGGATGAACGAAATTATATTGAAAAATATGCGATTTCCGTTTTTGGTGCGGTTTTCAATTTGGAGCTACCATTTTCACATAAAAAATCAGCCTATGATTGCCTGTAAAAAATAGTAAAAAATTTAAAAAAAAAACGATCGTTCATCCGCGAGTATTTATCATATTAAAGATGTCCGGCAAAGCTCATTGAGATCGGTGCATTAATTTTTGAGTTGTGTTACGCACCGACTTCAAAAATGTAGTTCGGAGTTTCGAGCTAGACTATTTCGGTTTCTCTTTGAAATATACCTGGCAACACGATCATAAAATAACCGGTATCTCTACGAGTTTTAGTACGATTGACTTGAAATTTTCAGAAGATATTTCTGAGATATTGTACTTTCATATAAAAAAATAATTGAAAAATTGTTTTTGTTTAAGTTGGAAACCATCCTACCCCCTTAAAGCAGCAGCTGTTCCATGCTTCACCTTCACCACTTCAGCTTTCAAAAGCATTACCTATCTTCTTAAGGGAATTCATCCATCTTATGATGAACAAGACGTACTGTAGGAGCTGAAAGATATCTTTCAAGACTCCATAGTATCCGTCAAGCGCTTTTTCACCTCAGCTTCAAAAAAATAAAATAAAATTCTGGGAAGCTTTTTAGTACAGCTCGCACCAGGGACAGACCAGAACTCAGTCACGAGCGTTAAGTTTCTACTCAATCACCGAGTTCACTGGGAGCGTCTTCAAAAACCGAACGTGACTCAATGCTTCAATTGGTCACGTAGCAGTCAACTGCGCTCTTGAGGTTCGCTGTGTAAAGTGTGACAAACAGCATTCAACCACAGACTGTCGTTCTCCTGCGGGTTTTTCACAGGTCATTTGCGTCAACTGCAACGCTGCCGGTCACCCTGCTAGCTACCGCGGTTGTTCCGCAACTAAACAAGTTGAAAACAAACGCAAAACTCTTCAACTAGCTAAACAAGAAAAACGGATCCTCGTCACTGCCGCTATTGAAAACACCGTAAGGAAAGCCGTTTCTGTCGCCAATGTTTTCAAAGGTTCCTCTTCCGCCAACACGCCTAAAGCAAAACT
Source organism: Nemotelus pantherinus (assembly GCA_963978885.1). Lineage (NCBI taxonomy): Eukaryota > Metazoa > Arthropoda > Insecta > Diptera > Stratiomyidae > Nemotelus > Nemotelus pantherinus. Next base: position 222,390,190 of record OZ022263.1, on the reverse strand, counting down.
TAAGAAGGCGGCTGAGTCCGTGAAACCCCGTAATTTAAAAGCCGCAACTCACTCCATAATATTCTCAGAATGCGAGAACATCTTCGGGTGTGACCTTCTCTCACTTATAAGAAAAGTTGAGAGTTTCATTCCCACTTTCTCAGCTCTCCGGTCTTTCAGTGAGAAACGGCTTGCATAGCTCTTGAACTCTGTGGAATTAATCAGTTTAATTAAATTCAGCCTTTTAAATAGTCGCTCGCTTGTTCCAATATATAAAACGAACTCCATCCAAGATTACCTGAAATCTAAGAGACCTGATATGTTTTTCGTTGTGAGATGAAACCAAAAAAACCCTAGCGCATCAGAACCGCTAGAAATACTAATGTTCGAAGAACAGTAGAGGATTTGTGCAGATTTTGAGTGTATTGTTATATATTGTTGTTATACTGTTGTTATTGTCTTATATATTATATATTGTACGTATTGTCATATATATTGTTATATATTGTATATTCGCGATGTGAATACTTAATGCAAGCATTTATTGGTACCAAAATAACAAAAACACCTCGTGCTAGCAGTCGTATCTGCCTCACGTTGAAGTCAACCTGCTCTGCGAATTTCGTGTTGATCCGATCACTGCATTGGAAGTAATAGGGATACAAAGAAACTTAGGGTTATCATTCGCAAGAGCTTTCAAATTTTCTAGATCTTAGTATTTGGTGTGTATTTTCACTACAAGACCACTACGATTTGAAAATTTTATGATAAAATCGCTTACTAAAGCTATTTCAAAAAATACAAAAACAATCATAGCTGGCAACCCTATCATTGTTTTTCAAAATAGATTTATACTGAATATTGTCTACAATAATTTAAATTTGTCATATGAATTTCGTTATGATACCATGACTGTACTGGAGGCTATAGGGCAAAGAGCTTAATTCAAATAAAATAACATTATATGAAAAAACTTGGTGCAGTTGCACCAATTTTTGACGATTCTAAAAGCATATAGATATATAACTTGGATGCTTTGCTTTTATATGATGTTTTAGTGCTTTTATATAATCGAAGTCGTTTGTCATAAATTATGCTTACCATAGAAGGGGGATGATGCAGATGAATAAACTAATAAACTCGGTTATAGGTTCAAGTAACAAACAATAAAATTTCCAAAGCTCGGAATATTTAAATATCGGTTGCTTATTTTATTGTAAATAGTTTGCTTATGAATAGAAAATGGAAGCTTCTGTTGGTGCGATATTTACGAAATTGTCCGGTGCTGGCAATCATGTGCTAGCACCATGGCTGCTACACGTTGTGTTAAACCCAGCCTATGAATTTCGTTTCGATTGAATGTCTGTGCTGTAAGTTATAGGAGTGAATTAAAATTTAGGGTTACCATCGTCCAAACTTTTTAAATTTTTGAAACGTAAATATTTGATGTTATTTGTCATTGCAGGATCATTCCCACTTGGAAATTTTATGACAACATCGCTCGATAAAGAAATGTCAATAAATTACAAAATTCATCATAGCTGGCAACTCTTTCACGGTTTTTCAACAAAATTTCTACAGAATTAGAAACGCAACAAGATATGCTTTTCACACGAATTTCGTTTTGATTTCATCACTGCATCGGAAGTTATAGGGAAAAACCTTTATTTTCCTGAGCAAACTTACAATATTTAAGAGACAAAAATTGCCGTAGCTAGCGTCCATATACTAATTTTTCAACCAAATTTCTATGAAATCTATCTTAGAGTAAGGTTCACCTACTGCGTGAATTTTGTTAAAATCTGGTGGCTAAATCGGAAGCTATAGGCCAAAAACCAGTTTTTTTTCTCAGTGAATTTTCCATATGGCACCACTACCACAGTATTGCCCGTATTGAAAAATCGCTTCTATCAGACCTGGTCCTAATTAATACCAACATGTTCTGTAAAGTTCATATTGATCGCATAATCCGATTGTCAGTTCTCGTGAACAGAAGTTTTGGGTGCTGAAAATAGAGGTAATTTGATCACGGGTTACCGTTCTTGTTTACCGCGGAATTTTTGAAATTTTTATTTGACTTGGTGGACAAAAGTCAAAATTTGTCAACAATTTGAATTTATTTTCAAAAATCAAAAATTTTTCAGGAGACTCGATGATTTGAAGGATTTGTTTTCAGGAGCCTGCTGTAGCTACAGAGTTGCCCGCACAGTCTTGAAAGTCCATGTGTGTTAAATTCTAGTTTACATCAATACGCTCTGCAAATTTCACGATGATCCATTGTTTTCCTTAGAAGTGATGATAAATTGAAATTTGAAAAAAAATCCTTGCCTACTTCTAGGCACTCAGTGCCTACACCTGGCCCAAAATTTTCAATTCTTTATCATAGACAAACTACAAACATAACAAGTTTTCATTCCTAGTACTTTTTTCTAACAAAAATTTACACTGCTTGGAAATATAGGTGTACCTGAAAATTCACTTAAATGCCCGCCGCCGCCAAAAGATTTAAAATATCTGAATTCTAGCAAGTCATGGACCTACCTGTTATATACATCTATGTTCTCCGAAAATTTCAACTCAATCGGATCGGCCACTCCAGAGATTATCTCTCTTAATCATTTTGCTGATATATATATATATATATATATATATATATATATATCTATATATATATATATATATATATATATATATATATATATATATATATATATATATGACGAATTTTCGGCGAAGCGATTTTAATACTAATGTTCTTCGAACATTAGTAAAAACCCGGCACAATATTGTCTTTGACAACTACTTGGCTATTTGTGATGATATGACAGATGAGCCTGGGGATAGGAAACATGGATCAAGGTCCAGAGACACCTCATAAGTAGCCTCAGATGATTAGAAACAAACACCGTCTGTGTTACTGTCGGTGAAAACTCTATTGCATTCATTGGCATTTATGCTAATCAAAACTTCCCTCCCTCCGATCTTATCGACGATCTTGAAAAAATAATGTCCGCAACCTCCCATATCGAGCACATCATCATTGGCGGGGATTTCAGTGCCGGGCACCAGATCTGGAGAAATGCCATAAATAATCATTTCGGTTGCGCACTTCAAAGATGGCTACAGACTAAACGTCTAGAACTGAGCGTTGCTGCACCCTTAAAACTTACATTCAGGAGGTCTGGGAGTATAATTGATTTATTTGTAGTCTCTCCCCAGCTTCTCAGCATTTTGCCTCAATTTGGCTCTTTTGGCTGTTCTGTATTTGAGACTGAATCTGACCACATGCTTGTGCAAATGGCATTAAGAAGGAAAATGGACCTTCATTTTTTAGCCTCTGAGCCTCAGTTCTTTATTCCCTACAGGAACGTCAACCGGGATGCGTTCCAAAGAGATATCTCGTCTAAACTCGAGAGCACTATTATTCAGAAGGATAGAAATTTCTCCGCCTTTAAAATTGATCAAAATATCGCAAGCACCAATTATGCTCTGTATTCTGCAATAGATCAAATGGTCATCCCCGAACGACCAGGAACTTTGCGTACAGAAATCTTCCGGATGATATCCTTGCCCTACACTCCAAACGCAGGACCCTGAAAAGAGGCCTATCCTGTTTCTATTATCGTCGACTGAACGTCTTTAACGATGAATACAGATGTGTTGAGGCAATAGTGAGGGACACAAGTTTCCTCATCTTGGTCAAAACCAAATCTCATTTAAATAAAGTCTTTGAGCAAAGGCTAAAAAACATTGAACCGGGTATAGACATGTTTCCGGAAATCAATCTTCACAGTTGATGGTGTACCTTTTCCGGATGATACAATTACTGTTTCTGCTGCGGCAGACCATTTCTCTACACTCTTTGGAGGTGAGAAAGCCAGTGAGGATCCCTCCTTTGCGGCGGAGGTGGTTCGAATTGTCGAACAGTTTGATAAGAGAGAAAGTGTTTCCTGCTTGCCAGAATTCTCGCCTTCTAATCCATCCGACTCCCTCAACACTTGCCGAGAGTGTCACCGGTCTAAGACCGAAGAAATCCGCAGGAGAAGACAAAGCCTCAAATTTCATGCTGAGAAATCTCCTTTTTTCCTTCTTCGCCTCACTCACTATAATTTTTAACAATTGTCTGAAAATCGGATACTTCTCTAGTGCAAGGAAGCGGGCGAAAATGATCCCCATTCTCAAAAAGCCTGGCAATACAAATCTTTCGAACACACGGCCAATCTCCCTGCTCTCCAACCTAGGGAAACTTCTAGAAAGAGTAAGCCAGTGGCAGAAAAACAAACCATTCCTGATCGGCAATTTGGCTTCAAAAGAAGTCACGGCACCCTAGACGCGCTACAAGTCTTCCGACTGACATAAGAAAATGACATAAGAAAAAATGAGAGTACATTTACTATGGCCTGTCTTATTGATGTCGAGAAGGCTTTTGATTCTGTATGGATAAACGGCCTGATCTAGAAACTCATCTACCTTGATATTCCTGGATATCTAATAAAAATACTAGCCAGTTTCCTTCGTGATAGATGAGCGTTCACCGCGCATAATGGTGTTAATTGTAGGTTGTTTCGTCTTGATTCTGGTGTCCCCCAGGGCTCTATACTTGGCCCCATACTGTTTAATATATTCACTTCTGACAACCACGGCATTTCGAGCCCCTCCAATATTAAAATTTTTCTATACGCAGAAGATCTCTTGGCTTGGTGTGACGCCCATAGCCCCAGTATGGCTTTAGTCAAAACTATCTGCCAGATGAACTGTAATCCCATTTCCAACTTCATCGCCATGCTCTCCTCGTACTTATTCTATACCTCTCTGCATGCGGGCGATGAAGTGTCCTTTTTTCTTCGTTTCCTTTCATTTTCCCTCCACTCGGAAGAGAAATTGGCTGCCTGATTTGCAGCAGTAGATGCATACTAAATGTGATCGTTTCATGAAAAAATAATCAAATTGTTTTGCATTTTTATGAAGTTATTCCACACATCTGCTCCTTAACAGTAATTAAATAGAGCACATCTATTTTGCCAAATATTTTTCTACATACTAAAAAAAAAGATTATCAATGATCAGCTACAAACAATCACGACAGGAGTTATCGTTTATATGCATAGAAGCTCCGCCTCTTAACGTTTGAATTTACCTTTTAGTTTTTTTTTATATTTCTCGGGGCCAAAACAAGATATTTTAATCGCAATATACAAGGATGGATCTTGAATAAAATGTTGCGTCCTTGACTTTTTGTGCAGCATGTCTTTATTATGACTCAGAATATCAACCAACACGCTGAATAAACTACCTGGAATCAGGACTGATTCATAAAAAAGTTCTCGTCTTACGATATTAATATTCACGAATATCCGACAGATACTACAGACACCACTTATCATAACTCACAAGTAGCTGCTATGGCAGGTGTGGTCACATATTTACCGCACTTTATTTAATTCTCTTCTCCACCTGAAAAAAAAAACTTGTAACTCATAAGCTTGAGATACCAGACTATTGAGTCTACCAATTGTTTTTATTCACAACTTCTGGTCTTGTGTTACTGAAAACGATGCTTTAAGATTCAGGTCAAACTAATTGAGTAAATGGCAAATATTGGCGTGAAATTTGCTAAATTCATTAACTGGCATTTAACAAGCTCAAAGAATTTAGCACATCCAGCCAATTTTCATGGCTCGAGTGAACAAAATCAACAGATCAACCGTTCTTGCAGAATTAAGGTCACCGATCCATAAAACCTACATCCGAGGTGAAACAAAGCACGGAAATTATCATAGTCTCCTTCGTCAGTAGTCTGGGCTGCCGATTTTTTGCTTCCCACCCGAACAGCTGTCAATGCATCACCATCTGCATCTTGGCAGAGTATCTGCATCTTTAATGCTTAACGTTGCAGATGCACATCGCTTCAAGTTCGCTACACTTCAATGTTTCCCATTTCCGTATTTTGTTGCTTCAATCGCACTCCGGCCTGCAACGGTCGTCGTGTCGATGCGTCGACGTCGTTATAAAGAAATCAATAACAAGCATTGCAAAAATTTATGTGATGCCCAGCATTTATTCAACGGCGAAAAACAAAACCCTGACCTGTTCTGCAATTGGAAAAGTACACATAGTAGTTTCGTTCGGGGGTTGGGAGTGGGCAGCTATGTATCTACTGACTGGTTAGGATGTTCTAGGTCAGATGAGAATGGATTGGATATGCTGTACAAAGGCTGTGGTTTAACATCGATAAAAGACACAAGGAAATGAAGTGATTCGAGTGAAATTATCATTTGTAGCTGAGGCCTACCGCGCACAAAGCAATATTTTTTGTCTGACCCGTATCTCTCTATGCTCATACATAGTTCTGCCAATGGATTTTCATTGCAGTGGCCGTCCGACCAGGATTACTGTCAGAAAACAACAAATTGAAACTCATGTTCATTAAGGCCTACTCATACTTTGTACGTACAAAGTTTTTATGCAACGATGTTGACCTGCGACCCCATTTCGCGCACGACAGCACGCTGCGATTCTTTTTTTTTCACTCTCAGTTAATATTCATCGCTATGGCCCAGTTATTGGCTGCAGAGGATGTGGTGTCAACTTTAAAGTAAGTGAATTTACATAGGTGTCATCAGTCGATGCATATTGTATTCGCCGATATTGGAATTTAATTAAATCGCTTTTCGTGGCACGCGAATTTTTATAAGCTTTCACCGCTGTTTTGGAAGTTATTTGATGCGATGTACTGAAAATGGAAGAGTGAAAGTCAACATGTGTTGTCATGTGTCAATTAGAATGAGATGCATATCTAGAAATAGACTAAATTCGTGGGTGTCGGTTCAGAGGAATGCTTGAATTGATCAAAATAGATCAAAAAATAGTTTTTATGATGGAATATTTCAACAGAAACTAATAATATGTTATGTAGATTGTTAGTTTTGTTTGCTATTTAATTAGTATCATCAGCGCCCAACGTGGGAAATATTTTTTTGGGAAAGTTAGGGTCACCTTTTGTGTTTTGTATTAATTTTCAAGCATTTTTTTTTTCACACAAGAAGAGAGCATTTTGAATTCCTAGCCAACAAATATTGTCAGCATATATCGTTCATTTATGTTATTTATTTATTTTCATTTATCATCAATTCCCAGAAATTGAAGAGGAAGAGTTGAAACAAAATTACGTTCTGATCTGCATCTTTCAATCAATCACTAATGCTACACTGGGATTTATTGGAAATATAAAATAGATAATTGGTAAATACGGATAAGATGATTAGTTATCCGCATGCAAATATAAAACAATATTATATTAGTGATTAGATCTATTAATAAACATCCCTTATAATTTTTTTCTTCTTTACCCATCATACAGTGACTGTTTTAAGTGGAGGCTAAAAACAATGATTAATATTAAAATTAACATGTTTCAATGAAAATTGTTTTGCCTCTAAGAAAGAAAGCATGCAAGACTTGAGAGTAAATATGAAGAAAAAAAATTATATTTATGAAAATAAAGTTTAAACGAGTTTAATTTAACTAATTAAAACTACTCGAAACATTCTGTTTAGGCTTCCTTTTAAAAGCAACAAAACTTGAAATATTTTTAAAACTTTCCGGCAAATTGTTTTACAGGGAAATCGCTGAAACTATTGGGTCATTTAGAACTTTGTTTGTTCTAATGGAAGATAATCTAAAGTTATAAACAGATTTCGACTCGTAATTATCTCCTCTCTGATCATTCTCAATGATATAGAAGATTTATTTTTTGGATACACTAGCTTTTAAATTGTCTTTCTCTTCTCTAGAATAATAATCTGTTTAGGCATTGAACATGTAGCAAGTAGTGGTTTGGGCCTGAGATTGAGGCCTAGAGTATATTAATATTTATGTATTTTTTAACATTGAACTTTTCCTTAAATTAAGTACAAATCGGACTGTTGTCTAGGTAATTTTTTATTAAGTTATTCGCCGTACCTCTAACTCAAAGGTCTTCTAATATGTGACAACGAATCTCGAACTTAAACAGAGAAGACGTACGGCTAACGCAGAGCATCAATAATCAGCAAGTGAAAATTACCAGCAGAAGCGTTCGTATCCAGCACTAGGAAATAGTAGATAGTGACAGGAGGTAATTAATAAAGAAAGCAAATAGCAGAGACCGTTCCTAGCCGAGCTCATAGTGATGATCGTTATTACCCGCCCAGAACGAGCTAGCACGTGAGACAGAGGCATCTCATCATCCCAATTGAAAACCCTTTTTTAACAGCGGACGTTGCAGAGGAAATCTGATCACTTCACAAAATCATCCGATTTATTGACCAGCAGCTTAATTTCGAAGGTTTGTGCTATTGAAGTGTGACACTTATACTTTTACACGTACTTTTTTATTGATGTCTTCATACTCAACTTCTAATAAGAACGTTTTAACAAGACTTTAAGCCTATGAGAGCTCTAGTTTCGTACAAAGTTTAATACGAGATTATAAGATTTTAAACACTTATAAAAAGGATATAAATTTAGCATGTTATTAGAAGGCAGCTCTTAGAACTTTGAACAATTCGTACTAAGAATGTTATGAAAGTCTGCTAAAATCTCCTTACAAATAATATGCTCCGTAGAGTCCCAAGTGGATTATTAGAGTCTTATAAGACATGCCAAGAGCTCAATTTTGGAGAGTATGTTAGTTGGGGGATGATGGGCAACTCAAAAAGCAAAAAACCGTCTGGGAAGTGTTGTTTCCTCGTCAAAGATCATGGGCTAACCCTGGACAAGCATCAGCGTTGACCGCAAGATCGAATTGGTTCAGAAAGAAGACAATGCTGTGTATTTGATGGGGTCAGAAGAGTGTCTTGTACTAGGAACTTCTGAAGCCAGGTGAATCTGTGATTACCGATTGCTACAGCCAACAACTGATCAATTCGAACTATGCATTGATAGAAAGGTGACCAGAGAAGCCAGAATACACGGAAACGTAATCTTGTAGTACGACAACGTCCCATCACATGCAACAAAGGTTAAAGACACCATTTCTTAGCTGGAAAATTTTGTTCCACCCGCCGTACTCACCAGACTTGGCCCCGTCCGACTAATACTTGTTTCCATTAATGGAACATCCAATTCCCATGCAGCGCTTCAGCAATTACGGATGTGTCGAAAAATGGCTCGATGACTGGATCACCTCAAAAGATGAATGGTTTTCTAAAAGCGAAACCACAACTTACTTGATAGGTGGCAGAAATGTGCAGCAAGCGATGGCAGCTATTTGGAATAAAATATTTTTTTGCACAACTCGTAAATTGAACATGTTTTATTTAAGGACAAATTAACAACAATTAACAGCCACAACTGGTAAATATTAAGTTGAGATAAGACACAATAATGTATCCTAATATAGTTATCTGCTTTAATTTTGTCAAATCCTGCTGCAAAATTTTTTGAGTTATCGTTAATCCCAATTACCTTCTCTAGTGTGGTTGGCTTCATAAATAACGTTTTTTTTTATTTGTTTTGCTCCTAGTGCGAGACAAATTGGATAGGAGGAATTCCTCATTTATTTTAGACCGGACTTAACAGAAAAAGTTATTCGAATTATCTGTTATAAGGATGGACTCTCAGCTGCATTTGTTAGCATTGGTCGGACTCATTTTAGTCTTGAGGATGCACCATAATGTTTCACCATTTCCATTAATTATATTGAGTTTTTTTATTTAGAATTTTGTTATTTGAAGGAATATTTATGAAAGAAAATATTGGAAAAATGCGAAAGAATTGACGCGAACAAGGAGAGTTGCGAATTTGTCAGAAATCAAAAACAAAACATCAAGCTGCTGCTTATAAGAAAGCAAAATCTGTCTTCTTTTTCGAACTGTGGAAATCGGATTAAAAATCAACGAGAATAAATTTCGCGCACAAATAACGACGAAAAGCTTGCAGAAAACCAGGCAAAACTTTCACACAAATGTAAGACATCTTATTTCTGAATGTCTATTTCAGCTTATAAATTATCAAAGTACCGCCTGCCACCATTCAAAATTTGACTTAAAAATTAAAATGTTTATATTACATTTCCTCTAATTTACTTAGAATTAACTTTATTACGTTGATGGTGCTCTAAAAACGTATAAATTTCGACCGCTGAAAAAATCCAATCAAAGAAAACCATCAGACCAATTCATGTCGCATTTTATGAATAATTTCCTTTTCGCAAGCAAAGATATCATCATCAGTTTCGCCCCAGGTCGGTTACAGTACGAATAACTCAAAGCCACTAAACTTGGCGGCTCTTCCCCCAGGGGTGCAGTCCATCATAAAGCGCATTTAGATCATTCACGCGACCCACAAAAATTTTGCAATAACACCGTGCTACTTGCCTGGTCTTATACTTTTTTTATTGCAATGCGCGTGGAAAATTTCCAACAGAGTCAAATGTACTCGTAAAATTATGAAAGTGAAGATGATGACAATGATAAGACAGTAATTTTTTAGGAGCGCTGATAAATAATTAATATTTTCGGAATTTCGAAGGAAACGCACGAGTCATAAACTTTCGAGTTTCTGAGAAAGATTTTAAGTAAAGCTAATAAATCGGTTGGTGGTAGAGTCAATGATTGCGATTTTACGAGCATGGTCGTAATCGAGAGGGCATCGTTACGTTTAATGACATTCTTGGAGCATTTTTCGTTTGTTTGTTTATTAATTGATAGGAAACGAATTTTATCAGGAATTGTTTGAAAGGTATTGTGTTCGGTTGACATGGTAATTAAACAAACAGTAGCCCTGAATTTAATCTGCAAGTGAATCTACTATATTAATGGAATTTTAACGGTTACGATTATTACGAATTAGAAATTCGTTAAAAAGCAGGAGAAAGATATTTGTGTTTATTATTTTGATAGTAGTAATTCCAAATTTATAAAATTTCCGTGTCCTTTACCATAATGAGCTAATTAATGAATGAAAATAAATTGTTATTACCTACTCTCTGAATAAGTTTTTTATTGAAATTTAAAAATAACTGCAAAACATGGAGAGTCTTACTGACGAATATGCTATAAAATTGTATGTTAAAAAGAAAAAGTTATGGTATTTTCTTTCATTGATTCAAGAAATTTCTGATCGAACCCAGATCTAACAAAAAGAATTGATTATTCGTGCTCGTAATTACCATTCAGATATCATTCGACTTAATGGCAAGGAGAATCATAAATTTGGCAATTGTCATTTGGCAGTCAGCTGATCTTTGAGATAAGATGTATTACTGTGGCTGATTATTTATACTATAAATGTTCTAAAGCAGTAAAATTAACTCAGCAATATTTTTAGTTTTCATTACACATACTTAAAATAGCAACATATTTAAAAAGCAACTGCATTCAACTCAGGCCCAGCTGCTGCAGCCTAACGCTCAAGCTCGGCCTGTTCTTACAACGGCGGAATCGGCACCACCAGTGGATCTTCGTCAAATAAATTCTCCGAGCTCACAGGCGAAAACTAATCCATTATCCAAGCCTCCAGCTCAGCGTAAATGTGCTTCACCAGTCCCACAACGCGATATTTCCGCTAGAGATGCTGATGTTGTTTTAATTGCTTCATCTTCCGACTCTTTGCTATCGGATCAACCTGCTCGTACCATACCGCGCCTAGTTGTTGCGTCGCCACCTTTGCATGTGTTTGTATCGCGTTTCGCATACAATACTTCAGCAGAAGCAATCATGGAGTACACCGCTGCCAAACTTGGCTACTCACCACCTCTGCTACTCTGTAAGAAGGTTACACCAGATAACCTGCAGAATCAGAAAATCTCTTCGTTCAAAATAACGGTAACTGCTGGCACTGACCTTCTGCTTCTCAAAGACTTCTGGCCATCTGAAGCTCTGTTTAAGGAATTCACCAGGCGACCTCGTAAAAATGTTCATCAAATAAAACCAAAGATCTCCATAACGCAAAAACCCTAGCCTCAGATGACAATGTGTGCTTAACAGGAATCAGAACCAATGGAATCAGAACTTTCGAAATTAATAGCATCAATCCAATTCATGTATACTACCAGAACGTTCGTGGACTTAGGACTAAGCTTAACACGCTGAATCTCTCCTCTACTCTTTCTTCTGATTATATAATCTGTAGATAATCAGTAGGTATTTACGATAACGAGCTGTTACCATTTCATACAGTCTTCCGCCATGATCGTGACCGAGTTACATTCTCTCCTTTTCCTCTTATTAATGTATTGCTACGCGGGTTACCATTGCTCCCACAAGAGTTCTCATTGTTTTTTCAGTATATGTTCCTTGTAATTCCTCAGTTGCGGTTTAAAGTAAAGTTTTTGATGAGCTATCCATCTACCTCAACATTAGCTTTCCTTCTGCGTTATCTTTAATATGTGGTGATGTTAACTTACCGAACCTGGTATGGAATCATAACTTTTCTTCCATAATCTCATCCAGCAATATTTCCTTGATAGCCTCATCCTTTCTATCTTTGTGATCGCTTTTCTAATTAAACTGTATTTCCAATATAAATAACAAAATACTAGACTTTGTTCTATCTAATATTCCCTCTCATAATATCACTGTTCATACCGCCTCCTTCCCCTATGTCCAAGCTGACTTACATCATCCTCCATTCTCAGTCGCGCTTCATGTTGATCTTCAGACCTTTAGAGCTCCTTCTCGAGCCATGCGCTTTACCTTCCATAAAGCTGCCTTCGTTAGTATGATGACTGAAATGAACTGGGTTAACTGGTTCTTCTTTTCTCGCGGCCTTACTGTCAATGAGCTTGTCATAAAATTCCACAACTTCCTATCCAACCTTACCACCTGTTTCACTCCTTCCAGATGTCCTTGCAAACCTAATGACGCTCGTTGGTTTCGTCGTGATGTGGCGTCTGCCCTGAAAGCTAAGGATGTCGCTCGAGCTAGGTTTAGACATACAGGCTCTCATGATGACTTCCTCGAATTTTCGAGGCTACGATCTTCTGCCAAAACTGCCGTCAATTAAGCTATTCGAGATTAAATTTCCAGCATTTCCAGCTCTAATCATCAAAAACCCTTTTAGTTCCCTAAAAAGTTCCCATCGTTTCACCGATTCCATGTTCCTCGATAACGCTACTGCATCTGAAATTTGCGACCTCTTCGCAAAATATTTTTCTTCCTTCTTTTCTCAACATAATCATACCTTGCCTTGTGAAATTCCCCATGTTACACCAATCTTCTTGAAATTGAATCCTTACTCGAGTGTCTTGATGTCAATGTCGGTTGTGGTTCTGGTGGTATCCCTAACCTGTTGGCCAAATGACTATCATCGTTTTTCTGTGTTCCTTTGTCTATTATATTTAACCGCAGCCTCTCCTCCGGCTCCTTCCCCACCAGTTGGAAACCTGCTTATATTTCCCCATCCACAAGTCTAGAGACCCAAGCTATTTTTCTAACTACCGCCCAATTTCCCTCCTTCCTTGTTTTGGAAAAGTTCTCGAAAGAGTGGTTTACAACAGGCTGTTTCCTCTCCTCCATCCCTTCCTTGCTCCGGAACAGCATAGTTTTGTTAAAGGTAGATCCCCCACCTCTAATCTTATATCTTTTACCAACTTTGTTGCTTTTTCCTTAGACCAACGGAAACACGTGGATGTGGTATATACCGACTTCTCAAAAGCTTTTGATTCTGTTGATCACAAAATTCGTCTTGCAAAGCTTCGAAGCTATGGGGTATCGAATTTTCTTTTGACTTGGTTTTCATCCTATGTTTCTGGTCGTTCTTGTGCTGTATCTGTACAATCCTCCACCTCTTGGTGTGTCAAATTTGACGGCCCATTATCTAAAGAATAATTTATTAACAAATGGTAGATGTACTTAGTAAGAGAAAAAAATAGAACAGTTGCGTTTGCGTTTTAGCTGGGCAAATTTTGCACCAGAACTTCAGCTACAGCCTTACGAGATTATGATTGCTGAAGGAATAAATATATCGAAAGGCGTACAAATTTTTGTAATGCGATCCTTGCAACTGTGCTTGTAGCTTGTAGATTTACAGCTGATCACATTCCCATCTTCTTGGCCCAGGCCATAAAAATATTTTTTGCTTTTGGGTACCTTGAAAGAATCTAGAACTTCATCAACGACCTCTTTGCAGCCAAAAAGATATCTTTGAGTGTGAGTTGTCTTCTTTAAGTATCGTATTGCTTTTTTGAAGAAACAAAAACAATACTTTAATATATTTACTTTAAATAAATGTAAATAAATATAAATCTTCCTAATATTGTTGAACCGTTATTTGAAAATTCTTCTTGCATCTGCAACATGTCATTAATCATCATCCTTTATTTAGTAAAATATTTAATTTTGCTAAGAAATGTTGCTGGTAATGGAAGTGCAACACCTTTTTTGCTTTTATTAGCACAAAAGCTTCAAATTGATTATACAAATACAATTTTTATGCTTGTTAGCCTTGAATCCTACACTTGTACAGTTAAAAAATCGGCTGAATTACTTACTACTCAGTAAACAAATAATAAAGACATCTATAAATTTTCAAAAGAGGGTGGTCATCAAACGAATGACACGAATATTAATCGTTCTCGGTATTTTGCTGCACTCGCTTTGAACGTGCAAGTTTTTATGGCTTCTTTCAGCATGTTTTATGGATTCAAAATGCATATAAATCAAATTGTAATAAAGCAAATAAATAAGCAATAGATCTTACAAATATGTGTAACTTAATCTCGATTTTACTGAAGCATTCTGTGCAGTTTAGGTCGTCTTTGAAGCAAATGCTGATTTAAATGTCTCAATGCTATAATCGGTTGACTAAATTCAATTTGGTGCATGCTGAAAAGCATCTGCGGATTAGTGAATTTATCTGAACAATGTTTCATACTCTTGTTTTGCCGTACGCTGAGTTAATATGTGAATTTCGAGGTCCTTAAATGTCATGCAAACTTCTCGAAAAAATTAAGATACATTGCGGTTTAAACGATATCCGAGTAAAATCCGTTGTCAACAGATCGTGTATCGGAAATACCAAAGCTATCAGTTTCTATGAAAAATCGAAGGACGAAAGACAACCTTCTCACGAATTAAGTCTATTCTTTTCTGAAAGATGTGTATCTTTGTGAGAATTATAGATAAAAGATATTCTTTTACGTGACTTTAAGATGTTGCATTTCGTTGCATAAGATGTTATTAATATCAGGCAGGCAGATATTGTGACAAAACCACAAGCGATAATTGCCATCAATTCAAATGGGCCGAAACAAAGCGAAATGAGTATTGTTTACGAAAAAATTGGACAAAATTGAATATTGATTACCATTGTTTCGATTTAGACATACAGTGATTTATATAGCTGGATGACGTATAGTGGTAAACGTAGAAAATAAGTATCGGCAGGTATAAAAAATAAAGTGCATTCATGCTTCTAAAGTTTATGTAGTTAATTTAAATTAAAATGATCCAAGTTGAAATTAATCTCCCACAGCTTTCATCACACAATATCAATAATCATCACATTTGAGATAAATCGATTTGAGTTGACTAACCTTATCGATATTTGCAAACTTTTTTTTAAACCTTCTCATTCTTAAGGCGATTTAACACTTCCAACCAAAATAAAACTCTCTTTTCTGGAAGCTTACAAACCAAATGCGCCTCAATATCTTTTCGGAGCCCACATTTAGCTTTTTCGTCGAGAATCTTATCGACTTGAAGGCATTGTGAAAAACAGGTTCTTTAACCAATTTTATGCAAATACTGGGTCAAATATTTCATTAATTTTAAAATGCTGATAACGTGTTCGCAGCATCTCGAGTACAAAATTCTCAAGGCTGAATTTGAATTAAGCAATAAAATTAATTTGGTAGTAAATGAAAATTGAGATTGATACGGTCTGTAATTAGAGCTGAGCTTTATTGCGGGTTAGCAAAATATTTTTTCTTGGCACGTCATATACTCCAGACAAAATATTCAATTACAAATTATTTATTATTCATATTTGAAAAAAAAAACCTCAGATAAAGTTCCTATGCTGTGTATTTATAATTTGATGCTATCAGTTTTGAGAACATACGAATCAGATTTTTTCGTGTAGATATCTGAATAGCCAAACGTTAATCGACTACAGCTCAGATTTCTTTCAGGGTTTAATACTAGAATCTTTGTTTCTATTCGCTCAAAATACCAACCCAAAGTTCACTAAAATAACATGTTTATTACTACGTATTCTAAAGTGTTGAAATTCAACTTAAAATAAATTAAATTACAAGACCCGGTTTCGCCATAAATCAAGGCTGATTCAATACAATTTTTATCATATTTGAAAATCAAAGCAATTTGTTGCATTCACTCATTTCATTCATTCACACATATTATAAAGATTGCATTTTAAACACCTCATAAATTAATTTGATGACAAATCAATGCTGTGCATTAAGATGAGAATGAGCCACCACCAATTAATCCTCGCCGAGGCGATTTAGTTGCATATAGCAATTTCTTTGTTATTTTCGCAGGACAATTGTTCCTTATTGTTTTTCCTTATTTTCATTGAAAACTCACTTTAATTTTAAATGCAATAAATCTCGGGGTTGATCATAAATAAACGACTTTATCATGAAACGTCATATTTCAGCCTCTTTATCGGAAGCCTAGCATCCGATGCAATACGAGAGTTGCATGGAGACATTGGATATTGCTAATTGTGTGGGATATTTAATGCAATTAAGATTTTGAATACGATAGGAGTAATTAGTTTATGGTAAGTGTCTTCCAGTATGTTGGGCTAATTGATAGGATTAGTAATATTGTAAATTTGCGCCGAATTAAAAGCAATTTCGAAAAGTAATTGAGACATTTTGAGGTTTTTGTAGATGAGAACATATTAAAACATATACAAATTTAAAAACATGTTGTAAAATAACATGTGAACCTGTCAAGAGATGCAATATTTTATGGAATCAATGTACTATGCAGCATATTATATTAAGTGAATTTTTTATGCGACTATTATCTATATTGATGCACCGAAATAAAACTGAACACAGTGTTTTTTTTCACTAATACAAATTTTACTAGCTAATTCTTCAATAATTTCATCTTAACTTGAATAACTCAAATAATTCTTCATTAGCTCAATTTTAAAAAAAAAAGAAATTCAATTTAAATAACAAATTTCGTGAATTTTTCTTTCAAATCAAATTCATTTAAAATAAAAACATTTCGCTTCTTCAACATATCTCACTGGGACGAACGCAACAAAAAAAACAGTTTTCTCGAAAATCCGATAGGTGAGCGGATGCGGGTGGCTAAAAAATGCGGCCGCTAACGGCGGTAAATTGCTGACACTGCATTCAGTGACCATCCAAATACAGATCTGCACGTTCATCACAATTAGGTCTCATTTATACAGGGTGCGAATTGATCGCTTGATTAAGTGAGCTGGGACTCATTACATGTTCCGGTCCATCGTCTAAAACATTTTCAATTTGCTCCCAGGGGTTTTCTCAGGAATTTTTCAATGGGGGGTGTGTTCAGAATTTTAGGAGGGGTGTCCCTATGGAACAAAGGACACAAAGCTCGCTTTGTGTAGGAAAATGGTCCGTGTTAGGGGGGGTATATGCACTTTCCAGGAGGGTATTAGGGGGGTGTTAGGGGGGTGTGGGAAAATCTCTGCGTTTGGGAATCGCCATTCAAAGTTACTACAGCTTTATGAGTTTCCAGCTCCTTCTGAAGATCACAAGCGAAAAGAACATTGTGAGCTCACGCAGCTGATTCATGACCACCAATTTGGCTTTAGGCGCAGGCATGGGACGCTGCACGCAATCTAATACATGCACGATCAAATCATGTCTCACTTGAATGAGCAAACCATTACAACAATAGCGTGTGCGTTAGATATCGCGAAGGCTTCGATTAATTGAGCCAATTCTCCCAAAGGACCTGTGACGTCAGGAGTGCCACAAGGCTCTGTCACTGGACCAATTCTTTATACCAGATTCACCGTTGACCTTCCCATTCCAGTCGGCTAGCCTCAAGTCCAAATTCTTCAATATGCCGATGACACGCTCTTATTTGCATCGAGCCAAGATCCGCTCAAAGAAGCGAGGAGCCTGGAATATTAGTTGGCAGAATTAAGTCTTTACTTTGACTAATAGGGCAACAAACGAAATAGCCGTAAAACACCGCTTAGTGTATTTTGCAGTTTTTTGGACTTGTTGCAAGTCCAAAAAACTCGCTGTCCCGTTCAGATCTTCTAAAATTACTCCTAGCTCATCTCTAAAGTACCTCGGTGTTGATTTTCATGAATTTCCAAAATTTAATCCTTACGTCCGGCGTAAAATCAAAGTTTCCGAATTCGCATTTCAACGCATCAGACATCTTTTTGCCAAAAAGATGGGTATGACCACCAAAGCTAAATCCATTTGCTATCAGACCCTGATCCGTCCTATCCTGACTTATGCTTCCCCATCCTGGATTACCTGTTCAAAGACAGTCATGGCCGAAGCGTAGATACACGAAAGTAGAATCCTCTGCTTCTGCACTGGTGAGTTCTTCAACCCAGTAACTAAAAAGTGGCCGAAGAACCTTCTCCTCTATCAGGAGTCAATAGGGTGTATATGTGGCTCCAATGAGCCATTTATGCGCCCCGCGAAGTCAGCGTGTCAACGGTAGCTCATGGATGCGCTGTTTAGCTATGTAGGCCTTCCGTCGAACAGAAGGGACTAAATTTAAGACCTAGGTTAAATTTTAGGTCTAATTAGGTTAGGTTAGCTATAATTAGGCATAAGTTAGAGCTTAATTGTAGTGTAAGGTAGATTTAAAGTCAAGTATTGTCCAGGTAACCTCAGTACTTGTACAAGCAGGGTAGTATTTTTAGTGTGTAAGATAAAAACTGTTTAAGAAAACAATATATATGTATAAAAACCATAAAAGCCAGCAGGCCAAAATATTATAGCCGCTAGACTTTAAGTTATCATAGCTAATTATACTTTAAGCTAGGCTAAAAATGTGCAACTCAAATGAAATAAAAGCATAATTGCACGAAAAACTTTTTTAGATTATTTTCACGGTAAGGGTCACACGTTTGTTCGTAGAAACTGATAATCCAAAGTTAATCCTAACAGCACGTGAAAGAAAATTATTATTATACCACTCCTCAGTGCAACTGCAAAGACCAAAAATAACTTCAAACGATATTCACGCTACCGGCACAAGAGAACGCAGTTCCATCTCTTGAAATGACAACTGGAAATCCGTTCCCTTTCCTGTTGCCCCAAGATAAATATCAACTTGACTGACCTGACTTGCTTAAATTGGCCGCTACATACCAGTTCCGACAACAAGCCATTACCGATATCCATTGCTCAGTTGTGTCCCAATGCTGGACAGCATACGCAGCCAGCTCCCAACACATTTTTTGTTTCGCTGGCCTGATAACTCAGCTGATGCAAGTACTGTTGCAAATCAGCTGCGCCCAAATATATTTTTGATACTATTTTAAGAACTAAATGCTCAAGCTCTACACAGATCACACTTTATTACGCTTAACAATAAACGACACTACAACCATTAGTCCTGTCTGGGTCTACTGCAGTAAAGAGTTCTTCACGACCCAGCTTTACAAAGTAAAGTAATCCCACAACAATCCCCGTACGGGTCTAGGGGTTGAAGCAAGTAGAGAGCTTCATTACAAGTTTTAATCATTGCAAATACGAATGTGGAGTGATTAGTTCCACGACTCACTTTACCCCTGATTTAAATCAGTTACCTAATCAGAGCTAGACAAAGTCGAAGCTTGGTGCGCGGACCCTCGTCCAAACCTGGATCCGAACCAGGGACCCCACACGCAAGAAGCCAGTGCTCCACCCACTAGGCTACTCAAGCTTCTGCCTTCTCGTTGGCTCAAAGCAATTTTTTTGGTCAGCATTTCTCCTAATGTTCCTAATGATAAGACCGGTCCTTCCCACAACTGGTTCCGAAGGACAAGCGGCTAACATACGGTCTTCATATGTGGAGCTCATGCAAAGATAAAGTATGTAATGTTTTATATTCGTCTCATCTCTAATTTCGACAAATGAAGAACACAAGTAGAGGACCAATATTTTTCGAATAAATAAAAATCATTTAGTTTGTTTACATTGTCTAAACAACCTACACTTTTATAGTATGTAATTAATTCAACTCCACCAACGTCCATGAAAATTACACATACCTAGTCACGTCGGACTAGAATAAGTGTGACAATTGTGAAGAAAGATGTGTGAAGTGAAAACAATTCACGACCAAAAGTCAGTCAAGGAACACTCTAAGGGACGTGCACCTACTCTTTCTAACGCAGTTCTAGTAGATAGCTTCGAAAAGCGCGACATCTTCTGGAAATGGGAAAATTATCGCTCAGTTTGCTAATTTGCGAAATTCTTCAATTAAAATACTTTAGGGCAATATCAAGGATTCCTAGGGACAGACATAATGAGCGTGCACTTTCACATCTTATAAGTTGCATCCGAAAATGCGTTCACTAAAGTCAAGATTGGATAATGAGGTTGCCGAGTTGGCTCTTCTCTGGCTCTCTTCATGACAGTGATGATGACGATGTTGAAGTGGCTATGCGAAGTGTCTAAGCGACATAAGGTTCACTTCGCGTAAAATGTGCATAACGATTTTCACTCACTTCTTGACATGTCTTTTAGATTATAGATATTCGTCATGCTTAACTTTTCGCTTCGAGTATCATCTACTCGAGCTGCGATGCAACTTGATGAGACTAAAAGCGATGGCTGAGTTGCATTTATGTGTTGTTATCCGTGCATTGACTTACTACGACCTGACACTGCATCCAAAGATTGATGCAATGATATCATCAAGGGTATAGCAACGACTTTTTGCATTTGTGGTTAGTGTTGTTAGATGTGTCTGGATCAAAGATACAGTTCAGCTATTGAGAAATAGAACGGAAGCTTAAGGAAATATGTTATCTCGACCATTTTTTTCGGGGCCTTACGATTACTATCCAGGAGCTAATCAAAACAACCAACTGTCTAAAACTACCAGTATTTTTCAATCTCAAGTTAATCTACAACAAAATTTAAAATGTTTGCTCATTATATGGATTTCATTGAAGATTGTGTAAAAACACGCACGAACTCCATGATGGACTAGGGTCTCCCAATCAATTGCACGTTCATCACAGGTACTTCTGCCCCGATGTCTTTCCGGATATTAAAACCACTTAGTGTACGCATCTGCAGTTCATTCGTACCGTATCCAAGTTTTTCCATGTTCATTTCATTTGATTCGACGCCATTCCTCATCTACTTAAAGCATCATCATGCATAAATCATGGTAGGATGTGTGATTTCGCGAATTTTTAATGTTTCTCCCGTAAAATATTGTTGAGATAGGTCATTAGAGTTTCTGCTCCTTCTGCGCAGTGGTGCTTGTAGTCAGCCAGTCATAGTCGTTTAAGTCATCTTCCAGCTCGCATTCGCCTTACTATCCATCCATAACACAGATTACTATCTACTCTTGATGATGTTTATACTGAAATTAATTTTGTTATTTTCAGAGTGTGCCGTCTGTTGGCTTCAATGGATGTGAGCAAATGCGATTCCATGATTTTTCCTACACTTACAAGTCGCGAATATGGGTTACGAGATAATTAAAGTCGTATAGTCACTGAGTGGTAGCCTAGCAGGCTGACTGTTTTAAAGTACGAGCCATTAAGGTGTACGAGTAAGAGCTTTACGAGCGCAGCATACATTGCTTGTTTTAATAATGTGACATGGAACGGGAATAGAAAATACTTCCAAGTAGTATCTGAAACATGATTCTTCTTAGACCATTACCGGGAGCGTCAGACGTGCTTGATTTATTGGGAGAAAACACTCGTTGACTGGTGAAGCTAAGGAGGAAAGATGATAATTGTTGTTTTCTGAAACGACTCGAAATGATAAGAGACATTCAGAAAGAAATTGAGTGTAATGATTTGTTCCATTGCAATCTTGTGTTTATTCAACTTGTTTAATAGTACCTCTTATAGACAAACAAAACGTGTCAAAATTCTTCAATTTCATATCGTTTCATAGAAATGAAAGCCATTGCTCACAATTTTAGCATAGAAGTCGTCAGTGTCTAATCGATTGACACTATCCGTCGATGGGACATGGTTTGTTCCATATTTAGACTATTGACCTTTTTTGCAACCTTATGCTCTACTTGTTAACTAATAAAAAATATATATAAATGTGAAACGATCAACTCAACTTTATTGGATTGATCGATTACAACAATCAAAAAAGCCTAGCGCATCAGAACCGCTAGGAAACTGATTTTTATACGTGACTTAAAAATGTGGGAAGAATTAATACACTTCTTTGTAGTATCATATCAGCCATTTCTTACTCAAAGTACCAAAAATCATTTCCTGCCAGCATCAACTATAACACAAATGTTCAAATGAAAATGTTCAATGCTTCCAACATTTTTCCAAAGCAGCAGCAATAAATCTACCATAACAAGCTCGTGCTAAAATCAACCTATCCTTTGAATTTCGTTCTCATCTAAGGATATCATCGAAAGTTTCAGCGACTAAACTATGTCTGAGGCTGCCATCCGAAAAAAATTCGAAAACTCGGAAAATGTTAACATTAGTTGCTTATTTTATTGTAAATGTTTTGCATTTGAACACAAAATGGAAGCATCTCTTGGTGCAATGCTTACGAAAATGTCTGGTGCTGACAATCCTGTGTTAGCACCACAGCCAAAAATGTAACAAATCTGCTTGAAGTTAAGTTAAACTAACCCTGTCAATTTCATTTCGATTGGGTGACTACGTTGGAAGTTAGAGATTTGAAAAGATTTGCAGGGCTACCACCTACAAAACTTTTCAAATATTCGAAACGTTACTATTTGTTGTTAATTTTCATTGCAGGATCATTCTAATTTGAAAATTTAATGACAACATCGCTTAGTAAAGAAATGCTAAAAAATTACAAAAATTACCATAGCTGGCAGTTCTTTCATAATTTTACAACCGAATTCCTAAGACAGCTGGTTTACAATAAGGTTCATTTACTACATGAGTATCGTTTTGATTTCATGACTGAATCGGAAGCTATAGGGGAAAAAGCTTTATTTTGATGAGCAAATTTAAAAGATTTAGGACACACAAATCACTATAGCTAACAACTTCATTCTAATTTTTCAACCAAATTTCTACCAGAAGTGGAATAAAATAAAATTCAAATGCTGTGTGAATTTCGTTAAAATGTGATAACTGAATCGGAAGTTATGGGCCAAAAAGCAGTTTTTTTTTCTCAGTGGATTTTCAAGATGGCACCACTGCCACAGAGTTGCCTGCATTTTAAAATCGCTTGTATCAGACCTGTAAATTTCATAATGATCGGATAATTTGGTTCTCATGAACAGAACTTTCGAGTACTAAAAATAGAGATGGAGGTTCTTGTGCAACTCGGAATTTTGAAAATTTCAAATTGAGAGTCCAAATTTATCAATATAAGAATTTTTGTCAATAGCAAAAAAATTTCGGGAAGGTCGATGATTTGAAGGATTTTTTCACGTGCCTGCCGTGGCTACAGGGTTCGCCGCAAAGTCTTGAGAACCCGGGTGTGCTAAGTTTTAGTCAACATCAATATACTCTACAAATTTCACTATGATCCAATGTTTCTGTCAGAAGTTATGCCAAAGCAAAATTTGAAAAAACATTCTTGCCTACTTTGAGGCGCGCAGAATTGACAAACGACTCAAAATTTCCAATTCTTATCCATAGGCAAGTATTAAACATAATAAGCTTTAATTTCCAACACTTTTTTTAAATAAAACTGTACTCTACATAGAATTATAGAAATGATAAATGAGCGTGTAAATCTAAGCTGAACGCAACTCTACGGCAACATTTAAATAGTCAAGGTGGGGAGACCTGAATTAAGGCAGTATTCTGGTGTAGAGGCTCGATTTTGAGGTGATTTTACGGACGCAATAAAAAAACCATGAACATTTTTAGTATCTGTTTTTTATTCACATTTTAGAAGCATAAAAATGTATTCAAAAAATAAAATAAAAATAAAAATTGATGTACTTAGATACAGGCCAGCGAAGTGAATACTCAAAAAAAACTTGTCTCATGGTTGACATGATTCCAACCTTCCTGGTGGTCTGAAACATAAATTTTTGGTGAATTCTGCAAAAAGAAGACTGTATAATTGGTCTGATGTAGGCGATTTGAAAAAAATTTTTTTTCGCAAAATGGCGTCCATGTAAAAAAAAAGGAGTCGTTTTTTGCCTCATTTTTTCAACTTTGGAATTTTTTATTGAATAGTAGAAAAAAAAACTTCCAAAATCCCTACGTCAGACCAATTCTAATAGTGTTAAGAGGGTTTGTGCAAAATTTCACGTAAATCGGTCCATTACAACTAGAAATATAATGTCAACCGTATCGAAGAAAGTAGTTTCGAGAAAAACGCGTTGAAAACTTGGAGTCTCGTTTCGAGCAGTCTGAGTCGTTTAATGGTATGTTATACTTCGATTTTTTTAACAGAGATCCTCGTCTCATGCAATGTTTCTTCTTCAACTTCAAAACCGAGATTTTTGGGAGCTCTTTCAGCCATACGAGCAGTTCGAAATTCTTTAGAAGCTTGAGAAGCTCGTAGTTCGGAGCGATTAATTCGTTGTTGATCGTATTTGTTGGTTTTGTTAGCGTGTCACAAAAATACCTGTAACTCCAAAAATAATTGGAATTTCTCCTCTTAAAAGCTTATTCTTAAAGGTCTAAACTTTGAAAATATGCAAACAAAAAAAATCGATTTGACGAAATTTCTAGACCAGAATACCCCCTTAAAAGCCGTATTCAATGATGATATGCACAAGTGAAAATAACAGATGAAGGGAAGTAGTGATGTTAGTAAAAAGAGTGGAAGACCTGAGGACGAAACCGGACAAACGAGAGGTCTTCAAATTTTTAAATTTAAATTTAAGTTTTAAGTCAAAGAGCAAACTAGGGTCTTAAAATTAAACATAAGATGAGACATTGTACAAGTATAAGACATTTAAAGCATGACTTTTTTCAAATTTATTTAGGGTAAACTCGACTACATGCCCCCATAGCCGTTAGACAATTTTATCGATATTTGTTCGGGTGATATGTTTGTGTTTTTGTGTTTCTTTTTGAGGGCATATTTTCTTTGTTTGCTTGCTTATCATCATCGTTTAGTCTTTTTGTCTAGTTTTTGTATATTTTTGAGTATTTTTCTTTTCCTGCTTCCACCAGAGAATGAGCTGGGATCAAAAATTGAAGAACAACTAACCAAAACCTACAAAAAGAACATGAGAAGACAGCACACTGAAGATAAACAAACAAACAAGAAAATAGACACAGCCACAAAAACACAAAAATACCAGCTAAACATAAATCTGTAAAATTGTCGAACGGCTAGGGGGGTACGCAGTCGAAATATACCGTCTTTTGCTTACGTTAGAGCCACTTGACAGAGTCCAAGTCATTCAGCAATATCTAGTTTACATAACGTTCAGGTGATCTGAACAAGTTCAGAAAAAGAGTCAACTCAAAGCCAAATATTGTAAAATGGGCAACCAAAACAATCAAGAAGTTACCCAAGGAACTCTCCTCAAGTAATCAAATTAGTTACAAAATTACTGGACTAAAAACATTTTTTCCCAAATTTACCGAGTTTTTGTGTGTTTTAAAGTTTGTATATTGTAAAGTTTTACCGAATGCTAAGCATGATTTAATTTTATATGCTATTGTCCTATGTAATGGCTCCACAGGCAAAACATAATCAATAGAAAAGGGGTGGAAAAATCATTCTGCATAATTTTTTTTTAACTCTTGAAAGTTTTCATTTGAAAGTATTTGTTATTAAATTTTAAACCATTTGTTTTCAGCAGAAAATTTTAAGTACATATCCTTGATTTGGGACAGTGAAATTTTTAAGCATTTAAAATTAAAGACAAATTAATTTTCACGCGTTTCTCTCAATCAGTTTGCTACCGCGACGTTTTCATGTTTATTTTCATTATTCAGCTAATAAATCCGAAAATTGACATTCGAAGCATATTAAGTGTAATCTTTAAATCCCTGAACTATCATATATTGTAATCCCTTTCAAAGGTGATAAAAACCACAATCATTCAAAAAATAACATTAATTAAGAGTACGCCTGTGAATACCGAGCCATAATCATAATATTAATAGCATCCTGTAATTCGTTTCAATATAATTTACTCATACAATATTGCAAATTTGTAGTTATAATATCCTTGCCAGAATTTAATCGGATAAAACATGATTGTCATATCAGATAAATTCCATCAAACAAGTACCCGAGTGTCATACGTGCTTATGCAGATACATACATATGTATGATCATCGAGTACGACAAAACGAGTTGGAGCATGCAATCTGTTAATAACGTCTATTTCTGAGAATACAAGAACTTGCAGCAATTATCAGGACAGTGTCAATACGAAATGCTACAATATTAATAGCATTTTAACATACGTTCAGTATGCATACTTACGTCTTTATGCATATATCAGTTTTATAGAAGCGGAAGAGTATAATTTTCTACCTTAAATATCTTCCGAGCATTTAAGTAGGCTTTGCGTTTAAGGAGTGTTTGAATTCAATGATTTCCATACAGAATTATCTATTAAACCTTATCTGATCCAAGTCATCTTGTTTGCGGCAATTGTTTTTGGAAGAATATTTCGGTTTAAAGCTCAAATGCTGACTAAAAGGATTGTTATATTATACTCTTGTGTGAAGAAATAGTTGTCAAAAGGACAAGACTTTGGAGAGTTAAACTGTAAGTGAGTATTAATTACATTTTTACATATAGATTTTGTCATCGATTCGTCTTTAAATTTCATTTTTGAAAAAAGTGCAAAAATTATTAATTTTAACCTTAAATGCGTGCTGCGGAAAAATGCTCGTAGCTAATATCTTTTTTCATGATTTGGTGTGTCCTGTTTTGAGGGCTTGTCCAAGCTTTATTAGAAAAAAAACTAAACGGAAACTTCAAAAAGTGAATGGTTTCATCAGCTACTGTTTTCGAAAAAGTAAACGTACGGGTCCGACGTTTATTCAAAAGCTTTATTCCGAAGCTTCAACCCTAGAAGCATAATCTTATTTTATAGTACGTTAAGCATAATCATACGTTTCTGAGACGTATAACACTAAAACTTTTCTATAATGTAAAGTAAATGACATT
Organism: Nemotelus pantherinus; assembly: GCA_963978885.1. NCBI lineage: Eukaryota > Metazoa > Arthropoda > Insecta > Diptera > Stratiomyidae > Nemotelus > Nemotelus pantherinus. The sequence goes on along the minus strand of OZ022263.1, from coordinate 222,362,991 downwards.
TTTATGCCTAAAATTAATAGGTTCTAGGTTCAGGATAAAGTAATGAAATATGCAACGATATTTTAATCAAAAATTTTTTATTCAAACTTTTAATATTAATAATTAAATGTACTTAGGCACAGTGCACACAAATATCAACTTTGTGCTCACCACAAACTGGCTTTCTACATTTGTGGCATAAAAGTTTAGACATTCTTCGTTTCTTATAAGAACAAAACGAGCATTAGCGTCGTTTTTTGTTGAAGGTTCGTCTTCTCCGTTCTGACGATCGTTTTTTAATTAAGATGTGTTGAATGTTTTCACTTAGTTTCCGCTTCAAAGTGGGAACACTAAGTCGTTGTTCCATCCAAGATGTTAACAAATCGGAACTTAATTTTTTCCTGAAATCTTTCCTTCCCAGTGGTTTTTCATGTTTGGCCGTTTTGTTGTTATTATAAATTATGAATTAGTTAACGAAAGCCATGTTTAAAATCCCGTAAAATACCGCCATCGGCCATCTATTGGTTTTGCGCCTGCATGTCATGTTTGAACACATTTGGTCGAAGGAGTCAACTCCTCCCTTCGTTTGGAGTCTGAAGATTCCAAGAAGACTTTTAGGAGTTTTTTGAAGTTTTTTGAGGACTTTGAAGGAATCAACTCCTTCCCTTGCCCATTCTTACCTCGTAATATTCTCTTGGTTGGATGAATCATACGCATGGAGCTGATGGGTTCTGTTGGCGGAATAGACTCAAATGAAGATTTGACTTGTTCCTGAGCTAAATCATTATATTCCAATCCAAAATCGTCCTCTAAATCACTTTGGACATCGTTCGCTTGCTGGCAATCCTCCTCGTCTGAAGCTGAATCTCCAGCCAAATAATCATCATTTTCTAGTAAAATTTGTTCAATTTCTTCCACTGTCAATGATCTTGAATACGCCTTGATGCTAAATAAGCAGTAACAATATATAACTTTTTTTTTATTTTTAGTTTTGATAGTGCGTTTATTTTCATAATTTAGATATACAAAATCCATTGCACTACTCCCCCTGATAAGGTTTAAACCTTGTGTTAGGGGTGAGGAGTTAGCTAACAAGTTTTTATTCATCACAAAAATATGACAAAATAAAAGTAAAGTTATCCAAAAAATAACTAAGTATTCTTACTGACTTATTAACATAAAAATAATCAATAATAGCTAAATTTTCCAAAAAGAATTAGGAAAAAATATAATAGTAGACGCATAAATTTAACAAAGTAAAGATAAATAAAAATGAAAAGAAATAGGCATAGATTTAACAGATATATTAGTTCAATAAATTTTTTAAATTTCACTCTGAAATTTTTTCAGATCTCGTATTGTTTTTATTTCCCTTGGCAAAGTATTGAATAATTTAATTCCCACATACGTGAAATGGTTTTGACCCATATAGGTTACACGATTTGGGTGCATGAGTGTATCATCGGTACCGCTTCTAGTTGGATTGGTATTAATTCGAATTTTATTAGCTACTAGATCCTTGAAGGTCTGTATTAAGAACAAGCAGAGAAACAATTGTTCCGAGCTATAGTGCCGATGTTTTTTTAATAATATTTTTATCAATGTTTTTCGAAAAAATTTTTAGTGGATTAAGCGCACTTTACGATGCTCCGACCGATGATTGAATATTGCAGTACTCAGTGGATTAAAGCGAAATAAAATGATCTTAAGGCTTTTATGTTAAGAAATGATCGAACTTCGAAACAAAGCGGTATCAACTTTCTTAGCTTATTTATCGAGGTTTGTACTTGGTGGTCCCATTTCAAGTGTTGGTCAATTGTGACTCCTAAATATTTAGTATGAGAAACATTTTTTATTAACAGACAATGACAGAATGACCTACAATTAGTTGAATGAATGCTTATGTCAAGATTTTGAGGTAAGCCTCGCCGCGTCATAGCAAAAGTTATGTAATTAGTTTTCAGAATGCTTAGAGTGAGACAGTTGCAGCTCATCCAATCTTTTATCAATGCAAGACTATATTCTGTTTTTAACTTCACTCCTTCCCAATCATTATCCTTCACGAACAGAACCGTGTCATCAGCGAATGATATTAGCTGGCCTTTTATGTGCTGTGAGAAAATATCATTTACATAAATATGGAAGAGGATAGGCCCAAGAACTGTTCCTTGTGGAACACCGTACTCAAAAGAGAGCTCAGTACTTTGTGTTTCTGCTATTTTCACTCTTTGCTTTCGATCTACCAAATAGCTTTGGATCCATTTTATTCACCTTGGACAGAAATTTGCGTCACCTAATTTACGTATCATAAGTGCGTGTGAAATAGAATCAAATGCTTTAGCAAGATCTAAGAAAACTGCTAGAGACTTGTATCCCTTATCTAGTGCATCTGCGATTAAGGTAGACAATTGACCAATTGCATCTTGCGTACTACGCTCTGCTCTGAAACCAAATGCCTCAAAACAATCTATAAACACCTAAAAATAACATAAACATATGCTAACCAAAATTCACAAAAGTTACGTAAAGCATAAACATACGTTGCAGAGACGTAGAAGCAAGCAATATTACAGAAAAGGCGGCACTTACCAGGATAACGTCATCACAGCTTGATATATCTCGGTGGACACTAAGTTGGCACGAAAAAACAAAGCGCTATCTCAAAGCGTTAGAAAGAAACAAATAATTATTTTATATGTATACGTCTCAGAGACGTAGATTATGCTTCTAGGGTTAACTCAGCATATCAAATGTTAGACTTTAATCATACTCTTGAAATGTTCAAGTGTCGGCTCATCCGACCGTTTGATTGTTGTTACTAATTTCATAAATGTATTTTTTGTAGTATTCATTACGTTGGTAAAACTCTGATTGATATATATATGTATAAAAAAAAATTAAAAGAGAGGTAAAACGATTAATAGGGTCCTTAAACAGCTTTTCTTATTGCAACCCTTCCTTGAGAAAAGCACATCAAATACTGCGGAATGTAATATACTTTTAGGTATATCAAAGGTACATTTAAACAATGTGGTATAGTTGACACCATTGATTACAAAATATTTTTTTTGAAGAAAATTATGTACGTTTCAACAGTACTTTAAGCTACTTGTGGATCATAAATTTAAATGTATTAAGGAATTGAGTATGTTTTCGGACAAACCAAATATTGATATTTAAGAAATTGGACTACATATACTGAAAGTTGTTATGCACTGACTTGTTATGCAACATGTCTTATTATGCAACATAGTGAGCTAATGTGATTCTTGTTTGATCTTTATTTCAAAGATGGATTTAATGTTTTCTAGGTAATACGATTTTTTTTATCTCTACTCTCTTACTCACTATGCATTTTTTTTGACTACGACATTAAACCCTGAGTGTTGATAGTTAGGACTGTGATAAAAACAACAAACAAAGTTTGAAGGATATGGCCGATGACTGAAGCCTTGCGACGGGCCAATCTGAATTTCTTTGAAAAAACAAATCAATTAGCGTAAAACAAACGTTACTTTTTTGCATTGCTTACAAGTAGAATATGCTGTTTTTCGAAAAAGTAAAGACTTCGTATCCATAATATTGTAGTACATATTATTTATTCTGTTAATTCTGATAGAAGTATCGCTTGTCGATTATTGTAGATATTTAGTTTTCTTCAAAAAAAAATCCTCTCAAGTACATTCAAATTTTCAAACCAGCGCAATTTTTGAATGCAGTTCTATTCAGAAATGACATTTCTTCGATAAAAACGTAAAAATAATAAAGTGGAATATATAAACCGCCTCTATTTTTGAATAAACAATCAAGTCAAAGAAGTAGCAATATTATTCCAAAATGTTTTGATTTGACACCAAAATCAAAATCACTGGGCCCACAAAATACTCAATACAGATTTTGGTTCAATTTGAATTATGAAAAGGGTTTTGGCCTGTTAAACCGTTGATCGAAAACACCCTGCGTGTTAAGAGGGCTTGCAATTTACACATAACCAATATTACCACTCTGAGCTCTAAAGATCCTCCAAAGCATAAGAGAATCGAAGCATGTACGGGTACCTAAAAACCACAATCATCTACATAACAGCTTATGTTTCCACAGCAACACATTTTCAATAACAACAAAATATATTCCCTTCATCAAACCTCCCGAATTAATTTTTCAGATTAAGTTAATAACTACTAGATGACAAATTGTCCATTCATCATATCTCATAAAAATCGTTGCTATCAGATTTCACATATTCATAATTTTGCCACTCCAGCGAATTTTAACCGTTGAAATCCATGATACGATCACCTTTATCTTGAAAGAACCGATAAACTACTGCGAATCGATTGCAAGAGGAATATTAAGAACTAGATAAGGAATTTACAATAACAAAGAAACAAGATCATCTTCTCGGACTTTTAGATTTTATTTCATTGAATATCAGAGAAATACGGGTGAGACCGTTGTTTGCCATTCATTTTTTTCAGTCAGGCAGAATATGGCATTTTGATTCAATAAAATAATAAATTTTATCGATACTCATTTAAAAATGAGTTTTCGAATTGTATCGATTGCAATCGAAAATATACATTGGAGAAAAATGTTTTCAAAGCGTCTGGGTGAGCTTTTGCAACGGGATTTGTCAAAGTAATTCGAATCATCTTTATAAAAAATTATGCCGAAAAATAAAGGTCATAATTTGAATCTTTTAAGAATATCTTCTTTGGATGCGATACAGAATTAATACAGTGAAAGTGCATGATGATTAGCAAAATTCATCAAATGTCAACCCTCATCATTACCACCGCCACTTTCTCGACTTTAATTTCCCAGCTTATTGCCGCCAGCTAGATCAATATAATTATCTTCTAGCAACCCTCTGCGCATATGTATATAAAAGGCTTAAGCGCAATGACGCAAAATCTAAATCGAATTTCATCGCGAACTTGGCGACAACGCAATACGATCGCTAAGCACCTCAAGCTCGCGCCGGATCTAGATCTACTTCCACGACTGTATTGTATTTAGCGTTGGTTTCGTCGTCGTCGCGTAGACCTAAAGAAACCACGGCGACATTGCCAGCGTCATAGCCAGAGATTCTTCAGGTTCTTCACATCTTCAGATACTCCCAAGGTGAGATGGCTCAACAGTTTGTCGTTGTTTTCTGATCGATTCACACAACCAATTTAATGCGGCTCCATCGCGGTCACCTACTGCTTCGCGAATAGAGTCCACAGGTCTGTTAGTGTTTCGCGCAGATACAGTTGTTAGTTAGTGCATTTTAACCGTGCAGAGATCAATCTCGTTACTGCAGCGATGCACCGCAATAGTAGTTGACCCCAAGAGTGTGCATTTCTGTGATCTTGACATTGAATTATTTTTTAGCCGTCTCGATATCGGTCCATTCGAAGGCAATCCGAATTCAAATATTTACATGCAACGCGTTCGAGTTGTGTTAGATTTAGAAAATCATTGTGATCGAATGTGAACGGATTATTTGGAAGTTTTTGTGGTATCCTGTAAGCTTTAAAAAGTGGATATAAATCGGTAGGTTTCATCCTTAAATCAATTAATTTTCATGCAAATCAATTTTTATGAGCAAGAACTATAAAAATCACTCATGGACAACAATAAAGTGATACGGTCGTTAACAATTCTCTTCCTGCAAAATATAAGCCATAAACTACACGAGCCACCCAAGCATTTACCATTGTTCCATTGTAAGTCTGTCCTACTACCAAGTCTGCTCGTGCGTTATGGATTTCCATCAAGATCATTGATCGGATGAGTGCAGTAGACCGACGGTAGTGTTGGAAATTACAAATTAAGTGATCGTGACAATGATCTTCAAATACAAGATTTTTTTTTTCGTAGAAGATATTTATCTGAATCTGTTCTGAATCTAATCTGAATCTAATAAAAACAAAACAAGAAGATATTTTTTAATACTAGAGCAAGTACAGAATTCATCAACTTGTCTCTAACTGGAATTTATAATTCTTCTTTGAAAAGTGTCCCAGCCTGGTATCTTTTAATTGATACCGAAAACCGGTACGGTAAATCCATGAGTTATATACCCTTCGAAAATCATCAAGATAATGCGCACAATGTCGAACTAAAGATCGAAAAAAACATTTAATTGCGGATACATCGTAAATTGTTTAACGAAGTTTGACTTTTGCAAAGAATCTTTAAATTTTAAGAGCGGAACGTGTTAAATCAATCGAATTACAAGTTCTAGAATGAGTAGTCGCAGATGACTTTCACAGTGAAATTTGCAGCTGCAAAAATTGGCAAAATATCTGCATTTTTCAATGCAAGGAATGCAGTGCAATTAAACAGAAAAAAAAAACTAAAATGAAATGTTAAATCAGTGCCGTTATACCAGTTTGTGTGGGCAATGGAGTGGAGAAAAACTGTGTTGCTAGAGTTTGCAAATCAACTAAGATGAATTTTAAACTATATTGTATGAGATAATGTTGCACGTTTGCGCATAAAACAACAAGTCTCGTTTTTATCAGCGTCTTTGTGATATTTTTCTCAAACTTATAATTTTTTGAACATCGAAGCTTCAATCTAATCAACCAACATCTTTGGCACCTGGACATAGGACTATTCAGGTCAACTATGTGACAGACGAATTGCCAAGGCTTGGCACCTTGTTACCGTAAGTCTCATGCCCTTTAACTAAAGGTACACCGATGTAATCGGTCAAACTAGCCTTGAGACTCCAATACCTCGACGACGCTTAAAATTCATGTGCTGAAGAATCATACTGTGCTATTGCAAGACACACCTGAACCTCCAAGCATGCAGTTCGCACCTCTTTTGGGGCGCCCTTCCTCTCAGGTCTCACTGATTTATCCCTTATCGAACTAAAGGATAATCTGCAGTTCTTCAAACGAGCCAAATGGTTTCTAGAGTACAGTGAATAAGAGAGAGTATATTCGTGGTATCACAACGGGCCTCTAATGCACCTATGTATGTTTTTCGGTAAAACTGTCCGATTGATAGCCACTTAACCTAACTTAGCCCGCATCCTTTAGGGTCATTCATCCATTTTTCTTCAGTTCCTGATTCTATGTATCTTGATGATGCTATTGCTATAAACCTTCAAGCTTTTTGTGATAGTTATTTTAAAGTCACTTTATTAACTGTCACTTTCGTACAAGTAGCTTCAGAAATTTGGAAAGTCTTATATACTATTGTAGATTGTTCCTCCTCAGAGATGTGGAAGTGTAGATTTTGGACGCAAGTTTCTTTCATAACGTAAAATGACAGAGAAAGAAAACTTTAGCACATCAGAACAGCTAGAAAACTGATTTTCCGAAGAAATTAACTTTGAGTGACTAAAAAATGTGGAAAGACGTAATACACTTTTTCGTAGTATCATATCAACCTTTTATTACACAAGAAATAAGAAACACAGCTTTATGGCTACATATATCCTTTGAATATCATTTTCATCCGATGATTTCATCGAAAATTTCATTTTGAACATTTGTTGCTTATTTTTATTGTAAATGCTTTGCATGTGAAAATATAATGGAAACATCTGTTGGTGCAATAGATACGAAAATGTCTGGTGCTGGAAACCTTCTGTTTGCACCGCAGCCAAAAACATTACCAAATTTGCTTCATGTTAAGTTAAACCTAATTTACAAATGGCACTGGCAGTTCGATGCGCTTTTCCTTAATACCATAGTTTGAATTTCGGCCAATTTTCGATTGTGATATCACATCAACTGTTCGAACTATAATCCGAGCAAACCGGAACTCAAAAGTCGTCATAGTTTCCTTTAAGTTCTCCGTTTGAATGAGGATGACGCCTCGAATATTGGAAAGTCCTCAGTGCTGTCTGAAATTCCTGGCATTCATAAAACGTGTGATTGCTGGCGTCACCCAACCGCACACACCTGCTAGTCGCCAAAGACTCCACCATGCGATTAACTGCGTTTTTCAAAACGAAAAGCATCAAATCAATTACTTTTGACGAGGTGAAAGTCACGTTTTCGAATCCTTCGCTGGATCGCCGCGTGGGGATCTGACTTAGAGATACGAAACTATCGATAGCACTATCCATAACCATCGATAACATTGTCTATCGAAGACTATCGATAGTTTTTTTTTGCTAACAATAACTATCGAGGCTCATTTTACCACATCGGATGAATTCCTTGAATTCTTTAGCTTAGTTTTTGTGCAGCCGTATTCATCTAGTCGCAGCAAGCACGCATTGACCGATTACTCCATTCGAAATTTTGGCTCTGGCTGCCGCTTGGTAGACGTTTATCTGGCCTGCGCTACATATTATTCTTAAAGTGGAAAGGAAGGCAGTAAAACTCAACTTAATTGTACATAGAACATAGAAAATTTTTGTGATGCAGTAAATTGTATGCAATTAACAGTGTACAGGGTCACCTTTTTGGCCCTCTCCTTGAGGAGAAAGACTACAAAGAAACGTGAAAAAGGATGTATCCATATTCAAAAAACCTTTCCGAGAGCAAATATGTGAATATCTCACTAATTGTATCAATTACATTTGGCATATGCATTATTTTGAAATGTGTAAAACATCAATAGAAATTGAGAATACCTTTTCGAATTTTACGAAAGTAAAATCATGTGTAGATTTGATACAATACTCGATCCAAGATTTAAAAAGAAGGGCTTTCAAATTGAAGAAAGTGGTAACCACAAACGATCAAATTTGCTAAAAAAAAATTACCAAAATTACTTGCTACTACTAGATTAAAATCCTTTTCTAAGTAATTCAACACTAACAATAATCGGTGGCAAGGAGAGACGTTTTCCGATATTTTTTTTAACCTTATCCATCCTTTATTTAGTCCAGTTAACTCTTGATTTTTTTCTAAAGCCGCTGAATCATGAGCTGGTGCTATCAAATCTTTATAAAAATTAATCAGACGGTGAAATGATAGGACTGAACATAACTGAAGCGAGAACAAATTATTTGGCACAACCTCACTTGTGATCACCGTTCATATGCCTTCTACCTTCATTTTCCCATAAACATTTATATGGCATTACTTTACTGAAAATATTTCTCGGTTTGTCAAGGTCATCCTCTCAAATTCCCTTCTTAAAAGAAGAGAATATGAGAATTTGCTCATAACTACAGTCCCTATAATGCTGAAATACTCACCAAATTTTGTAAAATCGTCATCACTAATGTATTTCGTCATCAAATAAATTGACAGTCGTCAACTCAACACACACAAAAAATACAAATACATTAGTCAAAGACTTTATAAATCAGCACTGAATAGCTCAAGAATCTGACTTAGACGCAGTTACATTTTCCTATGCTTCGAAAAATATTCAACACGCGTTAAATATTCAAATGACCAGAATAATTAGTATGCCCTGTATTTTATTTATAAGTTAAATAAACTGGTTTTTGATACTGTTACGTACCCTGATAAATGAATATTTTTTGAAAGCGGAATAAATAAATGAATAATTTATTTGAAAGATGCTGTTAAGGCGGTGGCTCCACCAGACAGAAAATCTAGCATAACATAAATTGTGATAGAAAATATATCTTAACAGAAATTTCGCAGTGGGCACTTCACGTTATGATATTTCATTTTGAAATCGAACTTCACCTTGGCAAGAAACAATAACAAAAAATCATATCTCTCAGATTTATGATAGATTTTAATTACAAATGGAATTGTATGATAGATGAAAAGCGGACATTTCATTATTTAAACGTTTCATTCATTTAAACGCTGAATATTTGTCAATTCGATCAGTTTCTCATGCCTAAGCTTAGTTGGCGCCATTTTGAAAAGATACTTGCCAAAAAAAAGTCCGAGAAAAAATTAGCGTAACTGTTAAGACATATGTCTTAACATTTCTGTCATGATAGAAAAAATGTTATAACATATGACGTCTGCACGAGACATTTCGTAGACATAATATATATTATGACAGAAATTATATCTCGTCGAGGCACCCACTAAGTGATTACAAGAAAAATTTTATAAGTGGGTGAAATGGTTGTGAGCTTTTACTAAACTTATAAATCATAACTGTTCTCATAAATCTTTCAAGTGCTTGCAAAATATTGATCACACTTCATATTTCATCATCGTTATTTGATGAAAATCTGCTGAAGCTATGTAAATAGCTGCTTTTTCATAAGAACCTTTTTCAAAATATTTTCAAATGGAAGAAAATTGATCCACTGATTTTCTTAACATTATTCCATTCATAGCCTTAAAGCAATGTTCTCCTGCAATCGCGACGCATCAGAGTTTAGGGAGAATGCGCACCGGTATCACTTCACTTGTAAACATCCCTCCTCTGAGATCATCCATTTCTTTCCGTCTTCAAAGAGAGAAGGTATTGGGTAAAGAGAAAAATAAATTACAGAGATATTGGCTCCAATCACCTTCAATTAGAAAGTGTACTATAGAGTGGGGCCCAATGACCTCCTACTTACTGACCCTCTCTCAGTTTGTTTTTGATTTATCTACTTTAGTTTCATCAAAAGAATATTCTAGTATACTTCTTCTGTATAGAGGTCTGTATAGCTTCCCTCTCGAAATTTACGAAACCAATCAGCATATTTGCAGACAATGTACTCGTGCAAACGAAATTGATACTGCAAGTGTTTAATTAATTAGGTCAGCTTTTTGTTACTAAATGGCATTGATTTGTAGCCTCATGAGTAGGCCTGTTAAAGGTTATAGACTGTACATAGAATCGTTACACTCACTTGTCAAAATCGTTCGATTCTAGCAATTAATGAAATGTTAACAATAGATATAAATAGCTGTTAGGTCATAATTGAAAAGCCTCAAGGTGACATCTGTTCTTACATTGCTGTAAAAAATCAAGTAATGCTACCACGTGTGTCAACAAATCCAAGCTGAACTGCATATAAAATGAGGCCAGTCAAATGACCTAAGTTTTACCATATGTAGGGAAAACTACCCGTGACTGGTTTTACTTCGAATACAAAACAAAAAACACCGAAAAAGTACAATTGATGTTAGCACATTCAATGCAACATTACAGTAGAAACACAAATAAAAAAACTCTAACGCATCAGAACCGCTAGAAGAAAAGTAGGAGAATTGTGTAGATTTCGAAACCGTGTTGTACCAAATGTACTTTTTATAAAATTTGGTGGCAGCAGCTCCTAGTAATGATGAAAATTTTCAGTGCTCGCATCACTTTGCTTCCATGAAACTTCCATAGATAAACACTTGGAAAATTGAAGCATTTGTTGCTTATTTTCATTGTGGGTATTTATCATACGAAAATTTAATGGTGGCACCTTGTTGCAGCTGTGAACCGATGTCAGGTATGATTCACAATATGATTCACAATAAGATACATCTCCATTGTTAACTTTCAAATGTCATGGAGTTAATTCTCATCACAAACGTCATATCTGATTGTTGTCATTTGCACTCCGGATAGATGCACTTTTCAAGATTGTACTGTACGTCCAAACAAGGGGTGTGTTCAATGTGCATGCTATAGCTGCTCCAAAAGCATAGCATAGCATCACGTTAGCAAGTGTCAAAATTCGCAGTAGCTAGGTGAAGCAGCTATGGATATTGGACAGCCAAGAGCTGCTACGAAGGCAGCCTTTACGCAGGAAATTCAAAAATAATTTTGTTTCAATTTTTTTATTGTAATTTTTGCATTTTCGTGGATCAGTTCAATACTTCCATTGCATTTTGGAAACTATAAAATCTAAGAGTTGTCAACATACAGCTGAAAAATCCATTAAAATTTTCCTAACATATTTAAAACGTATCACTTATTTCCGGCTTTTGACGCCATATATGAGAAAAAGAGCAAAAAATAATCATTGAAAATTTGATAATACAGGAATCGGAGCACCCGGCCTTTTACGCTTCATGCTCGCCTTCTAAAAACTCAAGATGAACTGCGCTGTGTACAAGCCAACTTAAAACTCGAGTTGAGTTTAAGTGTTTAAAAGCCCGTATTTAATTTATCCTGTCACTATTTTCAAATTTATTAATAATCTCCTGTGTCACAAAAGCGCAAAAACTTCTTTTCATTTCAATGATTTCAATTTCCAATTGAAAATTACGTTCAAATTGCATGTCAGCTGTGTACGCACGGCCATTTTGCCGTAGCTACTTTCTAGCTATCCTCCAGACTACGAGCAGCGAATAGCTGCTACCTTAGCAGCTATTCCGGAATCTTGGACAGCCCGACTGTCAAATAGCAAGCATCAGAAAGTAGCTATTTCGTGACATTGGACAGCCAGAGCTGCTAAATTAGCAGCTAATAGCTGCTATAGCATGCACATTGAACACACCCAAGTTTAATCCGGCAATATTCAAATAATTGAGTTATTCAAATAAGTAACGATCAACATTTGACGAAAGAAATGAATTTCATAATCAAAAACTTTGAGCTGCGAGGTAACAAAATCAAAATGCAATATGGGTCACAGCGTGGGACAACTAGAGCAAGGTCGATTAAGTGATAGTGAAGATGTATGAGGCAAATCCCACTCTGCACCTGCGGTTGGCAAAAAAAGGGTCCCGTGTTATTATTAACACAATTCGACACTGACTGTGCGAGAAAAGAATCCAGTTTCGAAAGATAAGCTTGAAACTTCTTCTCTCTGAAACCCATATGGAAAAACGCAAGGACTGGGCCGCCGAGAATATCAACCATAATTGGTAGAATGCCATTTTTTCAAGCGAAGCGTCTTTTTAGGCCTGGGTTTCTATACGGCCTGTTTGGTCCAGCCAACGGCTAAGCGCCCCGTGAAAACTCATGTTTGGGGATGCTTTTTGGTACATGGATGCGGTTGCCTATACTTATTTACTGAGAATTAGAATGGTTAAAAATGGGCTTACGAAGTCAACGAAAAAGATCATTGGATCGAGAAATGATGATTGGATTTTGCAAGAGGACAACGATCTGAAGCCCTTCAGTCGACTGTGCACAGAGTGGAAGAGGGGAAACGACATCAAGATATTAGATTGGCGATTACAATCGCCGGATACGAAACCGGCCGAAAACGTGTGTGGGCTAAAAGAAAAACACCAATAAAAAATCACTGCAAACTTTGAAGTAGCTCGCAATAGCCATTCGTGGAAAATGGAGATCGTTGACTATAGAATACGCAAAAAAAGCTCGTGGAAAGTATGCCAAAAAGGTGTGAAGCTAGCCTGGGTAACATCGGTGATTTCACAGTGTACTAGGTGAGAGAGAAATAATGTTTTTCAATAACTTTCATGTAAAAAAAGAACAGAATGAAAATCAATCATAGACAAGTATATCGAAGACACGTTCTTGTCGAACAGACTGTATTTGACTTGTGTTTGAAAACTTGTCAGTCATCTACTATAAGTGAGAAAACGTAGAAAAGTATTAACTTAGAAAAAATGCGAGAAAAAAAGAAAACTGGGGCTGCGTATTTGAACAGACATTGAACGAGTAGAGTTTACGTTATATTTGGGAGAATAGGAAAAAAAACATCCTAACAAGCATCGCAGAGAACAGAAAATTTTAAGACGGTATTGCGGCTTTACTATATGAAATATGGTTTTTGGATTGACTTGTACCACCAACCTTCACAAATGTTTCCTGAAGCCAAATAAGTACACGACTTACAAAAGGCTAACACCATAAATAAAGGCTAACACCATAAATAAAAGCTAACACCATAAATAAAGGCTAACACCATAAATAAAGGCTAACACCATAATTTTACGTTCACATTGAGAATGATAGTTCTGAATTAAAACGCCCCATGGAATGTTCATAAAATTAAGTAATTCAAGTCGAAATATTCATATAATATTCATACAACCGCAACCCTTTTGTCAAATGAATTTTCCAACAGATACCTTTCGGAATTTAAAATTGGTTTTGTTTTTGAGAAACAGGAAATATATCTAAATATTTTATTTAAGGATAATGTGGGCCTGTTAAGCTAGATTTAAGTGTTTATTTATCTTATTTACATATTTATTTGTAGCTGTTTTTTTCTCTATTATCTTTCAAGAATTATTTATTATTCCAAAAATATTTCCAAAATGTACTACTAAATATATGTATTAATAATACATTTTTAAAACTATATTTATATTTATTTCACACCGAGGTCAATCCATCATGTAAATATGGCTTTGATCCAGTAATTGCTTTGGAAGTTACTATATAGCAGATGAGAGACTTTTAGGAAATTTTAAAATTGAAACGTTATGGTTTCACAACGAAACCACACTATCATTTGAAAATTGAATGTTAGCATCTCTTGGTAAAACAAATGACAAAAAAATTACCATAACTGGCAGCCCTATTTTAATTTTACAAAACAAAAGTGCTCCCAAACTTGGCTTGCACACTTAGTCCACCTTTTTTGTAGATTTCGTTTCAATCTGATGATTGTAGTGGGGGTTATAGCTTTCATTTTAGTTAGCAATTTTTTAAGTTTGCAGCACTCCCACAGGTTTGCCTACATTTTCAAATAACTTCTTTCAGACCTGGTCTTATACCAAGGTATACTGAGTTTTCGCGAACAGAAATTTCGAGTGCTAAAAATACAGGTGAAAAGTTCCTTTTCATAAATGTATCCTGTGTATTCCGTAATGATCTGATGACTGTGTGAAGTTATAGGAAACCAAAATTTTACAAATTTTGTCAATCAAATTGAAGGTACCATACGCCTCCAATGCGGTTAAAAATGTCCAAACTATTTCCATTCCTAAGCTAACAAGATAAAGAATTTTTATTGCCCATACTTATTTTGTCTCAATATTTTGTGTCCACTGAAATATAGGGGTACCTAAAAATTTAACTAAAATACCCGCCGCCAGCAGAGAGTTAAACATATCTTAATTTTTATTTAACTACAATTACTTATTAACATCACTATCTTTCGACCGAGCTAGGCTCGGAAATACAAACACTAAACCTTCGAAAAACAATAAAAATTCAGCTAAATTCGACACACTCCTGAACAAATTTGCTAAGAACATCTTTCAGCATTGTAAATTTAGTCCCTCTGAGAAGAAGATATTCATACGATTTGGCATCACGGTACGAACTGTTTTTTCATACACATGTCTTTACAATTTTTTAAACTTCCTTTGATAAATTCTTGAACTTCTTCTTGAACTTTACCATTTCGAAATGCTGCACAGATTTTCTGAAAGAGCTCTTCTTTTAACAGAACATGTTGAAGACACACAAGTGACATATATTTAGCACCTATCACAGAAAATATGTGCATTGACATTCACAAGTCAACATTCTACTATTTGGCGAGCCACACAAAAACTCTATTCAAAATCTCTTCGTCATTTATCTAAACCATACCGTATAGTACCATTAAAAAACAATCTTATTGAACCCGTTACAGCATCATTTTCATCTCGTCATTTCATCAACCCGCGATTAAAACTTCTCAACCAATGCAAAAAAAAAACTTATTCTCAAAGTAAATTCCAATTATTCATACTTGTACATACTTGCCCTAATAATAAATGTGTTGAGATCTTTTCACAAACGTATCATTCACTATCGCCCATATGCTTCAGGCAGTACCACCTTACATTCATAGACCCAAAAAACAACAAGATTCAACCAACGGAAAAGATTAACGCGTAGGTGAATGGGCTCATTAAATCACTCTCAATTATTCAAATATGATTTTGGCGCTTTGATCAAGCGAAATATGATTAACTGAAGGTATGAAATATGAAAAAGAATCGGCAAATAGAAAAAAAATCAAATACAACAAAAAGAACCGCAAAACTGTAGATTCGATGAATCTGTTTTGTTTGCGAATTATAAGAAGATGAAGAAGAAGAATATGAACACAAATTTAGTCCCATAGACAAGTCGGTTAGCCGCGACATCATTAAAATCACCTTTCAGACAAATTATTGTCATCATTGGTGTGGTGATCAGTGGATAGGTGGTTTAGTCTACTGAGTTCATGTTGGAATGTTTCGAATTTCAATTTCACTCATGTCTGGCATTGTACGCATGCATTGCTGTGTTGATCTGAAATACAATTGCGCATAGATTATACATGTACTCGTATTTAGATTAAAATGAAAAGTTGAACGATGGAAAAATGCGTATGGTATCTTTATTTTCTTACTACCATGGATTTGAATTCAAATATGTATGTTTGACATAATTTTCCAATCGTCTCTTTTGTTGCTTCATTCATTTTAATGATTAGGTACACAGAAGATGGATGTGAGTTGAAAGACGAATGGACAACATACTACCGGACGAATGGTGATATCTTAATTTAACGGAACTTTGTAAATGTTTTATTTGAACGATACGGGTGTCATGCTGAAGTCTTTAGAAGTAAATGATGGTTTTGAAAGGAAATGATGAGTTTGTTAGAATATTAAATTCAAGTAAACGAATAATTAGAACGTATTCATCAGTTGGTTTTATCTGTCGATTAGTAACTAAGAGTATACTGCATTTAGTGAATGTATCTATTTAGTTTAAGTTAGTGATGCGCGATTGCGATTTGTTAAACACGATTGTTTCGGTTGTTCAAATATCTCGAAACATCTCGATGGTTTAAGTTGGACTCGATTGTTGCAATCGAGACAATCGAGAGAAGCGAGACAATCGAGAGAATCAAGGGAATCGAGACAATCGAGAGAATTGAAACAATCGAATAAATATCTCGCCATCGTAGCAATCGAGAGAATCAAATAAATATCTCGCCATCGTAAGGATAAGTTTATCTTAAGTTAAAATCAAGATATCTTTAACTCTTTGGTGGCGGTGGGCATGTAAATTTGAGTTGAGTATCAATACTAGATATTTGACACTCTAGCTCAGGTAAAATTAGATTCCGTTCGATTTCGAGTTGAGAAGCTTTATACTTCCTTGTAAATAATACTATCGCCGTTTTACTGGGAGTGATGCCGCATTTCCGGCACCAACGTGAAAGTATGTCAAAAGATTGATTTACCTCCTCCGGAAGTATAAATAAAATCTTTCTTAACACTACCGTGGCTCCACGCAAACATAGATAGATTACATCGTGTATGATAGGGGTCAATGATCTCCGTGAAGCTCGAGGTCGTGAAAGTCGGGAAAAGTGTCAGTAACCGAATCAGTCCAGTTTCCATCAGGGCTCTGGATGTAGTCTTCCGTACTGAGGTTAATACCTTACTGAGGCGATTATACTCTATATTGTCACAAAACAATCTCCATGAAGATATCTTTGTGTACCATACGGCATACTTAAATGCCATCAATTTTGATTTGTACAATGACGTTTTTACATTAATCGCAACTGATACGAAAATTGCATGACGAAATTTCTGAAAATAAAAGTTGTTTTTAATTGTTGTTTTTAATTTTTATTCGTTGCAGAGGTGCAGATGTACAGAGTTTAGAGCCTTTAAAAAAGCTAAAATTATATTAAAACACGAGAAGACCCTATTGATCTTAATAATTTATATATTATATTATATTTAAAATTTAATTTAAATAATTATTTTATTGGGGTGATAATAAGATTGAATTAACTCTTATTTTTTTTTTACATAAATTAGTGAAAATTTGATCCACTATTAGTGATTATTAAATTAAGTTACGTTAGGGATAACAGCGTAATTTTTTTAAAGAGTTCTTATCGATAAAAAAGATTGCGACCTCGATGTTGGATTAAGATACTTTTGGAGGCAGCATCTCAAATAAGTAAGTCTGTTCGACTTTTAAACTCTTACATGATATAGGCGACTTTTAAATTGTTACATGATATATCCTAAAATTAGCTATGTGTAAAATTAAACCGTTCAACACCTTATGTTTGCAGCGCATTCAAATTTAAATCCCAAGCAAATGAGTATGAATGATTTCTCGTGCTTCTATTAATAATAATTCATCACTAAAGCGATGAATCACTTTTCATGACAACTTCTTACCATTGTTCTGAAAATTTTTTTGTAGCTCTCTGCATACTTGTTGACTTATTAGTAATACACAACACCAACCAATCAAGAATCATCAACCAGCAGTAAAAGATCAATAAAAGACATCATTGCATTTATATCAACCAAGATGAATCACAGCCATTGTTAGCTCCCATACAATTTCCGCCGATACATAATCTACTTACAACGATCACATCACAGTCAGTCATTTCGCTACACCAAAACCGTTCAAACTCATGACAAATCCCAATAGCATTCGTCCAACTACTCCATACGTAATTCCACCAGAGAAAAATAAATACTCAGTGGCGACTTACACCGAGCCTATTAGCCCAGCATCGTTCATTCAGCATCCATTCCCGGTACCCAACCCAAGCACTCTCAAAAGTCCCACGCATTTGTTCAGTCACATTGGGTGATCCTATTCCATCATCATCAAGATCAGTTTATCGTGGCTCATTAGCCTAAGTACGAATCGATGGCAGTACCTGAAAATAATCGTGCACTGGCTATAATCAGCGGCACGCCGCCACCAACACTTGTCGCCTGGTCTAGAAAAAAAATCAACACCAGCACCTGATCACCAAGCGGTAGCTTTCCTTCAAAATACATAATAAATATGCCTGCTTAAAAGTATCTGACCCCGGAGTTCATTAAACTCTTTTGCGATGTGTTCGAGTTTTTCTTACGTTTCGCGTAGAAAAATGTGCTCGGCGGTGGTGATATCATTGACCAGCCGCTGACAACGTGTGGACGTTCGCCGTCGTCGTCGATGATGATAAAAAGACAATTTGCAATTTAGATTTTCGGTATCACGTTTTTTCGATTCGGATCGAACGATAACGTTGACCGGGGCTCCGGCGTTTCCGCGCATCTTTCTCGCAAGCCAGATGAACAGATTGAATCTGTTGGTTTTAAGATTTTTTCCCAAACAGTTTAAAAATAGTCAAACCAATGAAATAATGTGTTTTTTTGTTCATTTCCAGGTGAAAGATCGACGACTGGTGACGTAGTATCCACAAAATTGGAGAAGGAACTGACTCCTTGCTGCTAGCTGCATATCAACCGGCGACTAGACTTTAGATACTCGATTTATCTGGGAACTCATCTAGTCGTTGAATAACCTCGCCCGTTTACACTAAATGATCAAGATCGATTCACGACCTGTTTGCTGATTAACATCCAAGTAATTAGTTAAGCTCTGACGCCGAAAGCGAACCTAGTGATAAGTAGTTGTTGTCGCAGAACGTTTCGTTGCCAGATGTACAGGCTCACGTAGATCAATCTGGATTATGTAATCGGATGAACGGTGCTATCAAACTATCAGAAATGCTTCATCGGTTAATTGCAATCGCACTGCTGGGATGCTCTGTGGGAATACGGCTGACCGTAAGTATCCTTGCTTTCCGTAGGCTAAGCTTCAAATGAATAGTACTAAGTTCTAAGTCCTTGTGATACAAACGGAATCCTTTGTCAACTGATTTCATCTTAAGCTCGGAAACAATTTACTTGGTTCGGCAAGGAAAATAAGACAAGACGATTTCCATATAAATAGTACAATCAAATGGGAATCGGAAGGCTTATTTATGCATGCAGATTACCATAGGAGACCATAAATGCCATACCAATGCAACCATGCCCCGCTACGCCACTCTAATCCGAGAAATGCATAAATTGTTGGATCTTGGAGCCAACGAAGCTGGTCGGGTCGATTTGGTCGACTCGCATTCCAGGATTGATTGCATGGTAACCGTCAAATGCATGCATATGCCATAGCACGTCATCCACTTTGACACCCGGTATGCTTAATTCATTGCATCCAAGGGACATATTTTAATCATTGATGGATATCTTCGTATAAACACAATACAGTACGTTACTGGACTCACTGCCCCAGAACAGACTTCGGCAGTGCAGCCTATGAGACAAAACACATCGGGAAGCACACATGAAACCCAATGACGATGGCGACAGCGTGTGCAACATGAGGTCATATGTAACGAACGGTATGCTAATAAGGCCTCATTTCGACCAATATCATACGACTGATATATATAGGAAAGCGCGCAATCTATTCTGATGGATGATGGTTGAAAATTGTACTTTCGGCACACTTTGTTTCGATACTCGTCGTAATATTAATGGTAACAATTATCGGTAGTAGTGAAACATATAAATCTCATTGATGATGTGGTGAAAATTGGTTTTGGGGGATCGGAAGCTGACTGCGTTGGAGAAATTAATTGGTAAATCATTAGGCTGAAAAAATGATGGTGTGATATTTTTAATTGCATTTTAGTGTGTGTAGAAGATTCGAATATATGTTGTATTATATTTCAGTCATTTTTACTGAGAAAGTCAATTCTTCGATGAAGATTTCATTTCGCCTTTACACTCTTAGAAAAAATTGTGGTATTATTTAAAGCACAGGAACTGCGAACTATTAGTTATTTTTCGACCCAAAAATCAAAAATCTCCTTTCTCATTTGACAAATAGACAAGAGTGTTGTGATATGTACAGCTTAATTTATTTTAAGGTGGTTCGGTTAGCTCTCCCTATAATCAGGAAACCACCTGCTTTTTTTGATAAAATGCACTATCTTTGTTTTAGCAAGAGATAAGTCGTTGTGACTTCAGAAGAAGAGTGCTGCCAGTCTTCTTCTTGTCAGAGCCCCACACTCAGCTTTGACATAAACTGTTGGATTCAGCGCCCAACCGTAACACGTGCCATCTTTTTAGGCAGTAGTCCGCGAGAACTTCTACAACACAACAAAGAGCAGTGCGAATTAAACTTAACAGCTGCCTGGTGCACCACACGTTCATTGAGACCCAGGATGATTCTGCGACCGCTTAGGATGTTTCTTCAACCCAGGGCTTCTCCTTCCTTAGAACTGTCTTGTGCCTGGGGCTAGCGCTTTCAGCACTTTGACTCCCCTCCTATGGGTGGGCGTTTCCTTCAGCCCATATCACTCTTCACGTAAACACAAAATCGTCCCTTAGCGCAGATAGGTATTCCGCACTATACCGTCAGCTGTCGGTATCGGTCACTAGTTTGAGTGATGATATATTTCAGTTCCTCTATGGTACTGTTGTCATCTAGTGTCTGCCATCTAGTGTCTGCCATCTAGTTTCTGCCATCTAGTGTCTGCCATCTAGTGCGTCGAATAGTTTTAGTATTTGGTCACGTATGTATATGTCGATCGGGTCGATCGTCAATTCTCTATGTACGTCCGTATTTCTAACATACCATGTAATTCTATATATTTTTCTCAGAACGAAGTTTTGACAGATCTGCAGTTGGTGTCTGTTTGTCTCGCAAGTCTGATAGTACGCAGTGCTTCCGTAAGTCAACATCGGTCTTATTATTTATTTATAGAGTAGAGTCTGGTTAGTCATGCCGAGTTTGTCTAATCTGGTCATTGGTTGTAGTGTACTCAATACTCCGTTAATAGTTTGTCTCTTGTTCTTTCTGTTTGTGGTCTGTGATAGTCTGTCGTCAAATGTAAGTCCCAAGTATTTGGCTGTCCATTGCGAGTCTATCGTCTGGTTGTCGACTGTTAGTTGTGGTGGTTATTGTCTACGTCGTCTCGTTACAAAAATAGCTTGATTCTTTTCAGCTTTTATTTGGATTTTCCATTTCTGGAAGTAATCCAGTAATAGCAGGTTTGCAGATATAGCTTTATACGACTGCTTTTGCATTGGGCATATCGGGGATGTCTGCTGTGTACAAACTATACAAAATTGGGGAGAGTGGTGAACCTTACGGGACTCTAGCTTCTATTGTCCGCATTGTGGAGAAGTGTTTACTAATTCTAACACAGAAAGTTCTGCCCTGGAGAAATGATGTAATGAGTTGCATGAAGGGTAGTGTGATTTGGTGTGCATGCAGTTTGAAAATTATTCCTGCATGCTAGACTTTATCAAATGCCTTGGTCACATGAGACATGATCAAGCCCATTGATTTTCATTGGTTGAGCCCTGTACGTTTGTATATGTTGCATCATTCTCGCGAGCTGGAGTTCAGTGGATTGTAGTAGCTTGAAGCCAAATTGTACCTTCGTGATTATTAATTTTTCCTCAGAATTTTTTTCCCTCGACGCAGAAATCACCAAGAGCTCAAAGGATTCCGCATGCACTTTGACGAGGGTTGCCTTGGCTTACTGTAGGATGGGAGTTGGTATGTGGATGTGATTAATGCCTCTTCTCACCAAGATTGCAGTGCCTCCACCCCAACCTGTCATTCTGTCACTATGGAATAAAATGTAGTTAGAGATATGAAGGCCATCAGCTGGTTTTAAGAATGTTTCCTGAATGAGCATGGTATCAACCCTATAGTCATATATTAATTGCATCAGCTCTCCGGTTCTGCTGATTATGGAATTGGAATTCCAAGTGAGAATTGACATGTGTTCAGGAATGAACATTAATGCTTGTTATTGTCGTTTTGGGGAGCTGGGAATATCGCTAGCATCTCCTGCACTATTTTCTCTATCGTATCCTTCATCATGCTTTGACACTGTTCCTATATGTATATTGCAGAACAGTTAAGTTATTATAGATGGCTGAGGGATACTAGGCGGGTTGGATCGTGGGAAAGCGTGTTGGAGTTGAAGATGTCGTATGGGAGTTCGCTTTTTTAGTTCTTAGGTTTTAGAATTATTTTTGCATCCCCCGGAACTAGCCGGATTGTTGCCGCCACAGTTAACACCCTTGGCAGCCTTTTCGCGATGTTTTGTGCGATTTGGATGTGGTAATCTCCTTGACATTTGGAGCACTTTGCTTTGGCATGACAATTATTCGCAGCATGACCAAACTCTTGGCAGTTATAGCACATTGCGAATGCCCTCTCCGGGGTCTCTGCGCCTCAATTTTGCAGATAAGATTACATACTACTGTTATATTGCGAATGTTTGTCTCGCTTCTCGGAAAGAGGACCTCAACTAATTTTGAGGTCCCATTCCTCAGCTTGAGGAAGAAGACTTCTAGTGGATGGAGCCCCTATGCCTGGAGATCGTCCTTAGTTTTGTCGGTTGTAACGCTATAGCGACGTCGAATCACCATATGCAAGATTTTCTCCTATGGAATGAAATACGTATGGTACTGTATTGCCTCGCCAGTGAGGTACTTCGTTATATGTTTGGGATCTCGTGGGGTAGCGAGAATCAACTTTAAACCAAGCTATATACTTTTGGCCGAGTTAAAAAAAAATGTTCAAGTCTTTAAGGACCTCTTACTTACTACCTGAGCCCACTTTTGTGGCTCTCTTATAATCACTGGGACCGTCGTCTATTTTTGTTCCATTTCATCCGAGCGTTTGTTTTTGTCCTGTCTTTTGTTGTTAGTTTTAGGCTTTGAGCCTACTTGTGTGGCTGATGAGGAGCCCTGCTTTGTCAGACGTATAATTGAGGTTATTTGTTTCGATGGGGGAAGGAGAGGGTGCTCTTTTTCAGCTTCTATTTCGCTGGGCGATAAAAGAGCATCATGCATCTCTATATCCATTTCACAACTAATTCGCTCTTCATTTCCCAAGACATCCCTTGCTGAAGTGATGTTTTTTGTCTTTTTTTCTTCGTTTTTTTTGCCCGCAATTTAGTTTATATTCTTTAAATTTTTTTTTTTGGTTTTATTTATCCGATATTTCAAGAATCACGTCCGTCAGTTTCTTGTTTTACTTTATCAGCTGTTCGTTTAGTCTACGTTGTGTTGATATTTCGGTCTGCGTGTCGTCCAGTTGCTTCATGATTCTGTTCATGGTATCATTAAGTCGTTTTATTTGAGTCATTAACTCTGAGATCTGTCTGTCTTTCTCAAATTTGTCTCTTCTTCGGCTTCTTCCTCTCCCTCACTGCCTCTCTCAGATTTTACTTCGTATTGTCCGTTCTCTCCTGCACTGTCTTCTGAACCACCCTTAGAGTCATTTTCCACTATTCCGTCCTCATCCCATACGTACAAACGTACATATGGATGAATCACTCTCGAAAGGTGACACCATCAGCCCATTCATGCTTACCAGGAATGCGATTTGCAAATGTCCGGAGCAATGTATTATGTATTATTGTTCGATAAAAGCTATCAACCAGGTCCCTTCAATGTCTATGAAAGGGAAGATTGAATAAGCCTTACGAGCGAGAGATATTTCTATTTCTTCAATAAAGACATGCAGAAATGTTTCAGCAGACTTTAGTCAAACCGTAGTTATTTGGCTTTACATGCGAAACTATTCCAGCTTTAAAAATAAATCAACTCTACTTTTTTTTAGCATTTTACATCACTCTCAGCCATGGAGCGTTTCTTCTAGATATTAGTAGTTTTCAGCCTTAAAAAAAACGCCAAAGGGCTCTGGATTGAAACGGCTCAAAGGAGTTAAAGGCCTATTTAAATTAGGAGCTATAAATCATACGAGGCATCATTAAACTAATGTTTTGCCTAATTGGTTACGCCGCGCCTAATAAGCAACTATGATTCCTCGGAAAATTTGTGTCCACGTTCGCGATTTAGTCCAAATGCTTTCAGAGTTCATTATGAACCCCATAGTCTTCCGGTCGTCGGCTTTTCAGGTCCGGTCGTCCGGTTATGGTTTTCAGGTCATCCGGTTTTCCGGTCGTCCGGCTTTCTGCTCGTTCGGTTTTCCGCTCATTCGTCTTAACATTTCCAGCCACACTAAGCACAATCGAGCGTTTGAGTTTTCCCCACCCAGGCTTGTTGATTAAAGCCCTGGGGACCACTTGAAGCAGGGGTTGAGAATGTACTGAGAGCCAGTGGAGCTGACTCATTCGTCATATCTCCGCAGCCTCCAGCAGATTTAGCAACAGTTCACCGAGGTGGCTCATTTGACAAAGTTCCGCCGTTCACACTAGAGAGTAAGTTTGATTTAATGCCAGGGTTATGCCTGACGAGTTTAGGTTTATATATTTTTCGATATTAAACGATCTCCACTCAAACCCGCTCTTTCGGCCCGGATTTGTAGTTACCTTAATGTTCCCATAGACATCGATGCAAGCAGGGAAGCCATGCGAAGGTTGGGTCAATAGGCCAAATCAAAGTTGGGCGAAGCATTTATGGAGATAAGTATTCAGAGCCAGATCAGTGCTAATCAGGAGTCCGCCACAACTGAACCTACACCATTAACTTAATGTCGATCTTCTTTACTTGTCCAGTGTAGCTTAAATAATACATTATTTCAGTACCCCATGTAAAAACTTTCAAAGCAAATACTAAGATGCAATCTGAGCCATTTTTTACAATTAATAAATCGTCTTCTATAATTTCAAGGAATACACGCAAATCGCTACAATTTTTTTAACGATCCATCATTTTCCACTTTCTCGCATCGAATTACCAATTAATAGTTATTTGCTAACATCTTCAGCAGATTTTTACCGGCCGTTAACGTGCGAACGCTCGTTAAGAAAAAAACCTTGTCTACCTTGAAGATTTACATCTGCGAAAAGTGCAATAGCCGTGTTATCGTGAGATTTATTACGAACGCGCTCATAATCAGCAGCCATTGACCAGATTTTTATTCCTTGTATTGCTAGCAGGTCGAGAAGCTGCCTGTCTTAAGATTGCCTGCATAAAGAGTCCTGTCTAAATCCATTCAGGTTTCTAGTAGGAAAAAATTAATGGGCTATTTTTTATCTACCGCTATTATATTCTAGATATATAGTAGAGTGGATTTCATGATTCGCTAGGAATGTATTTGTCTATGGCTGATCAAATCGTAAATAATTTGTATTGAAAATGTGCAGATATTCGAAAGCAAAAAATGCTATAGAACCTGTTATAGAATAAATTAGAAATATTTTAGATTATTTGATTATAGTTATGCTGATTAAGGGGTTATTATAGAATATTTATAAATTCGGAAAGCTCTATTATAATAATTTTGAAATATTTCTCACTTTCCAAATTAATTTCTCCAAGTTATGAGCATATACAGAAGTAGCTGCCATCATTTTTCAAATTAATATTTCAAATGTAAACAAAACTACGCATCAAACAACCTCTCATCATCAAACAGGTGATTTATTTTCCTTTCTATTCACAAAGTATTTTTTCGGCAACGAAATTCATTCAGAATAAATGGTACGAAACTATCATTACGACATTCATCAAAACACACATCACATTCGCACTTAACGTCCGTTGAGGTCAACAAATTTTACGCTCTCAACCATTTGTGTTTTTCCTCAACAGTCAACCTGTCGTTGATGGTGAATTTATTAAAATTTAACCATTCCTTTGAACATAGATTCAATTCATGTTATTTGAATGTAATTTATGGATTTCGTACGGTACATTTATGATAATAATGAAATATTTTAGATGTTTTTTTAATTTTTCTTTTCTTTTCTTTTCGTTCGTCTTTTGCGATTTCCCCTGTTTTCGCATTTAAATACAAATCATTACTCATTCGCATACCTATGAGTGGATTGACTAGCAAGATTTTGATTTGATTACGCATCTATTTATGGTATGTGGAGCAATAAGTTAAATGGCTTTTTTTTTGGTGCACAGTGTGGTTCGATATGGATGTTTACTTTTACTGAGTTCATTTCGATTCAACGTGTTAATGGAATGATGGTGATTTTTGGAGAAATGGATAGTGAAAATGTGTATCTTTGATGAATACTTAGGTTTTTTCTAATAACATCTGCATGTGCCGGAATTCTTTATTGACTTGAATGTCTTTAATCATCCATTCTTTTTCGGAGCATTGAAGTCAGACCGGCTAGCTAATGCCATAAAAGGAATAATACAATTTGTAGAATGTCTATGGAAGGATAATGCATTTTATTTGTGGATTTCATATTTACCTTATTTTCTCCACGAATTAGTTTTTTTGGTTTTGATTTTGATATGGTTAAATTATTGCATTTTCGTTTTTGTAGAAATTGATGTTAACTGCATTTTTCCTTATATAGATACTCAACTGAAGTTTTCAGAGCGCATTCATTATATGAATGGAATAGGTAAAAGTTTCGTCAAAATTCTGTTATCTTTTATACTTGGCGTCGGCGGGTATTCAAGCGATATTTTATATATGTAGGTACTTTTATAGTTCTTTGACGGAATACCATTCAAGGAAACCCAGTCTACAAAATGAAAACTTGGAACACGAAATTTTTAAACCTTTCTGACCGACAACTGCCGAAAAGAGGGTAATGAATATTTGTAATATTTGGAATTGAGATAACTTCCGACCGAGTCATTAATTCATCACAAAATTCACAGGATACACTAATAGGCATAAGAAATAATCTCTTGTGGTTTTTGATAAATGGTCGGACAACACTGTAGTTACGCAAGGTAGGAAAACAGAGATCCCTCAAATCTTCTACCATCCTGAACAAATTTTGATTTTAAGAAAAAAAAATGACAACGATTGACAGCTTTTGTGCTTTTGTGTAGTGAAAATGAAATTTTCAAATTTCTTTATCGCACAAGAATAGTACCCCTTTACAATGTTATCTATTTTTTGGCACCCGAAGCTTGTGCTCGTGAAAACTCTGACCCAAATAATCAGATCTGATTGATATTCAAAGGATCTTTAGTAAGACTAGGTCTGACAAAAGTTCAATGAATATGCCGGTAAATCTGCGGCAGTTATGCTATTGAAATTGTTTTTGCGGGATGATTAAAATTGAAAAAAAAATTATTTACATAGAAAATGTTTTATTTGACAAAGTGGTTTCGAAAGTATGCACTGATTCTCATCAGATACCAGCACACAGTGCATACTTGACTGATATGACCACTTGCAGTTGGAAATCATTAATTTTTATTAATGCTAGTTAACATCTCCGACTTATATCCATCGAAATAATTTCTATCTTCAAAAATTGCTCAGCAAAATTGAACCTTTTTGCCCTTTATAACTTCTATTGTAGTCATCCGACTCAAATGAAATTCACACAGTAGGTAGATACTGTCAACCGAATTTAGTAGAGTTTAAATTGAAATGTTAGGATACGGCTGCTTGCTATGAAATTTTTGTCATTTTTGACTAAGAGATGCGATCACTGAATTTTGAAAATCAGCAACCAATCTTTCTTTTTTAAAATTTGTGCGGGAGGTAGCCATCAAATATTTTCCCACATCTCTAACTTTCAAAACAACAAAAATCCACATAACGGAGTGACCTCAACAAGAGGCTAGTTTAATATACTTTTAACTTTGGTGCTAGAAAATAGTTGCCAGTATCGGTCATTTTTGTTATTTTCGTAGCAACAGATGTAACCATCAAATTTTCATATGATAAATATAGATATCTACAATCCAAATTAGTAACTAATATGAAAACATTTCCAAGCTATAGAAATTTTTCGAATTCAACCCTAAAATCTTTCTATACCTGTAGCTTCCGATGTAGTCATCGGATAAAACGAGATTCACCGAGAGCGCTGATCTTGACGACTCAATAAAGTGAGTCAGCTTCAAATCAAGAGTCACTCTGATATACTTAGCTGATTTTTTGGTTTTAACTTCTTTGAGGCAAACCGTCATGGCTATGATGGTTGGTATCTTTCTTTTTGTAAGGATTTTGCTTCCCTGGCAGTAATGTTTGTTCCTGAACTGTCTCGTATATCAGCAGAAGATTTTTCAGATAATCTCGGGTCAGGACTAACAAATAGTCCTCTACCAGGAAATTTCGCTCAAGAGCCTTTAGTACATCTGTCCTTCTCGCTGAATCAAAAGCGCTCCTAACATCCAACGTTACTAAAAACACGTTTGATCTGGTCTAGTGACCTGCGGCCTCAGTGCATCCTACAGCAATATATGGAGCATATGTTGATTTTTTGAGAGGTCACTGATCGTTCGTATTAATACCTGCTGTCATGGCTTTTCAGGCCAATCAAAGCGTTTTCTGCCTCATCGAGCATACAAAGCGATTAGTGCGATGATGGTATTTTAAGGTCACCATTTATCTTTGGTATCAAAGTCGTTCGCGTCACCTGCCAGCGGGATTAAAAGACGCCCACAAACAAACACTCATCGTAGAATCGTTGAAAGGTGATCCATCACCGCTTTCAGCACTTGCTATCAGAGTCAGAGGCTTTTTGGTCCTTCATTTTGACCACCGCACTGCGAAGTTCTTCTTGAGCATTTTCATTTTCTACTCTCACATGTTGCGATAGGAGCAATAAGTCCACGATCTGCTTCATGAGCGGAACGAGGCCTATGTGACCATGCCTACTAGATACTGTAGCCTACCTCCATGGATTCCAGTTCACTTCATCGGAAAGCGCTTACCACATTTGTTTTTTTTTTTTTTAGATTTATTGCCTTTTTCATTTGTGTTCTGCGATAGTTTGGTATGCTTCTGCTATACTGAGAGACCACTGCGCCTTATGCCTATTCGTTTCAGCTCCGCTATATAATATACCTATTATAAACCTGTTTTTGCCAGTCGGTATCGAGACATCGCATGCTCGTTGAATGGTGAAATCAACCAAAGTATCGAAATCTGCTTTATTTTTCGCTAATTCTTCTTACCATGCACGGTTCTCATTAGCAAAGCTGCAAGAACTTTTTCTTGCTTAGCTTGAAAAAAATTCCAGCCAAGTATTTTTGGATAAGAGTTTGTTTTTTTTACTTTCTTCTTAAATCCGCAAAAGATCCGGAAGCCTGCGGAAGATTTGTTCATGCTGCTGATGTGTGAATCCTGCACTGAAATCACAATGATTAATGAACTAAATCAAAAGAAAAAGACAACGACATGGTATATAGTCTTAAGGCTATGCAACTCTATAGGTTGCAGACGATCGAATGATTCTTTTCAGAAACTCTAATCTACAAAGCTTCTTCTTCTATATTTCAAAAGGTTTTCTGAAAGTCTTCCACACTCCTGATCCCGGAATGTAGTTAGTTTCTTTTATTTTCAAGAATTACTGAAGAAATTATATCCCATGGCCTTGCAGCAACAGACGACTTCAGGATGCTTCTTCACTCTGCCAATACTTATTCCCCCATTATAAATTAGATTCACAGCTTTTGCATCCTACGATTTTACTGTATCTTTCCTCTGTTTCCTTGCGTTTAAAAGAAGCTACGTGTAACATCTTCGATTTCTTTCTCGGATCACTGCCGCTCCTTCTTCTTCGGCTGTGAGGCTGTCAAGGTCAAAGATCCAGATTTCGGTCTTAAAGAAATTTCTTAACCAACCACCTACCACCGTTTGAATGCTACCAGCACTTCACCGTCTGTCGTTTTCCTTAATTCATGTGGCTGCACCAAAGCGTGCATACTACACATAACACGGAAACTGCGTTATTTCTAATAAAAATTACGATGGTCTAGAAATAATTGC
Organism: Nemotelus pantherinus; assembly: GCA_963978885.1. Taxonomy (NCBI): domain Eukaryota; kingdom Metazoa; phylum Arthropoda; class Insecta; order Diptera; family Stratiomyidae; genus Nemotelus; species Nemotelus pantherinus. Next base: position 222,332,757 of record OZ022263.1, on the reverse strand, counting down.
GAGAAATCGGTAGTAATATTTAATTTGGACAAGTTCTACGTTGGGGAAAAAGACAGGAAATGCCCCGTCAATCATCACTGCTTCTTTATCCTAACTTTTTCTCTTCTACTAGGCAATATAAATTTATTTATACAATACAAAAGCAATCCAACTTTTAATGGTCGGCATCTTAAGCATGGATAGTAGGATAGAAAGTGCGGGATGCAATTTTCGATACCGTTCGAGGCTGAAAATAGCATTTCCCACACTTTTATGCTATCAATCACTAATAATCTTGTTTGCAGTGAGCACTGTTTACTATTCAGTATGCACGCTTTGTCTGTAGCCCTACTTTGCTTGGGCTCATGATCCGGCGGATCTGCTGGAAAACCTCCGCGTAAGTGTTCCTTGTGTTGGGCTTTATTATCACTGCTTTCTTCTTAGCCCTACGTATTTGTGTTTTCTTTCGCCTATGCTAATTGATTTCATAATTTTAGTGACTTCTATCTCGTTTCACGATCTAGCAGTGTTTTCTCAATTTGGGCTAGATTTTAGGGTCCTTACTCAATTTTATGCCCTACCGGCCTGCACCCGGTACTTTGCTTTATTAAATTAAATTGCTAAATTCTTGCATTCGACTCAGTTTTACCTTGGTATTTTTCCTATTCATTATACATACCTCAATCATTTCTAGAGCTTCTGCAGTTCCAGAAGATAACTACATAATCTTTTGAGGATGAGTCATTGTTGTCATTTTTTACTTCAGCGTTTCCTCTTCCTGTCCTCTTTCTTTAGTGATGAACCTTGTCTCTAAGTGATTTCGAGTGATCTCGCTCCTCTGCTATCATTACTATGTATTTCGAAATCTGCATAAGCTCATAAATTGTTTTCTAAAAATAACATTTCATTACATCCTAGAGAAGCTATAATGATCTCTTTATGCCCCGAAAAATTGACCGTTTTCTCCTAACGATTTCTCAGGCTTGGTTGTGGTTTGTGGCTTGGAAATGAACATTAAAACCAAATTAAAGTCATGTTCACGCCATCTCATTCAGTTCTCTATCGAAAGTTATTTAGCCCAGAAAAAAATATACAAACCACCTAAAACCAACTCATTCGTCCAAGCCTCATCAAAACAGCATTCGGGGAAACATATTTCCCTAATGAAGAAATAATTTTATTTAATTCATCTCAAATCGTACATATATTTCGAAGCTTCTAACATCACGAAATAAATAATTTCTATCCTTCATTCAACAGTGCATTACAATCCGCAAAACTACCATTTCCTTTCAAAAAATCTCAAATTTCACAGGAACTTTTACCTCCGAATACCGTGAAATCCACATTTTCCGCAGGAATGAAACTTTGAAATTGAATCACACTAGAAAACATAACATTACTTATTAGGAAAATGAAAATTCGCTCTGTGAAATATACATATGTATGTACTTACATACATATCTAGCCATACATTTGTTCAAGATTGATTAAGTTAAGGCAGTGGTTGGTAATGTAAAATAATTATTTGAAAATTTCACGTATGAGAAATATTTGAGGCAAGGTAATAGTACCTACATATGTATATAAGTTGATTCGAGTTTGTTTGAACCATTCAACCAGGAGTATAACAATTTACTAATAATCAAAACAGTGCCAATGTTTTCTTTCGCAATAGTTGAACTATTTGATTTCACTGCCCGCCTTGAAAATCAAGAGCTATAAATATCCATTTGAGTTATTTTTAACTTTTACTTTTTTCACCATTTACTCATTCAAACTTTTTTCGAATGCGAATAGATTAGTGTTGGCAATTCACTTAACCTTTTACTTCAAAAATCTTCCGGAATAACTGTCATTATTACCATAAATACAGTTGAACGTGTATCTTATTCTGAAAAGCTCCGCTAAATAATAAAGATACATTCATAAAACAGTCGCATCTTTGCCACCGACATTATAATTTTCATGAAACGAATTTTTCGCACTGAAATCGTCTCACTAAAATCATTTTTCTCTCATTTCAGAATGGATTTGACAGTCCTGTTTTCTTCTCCCCGCCAATTTCAGGACTTCCTGCTAATCCGACAGCGAGCGATGCGCCTCAAATCAAACAAAATGCAGGGCCACCAAAGTTCCTCGACAACTACTTAGCACCAGTCATGCAGGCGCTTGCCTATCACATAGAATTACTACAATATGAACCACTCGCAGGAACGACTATTGAGCCCCCGTTTCAAGGCAGTCAATCCATAGCAGCAACATCTACTACTGCGTCGTCGTTTGGTCAGACCACACTAAGGCCAACAACAACTACCCCCAAACCATGGTGGCAAGCACCATCAAGTAGTAAGCCCGACACATCTTCGACGTTTACTACAACACAGCCGACAACGTCAGTACCGTGGTGGCAGAAACCAACGAGCAGCAAGCCCGAAATATCATCGACGGTTTCTTCGGCACAACCGACTACTTCAACACCGTGGTGGCAAAAACCAACAAGCAATAAACCTGAAATATCTTCAACAACTTCTACAACACAACCTACCATATCAGTGCCATGGTGGCAACAGTCAACAAGTAGTAAACCCGAAATATCTTCAACGGTTTCTTCGATACAGCCAACTACATCAACACCATGGTGGCAACAATCAACAACCAGCAAACCCCAGATATCTTCAACGGTTTCCACGACACAATCAACTACATCAACACCATGGTGGCTACAATCAACAACTAGCAAACCACAGATATCTTCAACGTTTTCCACAACACAGCAAACTACATCAACACCATGGTGGCAGAAGCCATCAAGTAGCATGCCTGAAATTTCAATGACGACCACAACAATACAATCTTCTACATCAACACCATGGTGGCAAAAACCATCTTCCACAACCTCAACACAGAAACCTTCAACAATCACTTGGTGGTCTCCATCAACTACTGCTACTACTACAACGACATCACAAAAACCTTCAACTGTTACTTGGTGGAACCCACCGCCTACACATCCAACAAAGCCTTCAACCACAACATCTTGGTTACAAACAAGCTCGCCTAAACCAGCAAAACCTTCAATAGTATCCACTACATCCACTCCTTGGTGGCAAACTAGCTCAACTTCATCGATACCGACTACAACTTCCAAACCATGGTGGCAAACCAGCTCTTCACAATCAACGACATCCACCCAAAAAAGCACAACGGCTTGGTGGTATACGAGCACAACAACGCAAAAACCATCAACTGCTTGGTGGCAAACATCGTCACAAAAACCTGAGCGGACAACAACACCTCCCACTACGAAGCCCTGGTGGTTGACACCCACGACTTCCAGGCCTGCAACCTCAACTGCTTGGTGGCAAACTTCAACCAAAAAGCCAAGTTCATCTTGGTTGCAGCCATCAACCACAGCCAAACCGTTTTCACCATCTTGGTGGACGACAACATTTAAGCCTGCCACAACCAAACCAACAACTGCGTTCTCTTGGTGGTCTACACCGAAACCTATCACAACCAGACCGACATCTGCATTCTCATGGTGGCAAACAACTCTGAAACCATCAACCACTAAATCCCCATATGCTGTTTCATGGTGGCTAAGCTCTCCTAAACCAGTGTCTGTTAAACCTACCACCCTCAGTCCATTCTGGGCTATCACTACTCAACCAACCACCAGCCGCAAACCGGCTTCATCTATCTGGTGGCTCCCTTCTTCAACGCAAACCTCTACTCAAAAACCGTGGTGGCAAAATCAAGCTGACGTATTTTGGGCAGTCACAACTAATCGCCCAACACAATGGCCATCAACAACAAAGCCAGCAGTCACTTGGTGGAGCAAACCCGCCACGCAATGGTGGCAACACACGACTACTAAAACTCCTACGAACTACTGGTGGCAGTCAACACCTAAACCTTGGTGGCAGTCTACAACAACCACAACTTCAAAGCCATGGTGGTATTCTACAACAACAAGAGCAGCACCCACTGTAGCCTGGTGGAACTCACCGACCACAGCCTCGGCCAACAACGGGCCCCACTCGAAACCAGCACTCCACATTACAGATGAAGCTGAAGTGGAAGACACAACACCGTTCCACTTGCCAGGTAATTTCGCTCCTTCAAATGATAACGACCTCGACGGAGAGCCCTACTTCGATCAAGCAAACACTATCGACAACGAAGCCTTACCTAACGAAGTAATACCTGTCAACCTTCCTTTACCAGCATCATCCACGACCAGAAAGTCATCACCGTCCACAACTCGTAAAAATAGCGACTGGCCCTTCGAAGCCCCGTCTTTGGGATCTGATCCTAGTTTCATCGACTGGTTGCTCCAGGGTAAATCGAAAGACCTTCCAAACGACATCGGTAAGACCACTCACAACCATTAATCAATAAATAACTCTTGGACTTTTCAGAATACGACTTCTCACTACTCGACCCTCTACCCGGCAGCTTGATTCACGATATCCTGAACGAAAAATCCGAACTACCAGCACTACGAGACATCGACAATGTCAATGAATTCCTACGACTTTACGACGATTCCTACGGTCGATATCGTCCAATTAGTGGAAAGAAAAGGATACCGCCAACTAAGCCCTACGTCGAATTTCTCATGCTCTACGATCTACTCAAGCGCGAAGCGAAAACACTGAATCTCACGGCATATGAAGTAAGAAACAAACTTTAATTGGAATGAAAATAGAATAAATTTTCAGTAATGGGAATTTCGTATTCGGTTATCTCTTTTTTTTCGCACTTTACAGGGTTACAGTGAAAAAATGTTGCAAGAACTGTCGGAAACATCGAAACGTTCGTCTGAAATTCAATTGCATATTCTGATGACGAGAATGTTGGATCAAGGACAAGTGAAGCGAATTGATGTTACAACAAGAATGAAGTCAATAATAAAAGGTTTGTAGTTTGATTTCGATTTCATTTATTTTAAGGTGATTTCATAAAAAGGGATGGTTGGATTGGGCGATGAAGATGTTTTTGGTTTTTTTCTGAATTATTAAAGTTTTTTATGTCGCAAAATCAAAAGTATCAAAAGTAGAGCTGTTACCAAAAAAGGAGTCAATGAAGCGATGTGTGCTCACTTTGAATAACTATTAGATTCAATAATCGTAAGCACTAATGATTCTATATTAACTTTCCTAAAACTTTCTTTTTGTATTCCTTCTATTATGTGGTTTCATAATACGCCTGGCTCTTCACCCAAGATACCACTGAGCTTTTCGCTCAATTATTTTCTTCTTTCACGTTCCATCATAATCTTTCAACGTCATCAGTTCGAGTTTCGTCACCCACATGTACCTCGTTTTTGTTTTGTACTGATGGGAAATTGGAAATCGAAGTATTGGTGAGCTCCCTTCTAGTGATGAAAGCAATGACTATGGTCTTGATGACATTCCAAATCCTTTCGCCTAATCAAATTTCATGTATTCTATATATATTGCTTGTTTTCATCTGGGAAAAAAGTGCTTTTTCCTTCTGGGTAGTTCCACAAGGATCTTTTCTTGGTCCTATATTGTGTTTTTCTACTTACTAACCATCTTCGACTGCTGTTTTCTGACCCTACTTTTTTCTACACTTCCACTATTCCAATATCGCCTTTTTGGAGAACAGCAATACAGAGAGAGAGAACCAAAGTGAAGATAGTTATTTGTCCTCAGTAAACGCAGTCAATATATGCGAGTGAAAATCAACTACTGTACGCGTACAAGGTACATAAAACAGTTTAATTGGCCTAATGAGCTTGTCATGATGACTTTCAGTAAAAAAAAAACTCGACAAAGATGAAAACAAATAGCCACAACAAGCTTCAAAAACTAAACATTCATCAAAGTATGCTCGGCGCTTTTCAAGATGACGGATATTCAACTTTGATAAACGTTCACTATGAAGACGATGTGATAGGTTATATTTTAGGTTGACCAAAACTAACATAACAATCCCAGTAAAAATAGCTGGATTGCCATGCCGTGCATCATCCTCAATGAGCTCCAACAAGAGGATAGACTGGTCTACCTCTTCTTCAACCTGACATTTTTGAGAACAATCCGATAATATGGCTCGTCATCGAGAAGAACTATCGTCACCAAGTCTAGCCAGATATTGGCTTAAGCAGATAATAATGACATTATTTGCACAAAATCATGGAGAGTTCGTCAATTATCAGAGTAGTGGAGCATACATTTCAGGTTGGATCAATAGTACGGCCGGTAACCATATAAAAGAGGAAATACGCGGGCGGTTGCTCAAATTCAACATTTGAGCAGCTTGAACACCTTAAGTCTCCTATTGCTTAATTTGTACTCCATTGCTATTTTTCCACTATGAGTACTGATAACCAGCAGAATACAGAAATCTCTACGTTTAAAATAACAATAGCTCCTGATACTGATGTTCTGCTTCGTAAAGAACTCTGGCCTTCAGGCTTTCTGATTAAGGAATTTTCTTTCTGTGAAATATTTTGGAAAATTTTCATCCCATAAAACCAAAAAGTTTTCTAACATTAAGAGAATTTACTGCCAGAACGTTTGCAGTCTGAAGATCAACACCGATGAAATTCGGTTCACCTCTACCCCAGCCTTTGATGACATTGGTTGTTTAACAGAAACGTAGCTGACTGAAGATGTATATAACAATGAACTACTTTCTTTACACAATATCGTCTGTAAAGACCGAGACCGCGCTGTCCATGGCAAATCAGATGGCGGTGGCGCCCCATTGCAATGAATCTTCAATGAATTTCCCTCCCTTTTCTCTCCTGTTGAATGTTTTCTACTTCGAATTTCCGTAAACCAATCCAAAACTTTAGTTTTCATTTCCATCTACGTCTATTGTAACAATACTGTTTTAGTTTACGATCGTTTTTTATCGGAGCTCTCTTCCTACCTTGACATTCAGTTTAAAACTGCTTTCCTACTGTGATAAGTTGATTTCAACTGTAGAATGGAATGCTATATTCTCGACTATCGTATCTACCAACAACATATCACTACTTACCTCTTCTTTCCTTTCACTGTGCTCCTTTCTCTACTCAAATCCTTCGCGATTATTAATAATAAAAATCGTGAATTTGTTGAAAAATTAATAAAAATTGTGAATTTGTTGAAAAATCGTATACAACCCTTTCTTCTCATGTACCTCCTGATCTTCACCATCCTTCACTTTTCGTAAAAATTCTGTGTTCAATGTTGTTTTTTCTCAGAAAACAAAATATACAATTTTCATGTTATTTTTTTATAGGCCATATTATTGGCTACAAAAGTTGCATACATATTTATGACTTAGGTTTTACCATTTCGCAAGTAGTAAGCGAAAACACATCTAATACTCAGTACACAAGGCAAATTTTGCAAATAATTTTCACCATTGTAAACGTACAACTTTTTGGGATGATATTTTTAAACATAGTTTCCTTGAGTTAAAATTAGCATCAAAAAATTTTCCACCGTATCCTATTCGTTCACACCAATTTTTAACTTTTTTCACAATTTCTGAATTTATCTTTACACAAATCGCCATAACTACAAAGCAAAGCCACAAAAAGGAAGTGGAAAATGCCAGTCCGCCTCTACTTAACATAATTTCAACAAACTTCAGGCTAAATAGCACCATCACTTGTAAGTAATTATTCACCAAGGCTGTCGTCATGCTTAGCCTTGTATCCTGTAGTTGTTGTATAGAGTTCCAAGGATTTGATATGAGTTTGAGCAGTTGACAAGAGACTTTAAAAATTCCTCAAGTTTTCTAGAGTAAGAATATAATTGTGACACAACGACGGGTGTGTGCTACTAATATTGCATGGTTTATTCCCGGTAACATTGGAAAAGAATATAATTAGCGACATTATTTGCTGTAAGTAACACTTGCAGCAATAGGAAAGAAGCTGGATGACTGCAATGAGATGTATCGGTGCTTACTCATTTTACGAGGTTAATTATTTTTGTAGCAAAGGGAAGAATGTACGTGTACACCTTGACTTCCTCTAAAAGCCTAGGTTACGTACCACTTACATTTGTAGCTTCAGATTTAACATGCATGTACTGGCAATCGAATTTTTATTATTTTCTCAACGAGCAAAGTACGAGTGCCCAGAAATTGAAAAACGATAGTAAACTAGGGAACAAAACAAAATTTACAGTGTATACTATAATGCAAAAGAAACGCTGCAGAATACCTCGCTTTGTACCATCGCCGCCCAGTTCAATATCTTTAGTGGTTTATTTTTGAGGTTCCTGGCGTGCTTCTCTCCAGCGGACGCAGTGTTTGCCTTGCGATCTCGTTATAACAATCTTACTTGCATAAACTTTCTTGAGCCGGATTTTCCTCACTCATACAAGCTAAAAGCGTATGCTACACTTAGCTTGTCATCTCAGCCTATTTAGAATTATTTTATCAGTAGCCTCATATATTTCGTTATTATCGGTGGAATTATCTACCGTTGTATAGGTGACCAAATGTCTATGGGTGGATTCGCCTCACAAGCACGAATATTTTCATTTCATTTATTAGTTTCTTCCATTATCAGTTATCTCGACTCCAATTGACAAGATCTTTGTTGATTTGAAATGGCTTTGATGAAAATTCAGCTTCCGTCGATTAGATCGTCGATTAGAGTCAGTCTTATCAGTTTTCTTTGAGTTTTAAACCCTCATTTAGCTGTGTTAAGTATTACCCTAGCCGGGAATGTAGCTAGGCAAATAGCAAATTGTATAATTTTAATCAAATTCAGCAGTTTTCTTTAAAATTCAAATATTATTCAATTCAAAATTAACTATGGAAGCTCACAGAATTGTTTTATCTCATCAGCATAAATATCAAAATCCAAGTATTTTATGTTTATTAAAAATGTTTCATGCATCCGCCCACACTGGGCGCAAAACTTTTAATCACTTTTATACAACAATAAGACGAGCACCTCTGGTCGAAATCATGGATTGTCTGTTTAGAGACAAATATTCAGCATAGTTTTGATACTTTTGCGACAAATTCATTTTCTGGAACATGGTAGATTCCAGAAAATGAGGTTAGAATTTCTTCCATCCTATCGACTCTCCCAGATATTATATTTTGCTTAAATATCGAAATGATTTTTAGCGATTATCTCACAAAAATTTATCTCAACCAGGCAGACTTTAGACAATTCCTTAAATAAGCAAATCAACAAAACTAAACAGCTCTATAGCTCCAAATGTCAACTTAGGTTCAATAAGCGTGATCTGAAGCCCAACAAAGAATGCAAACGGAAGTCACTGAACAAATTACGACTATACTCAATGCACGATAATTACAATTGCTTTTCGCATCGCATCGTTTCTAGGAATCTCCCTCATTCCTAGTACCTACTCACAATTGCACTTGAATGAAACAAAAACGGAGCCAATTAAATCTGCTGTGGTAGTTGTTATACCCTCGTCTTCCTAAACGGTAACGAACCGATAGCGAAGAAGAAACAACAAACTCCAAACGTAGACTGAATTACACTCTGCCTGCTGAAATAAACCTCATCCGACTCACAATTAGAATTCAAACGCAGAGTTGGGGGAATGAATGGGAAAATGCATGGAAACTCCACCAGGTGATCAAAATCCACTTGCCTCGAGAACGGCTGAATTGAGATTTTAATTTGTGGCCTCGCCATTAAATTTTCTCAATTACGAAATCATTAAAAGATATTTTCAAATAAACGTGCAAATTAAACAACTATAAACACGTATACATGTCAAGCATGAGCAATGGAAATATGGTGGATGCTATTGAGGTAATTTATTCTCGAGTCATTTTCGAATAATTTTTGATGGCAGAGAGAAAACGGAGGTAATTAGCGAACGTCCCCGGAACTAAACTCGAAAGTGAGATAAGCGGAAATTGGTTATATCCTTCCTGTATACGTGTACAGATAAAATGCTGTATAATATTATGAGTAATGTGGATGGAATTGCTTCGGTTTTGTTTGTTTGCAATCAAGTAGTGCTGTGCTTGACGCAAGAGTCGTTTCTTTGACAGGTTGACTTTGGCTGTGCTTGTGGGTTACGAGAGTAGGAATGATTAATCTTTCTGTTTGAAATGGTTCATAATTAATGATTTAATAATCGAACATAACTGTCTGACGGCATAAATGTAGAATAGCTAGGAATACTTATCGCGTTGGCGATAAATAACATCTAATAATGCATTTGTACATTGTCTTCACCTAATTATGTTGAGCAATAATTTCCGGAAAGGATTTATTTTACCTTTTAAAAATTAACATTCAAAATGAGTTTAATTTTAACAATCATTATTTTTACATGTATAGCCCACTCTTTAACGAAGAAGTTCACCTTTCGGTGTAAAATGTTTCATTCAAATCAATATTATGTCCTTTTTGTGCTTTATTTCATTTCACTAAACTATTTACTATAATGATAATTTGATAATGTTCGTAAATTATTGCATCTATTCATATTTTAATAATTATATTTATCACTCCTTTTCGTTCCAGATCTTGAAAATCCCAATTCAGTGACAGCGAAATCATTACATGTTATTCCGCCGCTTCAGTTTGTGCCATAGCATTAATCGTTGCAACTAATCTATTTGATCAGTTGAAGTGAAATTATCAAAAAAAAATGTATTTTCGGATTGTGAACTATGAATTTGTAAATGTTAGTTTTATCTTAAAAATTAGGAATTAAAAAATTATAAGATAAAAAAAAATATCATATGATAGAACGACCAGAATTGCCTTTATCCTATATATTTTAGTCTTCAAGGATATTTTCTCGAATATAATTAAATCAATTGAATAGTTACTATTGATTGTATATTTATAGAAGTTATAAGAGTAAATATACACTATTTATAAATTGAAATGAAGTGGTTTTTTTTACTGGAGCATGCTTCTTTTGTACGATTCGTCCCAAGGTTAAGGTCATAAAAACTATAAATCGGCTAAAAATATAAACTGACAAAGATAAAGATTCAGATCTTTGATTAACGTTTTGTATAGTGATATCAAAAGCTCTGCAAACGCTACCCTGCTTATCAATTTATTCAGATTTTTAAATTTATTGTTCCATGCCCAATATGCCATTTTTACAGATACCCTCGGCGAATACATTGACCGTGCTGTTTTGTTATTTTTACTACTACCAAAAATATTCCACATTAATTCAGTATTGTTTAAATGTAAATTTTAATTTCTAATTTTACGATTTTACTATGACTGAGCCATAGCTTAAGAACCATATATAGCTGGAAAAGGACGTGAATTGCAATACAATTTGCGATATTTCCCCACTGATTGCGAGAAGTAGATAGTAATACCCAAGTCCAAGTTGAAAAAAGACAAAAAGTAACCCGCCCAGATACAACACGCCCCTTTTATACGATCAGACACGCTTCTCATTCCCGCTAGGCAGTATACATGTGATTTGCCAAAGAGACTATTTTAACGAATGGCAATTTATGCAATATTGGTTTTCTGAAAACCTATTCTGAGTATAAAAATGGTAAGTGATAAGATAGTTAACGCGAAATACTACTTTCGATACAATTTGGTGAGTAAACAGAATATCTTCGACACTTTTATGCAATCCATTACAGAGAGTTTTCTTTGTTGTCAGCGAATGTTCGCTGCGCTTACTGTTTCTTGATGGGATTATACACACGCCAACACACTCTCACCTATCAGCTAACACGGATACATACATTCTCACCTGTCGTTTGAGAGTATGCTTTTCTCACTTTTGCATATGATAATGTGAACTTATTTTGGTTTTGGTTCTTCTTAGGTGCCAGCTGACGGTAAATCCTTCACTCTCTGCCAATTAAGTTAATCACAATACAGCGTTTTCCGCTGCGGCCAACGCAGTGGGCTGCGGAAAGTGCTGTCGAAAAATTAGAATGCACTCTTTTGTATGGTAACGCGCATAATGGCTGCGGCGGAATTTGCGGCAGTGGCGAAATTTGCCAAATTTCTAATTTTGCCGTGATACCTACCATAGGTTGGCATCACCACTAGGTTGAATTAACTCTGTTCGAATTAGGTTGAATGGTCTGGTGGAATAGACAAGCGATGGCTGATGAGTAATGTGATAAGCCAACCTAATCCTCGTACAACAGGATTTAGCAATACAAAAGAAAAAAAAAATGATTTTGGTTGGTACCATGGTTGCATTGACAGCGATATTGTCGCTGCATTGTGATTCACCAACTTCAACTGCGGCATTCACGCCTCCCCCTGTGGAACGCTGCGTTTGCCGCAGCGGAAAACGCTGTATTGTGATTAACCTAAATCTCTTCCATCAGGCAAATATCGCCCAATACCGTTCTTTCCACGCTATTTACTAGTTCTTATCCTATGACTGAGCTTTTTAGCAATCACAAAGACCGCGCGCATGCGTAGAGGCTTATCGTATTCTGCAAAGAGTGGAAACACGGGTTCACCGAGCCGAAAAGCTGGTAAACAAATATAAATAGCACCTTATTACAAATATAAATCGGAACTTTATGCCCAGGCGGCAAAGATACAGAAGGAAATATGATTTCTGACCAAACGAGAATACTGTAGCGATAGGCTCAGTACTTTAATGAAAGGCTAAACAATGAAGAAGGCTATTATGTATGTATTTTTTTTTAATCAAAAAAATTATGCTGTCAACTTAAAACTAAACATTTACTACCAAGCAATAATCGATTTTTGTAAATAAGCGTCTGAATACAGGAATCGTTCAAATATCTAAGCAGCATAACTGGAAACAAGATTTTTGGGCCCGTTGTTTAAATGGCAGTATGGCTGATATGAGTAGAGCAAAGTACTTTTAAGAGGAAAGCCTATGGTAAACGAGACGCGAACAATAGATCAGGGGATAAAAATGGAATCGCATTCGACAATACATTAAGAATACCAGAGAAAAATTATTTCATCACAAGCAAATAAAAATGATAATTCAGTCCCGTTCTAAAATTCACTATTCGTCTTTGGGTATAGTCTAAACATCAACAAATATGAACACCCAAAAATGCTTGAAAGTCACAAGACTAAGCAGAAAAAGGTCGAAAAGTTAAATGGAAAATGATATAATTAGAGATGTTCAAATCTGCAAGTACGCCCAATTGCATACAACTAGTATAATACTGTAGTTTCTTTGTCCTTCGCCGTGACTCAATTATGCACTCCACTATTATTTCTTGAAGGACTCTCCGGCCTACATAACGCTGCCAAAATCTTTCAATAAAATATCAAACACTGATTTCCGATTCAAACTGTCATTCATTACTTGTATTGAACGTAAAAACAATGAACTTATTCGACGATAATCACTTTTCTAAAAAATAAAATCGAATCCGCTTTATTTCTAATGCACGCTCCCCGACATTTCCTATCAGAAAAAATCTTCAAGATCATCATCACTTCTACCCTGAAACAAGTGCGTGACTTGATGTACTGCGCCCCACGTCAGTCCTGCAATTGATCCAAAAAATTCAAGAATGTAAATGCCAATTCGTTCATCAAAAAACATTCGAGCTTCTCTTTTCTTCCTTACAATGTTATTTTTCCCGTCGCTGGTGTCATTATAATCCAAAAATCCGTTAGCCAATACAATGCGCAATGGGCCGTCGTTTCCTGCTTCCTGCGACAGTAGGTCATTCGTGATCATTGTGTTGGTTGAATTTGTTGCCTGCGTTGGGCTTGAGTCATTGGTTGATGCATCTCGATAGTACAGTTTATGGGAATTATCCCGAGGATCACCGGCGCCGAAGATCAGGTTAGCTGATTCATCAACAGTTGAGTTGTGCTGGTGATTAGAGCCATGCTCGCCAGAATGATGTCCATGCTCACCCGAATGGTGACCATGTTCACTCGAATGATGTGTATGTCCTGTCGAATGATGGCCGCTTCCATCTGAACGATGGTCGTGGCTGTCTGAATGGTGATGATCATGGTTGTGATGATGGTCATGGTGACCGTGCTCATCGTCCGGCTCAACTCCCGATACTCCAGGAACTGACCCTCCGCCGCTTGCAGTCGAAGCCGATCCAATGCTTCGCTGGACGAAAGTTGACGCACTTAGAAATGGTGCGAAAAGTACGGAGCCAATAGCCTGCAGTTTGTGTCTAAGAATCGCGAAGATAAACTCGCCAGAAGCACTTCCCTGGTTTTCATCGTCAGCTTGACGAGCAGACCTACCACTCGGGTTGCTGCTACTAGAAGCAGCCCCAGCACTCGCACTTGCTGCACTTCCAGCACTCGCACCAGCAGTTCCACGAGCCGAGCTGCTTCCACTTGCCTCAAGAATTGTTTTGAGCAGAGCCGGTGGTATCAGGGACGCCGATCCATTGTCTGCAGGGAAGTCTCCGTTTCCGTCAATATCTTCCTCACCTTCTCCACTTCCGGACCCATCCATCTCCTCTTCCTGCGAGGTACTATTCGCACTGCGCTCTTGCATTGAGTGCGCATGAGTGTTGTGGTTCGAATGGTGCTCTTTTCTTCGATGCTCCTTTTTAGAGCGTGTCGGTGGTTTTGGTTCCTCTTTTGGTGCCGATATAGCACTAATTAAAGAAGGGAACTGCTCGCGCACTGTTTGTATAGTATTGTGTATTAAACTGACCAAAAGCTCAGTTTGTGAAACGGGAGCTTCAGTTGTAGTGGTCTTAGGATGAGCGGGTGCATGATGAACTGGATCAGATGCATTGACCGGATGATCTACTGGCTTATCGGCTCGCGAGTCAGATCGATGCTGATGCAAAAAATTACTGATATGGCTCTCGGGTGTAGTGTTGGGCGATCTTAAATGTCGTACCAATGGTGTCGATGTTGTTCGATGTGGTATCTAAAGAAAAAAATTACGTAATAGTATTGAGCGTACAAAACGAACGAAAATTCTCACCACATCGAATATGACTAGCGCAAAAAACGCAATCCAAAGCAACGATAAATTCCACATTCTCTTCACAAGCCAAATACTTGGCTATTGTCTTCAGTGGACGATCGAATTCCAATGAATTTCGCTTTCAATCAACCAAACGTCGGATAGATGTAATCGATAAATTTTATCAACCGCCCGCCATCAACTGTTTGGCGTGTAATCAGATTTTCTTAGACAAAACAAACAAAATACAATTGGGAAATCAAAGCAATAGTTTATAATTCGCTCTTCGAACAGTACTGTGGGACACTAGATTCGACACTGAGCCAACCAACTATCCAAACTTCGATGCATTGTGAAGTTACTCCGTGCCGGTGAAAAGTGACACTCTGTACATATTAATTAGACAAATTATTTTTCGTTTCGTTTTTGGATTTTTTAATGGCTGCTAGCTGGTTTGATATTCGATTCAAATAACATCAAGTCAAGCTGAATTTTATATATTTGTAATTCATCATATTCTTAGCCATCAAGGACAAAGTGTTTAATCGGGTTTTGTTAATAGCTGTATTTAAAGTGGTTCAATTCGGCAGGGTGACCACGTGTCGTAATCCGTCCGAAGTATCTGGACTGATGTACACAGTGTCTGAAAAACGCTGCAATTGTATCATAGTAAGCTAAGACCGAAATTATTGGCTGTTTGTATTCTAAGCTGGTGACAATGTTGATTCGCAACGTTTCCTTTTCGGTGATATTATTGTGAATCAGTTGTTCGATTGAATAGAATGGCTTAGTTTTGACGTAAAAGTGATAGAGCACACCCAATGCTATTTTAATGCGAAGGGAAATCTTAAATTGAATGGTGCCTATATGCTAAGTGAAGATGTAAGGAATTTGGTCTGAACTCAGCAATTTTTTGATTTTTCTCAATGAATAGTCGAATATGTAACGACTATACCGAATACTCATGCATTAAAAAAATAACGGTCACTTCTATGTCACATACTAATACGCTAAATTAAATTTCAAATAGAGCTTTCATTGGTTATAAATTTAAAATTTGTGTTTTGATTTAGGATCGAAGCATATGACAGGTCTATGGGGCCGGAAAAGATTTCTTACTTTGGTTTTATATGCAAATTCGAATTCAGAACAACTATGCTGGGCTTATTTTATATTTTCAGCATTTATGAATATATCATTCTTAGGTCTATCGATGCTCATATTATGTCCGTGAAAGATGGTGCTTCATATTCCCCTAGTTAGCAGGGCTTAAAATCCAGTATGTATGCACCTAGTATCAATTAATATCTTTTTCATGGCGCATTCTAGCGAAAGATTTAAGTGGCCATACATAAGTGTAGGGTCGGTTCTCTCAAACACCTACAAGAGCGGATGGAGCCTGCGTTGTTGGAGCGGGTCTCTGGCGATAAAATTTCAATTGTTTTGAATTTAATAGATATTGGTGGAAGTTTTAATTTTTTTCGATTTACATTGATAAGTACCCTTGCATTTATGTAGAAACAAGATATTTGGAAAAAATGATTATAGAAAATAAAAATTATGATATTTTTCTAGAATGCTCAATTGGTATAGTATTAAACTCCGATAACTTCCAACAAAGTAGCCTGATCATCTCGAAATTATATGGTTGTTTATAAGAAACAGACTTGAATGATTTTCAATGTTTAGGCGGGCAACTCTGAAGTTAAGGCAGTAAACATTAATCCTTCAAATTAACAACCCTCCAGAAAAATCTTTGCTTTTTAGGAAGAATTGATAAATTTTGTTTACACAGTCAAATAGATTTTTCGAAATTCTCATCTGACAAGAACGGTAAAGCTTCCACAAATAACCTACTTTTTCAGCACCCGATTTTTGAATTCACGAGAACTCACGAGCCAATAATCCTACCCAATTGAAATTCACAGGTTAAGATTTTGAAGAAATGGTCTCGAGGGACCTATGCAGTGTGCGATAGTACATTATCGTGGTGAAAAAACCAAGAATTTTTCGACCGTAATTCTCGCCTTTTAATGCGAATAGCTTCATTTAAATTACGTGCAAAACTTGAAAAATATTTCTTGTCAATAGCTGGACTCATCAGAAGAAAGTCACAATGCACAATAATACTATAGTCGAAGAAAACTATTAGGTTAGGTTAGATTGAAGTGGCTGCCAATCGACAGAGACCGGCCGACAGACGCACCTAGGCACAAAAGAGGCCCGTTGTGATGCCACAAAACTTTTGACTCTCTGATATTCACTAAAGTCAGGAAACCACTTGCTTCCTTTGATAAACCGCACTATCACCTTGAAATTGACCAGAGACCGTTCAGTCAGATTTCAGAGAAAGTGTGTACCAAATGCCGCCACCCTTCTCCTTGCAAAAGCCGGAGACTGGCACATGAGTTGGAGGACGGATTCCTCCTCATTTTCAGAGCCACAACTCCCGACAGAAGTCGTTGAACGCCCAATTGTTGCCCAAATCAGACCAAGCGGCTTGGCTATCTGTGAAAATACCAATACTGACTCCGAATATTTGATTACACAGAAGCCAGTCAATTGCCTGAAAAATAGCCGCAACCTCCGTTTGACGTTAGACGGAAGGACAGCTTGAGATTCAGCTCGTTTGAGTATACACCACTTCCGATTCTATTGTTTAGATTGGAGCCATCGATGTACACATGGATAAGCCCACTTTCAAAGGTGATACCATCACGCCATTCGTCTTTATGCCTAGTACTATACTCTTCGCGAAACGAATTCAACGGTCAAATTCCATACAAAAAGAGCTTTTCAATTCGTCAGTAAAGCTCTTTTGTATGGGATTTGACCGTTGAATTCGTTTCGCGAAGAGTATAGTACTAGGCATTACCAGGAATGCGAGTTGTGAGCCAGCGATGGAGCGATGTAGTAAAAACCCGCTGAAGACTCAACCAAGATCGTCACATGGCTGAACTTTGTTCTATTCCATGCTGAGATACAATGGAGACCTCGTCTAATTTCGGTAAATTAAAACGATGAACTTTGTACTCCCTTGTAAGCAGTACTAGCTCCGTTTTACTAGGATTCACATTCAAGCCGCACTCACAGCTCCAACGTGAAAGTATATCAAGAGAGTGATTTAACTTCTCCGATGGCGTAGATAAATACTTTCCCGACACTGATACAGCTATGTTGTCCACATAAGCAATCACTTTGCAGCCGGCACGGTCCAGCCTTATTAGGAGAGTAATCACCGTGATGTTCCACAGCAGGGGAGAGAGGACTTCACGTTGAGGTGTACCCGTGCTGACCCCTCGTCGTACGCGAGCATTCCATAAGCAAGAGATTGCAGCGCTGAGAGTGCTTCAACAATATCGTCGGACTTTACGCTGTTGCAAGCCCACTCGATGTCAAAGAAGGCAGCAAGTGTATATTGCTTAAGAACAAGAGATTTCTCGATTTGCTCAATAAAGACATGAAGAGGAGTTTCGGCAGACTTGCCTTTGGTATAGGCATGATGTGACTGCTGGATATCAGCCGCAAGGACGCCATCAGGGGCCGGAGATTTAAACGGCTG
This sequence comes from Nemotelus pantherinus, assembly GCA_963978885.1. NCBI lineage: Eukaryota > Metazoa > Arthropoda > Insecta > Diptera > Stratiomyidae > Nemotelus > Nemotelus pantherinus. Next base: position 222,314,340 of record OZ022263.1, on the reverse strand, counting down.
AAATGAGTTAATAGTCCACCTCAGTTGAAAGTTGAATATCCTAAACGACGGCGTTGAGCTGGTTGTTTGCTCCGTTTGATACGCCACTTCTAAAGGACAATAATTGCCCCAAAAATGTGCGCCCATGAGAACGTTTAGAGTATCTGCGCTTGAACTAGTCCAAATGCTCTCAAGGATCATGATGCAACCCATAGCATTCAGTGTCGTGCTTAAAATCTTACGAAGGCGGTTTGCCTCACTAAAACTCTCCACATTTCCACATCCATGAGGCCCTCTTTGCATTACGTACGGCACAATTAAAAACCTTAAGCTTCGTTTTATAGAGCGACGTCATTAGACCTTTTCGAGCTATTGAACTCCCTCCTATGCTCTCTTCACAGGAGGCCCTCTTTGCATTACGTACGGCACAATTAAAAACCTTAAGCTTCGTTTTATAGAGCGACGTCATTAGACTTTTTCGAGCTGTTGAACTCCCTCCTATGCTCTCTTCACAGGGCGCTGATCACCATATTCCACCGTGGGGCTTGCGATTCCCCTAGCTGCCCTAGACGCGGAGTTGAGAGCACTAGTAACGGTGTTAAGGAACTGATCCAATTCATTGCAGCAACAAACGCTCCTAGGAGCAGTTTCCAGCGAGAATCGGACCAAGGATGGAAATAACTTTCAGTCCGTACTCTTTCTGTTAATAAAGGCTACTTGCTCAGCTGAGCTGCGGCCAGCCATATTGAACGATATGTGCATATGGTCAGAGAACGAACAATCCTGTAATACCCTTCAATCCCGAAGAAGATACGACTGTCACCCACTGACCATGGTAGCGTCAAAAACCTCCTTACGGTTTGGGAAGAAGAAGGTCTGTTCGCTGCCAGTATTGGCTATGAAAAGGTCATGGGCAAGGATGAAATCAAAAAATTCTTCCCCTCGGCCATTCGTGTTGGAGCTGCTCTATACTTCATTATGAGCATTAGAGTCAGCTCCTAGAATAAGAGGCACACCAATTCTCATGGCTTCGACCACAACACTCTTGACGATGTCACAGGGAAGGCTAGTACCATGATCATATGCCATGTAGCAAGAAACAAACCAGCATGATCTTCGATCGATTTCCACTGCAACAGCCATGCCATCCTTGTCACAGAAATTGTGTAAAATAAAGACATTAAGGGATTTTTTGACAAGAATACATACACCTAGCTTATGTAAGCCATCCGGTGCTATCAGTCTATATCCATTAGTGCGTTATCCGCAAACCTGTTTTTTGGGAACCTATGGTTCTTTGATTAGGATCAGCTACTCCTCTGTCTTAGACAAGCAGAGCAGCAGGGCAGCTGATAATGCTTTGGAATAGTGAAGGTTCACTTGAAGTACTTACACCGTTATTAATTATTGATTTAGGTTAGGTGGAGGTCCTCCCCCTTGGACGTAGCAGCCACCCCAGCCTCCTCCTCTGCATCCAGAGTCAAGAGGTCCAGGCAGCCATCCAGCTCGGAGGTAGTCCCAACCCCATCGGACTCCAAATCCGATTCTTCCTCAGATGTCGCACTCGGACAGGCAACGGACCCCTTTTAAGTGGCTCCCCAGCCGTTTGTGCCACCTGTTTTGGACCAGACTTCACAGGTACCGGATCTCCCAAACCAACAGTCTTTGGCCTGTCGCTCTGATAAATCCGCAGAACTAATTTCTCGACCCCCTACTTAATAATGCCCTTATAATGAAAAAGGCCTCCCGTCAATTATTTACTGGCTCGTCAATCTTCGCTCCAATCTTCCGTAGAAAGATCCGGGTTGAAGAGACAAACTATGTCCAGGACTTCCACTGGACCCGAATGGAAACAGAAAATCCATGTCCTGTATCTTGGCCGACTGGGGTTCTCATGCTTATGCACCACCTTTATCTTGCGCCCGGTCAGAATTACCACAGTTCGGAGATTGCCCGCTGGTATAAATCGGCCAATTGTTTGTCTCCGCACTCAACCAGCCTGATTCCTTGGTGTCAGCCCGCATCGTTCACCGTAGGTGAAGTACTTGAGCTGGCTTTCTGCAGCTTGCAGCAGACTCCGAATAAAGACTACCTTATCATTAACCAGTTTTCTAAGGAGATAGTTTCATCTCCCTTGCTTGCATCAATTACGGCCCAAACAGACTCTCCTTGGTCATTTCATTAAATGGCCGAGCTATCCCTGCAGGAGTCGCCATAAGTTTCTCCTTTTTGCAGACTTGTTTGCCCTTATTCTCCTGCTCAGCAGACCTCTGTCGTTTCTGAACTGAATCTGTCGGGCTTAGAGGGACGGGGTGCTCCCCGATTTGTGTTTTTGCCCATTGAAGGGACTTTTTGTCCTTGTCGGACAAATTCCTCCAAACTTTGAAGACTATCTTTTTAGTTCTGTAAGCCCGAGCGCTGCATGCCTGAAACGGAGGCTGCACCTAAGGTACCACATTTTGACGGGCTGGATCATTCACCGAGCCTTCTCGCCACACTGGCCACAATCGGGCGTCTTGGCTTCTCCGAAACCCCGAAACCACTTGAAGCAAGGGTTGAGAATATGCTGGAGGTTAGTGGAACTGACTCAGTCGTCATATCTCCACAGCCTGCTGCAAGCTTAGCAGCTGTGCCGGTGGACAGTTGAGCTGACTCATTCGTCATGTCTCCACGATCTCCAGTAGCTTTAACTTCAGTCCGCGGAGCTGGCTCATTCGCCATAAGTCTACTTCCTGGGGCTCTTGCTGAAACCGACGGTACAGAAGACGGATGAAGTCTCTTAGCTCATACTTATGTACTTGCCTAACCGAAATGGCTTCAATGAGGCTGAAGAGGATCACCCAGTTCATCAAGGACTCAGGGTGGCTCTGCTCTTAATACGGATTGTGCACTTCGAAATTCGGTATCACAATGAGCTTTTGTGGACCTGTGAACTGCTTTTGAAACAATGAATGCGTTTTCCCGAATTTTTTTTTCCCAGCCGGTGGGCAATAGATGTTTTAGTGATTGATCGAAGATTGTTTTCTTGCCGATAAGTGTATCTTTTTCTGATATTCTTTTTAATTATAGATGATCCAATCTAGAAATATCAATGCTCACTGTAAAACACCTTTTTAGAGGAGCTCCCGGAAATTTGCAGCTTTAGAAATCATTATTATTGCAAATGAAAAATATCAAAATAAAGTTAAAAGTTACCACAATGTGTGTATAAAATTTTACCAAACCAGCTTGCCAGGGAAAATTCTGGAAAATCGCTTTTTATCGGCTTCACACCTGTATAGTTCCTTACGAGCATTGCTGAGCCACCAAGCTGATCTGTTGTCTAATTAGTTAAAGACTGATTTCGAATGTGACGGCTTACAGATCTCCGAAATACATGTATCTCTCCTCATATAACGTTCCCTTTTCCACGCGAAATCAAAGTCGTTTTCGAAGCGGAAAAACCAAAATTTCATAACATCCTTCCTGCCCTCGCTGCCGTCGTTACTTTTTCAACCCAAAACCAGTATCAAAAAACATTCTGGTCATGGTAAATTAGTTTGTCAATTAATTAACTAATCAAGTCACATTAATATTCATCATCAAAACAAGCTTGTTTAGCCCAGTATCATATTCCTCCCTTCCTTTCATTTACCCGTCCTCGCTGCCACTTCGGGTGACCTTTTCTTCTGTTCACGTCGACCGCCTCAGCGTATTAAGTTTCCTTTCATTTCATTATGCTAATACAACTCACATTTCACTTGCCATTTCAACCACGAAATTTTCAATGGTTGCGTTAATACACTGTCCCCAGTTTTTTCGCTCTATTCCTCTGGCCGACTAGTGGCGGTAGTGGGCGACCTTTTCCAAAGATCCTCTTTTGGTTTCGACACAGCACAAATATAAAGGAAGAACAGTATTTTAGATGGTCTCGACTCAAGCGACCTTCGTATCATTAAAATGTTTGTATTTTAAATTAGAGTCCAATTTACTTTCTTTTTCTGCTTTTGCCGCACGACTCGATTCAACCGACGACGACGATGACAACAACGGTTTTTTTCGTTTGCATTTCTTTTTTTCAATTTCACAAACGGAAACATGGTATATTATCAAAGTATGAATTTCTTGGAGTGGCCGTTTAGTATGTTTTGTTATGTAGGTACGTTGTGGCTCTATCAGGATGCAAGAGAGAAGACCAATTGTATTTTGCTTTGATTTCTTGATTTCGAACGGAAACGAATGGAAAACATGGAAAATTAATCGAGGCCTTTGATTTTGATTTTTCTTTTGAAAAAATATACGAAATATTGATGGAATAAATTAGTCGAAATTCAAGCGTTTTTCGTTGCGGTTAGAATAATGAAACGAACCGAAATATCATTGGTTGTGGCCTTGAGGAAAACTTGGCTAAAAAGGAAATTTCCTTCTCATTTCACAAGTTATAAATCAGTACTGCTTGGAATTTAGGTAAAATATGAAATTTTCATGCTATTTTTCAAGAGTAGCAAAGGATATGTTCAGAACAATGTAATTTCACATTGGTCGAGATCTATATTTGAAAGTTTCAAAATTCTCAAGAATAGATAATTATTGACAATATTTTAGAATCGACCCTTTAATTTGCATTTTTGCATTTCAAGTGACGGTGCACTTGTAATGTAAAAATCTAAAGATTTTCACGTGAAACTTTGACTGATTTTAGTTCATTAACTGTGACAAATTGAGCTAAGTCTTACTAGCAGCCCTTTATTTATTTTTCCTTAAAGTTTGCTGCAGGTAATTGCAAACTTGATAGATTGAAACTTTCAGAAAATCCTTTCCTATTACGGATTTAGTTTACTCAACATCGTAGTACATATTCTGACTCACAAAATCCTCTTGTAGTACAACTGTGTCAATTTCTTTGCTACTTACACACGATGCAGTAAGTTGCACAATATCTTGTTAGTTCCGTACGTACACCGCTATAAAATGACTTCCATTTTTAATGTTTTTATTTGTTTTCATTTCGTAATGTGGTTTTACGGTTGAATCCTTTACGTTCGTCTGTTGTTCGCATTTACTGCACAAGAAGCTTACCACTCTTATTAATGGGATGCGGTTAAGAATAAGCTTAAAGCTGATTGTTCCCTTTTTCCCATTTTGTCTTAATCTTACCGCACCGCTGCTAGTGCTCTTCACGTCTCGTTCGTTACAGCTTTGCCGTTTTTTGTTTGGCTTTGAGTGCTGGCGGCGGTATCCTTATGCGGTATTTAGTTGTCATACACAGAACCTTAAAAAGGAATATAATTTCCTTCGGGAAAGTGGTTAAAATTGCTGTTGCTTTTGTCTGGAGAGAAATAAAGAATCCATCAAGGTAACTGGGGTATGTGTAATTGTATTATCGTTATTAAAGGAACAGGTTTGATGGGATTCTCTTGAAGAGCGAAAAGAGGGCACTAGGAGGGTTGTCGAAAGTAGATCCTAAAAAGTATAGCTTTCGAGAGAAGCGGAAGTTGATTGTAAGTTAATTTAGATAGATATGGCTCATAGTAGGTTGTTGGTTGCTCCCTCGATAACACTACTGATGCTGGATTGAGTAATTTCAAATTCATTAATTGATAATTTTCAAATCAAATTAAATACAAATGGTTAGATACGAATTACGAGGTTAGGGATATGAGCTACAGTAGCTTGTACTATAATTACTTGTATTTCACTTGCATATTCAAGATAAAGAAAATTGAGGACAAGCTTACAGGGACAATTTGTATCTGGACTTATGATATAAATGGGAATCTACAAAGCCATTAGAGATATAAAATACTATTTTTTCAGCACTACAGCTACTCTAGGGCCTTGGTTTCTTATTGATGTGGCTTTCTATTTTGTTGGTCCAACGACCTCATCTTTCAATTATGAAATCCGAGCAGCGATACGCAGTCTTCCTCGCCAAAGTCACACTAGCTTAACCGCGGATTCCCCACTGACCTTCGATTTACGACTATTCTTTCGAATGCCTTTTTAGCTGCTCAATGCTGGTGCCTACACTACACTTGACTTATGCATTGCAGCTACCGCAGTCTGAAGATTAAGGCGACCTTTGACTCGTCAATAATTCGTACAGTTCGTGGTTATACTTTATTCGCCATTGGCTGATCTCTCGTTTTACTCCAATAGACGAGTCATTCTAGACAAAAAAATGGCCAATCTGCCAAAAAAATCGAAGTGAAGATTTTGCAATGGAATTGTGTTTTTTTGTTTTTATTTTAAAATTGGCAACATAAGACCATTTCAAAATCGAAAAATCGTGTGCGCAACAAAAGTTATTAAAGGTCATTTTTTCTTAAATATTTCATGAGCTATTGGTTTTTTGTGAATTTTTACTAACATTGAATTTGTTAAGCTCAAAAATTTGCATGTAAGTTTCATTCACAAAACCCTCTCGACGCCACCTTGTCGCGGTGAGCGGTCTCAGGACAGTGGCTCACCAAGCCAGATACGTTGCTGTCTTGCTTAGAGGGACCTAGGGGAAGAACACTTCGAATCTAAAACCAAAACATGGACGACATGCTAGGGGTAGAAGTGTCCGTGCAGTAAGTCGGATACCCAGTACTGGCGGCCATCAGTGGTGAGCGAGCAGGCCCCGGGTCGTCGTTATCTATGGAGTGTAATGGTAGGAGGTTGACCACTTGCCCAACGTAGCAGCCAAAAGGCTGGTAGAAAAAAGCCAGGACGGGAAACCAGCGACCAAGTTGCCAAAGAACGAGACGAGTCGGCAGAGGTCCAACAACCCTCAACCTCGAGGCCGAAGAAGGCCATGTGGGCCAGCGATGTGGCAAAACAGTACTAAGGTCGACTGAGGCACACCGCAAAGAGGAATTATATCCCCTCTCTTGTGGAACTTAGTTACAAATTCAATTTCGGGAAGGTTGGAAAGCAAGGGACTCACGGTTGTAGCCTATGCTGATGATATGGGATCTTAGCATACCGTCGCCTATCATACATACAGCGCATACAGCTTATCGAGTATGCTCAGGGGCTGGTTGAAGAATAGTGAATACCATAGGCTTTGTCATCAAGTCCAATAAGACTAATCCTGTACTCTTCACAACGAAGTGCAAAACTCCTGAATTAGCCCCAATCAGGTTGGGTGACGCCAGCAAGAGAGTGCTGGGTAAAACGTAGGGTCAAAACACTGCTTTAAGACACTGGATCTTCACGGCGATAGCTAGCCCAATTCTTGTTTACGGATGCTTGATCTGGTGGCCAGCAGTGAATAAAACCACCTTTGCTGGCATGGCGAACAGAGTTCAGCGATTGGCGGCTATCGACACTACAGGTGCCTAAACCTCGACTCCTTCGTCTGCTCTGAACGTCCTGCTTCATCTTCCTCCGCCTAACCTCTTTGTTAGAGGCACTGCCACAAAAGCTGCTGTCAGGCTTAGGAAATTGGGACACTACGAGTCATGATCCTTCGGCCACAGCAGTATTGAGCGGGGCTACGCAGGTAGCTTGATATCGCCACTCTGCTTCGAGCGGGGATATCAAGCGGCTGTGGAAGATGGGCCAGAATGGAATCAGCAAATGGGGGCAGCAGGTCTAAGCATCTACACTGACGGCTCTAAAACAGCTGCAGGAGTGGGTGCTGCAGCATACTCTACAGATGAAGATATGACGTTAGTCAAGCACGGGGCTAGTCTTTCCCTGTGAGGATCGTTAGATATCGCAACTCCTATCCAAACAAATAAGTACTCGATCGACTCCAAAATGATGCAAGGTGCGATGTGCAGATGGCGTGCAACTAAGATCTGCAGGGAAACTAAAATCATGTGGGGGTCATACAATCTTGCAGCGAGTAAATTCCTGCTGGAATGCTGGAAATTCCCTGCTGATGTGCCGGTAATGAAATAGAAATCCAATATATATAAGGCTTGATTCGACGGTAGAAACACACTCGTTTTCTTTTTGATTGGAATCCCTATTGTGACTCGTCAGGAAGGGGCAGGAATTTGATACTTTCAACTAGAAGAAAGTGGTTGTGAAGTCTAGCTGAAGTGTATTATGTCTTCATGTTTTTCCGTCTAGATCTGCGTGCTCTTGCGCAATTGTTGCCTAAAACTTTCCTTTTGTAGTGTTTATCTAATCGCCAATCTTTGTTATTGTTAACTCTAGTCATCTAGAACTTTTGTGAAGAAAGTCACGTATCCTCACGGTCTGCCTACCGAGGCTGAAAGAAATCCCTGGTGAACCGAAGCTCGCTCATCGACTCAATACTCGGAATCGGGTGAGCGTGTGGCGCCCCCATGGTCTGTCTCCGACTAACCGGCAGCCCAAAAGAGCCTTAGGTTTTGGCTACAGAACGTCCGAGACTAGTTAGTTCACCACCGCTTTTCGGTGGACCTGAAGAGGATTACTCAGTTCATCAAGGAATAAGGGCGGCTTTTCTTTTAACAAGGGATGTATACTACGCAATCTGGTACCCCAATGGGCCCTTGTGTGCCCTTGTGTCTTCTTCGGAGTCTGTTCGAAGGAGGCATCTGCGAAACTGAACCTAACCTACTCTAAATCACTTGTGACTTACTGTGTCTTATAACAATTAGTCTGTAAAATCACTTGTGACTTACTGTGTCTTATAACAATTAGTCTGTAAAAAAACAGCAGGAAACTCCGATTGAGAAACATGGCGTACTATTATACAAGTTGACTAACGAAAACTATCGATAAATTATAGATAGTTTACTTGAAGCTATCGGGCGCTAACTATAGTCTGGACTATCGATAGTTTTCCTCCCCTACTGATTGCCTACGAAGAACTACGAAATTTATTCTATACAAACTTGAATTAGATGCACATGGATCGTGCATAGTAAGTGTTGCAGAGAGTGGAATGAATGAGGGACAGAAACGCGTTAATTTAATTTAGACTCATAAACGAAAACAATGATTTGATTTTGACAGAAACCATCCGTCTCCTTCGTATTATCTAACACAAACAAATGTTCCGAACTATACTCTTTAATTCTCAATACTCTGTAATTCATGCATATGCAAAGCCAATCTTTATATTGTCACACTCTTCTTCAAAGCAGAATTTAGAATGTGGGTGCTGACTTATCTGTTTTGATATACGAGTATGTAGTGAATAGCGCGCGAAAAAAACACTGTCTGATTGAAATTCCCATCAGATACACGTTCCCAATTTCAAATCAAAGTCATGGACGTTTAAGCATGTGCACTGGCAGTCTGAAGTTCCTCGGATTCTGAACGTGCCGAAAACAAGGTGTTTGGAGAAGTTCACAGTGTAAATAGGTGGAGGTAAAGGCCACTAATACGTTAGGCTGTGAAAATACCGGTACATAAGAGCCTCTGCCAAGGTTAGCGTCTCAGTTCTGAAGAGATATTGCAAGTCTGAAGTTTCACTTAATCAGTTTTCCCGAATGCTTGGTATTGCACCAACGCTCAGCGGAGGTGCCTACATTGTTTACTTTGCAATCAGGTACTTATTATGCTTGCACTTTCTAGGCTAATGCCATCAAATTTGCAAGAAATTCCAATACTGCTTACAGATGAAGTTTGTAGTTGTAGTTGTAGTTTGTTTTAATTAGAAAATTTCTCCCAGGCTATTGCCGCCCATATGAATGAAAATATTTCTAGTAGCGCATGCTTACAATAGATTCCACCAATTAATTGAGATTTCAATAAATTTATTTCAAAAATCTCCCAAACAAACGAAACAAAACTTTTTTTTCCAATATTATTTAGTTCACCTCCGCTGAATAATCAATGAAAAACCAAAATACTCCTATTCCCAGTTAACCCATATTTTCAAATTATTTACTCAAAACTGTGGTCATCACGATACCATTGCGAATAAATATCCGCATAGACTGCGGTCAGAAGAACATTAGCGTTTATTTATCCTAGTCACCGAACAACAAGCACTCTGTGTCGGCTATCAATTCGAGTTTACTCTTATTTTTCTCGTCGGCATTCGAATGTATCCAGTTCAGCTCCCTCGTTACATTCGCAGTTCTGATTTTCTAATACTAGGATGCATTGCATGATGGCAGAATGAAAGGATACCTTGCCATATAAAGTTTAATTTTGTGTCTGTTTTACGAAATAGTCGCCAGACCTATTGTTCGTTGAGTTTTGTGTGATGGGTCATCCTGTGTTTGTGTTTTATGCATGACCTATTTTTATTATCAACAATTTAGAAAAAACCAATGGAGTAAGTTAATAGACAGTTTGAAATGGAATTTGAAAACTACAGTTCACGATACGTATGTATCAGAGGAGGTGCGGCAGTTTTTTTGGTAATCGTAGAATAATTGGGATTTTACCACTTGTTTGTAGAAAAAAGCCATTTTTGTGTCATTTAGCTGAGACGTTTTGAAAAGAAGATAGAGAGTTTTAATTCTGATGCTCATGGATTTTGTTTTTGCTATCAATTTGGACTTGGAAGGCTCTATTTTGAAAGAAGGGTCCAATGACCTGGATGAATGAAGTTGGCAGGCAGAGATCGTATAGTTTGACAATAAGCCCACCGTGCCAACCTTTATCGAATACCTTTGCGACATCAAACATGACGAGTTCTGTCGAATTGCCGTTATTGAGACGCGTTCTAAAATGCTGGACTACTCTGCGGAATGTTTATGTTTCAAATCGAACTACTCCGCTGGCAGAGATTTATTTGGCAGTACTTTCTCTTTTAAAAAAATCTTGAGTCGCCTAGTGGACAGAGCACTGGCTTCTGATGTGTGTGTGTGGGGTCATTGGTTCACCCAACGGGAATCGCTGTAATGCATTCCGGACGGAATATATGAAGAAAACATTCTTGGTAATGAAAATGTAATGTACTCGCAAGCGGTTTTCCAAAAGTCCATGACTAGCCAATGAACATCACTCGCAATGCAATGTTAAAAAGAAATATACATGCAATGGTTCTGTAATGCTTCCACGCATTACGCGAAATGCTTACCGAATATATCCGTAAGCATTACTTTTCCCGTTGGGCAATTCCAGGTTCGGGCGGGATCCCGCACCGAGCTATGAGTTTACCTAGCTCTCAATAGGTTTTACTCCTAATCAGGGGTGAAGCGTGTCGGGGAACTTATCACTCCACACTCATATTCACATTGATTGTAAATCTGTGATGAAGCTCTCTACCAGCTTCAACCCCTAGACCCGTACGAGAGTTGTCATGGAATAATTTTACTTTACTTTCTTTTTTACATGAGGGAAGAACACGTGATTTGGCGATAGGGAAAAGGAGACTGGCAGGTGACCAATTGTGAGGGAAGTTTAAGTCTTTCCCAGGTATGAGGATGACGATAATTGTGGTCAATTCCCAACAATCATGACACCTTTTAAGGCAAAAAATGGCATTGATAATATCTAAAATTTTGTGAAGGATGACCACAAATTAATAACCTTTACTAGGTATTTTATTTTTTCTACTCTTTCTAGACATAAGAGTACACCGTTAATTATCAATTGTGCGTTGATTGGAGGCGTGTTCTTCTGATGCTATATCATATATTTTATTTTGTCTGCATTGATATAGAGTCTACTCTGTTTGGGCAAATTTACGTAATGTTGGAGATCGGTCTTAACAGTGTTGTTCATTGATGTTTCATCATTAGCAGAATATAAAAGAATATGTAAACATTATGACGCGACATGTAAGCGTTATATCTTGTACACTGTTTACATAAGTTAGGAATAGTAACGGCCCAGAATGGATCCTTGAGGTAAACCGATATTAAAATAAGCTTCGCCACTAATTAATGTAGTTTTTTGTCACGATTATTCCATTTGTTATGAAAAAATTTATTGATTCGTTGAATCTTCCTCCAATTTCATAATTCTTTAGTCTTTTAAGTAGGATTTCATGGTTAAAAGTGACGGAAGCTTTTTTTTAAGTCCACAAATATAGCTGCCAGATATTTCCCTTTATGCAATTCAGTATTAATATCATTCGGAGCATCAACGGAATTGCTGAGTTCCTGGTAGCCGTATTGGTTTGGATAAAAAATTAAATTATCGTTGAGAAATTTTTGGAATTTCAAAAAATTAATTTCGCAACAAGAAATCTTTATTTTTTCTACACAGACATTTATAATACAAGATAGATAAGTAGTTTTGAATTATTTTGGACAGACCCTACGCAGTTATTAGGTTTGTTCGCGTACTACGATTAATTGCACTTAATTGCAATGAAGCCGTTTTTGTACTCCGTTTTACTGAAAACTGAAAATTTCCTCTTTCAGTAGCGTCTGAGCTACCGAAAAATACTGAAAACTGTCTAACGGTTTTTGGCGTAATGTTATTAAGAAGGACTAATATTTTTGTGATCTTATTTTATCACCGCGTAAGATGACTCCCAAAAACCGACAACTGACATTTTTGCTTGTCAATTTTCAAGAAATCCAATGACCGCGTTTTCGTACTTTTCATGAATTTTCCCCACCACATGAATCCGGAAAATTTAGTAAAATTCAGTAACTGAAAGTACGCGAATAGACCTAATATCAATCACATTTTAATTATATAATTTATTTCTTCCCTTTTCTTTCCTTTTGATATCATTTTCATTTTCTCCGTTTTTTTTTTCATTTTTCGAACAACATTTTCAACCAATTCTAATTTCATTTCATGTGTGATTCCCCAAATATCATCATCATAAATTTCCTTTCGTGAATGGGATTTTTTCAATGTTACTCCGCCAAACATACTCTACCACTGGCAAACTATCGTAGCTGCTAAAGCATCTTTCAGACAACGTAAACATAACCTTTACGTAAATGTCATTGTAGACGTCGGTAGTCAAAATGTCTCTTTAAAATTCGCAATTTCCACTAAAATACTAATCGAAAAACAATGAATCTACCACCAGTAACAAGTCGCGCCTTTGCTGCGATGCAAAACCTCAACATCCAAGCCCTGGCGACTTGCAACCAACGCGAAATTCGTCCATTTCTTCCATCATTAGTACGAATGAGCCTCCTCTTCCCGGTGGAAACAACGCAATGGATGATGGATTGTCGTAAACAAATTTTAATGCTGCTTGTCGGAATCGAAGTTGTGAATAACATTGTTGCATTACTGCAAGTCGACTATCACGAATTAGAAATCGATGTGAAGAAAGAACAGATGCTACGGCAAAAAATCGGATCAACACAACAGGACAGTGCTCAGTTCCATGGGCTGCAGAATGGAATCGCACTGGGATTCGAACGTGCCGATACTACACGAAAAGTGCGTGTAGTTTTGTCGGAGTTGTTTTATTTGCAGTCGCAGATTGCTGAACAGAATGCCTTGGGACCTAGGGGTGCTGGTGAGAGTATCATCCGGCAATCGGAGTTATTCGATAATGAGATATATCTCGAGGAGATAACTGATATCATATGTATCGCACTGGCGGAACTTCCGTCGTTGTTGAATGTCCAAGAGCTGGTGGACACGCTTTTGTACGTGAATAATGGAGCTGCGATAATATGCTGGATTGTCGCGAATGCTCCGGATACATATAAAGATGTGGTGACTGGGTTGATATCTGCGGGGGATGAAGATACAGCTGAAGGAAAATTGAAACTGAATGTCCTGTATGCTTTGAGTGAAATAAACCCGGCTCAGGCGCTAGCGACAAGATCATTGTGCGTTGAACTGATGCGCATGCCATCGCTGATGCTGAAGTTGAGCTTAAAAGATCCAAATGATTTGGTATATTATAGATAAAAATGTTTTTTTTTAATAAATGACAAAAAAAAATTATTCTTTCAGATTGCTTTCATATCTGGGTTGCTGCTGGGCAACGATAACAACGTTAGATCTTGGTTTGGAGTCTTCGTGCGGACAAGTCAAAAGAGAAAAGGTGATGCCTTGCAGCTGGTGCGCGATGAGCTTTTGAAACAACTTCAAAATCTAGTTGTATTCTCGCATAATTCGAAAATTCCTGAAGACTACACAGTGCAAGCAGCTGCCATCCTGCGGCTTTACTCTGCCCTAAGAGGCATCGCGGGAATCAAGTAAGTACTCAATTAGTTTTATTTGACCAAAGTAAAAGAGTAGAAGTTCGGTATGATGTTGTTTTGATGATTTGGAAGAAAGTTTTGTTGAAAAATTGATAATTAATATAAGTAGCTTGAATTCGCCTCTTTATCTTACAGATTCCACGACGACGAGCTCCACCTACTCATGCAACTTGTAACAACAAAACCATTACCAACAGCAGCTGGCATCCGACTCGTATCTCTTGGTCTGTGTATGCTCATCGCATGCCCATCGCTTATTTCACAATCTTCGCTCGAATCGAAAGCAATCGAATGGATGCAGTGGCTAGTCAAAGAGGAGGCTTATTTCGAAAATAAATCCGGTACAGCAGGTTCCTTCGGTGAAATGCTACTTCTCATGGCCATCCACTTCCACGGCAACCAAATTTCGGCCATCGGTGACTTGGTCTGTTCAACATTAGCCATGAAAATTCCAATAAGAGCGAACAACACAACGCGAATGAAGCAGATATTCACGCAGGAAATTTTCACAGAGCAAGTAGTTACAGCACATGCCGTCAAAGTTCCGGTTACTATGAACTTGAGCGCGAATATTCCCGGCTGCCTGCCGGTCCATTGCATCCATCAGTTGCTGAAATCGCGAGCATTCTCCAAGCACAAAGTCACCATCAAAAATTGGATCTACAAACAGATATGTTGTTGTTCAACACCGCTACATCCTGTCATGCCGGCTCTGATCGAAGTCTACGTAAGTTCACTGATAACCCCGAATTCGACAAAAGGTCTGGGCGATCATATGCACAAACCTCTGTCAGAAAATGAGATATTGCGTGTGTTTCGAAACTCGGTCGTTGGAAACCATCTCGATACGAGCAAGAAAATATTCTCCTTCGACTCCATCGACATTTCAGAGCCTTCGAACGACGCTAGTGCAGATGAAGAAGCAGTAGGATCAGCAAATATCACTTCGCAACTTTTGATTCTATATTATTTAGTCCTCTATGAAGATCTACGCTTGGTACATATGCAGACAATTCTACAAAACGGTCGTAAAGTCAAGTCGTATTCCACCGAATTTCTGTCAGAGCTACCCATAAAATACTTGCTGCAACAGGCTCAGCGAAATCAACATGAATACAATGGTCTGTTTCATCCATTGCTCCGCCTGCTAATAACTCATTTCCCGCATCTCAGTCTGGTCGACGACTGGATCGAGGAAGACGGAATATTCGCAACATCACACGGCTGGGCGTCAAATCTACAAATCCAGGAAATCCAAATTATCGAGGCCTTTGAAGAACTCGAACTTTGCCCCTCGAAACTCATAAAGATCCTTCGACACATGCTAAAGAAACTACCAACAGACATATGGATATATTCGCAAACTCTTGTATCGAACATCAAGAAAATCCTCGACCCAAAGGTGCCACGTCTCATTCAAGAACTCTATCGCAAAGTTTGGATGCGGCTGAACACTGTCCTTCCCCGGCGACTCTGGATCATGACAATTAATGGGCTAATGCCAAACGAATCCGTCGTTTCGAATTTGACTCTTGCACACGAAAGCATCCTTATTGATCCGCTTCAGGTTTTACGCTGCGACGAACGCGTATTCCGTTGTCCTGACGCGTTGATGATAGTACTGAGGATACTTCAGGCAAGTCTTGCCGCATCTAAGTGCCAGTTGACAAGGCACATCCAGGACAAACCCATCCTTGACAAAGCAGGACAGGTCCAGAACGAAGCGGAGCGCGAAGAGTTGAAGACAGCACTGGTGGCATCGCAGGAATCGGCAGCAGTACACATTCTTTTGGAAGCGTGCTTGGAATCGAATGAAACGAACAACTGGGCCCTGCGTGAAGTCCGGGGTATTGTTTGTTCCTTCATCCATCAGATCTTCATCGCAGAGCCTTCGCTAGCGAAACTCGTCCATTTCCAGACATACCCCAGAGAACTTTTAAGCATGACGGTGCGCGGAATACCCTCGATGCACATCTGCTTGGATTTCCTTCCCGAAATCTTAGTAATGCCAGAAATGGAAAAGCAAATCTTTGCCATTGACTTGACGTCGCACGTTTCACTTCAGTATTCCCTCCCACGATCACTGACTGTAGCCAAACTGTGCATAAACACACTTTCAACACTGTTGGGGCTCTTATCTTCCGATTCAAGGATTGAAATGTTCCGGGCAACATTACCATGCATAGTACGTTTCGCCGAAGCCTTTCCACCACTATTGGATGATTGCGTCAATTTTCTGATGCAACTCGGACGAATAGCTCACTCGCAAGCGACATTAGGTCGCGGTGCCGTTTCGTTACCTGTTCTTGCTTTGGCTCCCGGATCGAAAGTGAAAGTGAAATCGAAAAGGATACGCTATGCAGATCGGTTGCTTGAAGAGGTCAAGGAAACAATATCGGAGCTTTTGGAAGTTGCTGTTTTAAGTCCAAGGATTTATTAGGGTTAAGGATATAGTGTAAGGCAATGTGAATAAAGAATTGTATTTTAAAAGATGAAATTTCAAATGGGATATTTCTTTGAGTTGTATGAAGTTTTTAATATATGCCAATAGGGACACTTTTGTGAAATACCGGCTGCTAGCGTGTGTCGTCCCTCTTAGAAACCAGCCATGAACACTTCAGGCCATAAATTAACCTAGCTATGAGTATTTATGTGGGATATATAAAGGGTAGAGTGAGCCGTGGAACTAATCCGCACTCGACTGTATCGATTGTTAATGAAGTCCAACATTGTTTTTCTTTGAAAAAAGGGGTGTGCACATAAATTAAGGATAACAAAGTACATTGTTTTATCATCTGCGAGAGGAACACTTAGAGTTGGTCAAACCTCCACAATTTTGTTCAACGAGCTTTGAAAAACCTTCGAAAGGGCTCCTGCGAATGATAGAGAATTATATTCTTACTCACTAATCAATATTTAGGGAGCTCCGTCTTGATTTGCCCCATAGATTTCCCGATATAACTGGTTCAGGCAGAAATTTATTTCACTGTGGTCGCAATTAAGCCAAGGTTTTAAGGCGCTAATGAGCCTGATCGTCCATATTGTATGACGAACCAGACGTCTTCAACTGCTTTTATTTTTCTACGAAATTCTCTAATTGGATATTGGATGAAATATGGCAACTGACTAAGCTGCTGCCACAGTTTTCAACCCACTCATACCCATTGCCCAAACCTCGACATTCAACCTGGACCTTTTCAGTGTGTGCAACGCGTAAGGTTGCATAGTGCGAAAAATCTGTATATCATGTCGCTGGATTTCTCCTAACCAGCGGTCTGGTTCTTGCATTGCTTTTCTGTGCAGCATGCCCTTCAAGCAGGGCAAGAAATATTTTAGTGTAGTGCTAGCGACCGATAGCAATATGGAAAAAGAAAAACTCCGGCGGCAAAAAAAGCCTCCTACTGTCTGCCAAAGCTCTTAAAATCACAAAATTTGACCATAACTTCAAGCCTGCTGCTGTACAAGACCTTGGCCTTGACAGTATTCATATGTGGATCCGAGATCCGACCCTCAGGAAATGGTATGGGACCTTTTAGTCCCGTCCGAGAAGAAAATCCTACAGAGAATCGTTCGAGAAAAAAAGAATGCAACAACACAGGCTACTCAGAGGAGCGTTAAAGAGTAGAGCACAAGCGAAGCGATGGGAAGATTTGACAGAATCTGAGAGCCGATTTTTGCTGGAAGTGAAAAAATAGCGAACGAAGTCGCAGACTGTGATGATGGAAAGAGCCTAATGCAGGACGCCCGACGGAGGACCATAATGATGATGAAATCTTGATGAAAATGAGCACACAAAAAATGGCTTAATGCTTTATGCAGCCTAAACTAGTCGAAAAACTGGGATCTATGGCATTATTTCACCAAACAACGGCGAATAGAATAGATGAAATGGGAGAGTTTATTGCGGAAAAACATGTTTAATACTATTTTGGAATGTGCATACTATTTCTTCTGTTTGAATGAAAGTACCCGGACTAGATTAGTCATGGTTGCCGATCTGCTCTTTTGAGCCTACTTCGACTCCGGGCCTAGACCGGA
The DNA here is from genome assembly GCA_963978885.1 of Nemotelus pantherinus. NCBI lineage: Eukaryota > Metazoa > Arthropoda > Insecta > Diptera > Stratiomyidae > Nemotelus > Nemotelus pantherinus. The sequence goes on along the minus strand of OZ022263.1, from coordinate 222,296,326 downwards.
GTAGTCAGTTGAATCAGTTAAACAATTCTTAAACAAATTGCCATAAATTGTTTGTCCATTAATCGACTGCGTCATACACCAGGGCATGTAGCGAAGATGGCTGTTAATAACAAATCTTATTAGAGATAGGTATAAATCTTTGACTCATCTTAAACTTTGCGATTTCTTAACTAAAATTCAATCAGCATAAGGAGACTTCTTTTTACACAGAGAAATCAAATGGTTACAGCGGCTTTTTGCTTTACAAAGAGATATTCCCGTTATCTCGAAAAACGTATTATAGTCTGGTCCACCTACACTAGGCAATTCTTGCGCTTTTAACCGATGAGCCAACACTTGAACGAATTAAATTTGAAGTTACAAGGAAAAACACACAACACAGCGAACTTGTATGGGAATGTGAATGGTTTTAAAGCAAACTCAAGTCGTTCAAAATGCGAGTGGAAATATTTATTCTTTTTTTCCGTGTTGACAAGAACATTACAGAAAGATGAGCAATGCTGAAGGATCAATATATTCCCATCACATTAAGTACATTGGCATGGTAATTTTTTAGGTTGGATTTCATTAAATTACAGTAGTCCCTCGACTTACGTCGGAATTAGGTTCCGAGAATATGCGACGTAAGTCGAAAACGACGTAACTCGAGGGCAGAAGGAACCCCAGGCGATAAATGTAAAAACTTTCATTTTTTGAATATGAATGTATTTATTTTTTAAGTTTGTACATAATTAATTTTTTTAAAGAAAATCGTGGGTTTTCGTCCACATAAGTTTTATACTTGCACCCTTCATCAAGTGCTTATACACGACTACACGTTAAATTGTAAATAGAAATGAAGGCAACAAGTAGAAACCGGAATACGTATTTATAAAACTTACGAAGAAGAAAATAGACGGCTTTAAATATGTACAAATATGTACATATTTGACATAAAGCACTAAAAAGCAACACATTGATTGTTATCATCTTTAGAATGAATAGTCTCTATTTACATATACTGTTTGTGGTTTGACTGGTTTACTGGCGGAGAAGGTCGAATTTCGCGTTTGGGGCAAAGTTTGTTTTCTTTTTTCTTCGACCAACTGCTTTGTAATCGTTGACAGAAGTGAAGACTTCGTTTTAAATTTCTGCACTTCTTGATTTGTCGGGATCATTTTCTTTGAAGATTTTTATATATATGATTAGTAATGCTTTATGAGAAAGATTATTGGGCTCCAAATATTTCTTTATTGTCGGACAGAAACGTTGATCAAACCAATCACGAAATATATTAGAAGTTACCCAGGTCTTTTTGTTGTACCTCCAAATAACCGGTCGATTTTCCTTGCATACATTTTTGAAAGCCCTTGGATTTTCTGATTGATAAACAGCAAGAGGTTTCAGTTTCAAACCACCTGACGCGTTCCCTCAAAGAAGCAAAGTAATCCTGGATTTGTCTGCCTTAAAGCCAGGAGCTCTTCTTTCTTCAATCGAAAGAAATGCTCTTGAGGGCAAGCGTTTCCAATACAAGCCTGTTTCGACAACATTAAACACCTGCTGTGCACAATATCCTCTATTTTCAATAATATTATGTACAGTATTTGGGAAGATCTTCGCTGCGTCATAGTCCGCACTATCCGCTTTACCTGTTACTTTTACATTGTAGATTTTACTTCGTTTCTTGAAGTTTTCAAACCATCCATTGCTGGCGACGTAAGTATCTCCTCGATTCAAGTTTGCTTGTTCGAATAAGCTCTTTTCCTTCGCCTTAATAGTTAACGTGCTCACTGGCATATTTTGATGCTTCAGGTCTTTGATCCAAATAATCAACATTTTTCCCAATGCAAACGCCAAATACGAAAACTTTCATACGAAAATCGCGCTCACACAATTCTGGAAATTTCCTTTTACCAGAGGAACAGTTTTCATATGAACAAACATCTGTTCTATGAAAACGGCGACGTAAGTCAAGGGACGGACGACGTAATTTCAAGGGTTTGGTCTCAAAGTAATGAACAACGTAAGTCGAAAGAACGTATAACAAGGGAGACGTAAGTCAAGGGATTACTGTAGTTTACTACACATTTCACTCATCTATTAACAATCACTACTGAGTGCGCAACGACCAACCATAAATTGCAGCATTGTTACTCAAAATATGATCTCTTTTACAAGATCAGGACTGAAGGAGATTCAGAATTGTATAAGCTCATCGGGGGTTGTCCCAAACTGGTCAATTTCGGCTCAAAAATTTGTTCGATGATAGGTAGTACATGCCTATATAAAAGTGCATTTTCTTTGTAAAACCTAAATACATTCATATCTAAATAAAAAAAATTGTAGAATATAAAAACAGGTCGTTACGATCTGATAAGTCACTCGTCTTTGCACTGCGTTTGGCATAAAGTGACGTCGATATTGATAGAATTGTAAAAGGGAAGTTCGTGAAAAAGCAATAAAGATCCTTGTTCTTATTCCTTTTTTATTCTTACATTAGATGAAGACTGACAATATTTCGTTTCTAAGGCCCGCCAGTCCATGTCATAATTTGCATTGGTCCATCAACTTCTCCAACATGGACAGCCATAATGTAGACTACTAAATGTTAAATTTGAAGTGCTACTAGAGGTGGCTCTTTTTGTTTCCGAAGCATTCCGATAAAGAGGGAACTAATAAGAGAATTATGTCTTTCAATTGTGTAGTAAATAATTTTGAATGTTGTTCAGATTAAGTTTCTGAATGTTGTATTCTTTTTGAAAAAATGAAGTTGGGAAGAATACTCTACAATATTTCAGTTATTATTATTCCTACTCGATAATTAAAGTATCAAAAATAAGTTGAGCCGCAACGGTTACTATGATATATTACAAAAATATAAGAGGAAAGCTTGAAACTTACAGCGATATTTTAGTTTTGTCCAATTCATCTTTCCAAATAAATGTAGCATATTCAAATCGAATGGGTTTTTTTCAGCATCTGATGTAACTCTCCAGGCCTAAAGTTATGATAAGTCTATTAAACGTGTGTGGAGTTTTGAGAAGGTACATACAATTCAAACACTTCTTCAACTGATTTATGGCTCCTATTTTGGGGACACTTTATCCGTTTGCATGTTCTATGCAGACGACGGAAAAGCTTCAACTTTTAAGAGCATAATTTTTTTATTTGAACAACCTAGATAATAAAATTATCAATTCTATAATTGAATTACATTTGTGCAATTATTTACCAAGAACCTCATATTGCAAATATTTTTTTATCGTCCTCTGTTGTGAAATTTTTGCCTAATATTGTCGATATAGTCACATTGAAAGCAAACAGATTTTATAAAGTTGATACATCATTTTGTAATTTTCGATGACAATATTTATCAGCTTTTCTTAATAACATTTTTTAAAAGTACTTCTTTTTTCCGCCTGTATCCATTCACTATCATTTTTTCACTCCAACAGTTCTTTTTCCGCCGCTTAGTAAACTCATTTTCCGGTTCAACAAACTGAAATATACCACTTTTCGTTTCTCTGTATTGAAATAATTTATCTTTCAATGGTCTTTTTGCCCACACATTCACTTCCCTTCCAGATAAAATTAGATCTGAATCAATAGTACTGGCACGCACCTTTTCAGATTCACTAAGATCGTCCGGTTCGACTTGTCTTCGATGAATTTTCGGCCTTTTTTGACGCGCAATCGTATCTGAACTGCCATCAATATCCCTGATGGGAACATCAAAATCACGCAAAAGTTTGACACGATTTTTCGAAGAAATTTTCTTACTTGTTGGATAGTCAAGTTTTAGTTGACTTTCATCAACAAATGAATATCTCTTCTCAATTATTTCTGAAAGTTTTTTGGCAATGAAGTTTTGCATAGATTGAGGTATTTGTAAGTCTGTAGAGTGATTTTCTTCATCAATATTGAGATAACGTTGTGATTTTGGCGCAAGAGCTTTGGTTTCTAGAAACGTGTAAGAAATTTAAAGAAAAATTATTAGAATATGTTTAGCTTTTAAGGTATAATTCTTCCTTAGATTCTAGATGTAGTTTTTCTTTATGGCAAACAATTTTTCTAGGATTCTAATTAGAATTAGATTAATAACTATATTTAAGAAGAAGAAAAAAATGATAACACATTTTCATAAAACCAAGACCAAACAAGGTCGGTAAATCAGGATCGATAAGGATAAATTCGATTAAAAATATTAAATAAATTGTATTACCTTTCTTAGTTTCAGAATTTTCTGAAGAACCATTGAATAATTTGCTGTCCAGGAAGTTTGGGTCTACAGCTTCAAGCAATTTTTTCATGAGTTCTTGATCGGATTCATCGGAATCAGACATTTTAGTCGCTAAAACGAACAAATTTATTTACTTTTGGGATATCACTTATTAAATATCTGGAGTGTTTTTAGACTGATATTTCTTCCATTAGGAATAACTATCAAATTCTGCAATCACTTTAGACAGTTCTGTAACGCTTATATTGACAATTGCATGACAAATAATGATGAAAATATCAAGAAATTTAAATATAGGAAAATTATGTTTAATGATGAGGACTTAAGTCAACAAAATTATATCGCAAAATGGACCAATGTATTCGACACTGTGTTAATGCGATTTTACGCCATTCGATTACTTCTTTTAGGCATATATCTTTGATGTATGCTTATAAACAGTAAACTATTCAGACCGTAAGCCATAATTTAGCACAATATTTATGAGATAAATAATACCTTAACTAGTCAAACGGGTGATGCCAAATTGGACGGGCATAATTCCCTTTGCCAAAAATAGTTGAGATTTCCAGGTTATGTTTAAAAGATAATTTCATAATTATAAACTAAATGCCTACTGCTATGATTTTAAAACAACATATTTAAGCCATAAAGTTTCTAATGACATTTTGAAAAATCTTTTATCACCCGTGAACATAGCACCAATCTTGATATTTCGCTTGTAAGGACTAGAAGGCAATGCTCAAAGTAAGAAAGAATAACAAAGAAGTATCCAGATATTATTTTCAAAAATCGACACTTAAAATTTTTTAAGCACTAGTAGCAGTAGTTTTAGTCGTAAATGAATTTGTCGTTTATTTTGCATTTCTTAATAGGTGCGTTTTTTACACTATTGGGGGGGGAAGTTAAGGTTAGGTAAGTACATTGAATACAACAATCGCGCAGCGATTATTTATGTACCTACTTGTATCAGAGTCTTGATTAAGTTATAATCTTAAGTTTAGTTTCTGTTTAACACTAACCAATAGATACTATCGAATACGATGACTGAATTTATAGCTTATAAGCCAACCTCTTCCTTGTGAAAAGCGAATCTGTAGCAAAAGAAACACAAGTCCGCAAAATAAGTCTACCTTATTTTGGAAATAAATTAAATTAATTTAATTAGCTACCTTATTTTGACTGATAATCTTCCGCACTTAAATAGTTCACCAAAGAATACGATTCTTGAAGAGTAGTAAAATCCGAACACATCGGTCCACTTCCAAAAAGAAGGATAGATCCAAACAACCGGCTGGCGGCAAACTCCAACTTCAAGACAACTTTTGAACTGTCATTAGCTTATACACAAAATCAGCTGCTCGGGATAGCACTCAAATCTGTGTGAGTGAAAATAAATTTTCGAGTCGTTTAATTTGCAGTCGGTTTGATTCTCAGCTAGGAAGGGAATTTGTTTGGAGTACATACAACCAACGGCCCCTATAAAACTTCTTTCTGGACACGACAAAAAGCAAGAGACCCCGGGGTCACACAGTTTGACTTTTTCCTTTAAAGTCAGCTGTCAGCAAAACGTTTTCATATATAAAACGTAGCTGGTTTAGGGGGCTTTGGTAGGACTCAAAAACACTGAACAAAATTTTTTAGGAATAAGAATATCAATTTAATACAATTTTGATGAATATTTACACACAAACACTTCACACTTTCATAATAATTTTCATTATTCGAAACTTATTCATTAAAATTTATATCTAGACCCTAACAATTATTTACTATGCTCAATAGACTCCGTATGAGATACATTACGCTTTAGAGATCATGTCGGTATAACTAAAACGCAAAAATATTCTTTGGATCGATTTATGAATCTTGTATTGCTTTTTTGTTAGCTTTAATCCATCTTTTTTAATGTTTATTAGAAATTTTAATCATTTTTTCCTGCACTTAATAAGAATTGAATATTTTGAACTATTAGCTGTAACAAATAAGATTAATAGGAAAATCATTTGGGACTTAGAACTAGATTTTCTAAAATATATATGTTCAGGTTTCGTAATTGTTTTTTTTTTTATATTTCATCTGGAGCATCGACATTTTCACAAAAAAAAATATATTACACTTAGAGGTGATTATCAATATACTTTAATTAGTTGTGGTTCTGAGAGCCATATTCTAATGTAAAAAAAAGTTGAAAGGATATTAGGCAATACGTTAGCCACCCTCGAAGTTTAAAATTTCACATTTTGATGTCTTTTTTATATATAAGACTTTTTTTTACAACCCACACGTCTAATAATCTTGTCATACACTAATAATACTATCGATTGGTTTTTTCGCTACAGTTTGCTTCATTTTACTATCTATGTAACTGCGTACTTATATTTCACGGATTAAGAACGGTATTTGGAAATAGCTTATGTTATTGTTTCAATAGTGTTTAATTTGATATGGATATATTGTTAGGATTGCTTAAACATAATTTGTGATTAAATTGAACTTTACAAAATCAACTATTCATAGGATAGCAATCTGTAGCATTCAAACAAAATCTAAAAGATATTTGTTACTCAAATAATGGTCGCGAAATAATATAGAAAAAAATCTCAATATTTGTATCAGGTTGTGGTTCACAACGACATCGTAACATTCTTTCCATTTTTTATTCCAAATAACCAAGCTAGCTTGAAGAAGCAGTACTAGCCCCATAAATGTTTTGTTATTGAAAATCATTTAAGATGCCGTTTCGCTTTAAGGAAATAGATGTTATTTAATATGAGCTCGGTGACCAAAATACAACATGGACACTAACTTTTGCTACCAACAACATAAAACACACAAAATGAAAACTGAAACAATCAAAACCAATTTTTAGGCCCAACCAAACCAAAAGTTGTCTACATACGAATAAAAAACTATCAGATAAAATTAAAAAAAAAATATATATTTCATTTTTATTTATTTACGAACTAAACTACAAAATACAACACATCATTATCATCTTTTTAGGAGAGTAAAAACTTTGGCTAATGGAAAAGAAGTCAATTAATGTTCAAACGATGAAATTCTCATTAAATTAATATTTATTTACAATGGAAGATAATCATGCCATCTTTACGGTTTATCGCGATTGCCTTTGCTTGATTTAAAGACGAACTAGATTAACAAATGAGCAAATTAAACAAGATCAGGAGAAAAATACGAACGCGCACCTTTCGAATGACACTCAAGGTTTCAATATGTACCCCGATAATGTTAAATAAGTAGCAGTTAATTATTATTTCTGCTCTTAAAATTCTCTTGCGTTTTTTGTTGTCTTCATTTGGTTCGTACATCATAATTTACATAGTTTATTTCTTTAATCTGTAGTTATATATTTGGTAAAACTAAGAAAAGAAAACAAAACTTCACTCATAAAATATAATTTGTGTTATCTAACGATCAATTATTCTCTATACAAAAAAAAACTTTGTTCAGCAATTACAAAAAATATGAAAAATAATCGTAATATATTGCATAAGGATATTCCAGAAATGTTCTTCAAATTCAAAATGAATGCGAGGCGCGCACAAATAAGCTTCACTTGATCTTTGCCATCAGAATAATTTTCAATTAAATATCTCATCATCATCCCCTTACATTTCGAATCGATTAAGATTTTTGCATTATTAAAATTCAAGAAAATACTTTTTTCTTCAGTTATTTACGATTCTTTCTCAAAACATGCAAAATTATCAAACGAGAAAATGACTATCTAATGGAATTTAATACTAGTAGTAGCAGTAATTTGCAGCAAGAACAGTTTATTTTACTCCCGCAACATAAAAAAACACATTTCTTGTGAAAACTCAGTCGATAAATTACACAATATTCATATATATATCACTGACAACATTTGTCTTATCTATATCTAAAAATTATAGCATTCTTTACCTCCTCTTTTTTTCTTCGTTTGTTTTCATTGTCTTTCATCTTTCGCACACAACTTAATATTCTACGACCGTTTCTGATCTCGTTTCTTTTAATACAATATTAAAGTTATTTATCAATTAAAAACACCGTTAATAAAAAATTGCTTTCTCATATAGTTCAAATTTGTGTTTCTGTTGTTGTCGTTTTCTTCAATTTTCCTTTTTTTGGATTTTCTATTTACTTATGCTATAACAAGCGGCTCATCATCAGCGAACCGTGGCACCTCCTGATGATGATGGTCATCATCGTCGAAAGTATCACCAATCCGAGTAGCACCAGTTTTCGTATCGTAGTGCGAATTGGCAAAACGCGAGAATGAATTCTGTAAGCGTCGATGTCTCTGAACTAGATAGACTATCACACCGATTAGAGCTACAACAACGATTATAGGGATCGCAACCCAGCCATACGACGAGGACGGTATCGCTCGCGAGAACCATGCAGCGTCCGGTTGAATTTCGACGCTTTCTGTTTCTGATATTTCGGACCAGTAGCCTTCCGCGGTCCTGATTCGAATACCGAATGTGAAAACTTTCCCAGCCGCTTCGGCACCGCCCAAATGGTCGGGATTAACAAGGATTGGAGGAGTTTTAGCTTGGAATTTGTTGACAATGTCTAACGGTTCGACTGAACGATTCGACCAAAGACCGTTGTAGACGATTAGTTCGTAGGTGAAACTGCAAAAAGAAATAATCAGTGAAATTCGTTACTACTACTGAAATCGATAAATACAGTTTTAAATATTTTCTAAAATTAAATTATGATAAAAAAAATCTTACGATTAGTTGCGATTTAAGTATTGACTGTTTCTTACACAGATTTGCAAAACTGGTGTGAATCAATATAACGATTAAGGAATGATAGTTTTTTTTCACAGTTTTGAATATGAGTGATTGTTTAATTAGTATAACAAAAAGCGATAGTAAAAAAACTTAAGTAGAAAGCGTATTTATACCAATATTTATACTATACTACGTATGATATTATTGTTATTATTTATTATGTTGCTCGTTCCGTGTTCCGTGTTCCTCTTTTTCACCGTATATTGATTTTCATGTTTTTGCATTAGGTTCAGTCTACTTAAAGTTCCTAATTACGGCGACAATAGAACGCACTTGTTTTGAATGTAATTGACATAAAGGCATACAAGTTGGTCACTCGCCCCAAAGAAGACTCCCAATCCATATTTTCGGAATCATATTGCTTTCTTCTTACTCCCTGACAATTTTTCTTTCTCCTAATCCGAAATTTAATTGTATCTAGATTAGATTGTGTTAAATTATTATTTTTGTGGGACGATTAAAATTGAAAAATTTTAACTAAGTGGTTTCAAAAGTATGCACTGATTCTCATCAGACATTAGCTCACAGTGGCATACCTGACTGATGTGACCACTTGCAGTGGGAGATCATTAATAATTTATTTACGTTAGTTGTGATAAATTTTAACATCCTCGACATATCTGGCGATATCATTTACTCATTTGCACTTAATACCTAAGATAAGATTTAATTCTAATTAGGCTAAATTATTTGTAATTAGATATAAGTTAGATCTAATTAGTATTGTAAAGTAGATTTTGGCTGTTGCCAGGATAATTCCCACAGCCGTACAAGCTGGACTCACAAAAACGGTAAGAGCTAGCAGGTCTAACTAGTACAGGTACTATTGTTAATTGAACTTTATGTTAAGAAAGCAGTTTAAACCAAATACAATTTTTCTTTTAGTTCAATTCAACTTGTTACTGACGGAACAAAGGTTCTATTTATCAATAAAGATCACTTTGTGAAGATGTCTGTCTTTGCGGATTACAAATTCTAATATTTGACCAAAGTAAAAATATAGGTGACGAGCTGTTCGTCACTCATATTTTGAATTGTATTCAAACAATAACATTTTTTGCTTCATGCATTTTCTTAGAAAAAGCTTAATTTTGACTATCTTCCTAAACATCTTTCAAGTCTTGAACGGATGTAAAGTATCTCCTTCATTATAATATTAGACTTTAGCCTTAGCATTAGCCGGATAGCTGGGAAGAAAGTCAGAATCTAATGATCTGGACATATAGGTAGCAATGTTGGAAACAACATTCAAATTCAATCGAAAACATGACAAGCAAGAAAACTTCAGATCACTTACTTCAGATCGTTGGGCATCGAATCTAGCTCCTTCCAGTAGACAACAAATGTTCCATTCCTCTCCGGCCATACTCGTAACTGTCTAGGTCCGTATAGTTCGGGTGTTTTCACCGTTACCGTGATCGGTTCCGAATCATCTGTATTTGTCTGAACACTAATCAAGTAAGTCGCTCCTCTCGCTACGCCATCAAAATAGTGTGTGAGAGTTGTGTTTGTGGACCGTTTCAATTCGAATTTTCTCGTTTGATTCAGTACCAGTTCTTTGACTGTTATCATGTATGACGGATAGATGTGTGTCTGCGGACAGTTATGTTGCCAAGTCAGAGTGATTGTTTTCTTGTCCATGTTTAGTTTAGCTGATAGTTTACGTGGTGGCTTCTTGTCGTTCAGATTGGTTTCAAGTGTGATTGGACTGCGACCTAGAGGACCTGGACCAACTGGCCCGATGATTCCCACACTGATTAAATAGTACTCGCATGGCATTAGAGCATCAGTCAAATTGATTTCGTTGCGGTTAGTTGTTATGCGGGGCTCTGAAAAATTATTTGCCAATAACATTTATAAATTTTTCAATTCAAAATTATTCCAAGTACATACTTTCAAATAGTTCTTCCAACGAAGTCCCATAATACACTCCGTAAGTCACATTTTTCAGACCGGTCTTTGGTGTCTCCCATTTCAGATTGATTTGTTCGTATGTGTTCTGTATGGTGATATGCGGCACTTCCGGTAACGGTGTACCCGGCAATGTTACGTGTATCGATTGTGGTCGACCCACGTAGTTCTTCACATAGGCGGAAGCACGAATAACATATTGGACACCAGCAACCATATTGTTGATTTCAATTTTTGTTGTATTTGTCCGGAATGGAGTGATTTGTGGATAAGGTTGCTGCAGTATCGGTTGAATGATATAGCCTTCCGCTCCTTTAACGGCCGGCCAGGATAGTTCCACAGAATTATTTTTAATATTGGCTGTCAATCCGTGCAGAGAATCCATATTGGAAACGTCATCGAAGGTTAGATGGACCATGTTGGAATTGGCACCTTCATATTTGGCATTATGTGCACGAACCTGTCAGAAATTTAATTTATTTTAATTGATTATTCTGATGGTTGTGTAGTTCAATCGGTATAAGAGCGACAAAGCAAAATTATAGCAAAGAGCTATCAGTTTCAATGTCATTCATGATAAAAGATTTCGATAGCAAGACAATTATTTTTTAATGCACAATTGCGATTTTAGTGACTGATATTAACTTTTAAGACTTTTCTGTGTCGAAAAATGTTGAGACATTATTACTTACCCAAAAGTCATACGTCACATTTCCTTTGAAATAAGACTCCAAGACAATGGAATGCTCTTGAGCCGGAACCTTTACAGACAGCGCGGGACGAGCTATTGTTGTAGTTTGTGGCCGATAGTACACAGTATAAAATCGCAACACTCCGTTAACTTCTTTTGGTGCTTCCCAGCTTACTTGTACACGCGATCCATTCAGTTGAGTCACATTCACATTGAGTGGTTCGCTTGGAACGCTTTCGTATGTCGTGACATTCTTGAAGAGATATGGCGGTGCGGGTTCTTCGTTCGGTTTTCGTACATACACTGTCACATTGTATGCTGTGAAGGGTTTCAAGTTATTGAATTGTTGGGTTTTCTCTTTCGTCCATTCCGTGTGATTTTGCCAAGCATTTGTTCCTGACAGAGCGATTGATGGAAGATATTCCAGCTGGACATCTCCCTTCGCATAGTAGGTAATTTGGAAGGAGGTTGCATTGACAGAGCCTCCTCGGAGTGTTATGATGTCAACTTGGTAGACTTTACGCCATTTGCTGCAGTCAGCTTCATCAGCACCATCGAAACAATCTTCCTTCTTATCACAAACTTCGGATAGGGGAACACACATGAAGGCACAAGCGAATTTCGCTGGTCCGCAAACTGCCGGTTGCTCGGGTGGCATTGTCACTACATTCCCGCAATCTTCTTCATCGCTTCCATCGGCGCAATTGATGACTTTGTCGCAATGCTTTGAAATGGGTAGGCAAACATTGTTGCTTCGACATCGAAAACGTCCGATTCCGCAGAAGCCATTGTTATCTATGGGACAGTTCAATTCGTCCTCGCCATTCGAGCAATCTGCAGACCCATCACACACATAATGCTTCGAAATGCAGGCCCCTGAGTCGCATTCGAACTGGAACGGAGAGCATTTCGGACGTGATGTACTCGTTAGGAGAGGTTTCGTTGTTGATTTCTCAGAACTTTCGTGACTGCATCCTTGCTCATCTGATTCGTCACCACAGTCATTTACCTTATCACATTTCCACCACATTGGAATGCACTTGTTGTTCGTGCAACGGAACATCCAATCGTGGCAAGACGTCGTTGGGAAGAATATATTTCGATTTGGCACCATTGTTGTCGTACAATTCTCTTCGTCAGCGCCATTGGAACAATCATTATCTCCATCACATCGCCACGTTTTGTAGATACACTTTCCATTACCACAATCGTATTCCCATTGCTCGCATTCTTTCGTGTTGCAGTTTGTCTCATCGGCCCCATCCGAGCAATCGTAGTCGCTATCACAGCGCCACTGATTTGGAATACAGATTTTACTCGAAGGGCATCGATATTCGTCTGGCTTGCACGTCACCGCAGTTACATTTTTTTCGGGACACATCAATTCGTCTGAGTTATCGCGACAGTCATCCTCACCATCGCAGCGCCATTTCTGGCTTATACATCTACCATTCGCGCAGCGGAATTCATTATTGTAGCATTCATTGAATTTACAACCCTTCTCATCGCTTCCATCGTCGCAGTCCAAATCGTAGTCACAGGCAAAATATTCAGGGATACACTTGTTATCCGACTTGCAGGTGAACATGTGTGGAGGACAGACAGGATTTATCGCAGAACAATTAAGCTCGTCCGATTGATCTTTGCAGTCATCTTCTCCATCACATCGATACAGGGCAGGGATGCAAACTCGCGTGGCACACGTAAAATAACCTGGACCACACGTGTTTGCAAGCTGTGGGCAAGTCTTGCTGTCGTTCGGTTTCAGTCCTCCTGGACACAAGCATTCCTGGTTTACGGCTGACTTCTGCATTCCATCTGGACATAGACACGTGTATGACTCTTTCGGGGCACCAACGCAAATATGAGAACAATTGTTTCCTTTCGAGCAAGCATTTGTGCCTTCTTGCAAGGAATGCGCGTAGATTTTCATGTCCATCAAATTATTCATTTGATTCGTGATCGCCTTGATCATAATGCCGTGGTCTTTATCAGCAGAGAAAATTGAGTTGATCTTCCAATCATCCCAGTACATTAGATCTTTGAACACTGCCACTGCGAACGGATGCGATACACGCGAATCGTGCTCCAGAACTTTTTGTAGGCTGTGCCCGTTCAAATCACAGCTGGCGATATAATCCTTGCTGGCATCGACCCAATATACACGCTGAGCGAAATAGTCGATAGTTATTCCGTTCGGCCAGACAACTTCAGGTTTGGTGAACAGGATTCGAATGTCACTACCATCCAGGTTAGCACGAGATATTGAAGGCTTCGAGTTGCTCCACTCAGTGTAGAACAAGTATCCCTCTATAGGGTGAACTGCAATGCCACGCGGTTTAATTAGTTTGTTCGAATCGATAATCGTCATTCGTGTGCGAGCTGAAAGAGAAGAGGTTAGGAAGCCACTAAATGATGAAACAAACTAGCATTACCTAGAGAATCATTCGATGTCTTAACAGCTTCAATTTTCGAACGCGTTCCATCAACGAAGTATAACAATTCCGACACCCAATCGTATGACATGCCCTCCACCGAAGCCAATTCTGTTTCAACTAGAATTTCTGCACCTTTCTTTCCATCCAGACACTGCTTTACAATCTTATCTGACATTATATCCGCGTAGAAAATGCAATTGTGTTTCATGTCAAAATCCAAGGCAATTACGTTCTTCAGATCTTCTACCGGCACCACTTCCTTTTCGTTTGTCATCAGATTTATCCTAGAAATCCGATCTCTTTGAGCAACCAGTATAAAACTATTGAGTTCACCGAATGGACAAGCCAATCTTTGGGGTAAATAGCGACTTTCGAAGCCACCAATACAAACGTCTCCTTCGATCTTTCGATACCCTCGAGTGCGATTGTAATATTCGCCTGCTTTACATGTCTCCGGAATCTTATACGGGTTGATTGACGTCATAGTTTTGTTGTAAATACACGGTGCGTTGCTGTTCAAACGACTATAGCCGAAATCACATGTGAAATCCCAGACATTGCATTGACATATTTCCGTCCGCGAAGGACGATCGTAGTCCTTGCCATTGTAACAGTTCGTGTGCGGCACTCGTCGCTGATAAGACTTTTGCTTCCCTAACAAGCACGGTGTGAGAGATTCCCCAGTTTGCGAAGCCGGCGACCAGAATTTATAGTCGTCTTGGGTGCAATTGTAGCTGAACGCATTTCGTAAGTCAACTTTAATGATAAGCCAGCGATGTTCTTGGACTTCCGATCCAAACAGCGTGAAAACTGTTGTGTTCGAATTCGGTTCGGTCATAAGCCCATATACTTTCAAATCCGAGCTGTGGAACTTTTTCGAATGCCATTTCTCGCCCTCGTCTGTTGAGTAGAGAATTTCCCGAGTTTCGCCTTTCGTCTTGAAGTATTTCACAGCGACCAGAATGCCTCCGTGATCACCAAAGTTGAAGAAATGATACGTTTTGAGGATTTGTTTCCAGGTAAAGCCAGCATCGCGAGAGAGAAACACTCCTGGATGACCTTTAATCGATTTTCCAACCACACCCGTGGCCATGATGACTCCAGGGGCAAGTTTGGAGCTCATAATTGAAACCGATCTGAGAAAAAGCAGAAAAAAAATTTTGGGTCCTGCCCATTTCACGAAAGTCTATAGTTACCTTGTCACTGGATACAACTGACTGAATTTCTGCGACAAATGCAAACTACAATCTTTCGTGCAATTAATGAACTGGCCTTCATCGTCGACTTTCGGCGCAGTGATCGGGCGCCAAGTTGTACCGAAATCGAAACTAATAACAGAAACAAGATGTTCCGGGCCCACAGGTGCTTCAACTCCCGTTCCAATTGATGGCATTCGGTTGAGTTTTGATGCAATATAAATTCCAGTAATGCCTTCCACCTTGTACAATTCCGTAAAAGCCTCGTCTGCGGTTTGTCTACGAGAACATAATTAGACCCATCATAGATAAAGTATATAATACTTTTAACTTACGCTAACCATCCTGTTGCCCAAATCACATTCGGGATATACGTGAAAACATTCTCAAGGCTACGAACGAATTTAATGTCAGTCATATCGCTGTTACTTTCCGAAACGTAAAGGTGCGAGGTTACGTGCGTATGAGCGACCGATACGAAAATTCGACGATCCTCAACATCAGCTATATGGAAGCCAACAATATTCAGTTCAGTTTGGAAATCGGCTTTGACGAAACTACCGCGTCTATAGCAGATCCATAATTGTGTCGTATTCAAGACTTTTCGTGTCGCGAACATAAAATCTTTCTTAATATGGAAGTCCTGGACATTTTCAATGAGCAAATTGAATTTCTTCTTGCCATCCATTTTCAGTAGATCAGATGCATTCATAAAAATAACAGACGATGTATCTAGAAGAAGAAATATTGAGAAGAAAATTTTTTTCATCAATTTATTTGATTATTTATGCAAGAAAAAATAATTTGATATACTTACTGGTAGGTTCCTTTCTTTCCACATACAAATGCGTTGGCATTCCCTCTCCCGAGCTCCACGAGTACGACTTCACGTGAGTCTCTAACAAATTAAACGAAGCTCCAGCATCCGTGGTATAGTACAATTTGTGCTCGGGGTCCTCCTTGTCCAACACCAAAAACGTCTTGGCATCATTCTCATAGAAAGATATATCTGATGGTGTAAAACTAAGCATATATCTCTTCACATCGTCACCCTTATCAGGTACATGAAAGATCGCTTTATTGCGGGAGTCGGTAAAAATGATTGTGTCGAATTTCGGATGCGTCATGAATTGGTCCAACGTTGAATTTTGCTCTGTGTTGTTAACAAGCACTTTGAACAGATTTGTTTTGTTTACAAACGTATTGCCATAGTCGTATGAGAAGTAAACAGACGACGGTGATAATTGGGGAAGCTTTTGTGGATCGTCTTGTGGTCCAAGCGGAGGATCACGCGCCAGACAAATCATCACTTCTGAGCCGTCCCCAAGCCAATGAACCATCAGTTGTGCATGCGAATCGTTCAATGGGTTCACCTGTGGATAAAGAGAGAAAATAAATTAAATAAATAAACAAATTGGTCTACTTTCTTTGATGAAATTGTGCCGTTCATAAATATTTATTTTTGTCAGCATGTGTAGGTGCTGATAAGCTTGTTTATTTCCTAGAAATATCTGACTGCTTTGATTCGGTTGCGAAACAAATTTAGCTGATAACAGAGACAACTCGTAGTTTTAGACGGATTACATAAGCAATCTGAGTTCATTGAATCTACAACTAATCAGGCTAGAACATCTTTTCAAGTTCAACAGCAAATTAAATAACAGCATTAAAAACACAAAACATATATTGCTTCCAACTGATTGAAAACAATGTTTCATACGATTTAAGAAGAAAGAATAAAAATTCCGCAGTTTTGTTTTGAGCGCAAATGACTTCGCATATATAATCAATTAATCAATTTCTGTGAAAACACCCGAGTCTTAATAAATATTTTTCAAACCAAATTTCACGCAGAATAATTAATGATATAAGCTATTTTCAACCGATTTGATCTTTTTTTAGTTTTTTTGCGTATTTATTTTAATGGAGATTGAAGCGCATCTTGTTGTCCAATTCTACGCCGAAATATATATGGTCTATTCTAATCAATTCAATGTTCTTAAGGAAGTAAGAATACATTGCGATTGTATTCTTACGGGAACATCTTATCAAATGACACTTATTAATATTAATATTGAGATTATTCTCGTTGCACCACTGTTCGAGAGATTAAGCTTGGATTGAAGAAAGTTTCTCGAAGATTGAGTGTTTATGATGTGGTTGATTTTTAAGACGTTTGCATAGAAGATATGAGACATAGCAAGCAATATATCAGGCACATCAGAAATGAACATTTTAAAAAGCAAGGGTTTCTAGGTGAGTGCCTTGCGATACTCCAGTAGATGTACTCCAGAGCTCTTTTAGATAAGTGGCCCTGGAATTTCACAAACTGAATTCAATAGCAAAGATAAGACTTGAGTCAATTAGAAGGGACCCGAATATACCAAAGTTTGTGTACCAGAGTTTAATGGTCAACCCGGTCGAAAGCCTTACTGAAGTCCGTAAGGACCACGTCAATTTGGCTTCTTTTTTCCATTTCACAGAACACATCAGAAACTAGGATCATGAGATTAATGGAAGCCGATTTACCCCTACGAAATCCATGTTGCTCATTTAGAAGAGGATTGACAGTGCGGGTAAGTTTTTCAGTAACTAACTTCTCAAAGAGTTTGGTGATAACAGCTAGAATAGCGATCCCCCGATAGTTATCGACTGCTCGTTTATTACCACTTTTGAAAATAGGCGCATGGTATGAGGATTTCCAGAAAGACGGGAAAAAAAAGACGGATTTATTGGTCGTCATGGTCGTCAAATTGTACCACGAAGGAAGGAGAAACCAAGTCAGGGCCTGATCCTTCGCCGATCTTTAGCTCACGCCTCTTGTGTAAGGACAAACTCGTCGATAAGAGGTATTGCGGCGATTTTAGTAGGCATAGTTGAAGTATGGATTTTTGGCGAGCAAAAAGTATTTTGAAAATAGACAGTGAAAAAGGCACACATGACTTGTGGATAGGAAGAAATCGTGTTAACTCGGAGCACAGAACATGGATAGCCAGTGCTTTAATGTTTTAATTTAACGATTTTTTTATTAACAAGCACAAAATTAAATTAAACCTTTCACTCCGTCCAGCAATGATATGTAATCTAATATGTAAGAATACGCAGTCGATATATCTGACGCCTGCCAACGCTATTCTATAGCATAAGGGAATGGAATTGAATATCGCAATGAAAGGATATGGTTTTGGTACAAAGTGGGCTACAGTCGAGTGTCAAAGTAAACGGGAATGGTATTTTTGCGACTAAAGTCGCAGTGAAAGGTTTAACATAGAGCCCATACGCTTTGCGATATTTGATAGATTTTTTTTTTATTTTTTCTCTTTAGATTAAATTGAAAGAATTGAAAAGCCTTTTATTTTATTTTCATTTTTAAATTCTTAACCCTAGCTTAAAGTTTAATTAGCAATGAAAATTTAAAATCTAGCTGCTATCTATTTTGTCCTGCTGGGTCTTATCGCTGTCTCTTTAAATCCTCATTGAGAAAGTTTTCATTTTTAATTACTTTGCATAATTTATTTTTTTAGTTTCTGAAACACCTTAAATTATCGTCGAGCCAAAGGCCATTTCAAGTCCCATCATAAGCCATAACTAAAACTATCTTTTTTACTTATTAGCAATTAACCAGTTTGATTTACAAATAAAAAAAAACATATATTCCATTGAATCAATTCGATTTGTTATTTGACCAATTGATATAACATTTTCGGGATTTCTTGCCAAATTTTAGCTGGGCTCGTATACTGTTATTCTGACAGTAGTCTCTCGGTCCTGGTGCTTCCATTCGATAAATAAAAAAAAAGGTTTCCAGTTTTCAGTGAACTAAATGAGCTTATTTTGAGAAAATCGTTTTCAAAAAAATCAGTTAAAAACCACTCTAATGGCCAGGCTGGAAATATCGGGAGAAATGCAGGAGCTACCGAAATTCGGACTGGAAAACAAAGATTGACCATTACGCCCATCATCTTTAACCTAAGAGAAATTGTTCAAGTTCAACAGAAACTGCTTGAGAGTGACAGTCCGTAAAGTGCATTACTTTACTACATCCCATACGAAGAGGTTAGAGCTGACATACAGCAACGTATGAAAGGAGATTCTTTCAGCATTAAATAACAGGCATCTTCACATTTTAGGTACTTACTAATTCCAAAATTTAACAAAGGAGTGTCTAGCAACACTACGTGGTCCCACTTGATTCAATTTAGTGGAGTAGTCACTTGAGAGCTGTAATTACCCAGTGGAGAGTGGCAAACGGGCCCAAACTGGTAGCTATTCTGTTTATATACTTAATTTTAATTAAGGATAGAAACTCAGGACATGCCTTGGGGGTGCATCTCGGTCATATAATTTCAGCAATTGCAAATGGTCGTTTTAGCCCCCCTCTCCAACTTAATTGCTTTGAGTCATCCTTGAAGTATGCCGAAATAAAAAATCATATGCAAAGAGTTTCGAAAAGTAAAAAATTGATGGAGTGTATTTTCCAATATTTGGATGAAGTGTACCGGCTGTTAGTGTATGTGGGGCGTCTGGTTCAAATCTAATCATGATAACACACCGAGCTGATAGTTAGCCTAGTTTTGAGTTAAATCAGGATTAAAGTGTGTCGTAGAAATAATCCCTCTAGGCTCACTTATACACGTTAACTATGGAATAATCACTTTTAGTTTCTACCACAAGACTCGCAGCCAGTTGTAGTAGATCTACTTCGCTCCTGTTTCCAAATTTGAAAATTTGCTTAATGTGAATTTCAGGATGTTTTATTCATGAAAATAAAGATATTATAAACTGCACTCGCGGTCTATTAAAACGTGGTCCTTATTTAGAGCTTGTTCGGTTATATACGTTTCCGATCTGCATATGTTGGAGAACATTGGTAATTGGTAAATAAAAAATCCAAATTATCCAATCTTGTTAAATATATAATAAATAGTAATTAATGTCGTTCGTTTCTTGCCAGCATGCCGGGTTGTAAAATAACTACTTGGCTTCTGATATAAGGATAAAAAAAAACTAAAGTTGTCTCAGCATCACCAAAGTTTTGACTTAGAAATAGGTTATTAATTTGGAATTTTTTCAAATAATGTAATTAAAACTATTATATAATATTAAAAACCATCATAAATATTCTACGTTGCAAACGAAATTGTTCTTGGAAGTGGAATAAAAAACCGCACCTGTTCTCTATCTACATTTGTCGATATTATTTACACTCTGTTAAAAAATTGCACGTACACCACCTTATCATTGATTAAAACTCATTTATCTTGTAATTTTTATTTGTTTTATAAGTTCTACACAACTGAAACTATCTAAAACAAAACAGTATTCCGTTATATTATCGTCAATTTTTTAAATTAAGCTATAATTCATATCAAAAAATTGCACGTACATCAAAAATTTCCACATACATTCAGAAAATTAATTACTTTTTCTAATTCTAATAGCGTGTGTGGTGTCCTTGTGCTGGAATTACATCCTTTAATCGATTGTTCAATGAATGGATTTGATTTCTAGTAATTTCAGGTGTTGTGATATGATGTTCCACCACTGTTTTTTTTTCAAAACATCCCAAAGATATTCGATGGAATTAAGGTCTGGTGGTTGAGGTGGATGAGGAAGCACAGATTTCACGTTAATAGATGCGAGGAATTTTAATAGATGCGAGGAATGTTTTGGATCATTGTCATACACTCGTGAAATTCGTCGCAAAGTTCAATTTTTGAAGCACTGGCTCTTAAATTAAGCTTTAATATTTCAAATTACTGATGCTTGTCCATAGTGCTTTCCACAAATACCAAATTTCCAACGACATTTGCTGCCATCGCTCTCCAAACCATAACATTTCCACCTCCGTGTTTCACAGTGGGTCGCAAATTTTTTGACTGCAACGCTGAATTGACTTTGCGCCAAACAATTGCCGCCCATCAGAGCCAAAAAGATTATACTTACTTTCATCTACGAAAATAACATTTTCCAAAAGTTGGTCTGACATTGTTACAAACTCTCTGGCATACTCAAAGCGTCGGACGACATTTTTCCTTGAAATGAATGGTTTTTTTCTTGCAATGCATCCCTTGTAACATTTTTTATGGAGAAAATTTCGCACTGGTTGGGCATTCAACGATACTTCGTCGTTTCCTTTAAGGTCTGCAGCTGTTCTGCGAGCACTTGTTTTGGATCCTTCTTAATAATTCTCTCAATTTTCCTCTCCAAATGCTCATCTAAAATTTTCTTCCGACCCCTTCCCTGGGCAATTACAAATCTTTTGTTGCGTTTAAAAATTTTTATAACCGTTTCTATGGTCGAACGTGGTCTGCCAATGATCCTTGATATTTCAGCATAACTTTTACCTTTCTCCTTAAGCTTTACAATTGTTTTCTTCACTTCAACAGGAACATTGCGGTGTGATTCGGCGATTTTAGAAAAAAAAATTTTAACAGAAATTACGGCATAGCTCTACTGAGCATTTACAACTACTACCTTCAATAAATGAGGATCGTGTGTAAATCTGCACTGGAAACTAGGTATAGCTACTTTTCTTTTGCATGAGATCATAAGTAAATATTGTGTGTATGTGCAATTTTTTTGATGTACGTGCAATTTTTTCAAGTTTATTATTGCTATACTGTGACAGTAAAAGCTAATATAACAGAATACTGTTTTGCTCTAAAGAGTGTTAATAGTATAGAATTTATAAATACCTAAAGAATGAAAATTTTTTTTTTGGTAATAATTAGAAGGGTTTTTATTAGAGCTAGGGTACTGAACGTGTAACTTTTTGATACAGTGTAAGTGACGTACGTTCCATATTACGGCTATTGTGTGTTCATGACGGATGAAAATACGTAGCGTCTCTAGGACACCATTTTTATTGCAAACATCCTCAGACGCGTAGAACTAGCGCAGCAGCCCACCTAATCAGATGCAGCCTAGGAACCTCCATTACACTTTTAGCAGGCTCACTTCTGGACTTAGGTCTAGTTGAGATGCCCTGCCACCTATCCAATTATTAAAATCGTTGGAAACCGTACATATTGTCACTTTCGAAACACGTATCAATAAAATTCAAAGAAAAATACAATAACAAAACTTAGATCTGGTATGTTTTCTATCATTTTATTTTTACAAAAACATCGATAAAGGTTATAAAATTACGCTTTCGAAAACAAAAAATACTGTTATCGAAAACTACGTATTTGCAATAAGTAAACTCTTTGTTCTTTATCGTCTATCGATAGCTTTCAAATGGATAAGGATGATAAAAATTTAGCCCCACGATAAGATAAGAATGAAAAAATATACTTAGAAATTTCAAGGTAGATTCCTCGAAATCGTTTGTTTAGCTTTCGTAAGTTAGTTTAATATTTAGTCATCGATACCATTATGCAGATGTCGGCAATATGTCTTGATTAAATTGTGTTCAATAAAATCCCAAAATAAATATAGAAAATTTCAGAGGATAAAACACGATTTTTGGTAATTTTCAGTAATACTTATTTCTACGAAAAACCGCATTCAACCTGGTTCCGATGAAAATAATATTTATGCATCCATTTGGTGATAAGTTCAAGTAAACTGTTGATGGTTTCATTTCGAGACCAATCAGCAAAGCGCCGGCCATTGAGGCTGACAAAAATTTTGAATCAGCAATTTGCTAGTTTGTTCCACTCATTTATCTGAGACAGCACAATTAGCGATATTGTATCGATTCGCGTTCTTAAGATATAATATTTAGTCTGGCCTTTGCGTAAGCAATGGGCTTTTGAAAGATGATATGCGCACGAAGCCATCGATCCTAAACGCCAACATACTGGCGCATTTCGTGAACTCCCGATATCAAATTATGTATTTTTTCGCTATTTCGACATATTTTGTAATAAAGTAAGCAAATACTCATCATTGCCAGTCAGCTCCAGACTAACTTTGGGAAGATTACTATTGACATCGTCATCATTAAACCTCTGCCAAACAAACTGCAAACGATCGAAGCGTTCGTAATTCGATACGATATGGCTTCTTGTTAATCATCCTGGGAAATTATTTCGCAATGTATTGAATGCGTTATGACGTGATAGTGGCTTGTGTTAACGACTAATTCCTTAAATATTTAGAAGCTTAAATACATCGAATCAATCGTGTGTGGATAATACTGAACTACCAACTATGTATGTTTCACTGTCGAGTCTGTTCAACACGAATTAACTTAGTCCCCTGCTTGGGCTTGCCGTTTTCTGGATATCTACACCACCATGTATCTAACACACGAATCACTGTAGATAAATACCAGGCAGCGGCGTCTTTGCACTGACCAACCAGAGTGACCTTCACAACTCGTTCAAGTTCAA
Organism: Nemotelus pantherinus; assembly: GCA_963978885.1. NCBI lineage: Eukaryota > Metazoa > Arthropoda > Insecta > Diptera > Stratiomyidae > Nemotelus > Nemotelus pantherinus. The sequence continues at coordinate 222,272,718 of OZ022263.1, read as the reverse complement.
GATTCTCCTGCAGAATGATAAATCACTTTGGACTCGAGCATTGGGTAAAAGCTATTAACCTTAGACAGGTCATAGTTACAAAAACGCTTCAACAGCGCGACCAGTTTGGGAATAACGTGGATATAATAGTATGTTTGCGCGAGAGAAATCGATAAAACGATTGGTTCTCAGTGAATCCAATCGAAAAAGTAAGTATGTTAGTCATGGGGTTTTATGGAAGAAACTGTTGGAAAAATATATTGTTGTTTCCGTCGCAACAGATTTGTAACTGATGTTTTTGGATGAGTTATATAATTTAAAAGTTTGAACTTCAGAGTACGAGTTGTTGTAGAGGCGCAATTTCTAAATGTATTCACACTTTTGATAATTCCATGACCATATTCTAAATATATCAAGCATTTCATGATAAGCTTGAAGAATCAGAAATTATTTTCAAAGATTCATCTTTTGCTTTATCAGTATCATATTTGTACAAGTTTTAATAAGCAAATTTAATGGCCATAGTTGCAGTCAAATATTACGAATCGCGAATCTGCACATAAATATCGTAGTACATAATCAAAATAACGGCGTGAAATCTAAAAAGTACTTTCTGTACATCTGGGAATTATTTATATATTAAAGATTGGTTACCACATTTGTAGCGTGATATAGCTTGGGATTTTGACCTTACATCACCACCATCGCAAAAACCTTAACTCTGACCAACACCAAACGGTTAAATCAAATTATCAATTTTTTTCGCACACAAAACTTGTTTTCGCGAGAACTTAAAACCAAACCCTATTAACCCATGTATTCAAATTGATGGAGTTCAACTGGAGAAGTTCGATTCAATAAAATGCCCGGGATTGATTTTGGATGAAAAGATGTCCTGGACCCATCACATCAATTACATCAGAAGTAAAATCGCACCATTTATCGCAACACTGAAAAAGCATGATTTTCTGAAAAAAAACACACTGAACTCCTAATCTTAAATGCTTTTGTCCTGTCTACTGTTAAATATGGAGCAATATTGTGAAGCCAAACAACTAAGAACAACATCAAGCTAATTGGGAGACTTGTCACTAAGGCGATAAAAGTTATATTTAGGTTGCCGACCTTAACACCAAGGGGCGTCGCACAGTGGTCTATTTCGCGAAAAAGGTGAACTTTATTCAAATTATGGACTTTTAAGTATGAAGTTGAAACTTGGGGGTAATATTGTCCTATATGGCCTCCATCATTTGAGGTAGTAATTGGGTTTAATAAGTTTAAGGGTAAGAGCACAGGCGCTGAAAACAGCCAAAAATTGTATCTGTCTTTTAACCTATTTTTTAAATTAAGAATATGAAGATAAAAATACCTTTGAGTAATACAGCGTTATTAAGCTATGAAAGACATTGATGATTTAGCCTCCCCCCCTTTCATCGTGTTCATACTGCAGATAGTATAGGAATTCGGTGTTTAAAACTTCTAGTCCCTTTTAAGTTTAGAGGGTCACAAAAAGTTGTTACGAAATAGGTCTAGTTGTATTCATTAAAGTCCAAAGTAACTATCCAAACTTAGTTTGCCTGCGGCTAGCTGCGGCTACGCTCGTAAACTCCTTTCAAAGTTCAGCGACCTTGCATAAAATACAACATTTTGCGCGCTTATTGCGCCAGTTCACGTGCTCTGCAGTATTTTCTTATCATTTGCACTAGCACACAATAGCAAGCATTTGTGCCAGGTTGAAGCTTGTGAGATTGAGATAAACACAACGTTAAATTTCATAAATAAAACAATAGTTTCTAAACCCTACACTTACTTCTTATGTTATTGGCAAAGTTTCAAGTATTTGGCAGTTCATACATTTATTTACCCATTCACCTGTACTTTAGTATCGTCAAATTTCCCAACTTGCTTCTGAATTCAGTTCAATGAAATATGTTCATATGATAATTCATGTATATGCTTAGTATTGAAATTATATGCAAAGTAACATTTTCGAAAATATATTTTTACCTGTACAAAACCATTTCGTGCCAGGTATTTATTGCTAAAATTGTAAATATCCATGCATGGGTGAATGATAATATTTATAAATTCGATATGTGTTTTGCTATATGCTGTAGATAGGCCTTTTTCACTACTTCAAATATGTATATAGAATTCCGCATGTCATTTTTGTTTAGTTGATTTATTATTATAAAAAAATTTATTCAAAATAATTACAATTGTTTCGATTAAATTTTGTGGGTAGGGGTGCAAATCAAATTCATAATACTGTCCGACATCATTTGTGTCAAACGAATTTGAATAATCATTTCCACAGCATTTTTGCCTGCTGCCACGAATGTGATCCAAAATTTAGCTATCACGTCACAATATTGATAAAAATTGCGTCAGCAGGAAACAATTCTAAAAATGATATTTTCCTCAACATTGAGGTACGATAGGTGGATTTGGACAGCGGTTTCGTGTTCAGCCAGCAAAAATACTATGAAAATGATAAGTTACACTCGTTTATTAACAAGAAAAATGTTTTTCCTCAAAGTGAAATTTTCCAAATTTTGACCCTTTTTGGAAACTTTTTGTTAAAAGTTGGGGCCAATACAGCCCCAGAAATGGGTTTCCCATGTTTGAAAACCCAAGAAACACTCAATTTCATACTTCTAGTGGTTCTCATGAATAAAGTTCACCTTTTTCGCGAAATAGACCACTGTGCGTCGTTAGTTGGGGGTTTGTTGAACATCCAACAGATTATTAATCTCGAAAGAGGCAAAATAATATACCAAATTGTTAGCAACGGGCTAAACTGGCCAGATATTCCTCAGACTGTTGGAGAGTTAACTAGCAGGTAAACAAGATCAGCCAGCAATCTTTTGGTTTGTAAACCAAGAGCGGATAGATTGAAAATGGATCCAATACAGCAGGCTATAGCTTTCTACAATACATTGCCAGATCCGTTAAATAACTCAAGCAAAATCGTGAAATTCAAAGAAAACTTAAAATTGCACATAAAAAATTAACAACGCACAATGACAATTAACACCAGAGTTTTTTGTATACTTTTCTATGAACAAAAGTCAATGAAGACAATCATAATTCAATAAAAGTGAGTCTATCATATTGATAAGAATTGTGCTGTCCCTTATACCAACAAAATAATTGTCTGGGAAGTAGTGATGGGCAGCACCTGTGCGTGCTTAGCACAGTGTGCTAGCACACTTCGCTGTGCTGTGCGAGTGCGGCACTTTATAAGTGTGTCGGCAGCACACTGACACAGTGCCGACACACTGACACAGTGCCGACACACTAGCAGAGTGACGACACACTAGCACAGTGCCGGCACACTGACACAGTGCCGACACATTAGCACAGTGGCGACACACTGACACTGCCGGCACACTGACACTGCCGGCACACTGACACTGCCGGCACACTGACACTGCCGGCACACTGACACTGCCGACACACTGACACAGGGCCGACACACTGACACAGGGCCGACACACTGACACTGCCCGCACACTTGTACTGGCAGGCACACTCCACGGGAACGAATGCTGTACGAGTGGCGTTGATTTTGCCCATTAATATGATGTGCTTCGGTAACAAGGCGTTGTTTGCATTGCAGAATGTGTACACATTTTGCGGTTTCGAAAGCATTAGCTATTGAATGCATTAGCTGATGAATGAGATAATTAGGGAACGAAAACAGGCAGATAAGATTTGTTATTCGTATATTTTCTGGGTGAAAGTTTTGATTTTGAGTACACTACCGACGATTTGTGTTTTTCTAAATGCAAACGGGATGAAAGTTTAAACACAGATACAAATACGTTTACTTGCGGTACATATGAAAGAAATGCTTTCACGTTGAAAATATTTGTGGAAAATAGGTTTTGAGCAGATAGAAGGGTTTTGTCGTAACATGCAACGATAAAATGATAGCGATAAAATGATCTGCTGCAGATAGAAGGTTTATGGTAAGTAGTGCTATGTTTTTAAATATTCAAATATTAAAGGAGTTTTTAGGGCAAAAGTAGCTGAAATCGGCCAATTTTGGGTTAGAGTGATTTCCGACATAACGGGCCAAGACCTATTGCTGTGATACAAAGATTTCGGTTTTGTAGGGGAGTAAGGGGTTTTTTGGGCATAGTTTGGCAAAAACTGTCTTTACGGCGCTTTCGATGATTGAACGTGGTCCGGGACAACAATAGTGATATTATAAGGACGAAAAAAATTTTTTATAGGGGAAATTGGGCAAAACCGTCCAAATTCCAAAATTTTTTTTTTGGTCTAGCATGAATTGGGGGACTTTTCAGAGTTGTTTCGAGCGAAATTGCCATACAAGTTTGGGAAAAGCTGCCTAGTTTCGAAGATACGGCGAAAGTAGCTGAAATCGGCCAATTTTGGATTAGAGTGGTTTCGGACATAACGGGCCAAGACCTATTGCTGTGTTACAAACATTACGGTTTTGTAGGAGAGTAAGGGGTTTTTTGGCAAAAGTTTGGCAAAAAATGCCTTTACGGCGCTTTCGATGATTGAAAGTGGTCGAGGAGTACAGTAATGATATTTTAAGGATGAAAAAATTTATGAGAGGGAACATTGGGCAAAAACGTCATTTTCCAAAAAAAAAATGTTTTGGTCTAGCATGAATTCATGGACCTTCCTGAGTAGTTTCGGGCGAAATTTCCATACAAGTCTGGGAAAAAGCAGACTAGTTTCGAAGATACGGCAAAATGATATCCTCCGGAAAACCGTCCGGAAAAATTGAAAGTAGCTCTAAAAGTGCTAAGTAAGAAAATGTTCCGATCCTGTTTGGTTCGATAGTTGGCTTCTCCGGCTTTGCATTTTGCCGTATCTTCGAAACTAGGCCGCCTTTTCCCACACTTGTATGGAAATTTCGCTCGAAACAACTCAGAAAGGTCCCCGAATTCATGCTAGAACAAAAAAAAATTTTTTGCGAAAGTTGGACATTTTTGCCCCATGTTCCCTATCAAAAATTTTTTTCGTCCTTAAAATACCACTATTGCACTCCCCGACCACTTTCAATCATCGAAACCGTGGTAACGGCAGTTTTTGCCAGACTATGGCCAAAAAACCCCTTACTCCCCTACAAAACCGAAATGTTTGTATCACAGCAATAGGTCTTGGCCCGTTATGTCCGAAACCACTCTAACCCAAAATTGGCCGATTTCAGCTACTTTTGCTGTATCTTCGAAACTAGGACGCTTTTCCCCAAACTTGTATGGCAATTTCGCTCGAAACAACTCTGAAAAGTCCCCCAATTCATGCTAGACCAAAAAAAAAATTTTGGAATTTGGACGGTTTTGCCCAATTTCCCCTATCAAAAATTTTTTTCGTCCTTATAATATCACTATTGTACTCCCCGACCACGTTCAATCATCGAAAGCGCCGTAAAGACAGTTTTTGCCAAACTATGCCCAAAAAACCCCTTACTCCCCTACAAAACCGAAATCTTTGTATCACAGCAATAGGTCTTGGCCCGTTATGTCGGAAATCACTCTAACCCAAAATTGGCCGATTTCAGCTACTTTTGCCCTAAAAACTCCTTTAATATTTGAATATTTAAAAACATAGCACTACTTACCATAAACCTTCTATCTGCAGCAGATCATTTTATCGCTATCATTTTATCGTTGCATGTTACGACAAAACCCTTCTATCTGCTCAAAACCTATTTTCCACAAATATTTTCAACGTGAAAGCATTTCTTTCATATGTACCGCAAGTAAACGTATTTGTATCTGTGTTTAAACTTTCATCCCGTTTGCATTTAGAAAAACACAAATCGTCGGTAGTGTACTCAAAATCAAAACTTTCACCCAGAAAATATACGAATAACAAATCTTATCTGCCGGTTTTCGTTCCCTAATTATCTCATTCATCAGCTAATGCATTCAATAGCTAATGCTTTCGAAACCGCAAAATGTGTACACATTCTGCAATGCAAACAACGCCTTGTTACCGAAGCACATCATATTAATGGGCAAAATCAACGCCACTCGTACAGCATTCGTTCCCGTGGAGTGTGCCTGCCAGTACAAGTGTGCCGGCAGTGTCAGTGTGTCGGCACTGTGTCAGTGTGTCGGCCCTGTGTCAGTGTGTCGGCAGTGTCAGTGTGCCGGCAGTGTCAGTGTGTCGCCACTGTGCTAATGTGTCGGCACTGTGTCAGTGTGCCGGCACTGTGCTAGTGTGTCGTCACTGTGTCAGTGTGTCGGCACTGTGTCAGTGTGTCGGCACTGTGTCAGTGTGCGGCACTGTGTCAGTGTGCGGCACTGTGTCAGTGCTGGGAGCACAGTGCTAGCACACTTAAGTGTGGTGTGCGAAGTGTGCTAGCACAGTAAAGTGTGCTGGTTTTACCCATCACTACTGGGAAGCACTATGAAAAACTTACTGGAGGATAAAGATGATGCACATGGACTGTTCACGCTGATAGAGTGATGGAAAGAGTGGAAGGAAGGAGGGGGGAAATCATCGAGTCAAATTGAAATTCGTAAAATGTTTCTTGTCAAAGGTCGGGAAATTCAAATCCTGTCCTGAGAATTCAGTTTTGATTCGGTGGCTGCATTGGAAGGGGGCAGATAGACGGTATATTCGATTTTTTACCATTTTCTTCAATAAAAGCAATTATTTTTTTATAAAGCGAAGTAAAAAAATGAGGACCGGGAGGGGGCATGGAAAATCATTTTTTTTAGATCTGGAAAAATACAATTTTTGGTATATCGGCCTTCTCGCGGTGGTTTTGTTAATCTTGATCAGAGATCGGATAACTGTATCCTCGTGATATTAAACCCCGATAGAAGAGAGAGAAACTGACTGGTAGAGAGTCCGGTCTTCTAGGCTTGGGAGTTGGCGCGATGGATCGACAATGCGACGTCTGCAAAATTTTTAACCGTTCAGAAACTTAAGAAAAACCAACGGAAATGACCCTGCAAATGAAATATGGACATTGCATTTGGATCTTGGAATGTCAGATCGCTCAATAAGCCTGGTGCTGTTAAAGCATTGTTCCAACATACCACCAAGTACAAAATGAATGTGCTAGCAATTCAGGAAACGAAATGGATTGGCAACGATGTACAAGACATGAGATCACACAAAATATTCAAAAAAAATTGTTAGCGATCCGTATCAAAAGTAAATTCTTTAAAATATGGCTGATAAACGATCACGCTGCGATAGAAAAAATAAAGACGAGGAAACAATGGACGCATTCTATAGCCTCCTGGAAAGATTATTCAACGCATTACCCCAAAAATCGTCAAAATATTACTCGGTGATTTCAATGCTTAAGTTAGTAATAAAGAAATACATCGGAGAAAGATTGAAAAGCACAGTCTCAACGAAGAAACTAATTACAAAGGTTAGCACCTGACAGACTTTGCGAGTAGTAGAGATACAGTCACAAGTTCAACATGCTTCTAACATCGACGCATCCACAAAAGAACATATGCATAACCGGATAACAATACTTTCAACCAAATTGACTATGTTCTTATTCAGTGAAGATGGGCTTCTAGCATTCTTGAGGTCCGTAAATTTCAAAAAGGAAATTGTAACTTGGACCACTATTTGGTAAAACCCAAATATCGGTGTCGTATATCAAAGGTAGTTCAACATCGAAAAACTCTAAACGACATGAGCAGCAGAAAACTTCGTAAAAGCTTTTGAGACGAAACTAACCTCCGTCCTACAAAATTAACACATGTCCGGATGGAGATGAGCACAACAATGAAAATCGTAGGAAATAACAGGTTGAATCGAATTTGGACCGGAGAGTAAAAATTGGAGGGCAATGCTGGAACAATTTACGTCCTGATATATGTATTTCGACGACATACTGATTGTCAGCAACAACGGCCGGTTCATTAAAGCACTACAAGGAAAAATGGAGAAATATTTGACCACTGATGATTTGGATTAAGTATACAATTATTTGGTAATTCGAATAGAAACGAGAATTCGAACATTTGGATTGGACCAAGAGGAGTCTATCAGATTCTATCAGATTATCCTGAGTCTATCAGATTATACTGAGTAGACTTTTGTGTGATATAATTAATTGACATTATTTATTTATTTATTTATAGAGTCACCAAAAAATGTTTATCGTAACATAATAATAAAATATATGTTAATCAAATTAACAAAAATGCAAACAAAAATACAAACAAAAAATAAAAGGAAAGGCCTTTAAAATTAATTTTAATGTAAGCAATGAGATCCACGGCGGGGATGGAGGGCCTTCTAAACCTAGAGCCGCTACATCTCGAAATTCAGGAGGAAGCATTAATATACAGCAGGCCTACAGGTACAAATCAGAAGACCTAGAAGGCCCACTTAGAATCCTGGAGAACATCAGGAACATAATGGAAATGTTGAACTTCAGCGATCAAAAAAAGACCAAAGCAACTATCGGGAAGAGGTTAAAGGTCACAATTCTATCAAGTCATTCCAATGGAAGGATAACACACCCCCTCGGTTTAAGGTTGGCTAAAAGATGGATTGTGGAGTAGGAGCAAAGATTGTAGGACCCCAAGTGCAAAATGCATACCTCTCCGAGAGGAGGCCACCATCTATCAAGCACAACTATGACATACTTAGAATCAGACATATGATAAAAATACGGAACCCTAAAAGGGTCAGAATTAAGATCCTATCAGATAACCAAGCGGTTCTGAGATCTATCAATTGCAATCACATAAATTCAGCTATACTTTTAGTTCATCTCTAAATGAAATGAGCCCTAAATGAAATGGTACAGAACAGAATTGAGTTTATATGGATCTCAGCGCATGAGGGCCACTGATATCAGGGCCAAAGAAGGAGCAAGAATACTCTTCACAGACCCTATTCCGTACTGGGGCTTTACAAAGTCAGCCACATAAAAGGAAATTAAAACATGGAGTAAAAAAAAAGATCGAACGCTACTGGCTTAATCTTGAAGGTTTGAAACACTCAGAAAAAATACCTTGATTTCGATAAAATAAAAAGAGTAAAAGAAGCAGTTTCTCTCTGCAAAAGTGGTCTAAGCGCCCTATCACATTCCTTGCAAAAAGTACCTCGATAGAATAGATAAGATGCGGGACGACCGCTGCAGATACTGTGGAGAAACGCCGGAGTGTGTAGAGCATCTCACGCACTGTAGAGCATTAGTGAGACGAAGATTAGAGCTCCTTGTTTCTGCTCTTCCCTCCACCAGGGACGTAGAAAATGTCCCATCAGGGAACATCTTCAGGTTCACAAAAGCCTGGGTGTCCTATAAGAAACAAAACAGAGGAGGGAGAATAGACCCAGGAGGTTGAAGTTATAGGAGTCTCCTGAACCCACTCCATGCAATCAATCAACCAGGTCCGGAGCCCTTGTTACCATCAAGCTCCATAATAGCAATAAATATATCATTTCTCAATATGGTTGTATCCTCACCAAAAATTGTTTAAGTTGGATCTGGGAATCAATAGGGTGCTGAGATGCTGGCTGGGTCAAACACGTCTTCTTTCTGGCTGAGTAAAAAAGTTGGCGATCTCCTGGAGAGAAGAAGACAGCATTCACGTAGTTTAAATTCAAGTCTATCAGTATTTTTAAGATCCAGTTCTAACCAATTGCTGTCTTTTATTTATCGATGCTCAAGATTGGGCATGGACGTGGAGACTTTTTACTTGTTTAGATAAAATTTTATCTGCTGTGCTAAGTCTGTGACCTTGTCCATGACAGTTGCTTTTGGCCTAAATGCATTGTCTATCTGCCGTAAAATGTTTTTCGCTGTCAACTGAAATATCAGCAATTAATTTTTAGTTCTAGCAACGTATGACATGTATGCAGCATCAAAATAAAAACTGGCAGTAACGCCCTCCCTGTGAACGAAAACAACATCACATAAGCAACAAAAAATTTAGTCGGAAAAATAAATCCCACATGTCCAAGAGTAAGCATCTAACTATTAGGGCAAAAAATCACCACATTGGTTGACCGGCAGTGATTGAACACTTCCTCAATCGAGCTGCTGTCGTTGCCACTCGAACTGCAACCAATTTCATTTGATTTGATTAAATGATGATAGTTGTAGCCGGTACGGTGCGACTGGTAAATTCTAGCTGTAGTAACAGCTTTCAATAAATGCTAATTTCAATTGTTGGCAAGCGACGAGAACGACGGCGACGACAGTGGCTTTAGTAGCATTTAGCTACTATTTAGACCCCTCGAATCGACCCCCAGACCCAATGTTTTCCGTATTTCCATACTCATACATATGAATGTAGTAGGTGCATTAAACATTGAGCGGTCGGGCCTGTGCGATTCACTCGAACCAACCAAACCAGCATGCACTATCATCGTATCACTAATTTAAGAAACAACCCTCATGCCATCAATGAAACATCACCCGTCCGTCCTCCATGCGTTCGCAGCGTATGTATGCATACAAATTCTTCAATCCAATTCACGGATATCATATCCACTCTCCAACGCAATCGTACACGAGTATCTAAATACATATCGTTCGTATCTGGACTGAAGTGAAGTGGAGATTCAATTCAGACCCGAGATGAAACTGATCTTAAAATAGAATGAGTTTCTTTCCCCCGTCCCAGACATGACCAGAAATATTTCCGGAAATGTTTCCAGAAACATTTCCAGAAATATTTCCGACAATATTTCTCTCGCCGGCCTACACATGACCGGAAAGTTCATTCATGGTTACCGGCAATCGTAGCTCAAATCAGAGCTGCCGCTTTTGAAGCTGCATATCTTGTCAATATTGAAAAGCAAAACGGCTCAATGTGAACATCTATTAAGCTCCATTCTATTTTTGCCATATGTATCACAGCCATACCTAGCTACAATACTACTTTCGGCCCTTCAAAAGCTCCATTTTCACCCAAATAATGCAAGTTTCATAAAACTTGCGCTCACAACGGCAGCTCAGTGCCGAAATTACGTCACACCCATGTAACTTTCCGACACTTTCCGACGATCAGTCGGAAAGTTGAACAGCTGATCGCTTTGCTATGGACTTATTGCGCAGTGGACTTTCCGCGACTTTCCGCTCGACGATGGGAAAGTCTCGGAAAGTCGCAAGGGTGTGACGTAATTTCGGCACTGAGCTGCCGTTGTGAGTGCAAGTTTAATGAGACTTGCAGTATTTGGGTGAAAAGGGAACTTTTGAAGGGCCGAGAATGGTATTGTAGCTAGGTATGGCTGTGATACATATGGCAAAAGTAGAATGGGGCTGCATAGATGGTCACATTGAGCCGTCTTGCTTTTCAATATTGATAAGATATGCAGCTTCAAAAGCGGCAGCTCTGATTTGAGCTACGATTGCCGGTAACCATGAATGAACTTTCCGGTCATGTGTAGGCCGGCGAGAGAAATATTGTCGGAAATATTTCTGGAAATGTTTCTGGAAATATTTCCGGAAATATTTCTGGTCAAGTGTGGGAGCGGCCTTTGAAGTGATTATTTGATGATTATTATTACTATTCCCAACGCATCCGATGCATGCTTCGGATAATCCAAATTTGGAATATTTTGAAGCTGAACATTCCAAGTGAATTGTTTGCTTGATGGTTTCCATCAGACGCAGAATCATTTTGGCGTTCTAGATGAAATCAAAATTTGTATCTATTGAGACCGAAAAAAGTATGCATTTGGATTAAGAAATTTCACTCAGATTTGCGAAAATTAGAGAATTGCTGAATTTTTGATTACTTTTTTCTGTAAACTAATTGATCTAATTTTCCTTTTTCAGGTATGATTTCGGCAGAATTCCACTTGCAAATAATTTATTCAATCTCTCCATATTTTTCGAGGAAACGCTTATGAGTGCTACATAAATGCATCAAAATAAAATGATAATGAACCTAATAAGAAATCAACAATGATATCAAAAGATGCCCAACTCGGTCAGTATCTATAACCGATTTCTTCATCAAGTTAACCTTCACAGTAGGTTCTTGGAAGTCGAATATGCAGTTTTGAAGCGAAATCAACACAAACACTCCGTTTCGCAACAGATAAATCATAACTGTTTTGAATTGTAATAGATCTGCATCCGGTCAATTGCTCATTTGTTTTGATGCGTGCATTGCAGCAGATCTTTTGTGGCTATGTGTGGAAAAATAATCAAGAAATGTTCATGAAATGAATCTTTGCCTTTGTTTTCGAAATGAATCTTTTGCTGTGTACACCATCTTGATCTTGTCTGTGCGTGAGTCACTTGAGGCTAAATGAAAATATGAGTAAAATGGTTCTTAAATTGGTGATCATTCTTCTGAACTACAGAGAATTTCATAGTAAAGCTGTAATGTAAAACCGGGGAAAGTAAATCCCTTAATATTTCAGCAAATTCAGCGGAATAATTTGTGAATGTATAGTTCAATTGCTCTGGTTGAATGAAGTTACGAGAATGATGCGTGAGAAAACACGTCAAATTTTTTTTAGTAAACTAAGAGCAAATAAATCAAAATTTAGTCATAGTTAATTTTATTTCTATATACAGTGGCTCACAGCTTATTCCGACCAGCATGTACAAAAAACTTGAACTGCCAATAAAACCTAAACTAAACAAGATATTAAAATAATTTAAACGCAGATTGTTAGTGTAATGCTCATAATTATCATTTATTCACTTTAATTTTATTTATGCATATTTTTATTATTTTTTAACAATCAAAAATGAAAAAAGTAACTTAAAACAATGCCACAGCTTATTTCGACCAGTTCACAAATTGATTAATTCAATTTGAAGGCACAAAATAACAAATGCAATATTTAGTGTGACCCCCCTTCTGATCAACGACCATTGCTTGTCTCTAATGCCCGGTCCAGACGCTACGTTTTGTACAACGTTTTATCTGCACAGTCTTAAACGTTGCAGATAAAACGTTGCGTGTGGATAGGAAAACTGTGCAATTTTCAGAACTGCACGGAGACGGTACAGTTGCAGCGATAACTGAGGTGGTTAGGCATAGTTATCCGTGAATTGTGCCGACAAGTCGTTACGTGTGGACGATTAACTACGTTTTTTATTCATTTTTAGCAAATGGCAAACCTTCGACAATGTTCACGGGAGTTTATTGCCTTGTACGAAAGTATTTTACACACACATCTTCAAAAAAGTCTGCGTACACCTTACTAGTAATATCTAAATCATGACAAAAGCCCACGAATCAATAAAGTGCCCTTGATTAAAATACTTTGATAAGAAAGGGTACACTGCTAGACATGCATAAATGCAGCTTTGATAAAAACATTCTTAGAATTAAAGAAGATATGGTGATTTTAATCTTCAGAAGTCTCTGATCCGCCCCACAAAAGTCTGCGTACACATCACACTGTTTGGGGATTTACAGGATTTACAGTGCTGAGAAATTAAGGCTAGGGAATGCTTTTTATTTCCAGCACGATAATGACCCCAAACATACTGCTCACATAAATAAGCTTTGGTTGGTCTATAATGTCCCAAAATTATTGCACCCACCCCCTCAATCACCGGATTTAAATCCCATTGAATATTTGTGGAATTGACTTGAGAGAAAAATTCGCCATCATCAAATTACAAGCAAAGAATCACTTAAAAATGTCATATTGAAGGAGTGGAACAGTATAACGGCCGAAGAAACTACAAAGCTAGTTCACTCCATGCAAAATAGGCTAAAAGAGGTCATTTATAGGAAAGGGTTTGCAACAAGCTATTAAGGTGATTAATCGGATAAGCTAATCAAGCTGAATTCAAATTAGATGATTAAATTATTTCAGGCGTACGCAGACTCTTTTGGATGTATTTTGATGGGCTTGTGCATAAACTTTATTTTTTAATAATAACATCAACGAACGAGTAATGAGTTGTATCCTTAGTTACTATAGTGTTAACTGAAAGCAATAAACTAAAATTCTTAGTCATAAGCAATTGGAAACGTTCTTTATTTTAAAATATTTTTTTTCACCAACAAGTGTACGCAGACTTTTTTGAGCATGTGTACAAGTATTTTTTTTGTGATATATGGTTTCACTAATTCCAATAAATGAACTAATCCATTCTCAAGTAGTTCCGCCAATCATTAGGCTCATCACTTAATTCACGCAGTAATTTAGTGTGAGAAAAGTGCTGTCTTTTTAGAACCTCGACCACTGTGAACGCCGGGTTCTTTGGAGATGTTCCATTTGTTTATTTTTCTTCACGAGACAACATGCAAAAATTGACCAGAGTAGTACTTCCTCCATGGTGACGCCACTAAAACTGCGCTAAAATAAATACAGATTTGCATCATCTGGACGCTCTTTATTTTTGCAACGTTTTGACTGCGCAGATAAAACGTTGTGCAAAACCTAGCGTCTGGACCGGGCCTTAGGCAGCGAATCGACCAGTTTTTGTGTAAAGCCCGGTCCAGACGCTAGGTTTTGCACAACGTTTTATCTGCGCAGTCAAAACGTTGCAAAAATAAAGAGCGTCCAGATGATGCAAATCTGTATTTATTTTAGCGCAGTTTTAGTGGCGTCACCATGGAGGAAGTACTACTCTGGTCAATTTTTGCAACGACCGGAACTTCTTGGGCTTGTATTTTAGTGAGTCAAACTTAACATATCCCTCGCTCTGATAGATCATCCGGAAATCTACTAAGCAGATTTTTCAGCCATCTACACTAGGGAAAAAGGATCTGACTGTGGCATGTAAAAACGCACAACGCGTATTCGATTGCTCGGGGCACGGTCTTGCAGCGAATCCTAGTAAAAGGAAAAGATAACTGGAACGACTAGTGCTTCCAATAATGAAGTGTACAATACTTCAACTTTCAGATGAAGTCAAATATTTAGGAGTAATATTAGTCAAAAAAAAACTTCTCTGGAAGCAGCATGTGCAGTGCAAGAGATATTTCGCTACCACATTGAGTCTGAAACCTCATGCAGTTATATGAATCTGCGTAACAATCATAAGGCCGATGATCACGTACGACTCCGTGGTGTGGTGGCCTATTATGAAGGTCTTGTGTGCTCGCAAGAAATTAGCTGCACTACAAAATTTCAAGTCGCTAGGTTCAATAAATTGCATCTGCGAAGCAAGACCCAACACTTCCACTACAGGGTTCCGAACCCGCCTTAGATGTTTCGTCCGCATCTGATGTGGCTAGGCTCTAAGAACCTAACTATGGAACTGCAGGTTTCTTCCTCAACAAAAATAGGAAAAATTATAGATTGAGTAGGAAGAATTGTGTATAGGCATACTGGCTGGACATAACCACCTAGGAGGACATATATAACGTATAGGTGTTGCCCGATATTATGTTTGCCCATTCTGCTTAGGAAAACCAGACTCTGTGAAGCATTTCCTTAGTTAATGTCCAGTGGATATAAGTGGATACAAATATCAATGCTTCGGCAGCGGATAACATCTTATCCCTTATCGGTGATTCTGAACTTTATTAATAGATCCGGAAAACTCTGGTAGGCTGGGAGTATATGTACAATGGGTCATTCTGGCCTGAGTGCTCCCCCAACTCACGCTCACTTAATCATGTGTCGTTAAATATTCATTTTTGTGTGCGATTCCTTCTTCGCGTGGGGCATGGAATTCGGTTGCGGCCCGTCGTCTTGCCTGTTTTTCTATCTTCCGGTGACTTAGTCGGATTCAACAAAGTTCTAAATTTCTACCGCTTTCAAGTGTATAGTTACGGTGCTATAGTGGCCAACTCTCGACATGGTTCAATAAACATGGTCCAATATATTGCACCATGAAAATACAAGGCAAGAAAGCTACAGCTTTGTGGTGACCTAGCCAAATGGTCATTCATTCTATTCATTTTGTATGTAAGTATGTGGCAATCTACCCTGTATCATCCGAGAATCAAAGCCCACAAATAATCACCGTACGAAAAACCTTGCAAGTATAGCATTATTTAATTTACGTGGCATACCACTTTAAATCGAACAAAAATGTATTTTTCAGGCGTCAAATAAACTACTTAAACGAATCACGGTTCGCCGATATACGACCACAAGTAATAAGCGTTTTTTATGATTCACCTGCAATTTTTATGGTTTTAAAAAAAAAATACGCAGTAAATATTCACTTCGAATGTAACTGCAACGATTTTTCATAGCACACTCGCTATGCACTTTGCTCAGACGCATCTCAGATTCATCTCATTTAGAATAATAATTTGAATAATTCGCTGTTTCATAAAAAATCCAGTTTCATAAAACAATCCTCTGCAAGTAATTTCTTTACTGCATAAGTTCAACAACAAAAAAAGTCTAAAATAAAATAAGTATCTTTAGGTCGCAACATCAAAAAATGTTAAAGCAATTGCGGATAGTAGGCATATTTCATTACAATTTAATTTATTACAGTCAGTCATATAAGACAATGGCCGATTTAACTTTGTTGCGATAACATGCTCAGTCTGTCCTGGTCGAATAATCAAGAAAACAATAGATTCTGATAACGCTTGACACTATTGGCATTTCCAATAAAATTTCTAATTAAAAGTAACAAAGAAAGTGAACGGTTTGTTGTGCATTAATACGATGCTTGATTAGCACACAGAGCCAGATGCAATTGGAGAGTTGATTCAACTCTCATGGAATTGTCATAGTAAATGTTTTTTTGATTCGACGACCATGAATTGATAAATACTTTACAGTTATTTGTGTTTTTATTTTTGCGTCGTGCATTATATATGAAGTTGTTTTCTGTTTGGACTTTGACAAGTATTGATTAGATAGCTATAGCTAAGTATACTTATTAGCAAAGATAATCAAAGCACAAATGGTAGATTTGGCAATCGAATAAAAGCTATCTGGCAGACTATACGGTGTAAGTATGATTATATGTAATATGAGTCTTCCAATATCAGGCAAAATGCTATAGGCCCACTCCGACTGCAACACAATCACCCACCCACATGCAGGAAACGAAATATTTTCCCATAAAACTGGCGACAAGCATTCTGCTTATGACTGTCAATTTTATTACACCATATGATCACTACTAACTTTCCAGTGAGTTTCGCCGTTTCTTCCAATAGTTGTCGCCATTGACATTGTATGCGAACTGTTGCACCTTGCACCATACGGCCAACAGCTGCAACGCCAGAATTATCTTAAAACGATTCGCTTCGAGCATATCTGGCCAAGTCCATATCGGCAGCATATATTACGCGAATATTCATGATATTGAACTTGATCTCGTCCCAGGTCGGATTCATTCACAACTCTCCAAGCAAGTTCGATGACTTCTCGAAATATACACATATACCTACTGTAACCATCCATTATTCATAATTCGTAACATTATAATATACGTACTTCTTATTATTGCTGACCGGCCGGCCGGTCGACTAGTTGATGGTTTCTGCTGAGTGAACTTCTTCGTTCAAGCCCAGAAGTTGGTTGCGAACGGGTATTTGATTAATTAGGCGAATTAATGAATTGTTTCGTGCTTATTACGCGTTACGATAATAAAGTCCGAGGGGTAGAGCAGCAGCAGACAAGCTTACTGGCCGAATTTTGATTTTTATAATTATATTTTCATTGCACGGGATTTGATTGTGTTCCTTCTTTGTTCGCATCAACAAGTCTTCGACCACAGCATGTGGCGTACAGACTTTCTTGCTCATTGTCACCTGGCTCCGATCCAAAAACACAAAACTGTTGCACACTGTTTCTTCGATCGGAATACATATACATACTTTGTTGACATTCAAAAATATAATTTGTTTACTCTCGCTTTTAGCCAAAAATGCGTGTCATCCTTATGCGATATTGTGGTGATTGATATATTTTGTAGTTTGTGTAGAAAAATATCTTTTAATTTGGAAGGATTTTCTAGTAATTGGATAGAATTTTGGAGATTTTAGAGCGTTAAGGCTTGTACTGAGCTAATCGTGAAGCTAAATTTTGACATGTCTCCATTATCTGGTCATTCTTTCGAGTGAAAATTTTGGCAATGGAGAAAAGCAGAGACACTCCTCATTTCTGACGGATAAAATGTCAAGAATATCACTTTTCGATCGATTTTCTTATTGGAAAGACATTTGCACTGCTCCATTTTCAAATTCAAACACCAAATGTCACTTTTTAGCTCCAAAGAATGAACTGCACAAACTAAATTGGCGTGAAATGATTGGAGACATGTTTCAGTGCCATCTACGTTTTCAACGCGAAAGCAACTTCAAAGCAACTTTTCATGCTAAGAACACAGTACCAAAATTGCTTATTTTCAAGCTAAATTTTCGCCGAAACAGATTTTACGTGAAATTTTGTATGAAGATTTCACGTGAAATCGAACTCAGTACTATGTTATCAGTACTATGTTTTAGTTGCTATAATTTTGGTTCGGGCTCTCCAAATTTCTGCGGTATAGTTGGCGGACTTTAGCCTCAAATTGGTTTAGAATTGGTATTCGAGTGGCTTAAGGACCGGGCATTTGAATAGCCAATCAGATATCAAGGTACATTGTTTTTGCACTCACCGTTGGATTGTTTTTTTTTTGGCGAAAGCAACGTCCTACGGAAACTCAATGATTATGATAAAACTCAGGGAATGCTATATAATGCTAAAACCATGCTATGAAAGGAAGTGAATTTAGGATAAGGATAATAGAATAAGTGCGTTAAGTATACGTAAATTCGATCAGGTTGTTTCTTATGCCACATAATGAAGCCAATGCTGATGATTTCATCAGAGCTATTTCACCTCTCTACAAATTTTTGTCTAAGCCGTTGCTCCCGAAACTTCTAAAGATGACATGAAAAAATGTATTCAATGTAAACTTGGAAGGATTTTCAAATGTTGTGCATGTAAATCACCGAATGCACGGTAGCCCCTTTTAAGCACACTCTCACTACTATTTGAACTGTGATGGAGCAATGAAGGTTTTACCCAATCGGCATTTTTTTTTAAAAAAATTTTTAGTAAACGTATTCTAGAATATTACGTATTAAGGCCGGCGATACATGTAAAATTTACAAAAATTCGAGTATTTTTTTTTTTGCATAAATAGTTAAATTAACATCTAAAAAATAAAAGTACTGAAGGACTTCTGTATGGGCCTGGAATCGCTGATTAGTTGGTAAGTCGCTGTAATCATAGAGTTTCTGTGTGTCAAAACTACGCGTTTTTCTCGAAACGACTTTTTTTTAGCTTCTAGTTGAACCTGAATAATGCCAAAAAAAATTTCAAAATTTAGTATTTTCGACCCAAAAACTGTCGAAAAAAATCGTACTTTTTTTATGAGGCGTGCTAATTCACGATTTTTTTTCGTTTTTTTTTCTTTTCTTGGTTCAACTAGAAGATACATGTTTAATAAACACACTCCAACCCATTTTTTTTATTTCAAATTGCTGTAACTGATGCTAAAAAAACGCCGATTGATGCCTTTCGTCGCGAGGGTTTCAGGAGATTGGTTACTACGGCGGCTATTTTGAAAAAGAAAATTAAATAAAATCAGATTCTTGTATTTTAATATGCAATAAATAAACATGATCACTTTCAAAACGATTCACTTATTCCTTCTATTTTAAATAAGCCTCTGAAAAACGGCCTAAATTCAGGCGTTTACATGTATCGCCGGCCTTAAGGTAACAAATAAATGAATACAGGTGGCAATATTCGTACACATGTATGAAGAAAGTAAATAAAAGCCCGCAACCTGAGAGGCTGTGGTTGGGATATTCATGACATGAACATCAACTTCGATTTGGATTCAAAAACTAAAACGCACTAAAACAACAAACGGGGAAATACCAAACCAGGAATAAGAAAATACACAAAGAGCATTTTTATATGTGAGAAAGGATTTTTACGAGTGAGATTATCCGGAAGTTGTAATACGGCTCACCCCAAGCTTCTTTTGCAACAGACAATTTTATGTAAGCGTCAATTGAGCGAATTCACCTAGGGGACCTGTGACATCACGAGTACCACAAGGTTCTGTCACTGGACCTATTTTATACACTATTTTCACTGCTGACCTCCCTCTTCCAGTAAACTATCTTCAAGTTAAAGTTCTACAATATCCAGATGACACGCTCTTATTCGCGTCGAGCCAAGATCCACTCAAAGCTGCGAAGAGCCTTGATGATTACTTGGGCATCCTTAGATTTTATTTTTATGAATGGGGTATCAAACTAAATAGCAGCAAAACACAGCTGTCTTTGTTCAGGAACCCTTCCAAGTATCTGGGATCACAAACTATCCGCTACAAAGCCAACAAAGTCGCTGTCTTGTTCGGAACTTCTAGAATTACTCCAAGTCCTACACTGCGTTACCTTGGAGTAGACATGCATGAATTCTTTAATCCCTATGTTCGACGTAGAATGATTTTAAGTCTTCCGCATAGACAGTACTGTGCATAAGTACAGGACCATTTAAGTTTTAGATGAATAAATTAACTTCAGGGCTTTCTACTCAACATGCTATGGGATCGATCGAAATAAAAGTAAATTGAAGAAAACATCCTTTTTGTTACAAAGCTATTTATTTTTATTTTCGAAATATTTGTAAAAATATAAAGGATTTTGACAATTTTTGATGCTAACAATAGAATGGAAGTTGTTATACAAGATGGGTTACGGAAGTCTCCCAACAGTTAAAAAATGCGGTAAACAGATGGACCAGGTGCGAACAACAACGCAATTGGTAGCAATGAGTGGATACGAGTAGTCTGGTCGGCTGAGCTCTTTCCAACTTGTGCCTAATTCTAAAAATGATATCGTAGAAATAGGGATGAAAAGTGTGGTTCGTATTGTGTCCAACACCAAGTCCAGGGGGGCAATGGAAATGTAACCGTATGAAGCGCTACACATTGGTATCAAACCTTTGCATAGTTAAAGAAACTGTCAGTAAAGAAAAATATGCAGAAATCTTCCGCCTTTTATTGAAGATGAAAGGCCTCTTCGGGGAACTATCTTCTAACCGGACAATGCAATGCCCCATACGACCCGCCACATGCAAGAGATGGTTAGCGGAAACTAATATTACCGTTTAACCTTGGCCAGCAACAAGCCCTGAAATAAACATCATAGAAAAGTGTTCGTAAATTTTGGGTGAATGCGTCGCAGCTCGCAAAGCAAACAATTTAAAATATTTGAAAACATTTTGAATTAAAAAATGGAAAACCATGGCCAAGTCATGGCTGAACGTTTGGTTGCTTCAGTTCTAAAAGGAATTAGGGCTTGTTTACATTTTAATTTTAAATTTTAATATTTTATCATCATTTTAATATTAAACAACAAATGGTTGTTGTATTATTACCGATCCTATATTTTCCAGCAAAATTGTCAAAATTATTTATGTTTTTATTAATTTGTTTAAAATAAAAATAGTAAATATATAGTTTGGTTTAATTTAATCGAGTCCACAACTTACGAGATAGAGAATTCTGAAATTCATCTTCTCACATAAAACTCGAATGGTCCTATACTTATACACAAGACTGTAGAAGACCGTAGGAGTTAATAACAGAAAGAACATCATTGACAAACAAGGTGAAAAATAAAGGGCCTATGATAGATTCTTGAGGAACAACAGTTGCGGAAAAGAGAAGAAATGGAACCGTTTAAGGTGACTCTGTAGGGACCTCTATAAAGATAGGATCAAAATAGACTGGAGAGAAGAAGACCAAAAATACCAAACCGTTGAAGTTTATCAAACAGCAGGCTATGATTCATAGAGTCAAGAGTCTTCGAGAATTCCGTATGAATTGCATCAGAATCGAATGCTGAGACGTCGAAATTTGTGAAAACTATAAGATTGGTCTTTGTATAGTGACCCTGGATAAAATCATGCTGCTCAGGAACAAGAAAAGGTTGAAGAGAAGGATAAACTCTATTATAAAAAAAACTTTCAAGGAGTTTACTGATATAGGACCATAGTTTGAAACTCTGAATGCAACACCGCGATAAACCACGCGAGATAGGTGGCTATTAGGCGATATCATTTTTCGAGATCACTGAATTTACGAACTATCCCGTCAATAGACCAGATGTGTGGCATGTGGCACCATTTTGTTGAAATCACACATCCCTGATGTCAAGTCCATCCAATTCTGACCAAAATAGTCTTCAAACATGGAACGATAGCGCACTCTTTGACCGTAACATGGCGATCATTTGGCGATCACCAAAAAATACGGGCCAATAACTCCTCTAGCACGCTACAATCACACCTCTAGCACGCTCCAATCACACCTCTAGGACGATCCCTTTTTGTAGGGCAATGGAGTCTCTTCAAGTACATGTGAGTTTGTTGTTGTCTAATAAAGCATATTTTGCTTATTGACAAAGCCATTAAACCATAACGAGCTTCATCGCTGAAGACGAATTTTCAATGAAATTCAGGATTTTCTTCTAACTTTTGCAGAGCTCAATCGAAGAAGTTTTGGTGCTTCAAATAATCAAGAAGCTTCAGTTCTTGAATTAATTTGGCGCAAGATATTTACGACTTACAGCTGCGAATTTCCGATACTTTGACTGGCACGTTTTCTCACTGGAACAGATACATTGAATAGTGACAATGTTGACTCGAATTGATCCACTATAGCACGCACAGCCTGACTGGTGGGATGAAAATTACAACCGAAAATTGGAGTAGTTATAGAAAAGTTGCGATCATAATTTCAGTAGTAATTTTTAATAATTTCCATAAGTAGCTGGTTCTTTAATTTCACCATAGTAAAAATGTTGTTAACTGAAGTTTTGACAGTGGCAGATCATAAAAGCTGTGTTTAATGAACTGCTCTAGGTTAAGCCAGGTTGAGATATTTCAGCAAAATGTGTTCCATGCAATTCGGCTGCTCTAACTTGCCCGAAGTTGCTCTGATTTGTGGTTCATGAGTGTGGTTCATTGAACTAGAGCAATTTAGAGCCCGATTTCTGCTCTACCTTTTTTGATAGAGCAAGTTCGGGCAAGCAAGCAACTGCTTGTCAACTGTTACGGAAACATACAAATATTATAATTTTTACATAAAATTATGACTGAAGTAGTTTTTTATTAGTGAATTGACAGGTTGAACTTCTGACAAGCGATCAACTCTGAAAATTGCCTCTCAATTGCTCCATTGATATAAAAGTATAGAGGATATGCGAATAGCATATACGTATACTGTCCGTGACTGTTGCCAGAAACAATTGTATTAATATGGGTGAGAATGCAGTGTTCTGACAATCTCAGGTGTTCCAGCATCGTTCCAGTTACTGGGACTGTCAATTTTCGTTTCATAAAATCGATTGTCTTCAAGCCGCGCATTTATAAAACGCTTTATAATTCGTGATCGGGAGCTGCATTCAAAAAAATATTACATTTAGTGTCGTGCGCATATGAGTGGCAGTGTCGAGTGATTATTTCATTAAGCTAATGTGTATACAGAATTAGGTAAAGCAGGTTTTATGTTGTGCGGTTTGGTTGTGGTGAAAGAAAATAAAGTTAATGAGTGAACGGTTTAATATTTTTAAAATATAGCTTTTGTTAGAGAATGCGTGGTGTTTAAATTTCAAATACGCCTGTTTATTTCGTTTGCGTGAATGATAGCTTGGCAATTGTCGCGAGAACGAAAACATCACCCGGTTTGTTTACATTTTAAGCAGTGTGACATGTTGACTTTGTAAGTAGGTCAAAGCGGGTACTAAACTAAATAATGAAAGGGGGCATTTTCAGCATATGCTCAGGTACATGAAAATAGAAAATGAAATAGTAAAATTGTAGTTTCTGATGCCAATAAATAACAGTTAATTATGTAACGAGCATTGTAAATCTGCCATAGCCGGTCCCAAGCCCGGTTGAGAAAAGAGGAGGGAGGTGCGAAGCTTAGAGAATAGCTGAGTTTTTGCACCTCTATCGCAAATATGTGCAAATATATAGATAAATAAATATATATATATATATATATATATATATATATATATACATATATATATACACACATATATATATATATATATATATACATATATATATATACACACATATATATATATATATATATATATACATATATATATATATACACACATATATATATATATATATATATATATACATATATATATATATATATAAATATATATATATATATATATATATATATATATATATATATATATATATATATTTATGCATATACATATACATTTATGTATATATACATTTTTATGTATATAGATATACATATATATATATATATATATATATATATATATATATATATATATATATATATATGTATATATTTATATATATATATATATATATATATATATATATATATATATATATATGTAAGTAGATATATAATACCAGTTCTGGACCCTCATCCTCATCCTCCTCCTCTGAGGAGGGTGACGTCACTGAGGAGGATGACGTTAATGTGGTGGATGACGTTGATGTGGGAGGATGACGTCACTGAGGAGGATGACGTTAATGTGGGGGATGACGTTAATGCGGGCGATGACGTTTGCGAAACGCGTGGGAATTACGATGATGTCATTGTGGCCTTGACCGTCTTATTTAAATTGGGAATTTCCAAGCGCTAGCCATTATCGCAAAGCGTGTGAATTTTATTGATAACAACATTTCACAGATGCTAACGTTTTTTATAATCATGTGACCTTAACCGTCCTATTAAAATTGGGATGAATGGCTAAATTTCGCATAGCGTTTGAAATAATTAGAATTTGATAACAGCATATGAATTTCACAAATGTTATTGTTTTTTTATAGTCATGTGCTTGTGTCTTTAAATTTAATTATAGCCTATGGGGGGTGAATGGCTTTGAATTTCGCAACAAGAGAAATGCTAACGTTTTTTATAGCGAAGATGGGGTCATGTGACCTTGATCGTCATAGCGCCGGCGATTGAAATAATTAGAATTTTATTGAGCGTTTGAAATAATTAGAATGACAACAAATGAGTGAGAAATGTTATTGTTTTTTGTCATATGTTTGGGTCTTTGACCGTTTTATGGGGTGAATGGCTTTGATTTCGCAACATGAGAAATGCTAGCGTTTTTTAGCATGCGCGTGATAAGAGAAAAACAGCCCTTCTCAGGGATATTAAAAAGTGAAATTTTGTTTAAATGAAAGATTGCCTGTTAGGTAACAAATGAATATTTTATTGTTATTTCGTTTACATCATAGGTTATTCATTAACATGTACAAATATATATTAATACAATTTTGAGCAGAACAACGGATATTAGGTTTTTTAAATTGATGTATTTCACAATATATTGTAAAATTTTCAAGATCGCTTAGCCTAGGTATTTCAAGCTGCACTATTTTAGTGGTTGGGAGGTATTGTTTGATGAATCGTTCTTTGGTATCTCCTTTAACGTATATAGTGCAGTCGGAGTAGTGGTTCAGTATCATTGGTAACTGGTTATAGTCCATGTTGCCATCAGTCCAGCACAAACCATTTATGTTTTCGACTTCAAATTGGTTTTGTTGGCATGCTTTTGCGGTTAGCTCTTGATGCGGATAAGGTGGAGCGAAATGGTAAAGTATTGGGCATACCGATCCAAAAGGAAGAATAGCAAGTTCCTTGATAAAATATTGCCTGGAATTCCCCGAAACGAATTGAATGTCGAATATATACTTATTCATGTTGATGCTGTTGCTGTTGATGGTGTCGATAGTACGCTTGAAATGAGCAAATAAACTCTCCAGTTTATGTATATATCGCAGCCGGATTGCTACTTAGGATTGGTTCTTTGTTGTTGTTGTTGTCGTGCAACGCTTTGATAGAAGTATGTATTGCCTCATTAGCTTAAAAACATATTTTGTGTCTGTATGGTAATAGTGGCAAATACATGTATCAGCCCCTGATTTAATGTTCGAATCAGACCATTCACATGTTTGGTAATGCATCCCGTATTTACTGCATACTTTTTCGCCCATGTTTCGATATTTAGAGATATATTCTTCAATAATTGATTGATGTTCGGGGAAAATGTTGGGATATTCTTCCAGGAAGTGTTGCAGGATCATTGCTTCGAAAATCTGATATTGAACTGATCGCGTCAAGTTTCGATTGAATTATGACGAATATTATGAGATGTTCATGCTATAAGTTTGCTTCATTGATTTAATGTCGACTACAACCTCTGTACGGTATGTTGGATCATGTTGTTTGACATATTCTACCTCTCCATTGCTTAAAATTCTCTCAGCATCGAACTGATGATATTCATAACAACTAATATTGAGAGTTCGCTTAGCATAATTGCTGTCGTAAGTGCATCGAACATTAATAGATCTATCACCATCAAATTGTAGGAGAAAATGTCTGTAAAATTTGTTGGAACTTTCAATAATTCCAGCTATGTCCCGTTCTTTTCTTATCAAATCTGACCTAAAACCTGCAATAGCTTCCTCAGCTGTGACGTATTTTGTTTCGACGGTAGATGGTTCAATAGTTGTTGCTGCTGGTATAGTTGTTTCTGTTGTAGCTGCTGTCTCGCTTTCGCTATCATTAAGAGGTGTATCAATAACGCTCGTTGTATTGCTGGCTGTTAGTAGTCGAAACGATAAACCAATTTCAACTGTATTGTTACCAGGCAGACTGATGTTGAAATTCAGGCTACGAGTGCTATCGCTGGCGAGGTCTATTTCAGGAATTGGGATCACCGCAGCACGGCTTTGTAGATACAAACTACATGCCAGCACTAATAATATGCATAAAAATTTCATTGTCGTCCAGTCAGTTTGAAAACAGAATAATGACTACTACAAATGATCATAGACCACGCTATTTAAGTCTAAATGCGAAACAGGAAAAAGAAAATGATCCGCTAGTATTTTTTCTCTTACAGCTTAAGCTGAAGAATCTCTGAATGTTTCCCCATGCCGTCATCCATAGATTCGGGGTTTCGTTTGCTGGTATCTCTACGCATTCTCTCTTTGATTTTCGCTTCCTCACTTTCTCTCTCCAGACGCAATCTGTAGAATGTTTCGCCTCGATACCATTCATCGCTATAGTTGAAGGGGCATCCGTTTGGAAATTTATTAAGTGATTTGGAGCTTTTAAAGCCGCTGATTGTTGTTCCCATTAGAACGATATCACCTCCTTAAATAGAAACGCTGCCGTTACGCAACTTGTAACGATAAAGAATATAATCATACTCACCAAATGCTTGAATCTGAACGTGCTGAAATGGCTCGAAATTGAAAAGATCATTGAAATTCTTGGGAATAGGTTCACCATTTCGTAGTCTTAACGCTACTGATTTTGAACCATCGTGAGGAGTCATGTGCAACTCAAAAAATCCGCCAGTCAATGTTATATTGATAATTCGAAAAGATAACCACACATGCTCACAGATACAATATTCAGTATTACTTCGAATTACTTCGATCCAAAACATTTTTTCTTTTTTCACCACCACCAAGCTCCCTTGCAAGAATGAACACTTTTGATCTTGTTTATTATTTATATATACACATCCAGGCAATGAAAAAAACTAATTTTGTATCAAAAGCTGCATTTATTACTCTCTATGAATTTCGTACATTGCATATTAACTAGTAAATGTTGAAGAGTATTGGGGTCTGATGATGAGTCAGCTGTCTAACCTATGATGGGAAATAATTAATGATATAAAAAAACATTCTCTTAATTCACTTACAATTTTAATGAGCCAATATTTGCGTTGTTAGAGGATTATATGTAAATAGCTTATCATGTAGCAGTAGGCAGTATGCAGAGGTGTTTTCAGGAATGTTTTGCGATGTCTGGAATTCCACTCGAACATCCACGGGACCTGCTTTAATTGCTTCATTTTGCCGAGAGCAATCGATAACGATGAGAGGCGCGATTGATTTGAATTGTTCGCGACTTATCAACGGTTGCGGTGATTTATTGTAGTAAGATGATTGGAATTTGCAATACATATCGTACAGTAATGCAAACTGATCCTTATCAAATTTAATGTTCAGATCCTGGTATGGGTAAACTTCCGAGTTTAAATGAACTTTGAAATTCGTCAAGTGACATGAATCAAATTTAGATGCGTCTTTTGCCTTGTCATTTTTTCGGGCAGTTTGAAAAGCGAATATTACATAGCGCGGCTTTTCCATTTGATTTGATGTTTTGATTGGCCAGGTATGATGCGTTGTTTGCGGAACCGATGGCAGTTCATACAAGTCCCATGATCGAAAAGCAATGTCTAGAAAACGATTGGCTTCGGTTATTTTCAGCAAGCCGAGCTTATCTTGATCAGACACGGTAACGTGAGGCATATGCCATTGCAGCTTGGAAATCTTCATTGAACATGGCGGTTCGGTTTTGCAAAATTGTGAATTCAGGTCAGTTCTAGAACGAATCAGCACCAACTCGTGTCGTGCATTCATTATAATTTTTTTGAAATCTTCTGCAAAACCTAATAGCATTTTCAGTGGAATGCAAAAATTAAAAGTCGCATCTGAATTTATGCTTAAATTAGTGATCGACCAGCATGCGTTAAGTAGCATTTTGCTCTCATTCTCTGACAAAGATATTTTATTTTTGATTGTCGACGTCAAGCCTGGGTTTTTTGCACGATCGATTTCGATGCCATTCAGTTCGTAGCGGATTTCTTCAAACAAAAAAGCGATCGCGTTATTCGTTAAATGAACTTCGTCAGGTTTCACGATCGCATCTCCTTTGAATATTTGTCCCTCGATGTAGACAAGACTCTCGCACGGTAGCAAAAATAGATCTTGGTTTTGAATTGCAATACGAATTTCATCATTGTTGTTAAAAGCATTAACGAATGGCGAGTAGCTATGGTATTCGATTTTTGATATGCTGTTATCATAGCTAACACTTTCCGCCACTTGTAGTATGTCGGCCATTTTGTATAGAATTCAATTTTTCTTCAATGTAAATCCTTGTGATATGAGAAACTTTTTATTATAAGCCTTTAAAGGGGTTCTTCTTCTTCTTCGTTGAATTTTCGTTGTTTGATGTTCAAGAGATGCTGAGTGAATGCCATCAATCGTGTATGCTCTGGGGTTTTTATTCACAATTCTATTATAAACCTGCATAGTCTATCGGTTTCAAATGAAGTCTTATTGTTATGTTTTCTCCTCTAAAATTCACTAGATCCCCGTCCTGATCCACAAGCTTCAGCGTGATTGTACTTATCCGTCTGGAGTTCACCGGTAAATATATCACATTTTTCGGAACCTCAACTATTTTATACCCTGGTGCAACTTTCGGAGAAAACTCATGGACTGTATGCACTTTGGAACTATTGGAATATGACCCGGAAATGATATTGCATTCCACACGAATCGCATTTACTTTGATTATATTGACCGGCAAGTCGGATTTATGGATGACGTTCGGTGTAAGCACTTGCTTGCTGAAGCCCAATAGTGATCCAATGGAATTCAACCTATTGAAATATATTGCCGCATTGCTTTTGATTTCCACTTGCAGTGTATTGTTATTTGCATGCAATGAAACTTGCAAATTCTTCTTCGACCTGCCCAAAACTGTTTTTATATACTTTGCGATATCATCAATCTCGTATGATCCTATTGGTATTTCAATCACCGTGTTGTCAATATGAAATAAGTTGTTGTTTGTATCGACGTTCGGTATCGAGTTATAGGTTTGAAAATCGACCAGCCCACATACATAATCTGTTTGCAGCTCTAGAATGGGAAAATAGTCCACGCTCAACACTGATTTGTCTCCGGTGAAACTTAATGCATAAGACATGACTGTATGAAATAAAATAACTGATTTTCATGTAAACAAGCTTTATTTATACGATTCATCTTCACATTGTTTTCGTAATAAGAACATTAAGCATAAGTGACCACAAATTACTGTGTTATAGTCCTGATAGCGGTCATGATTATATTTGATGTTTCGTCCAAGATACATAATGATTTCATTCGATGGTTGAAGATTGCCAAAGCTGTCAAAGTACTCAATGTTTTGGTTATGCTTGCTATATGCTACCCAATGTGTTCCCGGTCCAGATGAGTTGTCCAAATTCACTATTCCTCGTTCACATAGCCATGGTTTCGTAGGTAAAGTATCACGCATGAATACTCCTCTAAAATGTGTAATATGCCGTTTGCAAAATTCATTCAATTCATTTTCATTTAGCGGTCTATTGGGTAGCTTCTCTATTAGTTTTTTGAAGGCTTCAGGTATAGTCCAAGCCCCTTTTTATGCGGCCTCAAATAAATGCCACGACCTACCGCAACTTCCTCCATTCTTTTATTGTGTCGAATAGCTTCTTCTAGTTTTTTCTTAGCACTTTGAGCAGAATAAATGGCGTTAGCTACCGCTGAACCACCTCCAATCAAAGATCCTATAGCAGCTAGTATAGGGATAATAGGCAACACTCCTCCAGTTTTCGGAATAGGTATAATCCTAGGAATTTGCATGGGTTTCTTTCGATTTTTAAGAACGGTTTTGACTGCGTCGGATGCGATTTGAATTGCTTCCGATGTACTTTGTGGGTTGCGTAGTTTTAGTATATGTCGCGCTTTTCTGACCACTTGTTTATAAGATGGTATTTGATATTTTCTCGCATTGCTTTTTTTCACCCGAGAGCCTTTCTTCTTCGTCTTCATTTGCGATGAGTGTCCCATTCCAGCTTTTGCTTTCGCATTCATCAAATTTGTCACAAGCCAAGCACTGGTGCGTTCACCCAAACTTGCTTCTCTTGATTTAACTCGTTCCCACGCCTTTCCCGCTAAAATTCGATCGGCAATATTTCGGTTTTGAGTATCTTTATGCGTAGAATATGCTATATCATGTTCTTTACAGGCCTGATCCAAAGGATTTACACCTGGATCACCTCTTTGTAAACGTTCTTTTAACTTTGTACCAGGGCCGCAATATTGATAGCCGGGTATGTGGAGTTCAACTGGGAGCCTGCTTATAATAGAATTTAGTAGGCCGCTGCCTTTTGCCGACTTCTTTCGATTGAACGACTTTCTACCAATGATGTTGTTATGAGTAATCATATCACTTATATACTTTTTCAGCACACACTAATGTTTCAGTCAGAAGCATAAATCGAATGGCAGCAAAGCTATATAAACAAGTGTTTTTATAAATGTTTGTACAGTCAACGGAGAAAAATGCGATTTATCAAACAGCGTGAATCTCTACCAGTCAAAAATATCTCAATTACTGAGGGGCAGAATGAACATAAGCATGGGTCCTTACTACCAAATAGCATTCGGTCACTGATTGTTGGACCATCAAACTGCGGGAAAACTAATTTAATGCTTACTTTAATAACCCACCAAAATGGCCTGAAATTCGCAAATCTCTACATTTATTCAAAGTCTTTGCAACAACCAAAGTATCAATATTTAAGTCAAGTTCTTGATCGAGTAAAGAGCATAGGCTACTACACGTTTTCAAACAATTCGGAAATAGTTCCTCCAGAACAAGCAAAATCCAACTCTGTATTCATATTCGATGATGTAGCATGTGAGCGTCAGCATAATATACGAGCGTACTTTAGCATGGGAAGACATCAGGATGTTGACAGCTTTTACCTATGTCAAACATACACTAGAATTCCTAAGCATTTGATACGAGATAACGCCAATCTCATTATAATCTTCAAGCAGGATGATATGAACCTGAGACATATATACAACGATCATGTTAATAGTGATATGACATTCAATCAATTCCGTAACGCATGCGGTGAGTGTTGGCAAAACGATTATGGCTTTCTAGTGATCGACAAGAACTGCAGCGTTGAAAGAGGAAGATACCGGAAAGGGTTCGATACTTTTATTCAATTATAAAAGCTAGCGATATTGCAAATTTGGAATTAGTTTAACACTTACTTTGAACTTGAACGGAACCGCTCAACAGAGTCTATCAGCTTAAGATCAGATCATCAGATCGCCAATTAGCACCAGATCAACAGTTTAACAGATAAACAGCTCTGTTGAACTGGTAAACAGACCAGTTGAACCGAAAAAACAGCTCTATTGAGCAGATGGATATGACGATTAAACTTTATAAAAAAAATGGAGGTCATAAGAAAACTAGGACAAAAAAAATCTTGAATGAACAATTAATCCAAGATATTGTTAAAACTTCCAATATCATACGAAAAAAGTTTAATTCGCTAAAGTCTGGCAAGGAAATCAGCTATAAGAAACTGGAAGAAGATTTGAAACCAATTACGGAACCTCTGAAAGAGCTTGTTAAGAAATCAGCTGATCCCTTGAACGCTCCCATAGTTAAAAAAGAAGAACCAAATGATGAAGATACATTTATCAAGAGCCGCGAACCAGATAGTCTAATGCAAACGAGCGATGAACTTTATAATACAGTTTCGACATCAACACCGATTAAACAAGAGCTTCAATCCTCTACAAATACAGATGTTTCGAAGTATATACAATCGATTGGTAAAAAAACTTCCGATATTAAATATGGAGTATTCATCGATTCCAATACTCATAAGCTGAAAATTGGCAACTCATTCATAGATTTTATGTCTGATAATACGGTACATGTAGCGGATAGAACGTATGATGGTACTGTTGGTTTATTTGAACTGTTATTCAAGAAATATCCTGAAAATTATACTAGACTCGATTTGGATGCTTATAAAGATATATTACATAGAACTAATGCATTCTTTCGAAACTATGATAAAAATGAACAAGTATCTGGGAGCAAGTCATTTAAATATAAGAAAATTATCAAAAACCTCATTAAAAATGTTAGCTTGCATGAAGGCGAAGGATTGATGCACCTTCCTAAAGAACGTGTTGATTATATTTACTGGGACGATCCCAATGAACTGGTTGAACGATTACGCTTATTACTAGGATCAACCCAGGCCGGTAACAATAATCATCATAACGAGATTGCCTCCATTATTGAAGAGTTGCGCGAGAGTCAAATCATTATTTAAGTATTATCGAGGTAAGTTTCTTCAATCATTCTTGCTATGAGTGTTGATAAGTTCGGACGTATTTCCGTAGGTCACGTTGTTGAAGGACCCCAAGGTTTACGAGGCCCGACCGGTGAGGGATTTAATCTAACAGCAGATGGCGACTATGATATCAAATCCAAGCGTTTGAAAAGACTTGCTGAACCGATTGATAACAACGATGCCGCAACAAAACAGTATATTGATACAAATTTAACAACGTCCCGCAACGAAGCACACGACTTCTATACAAAGATTGATCAAGCAAATTCTAAACAATTCACTGAAATACGAAAACTTATTACGGATCAGAGTAAACTATCACAATCTATGATTATTGATAATAGTGATAAAGTTAAGCAGGCAAATTTATACCATCAGGCTGAAACACAACAGCTGATCAACGATCAGTATGAGCTTATCAAACAGCAGAACGAGCTATTAGAAAAGCGGATAGCTGATATGTATTCTAGTAGTAAGGAGAGAATTGAGCAAGTTTATATAAACATAATGGAAGAAATGACAAAACTTTACACTCAAATAAGCGATAAAAAACGAGCGTGATGAGTAAAACTCACATTGTTGACGAGCTACACAAGCCCGCAAGAAAAAATTTCAAAAGGCGGCATGTAATAATAAAAGGATTGGATGATCTATGGCAAGCTGATCTAGTTGAAATGGGCGCTTACCGATCTGAAAACAATGGATATTCATTTCTACTTACCGTAATTGATACTTTCTCAAAATATGCATGGGCCATACCAATCAAAAACAAAACTGGAATAGGAGTCAAAAACGCCATGCAGTCTATTTTCAATAGTAGCGGTGGTAGAGTGCCGAAGAACCTTCAAACAGATGACGGAAAAGAATTTTTCAACCAAATCTTTCAGCATCTGATGAAAAAATATAATATTAATCACTACTCAACATTTAGCATAAAAAAAGCATCGATTGTGGAACGCTTCAATAGAACTCTGAAAAATCTGGTTTGGCGGCAATTCAGTGCAAATGGTACATATCAATGGGTTAAAAACATAAAGGCTTTAACAAATCAGTACAATAAAACTATGCATCGTACGATAAAGATGCGGCCTATTGACGTTAACAAATCAAATGAATCCAGCTTACTATCCTCAGCTTTCAATCATACTAAAACTTATGGATGGCCGAAATATAAGGTTGGCGAGCATGTTCGCATCAGTAAATACAAGCATCTGTTCGAGAAGGGCTACACACCAAACTGGACAACTGAAATATTTAAAATTCGCCGAGTGCAGCTCACGAATCCAGTTACATACTTACTTGACGACTACCAAGGAAACCCGGTTCGAGGCTGTTTCTATGAACTGGAGCTGAGCAAAACAAAATACCCAAATGATTTCCTGGTGGAAAAAGTTTTGAAGACGAAAGGATCCAAAGTCTACGTTAAATGGCTAGGATTTACAAAAGAACACAATTCATGGATAAATAAGAATGATTTATTGTAACAATTTGGTTGAACTTATCTATAATAAACATTATTTTTTCTTATAATGCTACGTATATTTATTTATTAAACTATTGCCCCATGCTAATGTACTACAAGAATTAGGTATGATGAATCTTTTATCATCATCACCCGATAGGCTTACTTTATTCACTAATCTAGTATAAATAAGATGCTTATCACATCTGAACACATACATTTTGTTAAACATTTTAATTTTATTGTTTTGAGCACATTTAAGAAAGTCTGATGGCTCTATTTCTCTATTTACTACAGATTTTTTTATTCCTTTAATTTTTTTAATGCATGATTCATCGGTAACTATACAATAAGATTTGGCTTTAGTGCCAATGAATTCTGTAATGGGAGCTAGAGGGCTTTCATCCTTAAATTTCCCCAGCACTTTTTTGTTTGCATGTGGAATATGATATGGATTATCTGTGTCATAATTGCTTGTATCAAATAAGCTAATGTTATTTTTAATGTCTTCATAAATATCGGATGTTTCAATGTCGTAGATGAATGAGTCTGTGTCCATATAGAGAAGCTGCGCCCGATCTTTATATTTCTTTTGAATAAAATTATAATGAAAATCGTACATGAGTGTTTTCGATAAATCAAGAATTGCGAACCCGGTATATATAGGCTTTTTATATTTGACATTCACCCGATTCATTTGAATCAAAACCAAATTCTCATTGATTTCTTTACTACTGTGAAAGTAGGGTCTACTAATATAATAATTGGCCCCTTTTTTCTTGCCAATGTTTTCCCAATGGGTTGAAACTTTTACATCAACATGATTGTCCACGTTTTCCATCGTTTTACCAAAAACGCTGTTGTTCATTAATTTATAAAAGTCTTTTTCGAAATCAGTTGCGGCTTTTGTACGCATTTCGGTATTTAAGTCTATATAAGTTTTTAGCCAGGGTGACTGAGTAAATTCTAATGCCTGGTTTATCTTTACTAATTTAATCCCGGACCGTAAACACTGTTTTAAATTTCTATAATGAATAATATAATTCTGTTTATCAGATTCAGTTGCCAACAATTTTTTGTATTTTGAAGTTTCAAGAGGGGGGACTTGATTTTCTGGGCAAAATGGGAGATCATTATGAGCTGAATGGAGTTCTACTGGATAATGTAAGTCAACAGACAAAATGACACCCTTAGAAGCATCGTCTTCAATACTCATTACATCCAAGCACTCAATTTCATGGTTATTTAGCCAACGGAAGTCGCTTATGGGTAAGTACTGACTCATTGCCCACCCGTAAAGATTATTCGCATCCACATACAAGATGTAGTTACTAGCCAGATTTGAGTCATATTGGGAGATGTATTTGTTATTTGCCCTTGCATGTCTCTTACTGCATTGGCATAGCCCGCCCCTTATCCCACGCTTTACAAACTGGTACATGTCAATATCGGTCAACAATTCCAGCTCGACTTTAGTGCTTTTCAGCATACTATCCCAACTAAGTGAGGGCGCTGTGAAATAATGAGCCGGATCAAGCTTATAGGTCTGCAAGCATACATTTCTGAACTCCTCAAATATATCTGTCAGTAGCAGCACATCTGTGATCAGGTATATATCCGAGTATTGGCCTAGAGTTTGGCAGTTGAATTTTCTCCAAACATTTTGAGCGTGGTCATACTCTGCGTCGGTGATGTTGCTATTTTGCAATGTGCTATAAAACGATGATTTAGCTGGTAAGGATGACTCATTGAGTTTATCGAAACAATCAATGTACTCATAAGGAAAAACACCTTTCTTAACGACAAGTTCAAGCAGCTCATCGTCGTGATGATATCGACGGGTTTCGAAAAATTTGTCTTTGCTGAGGTTTTGGGCAAGTTGGTCTAAACTACAGCTCATGAATCGGTATGAGTCGATAAACCTTAACGCAATGTTTTGTTCATCGATCCTCATGTATTTCGTAAAGGAAATGTATTTTTCCTTATTTTTTGGAATGACACTGATATTACTAGAATCTCCTCCAAAGTTTGGAAATATGAAGTGGGCGTCATAACCACTCAAGTTATGGAAAACAATTGGGATGAACTTGGGTACTCTATAAAGAAGATTGCAATTATTACATGCTGCACCTCGAAATGCTCCAGTTAAATGACAATGATCTCGCACTTTCTGAATTTCCGGACCAAATTTTTGTCCACATATGTGACAAGATATAGAGGTTAGAAACTGTGTTTCCTCTGCAGCTGTTATTTGCATTGGCTTATTGTTTTTTAAGATTTTGATTATCTTCTCAACATCGCGCTGCAGCCTAGCCAAGAAAACATCAACACATCCTTCACCCCGAAATATTTCTAGTTTGTTAAGTGATGAATCATAACTACATTTGATGTAATATGCAAAGCTGAATGGTAAATGCCGATGAGTGCTCTCTGTAAATGAACTTTCAGGGCAAGGTGAACATGAATGGATTGGTTGCAATATAGCTTCGAAATCTGCATAGACTATGAAGGGGACTTTGAGTTGCTTACCGAAATTTTCAAATTTCAATATTTTATCATCATCTGTTGGTAGAATTGTGCGGATTTTATTGCAGTCATGCTCAATATGTTTATTATATCGCTCAATTGTTGTGAATTTTATGAGACAACCATCACATAAATATGTCTGATGACCATCACAGGATAGGCCACTATTCACCAATCGACTCAGATTTTTTATCCAGCAGTAATGACCAGTAGTACCACTATCGTTCTCAATATATAGTAAATTTATGTGTTGCTCTTGTCTATTTTTAGAATAATAAAATGGGCCAATAATGGAACTGTCCCTCCACCCATAAACGTTGACACTTATCCCATTCGTTTGTTCAACAATGGGGATATCGTCCAAACAAATCGGCATACTAACACCCTCCAAGTTTAAAACACTCGAATAAGATGGGTATGAGCTGATGCGGTCACAGTGTAGTTCAGCAGGATATAAAGCTGAAACTATAGCCCAGGCAAAGCATGAATCATCAGAGTTTTTAATATTAACGCATGCTTTTTTCAGGACAACTTCTTTTGGCAGTGGTAAATAGGATCCCCCGTGAAATGGCTCATATTTATTAATGTTGACTTGTAAGTAGAGAACCTGTTGGAATGCCCATCCACTATCCCGCTCTTGAAACTCTTCACTTTTCTTTAAAATAATAGCCGAAAAATTCTGATACACTTCATCAAGGTCGCATCCGATAGTAACAACAACATTTTTAGTATTAAACGATTTCAAATCACTCGAGCTATTTTCTTTGTTCACATCAAATTTAATGTAAATTGCAAACAGTTCTACATTGACTTTCACCGTAGTAAGCTCATGAAATTGATTTTGCAATAGTTCTTTGAAACAATTATTCTCTCCTCTCAAAAACTCCTCAATGCTTGATTTCTCATTTGCGTTATTAATCTGATATGAGGCTATTCGACTTGTAAATGCTTGCGAAATTTTCTTCACCTTCTCGTCTTGAACATTATTTATTTTACCGACATTTATTTTATGTAAATTACTTCTCAGATGATTTTTAAAATATGATTTTATAATGTCTTTTTCACAAATATGACAATGCATAGTATCAGCATTATCATGCTTTCTTTTGATACCTCTACTCTGAACTTCCACCACTTGATTATTTTCGGACATAGACTCATTCAACTCCACATTCGATGAACTCTCGCGATCTACCTCTTTAGCTGGGGACACTTTTACATTTGATGAGCTCTCTCTATTATGTTTTAACTTAATATGCCTTTTTAAATTCCACGAATTAGTAAAACCTACTTTACATACACTACATATGGACTTTTTTTGTTCATGTACACTCTCAATGTGACGCTTCAAATTATCCTGTCTATTAAAACTTTTGCTACAATTGGGACAGTCAAACATTATAGATTATATATATAGTAAAATTTTATTATATACTTGATCAAATATAAAGAGTATATATATAATAATAATTAAAATATGTGTCGCGATGATGTTGAATCTCCCGGCGCTATCAATGTTTTCCACTGCGAGTAAATTGTGTCGTCAATAGTGTCTTCGTCGTTCGCATAAAATTCCGGCTTCTCTATTTCATCGACTGGGTTCTTCGCAACAGATTTTCCAATGTCAACCAGATGTAAATCGTAGATGCCTGCACCGTCTTTGACTAGACCTTTCGATGTAATCGCTAACGAACTTTGGCTTATAATTTCCAACGTTTCTCCAATTAGCTTGTTGTACCGGTCAGGCAAGAACAGTACGTTCTCTTCCAATTCAAGGCAAATTTTTTCGCCAAATTTTGTTTTCTTCACGCTGCCATTCAGCACTTTGTACGGCTGGTTAATAACCAAGTCTTTTATGCTAATACAAGGCTTAAAATATCTCGCGATATCGTTGAATGCTTGTATTGCTTCTATTTTGGCTTTTTTTATAGTAGCGTCCCGATTATTGCCTACCGAGCTAAATGGACGTTTTAAACCTGGAAGCGGAAGAAAACTACTTTTTTATTTCCAATCTGCTTCACTGGCTCAAATTATTTTCATACAGACACACACATAAACAACCATATACGCATGGCTATATAGAGGCACAATTTTAACCGATTTCAATATTTTTTTTTTACGCTAACTCTAACTCACTAACTCTATATATATAGAAAATTGGTACTTACCAGCTGATTCCATAATAAATTAATTAAGCACTTTAACACTTTTTAATATATTTGTTACTAGCACTTTGCAGTCACTGGCACTAAACGTTTCTGATGTAGATGCTTGCAAACAGCCTCCTTTTAAAGCAATCTCTTATCACGCAACTACACTTTTTTTACACGCTGTATCATATTGTCGTATAGTTCTCATTGACCGGAAATCCTATTCTCTTATCATGCACATGCTAAAAAACGCATTTCTCATATTGCGAAATTCGTTTGCTGCTGCTATCAATGAAACTCAAGTTTTTTCATAGTCACTGCTTTTTTTTACACGCTGTACCATTGTTGAGACATTCTCATTCACCGGATATCCTATTCTCTTATCACGCTCATGCTAAAAAACGCTAACATTTCTCATGTTGCGAAATCAAAGCCGTTCACCCCAATTTTAATAAAACGGTCAAAGACACAAACATATGACTATAAAAAACAATAACATTTCTCAAGTGAAATTCCTTTGTTGTCATATTTCTCATGTTGCGAAATCAAAGCCATTCACCCCATAAAACGGTCAAAGACCCAAACATATGACAAAAAACAATAACATTTCTCACTCATTTGTTGTCATTCTAATTATTTCAAACGCTCAATAAAATTCTAATTATTTCAATCGCCGGCGCTATGACGATCAAGGTCACATGACCCCATCTTCGCTATAAAAAACGTTAGCATTTCTCTTGTTGCGAAATTCAAAGCCATTCACCCCCCATAGGCTATAATTAAATTTAAAGACACAAGCACATGACTATAAAAAAACAATAACATTTGTGAAATTCATATGCTGTTATCAAATTCTAATTATTTCAAACGCTATGCGAAATTTAGCCATTCATCCCAATTTTAATAGGACGGTTAAGGTCACATGATTATAAAAAACGTTAGCATCTGTGAAATGTTGTTATCAATAAAATTCACACGCTTTGCGATAATGGCTAGCGCTTGGAAATTCCCAATTTAAATAAGACGGTCAAGGCCACAATGACATCATCGTAATTCCCACGCGTTACGCAAACGTCATCGCCCGCATTAACGTCATCCCCCACATTAACGTCATCCTCCTCAGTGACGTCATCCTCCACATCAACGTCATCCTCCACATTAACGTCATCCTCCTCAGTGACGTCACCCTCCTCAGAGGAGGAGGATGAGGATGAGGGTCCAGAACTGGTATTATATATCTACTTATGTATATATTTATATATATATATATATATATATATATATATATATATATATATATATATATATATATATATATATATATATATATATATATATATATATATATATATTTATATATATATATATATATATATATATATATATGTATATATATATATATATATATATATATATATATATATATTTATATTATATATATATATATATAAAACAAAGATCATGTACACGTAAATTATATATATATATAAAACAAAGATCATGCACACGTAAATGTATTGTAATGTCCTTTAGTACTCTTATAAATGGTCTATATTTAAATGAATGTTTTGAAATTGTTGTTTGCAGAATATGTATTCAAAATCGTAGCCTTAACTGTCTTGGATACCGCAATTGCATCATTATAAAAAGTGCAAATTGCATTAGTAAGTGGAAGTGATAAATGTTCTGGGGAATAAGTTATATTGTGTTTTTTTCCCAGATAATGGAAACTACGATTGAATTTTTAAAATATTTTACAATCTGCTGTATTTGAAATTAACTAGCAAAAACTTACGCGAAATCATATTGAAGGAAAATCAGATTGAAGATTCTAATAGGTCTGTTCACGTACCTGAATCTATTATAATATAGGTGCGTTTTTTTGCACACCTGAGCAGATCAATATCTGTTAAGTGTATTGGTTGTATTCAAAATTGTTATTGTATTCAATATACTTAACAAATTTGGATCTGCTCGGGTGTGCAAAAAAACGCACCTTATATTAAAATAGATTCACAGCAAGTCGTTTTAGCACTCTTGCTGCCACCCAAATTTTGCCACAGAAAGAAGCCAGCTGCAAAAATATGTTGCTGCTGCAGTACGCGAACAGATCTAATCTCTCACATATTTTCGAATGTAACTATTCTCTATGCTTCTAAATAATAACCCGGATTATATTATGAATTAAATTATCCAAGGGAAGCCGTAAATCCGCCAACGCCGGTCCAAAGCCCGGTTGCAAAAGGAGGAGGGGGGCTGGTAACTTAAGATTTGGTTCTGTGGTAAGATTCGTATTTTAAAATGCATTTTAAATATTCTGAGTTTATGGTTGATAAATGATTTGAACAGAAGTTATTATTATCAATAACATTGGTTTATAAATTTAATAACGCGCACTGATTTGTGTTGCATTTTCTCGCGATAAAATTCAGAAATTTATTCAAATCATTGATTCAATTTCTTTTATTTGAATTCATCACAAATGTTAATAAATAAAATTTCCACGTATTTCATCATTAACCGTTCATAGATATTGTGAATGTATTTTAGTATTAAATTCTTCCAGTTAAATCGAAACACCGTTTTAATATATTTAAAATATATTGGCCCCTTTAATTATACGAAATCGTATAATCACTACACCTTTGTATTTTTATGCCAGATGCATGTATTCACTACAACTATCAAACAATCCAAAAAATGGCAACAAAAATTTCGCTATGCCCATATCCTCTATACTTTTATATCAATGAATTGCTCTAACTTGCTCGACCATTTTGACAGCTGCTCTATTTTAGCTTGCCGTGAGATGCTCTACTCTTTTTTTGGAGTCATTAAACACAGCTAAAAATAGTTTAAAGGTACGTTTGTATTAAAATTCAAAATTATTATGTCCCTGGTGAAAAATCTGATATAAAATACAGAAGCAAAGTTTTAGCACGTTCACAAAATATTCACCAATCACACGCAATAATAGGTTCTGGGCACGATTTTATGTAAGGAAAGTAGCACATATGCAGATCTCACTGCATACCTTATCAAGTCAACTCATCATATAATGAGACGAATGTATACAGCCCTTTTCCTTGATGGTTTCTTTTAATAAGAATTAGTTTAAAGTGCGTAGAAGAGGTTGATTGGATGCAAGGAGCAAGTAGATAGTCAGGCATTTATTTTCTTTTTAACTTGTAAGACACTTCAATTTTCTTCCAGGGCTTTTCTTTTTTTCAAATTTTGTCATTTTTCCTTTTTTTCCTCTGAAGCATTTATCCACCAAGACTTCAAAAATATATTGATGTAGACTACGACAAGTTTACCAAACAATGGCCTCATATATAGTCCTCATAAATAAGTCTTCATTATGATCAGCTTAACTCCGGAATATTATGCATTGAATATTAGTCATAGCCTTCATAAACACAACATCGTCCTGCAATCCTAAATAAAATACCCTAAAAATTACAGAGGAAAATCCAAGGAAATGACCTGGGAAATCCTTAAGAAACCCTAACATTGTCCTCATTTTCTTTGAAAAACACATTTACCCCCCAATATGACAACAACAAATCACCTGTATGACATGCTGTTTTTTCCATTCTCACAACTTTCCATTGTGGCGATTTACACCGGTCGGACCAAAAGTGACCTGACCTAAAGCGCGGACTAAATGAACTTAGTCCTCAGATGTTTACAACGAACCCGACCTAAAATTTGCTTAGGTGGAATTTAGTCCTCGTTCGTATATGACAGCTGTCATTTAGTTTAATTTTCCTTCATGCACTGTTTTTATCGTTTCATTTGTCTCTCAAACATGTTTATTTCAATGATTTTGTGTCAAAGGGAAATGTTATGAGCTTATATTCAACATACATACATTATTAATAGTCGCGCAAAAATCAATGTTTAGGTCGCGTGTGTTTACAACGATTATAGTCCACGACCTATATTTAGGTCAGGTCGCTTGAAATCGTGGACCGACCTAAATTTAGGTCGGTCCACGAGTGTATACAGCACGTGGACTAAAAAATTTAGGTGGAATTTGGTGTTTAGTCCGCGGACTAAACGTCCGCTGTATACAGTACTATTATCAACAATCTTTCGCACGAAAAACAACAACTCTTCCCGTCCTGTCATCCAATTGTCACAGAGTTTATGGCAAATAGCAATGTGCCGATTTACACCGGTCGGACCAAAAGTGACCTGACCTAAAGCGCGGACTAAATGAACTTAGTCCTCAGATGTTTACAACGAACCCGACCTAAAATTTGCTTAGGTGGAATTTAGTCCTCGTTCGTATATGACAGCTGTCATTTAGTTTAATTTTCCTTCATGCACTGTTTTTATCGTTTCATTTGTCTCTCAAACATGTTTATTTCAATGATTTTGTGTCAAAGGGGAATGTTATGAGCTTATATTCAACATACATACATTATTAATAGTCGCGCAAAAATCAATGTTTAGGTCGCGTGTGTTTACAACGATTATAGTCCACGACCTATATTTAGGTCAGGTCGCTTGAAATCGTGGACCGACCTAAATTTAGGTCGGTCCACGAGTGTATACAGCACGTGGACTAAAAAATTTAGGTGGAATTTGGTGTTTAGTCCGCGGACTAAACGTCCGCTGTATACAGTACTAATATGAAAAAAAAACTGCAGAGCGACCATCGCCAGCCTCTTCTTTCTCATCTACTCGAACGTCATCTGGACAGCTTCATCATGACATGCACAATATCGATTTTTCCCGAAAACTCACTACGTTCTCTTCGCTTTTCATTAGAATTTTCAAAAATAACGCCAAGCAACAAAGACGGCAAAGTTCTCCTCTATTTAGTGTCACCTCTAACAGCCAAATTTTAAAAATTACCTTGATGGTGATATTCCTCGACTCATCTTCATCTTGCGCTGCTGCTGATGTGCTGTTGGCTCCTTTTCCGAGAGGCTGCGATACTGATGGCGTCGTTTTCACATCTCTTTTACGTCGCAGCGCACTGGCTGGTTCAATTGGCGAGACCGGAGCATCCGCTGATGGATCAAGCGTTAAAATCTGCGGCTTTCGCACAGCTTGCGATTCACTTTCCAAATTAACATGTAGATAATCTGGCGGAAACCCGTATCGAGCACTGGACTCCGCGTCGATTACGAAAAAGTACAAAAGTACCGCCGCTACGATAGCGAAACGGCCGTGCATTTTTCTAGCTCTTCACAGCACGGACAAAAATGTGAACACTTCGATTGCGGCGTGGCACCTTTAACCGCGAAATACCGCACTCGTCGATACTTAGAATGTATTTCGATACGAGAAAAAATGAATCGAATTAAATACACTTCACCGATTTCAAGGAGTCTTGTTTTTATTGCTCCGGAAATACAAGAAAATAAAAAGAAGGAACAGGTCCAAGTCAGCTGCAGTCTGATATGCTGCTACTCGGATCTCCACGGTTTCAACATGCACGTCACGAACTTCTTCACTCGACTGACAGACGCATTCAGCTATGAGCTTCTGTGAACCACTTGAAGACAAGTGGCTACGTTCGGTTTTTATGGCAAGAAGGTGATAGTGCATTTTTGACTCGAATGTGATTCCACTCAATAGCATCAAGCGGGAAGTGTTCTGAATGAGTGT
This sequence comes from Nemotelus pantherinus, assembly GCA_963978885.1. NCBI lineage: Eukaryota > Metazoa > Arthropoda > Insecta > Diptera > Stratiomyidae > Nemotelus > Nemotelus pantherinus. The sequence continues at coordinate 222,228,052 of OZ022263.1, read as the reverse complement.
TATTAGGATGTGAATGTTTTAAAAAAATTATCTAAAGTAAAATTACTTTTATGCATCTTGCTTTAACCAGAGTAACTGTTTGCGACCAGTGGCCTGACACTGAAACAAGTGCAAACTATGCATTAATTGTATATTATTTAGCTTCTGAAAGTCCTCATATGTTAGGAGCATGGGCAGTTTAAGATGGTGACTACGATCTCATTTTGATTATTAAATTTATTTAAATTAAAGTGAAATGGGTTAATTTAAATCTTTAATTGAAGCTTTAACTATAGGCAAAGATCATTTGATGTAATTTCGTAATATTCGAGGCCTTTCCGAATCGACGTTTTCGTCTACAGATTGATATAACAGAAGACAACAGAAGAAGGTTAAGTGGGCAAAGGGCGGTGATAGAATAACAGCAGACGAACTTGTTGCACCATTTCTCCGAAGTGGCCAAACCTTTCGTGATCTCGAGTGTCACTCAATTCCGGAAAAATAAAATGGTAGGTTAATCGAGTTCTGAAAAAGCACTCGAGATGAAAAGAACAAAAGCTCTGGCTCCGGACCCCGGAAAGTGGTTGACAGTAGCATAGAGGAGGAGAAGGAAAACTTCTTCAAAAAGGGGACAGTGGCACCTTCTAAGTAAAAGAAATACGCCGGAGAAGAAGAAACCCAAAAAGCGAAAGGTAACAAGAAGCAACGGCACAAAAGTGAGAGGCTGTGACGGTGAAATCAGCTTCAGATAAACCCTTCGCAGACGTACTAGGAACTGGCACACAAGTATTCAGAGTCAGGAAGACTAGAGAAGGGGGAGGTTTTTACTTGAAATTACGAGTTGTGATGGCCACGTGAAACCGAATCACCACCGAAGGTCAAGGGGTCGTGAAACATATAGTCTCTACTCTACACTTAAAATCGAGGTAATAGATCTTATTTGCTCACAGTGACGGCATTCTTAAAGCGTGATCTAGAGGAGGAGAAAATCACTTTATTTCCTCCTAATAAGATGGGGCAGAGAAAGGTTATGGTAGAGATGGATGAAGCGCTAGCCTTGAAACGATATGCCCGAATGAGAAGATGATACCGCTACCCGTGTTATGGGCTATGATCACACCAGGAACAGTTGTTAAGGCCCAGAACGTACTCGTAATCCCTGTAAATGTGTTCAGCTCGGCCACCGTGCAACAAACTGCTATACAGAGCCCAAATTTATACTTTGCTTCGAGAAGCAAGGCATGGTTAGTACGACATACATTATGGGCTTATTACAGGACGGCGAGGCCGATAAGTCTAGTGACCACGGAGTGTTAAACTTCTACCTGTATCAATACCTTACTAGAAACGGTTATTTTAGAAGGTATCGTAACAGAATGGGCAAGGTGGGTAAAATGTTCGCCAAACTTAGACTGCCTTGATGCAGCAGCCAAAATTTTAATGAAACCAACATAAGAAACTCAGCTCGAATCTATCAAATACAGCTACAGTTGATGGAGATGACATTTAACAGGCTGTCTATAGTTATCTGACCGTAAAAAGAGTGATGTCTGAATCTTTTACTTCCCCTAAAAATTGCGTTTGGACGCACGATATTCTTTAGATCATAGTTCAAATGAATGGTAGGAAAACTAAAAGAATCAATTTTAAGAATTAAAAATATAACGCCAGAATGCAACAGCAGATATTGCGTTTTATATCGAAAAATAAACATCTCATTTGAAAGTACTACATGAAACTGTAAAATTCGACATTTACATGGAGTTGCCTCCTCTGTAGTCAAGACTGTTTAAGAATATCTGTGAAGAAACGAAAAGTCACCATTGAGCGGCTTCTCCACCTAGAAATCAGATGGTTTTCGAGAAGTAAAGATTTTGCATATTTATATGAGCTGAGAATTCATCAGACATATCAAAATATTTCTACACTTGCTGCGATTTTCGATGCTTTGCACAACGAGCAGTAAGCTTATTTTATTGATATTTCGGACAACTCAACAAAGTTACTACATCTCTACAGGGAAACATAATCATTTACCATGAGAGACAAAATGATTGCTTTCATGTTGATATTTTATTGCTTTTATTTATTGATCTTAAAAAGACATGCAGCCTATTTTTTTAGGTTTGGGTGCTTTCTGTAAAAGTGTAGTTTCACTAGCTTGCGAAACCCTTCTCACCTTTGATAAATGCTGCGCTAGACAATGCCATTATTTCTCATTTTCAACAAATGAAAAGAACTCAAATTCACAACTATTGTTCGGTTGTTTTGTCCACATAAAAAGTAAAGCACAGAGATATTCCCGTTTGAACTTCTATATAATTACACAAATTATTAAGTTAGGCAAAAATACTAACGTAAGATCCTATTTGTATTAAAAGGAAAAACGTTTGACGCTTGGCACTTTAATAAATTCACGGTGCGATAAATTCAAATGAACCTTTTTACTTTTAGTATTTAAGTGGAATACTATTCGCTGTCAATCCATCAATGAAAGTTTAGTGGACACTATTAAAACCTGCATGCTTTTTTTTTCTACTAAATTTAAACAATTAAGTTTAATCTTTTAGTGTATATTTTGACTTTAATATATATAGATATATAGCGTTTATATATTTATTTTTCCCTTATAACAATTACATATCCGAGAAAAAAGATGTCAAACGGATTTTGGAAAAAATAATTTTTTTTGCATCTTGCAAATACATGATGTAAATATAAATCTTATTCTTCTATTCTGCATTTAATTTTTTTGGTTTTATTTTTCAAATCGATACAAACTTCAATGAAGTTGGGTATCTCTTTTCTTTTTTCTTTACATTTTGCCTATAATTTTTGTTTGCGATTCAATTACTTCGAAAATAAGTAATTCTATCGCTACAAAGAAATATATTTATATAATACTTTATTCGAAGAAAATTGATGATATCTAGCGTATTAAGCGGAGAAAAATAAAACTGAAAAGCAGTTTTAAAGCTCACAGCAGCGTTCACTCCTACAAACGTTCAACACAAAAGAATAAAACTGAACTTATCAGGACAATATCATTATTGTTAGAATAGGTTTCTAAATAGAATGAACACATTTACGGGACGACTAATCATCGTACCAATTGGGTGGTTGAGAGAGGACCACAAATAAGCATAATAAGACTACACCATGCCGTTGTTGTAAGATCAGTATAAAATAAATGATGATGAAAAGTAAAAGAAACAGAAAATATTGTACTTTTTTTTAATCGTTTATTTATTATCATTCTATGTTTCAATTTCTTTCTTCTTTATATATTATATTACGTCAATATAAATAAAATGTAGAAAATAAGTGCAAAACATGTAGAAAAAATACGAAGAAAACAAAACGAACAATATTACAATCTAAAATGTTTAAAGGAAACTACATACATGTTTTACATACGCATATCGAGAAGATACAGTTAATTTTCTTAACATACATATTAAGCAGCCATTTTATACTCCTCCTGGTTTTCTCGGTCATTCGTGGCTGCAGCTGATCGGATCGGATGGTACGTACATTTGTTGATGTTGTAGTTATTTTGATACAAATCACATAGTACTCATCACTACTGTTACATTTTCCTAAAAACATTTAATAGATGATTTTCTCTCGAATTCCCGCAATTTTATACATGCATTAATATTGGGATTCTTTGCTTTCCAACGAATTCCAATTCTAAGTATTGTTCGTTTGAATTTTGTTTTGACTGGAAAATGGAATTTCTATGTATACATATGTTGTCAAAAGCTATGAAAAATTCAATTTAGTTTTACGTGATCGGAATTTTTGACTTATTTTCTTTTTCTCTCAAATACAATAACAATCATTTTTATGTATATAAATAGTACATTTTTTATAATATATATTCAGTTTGGAACAAAGAAAAAATGAAAGATGATAAAGAGTTATTATTTATAACTTTCAAACAAAAAAATATAGTATTATATCAAGCATTTATGTTTATAGCCGAGGGCGCAATCTTCCTATTTTTGCATATATTTATAGAAGAATTTTGCTTTATGATAAATCTAAGAATGAAAACGTGTTGGGTTGTTTTTTTAAAATACTAAAATAATAAATACGGTGGCTGGCAGCATTATTTATGTTTTTTTAATGTTACTCTCGCTTTGTTTTTTTGTTGTTTTACTTTTTAATCCTACTTAATGGTTTTCGCATTACTCGTGCGTATTTTTTTACTTTTTCCATTGGATCGTTGTGATGCTCTCTTATGCGATTCATGAGGAATATCGATAAATGTTAGATTATATCTCACTTACCTCGAAAGAATTTATTCAACGCGAAAAAAGTACTGGGTGGTGTGATCTGACGACGATCTTTTTTTTAGCTGTTTTGATATAATTTGCTTTGTTTCTTTCTTTCTCGCTCGTCTTTATCTTCAATGCATTTTCATTGTCAGAAGTATTCATTATTATATTATATAAAAATATTACTCTAACATACATTTAAAACTTTTTTATGTCATTGAATTTAATGTTCAATAATAAAAAATATCAAAGAAGCCACGGAAGAAAAATTATCAGTATTATTATAGTTTAATTTCAAAATTTAATTTAAACTGGATTGTTGTTGCTTTTTTTTACTTATTTTTTTTCTTTCTTTCTCATTTAGCAAATTTTCATTTCTTGTATCTTCTCACATTTTCTTTTTCGTCTTATCGTAAACGTAAAATTTAAATCTTAAATTTTTATTTACCCTACCATAAAAATATCTTCTGCATTTTTGTTTCTTTTTTTTCTTCAGTTTTTCAATAATTTGTTACACATTGTTTTATTAGCGATTATTTGCACTCTTTCTGACAAATACTTTACGCAAAAAACGAAATGCTGTGTAATTTTATTCATTCATTTCTATGCATCATTTATTCGTATGTTTCAGCTTTCATTGTCTTATTTGTTAGAATGGCGCTACTTTTGTTATCGATCTGTTTTCATCAGATCGATTTTTTTTTTAAATTCTGCTCTTGCTGTAGCTGATTTGTTTTTTCTTCTTTAAATGAAATTACTACAGATTAAATCGCTTTTAGAATGTTTACCAAAATTTAGATTTATGTGTTTGTTATAAAAATTTCTAACACTCTTTATTTTCATTTTTAGTTCGTGTTTATTAGCATATTGTGTGTACTTAACTGAAACGAAAAAATATTAAGAACATAATTGGTTTTAGATTGTCAAAATTAGTAACAGAATGTAAGTTGAGTTTGAGAGACGAGCAATATCTTATTGGCAATAAATTTTATCAATGAATGCCATTAAGGTTGTTGCCTCGTAGAGCCTCAAGCTCAATTTTTTAATTTAGTCATTCTATGTCCGATATGGGTACAGAGAAAGTATGATATCTGAAACATAGCTCGACGCCGATGTGTTTTGGCCATTTCAGATGATCATACCTCCTCGTTCCATAATTTCCAAAAGTCAAATTGAGCACTTGAAGCTGGTACGTAGACAATTAAATTCCTTGTATTAGGTGGGACTGCGAATTAGAAAATTACCACTCCCGCTCCTGCTCAATTTTACTTTCATGGAATTATATTATTCACTGTTGTGTGAAGAAAATGCAATCTTAATATTAGGTAACACCATATCAGATGTGAAATCAAAACACAAATAGTGCCAATTTAGGAGAAAAAAAGGATGTGCGAAATGTATTAATTGTGAAAATATTGATTGTTAGTGTCGAGTTTGAGTTCAAAACAAATTTAAACACAAATATATCGATGAGTTTAAGAACAAAACAAAACAAAATAGTCTGATTTAAAAGCCAATTATCAGAAGCCAATTGTAATATAATTTGCATGGTTGCAGGCACACAGGTGCATAAAAAAGACTAAAAACATAAAAGTATTTTTATCAGATGTAATATGGGACCTTTAGATTTTCCTTAATCATTTATTTAATCATAGCCAATTAACACTTCATCTGTTGTGACACAGATTCCGTCAAAAATGTCTGCAATATTGTTGTATTTAAATCAACAAAAATTGTACTTATTTCTATCAATGCCTTACATATCGAAAAATACGACTCGAATTATCGCGTGACCGTAATATATATTTCACCGTAGTAATAAAAAGGAAAATTCCAAGTACAAACCCCGATAAGAAACTCCAAGTGAAGATTTGAAGTGAACAGACAACAAACATCGGGTGTCAGAAGTGAGATTTTTTTGCTTTCGCAATTCCACAAGTGACTTTTATTGAAGTTGTGAGCAGTTCATTTATGAGAAATTTGAGAATTTAAAGCTGTGAGGTCTAAAGTGAATAACACTGCTGGGATATTGAACGAATCGAAAGGAGAGTATCGGAGTTTATAGTAAAGTGTCGGAAACGTGATTTTTCGAAGACCCAGAACAAACCCGCTTTGCTATCACGAAGAAGAACAAAGCAGCCAATTGCGCGTTACTGATCGGTCCCTATTAGAGTTATATGTGATGTCTTCAAACGTATCTATGATTTTAAAACAACTCTCTTTTTATTCTACCAGGGTTCACAATAATGGCAATAATGGCTCACGCTACACGTCACTAATTGCCAATACTCTCAATAGCATAAATACCGAGTTTCATGGCATTAGCATGATTACCGTTTTAGTAATTGAACCGTAAGCGTCATCATGTCTGAGTCATTCACGCATTATATGAAATGGAGAGTTGTCAGAATATTCATCACAAAGAAAACCAAAAAGCAGACGGAAATATTAGAAGTGATGTCTACAGTTCATAGGGAGTCTGGAGCTTCATTTGCCACCATCAAATGTTGGAGTCGAGACTTTAAGCATGTCACGAAAACACGAAGTGGCAGATGATCTCAAGTTAGGGCGTCCATTACCGAAGAAAATATTGAAAATGTAAAAAAAAACTTATTCAAGAGGTTCGGCAAATCAAGTTGTGGCAGATAGCTGAAGCCATATACAATAGCAACGAAAGGTGTGCTATATATGACGTTCGCAATTCGACACATGACCAGTCAGAAGCAAGCTCGAAGATCAGCGGTTACCCCACCAAACTGACGATCCTAAAACGATCTCCGTTGTCAGGTTATGTTTTCGTGAGAATGGCTCAAGTCTGCAAAGGAGAGTCAACAAACGAAGTTTGTAACATCATCATCATCGACACTGGAGCTGCTAGATCGAAGCCCCAGGCCGGATATGATGAAGTTCTCGAAACTTAGTGACGTTTTCAGTTCGTGACGAGATCGTTCGGCCGATACAGCTCGGAGATTTTGTATTTCAGCATCAGTTCCTGGTAGCATGAGTACATGCTGAGGTTAAACTTCTTGAATCATGGTATCTGCTTTAATTTGCTAGAGCGAAAAATCAAATGGAGGAACATGGAAATAACGTTAGTACATTAACCAGAATGGAATCATTGCCATCAAACAAAAGCTAGAGGAAAACACATGTACGCAGCTATGAAACGAGTAGCCATTTTATTGAAGCAAGGATAAATACAACTACACAATGCAACACTCTCCGAGGATGACATTAAATAAAACGGAACAAGAAAGAAAATTTCACTCAGGCCTGAGCGGAAAAAAACTTATTAGATTCCATCAAAAGAGCCCATGACAGTAGTGGAGTATGCTTCAGATATATTGCAACTGCTAGACCTAATTTCAAAGAAGTAAGGAAAGCAATACAATTTGAGAGTCGATTCGACTGAGTACCAGGAAAACAATTAGGTGTGTCTTTACAATTATCATCGGCGGAATGCATCACCAACAACGTGCGAAGCTGAAGTTTAGATAGTCTTGCCCCGTATCATGAGAAAAACACTACTGTTGATGAATCTGTTCCAGAAGAACAAGTTTAAGGAGGTGGTTATGTTGCATGTGCGTCAACGAAAATCGTACTTTACTCTATCAATGCGAAAAACTTCGAGAAATATCGAACATATGGCAAAAAAGTACGCGAACTATCGCGACACAAAATGCATTTCACCGTAATGATAGAACGGAAAATTCCATGTACAAACGCCGATAACATCTAGTAGCAAAGATACGAAGCATAGAAAATCAAACTCCTATAGGACGGCAGAGATTCAGAACAGCCAAGCAGCATACAATCGATCATTCTGGAAATGCTCGAAAGACTATAGACACCCCTAGTGTGAGTCAGTCTTTTAAAGGCGAATCGAGTGAATTACACGGCGAAATGATTCTAAAACGAGTTAGTTTGATTTTAGGCAATCGTTAAAATTTGAACGCGAGGAGTTAATTCTTTTCGGCAAATGCATCCAAATTCCGATTCTTCGAAGCATGTTTAAAGTGAAAAACACAACAATAATTTTAGTAAGTGAAACTTTTTAACTTTTCAAATAACCCAAGACTAACGGACAGAATTTTTTAAACCTAAATTTTAAATTCAAACATTTATCTAAAACGATGACTACCCCAACCACGACCTCATCTGAACAACTAGCTGGTAAGAATTTTAGGGTAATATCAAACGAAAACAGCAAATATTAATTAATTAATTGATCAATACACAACTCTTCAGACAATGATGCTTGATCGAAAAAACTGTGGGATTTTCGAATACCTATACATTTATTTGGTTATAATTGGACCACATACACAGACAAATTATTTATAACGGAATTTGGGTAAGGCAACCCCATAAAAAGCTATGCATTGTGTTGAATTATTTTGCACTATGTGTTTGAAGTGTTTAAAATTTATCCCAGAAGGCCGCGCTTATAGAATTTATGTTTATTCGTTGGCTAAGATGCAATAAAACATACGGTGATTTAGATAAATGAGTGAGCAACAGAAAACATTGAACAATTTAACATATATTGTAGATTGCACTAAATCTCCCTAACTTAATCTTTTCATTTCGAACATGTTTTATGTGACTTTGGGTATATAGTTTACAAGTATAACAATATACAAACTGTTTCAAATTAATTTAGATTTATATAAAAAGGAGTATAGATTTTGTCTTAGTTTATTGATTGACCGCGAACCACCATCAATATCATCATGACATCAAAATCTAGAATAGTAAATTTGATTAGTATTGATATTTTCTCTTTAGAAAAACCACATAGCAAATACTCGATTAATACGTAGCATAATAATTAGGATAACGCCAGCCTAACTACATATAAAAGAGAAAATGCCGCTGGAGGATCCTTTGTGTACGATGAACTACTTTTCTCGTTAAAATGAGCCTCACTTGTTACGAAGTATGATTCAATAGCGACATCATATGGATATCATAGGTTTAATAGCAATATGTTGCCATTTTTACTACTGTTTGAGTATAAAACGAAGTACCAAAACCTTTTAACATGAGACTTACGCCAAAAAGTTTATTTGGAGTTACGTTTTTCATTCAGAATGGATTGTACATGATAGAAGGATTGTAGGAATTTGCAAGCAACACATTTTTAATATCCCGTAATTTTCTATTGCGAATCAAATTCGATTATATTAATGGTGTTGACTTTTGCGAGCCTTATGAACATGTTTTCGTTATTATAATATAAAGTTAATTGTTACGGATTTAACAAATACATGATGATTATTTTATGTATTGTCAGCGTCTGTAAATCATATAGTACTTATATTTCCAAAGCTTCGGAGTGCATTTTTTGCAGACGTACTTACAGCTCACTAACAATTTATGAAACAAAGCCAGATAAACTACAAACAAATGTTACAAAGAGAAAAGCGATCAATGAAGATTTAAAAAAAACTGTATGAACAAAGAAAATACGACAGATAGACAGCACCAATACTTTTAGAAAAGTGAAAACGAAAATAAAATTCTAAGTTTGTATATAAAAAAGCTTTTCACCCATATTTACTATACTAAAACCTACATAGCATTATAGCCCTTTTTGATTCAATGTGTTTTATTTTCAGATTTTTCAAAAAGAAGCTGGTCTAATTATTATTTAACTATTTAAAAAAATATTTACTTTTTCTTTAGCGTAAAGAATGATCGCCTTTTCGGTTCATCTTTTTGCGATGATGCTGGTAATGTCATTGATCGTCCTTCACCGCCCGATAATCTGTCACATTGTGCTTTTAAAGCCCCCACCCATTGATTCATTTCAGAATCATCGTGAGCTTGTAGAAGGAATTCACCACCGTTTGCAAGTCTGGAAATGTAGAAGAGAAAAATTAATTAGTTTTATTGAAAAATATTTGATTTTTGCAGTTTAACTAAGTTGTTATGACACGATTGAACAGTTAATTCATAAACTTATAATGAAACTACGAATAAAATACGATAAAAGATATGTTTTATAAAAATGTATTACATTATTTCTAGTAATTCATAGACTTATGCTGGAGTTACAATCAATGAAACAACACATGAGAAAGTATGAGAGCAGTTAAACGATGTGACGCAACTTTGTTACGAATCTATTGGTTGGTTGTAGATTTAGTATAGATGTAGTAGTAAAATGTAAAGATGCCGACTTTCCCCTTCAAGGAATCAGTGAAACTAACCAATTTATATAATCTTTATATCTCATTTATGTAATCATGAAATATCAAAGGACTATCCTAAAGGCCTATCTGAGATTAAGTAGTTTCAAATTAATTTGAAAAATTTTAATATAAGCCTTATAAGGAAATTTTCATTCAATATATTCTATATTCTGGCAATCGACGATTGTGAGTAAGACTATTTTTACAATTTTTTGTGCAGTACTATAATCGAATTCTATTCTCAAACTTTATCTATTTGTTGAATATATTCTTATTTCTATCTTGTATTTTTGCCTTAACCAATAAGTTAAAATGAATTCATTTAGCCTACGGATATGCACTTATATAGATAATTACTTAATATTTAATATCTTTTTCAATTTAATATTAACCACATTTCTGCGGTTTAAAAATAAAAATAAAAAATGAGGTAAACGATAAACAGTATCGAACACGTCCCAGCTATGAGAACAGCAAACAATTATTGTAATTGTCTTCCATATAGCATTGATAAAAGGTTTATGTTACAAAGAGTTATGTTACAATTAATTGTGCTTGTTGTCGAAAATCAAACTGTAACACAATTCTCAAAACGGCTATAGAAAATCAAACCGCTACACAATTTTCAAAACGGCTATAGAAAGAGCTTTATGAGCTCAAGTTTTTTTTTTGAACGAGTGTCGAAAAACCTTCAAACGTTTTTTTTATGAACGATGCAGGATTATGTGAGATTCTTACTCACAAAAAACATCGCTCGCTGATCACGGGAATTCGAGCAGGGACTGCTATCGCATTACTTCGATTCCGGGCTTGTTATTGGCGCCTATCAGGTGCTCCCATGAATACTTTCGATCTGTCAATGCAACCCAACACTCTTTTCAGCCACAATACCATCTCTACATATACTGAAACAGGTAAACAAGCATCTTCTGAATGAAGCATCGCCTCCACAATCGTCTCCGGCGTCACAGGGCCAATGGCGGACAAGTGCGCTTCTCGTTTCACTATGAAGTCGAGAAGAAAGTGTGCTGCATCATCAATCTCTTTAATGCAGTATTTGCAGCATTCCGTGCTAAATTTCCCCATTCTATGAAGGCATTTCCTTAAGTAGCCATGGCCTAATGGAAATTGGCTCTGGGAGAAATTTATTCCACCGTGACCACGACTAAGCCAATGAGCTTCAGCGCAGAGGTGCGTAAAGTCATCCATTTGGTAGTGAAAACCATAAATTACATATTTTTTGGTAGGATAGCAAGAATTTACAGTTGTTCGACCTATTTGCTCGATTCCAAACCATTTTTATTTTCAGAACTAAACTAATTTGACATATAGTGGTGCTACAAAAATTCTCTACAAAACAAAATACACGAGTTTTCCAACGGAAACCTGGCTGCACTGATCAAAATAATATGTGTACAAATCTCACAAATATTTGACGAAAATAATAATTATTTGACTGTATACAATTTTTGTGATAAAGGAATGAATATTAGAAACAAATTGAATTCGATAGCTAATTAATCATTACTTTTACTTACTTCACTCTGAAAACATGCTTCTTCTTTGTATAGTCGGTGGCAACATCGCATGTAGCTCCTTGAAGTTCGAGTGGTGCTTCACCACGGAACATTTGTTCGGGTGTTGCTTTAGATGTTTTTTGATCTTTGTAGAAGGTTAAACGTCCACTGCGAGCAACTACGTAAACCTACGATTAAAAAGAGTTGGAATCAAATTATTCTAAAATAATTGTAAGCTTCCTAAAATTTATAAATAGGTTAGATTATACAATAAATTACAAAAAAATACGCGACAAAATGTTTACCTTATCCCAAGATCTGTTAGATGCTTTCTTTGTTGTTGATTCCCATTCGTGTTTTCTTGTCAATACACCTTCAACTCCCTCTTCTGCACCAGGACTTGTTCGCTCTAAATTATTAAACGAAGTATAAAAATTTAATATACACTCAGGGAACAAGAGATTTACGATACAAATCGAAGAACAAATTCTTTGACGAAAAAGGAGTAAACAAACTATAAACATTTTTGTTTTATCAAAACATTTATAAATACGTGCTTGAAGACCTTCCCTACTTGTAAACAAACGTGTTATTCTTATAGGTAACGTGTAATCTGATATACATTCACAAATCTATTTCCGAGTATATTTCTGGATGATAGAAAATAACTCGCATATTTTGTCTCTAGTTCCTTTAATTTAAATAAGGTTAGTCTTTGATTTTTTTTTAATCTATACGGCTAAAAGTATTGCAAAATCAAAATTTTAGAGCTTTTGATATAAAATATAATATAATTTACAAATAGTCAAATCTCATTGTACCTTAAATACTTTAAACAATAATAATTATAATTATTATTGTTAAAATTTAATATGTTTTCCCCATAAAAACTAAAATATATGGCGTTTTGATATCTAATTCAGTAAATGAAATTCATATTCTCAGTTATATGTGGAATATTATAGCTAGCAATCATTTCGTACAAACATTCACAATAAAGTCACACTAAAACACAATAACACATTATGTATCACTAACATCTAAAAAAAAATCACTACACAAAACACTACGACTTACGTGATAATGCATGTTTATATGATACCCAGTGACATTAATATGAAACAGGTATAAAAATAATTTATGAAAACCATAGTGTTTATGAAAGATTAAAAAACTCGTTGAGGAAAAGAAACCATGAGGGAATATAGGTCTGAATTTTCGAAACGTAAAAGCCAATTTTCGATTAATTTTGAAAAAAAGAAACACAATTAAAACGAAAAGCCGAACAAAATCAACATAGAAAAAGAAACGTAAATCGATAAACACAAGAAGAATAAAATCAAATTTCCAATTGAAAGCTACCTTCATCTTCCGAATCACCCGAACGTGTTGAGCTTCTCTTCCATCGGAAACTTCGGAATGGACTCTTTGAGCGTGATCTACGTCCGATACGCAAAGTTCCGCCGCTGGTTGGGGTCGTTGGCGAGCTACGTGCCATTTGCGGTGTCGACGATCCATGTTGAGCTGTCGGTGTTGAATCAGTATCAAGTGGTCCTTTTTTGTTACAAATCATTTCAAATCGTTTCATATTTATGTTATACATCGTAACAGATTAGCATTAATTCGTCCATTCCACATAGAGATACATTTTTCAATGATTTTTATTTTGTATTTACAAGACAGGTTGTAGATTTTATATAGCCATGACCACCGACCCCACAGGAAGAGTTTGTTTTTACAGAGCAGTTACCAAAAAAATTGGTTTTCAGTTTTTTTTTTTTTTTCGTTTACAGTTGTGCACACGAAGGATGTCGTTTTTGAGCAGTGGTGATTGTAGCAGGAGTAGTAGTAGCAGTAGTAGCAAACGGTATTTTTTATAATCACACAAAAAATTTACAACAGAAAATTGTTGGTTGCATGCATCCAATTTAATACGGTTACCGAAAATATATATAAGGGAGAAAAACAAAAATTAAACAAATAAAATGTCTGTTTAAAAACAACTAAAATAGTTATACAAACTAATTAAAATTACTAAAATCAACTTTGGTACAATAAATAAATGTATTAGTAAAAGGATTGATTATATCTACAGTTATGATCTAATCAGGTTGGTGTAGGAAAATGAATATAGCTTACGAATTATGTTATGATTAAATAAATATATGAGTAATGATATAAAGAGTTTTAAATGATGTTTACTTACTTGACGGATATCTTTTCTGTGAGGAGGAGCTTGGAAAAGATGTAGCCCGTTCACCACGTTTTGTAGATGGCTCACGTTTCTTAAGAGCTTTCATTTGTATATATTGTAAAATAATATCATCATCAATAAGATTCAATTTGATAATTATTGGAATAAGATTGTTGATTATTTTCAGGATGATATCACAGAACACTGTATGAACTATTTGTAAGAGTTGAAGAGTATTCAATTATTTTATTGAAGAGATTCTACTAAAAAAAATCTACGGTTAACACGGGGGCAATCTAAGAGTGCTAAACAATTTGTTAGATACATTAATTTCGTTTGCCATTGCGAAAACATATTTTACAATATGGTCAATTGTTGCTAATTTTGTAAGAATCGGTTTCAATTTCTATAACGTTACATACAAACTGTTTTACATTTGAGAATGTTGTGACGACCACACAACAATTAAAAACGTAAATCTGATACAATGATATCAACGAGACGATCACATACAGTGAGATAATGGTCACAATGAATATCTCAGGAATTATAAACATACATTTTCTATTTCAAAAGAACTGCCCACTTTTTTTATGATGGGGCTTATACAAGACGACCTCGGCAAGAAGCAAAAAGTGAATGCCAAGATTCGTTAGGTGTTATTTCGAAAGTACCCTTTTTAATAAATTTGTCTTCCCATTTAAGGAAGTGGATACTTGGAAAAATCGATAAAAAATTCTAAATGCCTGAAATGAAATGACCTAAATGCCTGAAATGAGAACCCTAAAAAAACTAGGATTTACTGCACGAAAGTATCCGATAGGCTGGGTGAATGACATTGATGAAGAAAGAGTGCGACACGGAGAAAGATGCTCCCTTTCTTCCAGCAAGGAGACCAATGTTGCCAGGAAATTATTAGGAGAAATAATTAGTTGATTGAGCTTAATTTTAGGATATTTTTGGTATCAAACTTATTTAATTCCGTTCAATTTTTTACAAGGTTGCATTTAGTGACGTGACTATGGTAAGTTCTGCTATTCAGTTTCCAGATCCCTTCGTAAATCGAAAGGAGAAGCAACCAGTCAGTCCCATTTTATGTAGTTGATAAAATAATGAACGTCAAGCAATTAACTGTACTGCAAACACAGATACTACCCCGCATGAGCCAAAAAATTGATGAAAGTGTGTGCATGCATCATAAGGCTCCGTATCATACGGCAAAGAGACTCATAGAATTTTTCAGGAGCAACGACAAGAAAATCCTTGACTGATATCGATGAAAGAAACCTGGGAAAATTACTAAGATTTGGTAAGAAAAATAAAAAAACCTGAATTTTTTAATTGGTAAAAAGGAATTTATATTAAACGACTAAAACAACAGAACGTGAAACTTGCAGGAATCGAGCATACCAAGATTTCAGCTAAAATTAAAGATCCTGCAAATCTAAAAAAAAGTAATTTGAATCCTTACTGCAGAGGATTGCCTATTATTATTTTTACGAAAATTTATCTTACTTGATATTCCTTGGATTATTAACTAAAAGTTAATAAAGTTTATTTGGACGTCTGCAGCGAATATTTTTTGCGACAATGTTTTGCTTGCTTTCTATCTAACTATCCTTTTTCAATGACTTTTTATGCATGTATAAATTTGGCTTGCGAAGATAGAAAGCCAAATAAAATTTTCGTTGGTGTTTTGTAGGCTGAAGTTATAGCATTTATTATTGTAATTTGTAAAACAGGTTTGGAAAGAAATCCAAAAATCCCAATTTCCGTGAAATATGTTTCTTTTACTTTTATTATGCAATGGGATATAGCTAATTTCTTTGAAATGCATAGGATATAAGGTATGAGATCGAAAAAGAGAAGGAGTCAATTGTTTTACTCGATTCGTATCTTGCAGCATTTTAATTTCGAAGAGAGAAGCGCCCTAAGTTTGTCATGTTACTAACAAATGGGACCTTTAGTTTTTAGTTAGTTTTTATATCCCATATTGAAAAAATGAGCTCCTACCAACTCGCATTTTATAAATTAACTATTAGTAAATATAATTTGAAGAAGCTATAGACTAAGTAATTTTAATTCGAAACAAAGTAAATCTTTCCCTATAACTTTTAAAATTTTCTTTTCGTCTGCAAAGTGTATATAATATTCTTTTTACTAAACGTATAACCAGTGCTTGAGATTTAGTCACGATTTACGAACATATTGCAATTATATCAGGAATCTCTTCAAAATACTTTAAGCATTTACTATTATGTTACAGGGACTACTAAACAATATGAAAGCTCCGAAACTAGCGTTGATGAATTATCCTTCAAGCTTATTTTGTTTAGAGAAAGGAATCTTCCTCCAAACTTTGTTAATTCGTGTGCCAAGCTCAAGTGCAATTATTCTAGTGCAATTAGTTTAATACAAAGCATGCTACCTTACCTTTTTAATAGCCACAACCAAGCGACTATATACGTCAAACACTATTATTCATACATCAAAAATTTATGTTTTTTGATGTTTGAAATTTTCATAAAATCGCTAAATGTATCCCACACGCACCAATACAACAGAATATAAATAAGAAGCACAAAGCGGTCAAGCTTTCTTTACATATTTTTACAACAATTAACAAAAGTTCTACAAAACACCATATAAATAGCCTTGTTGCAAACATATTTGCCTTACATATAATTTAAACTTGAACGTATGGGTTTGCCTAGCGAAAAGTATCATGTGTCCTACACAAAGAATAACCGAAGAAGAAGATTGAAACATATTTTAAAACTAGAGACATTTCAATTGAACAGAATAAATATGTAAAGTGTTGTGTGGAAATAATAAATTGAATAAAAAAATGTGCTTGAGTGAAAATTAAGAAGTTTTGATATGTTCAAGAAAATAAAGTCAAATTGTGTTTTGCAAACAATATCAATACTGTAACAGAGGAGAGAATTTGACTGAAACGAGTGTTTTGTGCAAAAAGCGAATGAATACGAAAGAAATATAGCAAACACTGTTTTGTTTTTCAAATTTATACAAAAATATGTACCTGTTTGCGAAATAGGTCTTTCTTTCTCTACAGGCGAAGCAGCTCTCATATTTACTATACAACGCATGTTCAATTTGTTATTTAAGGTGTGGTAATGACATTACAGGAAAATATATTGTTTATGAGTTTTTGTCCGTATTACGCATATTTTTTCACAGATATTTACACAATCCAATTAGCAATACGTTGGGATATAGCATTATTATGATTATCAATTAATAACAAATCATCATTACAAGTAATCATCAGGTAGAGAGGTAATTAATTAGGCGGGCAGCGTGTAAATACAGAAAATAATAAGAGAAAAGAGAAACGGGGTTAAGTTATTTTACGTATATATTCACTAAACATCATGTAAAATTTAGAGAGGTTCTTCAAATCTTTGTTCAGTAACGTCATTTTCAATCTTCAGTTAATTTTTTTCCTGGTTAGTTTTTTCTTCTTTTCTTCTTCTTTATATACACAAAGCTTGCTGTATATGAAGATTCAGTTAAGCGATATGAAGAATATTAGCAATTCGAGTCGCAGGAAAAGACACTTACCGGCTTCCTGTTCTTTTTGTGGGGATCCGGCAACATCGGGAGTATCGCGGGCTGCTTGTTCGGCTTGCTTGCGTGCCAGCTCGGCTGCTTCAATCGCCGCTCGTTCCTCCGCTTCGGCTTGAAGTCGCTGACGTTCAGCTTCTTCTGCTGCCTCTTGTCGTCTCTTCAGTTCCTTGAGCTCAAACTGAAAATAGAAACAAGAAACGATCCGTTTTTAGTTCCATGTACTGGAGAGAAGTTGTGAGGGTCAAATAAAACAATTCATCTGAAAATTACCGTTGTTAACCGCTCCAAAGCACTAAATCTTTCCTCTTGAGCTGCTGCCGATTTTTCAAATGCTTCATGTTTCTTGATTAGATTCTCAACTTCATCGATTGTGTGTCCCAATTCTGTCGACATAAGATATGGTTCTTGTGCAATAAGCCATGCCTCAGCCACAGCTGCATCTCTAGCGAATTGATACACTTCCAATACTGTAAAGAAACACAAGTTACAGTAACAATTTTCCTACGTAGAATCAAATTATACTTACTAAGTTGCAAGTTCTCCCACCGTTCTTCCCACCGGTGCAATAGAGCTGTTCGACTATTCGTTAGTTGTACAAGGCGATCCTTTATATCAGCAGAAGCATAATGATTTCGTGCAAGAAGTTCTTTGCCGAGTGCCAAGCATGCCGAAAAGTTGTCTTCTCTCGTGTCGATTTCAGCCTTCAGACTTTGATGATTGTTCATGAGTAATTCAACGCCGGACACATCACGCGGTTTCTCCGAGGTGTTCATTTGTCGAACAACATCTTCCATCCACAACATCAGAATCCTAACCATATTGAAGAATCTGAACAAATCGCCAGTGTCTGCCAGTTTCTTCTTTCTTGCATCGCACATTCCTTGCAGATTTTCCCATGCTTGTAGTACCTCTTGTTCACGATTCGTGATCTCCTTTGCCTTATCGCCAGCATATGAAGCTTGTAGCTTAGCAGACTCTTCTTGAATTTGTTTGACTTGCGAATACAATGTCTGTAGATCTTGCAGGAAGTTATGATGTTTTCGTTGCAATGTTGATACAGAGCCAGCATCACGACCTAACTCATCAGAAACTCCATGCTGTTTCTCGATAATGCGACTCAGAACGTCCTTACAATCGTGGAAGAATTTGTGCAATTCACGGGAGGCAGCCAACATTTGGGTCCTGGTCTCGATCAGCTCCAGCAAATCTTGCCATGATTCGTTCAAACTGTCTTTCCATTCGGCTATTGTGGCAGAGTCCGAATGGCCAGCGCGAATAAGATCGTCGGCGATTCCGTTCGCCTTCGCTACACGCTCACCGCCCACAGCAGCTGTATCTTGAGCGAACTCCTTGAAGCGTTCCCAGAGCAATGTGACGTGGTCATAATCTTGTCCGAGTTCATGCGACCCAGCCACCAGCTCCCTTTCTGCAATCCATTGTTCAAGATCATCTACTTCGCGGTTCAACATGAACAGTTGCAAAGCTTCATCGAGGCGAGACCTTCGTTCTCCTGCCAAGTCCTTCAAGCCTGCGTACAATTTGTCAAGCTGTGATTGCTTCACAGCAACTACATCTCCGTACGGAATCTCATCACTTGTTAGCTGACGTGCGGTCTCACCCAACTGGCGAATCGTGTCAGCATAATCTTCGACCGACTGCTCCAATGTCTCGTGTTTTTTCATTAAGTTCTGGGCACTGATTTCATCTTTGCCACGATCTTCAACCATCATGTACAACTCTTGCTCGCTCATCCACGATTCAGCTTCTTGAGCATCGAAGAAGTATTGCTGGACACGTTCGGACTGGTCCAAGTGTTTCTTACGATTGTCAATCGCATCCTTTAATTCTTGCCATTTCTGGGTCAACTCCTTAATAAGGTTCTCAAAGCGATCGGCATCTTCGTGACCTTCATCAATCAGTTTGCGTCCATTATTGCAAATGGACATAATTCTTGGCTCATGATTGTCAATTTCTGTGGCTAGCGACTGATTCTTCTTCTTCAGGACATTCACGTTAAACAGCGAATTTCCGTAGTCTGTTGAGTTTGCCAGTGGCATCTTCTCGTCAATCCATAACTTCTCATCTTCGACATCGCGACAGAACTGAAAGGCTTCCTTCTTCTTTTCGAGCTGCTTTTGTCGCTCCAATAGAGGCTCTTTGATTTTCTCGAATCGGTCGACAACTGTTGTTTTCTTGACAACGATTGGCTCAATCTTCTCCGTGGGAACGGTATTTTGTAGATATTCGAATTGTTTATCAATTTCTTCTACTTGACGTGCTTTCACCGCCATTTGAGTCTGAATGACCTGTTGCTTTTGCATCAAAATATTTACGGAAGTCAAATCGGTACCGGTGTCGGTATTTATAATCTGTTTTTCCAACTCAGTAATGTACGAGTCGATGTCATCACATGTCTGTTGTACCAGCTGTTCACGATTTGCATCGAACAACATAGATCCTTTCTCCTTGGTGTGGCTTTCCAAATCTTCGAATTGCTTGCCAAGCTCCCTCAATTTCGGTTCAATTATTTCTTTGAATTCTGGCTTTTCTTCGATCAGTTTCTGGGCATTCTTTTCAGCTTCGAACAAACGCTCCTTGTTCGCTGCAATTTCGGCTTCAAAAGCCTGATGTCTTGTCCACTTGGAATGAATAGTCTTGGTACTTCTGTAGGTCTCGTCTTGCGACGTCAGATATTTTTCTTGCACCCATTCGTTCAGTTCCTCTAAGTCTTGAAGGAACTCGTGTAGTTTAACTTGGTTCTTTAACTTCTTGTGTTGGTCAATGGCTCTCTGGGTATTATCGTCACGGCGCAATGCAATGCTTGAGGCCCGTTTGTGAATTTTATCTCCATCAAAGTGTTCCTTCTCGACAAGACTTTCAGCAACCTGAATCAGAGTGTTGATCTTATCATCGTTAGCTTCCATAGTTGTGAGGAAGGCTTCATGTCGCTTAAGTTGATTTTCGGCTTGTTCTAAGTTCATTGGAGTGTCGTCCTTGCTCAAGAAGTGTTCTTGTTGGCTTAGTAGAACCTCAGCTTGGCGAGCATCACGATTGAACAGCTGCTGGTCTAAGCTTTGAGAGAGCAACACTTGGCGATTCTCCCACATTTGATGCAATTCTTCCCAGCCGTCCTTCAAGGCCTTTAGACGTTCGCGTAAGAACATGTACTGTGGATCTTCGTTCTGAGTCGGATCCGAAGTCAACTGTACTCCGTACTCCATCATGTTCTTGTAATCGTCAGTGTAGTTGTCGATTTCTTCCCGAATAGATTGATGCTGATTCAATAGCTTCTCAGCTTCAGGAAGTGATGTAGGCGTATCTTCGGAAGCAACATCGGTTTGAGTTTTAGTCAACCATGCTTGGAAGTGATCCAAGTCGCGCAAGAATCTATGCAGGTCTCCGGCTTCTTCTAACTTAGAATCACGGTCCTTCAGCATGTGCGTTAGTTGCTCCCATATCAATTGGATCTGGGCGACACGCTCTCGGATCCTAGCTGCCTCTTCAGGATGATCACCCTCGATAGCGTCTGCCTCTTTCTCCAAGCTTGTCAATTTCGCTTGAATAGCTGCCAAATCACGTTCCATTCCGCTCAGACGTCGTTGTAGAGTCATTACACCTGTCAAGTCCATCTCCAGACTATCTGTCTCGGTCAAGATACGTTTCTTATCTTCGATCCATGAAATTGTTTCACGACACTCGATATAGAATGTCTGAACTCCATGAGCGGATTTCAATTCGTCTTTCTTCGCCTCGGCCTTCTCACACAACGTTGACCATTCTTGATTCAATCGGTTCTGACGATCCAGAATTTCACCTGAGTTCGGGTGCTCGACATGAAGGAGTTGACGAGCCAATTGGTTAACAACGGCTACACGGGATGCATTCGTGTTCATTTCTTTCTCGAATCCATCGTAACGATGTTTCATAATTTCAACGTCTTCAATGTCATTACCTGGTGACATGGTGTCAAGCATTTTAGTTTTCTCGTTGATCCATTGTTCGACGCCATCAGCTTCTGACATTAATTTGTATAGACTTAGTGCATCGAGTAGCCGCTGTTTACGCAACTTGGCCAACTCCATCAATTCCGCATAGCGGTCGTCGATGGCCGTCAATCGGTCCGAGACCTTCTTAAGCTCGTCTTCGTTCAATTTCAAGTCGTCGGCTTGCTTGTGCAACTGGTCAATAGTTTCGGAATAGTTGTTCAGTTCATCGGCGACATCCTTGTGTTTCTTCAGCAACGACTGAACATTGGCCTCGTCCCGGCCGACGTCTTCACTGGACACCAGACGTAGGGCATCCAACATCCAGTTATCGATGTCCTCAGCATCGGCAAACAGTTGGAAGTATTCTACGGCGTTTTCGAGGCGCTGTCGCCGGTATTTGGTCAAGTCGAGTAGATGGTCCCACATCTTGAGGATTTCCGTCAGTCTGTCCTTGATACGGTCGGCTCCAAAGTGTCCCTTCGATATTAGCTCGGCGCCAACTTGAGCTACATTCTGCAATTGTGGGTCGTGCGATGTTATTTCGGATTCCAATGCTTTGTGTTTGCTCAGCAATAGATTGACTGTAGTTAGGTCGTGACCGATTTCGTCGTTTGAAACAATCTGCTCCTTTTCCTTGATCCAATTCTCCTCGTCGGCGGTGTCCCAATAGAATTGCCAAAGTTTTCGGCTCTCTTCCAACCGACTGCGTCTTTCGACTGCCAAACGAACCAGCTCAGCATAAGCGTCCTCCAGCTGTTGAACACGGTTGACGATGATCTCTGGGTCACACGGTTTATACTGTCCCGCGTCATCACTAAGGAATTGCTGCGAGTTTTGTACTACCACTTTCACTCGTTCACCCAACACATTGATATCCGCCTCAACCAGGGAATGCTTTTGCAATAAATCTTCAACTCCCATCAAATGCTTGCCGTAGTCATCGGTGAGTAGCCGCTGTTTGATTTCTTCCATATTGTCCAGAATGTATAGCATCTCTTGGAAGTTCTGTTGGAGTTGCATCGATGTACTCAAACGATCTCGTCTAGCTGCTAGCAATTCAAGAAGATAGTTCCATAAACGAAGGACATTATCTTTGCGGGCCATAATTCGCTCGATGTCGTGATAGCGCTCGGCTTCTAACTCGTCGCAAACTGCAACAACAGCTTGTACACGCTCTTCGTAGGCGAATATATCGGTCTCAATAGCCTCATGTTTCTTAGCTGCCGCTTCCACTGCTGCCAGGTCAGTCCCGAAATTATCCTGGCTGACCAATCTTTGATTCTCCGAAAGCCACGTTTCTCGCATCGAAGCTTTCCGATTGAATCTAGCTGCCAATTGTTCAAGTTTCTCTTGACGAATCAACTCCTCGCGTAAAGCCAACTCGCGTTCGTGCTCAGCCTTTTCTAGACGTTCCCAGGCCTTATTAATGTCAGAGATCATCTTACCTTCTTTTGGAGTGTAGGGTTTTTGATTATTCGCTCGCATCCGCGACTGTAAAGTGAACAAACGTACTTCCAGATTGCCCTTCTCAACGAACTTGGTCGGTTTCTCGACGGTACGATAGTTTGCAAACTGGGAAAGTTGCTGCTGAACGCCAACCAACGAGTTGGCGAACGTGCGGTCGCCGAGTTGTACGATGGTCGACTCAATCCACTGTAATAAATCGCTGGTGAATGTTTCGTAGTCGTTGATCATCTTTTCGTTTTCCATTGCGATTCCGACCACTTTTCCAATACGCTTGCCTTGCACAGTTTCCTGCTTCATTTTGCTGAAGTAATGGTAGTATGTGACCACGTACGTAATGATGGACTTCTCGTCAGGGTGTTCGACAAACACATCCTCGGCATCAAGCAGTTTTGTCAGACCGAGCCTATCTTCGGCAACATTAAATGCATTGTTTAGGTTTCCAATAGGATTGGCTTTCGACAGCTTTTCGAATTGTATCAAATCTGGACGGTGTTTGTGGATGATAGCGTTGAATGCCAGACCATCTCGCCAGGATGTTGTGAAATTGCGTACATTTACATTGTGATAGCCAGCGGTTTTCATCTGGCACCATAAAAGTAAAGCGTCTTTAGCGGATTTGGTTTCCTTATTGTCTACTTCTTCGATCGTGATATCCTGAATCTGGAATCGAAGAATAATCGTCCAGATCAGACCCAAATTAAGCGATGCATTGCCATCGACAATATCATGTGAACCGATATTTTCTAAATGTACTCTCTGTTCTCGCAGGAACTGCAAAGCTTTATCGACATTCTCTAGACAGTGAATTCGCATTTTGCCTTTTGTCGGTTTCGGTAGTCTTTCACCCGATAGTACTTCCAGTAATCGTATTAGATTCTTACCATCTCGCATATCAACATACAGGTCCTGGATACGACAATTGACTCGAACTAGGTGCGAATTAACCCATTTTGTGAAAGTTTTCTTTTGTACAGATTCACGTTCTTCGGCTAATGCTTTAATACGCGATCGTTCGAATAATCGTGAACTCGAATTGCCACCGTCGTATTCGTATTCGTCAATATATTCGGCACCGGGTCCCTGACTAGGATCCCAACGCACCACCGAAATATCTGTCGTCATTGTGACTGTTTAGATTTATTTAGCTTCTTCGTTGTGAATATTGTCTTGCGTGCAAGTTTTCTCGTTTTTTGCACGCGTGCTTATTGCTACAAGTTGTAATTTTATGTCGTCTTCAATCTCTCAATTTTTTTTTTTGGCTCAATGGAAGATGAAGAGAAATGTAGATTGGTTCGTTGCAGTCACCTTTTAAGAAAGGTACTGCTTACCTAAAAAGAGAAGAAAAAAAGGTATTTAGTACAGTTATTGTTAATAGTGGTTAAAAGGAACATTTGAAGGTTTATAAGCATCGAAATATGTATAGGGGCAGATCTTGGACTAATTTTGATCATGTGACAAGAATGTACCATAAATTACTGTTCGGGTTTGGACAATGATCAACAGCAACTGATTGGGAACACTTAGAAGTTCAGACACGAAGAACAGCGAACTTTTTAGACAAGTTTCACTCGAAATATCAGCAAAAACACTACTTTCTAAATTGACCTTATTCGGTATATTAAATGCCAAAAATATAAACCAGGTTGCTACAGATAGAATCAAACACATAACCAAAGAAAAATAAACTTCACATGCCCTCCCAAATTGCGACCCCAATCCCGCTTGATTTAAAAATATAAAGACAACAAAAATTTGTTTGGCAGCCAAAGACGCAGACAGACCCAAAACAGAGCAACCAATATCTTGTTTCCAACATTCACCTCACCAAGCGAAATTTTTTTCATTAAAAATTAATTATGTATCTTTTTGTATTCACTGATGAAAACTAAACAAACTTTAGTCGCACACTGCATTCTTAAACGTGATGAGAGTGAAATGCGAAATCGGAAAAGAAAAAGGACTCCGAACGATGACATCACTCATCATTCATATGTCGTCGTTGTTGCTTTTGTCGTCCAGGACTACTATAACTGATGGCGTGGGTGAAGATGGTAGTTTGTACAGTTTCTTTTTCCCCTTCTCGAACAAACAAACTACTGCGCTTTAGCGATTGCATGATAAAATTATACGGTTCGCGATACATATACATTCATTTTCGAGTATGTATACTGCGAAGGAATGGGAAAAGTAGACGTTTTCAAGGAAAATTCTTTGGCGCCAGAAAAATTGATTAATGTTTATAAAGTTAGGTCTGTAGAGCAGAAAAAGGTGTTTTGGTTAATTTGCAATGAAGCTATTTTCTGTTGGATTTTGTGTGTGAATTATAAAAATGGGATAAAATCGATATATTGACATGTGACGATATGCTTTGACGACGTGATTAACTAACTAGCATTGGAATAGGGTAAACGTAGAGGTTAGAGGAATATTATTGAAAAGCAATATAGTTTTCATGCCTAAAATATCCAGTAATTAGGCTATGGGCATCTCGCTTTTTACTATTGTATTGAGGTTTTTGACAGAACACTTCCTTCCGAGACGTCTGCTTCGATTTTGAGATGAGAATGTGCGTCCTTGAAGTACGAACAGAAAGAAGTGATATGAAAACAGATGGGACTGCACTATTTATCATTTGCAACATTCGGTTATGCTAACTTTTCTATTAACTCAAGATAAAAGGAGGAACACAACGAACCAGTACTTTTTATCTGACTGAGAGAGAACTTTAGTCATCAGAAGCTGGTGTTGAGGACCTTTGCTCTCTTCCTCTGGGCGACTATTCTATTGTAGAACTCGGATAGCATTTTTATAAATTCCAATGATTAAATATTCATAACATATCTCGTAAGTCGGGAATAGGTTTTACTTTGATTAATCTTGAACTGAAGATTAGTAATCGTCGAGTTTAGGTGGATGTGTATTGTATCAGAGAATTTGAGAGTTCTAAATATAATTGGAACAGATTTGTTTTGGCAGATCGTCTTTTTGTCTTCAGTCTTTTTTGTTTGGTGAATTATTGTGCTTCAATATAGTAGCATGAGCCTGACAATTTTTTCCTAAATGAGGAGTCTGTTTTTGACTTTAAGCCTTTTAATTTGAGTCATTTGCAGGAGAGATTTGTGTTTGTCAGAAAACTTACCTGGAGAATCGAGTGAAATGCTGGCTGAATTCATTCATTCTTTAATTCTGAGCAAATCTGAAGAGGATGACTGGATTGAAGGATTTCACAGATATCGGTGAGGATCTGCAGAGGAGATCTTCCAGATCGTTCCATAAGAGACTGGCAGATGCAAGAAGGACCTCAAGAGTGTGCAAGACCCTGTAAAAGGACTAATAAGCAAAACTGGACTGGCGAAAACGTCCAGGTTGTGATATTCAAGTCCAAAAAGGGACCAAAAAGACCTACAGACTTTGCTTAAGAATCGCTTTTCGGGCGCTCTGGTGACTAAAACACAAAAGGTTTCTGTGCCTCTAAGCGAATTTTCCTCTATTGGCGTTAGTAGGAAATGGTGGTACACAGCTAAATCTGTGGTCACCAGCAGAACGTTTAGGGACGCACTCATGTCCTTGATAATTTCAAAAGCCTGGATGACATCTATCTGGCTATACTAAGGGAAGGAATTGACCCCCTGTAGGTAGGCCTAAAGAAATTCTTTTGGGCATGACTAGCATTGGAAAAAAAACATGAAAAAACTAACAGAAAAAAACAACAAAAAAGCGAAAATAACAGAAAAACAAGTAAAAATAACATAACAGAAAAAAGCCCAAAGGATGAAAACATGCCTTCATCTATGAAGCGGAACTAGGCCAGGCAAACAGTCTGGCCCCTGATGTTGGGGCCCTGGCTTCTGATATTGTTGGATCCACTCCGCTTACTAAATCCTCCTAACTAGTGGTCGAAATCCCTTCGTAAAAAAAACTTGGAAGTCCAGCGAGCCTGCGGGCTTCATTGGTTCGATTGGGTTTAACCCAATAATAAGGCCATTTTGAAAATTAGTTATTCGATTCTCTTCGATTTTCACGACGTGTGAACATTATTAAATTAGATTCTTAATAAATGAGACACGATCGACTGGGGCGAGCATATGCGAATTTTCGGTCTGAAAACCAACTCTATTTAAAAAAATTAATATTTATTTACAAGTCGTGGTATTTCACGATCTAGCTAGTAAGTTATTCAATTATGAGAATTAGTCATGTTTGATCAAGAACTTGTACATTTGATTTTTTTCCAATTTTCAGATCTAGACATCACTTTGCCTATAATGCAATCAGGATGACCTGACTAGGGTCGGAGTGAGGGATGAGTGCCACATCTGCAAGCAGCCCTTTCTCAGACCCACACGGCACTAACAGCCTCATGAAGACACCAGTTCCATCAGCCGTGTTTGGAACAGGCGCTGAGTATCGACGGAGACTGCCCGCTTTGCAGGGGAGCGCTCCGCCTCCATCAGGCCTCTTTACTGGAAACTTCGGAAGCGACTAGTGTGGAGCTCAAAACCACAAGGGCAGGACCACGAACGCGGGGAATGGATCATTATGCTCAAACCTTGTGGAGGGAGCGGGTCAGCCATCCGATACTCTGTCAAGAGTTCCAGATTCCCAACTGGACTTACCACCAGTCCCGTCTCTAGTCCAGGAAAAACTAGAAGGTTTCCAGTAATAGATGGGAACGCTTGACCAAGATAATAATCTGATAATGAATCGGTTGGCTCACTTGAAACTTCCGCAACGCCATCATGGGGCCGGAGACTCCGCAAATGGGCGGGTGCTCGGGCTTTCATCTCGATCCAGAGGCAAAACCGCCCCGGCACGCCTCGAGGGGAATGATCCCAGTTGCATCATGGCCAAGTCAGAAGCATCGTGGGAGGATGAGCGCTCAAGTTTTAGGGAGGGACTTCGATCACTAGTTTTTGCATGGCAGCAACATCAGGCGACGTGGCTTAATAACATTAGAGGCCAGAGGCTATTTGACTCGGCTTGTTCCGTCTCATGGGTGGAGACACGTTTTCCGCCTCTAGGTTTTTTACATGTTTTTTTTCTGTTTTTCAGCCCTTTGTTGCTAGCTAACGTACTTCGTCACGCTTAAGAGCTACTCCTCGTCCTTAGCGGATAAAAAACTTTTTCCTTGTTTGCTATATTGCAGCTACAAATTTGATCCATTTATGACGGATGAATCATAAGTTACGTCCCTTTTTTCCGGGAGCATATCCGCATGACACTTTGTGGGCCCATTACGTGTGTGGGCTTTGCAATCAAAAGTCTACGATGAAGTAAATGAGATAAGTTGTATAATTTTTGAGTTTCTTTTTATTTATTTTTTGCTTTAGGTTCCAGATCAAGCTGAGACGTTTGTTATGTTTTAATTGCACAGAAAATATTTTTCTCACGTATGCAAACTATTTTAAACCAGCAGCGACTGTATCTATACCTAAATTGCATAAGAAATTGTGTTATTTCTACAAAAGCTTCATAAGTCCTTATCGTACAAATTGATAAAGTTAATTACATTAGGATATTAAAGTCAAAC
Source organism: Nemotelus pantherinus (assembly GCA_963978885.1). Classification (NCBI taxonomy): domain Eukaryota; kingdom Metazoa; phylum Arthropoda; class Insecta; order Diptera; family Stratiomyidae; genus Nemotelus; species Nemotelus pantherinus. Next base: position 222,199,308 of record OZ022263.1, on the reverse strand, counting down.
CATATTCAATGCATTTGCTCAATGGGATTTATTATGCAACAATTTGAACAACTCATTTTTTTTTAAGAAGCGCCATCGCTATTGATAAGCAATCTAAGTAAAATACACAGCCCATATGCATATGAGAATCAAATTTGCTTTCTGCTCCACAACGATTATCAACGATTATCATGGTCCCGATTCGAAGTGAAACTTCATGTACGAGTCGTTTCATCAGTTTCTATTTCTTTCGAAGTAGCATCATTCGGTTGTATGTACTTACTCGTACTGCATAATACTACATCATATCATCTCAAATTAATGTTAATTTGATGACCTTTCAATTTAAAAATATATTTTCGTTCCCGGATAGAAGTGGAAGTGATGGATAGCACAAACTACACAGAACGACCAATCTGGCATTGGAATGTCTAATTTGACTAGTAATGCTGTCTTCTATTGGTTTTTCGGAGATTCGATATATTTTTGGAATGTTTTAAAAATAATTTCAATGAAAAGTTTACATTCCACGATTTTATAATTGGACTAAGAGAGGTAATCAAAGTAACCAGTAAAAGTCATCGAATTCAAGAAAATATATCAAATTAAGAGCTTGTCAGTTTATATTTTCACAATCATGAATGTTTGTCAGATGTCCGAAAGAATCATAGACCATAAAGAGTCTCTTTTATGCTTACAAGTATACAAAATACACATCTTATAATCTCCATTACTTCTTCATCAACAACAAAATTTCACAGAACATTATCACATAAAAATCTTATGATGAGAAAATGTTTTATTTTTAAATTAAACCAGTGCACAGAGCTTTGAGAGCAAAGAATTCTTAATACCTGAGATAAATGTTTTGTCTTTCGACTACTCACTCGGCTCACATACATGAGCCAAAAAATTTTCATCCCACATTCGTACTAAGTTGAAGAAAGAATATTTTCTTCTTCTCGGCAATGCTGCAATGATTAAAAATGAAAAAAATCTAAACTAATAATTTTTGATAGACGTGAGTGATGTTGAATCAAAAGTGAACCGTGTGTATTTTGTGGCGAGCGAAATGATGATACAATAGTATTTTCCACAACTTCAAAATATGATATCATCATCATTATAACGGGACTTGGTATTAGAGTGCTATGATGGATTGTGAAGAAGATGATTATAATGATGGGAGTAGTTTCGACTAGAAAAAAAAACGTTATTGGTCCGAATTCAATGCAAACATAAATAGCTTTACAGTTGGAAGAAGAATTGGATATGTAAGGAAGCATGCTGTTGGTGAATATTTGATGAACTATAACATATATAGCCAATACGATTTTTTAAATAATCTATTTTTATTTTCTTTAAAGAAATGTTTTAAGTAATTGTCAACGTTTCCATTTCAATAACTTGGTTACTAGATATACATGAGAACTATTAAAATATTGGAGCTAACTTTTTAAGAACTATACGACACGGTAATTGTACAACTACACACAATTATACAACAACTGATTCGACGGACCTTTTAACTGCTTTTAATGGTGAGAAAGATAAAAAAATATTTATTTTGAAATCTGTGTCAGTGATCAGCACAATACAAAATGTAGACATATGAAAATATGGATTATCAAAGGAATAAATGTTTCTATTGGATATACGGAGCGGGCATAAACCAGCGAAAAAGTCAAGGAGATAACAGCTCAATAAAATTCCAACAGGAATAGAATGTTTACTGTCACAAACAGTTTCAAACAACGCTGTTACAGATACGAACGATTTTGTCTTTAATAATAAACAAAAAATATGGACCTGAATGAATAAGTTAATACTACGCTAAAAGTGAAAGCACGTCAACATCGCAAATTGAAAGTGAAGAAAATTCTTCTATCACTGAGACTTCCGAGGCTGAAGAATGGAACCCCTCGTACTCGATACTGTGATTTGCATGATCTAAAAGCATGTCGCATGAGTGTCTTAGATCGTCGACAGGGATGTTATTCAGGATGTCTGTATAAGCTTTTTGCATGGCTTCTACGTCCACAAATATCTAAGAAGTTGCACGGTGCAAAATTAGGCGAATACAGGAAGTGATTGATGGTTAAAATGCAATTCTATGTCAAAAAATTGGTCACAAGTGTCGATTAATGAGATAGCGCATTGTCGTGCAACAAACGCTAACTTCTTTCTGCGCAATATTCTGGCCGAAAACGAAGAATATGATACAACAGACGCTTTAAAATGCCAAGACAGAATGCTGCAATAACAGATTCCGGTGGAAGGAACTCTTTGTGGACAATGCGCTCTAAATTGTTAATGCAAATCGACATTTCTTCTGACTTCTTCAAACAAGATTTTTTGAGTTTTGGCTCGTCTGGTGCCTTCTACTCGGCTCTCTGGTGCTTGGTCTCTGGATCACATTGAAAACATCACGTTTTATCACCGTTTGAAATGTATTAAAGGAATTTTTGTCTTTTGGGCTCCTGAATTATGTCCTTCGAATTTTGAATTCTGTGCAACTGTTTGTCGTCAGTCAATTCGTGCGCAAAAAACTGCACACACCTTGCTGCAACCTAAAATTCCGGTTATGCTGGATGCAAATTGATACACAGGCATTTTTTTTAAACAAAAAAAAATTTATCAAGTTTAGATTATTCCAAAACACATGATTCGACAGCAGCAAAGTAAAAGTGGTAAATGGAAGCCATACAAATCATACTATTCCGTCCAAATGTCAAGAAAACAGTGAAAATTTGCAGTCGAGTTGAACAATCTGCTGGTTGATTGTTAGTGCGAGGCGACGACAAAACCTGGTGCGTTTATATAAGCGGAGAGGAGAAGGTTAATGAGACATTGAAAAGTCTTCATCCGTTCTGTGACAGCCCTGAATCGACGATTGATGTTACCGATGATGAAGGATATTCTATTGGAGTAACGACTCGACTAGAGGTGAGTCTTTACTCAGTTTTAAAATTAATAATAATTTAGCCGGAGCAAACCGAGGAAATAAACCTACCTATAAGGGACCTCGCAGTGAAATCGTGCTAGACATAACTCTGCACAATGGCTCAAATGAGGCAATGGCTTAAATTGGAGGGTCCTTGAAGGCCTATCATTTTCTGACCACTGTTACATTAGTTATGTTTTAAAATTCAACTTAGCTGCACTTCTCGGTTGTTTCGCAATCTCAGAAATACCAACTGGGAGAACTTTAAACGGTAATTGAGTTTTGGAGACAATACAGCATTGAGTTTTGGAGACATTAAACACAGCTTCGATTCGCTTCAAACTGTTGGTGAAATGATTCAAACATACGATCTTAGTTGATGGTAGTAGCATCTCGGCGAGAGATAGCAAACGAATCGAAATCGAGTGCATGGTCAAACCCCGGCCTTAATGGTGTTCTATCAAGGACGACTCGGAGTGAGCGATGGAGGTGAAAATTTTCAATACATTTGCAGTCAAATCCAAATACATGGAGTTTGGATAAAAAGACAGCATGCCAGCTCTATGAAAAAAAATTGGCTCCACCAAAATTGTGGAGGCAACGATTCCAGTTCTCGGTAATAAATGTCATCAAATTCTCAATGGAGCAACCATACTTAATCAGCTCAGTTCATATGCTGTGGGCTCCCGGGGTTTGTTGAGGTTCAGCCGACTTATAGCTCTTTGTACCTCTTTCGTGCTTGGTGGTGGCGCCTTGGATTGGTGGAGCCTCCAATTCTTCAATGAGCTAACCCTTTTACCAACTCACAAGCTGTTTTCTTCTGCCTGTGAAGTCTTTCTTACATTCTTTATATATTCCTCCTCGCGTGCCCGCGTTCTAACAGTCGCTAGTATGCAGTCATCATCAAACCAGTTGCTCTAGTCTGTGTGACTATTGATAAGATGGTTTCAGCAGTAATAATAACAATATTCTTAAGGCATGCACATTTCTCATCTAACTTCGGTATCCTGGATCCAGTATTTACCTCCCCTCCTCCTAGGAGCTCTTCGAGGGCGCGCCTTAATGCGATACCAAAGGTGTTTGCTCGTATTTGCTTCTTGCAGGGCAGTTGTGGTGATCAAAAACTGACCTGTGAATGCAATTCAATTAATAAAAATTTTTTTTTCAATTCGTTTTTTTTTTAATGCCCGAAAATTCGTCACAATGTCATAAATGAACAAATCACCATACCACAGTAACATAGAAATAGTTCTTTCAAATTGAACAATGAATTAAATATACTTTTCCCTCTTAATTAACACAATTTTGCATACGCCCATATTTTCCATAAACTAATATCGAATTTGTGTGTCGAGAAAATTATGAAGAATCTTGTGCACGTTGACGAACAATATCAGCCGACAGTGATTAAAATAGAAATGAGAACAGAAATATCTGCATTGCAAAAGCTGAACTGAAGTAATAAAAAACTGTAATTTGCATAATAACTATTTCCTCCCCCAATACATAACGATGCATTCATATCATGAAGAATAGAATCGACGAGCTGAATTGAGCTGGACCAGACCGGAGCGGACTGAGACTGGACTTGATGGTGTGATGATCGTCGTGCGCAATCAACAATAGGTTGTGTTGGTTTTAGTGATAAACTACATTTAGCGCTACTATGCTTGTTTGACTAACTACAGATTCATCTGCAAATATTGTCGGTTTTCCTTCTAGCTATAGTTTTCAACAAACATCACGTAGCGTAAAGACACTTGGCATAATATCATCTATCAAATCGCGACTGAAACGTTCGTAAACGCAAATCTTTGGTTGGCTCAGTTTCGTGCACAAATGCATCAACAGCGGCGAAAGATATCGAATATCTGAATGCCGGTTTCCATTATCTGTCTTCTCTCGACTCGCCTTGATCCAGCATTAAGACTGATTATCATCATAATCACCACTGTTCCGTTGTTGTTCATCATTAAGCCACAACTTTGCTCGCAAGATGATGTCATCAACATTATAAGCCAATCATGTTTCATTGACGCTACGTCGACGACGACCGCAACATTTTCGCAAACGCTTGTGAATGTGTGTCAGTCAGATCCAGGCGTTGGCCTCCCTATCTCATGATTATATAACGTCAGACATTAAATTGAATTCAATGCATGTTGACGCAATCGCGAAACACAATCGCCCGGCCCGGCCGGTCAATCTTATGCGATAAGATAGCGAAAATGCTAATTACACGAGATACCGGTGGGGGAGAGAGAACAAGCAACTGAAAGTCAAACACAGTCTCAAGACTTTTTATCTTTTCCGCTGATTCTTCGAAGACAATTTACCTGTTCGTCGTGATAAAATCCGACAAGTTTTGTTGATTTTGTTCCGAATACTTGGCTGTGACCAAATTTCACTATCTCACGAGCAAATAGTATGAAAGCATAAAATTCTAAGCATGTGAAACAAAAAGCACAAATCAAACACAATTCGATGTAGTGATTTCGTTCTTGGTTTTATTTGAATAGTTTCCCTTTCATCGAGGAGCTCATTCCTTCGAAATTCCAAACGAAAATAGATCCGAATTCTATTTTCGGAATTACTCGCACACTACACTCGCATTGCGATGATTCTCGATTATGTTCGATTTCATGTCTCTTTTCCAATTTCCAGTCTAAATATACATATGTAGAAAATAATATATATATTCTGAGTTGTTGCGCTAATGCTTTGTCGGGAGTAAGATTTCTGCTGCTCTTTTCTAAGATTCGATTTCGTTGAACATGTTTTCGAATCAAAGTGATAATTACATAATCATACGAGGTAAATACAGAGATATTAGAATTTAATTTGTATAATTATAATTTGCATTTGAAGTAATGGAGTTATATTAGCGAAAGACTTCGACAGTGAATTTCAATCATAAATGTTTTGTAGTTATAAGAAGATGCAAATTCTTTGTCGACAAAAATTCCATAAGTCACGCAGGGATTAAATATCTTTTTGTAGATCCATATTTCACCACACTCATCAACCACTTCCTGAACTTAACTTACCCAGCTGCTATTAAAAAGTCAAGCGAATCAAATTGCTTATTCTCTTCGCCGTGCTTGATATGTAAAGCAATCTTTTCTCGGCCTATTTTCTTCGAGCGGAGCTTCTTGAGCAGCATAAAAGAATGTTCACCTGCATCATTGCAACCACTCATAGCAAGATCTCGAAGTGTCGGTACTCTACGTGTTCTAAAGCATGCGATAAATATACCATGCATTTATTGGTCTATGAACATCGAACTCATGGAACTCGAATGGCAAGTAAGTGACCTCATGGATATAAGCTGAATGGCCACGGCGATGTAGATAAGCAGTGACGAGAAGGAGCAGAAAACAAGACTTGTTTAACACGATTTTTCGTTTTTCAAGACGAAAATTGTTATGATAATGGAAGTAGAATGTATGTCGCCTCAGCAAATACGCGATGCATACTAATGAGGGTTCATGCGATGGAGACTTCCGCACTTTTCTGAATAGTGTAGAGTGTAGACGATAGTTGCAAGAGGAATTCTTTAGCAGTAATGGGTAGTGGAGACAAGGCACGAAGTTACAGAGAAAGATGGAACCAAAGGATGTGGATTGATTTTTTTCAATGCAACAATGATTTCTATGGATATCATAAAGACATGCCGACGAAATGTCAGCATATCTTTCGCAAAATGTTTCAAGCTACCTGGATGAAAAAACATATCCAAGTACCTCATGGACACCATGTTTGAGTTGGAGAAGGCGATTGAGATAATTTTCGCCTGCCGGACGAACTGCCACAAGGTAAAGACGGAGTATAAGTCGGTGTTGGAGGAACACATCGCTAAGGCGATCACGCCTACAGGAGTCCGTGGAGTTGATCGGACACGGCAGAATTAGCGGGTGGCTGAAGCAAGTCCTGAGGACAACCAGGAATTCCGGGTCAGGAAGCAAATCCCAGCCTCTAACCATCGAAAGTGTGTGACGGCCACTCACAAAAAGAACGTCATCAGACCACCACAACAGCCACTGAACCAAGAGGTTCAGAAATAGGGTACTTCACTAATGCAGACAAAATATATAGTTGGGAGAAAAAAGAATATGGTGGGAAGAAATAAGGATATGGAAGGGAGAAATAAGGATATGGTGGGGAGAAACTAGGTTATGGTGGGGAGAAACCAGGTTATGGTGGGGAGAAAAAAATATGATGAAGAAAAAAAATATGATGAAGAAAAAAAATATGATGAAGAAAAAAAATAGTGGGGGATGGAGAGAAAAAAGTAATGGTGGGGGAATGTTCCTCCCGGAACTTGAGGGAATAGAAAAGAGCTTAGTGAAGCTGGATGAGACACCAGCATACAAAATTCTCGTCTGGACGGACCCGGATGGTAGTGATAAGCACTCGAGTGTGATCATGCGGTGAGGTGACATAATGTTACGGTTGCCTGGGCTACGACGGTAGCTGCAGGCGTTCGGACCGCAACGCAAACTGCTGGAACTGTGGATAGTTGGCTAATTTTCAAAGACGCACTTGATACCAAGAAAATGTATGGAAGGAATTGAAAGTCCTTCAAGGAAAACTGCAGGGCTCCAGATCTGCGGACGACCTCCAAGCGCAGGAGGGCTCAGGCAGGGCTCAGATCGAGTTGATCAACGACCCCATAGGAGGACCTCATCTGCTTAGAAGTGAGATACCATGATGACAACGTGCACTTGTGAGGGACAAAAGGAAAGATCAATTTCGAATGGCTCAATAGAGGTATTCGGAGACAAACCTAGCTGACTGGAGGACTCTCTTCTCTCTCTCTCTCTCTCTCTCTCTTAATATTGACGGCAAGGTCATCGTAGGAGGTTACTTGGTTACTCAGTTGTAGGAGGTTACTTGGTTACTCATCGAGACTGGTTTTTTTTTTGGTGCGAATGTGTTTTGTTTTTGGTGATGGCATCGAGACTGGTTTTTTTTTTTGCTTCAGCACCAACATTTCGAACGTCCGGATTTTTTCAGTTCGTTGCCGATGTGGCCATGGCATCGGAAACACTTACATATTGGAGGGTTATGGAAGATTACAGAGCAAGTGATGAAGAATAACATCACCTTCCAAATCGTCGAGAGCAGGCAAAGGCGGCACTTCTTTCCCGATAAGTGGCTACGCTAGAATACCATTAAATTTAATAGGGATGAGTTGATCGCAACGCTCGTTCAATGCTTAAACGAAAACCCTTTGCCTCCCAGCATGCCTACTGGCGATACGATGAAATTACCGAACTGCGAAGTATTATTTTGGCGTCCAGGCGCAAAGCACAGCGAGCCAGGAATAAGCATGGAGCAGCGTAATTCTCTGTTGCGCACATTTTGGCAAAGAAAGAGCTGACCAAAGCCATCAAGAGGAGCCAAATGGCAGGCTCGCATCAAATGGCAGGCTCTTTGTGAGGAGGTCATTAGAGAACTTGGGGACTATGGTTACAAATTAGTCATCCGCAGAATTAACTGCATACCGTCTAGCACTCTCATGGATGCGATATCCATGGAGTGTATCGTTGGTTCATCATCGTCAGTCAGCGGATGTTCATTTTTGTTGACGAGGTACTGAACGGTGCAGTGGCCATGATGGGAAACCGGATGGCTCCGTGGCATAGTGTCAATGCGGCTATTATTGAATTTGATAATTAATTTTTAGCCGCTGGTACTTGTAGGTAAGAGCAAAGGTAATCCGGCCACTCCGACAGATCGGCTGGTCATTTTTCTGACAGACAGCACAGCTTCCCGAAAGGACATTCAACCATCGATGCTATCTCAGAGGTCATTAGGGCAGTAGCAAAACAATAGGAAGCATGCCATAGCGCCAGACCTGTCATCCTGCTGGCAGCGCTCGACATGCAAAACACCATTAATTCAGCAAAATTGAAAGACATCCATCAGGTCATTGAGCAGAAGTTCCATTATCCTGGGTTCTTGCTGGTCATGATGCGCGATTACTTCAGCGACCAATGTTTGCTGTACAAAACCGAGGAGAAAATGAGGAGGATGTTTATAACCCAGGCACAGTGATGCTCACTGTATCGCTTTTAGCTACTGCACGGTCTCAGAAGAGATATGATAGGTCACCCGGTCACCCAGGTTCAATACTTAGTCCACTACTATTCCTAGTGTTTTATGATTATACCATAAATTTGCACAGATGAGAAGTCATTTAGTTTAGCATTCACTTCGCTTCTACTCGCAGGTATGTGAAATCACAGTCGGGTGCGCCATGTTAGTCCAAAATTTATACTTGGAATCGAGCCAGGAATGTAAAAGCTTTTGGACTATAGGTTAACACAGTCCAAAAACTATTCAAGTCAGGGTCAAAACTAATACGTCAATTTAAAAGCCAACCACACCTTATGTATGGATTTCTACATTACCATGGCGCTACAATCATGCTTTGAATCTGGCCATATGACGACTTGGATCTACAATAAAAGTTCTAACAAGGAAGACCATTTTCATTGATGCCTTCTATTGAATAGAACTAAAAATTCCCAGTTCATTACTTTCATTAAACATGAATCATGATTTAATTTAGCCTTCGTTCTAAACTCTTTGAATTGTCATTCAATTAATGCGGCACGCAACAATTATTTAACTTCCAATGCAATTACAGATGACAATCGTTCAAGCATTCTTTTATTTCAATGCTCAAAAAGTTCACTGACTTCAGCACAACCTTAATTAACTTTAATGACAGAACATGACGACACAAATAGTAGCGACCAACATAGCGCTCAGACATACTTGTATGTAAGTACATACTCATAATTCACTACAAAAGTCAGCTATAGGCATGTTCCAATGCATACTTCAGCAAAACTCATGCGCTCAAACAAATCGTGCAAATAGTAATTCAAAGGAAAAACAGCCAACCTTTTTGTTCATTATTCTTTTGAGAGAGAGAGTAAAATACAAGTGGTGAAATGTGAAACTTTAGCTATTCCATTTTCAATAAATATTGTGACACTAAGCCTGAAAGCGTTTTATTCGCACTTTTAGACTTTTCACACCTGAGATGGTTCTTCCATTCGAACCCACAGCTCTCCTCCATCTCCCCCATCGAATCCAATAGCCAACAAAGGGCTTGTGCAAATAAAATATGCCTTTTCACTACTTACTTGTCGTCTTGAGGAATGAAATAAAAGAAATGCGCGAAATATTTAACGACCGTTACCTTTACCTTTTGTTCTCAGTCAGTCAGTCAGGCACCAAGGCGTAACTGGCGACGAATATACTGCCGCCAAAGCAGTGGTAGGTTTATGACTTTTGGTGCTTTGTTGTTGTCGTTATTGCTAGTGCGTAACCCTATTCGCTTAGCCAGACAGTCACCGGAAGCTTGTAATTATGTTGCAGGTGGAAATTAGATAGCATATTTTTCCCCGATACGTTTTCGTTTGCATATGATAATGATGGAATGGTAGGTGGATATTGAATGTATGGAAATTTGAGTGCTTACTGCAGTATCTAAATTTTAAAGTCATTAGGTGGCGCGACCAGACGTAGTTTTAATGGTCGGATGATATGGGTTGGTTTTTTGTTGAGCTGATATCTATACTATGCTATTCGAATAGTTTGGCATCTGGTCGTTAAAGTGGTATCAAAATGGTATGCTATGTCGCCAAGGAAGTTACAAATTAAGCTGTACGTTTTTGATATAGATTATCATAGTAATATCAGAGCGATTTTAACTGATGGATGTGATCAGAATTATTTGACTGTTTCTCATCATTTTGAGCCCTAAATCAACCATTTTACTCAAGTACTCATTACGACAGAGTCGGCTCATCTAGACTATATGTTCGGATAACAATGCGAATCGTACTTCATACTTCAAGCTAACAGAAAATTATAAATCCATCAAAATCACATGCAATTTCTAATCTACCCAAACATCTTAACAACATTACTTCAAATCACACTACCATATCATCATTCCATGACCATAAACCAGTGTCATGTAGGTCACACTTTGTGGCATTCGCCAACGAATCAACGAAGCTACAAAATTAATGATCCGAATAATTATACTCAATTCATTCGATCAGTTATTGTGTGATTTAATATTGTTCGATCAGGTTCAAGTTCAATTACAATGAAGATTTTATTGCGATAGGTAAATAAACGACGAATAGTATCTAGGATTAAATTGATCAGAGAAGTTTTAAACGAACTGATTATTTAATTGATTTGATCTAATTTAATTTTTTCCACCTTTCAACCCAATTTTTTTTTTAATTTAAATATTTTTTTTTTCTTTATAAACTACATGTATTCCAAGTTTTTGATAAATATCGATAGTACGAGGATAATCTGCGCGCTCTTCAGTGTCTCTCAGATACTGACGATCAGACGATGAAGAAGAGGGCAAATTACCGTCGAAATATCGATATCTGTCAAGAAATTGAAATATAACCTGCTTCTAAACGAAAAATTGGTCTTTAAATTTGAAATTTTTGATTTTTAATTGATATAATTGATGTTTGTAAGGAGAATAACAAAAACCTGAATAATTTTTGGGGATATATGAATTTAAACTCATCCTCATCCAAAAGGTTAGTATTCGTTTGCGCCATTAATGTGCCATTAATACATCTACCTTTTGCTTCCTCCCTTCAATTGCTATATCATAAATTTTTGCAAGCATAAATACGATAAACGAGATAAAATATCTATGCGTTGCATTACGAAATTTGAAACAGACACACACGAAAGGAAAAATATGATAAGGAAAAGTTTTCAAAGAGTTAGCTAATTTACCATAAAAGGGCCTTAAATATCCATAAATCAAGTGATGGAATATGTGAAAAAATACTGGAACTGTATTCGAATTTAGATTGATAGGTTTAAATATCACGCAGAATCAATTGATGATGAGATAACGGGATAACAGAAAAATAACACCAATTATTAGCAGACAGGATGATTTTATTTTGCACTTTTTACGCAAAAGAACACAGATGACGGAAGTTAGGCTATTATTAGCGAAATCAAACTAAAGGTTTCGGCGAGCATAAATAATAGCGAATTTCAGCGAAAAAATCTAGACATTACACTATAAAAATTAAGGCAAGTTTCTACCTTGCGCGGTCAAACAAATCGAATTTTTGTTTTTGCATTTTCAGATAGATACATACGGATAGGTAGATACATGTTGGTAGATAGGTAGATACATGAATTACGGAAGTTATCTCTTAAAATAGGGAGCAGTGTCGAGCGCACTGAGCCGCCACCGCCAGGCGCGCTGCACCGCATTTTTTGACCTTGCGGAAGTGATTGAAGGCAGACGAGGCAGCTTGTTCATGGCTGGTAGCAGAATCATTAAAAAATATTAAAAATCTTCCATTTTACATAAAAAAAAATGGAAAAAATCGTTTTTGCCCCCTTCCTCCTTTGCATGTTTCGACTCAAAATTTTTTGTACATTTAAAATAAACTTACACCTACACCTTACACCTATCTTGAATACATTCCCCAAAAAAAATTCCTGAAGGAAGCACATTTTTTCGGCCGCACAAGGTAGAAACTTGCCTTAAATTTAGACTATACGCAAACTATGCAAAATAATAGACTTCCAAATCGACAAGCTTACAAAGTATTGACGCACTTAAAACAAGGCTTCAAACCGCACACTAGCCTGTGTCGGGTTGATGACGAAAGCATCATAAAGGGCCCAGAATAATTGAAGGAGAGATGGCTTGCTACTTCCAATAATAATTAAACAGAAATGTCCCCACTATAAGAATCACCATTATTAATCAACATGATAGCGCTTCGTCACCTTCCTTCATATTAAATGAAGTCCGACAACCCAGGGACCGCTTGAATTCCAATAAAGTACCGGGCATCCCTGCGGAACTCCTGAGACAGGTCGGATCAATGCCCAGTAAAATAATTCTGACATGTGAATATTTCTGATTTGATTATACAGTGAAATATTTGAAAATTAGCTGTGTTAAATGAGCTGCTATGGGTTGAGATATTTTAAGATATTTCAGCAAAATAGGTTTTGTGAGCGATTGATAAGTCTGCTCTATGTTGAACTACATCATTTTAGAGCACGATTTTCTGCTTTACCTTTCTTGGTAGAACAACTACGGGTAAGCAACTAGCTGTTTGTCAATTGTCACAGAACCGACTGTCAAGAGAAAGTTGTGAATGAAGTGGAGTTTTTTAATAGTGAAGTGACAGATTGAACTTTTGACAAGCTAACATCTTTGAGAATTGTTGCCTGAAAAGTAAACCATAAAATTTCGTGCGTGCAGATGCTCTAACTTGCTCTAATTTCTTAGACAGCTGCTCTACTATACCGTGCCTTTAGGTGCTTTCTTCTTTTTTCGGAGTCATTAGACACAGCTAATGAGTATCTTCCCTATTAAATGGTTAGGTTTTCGGGCATAAACTTGCATGAAAACATGTGCAGGATGACCTCTGTCGACTTGGTGGTAAAAAGTTTGTTTATTTCTTATTTTTTGACGTGAAACGCACCACGCATGTCAAAAAGATAGCCTCTGTATCATATCCAAGATTCACGAGTTCCCGAAAAGTCCGGTAATTCAATTGTTGCTTGGCTCATATGAGTCGTGTTGGCCTGAATGCTGGTTTCCATGAATTAAGAAAGCTTCACTAAACCCAGAAGAAGAATGAACTTTGTCTAAAAACACCTCATGCCAAGTTGGGCCCATCTCATGAGTGCATTTCGTTTACCACAAAATATTGATTTCATCTCTTTAGGATATTCTATGCTTTCATACATATTTTACCGAAGTTATATTTGAAGTATACAGTACTCAACACTCTAAACACGGGAAACCATTTAAAACAATTCATATCATACAATATACAAAGACATGTATCTGAAAAGTCTGCAAATTCTGGATTTGATACACACGTGTACCTCCATTTTCTCTTCCCTTCGTTTTCTTTCCCTAAACTATTTACAAGTATAAGATCCCTGATGAGTCATGCCTAGTATTACATCGACTCCCTGGTTATTTCGTCCGCGTTCGCACGCTCATTCACTTGCAAGGACACCCTCAGACAGCGATAAATGACAAGTGAGCTGCGAGAGGGGAGACAACTTAAAAAGTCAAAATCAACAGAAACCATATGATCTGCAGTTCGGCTTGAATTCCAGCAATTCACATTAACAGCTTCGAACCTGGTATGGGAGTCGTCAATTCACAAGTGCTCCTCATGGCAAGGATAAAGTTTAATTTCGAGGATAGGACAACGATATTCCACGAAGGCAACAAAAGCTAAGTGTTTATGTACGCTGTGAAGAGCTTCTCATAGAGACTGGCTGATTTTTGGTAAGTGTACTGCCAAGGTACAACGAGATGAAGGTTATAATGCGATAAACGAGACAATTATAGGATTAGCTTGTGGTGTGCGCAAGTATTCATTTCAATGCTAGGCTGCGAATCATAATATATTGACGATCATATAGCCATCTATGAGGCTTGTTTCTAGCTATTGGCGTACCGGTGATTGTTTGGAGTAGGAATACACCGATCAAATATTATTTTATGCTCAATATTATTTTATGCTACTCAACGAAACAACAACACTAGTATCAACTCTATCCATGAATTGCAATCTCCTTTATATAAACTTGAAAGCACCCACAGGAAAAGGATACGACACATGATATGGGATGCCTGGCTGTATATACTACAAAAAGCGCTCCAGCTACCCTAACAGCCTGCACAGAGCCGTCTCTCCAGCGGAGAATGTATGTACGAGTACATGGAACGGAAATTGCACGATTCGAATCGGAGTCTCGAAGCGATGTCGGCGGAGAGTGAAAAATCAATAATTTTAAAAAGTTAATTCTTTTCCAGGCAGTTTTTATAGTATTATAGAACTGCAAAAATAAGATCTTCTTTTCGCACAAGATTTACACAGTCGGGGGCTTTGAAGACTACGAAGAAAAGGTTCACCCATCAAGAGAATCGAAAACACACTTTAATTTACAAGAAAATCCGATAGCATTTACATATTTGTGGTCGGACGTCTTGGCGTCTGGAAGCGAGTTTTTATGACTGTCGTTGGCCTATTTTTAGAGAATTCTGGCAAAATGTTCATGCTACTTTTGCAAGACTGAAAACGAAAGTAATTCATATATTTTTAAATCAGTATTCCATTGTATTTTACTCAATATACAAACACATCCAGAAATCAACAATTCAAATTTCCACTTGGCAACTTGATTATCTGGTTTCACGGCACGAATTTGACCTTATCTTGCAAAAGACAAGCAAACGACTTTAGAGTGCCCCGGCCAGAATCAATAGCCGACTCATCGAAAAAAAATGACTATAAATCAAACAAAAATATGCTTACAGTTATTTTTCATCCAACGATCAAATATTTATCCATAATTTAATCTCACAGCGAGTGGTCACGTGTATCGGAGAACTTGCGAAAAAAATGACTATCGGACACACACTTCCTTATATAACTTAGGGTATGGTATATAACTCACTTTTTCTTTTCACAGGGAATTCTTTTTTCGAATTTGGCAAAAATTCACTCACTTTCCAGCACACTCACAAAAAAAAATCGTTAGAATTTTTATATTTTTACAATTTAGGTATTTTTTGACTTGGTTTTAAATTTTCTTCTACTTCTTCCTGTCGAAGTAAGAAGTTGATTTTTTTCTAGCACAAATCTGAAACCACCGGGGAAATAGTGCACAAACAAAACCACCACCACGAACGCGATGAGTCCTTTGGGTTATACTACTCGAACACGAATGCGAGACGAAACGAAGCTTTGGATAGTAGATTGTGTGCAGTGCACGGAATAGATAGATACAAAAGCTATTGTGGAAGCTTTCCAAAGAACGAGTCGCTATTGCTCAGAGCTCAGCAGAGTTGGATCCAGATTGAGTCATTGCGAACGCAAAGTACATACACACTGTGGTGGTCGGTCGCCGATTGTGTAATAAAGGCTAGCAAGACGAAAGAAGACTTTTGCAACGACCCAAAAGAGAAGGCAGCAGCACTGGTATGATAGTATATAAGTGCATGGAAAAAAATGTTGGATAGGTATAGAACAGAAGTACTGAAGAAATAAGAAAACGGTATCTTTAGAGTGTGCGTTGAAAAGATGTGCTGAATTTTTATGTTTGGTTGAAGAATTATACATGTTGCCATGAATGTTTGTATTCATGCTTGCAAATCAGATCCCAAAAATCTTCCGTTTCTTTACGATTGTAGCATGAAAACTGAAAGGTTCAAGATTCTATTTCCTAGTCGATTCATTTTTTACTTTGAAGGAATTCATTATTTTGGTATTAATTATAGGTTAGCTTAAGTGGCTGTCAGCCGGATGATAACAACCGAGATACACACTTAGGCACGAAAGACGCTCGTTGTGATACGACTGTTAGCGTCTCCCCATTAGCCACCATTGTCGGAAAACCATCTGGTTACTTTAATAAACTGTTCTATCTCCTTAAAGTAACGACGGAAAGTTCAGTTAGACTTATAACGCCTGCCAGCCTTCTCCTCGCCAGTTCCGGACACTGACACATGAATTAGAGGACTGATTCCTCTTCCACCTTTGAGGCATATCTCTGGCAGAAATCATTAAACTCGATGACCAGCTGCTCTTGCGCGTGTCGCCCTATGATACAGTGTCCCGTGAGAAGGACCACAACGCAACAAAGTGCTCTACGTGTTAAGCCCATCAAATGCCTAGTGCGACGTGTGTAAGTCCATAGATACCTAGGATTGCTTTGGAATCGCACCGGATGATTCCTCCACCCAAGACCTCTTAGCTTCCTTGAAGTGTTTTCGCCTAATGGCGAGTTTGACCGATGACATCGGCCTCACAAGTGCCCCGAAAACCCCCTATATTTAGGTCCTCAAATAAATTTGGAGATGTCGGACAATGACCAATTTTGTCGTACAATCAATTTTGAATTTTGTACAATGACCAACCAAGGAATCAATAGCTGCATGACTAACTGTGAAAATATATTCACATTCACATATTCACATATATTCACTCCGAATCTTTGATCTTTGATTCGGAGTGAGGCACAGAAGCCGGTTGATTGACTGAAAAATAGCTACGATCTCCGCCTTGAAGACACTACAATGGTCTGGAAGATGAAAGAATAGCCTTAACTTCAGTTCAACTTTACTGCCTAGTTTTGAGCCATCAGTGTACAAATGGATAAGCCCAAGAATGATACCATCATTCTATTTATCTCTACTAGGAATGCGAGCTGCAAATTCCAGATCCAGTAGAGTGTCCGGAATGACGAAGTTAACGTCCACAAGTGAAGGAAGTCCATGACATAAACGCTAGTCCCAATTCTGTTTTGCGCCAGAAATGCAATGCAATCGCACTCCAGCAAATTTGGTCTGCCGTAAGTAGTGAATTAGTTGGTTACCAATAAAGCACCACTAAAAGTGTCTTAGTAGGGATGGTTCGGAGGGCACCCGTCAGCAGAAGTGCGGCCAACCTCGAAATTTTTCACGAAAGCGTTGGTAGACCGCCTTGTGAGCAGTCTTTCACCAGAACGCCACCCCATACAATAGTATTGGTTCCACTGTAGTGGTATAGAGCCATGCAAAAACGCGGGATTTTAGACCTCAATTCACTACTATGGCTCTTTTGCAGATGTAATGTGCACCGAAAGCTCTCCGTTCTATTTTTGCTACATTTTAGCTCCATCGCAGTTTCGAATCGAGAAACAGTCCCAAGCACTTGACAGTCTGGTTCAGCTCAATAAAAATCCCGTTCAATTTAGACAGGTCAAATCAAGGAACTTTATACTTTCTTGTAAACAGTACAAGCTCCAATTTGCCAGTGTTCACATTTAAGCTGCAATTCCGACTCCAACGTGAGAGTATATCGAGAGAGTAATTCAACTTCTCCGAAAGCGTGAATACTTTCCTGACACTGTTAAGGTCGTCCGCATAAGCAACAACCTTGCAGTTGGCACGGACCAGCCTCATCAGAAGAATATTCATCGCAATAGTCCACAGCAGAGATTTTCCTACACCCCCCTAATACCCCCCCTGGAAAGTGCATACACCCCCCCTAAAACGGACAATTTTCCTACACAAAGGGACCTTTGTGCCCTTTGTTCCAAAGGGACACCCCTCCTAAAATTCTGAACACACCCCCCATGAAAAATTCCTGAGAAAACCACTGGTCCACAGCAACGGGAAAATGACACCACCTTGAGGGAGTGCCCATATTAACACGTTGTCCCAAGTGAGCTTCCCTAAGAAGGAGGTAATAATCATATTCCCGAGAAACTGCTCGGTGAAGGCCATCAGCCGCCTATCAATATTCAATACTGCAAGCGCTTCCACAATTGAATCAGCTTGATATTGCTGAAAGCCTATTCAATGTATATAAAGGCGGCAAGAGTATGCTCCTTAAAAGCGAGACACTTCTCAATTTGCTCAATGAGGATATGAGGAGCAGTTTCAACAGACTTGTTGTGACTGCACGATTAACTCAGGATGATTGACTTCTTAGGGCCCTTCCGAATTCACGTCTTCGTCCTCATCTTGAGCTTGTTATGACAGATTGTGACGTCAGCAAAGTAGCTGAGCTATTCTAACAGTTTGAAGCAGACCAAGACAAGGTGTCCGAAATCTATGGTTTTGCTTCGTAACATTTCCTCAAAGCACCATCAAGCCAACGAAAAGTCAAATCAGAACGTGACTTCGTCTGCTATTATACAGGAGCGCAATGACAAGGCGTAGATAACTGACGTCACTTTCTGTTATAACAAGCTGAAGGCGAAGGCGAAGATGTCAATTCGGAAAAGCCCTTAATATGATAGCCAATGATCCTCTCCAGAATATTAAGCAGAACAGAGCTAAAACAAACTGGACGATCGTCTTTTGATTTGACATGTGATACTTTTCGCTTAATCTCACCAACCCACCACAACACACACTGGTACCAGAAACATTAACGAAATAAGGTTGCACCTCTAAAATATAAATAATATGGGGAATGTAGTAAATTACCATCCATTTTATGCCACTAGTTTGAGCTGAAAACTTCAGAATATTCTTGATATTCATCTACGCCGGCATACAAAAGAAGCCTCGCCGAGTTTGACGCTAAGGTCAATAGCTCTTCTAAGCCCAACCTCTTCCCAATGAGTTTAGAGTTACATGAACGAATTTTCGAGCACCTTAAAGCAGAGTTTATTCTCTACTATACGTACTCTCAGGCACCGGCAGCTAGCGTGTGTGGACCATGGTACAAATCCAGTCAAGATCAGACACCGAACTTTGAGTTAACTTAGCACTAAGTAGGTACTTGAAGTCAAATAAGGATTAAAATTGTCATGAAACTTAGCACTCGACACTTGTATGCATTGTTTGTGAATGAAATCTCTAACCCTGGATCCGATAATGGTTGTAACTGAACTACTTTTCTTTATTACCATAACGACCTTGAGATAGTATTTGTCCATTTTTGAAGAAGAAGTTTTAGTAAAGCTTCAAAAACCGCTAGAGTGGATCAGGTTCATGTGAGGTGTCTCACTGTTGCTCAAAAGAAGCTAAGAAATTACGAATATTCACTGTCAAACTTTTCCGTGGAGTTGATGAAGCTGAAGTGGTTCTAATCATCAAATATCCACTCTAGCAAAAATACAATGATAGCGGCTTTATAACTGTCAAGGAATAGGGAATAGCGGCTCTATTTGTCTAATACTATTAGCTAATAGCACTTTGGAAAGTGCCTAAATCTCTTCGAGTACTATCTCCTCGTCCGTGGTTAACCTGGAAATTAAGATTCAACAAATTGTCCTTACATTTGGGATGTGACATTCCAAACAGAACAACGATATATATTCAATTTATTTGAAGTTTTTTGGTATCTAAATCTAAAGTATAATTTGTCAGAAGTTTTATGCTACACTTCACTTCAAAGCCTATATTTTTCATTCTAATTCAAACTCTTATTCAAATAAAAAAATATATAAGAATAAATCTTTTTGGGGCACATTTTAATATTAAAGAATAAAGAGTTTAAGCAACGAGTCGTGTACATCTCTATTTTTAGGTACTCCTCTTCTTCAAAATTATCATCAACTGCTTTAATTTTTCAATTCAACATCTTCAGCCAAGCTTGATTCTTCTCACAGACTGTATAAATTTCTTTCTTGAACATAAATTCAAAAGAAATTATGGGAATATGAAACTTGGCAACATACCAAACATTACCGCAATTGATAAAGAGTGCCTGGCTTGGCCTCACTTAGCTATATCTAAGTAATGCGAACTAAGTCGCCTCTTGCTTACTATAGTACATAGTAAGCTTGCGGACTCTATCACAAAGTCAAATTCTTCAAGTCTACGATGATGATGATGAGTAGTAGATACTCTACAGCTAGCCAGCCGTCTGCAACAATCTATAATTCATCGTGCAGTTTTTAAGCAGATACAGTAGAGGTGGATTGCTGACTGGCTAGTCTGCTAAGTAACTAGCTGGCCTATGGTATTTTCTTTGACTTATTTTCTATTCAAAGGTGAAGGCAGGTGAAAGCAATTATACGGTGTTCATTTTCGAGGGCATTGCATCGTCACAATATAGCGTCGTCGTCGTCGTCATGTCGTTATTGTCTATTTGTGGGCCATAGATGTGATGTATATACGATGTTTCAGTAGAGAATATATAAATGGATTTCAAAGCTGCTGATCTAAACTCATTTGCATCGATACGATTTTGGAGTATGCGGAGGAGGAGTAGAAAAACAATATAATGAAATGAAATTACTTACCTAGCGTCGAGTGTACGATTTGCTCTTTGAATAGCCGATGTTTAACGAATTGTTGAGATCTAGAACGACATGACGATATGAAAGATTAGTATTGTATTGATATTAGATCCAAATTAAATTAAGATCAAATTATATATTTTATTTTATTTATCAAATTAAATATTTTCAGAACTGCCAGAGAAGATGTTATCAACATAGCTATAAAATTTATATTATCTAACGATGTACACTTAGATTATGTTACACATGTTATTTATTCGTACACATAGTACAAAGTACCTACACATGTTATTTATTCGTACACATAATATAATGCAAAAACCCACCGCGATAATCAACAAAATGTGTTAACATTTCACACGTCCTTGAAACAACACTCTATGACTGCATACTGCGGAATTTTTTATTTATTTTCAATAAAACCCCAGCTATTAAGAGAAAAGAATGCTACGTATGTTTGGTATTTTTTTTACCCGAAACAAACATCTAATGATAATAAGTCAGAAACTTGATAAAAGTATAGTAGGTTTTGTATAATAAATAGTATTTCATACAATCGCATTATGAGTACTGCCCAATCTTTTGGAAAATACAAAACCAAATCCAATCAGCTATAAGTTCCTAACCGCAATCAAACCATATTCAAGTCTTTAAACAACAAAAACTTTACCACCATTACCAACAATTCATATATCGCATTGCATAACATTCTATCGGTCGCCTATCTTATGTAATTTCACCTTATCTACTTTAATTCTTCCAAACTAAAAAATAAATCATCAAAAACGTTCGAAGTATTCAAAAAAATACATTTGATAACGAAGCACTCAAGAATTCTCACAAAACTTACGTACTGTTCTGTAGACATACTTATTCGTATGTCTTTAACTTTGCCTCAATTCAGAATTCATATCAGTATAAAAAAATATATATATCAAATACCACTTGTAAATATTGATTTTATACTCTAATCCTCTATCTACTAGATATCAATGAATACCGGCAAACTGATAGCCGAGCACGTACACACAAATATTGTACAAATGACAGGTACATGAAAATATGTATGTACATACTCGAAAGGTAAGCACTGGTTGTTGGTTACTATCGGAATCTACTGATATCTTGAAATGATACGAAATTAATTTTCATTTTTATCGAAATTCCTAAAGTAAACAAGTAATAATTTGGAAGAGTTGTAAGAATCAGATAAAAGTAGTTTATTTCTCTCTCTCTGACGTTTCGCGACTGGGAGTATTAGCTACATCTATACTATGTTTGTACTTTCAATTGCCTTTTGGCTACTTTATAAGAGAATAATATGTCAGCTCCTGAATTATCTAGTGGAATTTATAATTTTTGTCAAATGAATAAAGATACAATGCCGTCAGTGCTATAGGTGTACTTGAGTTAGCTTTTCAATGACTAAGATAAGACCTATCAGGAGGTCACAGATGATGAATAATGAAGAATTTCCACTCGCAGGCACCGATCGTAAACGTTGGAGAAAGCAACAGGATGTAGCTTAAAAATCTTAATGAAACTGCTGGTGAGAGCACGAGTCACCACTAGAGTAGGTGTTCAAACTATTCAGGTAAAACAATAGCCAGTAACTAAAAATGAATGCAAACTACCATCGAAAGATACATATGCCAAGAAAAAGTTGAAATCGGCCTTGAATTTAGAAATGCCTATATGTAGACAGATCTTGTCTGAATAAAATACCTAACATCGAAATTCATACAATGATTTCGGCGGCCAGATGCAGCGGCAATTCTCGTTCTGTTCAAAACGTAAGGTGTCTAAAACATTCAAAGTTCCGTTATGTAGATTTAGTTGAAATATTACTAACTAATGCTCATTTGACTTCAAAATAAGTTTCTATAAGCTCATGGTTTTCTTTTAGAATCTGATGAATACGCCCAGAAAGTCCTGAATGGATAAGAGTGGAGATTTTATAGATCAAATCGTCGAAATGAGCCAACCTATGGGCCACAGAGGAATCCCTGATTCCCAACCTCAAAGACTCTTGTTGGTTACATTCGCAACTCAGCGGACTTGGCAACTTATAAGATCCTGTCGTTCGTAGAGAGCCAAAAGAAGGACCCTATAACAAGTCCTTGAGAGAATAGTCTCAGCCACCAGAATAACTGAAGGGGGCGGTAACGTTAGCTTCTAGATTGGGCTAGTTCACCGTTGAAAGCAAAGAGATTAGTATCAGAGCTGGCGGCCACTCTAGCCACTAGTGCAGTGGAATCTATATGGCGACAAAAGTAGCTCCGAGAGGTAGCCAACCGACTGTCTACAGGCGACCATCAACCCTAATCAGGCAATTAGCTGCAGTTAATAAAGACAAATCGTCAAAGTTCCTCAGAGTCAACAGGTAAGAAGGTCTAAACCTCACATTGGTTTCAAACAGTGTACATAGCGAAGAAGTTGAATGAACTAAGTACCTCGTTCTCTTATCATAGACATATAACCTTCGAAATAGGAAATGATATTGTAAAAAGGATAAAGTACAAGCAGCCAAAGCGCACGGACTTGAAAAGACTATCGAAATGGCTTTACAACGAGACTTCATTACCTGCACACGATTTCAAATACGAAAGTGGAATTGAAGGACAGGATAGTCAAGATTACCAAGATAATCCTCAAATCCTACCATCACAACTGACCCAAAAAAAATCTGTGTCCGAAATGAGGATGCCATGGTGAAAAAGGAGAGTAGAAAAGGTCAGAACAGCCGCGAGAATAGAGTTCAATAGGGCCAAAACACAACTCTTAGAATACCACAAACGCAAGGCTTGGATTGCCTTCCTAAGAGTCTCAACAGCATCCCAGAGGCTGCGAGGATAAGAAAGCTTTGTCCAAAAGGCACCAAGGGCATATAAAACAAATTCGAACTGTTGGTGAAGGAATGGTACATACTTTTGTGTAAGACCCATATGAAAACTAAAAACCATCATGCACATTTATAGAGCGAGCTTGAAACTCAGTTTCATATCAGAACCGAGAAGATTGGCGGGGATGGTGTTCGTCCCTAAGATTGACAAACAAATGAACATAATAAAAAAATATTGAAGAACATGGCGAAGCTGATTAGCCTTTACACACGAACTGATTTCTTGGTAAAGATATTGCTACAAAAATTTCAATTTGACTACCAAACGGGCAAATCAACTTTATCAGCCACACATAAGCTGGTACAAATGACAGAAAAAGCATTGGGGAAAAAAGGAGATCGCACTATACGCTTTCATGGACATAGAATTAGCCTATGGCAATGCAATACACGACTCGACAGAGGAGAGAAGCCCCTCAAGAGAGAGTTAAATGAACGAGTAAAGTACTGAGGTATCGAGGTGTATTCGGGGAGCTAGAGAGCAGCAAAGCTTAAGGCGAACACTAAGGGGGAATTTACATAGTGAGAGGTATTATCACCCTACTATGGTTCCTACTGGCCAACGACTTTCTTGGGCTCTCAGATACGCAGATAGCATCATGATGATAATAAGAGGCTCAGATCGGGATACTTTTATATCCAGAATTCAAAAAGCCTCTATCGAAAAAGCAAAATTGTGCGAGGAGGAAGGTCTATCCATAAATCCTCAAAAGCAAAAGCGATATAGAGGCCCTAAAAATTAGAGGCACGGATACGTGTCTACAGGAAGATGTAAAATATTTAGGTATCCACCTGGATAGTTCAAGGTCACAATACCATCAAGAAACAAATCAGAGAGTAGTCCATCCCTATAAAAGGGTGGTATATGGATAGCTCGATGATGGATTGTGGAAAGGAAGCAAGGATTATAGCCTACATACCTTGTTGAAATTTGCGAATTTTTTTTCACGATCGAGATCTACACCTAGAAGGGTTAGTACGCATACCAGTGGTTTGTTTCTGTAAAAATAGAGAAAATCTGAACTAGATTTCCCGATTTGGCGTCATTTCGACGTAATTCTCCATTAGTGCATTTCTGTATGAGACTCTACTGCGATAAATATGTTAATTCAATCTATTCAACATGCAAATTGGAAGTGAGAATGTGTTTCTGTAATCCCATGAGTAGAGTTTGACTTGTCTATCAGTTGACAATATTGTTATGCCCATTTTTGTGGTCGAGTTGGAATTTTCGTGATAGAATTCAAAAACAGTGGAAACTTTATAGATTGAAAGATACTAAAAAAATGTGGAGAATAATAATCAAGGAACAGTAAGTACAAATATTTCTACTGATACGTTTCTACGTCCTCTTCTTTTTTTTCCTTCCTTCGGTGTACCTTAAGGATCTATTCTTGGGCCTTTGCACTTTAATCTCTCCGCCAATGATATTCCTAGTTCGGTTGCTTCTTTTTGTCTAAAGTACGATGATGACTTGAAAATATTTTGTGCTATCAATTCTGATCGCCTGGCTCTTCGAAAAGATTTAAATCGTCATGTTTCTTGGGGTGACTATAATTACTTGTCTTCGTTTCTATATCTTGTTTCGTTTCTATATCTGATTTTTGTTGATGCCTTGTGCTGTTGAGTTCCTTTACACTATCTGTAACACCACTCGTTTAGTTGTGGACCATTTTATAAAAGCAGTTTTCACATGGAAGCAGCCTTGAAGTTTACAATTTCCTATTATTTCTGTTCCAAATATTAACGTTCCATTCTTTTACACACATTTCACCACAGAATTCTCAGCCGCACTGTACAGAAACTGCATCTGTAGAGTTCTGCGTGGTGAATTTAGTGACGATATCGGATAAAGATTTTTCTCTACTCAAGCTATAGAAACGGGCCACAAATCGTGAGTCTGGGTTTGTTTCCTTTAATCACGTAACTCGGACTCCTTCCACTTATTGACCATTCCTCCAATACATTTTTTACCTGTATTTAGCGTCAGTGAGGAGATACTTTGCATAGAGTAATTCAATTTGTAAAGGATAACAGAACGGTCAAATATTTATATTTAAGGTCAAATTTTTCTTTTTTAAGCTAGGTATTTGTTCATTTTTTAGCAGTTATCGAGAAATCGAGGGTAACATGCCCTCTTCGGCAGTGATAGACACTAGAGTTTATGCATAGCCTTACTTGCAGCAACAATCACCCAAATTAGTCAAACATATATGTAAATAACCTACATAATCTACCAATCATTAGCACTTCAAACTTATTGCATTAGCTTTATACAAAGCAAGCAAAATAAAAAAACAAATAGACAAAAATCCTCGCTGATAATTTGTAGCGAAGACAGTCGATCATAATCACATGATTTAAGTGACAGCATAGAGGCTACGCCCTGGTACGAATCGGTCTAGGAAATTGTATTTGTAAATTGTTAGTCTTTAAATTCCAGCATGGTCATCATCATCGCCGCCATCACTTTATGTTCTCGAATAAAATGATAGCTGACATGAACCATGAGAATACTCTCAGTTCGAAGCACTTGGCTATTTATTTTGATTTGCTGCAGTAGTCATTGTGACCGGAAAACTCGAGAAAACACTCATGCTTTTCACGCGAGATACGATACTGCTCGAAGTTTTTCTTCGACGACCGGTTGCGGCTTTTCTCGAATGCTACTAGTGTTGGCGGGCGCAGCTATCTTACGACAAACATTTATTTTTAGTCCCATTCAAAGCGTCATATTCACCTCGTTTCGTTCGAGCAATGTTTTAGGTGTGGTCATATCACTCATTTCAAGCGCTAATCAGAGCCAACTGATAACCAAGTTGGCGGCTATGATTATGCGCTGAGTTGCGTGCTCTCGACAATAAGAAACGCTCTTGGAAGTCAAAAAAAAGAGTGGAGAAAAAATTAATCGAATCGAAATAAATATTGATATGCCAATGTGATGATGTAAGCTTGCCAGCTACTGGTGCCGAGCGAATGAAAAACATTTGATTTGACTCCAAGGGCTTGTTTTGTTGTATTGTTTGTAGGTCAGTCAGGTGGTAGGACGTGTATTGTTGTTGATATGATTTTGTTGCTGTCGGAAATAGCTAGCGAATGGACCTATTGTTGTTTCTGTGCCTGAATGAGATTTTTTTTAAGTTTTCATATTGTTTGTCTCTCGGAAATATGAAATGATTTTAATCAATTTTAGTATCGAACCTAATGTCAGAATGGAGTATTTAGTTTAAAGACGCCGTCAGTCATGCTAGTATTTTTTTAAAGAGTCGTATCTTCCTATTAAAATCAATAATTCATGGGAAAATATGTCATAAACTATGTACTGAAAATAAAATGCAAAAAACCATGAGATAACTATTTATAACTTCAACGATATTTGTTGAATTCCAATGCATTAAGCTGGTAAATACAAAATCTAATTTGTGCACATATCGTAAGCCGGAGTATATAGTTGAATCCATTGCAAAAGCAATGAAACTACACAGTCGTACATCAGAGTCAATAACGCCATAAAAATGCACTTTTTCAAATCAAAATATCTTAACTAGAATTATATTTCCTCGCTTTTCAAGCTGTTTATTTAAAAATTACACAACTCATCAATCTGCATTTCGAATCCGAACAGCATGTCGCTGTGGCGATCTTGCAAGTATACTATCAATGAATACAATTCTCGTCAGCATTACGAATACATATGTGTTAGTATGATGTCATCGTTTAAAATTTTTTCTTTGAATAACTTGCCTGGCTGCAGGTTCAACGAGAAAAAAAATTATAATTAATGTCGAAGCGAAAATACGTTAGGCAACAGTTAAGTACAGCATACGAAAAAAACAGTGTTTCATATTTTCCGTTTGAAAAGCACGCATAATGGGAAAGTTTTGAAACGGTGTGCGCCCTTGAAAGTTAATAAGGAACAAACAATGCTCATTCAATTTGAATGTTTTTAAAATTAAATACCTTACTGCAAACAAATTCTTATCGCGATTCACATATGGATGGTGTACCGTTGATCAAAGATTGAAAAGCCTAATTATAGACTATGAAAATAACATCACGAATGAATCACTTAATTATTGTTATGGCTGGCGCTTGACTTTGTTTAAGTTAATACTATGTAGCTCCCAGTTATTTTCAAGTCGACTTGACCGTAAATTGTGCATCGAGTGCAGTTTGCAGCACGTTCAAGTTCAATTATTACGTTGTTTTGCAGTTTTGTTGTGAGAACTATGCGACAGTTTGACGGCGGTAAGCTTGTGATAGCTTAAAGTCTTCATTCATGATCTTTGTGATCATTTGATCTTTTCTACTAAGAATTTCTGCTCGAAAACAATTCACGGTTTCGTTGTCGTGCTTGCTCAGGAAGTGCATGAATGATTCAATCGTTTCGTCTCGTCTTGTCTCATTCAAGTGGTCTACTAGAAACAATTTGACTTAAGTTATGGGTAGGCGTTAGTCAAACATCATCTGTTCTACTTAAAATGATGCGATCTGACTAGAGTCACTTGCTTATATTTAAATAAATGACTTCATATGCGGTTTTTGATTATGAGTTTCGGGAAAAGTTTGAATGTGTACGTTTTTTTTGCAATATCAAGCAGTTTCGAATATCCTGAGTTTATATTCAGACCCCGGGATATCTTTAATTAACAGGTCGGTCAATCAGGCCCGAGGTTACCTAATAAAAAAAAAATATTTTGGCACAATTCAACTTTATTCATCAACATAATCACCTTTAAGAGTGATACAATCATTTCAAAGCTTTTCTAACCTTTCGATACCTCTTTTTCTAAAATAATTTATCTTTTGCCTCGAAACAGCCCACAGTTTCGGCAATCACTCCTTCTTTCGAGTCAAATCTCTTTCACTGTAGCATTTTTTTAAATCTCCAAAAAGTCAATAATCGGTAGGGGCCAAATCTGGAGAATATGGTGGATGCCGAAACAATTTGAAGTGCAATTCATTCACTTTTGCCATTGTTGTCATCGACTTGTGACACGGTGCATTGTCCTGAAGGAAAAAAAAAATTCTGTTGCATATGGGGCCCTTTTTTTTACAATATCGCCCTTCAAACACACCAATAACGCCATATAATATTCGCTACTAATGCTTCTTCACTTCCTCAATGTAGGAGATGAATATTATTCCATGCGCATCCCAAAATACTTATGCCATAGCCTTGTTAGCTGACTGTTGCGATCTTTATCGCTTTGTTCACCGACTTCTGTCCACTCAGATGATGATCGTTTTAGTTCAGGAGTGTAGTGATGTAACCGTGTTTCATTTATTGTAACATACTGACGACAGAAATCGTGTTTATCATGGTTAAACAGCTCCAAACAACGCTCTGACCCATAAAGACTTTGTTGTTTTTGATTTAGTGTAAACAAACTCGGTACCACGTCTGATATGAATGCTTTGGCTGGGAGGTGGCGCGTATGCAGAGGATAGCCTATTAGGACCTATAATTGATCTTGAATTTCGTTAATAGATCTGCGAAACTATGGTAGGCTGGGAGTATGGGTATAAAGAATCTTTCTGGCCTTAGTGCTTAGATGTGCCAGACGCATCTCCCACAACCCATACACACCCAAGTTCTTAAAGATAATATAATGGTTAGATTATGTTTTCCATGCAAATATTTAGGGGCGATTCAAGTGCATCTACACGAATATCCCGATAATTTAGGAAATTTGAAAATATAGTTTGCAATTTTAACGGTAGATCCATAAGTGAATCATGTTTAAGTTCGGATATCTTAACACTGATGCATCTTGAATATGACCAAGCAAATATATAACGCTTCCAACAAGCTTCTAATTCAGTTAACTTCAATCAAAAGCACCCCAAGAATGTTTTCAATGCCTTCTTGGTAGGTGCTAGTGTATACGTATGAAAATAAGAAATCCATTCGCAACCGAAATGAATATTGAAAATAGCGTACGTACGCCAAACGGCCGCTACTGCCCAAATGCAGCTCCTCGCAGCATGCCAAATTCGGCAACAAGGCCCAAATACCAGTTGCGATAAAACCCAAAGCCATTAAGCGAGTAAGTTCCAATGATCAATGGCAACGATCGCATCGCATCAGCATCTTCTGGAAACGTATCTATAATCCCAGTAGAAGCTGCTTTGCTTTATCATTGATTTAGGAGTGCGCGTACTGTGTGTGGAGACGGTAAATCGAACTAAGCCAGAACTGGGCAGCAGGCTGAATCGGAGTGCTTAGTCCCTCGTTCAATTCCACGATGCGAATGCGAGTGTGAGCGCTTGCTCCACTAGCTTCATCGAAAGCGCTTCAACACGGCCACACGCCTCTGCCCGAAGCTCATCTCATCGCACTGCATCGCCTCAAGCATAGCAGATGAGAATACTTTCGGTAGCCCCAATTCTGCCTATATAATAAATAACTGGTTCGTGGACCGTGCGAAAAATTATTTATATTGACCCTAACAGACTGCGGTTTGGTCTGTTGCGGTTTTTTCCTCTATGCAAATAGGGTCATTTGAACAATAATTTTCTTCTTTTATTCGAATTCATTGTTCATCTGGGCAATTTAAGGAGTGGATTGTAATTCCGAATCCTTCAAAGATATTAATATTAAACTGTTTAAATTTGAATCGCCTACCTTTTCTACCAGATTATTCCTTCTATCCGAAATCTGCAATTGCCAAGACTCTGCGAATAACAGTCTTCGATTTCGTCCAAATGTGCACTTTTGCACCTAGCTGACACCTCTCACTTGAGAATAAAAAAATAATCACTTGGCCCGCACCTTCGTCACCACTGCGGCAAAAAATTCTATTCGAAAAACTTACTTCCGTTCGTGAATACTGATCAAGTTTGCGGAAATACCGTTCACAAACTATTCCGACACGGCTTTTCAGTATTTTCAATGGTTTTACACAGATCTTTCACTTGATTTTCGATCTCAACAAATTCGATAAAATCCACTACGCCCGCTCGAAGTCGTGTCACAACTTATAATGGCCGACCGTTCGAAAAACAGTCGGCTACAAAACTCACCGCGATACACAAGTTCAAATGAAACAGAATAATACGACGCGACACTAGTGTAACCAAGAAACCAATATAAATAACGAGAGCTTGCGCAATCGGTGATGTAGAAGTCGAATTGGAACTTCTTCTGGTCTTGAGCGGCGTTTTCAATTTTCTCAATTTAAACTCGTTATAATCATCGTACCACTACAAAACCGTATCGAGAATGATGTTTCCTATGTTGCGAATCTAACTTTTGACAATTTTACGTATTCCTAGCTGCCAAAATCTAAAGATCTTCGCATAAGGACCTGTTCACTGCAATTTTCACAAATGATGTCACTACCGACTCTGGTCTATTAATGCCGGACGCTCTCATTAGCCGAGCCAAGATCTTCCTGGGGCGTTGTCCGACCAATTCGACAATCACTTTGATATAGTATCAAACGTTTGCAGTTTACCACTTCGGATTCCATACGATCCTGGCACTTTTCGTTGCAAACTCTGGGAAAATTCCTGCCTTTTCCTTGAATTTCTACTGCACTTGCAACTTGTCAGTCGCTTTCTTGCGTACCTCAATCAAACTTCAAAGCCAATTAACCCAATCAGTCGATTTTGTATGATGAGATATGGTGGTCTCGTTCTATCCAATTGGAAGCATCTACTTATAGGAATGTCAGTTTGATTTGTTCAGGAGGCTTTCCAAAAGAAATGGAGCGTCATTTACAGTAATGTTCAGATTGAGTTGGTTTGTTTATGTGGATCGTAAGTACAGTAAGTTTCCGGAAAAATCGGAAATAATTGCAAAAATTAGAAGCATCATAATTTTTGTTGACACCTCCTCAGTAAATGAAATTCGCAGTAAGATTGAGCGAAACATCTAACTCTGCAAAGTGAACATGGGAAAGGGGAATGAATTCAATAGATTTGGAATTACGAATACACGGTTTCTAAGAGCGATTTGAATTTGCTTCATCCAGACTTTTATAGTGGCTTTAAATAATAGCAATAAAAATTAATAGAGAGTGAAAGAGTGCATGAATTCACCCTTTGTTTTACCTCTTCCGTGCTTCAGCCCTGAAATGTATTCGACGCGAAACGGAACGAAGTGTCAAATCCCATACAAAATCAGCCTGGCACGGAATTTCGGTTCGTTTGGTTTTGCTCGTCAGTAATGTGTTCGAAGGCGTATAAGTGTCTTCGAAGACAACGCAGTGACTCGCTCTGAGATGGCGCTGCACTATGTATAAGTTAAATTTCGCGGCCATTTAATGACCCAGGTACCTTAAATTGATGCGAAAAATGTGACAGCTCATAATTTCATTCGAGTTTGCGGATATTTTATTGAAAAATGAGTGGAAATGGATGGATGAACAGCGCATCCCTGCAACAGTAGTTTTTGTTTTGCCGATAAAATCATTTTTGAAGCCGGTTAGTTAAATTTATATGCACCGAATTCAAATGTAATGCATTTGTTAAATGTCATCAATGGCAATTTATACTGCCTCCGGTGCCGGGGTGCGGAACTTTATTTCGTTCGATTCCGCACAGACGTTTTCGCTGTATTTCGTTCGTCGAATACATTACTAGGCTTTAGCTCGAATATCGTTTCGATTAAAAATAATTTCTCAGAGTCTGGCATTTCTCTACATTATTCGACATTTGACAGCAACGTGTCGATGACAGATCATCATACGAAACGTCATCGAACTAAATACTAAATTAACTACCACTATCAGTCGAACAGGTTCGGTGGGAATATTTGTCTTGTCGTGCGAACTGGGAACAACTTTCTATTTCAATCGGAAAAGAAAACAACGCTAGTCGACTAATATTTTGTTGTTTAGTCACCGATACGAAATTATCTTAAAGTCATAAGATGCTCGATTTGTTCACAATCTTCACGAAAGGCGGTATTGTGTTGTGGTGCTTTCGTGGAACGAATCAATTTTTTGCACCGTCAGTGAACGCACTTATACGCAGTGTAATCTTGCAAGTAAATCACTGTATACTCGTAGTTTTATGCTAATTATGCCAGCGTCATCGATTTCGTGCAATATTCACATATTTATCTGTCTTGTTATAATTGCCAGGAACGGAGCGGCTCCAGTCTATTCGAACATGACAATCTTGCACTTCAGTACAAACTGGACAATGAATTCGAGTTGGTGTTCGTCGTTGCCTTCCAGAAAATACTCCAACTTTCCTACGTGGACAAGTTCTTAAGCGATGTCCATCTGGAATTTAGGGATAAATACAAAAACGAGCTGGACTCAACGAATCGAAATTTTAGCGAATTCGATTTCACGTCCGAGTTTGAACGTATCCTGCAGGATGCCGAACATTGGGGACGTAATCAAATGCAAGTTCCAAAGCAAATGCGCTCGTTTAATGAATCAGTGAAGTCGAAAAAGACTGTTGCGTCAATGATTGAACGCAAAGGCGACGAGAAGGAGACACCAGTGACGAAGAAATCGGTTAAAATTGTGGAGGCAAAGAAGGAGCCCGATGTACCCTTATCGCCATCACGTGAAGATTTGATCCTGGCGAACCGGAAGAAGTTGCTAGATCGAATGGCGACCGGTGGCGGGAAGAAGGTGAAAGAGAGCAAGAAGTCACCGAAATCTCCAAATGAAAAGGCCGGGAAGAAGCCAAGAGTGTGGGACTTGGGAGGAAATACTCGTGATCTGCCGAATTTGGACCGGTCCAAGGATAGGCCGGAGGATGTCCGGAGCGATTTTACGGCTGAGAATGAGGCAAGTAGTATTATCAGAAATATTACTAAATCCTTTTTGACAAGAATCTGGTTGGCTTATCACGGTACGTATCAGGCATCGTACCACCATAGTTTAGGTTTGACCTATTTCCCAAAATCTACCAGACTGCTTTCTTTTCGTTCTACCACGTCTAGTGAGCTCTTAGAAAATAGTTTTGTATAATTCTAGTCAACCTAGCCAACTACTTAAATTTCTAAGGTAGGAACATTACTTAAATTTTGTAAGTAAATTAAAGTAGCATTACTTGAATTTTAGTGCTGACTGTATATAGCAATTTATTGATCTAAATTTAATTTTACAGATCATATTGAAGCTCTACTATCTAATAATTAACTAAAGAAGCTATGAGATCAAATTACATTCGACTGGTAAAGCAGTTGATTTTCTTCACTCAAACATCGAATATGCATTATTACGCCTATCATATCCTCCTTATTATAAGTGATGGCAGTTGTCTGATTTATATTAGCTTAATTACTTTGCACTTAGTGTAAACATTTCCTTAATATAGTAGAAAAAATTCCCAAGCAGGAATGTATATAATGAACACATTAATTTACATTTCTTAGATCTATAAACTAAGTCAATAAGTTCATAGAGCCGGAAAATTGGAAAGTAATTTCTTTCATTAATGAAATAAGCGCAGTGGAAGATCTGGTGATCTATATTATATTCATTACATTATAGGCATCTAGGGTCAGTTATGACCTTTATACTAAAAACTCTTCATCGATTATAACATTTATTGACTAAGAGTCTGTTGATTTGCTTAACAAATATGCTTTTAAATTTTGCATTCTTGAACCATACCTTATCTCTAAAGCTCAGAAAGGTCTTGAACAGTGTACATTGTTTCAGCATTTGAGCCTCCCCTCAATACCTGTTTTTCCATTCCTCCATTATTAATCCAAATATTTGTTTTTTATCCCGTCAGGCTCGAAAAGGTCATACATACCTTCAACTCTCCGGAAGGCTCCGTTCTTTACATCATTACCTACAAGGCCCATAACTTCCATTTTTCTGCGTCTCGGAATCCAAACTATTTCAACTAACATCTGGGGAGCCAAGTTACATAAACCGTAAATTTCATTTATTATTTGCTTATTCATTGTATTATTTATGAGTTCTAAACATGCTTAATTAGAATCTGTCAAAACAAAGATATTCTTCTCTATCTTGTTTATTCAAGATCTAATAGCCAAAATAATACCAATCAATTCCGCATTTACAATGGCTGTATGCTGGCTAAAAGCATGTATTTCTGAAAAAGTACTTCTTATTTCTCTGTGCTGCGTAGACCCCACTCCCAGGCAGGATTTAGCACTATCGAAAACAATTGTGTGGGCTTCTTGATCAAGACCACTTTTTGACTAGTATATATTCCTCCCTCTTTTCAACTATACTAAACATGCCTTTATTTTTTGGAACCAAATCTTTCTAGATTAATTGTAACTAATGTTTTTCCTAAAAAAATACTTTTCTAATTTTTGAACTGAAACTTTAATTTCTGTTTATTTGTTCTTTATTGCATTTTCCCGGATTTAAAGACAGCTTAAGAAGGGAGGTTGTCTGTGTCTTTATAACAATATATATGTTTGCTTCCGCTGTCCTTGGGAATGACGATGAATGAATATATACTATATGCTAACATCATCGGTTATGAATTCAAACTGGGCCGCTGTGTAAAAAATGTTAAACATAGTGAGATGCTAAGCTTGATTCATATTTCTTGTTCGCTCTAAGTATCTTTCAAAAAGAAACAACGAGCATGATTTCGCGCTCTGGTTTCTTTCCGATATCGATAAATCTCAATGAATATTTTATCGATGCAGTATCCAACGGACAACAGAAACATGATTCGCGTTGAAATATCTGTAGAGAGCAAACGTAGAGTAGACGAGAAGTGTAAATGAAGCTGATAGCTTCTGTAGACGAGTGGATAAAGAACCGTCTACTAGCGGGTGTAGCATTCAATTCGAATCACACATTGGTGTCTAGCAATTAAAACTCCTACAGTCACAACAAATTTTAGAAGGAAATAAAAAAGGTCGAACAATTTGATGAAACACGAGCTTACATTTGATTCTGTCGCTTCATTTTAGATAAATTCTACATTCAATTCGCGTAAAATCGAAACCTGATCTGCTTCGTTTACTGGTCACTTTGAATGTTCATTTTGTATAAAATATAATTTTAGATCCTGCACATTTAATGAACCAACCATGAACCATCCATGGTTGACGACGAGAGCCAATTATGGTTTAGTGGTGAAAATTTGCATGAGCCTACTATCATTGATGTTTATCCGAAATAATTTTGTGTACAATTCTTTATTCTCTTTAAATAATTACAATCAACTTTCCTTTCCAGATGATTGGAACCATGAAAGGAGGCATTCAGGATCTCGAAGTCGAGAGTGAAGAAGAGGATTACTCAGAAAACGACGAATCATCGAACGAAGAGGAGGCTGAATCGAGAGAGCAATCCAATAAAACAACTACTGCCAAGAAAACTTCGGGAGTGTTTTCGCTCTTCAAGGGTCTCGTCGGTTCGAAGAGTCTTACACGCGAACACATGGCTCCGGCTTTGGACAAACTTCGAGATCATCTTATCGCGAAAAATGTAGCATCTGACATCGCTCATAAACTTTGCGAATCGGTCGAAGCTAAGCTCGAAGGAAAGGTTATCGGAACTTTCGATACCATCGCGACCACGGTGAAGACCACCCTAAATGATGCTCTGGTGCAGATCCTTTCGCCCAGGCGACGTGTCGATATCCTCCGCGATTGTATGGAGGCGAAGAAGAATAAGCGTCCATATGTTATGTCGTTCTGTGGTGTGAACGGCGTTGGGAAATCGACTAACCTGGCGAAGATCTGCTTTTGGCTAATCGAGAACAATTATAACGTGTTAATAGCCGCGTGTGATACATTCCGTGCTGGAGCTGTGGAACAGCTGCGCACTCATACTCGTCATTTGAATGCTCTTCATCCTCCGGAGAAGCATGGTGGTCGTGCTATGGTTCAGCTTTACGAAAAAGGATATGGGAAGGATGCAGCCGGTATCGCGATGGAAGCCATTCGTTTCGCTCGAGACTCTGGCATCGATATTGTGCTAATTGATACTGCCGGTCGAATGCAGGACAATGAGCCTCTCATGCGAGCCTTGGCCAAGCTGATCAAAGTCAATGAACCTGATCTAGTTCTGTTCGTAGGTGAGGCACTGGTCGGAAACGAAGCTGTTGACCAACTCGTCAAATTCAATCAAGCTCTGGCTGATTATTCGTCCAGTGATAATCCACACATTATCGATGGAATCGTCCTGACCAAGTTCGATACGATCGACGATAAAGTCGGTGCGGCAATCTCGATGACATACATCACGGGGCAACCGATCGTTTTTGTCGGTACCGGACAAACCTATACCGATCTGAAGGCCTTGAATGCAAAAGCAGTTGTACATGCTTTAATGAAGTGAAGTGGAAGTGTAAATAGAAGAAGTTCGCTAGCCAATTTTATTGTAAAAAAAAAAATGTAAATGATCCTGTTTTCATGACATATTGTTTCGTTGGGTTTTCGTTTTCGAGACAGTTTGTTGTATTTGTGGAGAGTTGGAGAAGGGCGATGAATTCCGTTGTCATAAATTGGACCATTTAGGTTATTTGAAATATTTAAACACTTTTAACAAACGATGTATACATTGTTGATAATGGTGTTGGAAAATAAAAGTATGTTTTTGTTTTTAATTATCGGTTGTCTTCGTCTATACTTCAGAATCTCAAAATAGTTGTCTTCGTTTATACTTCAGAATTTTAAATCCCTAAAAATTATGGAACGCCCTTGACGTTAGAAGGACGTGAAATTCGAAAGAGGAACTCTACTTAATCGGGCTCAACGTTCAATCTATTTTCACCTCATTCAAGATTTGCTGGTGTTTTTCTAAGTGTTGGATTACATTAAAGGCATAGGATTCCCAAGACTATCAATCAGTCTTTGCTACGTTGCTGGGAAATTTTGCAGCCCAAATGGCATCCTCCGAAAATGAAACAGTCCCCGGCTCGGTGCCGTGAACATTTTGAACCATTCTTTTTGACGAGCTATAATGAAGATGCTTAGGAGCTAGATGAGAACTCGACTATTCCTGAATCTGTCGTCTTCTTTAACTCAGCATCGATGTGTTTTTATATGGCAGTGGAGACGAATTAGTAGCGCTGTCTAATTGGAGATGTCGTTTGAATTATGTGTTCAGCCAATCCCTACACCACTCAGAGTAAACTCCTTTTCTCAAATGTTGAACACTATTCCAAACTGGCCAGTGAAATATACTACTAAAATAAGAGAGTGAAGTAGAAACGGGACAATTAATGCCCGTGACCATTTCGTGTGACCTTTCAAATGATCGCCGTTTCTAATTAAACTCCAAGACTCTCGAGTTTCTCTCAACCACTTCCTCCGATAATTGTGTTCGGTGCATCTGAAACGGGTTGCCCCAGCAGCAAACTCCCACACACTTCCATTTCATGGTGGGGTCCAGTATTATCTGCCTTGCTCGTTAGCTTGTAGTTCACTGTGACTAGTTTTACGGCATTGATCTCCCCGGGGTATGGAGCTTCGCAGCTTCACACTCGAACATTTGGTTGGTTGGTTGCAATTACAACACCTCAGAGCTGTTGAGTTGCCTGCCTAGGCCGATGTAACTTGTTCTTTCTCAGCATTACCCAAGTACGGCATTGATGGCTAGCTTAACTAGCCATCAATGCCGGCATTTTGGAAGAGCTCTTCGTTGAAGCACGCCTATAGCTCCTGTACTTATTTTTAACCTCCGATGGATCCTCCATCTTTGTCTTTACAGAGGGCCCTCTCTCCTAAGGCTTTTTACTACTTTCTCCTTCTTAATGTAATTTTCATTATTCAATACTTTCATGTTTATTTTCACTAGAAAAATCAACCTTCTCTTCAACATTTGAGGTTTTATCGACGCTAGATTCTTTACACTAAAACAAATTATTAGACTGATACAAGCTTTATTAGAACAATTTCACTTTCATTTTCTCTATATAAATGATATATAAGTAATAGTTTATCGGAAATTTATAATAAAAATTGAATAAAATCTCACATATAAATATGGAAACATTTGCATATACCTTACCGACTAAAATATCCATTCTTAGCTATTCCAACAGTACAATAGTTTTGCTAATTGAATAGGTTACGCGATCAATTCGCAGTATTTAATTAGAACATTATAGTTGTGAAAGTAGACTATTAAACAGATGAACAATCGAATTAATAAATGAACCCATTCGAAGTGAAACATTTTAACTAAATCTATAAAGTCAGTAACAAAGTCTTTATCGATTATATCACATAGTGCTCTTAGATCTTACTGAATCGTATTAATGAAATTAGTGCAATTTTATGTTAGTCATGTAATATTTTCTGTTCGTTAATAATGTCAAAAAATTGAAAATTAGTATAGCCTTGAGAATAATCAAAAAAAAAAACTTAAGACAAATGAAATAAGTGGAACATGTATCATTTTGGCGTTGCAGAATTAAAGCCTATAATTTACTAAATTTTAAAACTGTCCGTTCTCATTTGGCCCGTGTCCATATCAGTAGTTTCGACATACATACTCTTTCTCAGTGTGATAAATTACAAACAAACATCATTTGTTCTCAACCACGACAACAATACACTGAAAGCTGGTTGTAAGAATGCTAATTTTCAAAGTTCGGTGTTAATACTGATTGATGAGAAATCGTTCGACACCAAAACTTCGCCGTGAGCATCGGCAACGGCCTGTATGATTTCCAATAGAAGTTCACGACACAATGTCCCCATTTTCGGTAAGCGTGCAACCTGGAAACAGACAAATGTTCACAAAATGAAAATCATGCGATTTAGTTCTAAGCTCACGCACCGTTGAAAACTCCTTAACAATCAGCTTGAGAGCATACTCCTTGATATCAAACACTTTTGTTATATCCGATGCTTCTAGCGTTTGCAGAACATTCTCATACGTAATATTGTGTTCCAGAGAGTATTTGCAAAAGGACTGCAAACGATTGTTTGCCAGACCGTAAAAAGATGGCGCCTGAAATAAATAGAGCGCGTCCTGCGGTGGAAGTTTTGTTTCGCCGTAATAAATGTAGCGCAGAAGCGAGTTGAATGCCTCAAGTGACGGAGAAATATCTCCAATTTGAATCTGAAATAGATAAATTTCGATTTATAGCTATCCGGAAGAAATATATAAGTAAATGATTTACATTGACTGTGTTGTCTGGTGGCATAAACGATCGAAACATGGCTTGAAAGTAAGTGCATCGTGCCGATAGAATGGATTTGTGCGCCGGGATCTTGTGTCCGTCTAGTACAAGGTTAATGTCACAGAAATCTTTTCCCGTCGATTCAAGGAACACCGCCATATCTGCTTCCAAAGTTGAACCTTTTCGACAGCAAAGGAATCAGTTGAAACCTTATGATCACATTTACAAATTACAGAAGCATACCAATATTTTTATCATAGTTCGGGTCAATCTGTAATTTTCCGGGATTTAACTTCTTTCGAATTATCTCCACCAGTAACGGCTTATCCAGGTCACTAAACTCACTCGACATTACCACATCAGTAAAATTGTCGTCTTTAACAATGAATGCCATGCAATGGTCTTTGATTATTTGGATTCTAAAAGGAATAATCGTTAATTG
Source organism: Nemotelus pantherinus (assembly GCA_963978885.1). Classification (NCBI taxonomy): domain Eukaryota; kingdom Metazoa; phylum Arthropoda; class Insecta; order Diptera; family Stratiomyidae; genus Nemotelus; species Nemotelus pantherinus. The sequence goes on along the minus strand of OZ022263.1, from coordinate 222,159,183 downwards.
CAGCGCAAACAAATCAGGTGAAGGCTATACTTTGTTTTATCAGCATTATACAATGCCTCCAGTACGTTAAGTTTCGAGATTTTAAATTCCAAGTACTGCAAACAGCCTTGTGCTAGACGCGGCATGAGAAACTGGCCAGCCAATTGGTAAATATCTGTGATTAGTATGACAATGTTCTTGCTGTAAGATTCTTTCACTGTAAAATAAATCGGGAAATTATTAAAGCAAATGAAAATTAGATGAGATTTTCAGCCGTACAATCAATCTTATCCGTATAGATATAGTTTAGCAGGATCTCGAAAGCTTCTGGCGTGGCGTTTGGCAGTCTGACTTCTACTATTGGACGATCAGAGTACGGTATGTCCAAGTTGCCGTACACTTTTTCCAAATGTTGGTTCCTAGCGTCACGTGCAGCTCTGCAATTATCAAAGTGAATGAGAATGTAGAATTTCATATGAGCCTAATCTGAAATCACTCCAAAATTAGTTGGACCCAGAAAATATATTTTGAAAGTTTTCTATTAATTCAATAGTAGTATAGTATATCATATATTTGATTTCTAAGGTCATTTACGAAATTATTTGCAGCTTGAGGAAGAAGACCAAAGTGGAAAGAATTTAGCATATAATTAGGTTTAGATAGTAGCTGACTGCCGAACCGTGCTTCGAGCATATCTGAACACAGAGTAGAACCTCATATTTTTAAAGGTATAAATGATTTTCGATTAAGATCTTCGATAAGGCTCTGCAATTGGAAAAGAAGACATTGGCCACGAAAAATACGACGTGAAGACAGTGATGAAGATTTGGGAAGCCAAACGAATAGGATAGTCTACAGATTAATACACTTTGCGGAAAGATGATCGAGTAAATTTACGTTATACAGATTCAATAGAACTTCTAACATATTTACGATATGGAAACTACACAACAAAACCGAGCATTCTTGTTGCGCTTTGGGCTTTGCGTAAAAATAGTGAAAGATATTTTTTTGAACTACATGTCCACCTTGCTTCATCATTATCATCGGCAACAAACTTTTCCACCGGTCTCGATCACGAGTTGATTTCATCCAATTAGTCCTCCTTAAGCTCAGCTGATTGGCGTTGTAAATTTTGAATCAGCTAGATTTTCGATTTGACGGCAACATAATCTGTTTTTCGATTACGGCACTGGCGGTTTATCTAAACGACGAGGTTGTCAGTAGATAGCCATAAGTGGCATGGAGCAAATTAACTGGACTAAGGAGATTCATATGGAGGTAAATTGCTGAAATTATAGGGGTTAAAGAGATATCTCAGAGCGAAAAATAGATACTACTTCTGAACGAATTTAAATCTTTGGCTGTGAATTTCGAAAGCCGGATTTTAAATAGCGCACGCATTATCAAGGAGAGGACGCAAGAGGGAAATATATAGGGATTAAGTAGCTCAGGGACTCTGAAATTCTGGTTCGTCGCTTAGTGAAGCCAAGTTGTTTACTTGCACGGGAAAGCAATCTATCTTATTGTAAATTTAAGCGGAACTTTTCTTCCAAGACGACACGGAGGTTTAATATATATTGTCAACTCTATTAAGTACAATGTTGCTCAGCGGTACGTATAGTATACGGGTGCAATTTTGCGAGGAAAGCTATTCGCATAGAACCTAAGTTTTTGATCGCATAGCACCAATGGTCTAGGGAGTTAAAGAAAACGTCGGATAGTTACATGCATAATAAACTTTATCATCCGCACACAGTAAATGGGAATTGTCAGATAAAACCTCTGATAACTTCCAATGGAGAGAGAAATATAATATGAAGGGGCGAGATCAGTTGTTCTGCACACTTCATCAAAAAAGTAGGAGGAGGGAGGTCAGGCCCAGGACCTTTGTTACTTTCAAGTTCCATAAAGATAAAGATAAATCATAAAGCAGGTCATAAGATATACAAACAGACTATAACTTTTGAAAGCCTATGGCCATCTATGGCCATCTTTAAGAGACACATTGGCAACGCAATATTTCCTTCTGATTTACTTAGCTTCTCATTTCTGTGGGTTTTAGCTGCCTTTCTTATGTCCCATTTTTATTTCTTAAGCTTTTCTTTTTTTAATTGGGCAATTTACTTGTAAATGGAATCGGAACTAAATAAATGAACTGAGGAACGGATGACTCCCAATTCGATAATTTAATTCTAATAGATATCCAAATAAGAAAATTATCAATCTCATAAAAAAAAAACCATCATAAAATAATTGTACAAACTCGATCTATGAATCAACACGACCGTTTCAAATTTGGTAGCATCCAACGATATAGTTTTTCGATTTTCATTTCAAATTAACCGTATATACTTACAGTCTTATACACTTTTCATTTCAAATTAATCGTAAATACTTACAGGATCTTGTTCCTTAAAAATTTCGAACGAGCTGCAACTAGTGCAATATGAGCTGAAATCTTAACCTCTTCAGGTCCGATAACAAACTGAATATCGCAAAATTGTCGATCATTGAAGAATTTCCCAAAATCATCGCGCAACGTACAACGAGGATAGCTTGAAAACTGGAACCGGTAGGTATCTCCACGACGCACGCTATTGTCAACTGTTCCGCCAAAAATGTACATTGCATCTGCAATTACAGCGGAAGCGTGAAAGACACGCCCCGACGGTACATTCGAATTGGCTTCGGGAATTATAACCGACCAACATTGCGAGTCGAGATCGTAACAATGCAAATCATTGGGTAGAGTTGAATCGGCCGAGCCACCGAAGACATACAAGAATCGGTCATGATGTACCATGGTATGACCGTAGCGCCGAGAAGGTGGCTGGCATGCCCCGCGCAGTACATGTTCGTTTGAAATTTTACGCCATCTACAAGCATAGTTTTAAGTACATCAAACAGTTATTGTGTAAAGTGGACTTACGTTTTGGATTTAAAATGGAATTCGAATAGATCATTTGTAATTTGAAGTCCACTCTGCCCGGAGAACACATACATGCAGTCGCGAGCAACTGCGACAGGGAAATTGCAGCAGGTCGGCGGTCGGTCTCCTTTCTGTTCTATTTCCTCCCATTGGTGAGTTTCAGTCTGAAATCAATTGTTGATTGATCACTGTCACTGCATTAAACTAGAAATCACTTACATTCAACGGAACTGTCCACATATCATTCAATCTCGCATTTCCGTCATATCCGGCGAATATCCATAACTTGTGATCGTAGACAGCTGCTCCGTGAGCTGATCGTGGGACAGGTTGTCTACAAAGCATTGAAGGTTATAATAAGTGCATTTTTCTTTGAATATTCTAACGTAACTTACTTCCCTACGAACTTCCACTCGACCCATTGTGCGCTTTGGAACTTATATTCGAACAAATCATTCTTGTTCGTCAGATTCGAGTTGGAGTAAATGTCGCCTGTATATCCACCGAATATGAACATCGAATTTCCATAGACAACTGCCGAGTGATGGTAGCGTGGTGCGGGTGCTGGTCCAGTCGCATAAGCCCGTCCCCAAGACTTGTCTTTGACACCGAAACAAATCAGGTCGTTGAGCATGTTTTTGCCATTGTCCCCGCCGAAAACGTACATAGCATCCTTGTACGCAACGACGGTGTGTTTGCTTCGTCTGAAAAATATTGGTTGAGATGAAAATTCAATATTTTTGCGGGCATCATATCACGAAAACAATGAAGACCAACAAAACTCACTTCGCCCCAACGAACTCGGCACAATCCAGTGTTTTTGTCCACTGATGCGTTGGTGTGTACGATGAAAAGTCCACATTTAGCATATTCGAGCTGAAGCTGTTCGAAGAAATCGACTTTTGTCCCCGGATCGAGCTCGAACTGGAACTAATCATTTTTCTTTGTTGAATCGTCTGGTGGTGTTGTTGGTCGGAATCATCCTTTTGTTGCTGGCCGCTCCCACCGCCTCCCCCGCTACGTCTTCCGCTACCACTGCCACTACCTCCTCCACCACCTGAGTGTTCCGACGATCGAGACGACGATGACACAGGATCACCATTGTTTTCTGCGGCAGCATTGGCAGCTGCCACGTCCTTCCCCAGTATTGATTTGATCATCAAAATGGCATTATCGGATACTGCTCGTCTGGGCTGAATTTTTCCTAAGATTTATTGTGCACGGTTGAGGAAAAATAGGTTTTGTTTGTCAATGAACTCGATCTGATCCAAATAGCAGTAACTTGCTGAGTTTTCCTGAGACAGTACGACGCGATGGAGTTTCGCACGCCTACGCAAAACCGAACAACAGTTTTCTGGGAGAATTAGAGGTAGATATTTTAGCCCGGAGGTTTATTCATGGTTCTGTGGATTTTTTGAAATCATATTCACCTGTTGTTAACACAGAAAATATAAATATCTTGACGAAAACGGACACAACTCAATGAACAAGAGAAGTGGTGTATCGAATTTTCACTGCTATTGTCCACCAAGTGTCAAGACGTTCTTGTTACGAATGAGGTGGATGAAGAAATTCAGATAATTTGACGTGAGATATTTGAGTAAAAGGTGGTTCACTTCTGGAAGAGCTATTAAGGATGTTATTAGGTTTTTGAAATGTTCTTGTATGGATTTACATTCGCTTGATACAATTGAGTTCTATTTTACATGATAATCAACATTTCATCAAACCGTTTTGAGCTAAATTATGTGATCCAAATTAGTAGAACTACTATACAAGTTCAATGCTTATATATGTTGCTCTGGATTTTACATTGTTTTATTTTCCATTTGGTGAACTGTAAAACTTGGTAAATACAACACAAGGCAGTCAAATTGAATCTCAATTCATGCAAATACATTCCCTGTACATAAGATAATTTCAACTTTTTACGAGTTAGTGCACCCCTTAAATTCTATCTAAATGAACCATTCGAAACCGTTGCCAACTTAATGCATTATCTCATCATACGTTTTGCTCTGGTATTCAATCTATTCAATAGAGAGAAGACCTGCTGGTCGCGGCTGTCTTTTCATCCTGCTCTACTCCACCTAAATTTTCTTGAGCTGTCAGCGGGTTGTGCAGAGGCTTTTGTGTGTCGATTGTGATACGATTCCATTCAAATCATATTGATTTCAAATTAGAACGTTCCCTTCGGTTGTTTCGGATAGGAAGACATCTGTGTATCATATCTATCCTTTGGCTATTTTGTATTTAAAGATCGTGAAATTCCCTTGTATCGCGCAATTATCATATCGGGGTGAAAGATTGGCTGTTTGGTATCGGACGACGACGACGTCGTCGAAATGAAATTCCGGAATCGACGTGGCTCTGGTTCGCAAAGAGAACGGATGCAATAAAGTGTTTTGTCGACGCCAACAACATCGTCAGCAAGGAACCGATTGAAACCAGGCAACTACGAGATAATTACGAATAGTTCAAGTGATTCGGGGTGCGTATGTGTGAATAAAATCGAATTGGATTCCATTAAGCGTAGGTTAGAGTGGAAAAATAAAATCATCTGATCGACTTCGTGCGAATGTAATTGCATCGATTTTTTTTTGGCTGCTAGTGCAAACGACGAATGTAAGAATTCTCCCGATTACCGACTACTGCGACATATAACATCGGGGGTGCAATCGCCAGTATTATTGTGCACCGTTCGACCGACTGTCTGTGCTGTATAACTTGTCCAGTGGCGTAAATCAAAGTTCCGAAGTGGTTTTTATACCGTGACAACCGTAATAGTATTAGATATTATCGTTTCTGCAAGACTCCCCATTGCGAAATTGTCTAGCGAGTAGTAGGAGGTGAAGAAGAAAATTTGACAGGAGCAGACCCGCCACCGCCGTCCAGAATGAATGCTGAAGTTGCCAAGTCACTACCTAATCAAGCCGAGCCCGAAATGAAAGGCTGGCTACTAAAATGGACAAACTACTTGAAAGGATATCAGCGACGTTGGTTTGTCCTGTCCAACGGAGTCCTATCGTATTACAGGTAAGCATGATGGCATTTCCATTTCACCCGCCCGTTAGCATATGTTTATCGCATCAGTGCACATTTCCTTCTCTCTGTATCGCCACCGTATATATTTCACTTTCCATTTCCATTTCACCTCCAACACAGACCTCCGAAGTGATTAGTATTGGAAAACGTTCTGCTGTTTCGCCTGCCTTTGCTAAGGTTGCGTCGAGCTCAGATTTCGAAACGAAAAGTCCTTAGTGTTTACAATTGCACTGCAGTAATTTGCTTGATCGCCGCTTGCGATTGCATAGATTGTTAGCCAATGTTTGTTTTTATTCGTCATTTAAGTGGCTACTGCATTTTAGTGTAACCATTATACACTCTCCCAAATTATCATGTATTTTGAGACGATTTTTTAGAATAGAATTTTCAATGGAGTTTCGTTTATTTTACTTAATCTCATGCTCATGTAAAAACTTTCTCGCGATAAGAACACTAAGATCTTATGAAAAACAAAGAAATCCATTATAATCATTCCAGTATCTTTTCCTTCGCGCTTCGATTTGACTTAATTGTAATTATAGTCTTTATTCTTGATCCACCTGTACCTTTCCTATTATAGTAAATATTGTCCTATATTTTTTATGTAAACCGATCAGTTTTTTCTGAGCTTTGTACATACTTCTTCTAAAATAGATTATTTGAAAGCTAGCGTGGAATCCGTTCAGTATCACATTTTAATACTTCCAACTACATTTAATCGAAAAAGAACAAAGAGATATGCTTTGTTAATGATTTCTCATCAAATACATATGTTTATCACTGGCATGAAACGCGTTGCTATGCCCAAACATGATGCAAGTTTTAACAAGACAGTGCTTGAAAACATCAAAACAAACGTTCAAATTGTCGTCATTAATTTGTTTAGAAGCATTTCTGACTGTTTCTAATATGTGTTATCGTGCTGCCATTAGCCTATTAATTGCATACCAATTTATTCAAATAAATGATAGGATTTACGTATCTAACTTTTGATTTTTATATAATTAGCACTCTCTTTAATGTCGTTGACTTCTGAGTAGAATTCGATTAGTGTCAAAAATCACTCTTTGAATCTCAATATCATTGAAACTTTGCTTGAAACTTTATGCTTGTAGCTACCAAATAAGTATGGAAGATTACTTACATTTGGGTTGAAGGGAAGTATATCTCTAAAATCATGGCATATAATTTGATTTTTCTGTGGAAACTAGAGCTTTTCTTTTCTTATGATTCTATACTTATATCTGCTGACTTCTGAAAAACAATATTTCACTGAAGAATACACGTGTCATTGCAAAATTCGGTAAGATTGGACACTCCGTTTAATTTACTGGCCTCCAGTAACAATACCTGGAATTTCTTGTCTGCTTTTAAACACAGGTGATAATAAGCCCGGGGAGCATTTTCTATGGAAATGTTATGGTAGCAATCCCAAAAAATCATGTAAATATGATCAATATTATGTATCTTGGTTCACTTCTACTTTCTGTAGTAGTATATTTACTATATTATCAGTGAAAAGCCCCGGTAAAAAACGGGGAACAAAGAATGTTGCCAATGAATAGTTTTCATCCGAAAATGAATCACCAATATGTTTCTTCAGCTGAATTGAATAAACGTTCTCGTACTCCGGATATTTGTACAGTTTTCTTTTTAACTTTATCTTAATTAATACGTTATTTAGGTAGATACGTGGGGTATCGCCCCAGAGATGCAGGAAATGCTGAAACTTGCAAACTTTGTTATTTTTTTGAAAAGTTTTAAAAACCACATTCATTGTAGCAAGCTGATTTTGAAAACGCGTTTGTGTTTTTCCGTATGCAAAATAAACGGAAATAACTCTTTTTTGTCCATACGACAACTCAAGCAAATGATAGGTTGAATTTCATCTCATTCTGACATCTTATACCAGCTGATGATTTGTAAGATTCAATTCTTTCGGGATCCGTGACAATTTTTCTTAACTCATGTGGTTTAAGTGGGTCGCGATTCTTCTGCTACCTGGTATCATGTCAATTACCTCCGGTTAAACTTCGAATGAATCGTTAGCAGCCAAATAAAGAGTGCGTATTACCTTGCAGATCCAAAGCCGGTTGCTGTTAGCAACAGATAGAGGCGCGTTATCTAATCCTATTATTTCCATTACAAGTGTTGATATTATACCAAATGACCATTTTAAGTGTTAAAAGAGATTCAAATATTGTTGTTTGCTTAGCTTGCTGGAACACTGCAAGCGAAGCTGGAGTGTGTGTACTATAAAACGAGTGTTCTCTTTCTTATCTAGTTCTTCGAACTCCTCTTTTGGTTGGTTTGTTAAATGGTTTCTCATAGAAAGCGTGCATGCTGTTTTTCCCTAACCACCACGAGCTATCTTGCGATTACAAACAGATCTTGCTACATATGGTTTATCCTTTTCGCAAATATTGAAATCGACGAATTGTTATTCACACTTATTCGTTTATATACTAACTTCAAACAAAAAAAAACACTCAAGCCACTTCGAGCTACGACATGGATTCACAGATAATTAGGCGATGTTTAACTTTACTTTTTTGCCACCGTACAGAAGAAGAAACAAAAGTTTCCAAGCATGTACTAATTGTACCCATTTCTAATTACATAGAAAATTGAACCGAGCTACCACCAAATTTCACTATATTTGCGCCAATTTCCAAGTGATTATAAAATGTCGGATACATAAACTAAGTATTCGGTTATTCGAGAAAAAAGTATTGAGTAATCAGAATCTAATATTCGGAAGAAATTAATATTCGCAGCATCACTAGATGAACGGGGTGATCCTCTTCGGGTCCACCAAGGCTAGTACGGCTAGACAAATAAAGAAGTATGAGTCAAGGAAATTGATCCTTCTTCTGGTAAGTTCTTCAGTTCCCCTTAATGTCCCTATGTCCTGGCATTCAAAATAGCTACATCGTCCAGTATCTCGACATCTCATTAAAAAACGTACGGTTTTCGAGGACCAGCTTCGAGGAGGTAAAAACTCCAGCAAGGGAATGTATAGCTGTTTGGCTATCAGTGAAAATCTAGATACACACGCCAGATATTTGATTACAAAAGAGCCCATTGACCACTTCCAGAATCGCCAACACTTCCGCTTGAATGACACTGAAGTAGTCCGGCAAGCGTAAGGAAAGCTTCAAGTTTAGGTCAATCGAAAATATACCATACGCCACTGTGTCGTTCAGTTTGGAAACACCGATATTTATTTCCATAGCATCTGATCCTATGGATAACCACATTGCCCAGTCCTCTATGCTTGGGATTCATCACTCGGATTCTCACGAGTGGCAGCTTAGTAGTACTGAATTTGTGTAGCTAAGTTAAAGACATCGCAAATGACGATAGTAGTAAATCATCACAAAGGACGAAACAAGTTAAGTTAAAGTCGTCACGCAGAATAATAGTAGTTAAATCGTCACAAAAGACGAAATAAGTCAGATTAAATCGTAATGACTTTGGAATCGCGTCGATTATAATTGGGAAATTGATTGTCCTTGTCACTTAAGTTTGAAAGTATAAGAATATATATTGGCTTCTGGATGAGGTTGCAGTCCCTTGATTTACCTAAAATTTCAGGTGTCACATTCATTTTGCAATCCCGACCTTTTTTTGTAACTACTTATGGCTCTTGGATTATAACTATCTCATTTCCGATCCTACACAGGTTAGTTTGTTGTTTTGAAATTTTTATGGATGATACTGCCACCTAGTTCTTCGTCAGATACAAAGCCCCCTCCATATCTTCACAAGATTAGAGATCCAGGAGTTCAAGGCTTAGAGTTTGTGACAGCACTTCTATAACCCTTTTCTTCCGAAGTAACCTGTTTATATTTTCCTTTCGTAGGGCATGAATCGTCGGGGCTGTAATTTTTAGATCCCCTCACTAAACGTTCAGTAAATAATCGTTTTGGAGTACACGACCATATGAGAGCATTCAGACTCTCGTTGCCGTTTTGAGTAAATCCTCCTAGGAAAAAAAATTTGAAAATTTCACTGTGTCCTAACTAGTGAATTCAATCCCGGGATCCCGAACAGTTTTTAGCCACTAAAATCCCGGATCTCAATTAGGATTGATGGTTTATAGTCCCGGGATTATAAATCATCAATCCCAGGATTATAAAACATCAATCCCGGGATTTTAGGGACTAAAAACTGTTCGGGACCCCGGGATCCCGGGATTCTAATCCCGGGATTGGATTCCCTAGTCCTAACCCATTAATTGGTCATCCGACTTTTAACATTCCTGAATAGCCAGTGTTGCGGAACGAATCCCTTTGCTTTACATAGCTCACTTGAGAGACTTTTTGTCCATTTCGGACAATGTCCCAGGAGAGACGTTCTCTAATTTCCTTAGGGTTCGCGAGGAACTCCTTTGGCTCCCATGAGCCCGAACAGAATTAACGCTTGTGTGCCTGAACTGAAAGCAATTCCTGAGGTAACTGCAGAGGGAGCCTGAGTTGGCTTAGTTGTCTCGTGGATTGCGCTTAGCGCAGACTTGTGCCCCATTTCATTGCCTTGTCACCACGATTTATCGAAACACGAGAGGAGTTTGAATTGCCCAGCGTCCGTTTAGCAGACTTAGAGGAAATTTCTCCATAATCCTTGTTCAGAAGTACATGTGGATAGTGGAGTAGGCTTTCCGGTTACTCCTCCTCCAGTTGACAGTGCTATCACTTCTCCTCCATCACTACGATCCCTTATTAAAGAATTGGTCCCTTTCTTTGACAGGAGATGTACTTTTGTCCAATAGTCTTCGACTTGGAAGATTTTGATTTTGTTGTTCTTATTTAACATCGATACAGTTCAGTCCCAATTGAGGACTTAAATTTAAATATAAATTATATTTTCTAGTATATTATTCCTGAAAAATTATCTCTCCTGAATTGGTGAGCTCTGAATTGTGTTATTTCTGCGATTGTTCATGCTAATAAATATTTTAAGTTAATAAAAGTGGCAACAAAAACTATTTGTAGCGAAGCAATTATTTGTTTTAGACATTTCGCCATATTTGAAAAAATTTACATGCGGAAAAATTGACTACAGAAAATGGCGGCTCACATCAAAGTAGCTATATTTTTTGTCATCCAGTTTTGTGTTAAACGTACTTCACTGTATTTATCCAGTAGCCAAAAGGATAGTCAAAAGCTAGGATAATATCGTGTTTCAGCATTTTAAAAAAATATTCAAAACTCTCTATAAACTTGCTACATAGTTTCTTTAGGATGCACAGGATATAATACTCCACCTTCTGTCCTGTTTTAAGATATAACCCATTTAGATACAATTCGTCCAGAGAAACGACTCACTCAATTGATATTCTTTTATTGCTTACCTTTCTTATGAATTGGTTTATGCTTAATTCCAAGCCAAAGTCACATTTCGCCATATTCTCAACTCCCTGCAAGAATGTGCTACCATTCAGCCAAAGAGACTCTTTTTAAACAATACTTTTGAATAATAATAAAGCTCAGTGTATACCCTAAGATGCTACCACTATTGTGAACCAACGGAATTTCTGGTAAAAATGAAGGATGAAGGTTCGAATTAAATGAAAAGTTTCAGGAAAACAACAACCTTTTTCTAAATGAAAAATAATCCTTCATTTTAAAAGTACCGTTATTCGGATATGTAATAAAATTTCGCCACAAGTTGCTAAGTTCAATGTAGGCCAACATATTTTGTTTAGATTAGACCTTTATTCCGTAAATCTTCCATCATTTGCTATGAATTTAGACGTACAGTCAGGAACTTTGATAGCAATAACATATACATATATTTGTAATACACCTTTTGTATGTTTAACCTCCGAATATGTCCATTGTTTGGTAACCTTCCAGCGAAATTCGATCAAATCCTTTATTTTTTTGTGTGCTATCAATCAAACCTTTTAAAAGAGCTCTTCCAAACTTACATGCATATCTATCCAACAATTTTTCTTCCCTTAAACAATTTTTCGTCCCCGCACTGTTGAATTCGAGAAAATATCAAATCCTTTTTGGTAACATGCAACCCGAAGGCAAACAACTTTCAGGGACATTTCGTAATGCCAAGATTTTTTTTTTAATTGTTCCAAGGATACAATGACCTTATTAAATACATTTCAAATGAGTCATGCTTTCGAATGACAATTGTCTCATAGATTTATGGAAGATTTGAATATTTTGGCTTGAATTCAACTAAATGTAAATTGCGAGGACATTTGGCAACAAATCAATATTGCAATTGAGGAAATAAAAGACAACACTTACACAGACAAACAATTAAGAGTGCTATTAAACAATATGAGTGTATTTGATTGTAGAGTTTATAAAAAATTGAAATTCAATCTTGTCGATTATTAAAATTATGCCATTATAATTTGTGACAAAGTAATGTTATCACAAGCGACAAGGTTTGTGCTGATTGAAAAATGACAGCATAATTTTGAAATGACATGCTTAAAATTCTTATTAAAATCAATTCGTTGCAAATGTCGCTCGAATTACTGTCAACCATGCAAATCTAATTGTAGAGAACATGAACAACCATGTAAATTCAACAGCAACCATGCAAATCTAATTGTACAGGAGTCAAAAAAAAAAAAATTCAACAAGCTTACATCAATCATTCTTTCTAGATGATTTCGTAAAAAAAAATTAAACATCTCATCTAACTTCGTATATGAAAGGCAAATTGAAACAAAAACGAACTTATCATATCACAATGTCGTTATCATATCAATTATCAATCAATGTCGAAAAAGGTTCTTTCGTTCGGTTTTCTATGAATTTATTCGAGATAGCATATCAATTGGCACGTGATTCAGCACGTTCTTTGTAACAGCAAAGCAATTTTCTTTGATAAGCGTATAGTTTCCGGCATTAATTGAATGATTGCGTATGTTGAACAGTGTACTGTTTGGTAGGGGAATCATCAAATTGAATCGATAAATTAGATAAAATTCAAACATGCAAATATTATAAGTTTATGCTGATAGATATAGACTAAATCATTAAAATGCATCCTGAATATTTGGATAAGCTAAAAAATTATTTTGTTATTGTAGTTGAAAATTAAGCTTCGAATTTGACCAAGGCTTATTGGTGCTCTTGAGTTTTACACAGACAGTGTGGCCACCTTTTTTGTTCCATTGTAGTGTGGCTAACTTCTTGCGAGCATATAAGAGCTTCATAATAGTCCTCCACACCACGAATGCGTACGTAATCATCGTCCTTATTATTGTTGGGTAGCTTCAAACCCCATGTGATGACAAAATCTCACGTGCACTGCCCGAAAGTATTGAAGGATCGAGTAAGCTTCAATTCCATATGCTTTGCCTTGAGCGTCAACTGTAAATTAAATCCAATGCACTAAGTGTATTGCTACCTGCAAAATTCAGATCTCTAATGTCTGTTAGTGTGGCCACGTCATCAGCATAAGCTTGCGCTGTTGCTGTTCGTTTAGCAGGAAGTCGATTAGTATGCTGCAAGAGTGATGATAGGGCACCTCCTTGTGGACATTCATTTGTCGCCTCCGTTCTCAAGTAGTTGTTGGCTCCAGCTTCCGATACAACAACCTCTGCATTAGCATAATATGTATCCATTTAACTAAGACATTGTCCACGCCATAAGATTTCGCAAATTCGTATAGCTCTTTAAAGGATGGGCAGACAAAGGCCCTTCAATGACCAAAAAATCCCCTCATTCTCAAAACACAGTGATTTAAGAAAATGCGAAAGAAATGCGAAATGTAGTGAATCAATTTTACTACAAAGGTAAAATCTATAAATAGCTCAAATCGAGAGAATTACTACCTCAGATATTCCCTTTGGTTTCTCCGCTACCTAAGTTCTACGGGCTTTTGGCTGTAACTTGTCAAATTTATGTACAAATGGTCTACTATCTCAGTGCATATGGCGGCCATTTTTTTTTCCCGCAGTAGAAGACTGTCAAATTTGGCCATAGTCCCATAGTTTTCCTTCACTACTACTAACATTCAGATTCAGGTAATTTCCTTCAATTCTCACTGCTGTTTTCATTTCCTTCTATCTCTCTCTTTTGAGCACCCATTGGATATTCACCATCTACAATTGCTCACTCAAGTCTGGGAACGAGAGAACGAACAGCCTACTCGCATGATTTTCCTCGATGGTACGCCTGTCGGTCCTTATTTAAGGATAAGACTAAAGTGCTTAGTGCGTATATGTGATTCAACAAGCACCTCCAGGCATTTCAACATAAACGATATTAGAATCAACATTTCCTCCTATACTTACCGAACTAGCCGGAGTTGTCTCCTTGAGTGCTTCTCTCCTTCTTTTTTGTGGGGGTTTAGAAGAGATCATCTTAAACCCAGATAACAAGTTGGAAAACTCGCTGGCCATAAAATCTTCCACGATGGTAACCTGTGTGTTCGACATCTGTCCGATAAGTTTCGATACCTATATAAATTATGCCATTCATGTTAACCTAATTGATTTCTCATACTGCTTGTGCTTCGTGAAGTTTTTTGATTTGTATTTTTTTTTACCCTTCAGTATATTAAATGGGGCATTTCACGTGAAGCGGACAACGAAAAAAAAATCGAGGTTCTGGATTTCGTTCATATTGTGCATAATGGTACATCTAGAAGATATGAATGTGGATGCACAAGTTTTTGTTTCTATGAGGTTTAGTTGCCGAGCTATGAGCTTCTGAATAATTGACGAAATTGATAAAAGGTTTTTTTGAAAGCGGATTCTGAGATTCAAAACAAAATCCAAAAAACATGAAACATATTGATTGGTATAGAAAATTAGCTGTTCTTTTTAATTTTGAAATTAGATTTGAAAAACAAATTTTTTTTCCTGTGTGAAACCGGAAGTAGAGACTTATACTCGTAATTTGAATAATTTGGACCAGGTTGATTTTGTTTATTTTTATAACAAAACAAAGCTTAAAGTATACTTATTTTATCATAAAATTTTTAGAATGGGATGGCGAGTAGTTTAGGAGGTAGGTGAATTTCAATACATAAAAGTCGCATGTGGCGTCATTTGTAAATTATAAGGGTAAAATTGTGAACATTTGATGAGACAAGAACCGAAAGCTGGTGGGAACAGAAATTTGTTGATACTCAACGTCACGCTAGGCAGATACTTTAAGTGTACCGATATAAGGTACTTTTAACCGCCTGCTGAAAGCTTGCTCGTCAACATATTTCACAACTCATCAGTACAGTGACTGCAAATAAAGCAAAATATATTATTTCAGTTTTCAATTCTATATTCTCTAGCCTTGTGAATTATAAATCATCAGGCCCTACAATAATCCATTTAACCGCTTTCCTAATCAATCTATTAAACAGTCAAGTTTGCATTTCTACGCCGCTCGGAACTCATTGCTGCCTTTGTAATTTTCACATCTAGGGTAGCACAAAATTCAAATCGATCGATTTAAAGACACCTTAACCCATTAATTCGCTGCAGTATTTATACGCTACTAACTACTCAAGAGCACGACGTCCCAATGACTTTTCACTTTTCAAGGAAATACCGCATTTCAATATTCAAGTATATACCGGGATCATAGTAAATATAGCTCCTTGCACCAGGTGAAATCTAGAAAAAAAATCGCATTCAAGCAAGATAGTTTGAAATGAAACCAAATAAAGAAAAATATTCCGAAAAATATAATTTTCACACCTTGTGCTTATGACGCAATCACAATGATTAAGAATTTCATTCGAGCGAGCACTTGTGGCGTCAGTTATTTCACAGGTGCTAATTAAAAAAAAAATATGAAAGGTATCAAAGTTCGCCAAGTGCTGGCGACTGAAAATTATCGGTTGTCGTAATGTATGTGCCAGCTATAGGTTAGTTTGTGCACAACAATTAATTTCTCAAATGCCATCACTAATTTGCAAATAACGCAATGAGCTCGCTCGGTGCTCGCTGATTGGCTGCAACAAATGCAATTTAAGTGCGAAAATCGATTATCAGAGAGTAAATTGAATTTTTCGTTAATGAATAAAATGCGAATCTAGTTATCACTATAAGCTGAATACAAAAGAGGGATAATGTTTTTAGTACATTCTACAAAATGCAATGTAAAAACAAAATGACAGTGTAGGTAAGTTTGTAGTTACATACCTGCCAGTAATTCATGTGGCTACAACAATGTCGGAGCCAATTGTTCTTCTTTTTTTCTGAAATATCTAGTGCTCGCTTACAACGAACAGACATCATATTTTCGGCAAAGTCCAAGGTGAAACACGATGTGAACATTCTCACTGGGCTTAGTGATTTGGCAAAAGTACAAAATAATACACGGCGGGTGGTTGTTATTTGCGGAGCTAAGAGCGCAGTTGACAATATTATGGACATGTTAGTCACTCAGACAGTTGTCGTTTTTTAATTGCTCACTTTTTGTTAGTTATTTTTATATGAGATGACGATACTGGTAACGTATCCAATTCGAACTTTTGAATAGGATACAAGATGCTGAGTTAGTATTGAACGTGTATGTTCATGAAGGCGTATGCTTTTTGTATTATTCCTAATGCAAAGAATAATAATTGTTGATAGATAGATTTATAGCTGATAGCCTACTGAACCGTTAATCCCGAGAAGGTGCTATGTATCACTGCTTGCAAAGCCATATATTATAGCTCTCAACGGCATGTATTATAGGCCCTAGTAAAAGCAAAAGTTTCACCTCCACCCAAAATCTGGCTGTCATAAACCGATGCTTTACCCACTAAGCTACACGAGTTTATTCAGTTCTTCCTTAACGTCCCAAAAAACGTACGCCATAACTTTTCTTGCCGAGCTTCAGAATTTCTTCGGAGTCGGCGAAGATGGCTCTTTTGTAGCAATCGACTATTATTTCATTACAAATCGCTTTGAAATAGTTTTTGCCAGCTTGGCACTTTTCAACATTTGCCCTTGAAATATTAACCCGACTCTTATGCTCTTTGGCTAACATTATCTCTTACCAACTTGTCGAGACCTAGGGATTTTGCTTTGCCTAGGGATGTCGTAGATAAACATGTTGAACAGAACGAGGCCAAGAATATAACTCTGTGGGATGCCAGAGGCAACAAGAAAGAGCCTTGAATTATCATCACTGTGACTGATAAATGCCATCTGTTACGGAGAAAACTAGCTAGTTTTCCACGTGATTGAGACAGGCCATGGTTGAATTTACCCTCGAATCGGGATCTTATCTGAGTCGTGAAAACATGTAAGGAATCAATGATACCCTGGCTTCGAGCCAAACTAACGATCAGGAATGACTTCCTTCTTGACTGATTTATTGAAAAAAGAACAAATCTCTCTTTCCAGAAGTTTCCCTATATTGAAGACTAGTGAGATAGACTAAGTGTGGGGGAGATTAGTATTGCTTAGTTTTTCGAGTTTCTATATATTAGGGAAGCAGTTGCTCAAAATTTTAACGAGTGAAACGAAGATGGAGTCTTCACAATATTAAATTTGTGACATTTTCCGCACCCGCGGATTATTTTTAGTCTTAGGCCAATGACAACCTCAGAGAAGTCTGATGAGGCGAAAAAGATTTTTTGTCACTTGGACAGTCAGACGGATTAGAGGCAGAAAGCAGGAACCACTATCAGTCGCAAATGAGAGATCCTCTCTGTCCTTATTATCTGCAAAGAGTGCAGAGAAATGAGTTGCCGCAACAAAAACAGTGCAAATATCGTCGAGAAAAAGCGCATCTTCCTTTCGGGTAATGCTATTGATTTTCCCGCACATTTATGTAACCAGCTCAATGCTTCTGAAGCTCTGCTTAAGAGCTCTTGTTTTGATCATAATGAGGAAGTTGGTGGCCCTCACTATAGCCTCGAAACGCCTATATTCAAATTGAATTATCAATTATTAAAGACGTTTAGTCGACAATGCTAGATACGAGATATACGTCCTTTAATGCACCTGCGACTGGAGTGCAGAACAAGAATATCAATAAGAAGTTACTGTATACAAAGTTCCCGGCCGTTCGAGAAATGACTATTTTATCTTCTGAAAATCGCAGAGTTTTATTGATGCTTGCGATGATCTGATGGATTTCGGAGGCAAAGAGGTTTTTATCCATCTCGATAACAATGACCAAGAGCTTTGGAGAAGTGTCTTGCTGAACGCTTCCCAGTTGAACTTACTGCTAAAAAATAGTGGTACTTTGTAGTCGAGCCGAATTGAGGCAGAATTCAGAGAAGTTAGGGAGAAACTAGAAAAAAAAAATCAATTTTACTTCAGTCCTGCTAAGTTTGGTTTCCGAAAGCGTAACAATTTTTAGCTACTGACGTTTAGTCTGTACCTATCTTTGAAGAGCACTACCGAAAGGGCTATTTACGGCGACTCTTCCTCCCGATATTTTACTATATGCCCTCTAAATTTGGGGTTGCGTACGTTATCTTATCGAGATCGTCAGTGAGATTTTTTTTTCTCTGATAATACCAAAGCTCAAGGGATTACCCTTTGAAGCGAATGCTTAGCTATGACGGCAGGGAAACACATATGGGAGATGCCGATTTCAACTAATTCCATTATTCTTTAAGTGCCACACTTAATTCTTATGTTCAGAAGTGCTGGTGCTATGTCTAGTCACCGTTAAACCTGTGATGTGACACTTATTTAGCCCAGTTGTCGGCTCTTAAGATAACACAAGACAAACAAATACAACCATAATGAGCATACGGTGGGATTCGAACCCGTAGGCAGTAGATCGCTGGTTCGAACTGGCGTCTTAGCGTACCGACCTACCGACCTTGTTTCTGCATACTTTTTCGGAAGGAGATGCTTTTTAGTTAATATAAATGCCTATAAAAGCAATGTTGTTTTCACCGATAGTTGCACAAGCAGAGATTGACTCTAAGTATTTGAGATTACTTAAGAGGAGTCTTCAAACCTTGATCCAGCTTTTCATAACAAGGATTTTGTCAAGTAATTTGTAAGAAAAGTTGAGAGCTTTATTCATCCATTGATAATCCTGCGTTATCGATAGATTTACTTAAACTCATTGATGTGTTTACATAAAGTAAAGTTCTCAACTTTTTCTTACAAATGAGAGATCATTGCAAATGAAAAGGTTCTCACACTCAACTTATGGAGTGTGAAGTGGTTTGTAGGCTTTGGAGCTACGCTGGCTCTGGGCATTTTTGCATATATTATTGTCATAATAACATTTAACAGTAGACCACAGTAGTAGACTGTTAGTCCCCTAAATTATCTAAAATCAATCGAAACAATTGTAGGGACAACCCATGTTCTTAGAATTCAGGCAGCTAGGTAACAAAAGATAGGCAGGAATCAAAGAAGCTACTTGCGTGTTTTTTTACTGCCGCTTTCAAATGTCCTGTAAATTAATTAGGTGTTCTTAAAATGAATGGCGGTTTGGATTTGTTTCTTCAATTATTTTGCGTTTAGACGGTATCATCCTCTATAGAGCCGGGCATTGTAAATATACTATTTTCGCTTAATACTTCATTCTGTTTTGGTTTATTTTTTTTTTAAATTAAACGTTTTTGAATCTTAGGTTAAATATTCTATTTTCTTAAGATACTTCATAATGAGTATTATTTTGCAGTGTGGTTTTAGAATTTTTGGCGTGTCAGTTTGCATGATCACAATTTGACTTGATTCATTATTAGCTTAGTTTTTATTTTGCAAGCACTTGGTATTTTGTCTTTATTTTGAATCGTTTGCGGGTCTTTATTGTATGTAAAAGTCATAATATTCGAAAATAAATGATTTCGAAGATTGCTTGAATCTGCGTCTTAACTATCCAATCGCGCTATGTTGAGAAAAAAAATCATGAGTTTGTACCTTCCCATTATGTTAGTTTCATTATCCCCCAAATTGTGAGTATAGGAAAAAGGCGAAACCTTATGACGTATTCAAATCTGATCACTTCGAAAACTATTCCTAACCGTAAAATATTTATGACGTCTTCATCATGTTCACTTTCCATATTTGCACCATCTAAACATCGAAGCATAACGTAGCACTAATATCCAATTTGGTTGTCTATACTTGTATGATTTTTCATGCATTTTCAATTTATGGGCAGTAATTTAAATAAATCAATAAATCTAAATATTATTTTAAATATAGATACTAAAAATATAACAATTCAGCTTTGATTTTTTTTCCAATTTAAGTAATTTTCATTATTCTTTGTACATATTAATGCTTTTAATTTTTTAATATTATTTTCGACATAAATTAAATTTTTGTAGATCAATTTTTGTGATAGCTTGCGAAAAACAAAAACAAAAAATTTTCATAAATTTGGAAATGATCGTTGTATACATTTGCATATGAAATTGAAGAAATGTGAGCATAAATTTTTCTTGATTTTCGGTTCGAAATTGTTGTTCATTCAATATATTCAGTCTCTTTTAATTCTTCAATCATAAGAGCTATATTTTCACTCTCCCTCGGAGTATAATGCTGAAGTTGCGAGCTTGTTTGCTTTATATCAGCCACTTGTATAAACGCATTTTTTTTTTGAGAATATATATCTTAAACATCAAATCTAAATAAATCAAATAAAAAATAATCAAATCATTCAAAAATCAAACAAATCGATTTTTTGCGAAATCACTTAAAAATAACTAGAACCGCTTGAATAATTAATCTTATGAATTTCCTGTAAAATATAAAAAAATATCTAAAATGTATTTTTTTTACTTTTTTCTGTTCTTCTTTCTCGTGTTGAATGATTGAAACTGATCCGATGAAAATGTGATCGCCTTAAACGACTTTCACGCAATGAACGCACTTCGACTTGGGTCTTTGAAAATCTGAAATCGTAAAATAAATTCTTCACATACACACATACACGAAATAATTAAATTATCTAATTGTTTATCCTATTGATGCCTTTAATGACAACATACATTTTATCACATAACTTACATGCATATCCTGTTTAAAATAACTCACATAAACACACACAAAATTAATTATGGGCTAAAAATAATGCAACCAAAATCAATTTTATTTCGATTATCTGCCCCCCAATTATGATGGTGATGATGATAATACACATAATATGATTGGGTGTGTTTAAAACAACGTGTGTGTACTGTGCATGGGTGATGTGATGATCATGATGATAATGATGGTGATGATGACGCGTTACATATAGAGCGGAAAGTGGAGCTGGAACAATTTCAGGGGGTAAATTATCAATACGTCGCCGAAGGAAAGGCCCCCGACAGGAGTGAGTAGTTTCCGTTTTGAAAAAAAAATAAAATCAACTAAAAAAAAACATTCAAATACTGAAGCAAATAAATTGACAAATACAAAAAATGAATTTCGACAACATTCACCCTTATTTGCGTTAATAACTTCTCTGTAAAATAAAAATTTGTTATTCTTTTCGTTGTTGTTTAGTTTTTCGTTAATAAAACTATGCAGTGTAACTTTTTGATTACGATCTGTTTCAATAAGAAAACAAAATGAAACAAGCAAAAAATATTAGTTCAATCCAATTCTATGATATGAATCACAATTGGTAAATGAATGAATACTCATTCCTGATAGATGATATAATTTGGCACTAGCTATTAAAGTAGTAGGAAAAATCGGAACAGGCATGGAAATTGACTCCTCCGATTCGGAAAAAAAAAACTTGATTACTTAAAACTATATTATTGTATTTTAGCGTTTATTAATTTTCATTCATATCATGTGTTATTGTCGAAAACATTAAAACAACCACCAAACAGTAACAGTTTTGTGTTGTTATTGTGTTTTTTTGAATCTGTTACGTATTTTTGATTTTGTTTTGTTATTGGAAAATGTCAGTATTATATAGAATTTATTTGTCTATGTATATTCTAACTTTCCTTACGACATATACTTCTATTTCACCACGTTCATTTCTAATTTTCTCTAAATACTAATAATTTTCATGAAACACTGTACTTTAATGTAAATTCGTTGTATTTTCTTGCAAAAAGCGAAAATTTTTGATACGTAAAATTTTGTAAATTGTTAATACAGAAAGTGTTTATAGCTTGAAATATTGCTTCAATAAGAAGGAGAGAGAGCTTCTCTAATGTTATTTGTGTGTTTATGATCAATTTAGAAGTGAAGTTTTTTTAACAAGCTGATGCTATTGTTGAGTGTTACAATAGAGCGAAATTAAATAATAAATGATTAATATTAAGAATATGTGTTACCATGATGCAATAATTAAATAATGATAAATAGTTTCATTACTCTATTATATTCGTTTAGTGTAATTTTTCTCAGACAAATCGATAAAATCAATTGTGTAAAAGTGCATGTCAAAATTTTGTGAATATCCGAAGCTTTGTTAGTTTTGTTGGGTTATAATGGCCAATTGGACCTATTCCAGTGTCTGAGGGCGAATCATGGTTTTCTCTGCAAGTGTTGTTGTATTGAATTTACGGGCTCTTTGAAATAAGAAAGCATCTATATTTGTTTGTCGTGAGCGAAAATAGATGACATTTATCATTGTAGAGGTTCGTCTCCAGTTGTAAGCCTTTTCGAAAAGACATCACTACTTTTTCATTTCATTACTTAGACAAGAAATATGTCTAGCGTTCGTATTTCTTTCTATCTTATTATTCAATTCACTGCTCGTTTGAAATTTCATAGTTTCATTTCTATTTTGCTTCAATGCATTTTTCAGTTCTCGTCAAATCGGCTGTTCGCTTCGCATAGAGCTTAGCCAAAAGCCATTGACATTAGTTTTAGATGACTATCTTCATTTAGTGCGATGACGTTTATGATCCAAATTTTAAAAAAATCTATGTAAATGCATCAAAATCGCATACAGTCGTACGTTAGTGTGTTTGAAGACCTTAGCGAAAGAAAATAAACTCCAAACGTGATTCCCATTTCGCTTCCCACTCTACAAAAAAAAAAAACAAATACTTCGTCCGTTTCCTAAATTGCTAGCACGTTTAGTTTGTACTTGGTGGCTTCTCGTCGTGAGACCAATCCGAAGAGGATCCGCTTGTGGCTCCTGAACGGTTAGGATGTTTTTTTTTTTTGAAGATGGTTTGTAGCTTAGTTCCCACAACTTCTGAACAAGTCTTTCAAAGACTCAGCTTATTTTTCCGCTTCTAAGGTTTAATGCCAAAAGGACATAGTCATCCAGTATTCGAAGCAGATTAGTCCAGGGAAATTTAACATGGTGCTTCGGAAAAATTAGGGGAAGTTGAATTTTGGTGTGAACCTTGTTACTGGCATGTTGAACAAAATGTCAAAAGTCCCCATCGAAGGTCACCAAAAATGGCCTTTCCTAAATATCTCAGTAACGGTCACGTCTTCAGAAAAACAATGTATGACGAATTTGTAGCTTAGAAAATTTCCAACAAAAAAGATTTGTTAAGTTTTTCTTGTAACCATAACCATTTTTGAGATATATTGATCTAAACATTTGCTGCTAACAGCATCCTCTTTCTCAATAGCATGTTGATATTATCCGATTTTGATTACGACTCGGAATGTTTGTGAGTTGGTTTTTCTATGTTTAAGAGGCCCATGAAAAAAACATGATAACAAACTTATCTACCAGACTCCAGGGTAGGTGGAAAAGTGTGCTCCGAAAAGTTATCCCCTCCTTTTCCATAAAATGGTATCCCTGAGCTTCCATCCCAAATCTTCAGGAATGAGCTAGTTGCCTACTCTTTGCCCACTGCTAAACAAAATAAGATCACTTTTTATCCTGTTAATTGCCTATTCTTGACATCGCAAGACCAGCCCTACACCCACACCCTACCCACCCCCGCAAACGTACCACCCCGAAATAACCAGTTTTTGAGTTTTTTTTCCATACCGTCTTATCCCACGAACGATCAGGCCAAGGTCACGTAATTTCAGGTGCAAATTGGTTTCGAGACGTGTCATGTCCCTTTGGCGCTATGCAGTCATCACAGGATTGGTAAAAAAACTGATTATTCGGGGATAGTCTGCAGCGAGTTGAGCTCCTATAATGTCAAGAATGAGCGTTTACAGAATTATGCCATGATATTATCTTGCTTTTTCATATTCCTACACTCAGAAAAATTTCACCACTTAATACTTTTGTAGAATCACTTTAAATCAAAAGTTGAAATCACTTTGAAATAAAAAGCGAATCTTATTTGAATTCCACTTTATTATAAAAATGTTATTTTGAAATCAAAATTTTTCATCATTGAATTAAAAAGAAACGTATATGGCGCCAAATCATATTTAAATATGGGGTGATAACTTTTCGGAGCACACTTTTCCACCTACCCTGGAGTCTGGTAGATAAGTTTGTTATCATGTTTTTTTCATGGGCCTCTTAAACATAGAAAAACCAACTCACAAACATTCCGAGTCGTAATCAAAATCGGATAATATCAACATGCTATTGAGAAAGAGGATGCTGTTAGCAGCAAATGTTTAGATCAATATATCTCAAAAATGGTTATGGTTACAAGAAAAACTTAACAAATCTTTTTTGTTGGAAATTTTCTAAGCTACAAATTCGTCATACATTGTTTTTCTGAAGACGTGACCGTTACTGAGATATTTTGGAAAGGTCACTTTTAGTGACCTTTGACCTCGTATAAAAAGTTACGCAGAACTCGGATCGATGGGGACTTTTGACATTTTATTCAAAACGCCAGTACCAATGTTCACACGAAAATTCAGCTTTCCCCTAATTTTTCCCAAGTTTCGCCTTTTCTATGTCGGATTTCACTGGATTAGACTACCACCACCAAGAAGGCGACCAGAAAGTGCGAAAACCAAAAGTGTGAAGTGTCATATGATGAAAATAGACCATTAAATTGCAGAAAAGCTGTCCGATCGTCGATGTAGACGTCAAAAAAGAAAATGGATCGAATGTACATCCTTGTAGTAGGCCGGTAGTAGTAGTATGCTCCATCGAATATTCTGCATAGTTCATAATTTACAAAAATTTCATAGTTCACTTGAGTATTAATTTTGTATACATATGTGCATTATGCTACTCATATTCTGAAAAGTGGCTTTTTAATAATACAAAGTAGCACAAATCTCTTGTTGAATAAGGTAAATAAATAGATAATCTATAGCGGAACTTTTATGCCAAAGTTAGCTCTCAGTTTAGTTCATGAGCCGATTGAAACGTATTAAGTTTTACAATAAATTCCGGCAAACTTAGAAACGCTATTTGTTAACGTAGCAATAAAGCCCAGTAATAAAACATTTGTGGTGTATTACTGGCATTCCGAGATTAAACAACTTGCTTTTAGAATGGCTCTCACAAATTTCTCATCCTTTAGATACTCTGTTGCTTTTGTGTTCAAAATCTATCATAAGGTTGTCTGACATGTGTCACGTTCATCACTGATGCAATATAATTTTCTCTTAAAAAAATACAATTTATTAACGTCATTGGAGCTTTAACTTTATCTGGATAGCATTAAAGTCTAACATTTTACTGCAAAATGCACATTTTGCACTTACTTATGTCGTAAACGTCGAAAACCACTAGAATTCACCTTTGTATCGTATAGCTGCAACAATTTGACATGCATTAGCCTCCAAAACAAAATGAATGTGTTCATTCGTTGCACGAAGTGTATTTGAATATTAACTCTTCGAATGAGTGTCGCAATATCGTTGTCCCCGACCTTTAATAGTTCCATGGATTTCTTTGCACTTATTTCATTGTAGATTGCGTGTCATTGTTTGTACTTACATACTAGTATAAATGAATGCATTTTTTCTGCCATTATTTCCTGAATAACGAAAAGTTCTCGTGCAGTCTTGACTTGAATCAATACGTTGCTGGTCGATAATAATATGTATATAAAAGCAAACAGTAACCTTGCCTAACGTACCATAGTTTATAGTACGCATCAACTTTGTTGTGTAATTTATCATAAAACATAACACTATAAGTCACGATTTTTTTGTCATAAAATCGATAGGTGATGGTTCAATGACTTTCTTCGGCATACAACAAAAAGTAAATATGGGTTTGAAAATATTTACAAATATTTTGTATATAGTTGTAGAATATAGTTTGCACTTAATTGCTCCACGTGGGGAATATAATAACTAACGAGGTTAGGGCTGGCTGACGTTTAGGGCTATTAACCTAATAGTTAATAGGCTTTATATATTGCTTCATATATCCATCTTCTTCTGAGCCTCGATGATACGGAAGGGATTGAAATTAATGCGCTATATAGTTGACAGTGTTGTTCGCGTGCCGTAACACGTAGGGTATACTTCCGCCCGCAAACCAACGACAGGTTGGGCTAGTCGGCAAGGAAAAGGCACGCAGGGCACATTAAAGGAAGATCTCGTAAAGCCTCGATTACACACATGGCGAACGTTTCGTCAGAGAATTCGACAAGACAGTGGGTGAAACGTTTGGCAAGACGTAGGGTGAAGATGGCTTATCTTATGAAAGCATATCTACCGTTTTACACAATATGCATATCTGTATACTCAAACTTCGCACCCTTCTGCATGGTGTGAAATTTGAGTGGTAATGTCGTGTAGGTTGGCAGCATTTTCTCTGTTCAGAAATTTGTTTAAAAATATTCGAACAGTGTACCTTGTACCCATCCGTACGTATGCTTCTTGTCCAATATGATGCATCTTGTCCATGATTTCGTGGGCAAACTAAATCGATTTGTAAATATCGGACCCACCACTAGATCTTTTTTCAAATTCCTTTGACTCGATACGTAAAACGGACAACATTTTCAACGGCCTCGAGCTAGAACGAGACACCGTCATAAACCCTCAGAAACCTTTGACTCATAAAACAGGCGAGAGCCGACGAGGAAGCCATGTTTTGGCATGTGAAAAACCGGCGAGAATAGACGAGGTGACCATTTACACTCTTGGCTCGGTAACATTTTCCATATTTCGGGAAGAGTGTAAATCCGGCATAACAATTTTCATGCTGCACTGGCGACAGCTCAGCAGAGCTAACTCGGACGCAACAAAGCAAAAAACCGTTGGTGACAAACGATCTTGCAATGGCCTGATCGGCTTAAGATAGCTGGGCAGCGATCGGCAGATTTGTCACATGGGGCAATAAATTCTTCGTGCGGAAGTTCACAGTCAAATAATTTTTTGAGGGAAATTATTTGAATGTGATTATGAAGAATTGTTTTTAGCAGCATCATACACAATGTATACATACATGAAAAGTACCGTAACACACGAACTTACTTGTTTTAGAAAATTAATTGTTGTTCAATTTATTTCGATCTAATTTAAAAACTTATCGTCTAAATACTATAAAAAAAACTGCATCATGGTAATTCCCTGAATTTACACTTTGGTATACCGCAATGAATAATTTGCCCCCATTACGCTTTTATTGTTCGAAATCAAATTGTTGTTTCGAAGCTTGTCAAGCTATGTTCAAATTAATTTGCATACACGGTTTTTCACTAAAACTTAATTCAGTGGAAAAATTCGCTATTTGAAAAAACTAGATTATTTATCTCGAAAATGGTCATGGCGTTTTGTTTAGCTTTTTTTCTAATTACTTTAGTCACAACAAGCTGATCATAAATTACTTTGTACATTTGCATCACAATAAAAAATATCTGTTATTGCACTTATTACCAAAAAATTTAAGTAACAAGAAATTCTGTTTGCAATTGAATCAAATCTAATCTATTTTGTATGTATGTAATAATAATGAAATGTATTATTTGTTTGGAAAATTTCGGATCAAAATTGTATTTCATTTTCAAAAGGTCAATGTAAAAAATAAATAGATTTCTTAAGATGGTGTGTATTATCCTAAGATAGTTTTTTTTTCATTGTAACGATTCACGAAAAAAATTATGTACATACACCAACAGCGTAATTTTCTTTCATCCGCTCTAGCTTACACTAAAAACAGTAAAATTATCCTACATGTACACTGGAATAGATCAAATAGTAGCTAAGATACTTAAAATCAAAAAGAAAACTTTAGCAAAATTCAATTTCAAAACTAATTTTTTTACATAAATATTTATATAAATGCACAGTGTATTGGTGCTGTAATCAGGAAAATGCTAGAAAATAATCAATAAAATATTACCCGTTAAAAATAACAGAGCGAAAAATTAATGCTTTATTGTGGGTGAATGTAAGCGTGCGAATGCTTTATTTGCAAATTGGAATTTTTTTAGGAGTTTGTTTACATCAATTTATTTTCGATTAATTAAATATGTACAATGCAACAGTCTTGAATTTCGAACCAATGCAAGAACTTATAGCAGAGTAAATGCTTCAATTTTATTCAACTGATACAAACCTATACCACTGAAAAATGTATTTACGTAATTATTTTCAATTCATTTGCAACCAGAAAAATAACGCTAATGCTTGTATTGAAATGTATATTGCATCTGAACTAAACTCTAGGAAAATGCACACCAAATTTGTTCTTTCCTTAGATATAAGATAATTTTGTTTGTATTGTATAAAATATGTTTTCAATTATTTATTCTAAATTTTCAGTTTATGGAAAGCCCGACATTTATGCGTTTGCATAAAAAAGTCTGTGTTAGTATAGTTGATGGATAATTTAATGTTCATTTTGGATTTGTACACGAATAGTTTTTCACGTATTGTTTAGAATCATTGTTTTCACTTTTGAACTAGTATAAATACGCTTGGAGTCATACTGATTGAAAATATTTTAGTATTTGATCGGAGAAAAACGATGCAATAAACCATATATGTATCTTTGTTCTGTAAGATAGATATATTGATTAATTTAAAAAAAATATTTTAACAGCATCTAAAGTAGCTTTCATTGCCATTATAATTTTGATCATAGAGTTTAAATAGCTTAGTTACAGCAAAATGAAATAAGAAAAAATTATTTAGCTGCTAATTCTCCCTTCAAATGCTTAATATTGGCAATCGAAAATAAACTTTCGGATACGTTTCGTTAGTAAAAGGTTCAAACCAAATTCTTTGGCTTTTACTGATGTCAGTTTCTCGTTTGATTCATTCGAGCTGGGGCATTTCTTGTGCCTAGTACGCTGTTGAGAATTGTTTTAGACATTTTTGTCAATTGTCGTTTTGCTATTAGCTATAAATATAAGCTGTTGTCATTAAGCTAGAACTACAGCTAAATATATTTGAAGATAATAGTTTGTAGCTTTAGTTCCATTGCGATTTCATTGTCATAACCATGAGTTTGGAAGGTTGGATTGTGGTCTTTCGAAATTCCTGTTGAGAAACATTTTTCTTTCTCATTCATTTGCATTCTAATAATTTAGAAGTCGTTTAAGTAAATGTGCTTTAAGTTCGTTGTTATTTTTCAATGTGTGTTTTGTATTTCGTTCTGGTTCTTTAACATACTCACTGTTAGTTTGGACCAATTTCTTGTAGAACTTAATGTTCGATAGAGGGCTGGACACTATATTGGAACAGACTCTCCAATTGTTATTGATCTTTTCATTATACTAGAATTTGACTCGGTTCCTTGACTTTATTTTGAAAATAATTTCTCAGTCTGTATTATATTTTTTTAGTTTTCAACTACGCTTGGATATTTTTAAAGATACAGCTATCTAGAACTCATGACCGCAAAACTCTGTTGTCGCCATCACTAAACCGTAGCATCTTACAAATGTTTCGTTGTTATTGTCACTTTATGACTACCCGCGATAGTCATGATTACCGATCCGCTCTTTTGAACCTAATCCAACTTCGCATCTACTCCGTAGTAAGTGCAGAGTAGGTCCCAAGCAAATCCGAAGTAGGTCCGAAACAGATTCAGAGTAGGTCCGGAGTCGGAGTAAGTTCAAAACAACAGATCGGCAGCCATGACTAACCCGCAATAGCTTTTGATGACTATTCAAAATAACTTTTTGTATTGTACTTTTATTCGAGTTAAATTTCACCTTAATCTATCATATCAAATTTTGCCCGGTTAGTTACCTTTCATTAAGATTCAGGTAATCAAGAGAACCCAAACTAACGGTAGTGGTGTATTTCTCCCGCCGAAGTAGCGTCGAGAAATACTCTTTCACCCATCGTTTCATTTTTCTCAGGGTGAGTTTGTAAACTTCGACCCTCATTCAAGTACACTAAGAACAATATAAAATAATACCACTGTATTACAACTAATAATATTCATAATGTGGTTTTATTTTAACCTTTAGTTCGCAGATGCTCAAAATGTTAGTAGCTATCAAATCGAAAACCAACCCTATAGTTAAGTAACGTTTGATCTATCGTCATCATATGAGTTATTTTCAACTGTTTCGGTCTTCGCTTGTAATTATCTGCACGCATATGAATGCTAGAAAAAATCATAAATTCGTAACCCTTAGGTTTCAATGCTTATTGGCTTCGGCTTGTAATTCCTCGCCACCTTTGAATGTCTCACTTATTATTGTTACGTATCTTCTGCGATTTCTTGCTCACTTCCGTTCTTTTAGCTGATTGTTTCCCGAGCTCGATAAAAAGTTTCTCCGTTTTAATAGGCAAAACAGCAAGCAACAACCCTCTTTTTACATAAATTTCATTTAATGCATCAGCGAACTTGTATTTCCGACATATAAAAAAAGTATCTGATAGCTTAGTTGATATATGAAAATGTACATTTTTTCAGAAAAAAGCATTATCTTCAATAAATAGAGACACATATTTGAACAGTTTGTTATGCTTGACAACAGTTGCCTTGAAAGTGTACTTAGGTAGTAGGCTAATTGGCTAATTAAACCCAATTCTCAATGTTTCTTTGTATTGACATTGTAGAAAAACAAACATCCTGTCAATGAAATATAAATAATAGTTTACATACTACAATGCATAATTAATTGTACCAACTTGAAATCGAGTAGTTGTTGGTTTTCAGTCGCCGTTAAATGTTCATAAATTAATACGATTCAAAAACGATCATCAAAATTTCTTCCATTCATACCTAAATTTATTGGATCTAATCGACTCAATTTATATTCTTGTTTTTTATCTAATTCAAATTTTTGAAATAGGTTCTTAACTATATCCAAGCGGTATACAAAGATACGAAGGTAATAGGGACTGACTCACTATATTTTTAATGTACAAAATTAAGATACTTTTTGCCTCTAATTAGATCATAATATAAGCTCGATTATGAAGAACATCACGTAGAACTATTATTTGTTGAAAATTCATTAGATAAAAATTCATTTGAACAAACAAATACTGTACGTAATGCTCATTTTTATGAAAATATGAAAGTCAAAATGACGGATTTTCTGATACTATTCAAAATATACTTCATTATCAATTTAGTTAATTTATTATATTTTGATAAGTTGCTTCAAGTCATAATTCTTTTACAAAAAAAAAAACAAACAAATAAAACAATATTTTTTTCAACTTGCACTTAATAGCTAATTGGTGTTTGGAACTAAGCTATTGTATTTTGTTCGAACTCATTACAAACAACTATTACTACAGCTAACTTCTAAGTATTAGCTGAACATACTTATTTGTAAATATATTCAGAATATTAATTTCCTTCTCTTTAGATGTTTCCGTTATTAAACACGAATTTCCTCCCATACACAAGCCGAAATCGTGCTAATAAACACTATACTTCTCTTCAATTTACAAATTCACTGTTCGAAAAACATCCACCTATTTTTAGTTTAATTTCCCATGACTAAACAACAACAAAACAACTCGCAAATTTAATTCTCAGTTGAGATTTTCATTTAAACAGGACAATTGATTCATTATGTAATTTTGATCTTGTTAATACATACCAATTTGTTGTGTGCATCGATCATTGCTAGCCAAGCTAAATACCATAAATTGACTACAATTGACTATCTATTATGCATGAAAGAGATTTTTGTTTTGGTTATTCTGGTTCTACTGTTGGTTTCATTGTTTTCTGTTTGATTAGTATTTTGTTTAATTTGTTTGGTATGCATGGAAATATTATTTATTGGATAATTTAAACTATCATTAATTATTCACAGCTTTGGGATTTTTTTTCTGAAATTGTTTGTATTTTGTGTTTTTTATTGGAAATTGAGCCAAAATCTTTTTTCATTAAAAGTTGTGTGCTAGAAACGATCACTTAAAAATTTTTCAAAGATTAAATCTAAACTAAATTGAGTACAGCGGTATTTAGTCAAATTGTCATATGTGGCTAAATTAATTAGGGTAGTTCTGATTTTACGATATGCTGTATAAGTTTATGCATTGTTGAAAAATGCAATTTTTCGTATTCTCCCCACGGCTGCAAATGCCGCCATCTTGAAAAAGATGCTTAATTTTCGGACTTGTATTGGTTTTTTGAAAATACCTCTAAACAAACAAGGGTAAATTATATACAATCTGAGATAAAAATTAAATTTCTAGCTTTGATTTTTCTCAAAAATGAAAAAAATACCCACTAAATCGTTTTTGCTGGATATTAATTAAACGGTGAATACTATGCCAAAGTTTACCAACAGCACTTTAATAGCAGTAAACAGCTAAAGTTAAGGATCATATTCGTGCGGCTGGGACGTATAGAGTCTGCGACACATTCTTTTGAATATTTTTGTAGTTTTTTTTTTTTAAGGAAAACACTTAATAATTTGAAAATTGATAAAACCATTGTGAAAATGTATCTATTGTTTATCGTACATGCTCAGTAGCGTATATTAACAAATATTAAAATTAAAAAATGATCAAAAATTACTATTGTAAAAAGCATAGCGCCGGAAACCATAGTATTATATATACGTACTTCTGGCACTATATACAGTTATTTGTTATTTGTTCATTTAGCTTAGACCAATTTTACAGATAAAAATCCGCTTACAAAATTAAGATACATAAAAATATATCTCAATTTTTTTAAAAAAGTTAAACTAAGCTAAATTAAGATAATTAGTATCTAATTAAAAATGAATTCGACTTGAACATAATGAAGCCAAGATATGTTAAGAAATGTTTTAAAAGAGGATAAAGTTAGAAGCGAAGTCCCAAACTGGAGCTCATCATGACTGCGAAACATACTTAAAAGGGGCTTAAAAAGGTTTTTTTTTCAGTGCATAAATAAATTATATACTTGCATGAAAATGTATATACTGAGCCAAAACTTTATCCTTGCATACATTTTAAAAAGATAGCGCCTTGTTCGTTCTTGTTTCGGTTCGAATTTTGCACTGAGTCAGGGACCCTGGTACTAAGCCCTTCTTTACTTTCTTAGAGAAGAGGCCGAATGTAATATGCATCCAGTCCCATTTCAACCAGGTTTGTACCTGACAGTACCGCTTCATAGCATCCAGTTGAGCAGCATCTATATTTGGTGGCAAACTACTGAGACTAAATTTAGTTTCAGCTACAACTTTAACAAATGTATGAAACCGCTGTTTATCAAGGTTTAGAGTTGCTGGACTCCCTCTATACAAAGTAACAAAACCCATTTTTCCCTACTTCTCCTACTCGCTTTGCTGCTGATTGCAGATTAACGAAGAATGCTGCTTTATTGAAGACTTCTCGATGTTTCACAAATAAACTAATATAAATTTTTTAATTTGTTTTTGCGTTTGCCAACAGCGCTTATGTGGTATCAACACCACTGATAGCATGAATGAACAAAAGCACATCGCAAAATTTATGATTGAATAAAGTGGTCGACTAATAACTATCTGGCGTTTCCCCCTTTCCACATCTAAAAAATAATTCTATGCTTTGGTGCCAATGCAATGAGAAGTAAGTACGAGAAGGTCAATGTCATTGAATCGCACGCACTGTGTC
Organism: Nemotelus pantherinus; assembly: GCA_963978885.1. NCBI lineage: Eukaryota > Metazoa > Arthropoda > Insecta > Diptera > Stratiomyidae > Nemotelus > Nemotelus pantherinus. The sequence continues at coordinate 222,125,509 of OZ022263.1, read as the reverse complement.
ATACTGAGGAGGAACAGAAGCGATAGTGCTCACAATCATGAGATCAGCATCTTCAATTGCCTGCTACACGCAAATGTTAGATTTTTGTAAAGCCGTTTTGAACAGTTCTAAAGAGCTTATGTTGTGTAGTTTGTAACACTATTTTTTCATGAAAAATTAAAATTTACAATTTTTGGTGCTCTTTTTGTCACCATCACGGTAACTATAAAAAATGACAGCTTTATCTTTATCGTAATGATCATGGAATTATTGAACATATGAAAGAAGCTTGCTGTTGCCACACAACTTTGTGTAGTAGTATGATGAGTATAAGTAAGGTTTTGTCCTCTTCTGTGAATAAAGACATAGGTGCCAGCCCGATAACGAAAAATGCTTTTAAATCATCATCTGTCTGCTCCGTTACGCATAATTTGTGGAAAAGCGTAAAGGGATTCACCATCATGCTGATGTTCCCAATTTGAACCGTGCTTTCAATAGAAGCAAACGTAACTACATTGTCCTTCCATTTGAATTTAACATTTTCAAAGTTCTTTCCCATTATATTACAAGACCAAAACTCTCCAAATTTATCCAGATAAATGGCAATTTACTCTATTAGCTCCCACAATCCCTGAATCTATTGACATTACCTCATCAATTTTAGGGAATAGAGTGTGTTCAGAAAACCACTGAGAGAGCTTCGTTGCATTTTCATTATGTCAGGCAATACGAGAAGGCCTCATGCCAATATGTTGTACAGAGGATGCTAATGTTATTTCACAAAATTTTTCGATTTCAAAACAAATGATTTGGAGATGTATCATTCCAAGAGTCCTACTGTCAATCATCATTCGCATCAAAGTTTGCTCTATTGTCTGAACCTGTTTTCAAAGCTCAATATATCTGTGTAAAAGTTGTATATTTTGCATATAAAAAATGTCCAGCTACGTAAAATAATGGCAACATTTTTTGGACAGAAGCCAGATATACATAAACAGTGTATTCGTACAATATGCTGTACGAATACACTGTTTGTGTAATATACAATTTTTTTGAATAATTTGCACTCATTTATTTACTTACATATTTATTAATGTATGATTGGCAGAACTACTGAACATGTATAGTAGATAAACTTCACTATACTTTTAATAGATACATTTTTACAATGTTCTTGCCAATTTTCAATTATTAAGTGTTTTCCTTTAAATACAAAACAACAAAAATATTCAAAAGTATATGTATCAGAGTCTATATGCCCAGCGGCACGAATTTGAACCTTAACTTTAGCGGTTAATATTTACTACAAATGCTGTTAACAAAACTTTGGTGCAAGATTCACCATTTACGTACTATCGAGTAAAATCCGACTAAAAAACTATACTTTTTTCATTTATCAGAAATATTCTCGAAAATCTCTGGAAGATTCAAACGTAGAAATTTAATTTTCATTTCAGATTGTATATAATTTGCTGTTGTTTAGAAAATATGGTTAATATATTTTTTGCCAGACCAAAATCTTTTGAGATATTTTCAAAAAGCTGAGACAAGTCCGTTAGGTGTTTTTTCAATATGTCGACATCGACAGCGGTGGTGGAGAGAATTCGAAAAGTTGAAAATTTTTTTTGTTGAAAATTCGAAAAATCAGAACTGCCCTAATTAATGTAAACATTCAGATTTTTTGTGACAATTTGACCGGGCTAGATTGTTTAATGCGGCTACCATTGAAACTTTAACATGATCTCTTCTACACACAACTTCTTCAAACATAAACGAACTGGTGCTAAATTGACTACACGCCAAAAAAGCGTTTCGCTATGATAAAACAACTGAAGCAATTTCATTAGGAAAAGCCAAGTAAATATTCTTTGTGTACATATTTATTTATCATTGGGCTAAGCAACAAGACTACTCTTGTTTCCAAAATAAAGCTGAAATGAGACCAAAGTGTACGATTTCTATCAAAAATTTTTCTATGAATAATTCTAGAAATCAAGCCGAAATGTCACATACTTGCCGTGGTACAATATCATTACACGGCGCTCTTATACACACGGCCGATTCCTGTACGTTTGTCATATCAAATGGTGGTACACAAACATTTCATATTCGAGCAGCGAACGAAGTCGAGCGACAATCTTGGGTGACTGCCTTGGAACTAGCTAAAGCAAAAGCCATGTAAGTATAAATGCACAAAGATATAATTGAAATAAATACATCAACAATGCCTACTATCCGACATTATTTGATATTTGAATGGGTGCTTTGTTTTCATGTTCAGACGTGCAATCGAAAGCGAAGAGGAAGAGGAAGAGACGACAGCACAAGCGATTCCTAGCGAGGAATTAAATGCTGTTATTAGGGATCTATCCGGAAGGTAAGAAGCTATTTATGATAACGTTTTATGCTTTGACTGAATAGGAATTTTTGTGTAATATCTGCAGACTGGAAAATTTACGAACTTGTTATGACCTTATATCAAAACATGGAACGGCTTTACAACGAGCTCTTACAGACCTAGAATCTGGCGATGACTTGGCGAATAAAAGTAAAATTGTGAATGAACGTGCAACGTTATTTAGGATAACATCAAATGCTATGATAAATGTAAGTATTGGTTTATTGTTTTACTTGTAGAATTTAGTTGAAAGCAGGGACAGTTTTTTTTAAATACCTCTTTTCTCTCACGCTCCATTATGCATCTACAAGGTCCTTGTATACCTTAATACATCTCATATATCAATATTTGCTTTGCAAATCCCAAGTAATTGTTGATTTACAACAGAGGAAAGTACACTTTCATAATTATTATTCTTTTCTATATAATCTAATGTGCCAGCAAAAAAAAACTAACAAAAAACCCCGATATTGGTTATAATGTTTGCGACTTGAAATCTGGACAAATTTCACGTTATTACTATCTCTTTAAGACAAACGTAAAAACGTCCTGGCTTGTGCTAAAAAGAACCTTAGTTTACCCTCTTTTAAACCTAAATAATTACCTCCCTATGTGTTGCCAGTCAGTTTGCAAAATAGATATGCCTCAAATAGATCGCCGAAGACTAATAAAAAAGAACGCGAAGAAAATCCGAACGCTAAGAAAAGTGAAAATTTTCACTATTTTAAAGCGTTGGGTTTTAAAAAATAACCCATTTTTTAAAACCCATACAATAAATTTGTTAGAGATTAATGAGAGCGCAGAGAGGAAACCAGGTTCGGGAAAGAAAAGTGATTTAAGTAATAACAAAGTGAAAGCGCAACTGAAAGCAGTAACTCTGAGCTGGAGTTCAAAATTGTACAGAGAACTAGGAAGCAAGTTTAATGTGGTAGGAAAAACTATCAAAAAGTATTTGGAAAAAATGGATATACGACGTAAGGCAAAAGGATCAGCGCCGCGTCAAACAAAAAAACAAAAGTTATTAATTAAGAAGAGACTCAAAGTACTTTCTCAGAGTTATTTTGCTGCTAAATCTACTTACAAATGTGTGATGGACGACGGATCGTATTTGAGGATCGTCCTGCAGCAATGTGCGATTTAAACATAAATCAAAGTTTCCAAGTAAGGCGTTAGTGTGGCTTGCAATAAGTGAGGCAGGAATAAGTGAAGCGATATTTTTCAAGTCGGGCTTAGCAGGGAATAAAGAAAATTATGCCAAAAAGTGTTTATCAGTTTTGAGTAAGTTTATTCAAAAATACCATAAAAATGATAAATTGTGTTTTGGCTACCTCTAGCGTCCGCACACTACGCTAATTATGTGCTCAAGGAATTACAGCGGCGAAAAATGGTTATCATCTCAAAACAGGAAAATCTTTCTAACATACCCCAGTTAAGGCCGATAGAAACTTTCTGGGCAAACTTAAAAAGGAAAGCAACTCAATTCAAAGCTAGAATACCATCAGCTTGTTTTATTTCATTTGTCAGTTTCTTAGTAAGTAAAATCACTTATCATATTAGATGAATATTAACTTCTACATCCACTGTCAGTACGATAATACCTAAGAGGCCTAATTCCCATGCATTATGCACTTTTTTGCTATGTACATAGTCTCAACTCCCATGTAACATAGTGCCAAATGCTATGAATATAATCTCAGCAAATATAATTAAAGTACGCTAAATAATATTAGCTTTATAATAAGATCGTGTAGCCTAGTGGGTAGAGCGTCGGCCTTTGAAGAATAGGATCACGAATTCCAACCCAGATTCGTGCAGGATATATTTGTCACAACTAAAAATTACGAAATAAAATGTCAGTGAAGTTAATGTAAATTTTCATAAGCTACTATCGTCAAAATACTGATATTTTCAAAAACGAACAGATTCGCTTTTACTTTCCTTTTTATCTAGGTTATGTTGAATCCTATATTGCATAGCGTTGGGGGCTGTAAGAGTAAATACGAGTACGTCAGTTGCTTCCCTGATTTAAAATGTATGACAGAATCTCATTGATGATTTTATAAATCAGCCCGTCTGCTTCAATACAAAAAAAACCTGGCGTGGGTCCTTCATGAATGAATGAATTCTCCCTCACATGGTCTGAGTTGCTGGGGATGCTTCCATTAGCAGCCCAACATAGTCTAGTGCGTGATGTGAAGTCTTGTTTTAAGTATAAAGCTTGTCTGTTAGTCCTAAAGCTGTCATTCATGCTGTTTACCACATTGTCAAAGCATTGCCGTTTCTTCTAATTGTCCTATTGCCTACTCTCCACAGATGGTCATAATTTTCTTGCTTGGCCCTTGCCGGTTGTTCTATTGCGCCGGGTTATTTGTGCCACTACTTTTTCGGATGCTACAATCAGCGCCTATGTTAGCTGTCCAAACCTCGTTTACAGACGCGTTGTTAGGCGTGAAAGCTAGTTCAGTTTCCAGAAGAGTTGTGCACTTGGCTTCCACGGTTTCGGTTTGAAGCTTATAGAACGTATTAACCTTGCCCTGTTTTCATAAGTGAGTGAGATTTGGCATTGATTTATAGTCTTGTCTAGATAATTCCTGAACCGAAGTTGGCCCCACCCGAAAAATCGCACATCTAAATTAACGTTAACGTAAAATAACGTTTATGAGGCAAACGCTAGAAAACTTTGCTCGAAAGCGAAGCACACCCAATCACCCAAGCAGCTATTGACGCCTATTAGAATTAGTCTACTTGTAGAATTAGCCTTTTACAACTAATCCTACTTGCAGGATTAGATATAAAAAAGCCTATGGCTTGTCTCCTTACTTTTTGCAGAGCAAGATGTTGATACAAAGTCTACACATCGAGAATTGACTTGCTCCCTTTAAGTCTACTTTATGGATTTTATTCTGAAAAATGTATTGGAATTGTAAATTAGCTGGGACTTTTTTGTTTTTTTTTTGTTTTTGCTGAGCAATTAAATTGGATTCCAAATAGGGAAGGCTACGTTTGTAAAAAGGGTGCGCGTAAGCTTACGTTGTAGTACTGGTTTGATTGCTTTATGATGGAGTAAAAGGTAAGACTAGCCATGAATTAAGGGTTGAGACAGTCAAAGATTTTCGGAATGCATGGGTATGTGAAAACAGGAAACTGGATAGAGGGTGGATTTTATTTATTTATAATCAAAGTGCCGAAAATTCATACTACACGTTGACAATTTTGCTGTTTAAAGCTAGTTTGAAAAATGAAATGGGTTAAGGCAGAGGACCAAGCTCCAGAGCATTATGCGTCCTCATATATGTATAATATCGAATGATAGTGAATAGAAGACCTTACAAAGTCACTGTAAACGTTTTCGAGTACCGAGCGTAGCGGCGAAGGTTACGGAGTTGTATGTCCTCAAAAGTAGGGTGGCTTGAGATGTTGGAACTCTAGTTTTGAGCTCAAGTAAAGTAGAGGTGCATGAGCTGTATCGAAAACAATAGTATCAATCATAAATATAAGCCCAAGACATTCTTATAGAAGATGGAAATCCAAGTTGCTGTAATTGCGAGAGGAGAATAGATGATTCACATTTTCAAATGCTTTTGAAAATACTGTAAAAATAAAGTGTACTTCAACCCAACCCCCAAGTGATTGGGCAGCGTAATTTGTAAAGTATACTAAATTCGTGAATGTAAACTGACCTTTGCAGTAATCATAGTCGTTGGTAATGATTTCATAAATATAGAGAAGGGATATCGGACAGTGATATCGGAAAGTAATTAGATATATCTCCAGATTTAGGATTGAGGATTGGAGCTGCTCTCCAGGAAGCAGGCAATAACTATTAAGAAAGGCCCTTGTTCAATCTAATTGATGTAGAAAAATGTTGCAAGACCATCCAAGCCAGAACTAGATGATGGTATTAGTTTTCGAAAATTGTTTCTATAACCGATGCTGGTTATCGATTGCTACGAAGTTCATCTGGGATCAAATTTGCAGAGGTAATACATGAATGGATGAGAAATGCAGAGGAAGAAAGTCACAACATATTTGCGGAGTAGTAGGTTTTTAAAAACAAAAGAAATTAGTAGGAAGTTTTTTCACAGAAACCCAATTCAAATCCTTTTGGAGTGAAGCAAATAGCAGTTTCATGTTTATGAATTTACTATTAACTCACTGAAGCCAAGTTGAGTAGTTTGAGGTGGATAATTGTTCATGCCTAGGACAATTGAGACCCTAATGGAAATAACGCTCTACTCACTACTTCGCTCTATTCACTATTGTGCTCTACTCACTACTGTGTGACTTGACTTTGCAAATCTGAGATCGGAGAAAGAATAAATCGGATGAATCGGTAGTTTTTGATTTTGCTGCAATGGTGGCGATATCTTCAATTTTTACGGGCTTGGCTATCTTCATTGCAAGTTTCTATGCATCGTATTATATACTGCGCTGGGTCAGTGTGTTACATTTGTTACAACAACTGCAGACTGCTTCAAAATAATGTGCCTCAAGCTGAACACGAGTAACGCAATAGAGTACCAGCAACATTACATCAAATTTTACGTTTCCAGTCGCATTCATCCAGTAGATTTCGTTTTCTGTATGATTGCGTCAGCGCATAGCATTTTCATCCGCACTGTTGTAAGACATTATGTTTCAAGGCATTGCGTTTTTCGTAATATTTAAGCAAACGAACTATGAAGTAGACGCAAAAGTTTGATCATTAAAATAGTATCGACGACTACCGTCAACCACAACAGCTATTTCATGCGTGAATAATTTTCTCTTTAAAATTTATGTATTTTTTGTTCCGTCAGCGGAGAGATTTATCAACTCTATTCTGCCTTCAGGCACTTTAATAAGAATTTTTCATATATATACATTTATCATGCAATTTATCGCGATAAAAACTCTACGTAAAATAAAGTAAATATGCAGTCAATATCAAACATGTCTATATGCGGAAATTTTAGTAAAATCATCCGAGCCAAACATTGCAAAAACTTATATGACACACGATAAATCTCAACAACAATCAAGTACAGTCGCACTCAATCTTCACTTCAATAAAACATTTTACTACCTACCCCGGAGATACAAAATTGACTCAAATGTATTTTATTTATTCATTTTATTCTGTAATTCTATGCATACACATATATTTTCTCATACATACATACATATTACTCATAAAACCTCACGACTATTTTTATCATTTAAGATCTCGTTCATTCATGACGAGACAAATAACTTAAGTACACTTGAACTTGACTCCTATTAGTTATTGTGATGAGATGACACAAAAAAAAATAATTTCTACAACTGATTGTCATCATCGTGAGTTTCTAAAGATCTATTCAAATTTTTCATTTTAGGCTTGTAATGATTATTTACAAACGGCTCAAAGCCAAGGACACAAATGGTCCAAAATGCTACAACACGAACGAGATCAGCGCCAAAAGCTAGAAGAAATGGTCGAGCAACTGGCCCGGCAACATTCACATTTAGAACAAGCTGCTCATCGTCATATACCAAGTATGTATGATATGTATATATTTAGGTGTAAACTTTGTAAATTAGACATCTAATTCAATTTATTAATACTGAAGACATTGAAAAGTTGATTTTGTTGTGCAGATGAAAGAACGGACGCTTTATAGTGATTGTATTTAAAGCGTAGTATGTTGAATATCTTCTAGATTATTGAATTTAAGTGGAGGTTGATAGGTGCTGCAATTCTAATTGGCATCTAATTGAAGAAAGTATTTCAACACATAGTATCAATGCTATTTTTAAGCAAGCACTAACATATAGGTACTCATACCTAGGATTAAAAGAAGCGATTTTGTTTAAAGTAATCATAACTTCATTCCAGTAAAGTAATTTCAATTCGACATAAGTTCTATATAAAAGCTTCAGTAGCCTAGTGAGTAGAGCACTGACTTCTTGTGTGTAATTCGAATCCAGGTTCGAACAATGGACCACGCACCAAGTTTTGAGTTTACCTAGCTCTAAATAAATACCTACCTAGTTCTGAATAGATACCTGAATTAATCACGGGCAAAGTGAGTCGTGTTCACACTGATTGTAAATTTGTGATGAAACTCTCTACCAGCTTTAACCCCTAGACCCGAACGAGGATTGTAGTGGGATTACTTTGCTTACTTTTATTAGTTCGATATTCACAAAGCAGGTCATATAAAGATGGAGAAATAATTTCATGTCAGAAAATATTATTTGCCAGATGCTGCAGCGCTTTGACAAGCGTTAGAACCTTATTGATTCATCCAATTTGCATTGCGAAAGGTACTAAACCAAGTGAAATTACACGTCCCAACATCGACAAATTATGTACGTTAATCGCAAGCCATTTTTGTCTTCCACATATTCAACATTGCATACGACACTCACCTTACGTTGTGTTTTTTTTTGTAAACCCGCATGGCTATGAGTGCGTTTATGCCGTAGCTAAATTAGTGAGCTCTGCTTATTTAGCAGCGGTATAAACCACTTTTAAATTAGCAGAGCTTGCTATTTTGGCTACGCTACTTTAGCGCTGCTAAAATTTAGCGCGGTTATAAGTGTGAAGGTAGCAGTGGTATAAACACTAGAACAGTCATAAATAGGATTTTTAATTTCGAGTAACATTCGCAATCTGGAAGCCTTGGTGCAAGGGTGTTTTTGTTCTTATATTGAGCTCCTTTCAGATATTACGCCATTTTTGCTTTGGTTAATAAGCTGTACGGTGTAAACGCTACTACTATAGCAGCGCCAGTTTGGCAGCGCTATTTTAGCTACGGCATAACCAGGGCCTATGTTTGCTATCTAACTAATTAACAATGGTTGTTCAATGCTGGAGTACCGATGCACATGTTTTGTTTTCATTCGTCCGCAAATGTAAAGCAGAACAGGCTAAATATTGACTCAGGAGCTAGCTACACCTAATAGTTAACTATTCAGGTATCATCTCAATATTAAAATATTGGTTTTTGCTAGGATATTGGTAAGAACTTGGGTTCAGTTAGGTTAAGTCGAATGGCTGCCAATAGTAAAGTCCTGCCGAAAGACACACATCGGCATAGCAGATGCCCATTGTGATACCACGAACATTTGCTACTGTACTCAGGACACCATCTGATTCTTTTAATAAACTTAACAATGGTAGGTGCCTCGAATAAGAGCTTGACGTATATGAGGTGGAGAACGGATTTATTTTCCTCCGAACCACAGCTCCAATAAAAATCATTGCACCCGATGCCCAACCGCTGCACGTTCTGTCCGTCCGTGATAACGGCCACAATATATACCGAAGCGCACTGCGGATTAAGCTTAATAGCAAAGTCTGTTTAACAATCGCACATGATGATTCTCAGCACAGGACTTCTTAGTGCCTTCAAGGCATTTCCATCTGCTTTATGTATTAATTAATTTATTTATTTATATATCCAAATAAATAAATTATGTTATTTTCTTAAAATAAATAATTTATTATATGTAATAAATTATGTTATTCATTAAAAATAATTTAATTTTTATTTCATGCAATAAAAATATAAAGGAAAAACATAATTAATGCACAATGAAAAATTAAAAGCTATGCTACGCTGTAACAAAAAGTAAAATTAATTAGAAGCAAATATTTTATTTTGAACTTGACTCTTGAAGGTCTGCTATAGAATGTGGAAGAGGACCGAGTCGAAGATTGTTAAAGTATGTATCCATATGTATCATTTTCACGTATCGTATCACCGTTGCGTATCAGTGGATACGACAAACGTATCTTCGTTGCGTATCAAAGTTTGATACAAAGAAACGCAACGAACTCGATCGGTCACTTGGCGGTTTCTTGCCGTCGCATCAAAGGAATGATACGATACGAAGTGGAGTCATGTGTGGACACGTTGCGTTGTACACCATAGATTAGTGAATAAAAGCGTTGCAGCTGCGTATCGAGTTTTTTGCAACGGATCGTATTGATGATACATGGAATATTGAGTAGTGTGGACACCGTATCCGTTTAGTGAATGATACGCAACAGGGATACGATACGGAAGAAATGCAACATATGGATACCTACCTTTAAAAGTACATAAAAGTGCAACACAGGAGAGTACAAGAAATTATTTGTTTGAGAAAACATAAATGGGGTCCTAATTTGCCTAACTTGTTAGTGATCATTAATCAATGACGCTACAGAAGAAGGTAAACAATCTGGTAGTCAATCGAATTTTAGATTACTTGAAAGATTTCTAGATCATCAACGTAGAGAAGATAAGATGCGATCCAAACACCGGGAATATCATTGATAGAAAAAATTTTAATCAAGGTTAGATCCTTCAGATATACCAGAAAGGGGAGAGAAAGATGAAGGCGGCAAGCGGAAAAGAGAAGCCAAACAAATACGATTCACTAAGAAAGTGAAAATCAGGATAGCAAAAGCTCACAGATGCCATAATGTTTTAGTTTGGACAGAAGTAGGTCCAAAATTGACAGAGAAAAAAGCTTTGGATAAATCAGTATAGAAGACATCATCTTGATAGTTGCATGCGAAAAGCCAGGTTGTTGAGTTACGAATACTTAGCTCACGACATCAGATATTCAATTAAACACAAACTATTCAAAGATTTTACAAACAAGAGAATAGAGATGAGGCGATGGTTCGGTGCAAGGTAGCGCTCATCAGATTTGAAAATGAGAATAATATTTGACACTTTCTAAGCATAGGAAAATTCCCCAGCACCGAAAGAAGACGCTAAATTTTTTACAAAAAGCTGGGAAGTCCCTTAGGACCAGGAGAGCAGTAAAAGTCAAACGAAGACATAAGCGATTCAATTTCAAGAGAGTAAGGCTCGTTTCACATGAGACACTGAACCTCCGACCACTGAATCTCAAACCACAGTTGGGGCATATAACTAAATGAGCGCTTACACACAGAGCCAAGGTGTCCGATCCGAGTCACAGTTCTATACTCCAACAGTGACTGGAGGTTCAGTGATCGGAAATTCAGTGTCTCGTGTGAAACAAGTCTGTCGCGAGTGAGGAGGGAGAAGAGGAAAGCTCAAAAAACGCTGTGAGACGCAAGAGTAAATTGTTTAGAATAAACAAAAGAAAAAAATATTGCAATAATTTAGTAAACAACGCGAGAATCTGAAGTAGTAAAATCATTAAATGAGAGGCAGAGACAACAAGATGGTACGAAAATTTTGAAAAACAAAAATATAATTTTTTGGATCATTCGAATTCAGAGAAGTGCCAATAAATGAAAAGTAGTTACGCATAGCATATCTTAAGTCCATCTTACCAGAAGAAGATCGATTTCCTCGTCTCGAGTATTTTACTGGAGCAGTATTATTAATGTCAATGGTACGCTTCACCTTATCAATAAACTAAGGAGCATCGCTACGATTATGACGTTGCTGATATTGGTGTATCTATGACTTTGGTGTATCTATGGAGAAAGAACATGAGATCTCCGGCAGTAAGATACCAAATTTTGTCAGTTTATCGGCTACTCAGCCATACCCCTATATCCAGGTATTCAAATCAATTGTGGACAGAGTGGCAAAAAGAAGTGCAAAGGGAGTAAGGTGAAAATATTCAACTCTAATGATGAACGCTGGATTCTGTGAGATGTGAAGAAAGATACTTTTTTAGTGCTCTTAAGCTTGCAGTAAAAGCAGAATGATATTTAAAGCAAAAGGCTCATCCAGAAACGTTTTGAATAATTCTGAGGAAAAATAATTTTCGTAGAAATGTGGTGAGAAATATACTCCATATTAATAAATAATTGTTAAGGGATACAGAAAAAAGTATTTTAATTACTGTAGAACCGTTATTTTTGCTGATGGGATTAAATTTAATTTGTTTGAATCAGATGGAATACTCTCTGTTTGGAGTAGAGCAATAGTGAAAGTCAAACCTGTCAATTTACGACCAACTATTAAAAATGGCGGTTAAACTATTAGAGTGCAGGGGAGTATAATTGCAGCAAGAGTAGCGAAACTTTTTCTGTCGATGGCACTAAGGACCAGTGTGCTTATATAACTATATTGAAAGGTTCACGATATAATTCACACTTCCACATGAACCAACATCAGTTAGAGCGGTAAAATTCCTGCTCCTGTTTAATTTGTAAGAGAAGCGACTAACATAACATCCAGCTTTTCACATCACCGCGCGAAAAATACGACACATTTTATTCACGGCACCAGCAGAGAAGGAAAAAGAGTTATCTTTCACTCGAGCTGTGTGTCAGTATTGTAACTTCTCGATGTCGCATCGCCGTTCTCATCGGCCAGATAATCAAGTTCTTTCAAGATCAAGATTATAACGCTGAATTAGTCCGATGGACTTAATAGTCAGTCAACGAATGTTATGGTTTCGTATCCCATCTTCCGAAGAACCCCACAAATTTTAAATCACGTTCAAATATAATAGCTTCAAGAAAATTACACAAAATCCACATTCTTTTCTTAAAAGCTTTATATTTTGATGAACGAAAAGCCTCTTGGTAACGAAGTTTTGGGAAATACTAATTGTCAATGCTTACACGTACGGTAACGGCATACTCAACATCAGGAATATTTAATTCATAATAAATAATTTGCATGAAAAGAGCAAAAGTTGCTTATAAAATAGTAAATGATGAAATTAAATCATCATTCCAAAAAAAGGCAAGGGAATTGATCAACATTAGTGCACGTAGCTCGCAAATCCTAGTTATCTCTGCTCCAAGAACAACTTAAAAATGACCCAGTTCAAAAAGCATTTTCATTCGTTAACTTGAAGCGTGACGTGAAAAATTTAATCTTAAGTAATATAGCTCGATAAGCATACATAGCAGTGTTTTTTCGATCCTTTTTTTCGCTGATACATGTCGAGGCGACACAAACATAAATAAATGAATTATTGAGCATACTTTTCCTTAAACCAATTTTTAAACTACCTGGTATAATAAGATGCACATGGACCGTGCACATTGATTGAGTGATAGAGAGTGTAGAAGGAAGGAACCATAAAACACATTTTTATATTTAAAATAGTTCTTTCAATTGTTTCAGTTAATTTTTCAATTTTTTATTTTCTGTTTTCTAATTAGTTTTAGTTGGAAGTTACATTAGGTTATTATGAGGTCTATTTGAAATTTAATGTATTGCTTTTATTTGTATTATCCTTTCAATTGTTTTTTTTTTTGTTATTTGAGGAAATGCCTGTTATTAGGTCCTGTAGAGCCATACGGATGTGGGTTCCCGCACTCTTTTCCCTGTAGAACTCTGTCTTTTGTGTTGACCCGCATTACTTTATTTCAAGCGCCCACGACACCGATGCCTAGCCGGCATTTGAATCTCTCTGTACTCTGTTGTGGTGGCGGCTGCTCACAGCTTTTTCCCCAACAAAGTCTATTATCATTTAATTTTGCATCTTATATATGAGTTCTTTAGTTGCAAAATGAGACTGAAAGGTTTTTGAAAACTTTTCAGAAACAGCAAAAAACTATATTTTCTTTCCTGGTCAATATATCAAACCAATTTTTTTTTTAATAAATTGAAAATAAAAAACTACACAATATTACAAATTTTCATAAACTATAGATTATGTTAAATATTAATTAATTCGCATTTACAGTTCATCAGGTCGCGTTTTGGAACAAAATCGCCTTCAGGTGTGGTTTTGGAACGAAACTTCATGTTGGAGTCGGGTTTTGGAACAAAACAAAAACAATTATATTTTTTTTAATTTTTTTTTTTTTGCCTGTAATTTTTGTTTTACAGAAAGTAGGTCCCTACCTTAGAACATAACTTAAAAAAACAATCATACAAAAATAAGTTTAAAAACATGGAAAAATGAGCAGCAAAAATATTGTGTTAAACATTTTTTTTTTCGTCAATAATTACTTCCGCATCCCAAATATCGTTCTCTGTAAGATTATTATAATCTATACGACGATAAAAACACTTGTTGGATTCATCAGTTTCATCCTCCGAATCTATATTTTCTAAAAAATAGAAGCAAAATGACACAACTTCAGTCAACGCACACATTTAATGTGTCGGCGCACGATTTCTAAGAACAAACATGTGAAGTCGCAATCAGTATGGTCAACTTTGAATTATTTCTTCATTCTAGAAAAAGCCCGCTTAATTTAAAACAAGATTAATAATAAAAATAACCATTTAAAAATATGTGACGAACAGAAGTTTAGCCTTTTCTTAAAGTTAGAACATTAGGTCGGTTTTTGGAAAAAATAACAAGAACCGTTTCCGACATTGCTAAGGTTTGAGTCGCTTTTTGGAACCAAACCGTTCAAAATATTAGACGCCATTTTGAGGTCTGTTCAGGTCGCGTTTTGGAAATAAGGCTGTTTTTCAAATCACTTTTTAAGGCATTTAGACTGGGTTTGGGATAAAATAAAGTGCACAAATCGATTCCTGAGAAGATTTCCTATAAGAAATGGTGTTTAACTCAGTTTCGTAAAAAATCGCTTGAGTCTCATTTTGCAACTAAAGAACTCATATAATAGTGCATTTGACAGACGATTGAAATACAATTATTTTAGTATTCGCTTTGCAAATAATGATTGTTTTTAAACGGTTGGCAGATAAAGTTGATTCTATAGTTGATTATCTATTGATTTTATAGGGCTGTAGGCAATAGTTCCCAACTAATTGTCAACTTAACTGAGCGAGACAATATTTCATTAATCTCTTAAAATACTTACAAAAGGTCAACCATTCCAAGCTCGGAAGAGAACAAATCTAATGGATTAATCTAAAAATAAAGTTCATTGCTATCTGTTCCTATTATAAACATGAATGCGATTCAACACGGAAAAATCGCATTGTTGACATAGAAGCGCAACATACTATGATTTTTACACGTATGCGATTTATAGCGTGTACACCATGTTTCATTAATTTTAAAAGCACTTAGTGAAGCTTTTTCCACATGTGCAGATACTTATGTGTACATAGAAAACATATGATCTCGCACAAAGTTTTCGACAGGCATATCGCTTGCTAGTCTGTGCCGCTGTAGATTTCTGCCGTATTTCAATAGCATTTTCCTTTATCGTGTTTGTAGAGTGTCTGTGTTTTTTTTTCCAATTTTTCGCAATCACATTCACTAGAATCTTTTATAAACGGACAAAAAATTTCGCATTTCAATCGCGACTGGCGCTCGGTCTTATACTATTGCTTTTCAATCGCTGGAACATTCGCAATAGTGTCGGAATAAGATTTGTTACTAAGTTCGTGAGTTATTACATAAAGATATTAGTGTGTACCTATCATTTGTGTCATTTCGAAAAAGTGTTGTGCTAGAATCATTGAAGCTATCGTATATGGGACCACCACCACCGCCGCAAATCAGTCAGTTGAAGAATGTGTTCTTTTATGTTAAAGCAAGAATGTATCTTTCGACGTGATTGAGCGTCATTTGTATCTATAGGTGCTTGAAGAGGACGTTCAGTTTTTATGCAGTCTCATTGTGTGAATGTGAAGAATTTTGAATGGATGAGCTTTTAATTAATGGGTAGTTCGTAGTGTATTTGGCGCTCAGAGTGTTGGTTTTGATTATTATCTTTTAGTTATAATGATTGTTGGATATTTGATCGAACAAGACCATGCGATCAAGATCGAAATATCGGCTAGTGACGAGATAGTGTAAAAACAGTAGTGGTTTGATTTATGAACAAGTGAAGTGCATGGCTCACATAATATCACCAATGAAGTGGCTGTTGAGAATTCTATGTACTTGACGCATCTAGCTAGAGTAAAATAAACGAGTGAAGACACATATGTTTATGTTTATGTTACCGCGTGACGTTTGCGTGAAGAATTGCATTTAATAATTTTCTTTATGTCTTTACAACCTAAACAAGTTATATTCCTGAATTGCTGCTTTTAAAGTCATGTGATGAATTATTTGTTTGGATTTCAGTTTTTGTGTCGCTTGTTATTTGCGTGTTGCTCGAAAGGCGTAAAGATTAAAAATAAACAAACTCTATTGAATGGTTTTCTTTGTGTGAATTTTGCTGCTTTATTCACGGAGCTCTAATAACTGTAGTTCAATGTACACTCTGTGCTAGGTATTATCAGCAACACGATTGCGAAAAACTGGCATATGAACGGAAGTGTGTTTGTAATTTGATGAATTTGATGTGAATCATCGGTGGTTTCTTACTTCTATATAAATTCAATGGATCACTTGTAGTCCAAGATTACTAATCGTTCAAGCAATTACGTAATCTTATTGGAAGAATATGTATAATTGGATGACTTAAACTCTTTAATATGTTAACCGTATTTCCGCTGTGCTTGATAGTCGTTTGAAAACAACTATTTTAAAGTGGACTCTTGAAGCTGATCTTTGATGAGAATTTCAATTTTATTTGATAACTACAGTTTTATCAACAATGCACTTGCCAAGTGCACTTCTGTTAAAAACAACAATTTAAACGGTTCCAAGGGTTTTTCTCCCAAGTATTGATAGCAATGTTTCTAAAATGTTCGTTGGTACGAGGCCAAGTTGAGCATTTCAAGGTTCCAATCTTAGATTCACCCAACCGCCGCACTATTCTTAGTTTCAATTAACATCCCTTTCTGTTTCTTTCTCTTTCGGGTTTTTCCTTGTTACCAATTGATGTGACAACTCAAAATTCATACAATAAAACTCATTACTTATTTGAAATTCTAATTTACTCGAGTACTACAATTTTCCATTTTAAAGGTTTGAAAACAAATCTGCAACATTGTATTTTCTAACAAAGAATATTTTATTCATTCTTATTTCAAGCTCTCTATGTTCATTGTTCAATTATTCCCTGAGCTTGACCTTAACATTCCTTATGATGAAAAACCATAATATTTATATCAGTAAATATTTCTCACTGCAGTTACATTCCACAAAGCTTAATTGTAGTTTTCACAATGCTACAAGTTAATTTATAATTTTTATGATATTCCATATAATTATACTACGATTAGTGTTATCAATTCTTAGATTCGTATATTAGCATCTCTAGTTGAAATTATCAAAAATTCATAATTGTTTTGATTTACAGCCACGAGTAAAAAACAGGGTTTGTCAGTATATTTAATATTTTTTATTGAGAAAGAGTATCTGATTCAAGTAGTCTACAATGTTGCAATCAGTGATCGATAAGTATAAGTTAGATTTTCAAGATATTAAGGCAATTATTTGCTCGGTGACTAGCAGGTGTTTGCTTAATTGCTTTGTTTCTATGGAGATGAGAGTGTTTAGTATTTGGTTGTGAGAACAGCTGGTATTAATGTTTGCTTGACCTTTAAAATGTGATGCGACAGCGTATAAATTAGAATACATGCCACTATTTTCTGTAAACCATGAATATGAGTTTAATCTTACTTTTTTCATCGCATAAATTAGATAGAGATTAACGTACGAAGACGGTATATTAGTGCAGATGAAGCTTTTTTTTAATGAAGAGGTTCCAACGTTTTCCTTTGAATTTGAAACTTTCAGCTTAGACATTTGATGATATGCTTTTTGTTCATTAAAATTTAATTCTATTGTGTCATTTTTTAGACAAATTCTTGTGATTTTATGATATCGATAATCGAAGCTATGCAGCTTAAATTCTGTATAGACTGTCCCACGAAATCCTGTATTGTATTGCTTCTAAAATAGGAAATTTGATCCCTTCTTATTCACTTTCTCATAATCTTAAATCATTGTTTTATATTCTTCAGAAATGGAAATACATCCCTCCGTGATGTTGAGTTGATTGGGTGTCATTTATGAACTGAGATTTCAGTGGACTTCCAAGCTCAATTAACATTCAACGATTACGTTTTCAATCATCAATCCTCTTCTTAACGATCAACAATATATACTCCGAAAAAGCAGGCTGACTACAATCTATCTCATGGTCCTGGTTTCTGACATCCTCGGTGAGATTGAACAGAGAAGCCAAGTTAATGCGGCCTATACAGAATTCAACAAGACCTTTGATAAGGTTGATCGTCAAATTCTGGTTCAAATTGGCAATTGGCTCAAATTTTATATTTATAATAGAGATCAGATTATCAAATTCAAAAGATCATAATCAAAAATAATTGTTGTGTTTTTTGGATTGCCCATATGCGGTCATTGTAATCCTCTGCTGTTTATTATATGTTCATCTCCGAACTATCTGGGATTCTATTTAATACTCAACATCTCTTCTCCGCTGATGACCTGAATTAATGCACCACACTATCAAAACGCAATTCGATATAGCTTTTCTCTGATTGAAACTTCAATCCTTCGTAAAGTGGTGCGATCTGAATAAACTTAATCTTAACGTTGGCAAGTGTCAAGTGATAAGTTTTTCCTGAAAGTATAAAGGCAGAGCTAACTCTTATTACCGCAACAACATTGATCTTAATTGGGTGGATTTTATCATAGACCTTGGTGTAACTCTGTACATTAAAATATGCTTGAATTTTCGATACAACAAAATTCTTTCCAGGGCTAGGTTAGGTTCTTCAGATATCTCTAAAAATACTTAAAAAATTACTTGGCAAAAGCTCTATTAACATCATCATGCATTTCTTCTCATCCTAATTTGATAAATTCACGATAAATATTTGTCTTAGGAATGTATCAATGCTTTAGATAATTTTGTCCTTGTCTAAAAATATAAAGCTTGTTATAATAAACGATTTAACTCGTAAATAGTTTATTACATATAAGTGTAAAATACAAAAGAAACTATATTCAGGATGTTCCAGGGACCCTTGAGTGCTGCCTGTGAACGCTGATAATAGAGTGATCCTATCGTATTCGATGCCTCGTATATATAGGATTTGGCATATGCGCGTCGGAGCGTATGCAGTGTGGTGAATATGGGCGTCTGCAGGGTGGTGAATATGGGTGTCAGTAGCGTTCCGAAAATTGGTCGTGCAAAGTGGTGTTATAGACTCCCCTTCTGCTTCAGATGATCGCCTCGATGATGAAGCAGTTACGGGTGTAAATTTTTTAGTCGACCTCGTCGACGTAGAGGCTGGATAGGTTGATCTGCGTTATCGATTCTGACATTGAACTTACGTAGTGCTGTTCTTCTAGGGATGTCGACTTTTATACTGTTGACTTCTTGGCTTTCGTGCTTTGGTAGTGGTGGTCGAGAAAGCGTGTCTGCTACTGCGTTTGACTTTCCAGGTATATAAGTTATATTGATATTGTATGGCTGTAGCAATAACGCCCATCGAGCGAGTCTTCCCGTGGGTGATTTTAACGACATAAGCCAGCGAAGTGGCTGATGATCAGTAGCAAGTGTGAGCTTGCTCCCTTCGATATATCCACGGAATTTACTGGTGCTCCAGACAACTGCTAGTGCTTCTCTTTCCGTGGTGCTGTAGTTCCTTTCAGCGCTAGTCAAGAGACGGCTAGCGTATTCAACTGGTCGTTCTTCAGCACCCTCCCCTTGCAACAATGCTGCTCCAAGGGCAAAACCGCTTGCATCTGTTCGCAATACGAACGGTTCTGTTCCGTCGGCCTGCCGCAAAATCGGCGCTGTGGTAAGACACATCTTTAGTTGGTCGTACGCTGCTTGTTGCTCCTCTGTCCATTTCCATTGTGCATCCTTCTTAGTCAGGTTGGTTAGTGGTCTTGCTTTATCAGCAAACCCAACGATGAACCGGCGGAACCATGAACAGGTCTGCAAGAAGGTGATGAGTTGCTTGAGGTTTGTTGGTTCTGGTCTATCTCGTAAAGCGCTGACCTTTCCTGAGTCAACGGATATTCCTTGGTCGGTCAAGATGTGACCTAAGAATTTGATACTGGGACAACAGAAACTGCATTTTGTTCGGTTAATCCGTAGCTGAAAATATCGAAGTGCTTCAAAGATTTCACTGATGTCTCTGATGTGGTCTTCGAAGTTCTTTGACAAAATTAGCAAGTCATCCAGGTATGCTAATGTGTTCGCGTGCTTACATTTTGTTCGTACTTGCTCCATCATTCTTTGAAAGGTACTGGCTGCGTCTCGAACACCAAATGGCATCTGTAGATCAATGCATGGTGTTTTTTCCTGTAAATATTCCAAGTATTCTGGTAGATGGTTAGTGGGGTTTTTGTTTGTGGACAAAAGATAGGGCTTGTCAATGTTGTTCCAAATAGGAGTATTGTCGTCTTCCTTCTGGTAGAAGTCGTACTTGACATTAGTGTTGTCTCCGAAGTGCCAAAATCGCTGTGGAAGGTTGATGACAATGTTAGCGTCTTCGATGAAGTCGACGCCTAACAGAGTTCGGTTGTTTGTAGCTTCCGGGAGTACTACAAATTGTAAGGAGCATGTCCTTCTTTTGACGGTAACATCTCCTCGGACTAAATAAACATCTTGGTCCTTACTGGTGCCATCAGCCAACACGATGCTCGTGTTACAACGCTGGAAATTACATCCCTGTTGCTGAAGCTGATTGTAAAGCTCGTGGCTGGCTATGCTAACTCTTGCTGCGGTGTCTAAGTAACCACACCCTTTGATACCGTTCACAGAAATATCGAGGACTGGGCGGTAACGTGGACGAACTACTCCATTGGTGCCAACTGAGCAAAAATTGACTACCGGGGGTTCCGTTGTCTTTCGGCACTTTGGGCAGTTGCTTCGTACAACACCTGGTTGTCCACATCCGTAGCAAGATACATTTTATGGTTGATCGACATTCATTGGTTGCTTATTCTCTCGCTGACTAAGTGCTTCTCGTTTTCGGCATTTGTCTATGTTGTGTCCATAGTTGTTGCAAAACGTGCACTTCAAGCGATTGGTTGGTTGCAGTTGAGAAAGGTTGGGTTTCCGGGCTACCGCGTTGTCCTCTCTGCGCGTTGTTTTTCGTTCCGCTTCGTTCTCTTCGATGATCCTGGCGTGTTGTAGCAGGTCTGCGAAGGTTGTTACACTGTCCCTGGTGATATGTTGCCTGATTTTTAGACTGAGGAGTCCAAAAATAAGGTCTATTTGCTGGCTTTCATCGTGTGCGTCCCGTGGCAGCTCAGAGAGTAGTGCTCGCTTCTCGCAGATGAAAATATCGGTGGAGTAATTCCCTTCTTGCTTCTGGCTGAATAGCTCGATATATACTTGGTATGCCGGCCTAGTTGGTGCAAACGTATTTCGTATGAGAGTTATGGCTTCCTTCCAGGTCATCACTTCGTTCTTGACTCCTTGCCACCAGGTTGCCGCTATGTCTTCCAATAGAAGGGGCATTCCTAAGATTGCCTGCTGGTCATCGATGTGTTCTACTTGCTTGTAGATACTGATTTTGCCTACGAATTCGTCCAATTTCGTTCTTGAACGAGTACCATCGTAGCGGGCGGTGCAATTCGCAAAACTTCCCAGCGATCCGTTTGACGGTGCTGGCGTAGATGGTCGGAGAGCACTGATAAGCTGCTGCAGCTGCTCATCGGTCATCTGAATAGCCGCCATTGCCTTCTTCTTGCGGGTACTTCTTCTCGGGGCGATGGTAAGGCTTCAAGTTGGTAAGGCTTCACTATAATAAACGATTTAACTCGTAAATAGTTTATTACATATAAGTGTAAAATACAAAAGAAACTATATTCAGGATGTTCCAGGGACCCTTGAGTGCTGCCTGTGAACGCTGATAATAGAGTGATCCTATCGTATTCGATGCCTCGTATATATAGGATTTGGCATATGCGCGTCGGAGCGTATGCAGTGTGGTGAATATGGGCGTCTGCAGGGTGGTGAATATGGGTGTCAGTAGCGTTCCGAAAATTGGTCGTGCAAAGTGGTGTTATACTTGTATTATTGTGAAAACATATAAGGCTTGTATATTATTATTATATCATCTATTATGTCTTGCTTTACAAATAAGTAAAAAAAATATTCCAATTGAGAGAATTAATATTGTTTCTTCCTTATTAGGATATAAACAACTGAGCAACATAATTATTGCAGTAATTTATAAGCCCTAATTTTTCAAGCATATATATTTTTAAGAAATTTCCCTCAGAATAGAAGATATAATGAAATAAAAACAGCAGTGAAAGTTGAAGCAATTAATTTTCGTCTGAGTGTTAGTACCACAATTCATTAATTATTTCTCAATCTACTCTCTCCGAAAAGCATTCAGGCATTCGAAATAATTATCAATTTGACCTCCGAAAATTACGAATTTAATTGGCAGAAATTCTGAATTTTACTCGAAAATTTCTGAATTTTTATCCAAAATGTTAAAATTTTACTTGAGAAAACTATGAATTAGTCCAAGAGATTATGAATTTTATTTACTATTTGATTATGATTTAACGCATTAGGCCAGCAATGAGAACTAACAGTAAAATTACTATCAAAATTCAGATGTCAACGAGAAAAATTTGAAAATGAGCAATACCTTACATTTTCAAACTTTCTTTCTTCGGCATCTGCTCTCCTATTTTCACTAAACAAAAACCACAATCGTTAATGTGGGTGCAAAATAGTCTTCGATTTTTCTTTTTAAGAAAGCACAGTCCTCAGTAACTGTAATCTCGATTCAAGATTCTAGTGTAATCTTGACAAAACTTTCTCAATAAAATATCCATATCCGGTTGGATAAAAGGATAATATAAGCGAAGCAGCTTTTATCATTAAATGATCAGCTTTGCATAAGCTTTGTTGATTTGATTCCAAAAAGGACATAACTGATCTCCTAATCTTGCTTGTTTCATCTGTACTACTTCAGGTCTACAAGTAGTACAATTTATGCAAAGAATTAGATATATCATATGGTATTATTGTATTTCGCTTTTGTAATTAAAAATTGAAAAATCGTAGGAAATGCAAATTTAAAAAAAAAAAATGTAATCCATTTCAAGTCACTATCGACTGACTACCTGTTCTCAAACGCTCTGTAATGAATTCAACTCGCGTGTAATAAACTGGTGACATACAAAGCAAACTGCAAAGTTCTTTGACCTTCTACAACTTTTCTTACCTTCTACAACTTTTCTAAAATGTTATTGTCACCATAGATACTAACGGCTGCTAGTAAATTAGCGGGAAGAAACAAAATTACGTGAAGCTCAAATAAAAAAACGAATCAATTAAATTCATAAAATCGATACCCACTGACTGGCCCTCACGACATCAGTCCAAGTTTTAGTACGACGTTGTCACTTAAAAGCTATCGACTTTAAATGCGTCAGTCATTGACGGTATCGTCGTAACTAGCCTCGAACTAGCTTTTGTTCTGTACAGCTAAAGCTCACAATAATCGCATGCTATTTGTGTTGCTAAATCTGACTCTGACTCAATTCTGTGCTAGTTTGTGTCTCTCAAAGCTCCCCAGCCAATAGCATTGAATATGGATACTTCTTGTTTTACTTCTTCACCTGACTTTCGCTCTCTGTCCGTGGTTGCAGCTATTTTATTTTTATATTTTTTCACATAATACTGCACACGAATTCAACTTGTGTCGAGCTGTTCATTGTTATTGGCGGCGTTGACAGTGAAACTTTCCCCCACAACAATTTGTTGCGTTCTGAAGGTCGGGAGAAACGGCCCGTACTTATTCATTCATTTCCGTTATCATATATAGTTATTTCAAGTGATTTTGTGTTATCGTGAGCGAAGTGTTGAAAAAACGGAAACTGGGGAAATATGCATACTAGCAACTAGTGTAGAAGCAGGCTAGTTGACACCTATCAACAAAGCCTTCCGCTCTCCCACAGACAGTACGAAGTGATTTATTTTAATTTTGTCATTTTATTCGGTTTAAATGCGTCGTCTGTTCTTCTGATTTAGTTTATTTATTTTGTTGTCAATTTCATTTCTCTCATTTCCATTAATCCACTTATGAAACGTGTTTCTCGATGTGGAGCTGTTGAATTGAATCGACTTTGTGAGATATTGCTTGTCGAAAAATATGAGGCATGACTGTAATCTGCACCTTCACGGCAAGTGGAATTCAGTTGTGACGGAGAGCTGTTAATTAATAACTGGGTGGTAGTGTTAACATGTTGGAAAGTCAAAATGAAATTCGGCACTATATTTTCTATTGCGGCTGGTGAGATTTTCAATTAGAAAATAAGTTTGTGTTTGTTGGTAAAACCAATCGTCCATGCTGATGTCATTTATCGTAATAAATCAGTAATTGCAATTATCTGTATGAGAAACTTTTCAGCTTTTCCACGTGACAGTGCAATTATTAGGGTCATTGGTGGGTTCAATCAAAACGATACCTCAATCATACAGATTGGTTAATAAAATTCATGAAGAATTCAATACCCTGAATCGAGTGTCTGTTCTGATAACAACCTATTACAATTTCAGCGAACAGATATGTCTGCAATGCTTCGTGCATGAAGTGCAATCAGTCTTGTGAAGCGTAGCTGCATCATGAATTGAAATTCAAAATTCCGTTTGCGTGCGAAAAGATTACTGCTTGTTTTTCGCTCCATCAATCACGACCAATTCTTTTTCAAAGACTGTGATACAATATTTATACAAGATCAAGATCTTTCTTAAACAATCTCACGCAATCGAAAATTTCACCATCGACTTGGTAATCAATCTCTCTGATAATTTTTCTCACGTACACTCCGAAAAAAATTCAATTGGAAAGCAATTTCTTATGTTCGAATATTATTTTCATGTGTGAGAATTTGAAACATGCATAAATGAATTTAAATTATCATTGAAATTGACCAAATCAATTATCAATCAATTTAAATTTTTTTTAGATGCTACCACATCAACTACGTCAGACGATGAGGACAATGAATTTTATGATGCACAAGAGGAAGGCGGCTCAATAGCATCACAAGAGGACGCCTTCATATTGAAGATACCGATGTCAAATAGACGTGGTTCACAGGACGGTGCCGGCAGTTCGTCAGAAAGTGAAGAAACTAAAAGTGAAACGAAGCAGGTAAATAATGGGGTAAATATTCATTTTTTATTCTATTATTGTTTGTTTATTGTTTGTTTTTGATTAAACGAATTAACTAAATGGGTTGTGGGCTTTTAAATAATAATTTGAATTCTGTTGTGTTAATTTTGGCTATGCTTCTTTATTGAGTTATTTTAACTAACTAAATATATTTTTAATGTAAAAACTCAAGAGCACCATTTCTAGTATTGTTGCTAAGTTTCTAGTACTTTTGAAGATGATTTTTCGAATAAAGATTTAAAAAATCAATCATTAATTGGCGATACTTCTAATCTCAAATTACAACTGTATAAATACCAGGCGTGCCGGTTAATAAACCTTAATTTTTTCTAAAATAAAACAATTTTATGTTGAAAAAGATTTAAAAAAATATTTAAAGTATGTACCATTGCTAGCTATACTTTTTTGCCATCTTGCGAACGCCCTCCCTGAAAAATCGTTCACATTTTGAGTTGATCCAGGCATAAAACTATTTTCCGATTTCTTCGTAATTGTTGAAGTGTTTCTGGGAGAGTACGAGAGATATCGATGAAAGTAAGGCGCTAAGTCTGGTGAGTACGACAGGTAGAGCAAGCGTTCTCAGCTAAACACAAAAATTTGGTCTCTGACCTATTTCGCTGCATATCATTTAGCGTTGTCGTGTTGTAAAATACCTAGTTTTAAAAGCTCTTGGTAAACGACACCGTTTTTATTCCACTAAATGCACAACATTGTCTTCCTTTCGAAGCGATCCGGTCTTGCTGTAGATGGTGACGGATGACCTGTATCAGCTCACAAATTTTTGCGTTTCAGGGCCTCGAAGTATATCCATTTTTCGTATCCAGAAAGACTTTCTTTAATGCTAAGAAGCTAAGCTTCAAACGCCTTATTTAATTTTCTACTTGTCTACCGTTCAGATGATGTAGTATACATTTTTCTTCCGTATGACATACAGATGATCAAAAATGAGTTGACGACCACCATGTAACATCTCTGCTACTTTTTTGTTGAGATTACGAATCGCCTTGGTTCTGGTTAGCCCAAACGTTATTAGTCTTTTAAGTTAAAATCACCACTTTTAAATCGTCTGTACCACACACACAAGCGTTTTGCGTCAGGGCATCCTCACGGTAAGTTTCCAAAAGGATACCACGGCTCTCACTTGCGTTTTGAGCCGAAATTACTTTCAACTTTCATTACTTCCCAATTATAAATAATTACCCTTTCACAAATAATATTGATAATTACCATAATCATCAACAGTACAGCGATCGGCATTCTGGTCTAGATCTGTTGCAGTAGAGCTTCATACGTCCGGTAATGCGTCGATCATTATGGTTGAATAGAGTGCGGTTACCGATACTCTAGTTGCTTTAGAAATGTTGATTATATGATGCATTTGTGTCCAAGTATCCGTAATTGTTATTAAACTTTTTTGTAAAGAGGAGATGCTAATAAAGGTTATTAATTTGTGATCACGGTTCTCTTCTTGTCTATAAATCAGCATAGACAACGCTTATCGTCTCTAAAGCATATCAAAGCAGAGAATAATTGATACGAGAAACTCGATCGTTTTGCGGAATAAGCCTCCGAAAGCAGAATCAAAATGGAATTGTTTTTGTGGGATGATGAAAATTGATGCTTTCTAGAAATACTTATTCATATTCTACTGGTGCTTTATTAAATTAAGATTAAGCTCTACTATTAGGCGCGGCTCACAGGAGATACTCAGTGTACGGTCACTGAATTTCCAGTACAAACTGTTACATTGTTGTACTCAAATAAAAAAAAATGTCCGTAGAAAAACGAAAATCGTAAATTTTCATCGAACTGCCATCGAACATCCTTAGCACCAAACAATCCCGTAAAAGCCGCCAAACACCGTTTGCACTCAAAAATTAGCTGAAAACTCTGGAAACACCTGTATTTTAGATTTCTCAAGACATTTTTTTGTAGTAATTTGATCACTTTCCATAGAACAGGTGTTGCTCCGCTGCTATGTATTGGTCATAGTTAACTTACTTTTTACAAGCAACTTGTCTGATTCAAGAACGCTCAACTTCTGAGAAGCTAGGAGCAAGCACCAGTTTTCGTTGCGTTTATTCACTACTCACAAATACTCCAGATCGCCACCTTCCTCCACGAAAGACCGTCCGCGAATGTCTCAAAATAGTTGCTTCTAAAACTTTCAACTTAGAATAGATGAATAGATGTTATAATTTTTACAATTTTTTTAGTTACCATATATCATCATCATCATAAACGACGTAGCAACCGGTAGTCCGTTCTAGGTCTGCCACAGGAGAGAATACCAGGCTTTTCGAGCTTCCGCGGCCGCCGTCCAGTTAGATATAGCATATCTTTACCGTTCTGGCGTACGCCACCGAAAAAAAGCCTACCGTGGCGGCTTTTTCCAACTAGCATGTTCCAAGCCGGATCTTCCCCGCTTATTTGAGAGCTAAAAGTCTAAACCAACGAAGCTTATTGAGCCTAATCTTATCAGTGACCCCACGGTCCCGATATCGCTCATACATTTCGGTGTTGTATAGATAACGGTACCGTCCACCTCATGTCTTGGGTCAAATATCTATCGCATGAATCTCCTTCCTAACTCTCCTCTATAAAGAACCCATGTTTCCGACGAATACATGAGGACTCGGAAAACCATGGTTTTTTACAGCAAGAGCTTAGATTTCTTGTAGAGACTTAAGCGAGACTGAAGAAGGCTTTGTTGACTGCCAACAGCCGTGCGTGAATTTCTCCGCTGTAGTTGTTATCGACTAAGATTTTCGAATCTAGATAATATTGTAACTCTTTTGAAATTGTATTCACCTATCTTTTCCGAACTTCTACTTTTCGGTGTCTTTATTTTTGTTGCTGGCGACGTAAAGTTGGTCAATTTAGTACTTCGCTTTGCAACCTTTGTTGCGAACTTTGTACTATCTCGTCGTGCTCAATTGCTTGCAAAATTTTCCTCACTTAATGCAGTTTCTTCCTATATTGCTCGATTTGACGAAACAGTTTTTAATCCGAGGATCCCTTTTTGGCTCGGTGAAGCCGTTTTTCCGATCTAGGTATATTTATTTATTTCATTCATTTCACTACAGAAATGATTCCAACTTCAGTAAATGAAAGAATATAACATTACTTTAAATAAGAGTAAGAACAAAATAAATTTAGAAAATTAAAAAAAAGGTCATTAAAAGTTAACGCTAAGGAAAATTCAATACATGCTTCAAAACGTACTTAAACTCAAAGAACGAATGCGGTAGAGGACCAAGCTTATTTTCCATTGTGCTTCCTACGAAGACGTAACAAAGGAGAGTGAAAGTAGGCTTCTGTTCGCGCAAATGGGATCAAGAATAATTTAATAATTCGGGTAGGTATCTACGCGTGCCAGCGTTCTCTGAGATTGCTGTATAATTCGGTGCGCAGCATTCTAACATTCAGTAACTAGATTATTCATCGTCAAACCAGTCGTTCTGATCTTTTCTGCGACTTTTCTTATTCTGATCTCTTCTGCGATAGTGTCTTTGAAGTGTTTCCAGACGTCGTTCACTTGCCTGACTGACACATCCATGTCTGACTGGTAGATGTTTCGAATGTCAGCATATTTTAGGGTCTCTGTGATGATTTTTACCTGTGTGAGGTTTTTCATCGTCTGATGGTGGGTATTTAAGTTCTGACAAATGCCCCAATAGACTCGGGCCATTCGATATTGGCACCTCATATGTTCGCACATTTAGCAGGTTAATAAAGTGACGGCCATTTATCACCACATAATCTATTTGGAGTGGTCTCATCTGAAGATACCCAGTTAACATTGTGGATATATTTATCTACAAACCAGATATTCCTAATAATCATTTCTTGAGCCGCTGCTAACTGAATGGTCCGCAATCTATTAGCATTGGCTGGTAGAGCCTGCATACCACCTGTATGTAGACTTCTTCCCTATTTTGGTGTTAATATCAAGCAGAACAATTTTGAAATCATATCTGAGGCTTCTTTTCATTAGCGGTAGACACATCCGTAGAGGCATGAACGTTAATGAGGCTAATGTCATAGCCTCACACTTCTTTACATCCATTTAAATTCGCACAGAAAACTTTGAACTAAATTAAATGTGGAGCGCAAATTGCGCATGAGCACATGAAATTGAAAAAAGAGTGGTACCACCTCGTTTTATTCATCGAAATAAAATTTATGATGGATGGTTCCGATGTCTTCAATGAATATATTCATGATCTGCGCAAAGACGGATAAGTCTTAGCACGAAATCACAACAAGAAACGCTGCGTATGATATGAAGAGCTATTTCCTGGTGGTGCGATACCAACAAATTTTCCAAACTTAAAAAAGACAGCCAGATCATACCAAACAATACTAGAGAGAGCTTTTTTCCAAGTTTTTTTTCGGAACGCGACAAAAAAACAAATTAAATAAAATAATTTCTGAATAGGCTGTCCCTATTCAAATGACATGTAGTGTATGTTAATAAACAAAAAGCGTTAAAACAACTGTAGAAACATATCAAAGTAATCACGATCATGAAAAATCCGTAAGAACAGCCAACGTGGACATAATAGAATGTCGTATTACCAAAGATTTTACAGTTATAAATTGACTTTTTTAGTCCTGCAGTCATTTACCTTACTTTCATGAATTGTGTTTTAATATTCAAAATCAATCTTACGAAATATAGTTTTTTGTTCTCCTAAAAATTAAAATTTATCGGTCAACAAACAACAACCTAAAGTACAAAGTAGGCGTGTCTGTTGTTACTGTCTGTCAAACATATCATCTTATGCCCCTGTCAACAAAATTTGACAGGGGACAAACCAAAATTCTTCAGTTAACCTCATCACCGGCTATAACCCATCCCTCTGTCATATTAACATAAAATCTAACTTAACAGTAAGATCTAAAGAGTTGATCAATAGTTCCCATTACTAAATCATATTCTGTTGTTCATAATTTTATCGCTTTCAGTGCTTCTAACATAATTTCTAGCCGCTTCTAATCTAGCGTGCTATCATACAACCAAAACAACGAATCATTTTGCATTTCAGGTTCTGGTTGTAGCACAAGAAGAAAACTCTGATGTAATGGACGTGACAGATAGAGCGATAATACCGGCGGGACATTTCGGCAATAAAAACACATCAAAACCGGTGAGAAAGAGAAGAACCAAAGTTCCCGAAAAACCCAACTATCCGTTGAACTTGTGGTCGATTATGAAAAACTGTATAGGAAAAGAACTCTCAAAGATTCCAATGCCAGTCAATTTCAATGAACCGCTTTCAATGCTACAACGGTATGTGAATATATTTTAATTGAAAAATTAATGGTTTACATCAACACAAATAATTTATAGATTAACAGAAGACTACGAGTATGCGGACCTACTGGACAAAGCAGCCGAATGCAAAGACCCCTGCGAGCAATTGGCTTACGTCGCAGCATTTACAATCTCTAGCTACTCCACTACAGCAAATCGAACTGGCAAACCATTCAATCCGCTTTTGGGCGAGACATACGAATGCGATCGGACAGATGATTTGGGCTGGCGTTGTATAGCAGAGCAAGTATCACATCATCCTCCGATGGCTGCGATGAATTGCGAGGGACGAAATTGGATTTGCTGGCAAGAGTTCACAATGACAAGTAAATTTAGGGGAAAATATCTACAAGTGATACCACTAGGCCTAGCTAAAGTCGAATTTACCGACAACGGAAATAAATACATGTGGCGAAAGGTTTGTATTAATGTGCGTTTTAATCCACACAACGGATCAACTATGCTGCGTTTTATTCACAGGTCACAACAACCATCCATAATATAATAGTAGGAAAACTGTGGGTAGATCACCACGGTGATATGGAAATTGTAGGACAGAATAACGCTAAAGGAATTAATTGCCACTTAAAGTATATTCCGTATTCATATTTCACACGGGAGTCGCAGCGTCGTGTGAAGGGTGTTGTAATGAATAAGGACAATGAAGTGAAATGGGTAATAAACGGCACTTGGGATAATAAAATAGAAATCGCTCCAGTTATATCGACATCGGGAACAGTAGATAGTCCTGTTTATAAGACTGGAAATTACAAAACGATTTGGACGAGGCGGCTGCCACCACCAGATAGCGAAAAGTATGATGCATTACGGTTTTTTAAACGAAGGAAGCATAGTTTGCTAACTAGTCAAGTTTTCCAGGTATTATAATTTTACAATTTTGGCGTGTCAACTGAACGAACCGGAAAACGGTGTTGCCCCCACTGACTCGCGTTTGAGACCCGACCAGCGTATGATGGAAGACGGAATGTGGAATGAGAGTAATCAGGAGAAAATGAGGTAGGATTGACTAGGTCGATTAAATAAACAGTCTTTCAAAAAATCCATAAAACAGGTTGGAAGAAAAACAACGTGCATGCCGACGGTTACGAGAAGCCGAAGCCGAACAGGCTGCCTCTACTGGTCGCCCATATCCGCCATATGAACCGATTTGGTTTAAGAAACAACGAGAAGAAGGAACTGACAATCTTATCTACGTCTACCGGGGCAACTACTGGGAGTCGAAAGAAAAACAAGATTGGACCCGATGTCCAATTATTTTCTAAAAACAAAACCGGAAATCACTAAGACGGATGCATATGTATTTATTTCTTCTCATAAAATTTTCCTATTTTACTTGATTCTGAATCTAGAAGAAGAAACGTATGATATATTCAAGGCAAATCTGATGAAAAAAAAACATTAAAACTTAATCAAAACCCGGTGCGAGCTTGATAACTGTAACTATAAAAATTGATAGAGATTTATGAGAAAACAAATTCTGATCGAATTCACGACTCAGCGATAGATTTTAATCGCAAAGCATGTTCGCTATAAAAAATGAAATAAAAACGAATTTAATGCAGACTCAGAATATATGCCTCGAAATGAAAAAAAAAACAAAACAAGAGAAGATATGAAAATAAAACTTAAGCCGTAAAATCTGTTAATTGTTAAATGTGTATATTTATTTATTTTTATTGCGCAAAATTTATTGGAAGCTCTTCAGTTGGTCTTTGTCTCAAAAAAGTTGTAAGACGTGGAAGAAAGGCTGATTTAATTTATTACCTTAACAATGTTGTGTATATGAGAGAGAGAGAGAGAGATGTTCAGATGTTTTCCGAAAAAACAAGAATTGAGAATTGAAAAGAAGGCTCTAGTGTGCAAGACTTATATTAATATTCGAAATTAACAATCCAGTGAGCCGAGAAGCCATGAGAATCTTTTATATTCGCACGTTTTTTAATCACAGAGCTTGAATGAAACTTTTCGAAAATTGTATAATTTCGCGAATGTTACGGAAAAGTAAGAAGTAAAGAGAC
Source organism: Nemotelus pantherinus (assembly GCA_963978885.1). Lineage (NCBI taxonomy): Eukaryota > Metazoa > Arthropoda > Insecta > Diptera > Stratiomyidae > Nemotelus > Nemotelus pantherinus. Next base: position 222,092,896 of record OZ022263.1, on the reverse strand, counting down.
GCAAAAAGAACTTTAGTTGACAATATCTTTAAAAAATACAAAATAACTACTGTTCATGTTAAATGTTATTCGTATATATGAGCAAAGATGTAAGGTAATCACCGCAAAGCAGTACATGATACAAGAATTCCTTTTTAGATAAAACAAAAATTATTACAAGACAACTTGAAATTTATTTAATAAAGAAAAGTTAAATTTAACAAATTTATATGTACATTCTTAATTTTTTTTGCGCAAATATAAGTTCCAACATGATCATTTCCGGTTACTGCATGATGCCTAGAAAATTTCAGTAAGTACCGTTCTACTTCTGAGTTAGAAAAGACCGAGTATAAGAAAGAGTAGACAGTAAAATGGTACTTGCAGAACGATTAGAATAACTTACAAGAAATTTACATATTCGTGTACATATATTTGCATTCAAGTTTGCAATAATCGAATATAATGATTAACATTTATACTCCTTTAAAATTTCTAGGAACTCATGTATAATTTAGATTGCGACATTCAAAACCTTTATTCGCTCAACTCTTTCATGGTTTTCCTCCAATCGAAAACACATCCTTCGAATCTGTTGAGCTCGTATTTTCTGAATTTTCTCATACAATCCCTGTCGCCACCTTCATCCGGTTAGTGAAGGGCTAACGATACTATATTTTAAAAAACGTCGAATTCAGACTTATCTTGAACTGGCCCGTTCACGTGGATCATAGCACGGTGGCTGAAAATCGAAACGCAGTGGCGGTAGATCTGATGACAAGCAAACACATTCCGTAAGCTCTGGAACTGGCTTAAAGAACAATAATTCAGAGAATGCGGGACATGGTGGCGGTATTCTTTCGCATTCCGGTCGATGCGTATAGCGACAAAATTTGTTTGCAGTGCGAGAAAAGTCACAATCTCGCAGTTTTAAGCAATTCGATGCAGTTTTTGGCTTAGCTTTTCGCTTCACAAACGGCACGTGACCCGTAGTCATCGGTGGTCGGATAACAATCGGCCGTGGACATTCGATCCAATGTTGCTGATATTTTCCTTTAGCACATTTTCGTATCCTAGGGCAAACTTCGTCCATAAATGGTGGGCTCGGTGGTGGTTGCTTACAGAACGCATCATTACCCAACAAACGTTTGAAAACTTTGGTGCTCGAACGTGCACTGAGACTTTTACTTGATTTTATGAAATTCATTTTAATTTGAAATTTTGTCGTTTTTTGTCTACTGCACTACATCCAATCCAAAATCATGTGTGATAGGGCGTCGAATTCATTGAATTTAGTACGCTACAAGGAATTTTCCTTAAACTTGTTTTTTAAAAAAAGTTCAGCAAAAATTATCTAAAATTATGTATAAAATATACTCGGCCTTCATGTGTTCGTGTCGTAAGCCCAAATGTTTTTAAATAGTGACAAATTGAACAGAGCGTATGACTTTGGAAATCATTGCTTCCTTGATGCAATTGAAGAAAAATTAAATTATGGGACGATATTCACTTTGTCGAAAAGTTCATAGTTTATGTATATAGACAGTGCCACAATTATTTGCGCGTAACTTTTTCAGCTAGAAGGAAGCACTATAACTGTTATAAGTAAGCAAATTAACAAATATTTCTTTTTTTCGTGTAAACTGAACCAATTTTAAACGTTGTCGATAAACATTAACTTATAAAATACTTTAATTAACAATACACAAGGTGCCGCAATTATTTGTGAACGGTATTTTTTGCCATAATTTTTCGTCCACGTGCAAATTATCATTTTAGGAAAATAACGGCTGTTTATATTGGGTATTTTGAGCATCATATAAGTAAAGCTAATACAGCATTCATTGAGTGCAGTTCTATCAGGTCTCGACTAATCAGTGTTCGGTATCGTCCTTGCAGTTGTGAACAACACATCTCTCGTTTGTTTTCTGTAGCTACACAAACAAGAAAATTTCATTAAAAACGAGCGAAAGTGCCTGTATCGATAAGACCAAACGGAAATTTTGCAGCGAATTTTATCTTAGGATCCGCCTGAAATTCCCTCATCATTTGGACTCACTAATGGGAAGTACCTCTAGCTCTAACTAGTATAAACTTCTACAAAATCTTAATGGCGATGAAGAGGAGTCTCTCACAAACGGCAACGATAACACGTTAAATTTGTGTACAATTGTCAAATTTGTTAAGCCTAGCTTATTCAGAGAAAACATTAAACTACTCAATCTTAAAACATAGTATGTACTTATATTATTAACACTATTATTATTATTACTATTATTATTATCACTATTATTATAAATAAAGTGCACTCACTTTTGTTACAGGCGGACTGTCGTTCCGTAGTACCTACTTATTTAATTTTAACAACCGTAAAGCATGGTCGGTAAATAAACTTCATTAATTTTTTTCTTTTGATCAATAAACTTTTGCTATCTTCCTGATAAAGCCATTATCTTCTCACTGTAGAACTTCGGGGTATTCTGAGCGAAAATGTAGTTCAAGCGTTTTACAAGCGATCAAGGAATTTAAAGTTAAACCATTAAGGGTATTCTGCAGAGACCAAAACTAGTGGTAATCAGATCGTGAAAGATTCGGACTATACGATGGATGCATCAAAACTTCTCAGCTAAGTGTTTTCAATTTTTGATGGATGATCGAAGATGCCCAAGGCCGGTAAATAATAACAAAAAAAGAATAGAATTAGATTCATACCAACTGCAGCCGTGAAGTTGTAGTTACCATTGGGTGTATGTGCAGTCGTAGTTGCAGTTATCGCTGCCATTGGGCCATGGGTATAAACTGTTCACGGTCAATTATTGTGGCACCCAAACATCGAGCTTTTTTTCCATCCCACATCTGATGCAAGTGGAAACTTTGTTCATTAAGCAGTGATGCTTCCATATCTAACAATTGGATCCTGTCCCTAGATACTAATATGTTAAGGTGCTACAGTGTGCTTCCTTCATGATTATTGTAGGTCAAATCATATCCGAAAGTCAAGAAAGATTCGGTGCCCTGGAAGGCAGTATCAGCTCTTAGAAGCGTCTGGGAGGAAAGTCTTGCGGAGATTCGTTGGTCCAATGCTTGAGGAAGTACGATTCTGGAGACGCTACAGCCATAAGTTGTACGCGATCTATCTACGAGCAGATATTTTGACAAAAATAAAAACCGACAGAGTTAAGAGGAAAAACACTCGAAAACCCCTGGTTTTGTTGGAAACAATTATATCTAAATAGTGAATCTCCAATTACGACATCATCAAAATGATAAACACACATAATATTCATACGTTACATTTCCATCCTTATTAAAATCACCTAAAAATCAATCAATTTGAAAAACAGGTTTTTCTTTAAATTTACTACTGGATTCTTAAAAAATTTGTGGACATCTTGACCAATTTCTGTTTTCCTTACACTGCCAGTATTCGCCATTGTAAATCCATTCACCACTTTCGTTCCGGGTAAACCAAGCTGGTTTATATTGTTCCGTTGGCGGTTTGTTCCAATTGTTTGTCAATCGTTTGAATTGTTTCTCTTCAAGACTGCAAGAAGAAAATGGAAATAATTGTGAAATCAATCGCAGATTTAAATTCTAATATAAGAAACATTATCTAGGGCGAGAAAAATCTTAAAATTAAAAATGACATATTTAATCTAATTTCTAACGACCTCCTCTTCAGCATATTACTATGGTCAAAAATGCCACTGTCTAACGAACGAACATCTTCCCGGAGCCTTGAATCGGTTGGCGCAATATCCTTTTCCATTTGGTTCAGTGTGCATGCAAATTTTGACATGTTGTAGAAGCTTTAATTGAAAACACAGTTCAATAGCTTTATATTAATTTTCTAAATAAATTTATCACTTATTACAGTTCTCTTCCACTTGGAACGGGTGTTTTCTTGAAAATCTGCTGAAAGTCTCCCGCCATATGAGCGATATCTACGACAGAGTCCTTGTAGGGTCTTATGGGGGACGCACTCACACCATCACGCCAACTCCCCCGAATCAAGACCAGTGGTCGACTCTTGTAAGAAATGCTACCTTCCATATCGGGAGTGTACTCGTCTTGCAGTTCGCTTCGTAACATGTACTGAAGTTCGCATTTGTAGCCTTTAGCTTTGTTCGAACCGACAATTTTTGTTTTTCCCTGCACTTCAGGTATAAGTTTTCCCATGACATGGTTGTAGATTTTGATATTGTTCTAAATAAGTTGGTTTATTATTGAGCCTAGTTTTCGCATATTAGGACAACTTCATAAAGAGGACAACTTATACGACACATGAATATTAATGCTGTTCAAACGCAAAAGCAAGAATAGCAGCTAAAAAATTCTAAGCTGGCTGTTATCCTTTCTTTTCACAAAGACTATCGTTTCCATGTCGAAAACATTGCTTTCATCGAAAATGTATACATATAGTTATTTAAATAAATTTAATTAATGAGTTGTCCTTATTTCAAATTATCCAATAATTGTCATTCTTACTCGTTTCCATTTATATTCGCAGTTATTCTGAATGAATCTTACTTTTACATATCCTTTCGGGAATACCGATATGTATGTACTGTTAATTACCACGTCGTAGGTGAATTCTTGTGTACAAACCCAACCACTTGCTTCACAATACAATACTGACACGGGTGGGACATGTTCCACTTGTTCCGAAATGCTTCTCCAGCCCAGTGCATTCAAACGGTCACACTCATACGTTTCGCCCAGCAGTGGTGTAAAAGGTTTCATCACTCTTTCATACAACGTCGAATAGGACAAATTGGAAAAAGTCGCCAAGTATGTCATTTGCTGAGCTACATCCGAAGTCATAGCTGCCGCATCAAGGAGCAGTGAGAATTCAAACATTTCCGTTAATCGTTGAAGCATAGTTAATGGTTCATGCATTTCCGCTGGAATATAGATCATGTTCTCTTCATGACGAAATTCGTTAAGGGTCTCGATGATGGAATAGGATCTGGGCTGCCGCCAATCTGACGGTCGACGATCAAATTCGATTGGTTGCGACGCGATTGGGTAGACATCGGCCGCGAACATCGATGATCGTATGGACGACGACGATCGATCCCTTTTCGAATTCTTGAAAATGTTACTAAAGGTCTGCGTACGCATTATAAATTGCAGAAGGTAGAAAAAAGGATCCTGGACAGCATGGTGAAATTGTTCGAGTTTTTCAAGAATTACGGACACTATAGCTTGGACGACAAGTGAACTAAACATTTTGTAAAATTTCAAACTTAAAATTTTTCTTTCTAATTAAAAAAAAATCAAATACTTTTTATGATTTTGGCTTAAATTTAGTCATTTTTTTCACGGAGATGATTAGTCTACCATTTATATTTGTATACAAAATACATGTGTAAATTAAGAAAGTCAAAGTTGACTGACAGTTTTGATAAATTTTACTTTCTCGCAGCATACTGAAACAGGGTAGCCATCAATTTAAATTTGTATTTTTGTCTGAAAATTATTTATTCATCTTTCGATGCGTTTTGGATTATGTATTAAATTAATTATTTGTGAGAGATACAGCGAACAATGTAATAAAAAAATATTTATAAAATCGCAAAATCTGCACAAAGTTGAAAGAAACGATTGGCAATAAGAAATTCATAAATATTGGCATACCATAGGAGTCAATTATAGGACCGACTCTTGTCCTTACTAAATGTTCAAAATCGTAAACAACCTTCGATTAAATTCTAAACAAATTATTTATGCAGATGACACACTTATCTGTAGTGCTAGTGGATAGTCCAGCAATATTTTAATCTTCTGTATACCAGACGTATTTTCAGCCTACAGTTCCACAAAGAACTATGACAAATTATTACTATAAATAAGCTACATCTCCTTTTATACTTAATGATACTTTTATACTTAATCATAATTTATCATATTAATCAAATCGATATATACTACCAGAACTTTTGTGGTCTGAGGACAAACTTAGCATGCTTAATCTTTTAATATATGTCTTCTGATCAGATTATCTGCTTAATACTTGATATTTACAGTAATGTGAATAGGATTGTAGAGTGATTAGTTCCGCGACACATTTGAACCCTGATTTAACTCAGGTATCTATTCAGAGCTAGGTGAACTCAAAGCTCGGTGCACGTCCCTCGTCCTAACCTAGATTCGACCCAGGGATCCTACACAATAGAAGCCAATGCTCTACACACTAGACTCTACGAGCTTTTTCTCTCTATAACTGTCTTTGTTTCTAAAATTGTCTTTACTTCTTTAGTTGCGGTCTATAATAAATTATTTGGTGAAATTCCATATACCTCAATAAAAAAATTTGCTTCGCTTTTAATAAGAGATGATTTCAACAGGCTGAACCTAGTTTGGAGTTAGAAATTTCATCCCTACATTCACCTAACAACATTTCTTTCATTAGCACACCCATTCTTTATATGTGCTAACATTCTCAGTTCCAATCCATCCTGTCTTTGTCCTGTGTAATATTCATTTTCACAAAATTAGTTTTAACATACTTTTGTGTTGGACCTATGATTCCTATGTTTCTTTCCATCCTATGTTTCTTATCTGTATTGTAACTGAGAATTCTAAAACATCATTTATTTTCCGTCCTCTTTCCGGTAGGGTTTGATACTTAGTCCATCATTATTCCTACTATTTATCAATGATCTCCCTTCCTTTCTTCGTTCTCCCTGCCTCGTGGTTGCTGATGGCTTTTAGGTGTTCAGAGTAATTGAACCTTACCCATTATGTTCAGACATTTCCTGAAGTAAGCGTGCCCTTTCAAGAATCAGAAAAGGTTGAAGTTCACCTCTCCGTGGCTACTGCTAACCCAAAGCTATGTAAGACCAATTAGTTTAGCCGTCTAGCGTCCTTTGCTAATTTTACTCCAACGATTTACCCACAGTTGGAGAGTTACCGCCTACGCCAGTTTATGTTATTGTATGTCCAGCTCTGAGCGAGAGAGGGTTCACACGTTGCTAGATCGAATGAGAGAGAGGGAGAGCGAGAAAGAGTTCACACGTTAGTAGATTTAACGCATTTCCCCAATTTTCGGCCATCGTCGCCATCAGCAGCCTACGTCTCGTCTCACTAGGTTCGTTGATGTTAGTCATCAGCCTACTCCACAAAGCGATGACTCCTCAAGCCCTATCACATGTCCGTCGGCTTTATATCCAAAGTCACTCCAAGATACCTAGCCAACTGTCATATATATTACACTTGATATCCTCCATGAGGATCTCCGTCATTGAGACCGTCAGCTGAAGGCCATGCTCGGTCATACGCATCTCCATTCTCCTCATGACTTTGTTTAATTGACAGAACTGGCGGTGATTACTGCTGCTACTTCATCAGTATAACCTTCCAAAAACACATCCGTAGTAATTTTCAGGTGCAACAGATCACCGTACGTGTTCCAAAAGTCAGGTCCTCAGATCGTGAGACCTGAGGTGAAGGGTTTCTTCACATTCCGTTATCGGTTTAGTACAGCAGCTATCGGTACCTGAGGTAGTCAAGCATCCTGGCACTCTGACATGCCTCCTCTGCTCTTGTTCCTGCTCCAATAGCCCTTAATATGGCATAAATTGTTGAATGCATTTTCCGGAAGCCGAAAGGTCACCAGTCGATCTGACTGCTGACAGCAGCCGCTGCTTGAGTAACCCTTTGAGCAGCTTCCCCGCAGAGTCCAGTATGCACAGCTGACGAAACGCTGATGGAGTACCCGAGTGACCCTTCCTCTTATTTACAAGTACCAGTCGAGCTACTTTCCACCGCGACCAGTCGAGCTACTTTCCACTCTTCAGCTTCTCGTCCATAAAGAGAGGATTATCCACCTGGTTGACGATGATGGGACCGTCTGTACTAGGCGGTTGCACGGGGAACAGCGAACCAATGATACGCTCTATGGATGATATCCATCTATCTGCCATATGTCTAAAATCTGTCCCATCGTTGGCTTCTTTAAGTGCAGAAAAAGATTTCAATTTTGCTTTCAGAAATATGGTGTTTATCCGCTATAAGTATTGCCATCGCCTATGCAATATTAAACTGGAGTTATCTGTCTTCCTCAAATATCAATATGTTAAGTAGAACTCTTAGTATACCGATTAAAGTAGTAATTAATCAAATAGAGTAGTAATTAATTAAGTAATTTTGAGAGCTCCAACAGTGCAGCTGTATAGTATCACTAAAATATATTTTGCTCGCAAGTTATAATTAAAAGATAAAGTCTATATGATAAAGTATATGGTAAAATAAATCATTGATATCAGAAAAGTGCATAATGTCGAGACGACATCTACCCCTAATTTTCATACAATGTATAGTAATTAATTAAGATAACATGACAACATTCAACAAGTTCAAATCTAGGTTTCTTTGAAGAAGAGGCCTAAGCAGTATGTTTCAATACGTTTTTAATCAATAGTAGTTTCCTCTCAATTTATTGTTATCTAAATATTTTATTTTTAAATCATACAACCCCCTAACTTCAAATTTGACTAATTGGCTGAGGTAATTTTATTCTTTTATTATAAGTTTTTTTCTATTTACCTCCTTTTACGCCAGTGCTGTTCACTTCTGATAGGCAAAGTAGGTTAAAATATTAAAATAGTTTAGATGAGAATGATGTTTATTTGTCTCATCTTCTTCCCATTTTCTTAGTAGATGATGGTAAATGAATATGTCCAACATGTTGAAAATATTTGTTGGTATGTAAGTCATACTGCCCCTTGCCTTGTAAAAAAACACTGGGATAATCACAAAAAAATAATCAAGAATCACCTCTTTTTATGAATATTTCCCGACTTGAATTTTCCATTTTCCAAATCGCGTATATCTGGTCTCAGTCTTGAATCAGTTGGTGCAACTCCCATTTCTATTTCATTAAGCTGAACCGTATAGTCATTGAAAAAATATACACTAAAACCGGAAAATATATGAATCACAATTTATACAAGCTTTAATTCAAATTCTAACTTTTCTCTTTCCCTCGATACGGGTTGAAATTCCCACAGTGTTGTCCAATCCGAACGATACGATGGCGATTCGCTTCTTTCGTGAATTTCAATTCCTTTATCCCAAAATCCACGTAAATTAATCACCGGCTCATTGTTTTTTGCAATCATACCCATAACGTGAGGCGTGTCATCTTGCTTTTCCGAGAATTTCGATTTATATTCCATTCGACAAGAACAGCGATTGTGTGATTGATTTTTCTCTGTGATTTCAACCATCCCGTAGGTATCAAAGTACGGTTCGCCGAAAAGAATGTTATGAAGGCGGTAGGTTAGACTCTGGAAAAAGATAGATGTTAACCAAACAAGGAAATAATCTTTACTTACTTTAAAAGTATTCTTACCAGTGGCCATGAGTATTGACTGCCCTGATAGTATAAAAACACTGATGTCAAACCTGCCGGGTTTAAACTTATGTATTTCGTCTGGACGTTCATTGAATATTCAAAATTCGAATAGCATACCCATCCAGCTCCCACACAGTGCAACGCTATAACCTTTGGCGCGATGGAAATTTGTTCGGCAAGAAATACATATCCGACATCGTGGTAGCGATTTAACTCGTATGTTTCACCCAAGAGCCCATCAAACGGGCGTGAGGATCTTTCACGGATCTTTAAAGCGAACACGTGACTAAACGCAGCAATATATTTAATTTCTTCGGTACAATCGTCAGCTTCTGCCGCCCGATCTAAAAGGTATGAATATTCGAAAGGTTCGGCGAGTTTTTGAAGCCACGACAGTGGCTCATGAATTTCAACTGGTACGAATGCACTCGTTCCGGACGTTGAATAATGCAAGTATTTTAGCACGTGCGCTACATGGTCTTTGGGACGCTTTGGAATAGTCCGCCGACGCCGCCGGTTGTATTTTATTAAATACAATCTCGCTGCGTTATCTTTCAATTGTGGTGGCGCTTGCTTGTTTCGTCTGCAACAAAATACGTCAGAGAGGAAGCCCATATCAAAATGTTTAACCGATTGCACCTATCAAGAAAATGGAGCGCAAACAAGCAGCCAACTGTGGCATGAAATTTTGACTGCACCACTTTCACTATTTTGACGCTAGATCTGACATACGAACGAAGGCTTACTGAATAGAGGAACATACGATCGTTGTAGATTTTCTACATATTCATCTTGAACTCTGAACAGCATCACTTCCGGTCAATGGACGTGGCAAACATATGGAAAACTAGTTACGTTACATTCACGAAGATTGCAAACATTCAAATTACAAAGACCCGATCTAAATATGAAAGTGTACTTTATTTTCACAAATGCAAAGCACTAAAACAAGACAAATTTACACATACAACATAAATAATACATAATAATATACCAAAATCTTAGACTTAATGGAATGTAGAGAATTTTGAATCAAACATTCGCCCATATTTTTGTCTAATTTTCTACAAAAAAAAATTGTTTCTCTTTTTTCCGTTCAAATAGAAAAAAATCAATGTGAAAAAATCGGTTTGTCATGAGTAGGTTGTTGATTCAAAATTAACGTTGCTGGCTAAACAAAAATCTGATTTTGTTTTTTCATGGTTCTGTCTATTGTTCTTAACTCAATAAAAACCCTAAATAAATAACTGTAAACTACAATCTAAACCTAAAGCTAGTTTTAATAAGAATCTTTTAAGAATCTACAAATTAACATAAAAATGGACAAAATATCGTCGATAACATTACATTTTACTTATTACTCTTTACACGGCACTTTTCGAAATACAATAGTAAGTCATTAGTTCAATTTAAAGACAAAAAAACGCTTCGTTGGAATTCGGTTGGAATGCTTTGCTCGACCTTTTCATAACAGTTATCCATCTTCTGATGTCGAATGTGAAGAGTTCGTTTGGTTAAATCAACTGAATGTTAGGTTAACGAAATCTCTTGTGTAGGACGGACGTGTAATATAGACATTACCAAATAATTTTGTACTTTCAGATTTATTAGTTACCCTGTGATATGTTAGCGAAAACAATTGAAGCGTTTCAAAACGAAAAATTAAGTAGAGAGGTTAGAACAATTTGCTTATACATATACATTATAACCACTGACAACTAATTCAAAATGAAATTATTCAAGTTATCATAATATTCTTTGATTTAATATCGATCTACCATAGAAATAACAGAGAGAAACGAATGCTCGAAAATATTTAAAGCATATCGTCAATGTCAATATAAGCTAAAAACACTTATCCTTTTTTAAGATTTCTTTTTCTGGATTAAGAAAAACAATGTGCAGTCATGGAGTAAAATATCTTGTCAGACCTAAAACAGTGTCTCACAAGGCACTAAATGAAATCACGGATTTTTTTCATACATATTTGACACTATGGTAATTATATGGTTTTCAAAGCGAATTAGTTATGTATATGTATATATTCTCACCGAGTCCATAGACTTTCAATTTCCAAGGCACGAACATTTCGGTTCACAAATTAAAGCATTATGTTCGAATTTCGTTATAGCTCAATTAAGCGATACACTTTACAATATTCGCGTGCACTGCGTTCATAATCATTACGTCAATACTATCATTAAACTTAACACTATTCTCGATTAAAGAGTTTGCATGCGAATAAAACATGTGTACATTCATTGGTAAAAAGAGAGGAAACAATAAAATCAAAGTAACTCACAGCATTTAATCTAAAACAAATGCATAGAGCCCCAAACCATGCTTCCGCGGATCAATTATGCCTAGCACCGCGCATTAACGGCACAAGGAGTGATGCCGGTCCAGCTTGCCGCAGGAATGGATGCTCGAGCAGTTCAGCTGCAGTTGCTCGCTCGGCCGGATCTCGAACCAACATGCGATCGAGAAAAGCTTGTAGACGAGGTGAAACCTTATGGGCATTTTTCAAGTTTGGTGGTTGCATGTCGCGTATACGACGCATCGCTTGCAGTGGCGGTTCGTTGAAAAATGGTGGCTCTCCATCAACCATTTCGATTACCATTATGCCCAACGACCAAATATCCACTTCGGGTCCGTATGGAAGACGTGATATCACTTCCGGGGACATCCAATATGGAGTACCGACAAGCGATTTGCGTTTCGGAAGCTCTTGTGAAACTTGCGCACAAAAGCCAAAGTCGGACAACTTAACTCGACCGTCAGCGGCCAAAAGTATCGAATCGGATTTTATATCCCGATGTATTACACCCTGTGGAAATTCAAAAGAAACGAAATACGTTGTAAAAACTAATTTCAAAACACCATCTCAAACCACCTTACCTGAGAATGAAGGTATGCTAATGCTTTCAGGCATTGTTTACAAACGGTAGCGATTTGTTCTTCGTCCATTCGGGAGTGAGTCACAATGTCGGTGAGAGCACCTCCTTCTAAGTACTCCATTACAACCCAAAGTTCGTCGTTTACCAAAAAACTGGAATATGTTTCAACAATATTCGGGTGATGGTAGTCTCGCATGATGACAACTTCGTTAAAGAGTAGTTCGCGTCTCTGTTGCTTTCGTAGGTCCATTTTCTTGACTGCTACCTGTCGTCCTGAAAGATAATGCATGCATTGATTTATCTTATGTTTAAAAAAGCGAAAGATTTAATCAACAGTGAGAAGTCAGAAGTATTGTTGATTTTTGCAGAAGTGAATGTCTATTCTTCTTTGCTCTTAAGAATTTGGAATGAATCGTTTTTAACCGTAGAACGAAATTTAATTGGTAACATAAAGTGGTGCTCTACAAAAAAGATAAGTGGGTGGGTAATCCTGAGTGCAGGAGATATTGCGTTAATGGGATCAGGGATAAAAGGGTTAACCCACTTCAATTTTGGAAACCCGAACAGCCAAGGAGATATACACTGAGGAGCTTAAGCGGGTTAAGTCGGGGTTTGAAAGTAACAACCATTCATGATTTCCATGCGAGTCCAACATACAGGGATAATCAAAATTCAAAGGCTAACGGAGTTTGATTGGAAAACTATGCTCACCGAGGCTCAAGGTAAAGACAGACCACTTATTTTTAAGAAGAAAGCCAGGCTTAATAATGTTCTAATCAACAGATTATCACTCTTAATCTTTAGCAGTTGCAGTTGTGGCTGCCATTGGGCCTTGGACTTTTACCCACTTGTTTCGACTTTGCTATTGGGCTATGGGTATTATAGTTGTTTGGCCGGGAGTGGAACAGACAGATGTTATGAAAGTAGACGGGAGTTAGTACAAGTCTCTTCCAACCATAATCCCATAACTATCATACAGTAACTCTATTGTATATGAATTCCGCAATGACAAGTAAAAAATGTAAAAAATTACAGACTATCTAGTCAAATTTGGCTGGGCGAGTACTTCTTCAACGTTAAATCTGCTGAATTTTTCTTGCTGATCGTTTACAAGGTTAAAAAAAATAAGATAAATTGTCTGAACCATGGCTAGTCTTTAAGGTATTTCTTGCGGAATCAAAGAAACAAACCTTATATTTCAAAATAATTAAAACCTATACTGGCGTCAGAGGTGATATCAAGAATAATCGCAATGAATTAAGATAAAAAAATTCAGTAAAAATCCTAATGAGGTCTTACGAAGCGTTGGAGTGTAATGTTAATATAATTGGCATAAATATAATGCAGGATTCAAACAAATTTTTCTGATCGTAAACACCAATAGGGAAGTTTTTGTGTATCCTAGGTTAGGTTAAGTGACTGTCAATCGGTAATTCATACCAAAAGATACATATAGGCGCATTAGAGGCCCGTGGTGACACCACTAATATACTGTCCCTAAGCCACCGTACTCTGGGGACTACTTGGTTTCTTTGATGAACTATCCAATACCCCTTAGTTCGATTCATAAATCAGTCAGACCTGAGAGGAAGGGCACCCCAAGAGAAGCCATTCTCTTCCTTGTGAGGCAGGCACATGTGATGGAAAACAGACTCATTTTCACACTCTGAGCCACAACTCCGACAGAAGTCGTTCTGTTAAACGCAACAGCTACCTGGAGCGACATGCATCGATGGACGTCCAAATCTGTCTTGCGATCGCACATGATTCTTCAGTCCAGGATTGCTTAACATCCTCGAACTATTTGTGACTAATGGCTAAATTAACCATTACATCTGTGTACCTACATTGAAAAGGCATGAGAACATCGGTAAACATCGGCCACACAGTTACCCTGCATAGAGCATTTTATTTTTTGGACACTACAGAGCATTTTATTTTATTTTATATTTTTTTTTTGATGGCATTGCTGCCGCCGATTCGATGCAATTGTGCTTTTCGCCTTACCATCATACGGATACGGATTAAATCTTCCAAATCAAATAATTCTATTTCCACGGAGGATGGTCATACACTCCTGATTTGCATTCGACAAAGAGTCGCTACTCAACCCGACACCACAAACAAAATCGTCTGCAGTTTGTAAAAATCTTATGGATATGGGAGATAAATGGAAACCCGTCATCTTTTCAGGTAAAAAAAGCAAATCTGGATGGACCCGACGGGTTCAGTTATTATTGATATGACTTACATAAAAATAATCCTCTAAAGTAGAGCCGCATCTTTAAAGGCGGAAACCTTATGGTTTGGACAGCCTTTGACTTAATTTTTTTTTTGCAAGAGAATCCTGCGATCCACGTTTTCGGGCATGCAAAACAGTGTTTGCATGCCTGGAAACGGGATTGAATCTTTTGGATTAGCCCTCTTGTAGTTCTGACCTAAACCCCATCGAAAATCTGTAGGGGATTTTAGCTAGGGAAGTATGCAAGAACGGACGACAATTTAGAAATATTTCAAGCTTTAAAAATTGACTCAAACAATGTTGGGAACCAACTGAAATTGCAAAATCTTGTAAAATCTATGTCAGATCAAATTTTTGCCGTTATAAATACAAATGAAGCTCATATTAATCACTGATATATTGCTTGGATATATAAACCTTCTGAAATTATCTTATAAATGTAAATTAGAATAATATCTTTTTTATTTATTCAATCCGTTTACGCCGTAACCTGCAAATATAATTGCAGAGCTAGGGAACGGCTAAATCAATATCACTCACTATATTAGTCCCATGCGATTTTTGTTTAAGAAGCTTTTGTGCAGAACTTCATGCGGAACAAATTCTATACGATAAAAATGCAATCAATAGTTAGGGAGATATTTAAGAAAAACTAATTTCCATGAGCTTGGATCTTAAAATCCTTTTTTGAGCACAGTTTCGTAATAAACTTTTTAAATTATATTTCTCATAACATGATAAACATAAATGCGTTGAGAAAAAACCTTCCAGGGAGATTTCGACAGAACTGCTTTTATGTCTTTCTGTATCACTCATTCTCACGCAAACAACGTCCAAAACAGGTAAGGCAAGAGACTATTGGAGCTTCAACAGATGCATTAAAAACAGTACGGTAAACAATAATTCTTTCAGCTGGGATGAGGATAATAGTGAAGTCTTTCCCAAGATGATCGAAAGTAAAATACCAGCAGATCAGAATGCTGCCCGTTAGAGTTTCAACTTAAACATTTGGATGAAGTACTCGTCAAATATGTTAAAAAGTATGCTCCTGGCATTGATCAGATCGCTTACGGTATGTTAAAATCTTTATATGATTTAAGTAAGGTGAATGTAGTATTGGCAATAAATGAAGGGGTTTCTATTACTAAGTGCCCTGATACTAGTCTCTTCACAATATGAGCAGCCCCTATTCTTAAACCAGGGAAAAAATCCAAATAATATTGACAGTTTCATGCCTATCTCTCTTATAAATGCTCCAGAAAAATCATAAATCGATATTTCATGCTTTTTTCGACACATAAACGCGAAATGAAATCGCTAGGAAATACTACAGAATGCATAGTTCTAGTAACCTACCACGTGTAGGCTACTATAACTATGCAAAGACCGGAATTTGAGAATAAACCATGCCAAATGCAACGCTTTTTATTTAAACCGTAATTACAGATTATAGTCCAATATCTCTGACAGTAGCTGCCAAGTTAAATGGGTGAAAGAAATTAAGTTCCTAGGTATCTACCTAAATATAAACTAAAAACGGGATTAAGCAAAGGAGAGCCCCCTTGAACAAAACATTTTAACTTATAAAGTTTTAAATAGAGCTTAAATTGAAGCCCAATGACTGGCTTCCGCGCTGAGCCGAGCTATTTCTTTTAGAAACTTGACACACTTAAAAGCAAAGCCTTGAAAAGATGCATCGAGATTCCCCAAAAGTCATCCAATCTCTTTTCTTTTGCATTGTCGTATGAAATGTCCAGCAGATTGGCTACAGAAAAAATAAAGCTCAAACACTCCTACCTTATCAAGTTGAATAACATTAATACTTCTTTTAATCGTATTAATACTTCCTTTACAACATGTTTAAGTATATTTTTGATAAAATATTTAGATACAGTGCCAAAAACGAAGACTTCTGCAAAAAGAACATAACAATTTCAAAAATTAAAAGTATTATGGTTTATAAATCTTGACACTAATCAAATTTTTCACACAGTTCAGATTAAATCTTCATCAGGCAATAGTTGTGGAATTGCAGCCATATATGAGGGCATTAACTCTGCCATTGGCGAAAATATGTTAAGTTTACAAACACAAATAATGCAAAGTAATAAGGTTTCATATAGGCCATATGATCAACAAGATATACCAAATCTCAAGAAGTAATCTCAATACGAACATATACGAACGTATTAATCTTTGGTCACACTGGGCATGATTTCACTTATAAAATTGCTGATCTTGCTAGAAAAGCCTTCTTACAGGATACAGAAATGCCCTACGATCAGGATGCTGATGAAGCCTTAGAACTTATAAAGAGGAAAATACGAGGGTAGATCCTCATATACCCACAGAGTCAGCATAAATAAAAAGCATATAAATAGCCCACGATTCTAAGGAGATACATTCATTTGAATACGAACAGTCGAAGGGAGAACATCAAAATGGAAAAAACGAAATAAGAACTGTCATTAAGTACCTGTCTTTGAAAAAATGTCTACCAAAGACAAAGACAGCGATTTGGAAAAATTAGGGGACTCTGCTCCTCCATATCCCACGTTGCACGTTGGGCCAAGGAGTTTAAACTATAAGGAACATTCACTGAAGATGAACACCGCGAAGGACGTCCATTACTGAAGACAACGTGAAAAAAGTCGAAGATGTCAAGTTGGCAGATCAAAGAGTGATCATCAGGCATATAACTGAGGTCACAGGGATCTCGTATGGCAGTGTTCAAAGATTCGTTATCTATCACTAACTATGATAAATGTCAAATAAATGAATTTTTATCAACCGCATATAAATCAGCGTGGAGCTTACAATTCTATGAATATATAACAAGGCGCAATATCTCATTCATTGCAAGAGCTATTCCAAATCTAATGAATTAATTTCTCTGAGATGTTATCAGATGTCATTGAAGCATTCAAATTTGGCGGAAATATCACACTTAGTAGATTCGCCGATGGTCAAAAATAATAACAGCGAAAACTTAGCAAAAACATGAATGATGAAATGTTGACAAACATATGATCATCTTCCGTACTTTCCACGACGAAATTTATCTACCCAACCAGCGAAAAAATCGGAGGTAGCGAAAAAACTTCAAAGTAAATCAGGTTGATAACAAACGACAAACAATTGTCTCGTGTCGCTACTCGCTCCAAATGCATTCCAACGTGCTCCCGTGCACCAAACAATCTCAAAAAATCATTTTACATTCCATTTGCCCATTTGCGGGCGATAACATCATCACATTCATACTAAACAAAAAAAGTTTCTCCGATACGACAGCCATCCGTCGAGGAGAGATGGTCTCGGAACAATCACTTGTGTCGCTCGCTTGCTTTTGCTTTGGGTTGACGAACACCCGCATTTTGTCATTTGGGTCACGTAATAGTTTGCATTAGCCAAGTACTGTGGCGAAGCATTGTTCCATCTCAGCGACCCGCCAGCGACACGACTCTGCGAGGTGAGTCAAACAAAGCTGATGCGTATATAATCGCTTTTTAGTAATTCGATACGAAATCGATATCGCTAAATAGGCCTTAGAGCTGGTGTCGAGAATCAACAAGAACGCAGAAAATGGAAAACGGGGGGAATGATTGAAGCGAGACGACACCCTCTTTTCACGTACGAACGGCATGACAGAGTTACGGACGTAATCGAAAGTACCTGTTGATTTGTCTGTTGCTATGCATACGGTCCCTGTTGATCCTTCGCCGATTTTCATGAAGTTCTCGAGATTCTCACGCGGATCACCTGCCGACACGACCATTTGCAAGGCAGCTCGGAACTGCAAGAAGAAAAATTCTTATCAGCAAGGCACTAGGAGTTCGGTATCCAGTGCAACTCACCTGCTCGTGGGTCAAGCGCTGGTCCTGTTTCGGCGGAACTGGAGGATTTGAGGCGTTGGCTTGGATCACTGAATTGTTGCCTCCGCTCGAACTGGACGCTCTCGAGTTCGTCTTAGCACTTCCGCTTCCATGGGCCGAGGAAGTCGGAGGCGCATGATACGGATGATGTTGTGGGACTGCCGGATAAGGCTGCATTTGAGGGTTGTGATTTTGATCGTTGTTGACGGGTGGCGGAGGACGATGTGATAGAGGTGGATGATGGTTCTGATTCTGCTGAATGTACAGCGGGACGTGATGGCCGGAGTAGTTGGGATGATGCATTGGATGCGACAGAGGCGCGTTTTGGGGCGGCTGCTGATGGTTGTTGGGTGCAAACTGCGGTGGACGGTTCGAGCTCGCTATAGATCCCACCGGTGACGTCTGCGGCTGACGCATGTGTGGAGCAGGCATTTCAGTGTGAATGGAGAGCAGGCCGTTCCCGTTCATATTCTTATTGTTGTACGTGGATCCTTCGGTGTAGAACTGACTGGGCGGAGGAACGATGTGCGAATTCTGATTTTTCAAGCTCCAATCGGCCATCGGCGGAGGTTGTTGTGGTTGAGGTTTCGTTGTAAGAGGTCCGTCGCGCTTCAACCCTGAATATTGCACAGGCTCCTCTGGCACCGCCGGCGGCACATTCGCATTTCCCCTCAGGTCGCGACGTGCACGAGGCGGCGAGGAACTCCGCAAGGAATTCGACCTGGCAACGTGCGAGGTTTTTGGAAGCACGATTCCATTACTCGTCGTTGACGCATTGAACTGTGTCGACGAGTTCATGACAGAGTCGTCTGGCTTGTTGTTGTTCTGATGCGGCCGGACGATCGTTTTCAAGTCTAGGATCTCCGTCGGCGTAATTTCGGACGGATCGACTAATGGAAGTGGCCGATTCGTCGACTTCAGAATCTGATTGTTGCCGACAATTGATGCCCATTGTAGAGGCAGGCCAACGTAACGCCCTTCGCGTTTGTCGAAGCCCGTGTGGACACGGTGCTCGAAGTTACTGGGCATTGAGATTTGCGGTTTCTTCTTCTTTTTCGAGAACATTTCTAAGCGTGAGTTTTGTTTTTTTACTGAACTTGCTATAGAAAATCTAAGACGTTTTCATCGGAACAAAGTTATCGCTTATCCACTAGCTAGCGAGCACCTAACCAACTGCCTGTTGGGGCTTTCAACTTTCTCACCGAACGCTCGATCGTTTCAAATTGTCCACGAACGGAAAACAATATACTTTTGCTTTACTGCACAACACAATCACTATCACATCGGTTACGGGATTCGATCAAACAACCATTTGAATATTACTGCCAGCCGCCTTCACTTTTCACCCACAAATTGCCGCTGTGCCCGAAAAAATAAACGAAAAAGCAGCCTCCCTATGACAGTTCTTCGTCATCGCCCGGACATTCTTTTCTCATGCACTTGACACCTGAGCCAAACTCCGACGGTTTTCTACGCGTTTTGCGTCGATTCTGCAATCTTACGAGTTGCTCGTTGATGTTACGCGATATAGACGCACGACTTGCACTAAATAATAATAATGTAAATTAACTAAAACAAATAGGAAATAATGAAAATGCGAAAAATTGTAAACACGGCGATTTCAGGTAAACGAGTTTGTCATAGCAGCAACAGCGAAACGACGACTGGAGATGTGTTGGTTGGGTTGACGATGAAAAGCAAGCATATATGTATAGGGCTGAGGAATTCAATATGGTGGAGAAATGACATTGTATGTGTTCCTGCAGTGAAGCAATGCAAAGCGATTGCAGTGGTTCGTATCGGAAATTAAGTGTACCTACAGATAAATTATGGGGGGTAAACTCGACTTCCACACAGCCGGGGAAATCTACCACCAGAAAGCGAATAGGAAACAGGAATAAAAAATTACCGAAAATATTGGTACACGAGAAATGCCATTGGGCCAACTTAGAGAGGTTGTTGTCAAAGATTGATTCCGGTGGACGAATGTACTAAATAAATTATGGGGCCATGTGCAATTGCTATTGTGTCCCAAACACGCCATGAATGGAAATTGGTGTGGAAATAGGATTGCATTGACAAAAACTTCGGCATTGTCCGAAAATTTCACCACTGATGCTTGCGAAAAAATGAGATATTTTTTATTATATTTATTTTTTATAGTATTTACATATATCTACTCAACACTTGAACTACAATCGAATTTTACATAACCCCACTGTGAGTCTAGGGAATGCTTCTAACTAATTAAGCGTCCGCCCGAAATGTTGGTTTTCCCAGGACTTTAATGTCCTGTCCGTACTGAGGTGGCATTGACCAACCCTTTATTTCCCTTAATTGTCATTGAATCAGATAAGAAACTAACAAATGGAATAAGTTGTACCCAAGGATTAATTGGCAAATTGATTTTCATAGTAAACTGCAAGTGTTTCTAAATACATGTCCGCAGCTATTTCATTAGCCTTCAAATATCACACGAAAATTCTCACGATGAAACCCTTTGCGAATATGAGCGGATATAGTAAGTACACTTCATTAACAATCAATATTTACAAGCCTAGAGTAAACCCAAAAAAAAGACCGCTTTATCTGGATTTGTTTTATTTAAAAATATGCATAAAAGTTTATGTCAGAACGATAGGTCCAGCTTCCTTACGAGCCGCCCTCTGATTGCTAACAATTTGATTTGCGATTCTGTCCAAATCCCGTTGACCAGTTGAAGTCAATTTGCGACCACCATCGGGGTGCTTCTCAACCAACTTGGCATTTTCCAAAGCTTGCAGAGCCTTGCGAGCATTACCATCAGCCGACCGGCAGAAATGCGATGGGTGAACTCCATTACGTTTACGGCCACCATAGATTTTTGTGATCGATCCAACACCAGCTGGACTGCGATGATACAAGTGACGAAGAATTGATGCGCAACGAATGTAGAACCAGTCTGGATCACTGGGCGACAATTCCTTGTATTTAGCTGTCTTGATGATGTCCATTTGTTCTGGCACCTTCAACTTGCCTGTCCTGAAACGATAGAATACTTTCATTATTCACACAATCATATCATCTGTAACCAATCACTGCACAAGCATAGCACTGCTGATAGCCCGCTCCGTGTCACAGTTCTAGGTTATGGTTAGAAGGGCAGTGTCGACTACTTACTTTTTCAAGAAGACTGCTACAGCCTTGACAACGGCGTGTTGGTCAACGTCCTTTACTGTGACTCCAGGCATCTTGAAGTGAAACAAAGAAAATTGTATTACTAAAGTGGTTTCGATGATAAACAAATCCCGTAGCGTGCACCGTCGCTCACTCGACATTCGCCTTCAATGCTGGACTTCAACCAAAATATTGGTCATTTTGAATATTGCCTGAGCAATGAAACAGCGATTCGAATGCACGAAGCCATTTATAAAGCACTATATTAACCGAAAAATCACAGAAATTTATTATAGAAATCGGAAAACACGGTACCTTTCTTGACAACGTGAAACGGAAAAGAACTGGTCCGTGCTAAGTTGGCTGCACTTGACTTCAAGATGACCGAATCGTCATATGTTGCCCCTATTTCCATACTTCGGTGCTTGTTCGTAGGTGGCGAAAGATTCAGTAAGTTGAATGGATTAAATGACAGAAAAGTGACAGGATTGTCAAGTTGTTTTGTTGAGGGATACTGGGGGATTTGGGATTGTTTTGATAATCTAGTGCCGTTTCAGGAAGTGAAAATAAATGAGTTTTATAAAGTTTGAAAGTGGTACGGAGAAGGAACGGCTTCGTCAGGAGTTGCGTGATGCACGAGAAGAGTTATTGAAAAGGGTAATAATATCAAACTTTCGATCCGGCATTTACATACATTTGCTATGTTTGGTTAAGGCTCCATATACACCATGAAATTTAAATTTTTTTTTTAAATAATAGATAATTGCGATAATAGGAGTATATTTGTTTGATATGGCTTTTGAATATTGACGATGATTTCCAATATTGAAACGTAATGAAATATGTGTTTAATGGCAATAATGGAAATCAGTATAACTAGATGGTAATAGCTGCGTATTTGCACCTCTATAGCGAGAGTTGGATAGTGTAGGTAGCATTACAAACAGCAACTGTGGTCAGGATTGTTGTTATCAATGCTACGTGTCCTCGTTAGAAGCGCGAAAAATCGCGCCTAATGTTGTTTACCTCCTTCTTTCCACTCTCCATACTCAATCAAAATGCTCGGATTCTTTGCAGCTTCTTTTCATCATATTTTTCAGTATAATATTACAGTAGCGAGGATAGAATCTGCAACACTTTGATTTATTTAAATATATCCTGGAACACGGGGTATTGTTAAGAATTCCATGAATTTTTTACATATCTGTTTATGTTAGAACACGAATAAGACTTAGGTAAAAATAGAATAATGTAAGTACACCATCATTTGTGCAAATGACACAATTCAAGACAATGAATTTTGTTCTAGAGGGAATTAATAATAGTCACTTTTCTGACTTTACTGTTTTCGCAAAATGTTTGCACCTTTTTTTCTTGTTATCAAAAGAAACTCAAATAATATTTTGTTGGACATTCTTTCGTCTCAATTACAGCTTTTACTCACTTTGGTATAGAATTCACGTGATTTTAAATTTCCCCTAAAAATATTTTTCTCGCACCATGCCATGTTTTTATTTTGTGAGTCCTCTTTGATTTCCAGGAGCCAGTTCACCGTACTTTTCAATGATCCACCCCAGCCACGTAGAGCTATCAAGGCGGACCGTACCATCCGTTTGGAGAAACTAAAGGGTATTCGGTAATACGGTCTAGGCCTTCACGGCCATTTGCTCGTTGCTGGTTGCCCATCAAATTTCTGGCCGACAACTTGACTAGACTTCGGTCTAGTTAAGATGCCCTAACAACCTCCTAACTTGTACATCACTAGAATATCGCAAATCTAAAGAAGCTAACTTTCTCAGCCTTGGTGTTTCTTCTTTATCCTACACTTTTTCACCAACAAATATAACTTTGGCAATATGAAATTTTATTTAAACGAGTTAACTTGTCGACATAATAGTATCACAGGCCCTAAGGTGTTCAATATGCTCCCAAATAAAGTTAGAAATGAACTAAATACTTCTAATTATAAACTTAAGGTTCAACAGTAAAAATGTGTTTAATCATTTACATATTTAATAATATATTTTTCTCTTTCTTATTTATTTTGTTACTTTTCTTTTTCATCATTTAACTGTTTTTGAAATAATTTTCTACTATAATAATACTTATCATAATGTACCAATGCAGAATTGTTTGTATTTATGAAGTAATTGTACTGAACTGATGTGATCGAAGATTATCTATTATCCAACAGTTGCAGCTCTTGCACACGAGCATTAGCTTATGCGAGTTGCTGTTTTTTTCTTACTTTCACTATAATAATTATACTTGATTTAAAATGTTTTTACAACTGCCTAGATTAAGATTGCGGATGAAAAGAAACGGCAACATTTTAATAAAAAAAAATCAGAATGTTTCGAATTAATAAAAACGTCGGATTTTGAACGAAGTTTGTGTTGGAAATATTTGTAATATTGTCTTTAGTAATGATGTATTGCAAAATTGAGGAGCTAAGGCAAAAACCCAAATTGGCTGTTTATTTTAATTTATCATAAGCTGATATTTATTGTACCATCACTTCTATTTTACTTGCATTCTCCATTGGAACCACTTCTTCAATTATTATCAAACTGCGTCTCGAACAATTACAATAATATATTTGTTTATTTTTATTTCGACAGGCCGAAAAGAAAGCTGGAATTCGCGCTGAACGAGAAGTTACAAAAAAGTTACGGGGTGATGATTCGTGGATGCATCCATCAGTCCTAAGTAAACTTGGGAAATCGGACTCCTCGAAATCGAAAAAATCAAATAAGAAATCAAAAAAGGAGAAGAAGAGCAAGAAATCGAAAAAGGAAAAGAAAAGTAAAAAGAAGAAATTGAAACGATCATCTTCTAGCGATGAGGATAGTAGTAGTGAGGAAGAGATTTTAAAGAAAAAGAAACGTAAGCGACAAATGTCTACCGAGGAAAGTAGCAGTGAACTGGAGGAAAGTGATGAAGGTGATGAGTGGGTAGAGAAATCGAGTCAATTTGCAAGTGGTAACCAAGCTCAAACAGCGAATGATAACAAAAAACAACCAATCGAAAGGGAAGATTGGATGACGGGAGGTTTTATGCTAAAAACCTATTCGAAAGGCACTGTAGAAAAGAAAGAACAGCGTCAGACTAGTGAATCATATGATCCTTCAAAAAGCACTAGAGAGCTTAATCCGTACTGGAAAGATGGTGGAGGTGGCTTGCCGACGTTTCAGCGACCCAATGATGACGACGAAAACGACAATCGGAAGAATTTAGCATACTCATCTATGAGAACTAATAATAATGCCTCAAAAGGTAATTGGAGGAAAAAAACGATAACAAAAGATACCGATGAAAGACACGATGAGCACCGTGAACGAGACCCATCAAAGAATAATCCGTTCAAATCTAGACCAAGATCAGGATCACCTCGCCGTGAAGTGACGCCGCCGCACCGCCGAGAAAGAATGCATTCACCTCGCCACAGAAGGTCCAGATCACCTGCTCGTAGACATTCACGATCTCCGACCAGTAAGATAAAGACTAACAAGTTTGTAAAGAAGCCAGAGAAAATGCATGAGTCTTCTGATTCTGATAGCGAGGCTGAAAATGATTCCACCGCTCAGAGTGATTCCCAACTAGACCAAATTAACTTTTTGACCGATCAACAAATGAATGAGCTCGGAGCAAAAATCATAAAAGCTGAAATTATGGGAAATGTAGAGCTAGCAAAAAGTTTAAATGAAAAACTTAGTAAAGCAAGAGAACTTCGAAATAGTATTAAATCAAGTGCTCGTCAAGTGCAAGTCAAACCTTCTACATCGAAAAAGCTAGAAAAAGATGACGAACAGCACATCCTACTCTCAGTAACAGACAGCAAGGGTATCACACGGCCACTACTTAGCCGGGATGCAACTGCATCCGAACCTTACGGGTGCAGCAAAAAAGATCGGAAGTCCAAAGTGGAAACTCACGCTGATGGGCAAAGAGTACGATACTTCCCCGACGATGACCGTTACGACATCAAACAAATGGTAAAACAAATACATTTTTTATTATTAAACTTATCTAATTTCATTAATGTCAGTTCGAGCGCGAAAAATACACATCCGGCCAAGACTCGGATGCGCAATTCGCAGAAATCGCTGGAAAACATAAAAATCCCAAAGATGACCTTGAAGACGTGTTTGCCGATAAAGTTCGTCAAGGAATGTCGGATTACGACAAGGACGAAAAAGAAAAACAAAGAGCCATTCAAGAGCATGAACAGTTCACTAAAATGCTCGACAACTGCCATCATTGTTTCGATTCAGCGAAAATGGAGAAGCAGTTGATCGTTTGTATGGGAACGACAGTGTATTTATCTCTGCCATGGCATGAAGGCTTACAGCCTGGACATTGTCTGATTTCTCCGATTCAACATGTTGCCTGCTCGACGCAACTCGACGAAGACACCTGGACCGAAATCAATGATTTTCGTAAAGCTCTAACAAACATGTTTCGTGCTCGGTCGCAAGATGTAATTTTCTTCGAGACGGCTCGTTATTTGAGTAGACGACCGCATATGGCTATACATTGTGTGGCTAGTAAAGATTTCGAAATGGCACCGTTTTACTTCAAGAAAGCAATACAAGAATCAGAGCAAATGTGGTCGACAAATAAGCAACTAATTTCACTGAAAGATACGAACTTGAGACGAGCCATTCCGAAAGGATTGCCATATTTCTGGGTTAATTTCGGTATGGACTCAGGCTTTGCTCATGTAATCGAAGATCAGGAAAGATTTCCCTCGAATTTCGCTCAGGTATTATTAATTAGATGTTATTTACTTATTACGTTTTTCATTTCATTCTATATTTTCAGGAAGTGATTGGTGGCTTGTTAAATTTAGATACCAAATCTTGGCGAAAACCGAGACGTGAATACAACCCTATACCTAAGGTGAAACAGTTTGCCGATTCGTGGAAAAATTTCGATTGTACTAAAAATTAAGTTAAACGCGCAGCGATAAATTAAATCCGACAAAGCACAATGATTTTTTATTAAAACTATAAATTAGTTATCTGTGCGATTATGGAATGTATGCTGAAACGATATACGAATTCGAATGGCGATTTCAAAGGTAGGAACTACTCCACTATCATTTCCTGGCAAATCGACTATTTACAAATAATCATTTGGTCAACGTAGCACTGCATCAATGATATAATGTATATCATTAGTGATTATCCTAGAACTATTATCATGCATTTAGAACAAAATACTCGAAATTATATTTCAATCTATAAAGCACTTTTAATGTAATTAGTAAACATGGAATCATCATGATTATTTTGAGATTTCTATATTTTTCATTTCCACATGGTATGGTTGAAATATCTTGTATGCACCGATCAATATCCTTCTTCAAATATGCAATAGTTGCAGAGTGTGTAGACTTGGTATTGCAAATAACCCTAGGAGAAAAGAGAAAAAAGGCAAATATTATTTATTAGCCGTCAAAGAGTCTGTCAGTATCTTGGCGACTCTTTTTTGATTGCCAAAACGAGGATATACCTTAGTTTCTACTAGTCCCCATTAGGTCAATTATTTTATTTGCTATATGATTAGTATTACTCTCCTGTTGAAATCTTATGTCTCCCAAGTTTGTTTCATAACTATGTCTTCATGACAAATAGTCGATTTGATGGCATGTGATTCAAGTCTATTTGATACCTTTGCTGCGTTGTCTGTTTCCATCAATTTCGCTTCTAAATTACGTTCAGCCTGCGATGTTTTCTTCAATGGATGCAATTATTCTCATTTCCGTATTGTATTAGGTTAATTCTGATAAGAATTTATTTCACAGCCCTGTTGGCTCGTGAATTAACATGAAAAGTATTGATGTCGTCTATACACAAAGAAATATAATCCTATAGTATATCTGTGCGTATAAAGGAATATACCATCATCCACCTTTGACTATGAATTCCCCTTGCTTGCTTGTTTACTTTATCAATTCCTTTTTTACCTTGATTCTTCCTTATCAAATTCAATAATCAATTACTTCGTTTTCCTCTACATTTGTGGGATACTCCTCACTTTCAATGCTTTATTTACCGCCTTGTCTACTACAATCATGCGTTGTATTTTATCTATCACCTGGGATCCATATCTTATTTTTTTATGATGCGATGCTGTTGCAATTTAGTATGCCTGATTCATAATCTATTTCCTTCCCGAATTGTCTTAAGTTTTAAGATATTCTGAGATGATTTACAAGTAAATTAGATCCCATAAGCGGCAACAGTACAGGTGTATTTTTTTTTTATTTTTTGTGATGTCGGGTACATGAATAAAAGAAAAATTGGCGGTCCTGGCACTGTTGTCGAGATCGACGTATGTAAGCTCAGCAAACTCAAGTTTTACTGCGGTCGGGTTTCATGACAATGAGATCAGGGAGGTTATTGTAGTTCCTGTTGGCAAATGGGACATTGAAAGATTTTTGGCAGTTATCAGAGCTGTAGGAGCGGCCATATATTTTTGTTGCTGGCGTGCATATGCTCGCTTCAACAGGCTGGCTAACGAGACATCACTGTTTATCATTGAGTTTCATTGAGAAGTTCCGAAGGGATTTGTGAGATGGAATGCCTCGATTTGGAACTTCAACGTTCGCAAGCTTGTGGTAGTGTCACTGCCGCTTTTGCGCTTGCATAGTTGATGTGTTCTGTCAAGAAAATTTAGTTATGACGTAGATCTGATACCTTGTGAGCCAACTTGTACTTTCATGAACTCCACCTTCTTCCGCTTTGTTATTAGCATCTCTGGGGGTCCGGTAGCTCTGCTCGCTAAGGCTTCAGGCCGAAAAGCGGCGTGCTACGGGGCCTGCGGGTACGAATCCCGCCAGTGCGATGGCTGTAAGTGTGAATGCGTGTGATTGTTCATGAGGGTGGCAAATGGGCCCAAATTGGTGGTCTAATGCTGGCCGGGTTCCCAGCAGCCCTCTTCACTAACCTAACCTAACCTATTAGCATCTCTTCTGTTTTGTGCTCGATAAACTCCATGTAGGCAGTGAGTAGACTTATTTTTACTTGAGGAATAACGGCATTTGTAGCAGATTCAAATCGATTTATGTGCACTGCTACTATTGCTTGGTCGTCAGAAAATCTATGAGTAATGGAAGTTTCGGCACCTCGTTGTAGATTTTATTTCACAGAAGTGCCGCAATTACCGAGTCGTGTGAAACATCCGCAGCAACTTCATAGGTTTCTGATTTAAATATAAGGTTTCTTTCCTGAAAGGAGCTTGATATCAGGTCCAATTTTTTTTGGAGTCTCCATAGCAATTAAAGTTTATATGATGTATTTCCAGTTGGCTGAGTTCAAATCTTTTTTCTCGTCAAGTGTAACAACACCGTAGTGCTCTTTTGTTCCTAATCTTCTTTTCTCGCCAGCAATGATTCATCGTTCATATTCAAATTTCACCCTGGTATAGCAAATGATATTGAAACAATCCTCAAATGCAAAGATTTGCACATATTTTCTATGGTAGAGTTTAAACTAAATGTAAACCTCACATCGGCATCATATTGTAAAACACATAAGATCGAATGATTATTTTCTTTCCGAAACGGTTAAATTTAAGATTGAAGAGAGATGATGATAATCAAGTTGCATTCGGCAAATAAAAATTTCTTCATCTATTAGTTCTTTGGAACGTTTACAAGTTCGCCCTCAAATAAGTTGGCCTGCCAGATATTTGTCTTTATTGGCATAGGATGTACATATGTCTCAAGAGAAATTTTCTCCCATCGACTGAAGAATACTTACGTAAGACTGCATTGGTAATTTTAATTTTTCATATTTTCATCCAGCATTCGATTCGACCTTAGAACTGCTTTAGTTGAACAGAGGCCATATTTTGGGTTAGTTCGAATACCAACCAAAAATAGCGATATGAGTTCTTTCGCTGGTGGAGAGAACGATGTGAAAATAGTATAGAAGAATAGTTGCAATACAATACTTTCTGGCATTCCTATTTGTCTTATATAGAAAAACGTATTTATATTACGTATCAAAAAGCTTATACCTTGGGAATAGTTGAAACTAGAACGCTCAAATTTGGATTGTAAACAATACATAGCATGCCTCTTCCAGAACCTTATTCACTTTATTTTCCATGACTCGCTCTAGCCGCGTAGAGCTAGCAAAGCGGTAAGCCAGCATCCGTCGGGTATGGATAAAAGGCTGCTCCGCTGATGCGAACTAGTGGCCTTCACGACCGTTTCCTTGGGTACCCTAGTCCTCGCCCTAGTACTCGTTAATGACGTTGGCAATTCCTTTCTGCTAATTGCCAATTCTACGTGTCTGCAAGAGCAGCAGCTGTTTAAAGATTAAGTTAAAGCGGATCTTGGCTCTTTTGGAATTTCCCGCATTCAATCTATTAAATTCGGTATCTCTCAATCTAGATAATCTAATATTGAAAACACAAAATCTCCATTTTGAATAAACATTTATTATTCACTTGATTCTTTAATCATGTTCTCTTGTAGATATATACTCGTAGATACTTTATAATATATATTCGTATGTGTAGTATTCACCACATAATCATATTTAATTTAAACAACTTTCTAGATCACATGATCTTACATTCATAGTACAATTATATAATTTTATTTATTTATGATTTTATTTATTCATATAATTTCCTCTCTTTACTCAACAACGATATCGATCCGAACGTGAACTATTCTTTCTCACACTCAATAAACTGTCATATAAATATCTTTAGAAGATAACAAACACAGTCAGTTAGCTTTGGTTTAAACAAAACAATGGTATTTTTTGTGAATCTCTATAAAACCATAAATTTTACTTTAAAATTTATTTAAGAAAATACAATTTAAAATTTTACATAGTAAAATTTCTACAGTCAATCAAAACAAGCTTTTCGAAACAAATATTTAGACATATTTAATAGTTTAAACATTTTTCATGAGAACTTATTGGACGGAAATAAGGCTCAATCGCATTCCGAGGACGTTTAACAATTTTATATTAATGCTGTTAAAATTTATTAATGTAGTCCTGTTTACATTCCAAAAGTTCCAAAAAACAATTCGGTTGAATTGCAATATGAATCGTATATTTCGAAGGATGGATTTGATAGTTCTGTTTGTTTGATTTTGATTATTTAATGAAAAAGTATATCTGAAGCAGCGATGCTTTTTTCGGCAATGAATAAATGAAATACTATGACATGGAAGAAGCTATATGATAGCAAATTACTTGCAGTGCTACGTACTTAAACAATTGAAATTTCATAACATTTTACTTGCATCTTCGTATTAAATATTTGCAACAGACAAAGCGAGTGACATTATGGATTGAATGTGATATCTGAAAGGCTGGTGTAAAATGCGGAATACGTGCAAATGAAATGCTAGGTGCATTTAGGCAAGCTGAACGATTTAATTGTTGTACAGATTTTACTTGTGAATTGTAAAAAAAAAACTGCTACTAAAAACTGTTTACCACGATTTGTATTTGCGCAAGCTTGTGAATTGACATCAAAGATAGACCTATGAAACTTCCGAACAAAAAAAATTTAGATACAGCCAAGCGTACTAATTGTTCTAATCAATATTTCATAAAAATTCTGTAAAATTGATGAAAATTGAAACGCATATTCAGAGGTATTTTGCTAACTAGATTTTTTTTTAGCTTTTTATCACAATGAATTCGCTTTCATCAGTAATTGTATTTCATTTGTTGTTGAAACTATAAATGTACGCTTATTTACCGAACAAGTAAAGCTTTTTGTTAACAAAGCAACACATACAAAAAATTAATGCATTTTTTCATTGAAATGTAATAAAATCAATGACTCGAGCATTAAATATAGTCAATTGTTTGTTTCTAACTAAACTACTGGGAAAAGTCCAAAAATCGAGCAATATTCTCTAGTTTTACTAAGATCAAGTTAAAAGATTTACTAAAATAAATTATATGAGCATACTCAGTCTACCAATATGGAATTTCAAATAGCATTGAAAGTGAGTTTATTATGAAAAACTTGTATGATGCGGTCCTAGAACACACATCCACGATTTAAAATCAGCTTACAATAAGCAGCCGCATCGAATGTCTTTGGATAATAAGAAAGTTTTTTTGTTAGCAAAAAATGAACGTTCAAAATAAACTACGAACAATACAATATAACGAATAGAAAATAGAGCAACAATTTCGTCTAAGTTACAAATTTGCCTGTTGTCCATTTGTTGTTGTGGCTACATTGCCGCCAACGTTAATAGCGGACAGAATATCATGTTCAGTTTTAGCCTGACGAAGCCAGTTCCGTAAATCGCGTGTACGTTCAACCAGGCTTG
The DNA here is from genome assembly GCA_963978885.1 of Nemotelus pantherinus. NCBI lineage: Eukaryota > Metazoa > Arthropoda > Insecta > Diptera > Stratiomyidae > Nemotelus > Nemotelus pantherinus. Next base: position 222,061,059 of record OZ022263.1, on the reverse strand, counting down.
TTGTATAGTTGACAGCACGTGGACTTTGAGACACAATGGTGTTAGCTGCAAGCAGTGCACTTCCCACCGAGTTCTGAACACGCCCCGTTGCTAACTGGCGATAAGCTTCTAATCGATCAGCAAGAGTTGGTATGGACTGAGGAGCATGCAGCAGTGATGGAACACCACCTGTTTGTTGAATGCTTTGTGCTAGTATGGACCAGTTTAGATCCGCCGGTAGCATCTGCGGAGAAGACGGTAGACCTAAGGAAGAATAATTTCTAGATAACTTCCTTTGGTTGAACAGTGAAAAATCACCATTTGCTGGCCTGTTTCCCAGAATGTCCAAAAATTCGCGAATTTCAGCGTTAAGTATCTCCAAGTTCTGAATGCACTCCGATGGTTCTTGAAAAATATCCTTGCGCCTGTTGAGATTTTCGCTGGCAAAGTCTGTGCTACTGAAACCTGAGCTAGAATGAGAAGAGAGATCGCTCAGTGTGGTTGCGTCATCCTTATTCTCCACATGCAAATAGTCCATTGGGTTTTCTTTCTCGTAGATTCGCTGCAAAGATTGTTCAAGATGACGTAAGCGTATTACTTTCTCTCCCAACAGGGCGCGGGTTCGATGCAAATTCACCTCCATTTCTGTGAGCTCCCGTTCCTCATTGATGAGCTGATCTAAAGTGTGCCTAGTGTTTCCGATTTTGTGCCGCTGCTTGATTTCCCGTTGACGTGCACGGAAGTTGGTTCGTTGAGTACGCAAAGATTCTTTGGCTCGACGAACCGAATCACGTTCCAAATGAATGCGATGCTTGAAGAATTCCAACTCTGAGCTGGCGCCAGCATGTTCGTTTGAAATGTCCGAAAACGGATACCTTAAGTGATAGGTTGCTTCTAGAGTATTGTCGGGGAATTGATCCTCCAGGTCTTCTAGTTTTTGAAGCTGCCGTCGAAGGTTTTCAACGGGCGTGCAAGGTCGATCTACCTTGAAATTCTCGGAATTGAGGCGAGAGGTTGAAGCGGATTTCATGCGTGAGAAGAGCTTCTTGCGCTGTCGATCACGTGCAAAATTATTATTCTCCTGGTTGTTACTCAGTGCCTCGGAATCGGAGTTTCCATTATCACTGTAAGGAGAAGGTAGATATTTGCCTTTGGTATAATTATTGGATATAGTATTGTCGGACTGGCTAATAGAAGTAGTGTCATCTTGATGCTGACTTTGAAACTGCTTGATGTACTTAGAGGCAAGACCCAATTTCCTTTCTCGTGGTCTTTCGGCAGATTTATCTCGTAAATGTTCTTTGACACTCAACCTGCCTTTCGTTGCTGGTAGTGGTCTTGCTTTTTCCGTCGGGAATGGTACAGACAGCGACTCACTGTGATTTTCACTATTGCCTATAGATGGTTTGTTAGCCAGAGTTTCTGTCACTGATGCAGTTGTTGTCATACTTGTTTGTTGCACCTGCAACTCCCGTCTTTTCTGTCGCCGCTCCAGCGTTAGTCGTACATCTGATTTCAAGCGAAGATATTTCTCCTTCAGACACCGATATTTATCCTCGAGTAATCGTTTTTCGCACCTGACTTTCTCGTACAGCCTATCCTCTCCATTTTCTCGCATCCTCAGTCGCTCTGTTTCAAGCTCAAGCGACAATTTATCACGCATTTGAGATAGATGTGTCTGATGCTCTTTCTTCAGTATTTCTTCTTCGCTTTTCAAATCTCGTTCGAGCTCTTGGACAATTTCCGCGTGATTTTTCTGAAGTACATCGACCGTTGCCCTATGTTCGTTGAGAATATGCTGCCGCTTCGAATGGTACTCTTCTTGTATTGCAACACGGTACTCTTCCAGCTTATGTGTTTGCTCTTCTTCAAGAGTATGTTTGATGTCCTCCAACTTAGTCTCATATTCAGATTGAATGATTTCAACTTTTTCTTGGAACGATTTCTTCAGATTCTCGAAATCTTGCTGAAATTCCTTTTCCAAGCTGATTTCTTCAATCTGTAAGAGTTCCTTATTTTGCATTTGTTTTTCTTCTCGAATCTTTTTCAATTGATTCGCCATCTCTACTTCTATTTTAGCTTTTTCCTCTTCTATAGTCTTCTCGGCAATTTTGTGCAGCTCACGCTTAGTCTTTTCCATCTCGAAGCTAACTAGCTCCTCTTCATGCTCACGTAGGATCTCTTTTCGTTTGCTCTCCAGCTCTTTGTTGATCTCGTCCCGCAAGCGCTGCATTTCTTCTTCTCGTTCTGCGGCCAAGCGTTTATGTAGTAGTTCCAATTGACGGTCGTGCTCCTTTCGTATAGATTCGATGTTCATGTTGTGAGACTCCAAACTATCAAGAACCTCGTCCTCAGCAATTGGTTTCTGTACAAAACTCTGAACGGAACTGTCTTTCGATTCCGAGTCAGTATCGTCATAAAGCGGCTTGACAGGATTCTGGTCAGAAAGTTTACGTGTTTCTAATATTGACAGTTTTGACTTGTCCAGCATACTTGTACTATCTGCACTAAACGTACGACTCAGACTTCCCAGTTTATTTTGTGCTTTCGTGAGAAGTTCATCCGAGCTAGGTTGAGACTTGAGGAAAGGTTTTAGTGCCTTCAGTGGAGGGGGCTTGACTGCTGGTGTCAACGTAACCTCTTTGACGTGTTTCTCTTCTTCTTCCTGATCATCTTCCATAAAGTCCCATGGATCGTCATCAGAATTATCCGAAGCTTCTGGACTAGGACCAAATTTTCTCGAACTGCTAGGATCCTCTGGCGAATAATTGGCACGTGATTTGATTTCGTCCAAATTGAATCGGACACTCTTCTTATCTTCTCCATCGGTATCATCGAAACGCTTCCTAACATCAGTCAAGCTCGAATCGCGAAGAATTCCTTTAACATTCGTGTTAAATGTTTCGGTAAAATAATTTTTAACCGGATAGTCGTCCGGTTTTTTTAGAGTTGACTTTAAAAACATTGCACCGGAACCGGTAATAGTGAAACCTTTCTTTGTATTATCTTGTTTTTCGGTATCGAACTTCATCCGGACGTCTATAATTCCACTAGAACTATTGGGCGCCACCATGTCCAAGCTTATCTGCGGATTAGTTTTGACCACTTCGAACCTAGACATCCGTATCGGTTCGAGTAATGGTGGCTTTCGACCCTTCATCTCTAAAAATTGATTGCCTAGTGCTTTCTTGAAACCGACTATTACAGGTTTATCATTCGGTATATTCAAATCCGACGAATCATCATTTCCTTGCAAACTGCGAATCCCCGAGTCCAACTGAGACGCTTCTTCGGAATTGTCAAAAAGTAGAGATTTAGGGTCGGATGGAGGTTGTTTGAGTTTTACACGTGTTTCATCGACAATTTTCCTGTAGATGGCGTCTAGTGGATGGTCCCATTGTGTTACGTTGGCGTGTTTGTTGTAGTAATATGTTGCTTGGAGTTTATCGTTGTAGCTGTGGAAATATAAGAAATAATATTAGCTTTGTTGAATTGTACGATAAAACAAGTGTTAGCTGTAACAACACTATTCACTCATTGATTGAATCGTGAGAAAACTGTACACTTGTTAAAGTGGGTAACGTGGCCATTATAGTTTAGCCTATATTCCTTTCGATGTTTATAATTAATTATTTAAATTTTCCGCTCGTGAATATTTAGTCCTCATAAAAGCATTTTGGAAGCATAGACTTGATTTTGTACTTATAGATCAACCTTTGGTGCCAGACTTCGTCTAAGGCCTGACCTACATCTAGAGAAGCTGTTGTACAGTACTTCTTATCTTTGAAATTTTTTTATGTATGGCACAATTCTATGAATATACAAAATAGTACTATCTTATCTTCGCAATCCAAATTGATGCTCAGGAATTTGGTTCGCATTTTCTATTATTAGGAGCATTTCTTAAACAAAACTTTCTCCAGAGTTTTGGTGACGCTACTTAGCTGACTAACAGGTTTATATGATTTTACTTGAGATGAGTTTTTTCAAGATTTTTTTTTTTTTTTCTTCATGCGTCTGGAAAATATGCGATTTTGACGATAGTATTGAAAAGATACGAAAGCAAAGTGTATTTGATCGGTAGCAACTGTTATGGCGTTGGTGATGAGATCAATGCCTAGAAATTTTCTGGACCGAATTTCCTCGATGATTATGTTTTGGACTTCATTTGCCGATTTTTTTATGGGTTATGTGTCATAAATATTGAATACAGAAGGTAGATCATGTGTTGTCGCATTGAGAGGTACGAAGACTTGCTCCAAGTGAACTGCGAATGTACTGGTATTCTCTTCGTCACTTCCGGCCCAGATTTATTGGCAGTTCTCAGTCGAGCTTCTATAGTGGTAAGCTTTTTGAATTTTTGCCTGCTTTCCACAGCAAATTGTCAGTATTTTCAGTGGGAGTGAGAGTCTCCAGGCATGAATGAAGTTTCAACGCATTATGTTCTGTTAGTCCCACCTTGAGTTGTCTGGAAGCTTTATTAAGTTGAGGCTTTAAAGCGATCTGTGTAGCTGCGATTTTTTGTGTGCCCGTCCTTTTTCCACGTCTAGAATTTGAATCAATAAAACGCAATGAAGAGTATGCTTTGGCCTTTGGTTCTGCGTTAACAATTGCATTCATGCCATTGGAAAAATGAACTGTGAAATTGATGTATTCTGCCGAATTAAGCGATGCGTATTAAACAGCTTCGAATTGATATGAATTTTCGACCAGGAGGCGTACCAAGGAGGCGAGGAAGCTGATACCAAGCCCAAAAAAAGAAAGAATGCCCTTCACGGGCCCAACTGCGTACTGTGATTCTACAAAGGCAGTCACGGACAAGGAAATTAAAACACGAAGCAAGATTTAAATCTACTGGCTGCTAGATAGTAGCAAGTGTTACCTTGTTGCCTACAATATAGCCAATGATTTTGCTGATGCTCCAGACAACTGCTAGTGCTTTTCTTTCCTTTAAATATTAGCTAGAAGGTGGCTAGCGTACTGATACTGATTGCATCTGTCGAAAAAAAACAAACGTTTTTATACCGCCGGCTTTTTGTAACAGTGGCGTTGCGGTAAGACGTGCCTTAAGCAAGCGTACGCTGTTTGTCCACATCTGCCAATTTCTAGTTGGTCATTTTTTTTTTGCACAGTTTAATTAGTTTCCTCGCTTTATTTGCAAAAGCCAGCGATGAACTTTCGCTCTTCCATATCAACAGCGTAAATTATCGATTTCAACAATAGATTTCATTAAGATTGTCCACATTTTTGCATTTCCAGCCATTGCACACGCACCTTATTTTCCAGAACTTTTCAATAGCCGCATTTTTTGCGCCTCTATCGAAAGCTGGTTAGGATATCAGCATTGAAAACAGCTACTGTTGTTTTTTTCATGCTTCTATCCAAACCAGCTCTCAATAGAGGCGCAATAAATATTATGCATACATACATGTGGGGGCCAAAAGTATCACTGGCGTCGTGAACTAGCTTGTTACTAAATAAAATTTGAATTCCAATGTAAGCATTGAAAAAATTATCCAAAAATCGGAAACGTCGAAGAAAAAGTTGTCAACCACAACAAGGTATGATAGAATTTGGCAAGTACCAGCGGAAAGGCGAACTTCAACCCATTATTTTAAACTTATGTTATGATTCGTCAGACGAACAATCAAGTTTAAAATATTACAATGGACTCAGCTTTCAATTTAACAAAAGCCATTTTAAATGCTTGTAGAACAGAGAAAAAAACATGATTGATATTGCGGCATCTTTGCGACAAGTCAATTCCGGTACAAATGAAAGCGTTCAACGCTGTTAAAATAGCTCTCCAAATGGACATTTTCATTCAGCCAAGTCATGTAAAATCGTTCAGACAAGAAACGATATCATTTCCTGTTCATATCCTCCCTGCACTGTATTTCGAATGACTTTATACAGCACATTCCTAAAAAGAGTTTTCAAAAGCTATACGACAGGCAACAGAGTTTTCATACCGAATCTCCATAAAATTCCTTAGAGCCTAATATACCCGGCGATGAGTCGCAACCTTGCACACATGAGAGTCTATATTAATGTGGACTTTGGGGTTTTCCTCGCCTACATCGTTCTTTTCCATAGACATGCAGATATTAAGTTACCTCAATTACAAGCGTTCTTTTTCATTTCGCCAGAAAATATGACGATATTTATCTAAATAATCTTGTGCAGTCGAATTTGACTGGGTGTGCTAGTAGGAAAATATTTATCTACCTATATGCATCTACAGCAACCTTACCAAGCTATCCAATCAGATGGCAATGCTTGCATAAGACCCTCCTTGGCCAAGTAGAGTAATTCGGGTTCCTTTTCTGGATCTATGCCAATTTTAACCGCGTAGTCGTTGATTTCTGAAAGCAAAACGAATAGTAGTGATTAATGTAGGAAACATCTGGGTGGAACTTGATAGCTTGAAATTTGACAAAATTTAAATGCTAAAGCTAACATAAACAAGTATTGTTCAAGAGCACAATAATGTAAAAGCATTATGGATACTTTCTAATACAATGCGGAGATGCTGTTATTGAAAGAAACCATCAACACATTGTATAAAACCGTTATTGATTTTTTTTTGTGTCCACCACCTGTATTGCGCTTCTATAGCTTCTGTGCTGTCTGGCTGCGACCGTCCATTAACTGCTGTGTTACTACCCATTTATACACTTGGTGTTTTGTATTGATTTTCAAGAGCACGGTGAATCTTAACAAGCATGCAGTTTTCATGGTATGCTTTTATTGTGTTTTCCTCGCCTATGGTTCTGTAAAATATTTTTCGTTGTGAAATGGCTTTGAAAATTTGATGAAAAGAAGAGTTCTGAGAGGATTTCCCGACTAATGGCTTTAGCAGAGGTAGCTTGTGGTGAAAATCTGATGTTTGAAAGAGTCTTTTAGATGGTTCATTAGCTACTCAATGAGTGCTTCTTATTGATGATTTTATGGAAGTTTCTAGTAATTTTTTTCCTCTAGTAAATATTCAAAACTAATCATGATTTGAAGGACATAAATTATTCACAGAACGCTGAATACAAGCTGTTATCTGAAATCATAATTTGTTTATTCTGGCCAAAGAAATACCTTCATTTGATAGATTCGTGCACGTTTAAGTGAAAACTTAAAGTTCAACCAGTTATTTTATTTTGCACTTCGATACTCGTTCGATATCTGTTTCGACACACAAGGTTAAACATCACATTGAGTATTTTACTCAGGCGTCTGAAAACCCGTAAATACTTTTGAAACTAAACTAGTTTGAAAGGAGTGTATTGCATAGAATCCTCGGTCCAGTATGAGAAAAAGATTGCGAATTCGACACAACAACGAGTTGTATGATCTATACAGCGAACCGGAAGTCTACATCGTGATAAAACTACAAAAATTGTAATGGGCTGGCCACATAGAATGAATGAGGGACAAACGAGTTTTCAAGGGCCGAGCGAGTGGCGCAACGTCAGTCAAAAAACCACACAAACGCTGGGAAGACGCAGTAGAAGCTGATAGCAGATCGCTTCTACGAGCACTGAATTGGAGGACGCGGTTATTGAACCGAGACGACTATAAGCGCTGTGTTAAGAAGGCAATCGCTCGCACGTAAGCGAATACTCCAAATTTGGGCAGAACGTTAGAGCGCTATCAATAAAGGTCATTACACGGTGAGACTGATAGGTCTTCTGGATCCAAGGGCCAACCGTGGCCACGGAAAGATAAACATTTACTTAGGCCAATTCCACAGCGGGTAAGGTATGGTACTGATGATGCTCACCATACATTTTTTGCCTGCAGTCGGTTCGCAAGTTTGCGGAGAATCCTCGAGTCCAAGATTGGCTTGGTCACGCCAGAGGGACTATGGAAACGATGCTGCGTAACCAGCATAACTAGGGGACAGTCCTAAAATAATTCGAAGAATTCTTTGCTTCGCACAAAGCGAGGGGAGGGTTGCTTCACCGACCCACAGGCTGTAGTAACTTCTAAAGTAAGTAGGCACCGATAGGTGAGCAAACACGACCGGGTTTGAAGTAATGCGAGAGCAGATTCCGACTCGGACCTTCGAGGCCTGTAGATGAAATTAATGCTTTCCATAAGAGGTCTGGAACGAATTCCACAAATTAATACAATTATTTGGCACACTTTTCAGGCAAAATTCTCAAGTTGATTGTTTGTCAAAAGTTCAAACCTGGCTCAACCTCGAGCAGCTCATTAAACATAGCTATATCTAGCGCACAGTCTGTTGTTGCGATTCCCAGATTATGTGGCACAAGCATAATTTAATATAGTGTAGAAATTTGAGAGATGGTCATAGTTTTGATATTTTTATTTGTATGTGAAAATCCTGCTTACAGTAAAGTTCATATAAAAATACCTATTTATATTTTTTCAGGTGCTTTGATGCACGAAATTACTGTTATTTTTAAAATTGTTTCACATTAAATAACAATTGTTTCTGGATTTGGACCCACACTGTAATTTAAAGAAGCATTTTTTTTTAGTTAGCCACTCATTCGAAAATTCCCTCACAAGGCCAAGTATCACGAGGGTAAGAAGTCTTTGCTTCGTATTTTCCACCATATATTGCTCACCAGGATTTTATGAAAACTACTAATGAGATTACAGTTATTTTCTTCACGATTAGTTTTAACTAACATTCCACCCTCTTATTCTTGAAGCAAGTGGCATCGCAGGATTTACTTTTCAACATAATAGATTGCATTGTTTTTGAGCAATTTTGAGAAATTTGCGTTTAATGATCATCGTCGTGTTGCAAGTTTTTTAGGCTCCCGATGAACACTTTTATATACCAGCATAAGTTAGCCAGGTCGCTGGCAGTGATTTTTTGAAACTGGACTCAATTTGTTTCTGTTTTTTTATCTGTTGTAGAAGTGGATTCCGCTTTTATAGCAATAACCGTAGATCGTTTTTCCTATTTTACTTTAACTTCTGATGTTATTGAACTTCTAAAATTTGGCTTTATTGGAGTCACATAAACAATTCGATCATTTTTTTTTACCTACAACACCTGAAACTTCTGTAAATGTAATTTTTGGTCACTTTAAATGGAACCACTTTATTACATCGACAGCATTCGGCTTGATAAGTTTGATATACTTGTTAAAAACAGACAAAAATATTTCACCCATAAAGTTAGTAGTACATATTATCTTGTTGTTAAATCGACAATTTTAGTGCTATTTCTTCACAATGTAATGAGTTCCAGGCATTCACACCAAAGATTTTATCAATTAAATAGATTTAATTAGATATAAAATTAGAAAAACTTTCGTTTTTCGCTCATATCACAGTACTCTTATATTTTGTATTATAGTATTTTTGCAAACTGTAAAAAATTGGCTTTTTTTACATTGTCTATAATAATTTTGAAAACTTTAAAAGTATCTTGAATACTGGCTATGTACGCTTCTCGTTCTTTTTCGAAACGTGCAATTACTAACAATACGCAATAGTATCAAACATCACAAACCTACGAAATTATCGATAACTAACTAAAATTCTGCCAAAAATATAGTTTATCCAATGTGTTACAGAGATTCAAATACATACAATTATTCTAAAATTAAAGCTACAAAATAATTGTCACTACCAGAGCACGCATAGTAGATATTGCACAAACAGACAAATCACATTTCAATAATAAATATATTATGTTGGCAATAAAAATAGGCCCACTCAATATTTCAATATATCCTCAATGAGCAGCAACTTGAGCAGGATATAATTTACCTAGTAATATATTCGGCTAGAAAAACGAGGGATTTTAAGGCTTCCATGGGGAAAATTGCGTGCACATAAATCACATACATCACTATAAATTCATGAACCATATGGTGTCGGTCATCGATTCAACAGAGTCGGGGGAAAAAATCAATGTAACATAGATATGAATACAACATAACTAAGCCCTAAACGAAAAACATCTGATTTTGAAAACGCATGGAAAGCATCACAATCGCAATATTTACTTACCATCAGCCAGAGGCTGGTATCCTTCTTCGAAAACTTCCTCGCATATTACCGACACGGAGGCTGGACTCTCACTGGTCATATTCCTTGTTTCTCGCTTATTGTTCCACCCGACCTCAAACAACTATACAGAAACTCAATCAAACAAATTGCTTTTGATACGAACACTAAAAACTGTATGATTAAAAAATAAATAAGGCGACACACTTATTTGTAGTCTTGTTGCTGCACTTGAGCGTTCCTTTCTTTTGTGAAGAGCAAACAAATGAAAGAAGAAAATTTAGACCGAGATAAATCACTAAACAACACAACGTAATGACGACGGCGACCTGAAAAGCTGGAAAGGCAGGACTCCTTTTCAATTAGAGCAACCCTTGGACTATTCGCTTTTTGTTGTTGGGCGTTGCGCAATTTTTATTAACCGGCATAGAGAACCGTTCCGTAGAGCAAATTATTTTCTCATTGCAGTTATGATGAACTGAAAAATGGGTGCCGCATTGTCATGGCCGGCCATTATATCCTTTTCACCCACTTGTTTCTTTTCACTATCGAATTTCTATCGAAATTAGTATGGCCATCGATCGAATAAAACTTTGATTAAATGCATCCGTAAAGGGCTATAAAATATTTTCATTTTAATACACCTACGCCAGAAGACTGTTTTAACACTTTATGTTGAGATATTTGCTTGATTTCACCACCGATACTTCCAAATGTGAACTAAAGTACAAACTTTGCCTGCGAAGGATTCTAACGAAACTTTACCCCATTGCCGTGATTGAGAGATTGTCCATTTGCCAATGTGTGGGATCCGAACATTAGAAATGCTTCGTGAAATGTACGATGTTGTTGCTGCCTAGCAAACAAAACACAATCACACAAAACCCCCAAAGAAGTCCTGACATTTTGTTGGGGAAGATTTAGGGTGAACATGCGCAATACCAGTTACTTGGGATACGATCCGTAAGATTGGTTTTGTTCGCAATTTCCTTGGAACATTAAATATTTGCCAATTATGTAAATCTCAATTAAGCTATTTTTTAACTAGCTGAAAATTGTTTTACGTGTATATATTTTGTAAAAAAAGAAATAGTTGGTATTTGTAAGATGGCCTATGGCAGCCTCGTGCACCTTATTTGACCGAAATATCTTTAAACAATTTGTGCTGCCCTCTGCATGCAAAAAGTTACACAATTTTGACAACACCTACACGGCAACTGTCAGACTCATGACAGAATATGGGCCCTGTCTGCTAGCCACAGCTAGCCACAAAATTTTTATCGTGGTATTTTGAGGTATAGTAACTTTTGTAAATATCACTTACAAGCAAACCCGTCTCATCAATCCTGCTGCCGCGTTCTAGGTAATGTCGTCAAGTATTAAATTTGTTCGTTGTTAATCTTATCTTCTCACATTTCCAACTTTTTGACCCCAGTACTATGTCAGTTCTGCAAAGGATCTTGCCGAAGTCAGTGAACTTCATTAGCTATTTCCACACATCGGCACCATGCAGTGAAATTCGAAAAATGGCACGACTCCGAGTAGTTGACAACAGTGAGATTGGAAAACGTGCTATGGCCGAAGGGAGACCGCCTCGATGTATACATGTCTACAATAAGAAAAGTGTAGGAATGCTGGGTGATAAAGTGCTCGTGGCTATCAAAGGCGAAATGAAAAAAGGCATACTCGTAGGACTGAAGCAGAAACAGAAAGCAAAAGTGCCAAAATTCGATAGTAACAATATTGTCCTAATCGATGACAATGGCGCACCACTGGGCACAAAAATCCACGTTCCGATTCCCATTATGCTTCGTAAACTATTGAAAGACAAAAATGCGGCAAAGGGGCCAGACTACACGAAACTTTTAGCAAATGCAACAAGATTTTTGTAGATATCGTAAAATAATAGTATTTAGAATTTTAACATTAAATTGTGTATTTTTATTCCGGGTTATTTACGTAATTTTTGCTTCTTATGAGTATGAGATTTTGAAATGAAGTTCCAGCCATTACTTCTTCGCAAGAATGATTTATTGGATTTGTTTTATATTACATAAAAATGCGTTTTGAAAAACCACGAGAAGAAACTGATGATTCAAAATGCACATTTGTTCGCTTAATTTGCATCAGTTGGTGTCATTCAAGTGCTAGATGTTTCGTAGTTATGCTTATAATATTCAGTTTCTATGCCATTCCTTAGAAAATTACTGTCATTTTATTATTTCCCGTAGCAAGGTAAACTCGGCTTAGAGTCACCTGTATATGAACGAAAAAAACATCCAAAATTTCTCTCCCCACTTTGATAATCAATCAAGTATGCTCCGAATAGTATCTGAATCTATAAAAAATGATATTCTGGCAAATGAAAACTGTCGCTTAAATGAGTGACACACAACGCTTTGCAGTTTTATTTATTTTTTAATTAGAATTAAAAAAAATTATATAAAAATTTATAGTCAATGCTAAATTAAAGTGAAAATTAATTAAATTGCTGAGCTGATACGTGTGGCGGTAAAACAACAAAAATGATGGTAATAAAGTCATTGCAGCAATTAGTTTCGCCGATGGGCTTGAATTGTTTAAAGCGCGCCTACTCTATGAATGATTGTCATAAATCAGAAGAAGGTCCACCATTGCTAGACACACTTTGTCCGCCAGACCTAACATGCAGGAAAGTTAAGTATCGGCAACAATGGATTGAATGTCCACAGCCCGTAATCGTCAAGAATACTCAACCACTCGGGCAGATTCCATTTGTAAAGCGAAAAAATCGACCAGACACTGCAAGCAAATGTATGAAATTGCCAGAATGTGCACACTGCGGTAAACACTTGGGGTGCAAGTGGCAAGTACGTCCGGAATGTAAACGAGTGAACCCACCGTGCCCATCTTTTTCCGAAATATTAAGATACAAACCGTATCCTGTGTTAACAGAATGTGTTTGCACTCAAACCTATCAGCCATTGGCGTTTGGCTATCAAAAACCGTGTAAAGATCCACGAGTATCAGTAAAATGAACGAAGTAATTATGTAATTTATGTCCCTTCCATGACGATAAATGAAAAATACATTTTCGGCTGCATTCAAACGCAAAGCGTTAAGCCAAGTATGCATAAAAGCAGAGTGTTAAATTAGGAAGATATTGGAAAAAGTGAAAAATGTGCTATCTATGAAGCATTATGTATGAAACATTTGGGATGCAAATAGCAAGTACGTCCGGAATGTGAACGAGTGAAAACACCGTGCCCATCTTTTTCCAAAATATTAAGATACAGACCGTATCCTGTATTAACAGAATGTGTTTGCACTCAAACCTATCAGCCATTGGCGTTTGGCTATCAGAAACTATGTAAAGCTCCACGAGTGTCAGTAAAATGAACGAAGTAATTATGTAATTTATGTCCCTTACGTGACGATAAATGAAAAATACATTTTCGGCTGCATTCAAACGCAAAGCGTTAAGCCAAGTATGCATAAAAGCAGAGCGTTGAATTAGGAAGATATTGGAAAAAGTGAAAAATGTGTATTATCTACGAAGCACCGCGTATTTTTTACGTCTTAAAGTGCAACGATTGCTCCAAAGTTATTTAAGGGAAAAAGAAGATCATATAAAATTGAGAAAAGTTAATATCTAAATGTTCTTTATCATTACTACTAAGTTAAATTGTTCATGCAAGTTAAATAAAGATGTCGACAAAGCACTTTCTTGTACTTATGTGTTTTAATTATGTTTTTATATAATAAAGTATAATAGTCCCGCTAGATCGCTTATCAGGTTTGACAGTTGAAGTTGGTTTCATTCATTATACGAATTTTTAGCGGTTAACTCCACGTCTCAATCGAGGAAAATTGTTACAGTAACATTAACTGAACGCCCGGTGGTTTATTACAAACCATGGATGACACATGTTAGCAGCCACATAAATTTTTGAGGTACACTAGCTAAGTAGCATTAATTAGAAAGTTCAAGAAGGCAATAGAAAGTTCAAGAAGGCAATAGAAAGTTCAAGAAGGCAATAGAAAGTTCAAGAAGGCGTCTTCCCACCCTTGCTCTGCTGCGATTGGAGAAGAAATACTTTAGTAAGGAGCTAGGTTTTCAAATTGCTCCACTGAATTAGGGTTTAGCTCCTGATCCAACGATTCAAGTTTTCTTTTAAAACTTATATATTACAGACCACATTGGGTCCATTGAGGTCCCGGGAGGAGTATAAGTACCTCCAAGTGGCAAAGATACGGCCACATTTCTAAACATTGTAGCAAGTTTGATGATGTGTGCACCAAATGTTCGGCACGTCAATAGTTTAAAAGTATGCATCAACTGTTTGCCTACTCTAAAAAACTGCAGATAGTAAAGGCTTTAATTAATAATCAATAAATAGAACTTTGATATCAGATTAGATGACTTTCCTGATTTGGATCGTAAGGTTCATCTCATTTTTATTAAAGATGTACCTCTTTTTCGAAATACAATAAAAGTGTAACAAATGGCAGTGTTTGGCAAAGAAAAATAACAAAATTAATGAAAGATACATTGAATAGTAAAAATAAAATTGAATAAGACCAACTAATTGAAATTATTAGCTACTCAAAAAGTCAGTCAATAACATATAAAAGTATCCATAGGAGAAGCAGTAATTGCATTAATAAAAAAGACTGAAACAGAAAAAAGTCAAATATGACTTCCACAAGAAAAGTTCAAATGATCAAGCTTTCTCGCAACATAAGCAGATAAAACAGATTTCAATGAAATTAATAAAATTAGTTGAAGAAAATGATTCAAATAAGAAATAAATAATGCAAATGAGAACAATAAATAAACTGGGGGGTATACTAAAGGAAGAGATGGGCCATAGCAAAAATCATAATAACATCCACGAATCTAGTTTGGCATCAAATCAACTAAATGAATTTTTCACTTCCATGGGCACGGTAATAAATAAGGACTTATCAAATATAAGTACAAACACAAACAGACTTAATGAAAAAACCTTTTTTAAAAAATAAGTACAGTAGAAGAAACAACTGGAATTATTGCTAATCTAAAAAATGTAGCATCGGGATTGGATAAAGTTAAATATAATGGCTGGCAGGCTATTAAAAATACCGTTGCTCTACACTTTACCTTGATTTCCGGACAAAGCCACGTTCTTTGATGTGTTAAAAAGACGCTTATCACTCCTTTTTCATGTTGATGACCCTGGTTTTTAACAGGAATTCGTTTGTCGTTGTTCTCAAATCTCTGCTTGTATGTGCTCTGCCCAGAACTGCCACCACAACTCAATTTGCTTTCCAACGTAAACGATAAACGTGGTAACACCCTTCTAATAACATCAGATTAAGCTTTAACCAAACGCTCAGCCGTTTCCTTCAAAATAGCCTGAAGATTAATTTCAGCTTGAGATTCATTCACAGAAATGTGTTCATCAGAAGAACCAAAAGAATGTTCTTCTGACGAACACATCAGAAGGACAACTTTGTAACTAACCTATAAGAGCGAGTAGTCGATTTAGAGTCTACATAATAAGCCAACTGCCTACTTTGGTCAGAATACTTAATATTATTCAACTTCTCTGAAATTTTTGCCGACATTTAAGTGCCCTTCCATCCACTTAGTCAATGCTGTAACCGCAGCTGTAGTTAACTCAATTGTACTTCAGATTTGTAAGAGATCTTCTACTCTAGGCCTCTTCGCTTTCAATGATGAGTCATTACAGGATATTTTGGGCTGGCACACTGATATATTCTTTCGATCGTCTCATACATACTCTTCTTATGAGGACAAATATCGAAACAGAATATTGATCTTATAATAATCAAAGCTTTTTGCTAATCCATCTATAAAATGCCGACACTACGCCCAACATCAACAATCAGCCTGTCCTAAGCACTAGCAAATTACTCTTTGCCTGTGAAATTGATATGGTGTAATCAAAAATCTAAAAAGAATTAAGGTTAGTTTAAATTTTTCATTGGAAATGCTCAATGCAAATACTAAACTACAGCTATTTGTGAGTATATGCACTAAATGATCAAGTGAACAAAATACTATAACAGACTGCAATGTAATACTCTCCCTTATTCCAATAGACCACTTTTCTTTGAAGTACCAGAATTAACTATTCTAAGATTATTAAATGCACGCGGACTGTACATATTGAGTATGAGTGGTTAAGTTGAGGAGGTAAAAAATCGAATTATGATCAACTTTGATTGTGAAACTAACATGACCTGAAGGAAACTCATTGAAGAACGTTTTTTCAGTAGCATCTAGGGATTTAAGACCACAAATGTATTTGTTGTTACAAGCACCCTACAAAAAAGTATGTGTAAGTGGAATAACTATTCCCAATATTCACGATTATTTCGTTTTCTCATCAATTTTACTTCCAACAGCTTGATAATCTAAATTCAAACTAAGATCGTTATCTTTGTTTAATTTAAGGAAAGATTAATTTAAGTTTTCTCGTTTCAAAGAGTTTATAGTACTAGCATCTATTTGACTTAAATTAAATTCATATTCACAAATGATGATTTTCCAATTCCGATCATTTCTACATGGACTTTTTGTTTGTTTGTGGGCTAGTTGACATTTCGTCGTCGCTCAGTGTAAACCTCTTTCGTTTCTTTGCATGTTCCTGTACTAATTCAGATGCTTGAATCGCGGATGTTTTCTTTTGCAACCAGTTAGTGAACTAAAATAAAGTAAAAACGATATTCAAACGGTTGTATATCGCTATAATTGTTATTTACCAAAGTATTCGTTCGAATCCCTACATCGTAAAGTTGATTTTCTATACTATCCATTTTATGCTCCGGCTTGACTTCGTCGGCAGTTCCTTTCGATGCAATTAGTAGCTGGCGCACGCGTTGTCTACATGTTTCGTATACAAATCGGCCCAAGTTGTGATTTCTATCGTACGGAGTAAGATACCGGCCGAATTCATAATAATGGGCGTTCAGCCTACCAAGTTCAATGTGTGTACTATCAGCTTCACAGATTGCATTATGAACGTTCTTATACAGCTCCGGTATTTCAATTCTAAAATTAAACTCATTAAGTGGCGAAAAAATCAATTCAAGAACTCCCGTACGTCACATATGGGTTGCTGACTTTCAATTCTTTGACATACCAAAGAGGTAACTTGACTGCCTTTCCAGGTTCTAAGTGTTCACTATCTCCTCCCGGATTCAGAAACCCTAGAAGAAATGCGTCCATGACCTTATATATCCACCTCGATTAAGACATTAAATTACCCATTTGAAGCATCCGGTTATTGATCTTGCATGGCACTTTTTCTTGAGTCACAAGAATGTCTTCGATTGAGTAATAATTTGGAAAATAGCTGTGAGATCCCATCATCTCCATACGACTGCTTACGAATATTTACCCTCCAATTGGCGGGAAATAAGGGAATTGTCAATTTGATTACAGCGGGTGCTAATGACATGTGTCATGTTCGGAGATTCTGCTGAAGGTGTCGTTGCGTACGATAGATTGAGTAGACGTTATGTGGCGTGGTTCGATTGTTTTAGCGCGAAGTCAGAGACAGTACTGCAGTTTTCAGTCTCGTGGCAAGTCGCAACTTCTGCAAGCTCCTGTATTAAGATTTGTTGTTCTGTTGAACGAACTGAAAGTGTATTCCTATTAGAAATAAAGATTATTGTTAGATGCTTACTATTGCTTCTGCGTTGTCAACCATCTTCACTTTCATCGCATAGTTCAGCTGTTCACGTGCAAGAAATAAGGAAAAGTTAGATATAGGACACACAACTAAAATCATCAAAAAGTTAGTTTTTTGCAAGTGTCGAATGGCTGGAGATAATCATCCCTATGAGTTGGTGAGAGTAGCTGTCGAAATATGTTTGTCGATCTCAAGGGTGAGACTTATATATTTGCAGCTTGTGCGGATGAGGATACATTACGACCGACAAATAGTCCAACAAAGGTATGTCTGTGAAAACTCTGCTCCATCAATATTTCGCAACCTACTTCAGTAGCCCAATGCAAAGCCTTATTGCATATAGAATAATTTAATAAGTGAAATTACCTCTATAGTAAGTTGTGATAATATGCTCTAACAAAATATGTAGATGAGCTGCAGGTTATAAGCACATTGATCACCTACCTGACCGCGACGACATTTTTGACAACGTGCTGTAGTGTTTCAGTCCAACGTGCAATTGGCTGCCCTTTATTATAATGTTATACAATAATAATCTGCATGTTGATTGGCAGAATACGTCAAGTCTGAATGATGTTTTCACGAAACATAGAAAGATCTTTCTGGTAAAATGAAAATATCCGGGAAATGCGAAAAAAGACTAATATCTCATGTACAGAGGGCTGGAAAAAAATAATTCATTCAGCCCAGAGTGGGACAATCAAAACGAGCGTATATGTATCCGAATCATTATTTTCTTGAATACATAATTGAGTTCCTTTCCATCAGAGATCGACTCAGCTCTGTAAATTTCACAGAAATGAACTTAGTATATCGTCGGGTGTACGCCAAAACCATGAATGTGCTTTTTTGGTGATTTTCAGTTTTTCATGTCACTGTACGCGGAATTCTTATACAAACAATTTGCCAAAACCAGAAATGTAAAATTCCATTTTATGCCTACACAATGTCAAAATTTCAATTTTATGAATTACCTAAAAACTAAGTATTTGCCAAATGCGTTACACCAAAATCATGAATGTGCAGATTCATTGTTTTAGTGTAACGGAATAGTATTAGAATATTATCTCCCTTAATTCAAAAAAAAATGTTTCTTATATTTTAAAACTGATTTATAATTTTACATCAAATTTTCAAATTGATTTTACTCAAAATAGCATTTTAGCACATTCATGGTTTTGGCGTACACCCGACGATATGTAACAACAATTCTTTCAATTCTATATAAATTCTTCTGATCTTGATTAGATCTATTAATTTTTAAATACTTGAACTATTCAAAATTATGTGACTGTAACGGTATTTGCTAGCATAGGCACCAATGGAACAAAGCTAAAATCGGCATAACCTTTGTTTCATATGAGTTGAAATTTTAGAAATGTGTGTTTGCTTATCGGTATAAAGTGTGTAAACTGTATCAGGCAATAGTATATATAATTGAAAATTGCAATGCGACTTATTATTCAAATATTTGAGAAGTGTTTTCCTTTTAATAACTAATAAGTGTAGCGAATTAAGCATTCGAAGTTGGCAGGACATTTAAACTTAACCGAGGTCCAGAAGAGATCGATTGTGGGGGCAAAAGAAAAACCAGGCAAAAATGGTTAATTACTTCTGCAGCAGTGTGCTGCTGCCGTGAAGAGCACTAGTGCCCGTTAGCGATGCACCTTTTTTTCACACTCGATTGATGCTGCCTTGTCGTTGTACTAGCTCTACGCAGCCGGAATGGGTTTTTGAAGACGGTGTGGATAAGCTCTTGGAAGAGGGACGCTATATGGTATTCATCCGTTATGAAAACACATGATAGCCGCAATGCAACAAATACAAGAGGAAGGGAGCTTTTGTCCGTACAGGACTAAAGCGCTTTCAGGAATAGTCAGAATGGATGGAAGATCCCAGTACAACGTTTCATACGACTTGTATGTATTGAAATTCACCTACCACCTAAACTACTGGCAATCCCCTAAAACTCATATCATAAAATAAGTATACTTTAAGCCGTTACAAAAATAAACAAAACTAACCTTGTCCAAATTATTCAAATTACGAGTCGTAGTGTCTACTTCCGGTTTCACACAAGTAAAAAAAATTATTTTTCAAATCTAATTTTAAAATTGAAAAGAACAGCTAATTTTCTATTCCAATCAGTATATTTAATGTTTGTAAGTTTTTTTTTTGAATCCTAGAATCAGCTTCCGAAAAAACCTTTCATCAATTACGTCAATTATTCAGAAGCCCATAACTCGGCAACTAAACCTCATAGAAAATAAATTGGGGTAAACTCGACTTGATGCACCACAGCCGGGAAATTCTACCACCAGAGGGCGAATAGTTGGTTGCAGGGGTCGAAAAATGAAGAAAAACACAAAATTATGCAAAAAAAAGTACTCGAGAAGACAATACAATTAAGAAAAACAAGCAAACAAACAACCACAAAAACACTAACATACTAGCGAGAAATCTATCGGCAAAATTCATGTAACGGCTGTGTGGCGCATCAAGTCGAGTTTTACCCTTTTTTCCTTGTCCGCTTCACGTGAAATGCCACATATATGGATTTTGTAAAGGCCTTCGACTCTTGACCACAGGCTTCAACTTGTAAATGAGATATCTGATCTTTCTAAATAAGCCATCTGACCTGCTCTTATCCTTATCCTATGTTTCTGATCGTGTCTGCGAACTCCTGTACGTTTTTTTCTTTCCGATCTCTTTTTGAAGTTCCTCTATGTTCGATATAAGGTTCGTTATTATTCGGGATATTAATCAATGACACCTTCTTTCGTCTGATGACTTTAAGATGTTCCCAGTAATTCAACAGATTGATGGTAGTCTCCAGGAACAATATGATCTTTGTTCTGCGTTGTTTTCCTATTCCTTATCCGAATCGTCTTTTACGGCTGTTGACAATTTTAAAGACCTTGGCGCGTTTTTTCGTATAACAGCCAAGGCCTCTCGTTTGTCCGGTTTCCTCTTCAGGTTTCGCAATCATCATTTAAATACATCTGCTCTTTTCACCTGTCTGTAGCATCCTTGAATACTGTTGTCAGGTCTGATCTCCCAACCTTAATCATTTGAATGATGCTATAAAATGCGTTGAGTGTAATTATAAATCATAGTTATTGAAATTTAATATCCCTTATTGTGAGCATAGTGATCATTTGCTTTCACTCCAAATTCCTTCCTTAAAGTTTCGACGAGTGTCTACTTTTTAGGGTCTTCCACGGCCTTATGCAATCTGACCTTAATTCCAAGCAATTACGTGAGGCTAATCGTTCGGATAGATCTTGGTCAGTTTTTTCGATATCTTTTGCGCGAAAAGATGCTTATCTTTAATTTCCGCTATTTCGTATCCTCAGAAGGCACAATGAATTACAGCTTGGCCCTTTACCACTAACAATTTATTGTTATTGATTCATTATTTGTTTTATTTTCTGTGTTTGATTTTAATTATATCATTCTCTATCATTGTTACATTATTTGCTATACTATCTTACTCATCCTTTATTACTTTGAAGTATATAAATTTTGAATTCTATGAATTATTTATTTGGCTTTTCTCTTCCTTTTCTAACTCATCCTGTTTTTGGGTTTGGGATCCAGCCTGTAAAATTGGAAATATAAAAATAAATTGTACTTTATAATGTAATTATCTGCAAGAGAATATTTTAACAGTAACAATATGATCTTTGTTATATAAACTTTCACACCACTGTTTGTAACAGATCTACTAAATCAGATTCCAATTCTTCGCTTTTTCTGTTATTTCACTAGCCCAGACTCGACCAAGAATCACTCGTTTACTGACATGCAAAACTGGATGGATTTATCTACAGTGTACCTGATTCAATAAAGTACTGAACTCCGTAAGCCCATGTGAACTTTCATAATGAAAACTGCCCAATATGCCACCAATTTATAAACAACTGCGCTTTTTCCGTCCTACTTACATTTTCCTTAGATACTCCAACTGAAATATCGTAAAATGCTTGACTCAATTAATTGCTAAGCATAGTCCCACCATATGACAGGGAATAACTAACTAAATGCAAACACCTAATAGCATTATTATCATTCAATTCTTATATTTCAATTATAAAATATATATAAATAATTAAATCCTGTCATTTCTTAATTTATTTTTTTTACACAATTGAAAAATTCATTTAACTTCCTATTAACTCTATTAGCTTACTCTTTCTCTTTCGATACGCTATTTTAAAATAATTTGTTACAAAATATATTCATTATATTAAATTTCTTATCAGTTAAACTCTTAAGTGTACAATTTATCGTGAAACTTTTTGTTCTAGTATAGAAATTCTGAAAATAATAACGGTTTATGGTAAGAGTATGAGCTGAGTGCTTCTTTCACTAGTGTAGCCTCTATACTCATCGACACCGAAGTAGTTTGGGGGTTCCTTTTTTTGGTAGAAAAACAAATTCAACCGAAAAAGGAAGATGAACCTAATGACTATTGCGTTTTTGTACTCGATTTCTAGTTTGAACTGCAGGACAATACCAGGCACTGTTGCGAGAGGATGCTGGTCGTTTAGTTGCAGCAGACGTTTGCGACGACGTAACAAGCTGTGTAAATGGTTTCGATGCCGCTGATCCTTGCAGGGACGTTGATGTCCCTAGTAGACGTTTGTTTAGCCTATTGTTTGACTTTGGTTTGTTATTGTTATTGAAATGGTTATATGCTAATGATTGTTTCAGCTTCACACTGCCACTAAGCATTTCGTCACCATGAGAACCGTTGTTTTTCATTGCACTTTGTACTGTTGCGGTTGATAAGAGAGCTCTGGTTGTCTTCTTCGGTTGCCGCTGTTGTGACCAAACTAGAGATCTTTGATTTGTACTTGAAGGAGCTGAGGAGGATATTGGCACTGACTTCAAAGCCTTGACCAAAGTTGAACGTTTTTGCTGAGCTCTCGAAATATGCGACTTCGCTTTAAGATCTTTGCTTAGAGTATTGCGCGATCGTAACGTCCGTTTGCTATAATCGACCGTTAGCAAAATGCTACTCCGAAGACGACGCGGTTCGCATGCCGCTTTATTTTCGTTTTGTATGCCACTCACTGACGAATTATGGACTAAGTTCGATCTTTTCACTTTGGAACTTTCTAATGCTAAATTGTCTCTACCAGCTAAAATAGCGGTTAGATCTTGTGTTGTTGTGTCCATTATACTAGATGATATTTCATTTATTTGAATACTTTCGTCGAAGTCTGAGCTGCTGGTGGCGGGTTTATCACTTTCTATTGTCAACTCCTTTTCCGACTTGCCTCGATCGTCGTCTATTATTGAACTCTTTTCGCAATAATCTTTCTCCTTACACGTCGGATACGCTGACTCCTTATCGTACACGTCGTCCACTTCATTTATTTCGACGGTCACATTTTCTGATGGCATTAGGAGGTTATGGTAACTGCTCGATATACCGGTGAACTGATTGTAGTCTGCTTCCTCGCCGAAATCTTGGAATGATACGTTATCGCGTTGATTGTAGCTTCGCAAAGAGTTGAATTGTTGCTCGCCACGTGTTTCCAGCTTGGTCAAACTATAACCTTCGCCGGCATCCATACACTGCTGCTGATATTGATGCAGTTGGTACTGATTGCTGTGTTGCGAATTGTCCGACTCGATCAGCATACTGTTTCCCAAAGTTTCGTAGCGTTCGACATCTTCCTCGCAGCTATCTTCACTACTCTCATAGTTTGAGATCAAGAGAGAGTTATACGATTCCGCGAAACTATTCATGAATTGATTGTTGTACGAGGATGAGTTGACGATAGAATTGACATCGGAGGATGAGGGCGGAGATGTCGGGTTCGACATCATATCACTATCGTTACTATCACAATCATAATCTTCGTACCTAGTCATGACAGCATATCCGTTGGACGAGTAGCTATCTACAACCATCTGATCAACGTCACAATCACGCCCAATATTTGGATCATACATTATTTCGCCTTCGCCGGGCAGCATGCCATACGAATTCGGTATGCTGTTTACAAAGTCCGACTGCATCGTGTTGTAAGTGCTACTGTGAGTATACTCGAAATTGTAGGAAGCCGGATGGCAGTTTCGTATCATAACTTTCTTTGGTGGTCCTGGTGGGTCAAGCATAATGGTTACTACAGACGTATTGTCTGCTCGCATCCGTCGAATACTCCATTGATCCAGGGCCTTATCGACTAGCACTTTACTGGGATTTGTCCACATTCCTGCGGTCGTACCCATGGCAATGCGTTCGTTCATGAGCTCGGCTTCATAGGCCCGATCTACTGCTTCATTTGGCGACAGGACATTCCACAGACCATCGGTTCCAAATATAAGGCATCTATAAAAATAAATTCTTAGTAGAAGATAAATCCTTTTTCCAAATAAATTCAAACCAACCTAAAATTCTTTGGATCAATTTTAATAACTCTAACATCTGGATCCGGACTAACTACAAATTCATTCAACGCAGAATTGTAGCTCCACAAATCACCCAGGCTTCTGGCCACTGCCAAAAATGGTATTTCGTCGATGGGTGTGCTGCGACGAACTGGCCCTTTGTGTCCTGGAATTAACAAATAGATCAGTTTATGTCTCGATGTGAGCATTTCAAAACATTCTTACCTATTCGTGGTCGATTCCATACGACACGAGGAACTCCCGACTTTGTTATCACTTTACCGCCCGAATTAATTATCCGTGCCTTCTCCACATTACATTCTGGTTTGTGGTCATGCGTAAGAGGTTTTGCTTGCCAGTATTTTTCTCCTTCTTCTTGATATCCGAGCACGATACCGGAATCTCCTACGTGACCAATGTAGATTTTGCCGCGTCGAATGAAAGCGACGCTTGCTGTTGTGCCAGCGGTACTAGGCAGACCAGTTGATGTTTTTGGCCATTTTTCTGTAATGAAGAAATAGGGATTGAGTGATTTATTTTTTTTGAATGGAAATGCTTGGAAAATACAAATTATTGGTTTTAGTTGCTTTAACGACTCTAGCATAGATTTTCATATTCTGCCTCTCACGAGCACGTCCGACAATAGTTTCTAACTGATGAAACATAGTCATTATAATTGTGAAGTATTTAGCAATCGATGGATTAGGAACAAACGTTTTACAGACTCCTAAGTTTGAATGGGAAACGCGAATCAACCGCACCACGGAAATAAGGAGCTTGGATATTAAGGATTATGTTTCTGGAAATTTATAGTGAAAATTCATTATTTTTCGGTCTGTCTGTTTTGACTTGATGCGCAAGTTTTCGATTTTTTTTATCAATAAAAAATTTCAAGAGAAACAAAAATTTTTTTTTAAATATCGGCTCTCTGTAGCTACACATTTTTGCCATCTTTATGGCAAAACATCAATACTGCTACGATAGACTCATCTTTCGAGCGAAACTATTCATTCAAACAGCTTCGCACTTTTTTGAAATTGAACAAGTGTAGAAATGTAGCCAAGACATCGTCCGCAACAAGTGGTAATCAAAAGGGGCAAGGTCTAGCGAAAACGGTGGATTCGGTAGCAGATCTCATTTGAGTGCTTTGATTGCATCCTGGACTATGGAAGTGCGGTGGCTTGGAGCATTGTCGTACTGCAATATCACTTGTTCGTGTCTTGTTTCGAATATTGACCGTTTTTCGAGCAATGCGGTAGCGATGGCCAGTGACAGTTTCAGTAGCTCATAGTACACGATTCCTTGCTAGTCCTATTAAACGCAGAGCATTGTCTTCGTTTCACAGCAATTTGGCAGTGCCGTCGATGTTTATAGTTCCCCAGTTGAAAAATCCAATTTTCACTTCTCGTAGTCGAGAAGTGACTCCTTGATTTTCCATATGACTCTTAGTCAACTCATGCGCCACTCATTTCAATTCCTTCTGAAGTTTTTCCATGGCATGTAAACGATTGGAATTATTTTCGAATCGTGTTTAATGTGCCCGCAAGTTGATTTTGTGTTTGCGCATCATTTTCATTCAATAACGCTTCCAAATCAGCGTGTCCATTGTGTTTGATCTTCCGGAGCGCACGTAATCCTCAGTGTCGAATTCGCTATTTCTGAAGCGATTAAACGAATCTTTGTCGGCAGTTTTTGGTCGTAGGCTTTCTAAAGCAAACGATAAAATTCAGCTGTATTTCTTAAGGTAAAGCATAAAAGTGTTTCATTTGGCACAAAACTTGACATCTTCGTTGTTACAAAAAAATATTTTTGTGGTGCAATGTTTTGGCAATACGACTGTTTATTGCTGACAGATCTTTAACCTTATAACATAAACACAACTTCTGATACGTATGACCATTATACGTGCCGCTAGGGCCATCTGTGTGAACCTCGGATACTTAGTTGCGCACCTAGTAAACATCTGGATATTTCGAACCTCGTTCATATCGATAGACTCTTTCTTTTTGACTCAGAGTCATATTTTCTGAATCAAAATTTTTCAAGCACCATAGGCATTGGATTAAAAAATTGTCCTTGAAAAGTGATAGAACGTAGAAAAGATAAACAAAATTCAGAAAGTCAGAAGAGGCTAACGTTCTTCCAAAGTTGCAATGTAAATTCTTTATGGAGGCTACCATCTGGTCTCACAATGATTTTTTATGCTATTGGAGGATATAACGAGGCCCTATGCACATTTTTTTAAAATATTTTCAGCGATATTTCTTTCCAGTACTACAGAATAATTTTCTTTTCCAGTATCTACTTGATAAATTCAAAATTTCCTACTTCAGCAGCTGCCGTACACCCCGAAATCATGAGACCACCTTCACCATTTTTTACTGTAGGAAATCATTTCTCTTTATTCTATTCTGCACCCGATTTCCTCCAAACCATATCATACCCATTGCAGTATTTGCTCTAGTCGGTAAATGGAAAATTTCTGATTTATCAATATGATTTTAGAAACGTTTGGGTTTTTTTCTTGCGTAGTGACCGTCCGGGTTTCCGCAAAAAATCTAACTGTTCTATCGCTTAATTTTTTGTTATACTTTTCCTTAAAGTTTGCTGCTATTTACGGAGCATTTATTGTCAGATTAGATTTTGATCCTGCTGAAATGACACGATTTAATTCGATTTTGGACGCCCAAGCCGATATTTGGATGCGAGAGTTTCTGTCGACTCAAAGTTTTCCAGTTCTATTCGTACTGATAAATGTGGCGTATCAAGGAGCTTAATCCATTTGTTTGCTTAATCCAAGTATGTAGAAACCTAGGCATTCATGGCATCATTTTTGTGAACAAATATTTTTAGTAATTACAATACCAAGGAAAATCTGATAATAGATTCAACTAACAGTCGAGGCATAGGCAGACTTTTTTATTATTATCCTTAGGATTGAACTTGTTTAGTTTTTTTTTAAATGGTAATTCAATTTTTATTTTAAATTTCATTTATATGTAATTGTATACCTTGTTTGATGAAATAAGTAAATAAATAAATGCTGTAGAAATATATACCGATGGCTCTAAACTGACAGAGTTGGTGGTATATTTTCCAATGGCCTTAATTGGAATATTTTCTTCTGCCTGCCGGACAACTGTAGCGTGTTTCAGGCGGAGAGTTTGGCGAATGAGTTTTGTAGGTGGCTCTTAGAATGTCTTTTTGATCGACAGCAGCCACTTCAACCTAACCGAACCTAGAATGTCGTTTTCCGGAGCTGTAGACGCGAGGAGAAAGAGTAAACAGTTCTTCACCTCCTATGCGAATGCCCGTCCCATATCTCATACTTCTTCGCTAGCCCAGCTGAAGTTAGTGTTCAATAATTCATTGTCGATTTGTTGTTAGGTGGTTAAGTAAGCAGTTAAGCATGAACTCAAATGATATTACAATTCAGAACAAAAAAACAATCTATGAAATTATCTTTGTTTAAAAAATGTAAAAATGGAGAACATTTTCGTCATAGTTTACTTTTACTTCTTCCGAAAAAAAATGCTGAGCAAGTAAGAAACAAATTGTGTACTGTTTATGGTGAAAATGTATTAAAATAACGCCAGTGTCGAAATTGGTTGGCAAAGTTTCTTTCCGTAAATTTTGATGTGAAGTATGCATATCGCTCAGGAAGGCCAGTCGAAACTGAAGACGAAGAAATAAAGGCACTGGTTGAGAATACCCTCTTTACACAAAACGATATATCGCAGAAAACTGGGCCAAGCCGATTGAAGCAACTGCAACAACTTCAAAGACAGTTTTGTATCAAAAGAAGTTTAAGCAAAAAATCTGGTGAGATTGCAAGAGAGTGCGTCTCCCAAGGAGAAAAATGGTCAATACGGACATATATTGTCGCCAACTATAGAAATTGAATGTCTGGATCAAAATGAAGCGTCCAATGTGCTGTGTCTCAACATGAAAACGCTAGACAATACACTTCTTTCCGAATGTTGTGTTCGAAGACTAGCGAAGTCATCCTACATAGCCGTCTAACGGAGGTCTCTTTGAATAAGCTGATGTGCTTACAGTTAAAATGATTTTACACTTAAATATCTCACTGCCTGCTTAATTCATATACAACATTCAATGACCATTTTTTAAACCACGCAATGAGGCATATATGCATCTTTCAAAGCTCTGTAAATTATTACTTAGTCTATGATTGCGGATAATTTTTCGACTGATGAAGTTGTGGCCACAATCATTTCATGAAAAATCATTATTAAGTGTCGGCTTTGCTCTACCCACTATGACCCAGAAAGTCATTGTCGTGCGGTGCGACAATCATGTTTTTATGATTCGCTTGGCAATCGATCTATATAATAATCCACTGGATTTTTTTAAGATCAAAACTATTCTCAAAAAGTCCCGAAAAAGTTTAATAATTTGACGCATTACCACAAGCTGAATAAATAACGACATGCTATTCGTTCTTTAATCCATTGACTGCAAACTACGAGATATCTCGTAGTAAGCGTATGCACCTATGTTTTACAAATTCAAGTTAGATTTAAATTGATTCGATAATGCAGCTGTAAGACATCTTCGTTTTCGAATTATTTTAAATGTCATTTTGGTACCAAACATAAAATTTGTTAAAACTCCGTTTTGTTGGAAATCCTTTCACACACACCAAAGACGCTCTGTCTGGCAATGAATATGTTAAGCTGACTACTGCGCTAACTCAATCCTTACATCCCAATCTTACATCCCAGATAATTATGTTTTGGTATAGGTAAAAGTACTTCCTTAATTAAACACTTTTATCGAATCATCCGTTACAGATGTTACTTGAAATAAGACTAATCACAGCATCATATAGGTACTTTTTTCAAAAGATTTATTAAATTACAATAGTATACAGCATGTTTTTCGAAATATTCGATTGTTGTGCTATCGAAGTTTGAATTCCTTTCCATATCAATATATGTAATTGGTCTCTACATCTTTGCAAAAAAAGTTATTGATAGAAAATACTTTTGACCAGAAATCAATCATAATAACCATACCGAACGTCACCAAAACATTAAAATGTTTCATTTAAATTAACGTAGGTTAAAAACCAATCCATATAATCTATTCTCGTGCAAACAGCACCTGTTAGAAATGGACAAGAACGCGGGAAATTCATCCACCTGCCAATCTGTCCAAACACACATGGCATTCATCCGAATCGAGCAAAACATCAACAAACCCTTTCCGATGCATGTCTAACTAAATGGAAAGCAAAAAAAATTTGTAATGAGAATGACAACAAAACCAACCATCCTTCCCCCCCCCCCCCACACTCTCCGTACAAAGAAGAAATACGATGCGAAATGACAGTCGGACCCTCGATTTGCTGCTCTGGGACTTGCCGAATTGTCAATTTTTGAAGAACCAAACCCATACAAATACATCGTTCCCTGTTCATGAAAGAATTTCAAGCGAAATTCGAATGCTTTCGAGCAAATCGAAAACACTTTGAGAGCCACTGCCATATATTTCTATCTAGCTCATCACTATATTAAATAGTATATGTCGGTCTTTATTACTCACCCTGCTCTCTCCACATCGCGTAATGTGTAGCAATATAACCTTCGCGGATCGCCCGCAATACATCCTGATCAGAATCAGACCAAAACAATTTCTGACTGACAATCTCGTTCATTAAGTTCTCCTTGGCGAAAGTTGCAGCTTCGCTACCGCCGTGTCCATCAAAAATACCGAAAAACGCGTATTCCAGGTCCTTCTCGTCGTCCGACTGCTGGTAGGCGACAGAGAAGAAGTCCTCCATGTACTTCCTGCCGCCCTGGCTGCAGTGTCCTGTCACACGCAGGTTTATTCCAATCGATGAAGGCATTTTTTCTCGATTTCACACAGATCACTCACCAAATTCACGAACCACAAAGAACGGCCGCAGTACGTAACTTCACATTTATTACAGACTACCAGTTTTCCCTGTCTGTTCACATAAAATCCGCAACCTCCACTATGTACTAGCAACACAATACATTTCACAGAAACGAAGTATTAACTCGCCGCGCTGCTGACTGCTCGAATCGAACATATAGAGGAAAAACCCGCTCCGCTCGCAGCAGTCACACGACAGTATATTCAATACCGTATTAGAGCGGACGGGCACAGCACACACTACAGAAACAAATTGTGGGCTGCCTGGGATCGTTGTATTCCGTTCCGGCTGTATACTTTTTCTCGTCACTGTGAATCGGTCTGGGTGTCATTAAAATATGCGAAACCCGAGCCCTGAGCCAATGCGGTTTGTAACTCAACTTTTTTAATACTGTTTCTATGGTTACAGCTCAGCCTGTGGGAAATTGCTGTGCAAATGAAATTTCTCATGCATACACAGCAACTCGATTGCAACAAGTCTGACTACACTTCAGCTTTACATAAATGGATTCAAAGTTATTCAATTGCACTCGGTCCCGTCCAGTCAATCCTTGGACTGTTTTTAAAAGATTTGCGGCATAAAGTCAAATCGAGGTTTTGGCAGGCACGTCGAGCGACTGACCCGATCAGGGCGAATTCAATTACGCGCGCACACACAACACGAATATACACTATTCAAATTCAAATCGAATTGAGGCTAAACTGCACGAAATGCGACCGCACTGCGACCTGTCTTAACGATTTCTTATTAAAATTTCAGAGTCAGAGGATGAGACAGCGCGGAGCAGATATCCGACGGTGCTTGTCGAACTGACTCAGACTCATTCACTGGCGGTCACGAACGACGATATAACATAACACAACGAGACGAAGCGCTTTTGCCACATTGAAGTGCCAGAGATGTGCCTTGCCTGCCGTATGAACGAACGAAAGGCAACTTTGCCATTCCACTCAATACATAGCACGATTCAGCTCACATACAACCGCCAGGCCTTGTGTAATGTGCTGATTGTGATCTGGGATCAAAAACTTGCATACAGCACTGTATGTATATGGGGGACCGAGTGAAACTTATGTATGGCCAAAATGCATATAAATTCCGGGACAAGTCCCGGGCTCATGTTCAAATGTAGAACATGCGGAGATTGGAGAGATTCGTTTGAATAAAATTTTACGAATGAAATCATTTTCAAAAGAAACAATCGATGAAGAATATTACGTAGCAAATTGAGTTGATTACAAATTGTGATTAAAATCAACAATATTCAAGTTAGACAAGATCAAATAACTGCAATTATGGTGTGTGGGGAAACTGATTTAGCTACAACATGACTCAACAAAAACGGTTTTATATCTATCAAATCCCGTATTGATCTCATGTCTCAAACGACGAAACTACAAAAACTTGCATCCCGATGACCTATAAACACAATATGGCCACACTACCTTACAGCCTATCTTCAAACGAACGAACGCCTTGTACATAATCATCTCTACCTACATGCTAGCTATACTCGACTACTTGACGCCGACTCGACTTTTTCAGTTTTCTGTTTTATTATATTTCACGTTACTGGCAGGCAGGCAAGCAAGCAAGCAATTTTCATCGTTCTATCTCGGTCGTGCAAACGGTGTCGATGCGGCGATTAAAGAGCCACTCATGTTGATAATTTCAACGTCAGAATGCTCCGTCTCGCTCGAGCCCATATCGATCGGATAGCGACGTTGCGCTTCGTGGAAAGTTTGAGGGTATGTGGCATTGAACATTGTGTTTTTTCAGCATGCTGCTGTGATGTGACTACGCGATTCGATTGACTACTACGACGACCACGGGTTAAATCAACAGCAAAGCGAATTTCAAGATTTCGAGTTTTCGACGGCTTGGTGACTCGAAGGAAATTTTAAGTGTCTTGCTTGCCTGCTGTCGCTTGATATTTGTTGCTTTCTGGATGGTATGCCCGTTGTTTTGCAGGCTGACGACGATATGAGGCAAGGCGCTGAGCAAGCAAGCGAGCGTTGAATATCACCGTCCGTACGACGAGTTTTATATAATTTGAACAAAGACGGCGCATCAGTTCGCTATGAAGGCGAGTCCGAACTTATTTCGATTTTTATGCCTTCTTTAGATTGCACGCATTCGGTTTTAATAAGATGTGAAGTTATCAAATTGTAGGTATTTTGCAGCGCAGACTGTTGACTGTTCGAAAGGAAATGATCGGAAGCGCGTAATGGGCGGAAATGCAAGAATACTTTCTGGTTTAGCGCGTTCAGGGGAATTAGAATAGGAAATTTGTCTCGGAACACGGAACATGTCAAACGTGTATTATTTCGAAGTGGGAATCGATACATTGGGATCGTTTTTGATGGGGAGTTTGGTGAAAATGTCACGCTTCAAATACAGTGGTAGATGTTTCTATTGACTATTCATTTTTGATGGACCTCGTTGACGAGTCACTTTGAATTTGAAGTGTTGTAATATTTCAACTATCAGATTTTCTAGACAATGTTCATCCGGAAAATGAATTAAATGATGCTGACTTGAAAGAATATGAATTAAAACTGAACTAATTCGTATTTGTTAAAACACACATTGATTGAATTGAATTTGTGCAACAGTTTTCACAAAGTTTATTCAAATAACGTTTGAAATTTGAAAATATTTGACTTATGTTATAAAATACATTGATTACCTTTATTTATTCTCCTAAATCTATTTTATCGGCTCCAAAGTAATCGCCCTACGACTTGCCCTACGACTTAATAAACAGAAATCATTATCAGAAATCATTAAGTCTGTTTCCGTACTTTCAGCAAACTGCAGCAGTAACAGAATTTGGCAGCTGGCTTCTTTTTGCTGCAAAATTCGGCTTGCATTTGGCTTGCAGCAAAAGTACGGAAACGACTTGCTGCGAATCTATTTTAATATATTATAATAGATTCAAGTACGGAAACAGACCTATTGTTTCAAAATTATCATCAGAAATCAATGGTCCACATGCATACAAACGTAATACTTTTGTTCAAACAATTAAGTGTTTTTGGAACCAAAACTTCTGAGGCACAAAACATCATTTAATATAGTCTAAATTGATCCAAATGAAATGTTTGCAGTTTTGGCAAGATATGTAATGATCAATTGACAATTTTTGAGCAAAAATTCTTTAATTTCCTTGCCGAATTGCTCATCAATTGATGTTTATGATCAGCTCAGATGTAAATTTGCAATGCTCTTTCTGCCTTCTTGGAACTGTTGGAACCATACGTAAGTGTTTGTGTCGACATAGCCTGGTCACTGGATTCCGTCTGTAACGTCCTTAACAGTTCAGCAGCAAAACGTCGGTTTCACAAAAAAAATTTAATGCAACTCCTTTCCTCAATAAAATTAAACATTGTCAAAATCGCCAAATTCATTTTTACTTGTTTCACAAAACGCAAACGGAACAATTTGAAAAATGAAGATAAGAGTATGTAATTCGATATATGTATGTAGCTGTTACTACCAGTTTAGGGTCCCGGTAGCTCTGCTCGCTAAAGCATAGTACTGAGTTCGATTTCACGTGAAATTTTCATACAAAATTTCACGTGAAATCTGTTTCGGTGAAAATTTAGCTTGAAAATAAGCAAGAGTGGTACTAAGTTCTTAAGGCTGGTACTGAGTTCGAGTTCACGTGAAATTTTGACATGTTTCCATTATCTGGTCATTCTTTCGAGCGAAAATTTTGACAATTGAGAAAAGCAGAGACAATGCCCATTTCTGACGGATAAAATGTCATGAATTTCACTTTTCGATTGATTTTCTTATTGGAAAGACATTTTCACTTCTCCATTTTCAAATTGAAACACCAAATGTCACTTTTCCGCTCGAAAGAATGAACTGCACAAACTAAATTGGCGTGAAATGATTCGAGACATGTTTCAGTGCCATCTATATTTTCGAAGCGAAAGCAACTTCGAAGCAACTTTTCATACTAAGAACACAGTACCAAACTTGCTTATTTTCAAGCTAAATTTTCGCCGAAACAGATTTCACGTGAAATTTTGTATGAAAATTTCACGTGAAATCGAACTCAGTACTATGCTTAATGGGGAAATGTCAAAATTTCACGTGAACTCGAACTCAGTACCAGCCTTTAAGGCTGGTACTGAGTTCGAGTTCACGTGAAATTTTGACATGTTTCCATTATCTGGTCATTCTTTCGAGCGAAAATTTTGACAACGGAGAAAAGCAGAGACACTGCTCATTCTTGACGGATAAAATGTCAAGAATTTCACTTTTCGATCGATTTTCTTATTGGAAAATCATTTGCACTGCTCCATTTTC
Source organism: Nemotelus pantherinus (assembly GCA_963978885.1). Lineage (NCBI taxonomy): Eukaryota > Metazoa > Arthropoda > Insecta > Diptera > Stratiomyidae > Nemotelus > Nemotelus pantherinus. Next base: position 222,026,763 of record OZ022263.1, on the reverse strand, counting down.
AAATTGAAACACTAAATGTCACTTTTTCGCTCGAGAGAATGAACTGCACAAACTAAATTGGCGTGAAATGATTGACAACATGTTTCAGTGCCATCTATGTTTTCAAAGCGAAAGCAACTTCAAAGCAACTTTTCATGCTAAGAATACAGTACCAAACTTGCTTATTTTCAAGCTAAATTTTCGCCGAAACAGATTTCACGTGAAATTTTGTATGAAAATTTCACGTGAAATCGAACTCAGTACTATGCTTTAGCATGAAAAGTTGCTTTCGCGTTGAGAACGTAGATGGCACTGAAACATGTCTCCAATCATTTCACGCCAATTTAGTTTGTGCAGTTCATTCTTTCGAGCGAAAAAGTGACATTTGGTGTTTCAATTTGAAAATGGAGCAGTGCAAATGTTTTTCCAATAAGAAAATCGATCGAAAAGTGAAATTCTTGACATTTTATCCGTCAGAAATGAGCAGTGTCTCTGCTTTTCTCCATTGCCAAAATTTTCGCTCGAAAGAATGACCAGATAATGGAGACATGTCAAAATTTCACGTGAACTCGAACTCAGTACCAGCCTTAAGGCGTGAGGTCGAAAAGCGGCGTGCTACGGGGCTTGCGGGTTCAAATCCCGCCAGTGCCATGGCTGTAAGTGTGATTGCGTGTGATTGTCCATGAGGGTGGCAAATGGGCCCAAACTGGTGGCCTAATGCTGGCCGCGTTCCCGGCAGCCCTCTTCACTAACCTACTACCAGTTTAAAAGAAAAATGATTTTTCAGTATCGATATATCCGCGTAATATAAATTCATAAGTCACCTTCAATTTCGATCACAATTTCTTATTGGCATCAAGCCAAGACGCTCAAAACTCTGAGGAGTTTAAAAAAATACTTGGTTGAACTCAAACGATCAATATAAGTATCAGCTCTGTAATTGAAGTTTGTTTTCTTCACAAAAGATGCTTCTATTTTAAATTTGTATTAATAAATAAAGGCTTTTTGTACTTTTTCGTTTTCCCCATCAGTTTAATCTTTTGTTTGTGCATTTAACGAGCAATCTTTGCGGACCGTTAGCATATCCTATAAAAACTGCGGTAAAACATGAGTGAGAAAATCATTCGAATAGTGTGAGTCACGTTTAGCATTGCCGAAACGAGTGATATCACAGTGGAAATAAAAAGTAGCGAAAGCGAATTGGAGTGCGATTTATTTTGTAAATTGAATAGTACGAAGTAAATTATAATACATATTTCTAGTGTATTTGTTATTTGTATAGTGTATTACATATTTCTAGTGTATTTCTAGTGGTGAATTGGGTACTAAGCTTTCGTTAAAATTAAATTTCAGGGCTTAAATTCAAAACGTACAACATTGATATTAATACTTCACACTCAACTAAATTTTACACTATGGTGAGAAACCGAGCCAAATGAAAAAGCGAGCTACCGGTCACTTTCCGCATAACAAAGTTAATACTTTCCCGTGTATCATGTGCATCCGGAGAATTGAATTCACTGCCAAAATATATTTAAAAAGAAAAAAATAGTTTACGAAAACCTATTAACCCCTCCCATAAATTCCCCTCAATATCGCGTTTGCTCCTTATCGTGAACGATGACGGCATTATCATGTCAACGTCCATTCTTGACGTCATAAGAGCTCAAAACGCCTACAGACTATCCCGAAACAAATACAATAAACAAATAAATAAACAGCTTAGTAGTTTCTACCCAATCCTGTGCATAACTGTATGGCGACACAGGGCCTTGGACACATCGGGAAACTAATTTTTACCAGAAATGGTGTGATCTGCATGAATCCTTATTTAGCGAACACATGTGGTCCCAGCCAAAGCCAGCGAAGGACATGATGGATAACATGTGGTGTGAGGTGGCCGCAAATGGTCGGAATTGGCCTTATTTCCGATATGGGTAGGTTTTTCGAGCACCAGTTAAAAAAATTGTGATCGCCTTCTGAATTTTAGCTCAAAGGGACAGTCAACGATTGACTTCTAGAAGGTGAACTCTATCGATGGGGTTGATTAATATGTTTTAGGTCAGTATATGCTATTTTAGCATGAGTGGTTTGACATGATATGTTTGCAACGTCATGATGGCAAGCATATTAAAGCATTAAGACATAATTTCCGATATATATTTCGCCTGTGCCTCAGATCTGTCCGGCTCTGAGCGAGAGAAGTGCTCTTCCTTGCGTGCTGGTGCTAATAGATATATTGGTATTACTTCTGATACCACAATCACAGCCTCTTCTGAGATCGAGCGGTATCTACAGGCGATACTCAGGGTACGTCTGCATTGGACACTGATAATGCGCGTCCGGAGGTCCGACTTCGGAGCGCATCTCCCCAAATCTCATGGATATGAATATGATAGCTAGTATCCTCCGCTTCGTCAACATGGCAATCTAGGTCTTTGATGCCGCCAGTTGGAGGGGCTATCGCTCCACCCTCCCTCATGATTTGGTTAAGTCTAGTTCGTCTAAGATCGACCCTGTGCCGCACCTATTAGATTTTCAATTGTAGTTATCATACCTATACAATTTACTATGTCCTGTAATCGCATATATATTTCAATGGGGCTCGTCGACTGTAAAGTAAAATATTAATCATATATAAGTAAGTGCAGTTACAGGAATGCCAATCTTGTAAACTATATGAAATTAAATTACTGACAATATCAATCCTCCTCTGCAAATAATACCTCCCATTTGCCAATTTTCTCCGGGCCTTTGGAATTTGAGGTTATATTTCGCCTATTAAGAAATTCAAGGCATGTGAATTGTCACCAGTAAAACAAAGAAATTTTATAGATACTAATACCTGTTTTTTTGAATAATTTTATAACGATACAGCGGCTCCTATCGATCTGAAGTGGGTATTAGCAATTATTTAACAGCCAGAGGCTTTTTAATTTGAAACGAGACTTCTGCTAAATGTTCAACTAGTAATCATGGGGCGTAAAAATATGGATTACATGAATACATACTGCATCAAGTTATTTTCAATTATATACCAGCCTAAATTTTATTTTACCGACGTTTATATCGCCTCCGAAACCACAATCGAGCAAAATTAAACATTTTATATCTAATCTTATCAACGTCGGACTACTTTCCTCAGCGACTGTACTTATCGCATAAGTATTTTCATTTAAGACCATCTCGACATGTCGCATTAAATCCCGAATTATTCTCAGCAAACTGAACACGATAGATGACTTTCAATCGGCAGGCAAAAACGGGGAAGCCCCAATCATAACCAACTACTCCGCCTATGCACTCTGACTTATTAATCTCAGATCTCAGTGCGGTCAAAGGGTGACAGCGGTCCATCACTCTGTTTTCTCTTAACGCAGGCAACATTCAAGTAAAAGTTGAAATCTCCACAAGTACTTGCCCGCCAGTCAAACTATCTGAAACGCGCGTACTTTGTGGATCTTGGGTGAGTGGAACAAATATGCGATCTGAAAATATTCAAAACAATTCGAATTGTTGGAATACTCGGATGAGCTCGCTCGAAACGAAGCAAATTTCCAGCCCCTGGACACGGACGGTATAACTTTCTGCCATTAGCCCCTTCAACCCTCTCGCGCACAAAGCATGTTAAAGCTGCCTTTACGCCATTTCGCTCTCATTGTCAAATTGGAGGGGAACTACTTGGATTTGACCCGATTTGACAATGAGCAGACAAAAAATTACTACCATCCCTTTCAATGTAAATCTTATGGGCATGTCCACTCCATTTCTACTATCTCACTGCAAATTTCACAATTTCCAATCTCTCGAATGTAATAATGCAATGGAAAATTACTCAGCTGTGCCGGATGACTAACCGAAGCCATGCCAAAGCAAAATCGAGCTCGCTCGAACAATGCCAGACTAGGCAGGCAGGCCAATAAGCACACACTGTACCACGTACTGTACTATTAAGCGCTTTGCCGTTGTATTGTATATAGGGTCGAAGAGTGGTGCGGGCTGAGGCGTACTGGTAGATAAAATTATATGGCAGAGGCAGCAGATAGATTATACATCTGCGTTCGTTCCGTGTTCCTCCGTCGAATGCCGACTTCGAGCTCTATAGTGAGTCGAGACAAGGAGAGTATTATTTTTACATAGTGTAACCGCATCCCGCAACTTTCTGTGTGTAGAAGGTGAAGACATATGGAAAACGTTTTGCTTTCGACGTTTCGCGAAGACAAGCTGCGGGCAGGTTTGCTGTTGTGACTTTGGATGAACATCGAAACTTCATCCTTAAGATCCACAAAGCTGGCATTCAGGTCAAGAAAGTGAGGAAACGGATATACGGGTGAAAATACGAATGACGGGATGCAATATGGCAACAAGGTTATTCTGGAACCCCAAGTGTTACTAATCGCCAACAAAACACCAGTTTGAATTTAGTACTGAGACCAGAATTTATTTTCTGAAATATCTCGTAAATAGAAACATTCATATTTTCGCAGGCACATTAAAGCAGTCAACTTTCAAACGATATTTTTATCTGGCACCCCTCTTGTGGTACCATTCCATTGATTGTCAGCCAACGAAAGATATGCCTTTCGGGCACATCTATAGCCGTGCTGGCTCTAGAACAGACATACGTAGCAGTCGATTCGGTAGGTATACTTTCGACGGATTCAGTCAGATACGGTCTCGTCGGTTCCATGTAGTTGGTTTATTTATAAATTCCACCTCTTACATATGTGGATGGGGCTGGGGGACAAAGAATGGTGAACCACGTCGCGGACAGTAGGTCGCCGTTTATGTGGTTGTGCCTTATGAACTGGTTGAGGAAGTGGCTGAGCAACTGAGGCAGTAATCATTTTTAGTTGGAATATTGGATTGCAAATTGTCATGAAATTGGCGTGTGCTGTGCTCCGCTGCTCGTCGTTGGCACGTATGCGATGGCGGTTTTTCGTAGATGCAGGATGTGTTGTTTTGGATTGGAATTTCTAAGATTCGCAGTTGCTGAATTTTACAAGAGAAAATTAAACCAATTCAAGTAATTTAAAGGATTCTGGCGGGATATGGCTCTCCAGTTGCTAGGATGCTTGGGATGCTCATAATATCGATTTGCTTTGACCTTGTACATTCTTTGTCCGGTTCGAGCTCATGCTTAAAGGCAGGTGGTTTGGATAATTCACCTCTTGGGGAATTTGTGATTTCAGTTCACAATAGCTGTGTCTACAATGTGTGTTAGAAAAAAAACTTTTGTTTTATTTCTAACACACTTGTAGACACCAAAACCAGAATTCATTCGTTCGAATTACTCGACCCTCCAAGTATTTTCAATTCAAGGACGTTTTGAGAGAAAAATCACAATTTATTGTAGAATATTCACAATAGGGTGGAGCGGTGTAAACGACGTAGAAATTTTTATAGATGTAAATAATTAAATTTTTATTTGATTTTTTAAATAAATGAATTTAATTTTAAATAAAATTTAATTTGAAATTTCCAAGTGAAATCGAAGACAGTACTAAGCTTAATCCGCCATAGTCCGTCTTCATTAACCCTAGATTCATAAACAGGTGTCTCTCAGACACCTTTATTTCGTTCAAGTCTCACAGAGTGCGACGCAAGAAAGATCGAAGTGCGTTAATGTTTTTTTTTATATTGATTATGTATTTTAAGATTTCTTCTTTCAACTAATATGTTGATTTTTTGCCATAATGACCATATCTATTCAATAAGTGACCCTTAAATAAAATGTGTCTGACAGGCATATGTTTATGAACCATGTAACACTGAATATAGTTAATGAATCTAGGGTTAATCAAAATTAATTGAGATTAATTTATTTATTAATTATAATTTTGTTAATGAATTAGTTTGTCACTCTTTACCTTCATTTGATGCCGATAATAAATCAATCGCATTCTTTGAAATTATCATTTGTCGCGATTTGTTTATAAATTTCCTTAATTGTGCTCTGAAGCCGAAAATCGTAATATTTATAAGAAACGTTTCGATTTTTGAAATTGTTTTGTTTAACTAGAAGATCGCATGAATTGATTACGCATTACTTAATTGAATGGATTGAACTGAACATAAGAGGTATGATCCCGTACTCCATGCATTGCTATTAGGGATTCCAATCCCGAACCATATTTTCAATCCCGGGATTACGGGATTAAAAAATCTCAAATCCCGGGATCCCGGGATCCCGGGATTTGAAATTCAAAATACAACACAACAAAATAAGTCAAGTTTCTAGTAAACAGATTATATAATTTGCCATCATTTCAAAACTACAACAATAAGTAAGCTCAAAACTGTATAAAAAATTGCATTATTACTAATTTATATTATTGATGCAAATAAAAACAATTTTAATTATCCAAAACGTTGACAGTATGGAAACAGATATTAAAAATTACATCTATTACAAATTACAACAAAAAATCACGACAAAAAACCACAACAACAAAACACATCTCTTAGAATTGAGATACACAATAAAGTAACATATAAAAAATTCGGCCAAAGTTCATTAGGTTTTTCGGAAGTAACATTGAAGCAATAGCATAGCATCTAAGGTATCGTCTCCAAGCCTGCTTCTAAATTTATTCCCGATTTTGGACGCCTCGGAAATGGTCGAGAAATATTGGTACGCCTGCTCCAAACTATGCAAGTGCCACCACTTTCGAAAAGATTCATTTCTTTTGCAATGGTTTTAATTAGATTAGTTTCTTGCGGCATTTCATGATTGATTATTTTCATACTTTTGCAGCTCTTCTTGTAGCGTTAATTGACGACTATCTTGTTCTGATCAATATGGGTATCTACTGGGTTCTCTTCATTTCTTTGGCTACCAAGCATAGGGTTCAGCATCTAGATCATTGTAGTATTTTTTTTAATATTTGCGTTGCTTGGTTTCAAAAATAGAGATTTTATTTCATTTGGTAAATTTTCGCTGGTACAATGTGGATTCTGGAGATAGCTTAGCATACCACTGAGGCTCTTTTATTCGGTCCAATATTGCAATTTTCATAGCATCCAGAAGAATAGTCCGTTTTTCTCCTAACAGCCTAAAGACAAATCTTGATGAAGTATTAGCAGTGCATAAATTAACAAGTCTGCGACTAAAGGCCGTCACAGCCAATTTTACAGGGAGTAAAACTTCAATAATTTTCTGAATCGAATCAAACTCTGTTGCTTCTAATTGCTCTGAATATTGCAGGCCTATTAATTTATACTATTTTTCAAAATGGGAAACTATTTGAGCATTGTCAAGAGACTATTTCATTTTGTTTTACAATCCATTTAAAGGAGACAGTTAAATGCCTTGCTCGGATCAGACATAGTTTTAAAGATCGTTATTTTTCGTTGGAGCTTTTTTAAAATATAAAACTACCTAACGAATTTTCTTTATGCATGCGCTGATGTCCTTCGTCTGATCTAGCGTGTCTTGCAGGCGACCGGTTTCAACGTAGTTAGCTGATTCAGGACCATCCAAATCTTCGTGGTCGTCGTTCAGACTATCAGCTGCTTCATCAACTCTTTAATCTGGAATGGACCTCATATTATAGCGAACATCGCAAACTGCCAAGTGGATGCTATGCACCAAACAAATATGTTGCTCTGTACCAACTAGTCTGCCTACTTTTCGCATTTCGTTTGACCCATCAGTTACGATGGTAACAATGTCTTTTCCTAGAGAAACATTAAACTCATATCTAGGTAGTTTCCAGCTGTCATTGATATTCTTACTCGCACCAAGCTCCAGTAAGAATTTACTAAGTAGATGTTTATATTTATATAGCGCTTATTTGCAGTCAAGGTCCATTAATCAAACATCAAACTGAACCGTTCACCTGAGATACTAGCCTGTTATATCTAATTTTTTATTATTTTCTTTATCCTGCTTGCATAGCCAACAACCTTTTTTTGATAGTTGTTAAGGATTTTGGTAAATCTGTGTCTACATTCGCTAGTATTAATTTCCTCAAATCATTCGATGTAACGAATGCACTAAATGTAAAACAGTCCATACTTATTTATTTACAAACCCCTTTGTATTCTCTTGTTAACTGTTACATCGGTTTGTTTTGCTCTATTCTTTACGCATTTTGATGTGAGCTAATTGTTTTCTCATAAATATGGATTCTATTTGCACTTTTCGAGTCTTGCTGTAACTTGATTGCCGATAATGCTTGACTCCCGGCCCCGAAATCCCAGCCAATTTCTGATCCCGAAAATCCCGGGATTAGAGCTCATCAATCCCGGGATTTTGGGGACCAGAAATTGGTCGGGATCCCGGGATCCGGGATCCCGGGATTGGATTCGCTAATTGCAATGCAATGCATGTTGTACTGGTTTAATCACACGATCATACTTGGCTGTATATAAGTACTTGTATATATGTGCAAACTTCCAAATACCAAATTCGGACTTGAGATTTCATCGAAGGGAGGGCTCGCTTATTGCAATTTCCTTTGGACTGCCTGGGGTGTGTTCAATGTGCATGCTATAGCTGCTCCAAAAGCATAGCATAGCATCACTTTAGCAAGTGTCAAAATTCGCAGTAGCTAGGTGAAGCAGCTATGGATATTGGACAGCCAAGAGCTGCGTAGCAGCTCTTGTCTGTTATGTAGGTCGGTTTTTAAACAGCACAACTCAATAACAAAATCTTCAGTTTTTTTTAATTGAATCTTTTTGTTTACTTGGATCAGCTAAATACTTGTCTTGCATTTTGGAAATTGTATGAAAATTGCGCGTTTTCAGCATACAGCTGCCGAAAAAATATTAAAATTTTCCAAACATATTCAAACGTTTCACATTTTCCTGGCTTTTGACACCATATCTGTGAAAAAGAGCGAAAAAGAAACATTCAAAATTTGGTGGTACACGAATCAGCGTACTCGGCCTTTTGCGCTTCATACTCGGCTTCTAAAAACTCAAGATGAGCTGCGCTGTATAAGCGCACTTAAAACTCCAGTTGAGTTGAAATGTTTAAAAGCCCGCATTTAGATTATTATAGCAGTATTTTCGAATTTCTTGCTCATCCTCTTTGTTACCAAAGCCCAAACACTCCTTTTTATTTCAACTTCTTATCGAAAATGAAGTTTGAATAATATGTCAGCTGTTTGCGCACGTCCATTTTGCCTTAGCTACTTTCTTGCTATCCTCCAAACTGCGAGCATCACATAGCTGCTACCTTAGCAGCTATTCCGGAATCTTGGACAGCCCGACTGTCAAATAGCAAGCATAAGAAAGTAGCTATTTCGTGACATTGGACAGCCAGAGCTGCTAAAATAGCAGCTAATAGCTGCTATAGCATGCACATTGAACACACCCCTGATGTAGTACCTACTAGTTGATTTTGGTGGGAAATTTTCTGAAAGATCTTGATGCTTGAAGTTTTTCGGGAATGGTAGCGTTTAGAGTTGGGTCGTACTAGGATTTTCACATACTAGGTAGAAATAGTACGAGTACAGAAAAATACCTGTTCCAAAAATACTAACTAGTATTTTTTTGAAGTATGTACATAAATACATATAATACATATAATACATACGATTTGTAGTGATGCAATAAAACGGTATTATATGCCCTCCGCCACCCTCCAGACACAAAGTTCCCAAGCTACAATGGTGATAGAGCAAGATGACCTTCAAAGGATACCGAGTAATTAGCCCGTGCAGCTTGTCCGTAACTTTCCAATGGTCGGTCATTTATTTGGCAAGCCTTTCTCCAATCTAGGAGCCATCTAGGGGAAAACAATCAAATTTAATCAATTTAGTTTGATTTTTATTTTATGATATGCACAAAACACCTCCTGTATTCGTTCAAAGTCCAAAGTCAACAAATTTACTAAGATATGACCAACTATCTAACGATCTCTGATATCAATCTTTTCTTGGCTAATCTAAAACAGTCGGTAGTGGAATCAATGCCGAAAATTAAAAATTAAATAAATTTTCAATTTCAAATCACCCAAATCAAATAAGTTTAAGTACGAGTACTCAAATACAACCTATTTTTTAAGTACAATATCATATCAGCAAGTATTAAAAACTCTCAAATATCAAATACTCACAAGTACGCTAGTATTAAATACTCGCACGTACGAAATACTAGCTAGTCCGAAAATACTAGGTACGAAAATACTAGCAAGTACGAAAATGCTGGGTACGAAAATACTTACAAAGTACGAAAATGCTAACAAGTACGAAATATTCGTGAGTATGAAAGTATGAAATACGAGTATGAAAGCACTTGCAAGTACGAAATACGAGTACATATTAGGGTGCTATTACGTCGCTGTTTGATTGAAATGAATCAAATGGAGGAAATTTATTGGGTACATTCTTGATTACATGTATAGTTCACAAAAATACTCGTACCTAGTATTTTTGAGTTTCGTACTAGGTACTGGCTGTTCCAAAAAAATACCTGTTCCATATACCTGTTCCAGCATTTAGGCTTCATCTCTAGTAGCGTTGCACCTAACTCGGATTCCTTGCGGTAGTCCTATCTTGTCGCCGATATGCGTCTTGGTCGGACTAATGTTTTTGCTGATTGTGAAGTCTTTTCAATTCCTCTGAAATATATTCCTTGACTTTTGGACGCAGCATATTAGTAAGTATGTTTTATTTTGGTTCCCATTGAGCGTCCTTGAATGTGAAACATTCCGGCGGTGCAGTAATGCGTGCTAAACATCTGTTCCGTCTGACCAGCATTTACGCAGTAATTGTTTCGCTTCTTGGACACTTCGATCCGCGAATCCATTTTGTTCAGGAAATCCAGAGCTTGATGTCTGACTTTAGAATTCTTGCTGTATACTATGGCCGATTGTCAGATTCCAGTATCCTAGAAACGCCGTGAACGGCAAACTATTTTTTTAAGCATATTGATTACTGAGTACAATCATGTTGATTTAGGTTTTTAAAATCGTGAAATCCTGAAAAGTGGTTGGCGATGAGATTATAGTTGTTTCCTTTGAACGTAAATACAGTCAAATCTCGGTACTATGCCACCCGGCGGGATCGAGCGAATGTGGCATAGTAGCGCGAGTGGCATAGTACCGAGAAAAAACGTCTCGACGAACTGCTTTTTCTGAAAAGTACATACATATTTTGGGCTTGACTGAGACCAACAATTTTTAATGTTTCTCTATCATTATATATATTTAAATTGAAAATTCACACTACAAAGGTACACTACTGAAGAATGATACATAGTACCCGGATTTACTCTGTCAAGTTTTCTATCAGTTAAGCCCAAATCTCTCAAAAATTGTTGGCTGGTGCATCTTTCTTGAACGTGTTGCCGTGGCGTTTTTTTTAAATTGTCCAGCTAGCTATCGCTTGCCATGAATTTTCGGAGGTGCATAAGCTCGACCAGTTTAATTGCCTTCCCCTTCATCAGATCGCCGCTGACATGCAGATTCTTCCCTCTTGCTTGTTTCAACCATATTAGCACGCCATCATCGACCTTCGGGTTGTGAGCTGGCGTTAGCTTCATGCGCTTCGATGGAACTCCAACTTTGATGGCCCCTCGATTGCATCCTTCTTGCTGATACTGCCCTTCATGGTAGTTCTCTTGACTTCGATACGCCATTTCTTGTTTATATCTCTGGCCAGCTTGGACTGATTCCGCTCCTTCCTCGCGGCATCGATGATCTCATTCTTCTCCTTCAGCGTAAACTCAGTCCGCTCGGACTTCTGAGTTGACATTGTAGGCTACTTATTGAACTTCACTACAGTACGAAATCACAAGTGCGTGCATGTGTAAGAGAGATACCGCAAAGATGAACTTGACTGCCCTCTTGAGTTTGCGAGTGGCATAGTAGCGAGATTAGGGGGTGATATAGTAAATTGATTTTGTATGTATTTTTGCCGGGATCGTGCGGAACTGGCACAATAGCGAGAGTGGCATAGTAGCGACGTGGCATAGTAGCGAGATTTGACTGTAGATTGATTAACACGATCTAGAACGGAAGTTCCTGAATTTCTTTCTCAATTATTTCCTGTTTCACGGTGCTTCGTTGAGTTCGTTGACAAATCGAACATTTTTCAGCATGATGCTTTGTCAGTGGATTGACCGCACCACGAAAAAAGCATTTGGCGAATCCAAACCTAAAGACCAATCCATGATAATATGCTAATTTTTCTCTGAACGTTTCATTTTTCTTGATGGATAGTGGTACTCTGTTGTCGTTCGTGACTTCCACGAATTCTATTAAAGCATTATCCGACATTGATAAGACAAGTTGTGCATGATTTTTTTTGTGCAGCTTAATATTTTTTCTCCAACCATAAGTTTTTCTAACCACTTAATTCATTGTTCATCGAGTCAATGTACTGTTCTTCTTCGCTATCACTTTTAATCGCTTTAGCTTTGCTTCCAGTTTTTCCACTCTGACTCACAACTTTGCCAAACAATAAATTGTTCAAAACGTTTAACGTGATCGATCTAATACGGTAACACTTCCGACACCATGCATTGGTGTATTTTACACTATTTCGAAGTCTGAACGGAATTGGTTTATTGTTCATTAAATTAATTCGTACATTTACTTATACCGTTACAGCATGTAAACTAATTGTAGATTGACTTTGGATCCGTAAATCCAAGTGTGAAGTGCAAAAAGCCGGGTACGCGGATTCGTGTACCATCAAATTTTCAACGTTTCTTTTTCGCTCTTTTTCACAGATTTAAAGACGGGAATAAGTGTAACGTTTTGAATATGTTAGGAAAGTTTTAATGGTTTCTGCAGCTGTATGCTGAAACCACAGAAATTTCAGACAATTTCCAAAGTGCAGTGCAAGTTCTGAGCTGATCCATCTATAAAAACAAGTTAAAAAAACTGAAGAAAATGGGTATTGAGTTGTGCTGTGTAAAAGCCGACCTACGTAGCATCAATTGGCTGTTCAATATCCATAGCTGCTTCACCTAGCCACTGCGAATTTTGACAATTGCTAAAGTGGTGCGGCTTTCAGAGCAGCTATAGCATGCACATTGAACACAGCCTCGATGTTCACTTTTTTTGCTGCTTCGAGTCTAATAGTGCCCTTTACATAGGGATATTTCAACTTCTTGGTTTGTTTCGATATTTACTTGAACAAACCAAAAACCGAAAAGAAAATAAATCAATAAAAAGTTGTTAATTTTTTGCTTATGTTCAGGTTTGAAATTGACACATTAAAATTCCAAAGACAATGCCATCTATTTCTGAGCATTTTGGTTGTCATCTTATACTTTCTTTGGCCCGACTTAAGTGCGCAAACTCGTAAAACCCTTTCCGGCGACCGTTCACAGATCATAGCATATTTACAATTGCATCCAAACTATCAACCACCCCTTGCTGTTGCTGCTGCTGCATAACGTTCATCGATTAATCACCTGTTATCATCAGCAGTCCGTCGAACATAAAGGTTAACATAAATGCAGTGATAGTATGTTCAAAGTTCTTTTTTAAACGTTATTCGAATTTCCGCTAAAAACGCAAATATTAACTTTTATATAAAAGCTTTTACAAGACAAATTCGCCTAAGGTGTTTTCATTCAAACACGCCTCGTGTTCATTAAGTGTGCCAAAACTGCCGGCAGTAAAAGAGGTAAAGGTACTTTCATGTCCCATAGTGCTAATGTGGATGATTTTCAGTTGCCTTAATTCGTTTTTCTTTATTCGAACTCATATCGGAATTTTGCATGTAGTGTGTAGTCTGTGCATTTCGGCAACAATAACAATATAATTTTTAAGAAGTCAAACTAATCGTATTTTGTTCGCTCTTGAAAGTGCAAAACAAAAATCAAAAGATAAATTCCCTTATTTCGATTTGTTGCTTATGTTGTTGATTCTTTCGTGTCTTGAGTTTTCCTTAGTTTACTTTCTGTCTTTTCTTTTCCTCAGGCCTGTGATATGACTTCATGAGCAAAACCGTTAAGGCAACGTTTTCTGATAACATTAAATTGAAAATTCATTGGTAATTTATTTATTTCTCATACTGAATAATATTTTATAATTTCTTGGATGTCTTAGAAGTCAGTCTGTAAGAAATATAAAACAGTTAAATGGAAACGCACTTATTATCCGAATCAGATTAGTGATGTAGAGAGTGACATTATTAGGGTCAAGTGCTTGCTGTAAACTATTCGTACTTAGTTTGTAGTTTTACTGAACAAGAGAGCTTTTCATTAATGACTTTGATATGCTACGTTGCATAAGAAAGACTTCATGACTTCATTTAGGCTCACATAGTTCAGCTGTTGTAAATATGTATGTTGAACGCATGTTGAAATAAATTTTGTTACAAACCGTCAAGCCAATGTTCAATGTTTGAATTTAGCATTTTTGTTTTTATAATTTTCATGAAATCGTTGAACGAAAATGGAAATAAAATGTAAAGCAAACTATTATTAGATGTTTAAATTCTTATTTTCTACGCTACTTCAATTTCGATTTGACTCTGCTTGCGTCTTTATTTTAAAATGAACCGTTTATTAACCGTATGCACACGAATTTCGAAATTTTGCAATCAAACCTTTCGTAGTAAAATGGGTGGTCAATTTTAAACTGGATACTTATAATATTCGCTCCGAATCAGAATGTGGTTTATTTCTTTGATTGTTTATTTGTCGTTTGCAATGCTCTTCTATTTCTTTCTCTAAACAAGACGCTGTCAGATTAGATTCGGATGCTACGTTTATAAGCTTGACTAGTAAAACATAAAAATAATTCATTAATTTCATTTCACATTCCATCATGTGACATTTAAATAACTTTTCCTAAACATCAATTTGTTGAGAAAAAAACTTATTTGCAAGAAATTATGCATGCAAGTATGTATAAAGCATTTAATGTAGAAGGACAACAACAGGCTGAGACTGAGGTTATATACACATTTTACATACTATTCAATATTGGCCTAAACTCGACTACGTGCCCCCAAAGCCGGTAGACAATTTTACCGATTTTTTTTTGTGGTTTTATGACTCTGTGTTTGTTTTTAAAAGTGTTTTTTGTTTGTTTGCTATTTTATCATCTTGTTGTCTTCTCATCTAGTTCCTGTATGCTTTTGAGTATTCTTTTTCAAGTTTTTGACCCTGCTATAACCAGAGGTCGAGCTGGGGATCAAAAATTGAACAATAATTAACAAAAACGTACAGAAAACACACGAGAAGACAACACGATGTAGATAAACAAACAAACAAACAAAAACCACCCCCGAAAATCACAAAATCATACACAATCACAAAGACACATAAATACGCAATCGGTAAAATTGTCTACTGTCAAAAGCCGATAAAAATGTGGTCGATTTACCTCTAAATTGATCAGCTGATCGTAATCGCCTGATTTAGCCTGCGTGCGAACGGGCTATTAGCTATGATTTGATTCTGTATTTAAAATGAATTCAACTTTTTTGAATGATGTAATTTTGCGTGGTTTTTGACCACAAGTCGAACATTTTCTTATTTTTGTACAGGGACTTTTCACATTCTGGGAGTTTTTAAAGGTTTTCATCGTGTCACCCCTCTTTTGACATTCCAAATCAACTTGATTTTGGCAAATCTACTGTTGTGCTGCAGGTATTGTAGCGATTTTTCTACTGACTGAATTTATTTGAGCAACTGCAATTTGATATTTGTTCCAAAAAGGTGAAAATTGCTATAAAATTATCCGAATAGGTGAATGTAGAGTGCACATAGAAAAAAGACGTTAAGAGTAGTATAAAAGCAATCCCACCAATGCACGAAAAACGAACATATTGTGCCTGAAATGCTTTGCTGACCCTTGATGCAGTTGAAGTAATTCCTACGATTTTTACGAGTTTCGAATCCGATTTAAGCAGATCCATTTCTTCTTTACGCACTATCAACTTTTCCGTTGAACTGTCCTTTGCTTGTGAAATTGTCGTTTCGACTTTTTAATTACTGGCTGCTTAACATCTATCAAAAGCTTGAGTAGCCTAGTGGGTAGAGCACTGGCTTCTTGCGTGTGGGGTCCCTGGTTCGAAACTAGGTTCGGATGAGGGTCCGCGCACCAAGCTTTGAATTCATCTAGCTCTGATTAGGTACCTGATTTAAATCAGGGGTAAAGAGAGTCGTGAAAATAATCACTCCACACTCGTATGTATTCACATTGATCGAAAAAATTGTAATGAAGCTCTATACCAGCTTCAACCCCTAGACCCGTACGAGGGTTGTCGTGGTATTACTTTACTTTTAACATCCATCAGCCGCTCATCGCTTTTTTTTAGCCTGCTGTGCGCTAATGACCTGGGCTTGCTGGTCAAGTTTCTGATTCAGTTTCATGGCTAGCCTGATTTTTTTATCCAGTTGCATGGCCACAGATTCTGCTTCTCTTAATTGTGATAGCAAAGCCGTTATGTTCCGGTCATCCGCAAATCACATTTCCTGCATTCCACTTTCAAATTTGCTAATGTTGATTCGTTTAATATCTTCGGCATTATTTTTCAAATTTTGATTCAAATTCAAATCAAAATTCAACCGTCGCAAGTGGAAAGTCTTTGCTGCGTCAAAGTTGAGTCTACCTCAACTTGCGTTGCGTATTTTTTTTTCCCCCTAATGATTTTTTGGATTTTCTCCAAAAAAAACTCCTGGCTTCCTGACTAGCAGACATCAGCCAACGTTTACTCGATTTAGTACAAACAAAAATTGCGTATTAACAACGCGCACTATTTTTCATATAAGACAAACAAACATAGAACACAAAAGCATCTCGAAACAACGCGACGACGCGAACACGCAGTTCAAGACACGATTATTCATGTCTTGTCAATTCCAGAGAAAGACCGTCCTTCGGAGAAAAACAGTCACTGCAGTTCTCCGGCTACAACCTACCACCGCAAGAGACAACACACGAATCCTTGCGTTGCGTAGCGTCGCGTGGGCGTCGAAAGTCCCACTGCAATGGAACACCCATGGGAAGAATTTTTGGTAAAACTGGACTTGATGCCCCACACAGCTGTTGCATGAATCTCGCCGATAGATGTCGGGCTAATATGTTTGTGTTTTTGTGGCTGTGCGTTTGCTTTTGGGGCTTCGTTTCTTTCTTTTTTTTCTTTTTCTTAATTGTTTTATCTTCTTTTTTATTTTTTTGTATAATTTTGTGTTTTTCTTCATTTTTTCAACCCTTCTACCACCTTTTCGCCCTCTGGTGGCGGGATTTGCCGGGTGTGGGGCATCAAGTCCAGTTTACCCGAATTTTTTCACTGTTGCTGACCGTTGCGCTATCGTAGAAAGTGTTGCAGTGTATTTGAGCGGTGGTAACTCAGTCACAGCGTAAGAAGTTAATTCCTAACCAGCGTCACAGCGTAAGAAGTTAGTTCCTAACCAGCGTTTCCCGGATTTCCACGTCGTTTACACAACCATTTTTGTACTAAAAAACGTTTTCTTTTCGGATTTTTTCTAATCAAAATTATAAAAAAAATTCAAAAACTTGAGTAGCGTTGACTCGTGTAAATCCAAACCAAGAGGCCTTCTTGACATCAACAAGTGGCCGACGAATCTTCGGTTAGTTCTAGACTCAAACCCTATGTCAATTTGAAAACGGATATTATTATCTCCATCTTTTGTTTTCTTCAAGGCTATGTGTATCCATATACTTTACAATACCATTATATCTTCTTTACACAACTACCTCGTAATGCAACAAATCATAGTTCAATTAAAATTCCAACCATTTGACATTTTGCATACGGCTCATTCGTTCAGTTCCGATTCGACTCGTTGGTTCTGCGAAAACTCAGTAAACACTCATCTACATACATACATACATACACTTGCTTGTTCGAACGTCCATTCACAATGAATAGTTCACTTTGCATTTTTCGCATCATCAAATGTGGAAGTCGTCCGCCAGAAGCTGCCTGCCAGAAGTCGCCTGACTTTATCCAATAGTGAAACGAGCTGAATTTTGCTGAACGGAGTAGTTGACTGCGTGCGACTGTGATTGTTCGGGAGTATTTGAAATTGTGCTAATTCGTTGTAATAAACTTTATTCGAATCGTTTAATTCAAATAATTGTTTTGTGGTATAGCCGCAGGATTAAAGAAGCGTAGTTTTTTGTAAATTAAAGTTTTGATCTTGATTCCTGCGTGTCGTTGGAGTAATCGCGGAGCGCGGGTCCATTCGGAAACAAATTAAGGCTACACTTTTTCAATAAGTAAGTACAATCGCATTTCTGTTATTTATAGAACACAGGGACGAGAAAAGCGAATTTACTAAACGGTGGGAACTATGGCAGCGTTAGAATCCTGGCCAGTCGGTATGACTGTGACAGGTGAACCTTGCCGTGGTCTTGCGAGGGATGTTGCCTTGCCGTTCGCCCATCCCTTGAAATCTGCGCTAAGTCCTAGTAGCGAGATGGCAAAATGATAACACATTTATCAGAAGAGGCACCAGTTCTTAGCGCCAAAGAAGACTTGACCGGCTTGGCGTAGCACTCGCAAGCTAAAGTTCCGGCATACTTCTGGATTTAGCCCGAGCCGCTGAGGCACTGAATTGTCAAATTGGCGAAATGCACTTAAACTTGAAAAGCGAAAGTCTTCGTCGTCCAGCCGGAACGCAAGTCGTTCTGTTCTGGCTGAACGGTGTGAACGAACGTCATTGCGAATTGTATGCAATACACTTGTTTTCGTCAGTCGAATTAATTGCATTGATTTGTGGAGTGAGTTCGCGTTGGCGCCGGAGGCGCGAAAATAAGTCTGTGACACGTTCGATGTCTCAGTGACGCAAGATTGGCTTTTACGGTTTGCGGCTGAGAGGACGGTTGCAGGCTTTGTGGTAGGTCCGGATATTGGCGTTAAGAGCGATCATTCATTTGGCTAGGATTATTTGAGTTTTTAGAGCGAGGGATGTGCTTTCTGATTCAATGACATGTCACTTCCAAAGTCCACTATTAGGTCTGTTCGCGTATTGCAGCAGTAATAGATTTTTGCAGCTGGCTTCTCTTTGTGGCAAAATTTGGCTTGTAGCAAGAGTACAAAAACGACTTGCTGCGAATCTATTTTAATATATTATAATAGATTCAGGTACGCGAACAGACCTATTTTCTTGCTTCCGAGTCGATGGAACAAAATCGGTATGTTTGCTGGTAGTAGATCAATGTATTAGACAAACTTGTCCATGCTATGGGATTATGGGCTGTAACAGTGTGCTTACTGTTGTGTATAATCAAATATCCGCCTATTCATAAAGCCGCAATCGTTTCATCGTCTACAGGATACGCACGATATTCTGGCAAATGGAGACCAGGATTGTTTCCTCATATTTGTGGCGCCAAATATATCTTGTGGAAATCAGTTTCTATTGAACGATGTGTAGTGTTTTGGAGGATAATTTTATGGCAAAGAAAAGTTTTTTTTTGTTTTGAATGAATATAAAAAGCTTATGTCAAGAAAGAAGAGAGTATTCAGGATAATATATATCAAAGTAAAAAATTGTGGTGAGATAAGAATATATTCAATGTATTGTTTTATTTTATTTTGAATACGAATTTGTCTTCTCTGTCCTATATATGGCTGTGAATGATATATTTTATTGCTAATTCAGTTATAAATAATACAGATTACTCTCAAAACTAACTACAGTATGTTAATATGTATTAAATAGTGTAGTATTCATGTATACACACAATAGAATAAAATATGCGTTCACTTCTAATCAGTTTGTACCGGCAAAAAAATGAATAAAAAAATGTTCATCATAAATTTTCCTATTTTCTAGCCACTAAGTAGATTTTTTGTATTCGACATACATACATAAATTTTTTTCCCGCACTTCTGCCAGAAAGCAAAAAAAAAGAAGGCAAAATGCTGAACTTTGAAATTTCTGGAAGTAATTCATTTCAAATGCACTGTTTTAATATTTTAATACATATTTCATTCAGTACTAGTCATTCTAGCAAGTTATTTACTAGAAGATTGCGAGGTTTTTTTTTTAATTTGACTTGCAAAAATTAGTGTACAATTTTGGAAAGATGAAAAAACTACCGAGATATAGCAAATATAGTGAAGAGGCCAATATTCTTCGGCTCAAAAGGGTATATGTAAATATCAAATTTACAGGATATTTCAACTCCAGGATCGTTCCGATCATTCATAAAAACTGTCCTTAGGAAAAACGGCAAATGATCGTCGAACAGCAATTGAAATGCAAAGCATTAGGTCTGTTCCCGTACTTCAGCAAACTGCAGCAGTAACAGAATTTGGCAGCTGGCTTCTTTTTGCTGCAAAATTTGGCTTGCAGCAAAAGTACAAAAACGACTTGCTGCGAATCTATTTTAATATATTATAATAGATTCAAGTACGGGAACAGACCTATTATAAAACTATGTTGCGTTGGAATTATGATATAGGGCTGTATATCAAGTAATGGCTTTGAATATATGCAACAACGATTAATAAAATTTGGTTATCTGCATATTTAAAAAAATATTCTAAAGCAAAGTGCCAAATAACGCGGCTTTTGCGTCCAATATGATAATGGTCCGAAGCATGAACCCAAAATTGTACCATTATTTCAAAAACTATAAAAACGAAATAAATTTTGTACGCTGAATATTTAAGATCTACTGAGTGAAAAGAAAAAAATGAAAACTTGAAAAAAAATCTAGTGCAAACTGATTTTCTAGCAAGTGTGAAATACACATAAATATATTGAATTGATCTGATTCGATTTTTCTAGCCTTCATAGTAAAGGATTTTATTTGAAAGGAAAATATTTCCTTATGGAGCTAGATATATTTGAAGTTTTTTTCTAGTTCCATTCTCTCCATCACTGAATTACACAGAATAAATAGTAAACTGCGTCACTATTTTCCGGAACTTGTAATCAACTATAGGAGATGAAATCAGATAGTTGCAAAACTCGCTCGCCATAGAATCATCTATGATGGTAACGTGTGATCTTCCACTGGACCCAGGGTCCTCGATTGCACAGTCATATATGCGGTTAGGTACTGGAAAATCCAAGCCCTTGCCGTAGTCCAGCACGGGTAGATTTCCAGCCTCAGTCTGGCTGTCACCTCCAGAATAAAACTCCTTAGGGTTCATCCTCATGGCATTTACGAGGCTCTCTTGGTGTAACATCTTGCGATGCAAAGGCTATATTCACCAATCGGACAAAATAAATTATACATTAATCGCGCTACCACTTTTCTAGTAGGCTAGCTATTTTTCATTATATTGGAAAACATAGTACATATAATGGATTCCCGATGGGCTTTAATTTTTTTCGCCTCAAAAGTTAAGTTTTACTCTATGCGTGTAATACTCTCGTAAAATTTTACTGTGATTTCATTACTTGCACATGCTATAATAATTAAAATATTAGCATAGCTGCATGAAAAAATATAATGTTTAAGATGCTCCCTGCCCCAATCACTCACTATCCAAACGTTCCCAATAAAAATTACTGCAAACATAAATTAAAATGCTTTTGAAATAAAGTAATAATGAAAAATTCGGACTTCATTTACTTATAAGTTTTGCTACTTGATCTTTGGTCGTCGTTCCATATTAGCTTACCTTTGGAGCCTGCCTTTATTCTTTCCTTCAATGATCTTATATACTAGTCCGTTAAAGGGACTTTCGCTGTTATCGTTAAGTGGCAATAAGTATAAACATGAATTCTCAATCCTAGTATATACAACAAATGAAACCATTTTACTTAAGGCCTTATAAAGAATGGACAAAGAATTGCAAGCCATGCACCTGTACGTGTAAAAAATATTTTTAATACACATGCACTTTACCTCCTTACAACAAGCTTTCCCCTTTAATGTCGCTTACACGAGCTCTCTGTGCATGAGATCATGAATTTACACTCAAATTTAATCACTTTTTACTGTTAATGCTTTACAGGGTAGGAGCGTCCACAGGGTAACCCTGCATTCATTCCTTGGTTGTGCTGTAAGGAATTATATTGGCAGTGTAAGTGCACTTTTCGGATAATTGTATTATTTCGCTCATGCTGAAGTGTGCCGCACATTTTAAATGGCACGTTTCACTGTATAGCACGCACAGCTGCGGCCGATCAATATTCCAAACGCACCAAAATCATTGGATGAAGCCAGAAGGAAGCTATCTCATTCAAAGCAAAACATTCATTGCGTGAAGGTTGTGTAAATTTTTAAAACAAATGTTTTAAAAAGAGTAGTCATATTTTTACACGCAATAAATGTATTTGCTTTAGAAGCTCAATAGGCGCGTTTTTTTCTCTTCTATCTAGCAAAGAACAGAATAGACGCATTGGAAACAACAACACTCCTGTACCAGTGAATTCACTAGTACAGAAATTCTATACCTTAAAGGTAGTTCACGTGCTGAATTATAGAATGTGCTGATAGGAAAAAGAAAAGCTCATGAGAAGTTGTCTTTTTTTGCCATGAGGTGGTTTTGGTTTTTCCAAGGTTGTGTTGAATGTTTTGGTAGTTAGGGAATTAGAAAAAGCCCCCATAATGTGTAGAAAGTTAAAAGAGGTAATTTTCTGTTAGTCCTGATATATCAAGCTTTTAAAAGAAAAAAAGAATCTTTAAAATAAAGTCTTTGATAATAAGCTTGAACATATATTTAGAATTATTTAAATTGAGTTAATTAAAACAGTTTGCAACAACAAAGGCAACATTTGACACAGCAATAATTCGGTACTTAGAAAGAGGATTGTGGACTTAACGGGCAGACAGACCGATTATATGAACGAACTGGGTATGATTTTTAACAATAGATTAACAGAGGAGGGGTTAGATTTAGAATTTTTCACCGATTTTATTTCTAATTTTAAGATTCACCTACATTAAAATTTTTTGACATCTAAACCTCCCTCACATTTTTCTGGAGTCGCATGAAACAATTATTTTACGCTGTTGAATTTATCACGTTAAATTTATCCAAATAGTTGGAATCGTTTGCACGAGATAAAAGTTATAGATATTTGTAAGTAGCGGCTTACTCGAAAACCATTTGTTTTTAAATATTGATATTTATTGCTAGTCATTGTCCTATTATAATCACTCAGTAAATTATTGTGAGTGATAAAATGATCTGACAAGTATGTTATATATAAAACTGGAATATGTATCTTATCAAATATCTCAAGTCTCGTCTTCTAATTTATACGAATTTTGTGTCTTTTCAAATTCAGGTCGTCACCTACAAAAAACAAAAAGATGTCGGACCGTAAAGCTGTTATTAAGAATGCTGATATGAGCGAAGAAATGCAGCAAGATGCAGTGGACTGTGCGACACAAGCACTGGAAAAATACAACATAGAAAAGGTGAGTGAAAGATAAGAAGATGGATGAAATAAAGTTAAAATTTTGACCACATAATGAATATAGACTATGATTAAAAGTCTTTAGCTCCTTAAAAAGGAAGCGTGCCATGCATATATTTCTTATCCAACCTATCATTATAATACTGCAGACCTCACGAATTTAAATCCCAACTAGCTTTCTGATATTTAGTATCTACCCTGCCTGCTAGCGCACCACCACCACCACCACCATTCGAATCATTTTAATTTTCACGGTCTCGCAGCAGAGCACCTCGTCGCAACGCAGAGCTTGGTTGTTATAATGGTTATTGCCGCAAATTCGATTTTCGTGTCGGAAGCAAGCTGGTTTCAAACAGTTGTTCGATTGAATTCACTTTTTTCTATGAAAGTTTAACCGCAGAACTTGCCGTTGTGTATCCACATAACTGTAGGTCATGACAGTTGAAAATAGTCTAGAAACAACGTCAGCGGTTAATAGATTCCAAGTTGAGTTGTTGTTTAATCGATGATAGGTGGAAAGACATTGATAGAACGAACCGGGCATGTTACCTTGACATAGAAGAACTTAACAGTTTGGTTTTGATATTTGTATTTCGCTTTTCGACTGAGCTTTGTCAGTTGGTTTGAATTGGCTTGCAATCTTATATAGTGGGAATTTCTTTGAAAGAATTATTATAGGTAAATGAAATTTTGTATATTCTTCGATTTATGGACTACGGCGTATCGAAGGCTTCTCCTACGCCGCGTACAACTTTATATTAGCGGTAGATAGGCTGATATAATAAACCTTATTCACTTCGGAAAAGCAATAAAATTTTCATATAAAACCTAGAAATTTAATATGAATATATTCGAGGCGTAATGCGCTTCTGGAACTCACGAAACCAAACCAATCTTCTCTTTCTCAGAGCAAGCAAACGAAGCAAAGAACGAACTGCTCGTGGTAAAATCGCTTCAAATATGATTCCCTTATCGATTTTTATCACGCACAGCGGTGAGACATACAAACTTGTACCTTGAATGGAATTTTAAAAATAGCAGCCTAATAACCTTTCTCCTGAGCTCTTATCATCGACGGATGTATCTGGAATACCTGAAGCAAGGAAGCAAGTGAGATGTGGGCTCGCTCACTGATGATAGATGGGTCTCAGCGATGTCATGTTATATCAATAATTCTTTTATATTGAACAATAACCTTTACGTAGCATCAGTGGAGTACACCTTTGCAAAGACAATAGCTGTTTGGTGAAGAGATTTCGCATATGCGAATCCGTTTTCACCTAGGTCAGGACAATGTCGCTCTCTTTTTGTTCTATTTATTGTCTCGTCTATTAGATGCGAAATCTAATTTCGCCTAGTTTTTCTGTATATTCTGTCACTTGCTTAGAATTGTCGCCAAGTACATGCTCATGTCCTTCGTTTCGTTTCTATACCAGGAGGCGATGTCGATAACGCCGTTAGGTTTCCTTTATTGTATTTTGGCTTATTGTCGGTTTCGTCGAGCCGGTGCTGTTGTAGTTGGTAGCAAGCAGCTCTTGACTCGAAAATGAGGACTTAGATGCGAAAAATAAAGTAGAGAAAATGCAAATTCAAGGGGAAGACTAGAATAGATTGGATGTTTGTGGAGAACGTTATCGGATGGTCGACGATAGCATGGAATGTGTTGTAGTTGACTGGGGAACTTTTTAAAGAAAACAAAACAACTTTTGACCTTGCTCCTAGTATAATACAATTTATGTAGCTGCATGTTTCGGGATTTGACGGTGGGGGGCGTTTTTTTATAGACAGTATGTTGCTGCTATGGCTAATCAATGAAAATTTGACTGCATGATTTTATCGATTTGATTTGTCATCTTTGCTGTGTGAGAGAGCTGCTGCCTGAGGCGAATTAAAAACGGAAGTTTAGTTTTTGAATATTGTGACTCAAAGGTTGTTTTCGTCTGTGTCGTATTGTATAATGGGATAACTTGTGTATCACTTGGAATTTGGAAAGAGCAGCAGGAGTAGAAATCGTAGGTTCGATCAAAGAAGATACGATTTATGCACATAAAAGGTGCGTTTGGGAGTATTATTTTAAATGTTAATTTGGTAATGCCTCTAAGAGCAAAAGTGCAGTTGTAGTTTTCAAAAATTTTAATGTTAACTTGGTGCTGTAGAATAAAGAAGAAAAAGTAGTTCCAAGTTTCATTCGAATTTTGGGTGAACGACTTGGCCATTGTCTAATCGTTTGCACAATCATTTGTCCACTGTCAAGATCCGAAATTGCGGGACAATTACCAAAAAACCAAGTAAATAAATCAGTGAGTAAAGTAGACTTACGCTAATAGACTTTCAACCACTCACTCTGCTGGTAAAGTGGTGTTACTTCCCTAGGACATGACAATACACGACTCGAGTGACAAGCCCTCATATTTGGCCGAAGTTCATTGGTCCCGAAATTTCGGAGGTAGCGTTACCTGTGTTCTCCAAGACGGAGGCTGTCCTCGCCGTGTGACCGCAACTCTGTCAGAATTACGATCTTGGTCGGTTAGTGTGCTCAAGGAATAGGCTAGAATAGTCGCAACGATTTTTCCACATTGCTCAACAGAAAAATAGTTCAGCTACCATAAAACTAGGAACGATTGTGATACGCATTTCCATAAAGCTTTCGTCGACACCATCTCACTAATGGAGACTTCTCCACATATTAGTCTTTCATTTTCATATTCCAATGTTAGTATTTCCCATTGATCGAGAAATTCCTAAAAAATTTCCGGTTTTCATTAGTTTACATTTGACCTCTACTTTTGGGTCACGTTCATCTTTAGTTAAATTCATATCTCATCGAGATAAGTCTTCTACAATGTAAATATTTGATCTACGCCGCATGATAATACTACTGATTTATTGCATACTCACTGCCAAAAATCCAACATGTACGATGTGCGGAAAGCAAGATAACAGATTTAAAATTATAACATTAACAATTCAAGCAACTTGAAATGATATTTATAAGTGTACATAATAAACAAACCTTTATTTTCTTAGATTTTCTCGTTTTACTTAAAAGAATCTTTTTCAGTGTTTAGGTGCTTTTCGAGTGTAATTGACACAACATACACTCAACTACTCCATTGTTAAATTATTGCGAATAAAATCCGCAAGCAAACTAAAATCTGCTTGATTTCATATTAAAAGTATTAAATTTAAACTAGTAGTAACATTTAAAAACTCGAGCCCATAGGAACTGCTAGAAGCACTAATTTCCCAAGAAAACTACAGGTTTTTTTTTTTTTTAAATATTTTGAATGCATGTTCTACCAAACGTGCTCCTTATTATGACGAGCCTGTAATTGCATGGTCAAAGATTATGACCCGATGGCTTGGGTAACTAATTGGGTAGAAAAATTTCCAGTGCTTCCACTCGCATGGATTTCAAAATTTAGGAAAGTAACACACTTAGTGCTTATTTTATTATAGGATGTTTATCATATGAAAATGTGATAGCAGCATGTCCTTCATCTCCACACTTGATCAGCACTGCAAGCAAAAGTCTATTACAACGGCTTCGCATCAAGGTCAACACAGCCTGTGAATTTTTATTTTATCTGCTGACTGCATCGAAAGTTACGGGCATAGGAAAACTTTTGGGAGTTGCCAGCCGTCAGCCTAGAGTTCTGTTTAGGACAAACTTCCCTTCATAATGTCATTTTTCTTACAAATTGTACCACACAGTTATATACTTCGCGCTGTTAGATTTTTCACTAAGTATCACTTGTAACCTGGCCCCTCATTTGAAGTGAGGCAAACTCATACTAATATATGGCAATATGTTGGACCTCTCCAACACTAGTTGGTACTACTGTATAAACCAAGGTAGTCACGCAATCTCTATGCGATTCCGCGGACTTCTCAAACCATTTAGTGCGAGGTCAGGCGAAAAAATGTCTGCGTAGCAATGAGAGATAATTATTTTTAGTCCGAAATATTTCTTTTTCGATGTTATCACCCGAAACTTCAATACACTTGTTGCTGCAGCGTTTTCCTAGTAGTTCGATCTCTTCAATAAAAAACCATTCAGGAAGGTTTGCAAAATACCCACGTATGGCTCCTATACATAGCTTATTATATGAAAAAAGCTTTCCAGCCAGGAACATTTTCAAGTTTAAGAATGGTTAATTGCCAAATCTGGTGAATACGGTGTATGTACAAGCCGTTCGTACTTTAATTTGATGAATTTTCCCATTGTCGAAACACTTGTGTGAATACGTGTATTGTCTTGATGCAAAATAATTTTCTTTATCTATAGGCTATGTCATTTCTCACACTTTTATGCAACCACCTAATCCAAAAGATTACAATAATAGTCGAAATCATTTTACTTTTTGCAAGGTGGTTAGCCAGCAAGAACAACCATGTAATACCCAAAAACTGTTGCCGTAACCTGTCCTACTGATGAACTGTCTTTGCCTTCTTTGGTGCACTTCTCCCGGCTTCAACTCATTGTTTTGACTGTTCTTCTCGATTTGGCGTATGTGGTAGTGCATCTAACTCATCAGCACTAATAAA
This sequence comes from Nemotelus pantherinus, assembly GCA_963978885.1. Lineage (NCBI taxonomy): Eukaryota > Metazoa > Arthropoda > Insecta > Diptera > Stratiomyidae > Nemotelus > Nemotelus pantherinus. The sequence continues at coordinate 221,998,962 of OZ022263.1, read as the reverse complement.
ATGATCATCAACACAAGATGTGAAGAACTGTTTCCTGTTCTTCCTCGTATCTTTAGCTCCGGCAGAAGTCGTTGTGCTGAGCAGTATGCCTGCCAAACAGACAATGTCCAGTCAAGACAGCCACTGCTGAGCCGAGGGAACCCTCTTCAGATCGACTCTCTAGTGCGACCAATCTCAATAGATCTCCATAATTGTCTAGCGATCGTATATGATGCTTCTTCCTTTCAGGACTTCACAGTGTTATTTAAGTATTTTTGGCATATGGTCAGTTTAACTGAATCCATCGGAATACCAAGCGGGAGACTGCAGAGCATTTCCAGCAAAAGCGTGGCAGCTTTGGAAGCTGGTGCGATTCACAGTTCCGGTTAATGCCCATATGTCCTGCCATCCAAAACAGTTGCTTTTTGAAAGTCTCGACATATCGTTAAGAGACGTACGGTATTATTCTAGGACTAACTTTGAGAAGGTACAAATTTCAGCTGTATATATCTTTACAGCATGTTCCTAGAGAAACCCCATCGTCCTCTCCACGCTGCTTGGGATTTGGGTTTCAAACCCCTGAGATAGAGCTGGTTTACATAAATCATCTTTAAGTATGTATATATGAGGTTACATAGTTTATTTCATTATCTTGGGTGTTGACGGGTCTCTTTTGGAGGAAGATGCTGATAAGAATACTGCTATCAATAGAAGAAAGCTATGCTCCTGAATTGAAAGCAGCTAAGAATCGTCTTACCTTGCTTTTGGGCGAAAGCTTGTTTGTGAAAACACACGGCGTTGAAAAATATTTTGAAATAAATTTACTGGTTATTTTGCGAAAAGCATGGATGACTTCCGTTATGTTTGGTGACTTGACGGAATTTTGTCCAATTGTAGAAGATAATTGCTCCAAAAATACAAGGCACTTCTCATTTTAGATAATTCTCCACACACTAAACTTGGAAAAATTGGATTCGAATATCAAAATATCAATGCGAATATCAATACCGCTCCATACTAATTCCCCATTATTTCCACACTGCATACAAAACATTTATGACATTGGAGTGAAGTGAAATTGGAGTGAAGTGAAAAAATCAAACATGAATGAAGCCTGAAAGAAAATTTGACTATGTAATTTGAGAGATGAACTAGCTTCAATTAGCTTGACAGAAATACAATATGATATTTTGAATATGGCCCGCGAAGTCGCATTTTCTGATGTAAATAAGCTAATGTAGTAGAACTGTCGGAGACTCAATGCGGAAATGTCAACGGAAGAATTAAATAAACTTTTTGTAACTTAGAACTGAAGGCGCGATTGTTGAAAAACGAGAAATGAAATCCAAAGCTCTTTTCTTCACATTTGAAAAAAATAAGTGAAGGTTAGCCCCCGACAGTCCACTGAAGCGTCGTTTCGTAGACGCGTATTAGACTTTTTACGCTCTGAGTACGCTTGCATGTAGCTTCCAATATAATTTAATTGGTGTGTGTCCAGTGCTGCGTCAGCGACACGCTTTCGTCGTAGCATGTTTGTGGCAAGACAATATTAATTCAATTTTACTTTTGCCTTAAGGTAAGGGTGAACTAATTGGGGTATTTAAGTCTTCTTTTGATTGTCATATCATTGCTTCCTGAAAAGTTAATAATAGCCTCTTAGCCTCTTCATTCTATAGAATGATTAGAAATAAATCGGGGTAGCCTATTCAAAAATTGATAGATTAATTCCAGTACAAGGACCAATACTCTTTGAAAAAGCGAAAAATAAATCTGACTTTCTCTGATGATCTGTCTTGAACCTCTATTTGTAAATATGACGTTCTATAGTCCCCATGAAACCATCACAGTATCACGAAATAAAATGCCATTTAGAATTCTGTGGTTAGGCCACATCACGTAGCCATAATATCCCGAATTTCTGCGAGATTCTTCACCTATGTGGTCGAACATAGCTTATTATAAATATTTTCTATATATTTAGATATCTGAAACTCTATCAACTAACTAATATTTGCTTTTGTTATTTTCAGGATATTGCTGCATATATCAAAAAAGAATTCGACAAAAAATACAATCCAACATGGCATTGTATCGTCGGAAGAAATTTCGGTTCATATGTAACACACGAAACTCGCCATTTTATCTACTTCTATTTAGGCCAGGTGGCAATTTTATTGTTTAAGAGCGGCTAAGAGATTTAGAATTATAATACTAAATGAAGAAATCCAAGTAAATTAAACACTGAAAAAAATGTAACAAAAAAACATCCAACGTTGAGAATGAAAGATACACATACACACTCTCAGTAATCAAACAATTGCAAATTATGAAAGAAACAAAAAAAAAAAATAAACATTTTATTATATTTCATTAATAAAAATTGACGGAAAAACTTAAGAAGAATGATTGATATACACGATACTGAATAAAATTTGATATTCTGCCTGAGGAGGAGAGCTGGTGATGGAATTATTTCCCATTGAAGGAACGAAATGAAAATGGGAAATGGGAGAAGAGGAGGGGAAGACCGTCGTGGATATTTCTAGGAGAACAATTAACAATGCGAATAGTGAAACTAGAAGTCCCATATGACAAAATCCTGGAAAAATGATCAAGGACAAGAAAAAATAATTGAATTTTATAGTTTTTCATACAAACGACAGAAATAATGCCTGAACAATCCTACCAACTTTTCCATACCGAATTTAGTCATACCATTTGGATTTACCCATAACCGAATTTTATTTTGTATAGCTGCGTAATATACATTTTGTTTATATTTTGTTCGTTGAAGAACACTAGACACTAGTTTTGTTTTTTTTTTGCGTTTTCGCCATCCGAGTTTGGTTTTTTCGATTGTTGTATCCAAAATTTATATTAGTTAGATTGATGCGCGAGAGAGAAGATTCCATTTATATACATTGTACTTGAAATTTGAATAAACTGATATACATATTGTTTATAAAAAAAATGAAACGTAAATTTTGTGGATTGTGAATGGTATTTGATATGAAACAAGAAGATTTATATGTGATGTTGTCTACGTTGATGTCGTATTGTCGTTCTTCCTATTTTTCTCTCTTTTTGATTTACTTCACTTTCTCAAGTCCGTCATTTCGAACGGAGTAAAATACTGTCCGAATTTATAATTGCCTACTAAAATTACTGTCCCGTGAAACGCTTAGAATCTCGACGGTTTAAATCTGTGAGTGTACTTTCTAATTTGTTGCCATTCCGAATCGTGAATATTATTAGAATTGTGTAAACATGGAATAGATTTAATTGACTTAATTATCACAAAAGCTACTTTATTTCTTTTAATAAAAAAATGTGAATGCAAAGGGGCGGTGTCAACTGATTCATGGAGAAACAAAACCCCCTAAAGCATGAACCCTTATTTATAGGAAGTTGTTGTTTTACGTTTTCGTTATGATCTAGAAACATTAAATGATAAATGATAGTGAAAATATGATTAAATACGTTTTGATTTATAAAATACATATAGCGTTTTACCCTGAAAATGAACGATGATTAGTTTAATATGGAATGTTGCGAAGTAAATGTGAAATCAAAACGAATTTGAACTGCCAGTCAGTCAGTTAGTGCACATGAAAAAGCTAAAATACTAAAACAAGAAAAGGTTCTTACGTTCAAACAATTTTATTAAAATGGTAATGGCATCTTTAAAATTAATATCGATTGGTCGTAATGTAAATGTCTATTGATTTTCATGTGTAAGATCGCATCACTTGCTATTTTTTACATACAAGTAATTCATACATTAGTAAATTGCTGATAAACTTGAATGTGGAACGATGCCGTTATGTTAGTATATATAGCGTAAATGAAATAAAGTACATATTCTCTTGTTTCGAATTCAGAAAAAAAATTATCAAAAACTTTGCAGTTCAGCAAATGATTCAATATGTGGCAAAAATAGTTATTTATCTACGCATTTCACAACATGTGCGAATTTCGTAGTTTCCTGTCTGAGGACGTTTTCCAATAGATTTTATGCAAACAAATCACCCAAGTTAAATTTTATTTCGAACCTATCACAGAATTGCCACTATCAAAGTCAATATTACCTGTATATATATATCGCATTATATTTTTCAAGACATGCGAGAGACAATTTATCTCAGCATGATTGATATGGTGTTTTTTGTAATATACACAAATACAAGCATACAAAAATAGATATTGTAAAAAAAGAGTGATCGAAAAAATGGGCAGTTTTAACAATAGAGAAAGATTCCATAGTGGAATAGCAAGGATTAAGTTAAACCCAAGTAAGACAATGAACATGAAACTACAGCGAAAGACGAAATGTGGCTTAAATAAAATGAAAACTGTACTTAAGCTCTTACAATTAATCCAGAGACACTGAACTTGCTAACTGATACAAAATATTAAAAATAGAATTCAATGAATCCATACAAGAAACCAGTTGTCTATAAATCTATTTCATTGCAATAGCCAGTAAGATATGAAAATTAACAATATGAAAATGTTTTATTATTTTTCTTGTCCATTTAAAATAAAAGTGCTATAGAATAATAACTGAATTTCGTTTTCAAATCCTTCCTTCGGTATTGAAGTCACTGGATTTTGTTTTCAAATCTTTCCCTTGGTATTGAAGTCCCTGAGTGGCGTAGTACAGAAAATATTGTTAGCGGATGTATTTTTATTTCGCTTTTGAAAAGTGTTTCGGGACTGTGTTGGCCGCGTCTTTTCCTCAGCTCTCGAATTCCTTTTAAAATCCGGGCAGCGGGCTCCTTCATGCTTGATATTCCCTAGGATCCCGCCGTTAACTTTTCTCGCTGAAATTATACTCTGCAAAGTGGACGGTCAGTACGTCAGAACAACGTGATATCAAGCTATTGAGATAATGCTATTGGGAAATTTTGGTGTTGGTTGTAGGTTTTTGTTTTGAACATTTAGGGCCTTTTCGAATTGGCGTCTTCGCCTTCGTCTTCAGCTTAATATAACAGAATGTGGCGTCACATCAAATTGAACTTGAAATCACGAAGTCTGGCTGTCAGTTACTTCGTGTTGTCTTATTCTATTGGTGTTTGTAAGTTATATTACGAAGCCAAACCTGCGAAATCGAAAACATCGGCTTACATTCCTGGGGGCCTATTATGAATCAAAATCCGAAATCGGAATTCGTAAAATTTTCCGACTCGCCCATGGTCGGAATTTCGTATTATGATCTATTCCGAAATCGAAATTTAATCGATTCCAGATTTCCAATATATTTCCAATCAAGTGTCAAAATACCTATTTAAATTTAAAAAAATGGACGGAGTTTCAATGTTTCTTGCTAACATTGACTCTATGGCAGTTTATTTTGCTTTACTTAAGTATGGTCAGTCGGAAATAACAAAAATAGGGCTTAAAATTTAATAAAAATCCGCCAGAAACCGCCAAAAAATCCGACAACAAATGAGCTGTCGGATTAGACAACTCGCCTTCGGAATTTACAATCCGAAGTTGGCGGATTCCCGTGCAAATAGCAAATTATAATACGATAATACGATATCGTATGAATTCCGCTTTCGGATTTTGATTCATAATAGGCCCCCTGGGAATTATAGCAATCAGTTATAACAAGCTGGAGACGAAAAAGCGCATAAAAGAATTCGGTATGTGGAGTTCCGCAGGGATCCCATCGATTTCCCGCGCCTTATTGAATTTTAAGTGGGCTCTGAGGCTTTTTTGTGAGATGTGAAATCAGATCTTCACTCAGGTCGAAGGTGGGATGCGATAGCAGAGCTGTAGATGTTGTTTCCTCTCAAAATTTAAACTGCCTTCTCACGCCCCCATTTGTTTGATCTGACTATAATAGGTCTGTTCCCATACTCCAGGCATTGCCATGAAGTCGTTCCTGTACACCGTTTGACTGAAAACTGAAAATTTCCTCTCTTTCATGAAATACGATGAGATTTCAGTCCGATCTGGGGGCCTATTATGAATCAAAATCCGAAATCGGAATTCATACGATATCGTATTTTCGTATTATGGTTTGCTATTTGCACGGGAATCCGCCAACTTCGGATTGTAAATTCCGAAGGCGAGTTGTCTAATTCGACAGCTCATTTGTGGTCGGATTTTTTGGCGGATTCTGGCGGATTTTTAATTTTCGAATTTCTTTTTTTTCACAGTTCCATTGATATAAGTAAGTAAAACCTGGAATTCGGGTAACTGGTAGACACCGTGTGTTATAAATCGTAATTTTGCCACCAATTTTAGAATTCGTGATATTACATTCTTATAAGATTCTCCTTAGCTACTGTACTTATTTCGACTTATTAAATTTCAATCCTTATTTTTTGTTATTTTCGACTGACCATACTTAGGCAAAGCAAAATAAATTGCCATATAGTCAATGTTAGCAAGAAATATTGAAACTCCGTGCCACTTTTTTAAATTTAAATAGCTATTTTGACTCTTGATTGGAAATATATTGGAAATCTGGAAACGATTTAGCCCATTCGAGTGAAGCTGTCTGCAGTTTAAAACAGGTATAAAATTCCGATTTCGGAATAGATCATAATACGAAATTCCGATCATGGGCGAGTCGGAAAATTTTACGAATTCCGATTTCGGAATTTGAATCATAATTAGGGCATGCAATCCCGAGATTTCGGGATCTCGGGATCTCGGGATCCCGAGCCATTTTGGACATTTTCGGGATCCCGAATTTTTTATCGGGACTCCCGAGATTTCGGGATTGATAAAATTCAACCCATTTTGGGAATTAGAAAGCAGAACTTAATACTTAAAGACATATTGTTTTATGAAAACCGAAGCGGAAGCCAGTTGTAATAATGAATTACAGCTATAGATATAAGTGCAGCTAAATCAGGTCTAGCTTAAATTTTGAAACTCTTGACGAATTACGTTTATTAAGAGCATTCTTTCAAAACGAATCAGCAGTTTGAACCAATCGATATTATTACTTATCACTTGTTTCATTGAAAAGCAATATTATTTTGTAATTAATATGTAAACAACTAAAAAGAATAATGTATTTTTATTATATTATCGTAACATCCGTTATGCTGATTAAATTTCAATTCGTTTTTAACTAATTTTATAACTAACTATCATGCTTTATTGGACAAGAATATAAGATGAAATTAGATCATAAGATTAATTTAGATTAGACATGGGTAACGCAGCAAATTTTGAAGCGCTGATACACTGATACCGGCGCCAGCAGTGGTATCAGCGCACTGCGCTGATACCATTGCGCTATGATACCATGATCTTGCATACGGCGCTGGTAACATTGCGCTAATACCATGACGCTATGATTCACTCAAAAAAACATGATTGAAAAAGCTTGTATGGAACGAGAGCAACCCACATTTGAACTTACTAATTTTCCGATATAAAATACCCAGGCTATAGTATGTACCCATTCAGGTATCTTTCCAAACGTTCGTACGCGTAGGTATATTGCTTTGCATCAAACGGACTTGAGATAAGTATACTCAACTCATATCTTTGCGCCGCGCCGTAGCATAGCGCCAAGCCAAATGGTGTTGGCATTGCAAAGCGGCAGCGCCAACACCATTGATACCGAAGTGCGTTACTGAGCTACTAATACCGAAGTGCGTTACTGCGCTACTGATGCCGACAAGCGATACCAGCGCAGTGGTATCATGGCTAATAGACAAGCGATACCAACGCAATTGCGCGGCGCAGCTTGTACCCATTCAGGTATCTTTCCAAACGTGCGTACGCCTGACTTTTTGATAAGTGTAAATTAGACAAGTATTAACATCATTGCTTTAATATACGATAAAGGTATTATTTAGTTGTAGTATTGAAGCATAATGAAATTCTATTGCTCAAACAGACTTGAGGTAAGTATTCTCAACTCATATCTTTGCGCCGCGCCGTAGCATAGCGCCAAGCCAAATGGTGTTGGCATTGCATAGCGGCAGCGCCAACACCATTGATACCGAAGTGCGTTACTGAGCTACTAATACCGAAGTGCGTTACTGCGCTACTGATACCGACAATCGGTATCAGCGCAGTGGTATCATGGCTAGTGCTTCAACGCAATTGCGCGGCGCAGCGCTGCGTTACCCATGTCTAATTTAGATGCAATTATAGATTAACGTCTTACTTGCTAGTACCCATGTACATATGTGCATAAATTTAACATTATAATGAACTTAGCTTCCGGTTTTATGTATATATAATTGAAATAAAGTTTTAATTGAGTACGAATAAGCCAATATATCTGTTTAAATTCCCTTAATATAGTTTTTTTTATAAAATCCCGAAATCTCGGGATTATCTCGGGATCCCGAAAATTCTAATCCCGAATTTCGGGATCGCAATTTCAATCTCGGGATTAATGCCCTAATCATAATAGGGCCCCTGAGCTACTGAGAGAAATTGAAAAGAGTCGAACGGTGTGACGCAAGTAAATATTTTCAATTGTGCGCGGCAAACAACATATTTTTTGCGTAATATAGTTATGAAAGTCGAATAGTTTGTGGCGTCTTTATCATCGCTTAGGATGACTTTAAAATCACTATTGTTCTTTCAAAAACAGACAACTAACTCTTTTGGTTGTCACTTTTCAGGAAATGCCATGAAAACGTTCTTGTACTTTGCATGAATTTTCCCCACCACATGATTCAGGAAATTTCAGTTCATGAACGCGACTGAAAGTACGGGAACAGACCTTATAAAATGGAGTTCTGCACCAACATCAAAGTTTCAAGGAAACTGTAACGAAACGGAAACTGTAAGCAAAGTATAATTTGTTTTATCAAGATTGAAAAAACATACTGTATTTCAATAGTAATGAAGATTAATTAATTTGATGATTTATGATTTTCACGAAATTAATTGTTAAAATCGCCATTACTACCAGTAATTAGTCTCAGAAAAGTATTAAAATATGAGAAAGTTGTGATGCCAGCTCTGAAACTGTTCTGTAATCTCAAAAGCGTTCTACTCTCATGATATCGAAAAGCTTCGTTTCGCTTTTGAATACTTCACTAATAAGTTTGTGCGAATCCTCATTTGGTTTTCCACCTGTCTTCAAATTGTTAACTTTGATTGCAATCGCTTTCATGGATGGTGAAAATCTTCGTTGGCGTAGACGAAGCTTTCGAGCTTTATCTTGAAAAGAATTCATTATAGAAATTCGTTTTTCGAATGGTTCATTTGAAGGTCTCAGTTGTTTTACTGAATGAAATGTGATTTAGAAGGCAGAAGAATGTAAAATAGATGAGAAAAGAGATTATAATTAATTCGGGAATTAAAATGTGATCAAAGATGGTTGAACTGAACAAATTATTGTACGAAGATGAAGTAGCTGAAGCACAAGCTGCACAGTAGTCTCCGTTTATAAGCAAACCGCTTACATGGAATACCCGCTTTAAAGAAATTTCTCATGCAACAAAAAACTATTCCATATAGACAACCAATTCATCAGGCTATAAACATTTTTTCGAAGACTTTCCTAACGGTTTTATTTGTTTGGCTGCATTTTTTAAGAGGGAGTTTTGCACTTCACATGTATTCATTTTACGAAACGTACTTCAGTATGTATGTATTCGCTGATAAAGCTTAGAGTGTACGTAGAATCGATTCTCGATTTATTCACCAAGTATTGGGTGCAAAAGTATTAAAAAGGCACGTCTAAATTATAACAAACGAAAATAGGTTTACACAAAATGTAGAAATTTTGCTTATATATATGGTTTGAAATTCGTAGGACTAAGATGATGTCCAGCAAAAGCTTTAAATTATTGATTTGGTGAAGCAAAACGTTTCAGAAAAATTCAAGTGCAACAGTTCTACTGTTACAATGATTTTGCAGAAAAAAAAGAGCTATGACGAATCGCTTCCTAAAATAAGAACAGAAAGACAAAGGATACGAACAGGACGTCATGATGATGAAATAGACAATGTTGATTATTCGGAAGCAGATATATTTAACGCCGATGAAAGTGGTATTGCTTTCAAGTCTCTACCATTAGGTACGATGGCGAGAAGAGGAGAAAATATAAATGGTGATAAACTAAGAAAAGGTAGAATAACAATTTTTTTCACTTGCAATATGGATGGTTTCTGGTTTATATATGCAACCGGAAAGCCCAAAACTCCATATTGTTTCCGTGAGAAATTAGTTCCAGTTCACTTCCATTATCAGTACAAAGCTTGGACGACTAAACAATTGTGGACCAACATTATGAACTTCCAATCTAAAATCAAAACCGGAAATCAAAATCGCCAAATCGCTTTATTTGTGGATAATGCATATAACATATCATATGAATGCCGGGGTTGAGCTAGAAAATATTCAATTTTATATGTTGCCAGCGAATACAACGCCCATCACTCAGCCACTAAATATGGGGATCATCCGATGTTTTAAGAAATATTACTGAACAACTGTTTTATGAAAACAGCTGCTAGGTATCGAAACAGAGCAAACTTTCTTCAAATATGTTAAGAAAATAAATTTGCTTGATGCGCAGCACATTACGAAACAAGCTTGGGATCATGTTTCTTCGCAAACGATTAAAAACTGCTTCAGGAAAGCTGGGTTCCGTAAGGGTAACGAACAAATCGGTGTAGATGAATGTGCAATAATAAACGAAACGATTGAGTTTTCTATTGCAGAGTATATATTTGACGAATATGTCAACTACGATAACGACCTGGAATGCTTCGGCATCTCGACTGACGAAGAAATTGAACGATAGGCTTTAGATCTTTATGCAAGGGGTGGGCTATCCTTCCATTCGTTCCTTGATGGAATTGTGACGTTGAACCTTTACTTGAAGGTTATTTTAGTGATTTTTTGATTATTGAAGTTAAAAATTTCCATTTCAGGCGTGTCAACGTCACCTCTTAGATCCCCGGATTTGTATCTGCAAACAATTTGTAGATTTAAAGCCTGTTTTGCCACTTCGTCTTGAGCCATGTGGTGTTCAAGGTTCAAAAGGTTCAAACTAGCGTTACGTTGGGTAATCGGTAGACAGGCTATTCATTGAAGTTTTTTGAGTCTTTTCATCAACCACACTGCTGATCCATATAAGATAATAGGTCGCACAATTTGCTTCTATTTACAGAGTATCTGCCTTCGAGTAGTTCCGAATTGCGTTCAAGCATTTGCTTTGTTATCCGCCTCCGGTTTACTGGCGTACGGTTTACTGGCCTCCGGTTGCATTTTGTTTAGCTGTCTCAGATAAGTTTCTTATCTAGAGGAACTTATATATTTTACCTTTTCTTGTAGATGCACTAGTATGCCCCTGATTTTCAGGACCTCTAACTGAATATTTCTTTATGCATAAACCTTCTTCCTCGCACTATTTTATTGCTTCATTTACTCCCTATTGCATTCTGGAGCTCAAGACATCCGAGTGTGAATCGCTTGTTACTACTGTGTTGGCGTTCGCGTAGTCGTTCGAGTGGTCAAGGTCTTCCTGATGATGGCCACGAGAAGGTAATCAGCGAGTAACGATCATAGCAGGAGGATAATACTCTTCCCTGTGGGCATCCCTTCTCTGTATCCACCATTAGCTTTGCATCCTCACAAAAACACCTCAGTATTTTAATTTTTCTCATCCCTCCATCTGGAGTTCGATGTAGTCCTATATGTCCTTGCTGGCTTTTAGATGGATATTTCTGTATCCTGGTAGTTTTTGCGATGTTTTTGACACTTCCGCAACATGCACTATAAGCATTGTTTAGGTTTCTTTAGCCCTTTGTTGTATTCTGAAAGTTTCATTTTATAAGTAAGTTTAATGTATTTTTGGCACTGTTAAGCTTTGTTCTTGTGGCTCTTCTGAATTTATCTAACTCCCTGTTCCACCATAGTATCATAGTTTTGGGGGCACTGGGACATTTATCCTGATAGGATTCGAATTCCATCTTTGTAGTGTAATTCAGGTGCCGGCCATGAAGTCCATTGTAAGGCCATTTTGATAGCCTTATCAGATCGTGCACTTTGGTTGCCTGTACTTTATTCTTTATCTTTCTTTGTTCCAAGCTTGTATGCCTATGGTTAGAGAACGAAGCTCCTGTTAGGATATTTCATGGCTTCATTAGATGCACTGTACTGTTTGATACTAATGTAAGGTCTATTACATCTTGCCTGTTAGCTGTTTGGAATACTGTCGTCTCACCCTTATTTGCAATAGCTGAATTGCTAGTAAGGAGGATTCTAAGTGTCACTCAACTAAAACTTTGACGTCAGCACTCCTTCATGCTGTGCGCATCGGCATCACAGCCAATTATCCGTATTTTGTTCTCCTTTCTGCAGTGGTCTATGGACGGTCACTGCGTCCCCACTGGGGTGTAGTCCTGGATTAAAAGAAAGTCAATGTTTGTTTTGATTACTATCGCCACCCTCGAGTTAGGTTTCGTCGCGGACCAGATTAGCTTATTATTTTTTATATAGAGGCAACAAATTTGCATTTTATTTACTCAGGGCTTTTGTTTTAGCCGCATGTTATAGGTGCCCGAGGAAAAACTGCTGCTTACTTCCATCGAGGATGCTATCTCTTGACACCTTTTCTCTTGTTTTATTGTTTAGGAACTGCTGGGGACGGATATTGTCCCCATATTGGTGGAGACTGGCACCTGGAGTGACCGCCGTTTCTGGTGTATTTTCGCTCGATTTTTACACGGTTAGTCTCCCTATCCAAATGGAAATCTAATGTTGCCATTTCCGTCAGGTTTGTTGGAGGCTGAGGCCTGGTCTGCTATTATGATTAGCATGGCGCACTTGCCTTTGTTCTACCTTTTCGTTGCCGCTTTCACTGCATTAGGAAAACATGGGACAAGGGTATTGTGATTGGAGAATCAGAGATTCCTCAGACACTCATAGGTGGTCTTCGCACGGCCTTAACTTTAGGGCTTCCGTCTTTATCCACATTGACGTTGGTTTGTCCTCGCAATGTAGGCGTACGTTACCTAGTTTGCTAGTGATACTAAGAAAGTTTGTGGTAATGCCTTACTCTCCTCAAAAATATTCTGCATCTTATCTATGTCGAAAGCTTCCATACTTCAGGAGTACAAAATACCTCTGCTCTTTGATATGCTGTACACAAATGCTATGCAATTGCCACCACAAGTACTCATATGTGAATAAACCCAAATCACTAATTGTTATTCAGTTGATGTAGGTCCTATATGATCCTTTTAATATATCTTGCCCTCTTATGAAGATAGTCGAATTTCATTCTGACATAAAATGTAAATTAGAGTACAAGCCTGGCAAATATTGGTAGAATTCGATATTTCTGTTTTTTAATTAATATATAATTGCAAAAGTACCTGAGTATGACAATAAATTCACTATGGATATAACAATAATGCCATGCCTGGCGATACTGAAAAGTTAGAAACATTGTTTTCATCGAAGTTTATTTGTAACTTTACATAATTATATACCGGTTTACATCTATGGATCTCATCTCATCCCAACCAAGACCAAACCATTTATCAAACACATCCTGAAATATTCATACCACCAGCTGTTCTCACCTCATCATCAGCAGGAATGCCAATAAACTTCAACGTCTCACATACATACATACATCTTCCTGATCAATAATCACCATCAAATCATCGAACAATCGATCATCTTCGAATCAATTTCGCAAATAAGCACAAGCAGATAACAGGCACGAAAAAACATTCCAGACAATTTTTCGTGAAATATTGCTCGTTTCGTATCTTCACCTAATCCCGAAGGTTTTGTCTTGTGTTGTCTTGAATTTCCCTGAGAATATACAGACTTATACGTATGAGTATAGACAAATGTTTTTTCTTCTTCGGCAGAATGAATTCGCACACATCTTTGTACTTTGGATTGGTGCCTATATGGAGATACCCATGGAAAACTCATTAGATTGAATATTTATTGATCACATTCAGGATAGGAAAGCTTTCGATTGTGTCAGAATATTGTAACGAATAATGTTAAGGTCAATTGATGGATATGTATGTTATGGAACAACACAATTTGGATTAAATTTAAGTTGGTATTTCATATTTATGCAATAAAATTGGCAAATTTCGTAATCGAGGCACATTTTTGAAAGTAATGAATTTGCTAATGCTCAAATCAAATCATGAAATTTTATTTATTTGCATCAATGCCTATCAACTTTAGTTAGATTTAGTCCGATTTACCAAGTGCCGTCACAAATACCAGGCAGACGTATTTTCAGCCCAAAAAGCAGAAATTTTTTTTGAACTTTCATTTATATTTATTTTCCACTTACTGCTAAAAATGCGCGTGGTATAGAATGCCGGTAAAGGGTAAGCGATTATGCTTCAAGGACCAATTGGAATATAGTAGGCATTGAATGGCGCTTCTAACGCAAATGAGGAGGAGGATGACATCACAAATGACGTGAAGGAAGACGTTAGCGATTATGCTTCCGGTTTCCGCCGCTGAAAAAGTCATGGTGCCAGAGGTCTGCGCATGACGTTCCACATATTTTTTGAAATAGCTAAAATCTCTCTTAATTATCAAATCGAAAAATTATATTTATGATGCCATTAAGTAGTATCCTGGATTACGTCTTGAGAAGGTATAAAAGGATGGGCCAGTAGCTAATATTTAATTAGCAACAAGTGACAAGGCAAGAGTGATAGCTACATACAAGCAATAAGTGTTAAGAAAAAGTCGAAACTTGTAGGATGATCACAGGAATGAAATGTGAAATTACTAGGCGTATATGTAGCGATTGGACGGAGAAAAGCGTTTTACAAAAATATGTCCAAACAGGAGCCGTACAGAGGAAGGGAGGTATGAAACGAAAGACAACCAGCAGGAAAGATACTCATCAGAAATTGTTTTACTTATCGAATCGGTTCCTAAATGCGGACAATATCACGCAGTGCAGAGTCCTACGTTATCAAAGTGGTGCTTACTTTGGGTGGTGCAAAAGAGGTTGATCGGGATGGGGCTAGCATGTGAAACTCCAGCAAAAGAGCCGTTACTCAATAAGGAAATGAAGCAGACACATCTTAGCTGGTGTAAGCAGTGAAAAAATTGGGCCTCTAAAGACTTTAGAGGATTTGTATAGAGCTTACTCCGATCCTATTTTCCGGGATGATTCGGAACTATGCCACCGTACTCGTTCAGTAAATGTGGAATGCATTTTGTCAAACTTATTTAATGTTATTTGATTAACTGAAGTGTCTTTTCTTTTCCAGATACAACATTTTAAGGAAAAACTTGGCATCGAGACTTCACTTGCCAGGAAATAGCCTCCACCTCAGTCTAATATAAGACCTTTGAGGGATAATGACCAAAAAAATGAAGGAATAGAGGCCGGACACAACCCAAAAATTCCAAAGTAAAATCCAAAAGAAATGGGACGACGAAATAACCCTCGATATCATTGATAAGCTTAACGAGTCAATGCCATTGAGGTTAGAGGCTATAGATAAAACTAACGGAGGTGCTATGATTTATTAATTATTATTTTACTAAAAAAAACTAACTAAAAATGGGACACGCTATTTATATTTGTTGGCTTAAGGTAGGTATCCATATGTTGCATTTCTTCCGTATCGTAT
This sequence comes from Nemotelus pantherinus, assembly GCA_963978885.1. Classification (NCBI taxonomy): domain Eukaryota; kingdom Metazoa; phylum Arthropoda; class Insecta; order Diptera; family Stratiomyidae; genus Nemotelus; species Nemotelus pantherinus. The sequence goes on along the minus strand of OZ022263.1, from coordinate 221,983,401 downwards.
CCCTGTTGCGTATCATTCACTAAACGGATACGGTGTCCACACTACTCAATATTCCATGTATCATCAATACGATCCGTTGCAAAAAGCTCGATACGCAGCTGCAACACTTTTATTCACGAATCTATAGTGTACAACGCAACGTGTCCACACATGACTCCACTTAGTATGGTATCATTCCTTGCACAAAATGTGATATCGTCGATATACTTCAATAAATTGAAGAATGTTTTCTTTATTCCACTCCATTATCTATGCACTGCACTACAATATTGACAAGTTAACGACTCAAATGTCAAATCATGCAACGCGACTTGTGCAACGCAAGTTGTCCAAATATGATTCGAGAGCGTATCGTTTCATTCCTTTGATGCGACGGCACCGCGAAATGACCGATCGAGTTCGTTGCGTTTCTTTGTATCAAATTTTGATACGCAACGAAGATACGTTTGTCGTATCCACTGATACGCAACGGTGATACGATACGCGAAAATGATACATATGGATACATACCTTTACAGTGTCTACTGGAAACTCACTTCCCGGAATCAGCTTACACGGCACCGCGTGGTGACGAATTTCGAGCAGCTTACCGGCTGTTCGAGCAGCTGATTAAAGAAGTAGTAGATGAAGTCAAGATTGAATAGCCTGTAGGTACATTCCGACCTTACAAAGCTACAAGGATTGATGAGATATTGCCTATCATGCTTTAAAAAGCAGACAAGATCATTATCCCCATCCTGCAGCGTATTTTTACCGCATGCCTCCGCCTCGGGGTAGTACCCGAGCAATGGACAAAAGCTAGGGCGGTCTTCATTCCGAAATCTGGTAGGTTGAATCATCCTTACGTGAAGGACTTTAGACCAATCAGCTTAACATCGTTTCTGCTCAAAACACTAGAGTGGCTTGTTGATCTGCACATCAAGAGCTTGATTGATGTCGCAAGACTATGTGTTGATGAACACGCGTATCTAGCGGGCAGATCAGTAAATACGGCACTACACAAAGTTGTCGGTGCAATAGAAAAATCTTTACAGCAAAAGGAAATTACGTTGGCAGCTTTCTTAGACATTGAAGGGGCCTTCAATAATGTCACTGTTGCAAGTATCATCGATGCCTTGATTCGATATGGAGTGGATAAAACTCTGGCGACCTGGGCATCGGACTTGCTCAAAAACAGGCAGATTGAGACTACCTTTTTGGAGGCCAAAGCGGAGAGAATAGTGAAACCGCAACACCACAAGAGCAGATTATATCGTCCCTTTTTTGGATCCTGACAATCAACGAAATATTGGAGAATTTAAGGGCCAGTAGCTGTGAGGTGATGGCATATGCCGTTGACATTGTAGTACTTGTGAAAAGTGCGTTCCCACAAACTTTGTCGGACCTTATGCAATCAGTGCTGGACTGTATCCAAATCTGGGCCAGAAAAGCCGAGCTTAGGGCAAACCCGAAAAAAAAACCAACTTGTACTTTTCACAAGAAAACACAGGGTGCCGGCTATTGTCACACCTAGCCTCAACGGAATAACATTGGAACTTGTTGATAGTGTTAAATATTTGTTAAATATTTGTGTTAAATTAATGTGAAGCACATAATATGTAAGGCTCGCGCAACACTTTTCGCGTGCCAATCTGCCGACTCCAATACCTGGGGTCTTAAACCTGGAGTGGTCTTCTACATATCCCCATGTATAGTGAGGGCGATTTTAGTGTATGCAGCGATCTTGTGGTGGAAGGTAGCGGAGAGTGATACCAAAATCAAAGAGCTAACAAGACCGGAAAGATTAGTTTGTATATGTACTACGAGCGCTTTAAGAACCGCCCCAAACCGGTTTGGAAATGGTTCTGGGACTTATGCCCTTAGATCGATTCATCTTTAGTAGCACAAGCTTAGCGGCAATACGCACTAAAAGTTCCGGCATGTGGAACGATACAGATTAGTGGGGCCATAGCGGTATTCCCACAGAATGCCGCAGAAGATTTGGGCTCGTTGCGGAAGACACGGACCACATGAACACAATAATACATCTTGGCAGGGATTTCCAGGTCAAGATACCCACAAGAATAGACTGGAAGAAAAAGAGAGCTACCGCCAATGATGGCGTCTGGATTCACACGGACGGGTCAAAGACGGGCACAGGAGTTGGCTCGGGCGTGTTTTCTACGGTTTTGAGCATTAACCTGTGGTGTAGACTGTTGGACCAAGCTACTGTCTTTCAGTCTAAAGTATATGCTCTACGCATGGCAGTTGAGTCCATTAGCCGAACATCAATCAGCATCAACATCAACATCATCGTTGGCAGTAGGGCAGCCATTCTCGCTCTTGCGTCTTACAGATGCTCTTCAAAAATTGTTGACGCTTGCAGAGTGGCTCTCAATGAAAAGGCAAGGCAACTTCCTGTGCGAACTATGTTGGTGCCAGGCATAGTGGATTAAAGGCAACGAGAAAGCCGATGAATTGGCAAGGAAATGTTCAAGAGCTAGTAATAGCCCCTGCATCATTGTACTACGATCAATTGCTGACTCCGCAAGCAAACTAAATGCTGCCATTTGGGCCAAACTAAAGCCTGAATGGGAAAACAGCACGGACTGCAGCGTAACTAGGACATAACGGCCATCACCTGATCTAAAAAAAAAGCAGGAAGCTGCGGTCGGTTTGCTAACAGGGCACTGCCTTATCGTCAGGGGCGGATTTGCCACTAGGCCCGGTAGGCCCGGGCCTAGGGCGGCAAATTTCAGGGGCGGCAAATTTCAGGGGCGGCAAATTTTCGATTTTTTTTTGGGCGACAGTTTTTTTTTGTCGTATATGTATATCTATATGTATATCTATCGTAAATGCATCTGAGTTGAATGAGCCCAACACCTCATGCCAACCGAATTCTCTAAAAAATCAATACTCGCAAAAATTCACCTCTGATGATTTTTTTCGGACATTAAAAAGTTTGACTTATAATAAATATCGAAATGCGATCACGGTAAAGGATCAAAGAAACTCAAAAATACCTAAAAAGTACCTAGAAAGTATCTGAAAATACCTAAAAAGAACTCAAATAATACCTCTTCAATTTAGGAAAAGCTTATCAGAGGTAAATATTTGCGTGCATTGATTTTTCAAAGAATGTTTTTTTTATTATCATGGTACAGGGTGTATCAACTACATGCGATTCTCTTTATTTTTGACGTGCTTTCTAAATTGTACTTCATTACTGAAATTAATTTCTATAAAAAAATTCTATAAAATGAAATCTAGAACATCATGGGTCAAAATATTTCGAGTTCATCCTTAACTAATAGCATATCGAACATTAATTTACAGTAGTCGAGCTAATAGTTGATCCCCACTCAAGTGCGGAAGCAAACTTTGAACGGAATGGTAAACTTATTTATAAAAATATGAGCGAAGACGTTGGAATTATATGCAATATCAAGGTGTATACGGTTTTGGACTGTTAAGAATTGGTATTTTTGGATTCTTTTTTTTAGTCACTTTTAGGTTCTTTACCGTATGTGTATTTTAATAAGTATTTGTGTGGCAAGGGCGCAATAATAGGGAATTTTTACGAGCGATCCGGTGCCAGCTTTGATCTGATATTCCTTTTTTCTGAGCTCGGGCGCAACGAAAAACAGCGAAGTGTTCTAGGGAATCGAAAAAAAATCGCGCATTGTTACATATAATATAATTCACGAAAAGGGCGGCAAATATTTCTGAGGCCTAGGGCGGCGAAATGGTCAAATCCGCCCCTGCTTATCGTATCTCATGCGAAGAAAATGGGATTCACATCCAGCAATTTATGATGGATGTTTTATTTTTTTGCTTTTGAAAATATTTTGGGGTACATTCGACTTAAAATTTAATTAATCATGTAAAAAGATATTAAACCCTAAAAGGTTCAAAATAATAGCCGCAGTTATTAATTTAAAAACTTTTTAGGGAAAATATAAACGACAAGTGCAAGGGTTTTTCCTGCGCATGGTGTATATTAACACGCGAAAGTAGCTTTCAACGAAAAATCACATTAAAACCAATCAATAATAGCTTTTTCAATCCATTTGCTTCAAAAAAAGTGATTCGGATGTGATAAAAATAGAAATTATTATCCACTCTGAAAATTTCTTCACATTTTCAACTCGTAAATATTTTAATCGATTTCATTTCGCTTAAAACATAATGCTCGCGACGTTGCACATCCGCATAGCCTCTCAAACAGCTATCTAATTTAATACTTACGCCATGTTATTCAAATTTATCTCCAAATATCAGCAGAACATTAAACTTGAATTTTATTTGATCATAAAATGAAGGTGTTTTCACCATAGTCAACCGTGTTTATAGCAGATCATCGTGAGATTCTGCAAAACATTCCCATTAACTCATTTTATGGAAATTATTTGGTCCTTAAATTCAGCATGAAACCATTTGAATCGAAAGTACTTGCAATTAAGCTATAACATTCCACACATTATTCCTGTTTCATATCTTGTTTTGTGATTACCGTTATCATTAAATTTCATTATTACAAATATCCAAACCAGGAAATATTCTCGTCCTTAAACTTCCTTTACGACAACATCCGATCATGGTTTTCTTCCATTCCGCATCATTGCCTTGGGGCAATCGCATCGAACCGTAACTAAATACAGTGTGGATATTGTTGAGGTTTCATTTCACTATCCTCTCCGAACCTTTATCCTTCCTTTGGCTTTTGCGAAATTCACGCCACAGAATTATGTTCGTACATAACATCCTGTGTCACTCTGCTCACATCGTCGCCCTAAGCTGACAGTTCTATGACATTGTCTTTGGGCTGTGCAATTTTGAATGTTAGAAATATGCATCATAAACAAAATTCCGGGTGAGAGAGTATGCGATAAGAAAGCATAACGTATGGATCTCAGGACGCACACTACGTTTGTGATGTAGTATTCATTTATTGAGCACGAGAGGCGATGGATACGTAGAAACCGTATTTTGATGGTGATATTTCGCAAACATATTGTTGGTGACAATGCAGCTTGATGTGAAACGAAGATTGTGAATTTATGATAATGGATGGATTTTTTTGCGGGTATATCTCAGTCGGTAAACATCTGTACCGAAGGCAAGCATCAAAAACGGTTTGATAGATGATTTTGCATCTAGAAAGTTTTGTTTCCGTGCGAAAAGTCTGAAGCAAATATTTCATGACAAGTTTTTCTTCACAGGGTAGAAAATGTATGCACTCCAGATCTGCATAATTTTGCACCGGAAACTCTTCAAAAAAGTTGCGTTTTGCAGATCAAAGAAGTTTGAGAATGATTCTACTTACTAAGTCTGGACAGAAACACATTTGACGTACCAAGATAAAATGTACAAAGCTGAATGTGTTTTATTGCGATGCAAAGGAATGACATATGAAATGAGAGAGACGAATTTAGAAGATTTAGAAAATTTGTAGGGATTAATCATTGGTGAATGGGCTGGTTTCTTTTACAGATGAAAAATTGGTCTGATTTCTCCACCATGTGTATTGTAAATAGACGCCAATCAGCTCTTAGACTATAAATTGTAATAAATTTTTATAACTCTGAGCTAAGTATGACTTTTATTTCAAAGTACAGTTTGGCGCCCCGTGTGGGTTTTGGTGAATCGATTTTTAAATTATTTGGAAACACAGCCTTTAAATGAAAAGTATAGCTAATATGATTTCTATTTACTAATATTATGAAATTAAAGGATTAATTCGGGGTTGAATTACTCTCGATTGGGGGTATTTAATCAATTTTTACATTTAATAAATTTACCATTTTGTTACTGAGAGATGATATCGTTATATTTTCGTATGAGAAGCATCCTATAGTAAAAATAAAGAAAATGTGTCTATTTTCCCCTAGTTCTGAAATGGTTGAGGGTGGTAATCCTCGAAATGTTTTCGTCGAATTATCTAATGTTATAGTTTTTGATGCAAAAATAAAACTTACAATACAGCTGGGTTTAATAAAGAATATCTAGTATATATACTTTTGGTGGCGGTGACTGGCCGATTTGGGCACTCAGAAATTCTAGAATTGAGTTTTCATGAGCAAAATCAATTTTTGTACGACAAAATGATTTCGTAAACATTCAAACCATATAAAATCAATAACAAAGTCGACATATTTTTCCGGTGCGTTAAAATTTTTGCATTCCAAATTTACATTTGTAATTTTTATTATTTAAAAATGATGGGAAAATAATCAGTGATATCACTGATATCATTTTCCGAGACTTTAAAGGATCCATATTGTCAAACAACAATTTCGTTAATATAGCCAGTGACAGATGACAGTAAATGTTGTGTTGTATTGACTGTAATTCGTTCCACCGACAAAGCATGGCAACAATGTTGTGTTGCAATTATTGCAACTCCAGAATAAACAAATAAATTTAAAAAATGCCAAGAGTTCAATATAAGTTTTTCGAAATTTATAACATTATGTGAGCACTAGGTGCCTGCTAGAAGTGGTGAAGAATTAGCTCCAAAAAATCCATCGCTGCAAATGTGCTTTCGGTGATTATATGTGCTAAATCGAATTCAAATCGAAAATGTCCTTGCCCTTGTAACAAGGAGTCAAACAATTAGTGTTATCAGTAACCAGATGAAGAGTTACCGCTAAGCACCTTAGGCCGCGAACTTCTCAGCCATCCCTCGTATATCCGCACAATTTCGATCCACGTTTATTCTCCGAATCGCGTCATCCGATCATGCAGAAATTTTCAGGAAATTTTGACTGCCAGCTAAATATAGTTGACCCTTTGGCGGCGGTGGATGTTTTAGTGAATTTCTAGGTAGTCCTGTGATTTTATGAAAACAATATATTTGGAAAAATCAAGTAGAGAATACGAAATTTAATAATAGGTGCGTTTTTGCGTATGGATCAATAGTAGATTAGAGTCAATTGTTGCCAGATTGGGCGATTTCTCGCCAATCGGGCTATATTTCCATAGCATTTGGCGACGAAATTCAATTTTAGGCTACTGGCGACTTTTTGGGCTCCACTGACCAGCCCAAGTTTCAACTGCTAAAAAATATAAAGTTGAAACAGGATTGATTTCCCCAATCTTGAACGGATATCTCTTCACCATGTTTTAAATATTCACTTCATGTTTAAAACCTTCACTTTATGTTTTAAATTTCGGTCGAACCTAAACTTTATTTCTAGTCTATTATTTTACCGTCTACCTAAGGTGGTCCGCAATAAGATTGAAATTTAAATCTGTGCTTGTAAAACTTATAAGTATGAGCAATCGATTAAAATACACTGAGCACGGAAAAAATTTGGGCAAAAGCCATGAAGTAAAATCTGCTGCTGGAAACAAATTTTCGAAGAATCCTATCCGGTGTTATAAAGCACTGGAAAGGTTAGAGGAAGGAGAATGTGAGGAAAGGCGCAAATTGAGGAATAGGCGAACATATATTTCCATAAGCAATCTTTTTTTTGTATTCGTTTAGGGTTTGTAACACTATTTCCCTCGACATCGCCATTTTGAAAATGAGCAACTGTCAGAATATGGTCATGCAAATGTCTTGCCATATGGCTTGACATCTATGGCATGACATCAAATATGGTATGCCATGTACCGTCTACATTTTCCATTTAATGTTATGCCATCTCCCATGGCCAATGTGGACGCGGCGTATCTACGGGGGGTACGTTGACAGCAAACCTTCAAATCAGTGATCGTCTAGTAAATTAGCTGCTTTTTGGAAAAAAACAGATTTTTGATCAATCTCATGCTTTGTCTGCAGAGTCAAATCAAAATGCTCAAAATTTCTCTCTGGATATGAACGGTAATCCTTCACCAAATTTCTTTTCTTTTTAGCACCCAGAATTTGCGTTTGGTAGAACTTACTTCCTGGCAATCAAATCAGTATGAAATTCACAGGTTGTATTGGTCTTAACGACAGACCAGCCATTTGCGCGCTTAACCGCACTGTACTGGAGATGTTGTCTTAAAACTATAATATCTTCGCAAGTACACAATATCTGCACAAGAACACCTTATTTTTTTATTCTGCTCTACGTTGATTTTCAAAAAGCTGACATATTTTTGGTTTCAATACATTAAGTGTTAAGGTTGTAATGCTCCTTAGATTTTAAATTTTATCGCTTGGAACTCATACTTTTTCTCATACAAGAAACATTAGCTCGGAGCGCATGCACAATAAAAGTATTGAATAATCTTCTGTTGTGATTTCAGCTTCATACAAGAAAAACAAACGCATAAAAAGTTACAAATATAAATTCAAATTTTAAAATACTGTGTTAATATATAAATTAAAAATAAAAAATATTTTTTTTGTATACAACTAAAATAAAAAAAAAAAAAACATAATTGAAAATATACATTTGCTAAAAAATCATTATCGCAATTATTTATCTTTTTGAAAGAAATAGAGGCGTTATTATATTCATCAGCAAGTTTCCATTTGATTTCTTCCAATTTTTTAGCTTGTTCATAGTTATTGACTTAAATACTATTATGGCATGTAAATTCGCGTTCAACTTTTAAATATAACAACAATTTCAGACAAATTAATAATATTAGTTCGCATTCCAATTCTGAAAGCTCGTAAAAAACTTATGACTTTAATCATAAACTGGCATTTTCCTGAAAACATATAAACTATTGCTAAAATGACAGTCTACAAAGTATGGAACTAATAAAATACAAGTAATAACTAATTAAGCCGCTTCGGCTTCTTGAGTGACGTTACGGAGTGAGTAAAGTTTATGGCTCTCATCAACACTTTGCGTATAGTAAAATAACATTTCAGGTGTTGGTATTACTTCTCAGGAAATACTTTGTATAGCTATTTCCTCCTCCCGCCAATATCCTCTTGATTAAAAGGAATTTGAAAGCATTTATGCAAATGCTTTCAGATTCCTTATCCTTAGGCTAACGAAAGCATTGGAAACTGGAAGAGCTTTCATCGATTTTCTCTTCATATCCTTTTTCTCTTCCTTGTACAAGCTTGAGAGAGGAGCTCTTTGGTCAGTTGGAAGATCCACAAAGCTTGCTAGTCTGTCTGGAAAATTCCAGACAGACTAGCAACAAATATACAGACCACGAGGCTAAGGGACTAAGAATTTAAGATATCAGAATCTACTACGAGCAATGTCATTTAAATCGAATCTTAAGGTCTGTTATATGTGCATGTAAAGCCTAAGGCCATAACAGCCAGCACCTGTATTCATAAAAGCACGTCAGAAGTCAGTAATTTTGTTCTTCCTTTTTGCGGGTAAGGATGAAAACGTTGTTCTTGTTTGTTGGCCAAGTTACCATGTTTTACTTCACCAAGTGACTATAATTATGTCGTTTGCCGTATCAAGCAACGAAATGCTTCACATTGTTTTATAAGATTTCCCGCAAAAAGGATTCCCAAGCGTAGGACTCGGAAGTCGCTGGTGCACTTTGATAACGATGGCAATATACGATTACGAATGTAATCGGAAGCGTCTTTCAAATTCATGCTCGATAAGATGGTATCATTACGGCAGTGGCAGCAGTCTGGCGCAGAGAAAATAACGGACATAGTAAAAGGTTATTATCACGTTACACACTCAACCAAGTATCATTTGGAGCACATGAAAATGAATGGAGGCTGTTGTGAGAGAGGTCGGATATTAGAAAGCATTTGGCCGTTGAAGACGACGTGAAAATGAAGGGAAATTATACTTTTACGGTGTAAAGTGGTTGTGTCGAGATGCCAAGGATGCGTCTGAGAGGGTATAATTTTCGAACTTACAAAGGATTCGAGGAAATTGTTATACTGCACCTGTGCTTCGTGCATTGATTTTGTGATGTTAATGGGTAAATTATATTAGGGCGTGCATGGGGGTTTTTTTTGATGGGAATGTAAAAAATGTCGAGTCCTTGAAACCTCAGTTGAAGAGAGATTGTAATCTGATTATTCCCTTGAATTCATAGTACTTGAAGTTAAGCACTGTGAATTCAAGGGAATTTCATGAATGTCCGAAATGAATGTCATAAATGAATGTCACCAACAGTAAAGCAACTTAACTGCAAACGGTACACTAACCATCGAATTATGACAATATCTCGGAACGATTAATCAAAGGATTATTCCTAGCCCAACCATTTCACCTGACAGTCATAATTCCATGGTACCGCATTAAAAGGCCCCAAGGAATATCTAGACTGCATTGGAATTCCAAACGATTCAATCATTTCATTAATGAAATGCTCCTCTATGTCTTCGTCTTCTCTGCTCATAATGCAATTAATTCCCACCGTTTTTCGTTTCCTATAAGCTTTCAGAGAAAACGCAATTAGACTGAAGACGAGCGACGAGGTTGATGTGATCAATAGACGTTCGGTGCCATTAATTTGCCGTAATTGGGCCTATGCTTTATGTGGTACCGTTCCTTCGATCGATATATTCATTGATTACGTTGAGATAAATGAGCTACGAGGTGGTGGATAGGTTAATGTATGTAATTGATGGCTCTGAATCGAGATTCGTTATGATGTCCTGTCAATGCGGAAATCTGTTTTGATACAGGGCATGAACGCTTGGAGCTTGATTTGCGTGTAATTTGATATTTCGGGTTGATTTGTGAAGGATAAATCCACAACGATGATTGATATAAAAGGCTCGCAAGTGTTTGCGTTGGTGAATGTAGAGGCTTCTGTGCATGAAAGAGATGGATCAGATATTTAATCATAGATGTTTGCGAGGATATCTTTTGTTTTTTTTTATGACATTTTGTTTTGTTTTCAAGAATCATAAGAATTGTTTGATATAAATATTGACGAAAAACTGGTCAGGCATCTACGGATGTAAAATGAAACGGAGGTCAATATTTACGAACGTTCGTTATAAAGACAGAATGGGGAAATTATAAGCCGACGAGTAAACTTACGCTGGTTTGAGTCAAATATGTCTGACATGTATCTATAACGAGAAAAATCTATCTCAGAACGACATTCTATCAGGTCAATCCATTAGTTTCCGCGTATTTTAGCTTATATATGAGTCATATTTGTTCGAAAAGACGTTGGTAAACTACATTTTGTTTTCTTTCCTCCTGAAACTATATACAATTAGTCATTTTATAATCAGTTTTTGAGAAAAACAGATGTAAAGTGATAGTGAAAAAGATGGAATAATAATGCTACAGCAATTGCAGCAGAAGTAAATACGGTTCATCGTGAACACACTATTAGTGTAGGAACTGTACAGTAGTAGTTTAGAAAATTTCGGGATGGATGCACTACAACAGAAGATGCACCTTACTAAGGACGTCCCACTAAACTCTCACTAACAAACCTGGTGGAGGCAGAACGAACTTGATGATTGCAGAGAGGCTAAAGTCTTCGCATGGAACCATTCATTGTATTACAACAGGGGACAAAAAGTGAATAGTTTATAACAACGTCGTGTAAAAGAGAAAATGGGTGGATGTAAATCAGACATCAGGACAAACTTACAAGCCAGGACCGCACCCACAAAAGATTCTGTTATTTGTTTGGTGAGATATGTCAGGAGTTGTCTATTGTGAATTCCTGGAACCTAACCACCACACCGCATGTACATTGTCCTCATTTCAATACTTTGAATGCAGGATTGATTAAAAACACCCTTTTTAGTGAACAGGACAAAGGTATTTTTTCATCACGATGACGCCTGATCGCATACTGCAAAAGTGACCCTGGGAAAAATGAAGGAGTTTGACCGGGAAATCATGCCTCATCCAGCATATTCCCCAGTGATTTTCATTTGTTTAGAAGCCTGCAGTCGTTTTTAGGTGGAAATATATTTCAAAACATAAATGATGTCCACATCAGCCTAACAACACTTTCTAATTCAAAAGATAAGAATTCTGATTCTGATGGAATTGAACAATCACCACAAAGATGGGAAGACATTGTAGATAATGAAGGAAAATATATAATCGATTGATATAAAAATTAACTGCGTCTTTTTATGCTCTTAAAATTACGTGAAAAAATTTGGAGAATTATGAGCTGACCTGATAGCTTAAGTTCTGATTGTCGAGATATTCCTGAGATACAGTTTGTGGGCTCGTAACTCATTATAGAGTCCCAACGGAATCAAGAAGCACATTCCAGCACCTGGTTCTCACAAGTAATGCCTTATTTTCATAACTAGTTGTCTCGATTTAAGCTGCAAATCGAATCTGAAAACCACTTTGCACAGGCCAGAGTATCCACGACTTCCTCTATTTTTAGCGACGGGTAGCTATGCTACCCGAACTTGCAATATTGCAGGGCTCTAGCAAGGAGTAGTTGTCCTTTTTCGTTATATCGTTAGCCGTTGATAGTCAGCTCAAAAGCAGATGAAGAACTTTTGGTCGACTAGAGTTTTTGTTAAGGAATTTGTCAGGAGTCCCACCAAGAAAATTCTTTCTAGACAGTCGAAAAAAAAAGCAGAGCTTGAATCGACATTTGAAAATTTATTATCAGAGCGTTTGCAGTTTGAGGACCAAAGTGAATGATATAAAGCTCTCCTCCATAATTGCGTCTGATGAATAGCGGAAACCTGGTTGCCTTGGGATTCATACGAGTATATAAATGCAATTCTCTGTACACCGTCTTTTGCATCGATCAAGGCCGATATGAATATGATTTTTCGCTAAGAGGTGGTGTTTAATTGGTGTTCATAAAACTTTGAATTTAATGCTCTGTAGAGACTCCGCCCCGGTTGAATCTGTAGTTGTCCGTATTTCTCCTTCATCATCATTAGTGTTGCTTATCTTCTCAATCTACACCTCAATCTTCTCAATCTTCATTTCAAACGTTGGTTTGCAGAACTCTCGTTGATATTTTTCTGCTCTCGTAATTTCATGTTGGGATTTTAATATCCCTTTGTTTGATATGGTTGAATCAGTGTTGTGACTACCTCAGATTTGGTCAGTCAGAAGAAACCACGAGTTTGCAGTCTCGCCAAGAATATCGTCAATGTCCTTGTTATTTACAATTTTGTGACAAGGATAACTTGGCTGTTGTAGTGGAAATCAGTCGGAGTATATTCTAGTTTGCTTCGTGCTACATGGCAGACCACTTTGGCGCATGTATTCTCTGTAACATCAACAATGATGTAGTGACTGCAGCCACTAGGTTTATTCTGGTTGCTGATACTAAGGTCACCATGAGGTATAGGGCAGCTCCAACACAAATAGTTGAGGTGAGAATGATTGGAATGTCATATAGGAGTGTTCGTTTTCTGACCACATGTACATATCTTCTAATATGATCGGCCCATTCTCTACAGAGCAAATAGCTTTTGTCAATAGTGAAAAAATTGACTGGACGAAGTTTCAATCTCTAGTTCGATCTTTTCTGGAACTTTCTTCGGGGAGCATTAATTGTTGCCAGGATCTGGATCAAGTGGTTAAAACTCTTGCTGGCACTCTTAACTTTGTTGCCTTAACATCCTGTAACCCACTCAAAGCCAGGGGGAATACTAAAGACTTTTATCCAAAAATATATTTGCTACCTCTGGTGTAGCACAAGGTAGCCATGTTGGCCAGTTTATTTTTAACATATTTATTTCCAATCGATCGTATTTCTTGTCAAATATACTTACCTACTACTACTATGCTTACCTAGTGTATGCTAGTGATGCACTAAATCTGATGCAATTTTTCTCCAATCCAATAAACAAGCTTTTACTGTAGTTGATAATTGCAAAATTATAAGTTTACCCGTAAGTGCACGGTAACACAAAACTCCCACTTTCTCGATAACAACTTATTAACTCGCCTGGTAACCTTGTTTCACCTTGCATTCGGACAAAATCCTTTCCCGCACGAATAAATAGTTCTCCCAGCATACTTCTTTCAGTTTCATTAATGCGAATTTTCTTCACTAGCTTCGGTATAGTGCTTCACTTAGTTCGTAGAATCTTACAACAATCATATTTCTTCACACTTATCACTGTCAACAATTTCTTAATTCTTATGTAGCCCGCAAACTACGAACTTTCAATAAAAGTCACTTGCTGGGGTATCTAACTTCTGACACCAACTTATTCGTTTTTTCACATTGAAATCACTTCGTGGATTCTTTATTTTCTGCGTTTTTTTTTTTTAAATGAAATAGTTTGTTAATAGCCACTAAACACACTTTCATTGCAAAAAACAGTTATCATAAATAGATCGCTTTAATGATCGTGCCTACATCCCAACTTGCTTTGAAATAATTTCGCCGTGTGACTCATACGATTCACTTTTCACTAACTGACCGCCATGTCTCACACCAGTGTTATTTATAATCCCTCGGGCATTTCTAGAATGGTCAATTGCATGCGTCTAGGCTGTTTCGGACTTCTTTTGTCCTATGGGAAGTTGTTTGTCTCCATGTGCTGGGTGTTTTGGTTGTTAGCGTTTCTGTATGAGATTTTCCATTGGATTTCTCCGCCCTTATCTTATAGTGAAATATGTAAAATAGAATCCTTTGTATTGCGATAGTTTGAGTCGATATTTCCTCAAAAGCCTTCGATATTTCTGGTAATAATAGGATGAATATGATTTGTTTTGATGAATTCACGTGCATTTTATTTCTATGTACTCGTAATTTCCAATTTTGTTTTTTTTACTGTTTATGTTACTTGTACCTTGCTTGGTTGATAAATAAAATAAAATAAAATAAACAATATGTTCCTCACGACATGATGACAAGCATATCAAGTGGTGATATTTATTTTTCTCATAGCAGACAAATAATAGAAAATAGCTGGTTAACAGCTATCAATTCAAAACTGAATCTCATCAGTTACAGCCATGGCCTGTACTGCAGTATTTGAACACGCTCAAGCTGGTCTGAATGGGGCAGAGTTTCACGTGCATTCAAGGCATGAGACAATGTATGGCTCAAAAATATATATGTAATGACTCATGAAAAACTTGAAATATTTTAATCCTAAAAGTAGGCTATGCCATCCAAGACACTAGGTAGTGATTTATTTGGAGATAGGCTAATATCAACGTCTACAGATGCTTTTTCAAAAAACGCATCATCGAATTTATTTCTGCCATGTTTTTTTGAAATACTAATAATAATAAATAAATCTGTTAAATAAATACTAATCCGTTGAATAAAAAAATCTGATTTTGCAAATTGTGTTCTTAAAAATATTTATTTGAACCTGCTTTAAATGCCAAATCGCTCTTTCCGAAGTTCGTATATCTCATTTGCAAAAATACTTAATAGGGTATACTTTACCATTCCGGAGAAAGCTATTTTCTTAAATGTTCCTACAAAACAATTCCAAGCACTATCATACTCAGAAATATTTCATTAAATTCCCACTTAAGCACAAATATAGCTTCCCAATTCAAATATATCCTTCCATGATTGATTTAACCTCTATGAACTATTGTATCTGAACGATGCTTTGTAGTCAACTGTGATAAATGGCAAAATTTGAATGAATAATGAGGATGGTTTGAAATTAATAAATTAGCTATCTACCAAACGACAAAATTGATTTGACTTAAAATATAAAGTGAACTGTTTTGGGTCTATTTCATTTTGGCTTCATATATTTAGGATGGGTTTGGAATCTAATATGAATTTGATTGGAAATTGAAAAGGTCTTAGTTGAATTTATGTATGAAGTAGCAGGTTGAACTGACGCACTTTGTTTGACTGCTCCCTTGAATAAGCGGAGGAATTAAGCTGTTACGATTTATTGTTTTCGATGTCGTTAAATATACAGTGACAGTTATTATCGTTCGAAATTTGTTCTGAAACTTTTGGTGGGTCGTTTTTTTTGGTAGAAACTGGTTAATGTTCAATACGGTGTGAAATTGATAGGAAGAAGACAGAAAAATCGAATCATACTCTAACTGGTGTTTCAAATCTTGGCACACTTTGGCATGGGTCTCTGTCCGCTTCCTTTTTGCCATGTAGCTGGCATCAAATGAACAGCGGCTTAATTAACTCAAATGCAGTGCACATTAAAGTTTATACCGTTTCATATTGAAGTTTGGCTTAATATTGCAGTTGACTTACATCTACAAGCAACATAGATGGCCACTTTTGTATTTGAGTGTCAGTAGATCTGTTGACTGGGCATGATCCACTTGCGTGAAAACAAAGTTGTGACCATACAAAGGTAGATAATCTGATTGTCAATCATTTGAGCTGCAGGCTGACGGGACTTTTCGGAAACTTGCAATCTGGCTCAGGAGCTTGCTTCGGAACACTGACCTGAATAGGCCGAAATGTTTTTTGAGAAGTGGCACCATCATGAAACGAGCTGAGCCATCACGAGAGGTGACTTTCAGATCAAAATATGTTTTGGGTACGTCTATGATAAATAATATTTTATTGAGATCTTAATAGCTATATCACCGTTAGTTAACCGATTCCTGTTCCCTTGTGGCTTTCATTTTGTTTTGCGTTTTGGGGAAAAAAAAACCTTTTATAATGGTGCGACGCAGCTACAGTCTTTCCCAAAAGTCTAAAACCACTAAGAGCTTTAGTCATGTGGAAGCTGTATAGCTTGGCTAGTGAATGATATAGTGGGGTCGTATACAGCTGTTTCACAATAGCGTTCTATATATTTTAGAAAATAAATGCTATAATTGATTTTTGTTATATTTGATTTCATTACAATAAACTTAGAAATTTATGAATAATTTAAATTTTACAACGACTAGAGTATTCTTATTAATATATTCTCACATGAAAGCTATTTAGATCAACTGAAGCTAAGTAAAACTTTTTTCATATTTTCCTTTAATAATCCCATTTTTCCCCACAAAATATTTTTGCCGGCTCTATATTTTGTCTTTCTATACATATGTTACTATTCATATGTAAATACATATTTACTTTGTAATATTCACAAATCTGGTTTACATTTTATTCTCTTCGCCACTTGCTAAATATACATATGTATAATTTGCAAGTCTCCAGCATTTGACAAGTGTCTTTGGGGATCAGGACGAAAACATGAATAATTTCAGAATTTTTCTATGGCGTGTGCAATCAAAGCATACATATGTAAATTAATAGCAGATGTGACCTACTCTCCAAGTGGATGGCTATGTATATTCGTATATATTATGCACGACACCAGCTGAGACGAGTGAACGAAGGCTAGGATGAAATAAATGAGTGAGTTTAAGGATTCCGTAAGCAAGCGGAAAGTGTATATGGCACCATATGATGTGACACAGTATGTTGTTGTACAGTGTTGGGTAGCGTTGGAGACTATTAAGTAAGTGTGGATGAATTCAGGTAGACCGCCGAGTCCTACTATTATGGGTTGAAGGATTTTAAAGGCTGTGGTGGATGGTGTTCATTCTTTAAAAAATATTTCTGAAGTCGATATCAAGAAGAACTCACTTTAGAGGTGAATGATATATGAAAACATAAATCTAATTAGTCTTCAAGCACCAGAATTGTGATAAGATCAATTCATACCTTATGACAGTTTTAGATGAGGATTCAACATGGTTCATGCAATAATTTGCGAGGATTCAGAATCTTTTTTTTTTTTTTAAGAAAAATGACTTATTCAAGCTATTTGGTCACTCTGTTTGCATGCCACACAAACCAATTTCCATTGATTGTTTTATGTTTTCTTTTGTGTCAATTAGATTTACATCACAATCAAAGGCTTGGAATAGTATTCGCTAGAGCCCCAATGACATTTTCAGCTTTATGATAAAATTTTTGCTGCATTTTCTATGTTTTCCTATCGATTCTTATCAATATTAGCAAATTTTAGCAAGCAGTAATTTTGATATCTTAAATTATTGTCATAAATCGCTTTTTGGCCTAAAATTTTGAGACATTTCTTTTTAAGGGCCGAGCAATCGCAGAGATTTTGACGTAACGGTACTAACTCTTGAAAGTTGTAAAAACCTAAAATCTTGAGGCGTTTATTTATGATGTCTCCTTCCATCTCGTTCTTCTTGCATAAATTGCTGGATGCCAGTCCTATTCTGTTCGCATAAGGTGCACAAAGCAAGCCAATTGAGTTTTTGTTGAAAGCCACTCCGCACACGTTGAAAGACATTGAAAGTAGAGATGGGAAAAACGACTCAGTTTAGTGTGTCGACACACTTCGACTCACTCATTTGGATGAGTCAATCAGTGTGAGTCAATCAATTGTGTCAATTCGTTTTCGATTGATGTAAAATGTAGTTATGACAAGGATTATGCATATGATTAGTATTTTTTCTATTTACCGCTTATACATGGCCATGAAAATGCGACAAAGAAAATTAAACGCACAGAAAATTTCCCAGTATTTATTTTAATAAGTATCTTTTTTTTGTTTTGAACATTTTAAAAAGATTTTAAAATGTAAAGAAAGTGTCCAATAGCTTAGTTAACTATAGTTGATTTGAATTACAAATTAAAAAACTCTAGTCCGTCAGAAAATCCTATTTTCGTAGAAAAGTAGAGGAAATATGTATGTAGGTCTTCAATGCATGTTTTGGTCCATATTATAACTAGAGTCGGGTCGTACTAGGATTTTCACATACTAGGTATAACTAGTACAAGTACAAAAAAATACATGTTCCAAAAATACTAGCAAGTATTTGTTGAAGTATGCTATATATACTATACATATGATTTGCAGTGATGTAATGAAAAGGTATGATATGCCCTCCCCCACCCTTCAAACACAAGGTTCCCAAGCCAGAATGGTGATGGTGCAAGATAATCTTCAAAGGATACTGAGTCATTGGTCCGCGCAGCTTGTCCGTAACTTTCCAATGGTCGGCCATTTATTTGGCAAATCTTTTCGCCTAAAGAAAAACGATGAAATTCAATCAATTTAATTTGATTTTCATTTTATTATATGCATAAAACATCTCCTGTATTCGTTCAAATTACCAAAGTCAGAAAATTTACTAAGATAGAACAAACTAATCCTGTTGCCATCTATATGGCTTTTCATCGATCGATCTCTGATACCAAACTTTTCTTGGCTAATCTAAAACAGCCGGTTTTCCACTTCGCCTCGCTGAAGCATGAAGTTAAACGAAAATTTTATTAAGAAATGATAAAAACAAAATGTTTCGCCTTTTAAACATGCACACACTAGGGGGCCAACCTCTTCGGTAAGGCTGGATATGAATCCAGGGGCATCTTAACTCCTGCGGTTTCGTAAATTTTAATCCGGTAGAGTTGGAGACACCCCCTTGGCGACCTGCAGTCACGAGGAGAGCCTCAGCACAGCCAGAGAAGCCAACTGGCGAACCACAAAGGATCTCAACCTTTTCCTCCTTAGCACTTTAAGTGCTACTTTCAGTTTTTCCAGACGGTTTTCCGGCGGATTTCATTTTGCCGTATCTTCGAAACTAGGCCGCTTTTTCACAGACTTGTATGAAAATTTGACCCGAAACAACTCAGAAAGGTCCCCGAATTCATGCTAGACCAAAAAAATAATTTTGGTAAAATAGGACGTTTTCAACCAATTTTCCCTATCAAAATTTTTTCTCGCCCTTAAAATGTCACTATTGTACTCTCTGACCATTTTCAATCATCGAAAGTGCCGTAAAGGCATTTTTTGCCAAACTAATGCCAAAAAACCCCTTATTCCCCTACAAAACTGAAATTTTTGTATCGCAGAAATAGATCTTGGCCCGTTATGTCCCAAACCACTCTCATCCAAAATTGGCCGATTTTGTCCGATTTCAGCTACTTTTACCCTAACAACTTTTTGAATATATGAATAAAATACTTGCAAGTACGAAAATACTCGCAAACACTCGAACATAGTATTTTTACATTTCATGCTAAGTACTGATTGTCCCAAAAGAATACCTGTTCCAGTATATACGCTTAATCTCTAATTATAACCTAACTATGTCTAAATTCCAAAATTTGTGAATGATAAACATTGTTACTTGTTATATATATATGAAGCTAATCACATGAACATTTTATGGCCGCATTTCCTACAACATAAATGAGGAAAATATTTGCTTTCTTTGAAGTACTCCCCACTCACATTATTCTAAAACGTTACCTCAGCGAAGAAAAAATCACTCATAGAAACTTTTTTCGAAACGGTATATAATTGAAAAGTTTACCATTTTAAATTTATCAATGGTAAATGAATTTATAGACTAATTATCAATTAGAAACAAATTTTCACAAGTAACTTATCTAAATACACTGAACTTCACTGCATCGAATTGTGTGAAATGTATACTGATTTCAATATACACTTCAAGAGATAATGAAAATCAAAAACTTTTTTATTTGAATTATGAACCCATTTCAACTCCCAGATATGACAAATAATTACAGCGATAATCATCCAACAAAAAAAGCGGGCAAACCCGACCATTTTCATTTCGCCCATTCTCGTATTTTGAGGTTTTTTCTTCATCAAAATATAATTGTTTCTGAAAATGTGCTCGAATATCCCTATCCAATATCTATACCTCTTATACTTCATCAATATCCTTAAAAAACTTCATTTCGATCGGACACCGCATTCGTGAGATAATCTCACTTCATCCAATCACAAAAAAATTTAGAGAGTCTACAGGAAGAAAGTTTCAATAAAAATCTTCATCATATGCACATATAAAGTGCACATATGTTCTTCCGCGACGGTCAGTTTCGATCATCACAACCAACCACGGCATGCTTGCACTGTACGGCATTACCTACAGCCTTTACGAAATTCATATCGCGGCACCGATTGACTTGCTCCTGTGCAAAAGTGTCGAGCTCATAATCAAGTTCGAGCTCATAAACAAACTCATAAGCACATCAACTGATTGCCTCGTTCGTGAGCTGTTCATCTCTAGCTCTACTGTGTGTACACAAACACACGTGTTGGGGCTAGTGATTGCTTCACCAAACGCTCAACTCCGACGAGCTCATAAACAAGCTCATAAGCACATCAACTGATTGCCTCGTTCTTGTGCTGCTCATCTCTAGCTCTACTGTGTGTACACAAACGTGTCGGCCAACACACGTGTTGAGGCTAGTGATTGCTTCACCAAACGCTCAACTCCAACGAGATCCGTGAAAGGCTCCGCGGCACGGAAATCTTCGCGCAAATGACTGCATATGTGCAACGATTGACTCGCTCCTGTGCAAAACTGTCGAGCTAATCAAGTTCGAGCTCATAAACAAACTCATAATCTCATCAACTGATTGCCTCGTTCATGTGCTGTTCATCTCTAGCTCTACTGTGTGCACACAAACGTGTCGGCCGACAAGCTTGTTGAGTGTAAGTGATTGCTTCACCAAACGCTCAGCTCGCTCATACTGTAGTGATTGCTTCACCTGTGAAGCAGCTCGCTCAGTATAGAGTGTGTCGACACACGTGTTGGGGGCTAGTGATTGCTTCATTGCAATTGCTTCACTCACGTGTTACCCATCTCTAATTGAAAGGCATCTGTACGACACAAGAGCGAGAATGGCTGCCCGACTGTCGACTCAAATTGACTTTGGTTTGGTTAATGTTCCGCTAATGGACTTAACTGCCATGCGAATAGCATATACTTAAGACTAAAATACATTAGCTTGGTCTGACAGTGTGTAACGCAGGTGAAGGTTTAGATCCGTTGAATAAATGACCGAGCCAACTTATGTGCTCATCTTTGACCCGTTTGTGTAAAGAGCTCACTTCATCATCCAGTTTGTGAATGTAGATATGTTGACCTAGAAGTTCCTACGAAGGTGTATTATTTTGTTTATGTGGTCTGTGTCCTAAGCAACAAGTCCATACCACTTCTACTATTCTTTGAGAATACCGCTGTGGCCCTCTTGATTTGCACATGCCTGAAATTTTAGTGCGCATTGCCACTATCACGCATTGTTACTGATCAAGAGCAACAGTCCTAGGACCATTTCCAACTCAGCCGCTGGAGTGGTTCTTAATGTATTCGTGATACTTTTGAAAACTAATCTTCGCACTCTCGGCCGCTTTTCACCACACGATCGCTTCATACGCCAAAATTGGCCTCACTACCCGTGTGAATATATTTTAGGCCACCCGACGTTTAAGATCCTAGGTATTGAAGTAGGCAGGTAGCTGGCACACTGCGCTTCCTTCTGAAGAGTAAAAGTTCAGGTTTTGTCAGGTTTGTCTTAAGACCAACTTTTCTGACCCAGATTTGGATTTGCTCTAACACCGATTGCATAAGGTCTAAAAAAGTTTGCGGGAATGCAATCGCTTTGGGGGAATATGAGACCGCCTCAAAACCACTGGCGCTTAAATTTTCCAGTACATTGTAGACTGTCAGGATCCAAGAAAGGGGCAATAGGATCCCCTTTTGTGGCGTTACCGTTTCAACTATTCCTTTCACTCCGACCCCCCAAAAAGGTGGTCTAAAAAGCAAATCATCAGAGTTTCACCCACCCCAGATTAAATTAAAGCATCGATATCTAAGACGGCTGTCAAAATAAATTTCTTTTGCTGTAAAGATTAAAGTTCTTAACAAGGTCATTAAATTTGCTAGATTTGGAAGTAATGAATCTCCAGAATTCCTTCTATGAGCTGCGTTTGGCTCTTCGTATCTTCTTTTCGAAGAACCGCGGTTCTTGCTTACATCAGCCCCAGTCTTCAGACTTTCCAAATTGGTTTGCGCTATTAAACGCCCATCACCCTCCAGCCTACGTAAGTTCGTTATAGCACCATAGGGTAGTGTTTTTCCTTATGGGCTTTTCCGGGCACACGGTTTTTGAATCTGACACTAAGAATCCTGTTAAATTCATCTGCTCGTTAATTCGACTGACACAAGAATCCTGTAAATTCATCTGCTCGTTAATTCGTCTTTGGCTTGTCAGGTCCAAATCATTAGGATGTCTATTTCTTTTTCAAATCAGGCTTCATCGATTGGTCTTTGCTTTCGACCACCTTGAACGATCTCCAGGTGGAAATTTTTAAATCAGGGTTCTATTTGTTTAAAAGAGACAGAAGCTTTGTCGTGACCTCTTTGTGGACTTGTTTTTAACGAGGCTTTCTCTTCTGAGCGTTGATACTTGTTCGTAGCCATAGGCGTTGATTTTCTCTGGGCATCATCAGATGTCACTTTGGGCTGCGATGTTACCACGCTCACAGCCACTTGTTTTGAATCTCTCTTCCTGAAGCGATGAGCTTTCCGCGTCCTTCATTTAATAGGCTCAGCTACCGCCAACCTACCAGGCCTGCAGATCCTTACTAGTCTGTCAAGTGGCTTTGCTGCAGCTTCCTTTCTTCTGGTGACCTGTGAGCCTATCAGCTCACTGTCTCCATTTTTGGTTAATTCATAATCAATTTACTCTATTATTAAACTAACTAGTCTCCCACAAAACAATTAAGAAGGAACTATTTAGCATAATTAACCAATTGAATTTTTACACGTTAAACCCATTTTGCCTCTGGAATAATTTGTTTAACAGATAATTTCACTAATTTTCTTCTCTTTCCTCGCAAGATAAAATTTTGTACGCTGTTGCAATCAAATATCATTTAACTTCACTTGAGTGGAAAATTGAAGAATTTCACCAGCATCGGTTTTTCATCGACTTTTTCACTTTTCCGTTTCGAAATTCTTAAAGTGATTTCAAACGTATCTGTTTCTTCCTTTCGTTGTTTTCTCTTTCAGATCATACCCCACGGGCAACTTGACCAGAATCCTCAATAGTCATGCAGCGTGGCATTTATAAAGTCTTTTATTTCGCCCTATTATCTTACTGGAATTGTTGGAGTTGTAAAGAATTTCAATCGTTTAAAGTATGTTGTCAGGCGAGCAGAAGTGAGAAAATTTTTTTAAAAATAAACTAAAGCAATGTCAAGCTGAGAATTAAACTGAACGAAAGATAATTGTTTGTCGAAAAGATTCTAAATCACTTTTATGACATTGAAAATCCGATCGGGATCTCAAAACGTGCTAATGCTTTTGCAACATGACTCAGAAAGCCCTAAGCTATGAGAGTGATTCGATGCTGGGTGACAAAACGATAGATGACATTATCGTCTCTATTAACTTTTCGAAGGAAGGTCAGTCGAATAAAATTAAGGTCAATTGCTCTGTCATGCGAAAGTCTATCGTCACATAGATTCCTCTCTTTGTTTGTTTTGACGTCGTTGTGTTCTGCCTAAATGAAGAAACATGAAACGTATGCTGTTATAGGGATATCATTTGAACATACATGTGTATTTTCGTAGGCACTGTGGAGTCAATGAATGAAGCCTAAACGAAATTTTCTTGTCTTGCTGTGCTAGCTTTAGTCATCTGACAATGAACATAAAAGGCGTGAGGATTGTGTTGTCTTGACTGTTTAACGGCCTTGGATCCATTTGGAAAACTTGCTAAACGATGCTGGAGGTCTTTTCCAAGTACGCATTCCGATTTTTCTCGAACATGTGTCTGCAATTTACGAAAAAAAATGCCATAATCAAGGAGGCAATCTGAGAAGAAATACTCAATTAATATGCACAGATATACATGCCTATGTTGTTTTTGCGTATGTTTGTATGACAAATGAAGATTGCTGATTTCAGCATAATGGACATACATAGTAATAAATGTTTGCGTAAATGTTGTTCTTTCTGCGTGGTAAAGCAAATGTGAGCGATTGATATTCATATAGGAGGATTAGGAATACATTAACTGAGAAAAACGAAATGCTCATAATTAAGATTGGATAATTTGTGTCCTATGAATTGCTTTAGTAAAATATTTATTGAATAACTTATTGAAAAAAACTCGATTGATATGCACATAGTTTTGGTTTTGGAAAGTGGTTTATCTTATGTGTAAGAGGGATTGCGAGGTAATGGAGAAGTATCAATAGTTATGGTATGATTTTAAAGTGACACAAAACCGGCAAATAATGAAGAGGAGTTGTGCTTAATACATGAACTAGGATATCATGTTATATAGGAAGAAACTAGAAGTCAATTATTATTTAATAATATTCGTAGAAATACAATCATATATAATCATCACTGATGCCACTTTCGGTAGTCTTGTATATCATAGAAGAGAGTCAATAGACTTAAAGCAGCTCTGTGAGCTTAATGGCTGGATCTGCACTTTTTGCAGTATTCTTTGTTGCAGTTCTTATTGGTTATGCTGTGCGGCCTAAGATAGGTGAATCATTTAACTTCTTTGCCCCTGATCAATTAATGTCACCACGTTGAGAGCAAACTGTATACACATGCGGACTAATAATTAGAAATACTTGAAGGTTACTAAGAAACAAATTCAATTTGTCGATAGAACTCTTATCCTTTAGGCTAGTTCTTTACCTGATTTAATGGGAATTGAAGAAGGTAATGCTCCCTCTGAAAAGACGGCAGGACAAGAAAGTTCTGGAAAACCTAAGATTTAAGCAGCCTCATACCCAAATTAAATACCCAAGTCAATTGCACTGCCGAATATCTCTACATGTTTTGTAGAAATGCACAGCCCGAAGCAACAATTCAGGAAACTGCAAGGAAATTCATAGCTGCTGGACACACTAACCCATATAGTAGTATAGGGTCAACCACAACTATATAGAGCGAAGCAACGATGCGAGGCTGTAAGCCCATATATGCTCCTAGGGCTCTACTCCTGCAATAGAGTTTACCGAAAGCCTTCCGTATAAGCCAAGATAAAATCAATAAGTGCCTCACTACCGCCATTAGTGCCAAAACTATTCTATACTACATGGTGAGCAAGAGTCAACTCTTAGAGTAAGAGGCATACAAATTCTTCTACCTGTAGTCACTACATTCTTGACGGTGGCGCAAAGATGGTTTGCTTCTTGATCATGTGTCATGCAACATGGCTTCCGATCGATTTCTGCAGTAATGACAATTCTATTCCAAAAAATTGTGAAGAATATTCCAAAAAATTGTGAAGAATAAGAATATTAATGATATTCCTAGCAAGGATACAGACACGTTGTTAGCCCTAGATATCAGGCATTAACAGTATATGTCCTTTACTGCACAGCTTGCGAAACTGGTTGTTTGCAACTCACGGTTCTTGGAATAGAATTAGCAAATCCCCAGTCTTAGAAAAGTGGAGGAGCAAGGCAGCTGTTTCTGTTTTCGAACGCTTAAGATTTATTTGAAATACCTTCACTTTTACCAATGAGAATTGAGCTAAGTTCCTCATCAGGCACAATAATTCCTCATTTTCCTCTTATGCTATCTTGCTGAAGCCTCTTGTTTCCCAAACCCTGCAAAGCGGTATCAGAATCTGATTATATGGAGCTCTTTGCTTTATTACTCACACACACACACTACTCACGCTATGACTCACAAGTGAATGGTCAAAATCTCAATCGCGTACTTGATAATCCCTCAACAGACCTTCGTTTTATTAACAGGGGTTGATTTCAATGCGAAGCACTCACTTTGGATAAACGGTCAACCTACTAATCTCAATGGCGACGTCTTACACGGGTGATACTATGCAAACCAACTATCTCTTGATATATCCCTCTTTAGCATATCCTATCCACCATACCATCGTAACGACATCCACTCTTACATTGACCTGTTTATCGCGTCCAACAACTGCAAGATTTAATTCAAATCATAATTTTCGACAACCATGATGGTGTTAATTTGACTCTACGCGTCAATAGGAAACCTAGAAAATTCGATCCGTTGTTAGTCCCGAATTACCGTAACAATTACCGTATCAATCAACTCTTATTTCCATTTCCACTTCCACGCGTATCACAAACGAGCAAAGAGATGCGTAAAAAGCCACATTATCAGTTTGCAGCTATAGAATCAGTCGCACTAAAAGTACCAATACAAATATCCTTGAGTTGCTTCAAAAACAGGTCGTTATTTGAGTTTCATTAACATAGAGGCCAAGAATGCCCACAAATGTGAAGAAATCTTTCGTAAAGAATGTTTACCAATATCGTACTTTTTTAGTTGCCAGAGCCTTCCTTCATACTCAAATGCAATTGTTGTCAGCTCATCAGTAAAAACATGCAACTCCATAGTGCTAGACTTTTTTTCTGGAGGTGAGTTAAAGGTAAACTATACACTGTAAGTGTGAATTAAAGCCCATTGCACATCTCAAAGAAGAAATTTCTCAACAATTATGCGTAAATGTTATGGGAAATTTCATCATAAGCTTGTAGATATGCCAACAAAACTGAGGTGGATAAGATTAGATGTATAATTTCGCAAGTAATCTTAAACTGTAGATTTTGGAAAAAAATTTGAGCCTGGTTGATTATTACCATAAAATTGATGTTTGATAATAAAATTGAAATGAAATTATTTTGGAGAATTGGGCACAAAAAAAACACGATAGAATGTTGTAACTTTTGAATTTTTTTTTAATAACATATAGAGGCATATTTCATTATGTATTTGTTTTTGTGTAAAGCTCCGGATCGTTTAGCTTAAGACATACTATTCATGTCCAGTTTTCAATAGTATTATAAAGTCGACTTAATTTTTGCAATAACGCGCCAAATTTGTCGGTGTTTCTCATAAAAGATGAATCAAAGCGTGAAAACATCATTAAACTCATTTTCCTAATAATAGTAATCACCCTGAGTTAGTTAATTAACCTTTTCCTACATGATGCATATATTTGTATCGTATGACGGTCATTTTCAAGCCATAGACGTGAACAGTACTGAATTCAGTTCATGGCAAGTGAGGAAACGTCACGAAATCAAAGCAAAGTGTCTCCACACAAGCTTACTTAGATGCACTCCAGTGTCCAATCTCTTTCTATTTCACATGGAAAATATACCCAGATACTGCAGGTACATTACATAAATAATATCTGCTGCTACTTAGTTTTCTCGAGTGCATTTGATTCGAGTTTGCGACCAATAAAAGCGTACCATTCAAGCATCCAAAGAAACTTGCCATCGTCCGGGCGAATGTTTGTGTTTTCTTTGTGATATGAAGAGTTTGGTAGATAGATACACGTTCGCGACTGTAGTGCACTTTTACGAAAACAGTGCAGGAACTTGCATATTACATCCTACATGTTGCAACGGTTGGATTGTTGGTGAATGGCACCATCAATCAACTGCAGAAAATCAAAGTGCGTTCAAGTCTGAGACGGACGAGCTCCAATCACTCCGGCATCTTGTACGACCAGCTCGAAATTGGAGTTATCGAAAAAAGTAGCTTTGCGTTACTCTGGCTGCACAATAATGTAATTCGTATGTTACTGTCGCACCTGGAGCTCTGGCTGTGCACGCAAGTTGCGGAAATTGATAAAATTTCACACAAATCAGAAAAATTCGTGGTCTATTTACACGAGTTAGCATGATTTCGCAAATATGCACTGCGAATGTCTGGAAAGTGAGCATTTTGCGAAAAGATCGTGCAGCCAAGTGCAACTGGTAGGTAGCAATATGGATATAATAAAAGTAATTTCTAATTGATTGGATAGTTAAGGTTTCGAGTTGCAAGTGCAATGGAATGATGAGGCGGTGCGTGGCATTTGTAAAGAAATGTGCAACGGATGAAGCGGCAGTCGCGTAACTTGCTATTGCAAAAGAGTTGCGTTAGTTCTGTTTGTTTGTTGCAATTGACTCATGTTGCAAGTGCATGTATCGTCGATAGTTTTCACCGAGAAATTCGAGTTTCATGTCACATCGTCGTTGGAAATTACGCAATAATATTGACCAGACATTAAATTACTCTTCAGTTTCTTTCTACAATTTGCTTTCAATTACAAGAAAATAATGTATTATTTTCATTTGATGTTTACAGAAAATAAATGCTAGTCCTTCCACGAGTTTAAATTCAAACAACCATGCAAACAATACACGTCTGAACAGACTTTTCACTTAAACCAACTGTTGACCTCGCCATTTCACCTTCAGTCAGCCTTCGCCTTTTCATCCGCTCGACCGGAAATGCCCGAACTCGACCGCGAGCGATAAAATAAATGGTGAAAGCTATACATTTTCTACGACTGCTGATCCTTTTTCTTGGCTAAGTGTAATTACATAAAGTTTCAACCGGAATTTCATTGCCGAAACATAAAATTGAATTACGAGAGACCGAAAAGTTTTCGCTGAACTGGAAGATTTTCCTGAGCGGCAAGAGTACAGGGTAGTTTATATGGGTTTGTCGCTGATAGTTTAGCAAGTGCAATTTGTTAATTAAGTCGAGTACATAAAATGATTTAGAGAAACTAAAGACGCTCATTTATCTGTCAGGGATGAAATTGTCTGGCCAAGAGATGCATTCTCGAAATTAAGTTGAATCATAATACAGTTTCGTGGCGGGTAAATCTAGATTGATGCTGGATTTTCGCAGATGCGGTTTGCAAGTGCATCTAGATTAATGTCGAAGAAGTTGTACGAGGGGATTCGGTTGCGTCTCAGGCAGGACAACTTTGTTTCAGAATGATTCAATAAATTTGATTCGATCATGATGAGTGTATTTTGAAATTCAGGCAATGAAATTGAGCTATAGTTTGAATATTATTTAGTATTTTAAGTACCGGTATGATTGCGATCACGAAAACATATATTATGTATTCTGCTGTCCTAAATTAGAAATTGTTAACTCTATTTATCACCACAATCGTGATGAAATCGGCGGAAGCGATTCGGTCAGAAAATTAGAATTCACTGAATTGTACTAAACTGCACACCACTTGCTTTGGATGCCAGCTGCAGTTCAGTAAAAATTCACGCGTGGGCCTCAAAATTGTGGCTTTCACTTAAAACTTAGTATTTACTTCGGTTTAACGTGAAATTTCCTTACAACATTTTACGTGAAATTTGTTTCGGCGAAAATTTAGCTTGAAATTTAGCGAGAGTTATACTCACTTCTTTGCGTGAAAGGTTGCTTTTTGCCGTGAAAAGCCAATTTAGTATGTGCAGTTCATTCTTTATAGCGGTTAAGTGACATTTGATGTTTGAATTTGAAAATTGCACTGCACCGATGTCTTATCAAGAAAAAATCGATCCAAAATTGATATACTTGAAATTTTATTTGTCAAAAATCAGCACTGTCAAAAATTTCACTCCAAAGAATGACCAGTCAATGGAAACTTGTCAGAATTTATCTTCACGATCAAGTCAATACTAGCCTTAAGATGATGCTGTGGTCCATCGATCACACTGCAATAACCGCTGATACTTTACTGGATATTCTCATAACGACAGTCATCATTATAAGATTGTGGACTACAAGTTATTGCCTAATCAATTCCTTCTCCTAAAAACCGTTATCTCTACTAGCTACAGTTGGTATTCGAACTGGGTTATTTTTTAAGCTAATGTTAATTTTAGCGTCTTCGCAGATTTGCTACTTAAGTTGTTTAGTGGTTTAGGCAGGATTATTTTCGTAAATAAGTTTGCAATACTAATAAATAAACGAGTTACATCTAGTATTCAAAAAAAAATGTTCTTAACGATATTGTAATACTTCTTCCATTTATGAGCTTGCCTCGAGGGCCCAGCTATCTGAAGCTTATCAGGTGTTGCGGGAGAAAATTTTATTATTAAATTATGAGATGGGGTCATTCGTCGAAAGCCTTTATCATGAGTTTTTTTGTTGTTGACAATTTCGCTCACATTAGATTCTGCATACAATAATTTATTTAAAAATTATTACTAAAGAAATTTTCGTTTCAAAGTTTTGACATAATTTCACATCGTTAAGGGAGCTAACAATCAGGCTAAGGGGTCTGTTATAGAGATGAAGCGTATATACTGGAACATGTATTTTTTTTGGAATAGCCAGTACCTAGTACGAAATTCAAAAATTCTAGGTACTAGTATTTTTGTGAACTATGCATGTAATCAAGAATTTACCCAATAAATTTCCTCCATTTGATTCATTTCAATCAAACAGTGATGTATTAGTATCCTAATATTAATATGCACTCGTATTTCATACTTGCAAGTGCTTTCATATTCACGAGTATTTCGTACGTAGTTCCAAAATACCCGATACGGAAATACTTGCAAGGCCTTTTTCGATGATTTAATAGAAAGAAGTTTCAGGTTAATGGCTTAATGGACGTGTTCTTCCAGGAAGATGGTTGATGTGGGTGTCGGAATAAAATAAATTTGCCCTTCTCACTGTTAATTTTAATGCCCCTGCATCACACCAAGCTAAGATTTCACCAGCGTACAAATTTACCTTAACCCCATGAGAGTTATTTATGCCGGGGATATTCAAATTAAAGATATTTAAAAGAATGGGAATGGAACTCTTAGGAAAATCGGAGACGGAAGAGAAAAACCTAAAGTTTTCCCCATTGCGTGGTACAAAAACTCATCTGATGTGAAGAAAACTAGCAATAAATTTGATAAAAGATTTTATTCTCAACCTGGGGCATTTTTATGTCGGTTGTCAAGACCAGTAAGGCATCAATGATGCAGTGGCCTGATGTTCTTCTCTACGTTGGTAATGTCGGTATTGCCTGCAGTTTTAGGATACTTGAGAATAGGAATAATTTCGGCACGTTAACATATATTAAAAAAGTATCGAATGTTTAAACAGATATTGCTTAATGCCAAGTAAAGTGGAGAGTGAAAAAAGGGAACTTTGTTCACCATAAAATTGGATTCATTATCTTCCAGCGAGTTGCTGAAGATATCGCTGCCTCAATGCCAATTGGAGATGGACAATGAAAATTCAATCAGGCTAGAGCTTCCTCACTCTGGTGAAAATAGGCTCCTCTGAGCTCTAATTGACTTTCGAAGTCGGGATCTTCACTGAATTATTATTTTATTATTATTATCAATATTATTGTTGTTAATTTTGTTATTATTTTCGAGTACATATTTAGACTCCGTTTCATCCACACGATTTGTTAAGGTGTCTCCTAGTCACTTATACTGAGGAAGCGAGTAGCCTTAAGACTGGATGATAAACGTAAAGTCTGCAATGGGCAAAGACTTAAGCGAGTATTCAAATCAATTTTTTTTTGTTTGCATATTTTCAAAGTTTAGACCTTTAAGAATAAGCTTTTAAAAGGACTTTCGGAAATTCGAATTATTTTTGGAGTTATAGTTATTTTTGTGACACACCAACTAAACCAACAAACGCGATCAACAACGAATTAACCGCTCCGAGTTACGAGCTTCTCAAACTTCTAAAGATGTTCGAACTGCTGCTCGTATGGCTGAAAGAGCTCCCGAAAATTTCGCTTTTGAAGTTGAAAAAGGAACATTGCATGAGACAGAGATTTCTGATTAAAAAAATCAAAGTATAACATACCATTAAACGACTCAGACTGCCCAAAACGAGACTCCAAGTTTTAAACGGGTTTTTCTCGAAACTACTTTTTTCGAAACGGTTGACAGGATATCTCTAGTTGTAATGGCACGATTTCCGTGAAATTTCGCACAAACCCTCTTAACACTATTAGAATCGGTCTAACGTAGGGATTTTTGAAACTTTTTTTCCTACTATTTATAAAAAATTCCCAAAGTGGAAAAAATAAGGTAAAAATAACGACTCTTTTTTTTACACGGACGCCATTTTGTGAAAAAAAAGTTTTTTCAAATCGCCTACTTCAGACTAATTCTACATTCTTCTTTTTATACATCAATTTTTTTTTATTTTTTGAATACATTTTGATACTTTTAAAATGTAAATAAACAACTGATCAAAAAATAGATACCAAAAATGTTTATGGCTTATTTTATTGCGTCCGTAAAATCACCTCAAAATCGAACCTCTAGACCAGAATGCTGCCTTAAGTCTTAAAGCGTTTTTTTCCCACGGCTTTGTATTTAGTAATTTAGACAAGAATATCATCCGGGAGTGTTCGGGAGACAAAGTTCATAGCTGTTCCAGGACATCATTTATGTTGTTGATGATCAAGTCAATTTCAGACTTTTTT
Source organism: Nemotelus pantherinus (assembly GCA_963978885.1). NCBI lineage: Eukaryota > Metazoa > Arthropoda > Insecta > Diptera > Stratiomyidae > Nemotelus > Nemotelus pantherinus. The sequence continues at coordinate 221,950,618 of OZ022263.1, read as the reverse complement.
TTGTATGGCTTAATGACTAGGCCTTGTATTTTTTTGAAATTTTTTGTCAAAAATTTTCCCAATTTACTTTTTAAGGGGAAAAAATGATTTCCCATTTACAAAACAGAATTAACCAAACCCAAACCCAAACCTTTATGCATTGATCGTTCAACGGCTGTGGCACTTTTTGGCATGCTGGTGGTTTAGTAGCAAATTTAACAACATTCCCAACAGATGTACCTTTTCGAGCATCATTTTCGATTGCGGCCGCTACAAAGCTTCGCTTCCATTGCTTGGTAATAATCGAGGATCGTCTGACAGAAAGTGTAGATAGTCCTGTTTTAGCTAAGGTAAAAAACCAATGAATGCCTTGTGCGGTGACAAGAATCACGTAGTTTTTAAAATACATATAAAATATGTTCTAATACATGGACGGTAATACCTAGATGCAAAGTGAGTATGACTTTCAGTTAAAATCTATCGTCTTCCGCAATAAGTTCATTGCATAAAAATTTTCTTCGTCCTCTCCGCACAAACTATAAAATAACGAATTAAATAGGAAGCTATTGCTTATATATCATATACTTTATGACCCTGCTATCAAACGACGCAGTCAACTTAACCACCGCTCGCAATCATGTTTCTTGTTTGTATCTAAGCATTGTATTCAGCCACCTAAGACAATTTCACATATTCACTCAAGTATCATGTCCATGTGCGAAAATAATTACAAATAAATACAGATACTTAGATACAAGTACTTAAATGCAGCTGGTCAATTTTGAAACAGTTTAAACGATTTCCTACTAGATCAGTGAGTGTGTCCTGTTATATTAGTTTAATACTGATATATCATGCAAGTGTGTACGAATGCATTGGTATCTCCACTCAGCTACTCGTACTCTGCAACCATCTAAATTTAAACCAACTAACGTCCTAGCCAACTGCGTTTGACCGTATCCAATTAGAAAACCAAAAATGCATTTTGAAAAGTGAAAGTCTTAGAGAAACAGGTTGGTTTAGTTTAATAAATTTCAATCCAAAATGAATTGAATTGTCGGTGTGGTTAAATTGCAGATATGCAAGTATCTGCGGTGGAGTAAGAAATCTGAGACATTGCCGCATGAAGATGAAATGCGGAATAAGATATGCATGCACAACGCTGATTAACTTTTCACCTCTGAAAATATGATCCGGATAAGTAAATATTTGAATTCATTCAAGCTTAGCAGATTTAAACAGGAAGCTGGAAGTAATGAATAATGGGAATTGAAATTTATTTGAATGCAACATGTGTAGTAAATTTATCAAAGAGTTTCCGTCTAATTTGGATAGGTTGCATTAAATATACAGGAAAAATGTAGAGAAAAGAATAACAAAGCTTAGAGTTGGGTCTTACTAGGATTTTGACGTACTAGGTATTCCTAGTACGAGTACAAAAAACGACATATTCCAAACACCTGTTTCAAAAATACTAGCTAGTATTTTTTTAAATATGTACATATATAGCTACAATACATACAATTTGCAGTGGTAATGAAATGGTATGATATACCCTCGCCCACCCTTCAGACACAAAGTTCCCAAGCTAGGATGGTGATTTTTAAGATGTAATATAATGGAACATCTATTGTAATGGAACATTGTTCCATGAATTATTCAATAAATAAATAAATACACAAATAAACACACAAATACACAATAAACACATAAATACACAAATACCGGTTACTGATTTGAGCTCCTTGGCAAATCTCTCCCCAGTATAGAAGGCCTAGAGATGGTGCGTCTATATTGGAACATGTATTTTTTTCGAAACAGTTAGTATCTAGTACGAAACTCAAAAATACTAACTAAGAGTATTTTTGCGAACTATACATGTAATTAAGAAATTACTCAATAAATTTCCTCCATTTGATTCATTTCAATTTCGAAACTTTTGCGAATAGCAACACCAAAATTCTTTGATGTTATTATCAAAGAATTTTTTAATCAGTGTTCAAAGGTGTTGAAAAATGATTTGAAGGAAACTCAAAAACAGACAAAATCGTAACTTGAAAGAAGTTCCCTCATGTAGTAAATTCAACTGACGTTAATTTGACTATTAAGTAATACATTTTTCTGTCTTTTCTTCTGATTTTTAGTGGAATTTTAATAAATGAATGAAATTTAATAATTAAATGAGCTGAAATTTATATTAATATGCTAAGCTGATACAAACATATTAGTTTAAAAACCATTTTTTCCTTTAGAAGCTAAACATATTTGAATTTTTATTTGATTTGATATTTTAAGGATAATATGATCTCTCCTTCAGTGGCGTACTGGTCTTAGATGTTGAGTTAGACCGGTGAACACTGCAAAAGAGAGTAGATTAGGCTCAACATTTTGATTTATATTAATAAATTGAAATATTTCTAGCTATTAAAGGACAATTGGTCTTTAAACTAAAACATTTAGTTTTGTGAGCTAAAAATTAAATAGGTGTCTGTACGGGCGAATGTAACATTAAAGTTAAATAATATTCTACTAGAACGACCCGATTCTCTAACAGAAAATTGAATGATGGAGTCAACCAATATACTGCCGTTAAAAAGTTTAAAAAGGAGGCACTCGTCAAGGAACACTCTACGTGACTCAAGGGAAGGAATTTGAAGCATGGAAAGGCGCTTACTATAATCACAATACGGAATACTGTACTTATAGAACAAGGAGCGGGTGAATCGGCGCTGCACGGATTCAACCGCATCGATCAAGTATCCGTAATGTAGACACCAAATTTGGCAACAGTATTCAAAAAAACCACGGACGAAGGGAAAAACAGATATACAGAAGTGGAAAGATTAACAAAACGTTTAGAGGATCTGATGATGAAGCCAGAAAGACCAGAAATACTTTTTCATCTCACTAGTAAATTTTATGGCCATCTGTTGCTTGAAGAGTTGCTTTTGCCCAAAAAATTTACAGCTTCGTCACCCAAAATTTTATGATCAGTCAATAGTGATATTGATAAGAAAAGCATGTTTATTGCTCATCTAGTAACAGCCCTAATACAGAGAGATAGTTCAGTCCTAATCATATCTTTGTCCATTTATTTTAATTGCATTAATTAGACCGTAACTCATAAGACTGGAACTCAAGCCGAATAATTACAAATAAATCTGTTTTATTTGAAAAAAAATCATTTCATTAATTTAATTCATATATATTCCTTATTATTTAATTCATATGTCGCTATTTTCAAAAAACATGATACACAAACTGGAACCCTATCGAAAATCCATTTATGTAAACTCTCCAAGACTTCAGTGGAAATGTTGATATCCATTTGACCATTACTTGCATTCGACAATGTGCAATGATCACACCAAAGCAATCTCAACGGTCTTAAACAATTGGCTTGGTGGCCCCTTACAAATGCATTATTCAAGAAACTGCAAGTGGTCTTGATTGGTGCTGCAATTTCTTAAGTCCAAGGATTTTCTTTTACTCTTGCACCGGTATACGGTGAGCAGTGAGCGCAAGTGGTGGAGACTTCATGGGGACGATCAGATCATATTGGGAACTTAATTCAGTTCGAGTTGTAACGTTCGAGAATCGACACTTTTATCCTCTGGGCACTTCATCTGACGGTGAATTCAATTTATAAACGATTAATTAGTATAAAGCATAGAAGTGAATAGATATTCATGTGAAAAGTGAATTAATCCATGGTGAAAAAGTGAGGTAAATTCGAACCAAGAATGGAGGTTACATGCAAGTGAAGTAATATTTAATGAAAAATTGTTATCCCATGTGAACTCTCCATTAATTTCTTCGTAATTTCGGAAAATTGTTCAAAATAATTTCGATTTATATCTATCAGTTCCTTCAGTGTGTTTTCAATTGAAATCGAAAGTGATCCTACAGCATTTACAGCTTCACTACACTCGCCTTTCTGGTAGCAAAATAACAGCAACAATTTTCTTAAACGGAAAATGGGAAAGTGCAAAGTAACGTGTTTTTCATCAGCTGGAATTCGCAATATTCTTCGCAATTGCTTGCTTTAGCACAATATCATTTATAATGTTGTAATGGCCATGTTATGCAATCACAAGCACTTGCTTTCCTACCGAATGATTAGATTTTTTAAAATTGGCATTACAATTTGACGATCGATTTATGTCGATATTTGTGCATAGATTTATGTATACATGCGTGCATAAATTTAAACATGTTTTTCCGTATGGGCTGCCTTCGTACCGTTTAACGTTCATTGCACTTGAGGTGCATTGTCGAGGCTGCATGTTGAATGCAATTTCAATGCATGATTTGTGGTGCAGCTTTCTTTGGCGCTATAAGTAAGATTGGGTTTTATTTTATTGCCTTCGTGGTGAATAATTATTTGGTGGTCGATTTTTCGATACATAATTGCATCGGCGAACAGCATTGAGAAGAAAATTCTTCCCATACGTTGAACTTCGGGTCTTTGGAGTTGAAGTATGCAGAACGTCAATTTATTATCAATTTGAACAAGTTCAATAGGAGAGTGAAAAAGAAAAATAAGAAAGAAATAAAGAAAAATTACTTCATAAAATTATCGTAACTTTTAAACGTTTCTTTTGTATTCTATTTTCAAACTATATCTTCAACTATCGTCAATTTCTACTTTTTAAAAAAAAAAAAAATGTGCCTTAAATATTGAACTTCTTGGGATCATAATGCTTACACTATTTAGTACTTGTTAACTATACCATTTTTGCCACAAATTCTTATGCTGCCAAAAATATGAACCTTAGCCTACACCATCTCACTAAAATATCACGCAAATATTTCATTTAAGGAGGCCTTAAAACTTTACTTTTCATAATCCATGTCCACTCACCAACGGACCAGACTCTAAGTGCAATGAACTAACCACAACAAGCCACGAAACCCTGCCTGTTTCCAGTTTGACCATAAATAAACCAAAATGCCATAAAATCAGAGTATGCCTGGCCATTTAAACTAGTGAAGTGACCAAGTGAAACTCGCGTAAATTGCTGCAATTCACCACTAAGACCAATTTTTGTCAGCGTCATGGTTTTACCACATCACCGAATACTCATACTGTGGACAGCATTCACTTTGATTGCTAGTGTGTGCCCGGCAAGTGCTAACACAACTGTGACTAACACAACAAAACTGAATTTAAGTGATTTTAGTGAAAAACATAGTGAAACAGTTCCTGCTAAGAAAACTGTTAAGAAAAAAGCCTTTGGCCTACCGAACAAACCAGCATCGTCGTCGGATGAGTTGAATTTGTTTGAATCTCTCGGAGAGCATCCAGCAGGGTTCGATTTTAATTTGGATGACCTAGAAGATGTTCATGAGAATTTCAAGAAAGGTGATTTGAGCGATGAAGAACAACAGCTGCTGCGAGATGCAGATCTTGCTTTGCCATCAACAGTGCCAAATATAGTTCGCGAACCGATTCTAAGAAATAATGACAGTCGACAGCATGTCTATAAGGTGACAAAAACTTCCAAGCAGAAGGACAAGAGTTTCTCAGCGTCCAGGAAGGATGAGTTTCAAAAACATTCCGGACTTCGTTTCAATGGATTTGATAGCCCTGGCGTTGCGATGGGGAACGGATCTGTCCTTCACAGTAACAGTTCGTACAACAGCTTTCCTTTGCTGGTTAGCTTGTACGATCATTTTCACTGGGAGCCTTCTGAGATTAGGAACAAGGTATCGGCTGCATGTGGAGTGGAATTATATGCCTATTTAGCAGCACTGAGTAATAATGTTGAGTGGGCTCAGCGAGGTGAGTGTATTTTGATCAATATTTGGTGAATTTATTTGAATCTCATTTTTTGTTTCCTGGGTACGATAGTTTGATTTTTAATTCAAGGTAGTAAATTTATGAGTAGGCGTTTTAACAATGAAGGAATATATTTGAGCGTAAATTTGCTATCTTGAGACTTTGATATGCTGATGTGATTGCTGATGCGATTATTGAGTACATTCCGAAGTATATTGTTTTTAGAAAAATAAAATGAAAGCTCAACGCTAATTATTCAATTTCGTTCCTTTAAATACCCCATAAAAATACCCAATAGCCTGGTTTAGACTTCTTGCAAGAAAGGAATTTCAGGCATCCGTGTTTTTTCACTTCCGTGGTCCAGCTTACTATCTTCATACTTTTGGCATCCTTCCGAACGCCATCGTTCCACCAAAGACATGGTTTTATTAAGCGTCTTTTTCCAATATTCTTCCCCCAGAGTCATTCGCAGCGGGATATTTGCCACTCTTATGAGCTGAATCCTTCGCTCATCGCAGTTTATTCAGCCTGATGGTGCCAGTGACTTTTCCGGCACAATATTAATGGTATATTTATGTAGGTGCTGGAATTGTTTACCTTCATATCAGGAATAAAATATTCATTGGAAGATCTCTGTCGAATGCAGATAGGTGTTCACAATTTGTCTTGCCAAGAACCCAGATTTTCGATGAACACATGAAGGCTATCCAGCCGGGGTCTAATACAGAAGAGCTTGGGCTTCTTGGAGGTTGATCAAAAGTTGAAATAGTGCATCACATTCGGAAACACATAGGAACAGCTAGAAAGAAAATCACAGACTCTAATCAACGTTGACGGACTTCCTCCAAAGCAGAAAAAAATACACCATATTTGCATGTGTTCCCTCTGATGAATGTTCTTTGTAGTTTTCACTTTTTTTCAAAATCACCAAAATGCTACCAGCCAACTAAATTCCATCCGAGTCGAAAGAGGATCATTTTCCGCGTCATCACACCAGTCCTCGAAGAACTACCCAATGCATCTCTCTCGTTGACTATCAAACATCAAGTCAAATCCCTTTTTAGAAACTTACGGCGGCATTTCCATGGCGGTAGCCACCGCTGCTGCCGCAAGTAAAATCCAAATTCTGACTGCCAACAGTCAGTATTAGCGAGACTTGCTTAGCAAGCCGCCACGCACCGGTTCTCACCAGCCGTTATCAGCTGTGCACCTGCTGCCTACCACACGCAGCCGGTACTCAGCATTTTCAGTTTCGCTGGCCTGATAAAGCAGCTGATACAAGTATTGTTGCAAATCAGCTGCGTTCAGGCCAGTGAATCCGTTACAATGCAATGCAACATGCGCCAATCAAATGCATAAACAAAGCCTGTTCTCGGATGGCCATGTAATAAATTTGACCATCGCATGCAGCAAAGCATTCGCAATGTTTGTGTGTGTGTATGTGTTGGTTGTTCCGCAACAAGCTACTACCAGTTTGCCAGGAAGATCTCGAAGAGCGTCTTCTAATGATTCTATCTTTCTACGTAATTCCCTTATTGGATCGTTCGGTGAAAAATAGCAGCTGAAACAGCTGATGCAGTGCGGTATCTTTGCAGATTCTCCTGAAGGATCCTCATCTACGCAGGAACTTCTTCTGCGCATCAAGTGCTTCTCGAAAAGTTTTGCACGTTCCTGACCCCAGAACATGCTTCGCTTCTCCTGTTTCGCCTTTGTCGTTGCACAGTAAGCAGAATGGCTTCGCCGAGCATACCTTTGCAACGTGTCCAACTTGTCCGCACTTCGAGCAGTTAGTGCTACGATCTGGTCCTTTGCAGTCTTTTTGTATGGTTGTATCCCATGCCCTTGAAACAGCGTAAAACTTCAGGTCACTTCCTTCCCATAGCGTTAACCCAGCCAATTCTAATTCGTCCAGTATCAGCTAGCTTTTTGCTTCATCCAGTTCAACGATTGATTTCCTCTATTCCCTTGTATTCAGGGGAAATAAGGTAATTTTTACGTTCTGAATCCCCTCCTCCCGAATCGTTGCTGTCACTCCCTCTTCTGTTGTAAGATTGTCTAGGTCAAGTATCTCGATTTTGGCTGTAGAAACAAGCCTTTAAACCTCTCCAAAACCTCCCACAGCTGCCTGGATCGCATAGACGAATTTCGAGATGTCTTCACAATTTTCCAGTGTCAGAATTGCTCCACCGTCTCCCGTTTTCCTGATTTGGCGAACTTGTGCTCCCACTTCGCTTGGATATGTCGAAAGACTTCTGCATAACTCTTCCCTTGGGTAAGCTTTATAGCCCAAGCTTCTTTTCTTGCCCTAGACGATTTAGTTTTTTTTTCCACCTAGGTTTTTTGGGTGAAGCTCTGAAAATATGTTGACTTATCTACTAGCTACTCCCAGTTTCGCTTGGTTTATTGACTCTAATTTTGTCATCTCTTTAAATATTTCAGTCGACGTTTTGTTCTTCTTTTTTAGGAATTTTTCTCAGCTCTATTTTCGGATTTGGTAGTACGAGGATGACCCAAACATTAGTCAATGACACAAAGTACAATAATGCTAATGACGTGAAACTACTACTGAAGATATTCACAATTATACAAACGACAATTATTCAAAAGTAGTGCCTGACATTAGTTACACTTATAAGTGCCTAGGCTCAAAACTTTTCTGCTGTCCAACGTATACACTACACACAATGGATTTTATTCATTACAAATGAATTCGAGGCAGGATTTTGTTTATCCTTTCAGTAGCACCTAAGCTCCACAAACTCTTCAGTCAGTAGTTTTTTTCCTTCATATTCAGTGCATTTCTCGATTAACATATGTTTATTTGCTGCTTTTATCAATTTTTTTGCCATGTAGCGAAAAACAAGTTGACAGGTTGGAATGGTTTTTTTTTCTAGCCCAGGCCAAATTGGTGTGACTCCTTTTGTGCAAATTGGGGTCAGCTAACATTTTTAATGTATGCTAAATTGTATAGTTGCACAAATTTTGTGCTAGGTTCGCTATTTTATAAATAAGCCTTAATTTATTTTTGAAAATAATATGAAAAGAACAGTGATATAGGCAATCTTTTCATTTCAGCCTATGATTCTTCCGGCCATTACCGTGGACAAATACTGTATGGAAATGACCTTTGGCTCGGCGAGAAAGTATTCTGCTATGAAATCAATTATCATATTAACCCGTCTGAAAGAGAAAAATTTGCATTTGGATTTTTCATTGCTCGAATCGCTATCAAAAACTTCCCAGGTTCAAAGGAAGAGGTTAGTACAATTGATCTCTGCTTCTAAACAGAAAAACATTGAATCACATTTTTAATTGAAGACTAAGGTTCTTAATCTGGGTGAGTGCTTACCGAAGTCTTGTAGCGCAAAAGACGTTCAAACAATTTTGGAGCTTGACCCACATTCGAAAATAATTCAACAGTCGATGAACAGCGAAGATAGCTTTCAGATGCAGATTTTGAGTGTTCGAAAAGTTCCAGGAGACTACATAATCTGGAATGACATGGCATTTTATGTATTGTGGTAAGTTACGATTCAATTCTTTGATAGACTGCCGTGTGCCTTTGGGCCCAGGCCTTCATTTTCTATAATTATTTTCAACGAAACATTCTTCCCGTTCCGAAACTTGATCCGAAAACCTGACAAACAATGCATATCCTTTATTTGGTAAATCCATTACCCGTCCATCCGAGAAGATAATATTCTGTTCGTTACTATGCTATTCCCAGCATCATTGCCATCGAGTTTATTTCTATTACTAAGCAGTGGTAATAGGATCCCTGGATATTGGGAATGTTGGCAGCGTGCATTAGTTGGATATAGCCGGACATTTGTATTCTGAGCAGGTATTCTCTGAACAGCATGTTTTTACGGTCCACTTGCAATGCAAGTACTAGCATAATATCCACTCCATTGTTGGATGAATCATGCCAGCCTGGATAATGTGTACTCCCGTATTGAATTCAAAGTTGGCTCGAGGTCAGGTTAGCGTTCTTGTCGGACCATTGCTTTGGATGCACAAAGCATTCGTACATGTGGTCATATCTCATATCTATATTAAGGTGCTTGTTACTGGGTGAATATGTATGCAGCCTTTGGCTACTCAAAGAAATCATTCAGCAGAATTAAGCTTGTCCTTACATTTCAATGATATTATTAGGTGAAATCGAGAAGCTATTTCGGTGCATGGTTAGAAGGTTTTCAGAAATGTATTGCAAATTGCTTGAGATTGGTTTGCTGTGAGTTACATTTGATTTTTTTGGCTTTTCCTACCTACAATTACAACCTACAATTCCCGTAGAAGCGATGTTTCTATGAAAATCACAAAAGTAGCTCAAACTATTACTTTCATTCCCTTTCCCTCTAAATACGACCATCAAACAAATTTTCGATCAAATATTTCTCATAATAAACTTTTCAAAACTACTTTCAGCTCCATCTTCATCATAGTTCTCATAATTTCTGTTGCATCAACAGTTTATCAAAATCAAATTGAATCGGGTCAAGTTTCGCGTGCAGAAAAACTGAGAAAACATTCCGAGCGGCAGGATGCTGAAAATGGAAAAACTTTCGAACTATTTCAAATGCAAACGCATAAGAGTGTGCGGAGTGTCTGCACAAATAATAACAACGGCAGTAAAGCTGATGAAGATAAAGGAGACAGCAATGCAATGTCTAGATGTAAATCTTTGGAGAGAAACATCACAAAAAACTGTAATGGGAATGAGATTTGTAAGACGAAGTTGGGAATCGCTAGCCAGATCTTGCTTTGTTTCAGTTTGAGGGATAATGCAAAAGCAATATTCGCAGAGAAGAAGAATACAAGTGAAAATGTAAGCTGGTTTTAATTTGAACAAAGGAAAACTGAAAGCAATTATTCTTTATTTTCCGAATACCTTAGAAACTGCTGTCGTCGATGCACGGATTGCGAGCAGTGACATTATTCTGGACTATCCTGGTGCATACTTATTTATTTCTATTCAATGTGGGAGAGAACAAGGTAAGTGAATCGGTTTGCTTACTGTTATATTATCGTCTTTTCAGATCTCAGACAGATTTAAAAGAATAATATTTCTGACAGAGAATTATAAATTAATTTAATTTCAAATATTTTTAATTTTATTATTTAGAGTTTTAGATAGTGATAATCTATAGTAGGTATTTTATAGTTGGTAATATATAATTAACTTTTGTGAGCGTGAAATTATTTGTGACTTTTTTCGGTTGATTTAACGCAATTTTTGGTAGCAACGGAAGTTTAAGTGACAAAAAAAACTCCTTGAAGCTACTGTCCGCAAAAATGTCAATACTTAAGAGATTCAAACAGTTGTTGCTTGTTTCCATTTCAAGGTGTTTATGAGAACAATACCAAATCTGCCTAACGTTGAGACCAGCTTACTCTGTGAATTTGGAATTTAGGCATGAAACGAAGAGTGACCGCACGAAAAAGTTCAGATTTGTATCGTAAAGTACTTACCTCATGAAAATTTATGGGTGGCATCTTCTAGAACAAAAATATTAACAAAAAGGGTTGGTGTTGACAACCTTTTTCCAGTATCGCAGTCAAAAATTTATCGATCTTGCTTCAACTCGCTCTGTCAATGACGTTTTAATCGGATGAATGCTTCCGATAAAATAGAGAAGAAAATTATTTTTGATTGATTATATTTTGAGATGGCGAGACAGCCATCATTTTCGAATGACTTTTGTCACACCTGCTTCTACTCAAGACCAATACATCTTGTGAATTTCGTATTAGGTTTTTGTGTTGGATTCTTTGAAACTCTTTCGACTTCTTAGCGTTACTTGCGTTCATCTGCCCTAGAAATAAAAAAGATCTAAGCAATCTATTCGAACACGAAGGTCTGGTATATCCTACAAAAATAGGGAACTGTTTAAGCCCGCATCTTCTTGACAAATCCACATACTTTGGCACAGTTCATAGTCATGTTCTAGGCATATGGCTGTCGCAAAACTTTCACCATCATCTCCGATTGGCTACCTTTGATGACCTTCCATCCGACCACAAACCGATACTCGTCATTATTGAAAACGTCTTCATTGATGAGCCTTTGTCAATAATGAAGAGAACAAATTGGAATACTTTACGGGACGCAACGGCAAATAAACAGTTCAAAAAAATACTCGAAATCACCAGTGCTATTAATATAGTAATCCAAATTCAACCAGCCAAAATTAAGCAGACAAGAGAGGATAATAGGATTCAAACTCCGATAAATCTTTACGAACTCCCAAGAGTTACAAAAGATATCTTGAAGAGGCGGAGAAAAGCTTGGAGTACGGGTAACCCTAGTATTAAAAAAAAGTAAACAAACTCGCCAGCACCATCAGCTGTCGGATGGCACACTTCTGCAATGAGAAATGGGGTGACTTTCTGAATAGTATGGAACCGGGGGATAGCAATTAATGGCGTTTGACCAAATATTTTCGCCATAAAAACAAAATTGCTGTACACCCCGTACACGGGCCACATTTAATAGTGCTGTCCAGGGTGAGACCTTGCCGAAATACTAGAGCCTAAACTCCAGGAAAAAAGCTCTCTAGAGGATGATGTTCGTGAAGAAGAAAAATTTTCTGAGTCTGTTGATCCAATCTTTGAGGAGTTGAGTTGAAGAAAAATCTATAATCATTCACGGAGGTACAATTTGGCTTCAAGCCAATGATACAGAACATTATACAGGGTTCAACCAAAGGAAATCAACGGGTTTTTGGTCATGTTCGTTATGTCCAAGACGTTTGACAAAGTCTGGCGTTGAAAAATAATTTTCAAACTGCATGCATTTATAATTTCACTACCGACCATACAACTTAGTACATACTTTCTTTAGGGCAGAACTTTCTGTTTTAGAATCAATGACCACATTTTCACAACGCCGACAATATAAGTTGGAGTCCCACAAGGCTCATAACTTTCCCCAATATTGTATAGTCTATACACAACAGAGATTCCTAAAGTGCCCAATGCAAAAGTGGCCCTGTACGGCGATGCTACATGCATATACTATACGTCAAAACAAGCAGAAGCTATGTGCTCAAAACTGCAAACCTGTGCTGATACCTTTTTAGAATATTTTTAAAAGTGGGAAATTCAAATAAACGCCGAGAAGACGCAAGCTATCTCCGTAACCAGCACTTGCAATCGATAACTAGACGATATATTAACGACGGACAGCGAAATATTTGGGATTGATATTTGACAGCAGATAAACGCCCAGCGTATGCTCGTATTAGGTACCAAAATCTTGGTTGCAATCTTGTGTGCTTGCTGAGGATAGCCTTTTATCCGCTTTAATTATTCCTGTACAATTTTTTAATAGATCCGTGAGTAATGGTAAGAGTTCAATGAGTTATTCAGTGCCACCTCTCTCCCAGCTTACATTCACTCACTCATCTCCTTGTTGACAATGTGCAGTTTAGCCTAGTCATTTTAGCATAAAAAAGAGGGCAGCCTCGGAATGAGAGATAATAAGCTGAATTTTCGTATATACCTTCATTTTGGCGTTCTAAAAGTTGTCTCAAAAGTCTCATAAAATCTCGTGTCTGCGTCGGAAGTTATTCAAGGTCAAAGGTGAGAAAAAACAGTTTTTTGTGATTATCTTGGTTTCTATTGCTCCAATGATCGATGTTAACATATCTTATAAAAATTGTAGCGCATACAATTTGTGACAAATTTTGTCTGAAACATTTTTTCATGCGCTCAACTGTTTTTGCGATAGAGGGCGGTAAGCGCGCAGCTCTCGGCCATACGTACTGTAGTGCAAGGTCAACCGTGAATATCTGTGAATACTACCTTAAAAGTTTTAATTATTTGTATTATTTATTAGTTAATACTTTGTATTTAATACCATTTTAAATATTTTTTATATATTCATTTAATAATATTTACCTATTTTGTGTAATTAAAAACTAATTAAATGAAATACTTATTATGTATGTAAATTTATTGAAAAAATAAATTTATTGAAAAAATGTTTCAAATAAAGTTTGTCGCAAATTGTATGCGCTAGTATTTTCATAAAGATGTTAAAATCATTGGAGCAATAGGAACCAAGATAATCGCAAAAAAAATGTTTTTCCTCACCTTTGACCTTGAATAACTTAGACACGAGATTTTATGAGAGTTTTGAGGCGAATTTGAGAACCCTAAAATGAAGGTATATACGAAAATTCAGCGTATTATCTCTCATTCCGAGGTTGATTGCTAATTTGACTGGGCTAGTTGGCGTAGCTTTGCGCCCAGTTATCGGCAACATCGACATCACCAGCCACCTTGCTTCCTTTTTCTCCATGTGGTCTCACACGTTCCTTTCGTGGCATCTAGTTTTTTGGGGAATCCTTGTAGTTTTTACAGCATCAATTTTGCTGCTAGCTTTCAACAACAGCTATTCCGTTTTTCGCAGGTTCTTAGATTGTCTGCAACTGGAAGCATTCACAGCTTTGTAGAGCCAAGAGCACAGAACACTCCTTCCTCTTATACTTCCTGCAGTTCGTACAAGCTGCATTTGTTCCTTTCAGCGCTTTCGATCTCCTTTCTGGTGATTTTTTTTTGGAAGACGGCATCTTTCTCCAGGCACGTCTTCTAGGTGAGACAGCATTTGCATTTCTGAAGCCTGTAACCATAGTAAATGCAATCAGAACGTTGAAAAATTGCTAATCATGGTTTCTTACGCGATAGTAACCTTTAATCTTTTACTTCAACGTGGGATCTCCATAGCAGTCATACATTAGGTAGAAGTCTGCCGAACCGAAGGTTCAGTCGTATCTAGCAAGCCCAGCACGAGGTTGATCTCTAAACTCAGCCTGGCTGCCACCTGCAGATGTACAAACCTTTGGATTCAAATTCATGTTCTTTCTCTGGCTCCTTTAATGACAATGACCAGGACCCCGCTTAGAATCAGGGAGTAATATACGAAGCTGAAAATTTGTTGTGCATAAGTTTAATGTCCAAATTATATATAATAATAGTAATTGAACGAAACATTTATGCTTACCAACATATTTCCTAAAATATCTCCAAATGAAATATAACTAACATTTCTTTCTTTCCCTCTTTTGATTCTTTTTTCCAGTATCGCCGAGTAATTTACGAACGTTCGCTCCTCTTTCAATTAGTCGGCAATGCAACATTCTCTGTTGATACATTTTTCTTCATAAGTGGTGTCCTTGTTACGTATTTGTTCGTAAAACAGGAAAAACCTGCAGATAAATCGACAAGAATCTTCGCGAAGCGAGGAGCACGCGAAACTCTCTTGCTGGTATCATATCGTTACCTTCGTCTAACACCAGCGTATCTGTTTGTGATATTTTTCAACAGGATTGCATTGGAGTGAGCCAAAGCTTTTTAGATTTAAGTACCACTCAACGACAATACTATAAACATTTTGATACTTTTGTTTCAGATACGTTTTGAACGAATCGGTTTTCACACCGTATCCAATCGATTACCCGTCGTGCAGAACATACTGGTGGCGCAATATTCTCTACATAAACAATTGGTATCCGTTTTCGGAGTTTTGTATGCACTGGTCGTGGTACATGGCGAATGATATGCAGTTCTATATAATGGCGATAATTTTGCTGATCATTTCCCGAAGGTTGCTTTGTTTAGTACTTGATAGTGATTTTTTCGAATTTCAATCTCCCATTCCGCAGGCACCTGAAACTTTCCATAGCGGTGCTGGTGGTATTCCTCTGCACGTCGTGGGCCACGTCGGGGATTGTTTCCTTGCATTTCAATTACGTTTTCAAGCTCGCAAAGCCTTTGTTGTCCTTCGATATTTTGTACGATAAACCTTGGCAGCGAATAGGGACGTATATCCTTGGTAAGTTGGTATGGAAGAAAATGGATTGGAAACCGACCGATTAATAAAAGAGTCTGTGCTAACATCAGCTGCTTCACAGGTATGATGACCGGCTATATAATTTATAGGGTCAAGACACCGCCTCGAGTGCCACCAGCGGTCAATGCGAGTCTGTGGCTCTGCACGTTCGGAATATTCTTTGCACTGATATTCGGAGTATGGAACGGCCAACTGGGACTGCTAACGACGGCGTTCTATGTCGGTGTAGGTCACACAGGTTCGTGCTGTTATACATTGGTTTCCATATTGAGTGGATGAAACGAGATATGGAAGCTAGATGGGTTCTTTGTTGAACGGATGATAATAATTGAAAATGTTTGATTCATAGCTTGGGCCGTTGGACTGGTATGGATTACACTTTCATGCTGCTGGGGCCTCTGTCGTCCTTTGAATGCGTTCTTCTCGTACAGTGGATTTCTACCAGTCAGCCGTTTGACCTACTGCACGTACCTCGTCCACCCGATTATCATATCGATTGTGACTTTCCATATGGCCGGTCCGCTTAATTTGCAGCACCCGGTTGTGGTGGCGCTGTACATGGGATTCGCCACGTTATCATGCATCGCAGGATTTGTTTTGTCAGTGCTGTTCGAGGCTCCAGTCATTAAGCTTTTGAAAATATTATTCCACAGGTGAAGGGTCGTTATCAGATGTAGGTATTATGATTAGTTGATTGTATGTATGTGTGAGTATCGATTACTTGTTAGTTGTAAATAAATATATTTTACCAAATGAAACAGAGCGCTTTTATGAATTTTCAATGAATGACTTGCTATGTCAGCTATGGATAAAGCTTATTACATCAAGACTCACTCGAAATGCTCCGGTTTGAGCCGAACAAAGAGATTTTTCACTGACACTTTTTCTCGCTTCATACAGTTCTACGTGACTTGCATGACCTATTTAGCTGGTATGTGTAGTCAGACTAGTGAGTTTCCTTTATTCCGCAATGACTTTGTTACCGGCTACACTGGGTACCCCGAAAAATGCTTTTAGTATTCAGGAAACAAATTCAGTCGACATAGTTGAGTGCAACTTGCATATTCACTTCAACGGAATTTCAGAACACTCGTTTTTGGGTTACTACCACTAGCAGGACGTAGAAATTTCATGAGAACCAGTGTAGTTGGATACCTAATAATTCAAGTGGAAAGTTTCCTGCAGTCGCGTACATACTTTGATGATGTGCAGTGTGAATCCGTGGCTAGAAATAATTGTTCGTAATTTCAGTTAGCGCTTCGCTTAGTACTGATGCGGTTGTTGAAGGCTTGAGGTTTTCAAGATGAATCTGCTATAAATTCCATAATTATGTTCACACTCTATTGCATGAAGGCTTCAGGCTATGCTCGGAATCATTAACACAGCCAGATAAATTCTGGTGGGTTGTGAAATTTCAATTGAATTTTTAATAATAATGTGGAGAATAGCGTTCAAATAGTGGTTAAATATGCGCAAATAATTAACAATTCATAAATCATCAAAACATACTTTTCTCTTGATATTTCACGAAAAGAATGTGTACTTCCTCGATTCTCTTCAACTGGCTGCAACTGGTAAGTATCCATTTATAACGAATAATGAGCTTCATTAAATTTATGTTCACTCATATTTCAGCGAAAAATGCTTTTAATTAGCAATAATACAGCCTTTTGAACTAAATGTGAAATGAAAAGCTGTATCAGTAGTTTTTAGCAGATTCTCAGCAAGCGCCCAGCGTGGGGTGCCTTACATGTATCAAGTTTATTTTACAAAGACTGAGCCATCTATCGGTTTTCTTTTGAATTGTATGCTATTTTGACCCTGGCCATTCCTACGCGGTTAAATTTTTCGTCCGCGCTATTTCTCCAAGCGAAAACAATGTTAGAAAACAATGCGGGATGATTTAAATTGCAAATTTTTGAAAATTTTTTTTGACAAATTTTGTGAGCTGGTGTCTGGTGAGAATCAGTGCATACTTGACTGATGTGACCAATTGCAGTTGGAAATCATTAATTTTTATTAACGTTAGTTGTGACAAATTTTAACATCTCCGACTTATATCTATCGACATAATTTACTCATAAAGGTTATTGATTTGTGATCATGGTTGGAACCATGATCACAAATCAATAACCTTTATGGTTGGAACCATGATTCCGTCAGAACCTGCACTAAAACCAGGAACCCGACACATAAAAAGCCAGTGCTCTACCCACTAGGTTACTCAAGCTTCAGTTATATGTATTTCAGATTTGGAAAAACTCTAGCGCATTGGTGCCGGTAGAAGACAGACTTTCGAACAAATTTTTGAGTAATCCAAAAATATGGGAAGACGTAATACACTTTTTTCTAGTACCCTATCAACCGTTTCTTACCCAAAGCAACAAAAACCATTTCTCGACAGCATTCTCCTATAACATAAGTGATAAAAATGTTTAGTGCTTTCAGCACTTTTCCAAAGAAGCAGTAATAGGAATACGATAACAACCTCATGCTAAAATCAACCTATTTTTTGAATTTCGTTTTCAAAAAATTTCAAGACTAGGAAAATTTAAACAATGATTCCTTATTTTTATTGCAAATGCTTTGCATATGAATATATAATGGAGGTAACTGTTCGACCAAATGTGACTTAGAGTAAGTTTCAGGTACTGTGTTAATTTCGTTAAAATTTGTAGACTGAATCGGAAGCTATAGGCCAAAAAGCAGTTTTTCGCTGTGATTTTTCCAGATGGCAGTTGCCAGTATTTCAAAATCTGGTCCTAGTTGATACCAACGTGTCCTGTAAATTTCATTATGATCTGATTATTCGGTCGTCAGTTCTCGTAAACAGAAGTGTCGAGTGCTGAAAATAGAGGTAATTTGGTGATGGGATGCCGTTCTGGTGCAACTCGGAATTTTTAAAATTTTCAATTGATATGGTGGACAAATGTTAAAATTTATCAATAATTTGAATTTTTTGTCAAAAAGCAAACATTTTCAGGAGGGTCGAAGATTTGAATGATTTTTGTTAACTTGCCTGCCGTAGCTATAGGTATGCCCGTACAGTCTCAGTTACCGTCACATGTATGTATAGTGTTAGCCAAGATCAAAAATCTCTGCAAATTTGACGATTATCCAATTTTTATGTCGAAAGTTATGACAAATCTAAATTTGAAAAAAAACCTTGCTTACTTTCAGGCACGCATACAATTTTGTATCATAAACAAGCATGAAACATAAGAAGTTTTTTTCCAGATTTTATTTTTAACGAAAATGTACATGCACAAAAGTATAGGGGTACCTAAAAATTCACTAAAATGAGCGCCGCCGTCAAAGGGTTAAAGATATCGTAATTTCGGTTAGTCACTGCACTAGTCCTTATATATGTACATCTATGTCCTCTGAAAATTGAAGTTCAATTGTTTTGCACACTTCAGAGACTATCACTGTTTGGTTCACAAATTTATGCACCAATGCACCAAATTGTTCTAGATGGAACCACTAAAAAATGTTCCACAACCTATGCACCAATGCACAAAAATTGTATCCGTGAATACAGGATAATTGAGGTGTGTAGCGCTATGAAAATATCACTTAGTTCCTTATCCATACAAACTTTATTGCAAACAAATTCAATTCCATTTAACCAAAAAATTACAACAATAACTTAATTTACAATTTCAATACAATTCACTCAATCACAAATATCAAAATGGTACGGGATTAAAATTACCGTTTGTATATTGTATGTTCTATGAGCTCTGTAGCATATCAACATACCATACAAAACGGTACTTTCTGGGTGTACCGTACATTAGTATTACACAACCTTTACTACACGTGTTATTGTCTTATTTAACTTTATAAGTGAGTACGATGGAATTTGAATGTTGTGTAAAGATAGCCTTATCGGCATGTGTTTACACCTATTCGAAATTCCTTATGAAACGGTTAGTAAGAAGAGAGAAAGAAGCAATTCGCATTTTAAAGCACAATACCTTGAAGAATATGTTGCCTCGATGAGTCTAATCGCAAATAGAACGATTGTCGAGTTGGCTCTGCCTTTTATTGCGTTTTTCTGCTCTCCAACTTGAGTGGGGAAATTCTCCACATTTATGATAATCATTAAATTTGACGTTATTATTATTTGAACCTTTGATATTGTTATCTCAGAAATTCGTGAATTTAATTTTCCTTGATTATCAACTGAATAACATAATGTTTAAATAATTTTAATTGAATTTGAATAAAATTTCATGGTTCCATAATTTTATTCACACAATAAATGGCGGTCTGGTCTCCACTTTCGCTTTACTATAAAGTTGGCGGATTCTCATGTATTTCATTTCCCATATGTTTTTATGTATGATTTTGAGGCGCCAATTTCAGTTTGAAAAAAAAAACAAACAAACGATATTTAGTTTATTTTTTAATACATAATTTTACTTTTAATTAAGACTATATTTCAGTGATATGTATATAATACTAATTGCAACTGTGTTGAAAAATTGTTTTGTTTTATTTTGAGAAGTTGCTGCAACAATCACCCTTAATCTTTTTGCTTTTATATAAAGTAATTGTTAACGTTCCCCTGACAAAACCATTTTTATTATTGTTTGAAAAACTCGCTTGTTATTTAAAATCTCATTACATTGAAAATATTGGCATACGTGACTAAAAATAATATATATATATATATATATATCTCCGTCTATAATATACTACCCCATTAATACATTTATCATATAAATACAAATATAAGATACGAAAACGTAATAACAACATGTGCAAACAACCTATCAAACAAAAACACTTCACTATCATTGCTCCCAGAATGTAGAACGCGCTACCAGCTCAAATATGCTAAAAAGCTAAATACATGACTCCCAGTGTAGAACATCTTAGAAGGTACTTAAAATTATACTTTCACGTCAGTCAAAACATAACTGTTTCAAAATAAGGACTTCACACACTCCTCTATTCAAAGTCGACAAAACTAAAACAAACATGAGCTTCCAACAATTGTGATATTATTACGATCAAAGTTTTCTACTGCAACTTTTCATGGAGTTTGAAGGTAATATGTCAAGAAAGATATTGAATTACACTTTGTTATTGTTATATAACACTAAATAGCACTTTGTTTTAAGTCAATGAATTTATTGAAATGACGCAGGGCTTTAATTTGTTAATCGCTTAAAGCATAGCATCAGATTAAGTAAATATCGAATTTAATACGTAATTTAATATATGACGGATGAAATTGTTGAAATAATTTATGAAATCTTTTACAGTGTGACCCCCGCCTCCATACCACAAGTTTTGACTTATATTGGAGAGAGTGAGAAATAGATAAATAAATATATACTTCCATACGTCCATACATAGTCCATACATAAAGAGCTATGAACTTTTGTGCAAGGTGATTATTTATTTATTTATTTATCTAGTTTTCCTAGAAAATCAGTACACTGAGAAAAATACTTCTATTTTTTGAAGAAAAATGAACACATTATCAAAGAAAGTTGGTAATGATTCTGCGCCAAAGAAATATTTACTCAATCCAAAGAAAGAAATTTCTTCATTTCAAAGAACAAATATTGTACTTGCCCTGAGTAAAATTTGATAAAGTTTCAAGAGCATCTGGCATCTGGCATATATCGGCTCACGTACGATCACCGAAGCTAAGCAGTGCTGGGCGTGGTTACTACTTAGATGGGGGACCGCTTTGAAAGCATCGCATGTTGTTGGCACGAAAAACTCTGAAAAAAAAATTTTTACATTTTTTCCTTTTTTTAAAGTGCTACATTTTTTTTTTATTTTCTGAAGCGCTAGTATTATTTATGCCTAGTCGCCAATTTAAGCTATGCAATGGTGTTAGGACAATTGAAGACGAACAAAGTCAACCATGAACCCGTTGGAATTCGAACCCACGAGCGGTAGATCGCTGCTTTGGATTGACTCGTTAGCGAGCTAAGCTATCGACTCTTTATTTGTGTAGAGGAAATGTTGATAGAAGTCATAAAAACTATCAATTTTTTCGTCGAATATTGAAGCATGGTTGTTGTTGAAACATAGAAAAAAATATTCGCGGTGTAGATATAATCTAACTTCATAGACATAATTTACAAGATTTGAGGAAAATTACTTACTTGAAATAAGGTAAAGCAAAAATTGTATTCCGTTGAATGTAAGAAATTTTTCAATGATATTTATACAAATTACTGATGTCAAGTAAAAGTTTATTTGATTTGTGGAAGATTTCACATCTCGTAAACAAGTAAATATTTTCTTTGATTTTCGGAAACATATTTTTCTGAGTGTAATTAGGCTTGAAAAACTAAATTGAATTTTTGAATTATTTCTTTCTAACCCAATGAATAAAGCAAAACAATCAAGTTGAAGGTTTAAGCAAATACAATTGTTCATTGGCTGTTACTTTGGATTTGGATATACATATATGAATTGAATTACTTTATTGAAGTAACATACTTTGCAAAAAAAATCACTTGTTAACGAAAGACCTTTAAAATATAAACATTATTTAAATACATATATCTTTACAGACATGTATCATGATGCACTATGGGTCAAAATTAAGAGGGTTAATATTTTTCAATAGAAAAGCTTTACAATATAATTCATACAAACTTTCAAGCTATAAACTTGAACTATCAGCCACCAGGTATCGCATTATCGAAAATTTTTTGTATCACAAAAAAGTTTTTTCAAAGCTTGTGGCGCGTATGAATGAATATAAGCTTTCATTGATACTGCTTGACTCTGGTACATAATACAGACTTCCAGTGATGTGAAGTATGTAAATTATTCTCACGAATATCCATTTGCTAATCAAACCCTATCGAATTGATTCGAAGAGATCACAAAACAAAAACGGCTAATTTTAAACTTGTAAAGAAGCCGTTTACTTTTTGATTTAATTTGTTGCATACTCTCGATTTAGGTGTGGGAAGATCTTACATAGTAAAGATTTTCGAAAGTTGATGAAAATGCATTTGATTTAGGGCTTTGTATACTCGTCGTAATGAATCGTCCACTTCTTACCTGGTTCTACTTAATAGATGAAGCTACGAATTCGTTTAAGAAATTGATTGAATGTCAATAATTGATTAGTGAAGTTCAAAAATGATTCTTGCGGGTTTCTTTTTTTCCTAGTTGCATTGTATGTTCGAAAATTTATTGTTGAAATGTTCAATTAAGTAATCGTAATTTACTGACTTGGTCCACTCGACTATGTTAATACCTTTTGGTTTGGTCTTCGGAAATACATAAATTCATTGGTTAGAAGTTTAGCGAAAGTAGAGCGGAAGTATGAAGATACAACGAAATCTGGTTGCGGCAGACAAGCATAACTGAAGATTTTGATTGAGTTTTTACTGTCGGAAGAATTTAATAGCATGCAATTGTTTTATTTTCGAAGAATGATAAATGATTGGCAATAGATTGAAAAATTGCGATCAGACATGGATGACCTTGCTTGGTATGTTTGAATGAGATTTTAAAAAAATATCTGAAGAATAAATGAAATGCTTAGATCTAATTTTTTAGGTGATTGATGTGGTTAGGAAGTTATGACTGTGAGTAAACATTCATTCATACAATGTAAATGCGATTATTATGTTAACTTGCTCCAGGTTCAACAAAGACCCATGAGCTATTTCTAAAATGATATTAACAATAACAATAAATATTTAGTAAGGTGAGTGAATATAGTGCCTTCAAATCTAAGCTTAGCTAATGTATACCATATTCAAATCAAATTCATAGATTTTTTGGCACAAATTCTTAATATTGTCGATACTAATACATAATTGGTCAAATCAAATTCCTAGATTTTCTATAACAATTCATAAGTTTTAAGTCAAATTCATAATGAGTCAAAATCCTAATTTTGTTGAGTCAAATTCATAATTTTTCAAATCAAATTCATAATTTTTGCAAGTTGAACTCATAATACAAAACTAAGAGGAGTAGTAGTTTTATATACTACTACTCCTCTTAGTTTTTTACTCCCTGTATTCAAGACAATAACGAATTTTGTTGGATATTATTCATTAGCTTAGCAAATGAATTCAGAAGTATTTATTTAAAATTTATAATTTAAATGAAATATTATAGTTCAAGATATTTATCTGCGCTTTTTTTTTAAAACTAATTATAATTTTGTTGAATAACTTTGGTGGAAAGCGTTAAAACATTGCATGTACTTTCCTCTTCAAATTAAAACTTTCCTCTAATAAATCGTTGGATAATACCAAGCAAATTAACCGTCTGAAAAAAAAACGATAATACTATGCAAATTATCCTATATTGACATTTTTTTTAAAAATTTATTCCGTAACCGATTTGAAGTCAAGTTGTTACTGTTAAAAAGTAACGGTAACGGTAATTGTTTTCAGTTAGTAATTATCAGCATTATAGTTGCAATCAGCGGTCAAGTAATAATTAGTCGTTCTTATTTTGCTCGCATTAGTAGTACAAATAATGAAGGTGATAATAATAGGAAGGAATCAGAATTCAGCTTTAGGAATGTATTACTCAAGATGTTATTGAAAGCTATTCACATACATATGAGTAATTGATGCGGCGATTGCATTGCGTTTATAGATAAGCCGTTAAAAAGTGGGGTATTTTTTCCGCAAAAAGTTGTTCACCGAAATATCGGTGGACAATTAAGGCTAGCCACATGACCAAGATATGAACCAAGAATCGACGGTGCTTTCTTTTGCACGTGGGCTTTCATAAATTCATTATCATGTTAATTGTCTACATAGTGCTAACCCTACTCAGAATAATAAAATTATACGAAAAAAACTCTAGCGCATCAGAACCGCTAGAAAGCTGATTTTCGAAGAAAATTACCATAGCATATTTGTACCAAATGTGGCTTAAAGAAAGGTTCAAGTCTGTGTGAATTTCGATAAAATTTCTTGGTTGAATCGGAAATTATAGGCCAAAAAGCAGGTTTTTTTTTCGTAGTGATTTTTCAAGATGGCACCACTGCCACAGAGTTGCCCTTATTTAAAAATCACTTTTATCAGACCTGGTCCTAGTTAATACCAACATGTCCTGTAAATTTCATATTGATTGGATTATCCGGCTATCAGTTCTCGTGAACAGAAGTTTCGAGTGTGAAAGTGCATGTTGCCTTTTAAGTTCATGATGCCGTTTAAAGATGTCAGCAAAGCAAAAGATGAAGAATTGATGAGATGCATCGAAGGTGCAACATATTTTAGGAGCCGGCCTATATGCTCTATTGTTTTTTTTTACTCTTCATTTTCAATTATCTGATTATTTAGATTTTTTCTGCTGAACATGAAGAGGTTATTGCCAAGTATGTTGTGTTAGCTTGCAAATTCTGCTACGGTTTAAGCATCAACGATTCGCTCCGTTTGTCTTCTGATTTTGCACGGAAAGTTGGTGTTAAGGTGGTAGTACCGGTTAGAATGCTAAAAAACAGCCTAATTTTCAATATTTTTTTCACCTCCTTTGTTATGTATAAATTTTAAGAGTTGCATGGGTAAAATACAAATTTTGATTATTACAAAAAAGAATATTTTATTTTTTTCATTTGTCTACTTATTTATAAAGAGCGCCTAAGTTGGTGTCTCGAAAAATGCCTCGTCATGCTGCGGACAGATAATCTTAGGAATGAAGAATCCGAAACAAAAAACCAAACCGCATTTTAAAGAGGAATGTTTCTTACGTGGTAATCTACCACAATATTTTAAAAATATGATCAAAAAATAAATGGCGGTTGTTTGAAAATATTTTTTGAAAAATTGTTTTTTTTTTCACTTTCTTTGACTTACCAAATTTTTTTGGGTAAATTTTTGGCCTATATTGTAGTAGATTACCACACAAGATACTTGAATAAAGCAGTGCACCAAATTTGACTTAAATCGGTTCGGCCAATCCGGAGAATAAGTGTCCGCAGTTTGAAAAAACGTACTTTCGAGAAAAACACGTTTAAAGTTTTTTTCTATTTATTTATTGAATATTGTTTAAAAATATATTTTCATCACCTACAATTGCTCAGTCTGCAATCACTGGACCAGTCTGTAATCCCTGGACCATACATAAGTATTCTTGAGTCCATATAAGCCAGTTGCTCTTGGAGTTGAGCAGTTTTTTTTGGCCAAATGCGCTTCCTTTGCCGCTTCTTCTGACTGACTTATGCGCTCTTCGTCTTAATTTTTCGCAGTAATTAAAATCATCGGCCTACCGTAAACTGTCCTAACTTCTTTATTTTTGGGAATATCTTAATAAAATTTGGAGATGTGATTTCTGAAGGTATAATAAATTGAAAAATGCAAAAAACAAAAAACTAAAATTTTCAAAATTATAACCGGTACTACCCTCTTAAATATCCCGAAAATTGGAATGAATATAAAGACTACAAAAGATTGGTATTAGACAGACTAGTGCCAATTGGATGAAGGTATTTTCTATGAAAGGCCCTGAATTCATTAATTTTTTGCAGCACTTCATCGATAGCAATGCCTCGAAGAATTTTCGTACTTTGTTCATTCTCGATAATCAGATATCTTACCGTACTTACGAAGCTTTTCAATTGGCGGCTGAGCTCAGCATCTCAATACTATCGCATCCAACCTATTTCAGCCATTGGATTTTTCGGTTTTCGCACCCCCAAAAACGCAATATGCGATTCAAGCTAATGCATGGACAAAAGCATATATCGGCAAAAAAAATTGAAGTTCAGGATGTGCCGAAAATTGTTGAGTCGGCCATGAAAACGGTCATTACTCAGGCTAACATTTAATTGGGATTCTTTGCTACTGGAATTTTTCCATTCTACCCTTTGATTTTCACCGAAGCAAATTTCATTCAAGCTGAAATAAGTGGTGAAAATCAAAGTGATTCCAGCAATGCTGGTCATCCGGATGATATGAATTGGATTTATATTTTTGATTCAATTCAACCAGCCGCTTTTGAAGAGGTTTCAACCTCGGAATCGACCGAGCCATGCACTTCGGCATCATTGAACGATTTATTGGACGAAGTTGGACCACTGTACTTTAGCACGCCACGAAGAAAATCTAACCATGGTCCAAAGCCGATGCAATCATGTGTACAGAAAACGGCAAATTTCGGCCAAAAAAAATCTACGTTAACAAAAGAAAAAAAGTTGACTCCGGCCCAAAAGACTCGGCACTTTGATTCATCGTCATTCGAAGAGGACTTCTGAATAATTTGCTTCGGACCGATACCCAAAAAATTAATCAAATCGAATTCGATTAAATGTTATGAGCGTGGTCGTGAAGTGCACTTGAAATGTGCCAATATTACGACATGTTATTTCACTTGGGTAAACTAGCAATTTCTGAGCTCAAAATATACATTTGTTATGATTGGAAATACATTTTTTTTTTCATTTTCCAACATAAATCCATAATGTTCCACCTCACCCCACAAACCATGTCCATCTTCAAATAGACCTGGACCACATTTCTCTAGTGATTTTTTGGTTGTCCTTGATGCCATTTTAAACTTAAATCTCAAGCTTTCTAATGCTTCAATCGCTTTGAAAATGCAGTGCAATTTACGCGATTTTTCGAGAAGTGCGTCACTTCACCCCACTCTACCATAATATTTCAACTATCAAATCTGTCCAACAACATGGTGTAACAATAAAAACTGTAATGGCAGTGGCATTATAAAAAAACAACATACTGGTAAGACATTATGTTTAGTGATTAATCCGATATCGCAACAGTTCGTAGCACCCGACGTGTTCTCAATGAGGTTGATACATCATTCTTTATAACATCTTTATATAAATACATGCCACCCTCTTGGATAACTTACTGCCACACTAAAATAGAAAATAGAGTCATTACTACTTTGATCCCTTGAAAACAGCCTAGGGTCTTCATATCTTTATGTTTGCACTTTATACAAAGCACTTATTTACTCAACTTAAGCACGGCCAAGATATCCTCATATGTAAGTTATTTATTACAAAAACTGTTTTATGAAATAATCAACCATGCTTCAAAGATTCTAATCTAAACTAATGGAGGAGTTCTTTACACACAGTGCTTTAAATCCTTTCTGTACGTAGATATCGAGATTTCCTTCGAAAACAAACTGAGTTATGGTCGCTTGTGGATCATAATAGAACAACGTCTTTTATTCAGCTTCAGATCCAGTAGCAGCTCCAGGGATGAAACGATCGCTATTATACCAAGTTCGCTTCAAGGGAAAATATGTATCGAAAAAACGTTTTGACCACATCATTCGTGCGAGCCTTTTATATTTTTCTACGGCGCCACTTGCTCGTAAGTTTGCTGGTGAGACTATAAACGATGCTATCATGATCACGTTCGACGTTCTCAAATAGCTAATTCATAAATATATCAGATAAATTGCGTGGATTTTCATATGATGCAGTTAAGTGTCCATCGTTAATAGATTGGTCCGACGTGCATATCTTCATTCCTAGCCACATCTAGATTAGTTGCGCTAGTTCGTGGCGTGCACTTGTCGCGTGATTGCACTTGTTATTGAATCTTTTGTGACCGTTTATCGGAATTACCTACCGAGCGTTGGATTTATCAATTGATCTACTATCCAGTTTCATTGCAACGCTGACATATTGGACATCACACGCGTCGATTTAGACTTTTCAAGCGACAAGCTATGACAGAATAAATTATTAATGGTCCAAGCTGCGCGTTGTGATCAGTTGAATTAAGTAGTGGCGTGGTATAATGATATTATTGAAAAAACAGGTGAGGCAGAAAGTGGGGTTCGCAAAATAGCAACGTTACATTTTTTTGGAGCTGGACTACCCTTGTATTTTAAATGTATTTCTATTTGGAATGTTTTAAGGAGTTTCATATGATTATCTTCTAATAGAAACATCTATGAAACTATCAATTCGTTACATGGGAAGTCCTGGAAGCTACAACCACAACGATTGCTGATTGATTAGAAAATGAATCAGAAATTATCAAATCGTGCATTTCTCACATGCAAACATCTTTCTTTGGCCTATTTAATACTCACGCCAATCACTGCAACGTGGGCATTTAGTGCCAAACGTGTTATCAATTTGCACCTTAACCGTTTTCGAAACAATTTCATCAATGAATCTCTTGGGGGGTGAACACACATATTCTCATGACATTGCAACGAAAAATTACTCCAAATTGTATGTAATAGACTTGCAGGCTGCCTAAGAGATTGTCGATAAATCACCTAAAGCTAAAAATCAAGCTGTTCCGTGATTGAAAACCTCTATTTCCCAAAAAGACAATTGATGGTGGCGGTTGCAAGCATAATTTCAGACCACAAAAGCTATTACCCTGAAATAGGCTAGAAAAACCGGCAGTAGCCTAAGTAGAGTCCATTAAAAACCAAATTATTCGGAATTACTGATATATAGACAAACGGCCCATACGTGGTGATTTATCCGGTGAATGGTTGTTTCTGATAGGAAGCGCATTTAGAGTTCAGGTGCACGATGGTATGTTACAATGGAAATTGGGACGCTCGACGATGGCTTCATAAGTAGGAGAACGAACAATGCAGTGGTTAGTGATGGTAGTGGTCTAGTATGAGCCTATAATGGCTTCCGATTTGACTTGGGATCGCCGATGCGAAATTGATGCTGTGGCTAGTGCTTTACCATGACAACGATAATTAGTGGACCGGAGTACGTTACTGGAATTTGAAGAGTCTGGGGATGAAAGTAGTGCTGGGAGTGCATTAGTGCTCCAAAGATTAGATGCAGGCAAGTTTAATTCTGGCCGAAAATGAGGAAAGGATAATGTTTGGTAGGAGCCAAATAAATGATGAGAGTACTCAAAGTAAACGGGTATCTAAACAAAATTTTAAAGCGAATAAGTCAGCTTGTTCGTTGCTGATCAATCCACTGTAGCGTAATTCCCTATTGAAAGGTATGTGACTACTGCTTCCATTTGGACAGTCATCGTCGTTGGTGCTACGGTTGTATAGTAAGATTGAAGTAAATTGAAGTAATACAAGATTCCCTTGATAACGAATATGTACAAAACATCATCTTGAATTTAAAAACCTCAAAGCGAGCAAATTATTTTGTAGACAAATTTAGGGAAACTATTCTATGCTTTCACATATAGATAGGGGATAGTCAAAAGATCTAATCTACGGATTTAGATGAGCAAGTACTGGCAACGGAAGGAGTACTGTGTAAAATGCACGTAGAATGGATAAAAAATGGCAAACATGTAGTGGTTAATAGAATTTATATGTTCGTAGGTCGAAACAATGCAAATGAATCTAGCTCAGCAACAATAATAATAAGATGTATATACTTTATTCAACCGTAATGTAAATATTTTTCATAATTTATTTAGAGATCGAGCGATAGCTCTTGCAACTAACAAATACAGGCGGGCCTCGATTTACGTCGCCTCAATTTAAGTCGTTTCGATTTACGTTGTCTTACTTTTTAATTCCGAGTTTCGATTTGCGTCGGCAAACTTTCGATATCTTTTTTTTTATGCATGAACATTTGTGGGAATTCGCTTCGTTCTTAATTTTTACTACCTAACATGTACACCTGTATAATAACGTGTGCGTGCATGACCAATTTTTTTCGTTTGACTGGAGTGTAAAATTTTAGGGTATGCATTTCTACTCGGGTTCTGCCGGAGATTTGAGAAAAGGACGTTCGGGAGTTTTATCGAAACTCTCGACTTGGACGACATTCCAGTTTCACAAATCATAAAGAACCAACCTGAAGAAGCTATCAAGGAAGTAGCGGAGAACGAGAATTTGCCGATAGAATTGTCCAAGAATCCAGATAGCAATAGCTACCCGAAGAAGAAAAAGTTGACTGAAAACGTTTTTCGAAAATGATGTAGAAGAATTTTTAACTTCTAATGAATAGCCCCTATCTGCCGAAGCACTTTTAGCACATTTAAGCGATCAGCAGAATCCGAAGAACGCATGCTGAAGACCAGAGATGCACATTAACATTGGCGAAAATGTCTAAAGCCTTCAACTTCTTCGGTCAAGCGGTAAATATATTTGAGCCTTGCAATCCGGATAAAGGGAGATTTCGAGTATTTTGCGAGGGTGAAATAAAAGTCTTCGATTTTACAAAAAACTTTAAATGCTGCTTTTCGTTAATAAAAAATCGTAACGAGTCATTACAAATCGTACAAGACACTTTCTTCATTTCCAGGAACTACATTTCTGTTGGATTCGACAAACATCGTTTCGATTTACGTCGCGTTTTCCCGGTCCCGAAAACGACGTAAATCGAGGCTCGCCTGTATACGTATTCTTGGTTTTGATATAAATTTTATATGAGTAATTCAAAATTTAATTCTAAGAAAAACGGAAACTGGAAAAAATATCTTATATACACTTTTTCTTTTTTAAATAAAAACTTAATCTAATTTAACTAACTTAACTTAAGGAGGTTATCTGGACATTAAATTGCACCGAATTGTAGATAGTTCCAAAAACATAGTCAAAGGAATGTCTTACGGCCACAGTAGATTGGATATAAGAGGGTCTTGTGCCAATCGGCAGGAGTTTTCAAATGTGTGTTTTGCAAAATTCAATTTTGATGTTAATCAACTCGATTTTGGAAATACGGTGTAGATCAGACGTAGAAAAGAAAAAAGTTAGATTAAGCAACATTCTAAAAATTTTGTTGTGCTTTGTTTAAAGTTTTTTTATGCGCGTTTAAGCACAGGAGCACCACGCCGCTGCTCCGTACAAAACCACAGGTTGAAAAATAGCCTTATACATTAAAAGCTTATTTTCCGGTGACATTTTTTATCTCCTATGAATTAGAGGATTCAGAATTTCGACGAACAAGTCGCACTTTTTTACTAGTCACTAAAAACAATTGATGCTACGATGTTAGATTGGAAAGTCATTTTTTTAAATACAGAACGACACCTAAATATTTTATAGTTCCTTTCTGCAGTTATCAAGAATTAAAGAGATAAATGGTCGTAGCTCTCATTTCCAATTTCTTGTGAAAAATAGTTCTTCCGTTTTCTTCGCGTTTTCATTTATTTTCCATTTAGAAAGTATGTTATTAGTAAGCCAATCCTTCGATGATAGAATTTGTGATTTCGGTGGAGTACCTAGAGCTACAGAGTATGACTGTATCGTCAGAGAAAATACTAATATCACAATTTGTGGGCTTTGAAATCTTTATTGATAGATTCGTAACGATTCGCAAGTACAAAAAATTATTCCTAGAGCTGGGTCGTGTGTTTTCTTGGAACTAGTTTATATTTTTATAAGGTATCCTTGATGAGATAAAGATAAATTTGTCTGCTTTTTTACCTCCTTCCTTCCACACTCTACATCAGTCAGTCAATATGCACGGTCCATGTACTTAAGGGTTATAAGGGAAAGTACCTATATTAAATTCATATGATCTGTAATTCTTGGACATAAGTATGAGGGTTAGTCCAAAAGTAGTGGTAATCGATTATTTTGAGTTCGAAAAATGTATAAAAAAATATTTTACTACCTCGTATACCCACTAAGTCAACATAATAAAACATATAAATAGGCCACAATTCCAGGAAGGTACATTCATTTGAATACGAATAGTCGAAGGGAGAACATCAGAATGGAGAAAAACGAAATTAGAGTTGTCATTAAGTACCTGTATTTGATAAAAATGTCTACCAAAGACTTCCACGGAAATTGAACATCGCGAAAGATGTCCATCCACGTCCCTCATTGTAGATAACGTGAAAAAATTCGAAGATGCCGTGTTACCAGATCATAGACTGACCATCAGGTATGTAGCTGAGGTCACAGGGAACTCGTACGGCAGTATCGTTGCTCACGAATTACATATAAAGAAGGTATCTGCGCGTTGGGGGCCGAGAATGTTCACCGACGACCAAAAGAATCTCTTGAAATATATAATATACTGATGAAAATATATAATATACTATATATAGTATATTGAAGATGGTTATTTGTTTCTTTTTTACTGATCGGCTTTAAATTTATAGAAGGTGGCGTCCCACCTACCTTAGCTGAGGCAAGTGGAGATTTCGTTTAGATATTGTCTTCCATACCTATCAATCACATCCTGTCCATTAGTACTGCTATGTACCTTTTATGATTGTCTCAGACTTACTTATATTAGTTGCCCCATCCGAGAGTTAACAGAGATTTGGAGTCCCGGAAGGCAGTAAAATATATCTGTCATATGAAGTTGGTTCTTTGGTTTAGAAGCCATTCAGTGTTGAGCCTGCATTTTGCAATCACTAGAAGTGATCTCCAGATCTAATGACACATCATTATAATTCATTCCTAGAGCTGGGTATAAAGCCGTGTGCTGTGTCTCCTAAGTACAAATGAGATGTGAATAATCCGGTAACTTTACCATTAATGACTCTTCATGTATACTTATTTCGACTTTTGTGTACTCTTAAAAGTCTCCCACTAGGTTCTCTTTCACATTGTTCATATAAAGTTCCTATTGGATAATTTTATTTCTCATAACGTCTTATTATGGATATTAATTTTTATTTGCAGTTACTTTTTGTATCTTATTTTATGTATCAAAATTTTTAAATCGGCAGTTTGCTGTTGAATTGAATATCAGTTAAGCAAATAAATGCTCCGAATTGTGGCCCAAAATAGGCCGGAGAATTCATTATCATTATAAATATTTTTTAATCAATTCTAACTCCTGTTGTTGTTTGCAGTTTATACGACGA
The DNA here is from genome assembly GCA_963978885.1 of Nemotelus pantherinus. Lineage (NCBI taxonomy): Eukaryota > Metazoa > Arthropoda > Insecta > Diptera > Stratiomyidae > Nemotelus > Nemotelus pantherinus. Next base: position 221,917,275 of record OZ022263.1, on the reverse strand, counting down.
TTATTATCGCATTAAATGTGATTAGATGCATTATTTATGCTACACGTTTTTCCTATTTTCATATCATCCACTCTTAAAAAATCCACTATCGATACACCTGCTGTGATCTACAAAACTAAACAAGTCCAGTTGATCGAAATGATTATAACATCTCAATTTAATATTTCTTCTTGCACTCGAACCCTAATCGCATCAATTAAAAGCGCCATACTGGCACAATAACCCTACCACAATCTTACAATTATTTCCGTTACTTAGCCTATACAGCCATACATTCCAAATCGAATCATTCGTAATTTTCAGTACAATTTGTCCATCAATCGGTTCGGTGTACCGAGTTATTTTCACACTTTCCCGTTTCAATAAAGATTTTAAAGATAGGTATTTCGATTTGAGCACGAATCGGAACTGCTGATTGATGGATGACGATCGAACCAGACAGAGAAAACAAGAACGAAAAAATCGACATTAATCTTCGATTTGTGGAACATGGATTCAGTCGAACGGCCCACTAGTGAAATAAGAAGTCAATCGAGTACAAATACTTCATAGATTTGTGGAATTCGTTGCACTCTATTATGTCAAATACAATAATACAAAGCATATCGGGACGGATATTATTGACACAGAGCTTAAAATTTGTGTATTATGTTAAAGTGTACACCAATTAGAGCTAAGGTTTGAATCTATGCTTATGCCAATCAAATCGTTTCAAAATTGAAACAAGGAATTTCTCTTGACTATATACCATCCTTAAAAATCCTTATAAATTCAACACTTTATTATCCAAACGATGTAGCTATTTTGTTGAAACTACATGTCTGTTTCAATCAAATAATATGAGTCACGACGAGTACATCAAACAACTCTGATGATACAGACTCCTCAATGAAGTCATCTTCGATTCACCCCGAGTCCACCTCAGAGCATTTTCGTTCTGGAACAGAACAGTTCTTCGACTGTGATAATTATGTGATTCGTGGAAAAGAAATTCTAGATTCTATCCATCATCATCATCATCATCATCGTTGGCATGAAAAGAAAGTCAACTAACTGTAGTTTCACATGTTGACTGTTTACAACCGTAGCTCACGGATCGACGCGACGATGCTAAGCCTCTGCTGCTCCTCCTGCACATTCATGGATATCTATCCACGCTATGCACTGTACATACTTGCATGTGTAGCTCCGCGGAAGAAAAGACACACATTTTAAGATCTTCATCTCGCGTAGTTACGATGCTGCGCTATTCGGTTGCCGTGTGCAACTATTGTCTTCATCACGGAGCGTATCAAATTGTCATAATGTGGACAATCCGATATGAGATCCGTACGGAATCAGATATGCCAATAGTATCATCGTCTCGACAACAGAACCAAGTTACCAACAAATGAACGGTCTCCACATCATGTAATTACAAAATAATTTGGTGAAAAGATCGTGACGATATACGCTAGATGCCATCACCAAACGTCATCGTCGTTGTCGTCGTCGTTATAAGCGTCCAAGAACCGACAGATTCTGCAGCAATTTCTCCGCTAAGCACATATCTACTACAATGGCAGATAAAAAGCGTCAAATCTGTCTCGGCCCCGTCAACCAGACGTAGATGATTTTCGATCACCCGAATAGTTTTCAATTTTTATTGATTCCTGCTCAAGCTTGAGAAAATAGAAAATTAAGCTGCCATTTCGTTACACGCGATCCCGTTATGTCAGAGCAGTTAAGATACTGCTTCTTTCGATGTTCATACGGAACGTTAACAATTTTACAACTACAGTGATTGTCAGATTCGATCTAAACTGCTTGGCCGAGTTCAAGCTGAAATCGTTAGGGAACACAAAGCAAAATTGTAAGATACTTATGTACAAGATAGAAGCGATTTGCACTAAAATCGACATGAAGATATTTAATGATCGCTTCAATAAAGGGAGCTATTGCCGAACTGGAGTTATCGATGTTGTGCACAGTTGGTTGAGAGGGCGATGAACAAGGGATATAATGAAAGTGGTCCAAATTCTAACGCTTCGTGCGAAAATCAATATGATGGTAGGTCGCTTTTTTTAATCGTTCTACAGTATTTGGAAGCATCAAACAAACTCGAAAGAGAGTCAAACAAAATTCCATCCAATCTTTTCTTTGCATTTGAAAATAATTTAGTATTTTAATACTATGCTACAAAAGAAAACACTAGGCTTGAGAATGTTATGAATCTATCCATGACTCGAGCTATATTTTGGCGTCATTGGTGTGCTTTTCATTTATTGCACTTATGGATTTATGTGTAATTTATATTTTCGAAAAATCCATTCGATTTTCGCTACTTAAGAAGTATTTGAGTTTGAATAGTTTGTTTTAAGATTGGTCAGATAATGCTAAGAAAAAAACTAATTGAAAACTAAGAAGCCACAAACATAAATAATACATTGGCGAGACATCCAAAAGGACGACCTTCATTTGAAATATATTAGGGAGAAACTGGGCAGCATGTCCTAGGGCCGACTCAGACTATAGGACTTTTGGGGGTATGACTACATCCCCTCCCTTCTACTCTGAGTCCAGCTAAGTCCAGCATCACTTCAAACTTCCATGTATTGTTTTCAGGCTAAATAAAGTTATCTTGGCCTGAATCCTTACAAAAATTATACATGCATGCAAAATTATAAACACATACTGTTGACACAAATAATTAGAAAATTAATAACAAAAAACTTTTTCTGTAGGTTTTTCTACCGTGTTTTTGCTCGAGGCAATATCTTATTGAAGACCAGCAATAGTCGACCACCATATGGCTGTCCAATCGGCTTTGGTACCTTTCTTCCATTGCTACTTTGACCTGATGGAACCGTTCTCCTTGTTCCTCACTGTAATCACCTTGGTTCTCCAGGGATCTGTCCAAATGGCTATGCGAAAAATGCAAGTTAACTTTCTCCCCTAGTTGATTCCCGTCTGAACGAGCAACAACATGGCTTTAGAAAAGGTCGCTCAACTACCACGAATTTGACAATCCTAATCTGAGACGTTCTATGCAAAATGGAAAAAAGTGACGCAGTTTACACAGATTTCAGTAAGGCATTTGACAGAGTTGACCATTCTATCTTAATTCTTAAGCTACAGAAATTCGGTATTGCCGGGTCTTTACTTAAATGGCTGACTTGCTACCTTCGCAATCGAAAACAATGTGTAAATGTGTATATTTATTTCCGATCTATCTGGCGTCCTTGCAAACATACCTCATTTACTTTACACAGACGATCTCAAAGTTTATCAGATCATTGAATCCAAATCGGATGCCCTCTTTCTCCAATCTAAGCTTGATTCACTTGATCATTGGTACAATGTTAACAAGCTCTCTCTCAACATTGATAAATGCCAGGTTATTAGTTTTTCCAGAAAATGCACGGTCACACACAATACGTACTTCTTCGGCAATAATATGCTAACTCGAGTTGATAACATTGCTGACCTCGGTGTTATCTTAAATGAAAAACTCCGCTTCACTTTACACTACAATAAAATACTTTCTCGTGCTAACAAAAAACTAGGCTTCATCAAAAGACGTGCCAAAGAATTTCGTAACCTGTGGGTCACAACATCTTTATTCACTTCACTTGTACGTCTTATTCTCGAATACGCTTACATTAGCTGGAATCCTGCTTTTGAAACCCACAGTGACAGACTCGAGTCAATACAAAAGCAATTTTTACTTTTCGCCTTGCGAGAGCTATACAACCCTTATGATTTGAATAGCCTACCCCCTTATGAGTTTCGACTGGGTCATTTAAACCTATCGACACTAGTCTCCAGAAGAATGGTGATATCGGCCTGCTTCACATTCGACGTTATTAGAGGCGCTATTAACGTAGAATTCCTGAATAATAAAATTTTGATAATATCCCTGTGAGGAACACCAGGTCCAATCGTTTCTTAAAAGAATATTCTCATTCGACCTCATATGGAGCTAATGAGCCAGTTAATAGATGCTGCAGAATATTCAACAGCATAAGCAATTTATATTCCCCTACGATTTCCAAATCATCCTTCAAATCCTCTCTTTTTCATGCCATCCGTACCCCTAGATCTTAAGCTATAGCTTATATGTCAATGTTTTATTTATTGATTGTTATTTATTAGTTTATTTGTTACTTTTTTAATTTGTTTGTTACTTATTTAACTTGTTTGATTTTACTTTTTCCTTTACTTTACTTTACTTTTCCATTTTATTTTTAATTTGATATTTTATAAGTGATTTTGTTGAATAAATAAATAAATAAATACCTAAAAGCCGGTATTGATTTAATCATGAAGATAAATTTTGACAAGTCTACATTGTCTGGTCATTCTTTCGAACGAAAATTTTGACAATGGAGAAAAGTGAAGATTTTGCTGATTTCGGACGCATAAAATGTCAACCATTTCAATTTTCTATTGATTTTTTTTATTGAAAAGATATCGGCCTATTTCAACTGTAAAATTCAAATACTTATAGATGTCGAATGTCACATTTTTGAAAGAATGAAAGAAATTAGCGTGAAATGAGTGGAGATATGTGTCAATACCATCTGCATTTTCAAAGTGGAAGCAACTTTTCACGCTAGGAAGTGAGTACAGCTCTTGCTTAGTTTTAAGCTAAATAATCGCTGAAACAAAATCGAAGACAATACTAAGCTTAATCGGTTGAAAGACTGAAGCATTTTAACAACTAGCTGTGAATATTCTGGTGATTTGTGATTCCCCGAAAAATGTAAGAGGATAAGAGAAGCATATCGTCAGTTTAAGATGTTGGTTGGCATATAAAATTGTCCAAATGTGGTTTCCCGCCAAAATGCCAAAAGACGGTAAACCTGGACGCAAGTGGTACAATTTGTTTATAAAACGTCATCCAATAGTGAAAGAAACAGCCCAGAAACCATTGACAGAGCCAGGTCTGATATTACAGGAGAATATATTCGAAAATGGTTCAAAGAATTGAATGAATACTATTAAAGATAAAGATTGGTTTAAATATTTTGATTGAATGTAAAGAAAACTCTGCCGCATCACAAGAATTTTATGTGCGTCAAAATAGTAATTTAATAGATTTTCCCTCAAATACTCAATATACAAATCAAAATATTGAACAGTAATATAGTACAATATGCATGATTGATTAAAGTTCAATGAATTAAGTGAATGCTCAAGCCGAACGAAAATTTACTCGATTTCAGTAAATTGGTTAATGCGTCCATGGAAGAATTATGTGTGAGAATTTAAAATTCTTCTAAATTTGACTTAAATGACTTACGATCCCATTTGTAGTTCATCTAAGTAACAATAAGTACATTAAGATTAAACAAACTGTTTATATCACATTGAATATTCACTTAATTCAATATGAGTTCACCTAATTCTATTATAGTAGAGGCTTTACATTCTATTACATCAAAAGATCATTTCCTTAAAAGCTTGCGAAAATTTCCTGGTTCTACCATGTGACTCCGAGTGAGTTATCTGTGTCCGTTATTCATCCCTTGCCTCAAATAACATTACTTTATTAGACAATTTTGAACATATCGTGTTTTTAGGACTTGGCTTGAACTGCGAAACACCCTGTACAAATTGCATGCTCATCCCAACGTATACCATTTATGATCCCAGTTTATCACCAACCCAAGATCACCGCTAATCCAAACAAAGTGCATGACAATTTACCTATTCATTCTCAAGTTCACTGGTTCAGTTCTCAGATTAATCCCAAGAATGGTCTTCCAGAGCACAGTCTATTATACATACTATTTTCGCTCGCCTTTGTCGATCGTTTCGTCGAATAGGCTGCTAGCAGATAAATTACTGGCGGTGTGATAAGAGTTGACCCAGTTTTTGCACAGAGTCGCGTAAGAACGGTAAAGCGACGCAGTGCACGAGAACACAATTCCGCGACATGATAATGCATGGAGTGTTAGCGGCCAACGACGATGACAATAGTGATTCGAGAACTTACTCTATTCTTTTCTTGTCTTTTACAGATTGTTTCCCATAATTTAGAAGTTGCGGCATGAACTTAACGGGCATAGTGGATTCTACAAGCGAAGAAGGTAGGTGGCTTGGAAATATCTCAAAACCACCATTATGCCATGGAACTAAGTGCAGTGTTGGAAGGAACTAACTGTTGGGAGTTTAGTCGTTGCAGAGATCTTGGACTTCGTTGGATGGAAGTAAGGGGAACTAATCTATCTCTATCTCGGGATACTTGATAAAAGTTTTAGTACTTTTGTGGACATGCAGATATTTAAATTTAGGTTAAATTCACAGGTTATGTGAAGAGCTATACCCTTCGCAGAGCATTTGGTCTAATGTCTGATGGTCTTAGATCGTTGAGAATTACTTCAATTAAACCCAAATGCGTTTCCTTCTGAGAATCATCAGAGAATCATTCTCTTCTGGTAATCCCCCAGCCTACTCCAGCTTAGACCAGATTAAATTGATCGCACAATTATATGATGTGCTTTGTTAGAATTACTGTTCTGTCGTACACTTGTATCGTATTACCAACCGCTAATGACATAATAGGCCTTCGATGCCAGCTACGAACAGCTGCAGTAAGGTACAGCTGCAAATTGCTGGCAAATAACGTGGTAATTTAAAATATAACACACCGAATGGAACGACGCTGCACAAACGGATTTCTGCATTACTCACGAGGGCAACCGTCATAAGAACTGTTCTCGACTTGATTCTAAGTGTAACGCTTTCCAGCTCAAATAATTGGTACTCGAGCTCTGGGCTTTGACGCCGAACCAGCAACTATGATGACAACAGTATAGCGACTGTCGAAGACTTCGACAGAAAATAAAATCGAGTGCTAGAAACAAAACTGTACTTTTCTGCCGGTCGAAGGAAGAATATTGTAAAATAGATGATTTTAGTTTTATGGGCTTCGCTGAAAATCGCATTCCGCCTTCTCAAGTTCGTTAGCATTTTATGCTCGTTTTATGCTCAGGTTCCTATTGTTGATGTTTCTCACAGCACTCTCGATGCTTGAGTGCATATAACATAATACGTACTTGGCGACGGACGCGGCAATGTATTTGCTGAAATGCGTAGGCTGCAAATGGGAAACGCTATAAATTTATTTTATCGCGAAAGTAACTCTCATCACGGACACGGCTGAAGGGCGTACTGTAGAATCCATGGAGCAATTTATTTTGAAATATTTGATTTAGGATATGGCGATAGCAGAACATTTAATGGCTAGTATTGTGAACGATCGTCGATAGAGTCTTGTTTTAGCTATTTTTTACTGATCTCTGGCTGCAGGCGAGCCAGAGGCGTAACATTTTGGAACGTAAGAGAAGGTTGAACAATTTAAGAAACTTGAAGATTCACTTTCTAAAACAACACATTCCGACAAAACTCATGATATATTACGATTTTCCTGACGACTGAAACTCCTTTTTTTGCTTTTAAAAGACTAGTCCCAAAAATCATGAATATTTAGTGTTAAAAACACTTTTCATCTTTTTCAACGAATAAAAATTCAAATTCAAGATAAACCGTGCCAGCTGATCATGTATCTACAAAATTAACACTACACATGCATTTTACAAAATTAGCATGAAAATGCACCAACATCTGACATTGACCGATTGATCGATACCGATTTTCACTTTCTTATTCAAATCTTTTTGCTCGGCGAAAGCATGAGCCGGTGTTGTGGTTTGTTAATCGTAAAATGACATGTGTTACCGAAAATTGGCATCCAGAAGGTATTTTCTTTTTGGACGAATATTTTCTTCATTTTTAGTTTCCATCACATTAGCTGCTCATTGGCATTTAATTTAGTGGCAATGTGATTTAGTAGAGGTTAAATTGAGTAATGGGTGTGAAATTAACTATGCGCGAAAAAGAACAGTGAAAAATGTCGTGTTAATCTGACGTTAAGTTGACATGATTTAAAATTGTAGATATTCCACTTGTGGAGTATAATTCATTTTGAATCGTTATTAATGCATGCAGTTGTATGTGTAATGCAAGTAGCATAGCTTTGACTTCGAAAAACGGTAAGCTCGGGCTAAGTATGGATAACACCTTTGGCTTCTCTGTTTTGTGATTAAGTCCTGACTAATTTTTGAACCGACTTATCAATGTCTAGTTTTTTTCGAATATTTGGCAAACACGCTTGTCTACCTTGCTAATGTCTGCGCAGGTTACTTTTTTTGTTATTGCATTATATCATTGGTATTGGAAGGATATTCTTCAATCGCACTAATGAGTTAGCGTCATAGCTGTCAGGACAAAAATATTATTTGCAAACTCATGGCGGTAAATTTTGAGCTGAAGGATAAAGCCATTCAGAGGAGCAACGTCGATTTGAAATGTATTGGAGGGGAATCGGCCACTTTTATGGATCTTGAATGTCATTTTTTCTAATTTATCCGGTTGAGCTGAAATTTTCGGAGGATATAGATGTATATAGTAGGTAGGTTTATGACTTGCTAAAATTCAGATATTTTTTTAATCCTTTGGTGGTCCTTTCAAGTACTCCTATATTTCCAAGCAGTGTAAACTTTTTAAAAAGTATTGGAAATAAAAACTTATTATGTTTTAAGCTTGCCTATGGTAAAGAATTGAAAATTTTTAGCCGTGTGCGGGTGCCAAGTGCCTAAAAGTAGGCAAGGATTTTTTTCAAATTTTGATTTGTCATAACTTCTGGCAAAAACATTAGATCATCGTGAAAATTGCAGAGCTTATTGATGTTGACTAAGACTTAACACATATGAAAGGCATTGCAGGCAACTTTGTAGCTACAGCAGGCTCCTGAAAAAAAATCCTTCAAATCAACCACCCTGCTGAAAAATTTTTGCTTTTTGACATAAACTTCAAATTATTGATAAATTTTAGCCTTCATCCATCATGTCAAATTGAAATTTTCAAAATTTCGACTTGCACAAGAACGGCAACCCACCACCAAATTACCTCTATTCTCAGCACTCGGAACCTCTGACGACCGGCTTACTTAATCATAATGAAATTCACAGAACATATTGGTATTAACTAGGACCAGGTCTGATTGAAGTGATTTTGAAATACAGGCAACACTGTGGCAGTGGCATCATCTTGAAAAATCACTCAGGAAAAACACTGCTTTTTGGCCTATAACTTCCGATTCAGCTATCACATTTCAACAAAATTTACACAATATTTGGACCTTATCCGAGACGACATTTTATGAAAATTTGGTTGGAAAATTAAAATAGAGGTGCCAGCTATGGTGATTTTTGCCTCCAAAATTTTGCAAATTTGTTCAGCAAAATAAAGCTTTTTCCTATATAACTTCTGGTCCAGTCTTGAAATCAAAACGAAGTTCATGCAGTAAATGAACCTTAATGTAAACCGAATGTTGTAGGAGTTTCGTAAAAACATTATGAGAGGGCTGTCAGCTGTGGCCATTTTTGTAATTTTTTGAAATCTCTTTATCAACCGATTATGCCATTAGATTTGCAAATAGGAATGATCTTGCAATGAAAATTAACAACAAATATTAACGTTTTGAAAATTTGAAATGTGTTGAGGATGGTAGCCCTAAAATTTTTTGCACCCGTATAACTTCCAGCGCAGCGATTCAATCGAAACGAAATTCACAGGGTGGGTTTAACTTAACGTGAAGCAGATTTAGTATATACGAGTATTTTGCTTGGTTGCTAACACAGGGTAACCAGCATCAGACATTTTCGTAAACATTGCACCAACAGATGGTTCAAATTACATACTCATATTTAAAACATTTGCAATAAAAATGAGGAATTAATTTCTAAATTTTCCGAGTTTTGAAAATTTTTCGGATGCCAGCCTTTTAACAACGTTTAACCGCTGAAACTTTCGATGAAAGCCTGCGATGAGAACGAAATTCAAAGGATAAGTTAATTTAAGTATGAACTTGGTATGGTTAACTTATTGTTGCTTCGTTGGAAAAGTGTTACCTGTACTGAACATTTTCATCATTTGTGTTATAGTAGGGTTTTGATGCTCTGGATACTTAAAAAAAGTGTGTAACGTCTTTCCACATTTTTTTGTCACTCAAAGACAACTTCTTCGAAATTCAGGTCTCTAGCGGTTCTGATGCGCTATTTTTTTTTTGCAAATAAAAACAATTATGTGATCCCGTAAATGTGCTAAAAATCAAATTCGGTATATTGTGGCATGAAATATTAGTGCTATTATTTAAGGTGTTTAAAGTAATATTAAGTACTCGTTCGTCTGCAACGCTAGATAATGTATTTCCTATGTTATTGAATCTCTCTAGCAATGTTTATTTGGAGATATTTGGCCATAATTCAAAAGAAATAAATGACTGACACGCGTTTGCTTGAGTGGAACGTTAAGAATAGTCTGCTGCAAAAGATCAGGAGCAATGCCTCTAGCGTACATGCACCTGCTCAACAGTTTACATACAAAAATGCCTCTAGTGCACATACATCTGTATTCGACTATACGAGACTATCTGTGTTGAATTTGTCACCAAATTTAAAGGACAAAAAAATGGATGTGTGTGTGTAATAAGTGTAACGTAACGTGATGACGCAAACTTCTTTTTTGTGAGCCCCATATTAAATCCCCTTACTTTTTTTATCTCTTCCCTTCCACTCACACATCACTCAATCAAAATGCAGGGTCCGTGTCCATCAAAACTCTTCAACATATGTTACTTTCGTGCTTCCCAGACATTTTTTTATTAGTATAAAGCAAAGCACTTCATTATACGCAATTGTCTTCAGATAATGTCGCCTATTTCTTGTCGTTAAGACTTATGCCCAGAGAAAAGTTTGGAAAAAAACTCTGGTTAGCGTCTTCGTTACCTTTGTGTAAGGAATAATCGTAGAGTTTCCTTAAGTTTAGCCAAATTCACCGATTTCCATATATCCTCAGGTAAGGTATTTGTAATAAGCCAAAAACTGTTGCACTCGATCCATTTTCAAGCGATCTGTCCTAGCTTTTTTAATTGCAAGGTTATTCGCCGATTTTGTGGCTGTCTGAGTTATTTCTCCAACATTTCTTATAACATATGGCCATTTCAGTTTTTTGTTAAGTATCTGAAACATTAGTTTTCCTTGTTCAAGACACATTATTTGTTGTATGCCTAGTAGTCCTGTTTCACGATACACACATGAACTTGGAGTCAGAGTTGGCATTTCGAATATAGTCTTGACAGCCTTATTCAGGCTTAAGAAATAGTGGTGAACAATTAACATGTGATTTATTTGATTGTGAATGACTCCATCATTTGATTCCAGGGTGATGCCAGTTCTATGACTCTAAGTTCATGCTCATTCGTATTCTCAAGCAAACAATGGGTGTCTGCGTAATGCCTGAATACTGGTTCTCAACCTTGTAAACGTTTGGAAGTTTAAAGATGATTTTTACACTATACCTAGTATACTTCTTTTCCTTCGTCAGTAGTTTACAGTATCAGTGAAAATGTATGAGGCTGCGGTACTAAGGCGATATTATTGCAAGAGCCAGCAAGCGGCTAGGATTTTATATTGAAGTATTTTGGTTGCGGTACAATTAAAAATTGAATTCTACGAAGTGGTTTCGAAGCACCGTTTCGCACCGTTTCTCATCGGTCCTCAGCTCATAGTGCATATCTGACTGATGCGACCTTTTTGGAAGATGAAAAAATTAATATTTTTTTATCTTACTTGATTTCGACAGCTTTAATGCATTTGCAAATATTATCCAACGAAAATATCTCATAGAAGTACTCGTATTTGCTAAATTGCAATCATGTCTGATGTCTGATAAAAAACGGTAGAATTCAATTTTTGATCATATCGTAATCAAAACATTTCTATACTATTCCAAGCATTTGCCCAAATCCAGTTTCATAAGCTTTCAATTCCTTAACAAACCCTTTTTTAATCCTTAGAATCTACACCTCAAATTGACAATGGTGATATGCTCTTACCTAATTTTAATTTAGCTTAGCGAAAACATGCTTGCTGCACCTTATTTGGTTTGAAAAAATAAATAAATCACGGGATACTTATATCAATCTACTTTGTTTTTGAAAAGAATCTCAAAAACAATGAAGCCTAAAATAAATAAAAAATAACAAAACAAACCCACAATCATTGCAAATTTAACTTCAACGCAATTCATCACTCCATTAATAATTTTCGAATTATCAAAAGAAAGAAAATGCTTAAAACTGCATCTTAAAAATATTTACTGGCATCATGCCAATCATTTAGTACTTAGTTTAAATTTCTCGGTAAATGTTTTCACGATTTGCGCAGATTAAAGTAGACTCGCGATCTGGGCTTGGGTGCTTAGATTGCAACACTTTAGATCAACAAAAGTTTTAACCTATTTTCCCAGCATAAGATGTACTTGTGTACTGAGTCGGCCTCGTCTGGTCGGCCACTGTTATAACGGCGCTGAACTGTAACCGTCGATTGTTACGTGGAAAATATTTCAACTATCAGATCATACCTATCAGCATGCGACCGTATCGGATTCATTTTTTTCCATTATCGCGGTACTTACTTAAATCTAGATAGCAAATATGGCAAATAAAATGCGAATAATCTGCAATTTCGCAGATGGAGTGAGGATGATATTTGCAGTGGCTTTTTGCACGCTCCACGGACTATTTGTTGAGTGTCCAATGCGGAGTTTTGCCATGAGTCGGATCAAACATGAGGCTTTGTCCACTTTGGAGTACGCGATATTGGAAAGAATTGTCATTGATTCACCAGTTCAGCCATGCAAAATGAAATGCAGTAAACTGTTTAATACCGATATAATATGAATCTATAGCACCCCTGGTGATTTGTGTCGATTCCGTCGACGGAATTGGCCCACATCTTTCAAACGAACAGCAAACGCTCGAAAATTCCACAGTGATAAAACGGTAACCGAAACTATCTGAAGCGCTTGAATGAAACATCAATCGCAGCCGTTGCATCAATCACTTGATTGGCTTCGATTCGCAATATAGCCCGTTTAGCGCCCAATAACTAATAGCCGAAAATAAGCTATCACAAAGCGATCGTGCCGAGTCATGGTCTGGTTCTACGATCGCATGGAAGATGACCGGCCGGGTGGCGCATTAACATCTTTGCTAGCTTCCATTTGTCCATTCAAGGCTCGAGTCTTTCTTCGTCCGGGGAATGAAGTATCACAACAATTCCAAGTTACACAATAGTTAATAGTTGTTACTGGGTCACGAATGTGATCTTCATTTCTTGAAATGTATTGTGTGTCAGGACGCGATGGTCTCGTAGTTCATGTTTTCGATCTGCATGTCAGTGACTCTGCTGTGCGATCACTTTATTAAACTATTGATCGATTCGAATCGAATTCTTGGTCTATTGTTGGTCATTTGGATGGACAAAAGCAATCAGCTGGAAGCCAGAGATTCGATAAGATGCTATTCAAGAGGTTTGAGTGACCATGGAGATAATTGATTGGGAAGTGAATTCAAGTATTCTTTTGTAATTTGTATAGATCTGAATTTAGGCAAAAATCATAACAGTAACTTTTATTGTATGGAAACCTCAAGGAAACGTTGGATGATAGGTGTTCCATGTTACCTTTGAATTGAAGAAAATGATTTGATTGTTTCATAGCTGGCCTTAACAGTTAATGTTTTACAGTTTATACTGTTCATACGTTCTAAATAGCTTATTAGATAGTGAAAAATAGAGACAAAAAACCAGCTAGCCAGGCTAGTAAAGATGCGCAAAAGTGAACGGTATCAGGTGGTAATTCAATATTTTAGCCCATAAAATCCTGGATGAAAGAATTTGACTGCAACCGGTGCTAACTCCGTTGACGAAAATATATGGTTTTTTTTTGGGGACCGATCCTCTTGGTTCAATATTTGTGACTTCTCCTTTTCTAATTTCCGCTTGCCTATGACACCATCTTTGGATCAGATCCATTCGCGTACACTAACTTACAAAATTTATATGGTTGGCTACCAAGATAGTTTTCTCACTTCTAGGTGTTATTTTTCAGGTGATGCTACTACGTACTTCCTCTCCTTTATTTATGCACAGCTCTAGCTTTTATGGCACCCTCGCTATCTCGATTACGGACCCTTGTACAGCAGATTCAATTTCTTGGGTTGGGCTTGTTGACAATAGTCACTTTTGCTAACATGCCAGAGTTTCGGTTAGCTTTTGTCAATGCCACCAAAAGAGGAGGTAGACCAGACCATCACCTTATAGAAGATGTTGAACGGTAAGGAAAGCAATCCGGCTATTTTTAATTAGCTTATTCTGTTGGTCCTTGCACAGTCATATTAATTTGTTTAAAATGCCAACTTCTTTAATTGTTTTATAAAGTTATTTCCTGGATTTTCCATCCTAGGCAAATATTAAATTCCAGATATTTTTCAGTTGCCTTCGTAAGTGCAAAATTGCATTAATTGGCTCAAGTAAATATTCGAGTGTTTTGGACATAATAAGCTTAACCTCAGTGTACTTCTCGGTTTCGTTAAGCTTTGAGGGCAAATTTGACTGAACCTATGAAATATTTTGCAGATCGAACCGTCAGAAATAAATCTAAAAACTCTAGTGCATCAGAACGCTAGAAACACTAATGTTTGATAAACAGTGGATTAATCGTGCAGATTTTGAGTGTATATTCTACCACACGCGCTGCAGCCTGTTTCGAGGGCAATATACCGCTGTGATATCAACGATGCATTTAAGCTAATAGGTTTAATATTCATGCAAGTGGTAGCCCTGAAGGTTGCCATTCGAAGTCTTCATTGAAAGTTGCAAGGAAGAAGAGATGCTTTGAATTACCATCCGAAAAATTTCCAGAACTTAGAAAACTATTTTCATTTTAAATGTTTGCGATCTGAATACTTAACGTATGCATTTATTAATACAAAAATAGCAAAACTGCCGCATGCTGATAACCTTTCGCTAGCATCAAAGCCGAAAATATATCACATCTGCCTCAAGTTCAAATAAATCTATTTTGCGAATTTGTTTTCGATCCGATGACTGCATTGGAAGTTACAGGGGTACAAAAAATTTAGGGCTACCATCCGCAAAAGTTTTCAGATTTTCGAAATCATAGTATTTGTTGTTTATTGTCACTACAAGATCTTTCCCGTTTGAAAATTTTACGGTAAAATCGCTTATTAAAGATATGGCGAAAAATTCCAATTTAACTATAGCTGGCAATCATGATTTTTCAACCAGATTTCTTCTAAATATTGCCAACAATACGAGTAAGGCCCGTTTACCATATGAATTTCGTTTTGATTTCATGACTGCTTTGGAAGTTATAGGGCAAATCGCTTAATTTGCCTGAGCAAATTTTCAAAACTCAAGAAACCAAAAGTATCAAAGTTGGCGGCTCCAACCTAACTTTTCAGCCAAATTTCTACCAAATGTCGTTTAGAGTCAGATTCGGCTATTGTGTGAATTTCGTCAAAATTTGTTTACTGAATCAGAATTCATAGGACAAAAAGCAGTTTTTATTCTTTGTGACTTTTCAAGATGGCACCACTGGCACAGGGTTGCCCATATTTAATAATTACGTCTATCGGACTTGGTCCTTCTTAAAACCAATACGATCTGTGAATTTCAGCTGTATCTGAGTATTGAGTCGTGAGTTCCCGTGAATAACAGTTTCTGATGCTTCAAATGTATGGCTACCGTTCTTGCCCGATGTGGAATTTCAAAAGTTTTACTTTTGCTCTGTAGACAAAGCATTAGATTTTTATATGAGTTGCTTTTTTTTCTAAAACACGAACATTTTTCAGGAGAGTCTATAATTTGAATGTTTTCACTGTGCCGTAGCTACAGGGTTGCCAGCATGTTCATAAAACACTATGAAAGTCTAGAACTCAGTACTGTCAATATGTCTTGTAAGTTTTATATTGTTCTAAATAACCCTGTCAAAAGACATCGCAATTCAAAAATTTTCAAACTTTTTCAATCTTATTGTAGGTGTCTTATTTTACTTAACGCCCACATAGGACTAAAAACTTCCAAAATGCTATCATTTTCACATTTAGAACACGTTCGAATTTCATTTCTTTAACTTAGTTTATTTTTCGAAAATTATTTGTTGGCAGAATTATAGGTATATGTGAAATATAATTCAAGTAAAATATAATTATAAATTAAAATTATCCGGGAAATTTCAGATCAATCGGATGGTGCGTTCCCGAGAAATAATCACTGAATTTTTTGGTTGATATATAAATACATCATCCAAAAAATTTATATTTCATCCAAAGGCTGAAACCGGTCTGGCTGGATACCCGACTAAAAATGAACGGAGCTGATTCTTGGCTAAAAGATGAAATGATTTGATAAGGGCATGGAAAGTCAAGCCAAAATAGTTTTTCCAGTGCATTAGCTGAGTTGTCCTTTTCCCGGGTAATTACTATTGTCGCCACGGTAACAGATCCTTGGCAGACATATAACTTGGAAAAAGATATCGCAATTTTATGTGTGTGGTCTAACTCGATAATCCACAATTCACATGGTACTGCTTTATTATAATGTAAATGGGTTTCAAATCTTTTTCGATGTAAAACTACTTAGTACATCTAGATCAAATCAAGTACCCCAAATGTTCCAAGTCACTAAGTAAAATATAGTTAAAGTAGAATATAGTCAGATTTTTGCTTCGAATTTCTATTTGACCGTAGACGCACTCATAAAATGCATACTTGAGAATATTTCCATGAACAAAACCCATTTATCAAAAAACTATACTCTGCAATTCAAGTATTTTCCATAAACAAAAATATTTGTTAGTTTGAAAAGATTTACAATTTTCTCTGACATCTATTTAACATACAAAGAAATCATGTCGACCTGCAGCCAGCAACCCGATCTATTCGATTTACGTTCAGCTTACATGCATCCGAATTGCATTTAACGACTAACGGCACTCGTCAAATAACCTGTCTTCATTTACGCTTAGATTCATCTCGAATGACCACCGTGGCATTTTCACTAGTCCGCCAAGTTGAGTGTTTATTAGAATACAATGCGAAAAGTGACACAATGATGACACCATAAGCGTCCTCAACATAATAGTCTCTTCCTGGTCCCAGACTTTTCCAAAGTACTGTGCTTTCTTCTACATTTCAATTTGTTCATACACTTGTACGAGTATCTTCTATTGTCGGACTTGAAGAATCGAAAATAGATGTCAAGCGTTCTTTTCTTACGTTTGTGATTTTAACTGCGGAAATAAAACAATTCTATACTAAAATTTACGAAAAATAGGTAAATTGAGAATGTTGGGAAGATGTTTTTCAAGAGAGTTTCAATCACCAGTGACCTGCAAGGCGGATGTGATGCATCTCGAAAAAAGAAGATCCAGTCTACGATGATGGGAGATATCCGACCAGACCATTTAGTTACGTTCAACACCGGACTTACAATCGGTGCATGAAAATCTAATTAGCAAACATTTACAGTATCTACTCAAGTTCGGTTGAAACGGTTAAGATTGTATTTTCCCGACTAAGTATAACGGAGTACCGAATTCTAGAAAACCACCAAACTTTGGATCTGAATTACAATTTATCTGATAAAGCTCATTAGTTCAAGAGATATCGTCTCAAATAAGAAACAATAAATTTTTATTTCCGATGATCCCGAAAGGTAGTGCGGTGACCTAGTTTTTCAGCTGGGTGCAACTGGCGAGGAAGGTCTAGAGCTCCAACCCAACTCGATCGATGTGTGTAAGCAGTAATAGAACCGCTGATGTGTGCAATCGATTAACCTCGCATAGTACTTTGTTACGTTAAATGGACTCAAAAGTAATTTAGGAGAAGAACAAATGTGTGGTTGACCAAAGTGAGATAATGATTGGTTTATTTTTTCGGAAGTTAGCTTTAGATGAAAAACGATGTGGCCAGTTGTAACTAGAATGTTCTAATTATATTTTCTAAACAGTTATATATTATTGCAGGGACACTAGGCGAATCCGTCCAGTTCGGCCAAGTTTTCGTTGAATGCTATTTCAATTTTCAGCTACATTTCCTCGAGAACGTCACAATTTAGTGACGTTTTTTACGAACATAATTTATTGGAAGGTATATAGGATGATGAACTAACACAACAATGTACGAAAACAAACAGCAACAACAGCTCTATTATATTGCCTATTTTTATACATCATGTGCAATTGTGCGACTTGTTTCCTGGAAAAAAAGCTTGAATGTCATGCGAGATTTAGTAGGGTTTCCTTAGTAATTATATGTTTCACCATAGACAAGAATGAATCTTGATCTCTAACAAGCGCAGGTGCTCAAATGAGTTACATGTGAGGTCATTGAGGTCACAAAATATAAAAACGTGCAAAAACGTAAACCGTATGTATATGAACCATATTTTTTTACTCTAGCTAGAATTAAAATACTTTTTGTAGTTTGAATATCTTCCTAGGTAAAACTTACAGTAAAAATTGTTGTGAATTCCATCATGCTTACCTAAAGTTGTGATTAAGTTCCATATTCGTAGCCGACGTGAGATTTTTGTTCAGAAATTTAGTAATAAATATATTGCGATCGTTTTAAAAAAATTGATGATTGTTTATTGTTGTATACAATTGCATAAATCAGTTCAATCGTTACATATGTAAATGGTTTGAAAGAATTTATTGTGTTTCCGTCCAGGCATCAGCTTGTCGTGAGGTGAGATGCCGAACTAAGAGTGCCTGGACAACAACATGAGGATAAATCCTAAGGATTAGTGGCAGCCGGACTGAGCCAAGAAGTCCACCCTTGCTGAACTTGTTCAGTTTAGCAAAGACTCTGCAGTCATGTACGACTGCAATTAAGGACCCTAGTTTCGGTGGAAGGTCACATATTGCCATCTTTGAGAATAGAATGTAAAGTGCAAGGAGTACAGCAGCCGAAATATAAAGCAAGAACAATTTGAACACAAATGTGACGAGTATAATCTAAATCATGATAAACACCATATGTTAAACAACTTTGATTCTTTGTAAGCAATGCCTGCGTAAAACGAGGAGTCAGTATGGGCACACCTCAGGGTGGAGTCCTCTCTCCCCTGCTGTGGAACATCACGGTGAATGCTCTTCTAATGAGGCTGGACCGTGACGGCTGCAAAGTGATTGCTTATGCAGACGACATAGCTGTAGCAGTGTCGGGAAAGTATTTATCTACGCTATCGGTGAGGCTAAATCACTCTCTTGACATACTTTCACGTTGGAGTCGTGAGTGCGGCTTGAATGTGAATCCTAATAAAACGGAACTAGTGCTGTTTACAAGGAAGTACAAAGTTTCTTCTTTTGAGTTACCCAAATTGAATGGGGTTTCCATTAACTTGAGCCAGAGGATCAGGTACTTAGGGCTGATCCTTGACTCGAAGTTACTATGGGCCTACAATGTAGCAGAAAGAGCTCGGAAGGCTTTCAACGCACTTTACTGCTGTAAAAGAGCCATAGGAGAGAATTGGGGATTATAACCTCGTGCTGTTGCTTGGCTTTACACTGCTGTGGTTGAGCCAATTCTATTGTTTGGGGTGGCGTTCTGGTGGCAGGGTTCTCTTAAGGCTACCTGCAAACGGCAGCTTGAAAAAACGCGGAGAATGGCTGCACTACTTGTAACTGGTGCGCTCCGCTCCACCTCTACTAAGGCACTATTCGTGTTACTTCATTGGCTGCCAACCAATCTACTTATCTTACAGCAAGCTAATCTTGCTGCTGTGAGACTAAATTGTATCTCGGCATGGAATAGAACAGAATTCGGCCATGCGAGGATTTTGGTCGAGGGAGTTCCTGCTCCAGCGTGTGTTGGCTACATCGCTCCGCAGTGCCTACTAGATTTGGAATTCACAACTCGCATTCCTGGTAGCGATGAATAGCGTGATGGTGTCACCCTCGAAAGTGGGCTTATCCATGTGTACACTGACCACTCAAAGCTAAACAATAGAGTCGGAAGTGGTGTACACTCAGATGAGCTGAATCTCAAGCTGTCCTTCCGTCTACCAGACCATTGTAGTGTCTTTCAGGCGGGAGTTGCGGCTATTTTACAGGCAATCAACTGGCTTCTGTGTAATCGAATATTCGGGGTTAATATTGGCATTTTCCCAGATAGGCAAGTGGCTATTATGTCCCTTGCTGGTCCTTGTACAGTGTCCCAGATTGTTGCTGAATGCCGTGCATCTCTGAGGGAGATGTCGAGACATTCGGTTGTTCAATTGATTTGGGTACCTGGACATAGGGGTTTTCAGGGCGACTGTGAGGCCGATGAGCTAGCAAGGCATGGAACCTTGTTACCGGAGGTCTCCTGCTCCCTCTCAATAGGTATACCGACATCGGTCAAACTGGCCATCATGCAAAAATATCTCGAGGATGCTAAGAGGTCCTGGGCAGATTAATCATCCTGTGCAATAGCAAGGCAATCCTGGATATCCATGGATGCGCATCGCACCAGGCAGCTTTTAGGCTTAGCTCGAAGCACTCTACGCTGCACTGTGGGAGTTCTTACGGGCCACTGCCTCATGGGACGGCTTGCATAACGATTGGGAGTGCAGTTTAACGATTTCTGTCGGAGTTTTGGGTCTGAGGATGAGGAAGAGTCCGTACTCCACCTCTTGTGTCAGTGCCTGGCATTGGCAAGGAGAAGGTTGGTGACAACGGGTGCTCCCTTTCTCTCAAACCTGACCGAGTTGTCCCTGGTCAATTTAAAGGAGATAACGCGATTTGTCAAGGGAAGCAGATGGTTTCCCGAGCTCAGTGAGTAGGAGATAAGTTTCTAAAGAAAGAGCATTACGTATTCTTGTATTCTGTTTTTGAATTCAAGCCGAAACCATTTCAAGCAGTTCATAAATGTTGGTCTACCTCGTTAGCAGGGCAGAAAAATTAATGCACTAAAATATGCAAGCGTTTCTATGCAATGAAACCTCAAAACGTACCTGGAGCGAAAGAACGCTATGCCCATCAATATGTCCTCTATATTTTGTAAGGGAGGCAATACATGTAAAATTATTCAAAAATTCGATTTTTTTTGCCTAAATAGTAAAATTAACATTTAAAAAATATGTTTGTAAAGTTTTAAACTTAATAATTTATTTAAGTGCTCCGCCTCAACTCGACGCTCGAGCGGTATTGAGTCCGTACTGGAGCGCTCGGCCCTCGCTAGTGAGTCGAGAAAATTGCCGCAGCTCCTTTGACAACTAAAAAAGCTCGTCAAGCATGTCAAGGAGAGCTGAGAAAAAAACGAGTACTATGAACTTACTGAAGGACTTCTGTATGGGCCTGGAATCGCTGATTATTTGGTAAGTCGCTGTAATCATAGAGTTTCTGTGTGTTAAAACTACGCGTTTTACTCCAAACGATTTTTATTAAATTAAATTTAACTTAAAAAGTTCTCAACCGATTCTTATGAAACTTGGCACACGTTTTTTCTATAGTATAAGCTTCTATTTGAACTTCAAAAACACAAAAAAAAATTCAAAATTTAATATTTTTGACCTAAAACTGTCGAAAAAAAGGTCAAAAATCGTACTTTCTTTTATGAGGCGTGCTAATTCACGAGTTTTTGATTTTTTTTTTCTTGGTTCAACTAGAAGGTACATGTTTGATAAACACACTCCAACTCATTTTTTTGATATCAGTTTGCCGTAACTGATGCTAAAAATCCCGCCGATTGATGACTTTTGCCGCGAGGGTCTCAGGAAATTGGTTACTACGGCGGGCATTTTGAAAAATAAAATTAAATAAAATCAGATTCTTGTATTTTGATATGTAATGAATAAACATGATCACTTTCAAAACGATTCATTTATTCCTTCTATTTGAAAGAAGCCTCTGAAAAACGGTCTAAATTCAGGCGTTTGCATATATCGCCCCCCGTAATGACCTGATGACCATGTAGGACGTTATCACAATTATCTCGAAAATTTCAGTAAGATCGGACAGTGTGATCTGGAGAAACATTCACTAAATTTTATTGTTTATGTATTTATGCATATTCGTCTACTTGTTTTCTTCGAAAAACAGTAAAAACCTCCAAATTGTCTGTGATCTTTTTATTGAGTAATACATTAACAATACAATGACAAAATGCAAAAAACATTTCAAACTGTTTATCACATTACATTTTCAATTTGCGGTTAATACTTATCGTACGAAAACTAAACGGTGCTCTGAACATCTAAACGGGGCGAATATAATTAGCATTGCTCGAGTAAATCGTTTGTGTTTCATTTCCGTCGAATCACAACACACTCAGAGAACACAGCGACTTGAACCTCTTTAAGCTCAATTTAATTGAAAGGTAATCTTGGAAAAACAAAACAAACGAGCATTTGCACAAACCACATCTCATACAGTTCTTTGCGAATTCTGTGTGGAACCTTGGTATTACGGTGATACCACAAGACATCATTAAACAAAAGATGGTGGAGATTGAGAAAAGAACCGTTCTCTGATACAATCTTACTTTTAACTTAATTGTGCTAATTTCGTCGACTGCGACATTGTGGTAATGGGCAAATTCACTGCAGCCTACCGTTCCCCAACTACCGTAAGATCATTACATCAAAAACAATCTTCATCGCAGCAGCTCAGTCGGTTGCATCATAGCTGCACGTGACAAAGTGAATGTTTCGTGACTTGTCTCCCATAGTGATTATTACACCACCTGTCACACTACGTTGCACGCATGCGGCATCATCATCATGTTGCACGCTTTCTGCGCCAAATTGTTTAATAATTAAGTAATTCACTACCCACTTGTAGCGGGCCCGCTGCCAAGCCCAACATTTTGTAGCTAGTGTCGATTGCGGCGTCAAGAAGTTGAACAAGATCGTCCGATTGCGGAAAGTTCGTAGCGACCGTTGTACTTGTTAGTAACGAATGCTGCGAGTATCTTCTCATCGCAGATTAAACGGATCGCAATAACAGCACAAACGCTACAAAACGATCCATTAACAGTTCCCATCGCTTTTTTCGGTGATTTTTCATTATTTTGGTATTTTCGGTACGCAGCACGATTTGCCTCCGAAGTTGCTTGGGAGAATTATGTTTCGGGAAAAACTACGGGGAATCGAACCGTGTAATGTCTTTGCTGTAAATGTTCTGCGGAAAGCGATCAAACTGTTGTTGATGATTTGGCAGATGGTGGATATTGTTTCGATGAGTGCGTAAAATATCGTGTAAAATTGAGTGATCGATAGAATGAACTAGCTTTCAGAATTCGATGGACATTTGGAAAAAATGTTCAAAAGCGGTTGTTTCGTGGTGGATGTTGGGAAATACAATTAACATTTCAAATTAAAAGATTGCTGTAATCTTATTACGAAAAATATGTGATATTGACTATTATATTATGCTGAACACTACAAATAATATGCAGGAAAGCTATTTTTGAGACATGTTGATGCTTTTTAGTCAAGCATAAGTGGTAAGAGTGGTAAGACAGTTTCTGAGTTAACTTTGAAGCTAAGTTATGTTCTTTTGGTATTGGATTAACATATTAATCACCGATATTTTTCACAGTGAATGAAAAATTACTGGTAGCATCAATGTCTAAATATTCAAAATCGAAATCAACAAAATAAATCAAAGCGAGCGGAATGCTAGCGCACACTACCTCTGCAAAGGAAATCATTAAGAATGAAATCACAACAAAAAATCACAGTGATAAATCACGCCCATTGAAATCACAGTGATCGAAAGCTGAACGAGCAAAGTCACAGAGCCAACGAAATCACTGAATACGAAAGCTGTGATTATGTCCATTATGATAGCTTTGGATATTGTATAGTATTCGAGTCGAATTTTGTAAGTATGATTGTCTCAAGAGTTCGTGATCGGTTCAAACGGACATGTGCAGTATAGAGATGGGTAACACGTGAGTGAAGCAATCGCGATGAAGCAATCACTAGCCCCCAACACGTGTGTCGACACACTCTATACTGAGCGAGCTGCTTCACAGGTGAAGCAATCACTACAGTATGAGCGAGCTGAGCGTTAGGTGAAGCAATCACTTGCACTCAGCAAGTGTGTCGGCCGACACGTTTGTGTGCACACAGTAGAGCTAGAGATGAGCAGCACAAGAACGAGGCAATCAGTTGATGTGCTTATGAGCTTGTAATGAGCTCGTCGGAGTTGAGCGTTTGGTGAAGCAATCACAGGCCCCAACACGTATGTTGGCCGACACGTTTGTATACACACAGTAGAGCTAGAGATGAGCAGCACATGAACGAAGCAATCAGTTGATGTGCTTATGAGTTTGTTTATGAGCTCGAACTTGATTATGAGCTCGACACTTTTGCACAGGAGCAAGTCAATCGGTGCCGCGATATGAACTTCGTAAAGGCTGTAGGTAATGCGTACAGTGCAAGCATGCCGTGGCTGGTTGTGATGATCGAAACTGACCGTCGCGGAAGAACATATGTGCACTTTATATGTGCATATGATGAAGGTTTTGATTGAAACTTTCTTCCTGTAGACTTTCGCAATTTTTTTGTGATTGGATGCAGTGAGATTATCTCAGGAATGCGATGTCCGATCGAAATGAAATTTTTTAGGGATATTGATGAAGTATAAGAGGTCTAGATATTGGATAGGGATATTCGAGCAAATTTTTAGAAACAATTATATTTTGATGAAGCAAAAACCTCAAAATACGAGAATGGGCGAAATGAAAATGGTTGGGTTTGCCCGCTTTTTTTTGGATGATTATCGCTGTAATTATTTGTTATATCTGGGAGTTGAAGTGGTTTCATAATTCAAATAAAAAAGTTTTTGATTTTCATTATCTCTTGAAGTGTATATTGAAATCAGTGTACATTTCACACAATTCGATGCAGTGAAGTTCAGTGTATTTAGATAAGATACTTGTGAAAATTTGTTTCTAATTGATCATTAGTCTATAAATTCATTTACCATTGATAAATTTAAAATGGTAAACTTTTCAATTATGTACCGTTTCGAAAAAAGTTTCTATGAGTGATTTTTTCTTCGCTGAGGTAACGTTTTAGAATAATGTGAG
Organism: Nemotelus pantherinus; assembly: GCA_963978885.1. Taxonomy (NCBI): domain Eukaryota; kingdom Metazoa; phylum Arthropoda; class Insecta; order Diptera; family Stratiomyidae; genus Nemotelus; species Nemotelus pantherinus. The sequence goes on along the minus strand of OZ022263.1, from coordinate 221,892,278 downwards.
TGGGGAGTACTTCAAAGAAAGCAAATATTTTCCTCATTTACGTTGTAGGAAATGCGGCCATAAAATGTTCATGTGATTAGCATCATATATGTATAACAAGTAGCAATGTTTATTATTCACAAATTTTGCAATTTAGACATAGTTAGGTTATAATTAGAGATTAAGCGTATATACTGGAACAGGTATTTTTTTGGGACAATCAGTATTTAGCATGAAATTCAAAAATACTAGGATCGAGTATTTTCGTACTTGCAAGTATTTTATTCAAATATTCAAAAAGTTTCTAGGGCAAAGGTAGCTGAAATCGGACAAAATCCGCCAATTTTGGGTGAGAGTGGTTTGGGATATAACGGGCCAAGATCTATTTCTGCGATACAAAAATTTCAGTTTTGTAGGGGAATAAGGCGTTTTTTGGCCATAGTTTGGCAAAAACTGCCTATACGGCACTTTCGATGATTGAAAATGGTCGGAGAGTACAATAGTGATATTTTAAGGGCGAGAAAAAATTTTGATAGGGGAAATTGGGTGAAAACGTCCTTTTTTACCAAAATAATTTTTTTGGTCTACCATGAATTCGGGGACCTTTCTGAGTTGTTTCGGGTCAAATTTTCATACAAGTCTGTGAAAAAGCGGCCTAGTTTCGAAGATACGGCAAAATGAAATCCGCCGGAAAACCGTCTGGAAAAACTGAAAGTAGCACTTAAAGTGCTAAGGAATAAAAGGTTGAGATCCTTTTTGGTTCGCCAGTTGGCTTCTCCGGCTGTGCTGAGGCTCTCCTCGTGACTGCAGGTCGCCACGAGGGTGTCTCCAACCCTACCGGGGTTGTAAAATTTACAAGACCGCGGGAGCTAAGATGCCCCTGGATTCATATCCAGTCTTACCGAAGAGGTTGGCCCCCTAGTGGGTGCATGTTTAACAGGCGAAACATTTTGTTTTTATCATTTCTTAATAAAATTTTCGTTTAACTTCATGCTTCAGTGAGGCAAAGTGGAAAACCGGCTGTTTTAGATTAGCCAAGAAAAGTTTGGTATCAGAGATCGATCGATGAAAAGCCATATAGATGGCAATAGGATTAGTTTGTTCTATGTTAGTAAATTTTTTGACTTTGGTAATTTGAACGAATACAGGAGATGTTTTGTGCATATAATCAAATGAAAATCAAATTAAATTGATTGAATTTCATCGTTTTTCTTTAGGCGAAAGGATTTGCCAAATAAATTGTCGACCATTGGAAAGTTACGGACAAGCTACGCGGACTAATGACTCAGTATCCTTTGAAGATTATCTTGCACCATCACCATTCTGGCTTGGGAACCTTGTGTTTGGAGGGTGGGGGAGGGCATATCATACCTTTTCATTACATCACTGCAAATCGTATGTATAGTATATATAGCATACTTCAACAAATACTTGCTAGTATTTTTGGAACATTTATTTTGTTGTACTTGTACTAGTTATACCTAGTATGTGAAAATCCTAGTACGACCCGACTCTAGTTATAATATGGACCAAAACATGCATTGAAGACCTACATACATATTTCCTCTACTTTTCTACGAAAATAGGATTTTCTGGCGGACTAGAGTTTTTTAATTTGTAATTCACATCAACTATAGTTAACTAAGCTATCAGACACTTTCTTTACACTTTAAAATCTTTTTAAAATGTTCAAAACAAAAAAAGGACACTTATTAAAATAAATACTGGGAAATTTTCTGTGCGTTTAATTTTCTTTGTCGCATTTTCATGGCCATTTATAAGCGCTAAATAGAAAAAATACTAATCATATGCATAATCCTTTTTCATAACTACATTTTACATCAATCAAAAACGAATTGACACAATTGATTGACTCACACTGATTGACTCATCCAAATGAGTGAGTCGAAGTGTGTCGACACACTAAACTGAGTCGTTTTTCCCATCTCTAGTGCAGTAAATATCAATGATAAAATAAGTAGGTCGCTATTGAAATAAGGCTATGTTCAAAATTTTGTTCGAAAATGTTCAAAATTTTGTGAATTTCTAGGTACACCTGAATACAAAAATTGATAATATTTTATGCTTTGCTATGATGACGGTTTTCAAATTTTTTTAACCAAGGCGTGTGTTAAGTGCCTAAAAGTTACCATAGAAAAAGTTGTAAAATTTCAAGTGGTGATAGCTTTTGCCAAAAACATGGAATTGTTAATAATACAAAATAAAAACTTTAAAACATAGGTCTGTGTGATGTGTTAGCAGCCCTGTGGTTTAATTTTCAAGCGTTTGTTAGAGTTTTTTTACTCCAATTTCAAATCAATTCATTACAGGTTTTTTTAAATATATGAAGTCATCCTCTTCGTCTAAAAATTGCTCTCTGTCCAGAAGTCAAAATCTGCATCGCTTGATATTTGCAAGTTCGTTGTTACTGCGTTCAAAATGTTGCTGGGTTCAAATTTAACAGGTTCGAAACTTATTCTTGCGTAATCTTCAAAGACAAATGAGCATAGCTAGCGCCATCGTGGTTAAAAATATTGTAGGACACAAGATCGCCATGTAAATGCGAAAAAAATGATACCATTACCGGCACCGACACTTTGAATTCCTACAGCGTCGGTGAAGAAGTTCACTTCCCGGTCATCGATTGCTGTTTGGTTTCTGGAACACTTAACGTGACAAAATATTTCCCTGCTCTGTCTGGAACTTTTTGAGACTCACCCTCGAAATGCCGACTCCTCGTTGGTTAGCATTCTCGGCCCCCAACGCGCAGAGACCTTCTTCATATGTAATTCTTTGAACACTGCCATACGAGATCCCTGTGACCTCAGCTACATGCCTGGTGGTAACTTTTGGATCTACCAACACGACCTTGGGCTTTTTTCACGTTGACTTCGGGGAAGGACGTGGGTGGACGTCCTTCGCGGTGTTCATCTTCAGTGGAAGTTTTTCCCAGTTTAAACTCCTTGGCCCAGCGAGCACTGGTGAGATATGGAGGAGCAGCGTCCTTTAATGTTTCCACCAAGTCACTGTCTATGTCTTTGGTAGACATTTTTTTCAAACATAGGTACTTAACGACAGCTCTTATTTCGTTTTTCTCCATTTTGATATTCTCTCTTCTACTTCTCGCATTCAAATGAATGTACCTCCTTGGAACTGTCTTTTATCTGGAGTTAGTGCTTTCGGCACTCTGACTCCCTCCCTCTGGTTGGGCATCTTTTTCAGCCCATCTCACTCCTCACCTTAACACAAAATCATCCCTTAGTGCAGATGTTTCGCACTATGCCATTAGCTGTCGCAGGCTCGGGTATCGATCACTAGGTCGGTTGATGATATATTTCAGTTCCTCCATGATACTGTCAGGGTGTCCGTCTGGTCTGTCTAATAGTTTTAGTGTCTTGTCACGTATGTAAATATCGATCGGGTCGATCCGCAGTTCTCTGTGTATGTCCGTGTTTCTAACATACCATGAATTCTAAATATTTTTCTCAGAGCGAGGTTTTGACAGATTTGTACTTGGCGATGAATGTACCTCCCTGGAATCGTGGTTATTTATAGGTTTTTCTTTTATGCAGAATTAGTAGGTATATGAGATAGTTTTTATTTAGAATTTTATGCGAACTGGAAATAACCGATTCACACTACTTTTGAATCAACCCTTGCACTCAGGTTCACCGACGAGTTGAACAGTGTGGTTTTGGTGCAAGTCTAAATAGTAATACTTCTGCAAAAATTATCAGGAGGCGAATCAGTGTGGCAAACAAACTGATGAAAGCTGGCGCACAAAAATAGTATTACCATTTGTTTATAGCCATTTTTACACAAATAATACAGTAAGCTATTATAAGATTACTATTATACGCAGCAAGTGAGGATAAAATGATACTAAACAAAAAATATACGTTGTTTCAGCTAAAAGAAAATTAATTTAAAAAAACGCAGACTTTAATAAAGCAAAACAATCTTACAAAGCTCGAAATTTACAAATTCAAACCAATTTCAACTGAGACCTCACATTCAAAACATACATTATTCTTGCTTAATCACTCCAGAACCCGTTAAATTTTTCCGCACTATAATTACTTCAAAGCATACAATGAATGATGGATTTGTTGCAAAAATAGTCTGTTGCATGAATCTGTGTGTGTATGAGCAACAAAACAAAAAGCAAATCGAATAGTTTTGAATTCTAACCAAACGCTCACAGACCACGACTAATTTGCTAGTGAACTAAAATACCTGCACCGAATACGTAGCACTTCATTACTCACATGCAGAAAATTCCGGGACCGAAAAAAACGCTGTTTGGCCTAATTACCCACGAAAACATAATCATTTGCTCATATCGATAGAAACGAACAAAACATCTGTTGTCTGTTTCGAATTCAACACTTCTTCGATTTTTTCTGCATTTTTAAGTTCTGTGGCGTTACCGGTGGTAGGTACGAAAGCCATCAGAACCATCAAAACATTCACCGAATTTCAAAGAAGTGGGAGCTCAGGGAGAAGATTGATGACTTGGACTTGAATGCGATTCTGGCAGACGGATGGGTCAAGGTAGTTAATTTGAGAGGTGAGCTTGCTAGATTTAGTATTTCTGAACTTTAATGTAGTACTGTGAAAGTTCCGTTTACGCATGAATGACTTTCGGAGAGTGAGGGTTATGTGAGTTCTTCATATTAATGGTTGCTGCCAGCTTGCTGTAGGTCAGGGTTTTTTTCGGGCCAACCACAAATCGACGCTAACATAAATTGCTATTTGGTTTGAACTTTGTTATATAAGGCTATTATGGAAAATTAGATGTTGGTTGTAAAGTGCATATGTTACATAGCATTAAGAATATGCATGTATAGCGCATAATTCGTTTCTTTTTCTCATCAGATTTTCTTTCATATTTTGATATGTATGATTGAAATCAAAGCTCACTTGTGTTCAAGTCTTCTAGATCTATTATTTTAAGTTTGCTGTGGCATTTATTGCAAATATTTGAAGTAGAAGACATTGATTCGGCAATTAAGTGGTGAAAATTTAGTGTTTTCCAAGAATTTCTGAATAGGGCATGGGTTTTCATATCATGTTATGGTAATATGATATCGCAAATATAATTAAAAATTCCTACCAAGAAGCAGTCAGGCCTTTCAAGTTCTCTAATATTTAATCTGAGAGAAGGTGGATCGGGGTTTTGATTTTGTCATAGCTGCAGCTCAGATATAATCTACTTTTCAGCCCATATTGAAAAGAAGCGTATTCTGTCAGTAGAGCAGCGCAAAAGAAAAGCAAGGTAGAAGTAATAGCTAAAGATGAACATAGAGTGCCAAAAAGCACATCAATTAGGGAAGGAGATATTGTTGAGGTTGGTATTTCAGGCACAAACAATGGGTGGAGTGTGGTGACCGCAACGAGTTGGAGAGGGAGATTGTGGAGTTTGGGCTGGTTTAAAACTTTAAACAAGTGAGTTTTGTAAGCATTTTGCAACCATTTGCTTGAATCAAACATCAAACAACCGTAACTAGGAACTACCAATTGGCTCAAATTTACCATTTGGATCCTGCTATTGACAAATCAATCTTCGAGTTGGAATTGTTTTTGCGGAATGATTAAAATTGAAATATGTTTATTTGTCTTGCAAATTTTTTATGCAACAAAGTGGTTTCGAAAGCATGCACTGATTCTCATCAGACACCAGCACACAGTGCATACTTGGCTGGTGTGACCACTTGCAGTTGGAAATCATTAATTTTTATTCACGCTGGTTGTGACAAATTTTAACATCTCCGACTTATATCCATCGAAATAATTTACTCATAAAGGTTTATGAGTCAATCTTCGAGGTCTGTTCGGAAAGTATCCGACCAGCATTAAAAAAATTACAAAAATCTAAGCACTTAACAAACCCGATCTCCTTCAAAGTACTGTCTTTGAAAATACACACTTATTCCAGCAATTTCCACTTCTCGAGACATCGAGTAAACTTTTTTTTTGGGATCGTCTTCAATTTATTCCTCAAATTTTCTTTAATCTCTTTTACAAATTGTAATATCGTTTCTTTCAAGTGCAATTTTAGCTTTGGAAAAAGCCAAAAGTTGCAGGGGCCATATCAAGGCTGCAAGAAGGCTGTGCTACTTGAGTCATTTGGTGTTTAACCAAGAAACCTTGCACAAAACGCCAAGCATGGGCTGGTGCAGTTTCGTGGTGGATCAGCCAGTCATTATTTTTGGACAGCTGCGGCCGTTTACTTCTCACTGCTCCTCTTACCCGCCAAAGCACACCACAGTAGTATTCTTTGATCTATCTGTCCTGTAGCAGCATATTCATGGCAAACGACTCTTTAATAATTCAAAAAAACTGTTGACGTCAAAACTATCAACAAACAACTCCTGTGTAGCCTTTGATGCGGTTTGCAATCTGCCTTCGCTCGATATTCAAGTTCGGTCTGTGGCGATTAGGTCCGCCTATAGGCTTATTAACCACGGCTTATGGGCTGACAAGTTTGATGTGGGGCACTCTCTTTTGATATTACGATGTTTTCAGACTCTTGAGTGCTTCTACTTGATATAAATGAAAATATGAAATAATTGTTTTGAATAAAAGTGACTGGGAGCACGCAGATGTCTCCGGATACTCGGTTACTATGAAATATTTTTCATGAATGGGTTGAAGACAAATATTGGTTGCTGGTTATCTGCATTCAGCGAACGACAGGTGGGTCACTAACAAAAGATCTTTCTCACAGAGCCAAACCATGGTACTGCAGGATTTCCTCTCAACAAGATTAAGAAGGATTGTCTGTATGTTGACTGGGCATAGCCACCTAAGAGAACCCGTGTTATGTATGTGACCATATGCGCTGAATGATTTGTGTCCTTCTTGCTTAGGAGAGTAGATTAGCGGATGGAATAAAATATTTTGCAGCATCGGTCCACACTTTGTCTAAGACTTCTTAAGTTTAAGACTTCTTTGTCCAAGGTGCTCACGTTACAGAATACCCAAATCAAATCTCCACAAAATAGAAACCAATCCCTAAATTTTTATGCAAATATTTCTATGTGCATAAATGTTATCAGTTCATTAAGTGCAACGATAGTATTTTAATATGGTTTCTCAATAAAGACATGGCAATTTTGTATTTAAATCACTGTTTCTCGTGAACAAGTCATCTAATTGAGCTGAAATGGTTTGAATTGGAAAACACCTAATGTTAGTAACCCGTAAGCCTTTAGCCTTTAACCCTGTGGTAATTCCGAGAGTCATTTAAGTTATATTTTATGTAAACTTCTAGTTCTATCAACAAATAAATTTTCGAAAAAACCAAGAATTTGAAATGAATTTAGAACGTGTTTCAAATATGCATATGATAACATTTTGGAAATTGTTAAATCTATGCTAGCGCTAGATGCCTGCAAGAAGTGACTGGAAATTGATTCTAAAGATTCCATGGTTGGAAATATGCATATGGTCGTCATATGAACAAACTTGAATTTTGTACTTAAATGTAACATGGAATAAAACTTCGAATAAATTTCAACTTCATATTTTAATAGTCCTGTGTTTTATTTAAGTACAAAATTATTATGTTATTATTCAAAATCCCTTTATTTTGTACACCTCGTTTGGTTTGAAAATAGATAAACAAACTTGTCAAAATATAAATGGAAAAACAAAAAAAAAGTTACAGCAACGCAAAAACATCATTGAAAAGGGGATTTGTTTTTAAATTTTTAATCATCATTTCAAAAATTTTGATAATTTTGCAACAGATCTCAAATCAGTAGAAGTTTTTTTTTGACAACGAGTAGTCAGTTGGAATATTTTCTTCAAGCAAACCTTCTGAGAATTCGTATTGCTTCGCATTTGCTTTCTTTTTGATCATGCTGAAGCGTATGATTCTATTTGTAATTAAGGCACGTTACATTTCAAATAAAAAACACAAAACTATTCTTTTACTGCTACATATGAGAAAACTTACAAAAACCGGTCACGAGCTATCAAATATTACAGCCAAAAAATCTTCTGAAATTTTTAATTTAATCTTGATTTGTTTCATTTTAGCTTTACAAAGCTGGTTGCTAAATTTTGTTAATGGGCTTTTTCACAATGAAAATGTAATATAGCTTCTATTTCTCTATAATGGTTTGAGTGGTTCTCAACTTTATATCAGTAATCAATCAAATAAGTTTCAAAAAAACAAAAACAATTACTATTTATATTACGGCATTATTTTGCATTTCGCAAGCTAAGTCAGCATTAAACTTGAAATTAAATAGTAAATCATAGAATAAGCAAAAATGAACTTAACTAACAACAATTTTCCGCATTTCTTCGTATTTGATTCCCAATCAATTTACCTGCAACTGTAACCTCCCATCCAACCATCAATAGCATCTTCAATCTCAGCCCGTCCTTCTAGAACATGATCGATTCTTGTACTACTATCGATTTTGCATCTTGTTAGCTTCACTTGGTGTCGAACCATTAAAATACCTCGGCAATAGATTTACTTCCATAGTGAAATTTATCTCTTTCTGCAGATTATCGATTAGAAAATCTGCAACCATTTACGAAATCCAATTAAAGTGATTCTAACCCGCTGAATGGTATTTACAAGAAAATCAAATTCAAAACCAAACAGACATGCTGACTGTTTTTCCAGCAGTTTTCAAGCCTTGTCCTACAGCGATATAAATCGTTAAACATTAGTCATGGGGTGCCAAAGGCAGGAATCACGCCAGATTCTTTCTACTGACATTTTGATTGCACTTCTTTGCACGGTAGCTAGCCGGATGGTAAGCATATCAATGAAGTATCTCATTTAACTAGTATCTACTGTCCAGTGTTCGATAATCGGGTGACCATTAACCAGTGACCGTACAACGTTGAGATATGCACTGTAACACAGCGAGCCATTGAAAATTGCTGTGACGGTCGCAGTGACTATGACCAGTCACCTACATTTGGATACACGATGTTTATAATTGTTTTATACTCTTTTTCTATTACCGCTAGTTGGGAGGTTAGGGTTAGGTTAAACTTGAATGCTAAACTTGAAAATATTGAAATTTTAATACGAATGCTATTGTTATTTTTCATACGACCAATTTATTTAAGCTGGATTTTGGTACACTTTTAATTTTTTTTAAACAAGAATTCAACCCAATAAAACTGGTCATTTAAGTGCAAACTACCCATTAATTTGCAACTCTCTTTGACCACACTTGACTGCATGAGGCTCACCTATTCGAAATGCAATGCATCAGATGCGTAGGTTACTTTAATACCATATCTCTGTTTTTACCTGCCTGCAGTCGGTCATGAACATGAAAACGAGTAATGCAAACAGCGTCCGGAACAAAACATCATGGATTAATACACCCATCTGCAATCTGACTGACCTCTATGACTACTTGAATACTATTGCAGATAATACAATCACGAATTAGTTGAGCCATTTGCCAAATCGATAAAGAAGAATAAAACTCATGTGGCTATGGTTTAGACAACAAAATCATTTGAAATGATCGCAAGAAAAATGCGGCATGCAAATGCTGGGTATTTGTTGTTTCGCGTACATGGTGTTTGATGATCTGGAGCTTGCAAAGGCATTCAGTTAATAAATATTAGTTTTATCGTAGATATTTTTAGGTTAAGGATTGTAGATAGTCTATCAAGTTTATTTTAAATTTATCTTAGAAACGGTCTTCATCGGCTACATCGAAAATTTATTTTGATGTTTCTCATAAACTATTTTTCAGGCTTAATAACAAAATTGTTCCACCGCTTGCACAGTTGACATTAGATCACTAGTTTAAGCTCATACACCGCTTTCCGTTAGTTAGTTACAGCTGGCAAGAGACTTTTCCGCTATTTTGATTCAGCTGATTCAAGCCAGTGGTACAAGCCCCTTCTGCTAACTCTTGAAGGTGGTAGGATTCTGAGGTTGAGGTTTTTTTTAATTACCACCGGATACTTGAAAAGAGTTTGCTCGAAGATGTCACTTGAAGGTGCTCGAAGGTTTCATCTCACATCTTCCATAAATTACTGGATTTTAGTCCAAACCTATGGAGGGCAGGCCAATTGCCATACTGAAGTGGTTTGTTTTGAGCTTGAGTAGTTTCTTTCCCTTGCTTGAAGCAGGTGATGGCCATAATATTTTTGCTACTGTCAACAAGGGATCATGATATATCATAGGTTTTATTTTTATACTGGTAAGTAGCTTAACCCCTGCTTTCCATCCGGTGACCTGCGATCCTTTGAGTTTACTACCTGATTTTGAAGTTGTTGCCTAACATTCTTAGGTCCGTTAAAATTTCTGGCTTAGGCTTAGCTTTAAAGGCAATTTGCTGGGTCATTGTTGTACTATTTGGAACCACGACATCCATTGGACTCACGGTAACCTCCAAAGAGGGTTTGACGCCAGTTTTCAGGCCCCCAATTTACCAATAGCCCAACTTTGTTTCATATTATTGGTGGTGATTGCATTACCTTTGAACTCCTTTGGAATGGGTTCTTTTCATGTGATTTCACTCAAAAAATATTGGCTGAAAGTTCAGTTTTTTACGTGTGTTTAAATGCATAGAAATTGTTTTTATGAGTCAAGTTAAGGTTTTGTATTCTTGCATCACAATCAAAACAATCGCCAGCATTCACTTTTTGCAGCACTTTACTCAAAATATATGACACAACCATTCTTATCCCTCATGGAATCGTGAAGCAGACACCGCTTGGATCTAGGAAGGGTTCCTCATGCTTTCATTTTGCGCTAAGCCTGCTTGCCTTGCTGTTGAAGCTGATTGAAGAGTCTTCCTTAGGCTCACAGAGCACTGCTGTAGAGACTGCGTTTCACTATAAGTCTGGGCAAAGTGTACAGTAAAGTATCCTGCAACTAACTTTCTCCTCATTCACCAGCCTAGACCAGCACCCTGTCACTCATAACGAGAGGAATATAGGCAGCCCACTATTAAGTATGAACGAAGCCTCCGTTTAAGTAGCGCATACAACTGGTGGTTGTATAGGGTTGTGGTAGAACCATTACTTTCTAGGTGAAATCAATTGCTTCACCTATGCTAAGAAGAGACTAGCCTCAGCATATTGGACAATCATCGTTGATCATCCTTGAAGGTAGGACTACTTTCAGCGTTTCAGGGAGTCATGATCTCACTTCTGTTACTCCAAATCGAGACAGCATGTGCATATTTTCCTATACTACATTTTATTTCCCCTACTCGGCTGGCAAATGGCTGCTTACTTTCAGGTTACTGTCTTAAGTTTTTTGTTATGTGAATACTGCTATATGAGAACATTTAGTGCAAAAATTTTATGACGATCAATTTTGTAATGGTTGCTATCAGATGTATGCACACTTTGTGGTAAGTGCATGGAGACAAGGTCACTTTAGTGTTCTGTGTGGCATATTTCCATACGCTGCAATGAACTGTGCATTTTGGCGTACAATGGTACGAGCTGCTTGAGGTTTGTACTCAAACGCAAGAGCTGTGTTTCAAAGCTATGTACTTTGGCTGTTAAAAAATAGAACTCTCTCGTGTTTAAAATGAATGGTGTTACGTGTTTTGTAAATTTTTAACTGATGTTAGATATTAAGTCACATAAAATCAATTAATTTTTTTAATTTCAATAAAATTGCATTGCCAAATTATCTTTTGCTTGTGTAAGGAATATTTAGCAACGATAGCACTGCTTCCGTTACGTTCAACGATGAGCTGCCTCTGACCCGTTGGGTTCAGAGTCCGTGGCATTATTAATGATATTTCAATTTTATCAATTCTTAATTGATTTCCAAAAATAAAAGTTCTTAGCGAAGCCAATCAGTGATTTCATATTATTTTTATTGCTTTTAGTTTGACTAATAATCTCTCCATAAAACTTTATCCAGTTAATTTATAGGCTTACTTATTTAAATGTTCAAATCATATTAGATACGATGCGATGTTCTTTGTAAATATTTACTTTAGTTTGAGTCGAGCATCAAACATAATTATAAAAAGTGACCTATAGAAATTGTTTGGAGCTTTTCGATGATAGCCTTTTCAATGTCTCAATATTTATTTTTACTTCAAATTCAAAACAATTCAATATTTTGTTTTAGAGTCCTCAATAGTGTCGTTTTGGGTCACTTTTAGCTTCAAATGCAATATATAATCAAAATTTAAAGTATGTTAATGCTTGTAAACTATGTTTGGTGAGTCACAAACATTATTTTTTCAACAGTAGTTTTTTGCTGGGTTTTTGAAAGTAACCATAGTTAGTTATAATTAGGTATAAGCTAGATCGTACTTTCAGCGTAAGGTAGTTTTTAAGAAAAGTTCTGCCAGGGCAATCCCAGCTGCTGTACAGGCTGGAAAATATCATTAGAGTATAAGAAAATAAAAATGGTGCCGAAAAAATAGAAAAAAAACCACGGCCAGCAGGCTAAAATAGTATAGCTGCTAGATTGTAAGTTTTCTTGTTAATTAAACTTTAAGGTAGGCTAAGAATGTACGGTTAATTTAAAATAAAATATTTTTCAATTCAATTCAAATGAAAACAACCATAAAACCAATGAAGAAGTATTTTTTCTCAATATTTTTGAGCTAGTAGGTTTTTATTGTTTGTGTAAGTTATGTTTTTAAAAAAATGGGTTTAAAAATATTTATATCTGTGCTGCCAAAGAAAAGACGATGAGTCAAGAAGAGCGAGATTTCGTTTATCTAACTACAAATTTTGACATGGATGGTACTTTTATCTACAGTAACGTACATTCTTCATGTGCAAATTTAAAGAAATTTGAAAGAGTTTTTTGATCGGCTTGAACGTTTATTTGAGCCTTAGTCCTCGGTTTGAATACTCATAAATACGTCCAGATTTTTTAACTTCTTGTCATAGGTGCCAATCGATGCTAAGTGTACATACATATAGTAGGAATAGGAACTGTTACTTTGGAACTGTTACTTTGTCACTGTTACTTCCTAGTCAGTGTAACAGTTGGAACTATTACCCAAAAATACCGACATTGCCCATCCCTAGCACTGGTGCTCTATCTAACTGTCTTGTCAGCGAAAACCACCTAATATAATCGCTTTTTGATCTCCTTGCAAATAAAAAGCTTTGGGTCATGTTTTAAAAAAATTATTACACCATTGGAATAAAAAAAAATCACTTAGGCGGATAGAAATCTAAAATAATTGATTAGAATATACCATTTACTAAACATGTTTCACTATTTACATAAAAAATGTACCATACCAGTTCGCAATTTGCCTTTTATTTGCCATGAAAAAAATTTTCAAGTTTTCATTTCAGTAACTCTTCTGTGGCAGTTCCATGCCATATATTTCAACAAAATTTTCAACAAAAAACAAACAATCACAACATTTATAACGACCGAAATGAGGATATTTTACTGTCACAACTTCCCAAAGTTAGCACTGACTTTCTATTAGCAATATTCTATAATTATTCAATGCCATATAAAGTCAAACATGAATGCTTTTCTTGCATGGTCTATTCTTAGCTACGATTTCATTCCAAGAGCCATTTATGATTTTCCGGTTATAGATTCAATAAACTATCTAACACTATCTGCAAATAAACTGCAGCTCAGATAAAAGTCTTTAGAAGTGATTAAGACTATAGTAAAAAGCGCATTGAATAGTTTCGTTCCATCCTCATTTCCGCTGAGCTGATCGCGTTAAGTTGATAGACCTGCTCTACATGGGCGGTAGGCTTATTTTTGCATACAAACTCGAGCACTTGCCCGAATTACCTAAATTGAAACGAGGCAGGTCGCGGTCGGCCTAGCGATCAAAAAGTAAAAATTAGACTCGATTCCACCGTTGGCGAGAATTCAGATCAGAGCCAGTAACTATGCACTGATAACTTCCAAGACACGAGTAGCCACTCTACGTACGCGCACTCTGATTGACCACTACCTGAATTACTGCAATCACCGGCACTGGCGTAGTAATTACGGACGTTGGCTTCGATGTTAGACTGGTTTGCGGGCTGCTTAACGACCACCATGCCACCGAACCTCCGTAGCCGCATATTATGCACTGCCGGTGAAGCGTGCTTGCGTTTGCATTCAGCAAACTGACCTCTTAATTCACCAGTGCCAATGACATGGATGCTGCGAATGCTGCCACGAATAGATCACTACATGACCTTGTAGTGAAATGCGGTAACCATGATCTTGCAAAAATTAGCGAAACGATGAAGTTCACGGTGACTGAGCTGGGTACAGCCGACGTATTTGGCAAAGTAGATGCTGCGATAGGCATTGTTGGTGTTTTGAAAAGGTGATAAAAACAAAATATGGAATGCGTTGGATGTGGATGGGGCAGTATGTGTGCCAAATGAAAAACACAAGTGTAAATTAGAGGTCAGTGCGGAAACGATTGGATCAAGGTAATTGGGCTAGGCGTGATGCATATCGGGAGAGTGAAATTTCGTTTGAGCATTCAAAGGGTCATAGCACATCATTCGAAGTGTCTAACAAAACAAATTTCATTGACATGAAACTTTGGATTTGGTATGACATCTTCATTTTCATAGATTGTAATGACGTTTTCAGGACAAGATGTTTTTAGGCCAGTTTGATATATAGGATATGGATGAGAAAAAATATGTTATCATAAATTTTTGTTTTGTTTTTTTATTTTATAAATTTATTCACTGTTATCTTCGAACGAGTAGCTTCAGTTAGTTTTAAAATCTTACATACTACTCCTCCCAGTTGATGAAGTGTACACGTTGGGCGCAAGTTATGCTAAAATAGAGAGCAAAGTTAAGATTAGTTTTTTAGAGTTACCATGTACATAACGTAAAAGAGGATTTTGATAAAAGAAAGGACATAAAGTTTGTTCCATGTTGAAAATGGAAGATCTAGTGTGTCAATTCTTTTCAATCGCTGGCTAATATCGGCGATAGGCTAATATTTATTTGGCTAGCTTGTTGTGATGATGGGCAAGAGCTGCAATATATTTTCGACTGCAGTTGTTAATTTTCTCTGCAATACGCAGGTCCTCTTAGCGACTAGCGTTATGGAAGTGATTATAGGGCTCCATTGATTGATCTCAGTATTTTTGATTGAGTAAACGGCATGACCTTCTGGACAGACATGTATATGAGCACTTTCAATTCGAGAGAAAGTTTTGAGGTGCTTTTGATCATCAATTTGAAGTTATTGAATTTGAGCTACAATTGCTGATCTTTCGCTTCGATGTGCCGTTTCTAGGTGAGCTTCCAGTCGAGATGCATTCCGAGGTACTTTATTTCGTTACTTTGAGGTAGTGGCACATTTTTCAGATATACTTGACGAAAAGTTAATTTGGGCAATGTGAGCGTAACATGGACGCATTTGGTTTCTTTCATTCGCACTCTTCATTTCACTAGTCATTCTTCTATATCATTCAGTGCACTGGAACCAGTGCATAGAATGCATTTGCATGCTCGTGTACGTGCACTTACGTCCAATTACAGATTATAAAAAACAACAAAAGAATAACAATAACAATAAAAATAATCCAAGAAGTAAAGCGAAACAGTGTGACAATACAGTGGAAGAAAAAATACTATGCAAAATAATAAAATAAAGACTTAAATAAATAACAAGTTCAAAAATTGACATAATACTTTAGGTCTCTATTTTTTAAAAGTTTTGTTTTTGTTACAAGAACGTCAACCGAGGAGGACCGAGTTTCAACTCGTTATGTTGTCTAACTATACGTCAGAACGGTGAATAAAAGTAAACATTATTTCGCGCAAAAGGATCGTTAAACATGAAAGTGGATCTGTTAAATCGATAAGATTCCCGAATAGAAACCCGGCTGCATAGATCAGAACAAACAACTTATTTGTGCAGTTTGAAAAGGAAACACTCGTCCTGGAGAGCTCTGAGTGATTGAAAGAAAGAAATCCGCAATATCGATAGTCGATGATTATATCACAATAAGGAATGTGTGATTACTAAAACAAAGAGTGGGTGAGCCTACGTTGCACGATTTCCAAGGAATGCACTAGGTATTGGTATCGGGGACACCATACTTTACAACAGTATTCCAGAATACTATGTTCAAATGACAGGAAAAAATGCAGACATGAGCAGAGGCTACCAAAGGGTTTTGAGAATCTAAGGATAAAGCCAGACAATTAAGAAGCCCTAGCAGCTAGGAATTGATAAATTTGAGTTTCGAATTAAATATCACACCAAGGTCTTTGAAATTGACACCAACATTAAGAGACGAATTTAAAACGGAGTCCGAGAAGATAGTAAGTGTAATTTTATGCGTATAACACATTCGGTGACAATTCGCGAACTTCAGAGTAAGTTCGTTGACCATTCATCAGTTGTTCAACCGAAAGAGATCATTTTTCAACGGATAGGAACCTTCAAACGTCTCGATTACTCCGAAAATTTTGGAGTCATCAGCATGCAAAAAACAACGAGATGAATTCAGGGTGGTAGATAATTAATAAACAGGAGAGACAACAAAAGACCAGGATTTGGACCTTGCCGAAATGGGGTGTTTGCCGTTTTCCATTGACAGAATAACACATAAGGAAGAAGATAAACACTTAACTAAGATATTCGGAATACCATCAGGACTACAGCCAAGGCTGGTATCAAGGGAACACATTAAAGATTCTGTTTCAATTGGGTAAGAAAACAGGCTAAGGGGGTAACAGGTTAAGAAAACAGGCTAATATTGAAGAGGATTGGGGAAGATAAGTAGTGGAAAAAGGAAGAATGTGTTGTGAAAAAAGGAAGAAAAGTAGCGAGCAAATATTTTGTGAGGTGGAAGCTGTTACATTGTTCACTTCAGACAGTAGGGAATACCAGAGGAGCTGTTTAGAAATTGAATGTATGGCCAAAAAGATTTAGGCTGTTCAGATTGGATAGATGCTTCAGTCTGATTGATATAAGAGTGCATAGCGAGCTTCGCACATTTTTCGGCTTCAGAACGGAGCCTCTTATATTCATTAAGGTAATTTTCAATGAAGAAAACCAATTAATTTTATTTATTTCACTGGCCATGGCTGAGAAGTTTGCTTTATGAAAATTGAAACGTGAGATATTATCTATTTACTTTTGTTTATAACAATTGAGGAATATTCCTAAAAAAGTGGAGGATGGTGGATATGAGGAGGTACATAAGGAGAAAAAGCTGTATTTATCATAATGGAGCACTTAAGAACATTATACAAAATAATATTAAGCATATTATTATTAGAATTTGGGTAAGTATCGAGTTTAGAAAAGGAGTAGAGTGAAAAGAAAGAAGAGGTAAGCAGTGAAATTCACAAACCACAGGCTTTTTGATCGTAAACTTTCAATGCGGTTTTTATGTAATAGAGCTTTATGGTCTTATAGGATGAAAATTTCTACGAGGTCTCCTGATGAATTCTTCAAACAGAACGCCTGAAGGCCAGAAGTCTTCGTGAAGCAGAATATCAGCGCCAACAGTTACTGCTATTTCAGCCGATGCGGTTTTTTGATTCTGCAGTTTTTGTGGTGTTAGATCGTGTTTATGCAAACAATCGCCAATTTCTGGACGAGCTGAAAACTAGCATTTGTGAAGTCATGGCCGAGATATTGCCCAAATTGTGCCGGAAAGTCAAACTACCCCAAAAGGATTGAGTCCCGTAAGAAATCCCGTGGAGGCCATTTGAACAATATTGTGTTTCGCATATAATGACAAAAGATAATTAAATAAAAGTTACATCACTTTCCGAATATTTTGTGTGTTTTTGTTGAGTTTTCTTTTTCAAGCATGAAATGATTTATCCTATATAACATGCAAAACACGAGATAAGCACATCTAAAGGTGGCAATGCAACAACTGGACACGGTAGAGTTCAAGTGGGTATACCAACATTCGCTCGATGTGTAGTGGTAGAATATCTTTTGTATTCAAACTGGAATTTGGAAGTATTGATTTGATTGTGGAAATCAGGCCTTGATGTCCGACTTTCTGTAAAGCTTGAGTTATGTTTGAAAGAACTGCTGAGCAATTCTTTTTATCTTCGAATGCTATTTTGATATCTTACGCAATTCAATGGATCTGTTGGATGGTGCTATGAAGTTTTCGAAATCAGAATTTCCCTTGCATCTTCAAGTATTGGAAGTAGATTTCACAGCAAAACTTTCTCTAAATCTTTGTAGACGCAGGACAAAATACTGATAAGTCTGTAAGATTTCACTTTGAAAGAGTCTTTACCAGGTTAGGGGATTGTTATGATTTTGCCTGTTTTACAAACTTCAGGTAAATATCTGATTCGGATTCGCTTTACAAAACCAATAATCGGGGTTTTTTTTTTTTTTTTTAGTGAGAACAGGGTTTTCCAAGAACGAGTAAAATTTTAGCTTGCTATCGTTTTCAAGTGCCCGTCTGAGCTCACTAGAAGCTTCTTTGTGTCGTGCTTTAGTTTGGAGAGACCTGTGCAGCTAACAACTTCAGGCTTTTTTCCTGTACTAGGGTTTTAATTGATGAGGAGTATGTTATTTTCCGAGGTAAGGAATGCAATTTAATTTTAGGTGTTGGAGTATCGAATGCCTCCAACACATGTTCATTGAAAATAATAACTGCAGAATGACTAATGAGGGTCTTCCGGTGATTTGAGAGCTGTTCTTAGATGGATTGAGCTGATCAGGTATCGTCTGAGTAAATCCTATTTGGTTTTATTCAAATATGTACGCCTACCAGAAGCAAAGTGGGATGTCATATCCAAAGTAATGATGACAGTAAAGTGATTTGAAGTTAAATCGAAAACTGCTTCTGATTTTGCGCGACTCGGAAGTACTCCCTTCAAGATGACGAAGTCGATAAGGTCCGGAATTTTATTGATGTTCGACGGCCAATACGTTGGCTGGCCAGTTGAACTATGTCTCAAGTCGTTGGTTTGTAGTGTTTCGAAAATCAGAGTAATGTGCGTTTCGCGTTGAAACCGCCAGACACGATGAATTTATTGTTGTGTCTCAGAGGGCAGTAGATAGGCAAAATCAATATCTTACTCGACTGCTGACGACAAATTGATCTTGCGTGGATATAGTCTTCGATAAGTTCTTTTAAAAAATTATGGAGCAGATTAGTATGAGAGATTAATGAGTATGGCAGACCCGTCTCTAATTTTGCCATCTGGGTGCTTAGTGTCGTCGAAGATGTAATCTGGGAAGACCAAATTTTTGTATTTTGCTTTATGCTATTATTCTGCTTTATGCTGGGCAATGTCATTGGCATACAAATGGGATGTCTTGAATGAATTCATTTGCTCTAACTAATCAGTTGGAAAAACGTGTTTTGGTTTTCATAAAGCGAATAATATTTTTTCAAGCTCCTATTTCATCTTAACAATATCGATATTTGGTTCTTTGCCTTAAATTACCACTGACAATCCTTGGCAATTTTTTGTTTGAAATGCATAGAATTGATAGTGATTTGAATCTTGTTATTTTGTCACTCTTCTGAACGTTTCTTCTTAAGAAACTTGAATTTTGATCTCGGAGACGTGGCCACGTTTAAGCGATGTAACATGATAGTTCTTTTTTACCCGCGATTGATACCAACATATTGACAAAGCTATTTCTTGTTTTTTTTCTCTCTGAGATAAATTGATTGTGGCTTGATTGCTATGGTGCTGAAGCAATTTTAGAGTCCTTTTTGGCTGCAAGTATGCGGTAGTAGTTCCTACTGGATAGATCTCGTTTTCAATTTGAGCCGTCTTTTGATGTAATGATAGAGTCATTTTTTCTTGTCCGCGTTTGGGGTGGTTCGACGGCCTGCTATCAACGTTGGCATTAGATTGCAGGCCATAAACATTCGTCAAGTCTCCAGCTATGCTATCCGACTGCTTATTAGGCGAGGGGCCCTTATTTGCTTTGTGTTGGATTCTGCGTACATGGTGGTCTTGAATTGAGTCAATTCCAATTTGCCGTGCTGTCTCTTATGAAATTTTGAAATTTTTCTTAGGATTAGAGTCAGCTCAGGCTAGGTTATAAAACTAGTGTCTTGTTTTTTGCAATTTTTTATGTAAACCCATAAGTTTAGCGCCAGAGTTGAAGTAAAAAATACGAGATAGTTATGATTAACATGGTCTCAACAGCTGCATGATACTTGCAGTAATGCTTAAGAAATTGCACCAAGTCTAGCCATTAAATTGCAAATGGTTATAATTTTTTTTTTACAATTTTCTCCGTTTCATTTTCACCTAGTCAAATGTTTCCATTTCAATTAATTTCGACCTATTGTTCCCAAAATCGTGACATGAAAATGCACATGCCATCAAATTCGCACACGGCATTGAACTATCTGACAAACGGCTCATCTAACCACTACCATCATTATTGCTATTAAATGCTATCCACTATTCCGGAAACTGGTTGAACTTGTCGCAATTCCAGTAGGCAAGCTATCAAGTTCATATTTTTAACATTTTGATCTCATTTCGGGCAAATGTGCCTACTTCACGGCCTCGACTTGCCTACATCCACCGAGGCTGCAATTTCCATCCAGCGTGCAAGACACATTTGCTGCTGCACGCTATCTTGACACGATCTTGATGCGGCGACTGAAGACAAGCTTCGAAGAAAACGAAAAATGGGAATACCAGTTGTATGACCACGATTTATTCGACAAAATGGAAAATGTAGGAAAACTTGAATTTTCGCTTGGCACTAGAAGTGTAGTTCGTGGCAAACAAGCCATTCATTCGATTCCGCCAGAATTCGACGACCGAATCTCCTACTTGAATCCCGAAATGGGATGATTGTGGTATTGTCAGAGACTTTTGCATGGCGTAAAATATATGGATCAGCTTGTTGCTTGTAGCCGTATTCTAGGTCGTCCCAGAATGTGGGCTGAAGTGCAGGTGACAATGCGTGAGAATGCAACTTTCTCCGAAATCAAAGACAAGAGTATCACTTCCGCGATTAGTTCGAGTCATTTTTATGAAGTGTGAAAATCTGTTGAAATGGGATTTATTTTGGGTGGAAATGTAGCTGATAGATATTGCATTTGAACCGGATCGGATTTGGTGTAGCGTGTCGTTAAGCTGTGTTGGAAAGATAATATGATTGCTGCATTGTTGGATTTGTTTGATGACATCGTGACCCAATATCACTTTGAGAAACAATTTATGGGGCTAATTCTGTTGTTCGGACATGGTATGGTTTTCGGTGAGAAAGTGAGCCCTTTGACGATTGACGCAGTGTTGAAAACTAATTTTATTACAATTTATGGGATATCATGAAAGTAACTGTTATGCATAATTTGAATTAAAAAAAAATTTCAAATTGAAATCATTGTGAAAGTTATCAAGTCCTAACTTTGACCATTGGTGTTTTGACCGTTGCACTTTCTTAGCACATATCTGTCTCATTTAAGTGTGAAACGTACGAACTGAGCTCTGAGTTTAAGCATTTCTATAATGATGTAAATTTGACGATGGAAATAATGTATCGATAGAATTTGAAAATTTTTCTTTACTGATCTCATTTTTGGTGGAAATCAGATGACATTGAAACCTTTTGCTGCCCTGGCTGGCTTAAAACAATCGCAGGTTTAAGTTAAATTAAATTAATTACTATCCAGCTAATTGATGTTTATAACACCTTAAAATCAGAAACCATGCCAACATACGGTAGGTATCACCGCTAGTGATACGCTAAAATTAGAAATTTGGCAAATTCTGCCGCTGCGACAAATTCGGCCGTCGGCATTGTGGGCATTACCATACAAAACAGTGCATTCTAATTTTTTGACAGCGGTTTGTTGCAGCCCACTGCGGTAAATCGTTGTATTGTGTTTAACGCTATTGTCGAAATAGCGACGCACCGCATATTTTGAGTAATTAGAGATCGTCGCTATATCGACGAATTGCGCTCAAACGGTTAAAGCACTCAGCGCCCACATAGGGTTTAAAATGTCTAATTCTTTATCATAGACAAGCATAAAACATTTTCAGTTTTCATTTCCAGTACTTGCTTTTTACAACAACAAAAAAAAAATTCGTTGCATAGACATATAGGGGCACGTCAAAATACACTAAAATTCGCAACATCACTAAAAAATTAAAGATATATATCTTAATTTTAATTAATCATACACTTGTCCCTTATAAACATCCATGTCCGCCAAAAAAATCTGTCCAATCGATCTACCCTTTTCAGAAATTATTTCCCTTAATCTTTTTGTTGATATCCGAGTAGATATTAATAATGTAATTTGGATTTTCCACGAGACGATTTCAATACTCATGTTACAAAAACATAAGAAGAATATAAGTAACAAGAAACTACTGGTAAAAAAGAGTATAAGAGTAAAAGAGTATTGTTAGGTAAGTTTTTCAGTAAGCTGGGGTACAAAATGTATTAATATTTAAGAATTAGTTTTTAATTCCTTAAAAAAAAATCCAATGTTTCTTTCTCTGACAAGGGAAATTATATGCAAACTTAACCAGATCGTGCCCATCAAACCCTTCAATGGAACCTCAAGTTTGCGAGACTTTTATGAAAAAGGACACATTAATAACTCGTTTTTTCTACTTTTTTTCCTACAACCCGTCACATGATTATCTCAAAGGCTTGAGAAAACTATGCTTTGCTTTGCAAGTTGTTTTAAATTTGCTGTCTAATGTATGCAAATCGTCAAAAAAAACTTAGTACGAAAATTAGGCCATGTAACTTAGAAGAAGCTACTATTTCCTCAAGAATAATTTATTTTTAGGGCAAGAGATTCCACAAGAACTCCATATATTGTACGAACTCCAAATTTGGTTGGTATATAATTTATTCATCTCTGATACTCACCGATAGCTAATATTTCCGTCAATCCTACTAACAACATTCTTACCTTCAACAAACCTGCTCACTTAATGCTCTACGAGAAAATATAGCTACTATACTGTTCTGAATAAGGAATCTTCGAATACATTAACCTCCATTAGTCACTTCAACTGAATTGTTCGTAGCATCAACTATTCAAAGCTCGAGCCTACCTCCATGTTTTCCATCCAAATCAATTACACTTATTAAATCACTTAAGCACTTAACCTCATGCCAACAGGTGCCGGGTAAACAAACTACTCATATATCATGTCAAAGCCAATTTACAAAACGAAAAGAATCTCAGCGTGAATTTGAGTGCTTTCGCCAAATGGTTATGAGCAGATCGGCATCTGGCGCGAGTTGCATAAATTAGTGCGAAAGTCATCTCGGCTCATTCAGCGAATCGTACGATCAGTATCAATGACCATTGACATAAATTTCAAATTCAAACGATATGTGATTTATTAATCGTCGCATCGAGTTGTCCGCCTGGTAGAAAACGGTCAATTAATGATGCTGCGAAAATCATTGATTGCCTGTCATCTCAACATCGTTTGCCCTGCGCATCGACAAAAGCTTCCAAACTTATACATTATGCATGCAGAAAGATCTAAACGTGCCGGATCGCCTGGCAATAGAATTTCTCTTTCGGATGGATAACTAAGGAAGATTCGCCACGGATATGATGGCATTGGACCGTTGTCGGTAACTTTCACTGATAGGCCGGCTTTTATGTGAATTTTTCTAAAAATAATTCATAGATTTTCGAAAGAATTAGGCGATTTGATGAGATGCGTTCGCTGAAGGTCGTTGGCAAAAACTTAGACTAAAATATCAGGTAGACATGGTTTTTGCGAGCGGATGTTGATGACCGCGAGAAATTCATAAAATTTGCATTGCCGACAAATGATTTGATGGGGTCAATCTGGCTGTACAACGGAAATTTAGAGGGAACGAATTCAGAAATTTTTGACTTTAGGAAAGGCTAATGATGTGCAAAATTACAAGATTCCAACAAAGTGTTGGAGATGAAATTTCGTATGAAAAGACCTTTTATTTCGAAACTGTCACTTTCGAAGCAGGTAGTTTGTGAAATTTTAATAGTTTCCTAAGATAAGACCCGAATATTAAAAAATGATTAGATGGAAGTGAATTAAATCAATGATGATTTGACTTAAAATAAAATTTGATGCTATCAATAGAATGCATCATCAATCATTGTTTGAACACACTATTGAGAAAATTTTGCTGATGCTAGAGATTCGAAATAAATTATTTTTGTTGCAGGACAAAAATGTGGTCTTGATATGCATATGATGGAGTCGGAATGTCACTTATTGATGAAGATACAATGAATAATAAAAAGTGAAAATATAGCTCTAAATTTTAGCTCAGACTGGTACATTCTCTTTTTAATGCATTCTGACAAAGAAATTCTTTATATCTCACCTTTGATTCTAGACAGCAGCCCTTTGAAAAGAATGTTCTCTGTCTTAGCAAGCTTAATTTGAAATTTATGAAATTTATTTTAAATCTGAAATTTATTATTTATGAAATATATTTTATGCACTACACATTTTACAATTCGATTCGATTGGAATTCGATTTTGATCATATGATCATCACAAGCACACTCGCAGCAATAGATTTTTTGGAGCTAATTCTCCAACACGTCTAGCAGCCACCTAGTGCACATATAAGGTTAAAATTTTTTCGAAAACGCTATCATATGCATGCTTGAAACCCGGTCAAAATTTATTGCGAATACTTATTTTTTTTGAAAATTTATTCGTAAATACGTCTAAAATGGCCGTTGGCGCCAAACGGTTACAGATAACTAAAATTAGATAAAACCTGGACCTATTATTCATATACATCATGTATCCTGGAAATTTCGGCTCAATTAGCTCGTTCAAAAGAAACGGTGATTTATATATGAAATTGTGATTTCTTTATGTGGATTTTTAAGGCAGTATCGGAAAAGAGGTCAAGTAAATTGACATAGAAAACTAAGAAACAGATTCTGTTACATAAAAAGTATGATGATTTAAATCTGGTAACTTAGAGTATTCTGAAGCTTGAGTAATCGAGTGGGTAGAGCACTAGCTTCTTGTGTGAAGGTTCCCAATAAAAATTTGCAGTGTCGTTCGGAACTTGTAAGGTTACTGCTAGCTCATCTCTTAAGTACCTCGGTGTTGATTTTCACCAATTTCTGAAGTTTAATTCTTGTGTGCGGCATGAAACCAAAGCCGGTAAATTTGCATTTCAATGCATCAGACATCTTATCGCCAAAAAGATGGGCATGGCCATCAAAGCAAAATTCATTTGTTATCAAACCCTAATCCAGCCTATTCTGAATAGCGCATCCCCATTCTGGATCACCTGTTTCAAAACTGTCCTAGCAGAATTAGAGATATATGAAAGGATAATTATGAGCCTCTGCTCTGACAGGTTCTACAATCCATTAGCTAAGAGGTGGCTGAAGAACTTTCTCCTTTATCGGGATTCAGAGCTGAAGCCACTTAAAGATCGAGTTGTAGAATTAATGACAAGAATCATATTATGAGCAGGTTTAGCAGATCCTCAATGCCTGCCCAAGCCATGATGTCAAAATCATCCATGGAGATTTTGACGCCAAAGTAGGTCAAGAGTCGGTATTCTGGCATTGCGCAGACCCCATAGTTTGCAGGAGAATACTAATGACAACGGACTTCTAATTTTAGAAGTGGCAGCATCCAAAAACTTGGTCGTTGCAAACACCAGCTTCTCACGCAAAGATATCCTTAACACCACCTGAATATCACCTGATGGAGCCACTTGTAACCAAACAGACCACAGGTTGATATATCGTTGCCACTACTTGAGCCTGATGATGGAATGAACGTATCTAGGTGCCAGCTTAGACTGGGACTACTATCTTGTTGGTATGGTTCTCCGAGTGCGAATTGCTTTGCTTAGAAGCATTGCATCCGCAAACCAGGCTCGAATCAGCATGGCAGCATTACGCAATGAAGATACCAGAAACACTTTTAGTCTTGCGTTTGGACTCACCCTTAAAGAGCTCGATGGAGGGAGAATAAGGTCTGGGGCCAGGATGCCTGGCGTAGATGAGAAGTGGATACGTGTTAAGAATACTGTCATTAGTACTGCCATCTTAGGCAGTAGTCACAAAGATTGGAGCGGCTGGTCAACCGGGCTAGACTGGACAAATCGTGTAATGAAGCAATCTCATGAAACGCGGGCACGTAAGAAGGAATATGCAGAGCTAAGAAAAACAGAGAAGAGATTTCATAGATAGAAAAAAATAGCCTGCGAAAAAGACCTGATCTGTGAGCTAGAGAGCGCGGTCCAATCCAGGCGCAAAAACTCTAGCAAATAGTTTGAAATACAACGCAGTATACACCACGCTGCACGTACTGTAAGGACAAAGAGGGTTATCTGATCACTGATTCAGGCATTCTGGAGCGATGGGAAGTGCACTTTTGTGAATTGCTAAACGGTCAGCTCAACGAAGAATTGGAGGTTCTACCAATGCAAGAAGAAGACTTTATGCTGTCATCACTAACCATAGAAGAGGCACGATGAGCCATAAGTCGGCTGAAATTTTTTTACATCAAGCAATTCATGAAATTATATTGTACGGATGGGAGCATGAAGAGACGCCAGAAGACTGATGCAAAGGTATAATATGCCCCATACATAAGAAAGGGGATGTAACTATTTGCAGCAACCATAGGAGTATAACATTGTTGAGTACTTCCCATAAAACACTCTCCTCTATCCTGCAAGAACGGAAAGCCCCATACGCTAATGCCCATATGCTAATGCCTAAGAAAGCCTACTACAGTCTGTCAAGGGTCTTCAAATACCGAAATCTCAACCGAACATCAAAGCTCCTGTTGTACAAGACCATGGTCCTGCCAGTGCTCATGTTTGGGTGTTCAGCAAAAGGCACTCTGACCTGAAAGTCTTGAGAAGAGTCGTTGGCCCCATATGTGAAGAAGGGTGATTCCAGAGATTATTCACCCATAAATTGTATGCTACCTACCTTGAAGCAAATGTAATCACCAAGATAAAGCTCGGTGGGCGAAGCGAAAAAGATTCTACTCAGAAAACTCTTTGCGGCAGATTTTATGGCAGACGATAGCGGGGGAGACTTTGTGTGCGCTGGAGCGATTGCGTCGACCAGGACGCTTGGAGTTTAGACGTGCCCAATTGGATGACATCGGCTCAAGGTCGGGACCGATGGAAAAAAATGTTGACGGACCGGACCGAACCCTGGTTGTAGCGTCAATGATAATGATTTGTAATTAGGAAAGGAAAAAACAATTTTATCAGGAAAAATAATAAACTAGCTGTAGGTCAAAATAATATAGCCACTAGTTTGTATTTTTTTTATAGTTAATAGTACTTAATTTAGGCTAAGAATGTACATACTGATATAAAATAATATCTTTTTATTCATTCATTCAAGCAAAATTTTACACGAAAAATTTAAAAATATCTCCTTCCAAAAAGCAGATCAGTTTAATCTATTCATCATTACTGTAGTATGCAACCTCAGCTGTCCAACTTGTTTTTGATAATATGTTCAGAAAATTGTGATATTGAATCAGTGCAGTTCATTACAATACATTGATAATACGAAAGACTTAAGCGAGTAACCTAGTATTAGTATTGAGTGTTCATTAAAACATATATTCGAAGGCTACTCGATAATCTTTTGTATCTTCTTATATAAATTTCCTTCTTATAATAATAGGAAAGCTTGCAAACTTAAATAGTTCTATCGACAGGCAGAGTTTAGTTCAATACAGCATATAGATTGATACGAATAACAGTTGAATGGGGTATCGTCAAAATAATATCCATTCAATCTTCTTCACAAATAACATTAACAACCACCCAAAGCGCACTTATAATCTGATTTTACTATCATGATCATGACCCCATTTTCAAAGTAGCATCCATTTCAATCAGCTGCTCCGTTTTATTTGCTTTTACTTCGAAAACAACAAATTTCATTCGGTCGTTTTCGTGCCTTGTTTAGGCACTCGACCAGATCCAGATGGTTTTCGTGGCATGTGAAAAGGTTTTTAGGGTGATAGATATCTTCTGGGCATTAAGTTTCCACTGTCTTTAGTCACTGCATCGACCGTGCCAAATTTGGTTGTGGGAAAATGGATCTGATCGAAAGATTCTCCCTGAATGGCTTCGTTGTCAGTTCTGAATGTTTGGAGATGTTAATCACATGGTTTATATGGTGATTATGAGATTGATTTCAATGGTGGATGTTTAACGAAGAAGGTAGTCAAGCTAGCAATTTTTCTTGTCTTGACGTGGAAGTGGCTATTTTTGGAAATGATGGGTTAGTTGGTGATTTGTTAGCTGTTATATTGCATGAAGATAAGTAGCTGTAAGTGATAATCTAACGAAATAAATTGTGAGAGTCGCATTTGGTTGTTTGCGTTTTGAAGACGAGTTCAAATGAAAGTAGGGCATGAATAAGATTGCGTGCATTAATTGCATTTCAGTTTCATCAGGAAATTAATATATGACTTTGTTTTGGAAGTGAAAAAAGCCAAGCATAAAAAAAACAACATTATCACGTGAGAAAGTTAATACTGATAGACTGACGAAAATATATGGAATGAAGCAAAAAAATTATAGCAAGAATCATTAATTATTGATCCGTTCTCAGGCTATTTTCATTTTTGTCGTACTGAAGGTCATAGGTACTTTTTAAATAGGCAGAGTACCTGCTTTTCCTTTCTGTTGGTGCTCTTCAAGCATACAAATTTGCTAGACCACCAAATTTATCGCTTTCAATTCATTAACTATGATTTTTAGGACGCTGTTTGAATAATATAAGCGATCGGGCTTTTAGGTTTGTTTAACGATTATTTTATTTCGGGTATTGGGTTTAAAAAAAATATAGCTCCCAACACCATAATACATGGCGAAAATTATGCTTTGTATTACAGCTTTCAGCACTCCCCCAATGCCTTGATAAAAAGCAAAGTGAAAATGAATTTGTTCACAGTTTTAAATAATTTTGGGATTTAGACAAATGTAGAAGATATCATTTCTTAATAGTATTACTGAAATTCTAATATATATTTATATATATATATATATATATATATATATATATATATATATATATATATATATATATTTATATTCAACAGGAATGAACTCTGTTACTGAATATTAAAGACACCGTAATAAAAAACAAAATCAAGGTGAGTATAGAGAGAAAAATAATAAGAAATGAAATCAACTTAAAAAAAGTACAAATTAAAAATTGAAAAAAAAAACCATAACAAGTTACTAGTATTCAAAACATGGTTTTACAAGAAAGCTTCGAAAGCATGTCATGTCGACGGTAGAGGACCAAGCTGTATATCATTGTGTTGTGTTAGTATCTGCAACAGTGGAGAAAAACAGTGAATGTCAGTGCGCGCAAATGGCACACTAAACACAATGGAAGAACGTGTGCAATGAACTGCTTCACGGATAGAAACGTGGTTACTAATGTCAGAAAAAAACTATTCTACAAAATGATTTAAGAATAGGTTCTCACCTAGTTACGAAAAGTCTCCGTGATTTGAGGGAAGGAAGATTTAGAAATGAGAGACGATCACTGTATGGTTGGTGGGGAAGCTGAATTCAAAGGATAAAATACGAGTAAATTCGCATTGAACAGAATCCAACGCAGTATTTAAGTAGACATAATAAAGACACCACACTCGACAGCAATATTCAAGAATACTACGTACAAAGGAGAGAAAAGGGTGTACACAGATGGAAATATTAACGAAGAATTTAGAGAATCTAATAATAAAACTTGATCATTTAGAAACCCTGGCAGTAATATATGAAATATGCTTATCAAATTTAAGGTTTGGATCAAATATAACACCGAAATTTTTAAAATTATGGAAAAACATAAGTTCACGTTTTACAGGTAAAAGACATTTTGTGACATTTCGTGATGTTCAAAGTGAGAGTATTACAAAGTACACCAAAGTTTGAGCTATTAACATCATTTTGTAAAAGCGTATTATTATTAATGGCCAGACAATAACGCCTTCACAGACTGTGAAATACCTAGGCATAAAACTTGACCCGCGCTGGAGCCTCAGTCGCCATCTTCAAGCAAGTCTTAAGAAAGTTGCTACAGCTTATCATCTCATAGGCTGCATCTTCAAGCCAAATTCCATCATATCTTCTAGAGCTAAAAGCATAGCATACAAACAACTTATTAGACCTATCCTTACCTACGGTGCCCCTATCTGGCATCAAGCACCCTTAAGTCAACTTGAGAAGCTGGCGCGTTTTGAACGCCGTATTCTCCGAAATGTCACTTCTCTTCACTTTAAGCCCAATGGCCACTATTATGGGAATAGTGTCCTCTATCAAAAATCTAAAGTCAAGCCCCTTTCCTCTCATCTGCTCCAGTTATGTAACAACGCTATTCGTCGCGCCTCTGAGCATCCAAATCATATAATTCAATCGCTTCATCCAAGACCTGGATCTTAACGATCATCCCCTGACCTCACGAATAGCTCATAGGCAATGAGCTACTCTTTCACTATACATGAAGTTCATAATGAACATGTTTGTTTGTTTTTTTTTTTACCCATCAAATCCAAAGCATTTTATATTCCCTACCTTTCTCATTCTATGAGAGCTCCGCTACACACTAACCGCCGTACCTCTTACAATTCTCTCGTTCTTTAAACAGAAATGTAAACTGAGCAATTGGAAAGCTCAGTCTGAATTGATCTTCAAATAACTCAATCCCCACAAAGCAAGAACTTCGAGCCATAAGCCATTATAAGGCACAGCTCATAATACCAAATTCGATTAAAGAAATAGTTTAAGGTAATCTATTTCAAATCCTTCTCCCCTTTTAACTGGCCCAAAACCTACCTCCACTCAGATGTAAAAGCGTACAATAATTTGTTACTCAATTACTTGAAACATATTGAAGTCGACAGTATATTAAAGACAAGAAGCTTGGATTAAAGGACGGATATCGTTTATGAACAAAAAAAAAAAGAGAAGAGGCCAAAGAATAGATCCTTGCGGTACACCTGATACAAGATAACAGGGAATTCAAGAACAGAAAAACAGTTACAATACGGGTACGACCATATATGTAAGGCTTAAAGCAGGAAAGAAGAGGACCAGCTATGCCATCATTCCAAAGCTTTTGAAGAAGGAGGTAATGGTTGACAGAGTCAAAGGCTTTTGAGAAGTCAGTATATAGTACGTCGACCTGGTTTTGATGGTCAAGAGCAGAAATATATGTGAGAAGGAAAGAAGGTTGGTTACTGTGGATTCACCTTTGACAAAGCTATTCTGATCATGAGCTAGGGTAGGCTGAATAAAGGAGTAAGATTGTTTTAGCAAGATCCTTTCTCAACGATCTTGCTTAAAAAAAAGAAGAAGTGAAATGAGGCGGTAATTTGAGATGCATGCTTTATGTATATGGAAGATATTGTCAATTTTTCAGAGAGAAGGGAAAGAGCCAGAAGATAAAATTATATTGAACAAGATGGAAAGAAGAGATGAGATGATGAGAGCGATAGTGATGATGAAAGAGATTTATTCAGGATATTTGGAATACCATTAGAACCACTACCGGTATTGGCATCTACTCGTTTGAATTAACTGAAATTTTAAAGTACCTACTTTTAACGATCAAAGATCAAAATCATCATAAACTTTTAATTTTAAAAATCTCGCATCTGTTTCATTTTCAATACTTATAGAACAGCGTTCATATATTTGAGCCACTGTATAGCTTTTCAATTTATAGCCCATTGTTCTTTAAACCATCTTAAATTATGAGTCCTTTTCCAGTCGCATATTTTGCTTTTAGTTATCCTATAAAATGCTTCTTGGTATAAAGTACTGCTGTGTCAAAGTGTGCGAATCTGATTACCAAAGTTGTTTGTTCTGTATTATTTGTGTATGGTGTACAATCGACTACAATTGAATAATATTTGCTTATTTTGATATATTAAACGATTTTGATTTTTTAGTGCAGTCTCAATAATGTTTATAAAGTCCTCTTGTAGAGAGAGTTAGGTTGGAAAGAAGAGGAAAGACGAAAAGAATGAATTGATTTTTATTTATTCATAAGATAAAAATGTGTGTTTTGCTCCACATTTTACACCAAAAATGAATCTAAATGACAAAACAAATCACTAACAATATATAATGTCTCTAAAGCAAATCAGTCTCAACTTGTTTCTGCTATGAAAAATAAATGTTTTTCTTTTTCTGCTTCAAATTCAGTCAAGGCACACAAGTTCTTCATACCCATCTCTTTTTGTTACAAGCAATTATGCTTTGCTCTTTCTTGATCTCTCTTTAGAAAATGCTCCAAATGAACTTTGTGGGCCTGAGAAATAAACGCCAAGCATCACACTCGAATCGGATTCATTCGGGTTTTCGGTATGCATACTAACATATACGCATATTTTGGTGTTTAAGCAAGCGATACATGATGCAAATCGAGTAAAATATTTTTTCCTAGTGTACGAACATTTCTATGCAAGAATTTAACGAATTTTATAATTGCGTCAATTAATTCCCAATAAATAGTCATACAGGTGCATATTTAAGGTGCTACTGTACACGAAAAAGGAATATGTTGGAAATTTAATATCAGTAACTCATTTTACGTATAGAGGAGGTTATATGGTAAATATTTTAGAGGAAAAATTTTTATACTTGAGGTAGAAATATCATTTTGGCGCCTTTTGTACTTCTTTTATGATGGCGCCTGGATTCAAAGTAACATGTGCGCATATAGAAGAACTAGCCCCTCTCGATGCTAAGAAATAAGAGTGTTTTCTTATTTCAGAGCCCACTTAAATATTTTTCTTTTCATAGATTGTTTTTAGTCAAAGTATATTACCGTTAATATTACTTTGATTCATTTTGCCAAAAAAAATCGTTATTTTGAATTCTTTTCAGGCATTTATTTCGATGATTCATAAAACTGATACTCCACCAGAGCTTGTCTTATTTACTTACCTTAAGTGCTGAGGACATGATTAACACTATTTCTCTTACTAGAACAGTAATTTTTAAAACTTGTAAATAAATAAACTATCAACATCGTTGTTTTATCAACTGATTTCGATGAATACTCGGAAATAACTGCGCCACCGCAAGTCTTTAGCCTAACTACACACTGACCTATAAAACCCACATTCATTTGCTAAACAGGAAATTCACCTTTCTTTCCGACAGCTAAGCAGCTTTACCCCTGATTATCATTTGTAATGCATAAATTAGGAATTTGCAAGAGCAAATGAATACAGCCGCAATACGAAACCCGTCCAACATTGGTACCGCCACAGTTCAATAGGCGTATCTTGTAACGGCCGAAGCAGCACTTTTAGCATCTTCTGCTCGCAAATTTGATGTTGATTAGCAATTGCATCGCTACATTGTGCATAATGCAGCGTATGATAGCCTGCGGTTTTAATGCTTGCAAATGGCACTCTCATATAGAGAAATGCTATCTGTTTGTAGCCGACAGCGGCACATCGTTTGGCCTCTTAGTCGCGGAGCTAATTTACATCACAGTTAGATTTATGCTGCCGACGATACGTTATACGCATCTTCGAGTGAAATATTGTACGTTCTGAGTGGAAAAGCCAGCGTTTGCAAGTGAACGCGATGCGTATGGCTACTAACGCCTATAAGTCATTTCTTCGCATTGACAAGTGTGTCGTGCTGGAAGCGTTCGCAAAACACATTTCAGCTGACCTAGAAACGATCGTATTTCTTCATATATAGGCGGTGAAATTATGATGTCCTCGAGTGACGGCCGATAGCTGAACGTGTAACATTTTGAATTCGGGACGTATTAATAGTGAATAAATTTTTGCTGATTTGATCAGGTGGACATAGTCCTGAACACTTGTTCTGTCACTTTTAGATGCTTGTATTTAGACTATAAGAGCCCTGAAGGAAAAATAATCCAGATACGAATCGTTTCCTGGACGTGTAAAAATGATTTCTCCTCAGGCCAGAAGTCAAAGCAATCTGTCTTGACTGAAACGCATAAAAAACATTGTCGATATTTAGAGCTCATGCTACCTGTTTTATTGAAGTGCATGAATGACACCATTTATCATCGCTACCATCTGTCTTTAGTTCGTCAAAGACGATGAAAACTTGAAACAGGAAATTGATTTGTCTTCGTATACTTGATATTCTATCCAGAATATGTAAGGAATCTACTAATATGAATTTTTCACGAATCTATGAGACTTTATATCAGCGACGTTGGATTGTCGCGGTGAGAAATATCACTGGAAAATTTTCTTCGTTGCATAAAAGCATTGTTTATACAATCCATTTGAAAGAGATAAATCTAACGAATATGTTTGTATGCCAAGAAAGAATCAGCTCGTATTTGAGGCTGCAAAGTAGAAATATTTTCTAGAAATGACCAGTAGCATTACAATGAATCCTTGTTTTAAAATTGATAAGAATAGTTCAGCTGAATTAAAAACAAAAACAATAACGCAAATTTTTCACTCAGGAAGTCAAACTGGAACTTAAGGGGGTATTCTGGTCTAGAAATTTGATCAAATCGATTTTTTTCGTTTGCATATTTTCAAAGTTTAGACCTTTAAGAATAAGCTTTTAAAACGATTTTTGGAAATTCGAATTATTTTTGGAGTTACAGCTATTTTTGTGACACGTCAACTAAACCAACAAACGCGATCAACAACGAATTAACCGCTTGAGCTACGAGCTTCTCAAGCTTCTAAAGAAGTTCGAACTGCTTGTATGGCTGAAAGACCTCCCGAAAATTTCACTTTTGAAATTGAAGAAGGAACATTGCATGAGACGGAGATCTCTGATTATAAAAATCGAAGTATAACATACCATTAAACGACTCAGACTCCCCGAAAAGAGACTCCAAGCTTTAAACGCGTTTTTCTGGAAACTACTTTTTTTCGATACGGTTGACATATCTCTAGTTGTAATAAACCGATTCACGTGAAATTTCGCACAAACCCTCTTAACACTATTAAATTTGGTCTGATGTAGGGATTTTTGATTTTTTTTTATACTATTTATAAAAAATTTCCAAACCTGAAAAAATGAGCCAAAAAAACCACTTATTTTTACATGGACGCCATTTTGTGAAAAAAAAAAGTTTTTTCAAATCGCCTATGTCAGACGAATTCTGCATTCTTCTTTTTTTTACAGAATTCACCAAAAATGTATGTTTCAGACCACCAGAAAGGTTGGAATCATGTCAACCATGAGACAAGTTTTTTTAGCCTTCACTTCGCCGGCCTATATCTATAACAATTTTTTTTTTTTATTTCTTGAACATATTTTCATAATTTTAAAATGTTAATGAAAAAATGATCAAAAAATAGATGCCGAAAATGTTTCTGGTGTTTTTTTTTATAAATCACCTCAAAATCGAGCCTCTAGACCAGAATACTGACTTACCGAGCTCAGCCATAGATTTAATGTAGACATGTTGCGTTTAGCAGTCAAACAACATGGCCACAATAGCGGTCGAATAGCATGGCTTATATTCTTACTCTGTTATGTTACGAAAACTGATATACTATCCAGATATGCCAGCCCACTGAGATTGCCGGGTGTGAAGATGTTGTTGTTTTCAGTAAAAGCAATCCCACAACAACCCTCGTACGGGTCTAGGGGTTGAAGCTGGTAGAGAGCTTCATTACAATTTTTTTAATCATCGTGGATACGAGTGTGGAGTGATTAGTTCCACGACTCACTTTACCCCTGATTTAAATCAGGTACCTAATCAGAGCTAGGTGAAATCAAAGCTTGGTGCGCGGGCCCTCGTCCGAGCCTGGATTCGAACCAGGGACCCCACACGCAAGAAGCAAGTGCTCTAGCCACTAGGCTACTCAAGCTTTAACATTAAAACATTCCTATCAAATTACAATTCCGTGATCCCTTCGCTAGGTTCCGCTACACTGAAGACAGTGCGGGTCGTGATTGAACCTGGTCAAGAATATTCTTATATGGTGGCTATCAGCCAGCAGTTCTGCTTCACAGTCGCGGTGAAACCACTCATGTAAAACGTGTCCAAGCCTCAAACGATTGATGCTTCTAGAGTTTAGAATTATGTTGTGAAGTATCATCATTTGAACAACACTATCCACTCCTTAAAGTTGTCGTAAGTCAAACCACTTAAAGTCACACTATTATCCGAAATGATGCCACTGGACAATCATACCAAATTTCCATACATCATTATGTCGCTAAATTATCTTTCTGCAAAAAAACAAATAATTAAAATTTCAATTGACTTGCAGTCGCACTCTATGGCGCTTACGCTCCAAAATATTTTCGCGTTGCCTATTTCTGCTACTCGGACTGAAATATATGAAGCCCCCGCTTCATATAGAATCCTCCATTCTTGCAACCTCGATTGCAATCTTTCCGAAAAAAGCTCGCACAATAAGATCACCAAGATTGAGGGCTCTGCGGTTTATCAATTTCTACATTAATATGGTCACGCTCGTTATTGGTAAGCAATACCTGGGAATTCGATTTCACCGTGGAAGAAACCGTATTGCAACTGCGAATGCAACAATGTCTTCAGCTAGATGCTACTGGTCAGTGACGCCACTGTGGGCCGAGCTTTTCAGTTACCGTTTCTAGGCCATTCTTCCGATTTTCGAATGATCCGCAAATTTTCTATGCATCGGCGTTTTTTCGCGGTAATTTTCGGTATTGTGCTATGAAACTCATTTGAAATCATTTAACTACTGCGGAGTCTGAGCTAGGCGAGTGCAATTTGACGCGATGAAAAAACCATTAACGAATTAAAAATTATACTTGATAGGTTAACACGCTGCAATTAGCGTTTTGCAATTATGGACAGCTTTCTTGGCTTGTTCAGGTGATAATCGCCGGGCGAGGTTAATAATCGCGAAGTTTTCGATACGCTAGCCATCGAGTTTTTGTGTACATTGCGGTGAATCAATTTCCTTGATTCGGTGTAAGTTTAAGCGATTCAGTCTAGAACGTTAGGAATGAACTTTTGCTAGGGAAAATGTGAAAACAGATCGTCTGAAATTCACCGGTGTGCCATAAGACGATGCTTTCAAGTCGGATTTGGTGTGTTCAGTAAAAACGAAAACATGTAGCTAATTGTAGTTGGATCAACTCGAAAAAGACTCAAGAATGTGACTGAGGTCATTTCGACTTTCTCAGCAGGTTCTAAATTGGATTATGTACGGGTAATTGTTATTGAGTTATTACATAGGCAACAGGTGCAGCTGCTAGTAGAAGTTTTAAAGTGAAAATGGAATTTTTAACGGTTTTCGTTTGAGTTGATTGAAATTTCTTCAGCAATCAATCTTTGGGTGAAAATATCTGAGTTCAATTCACTACAAGAATGATTGTATTTTATGGTTAGCTTGCGGAAAGCTAAGGTTCTGAATAATATTGCTTGGGATGTTGGTGTGATCGTAAAAAAACTATCTCATTGTCTTGAGATGGAAAACACTTTGTGAGCGGGAAGACATAGCTTACCATGTATTTTATAAATAAACAGTAGAGACTATCTTTTGTTTTAGCATTCAAAAACGAAGCCAAATATTTCATCGGTTTGCAGATCAAATTATTTCGAATCCACTGAAACGTGGTTTTCTCCCAATTCAATCAAGCACACTGAAAAAAACATATGACGCATAGTCGTATGTAACATAACAAAGCATTTAAGGTGGTATGTGGAAACATTTAGTAGCCTGAGCTATCAAATATAGCTCAAAAGGCCAAATTCCCATACATTGTGAGCTTTTCTGTTTTGCATTTAGTGTCAACTTTTATGTAGTACAGTGCTTACTACGAGTACTATGTTGGAACATACCCAATTAGGCTAAATGGCAAAATATTTCCAATATGATCATATAACCTAGTGGATGGAGCGTCAGCTCTTAAAGATTAAAGATTATTTGTAGTAATTTAAAAGAGGAATAAAATGTCACAAGTGTAAATGGGAATTTCCATCGCCTACTAGTATCAAAATCATGAATTCATATAA
Organism: Nemotelus pantherinus; assembly: GCA_963978885.1. NCBI lineage: Eukaryota > Metazoa > Arthropoda > Insecta > Diptera > Stratiomyidae > Nemotelus > Nemotelus pantherinus. Next base: position 221,854,401 of record OZ022263.1, on the reverse strand, counting down.
ATTTGGAACAATTTCAGTTTTTCTGTGTTTCTTATCAGGTTTACAATGCGAGATGTGGAGGAGTATAATACATGGCTCCTATGAATTTTTCACCACCCATCACGGACTATTTAGATAACGAAAATTAGATAGCGAAAAAAGCTGAAAATGGTATCAAGTGTTCATCTTTCTGCCAATGAAATATTGCACATTTTCTAGTTTGTTTTGCTAATTTGCTTTGAATAACTAGAATGTCAGTTTTCTCTACATTGAAAGTTTAAGCAGGGCTGGTTTGAACGTTTTCAATGCCTCTTGATTTCTTCTACTTCTACAAAAGCCTAAAACCTAATGCTTGAAAACAAACAAGGAATTTTAGTTGTCAACTGAGAAGTTTTTGTTCTTAAAAAAAATTCGGACCCTTATTACCTTCCTTGGACACTTCATTCAACAGGCTAGACTTCAAAGTCATCCGTTTAATGCCATCTCAAGTGAAAACACCAAATTATATTCCGCGTATTTCGGTCGGTATGGCAGCTGTTGCAAGTCGACTATTGGTCACCAAGTCATCAGGGCTTGCTGGTTTATTGGCATGAATCTGTGATTTAACGTAGCTTGAAAGAAAATAGTCGAGAGGCCAATTCGCAAAATTAATGAGTTTCCGAACTTGATTCACAATAAGTCCATCTTTACGGTGATGCACCATCCTGTTAGAAGTACAAATCATACGCGTCGATTTTATTAAACTTTGAAAGAATTTTTTTCCAGAATGGCTTTGTGGCGTTTGGCATTAACGGTAACGATAGCTCCTTCCTAATTTTTGAAAAAATAAGGTCTGATGACTTCTTCATGCCAAAATCCACACCAAGGTATGATTTTCGCGGATACGTGTGATCACGTGTGGATAAAACTCGCACTAATATCGATAATTACGCTTATTAACAAAGCCCTTGATCCAACGATGAACCTTGTCGGAGAAGATAATTTTACGATGAAATTCGTGGCCGAATTTGCTCATTTCACGAGCCCAATCGGCAAATGAGCGGCGAATACGGTGGTCGATGGGCTTCAGTTCTTACAACAATACGATTTTGTATGTTACGTCACAAATCGTCAAGGCGTTATTCGAGAACCGAAACATTTGAGTTTTTGCTAACCCTGGCTTCTGGCTTTTGCTAAGCTAAGCACTGGAATAGCGTGTAGAGTAAGCTCACTTTCAAATTTTATGATGACACGAACAATAGCATGTTTAGAAGGACCACCACGACGAGCACTATCATGAGTCTGAATTACTCTTTGAGTAGCACGAGCGAATTTGCGTAGTAAAATTGTAAAATTTCTAAAAGTTCTTTTAATGTGAAACGAATCATGATTAAAGTACAAACTTTACTAAAGGAAACTGAGAAGTGAGGCCAAAAATTAGCTCACAACTATGTCTGCCATTAGCTGTCAAAGTTTGTACATCCCTGTTAGGAAACCGTTTATTAATATATATTTTTTAATTGAATTTTTAAAAGTTTTATGTTTTCTTTTCATTGATTTTTTTTTGTCTTGATCAGCTTACTGAAAATTTAAGACACTCTTCTTTGTGGGACTTCAAAGAACAACTCCATACAGTACGATAATAAAGACATTGAATATTATGAGCCAGCTTTTTAGAGGTTGAAAGTCATACCTTTTTTAACGCACCGACCAAGGGTGCCAATTTGCATCTATTATTATTTAGCCAGAATGACAACGTAATCTTTCCACTGCAATTGAGTCTAATTCTTTATCTTGGCGGTTATTTAGATGCATATACCATTAATTGCAAGTTGGTGGTCAAATGCAACTTTATGCTTTTGCTGTAAACTAGTAAATTTGGTTTTGCTTTCGTTGATGATTAATTTGTTTTTTTGAAGCCAGTTGGAATATTTTTCAAGATCGGCGTTTACCATAACTTGCATCACTCGTTCATTTTGAGCAGACTTCAGAAGTAGCATGTCATCAGCAAGCATGACCTCTCGATCAGGCATATGGTAGTTTTTTATATTGTTTACATAAAAAAGGAACAGTAGTGGTCCATGAATCGATCCTTATGGAATGCCGATATTTCAAAAACCTTGCAGACGAGAATGCAAAACTTTTTCAAACACCTTACTTAAAGCGCTAGTGACCGCTATTGGTCCATAGTTTGAGCGGTTTGCAAAGTCCACTACCTAAAATATTGGTGTAAGCATCTATACTTTGAGGTATTCCGGATAGGGTCCCGTTTTAAATGCCTAGGATGCAATTACTGAATAATTTTGTAACATAAACTTTTATTGCTTTGAAATCTTCCATAGTGATGCCGCCAAATCAGGCAAAGTTTCCATATTAAGGCTGTCAATATTTTTACTGATTTTTTAAGGATTACTCATTTGCACATGCAAGGAAAATGTTGAATTTTCCTTGAAGACTGGGTCGTTTGGGTTTCTTCTATACCTTTTGTATGCCAGTCGTTTTTGATACGAAGCGTCAATGTCGTGTTTCGTTATCTAAGGATCGTTTGTTATACAAACAGACTTTGTTTTGGTTACTTCAATTCGCACTTTTTGAATAGCTACTATTACCTCATCAACCGTGGTGATTTATGTTTGTTTTTTTTAGATTTGACTCTAAGTACGTTGCGAAGTTTTTACTATAAACTGACTTTACTAGCATTTTTTTTTGGTTGGTTTTTTTCTTAAAAGCTGATGTTGACTTAATCGTGAAGATATATGCTGACAAGTTTCCATTATTTGGTCATTCTTTCGAGTGAAAAGTTTGAAAATAGAAGAAAAGAGAGACTCTGCTGATTATTGACAACTAAACTGTCAAGTATTTAAATTTTTGGTCGATTTTTTATTGACAAGTCATCGGCGCAATTCAGCTTTCAAATTCAAACACTTATTGACATCACATATCACTTTTTAGCTCAAAAGAATGAACTACACACACTAAATTTGCATGAAATGAGTGGAGAGATGTGTCAATGCCATGTACATTTTCAAAGCGAAAGCAACTTTCATGCATCTTTTCACGCAAAGAAGTGAGTACCACTCTTGCTTAATTTCAAGCTAAATTTTCGCCAAAATAATCGAAGACAATGCTAAACTTAACACTGTTATCCAGAGAAGCATTTATAGCTTTGCAGTCTAAGGTTGACCAGTCTTCATATTTATATAAGAGTTTCCTACATGAACTTTGGTCTTTGGTGATCATGTGGTCTAGTAATATGTCCAAAGTTATGGATACCTGGGTAGCTTCGGTTGTATTTAAAACGATTTTATTATTGTTTGAAATAATGTACAAGTAGTCACGACTCCCATAATTTGACGACTGAATTTTGACATTTGTATCCGCAATTGTTAAAATCTTTTTGTGCGTGGAATAAATTCTTTCGAGGGGATTCGAAAATGCTTGACTTACTTGTAACTGTCTTTTGTCTGGAGCTAGTGCTTGCGGAACTTTGATCCCCCTCCTCTGGGTGGGCATCTCTTTCAGCCCATCTTACTTCTCACTTAAGCAAAAAAAATATCCCTTAGTGCAGATATTCTGCACTCTACCGTTAGCTGTCGCAGACTGCAGTGATATATTTGAGACCCTCCGCACACTTAACACAATCGTCAATTGTTTTGTGCATTTCAAAAAGTGATGTTTTCCTTCACATTTGGTCATGAAAATTATTCGCAGATGGCAGTTATGGCACCGCAATTGCCCTCTTCGGAGTATTTGTGCTTCGACTTTGCAAATGAGGTGACATACTACTGCTATATGGTTAATATTTGCCGCTCTTCTTAGGAGGATGTCCTTATTTAATTTTGAAGTCCCATTCCTCATTCCGAGGAAGAAAACTTCCAGTGGGTGGACAAACTGTGCCTGAAGATAGGCCATATAAACCTAGAATTACTATATTCAGGAGTTTTTTCCTCTGGAAGCTAATACATACGGTAAAAATGGTTGATCATCTTCGGAAGATGCTTTATAAAATGTTGCTATCTGAATTTTCCCCATGTTCAGCTCAAGTCCTATTTTGATTTTTCAAAACGTATTTTTCTATTTACGAGTAAGCAGCTTTGATGCTATGCCATTTTTTACGGAAATTGCAGCACCGTTATTGTAGCGAAGCTGCAATCGAGAGTTTTTAGACTTTTTGATTGAAAAAGATTACTTATATGCTTGTGTGTCAAAATGTGCCTCTGATATGTATGTAGAACCGTTAACTTGATTTAAAAAGACACGTATTCCATTTTCGAATTGCACTAGCCGACTTCGAAACTTGAACGTTTGACTTAGCAATCATTTGACATAAATGTAGAGTAAACCATGCTCACGTCGTAGATCGGCTCTTTTGAAATCATGTTGAATGCACTGGGGCAAATCTTACCTTACAAGCAATCTGATTTCATAATCTACATTTCTTGTAAGATTTGCATTTCTTACGATTTACTGCACCATACAAAAGATATGTCCAAATAGCTGCCTACTGGCATCTCTATAATTATGCAATTGATTCTTTCAGAACAGAGCATCAAGATTCAGCAGAGTTGTGAGGAAATCATTTGTATTGTCAGCACAGTTGCAAATATTTATGACCGAGCATGCGCACCCAGTAGTTTACTACTCGAGTGATCATCATAACTACTGGAATTAGTATTATCAGTGCATCACAAGCTCAAGTAGGAATTATGGTCAAATGTGCTTGCAGGATATGTTTTCAAGGATTTTATAATTTGTAACAATGAAAAAGATACTTTTCATGCGAGCGTCAGATAAAATTTTCATACATTTTAGAAATATTCATTTGAAATGGTGAATTGATGTAATTGATGTATAAATAATTCAAAGACATCGACAAAAAAGCTGAAAGTGAATTTCTTACCTACTAAATTATATACAATAATATAATTCAATAAAGTGTAATTATTTAGCAATTATTTTGGCCTGTTTAGTGCTAAATAAAACATCTTCATTTTGATATGTTCAATTTCCTTCTGGTTCATACTCTGCACTAAACGCTTCGCCTGTGGAATCCACTTTATTATCCATTGGTGTTCAATTATGCAAAACATACAGAACTATAGAACGTATGTACCGTTCTTATTAAGTAGCAGAATGCGAGCGTACATTGATGCATTTACCTGATTTAATTAGCGTACCCGCGTGCAATTCAAAACAGTTTGCGAAGCGTCACAATTGCATTCAGTCCTCACACGCCTCACGAAGAAAATTCGTATTAATGCAATTGTACTCTATAATTTCGCAAATACAACACAATAAAACGAATCAAAACACGCTGCGAAATATGTAATTTATGATTTCCGAAGGTATTAATTTTCACCAGATGAAAAATTAACCAAAGAAAAGATCATTTCGAATTGATACTTGTGCGCCTGGTAATTCATGGCTGTAGTGCGTATGCTGCAACGTTTGCGAGATTTTCTATTCGCATCGTGAAGATTTGAAAAGAAAAAACAAAATAGAAAACTATCGTATATTGAAAAGCTTTTACTGACCAAGAACAGAAACTTTTGATGGACCCAAACAAAAGGAATATCTATGGAATTTCAATGAGCATGCAATAAAAATCATTACTGTAGGCTGTTTCAGTTGACTAGCACGCATCCATGTTGTCCTCAATATGCTATAGATGATGATTAGCTAATTAGATACATTTATCTTAGCTTTTCATTCTACCTGAACGTATATCGTTTGCGAGAGAGCGAGTCGTATGAGCAATAGGATAACCCAAAAAAATTGTACACGTGTGGCATGGTTACGATGATATTGAAGTAACTTAATAAAAGACGCCATAGGAAAAGGTAACTGTAAACAGAACTGAAACTACATTTTAGATTGAGTATTTAGTAGCTAATTTAATTCATTTGTAATGGTAAAAAAACGACCATTGTCAGCAAGTGCTTATTATATCTGGTTTTTTTTTATAGAGAAAGTACTATCAGCTAGCTAGCTGACACTCCTAAATATAATGCTAGCATCATTGACAGACTCATATTTGCGAGAACCTACAGTCATCGAATCTACCACGAACCACCCCATTTATCAAAAACGTAGCAACATTTAACAAGCGACACAAAAGCTCTGCACTCTACATGGACACTGTATACTTCCCATTGCAAAACACAAGGATGGTTATGCGGTTGGAACGCAATGCAAGAGCTGAACAAATTTCAACTATGGACGGGCTGATGCAACGAAAGGTGAGTTTAGAGTTGTGGGAAGTGTTTTGGAAGAAATTTTGTCAAGTGAGTTTGGTTTGAATATTTTTGGTGGAGAAGATCATTCTTTGCATTTTTTGCTAATATTGGAAGTTTTTTTTTTTAACGAATATAAGTTTAAAATACTGGCACGGTTTAACTTGCCTATCAAGCTAAGCATTAATCTGATTTATGGAATTAAGGGAATTTATCAATGAGACAAATTTCGAAAAAATGTCAATTTGTTGTTAGCCGATTGCCTACTTTTGTATTTGTCCTTTCAATCAATTTACTAGATTTCTATACCGATACTGCCTTACAAATTCATGTAAATAAATATTCAATACGGGCGTAACAATTTTGTATTTAAGTCACTTTCGAGAGCCTGTAATCGCTTTTTCTAATCGATAACGTTTTGAAAATGTTTAATCTTATGTGTGCGATAGATGTATGCTAGGAGTAGTGAAAAAATTAGCTCCAAGGAATCCATCCCTGTGAGCGTATTTGCGGAGGTTTTATGTGCAAAATCGTATTCCATAATTAAAAGGAATATGTGCACTGCATTTGAAATAAATTTCAATCCGATATTTCTATTAGTCTGCGTTTTATTTCAAAATAAAGATATTATATCCTTATTTAAAAACCCTGTTCATTCGAATTTAATAAATGTGAATAGGACAAAAATAATTGGAACAACAAATTAAAAAACATTTCAAATAACTACCGCATTCTGGTATGAATTGATAGTCGAACCAATGCTCATGGTTGCAATTGTCTGACTTTAAAACTCTTATCGCAAACGTTGGGCTGATTCTTGGAGATCAGGCAGACGTTCCTGTGGACTTGTTCCTGAGATGCTGTAGTCAAAAAAGAACGTTTGAAGTTGACGATGAGCCAACTTATTCTATGAATCAGTAAAAGCTATAAAAAAAAGGTAACCTCCTCCCTTTTCTCCTTTCTTTCAAAAAGGTTTTCGATTTTCAAATTACTATCTAAAACTTACTGTGGTAGCTATTCCCAAAACCAGGCCACCAGTTTTAAAAGTGACCGAATTCCAACGGTTACATGCAAAAAACTGAAACTTAAAAGCTTCATGAATTACACATAGCGTTAAAAATACAAAAGTTCTTCTAAAAGGAGGAAGATGACGGGAAAAATGTTCTTGCTAAACTAAAACATTACTAAGGAGAATAAATTTCAAATGTGAGGTAGTGTTTGCGAAAGGAGACAAGACAGTAAGGGATGTTTATCATCCAACTGAGTCGCCAAACCATTCAGTAAATTTATGTTTATTTTTTCCACACAAAAGTTAGAAATGTTATGATAAAAAATATACTAATAGGAATTAAATTAAGTAATGTAATATAAAGCAAATAAAGTTTGCTATTTCTAAGCTATCATTACCATTTATGTAAATCCAGTGGTCGAGATGCCAAGTCAAATATTGTTAGTAAGATAAGTAACATGTAAAGTTTATACAGCATTATTTTTCTAACGGTCAACGCAGTTTAACTTCTTCATAGAAAATCGAATGCCAACCAAGACAGTCCGAAAGATCATTCAACTCCAAGATTTTTTTACCGAAACAATGCTACGCTCAGCACACTTATGTACACATATTCCAAAAAAAAAAGTCTAATGTGAGAAAATCAAACACTATTGGCACTCATCACTACTTTATTGAAATTACCGCAAATCAGAGCGAACCTAAGAAACAAAGCAAATCATTGGAATTCAGGTCGAAAAACACTACTTTTAATATTTGCAGATCCATTAGTTAATTGTCTTTTTAGAAAAATTACCTCAAAGCCGATCTAAATAAACAGCGATTTATCTGAAATATTATTCAAATTGAGAACTCCGTTTCTGCATTTTTGGATCTATTGTCTTCTGTAGAATTCCGATGAGAACTATTCGTGAAAGTCAACATGCTTTTGAAACAATTTGCAATCCAAATTTACATAGAAATAAAAAGATTTTGGTTTTAGAGTAATAAGAACTGCCCGTCTGATTTCTTTGAAGACCGCTATTAGTGTAAATATGCATGGAAGATGTTTGCAGTTAAATAAATAAGTGTCCTGAAGGTAAGTGAAACGTTGTATTTAAAATAGCGAAGCTTAAATAGTGAACTGGTACTTTAATATTGTTGAGGTAATAGATTCAGGCCAAAAAAATGTCAATATTAGAGAATAAACTAAATTGACATCTTGCTATAGAAAATTTCCAAGAAGTCACATTTTTGAATTCGAAACGAATTGAAATACCAGGAACATCCGCATGTTAGCTCTTGTGGTGGAAGGTTGTAGCCGGAAAATTGCTGAGAAATTTGCTTCTCTCCGAAGGACGATTTTTCTCTGGAATTGATAATACGTGTATCAATATGTCTTAAACTGCGGTTTCGTGTTCGTTGCGTTGTTTTGAGTCACTTATGTGTTTGTGTTGTCTAGAGTAAAAATTTGAGGTCAAACCCACCATAAACGGGTATTATCGTAAACCGATGGCTGATACGAATCGTCATAAGCCAACATAATCCTTGTCAAAAGGGATCTAGTATTAAAAAAAAAAAAAATACCTGGAAGTAAATCTTCTGAGATATCGGCGACAAATGTTGTTTTAATTGCCATTTTATATTCCTTTCTTGCCTTTCGAAATACAAGCCATTTATAATTAAATTGAATTAAAATGCTATAAGATCTTTTATAATGAAAATATCTGATCGCAATCGTTGTTGGGTGCTGGATTTAATACCTCAAGATGAGTAGTCGTCATAAAATAGTGCCAATATAAGAAGCATGTTATTGCAAGAAGCATATTTTGCGTGGAGTAAGACAACGCTCGGATACTATAATTTCGTAAACTGACCTAAGCTTAATAAATTGATCAGTGATGAAAGTTACTATGTGGTAGCGTTGAAGACTGTAGGATCCAATGTTCTTAGATTCAAAGTATTAAGGACATACATCAATAAAAGCTGATTTTTCTCAGATGGTTGGGAACTTTTATGTTCAAAGATTTTTTGCCACTTAATTGGACCCTTTATACAATAGCTGGGCGAGCTTATTTAGAAAAATTCATCATAACAGAATGAAGTTCTATTTATGGCGATGAAACAAAAAAAAAGATAACGAAAATTTATAAATCGCAAAGAAATTAAATAAGAAAACGTGATAGGTGATAACACTTGCCATTTTAATACACTAACGATCACGGGAACATGGTTGAATGATTCGCATATAAACAATAAAATCTTTGACCATAAATGGACCATCTATAGAAATGATCGGCATTACTTTTTTGGGGTTTGAAGGTGAGGTGGTGTTTCTACTGCTGTTCACAACACTCTTTTAAGTGATCTATTATACTACTACACAATAGCTTATTTTAGTTTTAACGGTGAATGTGTATCCAAACAATCAATATAGTATAATACTCGACAAAATCTTAAGAACATTGAGCTTGCGTTAGGAAATGTCGACTGATCTTACGTTTACAATGCTTCCTTAGCTAATGTTCTGTTCTGTAAACTTTTCAATGTCTTGCAAAACATTGTAAACGGTAATACTCAGGTAACTTTTTACTCTTGAGCTGCTAAATTTCTACGAATTAAAAGTTGGGCAGCAGTGGGAATTGTTACTTCGAAAGACTGTACCAGTAAAATCGGATCCCTTTACTAAAGCACATAAAATGTAACCTTTTGAGTTAAAGATGATGGAGCTATATTTTTTTAATTTAGGATGCCTCCTAAAAATATACAGAGACTATATTTGTCAACGTTAGTGTCGCTTAGAGTGACAATGTTTAATTTTCCGATTGAGGCCTGACATTAAGTTTTTCACACCGGTGTCATTAACGATTTCGTATCCTTCTCTTCTATTTTTTTTAAAAAGCTAGATACATTTTTAGCTTTTCCATTGCTTTTATTCAATACTCGTTTCATTTGAGCCCAGTATCGTTCTATTGGTCTAAGTTCAAGACAACTTGGTGAGTTGGCCTCCTTGGAAACAAAAGTGACGTGCTTTCATACCTCTCCAGCGCTTTCTTTGCAAAATGACTTGATGCTAGGTCTGGCAAAAACAGCACGGACCCTTTTAGCCTATTCGACTTAAATACTTCTTCCGCTGCACTCTTCTCTTAAGTAGTATAAAATTCATGATCAGAAATCTGTCTGAAGTCCGCTTTGAACTAATGCTTCTTCATTCAATCAATCCACCAACTATTGTCATATCTTGAACGGAAATGTTGAGTTTGGTCTCGAACTTCCTGACAATTTCCTTCGCTAAGACCTTGTCTATACTTCCAGATTTTCTACCTGATTTTCTTTTCTTTGCAACAGCTAATTCAATATTACTCGTTTCACCGTTTAAATTTACGTTTTAAGGTCATTAGGAATCTTTGATAACTTAATTTTGGGTTTTTCCACGTAGTTGAAAATAATTTGCTGTCATACTTTTTCTTGTTTTGACCCCATGTTGCCAGTTAAAGAGCCTCCGGACGAATCAATGCTGATATAGTTTTCTATTCTTTGTATAGAAGGTTGCCAATTAGCTTAATGCTACCATGTGACTTGGATCTAGAGCAAGTTTACACACTGATATATTCACAAAGATAAAAGGGGCAAAGGGGTCACAAAAATAAAAGTGTTACTGGAACAGCCCATATTAGACACATCATATTAGATTATTGATAAGCGACAGCCTATATTAGATTATTGATAAGCCAAAAATCTTAAAAAGCAGCCATTTAATTCTCGTCTAAAACAACAGTTGTGTTCTTATTGTATTAAGCTTTCTTGGGTTATCATACAAGTCAAAATTAGTTACTACCACAGCGAGATCTATCAAGCTTGCAGAGATTCTAAAGAATTATGGCGAAAAATTGGTCAAATTTCCCACAACTATTCTTCAAACCGCGCATTTAATAAAATTACTAGCTCCGAAGGTCGTTCGTTCATGGATAATGTTGACGTGGCAAGTGCACTAAATCGACAGTTTGTTAACATTGGTCAAAATGTTGCTAAAAACGGTATATCTTTGAATGACAGCGGACCTTTTGCTTCGTTCTCTCGTGCAGTTCACCGATTTTAAAACGTTTACGATTGATGTAATTTATGAGCAAATTATGACACTGAAAAATAATCCAGGTTAAGGTTCCGATAATTTTTCAGCTTATCTATTGAAATATGTTGCTCATATCACGCTCTAAATTTATGCCAGTCCCAGTGTAAATGTTTGGTGCCAAATACCGTGGCAGAGTGTGCGATGCTTCGGAGCCTAATCAGGTATCCGCAGTTGAACGCTGTGAAATACAAGACAAGGAAAAACCCAATCTACCGTCAACATGCACAATATTTGGCGAACCGGTCACGACATCGTCTCCAATACCGACATCGTCCCCAGAGCCCCCGCCGCCTCCAGTACCGGCGTTGTCAAAACCAACACCTGGAACAGCCACGTTGTTTCATTCAGGACCCGGATCGCTGCGTCGTCAGAAAAATCCTCGTCGCCAGACGCCGAAGTAGCTGGTGTAGTTGAAAATCATAACTCAACAGCGTTTCCACACTGAATGTATAGATTTTTTCAAAACTGCTAAAGAACACTTAAGGACAATGCACAGAATTAAGCGAAAATCTTCTGGCATGAAAAAAAAAAAATTTTAAAGTCAAAGTTAGACATAGAAAAGAAAAGTTGAGGTTAAAAAGTAAAATACTTCAGTTAATTTAAAAAATATAAGTGCAGCCGAAAGAGGATAGGCTGATAATAATGGGCGAAAAAAACAAAAATAATAAATGATGTGATAATTTCTTACTAGCAATATGGCTGCTTTTTTGGGTTTATAGTGCAACTCCCTGGCCTGTAAAAGGCACTGAAATCTCCCTTTAAGAGCTCCAAAGTATCTTCCAATAGTATGTATGTAGGTATTTTATTCAACCGTGATATTTACATTGTTCATATTAACTTCACAAATCTATTTAAGAAATTGAGCAATAGCTCTTGCAACTATAAAGACGTTAATACTTTGTTTTTAACAAAAATAAAATTTATATGAGTACCAATATCAAACTTGATTTCTTAAGCAAGAGAAAACTGGGCAAAAAACCTATTATATTATATTTTTTATAATTTTTTAAAATTAAACTTAACCTAACTTAACTAACTAACTTCCAATAGTGTTTCTACATTTGGAGTGTATGGAATTAAATTTCGCTTCCAAACTTCCTTCACTGAATGATGCCATAATCCATGGCTGCAAGGTTTCTCCAAAATAACCTGCCAGAATATTGATTGGCTATAAATAATTCTGCCATAAAAGTTCGTAGAAAATACCCAGAAGCCAGCACTTTGTGTCACCATCGTCTATAAGCTTTTGCATGTAATGTTTTTCGTTGCTTAGTGACCAAATTAAACCATCGTGTGCTGCTCCCGCCACTGAGAAAAATCTTTGATTGTAAAATTAAGTTTTACTCTGCTTGAATGAAAATTTGAACTACGATTCTTAATTTAAGCATGTATACTCTAATTGGAAGCAAAATTTTGCTTAACAATGGATATATTTCTCTAGTTAAGAATGGCGCATCTAAACTTCAGCATTTTTTCAAAACTATGATGCATTTTTTTTAAGTGATCTATATTGTAGCATGTTCACTCTTGAATGAAGGGCATACAGAGCTATTTAGCTATGTAGTTGAGAGTAGAATATCTAGCATACAGTGTGAATTTGCTTGGTTTGAGCATTATTCATTATTTGAAGATTCGCATTCTTGATCTAAAGCATTTGGTATATACGTCAATATTAAGAATTAATTAGTTTATTTCAAGCATGTTTTTCTTTGTTTCCAGCATGAATTTCTCTCAGTGCATGACTGGCATCGATAGTCAAAATTTCCAAGCGATTATTACTTATCTTGCAATAGAAGAATAGTTAACACACATATAATACTTATGATTGCTAAGAAATACATACTACCATAACATTCACGCTGTGGGCGCCTCGGCGATTATAGAAATGATACTCATTCTTCAACGGACCTACAATGTTTATGTAAGTACCATCAATGCATCCAATAACACCAGGGAAGCCAAACTTTCGGAAAAAAACATTTCTTCTGTTCCCGACGTGCTGCTTCATCCATTTCAAAGACTTGTAATGAAATGGTTAATGAATTGTTTTACCCAGACACAAAGTGCCTGAGTAAAATGGAGGTGAAGGTCTACAATGACCATCAAAGGATATCGAGTCATTAGTCCGTGCGGGACTGAGCTACGCCGGGTAGCTACAACTCTCACATGACAGGACGGCGGCACATGCTGGTTGCCATCTAGCGATTCGGGAGATGTGGGGGGGTTCTTTTCCTGTCATGCGTCCTAACCATCATCACATTTTTATTCATGTGCCTGACAAGAAACAAACGCGACATTGAAAGTGATCTTCTTCAAGATCCACTTTATGAGCCGTGAAGGCTAACCCTGACCACGGGTATGTTTTTGTTTGTGACTGGGATCCAAAGATCACCAGCACAAAACAAAAAAAATAAGGCCACCAATTTGAGTCAATGCTTCCTACGAAGCAACTCGACGCGAAGACGAATCGAAGTACGCGCGAGGGATCGCGAATTGGTGGCTGAATTCGGGGACGACAGAGCTACGCACGCAATACAACAAGAAACCGCGAAATTACAAACACTCCAAAAATAAGGTATACGCGGATACCAACACGAAATTATTTACTTTACACTTTATCGAACAAAAAACGCGCACGGCTGACGAAATTCATCGACCTGAAAAAAAAATCCTATGCTACCTTATAGCGGTGCCAGAAGTCTGATCTCTACCAAAAAAATTGTATATAGGTCAGACTTCCGACGGTTCCGCCCATAGCCCCTACCATCCACCTTGTAAAAATGAAGAAAGAAGCGTCAGGAAAAAGAAAAGAAATCCTCACCACATCTTTAGAAAGGAAAACCAATTGTTTTTAATTACTCAAACATTTTTGTGTTTATTTTCAAACTTCATAATTATCATGTTAACTCCAAAAAAAAAATAAGTTTGCACTTTTTTTTCTTTTTAATTAATTAATTTCTCCACATTTGTTTTCAAATATTTTTTCCGTTGACTACGAAGTAATTATGAATATTATTCAATATTATTAATTTTATATTTATTCTAGTTTGTCGCTTTCATCACTTATTCCTTGTAGTCATGCTAAAGATGATTTCTGTTATCTCCTAATGTACATGATGAATATTTTAAAGTATTTATATTTCTTCTTACTTTCATCAAATAGACGAACAAGCTATGGAATCTGTTCTACTCTACAACACATGATTACACTATAATACTACGATTCTACTTAACGGTGTTTTTCAATGCTAATTAAATTGGAGATGGAAAATTTTTGCAGAAATCCAATTGATATTTTTCCGTTTTTGTTTCAATTTATTTCTTGAATAATTCACAAGTAGATAAAAAAATCGATGTGTTCTCTAAATGAAATGTTTTAGAACGCAAAGAATTGCCCAGTTAAATAAAGAACAAAGCTAGAGAGATACATAATGCATTGCATTGTTTCTTGTAAATACGATATTAACATTACTATTATATTCACTATGCCATGATAAAGAGACAGGGGCATATATTTAGTACATTCTTAAAATCAATGCTTAAAAATCTTCGGGTCTCTACTATGATCTTAGTGTTTTTTTTCTTTTTTTTTTTTTTTTTTGTCTTTTTCAATTTTACTCCTCTTAAAGTAATAGAAAAATATAATATAACACAAGCATGAATCAGAAAAAAATTGCAAACTTATCTCAGATTGTCGTCCAATTACGTTCCATTAAGTTATCACCACTCAGCTATACAACAGAAGAATACTATCTTGACAATATGCCTTTTGGTAAGTCCATTTAGGCAGGATAGTTGATCAGCTCCATATCATTGGCCGGGAAGAGACCGTAAGCTCCATCTGTACCCAGTCCTTGCCACCAGCTTTCATCGATTTGATCGATATGAGTTATCATATCTCTCGGGTCGAATGTAATTTCTAGTTTATCGGAGCCTGAAGTCATAGAGCGCTCGTGATTTTAATCCACCATTATTTTCTTGCAAAAGCTGTTGCTGTTGCTGTTGCTGCTGAACTATTGAAGTTATGACAGGATCGTCAGGATCCATAAAGAACCTTGAATCTTGATGGGCAAGTCAACCTGCAAAGTTCAGTGAACTAAGTGTCCTAGTCACCAACTTACGCACGAGCAATTCAACCAGAAGATAATCACAGTAATTCATAACAGCAAGGAGTAAGCCTTTTATTCGAAATAAAAGGGCAAGAAAACACAATATCTGGGTATTCACATGCAAATAAACATCTTAAGGATGAAATATTATGCTTCACTTAGAGCACTCTTATTTATTCCACGCTCTTAATTCCACGCTCTTAATTCCTTTGGAATGCCATCGAAGTCTTCAGACAGACGCATGCCAGCTTATGGAACACTTTCGAGAAAGGTTTGGCTAATCAAGAGGTTAATTTCAGGGTGGACGCACAAAACTGTATTTTGACACGATCTATCACTGGAGGGAAGTGTCTCGGAATTTATATGCTTTCTTCAATTTTCACTTGGCATTGTACGAACAAAACAAACTTGACAGATTTTCCTCATTTCTGACCACAAGGCACGATAGTAATCCTTCTTCGATTCTGGCTGAACACAAATTCTGGGTTTTCGCTTTCAAACCCAATAACAAAACTTCATCGAGAAAACACGAATATTCAGTCCATGGACTTTCGCACAATCTCACATTTCGATCGCACTATACTCGGACAAATCGTTTCATGAATTTCCGACACGAAAATTTCAATCTCTCTTCCCGAGTTTTTTCGCTTGCACGTCGCGAAATCTAATCGAATAAGTTAACTCACACCGGGACTCGACTAGCAATTTTCTCTGCAATTTCCGATTGCAACAACTGTCAAATTTATGGTATGCAATCTGTGCGTGGGCAATTTGATGGCATGCAATATCATTTCGAAAATGCCTCTGAGCGAGAGAGACGTCCGCTGTATCTGAGCGTCAAATGCTCTTAAGGAGTTATTTGAAGTGCAGAGCGAAGAAATTCCTCTATTTCCCAGCATTTCATACTCTGTAGACTATTTTCATTGCTCAACGAAATCAAAAAATGCCTTTGAATTCAGAATCCCTACGCAAAATAAACCAGGCCCACGGTTCAGCGCCATTTTGAAATCAAGAGCTGTCAAAATATTGCAAGGCAGATTGCCGAGCAAATTGCATACCATATTGCCTACCATTTATGGCAGGCCATAAAATATTGCATACCATAGGGTGCCTCCACTAGCAATTTCAAATTTCATGCAATGGGAAATTGCTAGTGGAGGCAGCCTGTCATCTTCACCGTCCAACAACAGAACCCGAAACCAAACTCAATTCAAACGCATGCCGTTTTCTACTCCGCACTCGTCGATGCGCACCGAGCTCTGAAACGCGACTCCCCTCAATCAATTCACAACATTCACTCTCGCATGTGTGAATTAGCAATCCCAGGCTCATTAGCGAGTTCCAAGAATGTTAAATGCAACATTCTCAGGCCCGTCGATGTTTCGGGGAATTCCTCGACTCGCAGCGCTGGTTTTTCCCCGAAATGCCTACTTTCGTATTGCATGCTCAATTTACATGGAAATTCGCTCTGATGGTTAGGCGAATTTGTATTTCCATGCAAATTGAGCACGCATGAAAACAAATATTTTCAGGAAATGTGCATTTAATACAGACTATATACATAATTTGGACACAAATGTGTCTCTAAGCACAGTAAAACTTCAGCTAAGACTATTGATTGATTGTGCCGTAGCGATTAAAAAATCTTGCCCAACAGATAGCTCGTAGGATCCCTGTGCAACAAATCGTAATGTTGCTGCCAATTTCAATATAGGGGGTATTAGCATTCTTACAACAGGATTGTTTCAAAATAAAAGCTATTTCGTACAAAATGTACTTGGATCAATTTACTGAATCAGAAGTTTTCCACCTGGACAGATTTCAGAACTATTTAAACATTTTATACTCATTTTCATTATAAGTTCATAGCTCTAAAAATTTACAAAAAATGTTTATTTGCTATTTTCTATCAACTCGCAAAAAAAATTTTTTATTTGATTGACATCCCTTTTAAATATTAACCATCGAATACTGTACATTGAACAATTTTTTTTTAGGTTTGTACTTATTTAAAATTTAACATATCGAACGAACACTTTCGTAATTGGATTTTAGATAGTTTTTGCTGTGCTTGCTAGTATGCCCATATCGCTGGATTGCAATCGTATTCATCGTAATACCCATCATCGAAATCCATGTCTAACCGTCTGCTAGGTTTGCGACCGTTACGCGATGTCCGACTCGACGTGCGAACAACACCCGAATAAACATCTCCGTTATTCATTAGGTAGGAAAACTTTGAAGTTTTCGTTTGAACAACATCTCCTCCACTTCCGGTTTTCCTTTTACCGCCGCTGCTATTAGACGGGGCAACGTCGTAAGTTGTTTCACAATAGTAGACACATGCCGGACGTCCCGTTTTGCCCTTGGCTCCTTCGGCCGGGATCAGGGCGTATTCAGAAGTAGTGGTAGATGAAGTCGAAGGATGAAAAGACGAACGCGAGTTCTTTTTCGTTGAACCATTGATTCCCTGGCTCAGAGGCTGCTTGAGGGTATGGTTTCGTGTTCGATCTTTCTTCGAAGGTTTCCTACCGCTAGATGACGATTTCTCGTGGTATTGTTTACCGGAACGAGGTGAATTTCGTGATCGCGATAAACCATTTGACGTCGATTTATGATGCTGGGCCATTAGATGGATGAAATTTTCAAAGGAATTTAAACATGAAACGAAATAAACATACAATGATAAAGCTTGTCAAATATGTGAAAACGTAACGAAATTTCTACTAATGACTACTAGATCTTATTTTATTTTATTATTTAAATTTATTACTCTCACTTTTAATTCACTGTTTGTAAAAAATTTTCTGGCTTACCAAGCTACCGACATCAGCAGCCATAGATTTGGAAATATTTCAACCAGCTTCGTGGAAAGTTTGTTCTTTAATCGTGATGGTCTGGATACGATGATCCTCTAAAAAAGGTTCTGTATTATCTGTACAGGGTGGGCAAAAAGGTGCCTATATCTTGTAACGTAAATTTAATCAGGCCACATTCGCATGGATTGATTTTCTAGAATGTGTATAACTGTTTCGACACAAAGCACGAGATATATTGCTCAGTGATGATGAAAATAGCTTCATTATGGAATATCTCAAACAAAATAAACGGAGCTTTGGGAAATTTGCACAACAGATTAGCAATGATTAATTAGCGAAATTATACAGTTATTAACAATGATCTCTATACAATTATAATCAAATCAAAGAGCTGTAGGTCCTCTAAGGATTTTGTTTGAAACAGATCACGGCTTCAACTGTCTCGGTCCAGTTATGAAGTGCGAACAACGATGCACAGTCTTCATTGGCTGAGTCTCATCAGCGTTTCTTGGGCTTTCCCACAATTTTGATGTTCCCTTCAACTTGATGCTCATCCATGTGCTGCACGCAACCAACCCATTTCCGCTTTCGCAGTTTGATGATTGTGGTGGCCACTGGAAATATTTTGCAGAGTAAGTGGCTGTACCTTATTCGCTATTAGCAGCTCTCCCGTTTTGCTCACATCTATAGCACAACATAGGTCTTTTGGGTCTTACCAGTAGGTCTTCATTTTTTTTTCAATGATGAACCCCACGGTTTAAGGGATGTTCTTTTGTGCTATAGCTAAACTTCGGCAAAAGGAAAGTTAAGGATGAAGTGTTGAGTTTGCAGCAGATAGTGGTGAATCGTGAAATTTAAAGGAAGAGCTGGCACTGTTCGAAAGAGTGTGAGAGTGAGTGCGTTGAGAGGCTCCGGTGTTGCGGATCGGAGATGATTTGTTGTTTCGATCAGACTTGATATTCCGTTAGAACAATGGCCATACTAATAGCGATGAAGAAGAGAAAATCAGCCCACATTGCTTCGGTGCTCAAATGATTCTATGCTTAAAATAATGCTTTAATCATCAATAAGCTTGAGAACTTTGGAGCTTTGCCTGCGGCCTATTCCAACTTATATAAATGAGTTATACTCAAGGCTTGGTCTTATGAGATTCTTGTAGATGTGCGTTATGTCTAATGGTGTTAAAAAAACCACTCAATTGGAAATTGGTAAAAAAGAGACGTAGTAACCGAGTAAAATAAATTCAACAAAAAAGAAAAAGAAAAGGGGGGTTGACAGTTAGTTTTTTCCTAGTGAACATGAGTTTTTGGTTCTTGTTAAAAATAAAAAAAAAAGTGAAATATTCAGAAATCATAAATTATTAATAAATTCTAACAAGTTTATGGTCAATTGTATTCACTTCTAACAGAACTATACAAAATATGTGTTTGTTGTTCCTGGGAGTTAGCTCATAACAGTTTCGAATTGATATGCTTTGAAACGAAAGTTCAATTGGAAGGATTATACTGTCTTGCAAATCGTAAAATATCTTAAATTGTCAGATTGTATGAGAATGCTAAACGTTTTTATCTAATGAAAATACCTGCAGTGGTTGTACTTTCGTGTTTGTGTGAATTATCTTCAAAAATCAGCTTTCCTAACAAATGGAGTAAAGTATTTGTTGCCTCTCTGAAGGAAACCTAAGCATTTCATGGTATTTTTCGTAATTTGGAAAATGTGGTCGACGTTTTTATCTAATGAAAATACCTGCAGTGGTTGTACTTTCGTGTTTGTGTGAATTATCTTCAAAAATCAGCTTTCCTAACAAATGGAGTAAAGTATTTGTTGCCTCTCTGAAGGAAACCTAAGCATTTCATGGTATTTTTCGTAATTTGGAAAATGTGGTCGACCCAGTTAAGTTTCGTGGAGATGTTAAAACCTAATAGGTTTACCCAAGATGATTCAGAAATGCCTGTACAATCAACGAAAATTGTGTGACAAGCAAGAAGAGGGTAAGGATTAAGCGAAAGAAGAGAGCATTGGGCTTTGGTCGCATTAAACAAAACACAGTTTACTGAGCCCCAAGCGATAATTCTTTGTAGGTCCCTGTTTAACGAGGTAGATAAGCGATTTCCACAAGCAGAAGTAGTGTTCCCGCGAGATTTGGTCACTCTGCCAAAAGAGTATGTGAAGTCAAGGGTGTGACAGAACTATAAATTGGATTGAGAGTGGAGGAAAAGAGATCGTTTATAAATAAAAGTAAGAGAGTTGTTGAGAGAACAACACCTTGTGGTATCCCGGCATAAGTAATGTGGACACGAGATTTGAGCCCATCTTGAACAACTTGAAAGGAACAATCTACGAGCGAACGTTCAATCCACTTGACAAGGACGGGGCAAACACCAAATGCACGAATCTTGACTAGTAGAGGTGGGTGCCAGATTCTGCCAAAGGTCCTCGCGATGTCAAGAGAAACGATCATTGTCTTACCAAATTTATGGAGAGAAAGCTTCCATACCTCAGTGGAAAAACATTAAAATTCTCCAAGTGGCCACCCAGAATGGAAACCGTACTGGCGATCGTTGATAAGATGGTTAAACTCAAGATAGATTATTAGTTTTGAATTTATAAATGATTCAAATACCTTAGGTAGAATCGAAACGAGTGCAATTGGTCGGTTGTTAGAGGGATCACAGGACTCCCCCTTTTTAGTTGGAAGGGAATGTTTCAGTTGAAAATGACAAATAATATAGTTTGTGCAGAGGTTTAGCTAAAGCGGATGCACAAGGCTTTAGTACGGGTGGCGAAATACTATCAATTATTGCAGATTTATAAACATCTAGGCTATCGAATATAGTATTTTCCGCACCTTTTATGTACGGAAAAATAGACGCCATTATTTGAAAGCGCACATAAAAAGACAAAGAGGATTCTGCGATAAAGGTGACTAGCACGAGTGAGTGGCAGAACTCTAAGCAAAGAGATTGGTTTCATCCAGTGACTTGGTAAATACGTTACCACTGCACCGTAAAGAACGGATGGCGTGAACTGAAAAAGTTGTTCTTGGTCGTTTCTGGAGGCAATTTGCGAGCATAAATTGCAATCCCTTTTTGGGGGACCAGTAAGGCGCTAAGTAATATCCAGGTTTGTGATACTGATTATTATTAGTAACAAAAACAACCTTAGTTTTACTGTGTCAGATTGATTACATTTTTTTTATGTAAATTTCGCACCTAAGTGCATAAATTTGTAAGCATTGCCAGAATTGTATTAGCCAAAAGCTATATTTTGCCTGTGAAAAACCATATTTTTATTTTCGTCAGGTTGATTTTCCGGCCTAGTTCTTTTGCCTTCTGGTCAACTTTAAAAGTGTATCCCGTGCATAGACAGGCAGCTTCTTTGTCAAGTACTCCAGAGCTAAATTGAGCAGCTAAGTAGGGTAGTCTGCTACTTGTTTCATTGACTTGTCTACGTCATCGTAATTTTCGACAGTTGGGGTAGTTTTGCTATGATGCCGAAGTACAACATTTTTTAGACAATAAACTTTGGTCAATAATGCTGTATGCTTATTTAAAGTTCACGAAATTATGTTACAAAGATGTCGATGTTAAACTTCTTGCACTTCTCGAGCACTTGTTTTGTCGCAATCAGTAGATCATTCATGACTCGTCCAGACCTAGAGCCTACTTGGTACTCACCAATGATATTGTCAGCTTAGACTTTAAATCTATTTGCTAATATTTTTGTCAGGAGGATGTACAAAGTAGCGATATGGGTCTATAGTTTCCGAACAGTAGTTTATCTTCTTTTTTTGTGGTTAAAGGATCCAATAGATTTTGGTATTCACTCTTGATCATAGATGTACTAAATCGCATTGTACCTGGCGTTCTTGCAGCAGCTTCCGCCGTATTTGATCAATTCAGCCGGAGTTTCGTCAATGCACGGTGCGTTATCATTTTGTGGCTTTTTATGGCAGACTCGACTTCTTCCAGAATTGTAGAGGGCAGGGGAGTACGGCTATTCGGAATTCATTAGAAACATCTAACAGCTCTGATATTATTTGTAGAGTATCGTTTTGGGCTGATATCTGCATCTTAAACTTTTGACTACTTTTTAAGCTTCTTGTTAAGTTTCTTATCATAATTTTTCCGTTTCTTTCACAAATTAATCATATTTTCATATTTTTTTCTTTTGTCCTTTTCTAGTACATCCTGGCACTTGTAGTCCAACGAGTTATTTGCTTTTGCGCCAAGTTTCATCTCCAACGAAGTTTTTTGGAATGGTTTTGATTGTTGTCCTCATCCCCATCCAGATCTGGTGAACCGATCTTGCTGTGTTATTTTGTAGGATGATGACCGATTTTACCACAAAAGATTTTACGATGTTTCCTGCTACTGACAAAATTTGAAGTTTTTTAGAGTTCAACCTCAGAACAGTTTCGTATTCGTCCTATATGCCTTTGACATACAACACCGATATTTGGATCTTGCCAAGTAGTTACCTGAACCATAATTCGCTCCTTAAAATACATATATGGATGTGATGGCAGAAGTCCACTTCCACCGAATATGGACATTACCACTTTATTACCGGTATTTACATCTGGTGATTCCCTTGTTCTTTTGTGGAGGTGTCAATGTGGGAGTCTATCAGATGTTGGCCGTTGTCATTAGTGTCCTCGTGAAGACTGTGTTTTTTAGTCGTTCTTCGATGATATTTTTATTTCCGACTCTAGCATAGAGTTCAAACAGCACCTTTTTAAGTTTAGAATGCGTTTTTTTTAATCTCGTAATTTTCTTTTGTTGAAGCGTGAATTTTTTTATAGAAAGCTTTTGCACAAATTTTGATAATTCGGTATGAAAATAATTCACATAAAACCAACTGATAAAGGGATATTTTAGAAAAAAATATTTAAGTAAGTTTTGATCTTGAATAACTTTCTTTGCGCAAGCAATTTCATAATGGACTTTTGGCACAGCGTCCCTGATGCTAGAATAAAAATTATTTTTTTTCTGAGAAACATTCGCTTGGATGTTTGTCGCAGAGAAAGTAATACAAACTAACTGGGCTATTGTTCAATATTTCGAAAACAGCTTCTGCGTGCTCGACAAAGAACATTGCTAATAACTGCACAATTGGCCAACATTCAATGACTGTGAAAACTTTCGTAAAAATGATTATGTGAAGTGAAAGGAAATTTTCGGATGCAGACGGTTCCGTCAGTGAGCTGATCATTAAGAATCATTAATATTTGGCGTTGTTGAAGATGAAATGAGTTTTGTACGAAAGCAATAGTCGAGTCAACGAGTTCAAGTGCGCAGAGCACATCAGACAGTAGCTATCACTTTTAAACGAAAAAAAAATAGAGACATTATAATTATGGTAGTGATGTGGTCTTCTCTTGGACCCCAGCTTCTGAATCCAGGTCAGGCACTGACTCCAGAAGATAGATGTTTCGTTCGTTAATGAAAAACTTCGACCGGCAGGCTGAACTGAATTAATTTCACTGTAGGATGGGCACAAAAATATTTATTTCCAAATATGTACTTTACTTGGCGTATGAGTAAGAGGCGAAGTAATGTTTCACTTGACTACACGCATTGCTTAGTACGTGCTAAATTAGTTTTTGAAGAGCGTAACGTTCCTTTTACTATGTTGCTTTGTACCTTTTTAATAACGGTAGGAGCTCGCAGTGGTCATCTTCACATGTTTTTACTTGGTCTTGTTTATAACCGCGCGATTGCATTCCATATTTGATATCCGATTACTTCGAAGAGGTGAATAGATACATATCTACTTACATATGTGTATCGAAAGACGTGTCGATCGATGCTCCTGTCTTTGACATCTGGTGAATTCGATTGCTATCAGTGTTGATGCAAGTATTATACTTCTTCATATATAATTATTTATATGGTCAGTGATTTCAAACAAAACAGAATGTTTGACTAAAAATATGCAACTTAAATGATTTTCAATGTAATTTCAAAAATCTCCTTTTGTATTAGATAACTAAACATTATTATCTAAGTTTTCGAAAATACTAGAATAAACTGAACATCAAATGCACTGTGGTTTGTATGTGTATGTTGTATGAGTAAATGTATTGTGTTTATCGTACCAAGCATTCTAAAGAAAGGTTGGTAGCTGCTGTTTCACACTACATATCTTTCATAGTGCATTCTGTTTTTTTTTAGAACTATCAGCCGCAGGTGCGTCTAACTCAAATTCTTCGTTATTCTACATGATTGTAATCAAGTAAGTGTGGAAGATGACATTTCATAGATCTAGAATACAAAGTTCCATCAATTTTATCGATACCATATCTGTGAAGAATAGCAATCGCAAATATTTTTCTCGTTTATGATTGAGTAATATGACGGATTAATGCACCTATTTATTTACAAACCATCAGTGGTTGCAGGTTGTTGCCGATGCGAAAATATTTCGCTTAATCGGTTGTCGGAATAGTATTTTGTCATTTGATATTGTAACGTTTGCATTGTATGAGGTATTCTCAGTATTCAATATAAAAAGTTGCAGAATCTATAGGGCTTCTATCTAATATGACATTTGTTTTGTACAGAGGTATGAGATTTTTTCAATTATCTGAGAGAAACTTGTACAAAATGTTTCTCTGAGGCAATACTATTCATCCGATGTTTGATTTTAGCCACCAGCAACATATGTTTACATATTTTGTAGCATTGGTACAAAAACACTAAAAATCTCTTTCAGACGCGGTAGAAAGTATACATATGCAAAAAAGTTTTAAAAACTACTTTCATGATACAAACAAAGTTGGGCTGATTTGGCCAATTATACACAGCTTATTCGGTCACACTTCCTCAAATGATACAAAAACCTCGAACGATACAAAAATTATTAGCCGCTACGATTTCATGCTGTTATTAAATTTCTAAGCAACATCATATATCTAAATCAAGTTTTCTCAAATTATCATTGAAATTTTTCAACTTCAAGTTGATGTAACTGTAAATATGAAACCAAGAGTGTATAGCATTTGACTAAAAGTTGTAAAATTAATATGAAATCAGATTCATACTATGCTTTTATTTAATAAAGATTTGTGTCTTTTTTGCATTACTACGTTAAATCTTTAGGTTTTTCAATATTTATTATATAAATATATATAGTAGAATACTGTTCTACTAGATCAGTTCTTGTCGAATATATTTCTTTGCACAGGTCAAATTGAAATACTTCAAATCTTCCTGGTACCATATCCGCTGATATCGTTGGCCAAAGATTTTATTGGATGAAAACATTAGAATCCCTCTCCTGTGTTTTGTTTTGTTTTGTTATTTCGACTTTTAGCTGCTTAGTAGATTAAGTCAATGTTTTGAATTGAATTCGGAAAGTGTTTGTTTATTTCAGATGATTTATTGATTGTGAATTGATTATGATCGTTCTCCGGGATCTAGAATCTAAGATTTCGATAATATCAATATCACTCAACGATTGCCGCATTTCCTCCATGCAACCGTTCAGTGCCTTGACCAAGTTTCAAATGACTTGATCCAAAATTAATTAATAATTAAGAACCTGCTTCATTGCAATTTTTCCTTCAAGGCATTCGCCTTATACAAAGTCGTCTCGTACGTTGAAATTCATTAGGTCCGTTTTTTTGCTCCTCTATCCAGAACAGACGCATTGGAAACAACACCACTCTTGTCCCTGTGAATTCACTAGGACAGAATTCTGTTCTGCATATGTAGTTCATGAGCTGATCTATAGAATGTGCTGATAGCACCGTGAGGTGGATTTGGATTTTTCAAGATTATTTTGAATATTTTGGTAACTAAGAAATTAGAAAAAGCCCTAATAATGTGTAGAAAGTTAACAGAGGTAATTTTTTGTTAGTTCTCTTTATATTTTCTATCGATTGCGGTAGTTTATACTCGTTATTTTTCCCCTTTATTTGCAACAGTTTTCCGCTTCCTCGGCGAATACAGTAACCTATAGCAATCTTAGCGAAAGCACTAGCTGTTCTGTACTGAATCGTTTTTCTTTGCGTCATTGTTTTATTCTGTTCTGCACCGGAGCAAAAACGCACCTATTGTTTTGCATAGCATTATGTGTCCATAGCTACGATGCCCT
Organism: Nemotelus pantherinus; assembly: GCA_963978885.1. Taxonomy (NCBI): domain Eukaryota; kingdom Metazoa; phylum Arthropoda; class Insecta; order Diptera; family Stratiomyidae; genus Nemotelus; species Nemotelus pantherinus. Next base: position 221,828,062 of record OZ022263.1, on the reverse strand, counting down.
GGAGCTGAAAGTTTTCTTTTGGATCAATGCAATCTCGCACGGAAGGAGGAGAAAGGACAAAAGAACGTTTTAGGGGGGAATTCAAAAATTTAGTAATCCAAAGTTTGGTATGTGTATATGCGTGTCTATTAATGATGTCGTGGTTTATTTCTACAGTCCACTTTGCCTATTAGGAGTTTTTTTTTCTTGTTTGTGTCACGATTTCCGTTTTCATCAGGCTGACTTTCAGGAATACCTTTCTTTCTGCTTCCTGGTCGAATTCAAGTAAAGATTTTTGGGCGACGCGAAGCAACGTTACAAGTTGTTGTTGTCATCGGCGAAGACCACTACTTGGTTGGATTTATGTCAAAGCATACCCCTTGTGTTGATAGGCAGCTTCTTTATCTCGTACTCAAGAGATAAGTTAAATACCAAAGGCGCCAGCCTATCATCTTGTTTTGTTCATAATTTGTATCAAAAGTGACAGTCAGATACTGTTTCATCGATATTTAGGTCAATTTGACTAGTTTTGCAGAGAAACCGAAGTGCTGCATCATTTTATACAGTCAATACGGCCAATAGTTCGTATGTCTGTTTAGAGTTATATTGAACTCCTAGAATTTTTCGAAAATTTCTTTGAAAAATTTACCAGTTGTCGGTTGCCAAAAATTTGAGCCTCCTTGGTGATCTCAAATGGCATTACTTACAGGGCGTATAAAGTAGCTATAGGCCTCTGTAATTTTTGGACTGAAATTTATCTCCTTTTGCGGCTAGATTATAAGTTGGATTGGCACCACTACTGCGGTATGCGCTTTTGGACCAATATGTACTCCAGCACCTTGTGGATGGCCTCCACGGTACAACCTCCACCTCATTTGAATAAGTCAACCAGAATTTCATCAATTCCCAGAGATCTATGGTTTTTCAGGCTTTTTATGACAGACTTGATATTGAAGAAGCTATAAGGATTTTATCAGACATATATGGCCTCTGGTATTATTAAGCAATCCGGGGGGATTTTTACTGGTTTTGAAAAAAAATTGTATTAGAATTTGTCATATTTTTCATATTTTATATAATTAAGTTCTTATATTATTCTCCCATACATCTTTCATGTTTTTTTTAATATATTAATATTAGCATTCTGCCGTTGATACACTTAGGTTTTCAGATGAGCTCAACAGTTTTGTATGTGGTTCGTGTCCGGTGATCTGCCTGGCCAAGATAAAACTATGATTCCCTTCTTGTTAAAGAAACTTGTTATGGATGCCGCTGTATTCCGAGAGATAAGGAGGCCCTAAATGGTATAAGTTCATCCCGTAAAATGGTTTTAAACTCATCTTGACGAAGATTCCCTTCTACAAAACGCAATGGTCCTGGTCTCTCGCCCGTATTACCACGCATGCTTGATGGTATGAGTAACGAGTGTAAATTTTGATAACTATGCAAAAAGTATCCATGGAAACATTTCACCCTATCAGATTCGATGTGATTTTTGGATCAAAGTGGTTCATGTGGTTGTAACAGGCTGGTTGTAACAAGGAGCACGTTTGGGAGAATATTTACTCAAAATCTACACAATTCTTTTCTATTTCTTCAAAAATCAATGTTTCTAGTGATTCTTATGCGCTACAATTATTTAAAATAGCGAGGCGATCTCTTCTTAATCTGGCTTTTTGCAACTGATATCCGTGTGCATAACTTTTCACTACTTTGTATTTATTACAAAAATACTGCTGACTCTCTGCTTCTTCAGGATGATTTGTATGCTCTCTCTGGTTGGTGTAATATTAACTGTTTGTCCCTTAATGTTTCCAAGTGTTTTTCCATGTCCTTTTCTCTTAAGCTTCACACTCATGTCTTTCTTTATGCTATTGATGGTACTATCCTTTCTTGTGTCGATCATTTCTCAGATCTTGGGGTCACGTTTGATCGCAAACTGAAATTCGACGTTCGTGTCCTTACTATCACTAGAAAACCTTCTCGAATCGCTGGCTTCGTGGTTCGTTCCTGCCATTTAGTATTTCTACTTGTGTCCACCTGTTTAATACCCTTGTCCGTTCTGCACTTGAATACTGCAGTAAGTGTGGTGTCCTCGTTTCAAATACCTCTCTGACGCTGTTGAATCAGTTCAGCGGAGGTTTACACGTACTTTATTTTTTAAATATAGTCTACCGTATTTACCCTATAGTGAACGTCTATCTCTTCTTAACATTCCTCTCCTTGAGTAGCGCAGAGTTTACTTGGACGAGTGTTTCCTGTTCAAAATCTGTCGCGGCTCCCTATCATCCTCATTAGCATTTTTGTTCATTGAGCGGGACTCCGTATGGCCAATCAGGTTCTCCATTCTATTTGAAGTACCGTATGCTCGTACTGACACTTTCTTCTACTCTCCCGTTCTGCGACTCTTACGCACTCACAATAGTCTTCAACTTGGTCCTCTTCCACAATCTATTGCCATTTTCAAAAATTTGGTCCGTAATAAAATTTTCGATTCTAACTAATTAATTTTATTTTCTATTCTTGTTTATAATGGATTTTTTTCTTTCTTTTTTACTCTACTTAATTTTATTTTCTTACTGAATACTTTAAGAATTTTTTTTATATTTTTATTTTTATACCTATATATGTTTCTAATTAATTTTATTTTCTATTTTCTTAATGGATTCTTTCTTCTTTTTTTCTACTTAATTTTACTTTATTTAATTTAGCACTTTCATTATTTTTTTATACACTTATATTTATATTTACTCATTTACTTGTTACTATTTTTTATTATTCGTGTTTGTAATGGATTTTTCTTTTTTTTTTCTTTTTTTACTTAGTTAATTTTACTTTAATTTTACTTTACTTTATTCTAACTGTAATTATTTTATATACTTTTATATATTCTTGTTTGGTTCTTGTTATTTTATTTTGATCTTGTATCCAAACTGTAATTAGGCAGTTTTGCCGTACCGTTTTTACATACTAAATAAATAGAAAAAATAAAATAAAAAAAATTACGACGTTGCAAATAAGCGATGCTGTCATTAAATTTTCAAATGAGAATGATCCTGGAATAACAACTAACAAAAAATATTTACGTTTCGAAAATTTGGTTTTGGAAAGGTTTGAGAAATATGAGCTCCTTGAGCTTGTTGAAAAGCTTCCTAACGCCGATTAAAAATTCTACCTGTCCTTTCAAAAACCTTGCTGCCAAGTGAGCCTTTTGAATATTTAAAAAATTTCATAGACTAAATGATCGAGTGAAGTACTTTTTTACGATTAGGTCATGTACTTTTTTTACGGTTAATTTTCATTCAGGATTACGTATTTAACAAACTAGTCAGGCAAACGACACTACCCCGAATTCAAGCCTAAGACTGTCAAAATTAATGTTTGGAGTGAATTATCTCAAACGTTTATTTAAGGTCAGATGCTCGAGATTCCTACCTTGTTTAGTTTTACTGAAGGACCCACGTACTAAAAGATAGTTTTCGAAATCGATTCGAACAGGACTTCAGCTTGACCGAGGTAGTCAAACACAAACTAACTGAAAAACAAGCGATCCACTTCTTCCCTCATCCAGATTATAACATTTTTTACACAAGGAGCTTAGCAGTGTCAAATTCGATGACATCGAGACCGGTAGAAAAGCTTGTTGAGGAAGGTCAGAGCTCTTTAATAATGATTTCCCCAAGTCTAAATGGTGCTCGTTTTGTTGGACAATGGTGAAACATCTGAAAATTTGAGTTTGTGTGAATTATAAATTAATTTGTAATGAATATGTTTCTAAATAGTTTATTTATGTCACACATCAATAAAATTACCGCTTCATATATTATAACTACCCATCTAACAAATACGACTTTGATGATAATTTAGTTGATTCAACGTAAATATTCAAAACTTGATGACATATCTTTGATCCAGTTCACCTAATCTACTATCTCATCAATGTACCGTTTAGTTTGATCATCTTGCGTACTACATTCATACTCCAATCAAATTTATCTTGTCGCTATCGTTTCCTTAAACATGACACTCTAAACGCGAACACATATCTCTACGAAATCTCCATTACTTCCATTAGACCCTTCTGTACGCACTACCAGTTCTTTTAAGTGGCGCAATGTCTTAAATGCCCGCGGCACAGGCCAGATTAGACAGTAACCGCCCATAATATTCATGTAAGTCTTAATAAGTTCGCATTTCTTGGCGCTTCGTTCCAGGCACTTTCATTCGGCCCCACAGCCAATTCCCCAAAGTAACAACTTCAGTTACATAGCAATCAGAGCATCACAACAGTAATTTCGACAGATTTGTTTTATTTTTAATTAGCCCGAGTAGATTCGTTTCGAACAGGGCGCTTTTCTAACCGGGCAGATTTTCTTCGTTCGCTCCGCCACTACCACTGGTCATGTCGACCATCTGCAAGTGATTTCCGTATGTTTTCGTTTGCAGATGGATTCGGCGAAATAGAAATTAACTTTTCACAGAAGATGAATTACAAAATGTAGAATGAAATGTGAATAATTATTGGCCCGGTACGAATAAGAAAAGTGAAACTGCTTTTTGCTGTTTCCGTCGATAATTAATAATTATCTTGTACACAAGTGTCTGCTGCCTGTAGAATTTTTTTACGGAAGTGATGGCTTTCGCTTGAAGTGGAAATGATAGTGTTTGCGTAAATTGATGAGCTCAACTCTTTTAGGTTTTTAGAAGGCTGCAGACTTGATTAGGTTTTCAAGTGGGTAACGAGAACGAATGTAATAAAAAGCTTCAATTTTTCTACATGGTAAATTTTAAGTGTTATTTAATTGGTTGGTTAATTTCAAGTTTGTTTCCCCTGAAATATTCAAAATTTTCAATCCTCACAAAAAGTTTCAGCAACTTTTTTAGGATCGGAATTTTCTCGATGTTTCAACTGAGCCGTTAAGTAGATAGTGTTCGATTAACTCTTTGGAGCTCAGATATAGAAAGTGCAAGCAATGCATGAAAGCTAGATTCTTTAGATTAGCCTTCGAACGATGGAAAAATGATCCCAAGCCACTTAATCTAGTTGATTAAATGTTTTCTATAATGTGAATGATATCCCGTCAATTTTGCTTTTTACTAATTTTGAATAGATTTTGACTTGAGGTTTGCTCAAAACCCCTATCGTCAAGAATGTTAAATATGGTGCTACAATATTGCTTCATCTAAATGACCGAACATAAATAGAAGTGAAAGGAAATTATTAAAGTAACTTCCTGGTGTACCATGCTCATATTTCTTCCTAGACCACTTTAAAAACAGTGACGCTGGCGTGCTTAAGATGCCTGCCAAGAGTCAAATCATATGGTAATGCACAAATTACATTCACTAGATGACCTTCTTTAATTTCTGATAATTTTCCGTTTAAAGTCAAGTATGTTGATGTCTTAATCTGGTCCTTTCATTTCAAATTCGCATCCATTGTCTTCTCAGCACTCAAATAAACAAGCGGACAAGCGGTAACACAAAACACAACCATCACTACCATCATCAACAACAACATGAAAAGAAGCAAGAATAACCAAAAGAAAATATTCTCAGCTATGAATAACTGAAACTGCGCGACTATGACTATCTTGTCAGTTGTATCAGTAATAGATACTACTGTGCCCGCTTGTTTTCTTTTCGCATTGTATGAAAAAGTATGAGATACAGAAACGTGAAATGCTACGATGAAATAGACGAGGTGTCATTAGAAGTCTGTAATGGTCATAGATAGTTGCAATGATTGTAATGATAGGATCACGTCTCCCGATGTAACATTCTTTTTCGCATCGGACCGCGGGCGGATTGTGTTTGGATCGGACTGATCTGGCACTGATGGAAAGATGAGAGGTGTACCTTTGTGAAAATGGGTCAGTGCGATTTTGATTATGGTCGCGGTGATGATGTTAATAACATCTCATGTAATGGAAGAAAAAAAAACCTTAGCAGATTATTATAAGTGAAATATGTTGATGAGGGTTTAGGCAAAGATGTTTGCTACATAATTAGATGAAGTTGGATGCTGCATTCGGCGTACAATTTTCTTAATTCCCGGACATTTTTCTAGTTAATTGCCTTGCTGATAGTTGTATCAAGAATTTTAAATGCTTGGCGTGTGGCTAATAAAGGCAGATACTTTGACTGTAGCGAGAGCAACGAGATAAATTTCGAATTTCATTTGCTTAACTATTGTTAAGACTAGGGGCTTCTCTAATAACTTTGTTTTAGAGAGCTAGAAAAACACGATTCAGTTCATTCAAAATTATAGGTATTCTTAAATCCATGGTTAGATTGTTTGCTTGCGATTGATTGAGGGAGAGAGAATGTATTGTGATTTATTTAAATACAATATTAATTGAAAGGTATGTAGAACCATTGCCAAAAATTTGATTGTAATAGTCTATTATCTAATGCGCCCAGTTATAGTAAAACTGAGTGTCTTCATTAGATTTATGCTTACTCGTACCATAATATCAAAATCAACATTTAAGACGGCCTACAGTAAAGCCACATATTTGTATGTCTCTTTTCAACTTCACTCGAGAGCCAGTGGCCAGAATGACATGTATTGATTTGAAGTCAATTGAACATTTAAAAATTTAAAAAATATAAATACCCTATCATTCGTGAAGAGGGCCGATTGCACCCGTTTGCTCCATTGCTCTGAAGTATAAGAGGAGCAAAAGCTGATCGATCAAGTCAGTCTTACAGGTTGCCGTAAGCTAGATGAAATTAGATTCAAAGGCAGACTTTGTAGTCCGTAAGCCAACGAAATTCGCCATGATAACAAACCTGCTAGTGATATTGAGCTGAGTAAAAGTCAAGTAATCCCACGACAAACCTCGTACGGCTCAAGCTGGTAGAAGAGCATGAAGCTGGTAGAGAGCTGCACCACAAATTTACAATCAATGTGAATACGTGTGTAAAGTGATTAGACCTAGGTCAAATCAAAACTTGGTGCACGTACCTCTGTCTTAACCTAAATTCTAACCAGGAACCCCACACACAAGAAGCCAGTGCTCTATCTTCTAAAGTCTAGAATAAAGAATCTAGCGAGCCGTCATGTCCAAAATGGGGCTGATAGTATTGATATCTGCCATGTCCGCTAAAAATTGAGTCAGCCAAAACTTGTCTCTTCATGGGTCCTTAAAGTCTGTCGTATCACCTTCGGGCTCTTTAACTCCTCCTTTTACGTTGATTTAACTCTTATCCCAACTATTTTGCCATTTGCTAAGTGGCACTCGTCTTTCGCTACTTTACGTGCTCGTTGCTCATGCTTGGATCCCGTGAATTTGAATTGTTCTATCGGCGGAAATATCAATGAGCAGCATAAAAGCTATAACACACGTCGAATCAAAGGATATTGTTAGAAAAGCACAGTGGGATTAGAATGCAATAAGTCGGTATGCTGTTAGCATGTTTTGCCAATTTTATTTTATTTGCTGAGCTCACGCCCACACCGATGCTGCGTGCAGTAGAATGGAGCTTATCACTATTGAAATTGACAGCCTTCAAGTTTGCTTTGGGCCGTCAATATTAGATAGCATACTAGTAAATATTGAATTATAAACCCTTTCTCGTTTGCTTTTTTAAGCTTCGGTTCCTATGATTGATATCATCTAGGCACTTTTTTAAGAGCTGAGAGATTTTAATGCTGGTTCAACATTTATCTGGACTACAGTTAATTTCATTCGCTTGCTGATCAGTATCATTTCCATCTTAATCCAACATTTTCAAGTTTTAATCCTTCGTCCGAGTTGAAGAATAAGATTATTTTCTCGAAGCATTCGTTGATTATACTTGCTAAGTAGCATGACACTTTGCTATTGAACAAAGCTTCAACAATACGGCTCTACAGCGCAGTAGTTTCTCTTGTCTTTGTTGCTTACTTGGATTGTTATCATCCTGACAGCGCCCACAGTTGATCGCCCTTTACGAAAATCGAGGTGCCGGTCCGATATTTCCCTTTTTTGAATTACGGAGTGCAGCCTCTTGTGTAAGTCCTACTCGAAAACCTTTCTCTTCATACTAAACAGCGACCTACAACGATGGTCCTGATGTTGTGGGGACAGGGTTGTGACTATTTGCTGAACCATCTTTGGATATGTAATTTGAAGGAAATTCTTTAATTGTGGATATTGCATTATTGTTCGCTGTATCTCATATTTCAGAATCAGCATCGTTATATAGATTCTGAAAGTGTTACTTCTTGCACTGGGCAATCACAGGTTGTAGCTTTTTCCAAGCTTTTTACTGGTTCTTCAGTTTGGCTTATTCCTGCCACGCTTTCTATATCATGTTAGGAACTTACTATAGTCTGACACTTTATATACTGAGAGCAAATGAAATAATGTTTTTGAAGCCTGATAATATGGATTATGGTTTCAATATCTCTGTGCGCAGCCATTCAAGTCGTTATTACACAAAAATTTAGAAAACAACAGCATTAAAGTCAAAATATTGTTGAAAAAACTGATCGTACTCTCATAAATGTTCTAAAACTTCTGAAAAAGATTAAAAATCATTCATTTTCATGTTTATCAGTAACAGTGGTCAACCAAACCAAAGTGATACCTATCATCCTAAATGGATCTAAACTGTGGTGGGTGAAAAACTGCTGCTAATAGGATGAACAAGCTTGAAAGGATGGCCTGCCTAATGATTACAGGAGAAATGAGGAGTAACAGCAGAATTAAAGTCCCTTGTTAATCTAGAACCACCACACATCCTACAGCACACCTACAGGTACAAATCAGGAGACCTAGAAAGCCACCTTAAAATCCTGGAAGACATCTGGCCCATAATCGAAATATTGAGTTTCAGTGAACGAATAAAAACCGAAGCAACTTTGAGGATGAGGTACAAGGTCGGGATTCCATCAAGGAACAAATGGGAGAATGGCTCTACCTCTCGCACAAAGGAGCGCAAATGTGGTATATGGATGGCTCAAAGGTGGATTGTGGACTAGGAGTAGGGATCGTAGGACCCATGTGCACAATGTATTTCTCTCTTCCAAAGGAGGTCACTATCTTCAAACATATCTATCTGCCATAATTGGAGCCACACATAAAATAAAGATACCATTTTTTATAGGAGTTTGAATTAACATCTTATCAGATAGCCAAGCGTTTCTCAAGGCTATCAATCCCGATCGAATAATTTCCTCTGTACTCTTAGAGTTAAGAGAGGCCCTAAATGAAATAGGAGTACAGAGCAGTCTCAAGTCGGTATGGGTCTCCAGCCATGAAGGGTACCAGCGAAACAGGGACGCTGCTAAGAATTAAGCCATTACTCGTCACTCTTTCTACATTTTCTCAATGAAATCAATGGTAGCTTTTATTTTGACCAGTATAAGAAATTAATAATGAATAAAAGAATAAAATATTGAAAGTAAATTTCATTCATCTCTTTGTTCACTTACTAAATGGTTTTAAAAAAAAAGTTACTAAAAATTTGGATTGTTTGGTATGGAAAACCCCAATATCTACGACTATGTATGGTCTTCCTCATTTTCACCCCCAACAGTAAAAAAATACCCCATTTTCGGGTGAAAATATCCCAACCTGGCAGGCCTTATTGGATGCCTAGTAGACGACGATGCCAACTTGTTCTGCCGTAGAGAGCTCATTGGGTTTCGAAGGCATTTCCTGTATCGTTCTCGATTGGGGAGTGGTATTTTGTTATTCACAGCTAACCGTCATCTGCAAGTAGCGATCTGAGCCAAATTAGGTGAGTGAGGGGGAGGTAGGACTGGGACTTCAAGTTTCAGCCAAGTTCAACCCCCACGTCCGATGAAGGTTATATTGGGATAGTTTTACTTTTAGATCTTTATATTATTATAGTATATGACGATTCGTTGTTGCGATGTTTGATGTTGTTAATTATCATCGTTTGATATTGTTAAGCATCGATTATTTGCTTTCTATTTTCTTGGAAATTCAAAATTTTGCCTCAAAACTCCTTTCAAAATAAAACCTATGGGCTAATTATTTGTCATATAGAGCTAATTTTCTTCGTTTTCGCAATTTTCTTCGTTTTGACAAAATGTGTGACCAACATCAGATGATTCTTCGTTTTTGAGCACCTTCCATGAACAAAATTTTCATTGCCAAATACCAAGTTCTTATTCGATATCCATGTTTATTTAATATCCATCTTTAATTTGCCATATCATCTTATGAGAAAATATTTTACCCAGGCTGGAAAAAAGTTAGTTTTTTCGTGAATAAAGTAATCGCATGTGAAGTTAACTCAATTTTTTTGGAATACCCAGCACATGCAAAGCATCACATTAGCTCGTTTTCTCTGCACTTGCACTTGAAACTACTTGTACATATCTCCATGCTTTCGATTGCTTTTCTTATCCTAATTCTTTCTTATTCACAACTCTTGAACCATCCATATGTACAATCACACAACACAGGTGTATTTTCACATAGCTGGCTAATCGTACTTCCGAAACAAAACACAATCAGCAATTATCGGCAATCATGGTTTTTCTAGCCCCGTGCGAGAGAAAGTACTCGCCAGACTCATATCAGTATGATCGCGATGGCGGCTACCGTCAGAAATTATGATTTCTCATCTCTTCCATTAATCGTTTAATCGAGAACACAACAAGCAATGCCCAGCAGCACAAATTGCACTTTTCTGCAAACATTGTTGTTGTTTTCATTCACATAGATGATATTTCACAGATTCCTTCGGGTTTCTCTTGCCGCCGCTGTGCTGTTCCACGCATCAGATTGTTTTGTCTTCTGTGTGATTGAGAGAAGAATTAAAACGATTGCATTCAGTCGATGAATGCTTGCTTTGTAAATGATACTTGTATCTTGTGTTTTGAAAACTTTCGATCTATTATTTGACTGTTGTTGGGTCAAAACTGGGCGGGCAAGCAGACAAGAGTCCTATTACGATCAAGTCTTCATTAAACATGATGATGGCTGCTGGGCAACAACAAAATTCGCCAGTGAATTCTTGCGCTTCAAGTGCTGGCTGCAGGTGAACGGTATGCTGTTGCTAATATTTACTGATCGGTTTTTAATTAACTTCCGCCGACTCAATTGTTGCGCCCCTATTTGAACGGATACACAATAAATTTTGGGCGCAGGCCGACATGTCCGACATTTCTTTGAAATTTCGCGCGATTCGATCAGTGTTCGATTCGAGCGGAGAAAAGATGTCGATTTCGGATTGCGTTGAGTACCTTAGAACCTGCAAGCGATTTGTTATAACTTTCATCTCGTCAATACAATTACTACCATTTCGATACGAAACTATGGCTGCTTAGTCTTTGAATCTTCGATTCTTCTCATCCAGTTTTTGCTGAATTTCGAACGCCTACAGCACCGGCGTTTCTTCAATTGTTGAGAGCGAGCTGTCAATTCATAAGTCATCACTTTCATTAGCCGATAAACGCTCATTTCAAGTTTTTGTTTCCATTGAGCTTTGTGGCGTTACACGAGACCGAGACCATTCTAAATCTCACTAGGTTTGCAATTATTGCTTATTAGTAGCGTTTTCTTTGGGTAGTTGCAATGCCAATAGCCACTGTATTGTCAATGTTATTAGTTGCTCGTCGAAAAGAAAGTTCATATTTGACCTCATAATTCACACCTTGGGAGTGCGAATAATTGAGTGTTCTTTGAGAGTTTTTGAACGGGTTGGTAGTAGCAGGTTTAAATCTGTACGGTAACATAAATCGTTTCTTTTCTTTTCAAATATTTTACTTTCGACATTCACTTGAATGATGAATATTTAAAAAATGATAGTCATTGTAACCAAGTTGCACTGATGAACCGTTTTGAAGAATAATTAGTTTTGGTTTAACATTTGTAACGGTTTCGAAACATTGCGAGCCCGCAAAAGGTCAATTGTATTATTCAAAAGAAACTGTATGAGATAGATAGATATGTGGAAATTTAGAAACTTATCGCTATTTTAAAGTGCGGATGAACTATCTTGAATATTTTTGCGACATCAAGTAATCGAAGCAATAGTATATTGCGACTCAACGAAGAATGAAGACTCATTGCTTTGTTTCTAGAATTTTCGATAAAATACACACTAAATAAAAAACAGCCAAAAAAGAGAAAAATAATAAGGAAAAACGTTCCATTCTTCAAACTGAGTCTTTCATAGGGTAGTTCCAATTGAGATGGACCGCGGGTCAAGCTTCTTGGTGTTTTTTAAGCTTTTCCCTGGATGAGGGGATTCATGGTTTATTATAATGAAAGAGGTAGTTTTATAGCTTAGATATCTTGACTACTCTCCAAAATAGTTATCTTTGCTTCAAGTGTGATCATCCAAAGTGCGCCAACATTGAAAAGTCAACGTGGTTTTCAAAAGCACCACTGAAAACTATTTTGTATTTCAAATCCGTCATTGTGAAACGTACGCAAAAGCTTCTACTTCAATACTGATAATCATTATTGGGTTTTGTAACTTTTTCAACGAACTACATTCAAGAAAGTCAATCAAAACATTTTCAATCATAGGTATATCAGACAAAAATAGCTTACACATAGAAGTTAATGGTACCTAAGTTTGAATTTTTTTGCGAAACCAAATATGAAACCCAGAAGAAACCGTACCATCCAAATAATTGGATGCAAACTAGCAACCGTATTTAGTGAAATGAAATCGCTATATCAAACATTGTTTTTCGTCCAGATAGCTAATAATCGCTCCTCAATTAGTCATATAAGTTTGAATGTTAATTATCTTTTTTTACTTCTAATATCACTTATTCAATTTTAGCTGCTCACTCCATCACCCGAAAAGTTTTTTTTTGAAAACTCAAAGCACGCGGAAGCTTGGACCATCCAATGTTATATTTGTCGTTCTCAACAATACAATATACGTTCATTTGTATTATTTTGTGTCCAGCTATGCAAGTTCAACAGGCCAGCTTAGTGAAGCCGAAAATGAATCGGAACGACGCGAGAAAACATTGGTCACAACATGTCTTTAAAAAATTCGAAACAAGCTCCAGCGAGTTTTTTTCCAAAGAGTTTTTTTTTATGAATAATCGATATGCAAATCGTATTACGTTTCGTTGCCGACAAACCAAATGAATGCGATAATAATGACGACATAAGAAATCTGTACACATATTTCATGGTTTTTGTTCATTTTCATCGGCTGTTAATGTCTTATTTCGGAGCTTTATGACCGAAAAAAATTTATTAGAAATTTTCAACGGTAGATTAACGTGTCTTGATGTGCGTCGATGCGTATGACTGTAATAAGTGAATCTAGAATCTCATGGAAAATAGGCTTAGATTTGGTCTATAGTCTGCTGAAGAATTTTTTTAGGGCTTAGTAATTATGAAGATGGAGTTCTGACGTCATATTTGGAAAGCGTTTGAAAATTATTTTTGATGTAGCGAAAATCGACTTTCATTTTCAAAACTAGAATCAGTATAATGCTGGTGTGTTTTTGCGTACCAACACACCATTGCCAATACCCAAGGCCAATTGGTTTTACTCAATATTTAATTAACTTTTTGCGAATTCAATTGATATTTGTGCACATATCTATTGAAGTTGGGTGTGAGAGATCCAGCATAATAGGCTATATCTAAGTAGTTATCTTTTCAGTTTTTAGGCGTGCTAAAAGAAATCAAAAGTTTTCAATTTATTTTTCATTGATTTGCAGCTCTAAGCACTTGTAAAATCTACAACTGCAGTTTTTTGGCAATTAGTTAATGAAAGTTCAAATTTCATGACTCGAAAATATTCAACGGGGCAAAAGATTCATTTATTACTTATTTATTTCAAATTCTCACTGGCTAGTGATTTTTTTGTTTTATGTGAAGGTTTTCAATCCATTAGCCTACGAAAATATGTAGCAATTTTATTAGCTTGAAGCAACTTGATTCCGAATAGTTACTTGGGTTTGTTTTTTTGGTGCTATCAACTTTGACCACTTGTGTAGATTATTGGAGAGGAAATTGACTCCAGATTGGCAGAGAAATTATATTTAAGGTTAGAAATGGAACACTGGCGTCAAACCTTAGCATGACAGAAATCACATATCCAGAGGCTCTTAGTTTGCCAACCTTATTTTTTTGTTTTGAAAGTATGGCAGATTCTACTTCCGTAGGCCCAAGTCAAACTTGGCCTTAAATCCTCGGTTGTCAAAAGCAAAAGTTAAATAATCCTATGAAAACCATTAATGTGTCTAAGGGTTGAAGCTGATAGAGAGATTCATTTACAAATTTACAGTCGATGCGAATACGGCTGTGGAGTGATTAGTTCCACGCCGCATTTCTAACTAAGTCAGGTACCTATTCAGAGCTAGGTGAACTCAAAGTTCGGGGCGCAGTCTCTCGTCCAAACCTGTTTTGAACCAAGGTTTCCACTCAATAGAAGCTAGTGTTTTGTCTACTAGACTACATGAGCTTCAAACTCTCGATTGTGTGTTCATAGAACTTTGCTTTTTTATTTGCATAAGTATCTATTACAGCCACTGTTTAAAGTAGGACTAGAACCTGCAGCTAGCAAGCCCAAAAGGAGTGACGTTCACAAAATCTGTATGCTGCGATGAATTATGCACCGCAGAATCACCGCCGAAGAGGCTATCAAATGCAAAGGCCCCGCGCAATGTGTGAATTGCCACGCATATGGCCACACGAAAACCTATTGCTCCCTCTCTAGTGTGTGTATTATATGTGGTGAGTTTCGCGCCACAAAGTCCTGCGAAGAGAGTATATAAGATGCAGCAATTAAAAAATGTTGCAATTGTGATAATAATCATCCTGCTAACTACGGAGATTGCCCAGTATTTCAATCTTTGAAAGTAAAGATGGCCCCACCTCGAAACCGCACTCAGCTGGCTCTGAATATTGCAACCAATAGACCAATTTTCATGCCGGAGACTCTTGCACCCTCTTTACTAGTAACTACTGGTATCAAATAGACCAACCCAATGAAAAAAAAACTCACAAAGTTCTGCTGAAAACACTGCTCAAAGCAGTTCCAATAACGAGCTCTCTGCCATTACTCAACATTTTCAGAGAATATGAATCGATTCATGAGATTCAAGATTGCCCATTGAAATGCAAAAGGCATCGCTCAGTATAAAATAGAAATAGCCTGCTTAACATCAACTCACAACATTAATGTGTTCCTCATATCGGAAACCCACCTCACCGAAAAAATCAATAAATATGACGTCCCGGGCTACAACTTTTACCACATCAAACATCCAGATGGCAAAGCTAGAGACGGGTCTGCAATGCTTATTAAAAAATATTTGCTTCTTCATCCATTTGTCTACCTGAGCAGTCGAGTGAGATTGTCATTTCATCCATTTACTTTCCACCCAGGCACAACATTTCAAAAGCAATTTTCAAAAGCTTCTTCTCATCGCTAGGAACTAAATTTATCGTGGCTGGCCACTTTCACGCGAAACACACGTTTTAGGAATCTTGACTCATACCACGTATGGGCAACACACTCTTCGATACACTACAAACCTGCGACTGGAGTCATATATAAACCGATCAGCCAACGCATAGGCCATCAGACACCGACAAAAATCTGAGCTTCGCAATCTCGAAGGGAATACCTCCAAAAGTAGTTTTTGATGTCTCCTCAAATCATTCTCCTGACATCATTACTCTGAATATGTCACCCCACTTCGCTTGCTAAAAGCGTAGATATTCGAACAAAACCAACTGCAATGCATTTAAACAACACCTCACCAACTCAATAATTCTTAGGACATCACTCAAATCACCGGAAGATGTCAATTCAGCGGTAATTTTTTTCAATGAACATGGCTTCAAAGCATTCAGCACGGCAACATCTAAAATCGAATTGCACCCTTCAACTCGAAAAACAACATATTTTTCATCAATAAAAATCGTAGTATAGGAAAAAAGACTGGCACAAAGATGTAGGCAGCTGCATAGGTCTCGTCACCTTAAGTACGACTCAACAAAGCTTCTAGTGAGTTCAGGCTGGCATTTGCGAAATACAAGTAGCTAAACTTCCACTCATTCGTGGACAACCTCAACCCCACTAAGAATGCCGACTATTTGCTGTTGTAAACGATCAGAAAAATAAAGAAACCTACCATCAGGGAAGCTTCATTAAGAACTGCCAACGGACAATGGGCCAAAGTGACGCAGGGAAAGAAACCACCTTCACAGTTAACCTAGAACAGGTTTTCACACCTTTTACCTTGGAACATGTTACTTTCTATCTAATATAAATGCAAAGGATTTACAGCCAATCAAGACTTCGGCTAAAGAAGGGCAAAATATCATTATCCAGGAAACATGCTAAAAAATCTCTCCGGGAATTGGTCTCATCACTAAATGCTATGCTCAAACAGTTGCCATCGATCGAATTCTCCTGGCTTCTTAATCTCTTTTTAATCTCTTCAATGCTATCTTCTGAATCTGATATTTTCCTGAAGCTTCAAAACCAGCGAGATCATAATGACCCCCAAGCTTGGTAAGAACCCTTCTTAAGCGAAGTCATAAAAACCTATTAGTTTTTTCCTGCGTCTCCAAAGCTATTGAGAAAGTTTTGTTGAGAATGCTACTACCAATACTAGAAAATGCGAAAAAAAATTCTAGAACATCAATTCGGGTTTCAAAGACATCACAGCACCATTCGACAGGTCCATCAAATGCGTCAGACTTTAAAACAGCATTCAAAGATAAGAAGAACTATTAGGCAATCTTTTTAGACGTAGCTCAAACCTTCGATAAAGTCTGACATGTCGAGTAAGATTGTTCTTAAAATTAAAATCAGTGTTTCCAAAAAGTTCCTATGAAAAACTTTCCTCCTACTTAACCAACCGCACATCACTGGTGAGATACAAAAGCTACCTACCACTCAACATCGTGTGCATGCTCATGTACCTGGAGGTACCTGTACCTTCACAAATGAACACCCAATAAGTGACAAAATAATTACAGCTACCTTTGCGGATTGCGTTGTCATTCTTTGTACTGATTCAGATCCAGGTATGACATCCCGAATATTGCAAGCCCACATTTCACCTCTTGAGAAATCGCTGGCACAATGGAGGATTAGAATGAAGGAAACAAAATGCATTCACGTTACTTTAACATTGCTAAAACTGACTTGTCCTCAAGTTTATCTAAACAATGTATCTATACCTCAAAGTAACGAAGTTAAGTATATCGGAATGCACCTTGATAGGAGGATCACCTGGAAACGGGACATTGAAGCTAAAAATCAACAATTGAAGCTCAAATTCATAAGCTTCAAATGGATGCTCAATAGCATGTCAACATTTTCTCTCGGCTCTAAAAAGATCGTCTATAAGTCTGTCTTAAAACCAATCTGGACATATGGCTTATAAATCTGGGAAGCAGCTCGTCCATCAAACATTTACATCATTCAGAGGATCCAAACAAGAATAATTCGATCTATCACCGGAAGCCCGGGGTATTTCCGCAACGCTAAAAGACGATTGCCGAGGAAATGAAGAGCCGCAGTGGAAAATATATTACAACTCTCCCTCATCATCCCAACAAGCTGGCGAAAAAAATACTAACCCATCGTAATTTTCAGCGATTGAAAAGAACAGAACCGTTTAATCTTCCATCTCTTTCTTTGGTTTTCGAACTCTTTTGCATCATGAACATTGTAATTCTAGAACACTAACTTTGCTCTGTGCTCTCTGACTTTGAGTCAATAATGTAACTTGCATCCAAAATGTACACGTCCTCAAAATGTACACGTCAGGGGTGCACATCACTTGTCGTAGCATGTAAGATTTGAAAACCAACTGAAACTTATTATACGATGGTAGCCAATTTGCGTTACTTCAACGATTTTCCTGATCTTTTTTTGGATTAAGCTGCGGTGGCAAAATATATAAGGGATCTATTAAGAAGTTTTTAGGTTACTTTTACTCAGAATAAAAAAGAATGCAGGGTATGTACTTTTTATCTTCGAATCTAATTCGAACCCTATCAAAGGCTTTTTGCTGCAGATTGAAAGTAATTTTCAGAAACAAACTTATTCATCGAATTCTTCCCACAGTGCTTTGCTCTTTGTGAAAGTTTTCTTGCCTGGCCTCATCATCGGAGAGTTCTAACGTTTCGGGATTGATGTTCTCAATAGTTTTGATACCTATGCCTCAATGCCACCCTAAGTCGTTATAGTAAAGCCATTTTGTTCCCAGTTCCAAAGAGATCCCCCAATGCTGATTCGTTCACTAGCCTCAGCATTGCGCTTCATCCGCTCCGCGCAATTTCCCAAAATAATATTTTGCCTGAAAATTCACACTTACAATTTAGCCTGCACACTACAAACTATCACTTTTTACAAAAAATCACTGTTAGCAATTTCAATAAAAGTACTTTGTTCAGTCGTGAATGCAAAAAGCTCACTTCTGACACCAATGCATGAGTTTTTAGTTGCAGTACACTCTGCGAACTTGTAGCTTTCTGAGTTTTGTAAACAAAAAAAAAATTTAGATAAGAATGATATTAAAACAATTTCGTTAAAAACACTCTTTATTTGAAAGATCCTCTTAAAAAGACTTGGCATAACATTTATTAAAGAGCTTTGATGATCCTGCTGGTATCATAATAGATTGCCGTATAAACTGCTCAATTTGATTCACATTAACTACCTAGACATAGCTCGGACATATCTAGAATGGTCGAGATATCACAAAATGTAACAGTCCGTTCTGTTTATCCTTAGATGCCGCATATTTTGGATACTAAAAATTCCTTATTAGCGTATTCGATCACAGTTTTTTTATCTCTATTATTAAGATGTAGTACATTGGAATATTTTGTATCGCGATAGTTCGCGACGACGTTTCCCAATATCTCTGCTGTTGCTAGGGTGACCTATGATTTATGGGGATGTACATGCAACAAAATGGTCAATGATTCATGAAAGTCAAATACTAAATCTCATCCATTGTATCTTCCGTAGAAATATTCATTTTTATTGCTGATATTGCCGAATATCTACAATGTGATTTGTCGCATGGAGTCTAGAATACCTGTATCATCCGATTTCCATTCATTACCGGCATAACTCGAGGCACTTACATGGTAAATGTATCTTTCCTATTTTTAGATGCTTGCATCGTGATCGCTGTCATTATTATTATGGCTGTGATTAAATTTAATGCTACTGTTTCTAGACTAGATGAAATGAAATGAACCTTCGTATAATCTCCGATCATTTAACCGAAGCATTTCAAATCGATATGCAGCTGTTCGATCGTTTACGGTTTAATTGTTAGTTCAAGGAATTCTGTGCCGGCTCCATGTATCTATTCGATTCGAACCGTTACTGTAAAAAAATTCCTCATAAGAATCTAATCTTCTACCTTCCGAGGGCATTCTATAAATTTGCAACTCATTGGCTTTTCATCATTTCGGTGCGTACTGTGTGCTTGCTACTGTGTGTGGCGAAAGTGATGTGATGAGCCCAGTGTGCCCAGTGCACCTCATTACGCCATAGATTACATCCAATTGTAGGCCGAATAATGCGACCTACTTTCCGTTCATTTCAATATGTAATTTCTGTCTGAACACTTGTTTCCACAACGGAAAATGGAACACACAATAACTGCTTATCTGCGCTAAATTTTCGATTGTTCGTTTCGAATATCCTCATTTCGAAAAAATGGGCTAGTGAGGTCCGATAAAAGGTAATTGGCTGGGGAGATCGAATCGATATCGGCTGGAACTATGATCAAATACTAACTGCTTATTAGCCAAATGAGAGAAGATTTCATAAATTCTTTAAGAATACTATTAACTCCAAGGTATTCTTTTGATGCATAATAGCCGTCAAATTAGCTATCTTGTTGTTTCGATTAGCGGCCAGAAGAATTTGTTTTTCAATCGAAACAAACTTATCTATGAACAACTTCGAAAGTACCTCTCCGTTGATCATTACTGCTAGCGAAAGGCTTCGTTGTTGAAGTGATGAACAAACACTTGATGCATCACATGGTTGAGATGCCTGAGCGGTGCTTCGTTTAGTATTCACCGTTCATGCTGATGCGAAGACGGTGGCAAGCCGTAGCCAAACAATGATTTATTGCACTCACGTTCCCCCATATTGCTAATGAATTGCTTATTGATTTTAATGGAAAATAAACGAGCGAAATGTTTCATTAGCAAATTGAAGTGGGCGAGAGGTAGGTATCTGCGTCAAGATAGGTCCATGTGTGTGGCTGCTGTCTCAGCCGACTCAAATTCCTATCAGTTGAGGCTGTTGCTGCAATTCTTATGCAAATTTCGCTGCATCACCGCAGCCAGCCACGATTGTCAAGATCATTGCGATCACGTCTCCCACTGTCATCCCTGTTAGTTTTCCTTGACGAAAACAAACAACGCTGTTATCTGCACCTCAGTTGTTGGATGATAAATTAAAGATGAGCTTATTTATGAAAACTAATGCAGTAGCGGGACTTCGACGAAGGGCTCCAGTGAAACAAGATGACTTATGGTCAGATGAAACGCTGATCTAAATATGGAGACGTTTTAATCATCATGGTTTTTAATTGATCATTCATTAGGTTGGTCGTTAATGACTTAACTCTGGAGTAGCCGTGGAACCGGTAAATGCTTTTTTTTCCTTTGACGCCGATATTTTACAAGAACTGATATGCAGAATGCGGAAGTTCATTTCGTTTGTGTGAACGTTCGAAGACGAGTCAATGGAAGGTTCTTTTGAATGGCATGTCATCAATGCAACAAGAATCGGTTTTGTTTATTTATTACTTTAGTGACTTTGCAATTTTAGAGCTAATGTTTACTTAAGTGCAAGTGTATTTCATATATTGATGGTTAAATTTTCTGGTTTCCGTCACATAATATGGATACGAATATTATTCGTAGACTCTGAATGTAGCTTATGGCTGGTTAGAGGTAGTACATAACTATCAAAAGCTGCCAATAGTTAATTTGGGAAAATGACATTTATACAAATCTTTTGCAACGCAAACAATCTTCATGCGAAAAACATAAATTCGAGCCAATTAAAACCAGCGGGCCAAAATATTGTAGCTGCAGAATTTTAAGTTTCCTTTCTTAATTAAACTTTAAGTAAGGCTAAGAATGAACAATTAATTTATAATAAAAATATATTTTCAATTCCAATCTCAGCTTTCAGAGTTCAAAGACACCACTTGGTTCTATTCTTTGAATGGCAGGTAATATCTGTTGCTGATTATGCAGTATTTTTGGGAGGAAAAAGCAGTTAGGGTTTAATTCTGGACAGGTGAATCTAGAGTAAAGAGTTGGTCTGTGTTAAACCTCCTGTTTTTTCTTCCCTTGCGTAAGAGATGCGAAAGAATGGAATCAGCACATGAGCACAGCAGCCTTTAGCATCTACACCAACGGATCTGTAGGCTCTGCAGTATATTTAGATCGCAGTATAAAAGCAGCCTTCAGGCTTCGTAATTGCTGTAATATTTCCCAAGTGGAGGTTTTTGTTGTGCAAAAAGCCGCGTAACTAACAAGGGCTGCCACTAATAAGGGCTGCCATGGTCGTATCTTTGTGAATATTTCCATATGGTAACTTTTAGCCATATGGTAACTTTTAGCCATATGGTAACTTTCTAAATAAAAGACAAGAAACTATATTAGTATTCTTTCATCTTGAAACAATCGATATTGAAGATCCAATAAAATTAGTAAAACTGCCAAAAAGTAGTTTGTTCAACGTAAAATGGGTGCAACAATTGGAGTAATTATCTCTGATTTTTTTTTATTAGATCAAAGTTTAAATAGTTTGATTATAGTTGAATAGTAAATGGTTTTTGTAGCTATTTGCACTTATTGCGCATTTAATGAACTAAAGCACAGACTAAATAAACTAATATTATTTTTCTTTTTAGAATAGTTTTACAAATGTTTTTTGCTTTCGAAAGTAATTTGATGTGCTAACATTCCTAAAGAAAATTTTTTTTCAACGGTATTAGTTGTCGAGCATCTCTATTCTATACATTTTACTCATTCAATTATTTCATTCTATAGATCTACGTGAACAATAGTTATAGTTCGAACTCAAGTTATTGGAAGCAGCCCGGAAAATTTTGATTACTTTGTACGATATTTATACCAGGCTTCATGAGTTCACTTACGGGTTCACGAAAAAAAGAATTAAAAAAACAGCAAATCATTTGCCTAATCATTCTAAGTAACTCGTGTTGCCGCCTCATTTCCTTTCAGACTCATTTTCAAAAGTAGCGTAATTAAATCTTTTCTTAGGGAAAATTAATTAAAATGTATATAAAATGTATGACGCAAACTTCATTTCCCATTTAATCAGTTTAAACATTTGCAAGCAAATGAGCTTGTATGCAGATTTTATGTTTAGACAGATTTAAAAATTTGAAAAACTATTATTATGTCTTTAACATATGCTGAAAAATTAAGAATCCATTGTGACTGGGTTAATTATCAAAATATTGGGTGCATAATAATGTAACGAGACAAATTGATTCTAAATAAAACGAATTAAAACATATTATACATATGAATGTATTATGCATTTTATTATGATTGTTTGAAATCTTTGAAAGAACGTACACTATCAACAAAACATTTTTCTTCATTTTCAACTTGATGATTCTCCCAGTGAAAATAAAACAGCAAAATAACCCAAAAAAACCAAAAAATGAGTGGAAAACCATATTAGTGAAAAAAATCAAGCAACAGTTTCGAAGAAGCATGCATACAAATACTATACACACAAGTTTCACGCGTTTGTTGGGCCTGAGGCTGCCTACCTCCAATTAAGTCTGCCTCGGACTTGAAATCATTTTTCCCGCATTTTTGAATTCATGTTTTTGTGCTTTGTTCAAGACTAAGTTTTTTTCGTGCAGCAATCCTTCGAAAGGGTCTCGTCTGATCTTCAATTCAGTTGAGATGCCCTGCCAGCCTAAAACTTGTAAAACCGCTCCAAATGTCCTTCAAATCCTTATCTTGGTACAGTCGGTATCATCCAAGATTGAAAATAGTGGACCAAAAGCCCAAAATGATAGAGATGTACAAAAACACGAAAGAAAAGGTAGATTCTCTGGACTACATATGTGTCTGCCACAAAATCGGTAGAAAATCTAAATGCCAGCCTAGAGCGATATAATTACGGATTTTGAACATTGCTAGAGCAAACTCGGCCATAGTATTCCAAAGAGTTTTCGAAAACTCGTCAATACCAACATCTTCAGAAAATGCTCTCATTCAGGAGCACCTAGAATGCAAAGTGGGACTAACATCTCTATGAATTTCAAACAGTTATTTTTAAAATTTCGCATATTACAGACGCAGCTCAGGATCAAAATGCAAGGAATGCGAAATTATGGAGGTTTCAGATTTGTTCTTATTTAAAAGACCAGAAAAAGGAGAGCATAGCATTTGACTTGGGTCAAATTATGCTCATATTAAGACATCGTGCCAGAAGTGTGCAAATAGGTAATAATTAAGATAGGCTCGACAGCTCAAGGTCGATAAACGTTTTTGTTAGATGATTGGGAGCAACCATAAGTCAATGAATTTTTGGCAATGGAAGTTTTAAATTACGATCACTTTTTCCCTTCTTGTTTGCAATATCATAGACAACGTATTATATTATATTATATTATTTCGGTTGTGGATGGTAAATAGACGCGACTACGGCGGATCGTCCAGAGGAGAACATTTTTCATCGCGATTATTACGATATTCCGACATGATTCAAGAGAAAATGCAATGAAATATCTGTGAAGCTTTATGGAGCGAATAGTACACTAAGCATTCACGTAATAAAAAAGGACTCCGTGGGCAAGAATTTCACTTTTTACTTTTATATAACTTTTCTCAGCAGATAATTTTTGATGCGGGACTATGGATCATTTTGCAGATCAGATCGGACAGGTATGCTTTATGTTCTGATGTCTGATGAGAAACAGACCATACTTTCGCAACCGCTCTATTAAATTTTAAATTTTGATTGTCTTTTAATCAAAAAACAATTCTATTTTATTCCAAATAAACGGCCAAAACAATCGATTAGTGTGTACTTTTTAATCAAAAATATTACTTGCCTTTTCTTTGAAAAAATTTGTTAAGTTTTATTTTTTGAAAAAAATCATAAACTTGTTTTCCATTATTTTTTATTTTGAAGAGTATCGTAAGAGCTAATCAATTACAGCTAGGTAATACATCAAATTGAAATGCAAAGAAGAAATAACAGCGCAAGATTAACTTAGGCCCATCATGGTTTAACTATTATACATTGCCCTACTTAGCATTTGGAATAACGACGGATTTGAGAATTTCATAGTCTGTTACATTATTGCACCAAGTACGAAAAACCTATTTTTTGTTATGTTTCAATGCTTCAATGGAAACTAGCTTCTAAGCTAACTTTGCCTTTGAGCCTTTGATAAACTTGATCATTCTATACTCTTATGTAAGCTTCATTCCTCTCAATTCCCTACTTGTTTGTGAACTGAGTTAACGCTTACTTGACGAATCATATCCAACGTTTATCCTTTGAGGGTGTCTTGTCATCTGGAATTAAAACCACGTCTGGTGTTCCATAAAGCAGTCATCTGGACCCTTAACTGATAGCTTTATTACTTAATATTAAATTTTCCATTCTGCAGACATCCTCTGTTTTTCTTTATGCCGATGACGCTTAAATTTTGAAAGTTGTGAGAAATATTAACGATTGCAATGATTTCCTGCAGGATCTGAATAGATTTGCCAGCTAGTGCTCCGATAATAATCTCTTCATTAATCCTGACAAGTGTTATTTTATATCTTCCACACGCCAAAAAAATAATCCTGTAATCTATGAATACTCACCTTTGAGTACATCTTGAAATAGATTAGAAAAAGTATTCGACTTAGGAGTACTACTGAATTAATCAATCAATCTCAAAACTCAATCGTTGAAAACTTATTCAATGCCTTAAGTTTCGTCAAAAGACGTTCGAAGGAATTCAACAACATTTTTTTCTAGCTAAGACCATCTTTTGCGGCTTAGTTAGACCTATTGTCAAATACGCAAGTCTTGCCTGGGTGCCGTATCAAAAAGTTTACAATGACAAAATTGCATCCATTTAAAAGAGGTCTTTACGTTTCTTCCTTCGCGGTCTTTCGTGGTGTGATCGTTTATATCTACAACCTTATCAAGACCGCTTAAATCTTTAAATCTTGAACGTTCGACGTCAGAATTCCAAAATTTTATTTGTCGCGTTTCAAACTACTCACTAAGCCAACTTAATTTCAACACTAATAACAAACGTGTCAGGTGGGTAAACTTGTTGTCGATCCCTCAGCATCGGCCCAATTATAGTTGCAATGAACCAGTCAATGCAATAAGTAGATGCTTTAACGAAGCTTACTCCATGTTTGATTTTCATCAGTTTGATTTGATGATTAAATTGTGTATGAATAGTCTGGATTTCACGAATTTAATAAAATTAAATGAATTGCACCCTAAGAGGAGCCTATCACGGTCTGTCGAATTCTGCGTATTCGTGCAGTAAGAGTAATTAGGAATAAGTTATTTCTTTTGAAAACTCTCTTTATTTTCCCCAAAAAATATGCCAATAGTTCAAATCTTTTCTTAAAAATACTTTAATAAATACTTTAAAGTACTATTTTTACAGTAATATATTCAATAAAAGATCTGTAATTGATATTTCTTAATGCAGTTACGGCATTTTAGCTTAGTAAAGCTATACATATTTTCTTACATTTCCAACAAAAAAAAGCCCTAACTGCTTGAAACCTCTCATCCGCAAATACTTTCAACGTAAAACCTTTTACTTCAGATTTACCTCAAATAAACTTAATTTTTTCCATGTTTAAAGTTTCATTGCAGCTGAAGACCTCTGCAGCATTTGGGAAAAAACTAATCATTAAATAGCTCCACAATTAATAAAATGTAGATAGGGCGTTTATGCTACGTAGGGCAGTAAAGTTCATAGCCATTCGAGGGTTAATGTGAATCCAACCTAGTGGAGTTGAAGCGCGCAGCAATTATTCTCAGCTTTGCAACTTGAAATCGAAATTTTCGAAAAAAAATCATCAAGTTTTCATGTCGTTTCGGAATTCTCAACAAATCTATCTGGAAAAATTCTACAGATTTTTCAAAAACAAAGTGACCTATCATTGCATAAAAATTTTCAGTTCCAACTTCAACCTTCAAATCGATTTAAAAACTCGATGAACTCGATAATTACATATGTCACATTATTTTTGCTGCATTTTGAAGGCTTTAAACTAAAAGCTCTTTAAACTCTTGCCTGAACACATTATTTGTTGATTTCACTTAAAACTCAGTGATTGATCTAAGCATGAAAATAAAACTGTTTACTATTTTGAACATCTTCATGTTTCTCAAACAAATAACGGAACGAAATGTATTAATGGCATTGGTGGAAGATTTATGTATGCTTAAATTATAAGAAGTGATGAAATGATTACTCAAACTTTCAGCACTATGCATTTTCTGAATATTTTCTGATTCATTTGAAATTCCAGAAAATATCTGCTCAAATATTTTCGAACATTTTTTTCACGAATTCTCCATTCCTCTACTTCTTTTCATTCATAAATAATAATCTTAAAAAAAAAAACGGTTGAATTCACATTCCAACTTGCATTCCTTGTTTATTTGTTTTTCGAAAGAAAGTTTCTATAGCACATTACCACAATTTGAAAATCTAACTTCTAAGCAATTTAGTGCCTGATTTCAATAATACAGTTGCTCAAAGACTGATTTATGGATACATAAATAACGTTAAATTTCTAGTTCCGTGCAGTATATGAACAATATATTCTCTAATATCATGCAATCATGAATATTCATGAGGTGCACTAAGACTGTATGTTTTCAGTGAGCAGTTTGGGTGTTCACATTAAAGAAGCAGATATAACAAGCATTTAAAAATCTTACCAGGATAAGCCCATTCAGTTGTCCGATTTGTATTTATTAGAAAGTTCAGTTTTTCAGTTGCGATTAGTTGCGAAGAAATTCCAAATTGTTCCATCGAAGGGCTCAGGTTGTGTAGCTTAATCTGATTAGAAGAGTCATTGTTTAACCCAATTAAAGCCTAATGGATTTGGGGAAAAAATCTTCTCGATTT
Organism: Nemotelus pantherinus; assembly: GCA_963978885.1. Classification (NCBI taxonomy): domain Eukaryota; kingdom Metazoa; phylum Arthropoda; class Insecta; order Diptera; family Stratiomyidae; genus Nemotelus; species Nemotelus pantherinus. The sequence goes on along the minus strand of OZ022263.1, from coordinate 221,800,965 downwards.
TCCGTTGCACATGTTGTCTGTACAGCCGACCGGTTGTTGCATTAAGTATAAAAATTGTAATCCATGTTGGTTTAAGTGAAGTAAGACTACAAAGTTGTAGTTTTTAAATCAATCCCTCAGAACGAATGAAAAACAAACCTGCCTAGTGATCGTATCAATGTTCCTTAAGTGGTTGAAATTATTGACTCTCTCACTTTGTAACTAGGTCTAGTTTCTGACAAAATCTTCAGATCATTCTTTTACTGCAAGCGCAAAGCTCGTAGATATAAGCCTGCATCTAGCTTTGGTAGAGAAAATACGGAAAAAAAGAAAATTCATTGTAAACACATTTGTGCATTCGTCCGCAATAACGCGAGTTTGCTACACCTGCCAAAAACTGGGTCATCAATGAGAAACCACCAAATCCCACTATTGATGATTCGATTGCGTTCAGTACCAGCGCTCAGTACACTTCATAAAACAGTTACTCTAAACGTCTTAGCGTTGGGATTATCATATGAAATGAAAGATCTCTATCTTAGCCGTAAAGTAGATGAAAATTCTTCCGAGCACATCTCAGGCGCTCGTCTGTTATAGCTCATTCCGGCCAACAATGCGCTCGGACCCTAACGGCGTTTGATGGTAATGAAATTTACCTATAGCGAATACCCCAAAAAGAATTTCATATTTGAAAAAGATACAGAACATGCTATGTGCATGTAGATTCACTTGTTGGCCTGACCTTATGGATCGCTGCCCTAACAAACAATAGAGCCTTCGGGGAAATGATATCGGTCATGGGATCCCAAATGGGCATGATTGCGCGCACAAAAGCGAATTCAAATTATCACCTTGCTGACCTGAATCTTTTTTTGGTAAGTGAAATGGAGATAGATACATGAACATGCGAGCATGAATCTGTAATCAGCGAAGATGTGATGTTCGATGCCCCCCAGATACGGGACACAATGGCCGGTCTTGACCTAGTGCAATCAATTTTCCCGAAATGAGCATGGTATTGCTTTGCTTAGCTTCGTACTTAGCCATGAACGTGAGCACGGACGTGATCTTGATGCAGCCGAGTCGATGGTTTGTTATTGGTGTTGTGCCAAGTTCATGATCAAGTATGTCTTTCGCGGTAACCAACGCAACAATTGGACTCGTATGATGCATGCAAGGCGATGCTGATAGTGCTGTGATTGCGAAATCGTGTACATTGTGGTTCGAATCGAAGGTACTTAATATGCAATTTTTGTTTTAAGCTAGTGTATAGAAGACGGCAGTTGTAGGAGCCATTATTTTTGCGGATATCAGTTTTATGTCCTGGTTTGCTTTTAGACAACAGGGCCATTGTTCCGAAGTTTGATTGAAGTTTGGTATGATAATTCGACGAAGATTGGTGGAGATAAAAGAAGCTTTTAAAAATAGTTAAGATATTTCAATAAAATGTTCGTTTAAACGAGTACGCATGCATTCAGGTACTTATTACCTATCGTGACTCAGCCCTTTTTATTCAAATGGTTACAGTTTTGTAAAGACATTACTTGCGGAAAAGCTTCTCTTTTTTGCATTCGAATATGTGAGGGCTAAATTTGGGCAATTTAATTGGCTATCGTGAATTTCGTCTGGCATATTCGGTTATGTTTTCAAGCAGATTTTTTCTCGCCCCCACAGCGGAGAGAAATAAAAGCTATAACAAGGTGTAAATAAACAGCGGAAGCGGGTTGATATCACAAAGGTATTTTGCTAGTTTATGATTAATTTTGATTCCGTTTTGATTACGAATTGATCGTAGTTAGTAAATGTTAAAATAATAAGAAGTCACCAATTTGTAGAGTCATATATAGGTAGTAATACCACGGCGTGTGCGCTGTAAACAAAAACTGGTGTTACTAACTAGAAAGTATACGCACATTTTGATTGGCTAAGACTTTTGCTAATGCGTATTGCAGGATACAGTTCAATTGTTTTGTGATTTTCAGAGAAATCAGAGATAAACAAAATTAGAGCTAAGCACGCAAAGAGATTTGAATCTGAATTTATGTATTTGCACCTTAAAGGCCCATAAAAACATATATGTATATCAAAAACATATATATGTATATCAAAAGAGTCATATATAAAGTGAAACATAATTATTATAAGTCTCATACACCTGTAAGTATAATTTTGTATAAATAAGTTGTGGATACACAAACACCTACACGTATCTCACTTACATTCCACAACTCACCACACTACTTGACATGAAACACAACACATCAAAATTTAAAAACAAAGTAGGTTAAGAAAAAAATGTTTATAAAAAATTTGTCAATTATTTTTTTCAAGAGATGAGTTGTCAATTTTGGTATGATAGATAGTTGTTTTGAATGGTGTTCATTAAAATAACCTAGAAAGCTTGAAAATTTATGTTTTTTATATTGAGAAATAATCTTTATAAATATAGATACATATATGTTGTTAACATTAACTTCGGCAGTTTCAATATTAAATATTGTATGACATGACATATGGAGAATGCTTATAAAGGAGCAATAAATAAAATTGGATACTTAAGCCAAATTGGTGACCCCGATAGGAGCACGCCGAAGCCTGGACCACCGAGACTTGAATGATCAATCAATATAGAAGTACATCTACATCCGACTTCTCTCCGAGATATCATTTATACTCAACAACCTGAAAATAGTCTTCAAGCATCTGATATTCATCAAATATTCACTTCGTTTTACTGGGAAGTACAACTACATAGCACGATTATAGATTTCGAATATTCAAGAAATAGAAGAATTCTCAAGCAACGAGATCGTTCTTTGTCAACGAATTGAATCAAGGAGATGATTAAATGAGAAGAAGAACATTTGATGCGGCTGCTACAAGGAAGGCAAGAGAATAACTGTACAGGACTCAAACATATTGATGCTAAAATCGATTCGGAGTAAGTACTCGTTAAATTAACACAAAGTCAGTGCAGCTCGTAGCCACGTAGATGCCAAACGAGATAAGGTGAAAGCAAATGTTTTGTTTTGTCAAAAATTTTCAAAATAAACTCCACTCCGCTATTCAATCAGCTTAATGTATCAACGTCTATTCAATCAGCATCAATATATCAAAAACAAAGCAAGAAATTCGCAAATCAACGTTAACTGGTGCAGTAGTTTTAGACAATTTATTTATATTTAAAAAAAATTTTTTTTAAATTATTACGACACCACTATAGATTTATTTACACACTTTTCAGCCACAATATTTTTCTGCCGCGTTTCGTTCGTTCCGACGCGTAACTCCGTGTATAATGTCGTTGGACAATGAGGATGCGGTTCCCTCAGGCGCGTCATCCGGTCCCGAAATTTCTGCAACATCCGTCAAACCACCCGCGTTTTGGCAAGATGAGCCAGCTTTGTGGTTCTCCCAACTGGAGAGCCAATTCGCAAAAGCAGGTATTAAGGGCTCGGAGACCAAATACCACTACGTGATCTCCTCGCTGGGTTCGGCGGAGCTGAAGGTGGTCAGGGACGTGGTCGCGAGCCCGGATCCTCACACGCCTTACGAGATCCTCAAGAGGGCGCTTATATCGCGGCTTTCAGCCAGCGATTCGTCAAAGCTGAAGCACCTCTTGGGGAATCTTACCCTAGGCGATAGACAACCTTCCCAGCTGCTTCGTGATATGAAGCAGTTGGGAGGTTCCGCGGTTGGGGACGACCTTTTGAGGACCCTCTGGCTGCAGCGGCTTCCGGAGCAGACTCAGGCTATTTTAGCCTGCTCTCCGGAGGCCAGCCTGAGCAAGTTGGCGGAGACGGCGGACAAAATAGCGGAGGTTTTTGTCACGCCACATGTAAGCTCAGTCGCCGTTTCCCCCCAGCAGTCAGAGGTAGCCGCTTTGACAAAGCAGGTTGCTGCCCTCACGAGGCTCGTCCACCAGCAATTGCGATCGCGTTCGAGCTCCCAAGGGAGATCTCGCTCGCAGCCACGTCGCCGAAGCCAGTCACGAGGGACTGGTATTTGTTGGTATCACTTCAAATTCGGCTCCAAGGCTCTAAAATGCATCTCTCCATGCGCCTTCAAGGCTGGTTCATCTGAACCAAAAAACTAAGTCGCAGTTCTCTTCTGACGGTAAGAAAACGCGACTTGTCACCTAGCCGTCGTCTAATTATTCATGACAACTTGTCTAAACGACACTACTTGATTGACACAGGCGCAGACATTTCGGTGCTTCCAGCACCTACTACCGGAAAACTTCCACCTTCTGGTATGCGACTTGCCGCGGCAAACCAGTCGACCATCAACACCTATGGACGAAAGGTGATCAAACTAGATCTGGGACTCCGTCGTGAGTTTTCATGGGATTTTATCATTGCCGATGTCTCTAGACCCATTTTAGGCGCAGACTTTCTCTGCCACTATGGGCTAGTCGTCGACTTGGCAAATGCTATCCTTGTGGATCCTCTTACTTCTCTTTCATCGAAAGGCACGTACACTTCGTACAAAGGTCCAAAACTTAGTGTTTTGTTTGAGCAAACCTCAGATCCACGGATACATGCCCTTCTCAACAAATACCATGCCATCACGGTCAACACAGGGTTCTCACAACCCTGTAAACATAAGGTGACACACCACATTTTGACCACAGGCCCTCCGATAGTATCGAGACCACGTCGACTTGCACCAGATAAGCTCGCGGCGGCTAAGAAAGAATTCGATTTCCTGCTACAGCAGGGAATTTGCCGCCCCTCAAACAGCAGCTGGTCTTCTCCGCTACACATGGTACGCAAGGCTAATGGGGAATGGCGTCCTTGCGGCGATTACAGACGCCTAAACGCCATAACCGTCCCGGATAGATATCCGATCCCCATTATTCAAGACTTCTGTCATGAATTACATGGCAAAAATATATTTTCCACCATAGACCTGACTAAGGCCTACCATCAAATTCCAGTCGAGCCGAACGATATTCCAAAGACCGCCATCTGCACACCTTTCGGACTCTTTGAGTTCACCCGAATGACTTTCGGACTTTGCAATGCGGCACAATCGTTCCAACGCTTCATACATGAAGTCCTACACGGATTAAAATTCTGTTTTATCTACCTCGACGACATTTTGGTAGCTTCGACTTCCGAAGAAGAGCATCTTGTTCACTTAGAACAAATTTTCAAAAGATTAGCGGACCATGGTCTTATTATCAACATGGAAAAATGCCATTTCCTTCGACCTTCAATCAAATTCTTAGGTCATGAGGTTTCGCCGAAAGGCATTAAGCCCTCCCCAGATCGGGTTGAGGCAATTTCAACAGCTAAACTCCCCAAGACGGTTAAAGACCTAAGAAGATTTTTGGGGATGGTCAACTTTTATCGTCGCTTTCTTCCTCACACAGCTAAGATGCAGCAACCACTCAACGCCTATCTTTGTGGCTCAAAAAAAGATGGTGCTAAGACAATCGACTGGTCAATTGAAGCTAGCAAAGCTTTCGACCAAGTCAAGACTGGTTTAACAGAAGCCACTCTATTGTCCTTTCCGGACTCAAACACCGAGCTTGGTCTATTCGTAGACGCTTCCGATTCCGCCATCGGGGCTGCTCTGCAGCAAAAATGTCAAGGCTCTTGGCAACCCCTTGGTTTTTACTCGGCCAAGTTAAGCGACGCACAAAGAAAGTATAGTGCATACGACCGCGAACTCTTAGCGGCTTATCAGGGCATTCGTTATTTCCGATACTTTTTGGAAGCCCAAAGGTTCACTCTATACACCGACCACAAACCACTGACTTTTGCTTTTAAACAAAAGCCAGAAAAGGCCACACCTCGTCAACTTAGACATCTAAGTTATATAAGTGAGTTCACTTCTGACATTCGGCATGTCTCTGGTTGCAACAACGTTGTTGCTGACGCACTCTCTCGTCTAGAAGAAATTATTCTTCCCAGTACTCTCGACTTTGCCGCAATTGCCTCGTCCCAAGCATCGGACGCAGAGTTTCAGAAGATTCTCAAGGACTCTAAATTTGTTTTAAAGAAACAACCAATCTTTGGCACCAACGTCGTCATTTTTTGTGAAGTGTCTGGCCCAACCATACGACCTTATATTCCTCACACGTTCAGGAAACAGGTGTTCAACTCAGAACATAATATCGCTCACCCTGGTATTCGTGCTACAAGAAAGCACTTTGCAACTAAATTCTTCTGGCCTTCGATGAACAAGGACATTGCCACTTGGGCCCGAGAATGTCTATCTTGTCAAAAATGCAAGATAACCAGACATGTGAGCAAACCTGTATCGACCTTTCCTACGGTCTCCGAACGTTTTAAGGTCATTCACATCGACATAGTTGGTCCCCTAACACACTCGCAGGGATACACATACTGTCTCACCATAATCGACCGTTTTACACGTTGGCCTGAAGCAATTCCTTTAGCCAGCATTACTGCCAATGACTGTGCTACTGCTTTATTAAGCAACTGGATTGCTAGATTTGGAGTTCTCCAATACATTGTCACCGACCAGGGCAGACAATTCGAGTCAGCGCTCCATGCTGAGCTTGGTCGACTCTTGGGCTTCGAACGCAATCGTACCACAGCGTATCACCCTCAGGCCAACGGTTTCTTAGAAAGATGGCATCGTACTCGAGCTTGACTGAACTGTCAAAGTGATTAGACGTGTGTCGGAACAGCTGATTTTTGAAATTTAAAACAAACACTTTAAAGCACTTTTTCGTAGAAAATTTTGCCGTTTGTGAATTATTTAGTGTTTTGATAATTGGCGAAAATCCGGATTTGGGTGACTTTTTCCTATTTCGTGCCATTTATATATCTTGAATTCAATTTTATTAACTGTTTTTGTGAAAATTGTGTGGCTGTTATTTTTGAACGGGTGTATGAGTGGTGTGTGCCAGTGCTAAACTTTAACGAAAGATTTTAGCTTTCAGCGAACTCGAATCAAAGCTCATTTGGCAAGTTTCAATTAGTAGGGGAGAGCCGCCAAAATAAAAACCAAATGGCTAGTACAGATGACAAATGTGGAAAATGCAAAAAGGTAGTCACTGATACCATGCCAGGTCTCCAATGTAAGGGATTTTGTGGTGATAAATGGTATCACACACAGTGTGTCAATATTGAACCGAAGGAGTATGAGGCAATTATGAAGCTTAGTGATAAAGTAAAATGGTTTTGTAAAAAATGTGACTCACTTTTTAAAAAAAACCGTGACGACCGAATCGCATCTCAAATTGATTCTGCGATGAGATTGATGCTCGACTTAAAAACGAAAGTCGATAAGTTATCAAGTACAGTCTCAAAAGAAACTGCACCTATTTCATATGCTGCAATTGTTAAAACTAATTCGGCCAACGTTGAAGAGAAGAAGAAATTCAATAAAGGGATAATAATAAAGCCTAAGAAGAACCAGGACGCGAGTATTACTATGGAGGCGATTAAATCCAACATCAAGCCAGTAAAATTAAAAACCCCAGTTCAATATACTAAACATCTGCGTGATGGAGGCATTCTTATTAAGTCGGACACCCAGGCAAACACTGATATTTTATTGAAAAACGTGCATGAAACCCTGGGAAAGGATTATGATGTTCGAGTGACCAAGCAAAGATTGCCTCGCTTAATAATTAAGGGCTTGGATAGAAAATATTCCACGCAAGAATTAATGGATGAAATATCGACCCTTAATCATTCGATTGACACCAACGATAGATTTGAAGTTGTCTACACAAGGCAAACTTTAAAATCGAAAAAATGGATTGCTTTTATTGAAGTAGGTGGAAAACTTTTCGAAAGATTGGTAAACCAATATATAAATATTGGCTTTGGGTCCTATTATGTTGATGAAGATCATAACATCATGCGATGCTTTAAATGCCAAGGCTACAACCATAAGACAACAGATTGCCCATCAAAGGAAGAATCATGTGCGAAGTGTGCCGGGAACCATCGGACCAGTACATGCACCGCAACATCAATAAAATGCGTAAATTGCTCCATCAAAAAACATCTACATACACAGCACCGTGCTGACAGTTTCGAATGCCCAGAATTAAAAAAGTTGATTTTGATAAACCAAAAAAAAACTAATTATGGTTATTAGTTCAAGAACCATCAATAAAGCTGAGACCTTAAATATTGTATATGCAAACATCAGAAGCATTCGGAACAAGATCGATGACATAAATGTCTACCTTTCTTCCAGGAATGATATTGATATATTAATTTTAAATGAAATATGGATATACCGAAATGAAGAGGCATTATACACGCCAAATGGATATGATGGCTATGTCTGCTGCAGGCAATCAGGGCGTGGTGGAGGCGCAGCTATATTTATAAAAAAATCTCATATTCGGTCTAGACTGATCATGATGACAGAAAAATACAGTTCTATTATAGTGGAACTACAACTAAAAAAGGAAAAAATTAAAATCGGAACATTTTATAAAGCGCCTAATGACGACGACAGCCTTTTTCTACACCACATCGATGAACTTCTCTCGCTACATGACAAATTAATTACAATAGCCGATACCAACATCGATCTTTTAGCCACGTCAACAGTAATGAAAGCATACTCTGATATAATTGTGGCCAATAATGGAGTTATTTTAAATACAACCAAGCCAACAAGAGTAACACAAACGTCTAAGACCTTGATAGATCATGTGATAATAAAACATCCACAGTTATTAGATCGAATATTATACGAGGATAATGATTGGCCTGGGTTAGACCACAAGATCATAAAAATTTCGATCGTTGAATGCGGAAATATAAAAGCACAGCCCAGGATGATAGCCATCAATTCAACTGATAAGAGGAAATTCGTGAAATATGTTATTGATGAATTAAAAATGAGGCCAAATGCTACTATAGAAGGTTTAATCGATATTATATCGAAAGCAAAAGAAAAAGCGACATCAGCCAAACACGTAAGAGTTCGGCAGCAATCATGGATTACTAAGAAAGTTATTGATGCTGCTAAACGCAAAAGAATTGCTTACAAAAGATACATGGCAAATCAAAATTGTGCTATGAAAAAACAAGATTATCTAATAAAAAAAAGGGAGTCAAATAAGATTACGCAGGAGGCAAAGAAACGTTATTTTGCCAATAAATTCGAGAACGCAGCTGGAAATATTGCTAAATATTGGAAAATAATTAAAGAAGTGACATCAACTTCAAAGGATACAACGCATATGACATGCATAAATGAACTATGTGTGAATGGAACCCTGTTAAATGATCCCTCTCTTGTAACTCAACATCTAAATAATTACTTCGCAACTATCGGGACTAATCTTACACAGCAGCAGCAAGCTACTTATGGCTCAGATATCAACATAAAAGTGAATACTTTAACGTCCATGCATTTACGCACTACATCACGGAAAGAAATATCTGAAATAATAGATAATTTAAAGGCTGGAGTATCCCCAGGACTCGATGCAATCACTTCCGAAGACATCAAACTATTGAAGAACTACATAATAAATATATTAACGGTCAACATCAATGAACACCTTAAAACTGGTTCTTTCCCTGATTGCCTTAAATTAACAAGAATCACTCCTGTATTTAAAGGAGGTGATCGTGCAAATCCATCTAATTACCGCCCCATTGCTGTCACCAGTATTATGAGCAAAATATTTGAGAAGGTAATAAATTCAAGAATATTACAATTCTTAGAAGAAAATTCAATCTTGGCCCCAATTCAGTATGGGTTCCAACAGCAAAGTAGCACGTTAGCGGCAACCTTGGATGCAGTGCACTTTATAAACTCTACGCTGGATAAAGGAAATCATGCTGCAGCTATCTTCGTTGACTTACAAAAAGCTTTCGACACCATCGACCATGGAATTTTACTAGAACGATTAAGTAAATACGGATTTGGGGATAAAATAAAGCTACTAGTCAGAAATTACCTAATAAATAGGCGGATAGTAACCAAAAATTCTAATTACGTCAGCCGAGAATGTGAAGTAAATATCGGTGTACCACAAGGATCTATCCTCGGCCCGCTTCTTTTTCTGCTATACGTGAACAGCATACAGGACATTCAGCTATCTTGCAAAATTGTGCTCTTTGCGGATGATACCCTTCTTCTTTATTCCGGAAATGATGAATTGACACTACAGAACACTATAAATGCAGATCTAGAACGATATTTCAACTGGCTTCAGCAAAGTAAACTAGTTCTTAACATCCATAAGACTAAATACATTGTGTTTCAGCAGAGGAACAAACGTCCAGTGAGCCTACGCATCCAAATAAACGGGGTACAGCTTGAAAATGTAAATTCAATTAAATATCTAGGATTGGTGCTAGATGATAAAATGACATGGGCAAACCACATCAACAACATCAGATGCAAAGTGGCACCTATGATAGGAGTAATAAAAAGGTTTGAATTTATACATTTGCAAACCAAGCTTACCATTTACCATTCGTACATTGTTTCCTTAATCACATATGGAGTATTGTTGTGGAGTCAGACTTCCAAACACAACATTGAGCTTATTGGAAGACTTATGACCAAAGCTATCAAAACAATTCATAAAATGCCCACACTTACCTCAACTTCAGCGGTATATGCTAGAACTGGGCTTCTAAATATCAACAAACTTATACTGCTTGAACGAGGTAAATTGATTTATAAGATTTTAACGAAACAGCTCAAATGGCCAAACATCCTTCGAACTGTTGGTGAGTCCACCAATATTCCAACAAGAAATGCGGGTAATTTATCAGTGAAAACTCCAAGGACGGAAAGAATGAAGACCGACCCTGTACAGGAAGCAATACAATTTTTTAACACACTGCCTAATTCGGTTAAACATTCGGAAAACTTAGTAAAGTTTAAAGAAAATCTAAAGATGTACATCGAAAGAGCACACTGCTAATGAAATCCAGAGTTTTTTGTAAACTTTTCTCTGGACGCACGTCTTGATGACAAATAAAATGTACACAATATGACCTAAAGTACTAACTATAAAAAGCAAGATGGTACTATCCCTTATACCAATACACCAATTGTCTGGGAAGTACTAGGAATAATTACTTAGTGATGATTTTGTGATGCACACGGACCGTGCATATTGAGTGATGGAGAGAGTGGAGTGAAGGAGGTATAAAAAAAAAAAAAAAAAAAAAAAAAAATCGGCTATCATGGCTCACAACGATGCGTCCTGGACTAGAACACTTCCACTAATTCTTCTTGGATTACGATCTCTAATCCGAGAAGAATTCACAGCATCACCGGCACAACTCCTGTATGGAGAAAACCTGCGTCATCCTAGTGATTTTCTTCAAGAAAATCCTAGGAAGATCAGCCAAACAGACTTTGCCAACGAACTTACGGCTACAATGGCAAAACTTCGACCGGTTGATGCTAAACATCACACAACACCGAAGATATTTATCTTCAAGCAACTCGACTCTTGCTCACACGTCTTCGTCAGAGTCGATTCTGTTCGTCCACCACTCATTCCACCGTACGACGGTCCTTTCAAAGTCCTAGCCAGACATATTAATTATTACACTCTGGAAATCAGAAACAAATCCGTCAATGTGTCCATTAACAGGCTCAAGCCTTGTTACACGTCATCCTCTATGGAACCTGTTGACAATTCTTCCAGAAACCAACAAGCATCAGCAACCTCGACTGCACCATTACTGCCTCCAGCTCCCGAAACGAGACCAGCGAGGAAAGTTACATTCGCTCCGTACGTCTCTTTAGCTGGGCGAACCACAAAGGTGCCACTCTCCTACGCCTCGCGATCATGCGTAAAACGCTGGCAGGGGAGTATTGTGGATACACAAACACCTACACGTATCTCACTTACATTCCACAACTCACCACACTACTTGACATGAAACACAACACATCAAAATTTAAAAACAAAGTAGGTTAAGAAAAAAATGTTTATAAAAAATTTGTCAATTATTTTTTTCAAGAGATGAGTTGTCAATTTTGGTATGATAGATAGTTGTTTTGAATGGTGTTCATTAAAATAACCTAGAAAGCTTGAAAATTTATGTTTTTTATATTGAGAAATAATCTTTATAAATATAGATACATATATGTTGTTAACATTAACTTCGGCAGTTTCAATATTAAATATTGTATGACATGACATATGGAGAATGCTTATAAAGGAGCAATAAATAAAATTGGATACTTAAGCCAAAAATTAAAATTTAAATATATCAAAAAATACACATGTGATTTTTGGGCGTTAAAGACATGAAGTTGTGGGAGAGCTATGAAAGTTTTATGTTTTTTTATTAGGAAATGCTTAGCAATGGTATAATTTTGCGTTTTATTTTTAGTTTATTTGTGCATAGAATAACAAAACAAAAAAAACTCTGGAGCGTTAAAACCGCTGTACACAAATGAAGAAAATACTCAGTGTTTGCAACTTAAAGTCTACCACAATCGCTTCTCGCCAAAATCAAGTTACCCTTTGAAAGTCGTTTTCATCTGATGACTTCATCGAAAGTTACAGGGATAGAAACGAGTTTCAGGCTGCCACCCGAAAAATTTCAAGAACTTAGAAAATTTAAACAATGCGAACTTATTTTCATTGTAAATTTTCGTGACGTAAAACCGCCTCGGGCTGGCAGCTCTTTGCCAGGATCAAAACCATAAATATATTACATCTGCCTTACGTTTAAATCAACCTACCCAGCGAGTATCCTTTCAATCTGATGACTGCATTGGAAGCTGTAGGGGAACAAAGAAATTAAGGGTTACCACTCGCAAAAGTTCAAAAATTTTCGAAATTTCAATATTGGTTGTTTATTGTCACTAAAAAATCATTGCCATTTGAAAATTTTATGATAAAATTGCTTACTAAAGATATGACAAAAAATACAAAAACAATCATAGCAGGCAGCCCTATAATGGTTTTTCAACCAGATTTCCATTCAATATTGCCTAAAAAAACTAGTTATTAAATGAATTTAATTTCGATTTGACGACTGTTTTATTTTCCTGAGCGAATTCCCAAATTTGATGACCAAATCAGAATTCATAGGACAAAAAGCAGTTTTTTTCTTAGTAATTTTTCAAGATGGCTCCACTGACACAGGGTTCCCACATTTCAAAATAGCTTCAATCACACTTGGCCCTGTGAATTTCAGTTGTATCTGATTAGCGGGTCATGAGTTTTCGTGAGCAGAAGTTTCTGACGTTAAAAATATAGGCATATTGGGTTACAGTTACCGTTCATGATAGAGAACTTCATAAGTTTTACTTTGGCAATGGAGACAAACCGTAAGTTCTATATTTGTGTTGCTTTTTGCGAGTATTCTTTTTGGGTATGAAGTACTTACAAGCAAGCATGGTCGATTTGAGGAATACCACATATCCAGGGCACTGTGAAACATCTTGCCAAGGTCTACGTTTGAAGTGCTTCAGCAAACAAGGATTTGGTACCCTTTTTCTGTTTACTGGAATGATGAACTCAGAAAGAATGAAAGAGATCTGCCAAAAGTGTTTGCTGAAGTCTGCCCGTGAATGGTTTGGCCCCGATATGAGCGTATGGAGTCTTAAAAGGGATAAATGATCCAAAACATCATACTATGCATGGAACGGAAACAGGAAAATGGCATCACGATAATAAGCTAGCATATTAAAAATTCCTGGGCTACCATGAAGCCATTTTCTTTGAGACAAAGCGCTCTTTGACATCCAAAATAGTATCGTAGACAAATTTAGATACGAATATTTGCAGTGTGGGTGATATGATTCGCAAAGAGATGTTATCCTTATTAAAGCACGTATACATAGAGCCAACGAACGACCAATGACAGTTTGACCAAATGTTGCTCCTCAACGATTGCCGTTGGTTGTGCCGTCTACATAGGAAGCGATTCAAACCAATGGCTTAGAACGGAGGTGTTGTATGCCAACCGTCTGTACTAGATTGATTCCCAAGGCCAATACATCGCCAATGTTTTGATGTTACCACCGGCAGGGCGAACGGCAACCATGGCAAATGCCAAGGTTGGCTCTTCGAACACACTAAGTAAATCCAAGCCAACGAATGGCTTGGCCGTTGGCCTTGGTCCTATGCGTACGCAGCTTTAGGAACACCATCAGCCAGAGAGGTGGCAGGAGAAGCGTGATGATGGAGCCTATTAAATGCTGGCTCAGAATGGTCCAGACGCAGCAGCTTCGATTGAGCTTGAGATGGAAGCACTTCAGTAGGACCGATCGTAAAAGATGGCGTAATAGCACGATGCAAAAAGTACGAGTATGTATATAAACCGGAACACTGCTGAGCTCATTACCACAGTTTTTCGTTGATGAAATCGATAGAGACGGATCTATTTTTGGTTTTCATTTCTGAGTGAGAACACTGTTATTGAAGAACGAAGGGTGAAATTGGACGTAATCAGAGTGAGTATGATTGCGGTGATGACGCATGTTAAGTTCTAGTTCGTTTTGCAGTAAAGAACTATTTCAAACATTCTGTTGAAATTCAGGATTTTGTTGAAGTAGAGGGGATTCAGCTGTTGAAATGTCAAGTTGAGGTGGTGAACACTGAAGTGTATTAGATTCCGTTGGAAGTTCTTGATGGGTAACAGCTGGTTGCAATGGTATCAGTTGATTACTCAGCAGCTGGTTGTTCTGCTGTTGTAGTCGATTCCTTGTTTAAACTAGAGAGGAAACGGAAAAACTAGCAAGAGCAATGCTTGTATGTGTCTGTGATCAAAGAACGAAGCCCTTGTTACGAGATTCCACGTCTTCACTACACGCTCTGCACTATTTGACACTAACGTTAGGTCTAGTATCTTTTGCTTATTAGCTATTGATGATGAAAATTAAGAGTGACTCATCTCTTCCATTGACATCACCACCCTCCTACTTTAACCCACCATATTTTGTATGCAGGTAAGGTATTACGTTTTTTTAACCAAGGATTCTTGTATGTGCTCCATATTACAGGCTCCTAAGGCAAACCTTTCTGCCTGACTATTTGACATTCAACTTAACTAACCCCAATCGGATAAGACGCCGTCCCCCGTGGTTCTAATTATCATCTCTCTAGTCGCTGCAAACTCGTTGATGGGCAACATATTATCACTGTCATGTGTGTACAAAGTTAGCAAATATATTTTCTGTAGTTCGGGTCCTACTCTAATGTGCTATTATCTGAGGTAAGTATCGAAAGTTTACTCTGCCTGCTTCAAAATATATATATATATATATATATATATATATATATATATATATATATATATATATATATATATATATATATATATATATATATATTTATATATATATATATGTATATATATATATATATATATATATATATATATATATATATATATATATATATATATATATATATATATATATATATATATATATATATTGTCGGCGATAGACTTTTCTCTACTATTGCTGAGCCTGGCGTTATAACATTTCCCATCAAATACTTTAATGTTATAGAAAAGAAACGTCAAGCACAAAAATTTAAGGTTAACAACTCCCACCGTTGAGAGCATAAACTGTAAACATTTTCTGTTTTCTGATAAACATATCATTATTCATAAAACAGCTCTTTTATAACAAATGGAACAAAATGCACCTCAAAATCAAAAACATATAATACCAGAAATGCTGAAGCCGAGCCCGAACATTTTTCCGTACGAAAAAGTGTTAATCCATTGTTTTTTCGGTATATGTTTTTTATGCACCGCATTTGACCTGATTTTCTACTCGATTCTCACACAAAACATATAACTAGATTAGTTTTTATCAAAAACCTTGATTAGTTTCCGAAAAAAAAATAATTAATTTTATAACCTACTTTTGTTACACATTCAATTACGTACAAATGCACGTGAACAAATTAAATTCAATCTCAGCGCATACATTCCCATCGTTTTTAATTATTTTAATTTTATTCTCGGAAAATTACCGTACTGAATTTATTTTCTTGAGAAAAGTCCCATCCAAACGAGAATTTTTTTTTTTTTGCATCTTAGCATTGTTTAATTTAGTGGAGTGCACCGTATCAGGGCAATGAGAAGATCACACCAGAGGCACGAATTAAATGAGCTTATGCACAAAGCACCCACGAACGTTTCGTTATTGTTACATGGCTGTAATTAAGAGGTTCTAGGTTCGATGCGAATTCTCCCAGTCTATTCGAGTGTAGGATTGGACTCGACGTCATCTAGTGTGATACATCATTCGGATGGACAAATTTCTATCCTCGCTGCAATATGTTGATTTTTTTGCAAGAAATTTCCACTATTTAATATCTCATGCAAAATAGTATGGATTACAGTTTGGTGGTAGTTTATCATATGTTTTTTACTGCAAATTAAGAAAATAGAATTAAATTTTTAGGACTCTGAGAATATAATATGCACTTGCTTAAAATTTCTCAGACTATTGAAAGATTATGAAGTTGTTTTTTTTTGTGGGAAAACAGCTAGACTCACAGTTGCGATTAGATTGAGATCTGTGCTGAGAATATTCCCGAAAACATTTTATATTACCCGTTGATAAAGTTGTTTTCTCCATGTTTCGGTAACTTGAATAAACAAACTTTATGGCTTGGAGCTATTTTTAACAAACGACGATCATGCAATTTGCGAGATTACAGTAATATTTTAGCTGGGACCCTTTGAGTAAGCTATGCATAAGAAATGCTTTATATAATATTGACATTCATAGTCTGACAGCCCTGAAGAATACATTAGTGCTCTTCACTTATGCTAACAAATTTCTTTAACGTAATTTATTTAACTTAGGGATGTTTGAACATTCCTATTGCACAAATGACCACCGATGACATTCTGCATCGTGTAAATGGAGAGTTTCCAGAAAAAGCAGGAAGTGATCCTAATCAGATCCAAACTATACGAATAGTACGACTGCCTTCCGCCAATCCAACTACGAATAGCTGGTGGGAAACCGAGCCATACTACAAACCCATTTATCGATAAGCAGTGCACTGCAGTCGAGTTGGGAAATTCGCAAATTGTAGCAAATTTACTACTTTTTATTAAAAAATTTAAAATTTTCTGCTTTGCTACGCCAAGTGTAAAATTTATTACTTTTTCCAAACAATCCAAAACAAACGCTGGGAAATAATTTGTCTGGATAAACCAATAAAAGGTCCATTCGACATCAATTTGAATCGATAGTTTTAATTTTCCGCGCATATATAGCTTGCAAAAACTGTCGATTCATCATAATATCGTTCGAAATATTAAGTCTTTAATGTCACATTCTACTTCACTAGTCTCTAACTTCACTTCACCAGTGTGCGTGAGCAATGAACAACTATTGAAAATTTAGTTGAAAAAAGAAGAAGATTATTAGATATCAGTGTTTACCATGATAAGCAATTAGTCACAATTCAAAACGCATTGCAAAAGAATGGCGCGTAAATTTTCGGTGTTTTCATTCACAAGTGAACTAAACGCTTGTGAAGTGAAATATTTAGATTTTTCTTTGACGATTCTTCGAGAGGTCCAGGTGTTGATTTACCATATCAAAAATATCACGACCAACAGTCAAATTAGCAAATTTTTCGACAACAATACGCAAGTTTAATATCTCAAATGAATTTTGTAAAATTTCAATTTGTCTGCAATGTTTGTTTCTGCTGTTTCTGAAAACATAAGTGAGTTGAGGAAGGGCTAGCATTCTTGTCCGATCGTCGATAATTTGAAGGTTTTCACTTCCAGTGTTCGCCGTAGCGGCAAGGTCGTCAGCACATTCATAAAAAGACTACACAAGTTTACAGCTTAGTAACATCAACTGTCTTGTGAATTTCAGAAAGATTTGATAACTTTGTCAAGATTAAAGGTGACTAGCACTTAATGGAACTTAAATCTATTCAACATATACAGTAATGTATTCTATTCTATACCAAAGCTGTTTGAAAAACTTGTTTGTGAAAAATTTGCAATTGCCGTTAATTCTCTTTTAAACGAGCAACAACATGGTTTCAGAAAAGGTAGGTCCACTACCACCAACCTTATAATAATGATCTCGAATGTGGTTTGCAATATGGAAATAGGACGTCAGATTGATACTATATACACTGACCTCAGTAGCGCTTTTGACCGTGTCGACCATGATGCTTTGTAATTTAAGTTGCAAAAATTTGGCATTTCAGGAAATTTGCTAAATTGATTACTTTAGAAATCGAACACAGCATGCATAATTAAAAAGTTTTCTCTCCAATAAAAAGATACTGTCTTCTCTGGAGTAATGCAATGCAGCCACCTGGGGTCGCTCCTGTGTAACATTTTTATTTCGGATCTATTGGAAGTGTTATCGGAGACTTCACACCTTTTCTATGGGGACGACCTCAATATTTAACACACTATTCAGTCGGAATCTAATTCAAAGTTCCTTCAGCTAAAGTTCTTATCGCTTGAGCAATGGTGTGCCCAAAATAAACTGCTTCTTAGTATTGACAAATGCCATTCGATAAGCTTTTCCTGTAAGACTTCTACTGTAAATGTTGACTACTGCCAATAATTAGCTGCAATAGTATGTAGATAGTGCTATGGATTTCAGTGTCGTTGTGGATAAGAGGTTTTGTTTTGATCTTCAATACAACATAGTACTTCCAAGAGCCAACAAGCAGCTGGGATTCATTAAGAGGCACGCAAAAAAATTCAAGAGCATATGGGTCACAAAAAATCTGTACATAACTTTAATTCGTCCATTACTCGAATAAGGGTGCATCATCTGGAATTCTACATTCAATATTCATAGCGATAGACTGGAATGTATACATGATTTATCCACATGATTTTCCCTATATCCACATTATTTTCCCTATTCCTCTATCCTATAGTTACAGACTAAGTCTATTGAATCTGGCAGCACTTTCTTCAAGCAGAACGTTATTATGCTCATGTTTCGTTTTTGATGTGATAAGAAGCTTGATTTTCGTTGAATATATTTGCAATTACAGAAAGTTCAATGATTCTGTAAGACGGACTAGGCAGACACGTCTCTTCAATGAGTACCACCATCACACCGTTTATGATTGTGCTATAAAATATTTAAAAAATTTTCCTGCTACTATGCCCCGTCTATTTCTAAATCCAGGTTCAAAAGTGCTTTAATTATAGCGTTAAATTCCTAAACAAAACGCTTTTTTCCGTGAAATCTCTGGCTCAAATCAAAATCCAGACAAAAGTCGGGGGACATGTACTAATGTTATTTTATTGTTTAGATTAAGGAAAATATAAATTACCACTTATATCACTTACATATAGAAGAACAAATACAAAAAATTGCTAATGCTAATTTACTTAATGAAAAAAAACTACTTGCTTATGGAAAAATTAATTTAAACTAGAACTTTTTTTAGTTACTGGATCTGTTTCTACGATCAGTTTTTTCCTGCATCTATCACATACGCACACATCAGATGAATATCTCCACTTTTTTGCTAATACTTTTGGAATTTCGCTTAGGTCTTTAACCTTCTGATGAAATTTCAAATCAAAAGGATTGAAAAATCGATAGCCGCACGGAGACATAATATAGACAATTAAGACTATTTACCTTATCTACGAAAGTTATAGTCACTGCAAGCGCTGAACAATAATTAAGAAAATAACGGAAAACTCGAAATTGTTTGGCGTCATATATATTATATGGGTATCATATATATTAAACAGGTTTTTATGAGAAAATTTAACCTTTTTTAAATACGAGATGACACTACTAATCGTTCGTTATTCAAACGCCTATAGCTCGGTAAATAAGCCTCACAGAAAAAAAGATTGTGTATCCACGTTCATATCTTCTAGAAGTACCATTATGCGCAATATGAACGAAATCCAGAGCCTCGACTTTTTTTCGTTGTCCGCTTCACGTGAAATGCCCCAAATGTTAAAATTTTCTAAACTTTGACGTTTTTGTGTGTGATGCTTCCACTCCCATAACGTTGGATGAATTTATTGGATCAATATGAAATTAATAGAATAGATTGATATTTCAGTTGCAGTTGTAGCAAATGGTTACCAGCCAGTATTGGTAGTTTTCATCATTTTAATACTAAAACACACTACCATTACATTTTCATATGATAATACAGGAGTTTGAAGTACTTAATGGTTAAAAAATTTCAACATTATGACGGGAAAAATATACATTTTAGATATTTTAGAAATAGAAGAAGACGATATCACCTAACAATAAATTAAAACGCAAACTACCATAAGTGCATAAACGCAACAAGGGCTAATTGTTATGCACTATACATAATACATCTAAATTTATTGTGCCCTCTTCAAAATAGACTCTACTTGAAGTCATATACTTCTTCTACCGAACAATCCAATCATCCATACATTTGTTCAAGTCATACCCTGGGATTGCTTTGAACTTCTTCAGTTATTTTGTCTTTATGTCTTTGATGGAGTTAAAACGGGTCCCTCGAAGCGGAACTTTAAGCTTCAGGAGCATGAAAAAATCACGCAGCGCTATCTGATGAACGTAAGGGTTGTTAAATGTTATTTGTGGCATTTTTACTTAAAAACTCGCGCACAATGATAACTTTGTGAAACGGTGCATTGTCATCCATGAATTGTGCTTTGAAAGGTCTGGTCTCTTTTTACGAATGCTCTCTCTAAAACGCCTCCTTACACCCAAATCATACTGTTTATACACTGTTTGACCTTCTGGATGGAGTTCCTAGAAGACAATTTCTCGAATAGAAAATAACAGTGAGTAGAGCTTTAATTTTGGACTGACAATGCCTCGGGTTTTTGGGTTTCGGTTCATTTGGCAAGCGCTATATCGATCATTGCTGGCCGGATTGCACATCATATTTATGGAACACAAAATTCATCAAATGCTATGATGTTTTTGTGGAATGTGGAGTCCAAAGTTACTCATTCTATTATGTTTTCATACATTCGGCTACGATATTCGATTTGAAGAAAATTGAGATATTTTGGAACGAGTCTGCTAGGGCCGCGTTTGATGCCCATAACATCAACCGTTAGTCCGGACTGACTTATGAGAGATATTGACTTCACCAACTAGCTTTTTAAGACAGAAACGATGGTTATAGAGCACTAATTTCTTGACCTTACCGACGTTTTCCTCATTTTTGATGTTGTAGGGTGTCCAGACCGAGGCTAATCGTCAACGCCGTGATGATCGTGTTTGAATGGTTAATACCATGCAAATGCTGTTTGTTTTTAATACAATACACTTGTTAAATGCTTTCTCACACATTTCCAACGCTTTAAAAAAAGGAATTTAGCTTTCAACACAAAATTTCAAACAACTTGAACTAACTTCTGGTTTTGACTCTTGTAATCAAACTAAATGACAGATCGCCATCAAACTCAGCGTCATTATGCAATATAATGCTGCCAAGTATCGAAAAGTTAAAACATTAAAAAACAATTAATGTGGCGATTTGAGTGACTCATTACAACTTATTGGTCAGAGTGTACAATTAAAACTAAATACACTAGCATGATATTTGAATATGAAGTAAGTAAAATCCTGGAAGATTATTTTTATAAAAAAGATGTTCAACATCACTGCCATTGGTTTGATATATGATAGCGGTGTCAGCCTCATATAGTATTATCAGCTCCAAAATGGCAGCAGGCAGTTAGGTTTTCAACTGAATCATATATCCCATTTTTATTCGTATTTTCATTGTTCTATGAAAAAATTCCAAATGTACTTTTTTTAGACTTCCCCAAGAAACTCGAATTTTAAAAGCAATGCAAAATCCATCCTTCCGTTTCGTGCAAGCAGCTACCAACTCGAAAATATTTCGAGGTCTACCCACTGTAAATTTTAGTTTCGTGTAAAACCACAATAAAAAAATCGATTGAAATCCGAATTCTTGATCAATAGGAAATATTCGAGTTCACTTGACCATTGCACTGTTCTGCGTGACCACCCATCATTATAACCAGACTGAAGGTAATTGCAATGCACTCAAACTAATGCATGCTCAGTTCCGTTAGACTTTGTCGAAAACGTCAAGGGCCTAACGCAAGTGAAGAAAGCGTTTAAAAAATTTCTTGTCGGCCTATTTTCTTTCATTTGGATCACGCTTAGCCATGGTCACTTCTAAGCCAGAGGTTTGCTGCTTTTTCCCTCCGATAATTTAACAGATGCTTGCAGGCTTCGTTACCACTGAATATTCCGTGATTGATTCGTGTTTTCTGTAAACAAACAGAAATTCCAATATTCAAGCTTCAAGTCGCAGTTGATGGATGCTAATGGCACAGAGCTGAGGGAAATGTGTCATGCATCGGAATCAATTTATGTCACCTGTGATGTGATTGCCAAGAGGCTTTGATTCGTTCATGCATGTGCATACACGCGGAAAGTGATCTAACGGCTTATTCAAGTCAAGAGATGCATGTCATTGCAAATATTTACGCTGGATTAATGTGGTACTAGTTTCGTCGATAAAAAAGTAAATAAATCATCTAACCGCATACTTCTGAGTATTTACATTCATGGGATGCAATTAGTCAGTACCCAAAGAAAGAATTTCTGAATTTCTGACCATTTGTTTTCCACAAAGTTTACATTACACCTCACACCATGCACAAATTATCAACGATTCGATTACACAGCCTGCATTGATAACATCGGTGAGGTATTGTTTTTCTCGTCATCAGTCAAGCATTTCCATGCCAAGCTCATTTCTTAGAGCACCACGTATCTCTCGAAATTAACCCGCTTCGTGGTATACCATTTCGGCATGGAGGCCAGTGAGCAACGGTGGAATTCCTCGATTATATCAATCAAGTTTCGGTTAAGTATTCAGTAATGAACCATTAAAAGCCATCGCAACCACACGAAGAAAGAGCGAGAAAATCTTGGGAAAGTCTAGAATGCAGTCTCGTGCATATGGCAGGCACAAGTTTGAGACAGAAGGTCGGTTTGCTTGCGTCCGACACTAAACTCTGCGGCAAATTGGATAAGGTCGCTGAACTTTTCCTGCTCTGTGTCATTATCAGATGAATAGGACGCCGAGCTGATGTCGCCTAGTCGATCTGTAGTACGCACAGAAGCCACAAGATCAGCTCATTATCGACCTCGATATTCATCGAGGCATAGAGACACAGAAGACACGACTCGGAAGACACCGAGAGTTGTAGGTATGATAGGTACTGTTGCTACTGAGCGACAATAAAAGCCAGTAGTGGCTCAGTCGAAGACTCCGTTCATTGCTAACATCTTGACGAATATCTTTTACCTCTCGTGCAATGTTGCGTTCTATGGGTTACCGGTTTATTTGCCGGTATGGATTTCTTGTAGTTGACATTACTCGGATGTGACGTCTAGATTAGTTTGCGGAAGAAGTGATGTCACAATTAGTGCAGAATAATTTTTTTTGTATAAATTGATTAAGGTAACTTTTTGGATTGTATGCAGCTACTTGTTGACCAACGTTCTAGAATTGATGTAATTTTAAGAAAGTTTTCTTTCAAAAAAGCATTGAATAGACCTGAGAACATAATCGAATAAGCAATACAATAAACTATTTAAGACTCATAAATGAAAGCTCATCTAATGTAATTATTTATGAGCCCAGAATAAAAATGAATATAAAAAATGCTCTTTGTGTGTATTATTTAATTTCAATATTTGATGAAAAGATTTCTAAAAACGAGTTTGAGTTTTATTTTGCCGCTTTTCGGAAATTCAGAAAAATATTAATGGCGTAATTAGATTAAAAATCAATATGCGTTTATTTAAGCAAATGAAGTTTTAGCCGCTTCATTGTAGAAAACTCTCTCATTGTAGAATTGGAAGGAAAAACTATGGTGAATGGAAGGTGGGAGCAAAATCTTATTTGGCAATTAAGAGTCATTGGAAGTGACCCGCCGCTGCAAAGATGGATGAGAACAAAAATTTAAATTTATTTGTCTCGATTACCGTGTTTGATTCGAACGTCTATTGCCATCGATTTGAATACGTCTTCCTCCGCACCACTGGAAAAACCTGGGCTCATACTTCTTGCGGCAAGCTTGACACAAATTCCCTTTTTTTTTGACAATATCAGCGTTAAGAAGTTCCGTCAGTTGGCTCAAAATTTAGTCTTGCTAATTATATTGCAGCAAAGGCTGTGTAATAAATCAGTCTTTTTCATTTTCAGCAATGCTGTTGTAGATGTCCTCGTTTGCCCAATTCCTAGGCGCACTATTTGTCTGTGATTCTCTATTTGTGTCAACGTGTTTAAATTTGCTTTCTACCATAGGTATTACTATCAGCGGGTGGAGCGTCTTAATGCTGGGATTGTTGAAAAAAAGATACCTGTGTCAAGGCTGCTGCAGAAAGTATGAGTTGAGGAATTACCAGGGATGCGGAGCAAAATATTTTCAAACTGATGAATGTAGACGGTCAAACATAGCCACCCTTTTTTGGAGATCATCAGAGAATTCAAAGATCAGAGGTCGGTCCGCAGGGCTAATGATGCTGAAACTAACTAGTGATGCTAAACTAAAGTCAATACTTTGTCGCGTCGTCCCTATCCAGCCAACTGCAGACATTGCCATCGTCTCGAGGAAAATACCAAAAGTATACCCCATTTCAATCCAAGAGGCACTAACAGAAGCACAATAGATCGCCTTACATGGGGTCAGTAGATATGGCGTACTCCGTGAACTGCATTTGGACCAAGGTCGCAGTTTTAAGTCACAAGTTAGTGATGAAGTGTTCGAATTGCTAGGAATACGAAAAACGAGAACAAAGCTACTTCAGTCCAATAGAATCGTCAAATGATTCAGCGATACGCTAAATGAGCATTTGACCAAAGCGGTTGAAGAAAACCAAAGAGACTAAAACCGACACATTCCGCTATATTTGCTGACCTATAGGGTAGCCGAGCATGTGTCAACAGGTGAAATAGAGTAATCTTTGGAAACACAATACGTCTACCAACCGACCTGAGCTTTGGAAAGCAGCCTCTGACCATTTTCGAGTACGTAAGCAAATGAAGGAAATTGTTGAAACAAATGCGCATGTTTGTGCGGCTCAGTATTACCATCGATTACATGAAAACAAGTTATGTTTTAACGGCTTACTTTGCAGGATTCCAACAGTCTGGCTGTACAACCCACAAAACCGAAAGACTCGATTTTCCAAGCTACAATGTAATTGGAAAAAACAAAACCGTCAGCCAGGTAAATGGTGTTGTTTATCGCATACAAAAGCAACATATAGATATGGACAAAAGTAATAATATTTACATATTCTTCCATATGCATATAATAATATTTAAATTTTTTTTCTCTAGTGTAGATTGCCAAAACAAAAAACTGCGTACGATTTCCACCGTTGAGCTGTCAAATCATGTAGTATGTGTGTGGTTACACTAAAAAAAGGGTACAGTTAGTATCGCAAGAGCGTGTGCCTTGTAAACGAAAACCGGTTTTGACTAACTGGAAGGTTTTTACGCCATTTCATATAATTTGGAGGTAATCAAAATAAGTGTTGCATAAGCATAGAGGTTTGAAGCTGCGTTATTGTGTTTATATAAAATACCAATAACTGCTCCAACGCGATAGCTTAGAAAGACGAACCATTTTATTCACAAGTGGATTGACTGGTACAATGACACAAAAATGTTGGACGATTTACTTGGTAGAGGCATAAGAAGATCCATTGCCGAAGCCAAAGACAGGTACGATTTGAATTTTTCGGAAAGAAGAGTTTTTTTCAATGTCTCCAAAACAAACATAGACGGGAATTTTCCGTTGTTGCAAATTTTGAGTCCATTTAAGGTCTGTGCTATTGGTACCGGTGGTGGCAAAAAACGGTCACTCAAAATGTTGAAAATAGAACTGCGTGGGGGGAGCAGCATTCGACGTCTGCGCATTTGACAATTTGTAATAAATACTGGCTTGTTCGAACATGGAGGTCTTCCCATTTTTGTGATTTTTTTTCAAGTTTCTTTTGATCCATTTCGGAATTTTCAGGCTCAATGAATTCGCTCACAACAGGATATTTATCAATCATGATATTCGACCATATTTCTGCCAAAGTTTTACCAGCGTATGCAAAATTTTTTTTCTCTTATTCAATATCAATTGTTTTCCCACTGTTATCTAAGTGGCTTCCATAATTTTCGTGAGGAAGTATAACACCTGCTAATTCTCTGCTTAGAGGAGCCATTCTTCTTTCAACTCTGTTAAACGCGCTGCGTCCCGGTGCATTACACACAATAAAAAGTGCATCCAAATTGTTTTTTACAAAATGATGGATTCCAGTTTCTATGACTTTGGCGTACCTCGGATTTTCATCCGGCCCACCATCAACCGTGATGATCACGACAGGTTTCATGTTACCAAAAGAGTCTTTCAAAATTTCGTCAAATTCCGGCAAGTCCAGTAATCTCTCGAAATCCAATGCATGTGACAACGCGGTAGACGAACAGTGTTTTCCCGACCTGACTGCGACATAAGTTGGGCCGGAGTAGGAGACAGCTTCTTGTCGTCCTAGATAATTCTTTTCTATCTTGATCGCAGCGTATACAGACGGGATCAATTTATGTGATGGAGCAACAACCCAATCGTGGTCAGGAAGTCTCACACGATATTCCATGTTCATCAGCAAAGGGCTTTGTTTGTTGGCAGCTGGAACACAAAAAAAATCATCATTAAAATAACATATTTACAACACTTGAACTGAAATAGATACTTCTCTGAATGAAAAATCGATGACTACAAGTATCTAATTCATAGAAAATTTATTTTTTGTTATTGTAAAATTATCCATATTTTTACGGATATTTTGAGTTACCTGTAATACCAATTGGCACGCGTGCTTTGTCGTCTTGACTCAAAAATGTGACTTCCGTAGGGCCGAGCAGAGAAGCAGTCTCTTCCAAATTGTGAATAGTAGAGCTGGCGAAGTGAGAATCTACATGATTTTTATGTAGATCAGTTTGTGGCTTTGCGAGCTTCACTGGTACTGTGACGATGTGCTTTTTGCCTTCAATGGTGTTGAATCTTCGTGGAATCAGTCGTAAATAAGTAGCACTTTTGCTGATGTTAAAGCCATGTTCTGCTTGCAAAATTGTTGTCAACTCACTCAGAGTTTTGACGCAATTGATACTTTCGGTTCGACGTTTCCCATCGGCAGCTGATCCATGAGTGCAAATGTCAACGATTACTCGCAGTAGCTCAGGTTGTTCTTCTTCAATTCTCGGTCGTCCACTTTTATCACGGAATTTTTTCAATTCAGGATTTTCGGAACACAAAGCTTCTAAGGCTTTTCTTTTTTCTGATCTGTATTTGATATTTCTCTCTGTTCCTAACTGCCTATTTTTCAAAGCTTTTTCTGTTTCCATCAGTTCTTTTCTTTTATTTTTCAATGATTTCTTTTCATCTTCAGTCAAAAAATCCATTTCGTCTCTAGACTTCAATAAATCGATTTCATTTTTCAATAATTGGATTTTATTCTTCAGTTTTTCTTGTACCGGTGCCTCTTGTTTTTTATCATCGTGGCTGGCATCAGTCTGGAAGAAAATTCTCTCATAGAAGTGGCGAAATTGAAAAAATCATTGAAGTCATTCAATATTTAGATTTTTTGGAATATTTGTTTTATCTTTCATTTTCAAAGTTGTGAATCATTCGAAATTGTTTTTGAATTCGAATTCAGTTAATTAAAAAAAATACGAAAGTTTCGAGAAATATAAAAATTTCAATGATTTTGATGGAATCTCGTAAAACCTAGTTGTAAGATGTTATTCTGAGTTTGAACATAAAAAATTAGAAGCTTTACGAAATTCTATATTTTGTCGAATTAAAAAAGTCTGATAATTTAATACTTTCAACAAAATTCTACAAATTAAAAATTCGATTCAGATTCAAAATTGCTGAAATATGAGAAATCCTAACTTATTTATAATTTATATAGATCGTTTCGTATCCGAGTTATACTGAAAATAACAATAAATTTAGAAAATTTTACGGAGAATCAACTCATGTTTGTGAATAATTTTGCAAAATCTAAATCTTCACCATTTAAGAATTATAAAAATCGGAAATTTGAAAATATTGAAAGGTGTTGAAAGGTCGGCCGGAGAGAAATTTTGGAGATTATTTCAGAAATTTCGGAAATTATTTCTAAAAATTTTCTCGTCTTGATTAGATAGTATTGTGAAAATTGGTATATTTTGTGAACATCTTAAAATGCCAAAAGAAATCTTTAATTATTCAAGGTTTACAAAAGTTAAAAAAAATATATCTGGACCCATTTATGTCATCAATTTTGACAGAATCTAAAATTCTAATAAGCCCTTTGGAGTACTTAAGATATTCTAAAAATTTCAAGAGGTTCTTCGGAATTCAACAGAAGTTAAAAGTTCCTGAAAATCTGGAAATCGTGAATTATTTTCAAAATTTAAGAATCGGAAATATAGTTACAGACATCATATTTGAATAATATTTATTTTTTGGAAGATGAGAAAAATAAAAAATCTTTGGAAAACAAACAGTAATTCTTCGAATTTGGCATATCAAATTTGAAAATTCCGAAATTTTAAATAATCTTAAAATTTGTTGGAGATGAGAAGTTTATTGAATTGATCAAATGTGCGGTAAGAGGGCAACAGCTCAAATTTTTCTGAAGAAGAATTCGAATAACGCAATGAGGATTATTCTCATATTTTAATATGTGCAAATTTTTTTTTATTACATCATTAGCCTTGAGCGATGGGCCAGGACTTGAGTGAGCTGCTTTTTCAGTAGGAGTTCGAATATTGCTGCTGATGGATGGTTTTGCCGTTAATGTATTTTCTCGGTCAAGCTGGGTGTTTGATTTTTTTGGCACCTTTAAGAAAAAAGAGCAGATAAAGGAATTAATGCTATATCGATCAATATTTTAATTCCTTATGATGCAATTACGTGATAAATATAAATATTTGTTTTTCTACTAGTTTTTCCAAATGTGAAAAAGGAATCCATTATGATATCATATAATATATGATTAGAGTTTTTTTCCAAAAATTTTTTTTCTTCAAAAAGTTTTTCAATTCAATTTTTTTTTCATTTCCGACTCAAAAATTTTTTTTCAAAAAATTTTCAGTGTTTTTCTTATTAATTAATCATTATTATGTAGATATGTTTTACTCGAATATTTCTAATTTATTCTACGTTTTTGTCAAAACATAAAATACTTACTTTACTCCAGAAGGAAAAAAGGTTGCTTTGCTTCTTCAGCTTTTTATTTGTCAATTCCTCGAGTTTTTTCGTGAATAACTCCTGAAAATTCTCAGCTTTTTTGATAGAATTCCAGAAAAACACAGCTTCATTTTGCACATCTGCCACTTTTTTATCAGGAAAAGCCGATTTATAGTTTGAAAACAGTTCTTGATACAATTTATCCATTTTGCTCTGACACGGAGTCCGGAAGCGATTTCTTAAATATTACTGTTACTTATCACTATAATCGCAGAAACAGGTTAAATCTTGCTGCACGCTTTGTTCTTGATTTATATATTATTATTCTTGAACATTGCGGAATAGAAAAAACAAAAGAAGTCTGTCAGTAAAAATGCGTCTGCTGCAACTCGTCTACGCGATAAATTCTGCGCTATTAAAAAACAAAAGAGCAGCGGAGCGGTAATTTAAAAACAATTAACATTCAAAATGCTTTTGCGAATTGAAAGTATATTCAAAATCCGGAGAACTGTATATACTACATATCGTCATACTTCGTAATGCGCTACTTCCGAAAATATTTGTCGTTCACATTTAAATATCGAAAAATTTGCACTTTCAGTTGAATGCCCGTTTGTATGGCGGGCGATTTCAAATAGTTATTTAGCGAAATGAGAAATTGAATATATTACCAAAATAACTTAAGCGCTCAAACTTTAAGAATGAGCTAATGTGTAAGAACTTAACGCATAAAAATAATCGATGCATAAACTCCTGATGAAGCTCAACTAAGAAGTATTTAATAATAAAAAAATGACATAAAAACTAAAAAATCATTTTCATTATGATATAAATAAAAATGCATTTTTTCAAGTAAAAAATTTTTTCCGATATATTTATTACTCGACATTGGCTGCGGTGTTAAATGAAATATTTTTCATAAAAGGACGGATATGCAATATAATCGATTTAATTCGTCACGTGACGTTTTGAAAAACCCTCCCCCCCTCCGGCATGACGAATCGTGACGTTTCTTCAAACCCTCCCCCCCCCCCCCCTTTCGAGCGTCACGAGATTTATGGACGGCCCCTTAGAAGGTCCACGTTCAGAGGTCCTCCAGGAAACAAGGATTTAGTACCCTCTTCCTTTGTTTGCTCGAACTCTGAACTCAGCTTGGATGAAAGGTGTTTATCGAACACTTTTTTGTGATACAAACTGCATCTAGAAGCCCACGAAGCTCCAAATCAGGGCCCGCTTAAACACCACTTTAATCCGGTCATGCTGACTCATTTATTAGTGCCTCCGGACTTGAAAACTTATCATAGATCCTGAATCGGTAAAGAAACCTTCATTCCACTTTATGCGTAGTTCTTTCTCAGCATATGTTGCTACGGTGCGCCATTGTTAATTGTTTTGTTGCGCTTTAGCCAAGATCGTCTCTCTCCTGACCAGACCGAATACGACTTCAATGGTGTACTTCAAGCTTGCGAAGCGACTTCACAGTAAGAATGTGTGTTTAAGCATCATCGAGGTCAGTTGCGCAGTACGGTGTGCCCACCTAACCCATTCTCTCCTAACCGTGTCCAGTCAAGAATTCACAAAGGTGGTTCACCTCTCCATGGCTATGGCTAACCTAAGGTCCGATAATATCAATAAGCTTGGCCATTCAATATTTATATGTTCGAATATCTTATATGAAAATATTCATAGCTCCTTAAATGTTCTAAGCCCAGGGCTTGCAAAAACATGGTTTTGTACAGCGGGAACTTGAGCATTTCTAACAAAATGGAATAGAATAGCTTTGATAGACTACAGACAGCTTTGCTGGATGCCAAACAGCCATACGCATATAGCTTTGTTGGATTGGTTGCTGAAACCAAGACAGGTGAATGATTTAACCTCTGCTTAACTATTTTCACTTATTTTTTTGAGACAAATCATTTTCCCTTTCTTTATTCTTGCTGTTGTTCCGTGGTGTTGATAGGTTCTACGGTGTTTGGTACTAGTGCGTCTGCCATGACCTTTACTTTTCTTTCAATTATATGCAGCTCTACGTTTTGTACAGCATGCTTAATTTTGAATGAAGATTCTAGAATATTCGTTCCAGCACAAGACGTTAGCTTCGTCAAAATAAGCAAGTATTTGGATGGACGTACTGGAAATGTTACTTTTTATGCTCACACGCGCATACTGGATCACCTATTCGGGCTCTAATTTGGAAAATATACAAGTGGGGACATTCTTTTGCTGTAAACTGATGCTCACAGCAAAGAATCCAGAATTTGCTGCCTGACCAGTTTGGTTCCATTATCGGAAAGAGTCATACCTATATAAAGTTTGATCGTGAAGTCGATAAAAAAGGTGGATATTTTGGTATCTGCATATTTATTTAATAATAAGTTAGATTTCTTGTCAGATATCAAATCTAAAAATTTCATTTTCAGATCTCATCTGCTAGCTTATAACCATTAGCTCATATTCGAACCATCAATTTATATCGGGAACCAATTACCATTCAATAGATCAATTTCACATCGATCGGCATACTTTTCATCTTACTCGGCAGTAATTGTTTCATGAGCACCAATCCAACCAATCACTTAACTTCCCTTAACGTACTCTACCATTATTGCATATTACACGGATTCTTTATAGCTGCCATTGAAATTCAAAGACAATTTATCAAGCATTCTACCTTGAAAATTGCTCATGATTATATTCTGGGGATTCAAGTATGTATGCCCTAATCGAGGCAAGCTAACAAGACTTCACACGACTCGAGAAAAGATAATTTGCAGCACTAAATGAATGGAAACCTGACGATAATGTGTCTATTTGAATGAATAAAAAAGAGCTTAACTAGCGACAAGACAGAAAATTGGAGATGCCAAATGGATAGCAGCAGCTCGAAACCAAAGGATGTTGCATCGTTTTATGGAATTATGTTTGTTGGCGTGAAAAAACTGATTGCAGCTAAGGAAGTATCAATGAACTAGCAACTAATGTGTAATTTTTCCAGTTGAAGACGAAAGGGGGAAGATTCTGAAGCAAATGTATATGATTTTATGTAAGTAATTTGACGTGCCACGCCTGATTTAAACATTTTTTTCAATATTTATAATACTTTAGAAAACACTTCTGAAACGACAATAACTATGACAATGGTTTGAGTATTTTATACCTCCTTAGAACATATTAATCTTCAAAACCTAAAAAGTGATTTAAATTCTGAGCTCAATAATATTCTTGAAAGCTGACTGCAATCAAAACATTACAAAAGTAAGAGGCAATACACAAAAGATTGGATTTTGAGGTACATTCTGTGATGAAAGTATGTCAATATTACTCTGATAAGGCGAAAGGTGAAAGTTTTCGAAAATATTTAAAATCTAAAAACAAACAGTACCTCTAATTATAGCTTTCAGTACTTACTAAATACACATATCCCAATTAATACATAAACAAGCACATTGAGTGCCGCCAAAATTTGAACTAAACTGCCAACAACCCACATACTTCTTGCCCTAATCCGTCCAGTTAAATTCATATCAACTAATCTTTTAACGTACTCCAGGCATCGTTAATTTGCGTTACGAATTTCACACCTTTTCGCTAATTTTCATGTCATTACTAACAATCTGATTGATGATCATTGCCGCTCGCACCTCGCAACTGCCACCGTAAGATACAGGTGCATGCCATGTCAAATCTCTAATTGACACTTATGGCAGTTGTGAGAAGCGTATCGAAATCATTTCAGTCAGTTGTCGGTTTGCGTGCTGACACCAATCTACCTGCCATAACTGAAACAAACTTCTTAGCGGATTAGTACTGGACACTTGACGAACGAAATATTAGTATGTTACAATACGATATTAAATACTGCAAATCGCATGTCGTTCCATTTTTGCAACAAGATTGAAAGATTCGCGGCGCTGTGCAGTAACTGCTAGTAAATGGCTGACGTACGGCTACCACAGTTACTTTTCTGTCTTCGCCTCGGCATTATGGTAAAGATGAGGACCGGCAGATAATTATGAAAGCGACGATGGTGAATGTCTCATGAGTCTGAAGTGTCATGTGACCGGTGAGTAGCTTTTTTTTCATGCTATTGTCTTACAGGCGACGGAATTTGTAGGTTTGAAGGTGGGTTCGGTTGTGTGCTTTTGTATTTGCTGGCAAATTATTTTGCAATGAGGAAATCGACACGAGACAACGATGACATTTTGATGAGTTGATTGATGCAAAAATGAAAAGAATTTTCACCATTTTCTTGGCGTAGAACCGCTATGTTGGATTTCATCATTCCTTTAGTAAGCTCTACGAAATAGTTGTTTTTGACTGAAACTAAGTTGCAAAAAACAAATTATATCTTTTGCGCAGCATGCCATGTGGTTTTCATATGCCTGGTGCCCACGTTGGGCGCAGCTGTATACTTAAAGAAATAGGCAGCTATGTGTAGCTACGCAACTAATAAATGACTTTAAATGCAAAAAATAATTAGATGTTACACAAAATTTTGATTTTATGGTGGTTTCACATTTTGAAGCAAACACCGTTGTAAAACGTGAAATCAACATGTCAGGGCCGATGCAAGTTTATTTTTGAGATAATGTCATTGAGTAGATTGACTAACGTTCAGACTAATGTTTGGTTTTTTTTTATACTTGTGTGCAATAAGAACTAAAATTCAGATATTTAAAACCGAATATCTTCCCACACATGTTAAAATGCTACAGAAAACCCAATACTATTGAAAAAAAGGCGTTTTCCTTCTAAAAATTTCAAAAATACTTCCAATGTAGTCCGATGCTATTGGCTTGGTGTGGTTTAAATGGCTAAGAACCATTTTTGCCTCACTAAGCAGAAACACGGCAAAACAAGGAAGTAAAGACCGTTTCTGAAATGAGTACAAAAATGATTATTCAAAGTTTCAAGACTTGTTTTAAAAATTTCCTATTACTAGCAAATATTATACTCTCTCCGACTTAATTAGAAAATAGATCGTCGAATGTTCTTTTTTTGAAATATCTATCAATTTCAGCAGGCAACAGTGAGAACAGAAAAAACTCAAAAAAAAACCGTTGTGAATGATTTGCTGAAGGATACATTAAAATGATTCTCACGGAATGCTGAAGTTGTTTTGAATGGACAGTACGCTTCGAAAAATAAGATAAATGGAAGAAAGAAATTTTTGACATCTGGTTTTCAGAAACAGCCGTATTGTTGCATTCAAATACTCATTAGATGCGAATTTCTGACCTCACCTCCAGTCAGTGGCGTTCATAAACTCTCCGTGCAGGGTAGGTAGTCACATACTCTTGGAAGTAAATGTTACAGTAAAGCAAAAACGAAAATTGAATTGAAATATATTTTTTACTATACGTTAATTGTATGTGCATTCTTAGCCCAACTTAAACTTTAATTATCAAAGAAAAATTAAGATCTAGCGGGTATATTATTTTGGCTCTTTTAGTTTTATTTTTTTATATTTTTCGGCACAATTATATTCCCTTGACACTAACGGTATTAATAGTATTTTTTTTACACTTAAATTGTGATCAAAATCATGCTTAATTATAATTAATTTAGCCTTATTAGACATAAATCTTAGGTCTTAAATCAAACCGTTTTGTTTGCCGGAAAATTGGTTTAATTTGATCAAATTGTTTGTGGGTATACTAAATATTTAAATTTAAAGACCAATTATGCTTTGAAAACTGGGTGTATATCAATTTCTTAAAAGATATTGATATTTCAAGTGTAATCTGCCTGCTTCTTCACTGTCTATCGGTATCGAAGAAATCTACATACAGGATATCATTCCACACATTTTTTTGTGCTGGCGAATATATGCATGATAAACAGAATAAAATGATTAGAGTGCTTGCAACCATTCAACTAAGTCAATTCATCATAAAACTTGCCACCAAAGAGACGAATAGCATTCCTTTTTTTGAGTTAAACCTAACTCTGGTGTCATTCTGCCTGCTGAGATAATCGACACTTGTTTCTGAATCAAAGGTTTGGAAATCCTTTCTCCATTAACTGTGCTGCACATACTGAACATACACTGGTGCTTCCATTTCACAAGCTTATGGTTTTTTTTTCTTCAAAAAGTCTGAGTTTCTGTATGTTTCACTTATTTGTTCGATTTAATTTTTTGAATATATAATAACCGTTGTCGCGTAGTACATATACGTTCTACTCCAGAGCTTACGATACGGCATTGTCACTCAAAACTATTAGGTAGCGTTGTCACAATAAAATATCGGCAAACATTATTGTGCAAATTTTGGAAGTTAAGGGGGTAGTACCGGTTAGAATGCTCAAAAACAGCCTAATTTTGAATGTTTCTTTTCAACTCCTTTATTACGTATAAATTTTAAAATTTGCATGGATAAAATACACGTTTTAAGATTACAAAAAAAAAGATTTATAATTTTTTTCTTCATTTTTTTACTTGTTTATAGAGGGCGCCAAAGTTGATGTCTCGAAAAATGCCTCGTCATACTGCGGACAGATAACCTCAGGAATGAAGAATCTGAGCCAAAAGAACCAAACCGCATTTTAAAGAGGAATGTTTCTTACGTGGTGATCTACCACAATATTTTAAAAACATGACAAAAAAAAAATGCGGTTGTTTGAAATGTTTTTTCGAAAATCTATTTTTTTTCACTTTGTTTCGCTTGTCAAATTTTTTTGGTACGACTTTTGGCCTATATTGTGGTAGATTACCACACAAGATACTTGCATAAAGTAGCACACCAAATTTGTCTTAAATCGGTTTCGCCAATTTGAAAAATAAGTGTCCGCAGTTTGAAAAAACGTCATTTCGAGAAAAACGCTTTTAAAGTTTTTTTCCCATTTATTTATTGAATATTATTTAAAAAATATATTTTTATCACTGGCAATTGTTCAAGCTGCAATTTCTGGACCATACATAAGTGCTCCTGAGTCCTCATAAGCTAGTTGCTCTTGCAGTGCAAAAAAACGCGCTTCCTTTGACGCTGCCTTTGCCGCTTTTTTCTCCTGACTTATGCGTACTTCATCTTTTTTCTCGCAGTAATTAAAGGAAGCGGTCTGCCGTAAACTGTCGTAACTTTTTTATTTTTGGGAATATCTTAATAAAATTTTGAGACGTGATTTCTGAAGGTATAATAAATTAAAAAAAGCAAAATAAAAAAAAGAGTTTTTTTAAAATTATAATCGGTACTACCCCCTTAAAGAAGAATTTTTCTCAAGAAATTCAAGATCCCAGGAAAAAATATATAATTTTACTTATTAAAAATAAAAAAAAAATCATAATTTTTAAAATTTCGTATCTGAGACATACAAAAAAAAAACACTTGGGTTTTACATCGTAAAACAGATTTATATTTACACGCTTTTATCTGTGGGAAGCTCCCTTGCTTAATGAAAGCTTAACTTTGAGCGTGGCTCTAGTTGTTCACTTGACAGTGCCACCGTGCACTTGTACAGCATAGCTGCAAACTGCTAGCACTTGTATATCGGTTGTTGAAGTCATACAGCGGTAGTAAGCTGAAATTTTCCGGATACATTGATGTATATGCAAAATAGATCCAGGTCTCACCAAATGTTAATTATCTTTAACGTTTAGACACCCGCGTCCATTTTATTGATATTCTAGATATGCCTATTATTCTAAAAAAGAAATTAAAAAAAAAACTAAGTTTGTGAAATGAATCTCGAACGTGTTCTTAATAAAAGTTTGATAAGGTTTTGGAACTTTTTTTTTAAACGAGATAGCTTACGAGTACAAGATATTTTATAACATTTGCATACATTGGGAGTATGAAGCTTCACTGAGCATCACTCACGCAGAGCTTTAAGATCATTCTGTGACTGGTGACAATCATCAAGTGATTCAAATACTCTGAACATCTTAAAGCCATTAGCTAATAGAAGGCAGGGGGGAATAAATATTTCGCGCGACAAATGGCCAGATCTTTAATGCACTTTCTGCTAAGAAAAGCTTACCTGGCAATGAATTGAACATAATTTACTAGGATTAAAAAAGAAATAATTTGAAAATTAAAGTAATTTAATTGAACATCAAATTTAATCTGAAAAGTGAAATAACGTTATTTTTTTGTTGTTATTGTAAGAAGATAAAAGTTAAAGAATGAGCATGCAAATGGTTCTAAAGACTGAGAATTGAAGTGAAATTTTGAAGTAGATAAAAAATTATTTTCCTACTGTATTTAATACATCAAGGATTTGACTGTGTAAAGAACTAAACGTAAACAAAATATAACTTTTAATGTTCATTAACATTTTTCTATACACTTGTAAAATTGACAAGCATTTTTTAAGTACGGACAGCAAATTTTCATCACAAGCATATCGCTCTAACGTTCATATCACTTTGCATTCGTAAATTGAACTTCATTTCAATAGAACTTTTCTACGCAGTCAGTCAGAAAAAAAGTCAGGTCAATGTGAAAGAGCTTCGAATTTTCAAAAGCTTATTAATCTGAAAAAAATGTTGTCATCAATCACATTTCAATAAATAATCAGCATTCACTAACGTCTATTACGCTTGTTTACTGATTTAATACTCAATCGACAGGCACGCACCATCGATCAAAATCATGCAAATTTTCATCGAAACAATACTGACAGCTTATTAAATTCCATCATGGAACCTGCTTGTATTCTACTGTTATGCATATTTGCAATGTGATACCCCTCAAACATCCCACACACTCATTTCCAGTAATTATGCTCCTTCTGTCGGGCCCGTATTCATTCAAATTAATCATTATCCAGATGCCCAGCTGTAAGAATCAGTTAGAAAGATTTTTTTCGTTATATTTTCATGAATGCAAATGTATTGATCTGAAGTCGCAAAAAATAGCAACGAAATTTCGTTGAATATCATCGGTTAAATTTTGATACACCGAAACAAAAGACTTCGATGCTTTGTTCAAGCTAGTAACTTGGAAGTTTGGCAGATGCTTAGAGATCGATGTTTGTTTGCGAAATATTAACGAGCAGTTTGAGAATCTGCGGGACATAATTTAATTTATTTTCATTAGAAATGTCAAGCGAGAAAAGCTCATTATTCACATGAAGAGCGTACAAAACTGCACGGGACAAAATCCACTGCTAACAAGTGAATTATTTTTTTTCCGTTGTAATCTTGAAAGAATTCTTCGCCACCGTTATGTGGTCTTTAATGAGTAGATTCTCTGGTTGTGTCACGCGATGTTTACAGCGCGCGGAACGATACATTTTTATACGAGAGAACGTGATTAAAAACGTTGATCGTTTCTGATCGATAACAAGTTGTCGATTGTTATCGATTAGCTTCTGGCGGATGCTGAGCGTGGTTTGCATGCGTGAGCCAGACTATCGTGGAGCATGTAATTTTGAAGTTGCACTGGTTGAAGATAACTATTGATTATATCAAGTTCTAAAAATAGAAGGATAATGATATGTGAACTGAGCTAAACAGCTAAGTGCAAACAGGCCGAAAACGACATATAAACACTAATTACGTGCAATTTTTAATGTTTCTTTCTGCTTCCGATTTGGTGATGGAGAACAGTGAGTTACATCTTTTCTGTAGAAAATCGTTACAATTTCCCCATCGAATTAAAAAGAAATAATGAATTATGTTAAAATATAATCAGTGAGATTAAGATAAATTAGTCTGGCACATATTCAAATATTTAGAGTATTATTTTAGTTCATACCGCATATCGATCAACATTTTCCAAATCCACAGCAAAGAGTCAATTTACAGCTGAAATCAACCAAATCCATCGAAATTTCTCAACTATCATCTAAAGTGCAAATGATTATATTACGGTACTAGCAAGGTCGAATACTGATTGACCGGCATTTGTACCATCAATTATTCTAGCGTTCGCGCAATCATTCACTTTAAAATTCATGAAGCCAACATTGCGCCGTTCTTTAAATCCATGGCCGAAGGAACTCACAAGTCGCGTCAACACCGACATGTGCAATATCAGGCAAAATGTACAAGTTCGGATGCAGGTCGGAAGGTATTCGATCACCAATCACCATAACAATGGTGCCAGTCATCATGATACTGAAGAGATGATTTTACTGTGTTTGGGCCACTGAGACCAGTGTGCTATGCTAACGGAATCGCCAAAGATGAATTTAATAGCGAGTGCTTTAGCCTCTCGGTTAAATTGTTTTATTAACGCTACAGCTATAATCTTCCACCAGCAGCGCAATTGGCGGAGAAAATTTGACGCAACTGCTGGATAGTGCATGAAAATCTGTATTTGTGGTATTTTTCAATTGATCGGCAGTTGGCAGCTCAGACCATGATTAAAAGATAGTCTGTGCACACTTGTTTGATATGGCATGAAAATGAAATTTTTTATTGATAGTTTGTGGGGTTCGGCTAACGGGTTAAGCTTGGATGTAGGTTATTGTGGTAACGATGAGAAATTCAAGAAAATAGAAATGCTGGCCTTGGTAGACCACTGGACAATTTTGATAAAATTGTTGTTTGTTTGTTGCATAGTTATTTGAACGAAAAATACACGTGTTTGTTTACAGTAAGATATGAGCCTAGGTAATTTTTTTCAATTAAGGTAAAATACTGTTGAATAGTTTTAAATTGTTCTCTTATATAGTGAAATTACCCTGAAATTGCCAGGAGTATATTTAAGTTTGGATTAAATTTCAATTATCTGCAATGTTAAATTGCGCTTGTCAAAAAACAATTATTATTTTCAGAATTTGACTTTTGTGACATTTTCAGAACTCCCCAGGATCTGTTGGGGTCATGCACTAGTGAATAAAATAATTTTAGTGCTCGATCACGTAAACCTTTTTCGACTCTTAATTCTCAGCTTGTTGAGAATGTATATGTTCGCAACTTACCAGAAAATCCTAAATAATTTTTGGATAGTGAAATTTTGGCAAGACTGAAGTTTGTCTTTTTGATTTTGGAGATTTTTCCGACTTAAGACTTTAGCACTTGTTAATATAGGAAGCCTTTGTTTACGCTATTTAGCTGAGTCTTTTGGTCGTCTATTGTAATTTCTTGTCAAACGAAAGTCCTATATTTTTGACATTCTTATTTCAGTCTAGGATCTAATTGTTTATTGAAATACGCGTGATTTTTCGTTTTTTGCCAGTTATGTGTAGTTGAATTATAATTCTTAAAATATGTCCTAAATAAGTGGTCTAATCATGTTTTCTTACAATAGATAATCAATAGAATAAAAGAGTTAGAAACACAATAGAATAGATAATCATTCAAATCAATTATTTTCGATTAATAAGCATCGTGGGCACACGCCTCTCTATGGAATTAGAACGCCCAACTTTTTCTGAAATTACGGTTCAGAGAGTAAAAAACTTGCCAAGGTAGAAAGATGCTTGTCATTGCCGTCCAAAAAATGTTTGCCATATGAATATTTAATACACGCTGAAAAATCATTGTTCTACCCTTAATATATTTTGCAGCTAATATATTTATATTAAAAACATTTCTTAACATTATTATATTGACCTAGCAATAACATTATATTGCCCGCACATAGCATTCTTAAAATGTTATATATTGACATGCGTGTGGTGAATTTTTCTGTTACAATATTACATTAGTAGGCCAATATTAAATAGTAACATGGCAATAGGTTATATTAGCATCTTACAATACTATATTGACACACCAATAATATATATTAACATGCCAATATATTATAGTAACATGGCAATAAGTTATATTAACGTCTTACTATAGTATATTGGTATACCAATTATTAATATTAACACGCCGTCGATACGATTTTTCCATAGTCCCAAGAGGTCCCCCATCTAACTACTAACCGCGCCCAACGCTGCTTAACTTCGATGATCGCGGAACATTAGGTTCTTCCAGTGTGCTATTGCCGCATAAAGTATGAACATCCTAACTAACAATACAAGCAATGTACTTTGTTGTATGACCAACAATTTCACCACCCTTGCTTAATACATTTATATTAGCATAGTAATATATTTATGTTAAGATGTTAAAACATTTATATTTACAGATGTTCTGAATATAAAAAGTTAACAGCTTAATATGTAATGTTAAACTGCAAATATAATATTGTAACTTCCTAACATACAATATTGAGCTGTTAAAATTATGTATTAGGGACAATGCTGTTACTATAACAATATTAAGATGCTAATATATTGATTTCGGTCATTTCTCAGCGTGTAGTAATATTTGGTGAATAATGAAAATACCTGGTGTTGTTAATTGTTTGCTAGTACCACAATGAAGAATATACCAAATCTGCTCTATGTTAAGACCAGCAGCGAACCAGTGGCTGCAGTCCAAACTATAGGAGTAAAAGGAAATTCAGGGCTACCATTTACTAAACTTTTAAAATTTTCGAGATCCAAATAATTATTTTCTTTTCATTACAAAGCTATCATAATTTGAGTATTTTATGGCATCATCTTTTAGCAACCAAATTCTTACCAAGCTTGGTTTATGAGAAGGTCCAACTGTGAATTTCGTGTTTGATTTGATGACTGCATTGAAAGTTATAGAGCATCAGCACCACTGGTACAATGGCTTACAAGAGTCCTGCTCATATATTAAACCAAAAATTTAATTATTTTAATTATCAAAATCAGTCAAAAAATTAGTTTAAATATTCCATACGATTTTCTCGTCAAATATATTTTTCCTTCCTGTTTCTTCAATGTATGCAGTATCAAAAGTAAGATGTGGATAGTGTTTTCTGGTTTAGCCTAGATTTTTATTCGATATATATAACACAAAAAGGCCGGCACTGCAAGTGGTAGTTTAATCGCATGTTTTTTAATTTGAAGCAAATCTATGTTCAACATGCTTTGTGGTGGGGGTTTGCATGCTTTACCCACCTATTTTAATTTTTATGTTTTGTTTCAGAATGCCAAATATATATACAACAAAAACTAATAGAGCTATGTCTAGTGTCGAAACATATGAATTAGCTTATGAGGAGGTTACATCAGTTGGAAAAAATCTTAGAAATAATGCCTCCTCTTACGGTTTGAGCTACATATCGCGCCAAAGATATGTTAAGAAGAAAAAAGCTTACGAGGCCAATGAAACGGAAAAGCCGCCATCTATTGGGTATACTTGTCCAACAGTCTTCACAAAAGATGAAGAATATATACTATGCGAGTATTTGTTGGCTTGTGTGGCTGCAAATTATGCCTTTACTACTAAAGAAACGAAAAGCTTGGTGTACAAATTAACACATAAGCATAATAAGAAGTTTCCGGCGTCTTGGCAAGAGAAGAAAATGGCT
This sequence comes from Nemotelus pantherinus, assembly GCA_963978885.1. Classification (NCBI taxonomy): domain Eukaryota; kingdom Metazoa; phylum Arthropoda; class Insecta; order Diptera; family Stratiomyidae; genus Nemotelus; species Nemotelus pantherinus. The sequence goes on along the minus strand of OZ022263.1, from coordinate 221,758,523 downwards.
GGAGAGGTATGGCTTATGCTATGTATGCAGTGACATCTAAATTTATCACTAAGATTGGCTCAAGCAACAAGAATAGCTCGAGCAACGAGCTTCAATCAAACAAATGTGGCGATATTTTTCTCCAATTATACATGTGTTTTAACCAAGCATAAACTTTCCGGAAAATGATATTTGCAAAAACCTGATAAGAGTTATTGCGCGATGCGGAGAAAAACAAGTTAGTGCTATGACATTTTCGAAGAGAGGGACTCTCATGATGCTGGCCTTAGCTGGAAACGTATTACGAAACTACATACCACCTATGCTTTTCAAGATCATTTTACTCAAGATGGCCCAACTGGATCCATAGGAACAGCTAACGGTTGAGGGTGGATGCAAGATAATGATTTTCATACGTTTCTGGAACAATTCAAGAACCATGTCAGACCGTCAAAAGAAGAAAAAGTTTGTTATTACTAGAAAACCAATCGTCACAAATGGCTTTAAAAAATATCGAGTTTTGCAAAGAAAATGGCATAATCTTACTTACGTTTCCCGCTTGCTGTACTCACAAACCACAGCCAAAGAATTGTGCTATTTAAGGTCCTCTAAAAAAGGCTATTAATAATGCAAGTGACAATTGGATGCGCTCAAATGCTGGAAAAGTTATGTCCATGCATGATATTCCTTCAATGGCAAAAACTGCATTTGACGTAGCGATCACGGCAAGGAACATCAGCGTTGGTTTTGCAGCTACAGGAACTTGGCCTGTCAATACAAATATTTTTCCCGAAGCTGACTTGCTACAAAGACAATTTACGGATCGAGTTTGGACCGATCCGATGTCAGACCGAGAATTGACTGCAGATCAACAAGGAAGAACAGTTATTCCAAACATAATTGTTAATGCAGAAGAACAGTTCGACGAGTCCGTCCATACTGTTGAATGATGTTGTGGAATCCGAAAACAAACATTCTGTTGCCTTTGCATTCCGGAACCGCAGCCCTCTGCACGAGAGCTTTGCACCAGTTGCTTCCACGTCTTAGCATCCATAGCACGTAAACGCACACTACGTTGTCTCCAGATATCTCATATGTAATGCGCAGCCTCCAGAAATAGAACCTGTTGCCCCCACATCCGAAGCTTATAATCCACCACCAACAAACTTGGAACCAATTGCATCCACAACTAAATCTCTTAATCTAAGCCACATTAAATCTAATCTATTTTCACCGGAAGCGCTCAGGCCATTGTCAAAAGCACCTTCAAGAAAAGGCAACCAACCAAACAGAAGTAAGATCAAATCCGCTGTTCTCACTGACTCGCCTATCAAAAACAAGTTCCCTCGAGCCCTGTCACAGCTTACCTCGAACCCTGTCACAACTGATCTTGGTACTAGGATAGTTATGACATTGAGGACTTCTTCATTTAATGTCCATTTTCTCATGGATTTTACTATTTTTGTTTCCTTTTATATTTAATTTAAGCAGCGTATTAAATTAGCTTCGTTCCTTCCTCGGTCTCCCCTACTCGTAATCTAAACGCCCTATTCATACTGTTCAGTTTAATATAAGTGTCATACAATTACCAAGTAAAAAATCAATTCAAATCCCACACTTCATTTGGCACAGTTTGTGATCAACAATATTAAACAGAACATTCTACCATACATTCGATTTCATTAAGCCAAAACTGGTTCGCCAAAATAAAACCACTTTCTAATAAAATTCTTACGACATTCTGCCACCGTTTTTAAGATCAATTCAAAATCGAAAACTTTCAATTTTACTCTATTCACCGTTAGTTTCTGAATTCATTAAATACCCTCAAGGAAATCTAGAAAAACACAGATAAAAAAACGTTGATGGCAATAAGAAGACATAAAACCAAATAATTTTTTTTTATCGCAGCATCAAACGTTTGGACCATAAACGAGCATCATTCATGCGAACTAGCGTGTTGAATATGCTCGTAAATGGCAAAAAAGAGAGTGTTCATGATCATTTTAAACAAAATTATTAATTTTTGAATCTCATCAGATTTTTATGTGAATCGTATGAATAATTTGAATTATGGAAAGTAAGTTGAAATTAGGTTAAATGCTGGTTGAAATGAAATATGAGCATGTACAGATGATTTGAGCGAGTTGTGTAACACCCACTACAATATGATTGATCGATAGTGAGGTCGGCTAGAACAAGACAGTTATGTTAATAATAGGGGTAAAGAATTCAAATTAAGATATTATTATTCAGAAACAGTAATCGTTCATTTTGAAAATATGTGTTTATCGTAGTATTAAATTTGATCGATCACATATTCTTCTGCTAATGTTTCTAGTTTTCCGATAATGTTTAGAGTAAAATTTTCAAATTTCGCTAAATATTTCGATTCGTATTTGGAAAATAAATAATGCCTCCAATAGTTTTCTAATTCAGCATACTCAGCTTAACCCGAAGTCACTAATCTATTAATAGACAAAAGACCAGCAAAATTTCATTCGTACCGCACAACTCTTCCTCACTAAATCAGATCACCATTGACAAATTGCTACAAGCTAAAATACTCACTACGAAATGAATCTTATTTGTTTTTCTACAACGGAATTCCAATAGCATTACACTTTGCAGATATCCCACTATAAAAAAAAGAAGACCTAACACAGATGGTACGAAAGTTTATCTGCTTCATTTTCAAACTTTTCGATTCTCTCTTTACGATTGTGTTGGTTGTTATTTTTCGCCAACTGTTTCACTTGTGCGAATGTTTCTAGTATTAATCTTTACCAATGTCATCCAACCGCTTCCGATAATCATTAAAAACGTGTGTTTTTCGTGAATTCATAGATTTCTTTGACCTGCAAACAAGTTTCCGAATACATGTATTTTTTTTGAGGTTTTGCAATCTCCCGCCAGCGAACAACATGACGACGTTTTTTTTTTCTCGATTGCAGTGAGCTTTGATATCGATTCCAAAAATGTTCGGAGAAAAGTGAAATTTCTGAAAAAGAATAAAAATTTCGTGAAATTCAAAATTGGTTTCGGTATCTTGTGTTGTATTTCATAAATATTGTTGTGATGAATAAAATGTGAATACTAATCGAGAATGAGTCGTATAGATGCCGGCTGTCACTTTCGGTTTTCAATCAGATGTCAGCTTCGTTTTTAAATAGTTGAGAATAAATTATGTCCAATGTGTGACAACAAGAATGCTTTTAGCCGTAGTAAGAACAATGATAGTTAGGGAAAGTGGTTTGAATATAAATGGGTATGAAATTATTTTGGAATCTGATCAGATTGTTTTGAAATGAAAAAGCTTGTGGCAGAAATTTTATTTGAATATGATTGAAATGAAAGATTCCAAGCGAATAAGTTAATGGTCTATTGGCTTTGAGTATTTTATCAAAATGGCAGATGACAATATATTTTTTACAATGTTCGGGATCTCCAAAAAGTTTTCTCCCAAACTGAACGAATAGGACAAATTAATTTGCTGCAAACAAAAAATATGGTAGATTAAACAACATCCACGATGCGAACACTAGATTTAAATAATGAATGCACATTTTCATTTGATTTGAGAAACGTTCAGTTGTAACAAAATATTTACTTAAAATAGAAACTATGCTTCAAAGTTGATGCGGTTATTTGTCTCTGCAAATTTTTACCAACAATTTACTATTGAATCCATAAATTCAATAGTTTAGTAGGGATAATCTCCTTTCCCCTCTACATTTCTTCGTACTAATTTTAGCAATGAGTGAATTATCTGAAAATAGTGGTTTACAGTGCTCGAAATAAAGGTAATTTGGTGAAAGATTACCGTTTTTGTGCGACACGGAATTTTAAAAGTTTTAATGTGATGGAGCGGAAAAAGTTAAAAGTGATCAATCGTTTGCTTGTTTTTCAAAAAGCAAAGATTTTTCAGGAGCCTCCATAATTTTCTCCGAAAATAAGTAAAACATAAATGAGGTTGTGACATCTGGTGAAATATTGAGGCAATGAAAGGAAGGTAACTGATTTGGTTTCAGTGGTGACGGCAAAATAAATTAGCTTGAAGCGTTTGGCAATCGTCCGTAGATTTGCTTATCCGTATAGAAAAGACAAAACGAGTTGTTTGCAGAAGAAAAAGCATTGACAAACAAGATTAAAAGTAAAGGGCGAATGATAGCACCTTGACGATATCCGGATGTAGAATAGAAACGAGAAAGTAAAAACTCTGCTTCATTAGAACCGCTGGAAACTGTAATATTCGAAAAAAGCAGAGAAGTTGTGTAGATTTTGAGTGAATATTCTACTACACGTGCGCTTTATTACAGCCAATCTGTTTCGAAGATCATATCAAATATACATTGAAACTCTTAAGGTCGAAAGGTTTTCCGGGCTTTTATTTGAATTAACTTTAAAATTTAGGAGAGTAGAATATTCGTTATCGGATGCTCATTTTACAACACTTTGAAAGCAGCATCGCATATAAGATCAATGAAAAAAATGCTTAGTGCTGGCAACACATTACCAGCATTGTCACCATAAGTATACCACAACTATTTCACGTCAAAATCATCTAATCTTTTCACCCAATGACTTCATAGAAAGTTACAGGGATGCAAAGATGTTTGGGGTTGCCATTTGAAAAATTTCCATAGCTTGGAAAATGTGATCATTGGTTATTTATTTTTATTGTAGACGCTCGCCATTCGAATACTTAATGTTAGTATTTATTGATACGAAAATAAGAAATACGCCTGTTGTTCGCAATCTTTTGCTACCTCCAATCAAGGAAAATATAGATTAACGTAATATTACCAAAAAGATTGTTTTGTCATACGATAAAAAAATAGAAATATAACTAAACCCAAAAAGTTCGTATCTATTATCTTGAATAACGCTGTAGTGAAGGAAGATAGCCTGGAGTTGGGATAAATTTCCATGGTTGTGTGGGCCGACAGAAGAAGTGCAAGCAGGCTCTATTCCAGATGCGGGTCAGTTTCGGTTACCATTTAGGTAAGGTTGTTGTTAGTTCACAGTACAGACCAGTTACAATCATGGTTTAGATTCGGTTACAGCTCCAACACAGATACTCTTCATAGTCAGTTGCAGCTCAGTTGGGGCTGGTGTTAACAGCAATTTAAGGCAGTTTCATTTGTTAATCTGACGTATAAGCCTGATCCTTAGCCAGGAAAAGGTCTTGTATTTTCTTGAATGTTAAATTTCTGGTAAGCCAAATCTTACTTAGCGGTCTCATGCCGGTCATTTGGGGTGAATGACGCCAACAACTGTCCTCACTGGGCTAACTGGTACCCAAAGCGGCCTGGCTGGGAATTCGCCATCCACGAGGGGAGAAGGGCAAAAACATACATTCTTCGATTAAAGCACTGTAACAATATGAAATAAGCACTGATCTGAGTACATGACACATCTATAAATTTGGGCGCAATAGGCATCTTAATCCTATTTTGACATAAATACTCAACTAAAGTTTCACTCACCTACCTTAAATCGTCGGATAAGGCTCCGCCACAACCGAGGACAAACCTAGGAGAGAAGAAGAAAGAAGTCAGAGCATAGAGGTGATTATTGGAAAATAAACAGAAGCTCTAAAGATCACAGTTAGGGAAGTAAACTCACCCAGTAGTAACCACAGATAAGGAAAAGAATTGATGGAAATTGGTAAAGAATGAAACTAGACAAAAAAAAATGGGGGAAAAACGGGAAAAAAAAATTTTTATGCTCAATGACAGATCAATTGCAGGGAATATATACGCAGCGAACAAATAGTGCAGAGTTTGCAGAGAGAATAACTTGAACAATGATATATTGAATAACATGAGTTGGAAGAGCAGGATTCCTCGATGAATATGGAAGATGATATTTGATACGCCAGCTCCTTTAGCTTTTGAAGAGCAGACCGGGCAATCTCTTCAAAAAACACAATAGGTTGAGTGAATTTCTTTATTCTGTTTATTTTCAGTAAACTATATTCCCGTTCAGCAGATAACATGATAGACATCTAGAACAGAGGCAAGCAAAATTTCATTCAGCTGAGTCTTCATGTCGCGAAGATTTTGATGAAAAAGTGGGACCTATAAGTTGCAATATGATCCGCTTGTTTAGGGCTGCTCTAATTGTTTTCGCTGACTCTTTAACGTAAATACCAGCAGTCAAAAACTTTGTTGTAAGAACGATGTCAAGTTCAAAAGATATAACGGCTTTGAAGGAAGCGATAGCTCTATGATAGTAATTAAGGTAAAAACCAAAGACAATATGTTGCGAATTTTAAGATATTCTTCATACGTCACGCAAGAATTAGTATGTAAGATGTTTATCATATAAAAATTTAATGATAGAATATCTTGATAAGAAAGTGGCGAAAATGGCTACTGCAGTCAACCTTTTGTAACAATCAGCGCCAAAACTATAGTAAATCTGCTTCAAAGTGAAACCAACCTACCCTGTGAACTGCGTTTCAATTAGATGACTGAGTTAGGAGGTGTACAGATAGAGTACTTTCAATGTGGCTGCTCGCAAAAATTTGAACATTTTTCAAATGGTAACGTATCCTGTTTTTTTCTTAACTTAAATTGTCGAGTTTGAGTTGTAAATGTAATGGTTTTATCTCCAAGAACAATATTGGTAAAAATTAAGAATGAAAGTAGCCTTACCCAAGTTTAACAACCAGAAAACTATCAATCTTCCTTATATTAAGGTAAACTAAATCTTTGAATTTCGTTTTTCAACAGATTGGGACCTACTTAAAGTCAATGTATTCTGTGAATTTCGGTTGGATATGATTATGGAGCTTCTTGTGAACAAAACTTTAGAGTGCTAAAAACATAAGTAATTTGGTTTATGGATGCCGTTTTTGCGCAATTAAAAAATTAAAAATTGTGCAAAGAGAATTTTGAAAATTTCAATATTGGTGTGTAGACAAAGCTGAATATTTATCAATCGTTTGTATTTTTTCTTAAAGGGCCAAAGATGTTCAGGATGTTTAAAGGACTAGTGTTAACATACCCACCGTTACTACAGAGCTGATCGTACATTCATCAAAAGCCACACAAACTTAGTGATATAGTGGCTCTTTCGGAAGTTATCACACTTTGAAATTTCAAAGCTTTTCTTTCCAAAATTTTAGCCAGCTTAAGCCTGCTTGTCTTCAAAAGCATAATACATACATAAATTGTGGTAAACAGTTCCAAAACATAATAATTATTCAGTTACAATTATGATCAATTCTCATTTTTTCCACTATTTGGTCAAATATCTTGTTTCCTTAGAAATATCGGTGTCCCTTAAAATTTACATAAACGCATACTGTTGCGCGAACGCATACTGTTGGTGTTGCTTATTCTAATTTTCGTTGAAAACCAGTAATAATAACTGGTCTTCAGCACCAGACACGATTTTGAAGGTGATAATTTACGCAGAGGATACTTGAGGAGCCATTTGAAAAATAATATTTAAATGTGCAAGTGATTTCAAATCTGATTTGAAATCTCCAGTCAGAGTCACATGTAGCGCTACGAGTTAACTTAGCTCGAAACAGGGTTAAATCAGAGTTGAAGTGCGTCACGGAATTTATGGTAACATCATCCAATCATATATTGGTTGCAAATGAAATTTCAAGCAACTTCAACCCCCAGACCCAACAAGAATTCTAGTAATAATATACTTTACTAAAATATATTCTTGCACCATTTTACAATTTTTAATCAATGGTTCAAAAAAAATAGTTACACGAAAAATGTTCTGCCATGGATATTCAAAATGGTAAAAGTGAACTGTAGATCCATTATTCATCTAAAAGACGCTTAGCATTACTTTTTCGGGAACGAAGTATATATGCTCTATTTTTGACACACTGAAGATTTTGGCAAGTGTATCTGAGATCAGTTGAGCATTATTGAAATTGCAGTAGAATAGTATATATGTAAATAATTCTTATCTTTTTCCACGGGTTTCACTGAAACTAATATAGTACAACTGGAATTTATGTGTAAAATTAGTTAATTAAATCATTGGCCTCAGAGTCTTTCCTCTTAATTCCCAACTTCATTATGACCCCATTTCATGATTATCCATTTATAGATACACATTATCTTCGTCTTTAACAAATGGCCCGTAATATCCGTATGAATCAAAATAGACATAATCATAAGCATCTTATCTACACATTTATCGTGTGTCTCTATAATTCATTAGCCATTAGCCTAACAGCCATAAAAACCACAGCAAAACGAAATCATTAATAATTGCATACATACGAGTAGGCACAGTGTAAAACGACATCGGTAAATTTTTTTATCATCGAAAATCTTTAATATGTGCGTGCGCAAGTTCATTAAATGCACCGTACATTCATTCAAAAATGTACTTATAGCACAAACACTATATATATACTTATATATCTCTACTTCCATTTATAACGTAAGCCATTCGGAGAGATCTTAATTGTGACAAAGTGTCGTTTAAGTAATAAAGTGACAAGACGCGGCTCGACAACAACCAACCTCGACACCTCAGCTGGTATGCGAACCGAATCAAGGAGTAGCTGCTTGCTTCTGAGCTATTCCGAAGGATCCAGGGCAAGGCTGGTACGCAATTTGTCATGCTCTCTGTGAAAGGCTAGAATTAGCAATTAGCGACATTGCAGAGTAATAAATTGTAACTTCAGATTTTATAAAACAGGTTCGAAAGTAGTAGAGACACATAGTTAGCAGACAATGTAAAAAGAACCTGATAAATTCTAACTTTCCAGAAAATCAGTACTTTCAAACTTTTTTCAGTTAATGCAACAATCATTTTGGAATTCAGTTCATATGTGATTCCATAATTTATTGCTAAGTGCATACTTTCTTTACAGTTGCCAATTACAATCATAGCATGCAATTCAATTTAGGTTTATTAAAGCTAATCAAACTTCCCATCTATGTTGTACAAAGCAAAAAAAAATCTGCCCGGCAATCCAGATCAAAACGCTCACCATAAACGCATGCATTATCCACCGGCAATTTCAACCTGTTGCAATCAATGAACTCATCTCAGAGCTAACTGGCCGCAGTTGCTATTGTTGCGAGGTCTAAGGCGCAACAGAAGGGTTACGCGAAAAACCGACGAGCCGCTGAAGAGTCCCATAATCATAGGTGTACAAGAATGTGGTGTATATATGTAGACTCACATATGTACAGTCTGACCCAAGTACACGTCAGGCACTTAATTCGTAATAACATGAGAGTTGAAAGGAAAACAATAAGAAGAGAAGATTGTAAATTGTTAACGATGTCATTACCCTGTCGCTGAGGACGCTAAGAAAATTTTCGCAATCTCATGACCTCCAGCATGAATTTACTTTCTTATCGCCGAAAATAAGCATGAATTCAAAATGAGCTGAAAAGTCTTTTACTTTGTTGCATGTCGTTACGCTTATGAGATATTTTTCAATAAAATTTGCGAGACGGAGGTTTCGTGATCTTACGACCAGCATACTAAGAATTAATGCTTGCTGTGGTAGATATGACGAAAAAGCTAGGACTTCAATTGCATAGTGTACGGTGATTCAATATGACCTGGAATTTATCCGTTAGATTTTGTGCAAGCTCTTTCATACCTGTGTGAAGTACGGTGCTGAATAATTCTTTTAACTTAGAAATACAACTCAAATCGAATGATTTCAGCAATGTTAAGCATGCAAATCAAAACAGTAATCAGGACGTGCGTTACAAAACATAAAACTTTATACGAACCTGATTCACTTTCTTATTACCTTTTTTCAATTTTTTGACTTTGTTACATAAAATACGCCAAATGATTACATTATTTTTCCCTTTTCAATCATTTCAGTCAATATTTGATCTGAGCATTGGCACTGGAGTTCAACACTTGCATAAATCGTCCTCGCTGTAAGGCTATAAAAATCACCTCTAATATCTTCTTACTGTCGTTCATGTCGTCACCAATTATAAACTCTCACGTATACTCTGCACGACCCCATGACGATGAGTAGCACCAGATTTCCTCATTGCCTTCTTTCCTCCAGCATTGCATGCTTCTAGTAAGTATCTGTACTGTAGTTACAATCTTCCATGCGACGAGCGAAAGAAGAAGTACCGACAATTTTATCCAGCAAGAACGTTAACTGCTCACTTCTATCGCGTTTGCACCGCGACGTGCTGACTTCACTATCTCGGATAATTTCTGTGGGACCCCCATCTTTCTACAACGATAGCGCTGAGAACGCTTTGCACGTATCGTACCTTTCTCCAGTCTTTCTCTTTTCTTTCTCCTTTGCTCCGTGCATACAAATGATACATCGCTACGTAAAGATATCCAAATATGTGGAAATAAATAAATTGATGGGTAAGAGTTTTGCAAAAAAGTTACTGGACATGAAGAGATTGAAATGAGGAATGTATACCTTGGAGTAAGTGATAGCGCAAAAAAATACTTGTTGTCAAATTATAATTGGTGGAGAATAATCGACTACCAACCATTTATACATCGTCATAGGCTTTGTTGAGTAGACTCTGTGGAAATAACTAAGACAAATACCACCTACAACGATTTTTACAAATATTCTTCAAATAGAGTAGTGCTAAAATAGAGGACGAAGCTGCCATAAAAATTTGCCCAAACATTTCAGGGTCACAAAGGTCATGAATTCACTTGCATGAAAAATAACTTGGAAAAAAAATTTGTAAACTACATGCAAATCACCCTTGAAAATCACCCTTGCCATTTTTAAAATTGCATGACAAACTGACAGAAAGTTACGCGAAAAATTAAATGACAATCTGTATTACTATTGGGTATAAGCATAGTTTTGAATTCTAAGTAGTGAATGACAAAAATTCCGGTATATCGCACGAGAAATTTCATGAAAAATCAATCAAAAAGTCGCCTGAGAATTTGGAAGAGGAATCGCAAGAAAAATTGACTGGAAAATCACACGTGAACTTCAGTAAAATCTCATTGATTATCATATGAGAAATTGCACGATATCTCGCATGAAATATGACCTTCAAAGTAACATGTGAGATCACAACAAAATGTACCTGAAAAATTGCATTAAATAAATCATACGACAAATTACATGACTAGCCTCATCCAAAATCCTTTGAAAAGAAAATCGAATTGAAAAGAAATGCGTATAGAAAAGAAAAAGTCATATTAATATACGTATAGAAAATTTTACGGAAAATTGCAGCAAAAATTGCATCGAAGGTTGCATGGGGGGTTGCTTGCATGGAAAACCGTGAAAAATTTCCATTTTAAGTTGCATGCAGAGTTTGATGATGATTTGTATTCAAAAATGCAAAAAAATTTGGCATGGAAAAAATTTGGCATGGAAAATTTGGCATGGAAAATAGCTAAGACCATTGCATGTGAAATTGAAAGGACCATTTGATTTGAAATTGGGTGAAAAATTGAATGACATGGAAAATACGCTAAATTAAGCAAAAAAAACTCTAGCGCACCTGAACCGCTAGAAACACTAATGTTCGAAGAACAGTAGAAGAATCGTGCAGGTTTTGAGTGCATATTCCACCACATGTGCTGCTTATTACGGCCAAACTGTTTCAAATGCCACGTTTTACTTTCGTCTTAAGAATGCATTATAACTCATATGGTGCAAGGTTTCAGATATTACCACTGGCATGAATTTCAACGTTTATGAGAGCAAAACACGGGTTAATTATATTCGTTATCAGTTGCTTATTTCACATAATTTTGAAAGCAGCATCTCATATAACATCAATGAAGAAAATGCTCAGTGCCTGCAGCACTGTAACTGAAGTTGGTGTTTGGGGCTGCGATCCGAAAAATTTGCAGAACTTTGCGAATTGTAACATCGGTTATTTATTTTCATTGTAAATGTTTCCGGTATGTATACTAACTGTAAGCATTTATTGATACAAAAGTAGCACAACCGACTCGTGCTGGCAACCTTTCGCCAGTATCAAATCCAAGAATATATCAAATCTGCTTCACGTTGTTTAATTACATTCGAAGTTATAGGAGTATAAAGAAATTTAGGGTTACCTGCAGCGAGTTTTTTCAAATGATCGAAAGCTTAATATTTGCTGTTTATTGTCACTACAATATCATTACCATTTGAAAATTCTACGATAAAACCGCTTAATAAAGATATTGCAATTAAACACAAAACCAACAATAGCTGGCAACCCTATCGTGTCTTTTCAACCAAATTTGGCCTGAATAATGTTTATGACAGGTTTCATTAATTGTATGAAATTCGTATTGATTTCATGACTGCACTGGAAGTTATAGTACAAAAAGTTTTATTTTCCTGAGCGAATTTTCAAAACCAAAGACACAAAAATTACCATAGCAGGTAGCACCAATCAAATTTTTCAACCAAATTTCCACCAAACAGAGATTAGAGTTAGGTTTAGCTTCTGTGTCAATTTCATGAAAATCTGGTAACTTATTCACATTTCATAGGGCAAAAAGCAGTTTTTTTTCTTTGTAATTTTTCAAGATGGCACCACTGGCACAGACTTGCCCACAATTCAAAATCGCTTCTATCAAATCTGGTCTTACTTAAGTCCAATGCATTCTGTAAATTTTAGCTGTATCTGATTATTGGTTCGTGAGTTTCCGTGAACAGAAGTTTTTGATGCTAAAAATATAGGTTAACTGGGAGAGGGTTACCGTTCTTGTCCGACATGAAATTTCCAAAGTTTTATTTTGAACGTGTAGATAAAACATAAGATTTATATACAGATTGGTTTTATTGTAAGAAACGGACATTTTTTTGAATATTCGATGGTTTGAATGTTTTTACTTCCAAATTTTTTTTTTCAAAATGAAGACACCAAAATTATCATAGCTGGCAGCTCCAATCGAATTTTTCGACCAAATTTCTACCAAACGTGGCTTAAAGTAAGGTCCAGCAATTGTGTAAGTTTCGTCAAAATCGAACGATTCAATCAGAATTTATAGGGCTAAAAACAGTTATCTTTTTTAGTGGTTTTTCAAGATGGCACCACTGGCACAGAATTGCCCGCATTTCAAAATCACTTCTATCAGACCTGGTCCTATTTAAGGTCAATACATGCTGTGAATTTCAAATAATTCTGCCCATCGGATCGTGAGTTTCCGTGAACAGAAGTTTTTGATGCTAAAAATATAGGTAAATTGGGCAAGGGTTGCCAGGCGTGCCCGTTATACCATATCTTTTTTTTTTTTTGGTTATGTAAACAAAGCACAAGATTTACATATGAAAGGCTTATTTTTGAAGAAACTGCATTTTTTCAAGAGAGACGATGATTTGGAGGTTTTCACTTTCAGTGCCTGCCCTAGCTACAGGGTTGCCAGCACGCTCATTAAAAGCCACACAAATCTACAACTAAATAATATCAATATGTCCTGAAAATTTGGTAATGATTGAATAGCTCTGTCAAAAGTTATCGAAATTTAAAAATTTTCAAATTTTCCCGTCCTCTTTTTAGGCACCCAGCGCACACATAGGGTTAAAATATTCCAAAGCATTATCCGATTCATATGTAAAACACGTTAGAAATTTATTTTATTAACTTTATTTTTGCGAAAATCATTTGTGCACGAAATAATAGGTATATTAAAAATATCACTTAAATGCCCGCCGGCGCGAAAAGGTTTACAATAACTGACATTTAAAGAGACCTGGACCTATTCTGCATATACACCAATGTATCCTGAAAGTTTCAGCTCAATCGAATGGCGCGTTCCCGAGATTATCTCACTGAAATTTTTTGTACATATATATATATATATATAAAGAAATATGAATTTTTGGCCGAATCGATTTTAATACTAATGTTCTTCGAACATTAGTAAAAAGAAACGTTGGGAAAAAATTGCACGCTTATTTGCTTTAACATTTTGTATGAAAATGTGACAAAATTACATAGAAAGTGTTACGAAAAATTTGATGAACAACTACAAAAAAAAAACTACAGAAAAAGTAAATGGAAAGTTGAATAAAAAAATCCATGGGAAATGGGATGAAAAATCCACTGGGAAATTTCGAGAAAAAATAATTACTTAGCTTGATTTGAAAATATAATTGCAAAATACTTTGTGTGATGCAAACGAAAATAGCAATGAAAACTACTTTTCTAAAAAGCAGTTGAATGGAAAATTCGATTGTTAGAAAAATTGTACTTGTTAGCGAAAATGTAAAAAGCAATAATAAAATAAAGAAATATTTGCATGAAATAGTACATGAAATACTCAATGAAAAATTCCTTGGAAAATTGTGCGTAAAATTGCTGGGAAATCGCATGAAAAAAACTACCGGAAACTCCTAGATTTTTAGTGAAAAAAAATTCCGTTGAAAAGACATGCAAAAAAAGAATGTATTTATTTATGATTAGATTAAAGGGTGAATGAAAATGTGCATTCGAAACATAACAAACAATTCAATTGGAAAAAAGTTTTTGAATTTCAAATTTAAAAATAATTTTTTACACGAAAAGTTGCATGATATGCTGCAAAAAAGTTTGCATGACGTATTGCATGACAAATTGCTTTAAAGAAGTGCTATCAAAGGCTTTGCCCGAAATCGCATGAAACATAGTAAGTAAAATTCATTTAAATCGCAAAAATTGCCTAAAATATTGCCTAAAGAAAACGAAAATATGAAAACTTGCTAGAAAATCTGGACAAAAATTGCCTAAGAAAAAAGTAGAAGCTTTACAAAAACATTCCTGCTAAATTGCATGCCAAATGGTTGCAGGGCTAGTAATTGTATGAAATTTTAAAAAAAAAAGTAAAAGTTGAAAAATCGATGAATCGATGAGTTGAAAAATCGATGAATCGATGAAAAATTGATGAAAAATCATATGAAAAATAATATAAAAAGTTGAAAATATCGTATGACAAATAACATGGAAAGAACGATGAAAATTACACTTGAAAGCTGCATTAAAGTCTGGTCTGTTTCTTAACGCTCATGCAAATTTTTATTAGACATTTCATGCGAAAATACATGAGAAAATTGTATTGAAAGTAACATGTAAAACAATTGCTCGAAATGCTACAAGGAACTTGAGTGAAAAATCACACCGAAAATTGCATAAAATGTAACTAGAATTGTATGAAAGTCGAAGGAATAAATAAACAAAAAAAAAAGAAGAAGAAAACGCATGAAAAATTGCAAATTAAATGACACTGAAAATTGCATGAAAATTTGCAAAATAAGTTTCGTAAAAAGTTGCATAAAAATTGAATGAAAACTAACATAGAAAAATGGATAAAAAATTTCATAAGAATCTCAAAAAAAATCGCTTGAAAGTTCTGCAAGCAAAATTGTATTTAGAATCGCACGCACATGATATAAATTGCTTTAAAAATTTTAGGGAAATACAAACGGAACTTTGCATAAAAAGCTGCAAGGAAAATTTTATGATATGTTATATGGACAATTTAGTCAAAATAAGCACGCAAAATCGAATAAATAATTCCACGAGAAGTTAATAGCAGTTCCACGGCATGAAAAATTCCATGCAATATTGCATGAACAATTAGAAAAATTAAAGAGGATTTGAATGAGAGTTCCACCGGTAGCTGCATAAAAAGATGCCGAATCGCTTAAAAAGAGCATGAACTTTTGAATGACGAGTTGGATTTAACATCGCATGAAGAATGGAATCAAAATCTGTATGGAAAGTCGCAAGGGATATCGCACGTAAAAATGCATGGAAAGTTAGTTGAAAAGTTGCATGGAAACGCAATATTATTGTTTGGTAAATTGCTCGTGAATCACATTGAATCTTCCATGAAAGACTACAAATAAATTACAGAAAAAAATGCATGGAATGTATATTAACATTGCATGAAGAAGAAGAAAAATCATGTACGAAAATGTGTGGAAAGTTTGAAAAAATATTAAAATAAAATAGAACGACAAGCTAAAAGCGAAATTCCATGAAATTTATAATAATTGCAGCATAGAAATTTAAATGAAAGTTTCTAATAAAGTCGGGAATAAGAAATAAGTATGAATCGTTCACGAAAAATTTTCGCACGGCTATTCGTTCATTTTTCCTAGAATTTTTCCTGTGGTTTTTCGTGTAAATTTTGATTCAACTTCCCGTGTACGCAGCTATCTCACCAATTTTTCATTCAACTTTTGTTGAAATTTTAATGCCACTTTTTGCGTAATTTAGCATTTGATTTTTCATACAAATTTCCCGACAAGGTTTTCTGTGTTATTAAATGCAAATTTTTTATGCCACTTCCTTTGCCTTTTTCATGCAACTCAACCGGTACTGCATTAAAATCATGCAATGAATGCAATGTACAATTAATTATACTGCATAAAAATCATGCAATTCTCCGAGCTGTTTTCATGTGATTGGTTACGTAATTTTTCGTGTAAATTTGTAGCCTAACTGTGTTTGCTAATTTTGATATTACTGTTTAATCGAATTTATCACCCAACCTTTTTTTCAATTTTCGATACATCTTTCCATGGAATATTTCGTCAATACAACTTTCCAACCAAGTCGGCTAGCAGTTTTCAAATGAACTTTTCACATTTTCTTACAATTTTTCTCACAATTTTTGTTGCGATTTTTCGTGCAATATTAATGCAAATTTTTCATGAATTATTCATAGATTTTTCATGTCGTGTCACTTTTTTCGTTATTTTCGGGTGATTTTTCATGTAATTTGCATGCAACTTGTCATGAAATTCCCCTTGCTACTTTGTAGTGGTCAAAATATTCCTGATCGACGGCTCTTTATGCTTTTGGATTGAAATCTATCAAGTCAGCAGCTGCAAAGAAGAGAGAAAAAATAAAAGTAATAAAAAAGAAGTAGAAGTAAACAAAACGTTTTCACGCCATATTACCTTGTCATTTGCTGTAAGTGCTTACTATTTTACAAAGTTAGATATTTTTCTATACACACATAAGTCACACTTTCCACCTAGCCAATATTCAGCGACCGTCACTGTAAGCTCTTAACAGCAGCCGTTATCTTTTCAATGCTGACCACAACTCGGTCGGCTTCTGTGACACCTGATATGTATGTAGCCTCTTGCGGTATTGTTTCATCTGCAGCTAGATATCGCTCCCAAAAGCAATGAGGAGAATCTCAGCCGTCTGTGTCTCTCAAGTATCTTTCACCAATGTGCACCGAATTTCACTACCCCGAAAATTCCAAGCTAGACGTCATAGACCGCGAGAGAATCTAACACTGAGAAGTATTTATTGTACTGTTGATTCTATTTCTCCGCCAACGGATCGCTAGAAGATCGCCGAAGAAGACCAGATGAAAACATCGACAAGAATGTTGAAGAAAACGACCTTAAACTTCTCCAACTTTTTTTCCGCCAGATCTGACCATTGCTGTTACTAGCTACGACATTGGGGAAAATTTTTCTGATTGATATAATTGTATACGAACGTACGTTTGGCTCGAATCTAGCCGTCAGAATGAAGATAGCCCGCGAATGAATGTCGATCCGCTATAGTGAGTGTGATGTGTGGAAGAAAACGATCTGAAAGACTCTCCCGGCTGAAGTAGCGTCTAGCGATTCCGCAGTTCTTTTACTAGCGCGGTTCTATGGCATAGCAAGGTAACCTGAAGACTATGAGCTTGTGACTCTAGCTCTGACATCAAAGTGAAAGAGGAGGAGGAAGAGAGGGCATAAAAAGAGCTTCAATTCACAGTTCAAAGTCATTGCCCATGATGCAACCGATGTGGTAACATCCTCAGTTTCCATATAGATTTCCTTCCTAGTTTTTTTCTTGCGCAATTCCTTTTCGCCGAGAATCACCCAACATCCGTGTCCTAGTGAATCGCATTCGATCTAGTGTTGCCGTGAGACGTAGAGGATTCAAAGTGCACCGATTGACCCCGGAGATCCTCTAGTCTTCGAACTGAACATCCTGCGCAGTGCCAACAGTTTTCGGAACTAGTACTAAGTGATTACCGTTCAGTGCAGCGAGCCAAAGGATTCGAATAAAAAGGATTATCAAAGCAAATCGAGTGCGATTGGATGTAAAAAAAAAGAATCAAGATCGATTTCTTAGTGGTTATATTTGGTGAAAATCAGTGTTATTGACCGAGAAAATTTCTGTTCGGGAAAACATCGAATTGTCAGTGCTCTCGAAATTGAATATGCAAGTTTGCAGGTGAATTCGCGCGTTCGAAATTCGTTATTCGTATCATTGACGAGAATACCACGCTGAGCATTGAAACGAGACCATCGATCGGATTTTACCGCATCAAACAGTTATTATTCGATTGATTGAGATTTGGATCGATCAGCAGTGAAACGACGAAACAGTGTATCTGTGCGCGCGAGTATCTTTCAGTGTTCTTGGAAAATCTAAGGTAGGATATTGAGATGAGTGGATACTGCAATAAGACTCTTACAATTTCATTCAATCATTTCTGGATTTTATGTGGATATATTTTCTTGCGGTGGTTTATCTCTTTCGGAATTCTCTTGATCGTTGTTAGGTCGATGAGGTACATGAGTCTAAATATCAAATCGACGAAATATCTCAAGATTTCACCAGATGAAAATATCTGCTTCGGAAATATGCAAATTCATTCGAAGATATGCCGCTAATGTAGTCATTGTGGGGGAAAAATCTGTTTCATTTGTCTGCAAGGTCTGCGAGTCAATCTTCGGACCCATAAATCGAGCTAGCATGAATTAAATTTAGAAATTTTATGGCTTTTCTTTTCGGCTGGCTTTTTCTTCTTTCTTCGCGAAATCGTGCTGTTTACAGAATACCGTTTGTGGCTGTTCTGTGTGGTGGAATAAAAACACATATTAATGCTGGGTTGTTTTTTTTACACAAATGAGCGCTAATGTTTGGATCTAAAGACGTTTATGACTTTACAGAATGAGAATTGACGTAAAAGTTTACACTAATATGGGTATGCTACATTGTTACAATCTGGAAATGTAACGGAAATCTTAATAAACCTGCTGGGTGCGAAGATATATTTAAGAAATTTTCACCTTGAACCGGTTGATTTCGAGCAAGAGGAGAAAAGTGTAAAATTATTCTGAAGCTGTTAAGGTGATGAATGTTACGCAAATTGGTGTACAGCAGCTATTTTCGATTTACGAAAAGATAAAATGATTTAGATAAATTTTCGATCGAACTGAAGTATTTAGGAATTCTTAAAGGGTTTTATCAAATAGAATCATAGGTCATTGCTTTCAACTTTTCACTCAAATCAACATTAATTAATTTTCACAAACCAGCCTAGACTCACATTTCATATTACAAGCACTTGAAACCGGAATGATATCATTCTGGATTGTGTTGGGTATGGAAGAGAAATTCAGTTCTTTCGCTGGCCATTATGTAGGTTTATTACTTTAGCAAGTGAAAATCGGCATTCGCATATAAATGCAATTATGCTTGTTCGATATAACGTAGTTGCATGCGGGTTTAAGTTTTCTTTTCTAGTTTTATTTTTTGGTGTGTTTCGCAGTTGTATGAGTACCGTGATGATGCTTATCGAAATTAGCGAAAATGAGGTATGATTATTGAGGAATTATGTTATATGGGTAGTTTATGGAATTTTCCTGAGAACATTTTACGTGAGATTATTTCTAGGCTTGGGTATAGAAATTAATATAAAAATTTTATTGCATTTGTAAAATGTTTTAAATAATGTTAATCAAGAATCTGAAATTTGTTACTTGTTGTTGAAATATTTTCGGAGCGATTTGATACTTCTAGAACAAATATTTTTGGACACTTTTCTAGAATTTTCAATAGAAAACCCATATGAAGTAATTGAAAAGACTCTGAAATGATCAAAATTCATTTTCTAGAAATCTTGAAGCTCTAAACTTGTCGTGGTAATCAGATGTTCCACCAAAAATGTGTTGGTTTGATATTCTAAGAGTTTGATATTTGACTTTGACCTTGAATCATATACTTTTAAGTATACTTGACTTAGCGTTTTTTTGCCTCAACTTACATCAGCGGATCTTAACTACTGGCATGTAGTAGCCGATAGTCAGTTTGATATTCATATGTATATCATTCAATTCTGAAATTGTATCACTGAATATGTCTAAAGTCAGATAAATTACCTTTGTCTAAAAATACACATGGTATTTCTGATATTTTTAAGATATTTAGGTTCAATTCATTATATTTATAATATTGAATTTTCGCACTCAGCCACCTCGACTTTGGATCGTATCTACTAGATGAATTTTCAAGCCATAGCCAAAAATGTACAAAATTTTGTTAAAACCACCCTGTGAATTTCGTTTCGATTGATTAACTGCGTTGGAAGTTATAAGGGTGAAAAGAATTTTACGGTTGCCACCCGCAATTTTTTTCTTCAAATTTTCAAAACCTCAACTTTTGTTGTTAATTGTCATTGCAGGATCATTCCCATTTGCAAATCTCCGACTCTGTTTATCATGAGTCACTTCTGGGCGAGCCTTTATTACCCTGAATATCTTCCTTTTTATAGCACTTGTTTTGTCTGCAGCTCCGGCCTGACTCCCTAACTTCTTTATAATTCTTCCGGTATGTTCCAAGGGTCTACCTTTGGATCTCAATTATTCAACTTGTTCGCCAGCAATCTTTTTAGTGTTTTATGATGCCTTGCGTTGTCTATTGCATCTGCCTGCATATTTTTTTTCCTCTGCCTCATCTTAAAAACTTCCTGCTTGATTTAAATCACATTATTTTTAACAATGCTCGCGTTTCTGTTACCGTCCTTCATTATTTAATCTTCATCTCTTAGAGTGTTCAGCTCTGACTCTCTGGGGGATGACAGTTTTTCTTTCTAAATCAATGGAAACGCTATTTGTTTTTTTTTTTTTAGAAACAAGAGTAAACAGTTTCCGGAGTTTACAGTCTGCTCATATTTCCTGTAGTCACATGGAAAATAGCGATTTTAGCAGAAAAATTGTGCAATATTCTATAGTAAGCAAAATAAATTTATATGAAAAACGCATATCTGATTCCTTTATATAACAATTTATTATCTTTGCAAAAGGATAAACAGTTTAAGAATTCTAACCGATTAATTTCAAACCCGTTTTATTATACTCAATCTTACAGCATTAATGATAAAATCTAGCAATAATTTCTTGAAAACTTGCCTTGCTAGCTGATATTTTTTTTTGTATCAGGCAGCCTATTGAAAAACTGTAAAACAATTAAGAAAATAATTTGAAGTAGACATGGTTTTTTTTTAAATTGTATGCATTATACCATCATGCAGTTTCCGGACATTTTTGCGTCAGTCAATTGGCTAAGGCATACTGGAGATAATATTTTATTTGAAATCTATTCATACTTTTAAATTTGGTGGTTCCAGCATCTCTGCAGGACAAAAAGTGATCAATGCCTGATTTATTTATTTCTATAAAAAAAAAGTTTAATTGAGTGACATTTTCTCTTTATTGAAATAGATAATGTGCTTTGTATATGCACACATTAAAACTGGTTTCTTTTTTTACACAGATTGTTCTACACTTAATTCATATTTTACACGTTAGGTATCTTTGTTTAGCTATTTACATGACTGATAAAACCAAAAACAAAAAATTGAGGAAAAGTAAGACTGAAAAGCAATCTAATGACACTGAAATGCAATCTTTTTACCGTCTCAATTTCTTACTAAATCTATGTTCTTTGGAAGGAATTCTTTCTACACTGTTTTCTCAACCTACCTGACCACGATTGCTTTTGGTTTATTACATATTTTTTGAATATTGTAATTTTCTGAACAACCTCCTCCATTTTGGATAACTCAATTGCTCTGCACAAAACGAGCAAGTTTCAACCATAGCTTCTATGCCCCAACCTAAATGTGGCCAAAAATGAGATTTATGTGGCTATCGCAGAACATTTTTTTTCATTCTTTATGAAACAATCAATCGATATCCCTAAAATGAACATATAGTTGGCTTTACATATAGTTTATTTTGCCTAGAAGTGTATGATTCCTATTCCTCATTTATTTTACACGGCCGTCCACCGCAATGCACTGCTTTATTTGAACCATAACTTTGTTTTTTTTTTTGTATTTCCTCTGTTACTCATTCATCCTTTCATGGTTAAGTTCAAAAAAACGTTTTTAAAATCCTCTTCATCATCTTTCCTTCCCTCACATGGAGGAGCCGTGAAATAATTCTTTGATTCCTTCCGTTGTTATATATTACATTTTAAAATTGTATGCTAGTCAGGATATTGCATAGACTCGCAATCAATTCGCTATCATCGCTGGTTTACGCTGATTATTGCCAAAGATAGTCGGATTGTCCAATACCTCATGAACTTGCATTTGGGACTGGCTGCAGTAATAATATTTCACAATTTTGCGATATCTTCGAAAGATGCTTCTGTCCAGTGCCAAACTTTCAAAAATGCGTACAAATGGATTAATATTTTTGCGATTAAAGATACAAACTCACTGCTGGAATTAATTGCCTCCAAGTACGAGTGTAGTTCTTTTACAGAACATGGAACTCTGAGCCCCTTAATGGCCTTTGTTGCAACCAGGGAGTAATCTAATACAACCTGTCATATATTGCATATATGTCATAAAATTGAACTGGGGGGCTAAAGTGAAGTACCAAATAGGTAATCCTCGTGTAGCACTTTCTGCGTGCTAATCTGTCTATTCCGACACCTGGGGTGGTTGGATCAACGCATCTGAGCCTTCACCTGTGGTATAGATGCATGTCACCGTTTTTCAGTCTATGGTGTACGCCATACGCATGGCAGTTGAGTCCATTAACATAACATAAACAAAACCAACGATGATTTGCGTCGTCAGTAGGGCAATCATTCTCGCTCTTGAGTCTCACAGATGCTCTTCGAGAGCTGCTAGCGCGTGCCAAATGACCCTCAGCGAAAAGGCAAAGCATATTCCTATGTAGAATATGTGATTGCCAGGGCATCAAATGCAGCGAAGAAGCCAACGAATTGACGAAGAAAGGTTAAGAAACTAACAGTAGCCCCTGTATTACTGTTCCATGGCTAATTGCTGACACCACAAGCAAACTAATTGTGGCCATATAGGCTAAACTAAAGTTCGAATGGGAAAACGGGGCAAACTGTAGGGTAGCCTGTAGGCTATTATGGCCATCACTCGATTTATGCAGAAGCAGGAAGCTGACCAAGCTTAGCAGAAACTGCTTGAGAGCGACAGTTGGCTTGCTCACAAGGTACTGTCTTACTGAATCTCGCGCGAATAAAATAGAACCGACATCCAGCAATTTATGCAAGAGGTGTGAGATGGAGAAAAATGCCATCGAGCATACTCTCTGCGATTGCCCCACCTTAAATAACAAATGCCTCAATATTTTAGGTTGTTACAACATTCAAGAGCTAGCAGAAGTGACTAGTACCGTTACCTTGAGTCAGCTGATTCAGTTTAGCGAAGTGGTCGCCTAGCAGCTCTAACAAGCCAGTAGAGGGTGGCAAATGGGACCATTTTGGCGGCCTAATACAAGCCGCGTTGCTGGCAACCCTCTTCAATAGCCTAACCTATACACCCTATCTAATTGCCCAATTTTTCTACAAATGTCGCACTTGTGATTTTTAAGTTTATAGCTAAAAGATCGGTTATGAATGAAGTTAGCAAAATTGCCGCCATACGTTCTTTCTTGGCAGTCAAGTTTGTTTTGAAAACTGTTCGATTTGTTTTTCGAATACTGTCCAATTCATTGTTGATTGATCAAATTCCTGAAATGGAGCCAATAGTAGTCA
This sequence comes from Nemotelus pantherinus, assembly GCA_963978885.1. Classification (NCBI taxonomy): domain Eukaryota; kingdom Metazoa; phylum Arthropoda; class Insecta; order Diptera; family Stratiomyidae; genus Nemotelus; species Nemotelus pantherinus. Next base: position 221,734,818 of record OZ022263.1, on the reverse strand, counting down.
TTATGCATGCATTAAACAATGGATGAGTTAAGCTAAAAAAAATTCTTGAATATGATTTCGTCAAGCAACGATATGTAAAACAGATCACACAATAAGGCAGCCATTATGAAATGCAAAAGGAACAGAGCACACTGGCAGGAGCAAACAACCAATTGTTCTTATTTCGCCCCAAGTTTATTAACCTAGACACAGTTTTAAGAGCAATGCTATATGTTGTAGCATTTTAATGATAGCTTGGGACTTGCAGCAAGCAAGCTTATATTTCAAGTAGACAGAACACAACACTGGTCTATTTTATTCCAATAGACCGCTTTCTCACCATGCTGGCCTTTCATAGGTATTCAGAACAGAGCTCGTTTGCAGCTTGTCCAAACGCGGCTAATAAGCAATACTGGACCAAATTTCCATCTACAAATAATATGCTACTTTTCACTTCTCACTCAATTTTAACAATTTCAAAAATGCAACATTCTCCGCCAAACTCTCGCAATTCCATTATACAAAACAATCAAATTTTACTATCAATTATCAATTACACATTTAAATTCATCTAAGCCTGCACACCCAGAAAGAAATCAAACAAGTCATCGTCATCATCTCTACTACTATGTAGTATCCTCGTCCCACAATACAACTTCCTCATCTCCATCATCATTACCATCCGTCGTAATCTCCAACGGCACGAACACAATTTTCCACGGCAATGAATGATTTTTTTTGGTCAATGAACAGCACAATAATGGTAACGGTCATTCGTTCTTTTGACCCACATAGCAATCTTCAAATGAAAACTGTTTTCCTATGCAACACACGACAGCAGCTGTTGCCAGATTCCCAATCCCAGTCAAAATTGCAGCTCGATGATGAACATCGCGATGGTCGAATTGTTCCGGCCGAACATGAAACGGAACGGTCAAAACTAACCGATCGTTGTCGTCGTGATGAGGAAGGTACATATTCACATTGGTAACCGGCATCCTCATCAACGCCATACAAGTCGTCGTCTCATCATCCTCGTCATTGTCATCATTTTAATCATCGCAGTCATCATGAAAGAAGTCACTGACAGTGGTAGAATGGTAGCCCGGAGAAGAAGCAAATCAAAAATAACCAGTTCAACAAACCGATCAAACCTAAACCGCACGTAAATCGACACAACATGCATGCATACTGCGGTAATATCGATGCGATCTTCATTTATACATTTCTTCTTCCGACTTGGCTATGAATCGAACCGAATCATCGAACAATAACCTCTAAATGAACTCTGTGAGCGAGCGCTGATGGTATCGATTACCAATCGAAAGAGTATTTCTGAGGATACCGGATGAGATAATATGTACTAAGGAATGCTTTAATGGTGAGAATAATGACGCACCTTCAGATGATTTTGGGATTTCTCTTTCGATTTAGAACACATACTAGAGACTTTTGCAGAGCTAAGGGATTTGTAATCAAAATATTTGCAAGCGCTGATTTTTTTTTTTGAAGTTTAAATACGAAAATTGTTTGCTTACCAATACCTTGTACAGGCTGATTTTGACGGGATAATTCACCTTATTAATTCACCTTATATATATTCACCTTAATACATTTTCATTAAAACAAAAAGAAGCAGAAAAAAACTCTAGCGCTCAGAACCGATAGAACACTTATTTTCAAAGAAATTGTCTTTGAGTGACCACAAAATGTGGAAAGACAGAATACAGTTTTTGCTGGTATTATATCAACCATTTCTTATTCAAAACAACATTAATCATTTTTCAACAGAATCTCCTATAACATAAATGATGAAAATGTGTGCTGGCAGCGTTTTTCCAACGAAGCAGCAACAAGTCTGCCGTAACAAGCTCATGCTAAAATCAACCTTTCCTTTGAATTTCGTTTTCATCTGAGGGTTTCACCGACAGTTTCAGCGATCAAACGTTGTTTGAGGCTGCCATCCGAACAATTTTCAACACTCGGAAAATTTAAACATCGGTTCCTTATTTTTATTGTAAATGCTTTGCATATGAATGTATAATGGAAGCATATGTTGGTGCAATATTTGAAAAAATGTATGTCGCTGGCAACCCTAAGCTAGCACCATAGCCAAAAATGTACCAAATTTGATTCACGTTAAGTTAAAACCACCCTGTGAATTTCGTTTCGACTGAATAACTGAGTTAGAAGTTATAAGGGTGCAAATAATTTTATGGTTACCACCCGCAATTTTTTTATAAAATTTTTAAAACCTCAACATTTGTTGTTAATTGTCATTGCGAAATCATTCCCATTTGCAAATTTGATGACAATATCGCTTAGTAAAGCAATGCCAAAAAAATTACAAAAATTCCCATAGCTGGCAGCCCTTTCATGATTTTTGTACGAAATTCCTAGGAAATTCGGCTTGCAGTAAGGTTCATTTAATACAAATTTGGTTTTGATTTCATGACTGTATCGGAAGTTATATGGAAAATAGCTCTATTTTGCTGAGCAAATTTACCAAATTTTGGTGACAAAAATTTCCATAGCTGGCAGCTCTACCCCAATTTTTCAACCAAATTTCTGCCAAATATTTCTTAGAGTAAGGTTCAGGTACTGTGTGAACTTCGTTAAAATTTGCTGGCTGAATCGGAAGTTAAAGGCCAGAAAGCAGTTTTTTTTCGCCCTGATTTTTCAAGATGACACCACTGCCGCTGGGTTGTTTGCAGTCCAAATCAGTTCTCTCACACCTGGTCCTAGTTAATATCAACATGTTCTGCCAATTTCATATTGATCAGATTATTCTGTCGTCAGTTCTCGTGTACAGAAGTTTCGATTGCTCAAAATAGAGGTAATTTAGTGATGGGCTGTAATTTTTGTGCAACTCGGAATTTTGAAAATTTTAAATTGGCATGGACAAAGGTCAAGATTTATCAATAATTTGAGTTTTTTGTCAAAAAGCAAAAATTATTCAGGAGGGTCGATGATTTGAAGGATTTGTTTTCAAGTACCTGCCGTAGCTACATGATTGCCCGTACAATTTTTAGATCTTATGAGTGTATATTTTTATTTCAGCATCAATACGTTATATTTCTTGTGTGATAGGTCTGTACGAAGTCATCGCCATTTGAAATTTTATAAATTTTCTTTGCTTCTTTTGGACTCTTAGCGTCCGCATGGAGCTGAAAATGAAACAAAAGAAAAAATCTCAGTCAAGTAAAAATCACCCCTAGTTTTCCTTTCCTGAACTTTTTTTTTTTTTAAATATTTGATGTATAAGGATATATTATACATTACATTAGTAATATTTATTAGAGGTATTTACTGGTTTTCTTTGAAAATCAGTAGAGAGGTCAAAGTTATTGATTTTTTTTGAAATTTTTTAGCTTCCAGGGGTTTATTTTCTTCGAAAATCAGTAATAGATTTAAGCAACTGGACGAATCAGAGGGTAACAAAACCGCAAATAATCCTTGGATATACTCGTAATGTACATATAAATTATATACTTAATTTTTGCGTCACAGTAGCGAAAGGGTATCCAAAAAGAGAATAGGCAAATATCAAGGGAAGCCTTTTTATATGCATAAGACATTATATGACATTTTCACATGTTTACGATTCATGCTGCTTATGAGCAAAAATGGTATATAGAGGACTAAATAAGAATATCGTAAGTTACTCTTTTAAGTACTTTACCAAATCAGGTGAAAAGGAAAATTGACCGGAAATTAAAAACTAGGCCATCAAATTTACGAATCGGTATGGTATGAACAAACTACAAGAAGGAGCCAGAGGAGTGACTTAGCCTCAAAATAATAAACAAAGGAACACAGCGACGAGAAGATGCCTTGAAAATTCACCGAAGTGAACATGAGATCTTGTAGGAATATACTTGGTATGAGCTATTTTCTTAACGTTGAAAGCAGACACCACATTCCGTTTGCATGGGTAGCTGGTAGGAGAAAATCGTGAAATTAGGGAGAAGAGGGAGTCGTAAAACTTAAAAAAGCATTCGTCAAGACAGAGGTAATTGGAAAAAAAGTCCCAACTAAGCGAGTTTATCCCGTTAGCCACTCTTTCAAAGTCAGCAAAATAATAGTTTAAATGTAAGGATTTCATGAAAATTATAACAGAAGAAAAGTTAGCAGAAACCGCAATAGAAAGAGGGTTAGGTTAGTTCATGTCAGGTGGAAAGTAAAGTGCGGTGATGACTTGTAGAATGATATTGTAGGAGAACATTTTAAGGACGAAATTCAGTATGTGTGCTGCTTTAAAATGATGACTGTTGCGGAAGCCTCAGTGAAGAAAGGCCAATACTTGCATGAGTTCCAAAATTTTGAAAAGTAAAAAAACTGTAACTTTTTTTTTATTGGATGGCAGCTAAAAACTATAAAAAATGTCGCCAGCACTGCAACCAAAAACCTACTACAATTGCTTCATGTCAAATTAACCTACCATGTGAACATCATTTTTATATGCATCAAAAGGTACAGAGATAGAAACATTTTGAGAGTTGCCATCTATTTAGTTTCCTAAATATGGAAAATCTATACATTTGTCAGTTACTTTTATTGTACATTTTAAACAGGGGAGCATCTGGTGATATGAAAATAAGTAAAATGTCTGCTGCTGGCAGCACTTTGCTAGCACCACAATCAAAGGTAAATGAAATCTGCTTTCTACGTTAGGGCCAACCTATCCTGTAATTTTCGTTTGATCCGATGACTGTGTTGGATTTTGTCCAATCTTTGCCTCCAGAGAAGGAATAATATTTGAAGGCTTATCATATTTGTTACAACATCTTATCAAAATTTAATCTTACACATGCGCCTCTGCCAATCGATTAGAATTTTATGTTTTGGAATTTAAACAAATTTCTAAGCCGGTCTTGTTTTATCTTTTATGTGCTTCATTTTTTTTTGTTATCTTGATTTTTCGTTGTTGCAGTTTCATTTGGCTGCTGTATTCAGAAATACGTAAGAATGAAATTTTCTGAAAAGATTACTTTTTTCTGACTTTTTTGAGTGATGTTTGTGGCAGAAATATTTGAGTACATCTCTTCATTTTGTACTGAAATGTCATTTAAGAACAGAAATAATCATCAAAGTTAGAGCTGCTATTATTCCGGTAAAGTATTTGATAATGTTCTTGAAGATGCACTCTGCGTGCCAAAATAAATGATTGAACGCGATTAGTGACTGTTTCCAGGGCATGGACTATGGACATACAAACAAAGATTGAGATGTATCACCTTATATGGAGCTGCAATGTGGTGGAAGAAAATCACACAAAAAACAGTTGTTAACATGTTCAACAAACTTCAAAGGATGGCCTGCCTGCTGATTACAGAAGCAATGAGCTCCATCCCAACGTCAGGAATAGAAGCCCTTCTAGACCTAGAACCGCTATACTTCAAAATTTAGGAAGAAGTAGCAAAATAGGCTTTTAGCTTACAGCAGGGCTGCAAGCACAAATGAGAAGACCTTAGAGGCCACCTTAAAATCCTGGAGAACACCAGGCTCATAATTGAAATTTTGAACTTCAGTGATCAAATAAAGACCAAAGAAGCCTTCGGGAAAATGTTCAAGGTCACAATTCCATCAATGATTGTGGGTTGTGGAGTAAGATCGCAAGTGTAGAATGCATTTTCCTCTTCCAAAGGAGGTCACTACCTATCAAGTAGGACAACCTGCCATACTTAGAGCCTCACATATACCAAAGATAAGGAACACTAAAGAATTATATCCTATCGGATAGCCAGTGATTCTCAATGCTATCAATCGCGATCACCTAAATTCAGCTATACTCTTGGAGGTAAGAGAAGCCTTAAATGAAATAGGGGCACACAACAGCCTCAAGTCGATATGGAAATGGCAACCGTGCTAGGTCTCTAAGGGTCACTTTAGGCTATCAATCAACGTTTTGCAACTTGATATGGATTGAATTTACAAGTTTTTAAAAGGATTGAAAATAGTATAAAAAAATTAAAAAATTCCAAATAACGTCTCCGTTTGATGTCGTTACAATATTAGATAACTAATAAAAAAACATAATCGGCTACATGAAGCGATCAAGTCATCTTAATGATGCAAATGCATAAAATAACGCTCGATAATTATATACATTATGTCAGGAAGTATATCCATCGTATACTCTGTCAATATACTGTCCATGGGATCATTTCTGGTCTTATGCAAATCAAGCTCAATTACATCATCTCACCACCTCTTCGCCAAGGTTAACAACCTCCGCATCTCACTCGGAAAAAAAAACTTTCAACATCTTGTTACATCTGACCATAATTATAGCACCATTTCTATAAAAAGTTGCAACGGCCTCCGATACACTTTGATACCTCTCTCACTTGCCGCTTGTTCTATTCCAACTTTTAAAAAGTTACATGCAAATTACCTCTCCTCTGATGATACATAACTGGTCATCGTGTTCTTGTTCGGTTTCAAAGAAAATTCTAATGATCGCGATGCAGCAGCATCAGCAGCCTCAAACCGACCCGACTCGAGCAGCGATAGGAAAAATTCAAAGCATCTGCGTTAGAACACGAAAGTTTATGTATTCTATTAAGGCAAATGAAGCGACAAACGAAGAATAGCCAGAGCAAGCGATGGTAATGGCATACCAGTACCAGAACAGGCAGCAAATATCATTTTCAATTTTTTACTTATCAAAGCGCGATCAGTTGGATCTGGATCGGCAAAACGAACCTGCATTTGCATTGCTATGATCGCAATTCTCTCTGCTTCACGGCAATCGTGCTCGTTCGAACCACGATCTTTTGAAATTTCTGCATATTACAAGCGATCGTAGAAAGTATCTGAAGATTGCGTCGTTGCTGATCTCGATAGACTCATATTGGAAGCAACCGTACGCGATCAATGAAAAAATTATGCATGCAACTTAGTTGGTGCAAGAAGAAGGCAGATGGTTGCATCTGTGCCGCGGTTGACAGGGAGCATCTGCATACGCAATCTAAATCCTAGGCGACGAGTACCGTTAGGTGTTAATTACAACAAACGATCATGACACTGATCTTGAAAGATGATCGTCATATTGCGGTTGGAGCATGTTTATATGATGGCAGCCATGCAGTGTGTATGATATTAATTCATCACAGTACTCAGACGAACATGTTAGTTATGTGAGGCGGTTTTTTACTTAATAGGGTTATGATGATCAGAGGATTTGTGAAATGATTTCGGTTACACTAGTCTGTGCTAGGGAAATGTGCGGTAATATTTACGTCACACACGACACGCAATCAAAGCTCAGCTAAGCCGACATTCTGCTGCTTCGAATCTTCAAAGAAATCACTAGGCTCCAATATCTTCAATGTGCGGTGAAGCGTAAGTTCGATATTAGACTTACGGTATGTGCGACGTTGATGTGTTGGCCCGACACATATGTAGCCTAGATGCGCGCCTTCCGATCTCAGTATTAATTATTGAGGTGCGAAAAAGCTCATTTACAAACCGCTGATGAAATATCCGCGGATGATTTGGAGCTGCAAACATACAGGGCGGAAAATAAGGGCATAATCTTCAATAGATTAATTGCAACAATTCACAAATTGTCCGCCGGAAAAAGGAAGAAAAACGCATTGATCTGGGTGGTGAAAGATGAATTTAATTTATTGCAATTAACTGAAACCATGATTAGGTACATACACTGACTTAATAGTCAGAAACTAGGACTGCCTGGCACGATCGCACTGAGGTTCGGTGTTAATTGTTCCACGCCGTTGAGAAACGGGATCATATGGGCAATAGGCGAACTCTCACGGCAGGTTTATGATCCGGAAAAAGATTTGATGCGCAATTAACCTAGAATTTCTGCGATTTTTTCCATCAAGCAAGTTGTAATAGATAGAAATTTAAATTTGATTTAAATGTGGTTTTAATGTTGTAAAGTGGGACTTGTCGATTAGCTGATTGCACGGTTTGGTAGAATTACACAGATAATTGCAAGAGTAAAAGTTGGGATGCAAGGTCAATTGCTTTGATTAGATGTAAAATGTTGAAACTGAAAAAAAGTAGGCTTAAGTGATTTTGTTTGTAAAACACGGTTTCGGAGGTTAGATTGTTGATTGAAGAAGTTTACTTGGACTTTGGTTTTGGTACCATAAATTGATTTAATAAAAAAAGCTTCATGAATTTTGGCAGTTATTCACTAGTTAGTTCCAAATTGGATCTAAATGCTTTTTTCGTTAGAGCGGAACAAGATAGTTATAGAAACTAGATTGCGAAAATTGCGAAAAATATTGTGAATTTATATTGTGAATCTTCAGTTATAAATGATTTATTTATGGATATTTAATCGATCGCTTCAAATTGGTAATAGGTGTGAAGAAATAACAAATTTCATAGTATCAGACTTAGCTGAACCATTCTATTTCATAGTCAATCATTGGATGATAGTCCTTCATAGATGTTGACTGTGTCGCAGTAAAATGGAATAATTGGTAACACGGCAAAGGGAGAGATTTTGGAGGGGCTCATATATTTATTTATTTATTTTACCAAACAAGATATAAAATTACATATATATGAAATAAAAATATAAACAAAAAATAGCTAAACAAATTAAAAACAGGTATAAATTACAGCTGAATACAATGCAAATAAATAAATTAACAATCAATCAATAAATAAGTACATAGCTGCTAAATTACATGTAGGGCACAATATTGAGCACGCAATATTATTAAAAACAAAAAAAAATTAATAAGTCATAAAAAAGGATACTAGGGCGATAGACTAGAGCGGGTAGGATACAAAAGCCCAATGTTGGCAACATATTTATCACACTTCTATTAAACTTGGTATAACTCAAAACCAATGCATTCTGTGAATTACAATTGGATTTGATTATTGGATCGTAGATTCTCCCAAACACAAAATTCAATTGCTTAAAAAATAGGTAATTTCAAGATAAACCGCCGTTTGCATTTTGGGATGAATAATTTTAAAAATTTCAATTTTTCGGGATAGACAAAGCATAAAATTTATGAATCATTTGCATTTTCGTACGAAATAGCAAAAATTTTTCAAGAAAACCGATCTATGCCTGTCCTAGCTTCAGGACTGCCCGCACATTTTTCAAAAACCACACAAGCTTATTTGTTATATCCATCAATGCTTCCTTAGAATTTCACAGTGATGTGATGATTCAGTGGGAAGTTGAAATGATCAGTTTTATTTTTATTTACTTTTTTTCAAATATATTCAAAAATTTCAAATTAACAGTTCACCTTTTTCGTCACTAAATTCAGTTTTCTTTTCTTTTTCTAGGTGAGTTCTGTAAAAAAAACAATGATTGCATTTTACTAGCGCAAATTAAAATTTCAACTGACTTGAGGATACCATACCCTTAACCTTAGTCAGGTAAGCTAATTTAGTGGCAGCAAATACGCCAATATCAATTTGTCATAGTCCAGCTTCTTTTAATTTTCTATTGTCTCGCTTTTCTTTCTTCAATGTTTAAACGATTTTCGACTCGATAAGATGTTTTTCATTAAAATACGAGCGTGAAATTGTATAAAAAAAAAACTAAAACCAGTAGAAGATATCGGAAGGCTTCTGTTTAGTGATAAAAAAATATGAAAAATGAAACAAAATTGAAACCAAAATTAAACAGGAAAATTTTTTTCATGTTTCTATTTGTTTTGGAAAAATCTCAAAAAAAAGACCAGAGCTTGGGATAAATCTTTGGGCTATAGGAAAAATTCTGGGAGTCTCCAAAAATATCCTGGAGACTTCAGAAAAATCAGGAGACCCTAGAAAAAATTCGAAAGGTCTTAGAAAAAACCATGGGAGCTACCAAAAACCAGGTGGAATAGAAAAACCAAGGAAAAATCTCGAGAGTCTTAGAAAAATTATAGGTCTATCAAACATAGAGAAACAAAAGAATGGAACAGAGAAGAGAAAATTTTAAATTATATTATTTCAAGATTATTAAAGAAAAAAGTTTTTTGAATTTATTTTTCCATCAACATGTTCTTTCAAATTATAAACGCTAGTCAAAGAGGGGTTTTTTGGAATATTATTCTCACATGTTCTATAACTGACCCGGGCGCATATATAATAATAGAGCGCAAATAATATTCGGAAATATATGCGCTGTATTGAAACTAAAATAAAATTCTTAAAAATATATTGGCGAAATTGCAATACATCCCGTGAATTTTCAAAGTATTAACAAACATTACAAAATCATTGTTCAAAAAACTGTCTTGCAGAGCCACGATTCGTGAACTAAGATCGTCTCTGTCGCTACAAAAGCTGCCAAAAAACAGAAGAAAAGATTAGATGCCCTAATTGCGGGAGAGAATATCTAGCAAGCTGTGGAGGTTGCTTACGTAAAGCCAAAACCTTTAGCAAAAATTTTAGCTACGATTGCGAAAAACCAACCCTCCTTATAAAACGAATCGCCACTGCCTCAACCAATTGGTACGAAAATATGCTTATGATGCAGAATGTGACAATCAAACTGTTATTCATTGGTCAGTCATTCCTCCTTACTTCTAATCCGTCTTTAAAAATTTCAATAACTGGAGGCCGGTAGTCACCACCTCTTCAACCGCCAGCTCCTTACCCAACAAAAAGGGAGAGCTTACAACATGCGTACTTCCTAAGCAAAGATACTTTTCTGTCCCCGTTTTTACATTCTTACCTATTTTCTCTATTGTAATGACGGATTTACTGGTAGGAGAAGCGGTACAGCAGTTCTCATGAAAAATGCAATTAATCATCAAAATACGTGAATTCTCATACTGGATGACACCGAAGCGACGAACTGGGTGGCGCTCTCACATCGGAGCTTATTTTCAACGGGTAGTCTTATCAGGAGACCTCAATGCACTTTATAGTGACTGGGGTGGTACAAGAAACAACAGAGCTGGGACCAAGCTATTCGCGATTTTAATAAATAAATAAAAACCTAATTCGAAGAACAAATAGAATTCAACAACAAATTCTGATGTACAGAAGATTCAAATCTTAAGTGAGAGACAAATCCTCTTAAGATTTTCATCCTGAATAAAAATATGCAATTTCTAAAATGAACAATGCGACAACTTTTTCCAAAGCTTTAAACAGGAGGACGAACAAGTTCTGAAGTTCAACGATATACTTTCGTAAAAATCTAAAGTACCGATCATGCCTATTCACGATATGCTACAAGGAAAAGCAAGCGAAAGCAATTGCAAGCATACTAGAGGCACACAGTTCCATGCGAACAATTTCTCAGACGCTGATTTGTAAGACGAAAGATTTGAGAGAAGTGTAATATTATTGATTATACAGCTGTATCTAACTAAATTATGCCTGAAACAGAAACCAGATGGTAGAAAACCCGCACTGATTTTCAATTCAGCGCTGGACTGCTGCTGGTTGGGATGGATGGGCTCCGAATCACTTCCTCACTTATAAACACCATTGCGTCATACCTCTATGGTACAAAATTAAAAGGTTCCACCTTCAAGCAGGCATTCCAAAGAGGTTAACATTCATTGACACCCATATTGTACTCAAGGTTCACAGCAGACATTCAGCCTGGTCAAATGAAAAAAAAAACACTCGACCAGACCAAGGGAGCAAAGGTACTTGACACCATCTCTAAGAAAACCATATTCTCAGTCACGTCACGGCTAAATTTTTTGCGAACCATCATTAATTTTTTTCTGGGGCATCAAATTTAATTTTCATTGTATTTTGAGAATGTCAAAAAAACTGTCTATTGATGGTATATTTTTCCTTGTTTGCTCTGATGTGTTACCTTATTATCGTACAACAAGCCAGTTAAATTCGCTAAAAATTCAACCAACTTTCTTCTGCTTTTGTAATAAAACCAGATTTGCGTTAATACCAACCAAAGGTCACTTCAAGTACACTCCTCTTACACGCAACTATGATCATACATCATGAACACATAAGTACGTTCCTACATATTTATGTTTCTCTACTTATAATAACCAACAGAGAATTTTATGAAAAGAAAAAAAACTGCGGAAAACCTAACTGTTCATCGAATGAATCAAGTTTTTTTTGCGACTGTTCTCTGGTACTAGTTACAAACATATGTACACCATATATCATGTGTTGCAGCAGATTTCGTTTTGCTTGAGTTCATTTACACTGAGCCCCATGGAGACGATGACATTCAGGTGCTTAAGAAATATATCCATCTATAGTCCGTTCATACCGCCGCACATATTCTAGGCGAAATAGAAAAGAAAGTAGTAAGATATATCTATTCGCTCACTGTTTGCTTGTGCTACTGCACATAACTTCCTATTCAATGACAAGGAAAAAGTTAGTTAGCAAAGTACCTATCTACCATCTATCTTAAAAACGAGCTCATAATAAAAGTTCTATAGTACACGAAACAAGATACATATGAAGGTAGATTGTTAGCAACGTTTATCTGAAACCGTGGTTAGCATGCGAATTCTAATCTAGTCGTAGGTAGGGGGGAACTACTGCAAGTATGTTTCGAACGAAATTGCACGTTTTGTATGGTTAAAAGCAATGAAGGAAAATTATAAATCCGGATGTTCTCGCGGTAAAAGTTGTTTCGTGCATGATTGATTTTTGAGGTTTTTATTTCTGTGCATTTTCAAATGATAGTTTTTCGCAAATTATATTACTGTCATTTGTGAGTTGAGATGCAATTCGGTGGGGAAAAGGGTTGTGCTGTCCGAAATGGCTCCGTAGTTAAGGCCTGGTTGTTGATTTCGTATGGATCGTGAGAGACTTATTTTATGACTATCGGAACGAGAAAGGCTTAGAATTATTATGCACGACTGGTTTTACTATGATCCCTCGCACAATTTTTCGCATTTCGCGCATTGTAGACACTAATTCGTGGCTAGCTGCCCAGGCCAGTCAGGTAAAATCAATTGAATAAAACCTCAGGAATGCAACACACATTAAAATAGTGTCTGATATTGTACTCTCTGTACTCTCTGTAAAGTTCATTCGACCACCTGGAATTTAACTACACGCAAAACGAATTTTCTTCCATTTTCATTTTTTCAATCAATACGAAAATTCATAGCACGTTCAATTTAGTTATTATCCATGCTGTCATGACTAACATAATCGGTATGTCTAACAAGTATTCTCGAAGAAGCTAAGCCTATTCCTTCTGCACAACCGAGTACTTCTCGGCACAGTTAACTACGTCTGGATGTACTTTCAGCGATTAGCTTGAAGCAATTTAGTGAAAATCATTAGTTCTGGTGACTAGGTTCTCTTCATCGCTCCTCTTCCTTCCTAAACTACTACGGCTCCTAAAGAAAACTCCAATGATGACGATACCTATTTACGATCGCTTTGCAATTATTCTGATCACTTTTCTTCTTCAGCAACAACAACAACTACAACGACAGCACCATTAACGTCGTCATAATGTTTTCAAGCCTATTTTCTATTTTCTGTCGAAGCTGTTTCGCTTTTCATTCTCGAAAGAGTGAAAAGACTATTGACTAAAAGCATTTAGGGCTTGAATGTTTTATGGTTTTCTTTTCGCCGGATAAATAATTGTTGTTTCGCATGCAATCATTATGCAATCGAATTGCACTGAAATTGGTCGAGTTGAATGGATAAATAGTGCCAGTAGCAAAGTTCGAAGAGATAGAGTTGTGGATGTAGATGTTTGAGAACTTAATGGGAAATGTTTTGAAATTTGATGTAATTGTTATTTATTGGCAGGAAGATAAGGTGAAATGGATTTTGCAAGTAAAGTGGTGCTTGAACGATCAGCTTTGCATGATCAATTTCTGTGCCACTGTGGAATATAAGATGCCGTAAGGTGGATCGTTCGGAATATCACACTTTTTTGGTTTACATGAATACGTTTAGCGAAATTTCGTGTGGTTAATAATTATACTAACTTCAAACCCAAAACCATAAATCATATAATAGAATTTAATATCTTACTGTATCATCAAAATACAAATTGAAGTTAGTCGGAGAGGGTGTGCTTAGAAAGAGTTTGATCAAATTTTCACGCTGATGCATTTTATTTCATGGATTTTTTTAATGTAATGTTACGCTTATCCGTAATACCGTAATACAAATTCAAAATTGAGTTTGAAATATTTGAACATTCAATAGAATGGATTCAATGGATTTAAAATATTTGAAGATTCAGTGGTTAAATATTTAATGCTTCAAATTAAGTCATAGACGATCAGTCATGCCTCGAAGCTGTATGTAGACCTGGAACTGTGGTTTCATTTGATGCTTTTATAGAACTAAAGTTAAAAAAAACCATGTGTTCTACTCCTTGCAAATAGGATCACGACGATAGTATCCTGTCTTTTCGACAAAAATTGAAAGACGGTAGGTAGATTTGAAGAATCAAAAAAATTAATTTTTCAAAGCATCACGTCATTAAGGCTAACTGTCAAGACGTCAAGTTTAACAGCTTAATGGTTTGACGAGTTAGATCCTTGACTAGAAGATCCACGCTGTAAAATTGGACCAATACCTTAAATAGAGAGGCAAGTTCAGTGACTATTAATCGGAGAATCGAACCATAAGGTACAGATAGGGACAATACAGGCCCCTTGTTATATCTCTCTCCTTCAGCCATTGTAGTCAGAAAGCCATCTGGTTACTTTCATAAAACGCACTGTCCCCTTTTAGTCGATGACTTAAAGATCTGTCAGTAAGACTAAGAAGGCGCTGAGTGTGGCCGTTCTGCTACTCGCCAAAACCAAGAATGGGCATATGATACGTTTTCATTCTCTGCCATATCATAGAACCTAACGTCTAACCGAAGAATAACCATCACCTCCGCTTGAAAGCCACTACCATGGCCCGGGAGACGAAGAAACAGCTTTATATTTAGCTCATCTAAGTACATATCACTGCTAACTTTATTGTTCAGTTTGGAACCATCGGTATACACCAGGTTGATTTCACTTTGGAAGATGAAACCTATATTCTACAGCTATTCGAAAAGTGGTGAGGGGAATTTCTGTAACTGAAATGTTGGCCAATCTAAGCTTTTTTCTAGCATCTGTTGGCAAGCACCTTCAAAAGCAATCTGCCACCGAACAACTATCGCATGAAGTAAGAACAGTGATGTAAAACCAAGCAACAATGCTAGACTGTAAATTTATAGTCACTCCTGTGGCTCTTCATAAAAGTGCATTGAAAGTTTTCAGCTCTCTTCTTAGTACATTTTCGTTTATTTAGGAGCTTGGAGCCAAGGATCAGTCCCAAACATTTGACACTTTGGGTTAGGTCAATAAAGACTTCGTTTAATTTCGGTAAGTCGAATTGAAAACTTTGTACTTTTGTGGAGAAAGCTTTTGCTGCATTTTGCTGAAATTCACATTCAAGCCACATTTCCGATTGCAGGTAGCATTGTCAAGCTTCCTTAGAAGAGTATTTACCGTGATGTTCCGCATCGAAGGAGAGATGATACCATATTGAGGTGCAAGTGAGCATTGCCTTAAGAAGAAAATACGACCTTGTTCAATCAAAATAGAAACCAACAAGAAGAATATTTTTTCAACACATCAACTTTCAATTTCTATAATGTGTCGAAATTTTAGTCAAAGCGTTAAATCTCTAATTTAAACCTATTAAAAGTTTCATGCAAATTTTACTTCATCCACATGACGACTGACATTTATGCTACATCATTTCAACCATACCAATCTGGACAAAGATTACACAAAGAAAGTGAAAATCATAAAATTCATCAGCAATTACTCATCCCAACCAGTTTTGGTGATAAATTATAGTTTTTTAGACATTCCCATCGCATCTTGTGCAAATCAAGTCTCAACAGTCTTAATCTTGCTGTCATGTGGTTCTACCTACTTTTCGTATTGGCGAACAACATTTGATAGACGAAAGTTGTTTTCTAGAAAACTGGTCCGCAAAGAAGATGCAACATTTTTCGCAATGTCGTTTGAATCAAATTAAAATTCAGACACATTCGAAACGTGTCTCATTCAGAATGATTTGGTTTCAAATTTCAGAGAAGAAAAACATCACAGGTTGATGATAAAAATATGAAAGTTATTTTCAAAAACACTGATGAGATACCTGTTCGCACATTCTTGTCTCAGAACTAAAGAGAAAGTAAAATGAAAGATTCGTTCATTTTCCGTTTCATCTCTCACTTCCTCGTTTCTTTATTTAAAATTTTGCTGACTTACGTTATCGTTTTGGTTGATTGTCCATGCAAACATCATACCTATGATGCTCATATGGAATTTAGGTTAATTCAAACTACCCAAAAAAAATCCCTTCATCTGCTGTTGACTTTTCGGATTTATTTAAATATTTCTTTGGTTAACCTGTTTGTACGGCCCGGGATTATGAAGATAGTGACAGAGATCGCGGCAAAGATAGTCAGTTGGTCTGTGAAAAAATCTGCAGATGCGTCAAGGTGAAGGTAAAAGTTCACACGTTGTGTAAACTGTCTCGTTCATATGTAGACGATAAAATCACAGTAATTCTCGTGAAGATAATGCGATAAATTCCGTTGGGTATACAGCGTTTAGATTAGAACACTTATGGGCAGTATGATCACGTATAGATGTGCTGGTGCAGGATGGGAAACTCAAAAGAAAGAAGATCTTTGTTATGTCCCGGCTTGAGTGTTGGGAGTAAAGAGCAAATAAGATGTAAAAAAGTGAAAACACGCCAAATGATTTTTAGCTACTAACATCTTATTTTAGAATGTGACTGAACGAGAACGACGACGACGATGCTCACAGATATGGTGGATGTCTCGCGGTGGATATCTTTACCCAAGGAGGCTGTGATTACAATGAAGATCACGACTTATTTCGACGACGATAACGACTTGGAAGATTCGCACGGGCATACGGTCGAGCATGTAGGCATGACATGATTGTACGGAGGAGAGAAAAAAAAATATTTCTTGAGGAAACATGAAAACGATAATCATGTTGTGACCGTGTCACCTGTAATGTATCGGCTAGATAAAAGAGTATTAGTCTGAAAAACGAACAGGTACCTGGTCTTCTGTTGAGTGGATATAAGTTGATTTTTTGTATATCTTGTTTTGTTAGATGTTGTCTTTGTTCCTTACACTTTTCCAATTGAAACTGACTTGGTTCTCGTGCTGAATTTCAAGGAAGACTCAAAGTCGTGGGTTGCCAGCACGATGAATATATTGATGAGAGTGAAACTATTCTATAAGATCGGTATGCGAATGTTGTAGTTTTTCTTGCCTTGGTCGTGATCGGTTAATTTGTTGAGATTTGGTATTTTTGCGGACAGCTTTTAGCATTTCAGTTCATTCGTTTATGAATTACACTACTTCTTAATGAAATTCATTTGGTTATAAAATGTCCTTTTACCAATGTCTGTAATATTTAAGTAGTCTGTCTACGTAAGGATACAATACTTTCAAATGTATTGTCGATGGTTCTCAGAACCCTGTCACTTGCCTTGCATATGGTCTTATCAACTTACTTGTTTGTACCTATGTGGACTCGACTGTCGTCAGGATGACGGTCAGTATCCTCCGCTTCGTCAATTTACCGCTAGCCATCTGTCATGGTCGGTCATCTACCACTCCATCCTCCTCTTGATTTTTTAAGTCTGAATTGAACGAAGTCAGCAGTTCTGGAAGTGAATAGCACTGCCAGGTCATCAACGTATCCCACCAGAAACACATTCGCTGGCATTGCCAGGTGCAGTTGCTCATTGTTAACAATGTTCCACAGGTTAGGTCCGATGGTTGACCTTTTTGCTGCCCCTGGGGTGATAAACCTCCTCTGGCTTCATACGTCAGAGTTGAACAGCAGCCATCGGTATAAAAGGAAGTACCGCATTGCTGTGACATTAGATTGAATTGATAGTTGAATCTTTTCAGAAGCCAGTTTACCTGTCAGGTAGATCACTAGTTGATATAACTGCTGAATAGCAACCGTGGCTTCAGTAACTGTTCGAGGAGCTTGCTTGTCGTGTCTAACGTGCAGAGTGGATGATTCGTACACAAACTTTCCCTAATGGGGCAACATTCTATCTCAGTGAAAATAAAGCTCAGCAATTTTATCGTTCTACCAGTAGACTTGTTTTCTTCTACGGAAGAATTTTAGTCGAGGCAGTCAGGGTTCTATGCTCTGCAGATCCACCTAAGGGTGCTAATAGCAGTGAGTTCAACTGGGATCATTGGGGTCTTCACTGATAGAGCTTCTTCTTCTGGGCACCAATCAAGCGACACCACCATTTAACTTCTGTTTAGTCTGGCTGCATTCCAGCCAAACGTTTTCCAGAATGAGCGATGTTGCCGGTGTCTGCTCTCAGCGATGTGGAAGATGATGTGGTTGCAATCATTTAACATATATCCCTCTTTCAACCTCCAATAACTGACGAGTACCGTCAGTCTTTCCGATGAGACCCCGCATTTAGCACCAACGGGTTTGCCACAATCTCCATTGTACGCCGCTCTCAGCGTTTTTTATAGGCAAAAAAACCCTAGTATTGAACTCACCTCTTACTATGACATTGTTGTTAATGTAACGTTGAGTGTCTTCCAATGAACTGAGCATGTCTTTCAATTCTTACATTGGATTATTCAGAGAGAAGTAACAGCTCACGAAAGCTATCTCTCCGTATTTGCTGCGCTGAAAGCAGCAGCAGTCCAGGTCGCTACCTTCACTGTGACATTTAAAATCCAAGCACACAAGTTTCTTATCCTGTAGAATTTACTGGTTAGGACGATTTGATCATCATTTTTGGAGAGAGGTTGCATGATAAGGTCATCAGCTGGTTTGAAATGCTTCAGGTTTCTTTGGTGAACCCAAATTTTTTTCGTTTCTGCCTCGTCTTTGCGTCAAGTGCATCCTTGGCGCAAGTATGTACTTCCACTCTGATTAACAGTTTGCCACACGGTAGCTAGACTTGCAAAATTTTCAAAAGCTGCTACTACAGTATTTTGTAGTTGCTCTTCTTGTGGCACTGGCAGCAACGTACCACAGGCATCCACCTCCTCATTGAGACATATATCATACCTGCACTAACTCTACCGACTTTAAGGTTTTTCAGGGTTAGCTCTTAATCCAACTCTACCACAGCCCTTTTCTGGTCCCTTTAGATTGAATGGGAAAAACTTTCACGTTACTAGTTCGTTCTTCATCTAAGTCGCACTTATTAGCTACCGTTACCTTATCAAATATGAGGCAATCAAGTCCATTACCATGATTTTGATTCTAACACTCATGATTTTCACTGGTCCGTAGCAGTTCGAATCGCTTCACAAAGTTCCATGTGATCATTACATCGCTTTATTTTCAGTGGGAGCTCTATCCACTGCCTACAACAAACTTGTGTGTCGATTTCGCCCACTTTTTTTCTCTTCTTCCATCTTCTTTTCTTTCTTTTTAAGGGATTCATCCTTTGCAGCATATCTAGCCTTTGAGTCTCTTTTGTCTCGGTAGATGCTTCCAAAGTCTTTTGAGAAGAGATTTTCTTGCTCAGCTTCAATATCGCGGTCATCTTCTCACCTAGCTCGTGCTTAATCGTGCTTTGAAATATCCTTCAGCAGAATTTGACGTAGGATCTCTTTGGGCTTAGCAAGGATTTCTTTTCGGAGACGCATAATAATTTGTTATTGAAGGCGTTTCTTAAGACATGAGTCCTCCTCACTAAGCCACCATACTTATAATTTACTTAATTATAACAGCTAGGGAGATAATATAAGGGGGCTCTGGGGCTCTGGGGCTCAGACTTAGAGCAGAAATATGGAATCGGGAACCGAATTTACACCGCCCTTTAGGCTTGCCAAGGTATTAACGGAATAATACCTGCCTGATGTCGTTCGCACTTGGAAATCACTCCGATCGCACCAAGCACAGAAGCAAATAGGTCCGAAATGCCACATTTCTCAGCCCGAAAAAATAGGTTATTTCGATTATTCGTCATATGTTTAACATACCAAGTCTCCCAAGCATCCCACCTTCTATCACATTTCCTTATACAAATCAGCAATATGTATCTGATTTGCTAAGTGTTGGAGTTTTAGCGGGTGGCAGCCCCAAAAATTTCTCGACTATCATAACTTTCAATGGAACCATCGGATCGGAACCAAAATCACAGGTCTGAGTGTTCCTCACGTGAAAGAGATCTAACAGATTTTTGATTGCAGTGTTAGTAAGGAGTCACCAGCAGCGGGCATGTTTGACACTTTAGTGCAGAAGGATGTTACTTCCAAATTCTCATAAAATATGTTTTTTTTCCGTTAATAACGAAACTTTTAGGGGTGGTGGTATCGCTCAAAATCTATCCTACTTCTATAGCTTTCGTTGTGATTGTCGGATTACAGGACAGGTTGGTTTTAAAACAAAACCAGAGCTATTATAATTTTTGTGGCAGTGACTGGGCGATTCAGCCATTTTTTTCTGAAATAGGCTAGCAGTAAATTTACATTTGCGGAATATCTAGTTTGATGTGTGGAAAAGTGATTTCGTAAATATTTCAGCGATATCAAATCCGAAACTTATCGACATATTTCCTGTTTGTTTTTTTTTTGGCAAATTGGTCTTTCTAGCAGTTATTTTGATTCCATAAAATAATATTAGATTTTTTTACCATATATTTCAAAGAAATACTTGAAAAATATTAGAGCCTACCAAACTTTGGGCTTTTCCACGACAATTTCACCAGCCTTTGATTGTTTAAAAAAGAAAGGAATGTCAAAAAGCCAAATGATTAGACCGAAGGCTTGTTAAAAGTATTACTTAGCTCTTTGCTCGGCTTTCCATAGATTTGGTATGATTAGAAAATATTCTGAGAGTGCAATGAAAATTTTTGTGTTGCAGCTTGAATTGCATCAACATACAACAGAGTTAGAAAAACGATGTCCTATGAATACGGCGGGTGACGTAGGACTTCTCGTTTAAGCGTTTTCAAGAGGATTTTGACCGGTCAAACAGCAAGTAGCCGAGCGTTGTCATCCTGCCAAATGACTTTGTTGTGTGCGGCCGTTTGTTCTTGATTACACGGCTCAAACGCAGCGATTGTAGTCAATAGTAATTTCTCGTGATAACTTTGTTGCCTTTGAACAACTCATAATAAACTACCCCCAACTGATCCCATGAAACACAGAGCATGAGTTTGGAACCGTGGTTATTTGGCTTTGCCGTCAACGTTGATGCATGACTGGGCTTACTCTTACTTCCTACGTTTTCTACGTTTCAGGTGATATAAGTGTATCCACTATGCATCACTAGTTGCGAAATTTCCCAAAACACCTTTCCTTTTCTGCCTTTGGAGCGTCTAAATCAATATCTACATGTTGCTTTCAATACGCATTAAAATTCCCCCCAAATACTCTCTTTCAGCTTCATGATGTAGTTAACTGTAGTTTTGTCCGATACAAAAAGTTTATCTGTCGGGATACAGCGAGAACTTATTCGAGTCTCCAATAATCCATGCCCTCAAACAATATTTGAAACGAAATCACTTTCAGTGACAAGTTTTAAGGCATTAAAAATAAACAGAGTAACATTTGGCCTAAAAACTGTTGATATACTTCAAATTGTAGTTAAAAATTCAACAGATTTATAAGGCCGTAAAAAGTTAAAAACCGGCTTTGGTAAAAAAAAATGTTACTTATTTATTAACCTGGCAATAAAATAAAATAACTCAAACCATTTAGTTCCACTAAACCACAAAACATTTCCAAAACTACAAACACTCGATTTTATCAACTAGATAAACAACATTTACTAGCAACCTCCTATCAAATTGACCTCGATTCAATCTAGTCTAGTTAAACAATCAAACCTGATCCAGTGCACTAAAACAAACCAAAATTCAGCTCTGCAATTACAATACGCATGCCTTTACTCACTTTCTTCTTTCGCCACCGATTTAAAATTAATGTCATAATGTCACGAGATCAGTTTCTTTCGTGTTCTTAAATTTACTGCTGCTTGCTTGCTCTGATCAGTTCTCAATTCGAACGTAAACATTTCGATGCACAAACATGACTTCTTCGTACTCTAATGAACTAAAAAAAATAGAACGTCAAACCAGTCGTCACTGTTTGTCGAAAGTATAAAAAAAATGGTACCTGGGGCAGTATATCTACTTCTTTGAAAAGGGTTTTAGTACTAACAATTATTCCAAACCACTGAAACTAAAGTCAACCAGCAAACTGCAATTATAACGATATCTAAACAATGAAACAGATTTCCTAATTGGAAAGCTTCGAAGGTCATGAAAATGGTACGGTACTGGTTTTCTATTTGGAATCTAGATCAGTGATTATCTGGAGTTGAACTTTCAGTTAATCTAAAGCTTACTTACCTCCATGCACGTATCAAAACCATTCTGAGATGAGCTGTGGTATGATTACCAATTGGTATAATGTCCGATCGAAAACTTTATAAAATAATTTTTTTTTTGATAATATCAAACTTTGAATCACGAGTCAGAGACCTATGATCATCGATTGAGCAATTCAGATTCGGTTGCCTGGAGTGTAACAAAAGACAACAGTGCGAAGAATAAAAAGACACTTTCTAGTAAAATTGGCAAACGACATTATTTCAAAATATTTAGGTTGATCGCAAAGAGATAACATTAAGTGAGTTAGTAAGTATCTAGATTTTTGGCAACCTAACGGGCAGCAAAGGGGGTGTTCATAATAGAGAGTTTTTCTTATGTTTTGAGGATTAGCTACATTTATTCTTCAGATCTTGATCAATAAGTACTCGTATATCATCGAAGAAATGGACTATAATGTACCATCGAAGAATAAAGATGATAATTACAATCAACTGCATTTCGATCAGCATGAGATATTTGTGGCTGTCATAGGGGGCAATCGAAGAGTCATTTTGATTTTTTTTTTTTTTGAAAATCTTCCGCTGCGCTCTTGATAGATTTGTTAATGCAGCAGAGGATCGAAAAAAACCAGGAGCTTGAACAGAGTTAATTGGAACACATGCTGCGCTCCTGGTGAAACTATAGCATTGATTGACTGATTGTATTGTACGAAAAGATGGCTCAATTGAGATGCTTTACGAACTGGCACCACATGGACAATCTGATTTAATGGGCGTGAGTATAGGTGTGTCACGGTGTGATGGTAATGCCATGCTGACTAATTTGTAAAAGTAATTCATGTTGTGATCGAAAAAAAGATTGTTGGAATAATTTATTAAGAAGACACTTGATTTCCCTATTCATTTAAAATGAATAAAGATCATCAACTATTTTACGATTCGACTCCCAGCATAAATTACATGACAACAAAAACTATGACCTTCCCACCATCATTTCCCTCTGCCTATCAAACATATAACGGTAATATTCGAAGAATAGTATTGCTATCATCCCAATAACTACAGATTACAGCTTTTCTAATCCTATACTGTTCAGAACTTGCAACGAAAGCTGTAAAATTTACTCAACCGACATATAGCATGACCATTTCACAGCCATAATTCGACAAATTCTAGCACAACTCAGCACAACTATGATCTTCATTTTACTACGCTATTCTGGCTCGTTTCAATTAATTGGAAGAAATTTATTGCATGCGTTAATGTTGTGTCTGATTATGACCTACACCAATTAATTTCTGTGCTGAATATTTTCACGTGTCTACATATCGCATTTTAGGACCGTAACGAATCATTAGCCGCATTATTTATGATGATTTTACGTTATACGTTCGAAGTAAGGTCATGTCAGAAGACGAGCGAAAAATGATGCGAAACATCACACTATCCATCCGAACTTGGTAAACGTGATCATTTGTATTTTGATCACGTTTGTGACATGTGTTGGTTGATACGATCGAAAGCGCCATGCCATCTTTGGTGGTAATGAACCATTGTGAATGGATACAATTGTCGCTTTAGTGTTAGCTGATCGGTAACTGAATTTTGTATGCTGCTTAACATGAGGTGTTGCTTTAGGTTACACAATGTGTGAAATAACTGTTGAAACTAAATGATGCTCTCAAATGATTTGGAAGAGAAAGAAGTACTGCACATTTATAGGGATCATTTTTTCAAAAATAGTGCTAAAGATGTTAGGTTAGGTTGTGTTATAAGGCAATAGGGGAGTCATACTGAAATACATACTTAAGCGCATTAAAAGTATGTTGTGATACCACGTATATACTCTCGTTTAGTCACTGTACTGGTTTTTTTGATGAACTGTGCAATACTTCTTAATTCGATAAGGGATAGATCAGTCAGATCTGAGAGGAAGAACGCCCCCAAGAGAGGCCATTATCTTCCGCGCACGAGCCGGACACTGGCACATGAGACGGAAAACGGATTCTTCTTTATCCTCTCCTCCTCTCTATCCTCATAGGCAGTGGTCCGAGATCGCTACGGACTAAACTCAACAGTGACCTTTTGTTACGTGCATCTATGGAAGTTTAAGTTTATCTTGCCATCGCACAGGATGATTCTTCAGCCCAGAGCTTTTTAACATTCTCGAGACCTTTTTGCCTAATGACTGGTTTGATCCTGACATCGGTGTACCTATTTTGAAAGGGCATGATACCTCGAGTAAAAAGTTTCAAAGTTTTATTAATTTGTTGGCCAAACAGTTGTCTTGAAGACGCTACATAGCCACAGATAATCTTCAAATGTAGGGTCCTGAGAAGCAAATTTTTTAAAAATATTTTTGGGATTATTTCCTTAATCAGGTGCATTATAAATCATTACCAATATAACTAATCTTCAGGTACCATTAATATTATATATCACGATATGGAGCATATTAAACTAGTTTCAAATTTAGAATCAATTTATGCGAACAAGAAATAATGAGATAATGAGAATAATAAGACAAAGAGCTGCATCGCCATTTACTTTATTTAGTGATATATTTTACGGTATGTTCTACAATTCGTTAGGAAAAGAAAAAAGTCCAGCGCATCAAAACCGCTCGAAAACTGATTTTTGAAGTAATTGTCTTTGAGTGACAAAAAAATATTGAAAGACGTAATACACTTCTTTGTAGTATCATATCAACCATTTATTACTCAAAGTAACAAGAATCCTTTTCTGACAGCATCTTCTATAGCACAAATGATCAAAAGTGCTGGCAACATTTTTAAAACACAGCAGTAATAAATCTACCATAACAAGCTCGTGCTAAAATCAACCTTTCCTTCCAATTTCGTTTTCATCCGAGGATATCATCGAAAGTTTCAGCGATTAAACTATGTCTGATGTTGCCATCCAAAAATCTTCCGAAGCACAGAAAATTTAAACATTGGTTGCTTATTCTATTGTAAATGCGTTGCTTACGAATACAAAATGGAACCATCTGTTGGTGCGATATTTACGAAAATATCTGGTTCAGGCAATCCTGCGTAAGGACTACAGCCAAAAAATGTAGCAAATCTGCTTCACATTAAGTTAAACTCACTCGATTGGGTGACTGCGCTGAAAGTTTAAGGGGTGAGAAGAATTTTCGAGCTACCACCCTCAAAACTTTTCAAATATTTGAAGCCTTAATATTTGTTGTTAATTGTCATTTCAGGATCATTCCCTCTTGAAAATTTAATGACAACATCGCTTGGTAAAGAAATGCCAGAAAATTAGACAAATTACCATAGCCGGCAGTACTTTTATGATTTTTCTTACAAATTTCTTCGACGTTTGGTTTACAACAACGTTTATTTATTACATGAATTGCAGTTTGATTTCCACACTGGATCGGAAGTTATAGGTGAAAAAGCTGTCATTTGCTGAGCAAATTAACAAGATTCAAGAGATAAAAATCACCATAGCTGGCAACCCTAGGCAAATTTAATGGCTGAATCGGAAGCTATGGCCGAAAAGGTAATTTTTTCTCAGTGATTTTTCAAGATGGCACCACTGCCACAGAGTTGCCTGAAATTTAAAATCCTTTCTATCAGACTTGGTCCTAGTTAATACCAACATGTATAGTAAATTTCATATTAATCATCAGTTCTCGTGAACAAAAGTTTCGAGTACTGAAAAAAGAGGTAATTAGGTGATGGGTCGCCGTTCTTTTGCAATGCGGACTTTTGAAAATTTCAAATTGACATGGTGTACAAAGGTTCAAATTTACCAATAATTTGAATATTTTAAGAAAAAGCTAAATATTTTCAGGAGGGTCGATGATTTGAAAGAGTTTTTTCAGGAGCCTGCCGTACCTACAGCGTTGTTCGCATGTTCATATAGCTATGTTTGTTTATATAGTTTAACATCTTCACAAACTTAAGAAAACTTAAGATTAACAGGCCGAGCAAGGTCACCTCAACGAAAAATTTGCAAAGAAAATTGAGCTGCTAAATAAACTAAAGCAGCAATTGTCAAAATAAATTAAGACAACTCCTACAAATCAAAAGAGAAGAATAACTCAATTCTCGTCTTCTGGTGCCGCCTACTTCTCCAGTATTAGAGAAGCTAACACAGCAGCTTCAAAAAAATCTGTCAATTCACAGGCTGTCGTTTCACTTGAAAGCTAGGAAACGTTCATTGAAGCTCTCATAATTAACGCTGAAGACAAATTTGTAAGGAAGCATCAAAAACAGGCATTTTGCGAAACAGTCAAATCTTTGGTGTGTCACTTCTTTTGACGCCTAGACGCAGAAAGAGGTAATAAGAGCTGTCCTAATATTTTGAGAAAAAAAGAAAGAAAAGGAAGAAACAAATGTTTCAAATATTATCAGGCAATCTGAACAGAATATATTTTAATAAAAAAACCGATTTTTCCTTTCGAAGCTAGATATATTGAATTTTGTGACAAATATCGATATTTCGTGGGTAATTTGCCCTCTTCTTCAGTGTCACTTCGCACGAATAATGAAACAGCGAAACGTTGGTTTTGTTCCTGGACAGCAACTGTAATTTAGACATCCAAACTCCACTAACTACCCGTAATGATTCAGGAAGATCCCCGAGATCCTCACAAAGCTTAAGAACAGTACTGTACGTACTCGAAGAAAAGCAAATTAACCCGTGCCAGGCTTTGAAGAGTCTGACTTGTTGAAAATTCGGAGCCAAATTTGAATATCATGAGTCAGGCTGGCAGTTTAGTTTCATATAATAACACAAGTCTGACTCGTAATAGACATTTCGAACAAAACATCAATAAGACGAGTCAACCCCGTGGCCCAAATCTAATTGGTTACAGGCTCCAACACATTATAGTCGCCATAAGGATTTTGGATTTTTAGGCAAATGAAGCTATATGGCCTAGTAGTACTGCAGAAAACACCCTACAGGCGGTGCTTAAGAATTCAATGGAAATTCAATGGAATGACTTACAATCATCGTTGTCTATCTCGTTCAATATAACTGATTGTCTATCTCGTTGTTTCGCATTCAATCAAAATATAAGATTAGTTGCTCTTCTACCTGGATTAATCCAGCATTCTTAACTTGTCAGTCATCTGACTTCCCTATACTTCCATCGAAATGGGGCAGTGAAGTACGCATCGCTAGTGTGCCATCCTGCTTACTGGTTGGTAAAACTTCCTCTCCTGCCGGAAGCAATCGCAGTAGTGCTTGTGTCAATTCGTCCGTTTTTCTTTCCAGGAGGAATCTTAAGCTCGGTGAGGCCATTTTTTGAATTATTATGAGTCGCTCTATGAATGAACAATTACTTTTAACGAATTCATCAAAACATTTTATGCATTATTTCCATCGACAGAGGTTAGCTTCCAGTCATCTTGAATCTAGCCTTTTAGTCATTCCTTTCTTCTTTCTTCTTCTTTATGCGTTCCTTTGTCCAGGAGTGTGGAAATATTCTAATATTTTCCCGATATTAAAGACAGAAAAAATTTAAAGGTTTCGAACCACTGACTAATATCCCTCTTATCCTGCTTTCGTTGACACAAGAGGTTATTGTGCTGTTGTACATAAAATTTCCATGGAGCAGCGTGATATTATCAATGTTCTCTACATTTGACGATGGACAGCAAGTCGATGTAATTTACACTGACTTTTCGGACGCTTTTGACAAGGTTAAATTACTTTGTTCTACTTGAAAAACTCATATTAATTGGTATATCCGGTCTATATATTTTATCGCACTTGTAAAGTTGTCCTAACTTGTTGTTCTTCTTACCCTTTTTATTCCTCTTCCGGTGTTCCAGAAGGATCCATACTCGGGTCTAAGCTGCACATTTTTTTCCATTTATTACCTTCTCTATGCTGACGACCTAAATTATTCACAGAAACTTCCTCCCTCAATCATTGTATATCATTGCAAAATGACCTATTAGCGTTGAAAACATAGTGTATGAGAAACTTTCTCTTTCTTAATGTTTCCACATGTTTCCGACTCCAACATAATTAATTTGATGTCTGATAATATTTTACTGCTTGCAAATAAAAATCTTGGATCACTTTCGATCCCAAATTAAAATTTGATCTACATGTACGTTTCACTACTTCGAGGGCGTCTAAAATTTCAAACTTTAATAAAATAAAAAGAATTCCGGACCAATATTTGCTACTTGATAATTTCACATTCAACCAACTACTATGGAAGCCTCGATCTGTCAACACCAGGCCAATTTGAGTGACAACGGCAATTTCCGGAAATATCCTAGTGACTTCGAATGCTTTCCCCCACCAAGCCAGATACTCCAGTTACAGGTCTCAGTGCCGCTGCAAGTTTCCTTGATTTTCGTCTCTTTTAAAATTCAAATTTTTTTGAAACACTCGCTGAAATTGATTGTTTGTTTTTTTTTTTGCTTCAATATAATGTTTTTTTGCTTCAATATAATATTTATGAGTTTACCTTACTTTTCATTTCAATTGAAATATCGAAAACAGCATTATAAAATGCTAGTTGTTGAACGTCATTGATAATATTATACAACTTACTTCTCCAAAACTACACGAACTTTTTTTTTGGAATTATGTTTTGATCTGATTCATATCATAATATACATACAACGTAAACAATTTTCGCTTCTCATTGCTAACAAACAGTAAAATTTTCCGTTTTTTCGATTCGAAAAACAAAAAACTACAATAGCATTCTAACTATCGCAAAAATGCGAGTATATTTCAAAATTCAATGATTTCCACTACAACATTTTCTTATTATTAAATCATTCTAAACACCTTCTAGCTCCCATGCTTCTATAAAACGTTCTATGCAGCCATAAAAACTAGATGAATGAAAAAAAACACATAGCCGGCACCAAAAAACGTTAGGAATTCCAAGATTGAATTAAAGCTTCATCTGAAAGATTTAATTTACACACATAAATAGACTATAACGATACAGTGATGTTTGCAAAACTATCACGGAAAATATACTTTTTGGTCGTTCTGTATCTTACGATTTTTCGCTGCTCGTTGCATGGCGTTGGAAATCCGACCCGAGGAAAGATATTTCACAAACAACGTGTTTAGGTTGATGAAAGATAAATTTCGGTGATTATTGTATATCAACGTTGTAGAACTTGTTAGATACATGTCTGATGGATAATTGTTTCGTTCAGATGGATCAGATCGTGCTTTTTCTTCTTCTGCTTCCACTCCTTTTTGCCGTCACTGTTGCTAATCTGCACTGAAACGAATTTTCGCAAAAGATACCGTACGTAACATAGTGTGTAGAACGATTACGGGTAGCTGTTTTGTTGTTCAAATTCAGTTTCATCAAATTGATTACGTTCACTGCCATCACTGTCTCTGCCAGTTGAATGGTTTTGAATCCAAAACGAATCGCAGATGAGAATTCGACTGATGAGACGCAAGTCAACAAGACGAGTAGATTTCGATTCGATTAGATAAATCAAATCGATCGAAAAACTTATATTAAATACAGTTAGATTGAGTATTTCGATAGGTGTATACTTGAGGTGTATACTCAGTGGAAATACCGGAATTATATTATTAAACTTACATTAGATCAGGAGATTTTTTTTTTGGTGCTGCCGTTATAGTTGTTGATGCTTTAGTTTTTGATGATTCGATAGCGAAATTATTTTCGATTTATATTATGTTTGTTGTTGGTTAATGTGAATCGATAGTAATACGGTTTCCGTCGATTCATTTGAAATGTGAGTGACCGATCTGAGATGCCTGACGGAATGAAAGATGAATCGGATTCATGATGGCGCTGAAATTGATTGGCAGTTTTTTTTTCGTAATATGAACACCGTTATTGACTGCATTGGACTGTGATTGAGATAAATTATTCGTATTGTTTTTGAGTAGAACAAGAGTAGTTTTGATGTAATTTCTTTAAATTTGATGTACGATTATGCTGCTGTTTTCAACAGTAGTAAATTAGCTTTCAATCATCAGTCGTTGAGGATTCCATATGATTTTTCAAATAAGCTAGGATAATGTGCATTTATGAGCGATATAAAAAAATTGGCATGATTCAGCAGAAATGATTGATTTATTGAATACGGCGAAATTTATTCGTATTCTTCTTCTGATTCATTTTTTTAGTAACTTAGATAAAATTAGTATTTCCTTGTTCTGAGCGAATTGTCGTGTTACTTTGATTTGGAATACTTTTAAGAAATGTAACAAAATTATTTTATATATGAGTTTATGAAGAATATGAAAATGCCAACTTTTATCTCCATAGTAGACCAATCAAATCGTCGATATGGATAACATTTATGGCACTTGAATCGTTTGGTAGAACTTGAATAGACGCTCCCAAGAGAGAAAATTCGTTTATATATTTTACAGTTTGACTATAAGCAGAGAGAGCTATTTGGGAAAAAGTGAGGAGATTTTCCATAGCATTGTCGAACATAACCTAATACAACTATACATTTCAAATTGATGAAATACTCAAATACAATTTCTGTTCTATCTGTATCATGCAGTATCATATTATATGCTTAGTTTTTGACGAAGTTAGCTCCTTCCTAAGGCAATGCACATGATATGACCTTCTCCAACTTATTTATTGTGATTTATTTATTTCGTATATTTTTGAATTTGAATTCGTATTTGTGATAGTTCTCTTTACGATACCTAAGGGAAATGTTGAAAAAGAAGGAAGAAATCATTAATGCAAGAGAAGTCGAGGCCACAAATATTATTGTTGCTTACAGGACTATATCCAAACAAAATGTTGACGAAAATCTGTCAGTAACGTTTTTTATCGAGCGAAATCTCAGGAAGATGTTCCTCCATATTTCTTTGGTCCATAGAGTTTAAAAAGTTGAAACAAAACTCTAACGCAATCAAACCGCTAGATATACTGATTTTCGAAGAAAATTAAAGGAATTGTGTTCATGTTCTAATGGACTTCTTATTGCAACCAATCTGTATCAAAGGTCATGCAGAGGCTGCGAAAGATCTTCGACGTTGCCACCCAAACAATTTCCAAAATTTGAAAAATTCAAAAATTTGTTATTTATTTTCATTGCAGATGTTCATTATATGAAAATTCAAAAATAACAAAAAACTCTTTGCTAACATAACAAACAAACATACAACCATATCTGAATCACGTCAAAGTCAATCCATTCTGTAAATTTAATTTGGATACGATGACTGCGTTAGAAGTTATAGAAACAGAAAGATTTTTAATGTTAATGCCCGTGAAAATTTCAACATTTTCGTAATTCAAAATCTTCATGTTAATTATCGCTGCCAAATCATCATGATTATCTAAAGGTTCGTTAAAACTTGAAAACCTAATGCCAGCAATTCTTCGTAGGAAAACAATAAAGTTTAATTTTTCAACCAAAAATTCTATCAAATTTGGCGTACAATAAGTTTTGACTGTGTGAATTTCAGACCTGGTCTTCTTAATGGTCTTGATTTGGAGGTGTTCTGTTTAAGGTCCTGCCGTAGCTACAGGGTTCATCACACATTCATTAAAAATTACACAAACGTATCTCATGTGCTTATGAATGCGTCCTACAAATTTTGTGATGACCTGACTACTCTATGAGACGATAGCTTCTTATTTTTCGAGATTTTACAAGGCACTTGGCGCGAAAACGAGGGTCGAAATTTTTAAAGCATTTAGCTAGGAGCATAATTAAATTTTATTTTTCGTGCTGGGTGTTTACTAACATTTAATATCCACCGAAATATAGAATCCCCTAGAAATCATTTAAAGTACTCGCTGCCCTCAAAGGGTTAAAGATATTTTACCGTAAATTAAAAGCTGATCACAGCTCATATAACACCTTCTGAAAATATAAGAATGATTGGAAAACATGCAAAACAACTATGATAGCTAAAGTAAAAAGCAATAATAGTAGTTTTAGTTCATTGAAATGCGACTGAGATCTAGCAAATATCCTGTTTCTTGACTTATTTTAACATTGATTTAATATTTTGAGCTGAATTCACTGCTTTCTTAGTTTTCAAAGAAATCTTTAATGCAACAGCAGCCAAAATTTTAATGAAATTTTTGAATTGAAAATAAATATTTAATTATTTTAATTTTTTAAGCTATTAAAAGACAAAGTATGTGGCTTATTATACTTCTGACTGCAACAAGCATTCTTCCTATTTGAATTAAATTACTTCTGTACATTTTTAAGTTATGCTTTATTTAATCAAATAAATTATAGTTTTACGTAAAAATATTAATAAGTTATAAAATACAAATTATCATCGTCGCCAGTAGCCAAAAAACAAATGATAATAACCACTTTTTCTTTTATATTTTCAGGTATGTTTTGAGAAATTCATTATTTTTGATGAGGATTTGATTCACACTACGGTAAGACTAATGAGTTTTTTTTCTTTGTGGCACCATTAATTTTTAAATTTAAATTTTTTACTCTATTTTCGGAAAATACCACATGCTATAGCTTAAACAGTAAATTGACTGCTTCAAGTTTAAATTAAAAATCATAAAGCTATAATTTACTGGACTTTAATTATTTAAATTAAGCAATTTAATCTATCAAACATCACATCTGTCATAAAAACAAAATTTCAGACAAATCAGAAGAAATATTCCACACTAAAATATTCGCAAATATATACGCTAAATATACACACTATTGGGAAAGATACTCACATATTCCTTTTGTGTTTGCCCATCATTTTAAACAAAGGTCTCAGCAATAGCCCTTTTACTGTTTGACAAAAATGGCCGAACATTTATCCTATTTTTGAATCTGCTGATCAAAACCAATTAACTGACTACCGTCCTAACACAATTCGTTCATATTTCTCTGAAATCAGCAAGTTGTTTTAAATAGTGCCCATGATGTTTTGTGGCAGTTTTGTGAAAGTTTCGAGTATTGACACTAGCTTTGCTGATTGTTCGGGTATAATTGCTTCTGTGTTAGATTGTTCATCAGTGCTACATATTACACTGATTTCACTCAAACGTTCAGCCTAGTCAATCATGAACTCATCCTTCGTAAATAAGAGACATGGTACCTTCATCTATATTTAACTCTACTTGTTATGTATGTGGTTGTTGTGTGCTTCTATACTTGCATATTCTTTCACTTTTTTCTTCTTTAGATATCCAAATTCATCATTAATAATCTTTTAGGCAATTTGGCTTCTCTACTTAAGAATAGTTAAGATCCCACGCCTTTAAAAACAAGACATAAACTGTTGTGACAATGCTGCGTAATGCACCCTTTTAAAATGGTCGCCCTGGAAAACTTGACTTAAGGGGGTAATCTGGTCTAGAAATTTGATCAAATCGATTTTTTTTAGTTTGCATATTTTCAAAGTTTAGACCTTTAAGAATAAGCTCTTATAAGGATTTTCGGGAATTCGAATTATTTTTGGAGTTACAGCTATTTTTGTGGCACGCCAACTAGCTAACAACCGAAACGAGACTCCAAGTTTTAAACGCGTTTTTCTCGGAACCACTTTTCTCGATACGGTTGACATGATATCTCAAGTTGCAATGAACCGATTTACGTGAAATTTTGCACAAACCCTCTTAACACTATTGGTTATTGTCTGACGTAGGGATTTTTCAAATTGTTTTTTCTACTATTTATTAAAAATCCCAAAGTTGAAAAAATGAGGCAAAAAACCAACTTTTTTTTTTACATGGACGCCATTTTGTGGAAAAAAAAAGTTTTTTCATATCGCCTACGTCAGACGAATTTCACATTTTTCTTATTACAGAATTCACCAAAAATTTATGTTTCAGACCTCCAGGAAGGTTGGAATCATGTCAACCATGAGACAAGTTTTTTTTTAGCCTTCACTTCGCCGGCCTGTATTTACATCAATTTTTTTTTTTTTTATTTTTTGAATACATTTTTGTACTTTTAAAATGTTAATAAAAGACTGGTAAAAAATATATACCAAAAATGTTTATGGTTTTTTTTTATTGCGTCCGTAAAATCACCTCAAAATCGTGCCTCTAGATCAGAATACTGCCTTAAGTTATTTTTCAAACTAATTTTAAGAAAAGCGGGACTTATACATGAGGTCCGAGCTATTACCACTCAAGAATTTGTTGTTAATTGGTCCTTACGGGTAATTAACCAAGAACAAGAAACAATCAAAACGTTGCTTACGTTTCCTGTGAATAGTCCATTATTGCCACCATTGGTTGTTTTTCCATGTCATGTGTTTTTCCCTCGACGGATATTTTTACTAGTGTATCAAAAAGTTGGTTTTGATGATGGATGCGTGCTTTAATGCTTGACTCATTGACCAACGAATACCAAAGCCTGTTTTGCCACTAGCTTATGGTTTTAAGTCACACATATCATTACAGTTAAGTGACTTTTGCAAGGAAGTGGATATTAAATTATATGCTCTACCACCGAACATCAAACACATTCTCCAAACTGCTGATGTGAGTATATTTAGACCTCTTAAGCAGTATTGAGAAAATACTATTCCAGAATGGAAAGTGAATAATTTGGGGCATCTACTGACTAAAGTAAAAAATGTATTGAAGGCTGGAGGATATTTTATTTGAAAACAGAAATCCTCCAAAGATCTTAAAAACGAACTTAGGAAATACGCATTTTTTCCTTTCAATTTGAGAATCTCCTTTGTGAAGCCATCGATTGTTCAAAGTGTCTTCAAAAAAAAAGTGCATCGACCGAAGCCACAGATACTGCTTATTCTTTGAACAAACTATTTAAAGCTGATGCATCGGTTATCCAAGAAGATTTTAAAGGTCCTTAGTGATGTGCAGATGATATTAAATTTGATTGAAAACTACAAAAATGGAGTGGATATATCAGTCTTCAGTTAGCTTGAATATACTCGTTTAATCCCCCTCAAGTGGTTCGCATATCAATCTTTGTGACGATAGAGCTTTCCAATTGGCGCAAGCTAGTCAAAGCGAAAATAAATGTGTATCAATCGTACAAAACACATCAAATTTCTCTGTCCATAGATTTAATTGTAGGTTTAATATCAAGTTCGATAATGGGAAAAAAACAACATTCATTCTTTTTCAGAAGACTCAAGTCAAGTCTGACATCTAATACCAAAACCTATGGATTGACGGGCTAATGAATAAGAAAGATTAATTCACACTTATGAGCAAGGAAAAAAGGAAAACTTTAGTCCGAGTCAATAATATTCATCGCTGTACAGATTACGATCGTCAGTTTCTCGTCAGTTTGTTAAGCACTATTTTATCACGGCACTGTTGTAAAAAAGGAAGCGTGATCACCAAAATGATAAGAGCTCGAGTGCAATTTCATCTCCTGCTTAAATATATCTAAACTTGCAACACCTATACCTACACAAAAGAAGAAGCTCGGCAAATTGTCTTTAGAAAGAGAAGGAGCGACGAAAGAAAATGGTTCAAAAGGCAACCGAAAATGGCAAAAACTGAAGCCAGCGAATACGAAAAATGCGATAAAGTGTCAATCTTGCAATGATGAGCTTATAAATGGGGCAGAAGAGGACGAATTTATTTATTTATTTCACCAAACAAGGTATAAAATTACATGTCAATGAAATAAAAATAAAAAAAAACCCTAGCGCATCAGAGCCGCTAGAAACACCAATGTTCGAAGAACAGTAGAGGATTTGCGCAGATTTTGAGTGTGTATTCTACCATTAGCTACTAAAGACCACTACCTCTAGCTTTTTCTCCTACTTAAGACCTATACACCCTAAGTAATAATAGACCCTAAGCCAATTTAATTTCGATGAAAATCGACTTTATCGAAAGTTACAGCGATAGAAAGGTGTTTGGGGCTGCCATCCAAAAAAGGCCAGACCTAAGAAAATTTAAACATTGTTTACTTATTTTCATTGCAATTGTCACGATGTGAATACTTAATGTAAGCATTTATTGGTTCGAAAGTTGCATATTGATCCGCAGTCTATTGGTATTTTCAAAAATTCATTTCATATTGCCTAGCTAAATCTATTATATTTTTCCAGTTACATGTATACTAGATGTTAATTTCGTTACTCATGTGTATGCATTTCATTTAATGATTTTCTTTATCTTTATTTATAAAAAGAAGAAAAACTTCCAGATTTTTTACGAAATAAATCAATGTGAAGATATCCGATGCGTGCAGTAGTTGCAAAAAAATATCAATCGAAAGATGTTTTCGTTGATACGAAGTAATCGTAGTTCATATTAAACTTGTATAAAAATAACAAGTTACTATTTTGATGCAAACCATAATTATTTTTTAAGTTTGTTAGTATTTAGCTTTTGATTTTTTTTTTATCTTCAAATAATAGACTGCCTTGATTTGATACATGTGTTAGCACCTGATTAATGTCAGTTTAGAAAATATTCGAAGTCTGACTAAATCATAGTTAGGTTTCCAAATACAACTTTAAAATCTCCTAGCTAAAGTAGCCAATAAAAAGTAGCCTAAAAATAATGATGACAGCAAACAGTAAAAGCGGCCCATGAAAAATCAATATTCTATCGTCAAAGTTAATTGTTTTTTTTTTCAAATAGTTGAACTTCACCACAATTCACTCCATGCTGCAATTCACTTCGCTAAGAAATTTCTAAAAATACTCGGAATGGAAAGCACTCACATTTGTTCTCAATTGTTTTTTTTAGCTATCATTTAATTAAATCTTGGTAACATGCTTTTTCTTTCCCTGCTAACTATCTCTCATCCCGAGCTTCGCAATCCACCAAAACACGAGCAAACGAAATACAATAATTATCATTCTCACAACTCGACTTATTAATCACCATCAGTCGCATCACTTGACATCTACATCGTATCATTATCGTTCATCCTCATCAATATCATCATGCTCATCCTCCGCAACATCATTGTTTGCTTTCACTCGCTGACATTGAAGCTGAACACATGATACTCATCGGAAGTGGGTTACTTGGTCAACAAGAGCTCTCGATAGCAATGCATGATCCCGCACTGAAATCGTAGGAGTCAAACTCGTACACATGAAACCGGAGCCCAAGACACAAAAAAAAAATCAAATTTTTTTAAATTGATTCGAATAAAAACCCACACTCTCAAGTGAGCAGTCTATTCCTGCCGCTCAGACTTTGCGGCAGCAAGCTTACTTCCTCATCGGTATCATTATATATTCTTGGACATGTCCATCAACTTCTGCTTGCACAAGCTACACGATATACCCAATATGTTGAGTTGAAGTAAACATATGGACTTTTCCCAGCAGCTCATTGACTTTGCCCGGCAATGGCAGCTTTTAAATGAGCATTCAGTCATCTTTGGCAAATTGCTTTAGGCAGTTCCGACTTTTTGTCGTCTTTATTTCTATAACTTCGATTTTTCCACTTTCAATAGCACGATGCGAAAAAAAGCATGGCTTTTGCAGTGCCTTTGGCGCTTCGACGCGTCCATCATCGCCGCAACAATCATTTCTCTTAATGGGACGCTGCCAGCATTCAGCTTCAACAGTTTTGAACTTGGTACTTTGTATGACCGATGTGTAGGCCTTTGGACTAGTAGAAGGTCATTAATTAGGCGGACACATGCGAAAGTCAAAGGAAGACATTTATGAAAGGGACGGGATGACATAGGAAAATGGATTTCAAATGCGAAGTCTTCCGGGGGGAAATTAGCATCGGAGCGAACAAATCGCATTTTGGCTCGGTGTATCTGCGAGGTAAAAGTGACGACCATTAAGTGCTCAGATAATTAATTTCAGAAAAAGATACAAATGAGATTTCATTTTCACTTGTACGCCGCAGGTCGCACTTTGACTTAAATACGTCTGGTTGAGTGTGATTAAATGGTCAGGCCAGTTGACTAGTTCTTTGCTGGCCAAAGTGAATGGTTCCTTTTCGCAAGCTTTATGGGAATCAGGTTTGCGTGCAGAGAGAATGGTGTTAAATTCTGATATTGACCAAAAGAATATATTTTGCACTCGCAGCCACTAGCGCTTTAGGGCTAAAGCGCAATGGAAGTTCTGAAGAGATCGTGTTAGGTCAATTACTTCTTCACCACAGTCGTGTAGTTGAAAGAAGAACTCATGCCGGGAAATATTCAATTTCGAATAGCCTTTGGCAACAAACCATCCATTTGACCCCAACTGCCACTAATTCAGATCATAACAGCCAATATGATTTTTTTATGCAAACTCTTCGATAATTGAAACTTACTTTTGATGATTTCCCACTGAGCCATTCGGCCGCGCCTCTGTCCTGTTCATTGTTCTCAGTGTGCCAGTAAATTGAATATTCACCAGACGAGACCATAAAAGCCGCAGCTAATCATATCGAACACATCGTCAACCCTGTTTCTTTGTTGTTGGATCGGCTGACCAATCGATTTTTTTCCTTCAGACGCGAAGACAATGTGGTGCCATATCAATAGGCTGCACGAAGACGACACCGGCTGGAATGCTGAAGAAGTTCCATGGATTGGTGCTGTGTTAATTTAACGAATAGTTTTGTGGGATTTTTTTTTACACTTCGATGCTGGCAGTATATTCAGAAAGGAGATGGCATGGAGAAAAGATAAATTGGCAATGATTATTCTAGCTCGTGGTGATCATGCCGAAACGAATTGAAATCGAACTAGATGCTTTTACCACAAAAACTCATTATTGAATTCCGATAATCATGAGACGCATGAAAACAATCAATTGAAGATTATTGACTGGCAAATAATAATTGCACCAAAGGTGGATAATCGGAGTGAAGATGATTCGTGTGATTGTGAAAATTGAATTATTATTTTTTTTAGGCACACCACGGTAACTAGAAAAAACTGCATGTAACTCTCAACTCAATCAAGTTTTTTTTCGCATAGGTTGTTTTAAATTTAAAAAAAAAACGAATTTTATATCAAATTAAAATTGTTAGTTGATTTTTTTAAGCAATCGCAAATTTAGTCTCTTCACTATTTTAAAGCATCATAAATTCTCCATCCTATAAATTGTTTCTTTTGCTGTAGTTAACACATATCAACTTTATTCCACTATGGTCTTAGCTCTTTTCACGAATGACTTCCCTAACAGGCTTCATTAGCACCTAACTCTTCTTATATTTTGCATACATACCTAATCACTAGAACCAATCATTTCTCTACTCCAATCATATCAATCTTCCGTTCAACATGTCTCAAAAATAATTAACGAGCTTTTTACATATCCTCGCCTTTCAATTCCTTCGAATAGCTCCTCCATTGATTTGAAAAACGTTTCTTTGACTTGCAAAGCACTTTGAACTCAAGCTTCTTCAAATCCGGTAAATTCCACAAAAATATACATATACAACAAACTCAGCATCACTATATCATTTGCCTGCCTCGAATCTCATTTCGACTCTACAACATCGCATCTTGCAGCTTAGCCCTCAAGCCCTATAGAAGGTAGAAAATTCTTGTGACTATTATGCACATTTCCTACTGATTCTTATCATTAAAAACAGAATGGAAGAAGAATGACTTGGAAAAAATACCATTCCATTCTCTCTCGTCTAGTTCTAGCACGACCCTTGTGGTGCTGCTGTTATTGCTTGCGTTGTGATGGTTTTTGTTGTTCCTATTGGTGTTGCTGTTGTTGTTATTCCATCGATTGCATGATTGCACCAACAAAACGATTTCGGTTCGATGAACTATATCTCAGGGAAGCGAGAAATGCAGCTCATGCTGATGCTAATGTTACTGATGCTGATCGTCCGGAGTGTATTTGAAGCGTATGCGCGATCTTTGGTAGTACAATAGTTAAAGGAGGAAATTGCATTAATAGAACATCGGACAGAACAGAAGTGATTGTGGCAGTAGTCGAATGTCGTATTAACAACGAATCGACTAAATAACGATTATGATTAGAATGCTAGCGAGATCGGCAGAAAGAGTATCGGTAAAAGTGGAAATAGCAATAGTAATATGTTGTAGTGTGGAATAGAGCATTTTTTATATTTGAAGTAACAACCGGAAAAAATTTTTTGTTGTTGTTTGTTGTTTTTGACTGACAAATTACTATTAGAAGCAATAATTTTGAGAACTAGAATAATGTAGAATTTCTAGAATTTTCACAATAGAAGAATTGTGAAAATATCTAGTGTCTCAAAAACAAAAAGCAAATTCAATCTAAATGGCGAAGACGAAAGCTATTAAAAAATAGTTTATAAACATGTCAATATTGCATCAGTATCCTAAATTTTATCAGATTTTTAAAGAATAAATTTGTTGACTTATTAGGCCAAGTATCTAGTTAATCCTTTCTCTTCTTGATAAATTTTGCTTCTGATTTGTTTCACTGGTTCCGTTTCTCAATTAGACAGTGGTTGATTCATTTCGTAGATCAATTTCGCGAGAGAACTTAGGTTGATGTCAATAGAAATTATGTTATGTACTTTATCTTTGCTGACAAACTGTCTAAAATGTATTGAAACAGTAGACGGTTTATTGAAGTTTAATAACAAGTTCATAATGTAATGGCTTTTCACACCAAATTTGTAGAAAAGAGAGGTTATTTGTGACTTGTTATTTAACCTTAATTCTAATCACCATGGCATACGATAAACCCGCAACTGATGCCACAATGGCTCGGTCTCTTCATTTTTGTCGGACTTCAACCGGCTAAAAACCTCCTCATTGTTCATAGATGTCAACACGGTACATCAATTTAAGTATTGTGGGGACTAGTCAACAATTAGCTTGTCACTTCATTAGCTCGATTTGCTAATCTTCTTTTTTTTTGCGTCTACCTTGCGAAGAACTGTATGTATCTCCGTTAAATTCTTTGCTTTTCCTCTGATGAAAGCATTAAGTTTACCACCCTTTCTGCTCTCAGGTGTACTACGTCACTTCACCATGCTCCCGTTTTACGCATTTAACGATATAGGAATAAGATATTTCAGACTGGCGCATCTACCAGTCTGGAATTGTTTTGTGTCTCCTTTGTCATCCCTTCTTAAAAATTTGCCGTTTTTTGTACACGCTCTACATTTCGTCTGCCAGAATAACAATAGGAATCATA
Source organism: Nemotelus pantherinus (assembly GCA_963978885.1). NCBI lineage: Eukaryota > Metazoa > Arthropoda > Insecta > Diptera > Stratiomyidae > Nemotelus > Nemotelus pantherinus. The sequence continues at coordinate 221,693,533 of OZ022263.1, read as the reverse complement.
TCCACTATCGTATATGAGCCCTCTTCTGATTTGGTTCTATAGCTACGAATCACCTTTAGAGCGCTGAGTCGATTGATTGAAAATTCTTTCTTTTTATTTCCTCTCACATTCATTTGGTAGGTCCACACTGGCTTCTTTAGACAAAAGAATTCTTCAGATTTGGGTAGGTTCTGCAAAATTTGGAATCATCTTCGCTCATTTCACACTTGTATTTAAGATTTCGCTGCACACACATTCAACGTGATTTCTAAAGTTTAGTTTGGAATGAATTTTTACACATATATGCCACAAATATGGGATTAGATTTTCTGGTTCGATTACCTTAGTTTTTTGACGACTACTAATTAATACGGTTTCGCTTTTTTTGGTTGGCCAGTTTCTACCCACAACTTACAAGACATTGCCTTATCACATACATTTCGTTTGTGAAAAGTTCGATTTCATCCAGATTTTGGCTAACATAGCCACAACAGTGTCACCAGTATACTTCCTTTCGAAGTTTTAAATGTCATTATACTTAAACTGCATAATCTAGAACTTCTAGAATAGAGCCCTGTGTATCATCTGCTGTAAAGCTTAGGATAATTGTCACTGAATCGAAAGTTGAAAATTTTTGAATTGCGGTAACTTTTCTCCAGATCATCAGATCATTATGAAACTGAAAGGACATATCGATGAAATTAAGTTGTACGTGCTGGTAACCCTGTAGCTACAGCAGGCATTGAAGATGAAAACCTTCAAATCATCGACTCTCCTGAAAATTTTTGGTTTTTTACAATAAAAACCAACTGATATAAATATCCGATGCTTTGTTTATACAACCGAAGCAAAACTTTTGAAATTTCACATCAGACAAGAACGGTAACCCTTCTCCAATTTACCTATATTTTAAGCATCAAAAACTTCTATTCACGTGAACTCACGACTCAATCATCAGATACAGTTGAAATTCACAGAATGTATTATTTTTAAGTAGGACCAGGTGTGATAGAAGCGATGTGGGAATGCGGGTAACTTTATGCCAGTGGTGCCATCTTGAAAAGCTATCAAGAAAAAAACTGCGTTTGCCCCATGAATTCTGATTCAGTTAGCAAATTTTCATGAAATTCACAGAATAGCTGATTTTTACTCTAGGCCACATGTGACAGAAATTTGGTTGTGAAATTCGGTTGGAGGTGCCAGCTATGGTAATTTTGGTGTCTTGGATTTTGAAAATTTGCTCAGAAAAATAAAGCTTTTTGCCTCATAGCTTCCAGTAAAGTCATTAAATCAAAACAAAATAATATGGTAAACAAAACCTATTGTAGTCAATATTTAGGTTGAAAAACTGCGATAGGGCTGCCAGCTATTGTCGGTTTTGTATTTTTTATTACATCTCTATTAAGCGATTTTATCGTCAAATTTTTAAACGGTAATGATCCTTTAGTGACAGTTAACAACAAAAATTAAGATTTCGAACATTTTAAAAGTTTCGCGGGTGGCAACTCTAAATGTCGATGTGCCTCTATAGCTTCTAATGCATTTATCGGATCGAAACGAAATACGCAGCGTAGGTTGATTTTAATGTGAGGCAGGTGTAGTATATTTTTGGCTTTGATATTAGCGAAGAATTGCCATTGCGAGGCGTTTTTGCTATTTTCGTATCAATAAATGCTTACATTAAGTATTCTTATCGCAAACATTTGCAATGAAAATGAGTTACCAATATTTAAATTTTGTAGATTCTGGAAGTTTTTCGGATGGTGATCCCAAACATCTTTCTACTCCTGTAACTTTCGACGAAGTCATCGGATTAAATCGTGATTTACAGGGTGATTTGATTTTGATATGAGGCTGTTGTGGGAGTTTTCTAATGCAGTGCTGGTAAAGTGTTGCAAGTAACCCTGAAAACCTTTCCACCCTGTGAGTTGAAATGCATTGTGAAGATCAAAGCGCTTCTGCCCTCAAAACAGGCTGGAGTACACGTGGTAGAATATTCACTCAAAATCTGCACGATTCTTCTATTGTTCATCGAATATTTGTATTTCTAGCGGTTCTGGAGCGCTAGAGTTTTTTTTGTGCATTGGATTCTCCGTAGAACTTTACCAGCCTGTCCTAAATTATATAGGGTGGAACGAGTTAGGATCTCCCTCGCGTTCGTTGCGATTTGGTAACACAACAAGCATTTGCATTTTCCAGAATTTTGGGATGACTGGTTCGGTTTACCTTGTATTAAGAACATTGATGAACACTTGAGGCTTCGACTTGATTGTCATCTGCAAGGATTTATTTGTAATACCATCGAGTCCGAGCAGCTAACTTGTATTGCTTTTGAATCCCTTCCTCAAAAAATGACTATGTGACATACACCACCCCATGTACCATATTTGCTTCGTCACACGATTTTCTTTTTATATTTGTGGATTTTGTGGATGACTATTTCAGATATTCATCGAAATTGGGTCGACCCCTATCGCATTTGTCCCGCTTTCTAGTCTTAAGGCAATCAATACATTGATAAGCAAGCTCATCAGTCCACCGTACTGGCATTGAAGCATCACATGAACGGGATAGCATATTTACAACTTGTTGAATATTTTCCGTGAATGAAATGCGTTCACTTGTTGGATCATCTAATTGAAGGCTTTTCTACCAGTTTCCGGTTTCATCAAAGTTTGCCATTTTTTTGTCTCACCATTTTGAACTGCCGTTTATCTTTAGGTTAGTTTCGAAAATTATCGATTAATGATTACTATTGCTATAATGTTCAGAAACGAGCTCATTCTTGCTATGCCATATGTTAATTGAGTTTGTCTCTCTGCTTTGGTAGATTTGGTGCAAATGAACAAAGTTCAGCTAACATAATGCGTCCATAAGAATACGCTTTCGAGTGATAGTGGTTTTATTTCCACGCTTCGTAGCTCAAGTGGTAATATTACCATCTAAAATATCCGGTCTATGTTGATTCCTAATTATTACAACCCTTTCCAGTAATTAGTAATCAGTAATCAGGGGTGAAATGACCCGCGGAACTTAATATTCCACACTCATATATATTGATTGAAAACTTGTGAATGAAGCTGTCTACCAGCTTTAACCCCTAATTTTTTTCGAAAATTAGACACATTTATCATTAAATTATTGTATTACCTTGAACATGCAGATTGTGTCACATCATCTTAGCCACAATTCCCTTGAAGTTCCCAAGTCCAAATGGAATTTTTCCTGACAGGCTCCAAAAGGACGGGAATGCTCACAATATCCTGGCTTGAACCAATTTGCTAAGGCACCCTAGTGCTAAGCAACTTTTTTTTCCTATGATGTTAAGTAAAACTAAACTTAATAAGTAAAACTATGAACAATGGCAGGAAGTCAAAGAATTCGCACTAAATAGCTCAGTTTCTAGGATTAGTTGAAATTGAAAATCGTATCAAAATGTAAAAAATTAGGACGAAAATCCTAGAGATTGAAATAATAAAAATTTCGCTGGTCCTAAATAAATTTCGTACTTTAATGTATATTTTACATTGCAGAGTTAGTAACTAATTTTGGAGTAGCAAAAGTGAATATTTTTAGAAAAGAGCTTACGGCGTACCAAAAAAGTACAGGGCGTTTATACAATCTATATAAAAATAAACAAGTATGTACACTCTCAGGGGGCCCGGTAGCGCTGCTCGCTAAGGCGTCAGGCCAAAAAGCGGCGTGCTACGGGGCCTGCCAGTGTCATGGCTGTTAGTTAAATTAGTGTGATTGGCCATGAGGGTGGAAAATGGTCCCAAACTGGTGGCCTAATGCTAGCCACGTTCCCGGCAGCCTTCTTCACTAGCCTAACCTAACCATGTACACTCTCAACAAATATTGTTCTATATAAATTTATGATATGTTTTTTTTACCTTAAAGAGGTAAGCCCCATAAAAAATATTATTTAAAAACAAACAAACCCAGTGTGGAACATGTCAATGAAAATTCCAATTAATACCAAATACATTAATCTTGAACATATAGAACTAAAGATATGCAAAAACCTGAGCCTAATATTCATAACATAGATTTCTAGATTTTGTAGAAAAAGCACTCAGTCCAAATCCGAGGTAAAATAAATACTAGCTGAAATATTTTTCACTAACCTTTTCAAGGTTTTTTCTTTTGTCCCTTTACCGCTCGCATTGATCATATGTAATCCCTAATTTATTTTCCTATTCAATACTTAAACTTGATAAATATTTTCCACTTATTCCCGACCCATGTAACGACAAGCAACTCTAATTCCCGAAAAAATGAATTATCCTTAATATTTCAACAGATTTACATTTCCCTCAAATCGTATTATATCTCCTGTTATAACTTTACATTGTAATACTAACCAGCACCATCATTCCATCCAGAACTGCAGCATTACTCGTAAAAACCATTTTACAGTACCAGCACTCGTTGTATCTCAAAGACGATAGTTCTGTTTCAATCCACAAACATGATTTTCAATTCGTTGTGCTGCTGCTGCAACAATGAACGAATCAGAAATACGATGCACTGCAAACCTATAAAATATCTCTTCAGGCTTCTAGACAAGGCTCCAAGAGTGCATTCGATGCTGACCTGCACTATGCATCGTACACTGTTTCATGTACAGATACGCAAATAGTACGGAAACTAGTCTAATAAAAAGATACACGAGGCTAGAGAATACAAGAATAATATCTTATTGTGTTGCTGAGTGCAACGCAATTTCTATCTATTTTTATTCGCTGTGGTGAGTGGAGTGAGTGTAATAATACTTATGATGATTACGATGCCAATGACGGCCAACGGGCAAACGGACAGGCAAACGATGGAGCATCCTTTGTTTTTTCGCGTACATAAAATTGTAAGCGGAATCGAAGGAAAAAACTCCATTCTTATAGATTCTGGCCTGGGGTTAGTTATGTCTTTGGACGAAGCCATGCCGCAGCTGTGGATGAAAATGAAGGAGTTCTTTGAGTTACATCAGTAACGTGGCAAATATTTTATGCATTTGAAGACTGTCGGTATGAAAATATGCTTGATATCAAAGTGATCGGAGTGTGTGATGATGGCCATAGTTTCGCTTAGACATTGTTTGGCTAATAGGAATGGAGGGCTATATCTTTTGATAGTATGGTAAAGAGTTATAGCCGCAAAGAGCAATGATAATTATTTTTCGAAAATTTCTTCGTAATATGCGATTTTTGTTGAATCTAAGGCTGATGGTAATAGCGGCAAACAAATAAGAGAGTTGAATAATTTTTATTGGATTTTTTGTTGCATAATGTGTTATTGTCTGCTTAATAAAAAGAAATCGAGCAGTTGAAAATCTGCTGGACTTGTCTACGACCTTCCATTTATTCATCTTATTGAGAGCCTTCTTAGCTAAGTATTTTATCTCTTTCAACTTAGACCGTATTTATTGCTTTCAATTACTGCTGTTGCTTCAATCCTCCTCCAGTAGTCTTATCAACAGCACATTCCACCATAACTTTCTGATCTTAAATCAAAACATGGTTTCTACATTTTACTCGAAATGCATTTTCCATCACCTTCTTCATTCGAAATATATAGCTGCTTCTACATATATCGTCTTCGACTTTACAGATAAACGTTTTCGAACATTGAACAGGTTAAAGGTGATTGCTATAACGCTCTAATCATTTTTCGTTCTTTCTGGTATCCATATAAAATATACGACGACGTAAAATATATCTTTTCCGATTTTCTACATGATGCATCTAATTCATCTGATTCCACAGTGCTAGATCAAAAAGTTCTATTAATAGAAATTCAACAAGGAAAACGAATATAATTTCGATAAGTTTAGAGAATGATGGGACTGAGTGGCATTAAACTTGTAAGCATGAGTATTAAACTCAGAATTTAACTGGTATTCTCAGATGAGTTTAAAATTATTCTACGGCTGGTATATTTCTGCATCGGTGTTGGAATCTAGAGTGGAATGAAATTATTATCGTCTTATTGGTAATTGCTTCATTTGAGCATTTTGATGGGAATTATGTATTTATTTCAGATTTATGAATGGAAGTCGTATGTTTTGAATTATATAATCTTAAGAAACATAAATTGTATTTTTATAGTAGCAAAATTATTGCTGAAAGACTCTGGTAATTAAATTGAAGCAGTAAAACTATAAAAATATATTAGATATAATAAATCAAATTACATACATTAAACATTCATCATGACAGATATAGTAAAGCCGAGTCTTCTATAATCGGAATTTCAGATGTAGCACAATTTAATCAAATTAAGGTACGAAGAGTGAACGTACAATCAAATATAATGATAATTCAAGTAAAAATCACTATCAACTAACTAGAGGGCCAATGCTGTTTGCTGTGATTTTTCTTGCCATTTTGAATGGCAAACGAAAATCGAAAACATGAAAAAATAAACAATTATCTATTTCAATTTATAGAATAATGGAACATTATTTTTCTTTGAGGCTAATTTTCTCCATCATCTAGGTGAACAATCGAAAGTTACTTTTTTCCTCTTTTAAAATTAACCATAAACTACCACACAAGTAAAGTCATCAGGTCCTAATCAGACACAAATTAGATTTTTTTTCATGCAAATATTCAATGGTCAGCACGATTCATTTCCACTGGAACATACTACCAACCTAACTACCTACCTAAAAAACGACAATCATCTACTGACAAATTCAAGATTCATTCACTTACACCGAAAACTCTATATGATTGACATTAACGACAAAAAATGCAAAATTCCGCGGCGGCGAAGATAAAATCGAAAATCTTCTATTCAACTCAGTCATTCTAGCACAATAGTCACATGGTGAATCACTTGTACTTTCTAATGGAGAAAAAACTCTATTTTTCTGCTATATCTTCTACATATTACGAAAACATTTTTTTGCTGTCTTCCCGACAAAAGTACTAATTAATTAACAATAGTTCAGCTTTACTTAAGCTTCGAGTAGCCGAAAGGCAACAAAGGAGAAATAACATCAAATCTGAATGCAAATGGTTTTCGTATGCTGCAAATTTCGTTAGAGAGAACGTATTCTTTGTTGTTGACTTGAGTGAAATCGCAATTTTTGTTGTTGATATGCTAAATGAGAAATGAAAGAAAAAGTTGAAGATAATTTTGTAAAGGATTAATATAACTGCTTTGTTGTTTGTTTCTATAGCTAAGAGCCATGTTTTGATGATTTTGAATCTAATTTTTTAAGAGTTCGTTTTATTTCGTCGATCTTTATTGGATTAATGACGATAAGTGTCATTTTATTGACTATTTTAGCTTATTTTATGAATATAAGGAGCCTAGCCTCTAGAAGGCTGTCTGTCATCTTCGGTTTCCATTAGCCTTATTTTTGTGTGCGTGTTAGAGAGATAACGCTAAGGGTTCTACGTAGAAGGACCCTAAGTTCACCAAATGCTACTTTAAGCAGGAGGATCTGATAGTAGTCTAATCATCCGGCATGGGATTCATTACTCATTTTTGTATTGCATCTGAGCGAAAATTAGATAAAGAATCCGTTTTGGTGGATATGAACTGTCATTCGAGAGGTTGTTTAGACCTCCTGACTCTAGAAATAAAGGAGAGGAGTAAAACATACCTAACGTCTGAGTAGGGCCTTGATTTGGCCCGAGCTGGTAATGGTCAGGGTAATTCAAATAAGAGCGGTACCATCTCTTTGAATTTAAAATGAACAAAGCCCTCCAAGAAAGAGTCTCCCATTTATTTTCAGTAGACTCTCTATTATTTACTACCCTTGAATTGTCCCCTGTTAGTCAAGACTGAATAGCTTCTTGATTAGAATTGAAGCAAGGAATCTGTGCCTGTATCTAAGTTGACTAAGTATTCAGTCTTAAGCATCACCTTCTGATTGGCACTTCTCCGAAATTCCTCCAGTTTAGAGATCACCTGCTTGTAGAAGTCAGTCGAGTGTTCATCTTCACACTTAACTAGTCTGACTCCTTTGTACCTATCCACGTCATTCATCGAAGATGGAGGAAGATGAGGTAACTTTTTTTTAGCTTGCAGCAGATTCTAGATATAACCTGCCTTATCTTCAGCCACTTTTCCACAGAGATGTTTTTATATTCTGTTCTGCCATTGATCACAGCTCAGATGACGCTCTTTTTGAAGATTTCATTGAAAGGTCGAGTGAGTCCCGGAGTAATTGTCATTACTTTTGGGTGAAATTTCTCTGCTTCCAATTTTTTGCTCAGTCGGCCTTTGTCGTTATTTAGTTAAATATGCAAGCTCTTTTCAGCAATTTTCTTTGTTTATTTGAGAGAATGTAAGTCCTTTTCATACCTTTTTTTAACATCTTCAGAGCTTTGCAAGTAGATCTTTTCATCCCGCAAACCCGAGAGGAGTTGATGGGTGAAGATTGAGTGCCTGAAGGGGGAGCAGCACTCGAAGTAGAAATAGTTGACCATCGCGTCAGCTGATTTACTCTGGCCACAAACAGGCCTCTGGGGTTGGTCACCAAAGTCCCGGAATCACTCGAAGGAGTGATTAAATATGTAGTGGGAGCCAGTAAGGCTGACTAATTCTTCACATTTTCCCAATTCCCAGCAAATTTAGCAGCTAAGCAAACAAACAGTTTGCGAAACTGACTCATTTGCCATATCATCATAGTTCTCCCTCGACATTAAAGAAAATGTTTGATCTTGTTCCAGGTTTTCTCCAGACACGTTAATTTTTAAATTGCTGAATTCAAAGAGTTTCCACACAAAGCTACTATTCCAGTTCAAAAATTTAGTCTTTGCAATCTCAAGGTCAACTAAGCAGTTTTTCAGATTTTTTTTATTGTCTGGATAAACAAGACGCCCCCATATTTAACACACTTTCTTTGACGCATCAGTGGCAATGTTGCACCACGTGTTGACGGAATGAGATCGTTCACGTGGCCGTCTACCTATTCGGAGAATCTTATTGTCAACTTCACAGCCCGGTCGCTAAGAAGCTTCAGGAAAATATACTTTGGCTAAAAACTGTTGGGTGAAAGGGGGAGGGTTCTTTTTCCGCCACTATTATGACAGTCTTGGAAATAGTTATACAAGATTTGGATGCGCAAGTCAGGATAAGCTATGAAATGAAAGCAAACGAATTCAGCTTTGGTGGTCATGCCTGTCTTTTTGATATCAGATGCCTTATCATGTAGATTTGGGATCTTTATTTTTCTCTTTTTATAGAAATTTAACCATGTTTATTTGTAAAAACTGACACTTTCATACCTAACAAGCTAAAAGTAGCCTATATAATCTTGTAAAGGAGCAGCAAGTTCTTGGAACTTTTATTTGAATAATGTCAGATCCCCAAAAACCAGTTGCAATCTGCAATACATAAAGCTGAGCCTTATTTTTATTTGTTTTGAGAGCCCATTCATCGAAGACTTAATTTTATAAAGTAATATTCCAGGCTCTTCGATGCCTTGAGTTGATCTTACCTAACACAAAGAAGAGCCTGTTATGGACGAGAAAAAAATTTCAGGTTAGCTCTGTTCGCTCTGTGGTGAATATATTTGATGAAAGTTAGTCCATTAACAGAAATTTGTAGAATTCCTTATGTTCCAGGCTTTTGAATTTTTCTCAGTAATATATATTAGTAAGATAGCATGCGGTGAATTCTGTCATTTCTTCGTTGAACTCGAACTATTCTAATAACAAAACTGAATTTTCAACATTCAATGGAACAAAAGCTAATGAACTCACTATTAAAATATTTTTGCACTGTATCTGTAACGCTTCCTTAAAATGTAAACTCACAATATTACAACCTTGCCTCATTTCTACCATTATATCCTCCTACTTCCTATTTTTAAGTCACGACATTCGTCCAATATAAGAACAACTCTTTCCATCCCATAAAAATCAATTTCCACGCATTACTTGCAAAATAATCTACACACCTATACAGTTTTAGTTTCGACGTCATACTTACGTATTCAATACTCAAGTTGCCGTTCGAAACTACTTTGCCATTGAAATCAGGTCAATTTATTTGATAAATTCGCCTCCACCATCGGCAAGCTTAGTATCGTATATACTATGGTATAAATTCGCATGGAATGTGCACATAAATCGAAAATCAATTTATTCCACCGGTCACCGTCATCGTCCATATCGTTGATTAAGTCATTGAAATCATTGAATCCATTCTTTCTTGCAGTGAAACGAATTATCATTCAAATGTATATGCGCAAGTCGCGCGAAATTACAACCGAAAAAAGAAATTGTCGAGACGTTTTCTTGCTGAGACGGATGTGAAGAGGAGAAAATTGAATTAAATTCGTGGAAAGATAACGGTGAATGCGAATTCAGTAGAATAATAAAAAATCTAATCTAAATTCAGGAAAAATTACAAATGGCTGAGAATATTTTGAAATTCTTCTAAATGTGATCTTAGACAACAAAAAATTAGTTCAAAAGACGCAAGTAGAGTCAAAGAGTTCACGAAAATAGTAAATATTTCATAAATCAAACAATAATTAAATAGGAGAAGGTACCGAAAAATTACAAAACATTGAAATAAATTATGGATAAAAACTGAATGATAAAAAATGGGAAGCAAAACGGGAAGCAAAACAGAACAAGTGAAGTTTAACACACTAAATGTATGTAAACTAAATATTTGAAACACATGAAAAACGTAAACTAGGCAAATAAATACCCCAAAACTGAAAAACTGATCATTGAATTTATTCGTATAAAATATATCAATTAATCATGCATATTAGCAATACTGTATTAAAAGATGAGAATCAACAATGAAAATTAACTTTGGCGATTAGGTAAACTGATTAATATTTTTTCCTTGCTTTTTCAACATCATCATAATGCCAAATAGCTACGCTACCTTGAAACATATAGCTTAAAAGAAGAATATAATATTTTTTCACACGTCATTCAATTCCTATCTGGTTATTCCGATCCGATTATGACTTTCTTTTCAAATCTCAAAATTCTATTAAACTGGAACATAATTGATTTGTCAAGGCTGTTCAATTATTTTGTGAAGATCATCATCAATGATTATTTTGACTTGATCTGAAATCAGATTATATTCACTTGATTGGACTTCTTGACCAATTTGCAAAAGCCATACAATAGCTGTGTTTTTTTCACGGAAGGAGCTATTGAAGTATAGGTAAAGAAGAAGCTATGATTTATGAAATTTTAGTGCAATTCGAGAAGTATGTACATTTTAATATGTACATATATGTTTTAAAAAAAGTAAGTTTTTGAGTTATCACTTTAAAAAGGGCTGCCTAGTTGGTAAGCATTTGTAATGGACTTGGTAATTAATTATATTGTATGTTCTTTTATCATAGGCTTTCCAATAAATCAAAAAATTATTTTGATTAGCTCTTAAAATTTTTTTAAAAAGTTGTAATATTGACATTAATATGAAATATGCATCATCCCTTTTATCACAGCGAAGCTGTTTATGATGTAAATTTACCACACTGTGAAACAAATTTTATTAAATGTAATTAATCGACAGCCCGACATTATTTGGAAACCATATAATCAACAATTGTTTGGTAATCGAATAATGTAATCAACACTTTTATTCTTGCCTGTTAAGTAGCTATTCGTTGATAAGTCGATAGTCAGGTATTATTTTAGATCAAAGTATTATAAATAGAAATTATTAGTAGAAGTCAGGTACTATATTAGTAGATGGAAATTGTTCCCAACCAAATATTCCTAAAGAGCTTTCCAAAAATAGGAAGCAGATAAATCGGGGGAATATTACTGGCCTCATTATTGTCGCCTTTTTGTGGATTGGAAAAGTAACTGCTGTTCAGGGCGATATTAAAAGTTTTGGAAAGTACTCTGAGTATAAAGATTGGACGATGCTTAACAATAAAGCCAGATACCTCATCATGATCAGATGACTTTTTATATGAACTGAAATTACATACCATCCGATGGATTTTTTGATGAATATATGGATTTAATAATATATCATGATATTATAAGATGCACTTGGACTATGCACGTTAGTTGAGTGATAGAAAGTATAAAAGAAAGCGAGTACAACAAAAAATGGGTGCAGTGATTTGATGTGACTATTTTTGAATGAAATAGCTTTCTTGAGAAACCAAAATATCACTTCACAAATAAAACAAATCAAGTGCCAAAATATGGAACATTCTAAAATTTTGCTTGTCGGCAATGAAAAAAAAGAGTAATTTCAACTGTTGAAGGGCCATTAACATCTTTTGAAGTTAACACATTGGCTTGTTTGAATTGACAAACTAAGTAGCCTAATGGATAGGGCATTGGCTTCTTGTGTGTGTGGTCCCTGGTTTGACTCGAACTTCAACCCCTAGACCCGTACAAGGGATTACTTTACTAGGAATTGACATTTACTACAGAACAAGCCTAGGAAAGCAATACGAAATCAAAACCTTAATTTCAAATTTGACTAATCAAATTATATGTGGCTATTTTTGTAATGTTAGATTAAGTCAGATTAAGAAAATGGGCTGTGTTTTACGCCACTTATTTTAGGAAATAGTTTGGACCCATTTGCATACCTTTGGTGGCTAGTTAGAGCTACGAAGTGACAAACTGACTCAACATAGTAGCAGTAGCCACCTCTACTTACTCTTGAAAATTGTAGAAACCTAAGTTGTCTAGCTGTTTATTACATAAAACCGGACACTTGCAAAGAATGTGCTGGATGATGTTTTCTTTTATCTTGTATAGCTTGTATAAACTGCTTGATTTCATTCCAACCTATTTGAATGAGATCCAATAAGACAATGTCCTGTGAGCGGGCCAACCATTACTCTCGGGCAGTTTCTGCTGAGCTTGTTCAGTGTCCTGTTCTTGCTTGAAGCTGGTGATGGTCATTTGATCCTAGTTACCCTATAGTCTGACTTAGTTTCCCATTTAGACTTTAGTTTAGATCATGACGCTTCATCTAGTTCGCGTTTGGTGTGTAAAAATCACCATGCTACAGTTTTACTGGTACTATTTCTAGCTCTTAAAACACTTCAAATTTAATAGTTATTGTTTTTTTGCGAAAAGCAAAAATGTGAGTCAGCAAGGAGAGAAGTTATTTTTTTGTCAACATAATTTTTCGGTAAATTAAATTTCTTAGATACTTCGCACAAATATTAGGTAGAAAGACTTAGGCCAGTAACTCGATCTATATCGCAATGCAACGAAGCGTTACTCGCTTAAGTCTTTCAATTTTTTGAGGCTGTACAGTAACTTCAACGAACTGGAATTTTGAAAACTCTAACGGAAAAGAACTACTAAGCTGACTGATTTTCAAAGAAAAGTAGAAAAAATGCATAGATTTCGTTTTCACGCATTATATATGGTAGGCATTTTTTGACATATATCATACGAAAATTTAATTATATCGTTTTGCATTACATAAGTGTTCAAATTTAGGGTGGAAAACAAGGGTACTGCTTTGATAAAATTCATAAAAATATGATACGACTTTATTTTTACTACCATTTTGATACGCTGGTATTTCTCATTTTAATACGATATCCAATCGCTACTTTTCATAGAAAGGATTTCTATCAAGCCTACGAAAACTTTTGGATCATAAAATTGAGTTGCTTTAATTTTAATTTTACATGACCAAAGCTTTAACTGCTTTATTTTTTCTAATTGTTTTATAGTAAAATTGCGTGGAAAAGAGCATAAATTTACCTTTTTGTTTCACTAGTTTTTTTTAAGCAAAGTTTGTCTAAAAGAATATTACGTCTTTTACACGCTTCTTTTAATTTTGATACGCATTTTTGAAATGGATGCATTTATTTTCTCTAGAATAATAGCACTGTTGGCGAAATTGCTTCAAAAGCTTTGAGAACTAGTCCTGTGATAGCTTAATGGTATCATCTCTTTCTCTTGGTACAATAACTACAAAACTACTGGTGCCAGAAGTTTTTTACTAGGATCAACATTAAATATACGTCAAACCTATTTCATTTTCAAAACAACCAATACTTACTTGTTTCGATTTGATGACTAGATTCAAAGTCATAGCCATGAAAAAACTTTGAGGTTTGATCAAGAAAAATAAATTTCGCATGTTTGTTTTGATTGTAAAATGTGTTAAAAATTTATTGGAAGTAACTCTTTATGCAAAATTGTTCAAAATGCCTTGTACTGGCAATGTCCTTGATGTTTAACACTAATCGTGGTAAAACTTACTTAAGAGCTAAAAATGTGTGGAGTGGATTCAACGTGAATATTATTTTTTGAACTTAAATAAAATAAATTTTCATCATAGATTTTACTAAATTTGTATAAGAAAATAATTCAAGTAGATTGATCATGTCACCTTGTTAATATTTTTATATCATCCATGCTTAATGTCGAATTTTGGATTTCGCTTTCTACTTTTTTTTGAAAATTTATTGTTTTATTCAAACAAACTGACAAATAAATTTTTAATAATGTTGCGTATATTGAACAATAACTACACCAAACATATTGGGTTATCCATTTTATGCTAGAATATAGAATATAGACTTAAAAAAACAACACCAAATATTCGGATAGTGATGCAATTTTTATTTCATTGCTGAGATTCATTTTTGTCATTATATATAAAACACATTATTGTTCAAATGTTTTCCACGAGATTTCTTACAGGACTCAATCTCTTTGGGCTAGTTTTCAATGACTTTCCAACACATTTCAGGCAATATCTCAGCCATGACTTCACAAATATTGGCTTTCAGTGCGTGCAGAGTTTGAAAATTTTTCGGATAAACAAAAAGAAATCCAGAGGCGTTAAATTGCAGGGTCTTGCAGGCCAATTCACGATACTACACATTTTTTTTACCCGTTCTCACACATTACACATTTTAACGCGTTGTTTTACTGTTAAACAATCTATATTTGAAAAAAGCAAGCCTTTAGCTAAATAAATTTGAAAAATGTCGGTACGCAGAGTTTTACTTTTTCAAGGACAAAATCGATAGTATAAGGTTTTAATAAAGCACATTTGGCTTCGACATCAGGACTGGTGGCCTCTATCTAATATCAGAATACAAAATTATTTTATTTTATTTAAAGAACATCGACTTTGTGTCATTAAACTTGTAAAATTAGCTCTTCGTACGAATTTCAAACAATTGAGACGCAAGACTTAGAGCAGTAACTTGGTCTCTAGTTCAACACAATGTCACGATACTCGTTTATTTTTGTGACTGCTTGTAGATGTACAATGCCTTGAACGTACTGAAATTTTAAAGCTTTTGCTGGAGTAGAAATTTTATTTAACCTTGCCATTATTAGCCATATTTCATTACTATTAGAATGATTTTCAAACAAAAATCTGCAAATAATCCAACAAAAAAATCGATTCATTTTTATTCAAAGTTGTTTATAAAAGAAAAAGTGAGCGTCTTATCGCTTGAAAAAATATTTTGCTTATATAGCGGTTTTTCATATTGAAAAAAACGTTCAACTTATTCAATAAATTTATTGTCAATACCTTGACGTTTCATAAACATCTTTCTACTCTCATGAAAATTCATACTTCAGTTTTCATTATGCACATTATTTTTAATCAGCGTGCAAAACTTAACGGTGACTTACGTGAAACATACACTCATTCCATCCAATATCCATCCAATGTTGATAATGATGAGCCGGACCAGTATTCATGTCGGTACAATATCGACAATGTTGCCAACAAGAACTGACGACCGACAGATATGAATAATAACGTAACATGAAAAATTTTCAGATAATACGAGTAAACAGTATTCTATCAAAGCGTAACGCTGCCGCAAAACAGTAGATACAGTAATACAATAAAATAGAATGTTGTTAGGAAAGTATGAAGCGTGCAATGTTTGTTTTTTTGACTAAAGTACAAACCAAATGTAGTGCTGCTGAATGAATTCTACATTCTCGAGCCGATCTTGTTTACGGAATACTTTGCTTTCACTGTATATCTACATAGATTGCTGCAGAACGTAATATATTTCAGAAATAGGCTAGAAAAAGCATGCGCAAAATAAAACCGTTGGGATCTAGTTCGAATCAGAATGTCTCTCCCAAGAGAGTTTCAATACCAAAGACGGCTTTTTACTTGACATTGATGTATATCAAACGTAGTTTAGTCTCCAGGGATATTACACGGTTGTGCGTAATGATGGTTGCGATAAAGCGAATACAATGCTGTAATTAAGCGAGAAGTATGGTGTTGATTGCTAATTACCATTGAATGACTTCGTTTTTGATTAAATAGATTGCGGAAAACTGGATTGTGTGGATTCGGTCTGGAATATGGTGGCGTAATTGGAGGAAATGTTTCAGAAAAGAGCATGATCTGCGAATAAATAATACACTAAATGTTAGAAAAGGGTCCCACATTTGTTCTGTTTATGCATATAGGTAATAACAAACTGTTGACTCAATGCCCGAAAAGATCCTGACATTTTCTGACCTGTTCCTGTGGTTTTCCAATCGATTTTAATAAAAACGGTTTTTCTTTTGGTGAATTATATCGTTCTTGGCATACCTATATGACATCTGATTTTGCTACGCTCTGTTTTGCAAATAACAAGCCTAAAAGTCCCATATTTGAAAATACCCTGTAATTAACTTGTTTGTTTTTGTTTTGATGAAGGTTGAGTGACTGATTTAAAGGGAAAGTTAGATATGCAGTCTTTCTTGCGCAATAAAAGCGCCGTTATAGTGTAGCAGCGAATAAAAAAAGAAATATATCATACAGATTTTTATATATATATTAATTTTTGTCTAAATTGTGGCTAAAAACATGCAGCTAATAATAAAATGTGTTTGTGAGATTCATTTTGTACTAACTTTTTTTTACTATGTAATTTACAGCAAAGCAATTCTCGTACAGCTTTTGTGTTTTTTTTTATAGAATAGAGGTGATAAAAACTACATTTTTATGTTAGAAATGTTTCCGAGTATGAAATGATCCTTTTCCGAGTATGAAATGAACTAATACAGACACCTAACCAAAGATACATTGACTCAAAAATTAGAGGGTGGCACACTAGTTGATATTGAAAGCAGTACAAAATTGCCCCACTTCAATCTTTGTTAAATTGGGAGGCTCAAGTTAGTACAGAATTCTTTCATAATCAATGCATGCCAGTGTGAAGCGACAAATTATACGACTCACTTTAGGCCTCACTTAGGTCAGGAAACTATTCAGAACTAAACTAATTCAAACCCCAGTCTATGGCTATGGCCAAATTTGAACCAGTAGCAAAAGCATTCAAACAAAGTTTTCAATCAAATGGACAAATGGACAAATCTTTATGAGCAAATGTTTGGATTTTATTTGTTTTATTTGAACGTGTAATAGAGTTAGAGCTAGTACTTTTCCAATCGCCATCGAATTTATCATAACACCTTGAAAACTACAGTGAAATTATATAAAATTCAATAAACACTTTATTTTCAACCCCAATAAAAACCGAAACCATTTTCCAGTTTTTTAGAGAATAAAATACGACTTTTTTGTCATCTTTCGACCAAATGCTTGCTATTAATTTATTTTTTGTCAAGTAAATATGTTTAATTTGAAGTGAAATGATGTAAAGATGAACGTCAACTACAGCTTTTATTAAATTAATTAAATATCTAAATTAATTATAATATATAAATAATATATAAATAATATATAAATTAATTAAATATTAATAAAATATCCAAACATCCAAAATCAAAAAGGAAAAATATTTTCAGAATATGAAATATTGGAGCAATAAAAAAACATTTAAAATGTAATAAATAGTTATAAAATCTAACATGAAAATAATAAAAGCAAGAATGTTTAATGGAACAATAGTATTAGAAAGTAAAACCATACAACATAAATTTTAAATTTATGAACATAATTTGCATTATTTGCATTACCACTATCCAAAAAAAATTTTACACTAAAAAATTCAAATGTCAATCACAGTAATTTGAACGCACCTCAACATTAAGGACTCTAGATCAGCTTTTAGCATTTCAGAAAATGTTTTATTGAAGCTAATCCATTTTCTAATTGCTCATCCACAACTTCTCCTTTGGTTTGTGCAGGAAAAAAACTTACCATGGGTAATTATTTGCTCCAAATGGCGTTTTTTTATGTGCTATGCTAGTAAATGCTAATGAAAAGTGCTTCGTAAAAATTTTCAACCAGGCTTTCACAAACTTTGACCTTCAGATGCAAAATGAGTTGTAGCTAGAAAACTGGTATATCACCCCCATTATCTTTACATTACTAAAATTACCAGAATAATGACTTTAAAGTAAACTTTTGGATTTGTTCCTTTTTAAAATTTGTTGCTTTTTTCATAATTCTTTAATATTTTTTATCCATTCCAATGACAGATTCTGATTTGTGTAATGGCCAAGTGTCTAGAAATTGGTTTTTCCAAATTTATTTATGTCTGTAGGCTTTATTGAAGATGTTCAAGAAATGAATAAATACCACCATCTTACTGTCTATGCTTAACAGAAAAACACAAACACTTAACAGCATTGAAAAATCTTATTACTTATTATAACTTTCTCCAGATCCAATAAAAAACTGACCAAATTACTCACGCTATACTTAAACCAATTCTCTCCCAAAATATTAGCCATTGCCCAATTTTTTTTATTGCTTATTTACAGTGCAAATGTAATAAGTTAATTAAACTTGAATGGAAGTGTTCTATTTTACTCGTATACGCCTTGTTTGGTTAAAAAATAAACAAACATAAATCTAGCACTAAATAAACTATGTTCATTTCTATGAAAAATCCTTAAAAAGTCGTTACAAAAGTTTTTCAAGAAGTGAAAATACTCAATGTAAATGCGATGCTTATAATAAAGATGTGGAAAATTGTACACAAAACCAAAAAATTTTAAAGCGTCGTCCCTGAAAAAAGCACATCAGTTACTGTGCACTGAGTTTTCGTTCGACTGAGAACGGCGTGGCACTGTAAAAGTGCGAGGTGCTGTCTATATGATTTTGCCCATCTCTTGCTCACAACATAGCTAGCAAAAAGCGTGTAATAAGCATAATATCTTTTTTTGGTACATTATTCAGAAAAATGTTTCATGTCGACCAGTTCTGAAGCTCATCAAAAAGTAGTCCGATTCAAGATTTTTGGAATATGATTGACAATTTAAATAATTTTTGCATGTTATTTGTTGCAAATATCTTTTAATATTTACGAAACATATAACTTTCCAAAATTGCCTCGAAATATATCCAGCAAAATTCCTGGCCTGAAAGATACAACAATTTACTCGTTGATTCCAACTGCCCAAAATAAGCAAAGAGATAAGTTTCATTCAGTTGATATAATAGATTTACTTCAAGATATTAAAACTTTCTCTGGAAAATTACCACCAATTTCTAACATATAACCATACTTATTATTTTGGTCATTTTCTGCTTTATTATGAAATTTGTGAATTCATATTTTACTTGAATTTGCAAAACTGGCAAAACACCTAGACTTAGATGTTAAAATGTTATAACTGCAAAAAACTCTAACTTTACATCAAATCACTTCCGCGTTACAAGCAATTTAATTTCCACTAAAAAAAATTGTAGTGAAGCAATTATGAAAACAATTGATCTAAATTTCTCCAATTTTTAACGATTTTCCAAATCGCAGAGCATGAAAGTAATCAAAACCTATTTCTAACTAACTGAAACTAATACTAATAGCTATAAAATAACTAAGCTGTTCTTTGGAAAACAATATTTCTCAAACGAGAAATGTTGTTTTCCAAACAACAGTTTGGAGATTGTTATGATTCACTTTAATAATTATGAGGCTCGAAACACTAACAGTTTCAACCACCTTGTTTGTTCTTCCATCAAACAATAAATATCGATGAAAGTAGAAAACATAAGTGCACCAATTCACAAACATCATATTTTACTAACTTTCCAAACCATCATAATTTCTCACTTTTTTTCAATTTTTCTAACTCGAAAATCAAGTCGACATATTTTTTCTAAAAATTATTATGTTGACCGAATTTTGAGAATCGTAGTACATTTTCATTTCGATTTCAGTACTTTTCTCTAATATTAATTAATATTGCATTTGCACAAGTAGAAAACAACTCTTCCGTTGTGGTAATTTTTTCTGCATTAGGCTCTATGATTTCTATGCAATCATGTTTTCCTGTCGTGAGAAAAATAAAAAAATCGCAAAATGATGATGAGAAATCGTTACAAGCTATTGAATGTGAAATTAAATGCACGAAACGTGTGCATTTCTCCTAATTATTTTCAGCGCCCAGTGTGGGCGCAATAGCCAACAAAATGCGATTCCTCATAAACCGGTGTATGAAATGAAATTACCATAATACCGAATTTGGAGAATACAATACAAAAAGATGATTTGAAACAACTCAAGAGAATTATTCTTAAACTAAAATTGAAGCAAGATCAAATCGAAAAGAAGGTTGAGTGGTTGAAACAATCAAAGAAATTTACAGACGCGTACCACCAAAATTATGAGCTTCGATGACAAATGTCGTAGGAAGTTGAACATTCCAAGTGAAATTTTTTTTTTATGTCTGACAAATTAATTTGCCATTTCCATTGAGAAATACCCAAATCAAGTGTATAAAAGAAATTTTTTTTGAACAAATGTTTTCTACTCCAACATAAATTGATATCATTAATATGCATAATGAAAGTATCTTCACTTTTTGCCATCTTACTACCAAAACTGAATTAATTCTTAACAAATATTCACGCGGACTCTTCAAAACAATATGCGAAAACCGCAGGCCTACTTTCACACATAAATCAGTTGCGAAAGCAAAAGTAAACACAAACTATTCACATCAAAATCACTGACCAACCACCTTATTAAGTTTTTCCCATTTCAAACCGCATACATCACAATAATAACCAAACAATCTTCTGGAAACTCATCCAACTTATTCGGTCCCACTCGGAACCGTCCACACCCAAAAAACACTAACTAGCCAAGCTAACCATCCACCTTATTATTCTATCGAAAGAAAAAGTCCAATGACACTTGAAACACTTTTTATCACTCGAAAAATAACCGAACCACTCATAGATGCTACTTATGAATGCAAATAAATACACCAAACAACACAATTTAATATTCATTCAAACTCTCGCTTTCAAATTTTTTCTTGCTACTATATGGCTTTGAAAAAAAAAATTTCCCTCTTATCTTATTTCCTCTTCTTCGACCATGATTTCAGATCTTCACAGCATAAGATTTTAGACATCCGTAGCGGTCGTATCGGTACCGTCGAGTGTTCATCGTTTTCTTAACCAATATACGAAACATATTGGTGACATCAAAATCCGCATTATCATCAACATAATCATCCTCGTGGTTGTCGTCGTGTTGTAGTGATCGTTGTCGGTTTGTCGTCAGAACACCTAACAAGGCTACCAATATTTGGTGCAGTCAAGTCGATAGCAACATTCCCGTTCCATTCAACAGCTCAGAATAGAATAACGAAAATAAAGAAAGGTAGGTAAGCCAAAGAACAAGAACGTTGATCTTTTTTTGGTGTTGTTGCTGTTGTCGTTGAAATGGAAATGAAATCTTCTTAATATCTGTCATGTGTTCAGTTTTTTTTTATCGGTTTCGATTGGAGTGTAGACAAGAATTAATATTAAGTGTGGATAATGGAAAGTGTTGTATCTGGCTGGTGCTTTTAGAAGTGAAGTTAGAATTTTTCGAAGGCTTATTAATTTTTCTGGATTTGTTTGAATCTTTGAGAAATAGATTGGAACAAATGAATGAATAAGTGGTAGTGTCAGTGGCTCTCAAGATGAACATTTACAATTGATATGAAGTGAAAATAAAATTAATCCTTTTTCTGTGAAGAGTTAGAAGTGAAAGCAAATGTTTGTTTGTAGTTTTTCAAAGAATATAGGAATGTATTCAAGTGATTTGTTGAAGATGCTTTCCAAAGTGAGTTGGGTGGACAGAGACTTAATTCATGTAGTAAAAATTGTTTCGTGATTTATTTTGTTTTTTTTCTGGACTGATATAAGCATATTAGGAAAACCATAAAAGTGGTATGCGTAGCTTATTTACATAGCTATTTGTAAAGTCAGTCATATTTTTTATGGCTCTTCTATAGATCCATTACTCGGTGAGATAAATTACAAAAAAATCTTGTGGCCATGGCAGAAAATGTTTTGCTAGCGTTGGTTATCATTTTGATTTGAAAATTTGAATAATATTTGACCAACTTGATCGTTGTTACTTGTTCAAAAAGTGATAATTTTTCGTGCTATCAACAAATCGAACCATCCAGACAACGTTAATTAACCACGTCAAGATAATTTTTCGCATTTCCGCGACATTCGATCTATTTGTGAATATTTTTTTGGTGGATTTTGAAAATGTTCATGACAACTTGGTCTCAATAGTTTTAATTTAGAGACTTAATCGGGTCAACTGGATATGACTGGACAATGTTTTATATAATATTCAGCCGCAATCAAAACAATCCCAACCGAAAAGAACACAAAAGCACAATAGCGACCCGTTGTAACACCACAGATATCACACTCAGTCAGTTACTGTAATTAGAAAAACAATAAGTTTTTTTAATAAGTAGCTTTATCCTAACTGGTGCTAGAAGTGAAAAACGGACTCTTCTTCATCTTTCACCTTGATAGTTAGGGCAGCAAAGGGCCAAGCCTGGCCGGTTCGTCAAACACACAGTTGCCTCCAATACAACTATTTCAATTTAATCAAATTAATTGCACTACCGAACGTTTGAACTTCTCTCTGAAAAAAATGCACGGCATTCTGAAACATTTCCGAACTTTTTAAAAGAACCACGGAAGGAATAAACAGTCATTTGATATTCGATCACACAGAAAGCACTCAACTATCTGAAAAATAACCACCATCTACGCTTGAAAGACAGTACTATAATCAGCCTCATCGAATTTATGTGATCACCAACATATTTGTTCAGTTTTTAGCCATCAAGATACCGTCGATGAGCTTAATTTTAAAGGTGACACCTGCATTCCATTCATTCCTACCATAATCGTGAGCTGTAAACTTCAAGGCCAGTAGAGTGACCAAAGCAATCTTTCAACCAAGCAGCTCAAAAATGCTACTGAAACTTCTCATTTTCCTGTAAACGTATCAAAACCAGAATAAGTGACTGCACGCTTCCTTTATTTTGCCTTTTATGACTATGCATATGACTAAATAGCGAATTAAAATGTATTTAGTTTTAAAGGAAAATTCGGTTTAGTATTTTCTAACTACTTTCACTCGATTCATGCGTGATTCATTCATGAAATCATCGCTGAGCGGTACTGTGTATACAATTCATCACTTTCATTCAGATTATAAACATATCTTAGTAGTTCACACGTATTCACAGGCAAGAGGCATAAAAAGAAATTTTGCTCCTAGTGATAACGTATTTTCAATGAAAGAGTTTCGAAATTTTCAGACCTGAACCACGCCTGACTCACCAATGAATGGTTTTCAATCTACATTTGTCGAAGTATAAGATTCCTAAAACAAAATTTTAGCATGGCATAACTCTGTTCTGATCCATTGTTATCAATAAAGTAGCACGAAAAGTGCCCTAGCAGAGGTGGTGCAAAAAGCCCCTTTTATTAAAAGTACAGCAAACCTTCGCAAACCTCAAGAGCAACCTGCCACCAAATGCTATCTAATATAGTAGTATAAGCCTAGCCACATTGGTATAAAGCCAAGAAAGAATGTGACGAATCAAATAGCGTCTTGCACCTAAAATTCATTTGGAGCAGTTAAAAGCATCAAAAACCTTCTACATTTTCATTCGAAAATTACTTTGTGTAAAGTATTAACCCTAAATATTTGACAATCTTGTGCAGATCAATGGTAACTCTGATCGGCTTCAGTAAGTCGGGTCTTCGTCGTTTCCCAACTTTGTACATTTTCGTAATTAGATTTGGCTCTGTTATGCTGAGATTCACATTCAAGCCGCATTCCCTTCTCTAACGTGAAAGTGTGTCAAGAAAGTGATGCAGCCTCTAGTAACCTTGTACCTTGTTTTGGTGAATGAATAAATAAAATGGTAGACAGGTTCTTTCTTAACACTGCTATGACTATGTAATTTGCGTATGGAATAACTTTGCAGCCAGCTGCTGATTAGGGCTAGGAAAGAGACTGTGGCTCCAGAAACTGAATTGTGGATGACCATGACAGAGAAGAAGAGTCGGAAGACCTTTTCTAAAAAGACTCCGGAAACATCCATAAAGACAAATTAGACCAAGGGGACAGAAGTAACATCTAAAAACAATGCTAAAAAATGGAAAAAAGTAGGCGGAAGCAGTGGCGAAAAAATTGGGAGACTGTGATGATTAAACCAATTCCAAGGAAAGCATATGCTGAGGTCCTTGGTGCGATCCGTAAAGGAGTTCAGCTAAACGAAATCGGAACTCAAGTCCGTCAAATACGGAAGACGGCGGAAGGGGGGTCTTACTGGAAATCACGCGATGGTATGGTCATATAAGGTTCCGCGACTCGATCCGAACAGCTATCGAAGGCCAAGGGGTTGTGAAGCTAATGACCCCGAGAGTCAAAATTGAGGTATCTGCAAAGGCCCAGACCGTAGTCGCAGCTGCTGAAAATATGGCCAATCTGGACATTGTACAGTAAACTGCTCTGCAGAGCCCAATTGCTTGCTTTGCGCCGAGAAGTATGGCGTGGATGGCTCGAAACAAGTCATGGGTTCAAGTTCTTGCAAGGTGTTCAAAGACGCACTTGGCGCCAAGAAGAGGCAACAGGAGAAAAAAAACAGGGTTCTCCCAGAAAACTTGCAGCATTGCAGAGCTAACGACCTTTTCAAGCAGCTCGTCTTCAAAAAATGGCTCAAATCGTCCTGAGAAGGACTTGATTTTCCGACACCATAGGCTACGTCGCGATCTGGGTCGCTGACGCTCTCAGCGCAAGTATCCGTGGTGGCAGCTTTGGTGAAGCTTACGTATGGGTGAAATACGCAGAGATAGCTTTAGTAAACTGTTACTTTTTGCCGAACGACTTAATGCAGGAATTCGGAAATAAGCTTAGTTCACCGGAGGACATTCTCCGTAACAACAACGGTCATGTCACAGGCGCGGGCGACTCACCGAAAACACTAAATGGCGTCATATAGTAGAGATGGTGTCGAGGTTGAACTTGTTGGTGCTAAACACGGTCTCTATGCCAAAATATCGAAGGCCTGGCGTTGGCGAATCTATTCCCGTTATCACCATGGCATCTGACCTAAGATTGTAACTTTGTCCAATCCATTATTTTTTTGTTAATGATGGTTCCCTGCTCTCTCCTGTCTACGGTCACCACACAAAGATATGTACTATTCAGAAAATGCCTATATCTCTCATTGACAAAAGTTACGTCAAGAATCTGCTTTTGGTTGAAAATGAGGAATTGGTAACGCTCTGGTCATAGGCTAGGATGAAGTCGAAATTTACTTCACCACGGTCATTAGTATGTCATGTAACAGAAAATAAGCCAGAATGTCTTTTAATCTATTTCCACTGCAAAAGCCATTTTATTCTTGTCACAAGAATTCTGAAGAACAAGGACGTTAATGATATTCGTAGCAAAAATACAAACTCATGGTTTTCCTCGCTATTGTCTGTTTTTAGTGTGTAATTTTTGTGAATACATAAACGGTTTACAACGCATAGTGCTTGTATCACAATTATTTTTAATTGTACTGTCAGTTTAGACAAACGGAAAAGTAAGGCAGCTGTTGATGCTTTGGAATGCTGAAGGTCAATTTGAATTACTTTTATCATTACCAATAAGGGTCGAATCAGGGTCTTTCTCAGATAAAATAGCTGTCTCCGCCTCGTTCTTTATCTAAATTGATGATTTTTAGACAACCTCCCATTTCGGAGGTAGTTCCAATACTGACAGAAAATTAATGGGACGATGGAACATCTGCCGGGTTGTTCTCTTGTTAGAATCTCCTACTTCAGGCTCTACAAAACGATTTTCGAATCTGTCGATCGAGAGCCTTCTGCCATATGTCTCCAATGCAAACGTGTAGTCAATTTCTCAATTTCGCACTCGGTAATGCCTTTATGGCCCTCTTGGAGCGATACTGCTTTCAAATTTAATTTGAAGAGAACCTTCTGCCGGCTCTCAACTGGCTCGCCAACTTTGGCATTGCTCCAATCTTCCGTTGGAAGATGAGGTTTTTAGAACCTGTTAGTCTCTAGAATTTCTTCTAAAACAGCATGGAAGTAAGGAATCCATGCTAAGTATTTAAACCACCTTTACATTTCGTCACTAGGCATCACAATTAATTCGGTGCCAGACCAAAGCTCCTCCAATTTGAATATCACCCACTTATAAAGTCGTCCAAGGAAAGATTACGACAAAAAACGTATAAGGACTAAAAAAATTGCCTCAAAGGTGTTTTTCGGTACGCATCAAATGTTGTCATAATAGATCAAGAAAATACAAGATGATGGTTCCATTTTTTTTTGTTGAAAAAATGTCTAGTACGCAAAAAACA
The DNA here is from genome assembly GCA_963978885.1 of Nemotelus pantherinus. Lineage (NCBI taxonomy): Eukaryota > Metazoa > Arthropoda > Insecta > Diptera > Stratiomyidae > Nemotelus > Nemotelus pantherinus. Next base: position 221,667,029 of record OZ022263.1, on the reverse strand, counting down.
TTTGTAAATATCTATAATAAATCAAACGGATGAAAGTGTTTTCATAGCCTACAATTTCACATCATTCGATTTATACCATAATCTCGTTTCAAATTTAGTAAATATGACTTCATTTGCTATCCAAACAACCAATCTATTAAACAAAAACAGCCATTGGCCATCATTTCAATGGTCGTCTTATTTTAACCTCAAACTCCTTCACCATTCTTAACACGTTCACAATCATTTGCTATTTTATTGTCTTCTTCAAAAATTATTTTTCACTACCTTCTTGAATAATTCAAATAACAACACAAAATACCATAAGGCATCTTTTAATCATCCACTAACGAACCATCATTCGAATAAAAAATTTCAACTCAAAAATACAAATAAGTGATTCACCATTATTTCTACCGCCCGAGCCCGAATCCATAAAAATTTCTCCAACATCCTCCTGATCACTGGCCAACGTCATCAGTGCGCTCATCACTACCATCACTGTCTTAATCGTTTCCATCGTCAACGAAATTATGTTAGTAGAATCATCATCCGTTGTCTAAACAAATCGAAGAATTCGAAATGAAAAAGAAATTATCTTCCAACCGTTTTCGCACGATCCGTTCATAGTGGACACATCCGCATGCTTTTTGGACGATTGCCAAATGGAATAGAAATGGAAGTTGCTGCGGTTGCTACTGCCGCTGTCGCTAATGTTATTTATTTTTCAATCTTTTTCTATGCGCTATCGATTGTCTGAAGAAGATTAGCACAATCGGTATTGCAAAAAGCGAAGACGCGACCCGACACGACGACTTGAATTGCTAGTCGTGATGCGAGACTACTGTAAAAAGATGCGCGCGCGCAGCTTAGTGGGTCAGTGAAATTTATCGCCGCTTGTTTTATTCATGCCGAAGAAATTGCTGAATGATAGAAACATTATGCATTGATGCAAGGTTAATTGGAATAGAATTAGGGAAATTTTTGAGGGAATATATTATAATCTGGAAATTTATAGAAATTATATTTTTTAAGAAGCTGTCTCACTGATAATTCACGGTATATAAATTACTGACAAATAGTTTGAAAAGCCATAAATCAAAAATTTCATCTCCTACTCAACGGTCATCATACCAACATTTTTTAATCAAATACCTTTACCTTTCCACTCTATTCCATTTTTACAAAACGTAAAAAAATCTCTTCAATTACTAGTATCTCGCTGGATCGTAGCCGAGCCAGCGAAAAAAAATATCTAATTTTCTTTCTGACAATAGATCATCGATTATACCGTAAAGTAGGTCACCAGTCTGATAAGGTCGATGATACTCATGTTGTAGGTACGCTGAGTAGTGGCTACTCAGCGTCGTAGCTTGGGAGGGTCATAAAATCTATGAATCTAGTTTCGCTTCAAACTTAATACGATACTTTCACTTAATATCGATCAAGATCAATCAGAACTTGCGTTCCGCAGCGTCGTAACAAACTTTCCGATATAAGATCACGAGATTTATTGTGGTTTCGAGTAGTTGAAGACGCAGATATTTCAAGTACGGATAGAGTAGTTCCAAAGACTTTGAATGACTTTTTTTCGAAATTTGATTTCGAGTCCAATACCAGAGGAGCATTACTGCAGTGCGACAGCCGAAACGCTGAGTAATATTGAAAATAACATGAAATTCGTGTTGAAGTTATCGCACTTAAGATCGTGAGAGTAATGAAAGTATGATTCGATACTTGTAATAATTTATTAGAGATTTTAGTTGTTGTACTCGATTGAAAAGTATTTTGAAGAGTAGGTGTATTGAAACTAGATCGTGTGGCAAATACGGTAAATCAAAGAAAATTTAGATATTTTAAGGATAATTTAAATTTTGCTTTTAGATGAAAACATTGCTAAAGATTCAATATGAATTAAATATAAGAAGCCATTTTGAGAAAAACTATACTTTCAGCTTAAATAAAAATTTAGACACTATGTACTAACAATATGTATTAAACCTGATAAAACATATTGTCAGGTTAAATAAATACAAGGCAAACATTTGTCAAAAGGTTTAAGGGAGAAAAACGCTTTAGATGACTAATTGATTTTTTCATCTCATAAATTGTTAATTAAATGATTTAGGGATATGTTCTCAAAGTTTCGTATAAAATGTTTAATTCGTTTTGATGCAAAGAGTGATTAAGTGTGGCAAATTTCAAAGGCAATTCCTTCGAAATAACTTTTTTACTAATTTAATTTAAAAAAATGCAATTCTTAGAGAATATGAATGCATAAGTACACACAGTTCATTGAAAATGTTCCGGGACTATTTTTTTTTTATAAAAATTACAACTAGCGTTATCTGTTATTTGATGGCAGGACTATGGCATATCAGGTCTTAGGTACACACACTGGTGATAAGAGCGCTGTAGCCTCATTTATTTGCCAGCTGTGTTTATTTACCTAGACAGGTTTTCATCGGTACGTCACAATTTTACACAATTTAAACAACGTGCCGCGATCAAATTTTGGTTTTAAATTGGGAAAAAGTGGTTCGGAAACATTTGAATTATTGAAAACTGCGTATGTGAGGAGTGTTTAAGCCGCAGCAAGGTTTTCGGGTAGTTTGCACGATTCAAGAGCAGTCGACAGTCGCTGGAAGATGATCCACGAGAAGGGTTCCCTCCAAGGTTCCTGGATCGACTTTTGAAGCGGATTCGTCGTGTGAGACCGGAATTGTACCGCACCGGTGATTGGTTTCTGCTGCACGACAATGCGCCAGCCCATTCCTCAATACTAGTCACACAATTTTTGGCCGAAAAATCGGTGCCCACGGTTAATCATCCGCTCTACTCAGCAGATTTGGCTCCGGCAGACTTTTTTTTATTCCCTAAATTGAAGATGACCATGAAGGGAGAACGTCTTGAAGACGTTGAGACGACACAAAAGAATGTAACCAAAGCTCTGAAAGCTATTCCAGAAGAGGACTTTTCAAGGTCGTTCCAGCGGCTGTATGAGCGCAGCAGAATTTGTATAGAACCAGAAGGGAATTATGTTATAAGATTAATTAATACGATTAACTAAATAAGATTTTTTTTTAATTTCTTCTTTTAATTCACAAAAAAATTAGTTCCGGAACTTTTTAAATGAACTGTGTATAACTTGACTTAAGTTAAAATTATGATGTTCTTAACCCTTCGGTAAATTTTTCGGTTGTCCTATATTTCCATGGTGAGAATTTTTCTTTTGAAAAAAGCATTAGAAATAGAAACAAATAGAAACAATAGAAACAACAACATAGTATAATTTTGACATATTACCAATAAAATAAAATACTTTCTTCTTCTATAACTTGCGATGCAGGCTCTAGATTGAAACGAAGTTCATACATTAGGTTGATCTAAATGTGAGACGAGTTTGAAAATATTTTGGTTTCGAAGTTAAGATAGAGCTGCCAGTAAAAATTAGTGGGGCTAGTTTTCCTCAAAGAGATGGTACCAATAAATTTGCAGGTGTTAATAACGCCGGAATGAACATAAGTAAACTTTGTTTGAGTTTTGCAGCTTTTGGATTTTTTTATTCCCAGGTAGAGTTGATTAAAACATGAAGCAAATTTGGTTAATTTTTGTTTGGTTGGGATGCTGACAAAAGATTTTCATCACTAGGCATTTTTTATCATTTTGAGATTCTTCCAACAAATTTTATATGATTATCATTTTATACTGACTGCATTGCTTGTATCTTTATGGTATATATTGCTTTGTTTGTATCTTCGAAGTATTATTTGAGACATGTGAAATCGCCTTTTAACGTTGCGTTGTTTCAATTCGTGTAGCATGTTGCTTATGAATCATATCTGTACCTTTCAGATGGCTTTTCAAATCATTTCTGAAGATTCATCAAGTCCCTTTTGAGTTTAACACGAATATTAGTTAAAGGTCAGTCGCTCTGCTCACTAAGGCGCCAGTCCGAAGCAGCGATCAACTACCAGTCGGTTCAAATTCCGCTCTATGCTCTTGGTTGTATTTGTTCGTCTCGTGTTGTCTTAAAAGCCAGAAACTGGGCATAATACTACCACCCCACTAATTAGGTTCCACATCGCAGCTTAGTGGCAAATGGTCATAACATTAGCACTTTAGAAAATAAGGAGAAAAGTGTGGGACTTTAAGAATAATGGAAAAATTGATATAGGGCTCTCCCATATGTGTCTCCTTACCACGATAGCCAAGCATTTGCTTCCAAGGGTAATTTCCTGAGCTTTAGTATTATCAACTAAAAATTAAAATAATGCCTCCGATTCAGCGTCTTCCCACGTTTCCTGCCGTTCTTCACTTTTTTTTATCGCCAGTGTCAAAATTCCCTTTTCAGAACCGTCAAAATGGATGAAGATTTGAATTTGCTCAGGTAAGTTCCAAATCAGCTCCAACAAACATTCAATGATTTTATGCCACTTTTCTTCAAATGCATATAAAAAAGCAAAGTATTCTGCAAATTTATTTTGGTCGCCCTGATGCTATCTAAAACAAAACAATTAAAACATACTTATGCACCTATTATTCACTGTGGAAATATTCTTCAAAAAAATTATAATTTGCTCGATATTAACTTAAGTGCGAGATTTACGTAAGCCTGGAATTAATTTAACAACCATTTATCCCTGTACCCCAAATCATTCCGATCAATTAATCGAAAATGGTAGATGCATACATACAAGTTCCATTGACCTGCGAAGTTCGTTCAAAATTTAGAAAGGCACTTGAAACATTTCAAAAGAACATTTGCTCAATAGCTCTAAAATCGTGGTTTGGTCCTGACCTTATTCAACAAACGTTTGATTCCAATCGTAAGCCGACGTACTTCTAGGTAGATAACGTACAACTCATGATTGTAGCATATGCGAAATTGCTTTGATTTAATTATGGGGCCAAAGGTTCTGTTCAAATTTTTCCTCTTGAACGCGGCGAAGAGGTAGAGTGCCTGTTGTTGAGCAATCAAGTATTTCGCGCCCACGTGTTTTTTCTCCCATATTACTATTGGCAGCTACAATTGACTGAAAAGTTGTTGAAGGATTGAAGTATTTCAAATTCATGCACCAATGCCTTGTTAGTTTGACCTAACTGATGTTTGTTTGACTAAATGTTGCCACCATGTACTTTATCTTTTCTTCGTTTGTGCAGTCAAAGTTTTAGATGAAGAATTCTTCTTGTACAGTTAGTTCTGATCTTCCAATTATGTACAAAAAAATCATCTGCATCAGCCAGAATCTGGCTGAACTTGGTGACGACAGTCCCTCTCGTTTTTCCAACGCTAGATTGTTTTTTCCAATGCCAGTTTAAACAGGAAGCAGACTCTATCATTTCCTTGCTGAAGTCTGAATAGCAGCAGAGTTAAGTTGTTACGTTGGTCATGACCAACCTACCGAATCGTATTAATTTGTTTGCGATGCCAAATTCTCTTCTGGCTTTATGCAGTTCTACTCTGGCTATGCTGTCACAAACGACCACAAAGTCTATAAATAAATAGCAAAATGGAATATTGAAAAGCCAGACATCGCCTGCCTGAGTAAAGATCTGATCAAATGTTGATTTGCCTGCAATAAAGCCACATTAATATTACCGGATTATGGTTTTAGCGTATGGAGCTCTCTGCACTTGCAGAATAAATAAAAATTTCTCATACGAAATACTCAACAATGTTATACCCTTATAGTTGCTGGACATTGTTACATCTCCTTTCTTTACATGAAATAAAAATACACTAAAATGAAATGACTTGTGGATGATTTTTTTATCATAAATACATAAATCATAAACATAAATAAATAAACATAAATCTTACTATAACATCAGCACCCTAAAACAGTTTTACTCGCATATGAGACTATACAAATTAAAATATTTACGCTTAACTATCAAAGTGCATTCATTAATCGAACGTTACTACCCTTTTCCACAAACCTCATTTAGTTCGTAGTTATTTGTTTAGCTTCTCACGATACAGAGCCCATCATGCTAGTCTTAACCTAGCGAAACAAAATACTTCACACGCACATGTTTATTTGAGGTAAATTTACTATCCAGCTACACATGGTTGCACAAATTTTCATGGGAGGGTATCAAATAGCAATAAAACAAAATATTAAAAGCTGAACAATTTACGTTTTCGTCTTAAGACACTCAGAGTTGGTGGATAATTTTTCAAGGTTTCGCATGAATCGCCATCAAAAAGTATTGAGAAGAAATGCATAGTTGAATTTATTTAGTACGCATCTGATGAAAATAATTTAAAAATAGAACAAAACTTACATAACAGTTTTAGAACATTAAATTCTATCCATAAAATTTCATTTCAATTCCCCATTTAACAATTTCAAATGGAAACAATCGATTCACGTCGATTTCGCCAACAACACTACGTATAACACTTCTCAATTCAACTTACAATTCTACACTTTCGTACACTTTATGCAATTATCACACCAGCAACCGATAGCAACAGTATCAGCACGAGCGCTTGTATCCAAACAAATCGCCCAACGGTACATTCAACAATCTGCTATCTAAATTACCCTACATATTTACTATTCGCCATACTTAACAAGCTGATTGGAAAACTCCAGCAAACTTGTTCATCGACAGCAACATTTATCGCACTTACGACCTTCGAGTAACCCAAAACGTTTTACATCGGACTCTGTTGCGAATATACTCTTCAGATCTAATTTCACCAGAATTGAACGAAATTATTTCGATCGATGCACTTTCGGTCGACACTCGACTTTTCTAATTTCCAATTGCATTCTTCGTATTACATTCGAGCGATCCAAATTAAGTATTTTCAATTCATTTTGTTGATTTTGCAGACTGAAAGTTTTTACTCGCGACTCAGGTTAGCCATGAATTTTTCTCCGGGTCTTGGTTCAAATTGGTAAAAGAAGATTAGAGTGGATTTAAAGGCGGCCAAGTAACGGCTCGTGGATCTGCCGGTATAGTTATTGCCGTTCTGCTGTTGCTAGTAAGTACTAACTAATACAACGGCTGCAACAAGTGCACCGAACACAGAAAGTGCATCACACGTTGCTGTTTGTTTGTAGCTTCGTCTCTACCCTGTCAACAAGCTATTGCATAAAATACAGTACACCAGTCAAGAGTGCCGAGAAAGTCCGTGACGATGGTGACTAGTTTGTGGTGGCGCAAGAAAAATTACAAACCCATCCATCGACCGGGACTCGAGGCACTCGAAAATAATCGACTATACTAGACTATATAGTTGAAGAACGCGGTTTATCTTAGGTATTTTGCAGTAAAATGTATTAATGAAAAATTACCTGAAATAGAACGTTACCGGGTAATATGACAACGAAAGGAGTTTGAAGAATGGTTTCGACGGGAGAAAGAGACCTTTCGCCGATCCGCGCCGGTTTCTGGCTCATGCAATCGATGAAGTAATGTTTGCTACCAGTCAGTTAGCCTGCTGGTCGGCCTAGATGCAGCCAAGTTTCCGCTAATCATCCGATAGATAAGCAGAAACATTCACACGCAGAGAAAAGATACTTCGATGCATACTATGTAGGTACTGTTTGCCAATCCAACTTTACAAATTTCCTAGACGGAGGGTACCTTGTTGTGTGATGGATGTTCGAGGCCGGTTGTTGTGGAAACAGCTACAAAGAATTTTTACCTATTGCATTTGACTAAGGTTCGATCTAATGCCAGAAGTAAGTCAAACTGACATGGATAAAGTATGTAGCTGGGTAAGTTAAAGATTGCTCGGAATTTTCACGAGATGAGATGATGATGGAATGGTTGTTGGCTTGGTTCGCTTGGCATAGAGAGTAGTCAGAATGTAGCGGTAAGTTTTACGAAAGCCGATAGCTATTGATGGTCAAGTATCTGGGACTTAGTTACGTTATTTTTCGCTTAGATATAATACATATAGTTTTGGATGGATAGATGAATGCTAGTTGGAGTGGTGAATGTAAAGAGTGACTGTTTGTGTGGTTGATTGGTTCATTAAAATCTGCATTGAAATTTTGTATTGGGGCATGATGCAGAAGTTATAGATGATTTGTTTTTTTTCTAACATAGCGGTAAGATGCAAAAGTTAGTTCCAGTGATGATAAATACGATGACTTCTATTCCAAGAATATATATGGTTTTTGATGGTAAACCTAAGAAAATGAAATTAAATTTCTACCAAATACAGAATGTAAATATTGGTCAAATATTCTTTTCAACAATGACAGCTAAGCGAAGCTGAGTTTACTGGTTCTAGTCAACTTAGCTTGGAAAAATAAATAAACGTGACACCTTTTGTCACCAAAGTCATTACTGTACAACAATATCTGTTATTTTGATTTACTAGGGTTTTATGTGTCGTATTTGTTTCTTTTTCTGAGATTGATTCCAGGCTGAAGTTCTGGTATTCTGATAATTTATCAAGGAAGTAAAATTTACATGAGACACCTCAAACGGCACGTTTTCATTTGAAAGCCTCCCATCTATCTTCATCGGTTTCTTAAACCTGTTTTGGCAAAAAAGTTACACCTTTTACGCATGTAGATGCTTTATTTATTTTGCATTTTTAAGTCAATTAACTTTACTTAAACGATATACGATGTCTATGCTGATCTAAATACAAGAAGGGAGCCATTATCACAAATTAATTACCTTTATACATTTAATTCTTTTTTGTGAAATGATCGTATAAAACTAACCTCTCTTTATTAGTATCGTTAGGACGTCAAAACTACGAAAACGGTAAAAACTTGGTTTCGTGGCTAAATTTTTAAGAGTATATATATAGTTGAATTATGTCAATGCAATCAAGTAACAATAACAGACACAACGTTTGTTTGAGTAGCCTCACATACCAACCCACACTGGGCGCCAGAAAAATGTAAGCGCTATTTGCACCTTGATACATTTCATCCCCTGATTTGAAAGTAAAAATGATCCAAAAACAATTGATGTTAGTTCAAAATATAATTTTGATGACAGTGGCAGCATTCGGTATTACCGAAAGAAAGGAATATTCAAAGTACTAGGCATTTGACGAGGAAGATTCGATTCGGAAAGTTTGCGAACGCAATATGGTTGGAAAGAGATACTATGGCACGGACTGTTTCCGTTAGAGTATTGGAAGGTGGTCCCGCAGTACGTGACCCTATACTATTATAATGTTCCATTACGATAACTTCAGTATTTTTAAGCATAAAAAAGAATTAAAAGTTACTCTCAAAATACTATAGGTCAGCACAATCTTTCGTCAAATAAAAACCAAAGACGTTTCGTCCAGAATATTTCACCTCAATGAAGTAGAAAATGAGAGATTTTACTTTCGAATAAAATATCAATTTCTAATTTTAAACAATATAAGCTTAAAGGACTTTTGAAAGTGCTAGTACATAGCACTCTTAAAACTTATACTCTAAATATAAATTTTTATCCAGAACGATTCTAGTCAAAACAATTGTATTTGTATCTTACCAAACTTTTACCACTATACATAGATTTTAAAAGAAAAATCGAATTATTTTCATCCTGTGAATCGAAAAATTACTATATGTTAATATTTCTCCTTGTCTTTTAATATCAAACAGATGAAACCATATCCTGATGTGTTCATATTCGAATAAATAACGACAGCAAATGAGTCAAAACTACTTTAATATTACATATTTATTTCCTACTCAAAACAATTTTATTCAACAACTTTTTTTTTTGTTTTTTTGCAGGTAAGCATCAATTTACATACGTTCTTGGATAAAAACTGTGGTAAATAGCAACTCACTTTCAGTTTGAAAAAGATAGTTTATAGAATCAATTCAGCGCAGTGTAATGTGTCAACTATATTTTTGATTATTTAATAGACAGTATTAAAATCGTAAAATTTTAATGCTGGCTTTCAAAAGGATATTTGCAAATAAATTACTATCAAAATCATGAATAATAGTGCAACATTTTTAGCTCACAATCAACAAAATTGAAGCCGTTATGTCAAATATTTTTCACAATTTCGAATGAGCAAAAAACCAACTGACAGTTAAACTTTCAATTCAGAAAAAAAAATGTTTCCTATGAAGTGAAAAAACCGTTCAAATTGAAAAATACATTTTCATTTCAATACGACAACTTCAATACAATTTCAGGAACAAAATAAAGTGCTCATTTTTTAATATAGTTCGAAGTTATAATGATTTTTGAATCAGGTAGAATTTGAATTGAAAATAATGTACCACTTTGATTGAAAGATTTACCCACGTTCGACGCCAAAAAAAAATAGAGTTTATCTTCATAAAACTGACTAAGTTTCTTCATTTTCTTTATATTTTCACTTTTGAATGTGAACTGCAAATACTATGACATCAATACTTATAGGAAAGTATGGCAGTATTGATGCATATTGCGAATGTTCATCTTCTTTGTAAAATCATTCAAAGAAGAAGCAAAATCATTTGAAAGTGCTAAAATCTCTGCTAAAATCTCTATTGCTGATTGGACAGGCATTTTTATAGCTACCTCACACTCAAACTGCTAAATCGAGATTGACTTTGGTGACTTAAACCTGCCTACAGCCAACGTTTCATATGCAAATAGTCGATTACATGTAGCCCAATGAACGATTATTGAGATGTCTCCATCCATTACTGGTGTTGGATCCATAGCTAAGAAGAAAACTAAGTAGCAGTGAACAGAAAGTGATCTGCCATCCAGAATGCACCATCCAGCTATTGATTTAATTATCCCAGGCTAACATACTGATATACCAATAACCGCACTTTTGCTAGAGGTGACAAAAGTTGGAGCCATCTTAATGTTTGGAGTCATAGACCCCACAGAAGCTATAAAATTAAAGATTGTTGCGTTTGTTGGTGCCTTATTAATTAGCATCAAAACGACAACTTTCAGCCTCCCCCGAATCAGCGCAATAAATCAGGTCATTCAGTGCAATAATCTTGGTAATATTGACGCAATAGTAAGATAAGCTGAAGCGACGATCGCGCGTTTCAGGCCACCATTCTCCCGGTACTGCATGATGACCGTTGACAGGTCCAAGCTTGAAACCTACGGCTCCTGTAAAACACAGCAAAAGGTGATGTTTGTAGTTTCACCAATTGTTCACTTAATAGAAAGGACGAAGCATTGATATAGTGTAAGTTTATCTGAATAAACTTTATACTATCTGGTACAGTTTTGTTCAGAATTATCAACTGACAGCTTTACCTAGTTGACAATGTTCACTTAGCGTAGTTTTGCTCGCGGTTATTTGTTCGATACAATTTTAAACATTTGTATCACCAGCTTGGTCTCACTTTGTTCCACTATGTGGCATCCAGTTACTCGAGAAAAACTTGCAGTTTTTACTGCATTGATTTCACTATATATTCGTCACCCATTTGTGCAGATTTTTAGGTTTGCTGCAAGTGAGATTGCAGGAGCCAGAGCACAAAACATTCATTTTTCCTAGACTTCTTGAGAGTATATCGTTTGCACGGGTTCGAATCCCGCCGTGCCCATGGCTGTATTTGTTCGTCTTGTGTAGTCTTAATAGTTGGCGACTGGGCATAATACCAGCGCTCCATTAATTAAGTACAACATTAAAGCTTTAGTAGTGACTAGGCATAACACTAGCGCTTTAGAAAAATAAGAAATAAATGTGGCACTTGAAAGAATAATGGAATAATTGATATCGGCTTCTCCCATATATGTCTCCCTACCGCCATCGCTAAGCATTCGCTTCATAGGCATTGGTTTTATCATAGAAATAAAAAAAACTCGTACATCAGGTTGGCACTTATGGAATCTTAAAAGTTTTTCCTCTTGCTGTTTTCCAGGCATTCTTAGTGAGCCATCTTGATACAAGATGCACAATCTCCTCCATCAAGACAAGGTGGTATCTAAAAATTCCATAATATTTGTTTTTAACTGACTCAGTGTTCCTGGGAATCCGGAAAAATTAAACTTGTATCTAACCAGTTGCATGGGAATGTATCTAAGTTTCTCGCATCTTGAGTGACAAATTTAACGTAAAAATACAATAAAACCTGTTCAAATTAGTTTCTGTCCAGCGTACAAAAAGTTTTCTATTTAAAGGAAAAAAAACAGTAGATTTTTATGAATTATCGGAAACAAAGGAAATTAGGTATTTCCATGATTTCCGCTAAAAAGAGCCATTATTTCGAGAAAAAAAAATAGTGGGCTGCCGAGATTTTTCAATCATAATTTTAGCTCCCTTAATAAATACATCTAAATATAAGTAAATATAGGTTTAATTACTATTTTCAACACATCCACGCCTAAATCAAACATTTCATTCGACCATTCTATTGATTGCTATCATATCATCATCGAACATCTCCCAAGCAAATTCACTTGAACTCTGCAGAACCCACTATTAAATCGGAATGCGATTTTATGACCATCTCTAACATACCAATTATGAATCATTAAAACCATGATTTCTCGATCAAATAACTAAGTAACTACAAGCTAATGATCAGTTAACAGTAATATTACATGAGTAGATACCACCTGATCGTCAAGACTGATGCGTAAAAGCAACGGAAACACTAATCGTGACGCATTAAATGCAGCCAACGTAATGATCTCGATGCGCTCTTGCAAACACTACTTTAAACCGCCTGGCCAGTGCACGGTCAAGGACGTTCACCATCCTACGCTCACTGCACAACCATCAATCTTCCAATAGGTAGGCAAAATGCCATTCTCTCATTGGTATTTGAATGCTGAGAACTAATAAAATCACAAAAATAAAGCAATCTTTCATCGAAATCACATGTCACTCGGTATGCATCTTAAATTGTGTCATGTTTTCCTCCGTAAGTTCTTGAAGTGAGTCAAAAATGATGGATTGAAAGTTTGTTTTTTGCGGATTCCGTTATGTAACCTATTACAAAACGGTCGTGATCGACGAAAGATCATTTCTGAAATGCAAATGAAGAGAACATGTACTTTTTAACTTTCGTTTCGACACTCAGCTATTGCGTGCTGGTGTTGATGCGTAAGCATGTGATCGAAGAGCAATCATGCACAATGCCAAAGTACAGAGTGAATCCATTATACAAAGTGTTCAATCAAACAACACTAATGCACCATTGAACAAACTGGTACAATTTTTCCATGCATATTTACATTTTTCATTCTTGCGGTTTTATTACGTTGAGTTTTGTTTTTGGGTTCGGTTTGTTTTCCATCTTTTTATACCCGTTACTCATTACAGAGGCAGATGCTAATTCAACTTAATTTACAGTCGACTGGCCGCTCGATTGTAGGTTACTGTGGTGAAGCAGTCGAGTGGCGCTTGTTTTAAAGGTCCAGAAAGTGTGTGAAACGGAAGAAAGAATTATGGAACGTGTGTAAAGTTTGTAATAATTTTTACTTTGATGAAAGGGGTTTTTATTAACATAGTCTAATGGCTGTTTTATTACCTAACTGAGCTCGAAATGATCATCTAGCGTGATTATCAATAATGATTGAATAATTGATGTAAACAGGAAATAATAACTATTTGTTCATTGAGAAAGTAAAAATTTCCCCAACGCTTCTACGTGAATACAAACGATTAATGACAGTTATTTCTTCAAATTTTTGTTTATTGCTTAAAGAAGCTATCGCAAATGCAATTACTGTTAAAGGATAATTATCAAATAAATTTAATTGAAGCTTGTTGAATTTTTAGCAGATCTCATTTTCACCGCAACAATGGCTGTCTCAAGCATATAATTTCAATTGTCCTGATTCTGTCAATGACCACTTCCATACTGCGCGCATGCAAACGCAATATAACTTTTGATAATCTTTTATGCTCACCGGACCTGAACAGTGTGGATTTCGTGCGAACATAAAGTATCTTTTCATGTTCTTTTCTTTTCAGTGAGTACTCACTGCATTTATAGGTTACCCTCTCAGCATGCCAGGTGAAGAATCATACGTTCCATTGCACATATGGTTTGGGATGAAAATGAAGGTACACTTTCAAGTCGTCAGCAGATATAACGATGAACACTGACTGCCCAGTGGCAGACGTGGCCACCAGTCTTTAAACTTGAAAAACTGAAGCTGGCTGCGCGCTATCCTCAGTCTGAGATATGAGAATTGGGTCAGGTGAAATGGACATCTCAATTACACGCTTTTTGTGTATTAAACGGTGCGTGATACATCACTTTATGGACCCATTCGTTGGTCATAATGATTTGTGTGCGAGGAGATCTGAGTATTCTGATAAAATAATTAATGGCAACACAAAGTGTGCAGTGTTTGTAGAAATAACGACGGTGTGCTGGATGCGGTTTCCTAACAGTTTACCTCCGGATTGTGTAGTTTAGTGCAGTAGGTGCAATAATATACGAGAAAGGGTTAATGATAAATCTTTGATTAAGATATTTAGGTTAGGAAGATTAGGTATTTTGTCTGGTGAATGTTGTAGACTCTTATGAACTTGAGAAGATTAATGATTCACAGTGTTGTAATGAATTGGCTTGATGGCATAGTTTGATAAGTCATTATGTGTTGTGGTAAGTTTTTAGTTTTTTTGGTTGGCAAAAGAAGAGTTATGGTTACTGGAAAGAGCATTTACGAACTTTAATATCATTTTCAATACGATTTTTAACAGCAGTAAATTTTGAACGAGAATAACCTAAACCAAGAATTGAGAAAATCTCCTTTCTTCTTTTTGTTTTCTGGACTTGATTTAAGTTTTTTTTCCAACTTTCTAAACTTCGGTACCTGACACGATCCATCCAAAGAACGTACATTATCTACTTTACAATAATGTACTTGTTATTTTGCTTAAGCATACGGAAAAAATAAACACTACCTGAAATTGTTGTTATTAAGATGTACATTTATTGCTGCAATGAAAAAAAATACATCATTACGTTGAAGAAATACATCATTATGATGAAAATATGCGTTATTACGAAAAATCAAAAATGATAAATACATTTAATACTGCATACAAAAGTGTACTTTCTGCACGTGAGTATCATGTTTACATTTAAAGTGAATCTCACTGCAACTCAAATCGTTTTATTACCAAATTTATTTGTGTTTTCTCCACAGCTGTGAGAAATTGCTTTCATTTCACTGAATAAATCTCAACTTTTTGTATACTGTGGAGCAGACGCAAGCCAGAATTTCCTGGTCAAAAGCTTTTTGGCAAGATGTTCGGTTTTTTTTTAAATTTTCGTTATTATGATGATTTCCACTTTAATGTTGATGTACATGATGAGAGTGAAAATGGTTCGTTCCGCCATTTAAGATGAAATCAGCTTAACGGAAGGCATTATGCTCCTTCTGTGTTTAAGATCCAATATTTAATTAATTGCCCTGAAGACAGTGGCGGCTCGTGACCTAATTTTATGGGGGTTCACAAAAAGAAAACACCTTTATTGGGCACATGAATACATATTTACTTTGAACTTTTCTTAAGAGTTGCATTTATTTTAGTTAACTTGCCGAAACATTGCAAAACTGCTTCAGAATGAGTGAAAAAAAAAAAATAAAAAAACATAACAGCTTACAAAATTCTTCAGAGGGCTATTTAAAAATCCTTGAACAGTGATATTTTGACGAGACATTTAAGAGATTTGAAACTTATATTTACAGTGAACATTGTATTTTCATCATGGGCTTAGCATGGTTTATTACAGCATAACGGATGCACCGATATCAATAAATTTTATTAAAATTTACAAACAGTCCTATTATGTGTAATCCCAGAATTTATTAAAAAAACGGTATGACTCTTCTTGTATAAAATATTTCATATATCCACACTCGAAAACCTTCGGTGTTTTATGACTTCATTAAGTGCCCAGACTATCTTTGCACAATCAAACCTGCCAATACATTCAAATGTATATAGTTTTAGAATAGGCGACAAAAGAAATTAAACTCCCAAATCATTTCCAAGCATATACTTTCTCCTAAGACTAATCTTCTAAAATACTGAATATATTTTACTAGTATTTATTTCACAGCAAACATTTCAGAAAATTTATTTCTTTCTACCATGAATTAAATTCTAAATGTGTCTTGAAATTATAGAGACACAAATATACATAGGTAATAGTAAAATAAAACCCAATAGTTGATATAATACTGCGCTATTAAGCATTAACGTTCTATCTGCATTTTTCTCATTTTTGATTTAACACCAGATTCAAAAATTACATACTCTATTTCATCATTCTATAAACATTTTTTGTAGAGGTATGTTAAATTCAATATTGAAAAATGCACTCTCCATATACCTCCAGTACAAATTAAAACACAAATCATTGAATATCTCGAAAGTACTAAAATGTATATGCTTAGTAAGGTAGAATAATCCACATACATACATGTATATGCAAAACGCTCGAAACGGCAGCACGAATCAGCGAATGGAACTGACCACCGACAACAATGTCTAAATGCATCAAATTGGTTGTCGATCGCACATTCTGAGTGTGAACCCCCTGCTAGTACTGAGACGAGCTAAATGGATGCACCCCTCGCTTCCTCGCATGCTCCTCTAGCCCCCTAATTCCAGCCACACAATCGCACGTGCGATCGCTAGTACAGAAAACAGTAGAGATAAGCAGATAGGAAAATTGTATGGCTTGTATGTAGGAATAGAAAGTTTCTGGGATAATAGATATGAAAATGATCGGCAGGTAGCATTATGTGCTGCCATAACAAGTTATATATTGTTCAATGTAGTTCAATGTACTTGTTCAATATGTATAGATTATTAGTTTTGAATAATTGATTTCTTTGAGGGGGTTCACGTGCGAAAGTGCACATTAGGACGAGCCGCCACTGCCTGAAGATGTTATTTTTTAGATTGATTTATCACACAGAAAGATTAAGCGAAAATTATTTTTAAATTATTTTAACAATTTCAAACTCATTTGCTTAAATATCCTCTTGCAACTTGCGTAGTGTCTACGGTAGCGTGAACCTGCTTCCCTTCTTAAACTTAATTTAATTCAGACTTCATGGTTCAAATGGTGCTCAGATTCGTTTCGTATTCTTCTCGTCCTGCAGTCAAATAAAAACCGGAACTCCTCTTCTTTTTTTGGCAGTTGAGAAACTCGTTTCAGATTTCGCAACTATTTGAAGCTGCTCTTGTATTAGTAGAGCGTATAAAATAAAACTTGTTGATGAAAAAATGGCAGTTAAATTAAGTCTAAGTTCCTTTACTATAACGATAGAAATCTTCAATTTAGGGCATCAGAAGCCCTAATACGATGAAACTCGTAACTTTGCAGATAGCGAAAATTCATTCATTTTGTTTCGAAATCAATATATAAATATTTTTTTGAATTTAAGCAAAGTTTTAAAAGAAAGTCTTTCCATTTCATTGTGCTTTTCGTGTATAGGTTACTCGATTTTCAGCACATCGTCACCATGGAACTAGCAGCTAATTTTAATGTTTTAAGTGTATTTTTTTTAACTCATTTTTGTATTGTTTTGGAATAATATTGAAAAGTAGGATGCAATAGAAATAAATCGGGAGAAACAGCTGAATAGTATTCATTTTATTCGAATTTACTTTCAACGGACTTAAATCTGTTTTGGACGGTTATTACATTTTTTAAGATCTATCTCCTACATGAGTAGATTGAATATAAACAAGACTTCTGTTTCTAAGCGCGTGTGTTTAATGAGATCTGGCAGTCATTTCTAGAGAGCATAGGTTTTTTAGTTCAGACTAGTCTGACACCAGCACTAACAATGTAGGAGCAACAGGTGCACAACGTATTATTAGTAATTTTAACAATTGGCAGTTATGTAATAATTTGAACGCATGGCTCAAGCTTCAAACAACTTCATAGGAAAAGAAGTGAACTCTCTAGCCAGTATGACCTAAGACAGTATACTTACGATTAGTGAACTTCTTGAAAGCGATCAACGTATGAAAATATCTGGAAATGCAGCACAGGCTGAAATTAGCAATGCTGACTCTCAAGCAATTACAAGAAAGGGCTTACAGTACTATAAAGTAAGTTTCAGCTGAGCCAATCGTCTTTGGACTGCAGAACAAACGTCAAAATGTTTGCGGGTGTGTTGGAAACTATTAGCACGGTTGGTGAAAGAAGTTGATGCATTTTTTAATCAAATTGTCACCTGCAAAACTTGAAGTCACGAAACTGGGTTTAATCATATTGCATACAAAAAAATTCAAGACAGACCAAATTGATGGAAGTTCTAGTAAAAACCAAAACTTGGCGGCTAGCTGAACACATATTTGTATTTCCTGACTAGCGGAGTACTTCGAACATTAAACTTTGGTGAGGCAAATACTGCTTCATTTTCCGAAAGACATTGTAGCACCCGAAATCAATTTTCGGGTGCTAAAAAATTCTACATAAAACATAAAATTTATTAATCAGTTGTATTTTATCGTAAAAAGCAAAAATTCTTCAGGAGAGTTGATGATTTCAAAGTTTTCTCTTTATCTGTTTCGTCAAAAACTGCGCAAACAGACATGTTTCTTACGTTAGAAGAGGTTTTAGAATTTTGAATGTGGATCCATTTTTGTGCCGGAAGAAGTAACTTAAACCGCTGAGACTCCCAAAGTACGTCAATGACATACTATTTGCAGAATCAAACAACTATATATGTATGTACTTTCCAGGTTCCTTTCTTAAATAGCTTAGCAACGCATACCAGACTTTCACTGGTATGGTATATTCTGAGTCGTTTCAAATAACTAGGGACGGGACCATACTTATAAATGATCTGTCGCTCATTTCTGTAACTTACCAATAGAGAAAATATCTACTGCGAGTCACTATTTGACGTTCTTTTCTATAAGTGACGAATAAGGCAAGTGACTTTGGCATTTTTACTTTTCTAGTTGTGTTTCAAATTTTAACGTTTGTTTATCAAAAGATTCTCAAATTCAATTCGCGTCACTTAGTCGGTTTCAAACCAGGATTCAATGACCCAACAGCAAGCAAGCACCAAAAAAATAGTTTGACTATTGTTAGGGAAATCTAGCTCTTACATTGAAAAGATCTATACTCCAAAGCTCTTACATTGAAAAGATCTATACTCCATACTACACAAAATTTGATGATGCAGTAAAAGTAAATTAGTCTCACAACAACCCCTGTTGTGTTTAGACAGCTTCATCAAGGGCGCATCCAAGATTTCATATTTAGCAATTTAGGGGGAGGTCTGGCTTGAGAAATTTTCAGCGAAAATCGTGAACATTTTTTCAAAAATTGTATAAAAATCGAGGACATTTTTCGCTTCGTATTTGTAGAGCAAAAAGAAAAGGTTAACAGGAATCATTTCTGAACCAAAATCCAAAATCGAAAACCTATTTTTCACATTTGTTTGCTTGTTTGAGTATTGAATACTTAGTGAATTTGACCACATTGGTCAAATTTGAAATTCATATACATTAACATATATGCGAACAAGATATGCATTTTTAAGTTAATTAAATGTGTTAGTTTACATAAAAATATATGCTAAAAAATCATAATTTTCGCTCATTTTTCACGGAAATCTTGCAAAACGTTCTTGATTTTTCGGTAATTTTGAACGGAAATTTCGTTTTTTTATTTAAATGCCTTCAATTTTTCGGTAATTTTGCATGAAATATTCGTTGTTTTTTCTAAATGTCTTTGATTTTCCGGTAATTTTGAATGAAAATTCCGTTGTTTTTTCAATTGTCCTCGATTTTTCGGTAATTTTGTAAAAAAAAACCGAGGACATTTCTCAAAAAAGAGACAAAACTCGTGGACATCTGGACTAAGGTGGGGAGGGGAGTTAGCTGAATCCCCCTACCTCTCCTGCCGCCTGGCTGCACTCTTGAGCTTGGATCACAAATTTATAATCAGTTTATACTATTGGTTTCTATTCAGAGCTAGATTGGCTCAAAGCTCAATTCATGGTCCACCGTTTAAACTTCGATTTGAGCCAGAGACCCCACACTTTAAGAGCCAGTGCTCTACTCATAAAACCACAAGAACTTCTCAGCTGCAGCAGTATATTCATAAATATGTATTTTGGAAACTAAGTAATTGCGGATTTTACTGATTTACTGAGTTAAATTTTAAGGCATGTTCACGTACCTTCTCGAAATGTCAACCTCATATGAGTGTTTAACAGTTGGTACCTCTAATGTTAAACAGTTGAAAAAATTTATTGCTCAGCTGCGTAGCTTTTCTTTGGCGTCTGTTGAAAAATGGAAAATCTAATGGAACATTTCTCTCGTATTTTGCTTTTTTATTTTATCTGCGATTCGTAAATGAAACGTGTTCAAAACGATCCATTTTTGAACTGATTGATAGTGTGTGATAAAAAATTGGCTGTTGATGAAAAATCATGTATTTTGAAATTTTACCAAGTGAACCAACAATCAATTCAGATGTGCACATTCAAGAGTTAACCAGATTGAACAATGCAATTCAAGCAAAGTAGCTCCAATTGACAAATCGTAAGAGTGAGGTATTCTCCCATGGCAATACAAAGTCAAACACATCTTTGCCCACTCAAAATTTTTGAATGGTGAAAATTTGAATAAGAATCAGAAGTTTTAGGAACGGTGAATTATGATACTGCCCGAAAGATGGTACAAGCTCATTAGTAAAAATGGGCAATACATTACTGAAAAAAAACTATTTTGTTCCATAAAAAATGTCTTTTTTTCGTCCTGAAATCCGCAATTTCTTAGTTACCAACCCAATGTGTCGGGCTAAAATTACACGCAACAGTCAAAGTTGATTGCATTCATCATCTTTGTGCCAATGAGTGAATTAGTATGTGTTTTGGTAAATGTTGTATTTTAATGACAAGTTTATATTTCAGTCAACTGATAGACATCAAAAGATATGACTTAAAATTTAACAATCTCTTCCAACTAACTCTAGTGAACCAACTTTTAAAATACTTTCAAAAAAATCTACCCAGCTGCTACTGACGAGCTTTTCATTTTACAGAAAAAAAACTATGAAGCAATATTGCTGTGTAATACCGAAGACACGATTAATTATTCTCTTCACAATTTTTCAAATGTTACTATACATACTAAACTATCTCTGCCATTTTTAATTACAAGTTTGTTGTCAAAATACCCAAGCTTTAAAAATGTTTATCTTGTGAGAACACAATCAATCATTTTTTTTAATGCAAATAAGTAAATGTACTTAAAAATGTTTGGAGGTAATATGGAAAATTCAAAGTTGCATATTGGGTCAAAATCCGACTGATGTTTTGAATAATTGAAACTATTTTGAAGCATGGAAAATTCAGATCCTTTTTTTAGCAGTGGTTATATGTTATATATACGAAGTTTGATCAAAATGTAAGGTAATAAAGCCTGCACTGAAATGTGTGCATTTTATTTTATACTACCAATTCAGCCAACTGACAGACATTAGCCTAGTATACAATGTGTTTTCAAAGTGGATTAGGAAACCATGTTGTATATGCGTTCCGGATTGGTTAGGGATAAGTCGTTCCGATCATTAAATTTTTCCGGATCGGATTGACTTTGGTGTTAAAAGACTTGAAGACTTGAAAAATTCGAAGCACACTTGAGTTTTGTTCTTATATGTGACTTTCCGATGCGAAAACTTCACCATTGTAGAACTGGCTGAATTTTATTCGGTCAATCCAGTCATTTCAATCCGTTTCACAGTTTCAAGCCAAGTCAGTCCAAGTCGATCCGGTTTGTATACTAGGCTATTGTCATCATATCGGTTTGAGCACTTGTCGCTTTGTGGGATGAGTTTGAACATACCTTCCTGGTAAATGTCCTGTGCTTGCGTATTCAGCCACGTTGTCGCAAAGTGTTTTATCTCCTCATCTGAAGCAAATCGTCGGCTCTCTAGGTGCCGACTGTATGTAGCGGCTGGCTGAAACTCAGCACGGTTGCCAACTACATATGTATATTAAAACTATCGCACACTACTAATTTCTCAATAACAGGCGAAAGTCCAGAAGCATTGGTTTTGTAATCCTAGTTTTTGATCACTCCTCGTAATAGCGAAATGTAAATCAAAACCACAAAATGAAAATAAAACAAAAAGCAATTATTTCAAGTATATTTTATATGCAAGAAATATAAGTTTTACAGTACAATTTTATGTTCAAAAATATTTTATCCATACATCCTGCCGGCAAAATTTTTCACAAACGTTTATTTTCTTATTTACAGGTAATAAAAAATCTTTGATTTAAATCGCTGCCAATAATCTAAAGGTATTTATAAAAACCGTGTACATTTACTCATTTAGCTCATTGAAAAACAAAAATCAAAAGTGTCCAAGCTATTCAAAAAGACAAGTGAAATTATGTATACAGGGATATGGGAGCTAGGAGCGTAAAATGAACCGATAGTATAAATCATTCCCAAGCTGATATGAGAAATGTATAGAGACTTTGACAACAATGTAAAGCTAATTTTAATCTGAAATCATATTTTAATATGCATTAATGCTAGATTAATCCCCTGTTATACTGAATATATTCCTTTCAACGGAAGTAGGTCTCAGGAAGCACATATTAAATAATAAACCATTTCCATTACGGCCTTTATGTTCCACCATTGTTTTATAAGACAATATGTAAATTAATCATACAAATATTCACTGGTTGATTTCTAATTAACCAAAGGTCGTTAATAATTCAATTATCATAAGCTTTCCAAATGATTACACCTTATTGAAATTCAATCGAACGAACAGATCATTTGAATGCATTAAAGCTTCAAATAACGATGACTAAATAGCGCCAGTATTTAGTTAATGATATATGCATATTATTTCTGTATTTATGCAGCAAATAATGTCAGCGTGAAATAATACATTGAAAAGGGTGATTTCATTAATAAGATAGATAGCATAGTGTTGAATAATTAAAGAGACGTGGCATGGATTTTGAATGAATGGTTTAATAAATTTATTTAAACTCTAAAGGTTTAGTGCTATTTAACTAATTATTTAATCAAGTATAGTCTAATTTGATTTTGATCAAAGTAATTTCAATGCTTTACAATGAAATGAATTAAGTTTAATGAATTAAACCTGAAGCTTAATGAACCAAAAGTGTAACAATATGACCATTGAATAGATATAGGTCTTTGAATCAAAGCATTCATACCTTTCAGAAGCTTTTTAAAAAATCTTTTAATAAAATAAAAAAATTTATAATCAAACCACGAAACAATTCAATACAATAAACAATCCAATTTTTCATGTTTGTTTTGGCAGCGTTGATGCAAACAAAAACACGAAAATTTTCCAATACTTGTATTTTACACCGACCTGGTTTACTTTCTATTCGATGCAGCTAATTAAATTTACTCTTCAGCTCGAAAGTTCACACTTATTCAGCATACCGAACCATTTCGCACCAAGCACCATTCGCATTATAAAACAAAACGCAAAGTAAATACCATGTCTAATTACCTGAACTCTTTGTAACTGGCAATATTTTTTTCTATGATACCACCCAACAACTCCCTACTGCTAATTTATAATAATACCCTCAAATAAATTCCAAACAAAGAGAAATATAAAAAAAACTCTACACGCGTGCACAACGGTAACCATCAAATTGCACCAAATCGAGATTCCCAAAAAAAATATACGTGGTAATAAAGATGAAGAAGTAGAAGTAGTTAGGCACAAAAAAGAAGACGAGCTCGAAAAGAACGAAGAAGAAAAATTGAGTGTATCTAAAATTAGTTCAAACCGTGCAGCAGATAATTGAAAGAGAAATCCACTTTAAATTTTTGAAAGGAATATTTTTTTTTATGTTTGGAAATTGCAAAATAGTCGGGCGTAGGAATTGCATTTAATTTCAATCTATTTAGAGGTGAAAACTATTTTCTACTCAAATTAGATTCAATTTAAGTAAATCGAAAAATGTAATCCAAAATGATTCGTGAAATAGAAAATCAATTTCTAACGCTTGTAGTAAATAATTGAAATTACGCTTTATTTCAAAATCAAGAATAATTGAAGATGTAATCACAAATATTCAAAAATGGTAGATGTATGAAACAAACTGAACGATGTACAAGAATTTTATCTGTAGCTCAAGATTTATTACTTTGGCTTCATAAATTTAAAGAACATTAATTCCAGGGTAACAAATGCATCTTTGCATCCGTGAATGCTGTATACAAACCGTCTAATGTTTATGATTTTCAGTTTTAATCCAGTTTTAATTCCTATATCGTATCGAAACAATTAAGCGAATAATTAATGACATCAGTAAAGATTAGATGCACTTATTGAACCCGGAGGACAGCAAACAAGTCAACGGAACGAAAAGGATCAGCCACGGTGTATCATCAGTGTTTGGACCAAGGCCCATTTATTGCCTTTCCTACGATAGCTTTAATGGCGCGGTGTTGTCGTTGTACTTTTTCCTCAATTCAAAGACGATTATTTCATTTGCGTCACGTTCGTTTTGTTCGGCGCAAATATAATAAGTACAAAAGAATAAAGCAATTTAATGAAAAGTGGAATTTTCATTGAATTTTCTGCACAGGCGAAACTCACGTCGATTGATCTACGACGGTGCGCTTTAGTCTCTTAGTGCAGTACGGTGTTGCGCCAATGGGGCTATTAAGGGAAATAGCTATTTTATCATTGCGAGTTATTCGCGTGGTCTTAGGATTAAGACAGATGGATGGATGAAGTACCGTGGAACAGCACGATTGTAGGGATGAATGGACTCACGATCAGTGCAAGAAGTATAGATAGATAGATAGATGAGCATAAAATGGACTTAGGCTGTCAAGGACGTCCAATCGTATTAGTATGGGTAGTGATTTCTCAGTCTTTCTATTAGATTTCGCCATGTATATGATATGCAATTATACATTTTTCTTCATAGTTGCCTATTTCGACCAAATGATGGACACTGAAGAATTTTCATTGGCATTAATTCGCCTGCAGGCTACGTTCGATAAGTCGCACAGGTGGAAAACGCCGTACGTGTAGATTTCTGGTTTACGTATAGACTGTGATGGGCAATTAAAGTGTTAGTGGTAGAACGAAGAACAATTTTAATGATCGTGCAGTGTATGAATATAATTGCTAGTAGAAGTGTGTAAAGGTTGATGGCTTGACTTCAATCAAGCAATGACAGATTAGAATTACCTAATAGTAGTAAAAAATTTTGTTTTGCCTTTTCCAACCAAATCATCGACGATTATTGATTAAAGATGTCTTTTCTGTTTCTTTTGTTACTCCCTTAAATCGATTTTTTTAAAAAGACAGTTACAATAGCGTAAGAATAGACAAGTGACAAGATGCCTTTTCAAAATTACAATTAAATATCTTTGACCAGTTTGTTGAAGTCAGCATCAAGCATGCACAATTCATTAAATTTCTTGAGCATTTCACGATATGTCTTTGAACCATTCCTATGAAAAAACAATACATGAAATGACAATCAGATGGGGTTAGGTTCCACCCTTCAGACAGGCTCCAACAAAGGAACACAAGGATTAATTGTATAGCCGCATTGTGTATGCACAGCCCTTATTAAGTTAAGAGCCACCGACACTAATTAACTGGTTGATCCTCTTCAGGTACGCCGAAGCTTTTTCGGTTGGATTTTTTATTATTATTGGTTATTCGGTTATAAAAAAGCAGGTTATGGAAAAACTTACAATGTCCAGTAAAGATAGGTCCCACTACGAATAGAGTATTTAAGAAATTTATTAGCTCGAGAAATTTATTCGAACGTATTGTGTGTGTTGTGTACGTGCGACCAATGCCAAAACTTTACCACGATTGCCTTGCACAAAAAGGTGTAGCGACACGAAGTGCGACCAACTTGAAACATCAATTCTCAAAAAAATCATCAAAGGAATCGTGCATTTGACAGAACTACAAAAATTATTTTTTCAACTGAATTTTGTTTTTAATAAAATTACAACTCTCCAACCGTTCATATCGTTCATACGCTGTTCTCTCATTTTTACTTAATCTTAGTAATTTGATATTAACTACGTGTTCGTGCACACTTGCACGACATTGGTGACCCTCGACGTGAAAACACAACGTCATTGAACCCGACGTGAGGAGAAAGACCACCGTCTTCATCAAGCGATTACCTAAAAAAATGGCGCCCAAGCGCGAGCCCGCAGCGAAACCAGACAAAGAGCGAGCCGCCATTGAAAGCGAACGAGCAGCATTAGAGAAGGAACGCTTGCAGTTCGATCTCGAGAGACAAGCCTTCTACGAGCAACGTGCGCAACAACCAGCAAGCAGCAGTGTCCTTGAGGCAGAGCCGCCGCCATTAGCAGAAACCACGCGGTTTTCCTTCAAGATGCCTGATTTTCTGCCGAACGATCCGGAACTTTGGTTTAGCCTAGCTGAAAGAAGTTTTCTGTCAGCAGGCATCAACGCGGACACTACAAAGTTTGGTTTGGTATGTAGCTGTTTGAATTCGAAATGTGCTGCGGAAGTGCGCGACGTAATTCTGAGCCCACCAGAGCAAAATTCGTACGAGATTCTGAAATGTACCATTTTGAAACGTTTCGGAGCTACCCAGCAAGAGAAAACGCGCAGGCTGCTTGAACAAGAAGAGATGGGCGACCGCAAACCATCGCAATTCCTCCGTCATTTACGGGCTTTAGCTGGTCGTAGCATTAGCGACGACATGTTGCGTACTCTGTGGATTAGTCGCTTACCACAAGACATCCAGCGGCTCCTAGCGACGCAGCGGCAGTGTAGCCTTGATAGTGCGGCAGACTTGGCGGATGAGATCCTGGCAATGACACGGCCGACTCATCAAATAGCAGAAACGTCTGCTCAGTCGTGGGAAACGGCGTTAAGTGTGAAACTTGCACAGATGAGTGTTGAAATAGCATCACTACGCCGTGAAATACAAGCTGTGCCACGACGAGATGTAGTTTCCTGCCGAAGAAGCCCGATACGACGCCGTTCCCGATCTCGCCCACGCTTAGTCGATACTGGGCCAGGCCACGACGGGGTTTGCTGGTACCATTGGAAGTATGGGCCTAGTGCACGGAAATGTACCACGCCATGCAAGTTTTCGACGGGAAACGACATGGCCGGTCGCTAAAGGCGAATAGTGACAGAGGCCGAAATCATCCATATAAGATTCGAAACAACCGCCAGCCAACCAAACGCTTGAAAACAGTATCTGCAGCATTGCCAACAAACACTCTGTTTTCACGGCATTGCAAAGCCCAACAATATAACGATCGAACAGCCGAATCTAGCCAGCGTGAAACAATCACCTCATCGAATTCATCAGCTTGTGCAATTGAAAGCGTTTGCCCAATTACTCAGCGTTTATTCGTTATGGATCGAAACACAAACAAACATTTTTTGATCGACACTGGAGCCGAATTGTGTGTATTCCCACATACCATGCTAAATGGCAAACGAAGAAGATCCAACTACGTACTCTCCGCTGCGAATGGATCTACAATCGCCACATATGGTTTGGTGACATTGGCGCTCGACTTAGGACTGCGTCGCTCGTACTCATGGAACTTCGTGGTGGCCGACGTGCAGAAACCAATAATAGGCGTCGATTTTCTAGCCCATTATGGGTTGTTGATTGATGTCCGTAGCAAGCGACTTCTTGATGGGACAACAAATATTAGTGTCGTTGGTATTTCGGCAAGAACTGGACCTCCATCAATAAGGACAATAAGTAGCAATTCCAGGTATCAAGGAATTTTAGCGGATTTCCCTGAAATTACTCGTCCGTATGGGGTTTTACTCGACGTGAAGCACAACACCAAGCACCACATTCGAACGACACCAGGCCCACCAGCAACAAGCAGACCCCGACGCTTGGCACCCGATAGACTCAATCAAGCCAGAAGAGAATTCGACGCTATGCTAAAGTTAGGCATAGCTCGACCATCAGAAAGCTGTTGGGCATCGCCGTTGCACATGGTACCGAAAAAGGATGATACATGGCGCCCATGCGGTGATTACCGTGCACTCAACGCGCGAACCATTCCCGATTGCTATCCAGTACGCCACATTCAGGATTTCTCGCAGATGCTGAGAGGAAAATCTATTTTCACGACAATCGACCTCGTGCGTGCGTACAACCAAATACCGGTTGTTGAAGAGGACATCCCGAAAACTGCAATCACAACGCCTTTTGGATTGTATGAATTTCCGTTCATGACATTCGGTCTTAGGAACGCCGCACAAACCTTTCAAAGGTTCATGGACGAGGTATTACGTGGTCTCTCTTTCTGCTACGCCTACATCGACGACGTCCTTGTTGCATCAGATTCTGAAGAAGAACACCAGGAACATCTGCGTATTCTATTCGAACGTCTTCGAAAGTATGGCATAATAGTCAATATAGCCAAATGCAAATTCGGTGAGGAAAAGGTGAAATTTTTGGGATACTCAGTATCAAAAGAAGGCATCAGCCCTTTGCCAGAAAAAGTGGATAGCATCAGAAATTTCCCCAAACCAAAAACGGCAAAACGTTTAAGGCAGTTCTTAGGTATGCTAAATTTTTACCGTATTTTCATACCAAAGGCAGCAAAGATACAAGCACCATTGAATACCCTGATTTGTGGCAAAGTGAAAGGAAATGCACAGCTGGATTGGACAAGCGAAGCGGATCGAGCATTCGAAGCATGCAAAGAAAGCCTAGCAACAGCAACATTATTGGCCTATCCGCAGATTGACGCACCGTTGGCGATTGTGGCCGACGCGTCGGATGTTGCAATAGGAGCAGTTCTCCAACAGCGTACAACTTTTGGCTGGGAACCACTAGCGTTCTTTTCGAAAAAGCTTAGCCCAACCGAATGCAAATACGGAGCATACGATCGAGAACTCCTAGCAATTTACGCCGCAATCAAGCATTTCCGTCACATGGTCGAAGCAAGAAAGTTTACTGTGTTTACAGACCATAAACCACTTATCTACGCCTTTCGTCAGAAACTCGAGAAATGCTCTCCGCGTCAGCATCGTCATCTCGAGTTTATCGGACAATTCACCACCGATATGCAACACATGGCTGGAAGTGAGAATGTGGTAGCTGATACCCTGTCGCGAATCGAACAAATCAACACTCACGTGGACTTCGCAGCAATGGCAGCCGCGCAGGACTTGGATGCAGAAATCAAAACGTTCCTAAAGCCGAATTCTTCACTTAAACTGATGAAGATACAAATGCCGGAGTCCGATGTAACAGTGTACTGTGACGTGTCTACAACAAAAGCTCGACCTTTCGTGCCAAAGGAGTTTCGTTTCCAAGTCTTTAATGCTTTGCATCACTTATCGCACCCGGGAGTCAACGCCACAGTAAAACTAATCACACAGCGTTATGTTTGGCCATCTGTTAAAGCGGACTGTCGAAAATGGGCCCGCGCTTGCATCCAGTGCCAGAGGGCAAAAATAAGTCGACATGTGTCAGCGCCCTGTGGAACGTTCGCCATGCCATCTAAACGTTTTGAACATGTGCATATCGATATTGTATATATGCCTTATTCAAACGGATATCGCTATTGCCTGACTTGCGTGGATCGTTTTACTCGCTGGCCAGAGGTGATCCCATTGAAAGATCAGGAGGCTGAAACAATATCTCGCGCCTTTTATAATAATTGGATAGCACGATTTGGTACGCCACTTCGAGTGACCACTGACAGAGGAACACAATTCGAAGGGTATCTTTTCAAGCATCTTAGCCGTTTGACGGGTATCCAGCATTTAACGACTACTGCATATCACCCTGCAGCCAACGGAATGGTAGAGAGAGCACATCGACAGCTTAAGGCAGCAATCAAATGCCACCAAAACGACAGCTGGGTGGATACTCTTCCGACTGTGTTATTGGGTATTCGTTCCGCTTGGCGAGATGACTTGCAAGGATCGGTAGCGGAATTAGTCTACGGCGAACCACTACGTTTACCCGGTGAATTCCTTGCATCCAACCCGACAAAGCCAAATAGCAGGGACAGTGCGGATTACATCCAACGACTGCGTCAAGATTTCGAACAACTTCGACCAGTAAGTGGCTCCCGACATGGCGAAAGACCAACTTTCGTGTTCAAAGACCTACTTACAAGCAGCCATGTTTTTGTTCGTCAAGATGGTCAAAGAGGAATACTGCAGCCGCCGTATGAAGGTCCTTACAAAGTCATCCACCGGACTGATAAAACACTTACAATTCAAAAAAATGGAAGAAACATCGTCGTCTCCATTGACCGAGTAAAACCAGCCTACACAACGAGCATCGACACCGAAAATGACTGTCATATCTTCTCACACGAGCCTACCGTAGAAGCACCAAAATTGGAGGAACAACCAGCGACGAGTTTAAAGCTTACAACAAGATCGGGAAGGCGTGTTCACTTTCCACGTAAATTTGCCAGCTATATTCGTGACTGATTCAAATGGAGCCTCAGTCACTAGCAGGGGGGTGATGTAGCGACACGAAGTGCGACCAACTTGAAACATCAATTCTCAAAAAAATCATCAAAGGAATCGTGCATTTGACAGAACTACAAAAATTATTTTTTCAACTGAATTTTGTTTTTAATAAAATTACAACTCTCCAACCGTTCATATCGTTCATACGCTGTTCTCTCATTTTTACTTAATCTTAGTAATTTGATATTAACTACGTGTTCGTGCACACTTGCACGACAAAGGCTTTTCAACCCACGACTTTGCAGCGTCCTTCGAGTATTTTGTCTGACGGTCAGTATCACTGAAACCATCGGAGTGTTGTTACGATACAAGCAAATTAACAGCGAGCTAATGAAGTAGCACAAGAAGTGGCTAAATAAGGCTGCTACCTTAAGTACTTTCACAATCATTTTCTGATCTAAGTATGGCTGGCTACCAAACTATTGCTCCGTGCAGCAGATTTGGTTTAACTTTGCTTAGTTTCTCAGCCACATTTTGCTGTTTTGCGGGAGGCTGCAGAACCAATCCTTTCGTTGTGCTTTGCTCACTTAAGACACTTTTGTCCTTTTTAGGCATTATTTCAAAAGGGATGCTCTGTAATCTCCTTAAGAACTGTGAGTCACTTTTTCGAAGCTTGTGAACCCGAAAAAAGATGACTCTTTGAGTGGAGGTAACACTTTAACTAACTGCAGCGGGAGCCTAAGTCGGCTTAGCTGCCTATTTTTGTGGATTTCGGTGAGTACAAGTTTCTTCTACAGGTGTCTTTCCTTCTTCAGTGCTGAGCTTTATCGCTTTGGCACTGTAATGGACCAAAGCAGAGGAGGAGTTTGAATTACCAGAAGTCCATGGAAGAGGCTTGGTCTGCAACACCTTTAGTCTAAGGGACAGACAATTTGCCCGTCTACGGTGGAGCAGATGTTGCAGTTGATAGGGAAGTTAGTCTGTCAGTCACTTCACCTCCATCATTGGGATACATTGCCGAAGAATTGTTTCTTTCTTTAGCAAGGAACGCAGGACATTTGATCGGAGAATATCGGGTTTTTATTCCACAATCTTTGGTTTGAAACATCTTGATTTGTTTTAGTTGAACATTGATGCAGATGGATCAAAGCTGAGATTCATTGTAGTAGTTTAAATGTAAAGTTATTTAAATGATCTTATAGTTCTCTATTCAAAGCAAGGAGGTCATGTAAGGGTTGGCACAGGTCCTCAGAGCTAAGTTAGTGTTAATCAGAAATACCACTCGACTGATCCTACACAGCCAATTTAATGGCTAGGCGACTAAAATCAGTTCACTCGACCCGACACAGTTTTATTTGAACAGAGATGATAATTTTAACATGCATTCGGTCAAAAGTAGATTTTACTCAGGAGGTTCCACATCAAAACCTTTGCAGAATGTGGACTTAGCCAGAATTGTGAAGTAGTCCTTGGACGAGATGTTAGTCGTGCCTCTGGTGAGCAACCGCCCTAAAAACCAAAATTTTGGAAACTGAAATATTTGTTGTCAGCTTCAAAATTAAATGGAAGCATATATTAGTAAAGAATGTTAAAATTACTAGTTTGTAGCCCTATCTTTATTTTGCAGCGAAAGGTTTACCAAATTTGACGTACATTCAAATCAACCAGCTGTGTGACATCTGTATGCGTCTGATCGGAAGTATAGGACAAAAAGCTTTTATTTTGCTGAGTTTTTTGAGAGTTGCCAGTGTATTCATTACACACTATGCATTTTGTAAATTTCAAATGGATCGTTAGATATTTTTTCCGGAAGATTTTTCCGGAAGATTTGAAGAATTTCTGTTTATCCATATGCCGTCGCTACTATGTTTCCCGCACATTCATCACAAAACCACACAAGCGTTTTTATGATGCGCATCAATGTCTCATAATGATCTGATGACTTTGTGATAAATCAGCAGAACTCGATTTTTTTTTAATTCTCTTTGCCTACTTTTAGGCACTTAGCGCTCACATGGGCTAAAAAATCCCTAAATGATTATTATAATGAAGCTAAAAGCATGGTCGAATTTTCGTACCAACTATCTTGTTAAAACAGAAATCTAGGGGTACCTATGAATTTACTAAGACATGGAAATCAGTAAAAAAAAAAATCAGTAAAATAAACATCAGCGACAGCTAAGTGTTGAATGCAACACTCTTAAAAAAATGTAAACTCATATTCGTTTTAAAATGGTTTACATATTATTGATTTCAATTTAAACTAGTTAATTTATCGCACGTCATTGTGAACATTTTATTGTAACATCGCAAAACTGTACAAAAAATTGATATTGGACACCCACTTTCTTAAAAATTTACCGTTAACTGGTATTAATAGATTTATAAAATTTTAATTTTGAGTGGCTAGTTTTGTTGAGAATTTTCACTTGCTTTGCATTGCATGTACAATATAAATGTTTAACTGAATCAAAAATCAACGGCAACGAATGTGTTAATTGATTTAATTTGGTATTTGCAGTATTCTCAAAAATGATTCTGTCTTTTTAATTTTGCTTTGCTTTAATTATTTTGTAACACATCATTGTGAGTGGTTTGAACATCAATTTTTTTTTAAATTGACAAAAAGGTTTGTTACTTTTTATCGTTAACACAAAGGAGGTATATTTTCTTGGCTGGCAAATGAAGTTTCTATTTCTTGACAAAGTGTTGAAAACTACTGAAATTATAAAGTTGAGTTGCTTGTTTCGCCCGTATTTTTTCCTAGTTACATACATTACAAAAAAAAGGCCAATGGCAGTCAAAGGATTAACCCAACTTTTTGTTCAAATTGCGCATATACGTTTCTTTTTATAGCATCTTGATTAGTGCTTAATTATTATTGAAACACTGAATAACAGGAATGCCAACGAAAAGGAATAATTTTGGCATTGAAAATTGATTTTTTAGTTGTATATTGTTGTCGGAAGATAAGGTTTTTATAAAACTCTCCGATCGAGTGGGTCATTTTTAGAGAATTAATACACTACTGGCAACAATGTGCTACGAAAGTTCTACGAAACTCAAGTTCTACGAAACTCAAAAATTGAGTTGCTGATAGCTTCACAAATTTACCCTTTGAGCAACCAAAACGTTAAATTCACTGTTTGAAAGCTTTTCAGCTCTAGTTTTCAACAAACCATTGCGACTTGCTAAATTTGTTTTCACCAAATCATGTTGTCTGAAGCCGTAGTGAAGAAAAATGTTAAGCATATGATATATATGTGTTAGTTTCCAGCTTTTATTCCAGGGCTAGAACTTTGTGAAATCCAAAAACTGAGTATTTTTATTTGTTAAATATGTTTTTTTTCTATCCACTTTAGCTAATGCGCTAATAAAATTGATAAAATTCAAAACCTGAGAGAATAATTACATGCAATGTTTTCACTTGATACGTTTTTCATGATAAAATAGTTGGCAAATAATCGGGAAAATATGCTCGCGATAGCCAAAGTGTTAAATGATTGTTTTTAAATATACGTTTTCTTCCTTAAAATCCAATCTTATATTCTTTGCAAGAGAGATTTATATCAATCGCAAGGTAAACTTTTCATTGTGCAATTTAATATAAGGACACTATACCTAAATTTTCTCGGCGGGAAAAGAATAAATAGTATTTTAAATACAACATGCCAAGGTCGTCCAAAAGACTCTGTTACGGTAAAATCCATTAACGCGCTCTTTTAACCCCTTTATCCCTTACTGGAATAAAAAGCCAGAATTTTTGGAGTGCCCTCAACCACCTCTCGGAATCGAAATCACACCAACACAATCAGTTTTGCAAATATTGAAATTTCAAATAAGTTCTAACTGGCGTAGCTTACACTTCAAATTGTATTCATTAAAAAGATATTTATTTGTGGATTTTCTTGTTGAACGTTTAAATCAAACATAAACATCAATACTTTTAGTTATCCGCTATGCCACCTAAACCTACCCAACGCGCAAAACCTAGCTTCAATTCATAATTTTTACTACACATTAATCAATACAAGAGAGCTCACACTATTCTTTTCAAATTTTCCCTAATTGCTTTCTTGCTGTTTCTCTCTTTCTGCTGACTCATCAACACTACCCAGCTTCTTTTTTCTCGACGATGGCTTAGACTATTACCAAAAAATAAACTTGGTTGCTCCACCAGCGCCCCCCATATTGTCCTCTAAAATCATCTCGTTCTTTATCCGATTGCAGAAAAAATGTTCAACTTTTTAAATCAAAAATCACTCCGGCAGGACATCCATCTATTCACCTGTTTCAAATCCTTAAAAGCTATTCCTAATTGTCCACAGCGGAAAGAAAACTTTGCAAGACAGCGTAATTTCTCAGAGCTGTTGGTCTTTTCGGTTAGTCATTTATTGTGGAATTGCGCCTAGGCCCTTGATTTAAACTTACGCTTAATTCGTTCGTTTGCCACGTATCAAGTAATTAGTTTGTTGTTTTTGGTAGTGTTTTGGCAGATTGATAGTGTTGTTGACGACTTTGGTGTCATTTGTTTACTTTCGCTGCAATTTATATTAAATTCTTGATTATTTTGTTAGCTGTTGGTACTTTTAAATTCTACTTAAATTAAGCGTGATATGTTAATGTAGAACCTTCGAAACGATTTTAATACTATAAAAAAAAAATCTCTTTGAATTCGATTTAAATCAAACTACCATAGCCAATCATTTAAATCTCCAAAGCGTCTTGATGCCAAGCTCACCACTATTATCCTCTAACAACATAAACGAACTTCTTCAATAGCATCACGCAAATCCTTAAACTAGAATTTTCTCAACACCACCTTGAAAGGCTCTTTGCTCAAGATGAGAAAATCAATGATAATATGACTGGTCATATGAGAAAATTTCGAAATGAAGAAATAAATAAATTTTCCTATAAAAGCCTACTTATATCGGTCAATTGACTGCAATCAGTAGATCTAGCATATGCACTAGTATACTTTTACTCGTCGGAATAACATCTCCTTGATTGTTGTTTGGACTAAGTAATTTTCCATAATTATGGGAAAGTGATATTAAAGAAACGATGCACCAATCTGTATTTTGCAATCTCACTAGAACGGACGTTTCTAATAACAACGTGTGCATCTCTATTCGAGATGTATTTGAACAAATTCAAGAGCAAACTGGTTTCAATGGCACTAGGAAATAGTTGAAAGATGAATATTCAATGCGAAGATAATCACATTGTACTGGATGCAGCTAGAAGGAAATTGATGTCATTGTGAAATTATAGTCTCGATACAGGTTTCGTATTGAACGTATTGCTTTTAGATTTGATAGGTCCATTACGTTGCAGAAGGATAATGAGCTCAATCGGCTTGCACTTGTATTCAGCAAGACTACATTTGTAGATGAACTAAACACAGTAATAATGACAATACGAGCACAAAACAAAGCTCGAAACGGTAAAAAAAAAATTAAATTACTTGGTAAGCTCAATCAAATCTTACGCCAAGTCATTTCAGGTCTTAAGCTTATGTTAGTTGAACTTTTTTTGCGACAAACCAAAGTAAACGCGAGTGCTAAGAGTAGAGTAGATTATCCTTCTGCCGTGGTCCTTACTGGGTCCTAACGCTCTTCGAACTCTAACCGCTTTTGGATACGCAGAAGATATGATGGTACTGATAAGAGGTTCCAACTCAGATACTTTGAGAATCAGAATGCATAAGGCATTAAATAGGAGAGCACAATAGAGCAAAGAGGAGGGTCTATCCATAGACCCTCAAAAACCAATAACACAGAGTTGCGTCTACAGGAAGAGTTAACATAATTCAGAATTTCCCTCGAAAAGAAACTGGCCTGGGACGGTCATTTAAACAAAATGACATTGGACGACAAAACAAATGTTTGGATACAATTGGATAGTTTGGATACAATCTCCAAGACAGACAAGCAAATGTTGACACTCAGTATTCTATATCGATCAGCAGTGTTGTGAAAGAAAATCACACAAAAAACTGCTGTCAATAGACTGAACAAGCTTCAAAGAATGGCTGGCATACTGATTACAGCAGCAATGAGGTCTACCCAAAAACAAGTATGGAGGCCCTTCTAGACCTTAAGCCGCTACAACTTAAAATCCAAGAGGAAGTACCAAAGCAGGCAATTAGCCTGCAAATGGCGTATAGGTGCAAACCAGGGCCAACTTGGTATCAATTTTTTTTTCATAAGGCTGTCAATCACTGTCAAATAAACTCAGCTATACTGTTAAAGACGAAAGAGGTGTTAAACGAAATGGGGGCATATAATTGTCTTAAGCTAATATAGGTCTCCGACCATGAGAATTGGCTTAATTTTCCTACGTTAGTCTCTCTCCGCACTATTGCGAAGGATGATTCAGACAGAAAAATTAAAGCATTTAATAAGAAAAAAATTGAAAATGACGCTTAATCTATGTAGAGGATTTGAAATATTCAGAAGATTACATCAACTTCTATACGAGAAAAGCAAAAGAAACAATGGCTCTGTATAAAAGTGGCATAAGGGTCCTATGTGGAGCTTTAGCAAGGCATCTTCCATGCAAAAAGTACCTCCACAGGATAGGTAAGGGAATGCTCCATGTGCTCCAATTTTGCAGGCTGTCATCCATTTTGATATCTTTTACATTTCCTTGGCATTCTTATGCATATCATCACTTCACCAAAGCCAGGGCCTGTCTTGGCATCTCTTTCCATGCGGCCCCCGTAGACTTCCCGACTTCATACTTCTCAATCAAACGAGCTGAGTGCTTGGCCTACCATATCTTACTCAGTCTGATTTCACGCCTCAATACGCTGCGATAATAGAAGCAATATTGTAACTGTTAGGTATGTATGTAAGTGCAATTTGCTGTTGCATAGGCTACAAAATCGTCCATCCTCACGTCGGGGACACAATATCCATTTCTTGAACGCGGATAACAGCTTGCAACTTTTTCTGCAGCAGAAGTTTAGAGTTCTTGGAAAAACTTGACTGCAATGACTTTGACCGACTAAAAAAAGGCTTTATTGTCTTTTCAGACTTTAATCACTTGGATAGATAGATTAAGAAGCTCATCTTGTTCACTCATTTGTAAAATTCCCGTGCCTGGTGTGGCTACTCTCTGTATTATTCCGGCTCACTATTAAGTTTTTTTTTTATCCCAGGTTTTGGACTGATGGATCCGATTTTCAACTCTTCGGAAATGCCAATAATCCTTTACGCGTGCCGTGTTTTTTGAGAGTGTTGAGAACAGTCTCTAACTTTCTAATTAACACTAACGAACAAATGAGCAAATGCGGCACCTAACTCACACTTAAATTTTTTCATATCTAAATCTACTGCTAAAATCTAATGCACAATTTTAGTTGAAATGCCTCAAGTCTTAGCAATCTCACGTACTTTGCTTCATAGTACTATATGGCGAAAAGGCTTTACTGTACAGGAAATTGAGTCTAGTTGTTATTTTTGTGGGCTTTAGCACTTTCAAATATAAATTTGCTTGTGCTTGGAGTTAACTTTATATACTGGAACAGAATCCTGCTGGGAGACTCAGCATCGGTTCTTCAACCGCTGAGACATAAATAGCTGATACACTCTTCAAAG
Source organism: Nemotelus pantherinus (assembly GCA_963978885.1). Taxonomy (NCBI): domain Eukaryota; kingdom Metazoa; phylum Arthropoda; class Insecta; order Diptera; family Stratiomyidae; genus Nemotelus; species Nemotelus pantherinus. The sequence continues at coordinate 221,629,087 of OZ022263.1, read as the reverse complement.
ATATCCCTCTAATGTTGTGCTGCAGTTTTTACTCCTTTTTCGAAAAAATGAAGCTCTGTGGCATCTTCGTAGCTGTCACTTCACCCTACCGTTACAGAATTTATAAGACACAATTAGGTAGAGAGTAAAGGCATTAATTTTTTGGGTATGCAATTCTTTAGAACTCGAAATCTCATATCTTCACTTTGAAAAAAAAAATTATTTTCTCTTAAAATATATATAATAGCCTCAATTTACATATGTTGCATCCAATTGATTTGCAATCCAAGTCATTGAACTTCTTCATCCTCTTATCAGTCCAGATCGATCTCATTGATTTAGGTGCACTTCGTGCTAGATCTGTATCATCGCCATCAACCAAAAGACTATCCGTTGAATTTCCAATTGAACCTACAATCGTATCATTAAAAGTACATTGACCATATCCCCATCACATTAAGCCAATGTTCAACTTCACGTCATTCGACTGTCAGTTGTGCATCATGAATGCATTTCGAAACGACAGATCGATGCATTAAATGCGATTTTCCATTCTCATTCAGAACCTTTAAAACCTATAGGTAACCAGCGCGCTCATAGTGGTTCCAGTTTCTTTCAATTTGACATTACACAAATTGTCTATGCCGCCGTCCTTAGTTTCGGAATAGGATTTGCGCGCGCACGTTTCACTTAGCTCGTTAGACAAGAGATTACATAGGCTAGATAACCAGATCAAGATAGAAAAAAAACCCCATGACAATTGAATGTAAACCGTTTTTTCGAATGCACGGGTGTAATAGATAGCTGATGGGATTCCATGTAAATTCGTTAGATAGTTACGGTCATCTATCAAAGCAAATCAGTGTCAGATGCAAGTGTTATCGATCGACTTGAAAGCTAACTTGTTCGAATCGTTGTCATTACATGGGGCAATGGAGGTTATCGATGTGGAAAACGACATGATGTAGGTAGATTAGTACGGGGATACACAATCTAAGATAACACCATGCCAGATGTGTATTTGAAATTTTTAGCAAAAAACCACATGGTTGCTTTCGTAGTTCCCAAAAGATTTGAATGTATATTCCAATACCTACGAATATGCTAAGCAGCCTAAATTTAAAAATTTAATCTCTGGAACCAAAGCCTAATATCACAATCTTTCCGCTTTTTCAATAAATCGAAAATCCTCTTTTATAAATTGATAGCCAAAAAGTGTCACAATATCACTCCTTAAAATATTCCCTTAATTTAATCACCTTCAAAAAAAATATCTCTTCACAAAAAAAAAAATCTAGCAACCAACAAGGCCTTTACGATACAAAGCGGATTAAATAACATTGTAATCCGCTTTCCTCTTTGTTGCGTTCATGTTGTATGCTGTTTTATGCAAATTGATCTTACCCATAGTTCGATGTGATATGCATTCCGTCTTCATGCATGTAACCAAGAACATTCTTCGTTTGCGTAACAACGAAAAAACATGGTTTTCGAATTGTTCAGATGTCATGTTGAATGCAATTGGCCGTTTGTTAGAAGGTCCGCCCGATTACATAGACCTGATCGACCAAGATGGACCAAGTCGTTACTCCTTGTTCCGTTCCCAACAACAGGTACTTCTACACCATTTGCAGACTAGCCCTGTACTTGCTCGGTTCAGTCCCATCTCAGATGCTATTGTTGCACCAAGATACTGCAGCATTTTTGCTGGGCTCTTTCTTTACATGGAACGAAGTCCTTTTCTCAGTCCGGACTCTTATTACCTGTCATGTAACCGTTCAAAATCTAACATACAGCCAAGACTCATCATGGTGGTTCTTATCGATTTAAGTCGACATCCTCTCGAACTCATTTCAGATAGTCCAGTCGCTTCGCAGGTTTGTACTTAAGTATAGAGTCTTAATGCGACTAGAACTGAAACTGCATTGGAGCAACCAGTCAGCCCTGTGTTAACATCGAACCTGAGCAATGGTATGGTAATTTAACGAGCGGTGAAAATTATCTCTTCGAGAATAAAAACGATCTGAACTTGACTTCGAATCGGTTGTTCGGTCTTCAAGCCCCTTAGGAAACTTCGACTAGCACTTTTTCATCGCAGGTCGACATGCAAGCATAAGAGCATTTAGCTCGTCGAAGTGACATGCCAGACTCCACCATCTCCTCTCTCAAGAAAGCATTAATTACTTCGGCCAATTTTAATTAGTCCATACCATTGATTGGCGTGCATCTTTTCCGCAGTCATAGTTCCACACAAACTCTCCAGTTTTTCTGTTGGATCTGTACATTTTGTTTCAATCGCCCGAACATCAAAGAAACTGAAAGTCACGCTCGGCTAAAGCATCGTAGCCTCACAAATACTTCACGTTATTTACAAAACTACTCTTCCAAAGTTAAATACATTCAAGTGGATGTACAGGAAGAATTACCATCATTTGCCTGCATCACTGTGAAACTCCAGAATCGCACATGTGTAATGATATTCGCGAAAAGAATCATTCTAGGATTAAGAGATAAAAGCCAGTCAGCCGGTGCCAGTACCACTAGGGCCGATCATATGATGATGCGCTGGTCCGAGATTGATGTAGATAACACCAAGCGAAAAAGATGAACCTTCGGAAACCCATCGAGCAGACACTTATGTCGAGTGGATAGGTACATAGAATGATAATTGCGAAAGTGTTTAAAACAGACATATATCTACTTTTACTCACTTATAGGGTCATTGTACGTGCGAAAGAGTTCAATGAATTTCCATTTCAATTTTATAAGGCTGAAATGGGCATTAATGTTGTTTTTTTTGGTGTTTTGACAAAAGTTTACACATCTAACCGATCAGTGCGGTCACTGAGCTCCAGCTATCTGATTTGAAATGGATAGAAAGTGGGCGTAAAATATAGATCAATATCATCAACTTCATCATCATCATCGTCATCATCACCGTCATCATCGGATGAAGATGTTTTCAAGCGTTGAGTGCTCTTGATTAGTGGATAGAATAGATTTGTTAGTTTTAAGCCCCGAGGGTAGTGAGATGGAAAGTTAAAAAGAGCCTAGTGCTTTCCGCCAAAGAATTCGCAGTATTAATGAATGGAGATTATGTCTGAATTGATTTGATAGACGCCGCAAGCTGAGTGATGAGGAAATGTCAAATGTGATGAGTTTCACTTTTTCGTAGTCTAGATTTAATTGGCCTGGTCTTCAAATTTTTTTCATGGTTCCTATCATGCAGGCGCTTGCTTTCAATATTAGTTGGCACCATTAAAAACAGACGATAAGGCGATTTTCTCAAGACATTTGCAGACGACTTTGGGCAAAAAATTCTTCGTTAATTTGTTTTCATGCCGAGATCAAATAGAATCTGGTAAAACTACAGACTTCTGCCTTTGCAACGGTCAAGTTTGTTTGGATCTTTGACTTACTAAATCTTTGATCTGAAATTATCTTAGCTGATCTTTCAATACAATTAAGTTTAAATCTGATTGATTTAAACTTAATTGTATGATTGCATCTGATTGCTATTTTTGCCAACTGAATGTCTTAAACTTTGTGAAAATAATTGTGAAAATAATGGTTCAGTTGTTAAAAAACAATATAGCAGTAAAGGAAGCAGTTCTGAATAAATTAGTAGTAGACACACGGTCTAAAATATTGATACATGTTCAAAACTTGCTTGAATTTTCAATTTCATTTTCACCATGTTCAAAACTTGCTTGAACCGCTGCCTGGAAAAAATCATATAACAAATAATTCATCCACGCATACAATACTGTTGTGCATAGTTCACCAAAAACAATAATAAGATAGCTCTCAAAGGGTCCAGAAATGCGAAACATACAAACACACACGTACATATATGCCGAGTCTTGACTAATGAGATTTGCTTACAAATCTGTTTACCCAAAATCCAGTCATTCCAAAGCATTCATAAAAACTATACGGTGGAAAAATGTACACAGCTGAGTAATTGTATATCTTAGATATACAATTACTCCTCCAATAGTCAGAATGCAAAGAACAATATCAACAGAACTCGACGAATGAGAAAAGTCAGGAAAACCAACTAAAACCTCGCGGGCTGCTAACAATCTCCTATAAAAACTGTGGTAAAACATGAGTGAATTAGTAATTAACACAGTAAGAATCATGCTTAACAACCACTATTTAAACGATATTTGAATTACAATAGAAGCGAAAAGCGGGATCTAAGTACAAAAGAAGTCAAAAATATTGTATGCGATTATTTTCTGTTGTGAGTTTTGCAGATATGATACTGCGAAATAATTAACCATTTCGCTCATCTTGGCTTCGGTCGCACTAGAGAACTATTCTATTTGGGAAGGAGGTCCCCATTTGCGCTGGTGGCTGCTTTAACTGGTCATTGTTTGTTTGACAGGCATGCAATGTAGCTGGGTGCCCTTGCAATGACTTTTGCCGTAGCTGTAGATGCAGTGAGGAGGAGAAGACAGTTCTTCACCTCTTGTGCGAATGCAAGGCCCTTGCCATAAGGAAGAAGCTGTCTTTTGGTTCCTACTTCTTCACAAATCTAACCGAAGTAGCGTCCGTAGACTTGAAGAAGACCAACCAGTTCATCAAGAACTCTGGGTGCTCCTCAACTTAATAAAGGTTGTGCACCATAAGTATGCCTTGACTGAAGTTTGGAGAATGCAGCCGCCGAACCTACCTACCTACCACCTATTTGCTCAGCAATTGCCCTTGTTGTCCTTCTGAAAAAGTTACTTTAATTTTGTTCATTTACTCAGCTTTAACTATACAATTACTACCTGGTTTGATTTCCCCATAATTCCTCTGAGCTTAACATTATCCCAGTTTTTTCATCTTATTCTGTAACGAGAAGCTTTGCAACATCACTATTCGAATTCTACCCCTGCTACGATATTTGTCCTATTTTCGAAACATTTTCTACTTAGAAAAAAATGATAAAGAAGAAAACATATAAAGATGATAAAGAAATAAAAATGTCAAGTACGACTTTCAAACAGAACAGAAAAGAAGAAATATAAGCTGTCATAAGATAAACGTAAAACATACAAAAAATAATTAATGTCAGCTCAAAAAGATTGGATCCGTTCACACCGTATTTACTGCTTGTCTTAAGGCTCCTATTTGCCTCTTTTGCGTCATCTGCCTTTTATACTCAAATGACTTTAATGGGTTGTTCGTGTAGCTTAAAGGGAAGAGCACTGGCTCTTAACATGTGAGGTCTCTGGTTCAAATCCAGGTACATACGGAAGCCCGTACGCCGGGCTTTGTGTTAATTTAGCTTTAATTAGGCAGCCTATCTAAATTAGCAGCGAATGGAAGCGTGAGACTGATAATTTCACATGTGTATTATTTTGATTCTGAAAATGTGATCCCAAATGGGTTGTAGCAGAACAAGTTTGCTTTCCTTTTTGCCTTTATCCATTCGTGTTTCTCCAAACATGAATTTCTGCTGTGTTTAGTAAGCTGAAAAGCCTCCAATTATCAAAGAATTGAGTTTATCGATCTTAAAGGTGGTCTCCCCAAATTTGCGAGCCAATTGCACGCAAAAGATGTATGGTGAGCATCATCGTACTCATCCACACAGTACCCACTCACCGTACAATGTAGCCACTTTACTCATTCGGCTAAGATACCTTCAGAAAAAACTGTGGCTTATTAGAGAAGAACGTAGAAGTTTACTGCTTAGTTGTCTTTGCTGGCCGTGTGGCAGCAAGACCTATCAGACTCGTCATCCAGCAACCTTTGTTGCTAGTCTTTCAGAATTTTCGCCAATTTGGAGGACTCGCGTAAGTGAATGTGCTAAAGTTCCTGCTCCATCTGGCCCAGAGCGTATCAGGTATCCTTCTCTGCAGTCTTCTATCACCAGGGTGATAGAAGACTTCAAATCTCACTAGGATCTGTTCAACTGCGCCGTTTGTGCGTTTTTTTTTACCAATGTGTAGTTTTTTAGGGTTTTAATCAAGAATTAAAATTCAAATCAAATGCAATAAAAAATAAAGAACTATGTTAAAGTCAATTCAGTAAAAAGCTTCACAAAGTTTCAAATTAACACATATAAAATTAAAACCTAACCGTCAATTTACAAAAAATGTTCTGAAAATGAATAAAAATTGTCCTATCCGGAATCAGTGGTTTCATTCCTCCTTTTTTGAGCAATATTTAAAGATTAAATAGCTGAAATTCCAAATTTCTCTAGTTATGTGTCAATAGTAGTTTTACTGGTAATAGTAATTTACTGGTAATAGTAAATTAAAAAATAATCACCTTGATTTCTTATTAGAAAATAAAATTAATTAGCCTTTTGTAGTATAGTTTTGTCCATTTTTTGAAAAGCAGATTAAAATTCTGCTTATTACCCTGCAAGCAGTGTTATTATGACTCTTCAAACCATATCTGTTTGATTTGTTTGTGGGTAGCACCAAAAACTTTAAACAAACTTTTTTTTTATTGGTTTCGTTAGTTCAGATACTCTTTTCCTTTTCACGTCATTAGATAGCTTTATTTGGTTTAACACTTTCAGCAAATAACGGAATATTTATTATTCCAGCTGATTTTTTGATACCATATTTTTGACTTTTTGATACTATCGACTTATAGATTTCATACTTATGGCTCTTTCGACATAGAGCACAGATTTTCAAGGTGCAAATAAAGGGACAAAGTTCGATTACGTCAAACAGAACCATTCTCTAACATGATTCAGTAGTTCGTTATTAATCTAGCTATGTAATCATTATAGTGCAATGTTTCATGCAAATATCTAAAATGCTTTATTGAAGCCCATGAAGGGCTAATATCAAACATCAAGGAAACTTTACTCATTTAAAAACAAAAGCATTCACGATTTTCAGTTGAAAGTTGGATCAATGATCGTGGCGTAACCTACATACCCAGTAAGCAAAAAAATAACAAACCGAAAAATATCCAGCTGCCTCGAAACCCAGCAAAAAAGTTCCCACAATGGACATTCTCATCGCCTCCCATTTCAATCCAATCATCTTTCTACTCTCCCAACCATCATTTCATCACCATCCAACTACCGGAATACCTCATTTTAATGCAACGACTCAACCGAAAACCCAGCCTTTTCTCGTACCTCGGTAATATGACCCTTCTTCCTAAGTATCTAATAACTTTCATAATTCAGCCAATATATATTTGATACGTCGTATATCATAGAAGACGTCCAGAGATATCTTCTAAGCACAAGCATAGATCAATTGATCCAGTGCATTTTGCATTTTGCATTTGCATCTTCCCACAAAATTACAGCTCGTTCGGAAAACTCGGAAAACCTAGGCAAACCAAACCAAAACGAACCGACCAAGTCGACCCGCTAAAAGAATGCAATACATAGTCGTGAGATTTCTCTTCGCAATTATTCATATAACATGATCGTGGTCGTCGATCATTGTAAGTCAAGAGTAACTGTTGTGACTGTTCAATTAGCACAGAAAAAACAGTACAACAAATTCCAGATGAGCTGAACAGATCATACGAGTACATATACTAACCAGGCTCGCGAGCTCATCATAATCATCATAACATATCTTGGCCACAAAATAGTCATTAGCATAGATACTCGAACATGAGTAGAGTGGCATCACGCCGAACAAGAAAGAGTTAGTCTGGCATGTCAGCCCGTTTCAATGGAAAATAGGCCAGGAAATTCAACTCTGATTAAGATTTACCATAATATAAACTTTGTTATGATGAATTCTGGCTGTTGCATTGTATAGGATACTTGAAACCTCGAGCGAAACGAAATGAAGGAGATGTTGAGAGAAACTGTGTAAGGGAATCTGAAATTAGCATGATAATCGATAGTTAGCTAGCCAGCTTCTGTGTAATCTAAGACACGAATTCCAGATAGATAGTCATGCAAACAAGATGATGTGAAATGGAGTAATGTTGATCTGTCCGGTTGAAGTAGAATCGTGATTCTCTAGAGCGACGATTATGAGTAAATTAAAATCTAATTATAATGAAAACAGACTGGAAAGAAAACGGAGAAATTCAATAAAAGCTACCTTGTCGAGTATAAAAATATTTCACTAGAATTTTTATAGAAAATTTAACCGTCTCAAAAGCTATGACATTTGTATGTGAAGTTTTGTAAAGCTCCATAAATCTTTCCACGAGGTCAAGGAGTTGTTTGACCAGGAAGAGAGGCCAGCTTTTATTTCACAGTAAATTTGCAAACTATGGCTACAGAAAATAGGTTCAATGGCATAAGTTGTCAGACCATATTTGCAAAGATTTTGTTACCATACACTAAATTAAGAAGCAACGACTCCGCATGCTACCAAAGTATCAATAATGATAAAATATTTTCCAAGATTATAAGACTTGTGACAATTTCAAATAAATATAGTTTTGAGAAGTTTCTGCATTGGAGACAATTTGTCAGATGTTTGATGTTGAGGTCAAGTGTTTATGTCATCCAGCTTAGTCGACTCCAATAAAAACCAAAACTTTTTTTGCTTCAATTAGCTCCCATTTGCAGTAAAATGCAAAAAAAAACATCTGCACAGTTTCCTCTTTTTATAGCCAACATTCCCAAGATGATTATCGAAAATGGAAATAAAATGTCTAATCTAATTGTTAAGGATGAGCCTCGATTTCTCAAAAGTCATTGAACGTCTGTTTATGAATCTCGTTTCCTATACGAACTTTGTGGCTCAAGTGGTGGTTGCGCGATTTCAAATACATGCTAACTTTACTGACTTTTGGAAGACCTTTGATCTTGTTGATCATAATAATCTTCTCAGTAAAATCAAATTAGGTGCCAAATTTTGCACCTACTATCACACTACCTAGAAGGAGTGAAATGGGAAATCTTAATCCACCCTTCTTAGTCTCTCAGAAATCACTCCTTTGGATTTTCACTTATTTTGTCGGAGTCAACTCTATCAGAAGAGAGGCTAACTTCTTATCATAAAGTGGTTCAAAAATTGGAAGCAGTTTGAGGATTGGTAATTTATTTTTAAAAGAATCCATTTACTGCCTGAAGGATATGGAAAAATTATTGCCTTTAATTAGGCATTCTTTGAATGAAATTATTTTGAAAGTAATTTTTTAAATAAATAACAAACTTTGAGGAAAAAGAGCAGAAACTTATTCCAGTACCCAATAAACTGGTTTTTTACTAGCCTTCGCTATACTGATGTATTTGGTCTCGATAGTAGTAGTCTTTACACAATCTTCGATTCCCAGAACAACCACCCTTATTGGCTTCAGTGTAACCTAACAACGGGTTATCAGTCTTGATATACAATACACCTATCTGTAGTCCCAGAAAGATACTTCAAACCTTATTTTATTACTAGTTCCTGATACACAGACACGAACTTAAGATTGCTAATTGATTTCTAACACGGATAGTCCTCGTTAAATCCAGTTCTAATTTTCAAGCTATCAAAACATACGTTGATATCAATCACATTGATTGATTTCGAAACCTAGACATTAATTTGCTTGAGCAAGATCTTTCAGCTGGGAAGTCCAATTTCAACTCTCGTGACACAAAAAACAAGTTTTCTTTTGAACCATCGTAAAGCAGGCTCGACTTATTCTTGATAAATTTTGAAGCCACACTCGCAAGTTTTGCACTAAGTTTTACTTATCACTAGAGTCCAGCCCGTCGTAGTCCACACAGCACCTTTTTAAATCTGCATTCATTGCCACCATCACTGAAATCTTACTCTTGAATGTTGCTGCTTAGCAGAATCATTGACTAGCTTCATCACCTTAGCAGCAAAAGTTCTGAGATGACCAATTCTCAGCTACGTTCCAATCCATTTGATAATTGATCAGTGCAAAATAAGGAGTTAGCCAATTGATCCTTCTATTTAAATAGCTCGGAATGACTTGTTTGAGCATTCACACAAAAATTGTCAATATACAGTTCAAATTTCCTTTGGAGATAAACATCACTTTTGTAGCAGTGTCCTTTGTCTGTAAGTTTGTACACACAAATTAAATTTGTTCGTAGATTTGATACAAATAGTGTACCCGAGAATTCTGTCACTTTAAAACTATTGCCACTAGTAACTGAAATATGTAACGCGCCTTTACCTTCGATTTCTGCCAAGGTTTGAATACGAGCGTTCGCATCGATTCGAAACAATTGTTATCACCTAATAAATGAGCAGTCTAACGACAATAGCCTATCTGTCTCTTTTGATATTCACACATTGACTATATCTCCATTCTCGGTAGCCGTATGTCTCACAGTACAATGCCATTGGTGAGCACTGTTTGCTGTGTGTTTAAATACTTGAACAATTCTATTCCATTCATCATAATCGATGACTTATTCCCTTTGCGATGGGAAATTTGTCTAATATTACTATGTTTTCCAACTACCATTGAAGTAACGAAACTTCATCTAAATGCTTGCATTTGAGCCTCATTTTGCTTAGCAATCTTCATTTTCAATATTTGAGTGGTGACAAAGTAATCCCTAGAGCCAATTACACACCCAAAATTTTCAAAACAAGTCAGATTTTTTGTTTGTTTCTTGGTTTGCAGTGCTTCTACTTGCATTGCATGCTCGATGTGTCATAGTTATTTTTGGCCAACAATTCGATGCGTGAAAAACTCATCCTGTCTTCCCCAAATCTGCAATATAAGTTTACTTTCTCCTTTTTTTGTTTTATTTTCTGGCAAATTTTGAGCCCATATCCTCTCAAAGCTACAACAATAAAAAAACGAACTAATGATGATTGCCTAGTATTATAGAAACGAAGTAGAACAGAGCACCAACATTTTTCTTCTTTCTTTTCTTAGCAATCTCCAGCCTCTCGCTACATTTCCCCTCCGATTTAGTCTCCTATTTCTTCCATCCAAACAGATCCTTTAGAATTCGATTTCATATTGAATTCACTTATCGTTGATACCGGCAGTGATCCTGATGGTATCCCGAGCTCGGTAGCTAAGTCACTCTCTTCATCACCATATTTTCCTTTCTCCATCTTTTTCAACCTTAGTTTCCCTCTTGGCTCCTTCGCATCTCAATAGAAGTCTGCTCATATTTTCGCAAAATACAAATCTAACGATCCACGCTGCATGTTTCACTGCCGGCCAATGTGTTAAAATAAACTTATTTCTGTCCTCCATCGCTTATTCGCTTCTGAGCAGCATGGATTCGTCAACGGCAGATCTTCCAGACCCAATCTTATAGCCTTTTTCAACTTGATCGCTTCTGAACAGAAACAATTTGGTGCTATTTAAACCAATTTCCCGAACTATTTCATTCTGTTGATCATAAGCTCCTTTCTTCGAAGCTCGAGTGTTCAGATATTCCTGATTCTCTTCTATCTTGGTTTTCCTCCTATATTTCAGGTCGTACTTGTACTGTAAATGTGTTTTTCTCTACTTTTGGCTCTCCCCAGGGTTCGATTCTCGGTCCTCTATTGTTTCTTGTCTTTATTATTCATTCGTTTTGTCGTCTGTATGCTAATGATTTCAGAGGGTTTAGGGTAATTGAGTTTCCGAACGATTGCCTACAACTACAAAACGATCTGTGAACTTTCGATGATTGGTGCTTAAGGAGTTTACTTGCTCTGTCTACTTGTGTATATCTATTTTATTCATTAGTTTCTAGTCTCCTCGAGGATTGATTTAAAGTCTGGTCTTCTCACCAACAAGCATATGCTTAGCCGCACTTTATTGTTTGAATTTTACACCTTTTATAGTGAGTACTTGTTGCAAACCCCGTCTTTGGAATCCCTCACAGTGTTACTAGATGAATGTTTGTTGTTTAAATTTCTTCGTTACTCTACGCTGTCTGTCCTAGGCTTTAAGCTGCTGCTCCGAAACGTCAGTTGTTTTGATATATTACCGATAATGTTTACGCGAGCTGATGTACATTTTCATTCGTCATTATTGCACATTCCTAGATGACACGACAAGCTCTCGCTTGCTCTTCTACCACAAACGCTCTCACAATTGAAGCGCCAAATCAGAAGCTCATGTTTTACTTCTAGCCTTTCATAAATATTATGTTAGTTCTTGATCAAAACTTCTTCATCAACGTCAAATCACAGATAATGTTTAAATTATTTTAGTGTTTAATATTATTATTACTTTTATTTTTATTAATATTATTTTCAATACTATTATGTATGTTACTATTTTTCTACCACTGCCTCTTTGAATTTAATTAAGAATAGGTAAATTTAGTTTTTTAAATTATAACTTTTCAATTATTGCTATTCAGTTCAGGGCTGTAAAAATAGATTGTGAATAGATAAATAAATAATAAAATAAATAAACTGCCTAATATAGGTGATCCCACGTGCTATGGTTGTGATTTTTTAATTATGTGCATTTTATTTATAACATATAGTTGGTTACTTGTCTACGGATTATCAAATTGATATTTTTATCAGTTAGTTTATCTTCGATCACTTAAATTTGAGCCTTTAAATAAATGCTAAAAAAGTTAATTAAGATTCAGTAAATCAAAATATACATTCGAACATGATAAAACGAGTTGTGCTAACCATTTTTTCTCTCTTCTTTTTCAGGTAAGACAATATACCAATTACTTCAGATTCAAAATTGTGGACAAAATTTTAAGATTGATCAATTTGCGCATAGTAAGTTACTAAAATCCTGCATCAAATGCAATACTGTTTAAGAATCAATTGCAAGGCAAGGAGAAAGCGAACAGAGTCCAAACACTTTCATGCACGCTTTAAAATAATACTTAAACAGTAACAAAAAATATATTCTAATAAACCATTAGAACCTCTTTTACCAGGTGTTGCTTGAAAATCAATTATTGATGCGTTCATCTAAACTTTGTTGTTTTTAAATAATACTAAATTTCGCACACCTCTGCATTGAATAAGCCTGCATGAAGATAGCTCGGAATCTGAGTACTTTACATTTGAAATAAGAATACTGTACACGGATCCACAGCTGTTTTACATAACAATAACACAATAATTACAAAAAAAATTTCAAATATTTTATCGAAGCTCATATCCCAATCAAGGTCGATTATTCATCCACCCTAATAACGGTATTTTAATTAGAACATAACTTTCCAAACGAAAACCAACGTACATCCATACACATGTTCTTTAATTAATTTACTAATGGCCATTCACTATAGTAGCTGTAACATGAAAACATCTACAAGCAAATATATATCTAGCACATGAACTGCTTGATCGAAAAAAGATAAACAAAAACAACCTTGCATCGACAACTTATTCTCGTTTCAAATCAAAATGTATCCTCCGAACATCCAACGCATCCGAAACAAGAATAACACAAAGAAAAAAAAACACAGCATCAACAACAACGAAAATATCTAACCAATTTAAAAATAGATACACGATAATTTCCTATTACTCGAGTACCGTTATTTCGAAATCTCTTCTTATCGAATTAAAAGGCAACTTAATCTTTCGATGAGCGAACAGAATCAGCACCCGGTACAGACGATCTAGAAGGTCGCCTACATAATGCAAAAGGTACTTACTAACAGCTGCATCGATAAACATCTAAGCGATGTGCCCTTTTAAATAAATTCCAAGCAGTTACGTTAATGATGGTGATGACCACTAACTAGTTTTCACTGATTTTCTTCAATACAGAACTTGAAACCATGTTGGTTATAAATTTTACTAGGACGACTCATAGATTCAGATGTCTTTCATATCTTGAAAATAATTAGATCAGTCGTAAAGACGATGGAAGAAGTAAATATGCGACATTCGAATGAATTTTGATAAATTTGTGACTATAAATTCAAATCGCCCCGAAGAAATAAAACTCCCATCTTAGTATCGGCTACTCTAGATACAACGACAAAAAGATACAGTAATCAAGCTTGTGCTCGAGCTGCTTGCTTTCGTTGCATTTTCGCTGCATGTGTCTTTTCCATGTTGCTGTCAACTTGTAATTTTAACGACCAGTCGCAGAACGACCTTAAGTAATTAAGTAATTACGCTGGAAAAGTTCTAAAATGTCGAAAACTGACATACATGACTGCCATTAAGTTTTGAATTAAAAGTAGACATGGGCCCATGTGATGATAAGCCCATGTGATAATTGGCCCATGTAATAAAGGCGTGTGTTAAGGGTATAGGAAGTTTGTCCTATATCACCTTTTCGACTTTCCGGCACTCGGTTGTCAGTTTATTCTTCCTGCAATACCATCTGATACTATCACTAGCTTTCTTCAATTTACATACCCTGTTAAACTGTAATAATTTTCATTCCGCGCCGTTTAATTGGAATATTATATTTTTCTGGTGTCGAGTTTATCTTATACACTGTATCAGCTAGGTAGCCGCCAGACAGCATTCGAGCATAAACCCAGTAATTTGATGTAAAATTTTAATGTTCTATTAATTGTTTGCCGCCTAGTTCAGCCATCACACTGACCACAACGCTACTAAAGATACTTACAGACGAGAAACGGATTCCCGGATGAAGCGTATGTACAAACAGACGAAAAAGACAAGTCAGCCGACGAGAAAAACGCATAACGGCATATTCAATTTTGAACATGAAGACTGAAAATAAACAATGAAAAAGTAGTTATCCAATTAGTAGAACGAATATGATTTTTTTTTTAAAGAAAGAAGAAGATCTGAAGAGAAAGAAAGCAAAAAAGAAGGGGTAAAGACGACATAGATAAAAAAGAATAAAATATATTTTTATTACAAATCGTTTAATTAGTTTAATTACAAATTCGTTTTGCTGAGGGCTTTTGAAGAAAAAAAAAGATATATATATTGTTTTGCATTTCTATTGGGAAATGCTTGAAAGATACTAAATTGTAATTTCGTAGTTGAATACAATTATTTTGAAAAAATATTGCGGAATTATGTACTTTGCGGGATATTTTTTGGGTTTTTTTTTGGAAAATGGACGAAACTTTCAAATTGTCGAAATTAATTCGTGAATTTATACTTCAGCGAAATTACAGAAAGAGTGGACTGATTGCAATGCTTAAATGTGTAACGGGGCAGGGTGGCTTTGAGAACAATTATATTTTTTTTTATTTTGGGGTTATAAGAATCGTATAAGAATATATTTTAATTTTCAAACCATGAGCAAATTAATTTTAAGTTAAATTTGAAGAAATTTGTTGGTGTCATTAGGTGAAAATTGATTTTAGTTGAATTTGAAGTAGTTAATGCATTGAAAATTAAAGCATAGGAATTTGAAAAACAATAGAATCCATAAAGTATCAAGTATTCTATAATATTACAGCTCTCCGTCTCCTGGCGCAATGGGTCTTTGGGTTTCCTGGTATAACTAGGACCAAAACGACGGCCGGCATAGAATATACAGTCTGTTCCACAAGAGCGTGCCTATTATTTGAAAAATTTAAAAGTCAAGTCCGCCAGCTTTTACATCCAAATTCTCCTATCGCTGAACTATCTCTCTAGTCTGATTCGTTTGAGTAGCTGACCAATTATCTGGAAGAGCACACTTTGACAAAATGAATTGCGTTTACGTCAAGCACTCCGAAGAAGTCTTTCGGTGTTTGCACCCGAAAGGATCTAAATTAAAGGTCGCAAAAATAGTTGAAAATTCTCAAAATCTCATAAAAAAGAAGTGATTCGGAGTGCGGAAACGTCGATAAATTGCCGAATCGTGAGACAAACAGAACAACTTCGCGCAAGGTGGATCAAGCGATAGTGAAGATGTTTGAGAAATTATATCGATATTGAAATATGCTTGATACCTCAAACTTTGCCTAATACTCTGCCGCATTTGGAGAAAATATCGGGTTCCAAACCTACACAATTCAGTCAAAGCGATTCCGTACAACCTGCAAAACAAAAGAATCCACAAAGTATCAAGTTTTTTATAATATAAATTTAATTTTTATCTGAGTTCCAAATTCCTTTTTGTGGGCTCTGACCTGTTGCTGCTCGGGTCTATGGATCTCCTGGTTGAGCCAGAAGATATTTTCTGGGTGTGTCCGCCGGAGAATAAACAAAAGACAAACTTTACTAAAATGCAAATACACCCAATATTTCAACCCCCATCTGAGTCTGAATTTCAATTGAAGTTTTTGAGTACGTTAAATTTGTAATTGCTATATCAATTACAAAATTATTTATTTAAAATGTTTCACTAATTCTGATTTCCAAGAGTAGTATTTTTGTGTTGAACATTTTCATGAAATAATTAGTTTACTATCAAATTTCTTATCAAAAGATGCATGATTTCTTGCTTTGCGAAAATTAGCTAAAATTAACGGTCGGAAATATTTTTAAAAATGTTTAACAATAGTGCCCAACCATCAACATTTGAAATTCTGAACGAAAACATTCCAGCTTCTAAAGCCATTATATGGTTTCAAACTTAAGCTTTGTAAAAAATACATACATTTAGACATAGTCCCTATTTATTGAATGATATGTTATGATCCAATTTATCTAAGCACACTCGTAACTTCACTGATCAAAAAACTACTGATTTAAAAACAAACAGATTTTACAACAACTTGGACCAGACACATGCTTATATTCAACTAAAACTGCTATACATTACTTCATTTCTTGAAATACACATACGATCATCACTAAGTTTGACGACAAATCTCGCATCACCAAGTTTGACGAAAAATCATTCAAAGCAAATCATATCACTCGAACTGTGCTAAAAAATCATGAACGGCTGAACTAGTAGTTTTAACCTCGAACGTTGAAATCTGCAAAAAAATTGGATTCAAGCGACGCATGCTTATAATTCATCCAAAACACTATTTATGTATATTCTCGATACAAAAATTTATTTTTTAATTATTATTCTAAGCATCAAAACCCACATTGGGCGCGAATCGGTAAATGACGTTTTTCCTTGCAATACAAACAACACTTGCATTTTGCACTTTCAACGAAAGTTTCCGAATGCTAGTAGCTAATATCTGGTCTGAATGTTTTTTACTAACAACTCAATTTAAAGCTAATACCGTCTTAAAATCCCTCTTAAGGCATTTTGGTATACACTATACAAATAAATATTGAAATATGTCCTGAATTTAAACAAACCATAAGACCGGATTAGCTCAAATTTTTAAGAAAACAGTGAAAATGTAGTGAAGATTTCAGTGTATTCATTTTCTTTTTCCAAAACTTAATGCAATATCTGACCCATATTTGTCGGTATCTATTTTAAATAATATCGCCATTTGCCGAATAACAATCATCACCGGTTTCAGAACAAAACATTACTAATATGTTTCATCTTTTATTTTCTCTCCCCGTCTTGTTTCGTCTTAATTTACCGTAGGCTGGCTACAACATAAAACGCACAAACTGAAAAAAAAATTAATCCAAAAACACAAAAAAACCGCTACTACACACCGGCACAATTTAAAAAGATGAAACAAACATACATATCTGCTCAGATACAGTCATATAAATATCTCTGGTTAGTAAAAATTGTATCTACAGGTATTCACTACTTATTTACAACGTCGGTAGTTTGAGTTTTTTCTTTCGCTAGCAATCTATCATTCTCTACTCTGCGCCAACCACCTCCGTAGCTTCATAAATAATTCATATGAGTGTTTGCACAGTAGTGTAATTAATTTGCATAAAAATTCATGAGGAGACGGGCGAGTATCACACTTTTCTTTTATGGCACAGCTGGCGTAGTGCACTTGTTTGGACACCACTTGAATTAATCCAGTACATGTCTGTGGTGCTTTTCGGCAGTACTCGAATTCTGTACGTACTCGTAGTCTGAAGTAAGGTAGGCATGAATTTTGGGTGGCGTGCCAACTGGGACATAAGAGAAAATTCGCATTTTTCGTATGCGAAATGGATCTATGAATTAATTCACCTACTGCAAGCTAAAGTGAGTCATAATCGTAGCGAAAAAAATTAATATGATCTTTAATCGTACACCGACTAGACTGCGTCAGACTAGTCTGGTGGATACATACTAGATGTAATTCGAAGATTAGGAGATGGCTTGATGATGATAAGGACTAATTTTGATGGCGCTCGAGGCTTTTTTCGGCGTACGTTTATTGATGTGCAAAATTCGCAGTTTTTTTTCCCGGCGCTATCTACATAGGTGTGCTTGTACGTTTCGATTTGTTTAGAAGTGGTTTTTGATTTGCTCGGACAAGGTGAGCGATTTGGTCAGAACTCGTGTAATTTATAGACTAGTAGATTTGATTGTGGTGTATGGCTTCGGGGGTTGATTTTTATCGATTCAGGTTGAAATTGATGGGCTTTGTCAAGTTCCGCTCGCTAAAGTGCTATTTGTGTCAAAATGTTGAAATGTGAAAATGACGATGTTGAAATGGTTTGCTGGTGAATTGATTAATGGATGGATGGATAGATAAATGGAATGATGGGATTAGTAATCAGGCTTTAGCTGTGTAGTGCAATTGAGAAAATGTTGGGTGTTATGGGTAGTTAGTGATTTCAAGTGGAAATAATAGTATGGTTTATCAGATTAGATTTGTGGATTAGTTTGAAGGAGTTGATTCGGTGTTATATGAGAATATTTAATGTTAAGTGTTTAAAACTATGGTTATTACGTTTGATTACACATATGTTAAAGGAAAACCATAATACATAGGCGTGTTTGATGTAAATACTTTCAGGAAATGTTAGAGAAAGTGGGGATAGATCATAAGTGTAATAAAATTTAAATATTATTTTATCATATATTTGAGCTACAGTTATTTTGGTTTTTAGTCATAGAAGAAAGGTTTGAGTTTTAACATACGTTTAGCATTCATTTGAAAATTTAAATTCACGACTTGTAGGAACATAATATTTGGCAATCAAATCAAATCCAGGCAATGGTTCGGAAAAAGTTGGGTTAGGCTGAAACAAGCAAAACGGTGAAAATAGACTTAACAGTGGCATTAGTCAAATGTTTCAGGTTTTAAAAAAAAAATTGTTTAGTAATGCATACCGTTTTTAATGGCAAGTCAATAAATTCTTTCAATGACTATGTCAAAGCTTTAGATGATAGTTTCTCATGCTATTGAATAGTTTTGGCAGTGAGAAGACATACGTACGTAGGAAAAACCGATTAATTTGGTAAACTCAGCAAGATTAAAAAATTAAAGAGGACACTATTATCGCATTTGTTAATTGATTATAATCTAGCACCTAGCCCAAATGGCATACCTAATTTGGTTTTAAAATTGTGTCTCATTAGTTCCACCTGCGCTGTCTTATATTTTCAATACATCATAAACAGCAGGCATCTTTCCACACTTTGAGAAATATTCCACTGTTGCTCTTATCTTCAAGAAGGGAAATAGTAATGAAGCATGCAACTATCCACCTGCTGCAAAACTTCGCTTCGTCCAAAACTTTTTTGAAGCCAGAATCAGTGATAGTGTAGCCTTTCATTGCAAATTCATTATGGTCTTGTACTACCATAATCAACCTTCTAGAATTTACCAATTTAATCGAACCTGACCTCCAAAATGACTTCACTTACTTTACCTAAAGTCTTAGATTTGCTTGATCACGCACTATTCCTAAATAAGCTTCATTACTTTCAAATTCCCTTATTTGTTTTTTGAACTGTACTGACTCTTAATTGAGTAATAGAACCCAACGTGTATACTTTCGCGGTGCTTGATCATTATTATCAGCTTTACCACTTCCATGGTTCCACAATGAAGTCATCTGGGCCCTTTACTGTTCGTTTTATTCATTAATGTTTTAGATTCCATTCTGCAGTCATCCGCTGTTTTGCTTTATACCGATGACCCTTCAATTTTCTTAAATCTTAACGATTGCAATCTGTATGCTGCATCACTTAAGCAAATTGTGCATAAAGATGACCAATTTCTTTTATAATCGTGATTGTCTTGATGCATAGTCTCAAATCATCTAGATTTTCTGAAATAAAATGAAATAGAATAAATTTAGCATAAGAAGGCATTACATAGCACTTTACTTATGGAGCCTTAAACTATGAGCTTATGCTATAATTTGTGGTTTAGCTATTTCAAGTATATTCATGCTGAAGTTTGACAGACACAATCAGTTTACATTTCACATAAACTATTTTTAGCATTTTTTGTTTAAAATAAGAATTTGGCCAACGATTTCGTTAGCAACTTGGCCAGCACAGCAACGATAGAATCTATTTAAGAGCGAAATTTAAAATATGTTTTATTTAAATTTCCTACTACGGCTTGTTTCTCGTTACGTGACAGCAGGCTTACCAAGTGACAATATAAACGCCAGTATTGCAATCGAACATCCACATGCCACCGCAATAGAACATTAAGTGTAACCAGTCTTGAAATTTTTGAAAAATTAAGCGAAGACATACGCTACATCACTACATGGCGATCCTGCAAAATTTAAAGCACAATCAATTGCAAACCCAGCCAAAGATATTACAGTAGTCCTTGGCAGAAATAAGAACGCTAGATATGAATATCAGTTTCGTAGTCTTATTGCTACGTGTTAAAATTTATTTTAGTTCTATCATGGCATTAAGCTCTCACGGATATATTTTGCTTCATAATGTAAGTATCATATACCTTTCCTGTGCTGGGAAATGAATACGCTTCCTACATTAAACACAACATAGAACGCAGGACTGGACTGAAAAAATACTGAGCGGCAAGTAAATGATCAAATCTATCTGGACATACATCCAGCATTCAGGCTCGAAAGATTTTTGGTAAAGGAATAAGTATTAAAAAAATCTAGCTATTTTTTTCGAAGCATTTGCATGTTTACCACATGCTAAAAGTCCTTATTTTCAGATTTGTGATTATAGTCTTAAAATGGTTGCGTTTAAGCAAGGCTCGTTTAGCCTTTACACGAGTAACTAAAAAATAGTCTGAACATGGTTTGCGAGTTTAAAATTATAGGAAACTCAATAGTTTAACACTTTTGCATGTTTTTCTAGATAGTATAATACTTGGCGGCTAAATACAAACACCGCACCAAAATCTTGGGAGATTTTAACCCAAACCTATGGAAAATCTTTCTGGTCTGGTTGGCAGCATTGCTCCTAGATCAAGAAAGATGCTGGTAACATTTTTTAGCACTGCAATCAAAAGTTTAAAACAATTGCTTCACGTCAATACCAACACAGCTTTCGATTGTTTTTTTAGGCAGACTACATCGGAAGTTATACAGACGGAAAAAAATCCATCCGAAAAAATCCAAAAAATTGAAAATTTAAACATTTGTTACCTATTTTTATTGAAAACGTTCACTGTATGGGTATCTGTTGATTTAAAAACCACAAAAATACTGATAGCATTTTTCAAGAAAAGTGAACGAAATTTGCTTCACGTGAAGAACAAATTCGATCCGATGACTGCGCTGGAAGTTGTTGAGTTTGTAAGATTTTTAGGGTAACTGACTGTGAATATCTCAGAGTTTTTTGAAATTGTTTATAGTACTGTGCGAATTTCGTTCGAATCTGATAACTCCGTCAGAAGTTACAGGACAAAAAGCTTTTATTTTTCGGCGCTATTTTTCAAGATGGCAACATTGCTATAGATTATTTTAATTTTCTATTCTTACAAGCAAAAAATATTACCCAGCCCGTACAAAATCTAGGATCATCTTGACAATAACTACTTATATATTATCTTATCTATAGCTTACATGCTATCTTATATACTAGCTTATACCTAATACAACTAACTTTACCTAAGTAGACCTAAATTTTATCCGAAGTCTTAAATCCTACTCCTCCGGCTTGTTGTGGAGGTTTCAGAGCATCCATAAGCTGCCGAGCAATAAATGGCTCACCGGACCCACCTTTACGCCCAAGTAATCGAATCAGCCCATCCTCATGTCCATGTGTCCGTTCTTAGAACCGTGTCATTAATTCTGCAACCTGGTCCCTAACCGACTTTAGTCCCAGCTCTTCATGATACAGAAGAAAGTTCTTTGGCTACCGGATTGCAAAACCTGCCAAGATTCTGCTTTCGAGTATCTCCGGTTCTGTCATGGCAGTTTTGGAACATGTCATCCAGGTTAGGGAAGCATAAGTTAAGATAGGCCAAATGAAGGTCTAATAAGAAATGGCTCTTGCTTTGCTAGTCATGCTTATCTTTTTGACAGAAATATGTCTGATAAGCTGAAATGCGGACTTAACAGTTTTGATTTTGAAGGATTCAACTTCAAAATTTCGTGGGTATTAGCATCGTGATACTTAAGCGGCGGACTAGGAGTCGTCAAAGCTTGAGGAATTTTGTAAATTTCAGTTTTATTGTTTTAGGAAGGTATGAGATATACCAATCGTTGGCATTGAAGGATTTTTGTTTACGTGCCTGCCGTAGCTGCAGAGTTGTCCACCTGTTTAGAATATTTCATGCACCCATCAACGTGTCCTGAAAAATCATAATGATTTAATAGTTTCGTGGAAATTCATCACAAATCGAAACTTTACAAATTCTCGTTGCCTACTTTTAGGCACTTGGTGCTCGCATGGGGTTGAAAATTTCCAAAACTTTATGATATTCAAATTCAAAACACGTCGTAGGCTTTGGTAGACTTGGTTATTTCGAATGCTATTTCTTCAGAGAGTTGTAAGGGTACTTAAAATATTACTAAAGTGCTCGCCGGCATCAAAAGGTTAAAGAGAATTAGGTTTCGGTGAAACAAGGATCTATACATGAAAATATATTAATTTTCGGGCAAAGTGATTATAATATGAGTCAAATAGGAGGTACTTTGGTACACTATATACATATTAGTGACCCAAATTTTTTATTAGCTTCCAAAAACAACTTTCAAGTGGAGATACCATCAGCTTTAAACAAAATTTGTTTATTTGAATTTTTAAAATTTTACAACAATACCAATAATAAAGAAAGTTATGCCGACTTTCAGTGCAGTTATTAGAAAATTCCGAAATCATAGAAGCATTCTCTTAGCTTTTAAGAAACTATAAAACATCAATTGAAGGAACAACTTTCAAGTAATCCAAATAAAATAACCTAGTTCTAAAAATACACAACTCTCGGTAACACCTCACACTATACAAAGAGTTTTTTGAACCGTTAAAACAAATAAATTTACCTTCCATACCAGTTAACTGTCCCCGAAAGTATACAACAACAAAAAACACTCTTTCCTATAAATTTATCACCAACCATACATTATACTAGCCGTATAATTTCCGCGACAAATTCACTGTAAATTGTTTTATAACCGCAAAATCTTCACAGCAACAACGCGATGCATAGCTACTGAACTGTTACTTTTCTCAGACGACTCGGACAACAATAAAATAAAAATAAAATAAAAGGAACGACCATAAAGAATTAAATGAACCTTACCGCGCGAAATGTATGTAGTACCTACATGGAATGACTATGAATCATTCGAATGTTGGCTTGTTCTTTTTCACATGTATGTATGTACATATTTCGCTTGTGAGCCTATACCGCGAAAATACCAAGATTGTAATTTACGTACATACAGACATCAGTCATGTAAATATATACAATTATGCATGTTAGCGCATATGGCAAATTAAACTTTTCATCTGCAACTCTACTCGAGTGCTGTATGTCCGTTTTGTTCCTACAAAACTATAGTAGAACCAGAACCAAGACGCTACTAGACAAAACACATTACAGCGACTCTTCAGCAGTTCATGGATGGAATCTCTGACGCGCTTCGCATCTACTTTTCTTCCGCAAGTCATCTAAGGTCACGAAATCGTTGAAAAAATACATCTACATTGTTCCGCTCCTGCGGTTAAAATCCTACACGAAACCTTTTGAAAGACAAAGTGTACGAGAAAAAAAGTGCAACTCGAAAGAAATGACAAAAATTATGAAGACATTTATCGAGTTCTTTGAAGCGAAATCGAATTTTCCATCTCATGCCGTACCACCATCTTCGTCGTCCGAAGTAATGGAAAGCACACGCTAACAAGACAGAATGATGAAAATCAGTACTACTGTACTTAATCATCTAAAATTGTTTTAAATGTGCGGTAATAACGAGCACTTTGTAAAAATTTCACGCTCAGGTATAGTTTACAAGCAGTATCTTATGTCTCTGTTTCAATTACCTATTCAGATTCAGTGAGCCAGTTAGCTTATTATGTTTGCCTTTTGAATCTATCCGAACAATAATAGAAAACAGAGTACAACCAGCTGCCGTCGCCATTCAACCACCAGACTGGAATACTGTAGAAGCCGTGAAACAGGTGATATACAAAATTTAACTACTACCGTTTCGAAAGACGTGATGTGAATATCAAAAGAATATTTCACTGGGACTTGGAGACGAAGCTGCAACGAAAGAAAAAGCCAATTTCCATTAAATTATGTATTCAAAAGAATGCGACAAACATGAGGTTTTTGTTTCGAGTACCATTCAATGGACAGTTTTCGATTGAAGTCACTTTTGCTGTCTGCTCTATAGTTTTCTCTTCGATCCCATACCGAGTTGTATAGTGGACGAACTTCATTATTTTGGTATGAGAGCTGTACTTTAATCTGTGTTGAGTGTTTACTGTGGAGAAAAGAAAAGAACTGATCGCGGTCAAGATCGTGATAGTCGAGAAATTGAATTTTCATGATCGCTCTAGATTTTATTTGATTATTTTCTGAAAACCGGAAAGTATATGAAACAGGTACGTGTCGGTTTAAATGATCTTGATTGGCCTCTTTTGAATATATATAGCTTTAGAAAACGTGTGGATTGAAGTAATTTTAACAAATTTCCATTGTAACACGAATTAATGCAGCGATCGTGAACCATAAATTCTTTAAATTTCTATTTTAATTTCTCATTGTTCATGTTCTTTCGGAATAACCAACGTTTTTACTCTACTTTCTTTCAGATGACGTCATCCAGTAAAATAATACACACCTCACTTCTTCTGCTACTATGCTTCCTGCCACCTACGATCCTTGGTCGCATGGCCTTCGAAAAACTGACAGATTACGATTTCGTCGGCACAACATACTACAGCGTGAAAAACTTGTCACTCTATGAGTGCCAAGGATGGTGTCGTGAGGAGCCAAGTTGCCAGGCTGCTGCTTTCAGTTTTGTCGTGAATCCACTGTCGCCAGCACAAGAAACACAGTGTCAACTTCAGAACGACACTCACGCGCATCGGCCACTGGCAAACCCTCAACGCTCTGCCAGTATGTACTACATGGTCAAACTCCAGCTGCGAAGCGAAAATGTGTGTTTGCGACCGTGGGCATTCGAACGAGTTCCCAACAAAGTTATCCGGGGTCTTGACAATGCTTTGATCTATACCAGCACAAAGGAAGCCTGTCTGTCGGCTTGTTTGAACGAAAAACGATTTGTCTGCCGATCTGTCGAATATGATTACCATAATATGAAGTGCGTTCTCAGCGATGCTGATCGTCGTACCACCTCGCAGTACGTGCAACTGGCCGATGCTCAAGGAACTGACTATTTTGAGAATCTCTGCTTGAAACCACAACAATCCTGTAAGAACAACCGACCATTCATGGTGCCCCGTATTGGAGTGTCTGACGAAAAGGTCGCCCAATACGTTGGCCTTCACTACTACACTGACAAGGAACTACAAGTGACCTCAGAATCCGCCTGTCGTCTTGCCTGCGAAATTGAAACTGAATTCCTATGCCGATCGTTCTTGTTTTTGGGATCACCACAAGGAGTTCAGTACAATTGCAAACTGTATCATTTGGATCATTGGACTTTGCCCGAAGGACCATCGACTTATTTGAACGGTGAACGACCACTCATCGACCATGGCGAACCAATTGGACAGTATTTCGAAAACCAATGCGAGAAGGCTACATCACCAGCACCAGGACTACAAACTGACCATACATTGCCCGTTACATTCGATGCTACCGAAGATCCCGCATTGAATAATATGACCAGAACTGATGTTAATTGTGATAAGACTGGAACTTGTTATGATGGTAAGATATTGTTTTTTTTTCGATATGCATGAATTCAACGAACATGTTTCTTTTCGAAGGGAATTTTGAAATATTTTTTGAATTCGCATGTTTATCCACTGGTTTTGTAGGATTTCAGAAATAAGATGAATTTTAATTTCTCTTAGAATTTAGTCAGTAAATAATTCACTTCAATCAGGGCAAAACTAGGTTTGTTAATGTAAATTTTTTGACATTGATACAGCGCAGCACTTAAAGTGTTCTTTCCTCTAGGACAAGGATTTCAAAACGTCTAAGACCATGAATTTCATTAGTTCGATTTTGTCAGCATTTTTTTCAAAGATTTTAATTTTAAAAACAATTTGATTTTTAAAGCTAGATATATTTCAATTTATTGATATATGTTGATACAACTATTATTATATCAATATCTACCTATTATAAATTAGTCTCGAAACATTGATATTTCTAAAGAAATTAGCTTCTGAGGGCCAGCTTCTGAAGGAAAAATCGATTTTTAAATTTCCTTGCATCTTGGTCTTGATTGAAATTTTTTGTTAATAATATTTTTTAGCTAATTCCATGATTCATTTTGAAGAAAGAATTCAATTATTCTAATGCGACCAAGTCGTATCTTGTCTTCTGCATTTGTTGCATAGAACTTTGCAAAGTAATCGTAAGTTGAAGCAATTTATTAGTGAAATCCTCTTTTTTAACCAAAAGTTTTTTTTTATGGTAGTTAAGCATTATTGATACCAAATGCTTTTCTTCAAATGACTATCACAGCTATGCTCTACATAAAAGATACTTTCGATGAAGAAATTAGAAGTTAGCACTCCCGTTTTTCGCTGATTTCGCAACTATTGCACCACTTGGTCTTGCCTCATTTTGCAACATCGCTTGATTCCAAAAACTTATATAATGGTTCTCATACCACATGTTTCATATAAACATATAGCTGACGTTTGGAAAGTTAATTTTTTAATTTTAATTTTTTACCATTTAGAACTCCCGATTATTTTTGGCCAGTGCCAACTGCAATTATTCTTCTTCCTGAATAGTAAGCTTTTGCGCTTATGCCTTTTTGCCATAGTGTGGGTGTAATTATAGTATTGCATAGTAGATGGATTGGATTTTTTACGGTTATGTTTAAATATATGGTAATTTAAGAATCATAAAAGCTCCGAAAATTGGAAGAAAAAAACACGATATTTTTTGTGGATTGCTTTCGTATTTTTGTCGATTAAGATCATTTTTACTCGCTATTGCCTAAATGATGCCCATAACATTTTTACAATCAATGTACTCAAATAGTATCGCGGACGCTGGCTCGGTTTACAGCGTCTTGGTGGATAAAAAAAAATCAAAAAACTCTTGCCCCATCCACCCGCTGAACGACCCGAAAATCTTTGCTAATGAATGAACTTAATACGCTGCAAAAATATCCAGTTAAGAGTCCTAAATCTCTAGAATCCACTGCTGCGCCATAAAATCTGGCACCAAGGGAACGCTGCCCCGGCGTGCCATGACTAAACAAACGACGTGAATGTTGTCCCCTTCAGTATAAAAATTTATTTTCATTGACACACGGCTTATAATTATAAACGTTTGAATCTGATCAGTAAAAAAAACAAACATTCCTTTTGTGATTTACTGCCGAGATAAATAGAAGAAATGCAAGACCCCAAATATGATCATTGGCACTACAACCAGAGTCCGGTACTGTTCTCTGCTAATAAGTATCTCCGCCGAACCCTATCGTGAGCTAATACTGTCCAGTTAAGAGTCCTTAATCTCTAGAAGCCGCTTCTGTAGTACCATAAAAACTGTCACCAAGTGAACGCCGCCCGGCGTGCCATGACTAAACACATTGCGTGCCATGAATAAACAAGCGACGTGAATACATTTGATTTACTTACACTTGTTATTTATATTCTTTTATCTACACAGATGCAAAGCACTTTCCTTTATCGGAATGAACTATAAATTTTTTTTCTGCACTTTCTAAGCTATTTTTCGTTTATTGTTTTCAAGCGATTCTAGCAAAGTTTTATTTAAACTTGTTTCTACTTGTTATTATTAATTTTGTGGTTTTTTACAACACCTCAATATTTTATTAAAACAATGTCAACTTCTATATCATTTAGGATATGTCTTTTCTTTTTAATCTTTTTCACTGCTCTGTGCTGTTTTTTATGCAAGCATTTATTATTATACTTTCATAAAACTTATAAACTTTTTCCTCCCACTTTTTGATCCTTCCTTGTATCTCTTTTCTCATATAAAATTTCACACAAAACAAAAGAGATTTCACTCAACTAAATTGCTCTACATTGGTCCAATTCCATACTGAGGCTTTACGAATGCTGAGACGGACAGGAAAGCTAAAACATGAACTAACAAAAGAATCAAAAGCAACTGACTTAACCTGAACGATTCGAAAGACTCAAAATATTAGCTAGGCTAAGCTAAAGAGCAAAAGAAACACTGGCTCTAAGCACAAGTGGCATAAGGCCCTATGCGGATCTTTGACGGGCCATCATCCTTGCAATAAGTGTCTCCACAACATAGACAAGGAGTGATACGACTGCTGCAGATACTGCGGGGGAAGCGGCAGAGAGTGTAGAATACTGCCAGCACTAGTGAGGCAAATATTAGAGCTTTTAGGCTCTGCTCTTTCTTTCATCTGGGACGTAAGGAAGCCCCATCTGAGGACATATCCAAGTTCATACGGAGTCTGAATATCCTATAGAACATAGTCCTGAAGAAAGTCACTCCATGCAATCAATCAATCAAACCGACAAAGTTTCAGTACTTCGACTGTTTGTTTAAATACTAACTCAACTATTTTATGTATATTGCTTCACTCTTCCTGCTGAAGGTTTCCAGTGGTGTATTAAATTAGTTATTTAGCTAGTGGCATATTAAACTTACAATCGTTATTGATTCTCTCCTAAACGAGTAACAACATGGCTTCAGAAAAGGCCGGTCTACTAGCTCCAACCTAATGATAATAGTCTCGAATGTGTTTTGCCATATAAAAAAAGGGCGTCAAATCGATACTTATACACTAACTTTAGCAAAGCTTTTGACCGCGTTGACCATGTCATTTTGAAACATGAGCTCCAAAAACTTGGCATTTCATTAAGCTTTCTAAACTGGCTGAATTGTTACCTTCGAGATCGAAAGCAACATGCTAAGTTCCAAAGCCGTCTCTCCAAAAAAAATTACCGCCACATCTGGGGTACCTGAAAGCAGCCACCTAGGGCCGAATCTGTTCAACATTTCTGTTTCTGATCTCTCGAAGGTGTTATCCGAAATGTTGCATCTTTCTTATGCAGATCATCTGAAGATATACAACCCTATTCAGTCGGAACTAAATGCAAATTTTCTTCAGCTAAAACTTTTGTCACTGGTGCAATAATGTGAGCAGAATAAACTTCCTTTTAACATTGAAAAATTTTTGCCGCAAGACCTCTACTCTTAATTTTGATTATCACCTGAATAACCATCTCCTGAAAAATTTTGATAATGTCGTAGATCTCGGTGTCGTCGTGAATAAAAACCAGCGTTTCAATCTTCAGTGAGTTCTTGCAAGAGCTAGCAAGCAGCTGCGATTCATTAAAAGACGTGCGAAAGAATTCAAGAACGTATGAGCTACAAGGTCTCTGTTTATGTTTTTAGTTCGCCCATTACTCGAATACGCTTGTATCGTGTGCAGTCCTTTTTTTTCGACATTCATAGGAATAAACTGAAATATGTCCAAAAGTAGTTGGTCAGCTTTTCGTTTGAGAACTCTTTATAATCCACACGATTTCGAAAGTCTTCCAGCTTATAGTTACAGATTTAATCTCTTAAATCTGGCGACACTTTGTTCAAGGAGGGCGGTATTATCCTTATGCCTCGTCTTTGGTGCTATTAGGGGTTTGATTAACGTAGAATATTTCTGTAGTAAAATCACTTTTAACAATCCTGTAAGACAAACTAGGCACAAATGTCTCCTCAATGAGCATCAACATCACACTCTCTATGGAGACAGTGAGCCGATAAATAGATGCTGCAAAATATTTAACGATCTATCTCTATACCGTTATCAAATAAAAGTTATTTACTGCTTTGAATTCTCAAACCAAATTATTTTACTTTCCTCATCATTTCCATATCGAATTACAACCAGACAAAAAAAGTCTGCTAACATCTAGAAATGTAATTGTAATTTAGCTTAAGGAAAACAGTTTTAAATTTGTTATTGTTTTGTTACCTTGTTTGGCTAAATAAATAAATAAACTCTAAAAGTAGTGGAAACATGTTCTAAAAGTTTTTCTGAAATTCAAAATGCTCCCTCGATAAATAGTTGCTTGCTTGATAAAAGTCAAGTTTCTTGTAATTTTCTTGCATATTCTTTCATTCAGTTCGTTATTACAATTTTCATTTAGTTAGCAATCAAAAGTCATTCATTTTTACAGTTTTATCCATTTTCCATAAAGTTAAGCACACACTAACCAAATTCCTTGTCCTTCCAGTTTCTGTTCACTGCAAAGACACTCGTATTGCTGTCCAAGTTCGAACCAATAAACCATTCAATGGCCGAATCTATGCCTTAGGACGATCTGAAACCTGTAACATTGACGTTATCAACTCAGACGCTTTCAGATTGGACTTGACCATGGCCGGACAAGACTGTAATACACAAAGTGTCGTAAGTATTTTCCAATTGCTTTTGTCCGATTGGATTAGTAGTTCTAACTGAAATCTTTTCTTTTCATTTTATTTTTCAGACCGGTGTCTATTCAAATACTGTCGTACTTCAACATCACAGCGTTGTCATGACTAAAGCCGATAAAATCTACAAAGTTAAATGTACATACGATATGAGCTCGAAGAACATCACCTTCGGCATGATGCCAATCCGTGATCCTGAAATGATCCATATCAATTCATCACCTGAAGCTCCACCACCAAGGATTCGTATCTTGGACACTAGACAACGTGAAGTCGAAACTGTTCGTATTGGAGATCGTCTTATGTTCCGTATTGAAATTCCAGAAGACAGTAAGCATTCCAAAAAGTATTCATGTTAGTCTCCAACTAACTCTCGAATGTTTTTTCGCAGCTCCATATGGAATCTTTGCACGATCATGTGTTGCCATGGCCAAGGATGCCCGTACCAGTTTCAAAATCATCGATGACGAAGGCTGTCCAACCGATCCAACTATCTTCCCCGGATTCACACCTGATGGCAATGCCCTGCAATCAGTATACGAAGCATTCCGTTTCACTGAAAGTTACGGAGTGATCTTCCAGTGTAATGTGAAATACTGCCTGGGACCATGCGAACCGGCCGTTTGTGAATGGAACATGGAATCGGTTGAGTCATGGGGCAGAAAGAAACGTTCGTTGGAAACGTAAGTTACCGTTTTGCTAATTCTTTACAGTTATATTCAATGCAAAACAAAGTTTCTTAAAAATCATCTAACTATTATTTGTTTTGTCTATTGCAGAAATGATACCGTTGAAGCCGACGATGATATGAATATTTCACAAGAAATTCTAGTTCTGGACTTTGGTGATGAGAAACGTGATTTCTTCAAAGCCGAGCCAAGCACCGATTTCACCAAAGGTAAGATCATTCTTATTGATTTCTTCCAAGCAATGTATCTGTCGCTTCATTAACAATTACTCAAGTTGACTGGTCGAACTAAAATGCGAAATTCCAGCTAAAATTTATTCGAAAAGCAGATGACCTTCCTTAGAAAATGATCTAGATCTTTTGATCAGATCAAATCTACATCTTCCTTTTGATCAATCTCGTCAAGATCAGCTTGATTTAAATAAGAACAATTGTCTTTTTTGTGATTTCCCTGACTTGCTCGAGCAGACGACCACTTCAAATAAAAAAAGATAGATACATTTTAGCGATGGCAAAAACCAGACACGAAAACGATCAAAGTGAAATTATTTTGACAATCAACTTAAGAGATTAGCTAGCGGATAGCTATTGCTGGCAAACAATTGCTCAACCACAATCACGAATGTTTCGTTTTATTTATTTCTTGCTGATTTTTTTGCCGAGCACTCCGTAGATGGAATTTTTCGCGCGGTCACACTAATCATCGTTCTTTTAACCGAATGACGAATAAGTTAAAAAGTAGAAGATTCCTATCTGTCTGAGTCCACAAAGAAACAGTACGATATGCAATGATCCGTTAGCTCCATAGTATAACATCAATAGCAAGCGTTTCAGTTTTTACTTTCCCGAATCTTCGTAGCTATGAAATGATCGTTAGACAAATCACTGATACCCGGATGATGCCTCCATTCATGCGGTATGATCTTTTGTGATGAGGGATTAGAGGCAGAGGAAGCAGTTTCGTGATGCGTTTGTTGATTAGTTAGATAGATTAAGGGGAAAGGTCATTCGTATAGAGAGACTTCGACGAATGAAATGTTATGAAAATGAAAAAGACTCAGTACGAGTCATCTCAAGATTTTGGCATCGGCTGCTGCGCGTGTAAGTGGTTTATCCTAAGTTATATTGTGTGTTTTCATTATATATATATACATTTCTTAAATTGTTCTTAATATACCCTTTTGGCATAAGTCAGTAGACAAACCAACTATTCGAAATAAATATTTTGCTTTATTATTTATATATTTTTTTTAAACAATTAAAAATTTATATTTATATGGCTCTGCAATTTAAAGTAGCGAATTACTATCATGGCAGACGGTAGGACCAACACTAGCGACGTAGAAAAAGAGCGGGAATACCTCGCTAAGAAAACAAATAGAGGCTTTTCAAGCTCTGCAAAAAGTTTAATGCGGGCGTCCGTGAAGATTCCCTTTTGGAACTTTCGGGGCAATGTGAGCTCCAGCTTCGTGCTGACACTGATGCAGAGGAAGAAAAAGAAGCGTTTATAAGACGGTAATGATGTTGAAATCTATATCATTGATGATAGTTAGAAGCAACTCGTGAAGAAAATGAGCACGGTTGCTGTCCGGAGTATATGCAATTACTGATGCCGGGAAACTAAAAACCGTTGTGGATGTGGAAAACGTCCTCGCCGAACTACGTTAATTGCTAGGAGATCAGATATCCAACGTTACGCGATATTCTACAGCCCAATCACGTAAGGAGGTCAAAACACTAGGGATGTTCATTGCCCAACTGTTCAGTTCTTAGCATCAAATATCTTCTCCAGCAGCGAATCCAGTGTGATCTCTTGCAGGAGCAAAAAATATTAAGCAGTGTTAAAACTGCCTTCGTTTCGCACATATTGCCACAAATTGTGAACTTTTCATATCCTGTGCCAAGTGCGATAAAATTCACACGAGCAAAGAATGTGGCGTCGCAAAAGGTTCCGATGTAGTTTTCTGTGTAATTTGTAAAATAACAAACCTCTCAGCTAGCTGCAAGTGCTGCCCTGAAGCCAAAAGCTTGAAAAACAGCGAAAAGGCGAATTAATTGCAACTGCAATAAAAACAATCTTCGGCCTGTTGTTTCCTATGCTAACCGCTTTCCGATAGAAAGCAAAATACTTACTGTGGAAAATTCCACAATCAAATCTTCTACGCCAACTGTAAAAATAACGAAACCTTCCGCCAAAGAGCGGCTCAAAATGCAAAGGCATTTGATCCCTGCACTTATGGTTACTGAAGCGATCTGCATTAGCTTTCTATTGAGGAATCACCATGTTTCTTTTTCTAGCCATTTATGCTCACCACCACTCCGCAGGATCTGAATTGATTCAGGATTTCAATATAGTCCTAGCGACAGTATCTTCACTTGGTTCTTCAATGCTGCCTCGTAGTTATGGATGGAAAACCCAGGGGACAATACTTATGTATTATACTTATGTATTTTTTCCCCTTTCTTCGCATCTCCGTATAGAATAAGCTCCCTCTTATATTTCGGCACTTCCAAATACCAAGTTCAATAGAACAGCAGACCGTAAAAGGTTAAGAAATAATTTTACTTCAAATGGTGGCAAGCTTTAAATGCTATTGCTGCTGCTTGCTCTATGATCTACCGTGGACAAAAGCATAGCTCTAACGCTTATATAATTACTGTCTTAAAAGTTTTTAACTCTAATTTTTGTCATTGTAATCATTTGATAGCTCACAGTCAGTTCTACAAACCTTTATATAGACCAGCAATGCCACGGAACTCTCACCAACAAAAAAGCCCTTCTTAGCTTGGTATCGACTCTTTCCCAAAAAAAAATCCTCAGGAGAAGATAAAATTTCTGATTTCATTACGAAAAAGCTTCCGTCTTGTTCTTTGAACACCTTTGAGTTTTTTCAACTCTTGCATCAGCATTGGAGATTTTCCTACTGCTTGAAAGCGTGCGTATCACCAAAATAACAGGATCATATGACGTCCTCAACGCTCGTCAATATGTCTGATGTCAAATTTGGGAAAATTACTCGAAACGGTAGTTCTAAAGCAATTAACCCATTTCATTGCTGAGCATCAGACTATACTGTCCTACTAAACATAAACGTTCTATCTACATTTGAGTACTTTAGAGATATTCAATGTTTTGTGTTTTGATTTGTACTGGAGATATATGGGGAGTGAATTTTTCAATATTGATTTTAGCATGCTTCCACAAAAGATACGTTATTTTTCAAAATTTGTAGAATGATGGAATAGAGTATGTAGTTTTTGAATCCGGTGTTAATTGAAAAATGAGGAAAATGCGGATAGAACGTTTATGCATAGGAGGGCAGTACACCATCGACTTTAAAGCTGAACATTCTACACCGGATGTACTTTTGGTTCGACAAAGAGCAGTCGAAGATAGCTTCCAGACCAAAAGGGTTTTGGGTGGTTGTCGAATTGATTTACAGAAGGCCTTCGACTCCGCATGGCTTGAGGGTCTTCGGTATAAAATGATTAATTTTGGTTTTACTACTTGGTCAATCAAAATTGTTGATAGTTTTCGCAGTGGCAGGAGACCATTCAACATCTTTATCGGAGCATTTTCTGATGATTTTTTAATTGCGGCATTTTTGGAGGCTCCGTTCTTGGACCGATTCTTATGAATATTTTCACTTCAGACATCCCCGAAATCTCAATAAACTCTTTCACGGGTATTAGTATTAATCTTTATGCAGACGACATCCTCTTTGGAAATTCTCAGCACAGCCCACGTTCCGTAACAGCAGTCTTAAAAAGATATGTAAACATTCTCATTGCAAATAAATACCAGCAAAGGTGAGCTCATATTTTTCAAAGTTTATTGCAAGAACTACAAAAAAAGAGACCTACAATTTTTAAAGAAGTCCAAATTGTTATTAACAGCCCCTTCGAAGACCGTTAAATATCTAAGCATAAAACTCGAAACTCGCTGGAACTCCAGCCACCACTTCCAGTCAAACAAACTTCAATAAAGCAGCTCTTGCATACCATCTCATAGGCTGTATCTTCAAGTCAAACTCTCTTATCGCTTACTACCAGTTGATTCATCCAATCCTCACATACGATGCCCCTAATACAGTGACGGCTCGTAACATAAAAATTTGGGTCGGCCAAAAGATGAAATTTTTGGTAGCTAAATAAATAGTCTCTTAGGAATCAAAAGTCCTATAGTACTTTTCAAAGAGCAAGCAACAAATCAAAGTTTTTTTTGCATACAAAGCAATACCACTAAGGATATAAGCAATACCACTAGGATATAAGCAATACCACTAGGATAAGCAATACCACTAGGATATACAAAGCAATACCACTTTGTATATTCATTCTTTTATTTTAACTACCGCGAAATCATCGACTTTTTCAGCACAAAAATTATCATTTATTTTTCATTGATTTTCGTAGTATTGCTATAAATGACAATCGCACATTCTTCCTAATGCAAACTTTTATGCATTTTAAAGTTGAAAAACTTGCGATTGCAACTTTATATTATCTTTCCCTGTCGAACTAAATCGATGATTAGTTTTCAAAATTATAGCGAACAATAAAAAATTGTTCATTAAGGACTTCACGAGTATACCATGAACATTAACTATAAAATACTACGTACCAACTTATCAGATTTTCCTTTGGATTAAGTTTCTCATATTTTTTCATTAAATTATATTCTTTACGAATAAATTCGTCTATAAATAGATGATTTGCGGGACCATCTTGCCACCTGCATTATTTCAGTTTTTCCATTACCATCTCTTCAATAAAAATACATTTTCGAAAAACCGTTTTCGCACTGACAAATTAAAACTATACGACAACCACAGTCTCCTAATCAAAACATAAAATCAATTCAAAAAGCATTTTTTTTCTATTTTAGCAATATTCACTACCATCGTCTTATCACTCTACCAAACACAAGGCATTCTTCAATAAAGAAACTTCCATTTGACCTTTTTCTACCCGCACAATGCTATGTTACAGAAACTCAATCTCTCCAGAAACATAAAGCGTCCTAACATTGACTTTAGCGCAATTTAACGGAGCATGTATGGTGCTTGCTGCTTTTAAGCAGAGTTCCAGCAGTTGGCGGCTGGCCGCTGGCAATTTTTACCATTTTTGCTTTACCCGGTCTGTATGATCAGTTCGAAATTTGATACCAACCACCTAGCTAAATATCTAGTATTGAAATAAAGTATAGAAGGGAAGCTGCCTGAGAAGCTTTGAGTTGCTTAGACTGTAGCTAGACTCTGCCAGTTTACTATGGGCCGCAATTTCGGCCGTGGCTTCAATTGATTCTCGCGTGCACTTGCTGGGTATGATATGGCCGCCGTTTCGTTGGGTGGGTGCATAGAGGGTGGGTGATGCATGGTAGTCGCATATATGAGTACATATGATTGAATGCTTGTATGTAATGCCGATTTTGAGGACTGTCGGCTGGCCGTCGCGTCGTATGAAAGCTATGTATGAAAGATTGCCGGGTAAGTTTTTCGTTGCGCGTACACAAATCGGAATTGAAAGAAGATTCAAATCAAAGCGGTCGAATCGCAACGGGTTGTTTACCCGTTTATACTCTACTATTTCGATCTAATTCCTATTTTAATCCAGGCTTGTATACGCGGCTGATGGCAAATTAAAGAACCACTGATATTAAAGATATGGGTGAAAGAAATAAATGAGTAGTAGCTAAACACTTAATATTAATTTTTCATCTTTAATATTTTCGGGTGTTATTAGTTAATTATTTTGGTACGGCCGGGCCGACCCTGCCGCCCCTGACGAGCCGTCACTGCCCTAATATGTCTTCGACATGTTCAGGTAAATTGGAACAATTGCGAAAATTTGAGCGCCGTATCCTGCGAAATGCCACCTCTCTCCACTTCAAGACCAATGGCCTCTATTACGGAAATAGAGCTATTTACACAAGAGCGAAATTAATCCCTATTCTTTCATATTTAATTGCATTAAGCAACGAGGCTATCCTCCGAGCAATTGAGCATCCCAGCCCCATTGTCCTATCCCTAGAGTTAAAACCTAGATCTTAACTGATTTATGAGCTACTAACCTATTTAGACTGTTTTTTTTTTAGAACATCCACTCCATAACATATACACTTCAATTTTTATCTCTTTAACAAAAGCCGATAGCCGTACATCCAAAGACAGGTCGAAATTGCGAGCAATGAGCCAAACAGGCACGGCTCATATGCCTATCATATCTTTAGGAAATAGCCCAAAAATATTTACTCCAACCTTTTAACAACTTCACTCCCTCAAAACATAATTCCCTGGCAGAGATTTAGCACGATCAGATGATAATTCACGAAAGACCAAAGCAAAAGATTATATTCTCTGAGGCCGCGTTCACACACATGACAAATGTTCGCGAGCCGAGTGTGTAAATGGTCACCTTGTTTATTTTCGCCTGTTTTTTTTACATGCGAAAACATGGAGGGAGGTAATTTGCCAAGTTCCTCGACGAAACGTTCGCCATATGTGTAAACGGGGCATGATGTGACACAACTTTTCAGTATGTTTAATTAATGTTCTTTTTATGCTTTCATTTCAGATAAGACTGTTACAATTATCGAGCCATGCCCAACAAAAACATCTGTCCTAGCACTAGCCGTAACCTGTGCTCTTATGATTCTTCTCTACATCTCAACACTATTCTGTTACTACATGAAAAAATGGATGCAACCACATAAAATTGTTGCTTAGATTAATTCAACCTAAATAAATTTAACAATCTATTTTATTTTTTTTTACTATTTTCCACAAAGAATAAAATACAATAAAACAACACCGCATATGCTAAGCAGAACGACATTAAGTCAACAATAACAGCAACAAGAACAACAGAAACTCAATGAATCATAAACGAATTCTAGTTATTTAGTTCTTTAAACATAACGGTAATAATCATAGTTATAATAATTAATATTAATCATATACATGCCTAAAATATGTATTATGTAATAGAAATATGCAAAACAAGCAGCAACTGAGAGTAAAACGTACTTAATTTGCATTTAAGAAAATTCATATTGCAAAGTAATCGATTGAAAAACAAATGCAACCGAAGAATTACTAGGAACAAATACTAGTTAATTAAAACAAGTGCAAAAGAAAACATATGTTAACGACATATCGAATCGTGTAATCGCTAAGTAAACTTAATTTAAATATTTTATCGAAAACAATACTATAAATCGACATCAATAATTATTTATTTTGAAGAGAGAAAAAAGAACAGTCGAAAAATGTTTTACACAGCAACGACTATGCAATAATTCAATACGTTCTTCATATTTTCAGTTCACGTCGAGCATACCGACAAATCGAAATATGAAGGACCTAAGTACATGTGTAAAACATGTTAAATTAACTAAAAAAAATAACACTTTCTATCAAGTTTGTGATGAGAGTTTTTCTTTTCCGATAAAAAATATATACAAAACCAACGACAATCACGGGACTAACAGATTATTTCTGAGTTTTTCTGTGCTTGCGTACACGAGAAAAGTAGAAACACTAATCATGTTTTGGTACTATGAATATATGATATCGATGGTTTATTTGTTTATTATCAACATTTAAATAATACAATATGGATGAAAAGAGAAATTATCATTAAACTTGCATAGAGACTGTCGTATCGGTTCATAATATTTATATAAAACAAATTAAAAAATCAATTTAAATGTAATGTAGTGCATTAAAATGTCAAAGTTTTTAGTGAATCTTAATTTTTTTTAAATGAAATAAACAGTCCTTAAGCAATCCTGAATTCGCTACTTTCAATACAATTTAGCTGCCAAAATATAGTTCTTCATGGAAATTCCAACTTATATGCTAAATCTACTTGAATTTAAAATAACAATTTCAACGAAACTGCCACACAAATTTATAGTTTTGTATCTATCACATTCATACATACACAGTTATTTAAATCGCTTCCTCATCAGTCACATTATCTAACTTATTTATTTCATCAAATCATCTTTTAGCGAATATTTATCTATTTATCTCCAATACGCATAAAATTATTAAATTTCACTATCGAAACTATTTTTTTATCTATTTTTCGATGAACGAGAACAATAGAAATAATTACAGTCTTTTGATAATATAGTTTTATTTTTAAAAGAAAAAAAAACATGTAATGGAAGCAATTTCAACGGAAATTTAATCAATATTTGAAAGAAATGTAATTTCAATAATAGAACAATTAGAAGAGTGACATAGAAAATATGAACATTTGTACTATTGGAAGAAAACGTAAACTTTGTCACTTTTACGAAATGAAACTTTTTATATGAAAATTTATATTGCAATAATTTATTATTTAGATTATGTAAATATTCATTTTTGATAAATATAAAAATATAATTTTTAGAAAAATTGAAAAATGTTTCTTTTAATTTATTGTTGCAGAATGATAAGTTTTTCACATCGTAACATTCACTATTTTGCGAGAAAGAAACTAACGAGGAGATTGAATTTAGTTAGATAGATTCGAATGTATTAGTCGGATTTGAAAAAAGAAAGGAGAATTTTTTTCGTCAAAAAAATTCAGTGACTATTTCTCGGGAACGCGTCATCCGATTGAGCTGAAACTTTCAGGCTTCATTAGTGTATATGCAGAATAGGTCCAGGTCAATGTCAATTATCTTTAACACTTTGGCGCCGGTGACCATTTTAGTGATATATTTAATGTTCCTATTATTCCGTTCACAAATAATTTTTGCAAAAATTAAGCTAGCGAAATGAATTTCGAACGTATTTTAAATGTGAATCGGATAATGATTTAGAATTTTTTAGCCCCATGTGTGCGCTAGGTGCTTAAAAAGAGATCGGGAAAATTTGAAAATTTTGAAATTGCGATAACTTTTGACAGAGCTATCAAATCATAATGAAACTTTCAGGACAAATTGGTATTATTGAATTGTAAATTTTTATTTAATAAATTTTTAATTTTAATGAAAATGTTGGTAACCCTGTAGCTAGGGCAGGCGCTGAAAGTGAAAATCTTCAAATCATCGACTCTCCTGGAAAATTGTCGCGTTTTGGAAAAAAAACCCACTCATATATAAATCTTATGCTTTGTCTAAATAGCCCAAAGTATAACATTTGAAATTTTACAACGGACGAGAACGGCAACCCTTCCCCAATTTGCCTATATTTTTAGTATCAAAAACTTCTGTTCACGGGAACTCACGACCCGATAATCAGATATAGTTGAAATTTAAAGAATGTATTGGTTTCAAGTAGGACCTGAAAGAAGCGATTTTGAAATGTGGGCAATTCTGGGCTAGTGGAGGTACACACCTGAGTTTTATTTTAACTTGGCATAAAACGTAATTCACCTTAGTTCAATATTTCGGTGGGTGACCGTATTTAACACAAAATTCGGGATCTGATCCCAAACCGTAATTAAAGGAAGCAATTTAATTCAGCTTTTAAACCAGGCTAAACTAAAATTGGAAGTCGCCGTTTTGTGCTTTATTCGCCCACTTTTCATTAGTTTTTATTACAATGCTCACGATCTTCAACGGCTTATTAAAAACTAAGGGAGGGTTCATTTGAGGGGGACTTATAGTTTCCTGTATTACTTAATACCTGACAACACTGTCTACAGTTTGTAGCATGGGTCATTTGTAACATTGAATAGGTCTTATTATGGAAATAAGGAAATAGACACAATTTCAATTGTATTTCCTGTCGATTTATTATCACAAATATAAGCTTTACGTATCAATTAAATATTTCATAAAATTATCTTGTTACACCACAATCGATATATGAATTGAATAAATACCTAAACAAAAAGGATATACATTATGAACACAATCAGCGTTCTCATCCTGACATCATTCTCTCGATATCAGATTGACAATCGTTCCGATAATCTTCTTACCCGTTTCATGATTCAACAAATTCAAGCACGGATCACGAATTTTCTCCTCCAGCAACTTGATCAATTCCCGTCTCAGACACAATATCATCTCAGCGATTTCATGACTATGTGCCTTCAGCATGATCCATCCATCCTCCAATAATACAATAAAGTCACCAGCATGCAATTCGATTTTCAAATCGCTTCCAGCAAAGAATACGAGTGGCAACAGTGGAATCATAGAACATTCACGGATGAATATTCGAGAAGTTTTCACTTTTTCTTGATAGACGAGGAAGGGTGAAGTGAAATGACCGACCACCGAGTTAACAGACGATGGATGCAGAATGACATAGCCATCTTCACGGGTCTTGAACCGAAGATCCTTTGGCGTCGGGACGTGAGGCATTGCTCCGCCTGCGGTCATTGTGTAGCTTTTCTCGGGTGTCATGACTTTCACGATGTTCGGGTAGAGCGCGGCACAGAGAAGTGCAACAAGAAGGCGATTGTTATCATTGTTGTAGTTCAATTCATGGCCTGAAGAATAAATTATTTAAATTAAGAAAACTTACTTTATTATTTAACTTTAAATGTTTTATTGCACATTTAAACTTACCTGTCAGAGCCAATACATTATCCTCCAAATTTTTCTTTTTCCTCGGCATATCGACAGGCACAAATCCAATCGACACCAACAGCTCCAAAAACTGATACTTCAGTTCCACTATCGTTTCAAGCGTCTTCCAAGATAAGAAATTCTCATCCGCGTAGCATTTCCCGGCATATTTGCTCTTCTTCGAAGCTTCCAGCCAACGCTTATATGCCTTCAACACCGTAAGATGATCACTGTTACTGATCGCAAGTTCCTTTTTCTTTCGATCTGCTTCATTCTTTTTACTAAACGGACACACAAACGGACTCTTGTGACTCAGACAAGCAGCTATTGTCAAAACACTATCAAGGCACTGAAATATCGAGCCGAACAGCATCAGTTTGCCGACGCGAACATCTACAGGCAACGCGGACAAATGGTGACCTAAAGCTGTTAGGTTCTGTTCTTCGTCAAAGGCTCCGACATCCTGAAGGCGTTTGATCGCCGAAACAGTGTTCTCCTCGGTTGGCGGTTCAAGAGTCTTTCCGATGACACTCAGGACATTTTCTTCGCTGAAGTTGGGAAGTGTTTTAATACGGAGCAAAAGTTGCTCCAGAGGAACTCTATGAATTTCAGGAATCGGTTGACTCAGCAAGTGATTGTGGAAGCGATGTCTTGTGAACAGGTGAATGCAGACGCCAGGCATAACACGACCGGCTCGACCTTTTCGCTGCAGTGCATTCGCACGAGATTCCCAGACGAGGTCTAACGATTCCATGTTCTTGTTAACATCAAAACGCTTTTCTTTCATTTGGCCGACATCGATGACGAACACACAGTCGTCGATTGTGACGGAAGTTTCAGCAATATTTGTGCTGAGAACTATTTTGCGTTTACCAGACGGTGGTTTTTTGAATACTAAGGCTTGTTCTTCGTTTGTGAGCGTTGAGTGTAGCGGCACCAGGAGGAATTTCCCAGATCTGTAGGTTTACTTTGAGTTTAATTTTTTATTTATGATTTCAATATTACCTTGGACCAAATGTTCGGCTGTCGGACAAAGCATCGTGAATACTTTGGATTTCAGCCAATCCAGGCAGAAATATCACAATCGCCCCTTCGCGCGGCCAATTGTGATCCCCTTCGACGATGTACGTGAGCACAGTTTCGATCAGTTCGGGGTTTATTTTCATTGGATCCATGAGGAATAAAGATTTGGATGTCCGTTTTGGGTAGTCTGCGATGAAAATTACAATTTATGCATAACTAAACAATTGACACTTAAAAATCATTTTTTACCCGAATACCTCGCAAACATCGACGACATATTTAAGTTCTCATCACGAATCGAACGCGGAGGTGCTTCGTTTGACGCTTTGATATCGGCGTACTCTAACTCGGCAAGCAGAGCTTCCTCTTCTGATTTTTTTAGCTTCCGGCAAAACTGTGAATCTGCCTCCAGCACGAATCCACTACGCTCAATGATATCCTCGAGAAACAATTGCTCTACAGGGAACGTCCTTCCAGGTATTTCGAGAACGGGAACTCCTCCGAAGTACTCCGAGAACAGATTTGCATTGAGTGTGGCGGACATTAAAATCACTTTCAAATCTTTCCGTTTGTCTAGAATTTCTTTAAGGATTAACAACAGGAAGTCGGATTCCTCACTTCGTTCGTGCACTTCGTCAACTATAACGTGACTAACAGATCTCAACAAAGGGTCTGAATGCAATCTACGCAGGAGAATTCCTGTTGTGCAAAACGTGAGCCTTGTCGAAACAGAGATTTTGTTCTCTAATCGAATTTGATAGCCTATCGTGTTTCCTATTCGCTCGTTCCGTTCGTCAGCTATCCTCTCCGCGACTCCGATGGCAGAGAGACGTCGCGGCTGTGTGCAAATGATTTCTACGTGCTGAACATTCGTTCCGTTGTCCTGTTTCGAGGTATTGTACAGCCACTCGTCGAGGATGAATTGAGGCACTTGGGTACTTTTACCACAACCCGTTTCACCGGATATCACAACCACTTGTGATTTTGCAACCGTTTCAAGAATTTCGGACATCTGGTTCCATGCGGGCAGTCCCTGACGGACCTTTAGCATGCTTCTATAGTTCTGATTGGATTGTTTCTCCAGAAATTTTTTCACGAGTTTCCGATCCTCACGGAGGACTTGTTCCGGCGTTTGATTGGATTCTGAAGACCCCGTCGATCCTTTCTGATAATGCGAAGGTAGATTGCTTGAATCGTTGCTTTTGGCAGCCATTGCTTCTTCAGGAACGTAAAATATAGATCGAGTAGGGTCAGGAAACAGTCCACAGTCACTCGCTAAGAAGTAAGAAATCTGATCCTCCGCTTGCAGATAATCCGAGATCGTAAATATACTGGGCATCCCGTCTTGAGCAAGTTGATGTGCCTC
The DNA here is from genome assembly GCA_963978885.1 of Nemotelus pantherinus. Taxonomy (NCBI): domain Eukaryota; kingdom Metazoa; phylum Arthropoda; class Insecta; order Diptera; family Stratiomyidae; genus Nemotelus; species Nemotelus pantherinus. Next base: position 221,584,917 of record OZ022263.1, on the reverse strand, counting down.
CCGCATCAGCTTTCGTGTCAGTTGCAGCAGAATCCCTCGCGGTATATCGTGACAAGTTGTTTTAAGAAAGACGAATGGAGCTTCGTAGGGGTACTTGGTGGCCTTCGGAAACCGAATTTCTAAATAGAACCAATTTTCGTCCGAGTCGACGTCTGCTTTTTTCGCTGAATCTTTCTTCTCTTCGATTTCATGCGAAAACCGACAACGATCACCAAACTTGCAATGACCTTTCGCAAAGTTCCGACATTTATCTAACTTCTTCTTTTCAGTTTTCTTCTTTTCCGACATCAAAGCAGCTTTCGCTTTCTTCTGTTGCGACGGACTATGCGCCAACAGATGGTCCACTTTGAACTTGAGACTCCACACCGCGTTTTTCTCTTTTTCCTTGAATGCCTGATCATATATCGACTCCAACGCAAGTTTTTCGTCTTCTCGGAATTGCAACAGTTCATTTTCGGAATATTCGACTTCTTCATCATTTGGAGTTCCGCCAGGATCTTTGGGAAAATATTTATCTGCCAACAGATATAAAGCTTCTTCGACGTTTTCACTACAATGCGTAAGAGCTTCTTCGCAGTGACTTAGCGGGAAACCGTAGCTTTCTAGCTTCATTATAGCGAAACGTCGCAGCCTGTCCTGTGGCGCCGACTCTGACTTTTGTGTGTTTGAGAAATCAGACACTCCTTGTATCATAAGTGTCCCGGTATCCTTCCAATATGATTTTTTCAAGTGTCCACCACGGTCTTTATAGTTTCCAGGGTCTTCGAGCTTGAAATTGTTGCCATGGATGCTTCGCAACGTGGCCATGACCATATTCTGAGCCTCGTCGGACAATCGCAGAACTTGGAGCTCGGTTTTAAGAGGAACTTTGGACGGCGTTGGCTCGATAGGTTGATTCCTAGAAAAACAAATCAAATGACAACATATTTCTTCGAAAACACTCGAAAAGAGAAACTCACGTTGACCTGGCATCTGTGATTGGGCGCAAGAAGCAGTCTTCAATTAATTTCTTCGATTCTCCGTCCATATTTTGATACTGAACTCTGATGCTGTAAATATACTTATCCAAAAATTTTACGCCCTACGCCAGCAATACCTCCGCTTCTGGTGAAGTTAAAATAAGTTGTGAAATTTGAGAGAACACTGGTGGGACGTCAGAATAATGCGATAAGATGGATAAGATACGCAAACCATCTGTCAGATAAAGAGTTGAAGGTAATCAGCTGATGTGGAGCCAGTAGAACAGTTCACCATGGAGGGGTAGAAATTATGAATGGATTCGTAGTACAATGACCACGTGCTTTTTTGCTAATGCCGATAGGTGTTATAAAGATGTTTATAAATGTGGCAGGAGAAATGTTGCTAAACATCTTGAAACAAATTACAGATACATGTGTATAATAGTTATTTTTGAATTTTTCTGGGATTTCCCTTATTGAAAGTTAGGAATAACGTGTGGCCCTAATTGAGCTGGATAATTGCCGAATTCGAGCATATTGATAGAATATTTAAAACTAGTTGGTGATTAGCAATTATTAGAGGTGTACTGAATTGGTATTATTTAAACAGAAATAAACGTATTGCACAAAAAAAAACATTTCAAATGCGATAAAAACAACGCGTTTTATTCTGATATCAGATGAAAGATTCAACAAGAGCAAAACGGATGGCCACCTAGTTTCTAGGATTGTTAAGTAATACGAGTTCATTGGAGTTTAAGCCGTAACGGTCAGTTGAGAAACATTCTGTTATGATTTTTTTTATTTCTAGGTTTTTGTTTTCCTTGTTTAAATTAATATATTTCCACGAACGAAGCATACTTTTCATAGAATAGTAGTTTATGCTCCGAGAAATTTACTACGGAAACAATAAGTAATCTGAAAGCTGGGTAATATAAAATATGTGCCGATTTGGTAGGAACTATCACTTTTTTATGAGTCCTTATGGTCCTTAAATTCACAATTATTTTAGATTTGATACCTACGATTACTCGGTAGTGCAGATATTTTAATAAATTTTTTAAGCGTGGTTTTCTTGTAATTGTCTTCTTTACTGCATAATAGGTGTGTTTTTTTTTTGCTCCCCCTATCTATAACAGAACAATGCAGACGCATTGATAACAACAACAACTCACCCTTTTCATAACAGAAGTTGTTGTTGTTTCCAATGCGTCTGCATTGTTCTGTTATGGATAGGGGGAGCAAATAAACGCACCTAATATTTAATTAAATTCCATATTATATCTGAATTTTAAAGAGAAGGGAACGTACACAAACTTAATAATTTTTTCAAATATGTATTGAAATATATTCTATATATATAAATCAACAGATTTTTTTTTAAATATGTATTGAATATTTTCTCAATCCTTTGCTGTAATTCCGCAGGCCCAAGCCTCCTGGAACGCAAGAAGCTACGTCAGAAAGGCAAGCTGCCGACGAAGGCAAATAGGAATACCATGCAGTAAATTGCAAGGGCTTCCCTGGAACCTAGATGTAAGGCAGTGAAATCTCAGACCTTACCTGAAAAAGCGAGATGAAGGTGACTAGTAATGCGAATACTGCCAGTTCAGCAGAGAAGTGTCTGGAATGTATGTATGGGAGCAAAGTCATGCCAACTGGACATTGCAACAGAAGATCGTTCTGCACAAGAGGTTAATGCTTCCCGATGTTAATCGGGAGTCAGAGATAAAGCTAGAATGCAACAAGGAGTCGGTTACATGGGACAGCTCACTGTTGGCCAATACAGATGCCCTATAGATGAAACCTAATGCTGCCGGTCCTAAGCGTAAGATGTGAAAAATGCGAAAATAAGCAAGACAGATCTTGCTGAGGCTGGTCCTTCAGGCAAAAATAAATCACCTGAAACATCTTCGAAACAAGATGTGGAGAGAGGTAGCGAACCCGGACCAGTTTACAAATTTACGCGAGCGAGGTTTGTGGACGATCTCAAACATCGAAGAAGTGGCTTACACGGATCGTTCCGAAACTGGGTACTGACAATTAGCCATAATTCGCCATTTTGAACCCCGATATTGCCAACCCTTTCATGTCAGTTGTTGAATACTTGACCCTCGCAAGAGTCAGGCAAAATCCCTTGCATGTTCCTTCCATATTGTGGTTGTACAGGAGCCATGTGCTGGAAAGAGCAGGATCTGAATCAATCAAAGGAGTTAAGGTCATTTTCGATGAGAAAAAAATGATGGCTGCTGATTTTGTGCTCTGATTTCCAATGTACTTGATATCACCACGCTCAGACAGTTTTCAAGCCGAAACCACTCAGCGGTCATCGTGCAGTACCGGGAATATGATAGGCTGAAACACGCGATTTTTGACGACTTTAGTCAAAAAAGGTAAGCTGTGACCTTTTTTGACTAAAGTCGTCAAAAATAATCGAATCCCGGTTTATTACTCTGAATGGAGCCATGAATGGAGAGGGACTGAAAGGTGAATGAGAGACGTCAAAGCTGTATAAAGTCCTGGAGAAGAATCAATCAGCTAAGAAAGACTCTCTAAAATGCCCATGCAATAAAGCGCTTAAGAGCTACATACGTACAAAAATGAACTTCTCGGGAAGAAACATGTGGGAGTGAAGCTTATTCGAGCTCATAATGCTTAGAGCCCTGATGTGTATGTAGATCTACGTCACAATCATAAGGTCAATGATCAAGGAGTTAGCCGCAAGAATTTAGCCACACTACAAAGGACTATGCGCTTAGGTATTTGTGAAGCCATGAATACTTTTCCTAATGCGGCCTCTTGATGTGCTTCTCAATCTACCATCACTCGACATTGAATTTCAAAGTGTGGCAATGAGCTCTGCCCATATACTAATTCGACTTGGCCTATAGGTAGTCAATAGCAACGTGGGGCACCGTTTTATTAGAGGTTCAATGAATGAAATCTCTTCAGTTCTCGCGATGCCTTCGGACGCTCGAGCACCCCTACTCGATTTCGAGAGAAGATACGAAGTAATTTTCTTGAGCAGGAGCGACTGAGAGCACCCACATTTTTGCACGGGGATCAGAGATTTTCCTACACCCCCCTAACACCCCCCCCCCCCTGGAAAGTGCATACACCCCCTTACACGGACAATTTTCCTACACAAAGGGACCTTTGTGTCTTTTGTTCCAAAGGGACACCCCTCCTAAAATTCTGAACACACCCCCCATGAAAAATTTCTGAGAAAACCCCTGACGGGGATACTCTGAGATATTCTTCACAGCCGACTCGAAGACAAATACGTTTGATCTGGAGCTGATGTCTATTTGATTTCAATAACTGACAGGTAGGCTTTTTTCTTCGCGAGCGTGTTTCTATTGCTAGCGATTGACGAAAAGTGGAGGGGAAAACGTGTCGCTCTTTATAGCTAAAGGTGGTGCTAAGTAGAATCCTGAATATTTTGCCAACTGCATAGCGATATAGGGGACGATTGAGCTCCATAGCCAGGTTGAATAAGGGGCATTTAATCTGGGTGCCGGAACACCACGGTGTTGAAAAAAAATGAAATCGCTAACGCCTTTGCCAAGGTAACCAAAAAGACGTTTTTCGTGACACTTTTTTTATTGGCAGCCAATGTAGTAATCTTGCGGCAAGCTAATGCGGCTGCTGTGAGACTGCACTATATCTAGGTATGGGCTAAAACTGAACGTGGCCATGCTAGAATCTTATCAGAGGGAGTTCCCGCGCCAACAGAACTCCACTACTAAACTCTGGAAACTCTACTGAACCTTGAGTTTTCAGCTAGCATTCCGAAGACAGATGAATGGACTGATGAGACTCGAGTCTAGGCTTATCCATGTGTATACCGATGGCTCAAAACTGAACAATAAAGCCGGCAGCGATGTGTACTCGGATGAGCTGAATTGTAGGCTTTCAGGGGGAGGTGGTTGTTGTTTTCCATGCCATTGACTGGCTTCTGTGTAATCAAATATTCGGAGTGATTATGTACCAAGCGGCTATGAATTCCCTTACTGATCCTTATACAATGTCAATAATTTTTACTGAATGCCGTGCACCTCTCAGAAAGATATTGAGACATTAGGCAGTCTAATTGATTTGTTTACATGGACAAAGGAGTATTCGGAGCTACTGTGTAGCCAATGAACTAGCAAACCTTGCCACCTTGCTCCCGTGAGGTTTCACGCCCTTTTACTATACGTACATCGAGGTCTTCGGTCAAACAAGCTATAAGGCAAAAATACTTTGAGGACGCTTCAGGGCTGAAGAATTATCCTGTGCGATCGCAAATTGATGCATGTCACACCAGGTCGTTGTTGACTTTAACTTGCAGTGCTCTCCGCTGTGTTTTGGCCAATCTCACGGGCCAGTACCTCATAGGACGGTATGCACAGCGGTTGAGCGTAGAGTTCAACGATTTTTGTCGCAGCGGTGGTTTAGAGGATGAAGAGGAGTTTGTTCTTCATCTCATGTGCTAGTGCCCAGTTCACGCAAGGAAGAGTATGACCTTTCTTGGGGCACCTTTCCTCTCAGGTCTGACCGATCCATCCCTTATCCCACTAACAGGTGCACAGTTCATTAGGTACACATATTGCACAGTTCATCAAAGGAATCAAATGATTTCCAGAGTACAGTGGCGAAGGGAAAGTATATCCGTGGTAACAGAACGGGCCTGTAATGCACCTATGTGTGTGTTTCGACAAGACTTTCCGATTGAGACCCAATTAACCTACTCTATTCAGTGAAAGCTAATCCTTTTCATAAATGTTATTTTGTTTTTGGATTTTCCTCTTCGTCGGTTTATTTTCCCCGTTGCTATGTTTTTTCACACAGCTAATTACAACGGAAAAAACCCTTTCATTGCAACAAGATTTGCACAGCTTCAAATAAGTAGCCGTCGGGCGATACTATGAGATACTCTGCTAAAACAGACTGGGCATCTTCATGGCAATTTGAGCATTTGCTCCTTGAGGCAAATAATTTTAGTGACTGTTCATCACTTTCGGACCTCCTGATTTTACCTTCTGAATCACTATGCTTAGTCAGCTTCTCTTAAATAATATTGTCTAGTACCTTTTTAGCTCGTTGTTTTTTTTAGGTAGCCTTGACGATAGCAGACACTAAATTTAGTGATTCAAATTGTCGCCATTACTTCGATTTCTACACAGCAACATATTTTTAGTTCGATGCAATACGATTCCGCCATTAACAATTGTATCCCACGATATTCAACAAATATTTATGTACTATATTCGCATATTTGCTTGTGCGCATTGTCATGGAAATTATTACGGCAGTGGTGATTTACCAATGACGATAACTACCGTGACGCAGATGTTAATTCTACTGACTTCTCTGTTCTACAGCCGCACCAGCCAATCGAAAATCACAACCTAGCCGATCATCATCGCAAGAATCGATATCGTAGCTCAGTCGATGCTGCCGCCACAACAACAATAGCAATATAAATTGAAATTTATCAATTTCTCGCAAATAACTAATATTTTGAGTAAATCTTTTCGCCACCTAGGTACATGGTTCATCGCTTTTTCAGGACTGAATCAATTAGGACAGTGGTGTAACTAAATGAACGGTTACACCAGATGAAGAAATACAAAAAGATGGTGAATGGGTAAGCTATAAACAGATATAAAAGATCTTTCCGAGTTTCCTTTTTAAATGCAGTTATGCGGAAGAAATCGACTGAATTGAATACATGTTGGCTTTGAAGATTGATGGATTGATTGTGGGCTATCCAGTTTACGAAATAAGCTCATTTTGAACTTATGCATTGTGGCTTAAAAGAATTCTCCTTGCAATCGAACAGTTATAATTTTACTGGCTTATTAGCAAACAAGCAATATTTGTCTTTTTTCAATATTTAGCTTGTAGAAATATTTGAGCTATTTTATTTTATTTTTAGGAAGTTGGCGGCTTAAGACCATACCTGATTTTTATATGATTGAAAAACAATTGATACATCCGAATGAACATTGTTTTCTTTGTTCAATTTATTCTGCGTTTGAACAGAGTCTCTATATATAAAAAAAATACATATCATTTGTCAAATGATCAACACGTTCTGTAAACAGCAAGTTCCAATGACATTCATTCAAAGTTAATTTAACGTTTTCGTTAAAAAATCATCGATTATACATTATGGGGGCCATTTTGACACTCAGTTTAGTATATATTTAATTAAAAGAGACAACTGAATAAATCAAATTTGATCGAAATATCGTACTAAGCTACATGATATATTTTGCGTGAATACTTTTTCTATAATTGACATAGCTAATTAGTGAATCAGCTAGTCAATCGATTTATCATTAATTCATCATATATTGTTTATTTTTAAAACATCCACACTTTGTTTCGTTTTTTTTTTTATACATTTAGAGACAACAGCATTTTCTTCGAAAGAATGTACACTCAAATGTAGTCACAAGATAGTTATTAATTTTAAGGAAATGGCAGAAATTAAATGTTCAATTGAGTTGATAAGTGCGAAAATGTTTGGCTCAAACGTTATAGAGGATTAAAATAACATTTATCAAAAAATGTTTTATGAAGATAAATTTTATTTGGCAGGTGGAAAGTACCGTTGTTTGTTAACAACGAAATTCGCTCTATGACATTATCACTAAGATGACCAAGATTCTTACATTGATATAAATTAAATGCTTATCAAATTAGAAATTGAGCTAGATATTCAATATTTTGTTAGTTTAAGGTTCAACAAAATGACAACAGCTTCACAAATGTTGCTCTTCTTGATTCAATCGATTTAAACCTAGTGAGTGCAATTGTTTTCAACAAACAGCTACGGCTTCTTAGCAAGACGGCAATTGGTACGATTACTAAGAATTGCAAGGTAGTGGCTAGTCCAACGGTCAACAAAGCTATTTTTTATAACACTTTCTTTTTTCTGTAATCCAGGAGTGCTGAGCCTGACAGCAATAAAAAAATCCAAATATCATTTGTAACCTAAAAATGTTCTTTGATTTGGCAAACTACATTTGGAAAAGTTTTGGATACTCCATGTCAATATATGAATAAAATTATATGATATCCCTTTACTCGTCAAACAATTGTTTTATTTGTTTATTGACCCTTTTATTTAAATATTTTGTGCGTCTAAAAGACTGTGTCACCAAAAGTCTTTCAAATCTGCTTCAAGAATGAAGAATCATCGTGAAACAACCATGCTTTTGTTTCCTTCGGTGTTAAGATTATAAAGTGCAACGTTTCAACGCAGGATGGAAAAGACCTGGACGTCAAGAAACCAGTAACACAAGACGGGGAGCAGATGCAAATAAACAAGGAGTCTGACAACCTCCTCTATTCGCGTTTTGGCAATATGTCGTGGGGTGGACCCAAAAGATGACAATGACAAAACCCTGGAGACCGGCGAGATCGAAAGAAATCTGGACATAGTTGACCCAGATGTGACAGCAAGTTGTATCACAGGAGGAAAAAGATGTCGTATCCAAGGTTGAAAGCGAAGTTCAAATCTCGTTCAGCATCGGCTGAATCGCAACATAGGTAAGTTTAACGTGGCAATAATTCAAAAACCGGGAGCAACAATATCAGCGAAAGAGGAGAGTTTTACAAAGCTTTATTATAAATCATAGTCTAGTGGTAGCAAATTGGCAAAATGTCTTCATCTATAAGAGATATCACTCTGCACAATAGATCCAACGAACAACTGATAGAGAACTGGAGACTTCTTGACGGGCCATTATTCTAAGACCATGAACAAATTAGTTTCACTCTGAGATTCAATCCTCTCCCTTGTTGTTATCGCGAGGACACCTTCAAACGTGTATTTGCTAGTGGGTAACGTTTTACCCCTAAGATTGGCTCTACAGCTGATGTGGAGGTAGCGGTAAATACACTCACGAGAAAACTCATGAAAGCTTTTGAGCACTCCTGTCCCACAGTCTGTCAAGCGCAACCTAAAGCCACCCTGGTGTAACAGTGATCAACGTTATTGAAGAAAACAAGCATGGGAACTGCTAGGAATGTTTGGATGAATTTAAGTGCTTTCTAAGTCTCTCTAGATCAGAAATGCGGTAAGTCAGGTAAAAGCAACAATGCATATTCGAAAAACTACATGCCAATTAGCTTGACTTCTTGTCTCCTCAAAGTATTCGAAAAACTTTTAGATCTCCGCATTAAGAAAAGTCTTGGATTGCGAACCCTGTTGAGAGCCCAAAACACACATACAAGGAGGAAATCTGTAGAGACATTCCTCCATAGAATAGTTCTTGAAATAGAAAAGACACTCCATTGCAATCCGAGGACGTGGCAGTTATAGTCTCGAGTGGTTCCCGTAAAAACTTGGCTAGCTCATTGAATATGATATGGGGCTGGTTAATGAGTGGGGAAAATTCGTGGGCCTTGGCATCAACTCTGATCAAACCGGTCTTATACTCTTCATGGAGAACTATAAGAATCCTGAGATGGATCCAATTAGGTTGGGTGGCGCTTGGTTAAGCCTTTGGACACACACTAAGTACTTGGGCCATATTATCGACAGCAAGCCCTCCTGGAAGGTAAATTTAGAGGAAATACAATACTGGGTAAAACAAAAAGCTTCTGCACTACTCTAACACCCTGGATCCACAAGGCAATTGCAAAGCCAATCCTTACTCACGGCTACTTGACCGGCAATGGATAAAATTACTTTTGGTGACAAGAACAGACTTCAGCGTTTGGCAGCTTTCTGTACTACATGTGCATTAACCACGACTTTTTCGTCTGTGTTGAAGGTGCTTTTTCATCTTCCCCTCTGTTTAAGGTACTACCAGAAAACCGGCTAATGAATTCAAGGAATCGAGACACTACTAGTCAGAATCCTTTAGCCACAGCAGTATTGGGCAGTGGAACGCAAGATGCACTAGATACTTGGTCCCCAATCTTTGCTTCAAACGAAGATATCAAGCAACCGTAAGACATGAGCAGGAATGGAATCAGCTAACAGGCACAATAGCCTTTAGTATTTACATATGAATCCAAAACAGTCGCAGGAGTAGATGCTGGAGCATATTCTGCAGACCGCAATATAGAAGCATTCTTCAGGATTCCTAATCACTGTACTATTTTCCAGGCGGAGGTCTTTGCGATTCGAAAAGCCGCAGAACTAATTTCCGTCTAAGATACTATAGATATCAGGGCCAACATTTTTACAGACAGTCAACTTGTGATAAAAGCACTGATGTCTCACACATATAAATCGTAGTACGTACTCGGCTGCGATCAGTTTCTGGACAGGCTAGGCAACGAGAGAATAGTAAGAATCTTCTGGGCTCCCGGTCGATGAAATGAGGAAATGGATGCGTTAGCAAAACGTTCAAGTGTTAGACCGAATTTAATATGATGGATTTAATATGAAGAAAGAAGCTGTCAAAGCAAATCGGCTTGAAAACTATTTCGAAGAATGGAATCACAGATTGAACAAATGCATTAAGTGTAATGATGAGCACCTAAGATCTGCTTTGAATCAACTCTAATTCTCCAAGCAGATAACATAAGATGTGCAAATTGTACTTATTCTTAAATCAAACTTGCTCGTACTTCGATTAAATCACTTTAATACCCCTTCGTTTTTCAGCCTATCGGCAATGCACCTCATACCGCATCTCTTCCCGATCGCGAAAAACATCAAATATCATTTCCATGTTCCAATAACAACCCCCCATTTTTTTCTTTTAGTTCCACAACAACGATCGCTAGTTGGAAAACGACGACAATGTTATCGAACGACGGGGATGGTAAGTGGTCATATGATGACCATAGCGATCGTGGTTTTTATACCGATCACTATTAATCCAGTATCTGTGCGCTTGTATCTATTTCACTGATACGCAGAGACATAAGTATGAGGCAGTTAGCTGGTGGACATCGTTAGTTAGCTCCAGTTAATGTACGATATTCGTGCGGATAGGTACCGAGAAAAAGAAATTAGGAGCAACATTGATAGCCCAAATCGGAAATATTAAATGTTACCGTGACGAATTTCAGTAAATATCTGTTTATCAATCGATCGGAATTAATTGCGTTTAACCCTTTTTCGGAGATATAAGTCTTGCGGCTCTTTAGTGTTCTCCAATAGACGTCCGTCTGATGTAGGGGATGAACGGCTTGCTGTGTGTGATTTCGATCTTTAATTTTAGAATTCGATGTGTCGATTGTTCATAAAAAACATAATGATGAGACTTGTATAAATGAAAGTATGATCGTGCGGTACTATTGCAAACCAACCACCGGATTTTTTTTTTATACTTAAGTAATAGTTGTAGGGTGTTAAGATTTGATTTTTTTAAAAGACAGCAGCTAATCGTGCACTAATTTAAACATATACGGAAAAGTTTGTGATTCCAAGTTGATTGTTCAGTGAAGCAGTTAAATAGTGTGCGGATTTAGGTGTGTGATTTCAGTTTCAACAGCTAGGTGCGAATTATTTTTTTCGGGACCGACGGCAACGACGAAGTATGTATCTGGCTTCGTATTTTAATATATTATTTAGCATAGTATTGCAATCACGAAAACTTTTCAGTTTGCATTATTTTTATTGTGATCTGACTTTCTAAGATTTATTTATTGGAGGAATGTTTGAATTTTAGGATTCGTTTTGTTTTGTTGTTAGTTGGGATACCTAATGATGATCAATGGGTTCTCCTTTATTTCATAATGATGAAAAAAATGATTTTTATTTCAAATTTAACGGCTTTACTCCATATGAAGTATATTACATTACATATTAACTATTCTATTAATTCTACTTAAACAAATATATTTTTTTTTTTTGCAAAACAAACAATCACAAATTCACTTGAACTTACCAGTTTCTTGCTTAGATAATCCAATTTTTGGCAATTCAGTTTTTTCAAAGATAAGCTGTCGTAGATTATTTACAAATCTTCAAAATGAATACTGTATATATAATATTGAAGTTTTTTATTTAATACGCAAATGGGAATATTTGTTGCATGAAAAGAATTCGAGTTGGTTTCTTGATCTTTTAGGAATAGAGGTGAAAATCATAGTGATGTGCCAAAAGTTTAGAGATGTTGGCTTTATCAACAGTTATTTGAATATAGAATAAAAATTGAATAACGTCATGGAATTTCATTTGAGACGTCGCGTTTGTGTAAATAGTAGATGTAGTTGTGAGCTTAATTGTTACGATTGGAAAATACGCACGCCTCACTACTAGCGCCTAACCGTGTAAATGTAGACAGTAGCATATTTGTTGACTCTTCTGATTACAAGGCGCAGAAATTCAAGAAAGCAGATCAAGGAATATTTTAGATTTCGTGTTTCTTTGTATAGTGAACAACATATACTACAGATGCAGTTAATATACATACATTTAGTTTTATATATTTTAAGAATATTGGTGATAATATACATATATATATATATATATATATATATATATATATATATATATATATATATATATATATATATATATATATATATATATACATATATATATATATATATATATATATATATATATATATATATATATATATATATATATATATATATATATATATATATATATTAAGAATATTGGTCAACCTTTTTTATCAGTTGTGATTGTCTTAGCATCATAGCTCCTCTTGGACTATGGCTTCTAGCATATGGCACCTCTCATTTCCTCAGTGCATAGACCCCATCTTACAGTTTCAAACCAAGATGCGATGCACAATGCTTACTGACAACTAATATATAATCTTTCCTGGATAAAATTGATAATATCGGTGATACGCAGATTCAGCCAAACAGGCTAGCTTGGCTGGATCTGCGTATCATGACAAAAGATCTGAATAATTCATAAGACGCATTGGGTGCGTTTTCATTGATATTGCTTTCGTGATACGTTGATAAGTTTCGTTCATATTGCTTGCAAAACGAAGTGCTTGAGGGCGGCTTACACACTGCCAAGGGCAGGCTATAGAATGAACGATCCTTATTATGGCCACTTTTCGTTCCATCTTCAAAGTGTTGACTGATGTGGCTCTAAAAATAAAATTGAAGCATCGAATCATTAAAAACCTTCTGTTGACTTTCCAGGCCGATCTGAACGCGTAGTGCCAAAGACTCTGCCCAATGAATTTAACTAAAGATGGTTCGTTTAAGAAAGATAACAAAAAAATCAAAACATCGTTTGCCAAGTTTTCCGATACCATTTGGATGGAGCTGTTTGTTATCATTGAGATATTTAAATGAATAGCAACAAACTATTGAAGATGTAGTTAGCCGCACCGCCGCATTTAATGTAGTCCATCAATGGATAAGTTAAATGCACACAGTTGGGTGCCAAAACTAATTGGCGAGATAGCCCCCGAGAGAAATGGAATCACGAGTGGTATGAATATTTGGATTTATTTCATGTAAGTGCCCACGTATCATCAATGCTTCTAGATTTTAAGCGTCATTGCAGTGAGCTCATCACTAGTAGTTGTTGACTCTACTTTTTCTCTGCCGTAATCAAAAAATCTACTCTTCTCAAAACCCACCTATAACAGCTGTAATTTTGTTTCAAAAAGTTTGTGTAATTTTTACATCCAGAGCGTGGCTTAGTCTGGGCTGTAAAAAAAGCTCAATAATATGAAAAATACAATGACAAACCAGTTTTTAAAAGAAGCCAAAAATAATTTTTATCTGTAAAGATCGCAAATATTTCGTGGGGGTGAAACTAATGTTTTTGAAACTCATGTATTTTTTTTTTAGAGATCGATTGTAAAAGCAAAAAGGTGTCGGGGCCTGAGAAGGACATAAAATCAGATCATTAAGAGCTACATAATTGACAGTCAACTTAATCAGTTCAGCCCGATGATAACATAGAAACAATATTTTTTTCGACAACGATAACTGTTCGCTGCCCGAAAGCGTTTCTTTATTTGAAATTTTCATATTTGGCCCAACAAAGCCATGAGTTCTCGTGCTAATTTTCCTGGAATTGTCGTTTTTAGTACAAAGCCATTCTTTTTAATATGCCTGAATGTTTTGTATGATTTTTCGTTGAGAAAATCATATTGAATTTAGAGCGAAGTTTGTTCTTCGTTCCAAAGAAACCAAAAACTCAATCAAAAATGTGATATTCAGAAAATAATTAATCAAAGGATGATCAACACAAAGGATGAAATTTACAGCTACGATGCACGGACCAAAGTCTAGTTAGCACTGTGCGCTGGAAAAAACTGCGAAACCGTGGTGAGAGTGAAGATTTTTGAAAAGGTTGCGCAAAATCAAAATTGCTAAAAGGGATCACGGTTGTAGCAATACTACCCACTTGATCAGAGCTATCTCACTAAACCTTTTTAATCTTAACTTTAGCGATGAAAAACAAGTGACAATCTTGGGGTTTTCTTGCGATTTTTTGATACACTCATGGTTAAAATCAATTCGAACAGAACCGTTTTTCGTCAAAAATTCTTCATATTATATTTCAAATATTTCTCAGGACTGCACGGTAACGCTGCTTGAATGGTCATGTGAATGGATGATAGACCTGTAAATTGATTACGCGAAATAATCTATGTATTTTTTTTAAAAAAAGTTCGGTTGCTTTTTTTTGACCAATTTGAACTTTCTTTTACTCAAATTAACAACTAAGTCGCACTCATTTGCGCAGTTCAATAACCACAATTCAGTAGCTAAAATCAATTAACTATCCAATAATGCTTTACAATCCACACTTCCGTCCGGCGACTTGTAATCCAATAATCATTCAATGTTTTCAAACAATAAAAATCGTTAAGATAAATATAGAGCCAATGAAAGCGATTAACTGGAAATACTTATACGTCCATTGTATTCCAAATACTTGGCCAAGTAAATATACAGGTGCATCTGTCTGCTTCGATATGTTGTATTAAAGTTTTAATGTCCGCATGAGAATTGTATCTTTTCTATACTATCGAAGTTACCTTGCTCGTTATCCGCAACATATTACAGACTACGACGACCGTTCACGATATCTCACGAATAATCTAACAATGACCTATTATAGAACGCTTGATTTGATATACCAACAAACTTAATATAGTAAATTGAGTTGAACATTTTTCAATTTATACATTTTATATGACGTCGATACGAAAGTTTTTTAAGTCAACACTTTCGAACGGATAAGTAAATGCGATTTGGACTTGGTTGATGATTTTTTGTACTTATTAATTCGTTTCGGTTTTTGGATTAGCAACATAAATCAACAAAATTTTAATCTTCGTCAGTATGGCTGCGTTGTGCTAGTTCTATAACAGCGCAAATTTATATTTACTTACCTTAACCCCACTTTATTGATCCGTTTTTCCGGTGACTGTGAAACGCGAGAAGATGCGTTCTAGAATTCTAAAGAGACTTGAGTCAACATCGGATTATGATATTTTAAATTACAATTTAATTCGGATTAATGGACTTTATCCGGGGATTCATAATTTCGATCAAATGGAGAGTCTTGTGTAAACTGACCGAATTTAGAATTGCTAGACAGTGAAATTTAACTGTCAAGTGCAATTTGGCGTCATTGCACAAAATAGATAAGCATTAAAATCATGAATGTGTCAATTGCGTGTTTTTATTTGAAGGAGTATATCTATTATTGACGCTGCTTAGTATATGTATCTACGAATTACAATAAATTTGGAATTTTTGCTCAAAACAATTTTTCGTAACGATATCTAATTTTTCAGCCACGCAGTTTAATAAATGAAAATAAATATCCAATCAAAATGCTTTTCCCATCTTACCATTTTTGTATTTATATTCGTAGTGCAAACCATACCAATTATTTTTTCAAATTAAAACAGTTTTATACAGGAATTCTGTTGAAATTTCGGGTTAGTAATAAAGCATTAAAAAAAGTTCGACATTATCGTTCGTTCCGTTTCACTTACCTAACAATCAAATCATAATCACTTGATATCTACGAATCTGAGCCGCGAAACAAATCAAAGCAAACCAAAATTACAATATTAATGCTACATTTTTTCATCAAATAATATTTATTAGCCGGTACTAGTTTGAACTAAAAAGAACCACTAGATATTTTCCGATTTCAACACAGAAATACGATAAGAATAAGACATGCCAATCAAAGCGAACTGAAATTGTATTTTACAATCTAATCAAAATAAATCTGCAAAAGATTTGCAAATCGATTTTAGTTGAGTGGAAAATGATTTATTGATTACTAAATGTAGAACGTTTGAAAGAACAAACACTTGAAAGAATATATTTGAGGTTGGTTTTGATATCAGTGACTCAGTTTTGATTTTGTCTAGGTTTTCGTCTTTGATGTTTGATTGGAATTGTGATTCGTAGAGGATTATGTTGGATTTGTATAAGTCGTGTGATAAGTTCTTTCAATCGAAATGAAAATCATTCTGATTAATTTGAGTTCTGATTCGATTGAAGTTCTGATTTTACAAATGATAAGACATGGTTTGATTATAGCATTGTAATTTAGTTTTTCCAACGGATTGACTAGATTGGAAGTAATTCAACTGAAACCTTAGTTATCCCATTAGTTCTACTCAAGATACTTGAGATCGTCGCCTTGAGAGATTAGCAAGAGAGTACAGCCCCTCCTCCATTGTAAACAATTATCATAAAAAGTATATCGATTAGTAGTTCAAATCGATGTACTTTTTAATTTAATAATTGTTAAGCCTATTTAACCCGATCATTTTATTTTCCAGGCTTTTGACCCTACCTACATTTTTTTAGTTTTGTCCATATTTGATTGGATTCTATATTTGAGCTGGCGTAAAACATAAGGATCGCAATCTTGCCATTTAGTTTGTTCATTATGGTTGTTGCGCGATTGGACCGTTGGGGTGTAAAAATAGGATACAGATGCGGTCCTAGCACATTTTTTTCTGGTGCGTTTGATTTTTTACGCATTTCTCAGCAAAGAAATGTAATGAAATGTTGGCTGGATAAATAGAATGAAGCTTTTGCTAATACTGGTTTAGTTTTATGTATAGTCTCCAATCAGATCAGAAAACTATGAATTGGATTGAAATTGGTAAAAAGGATGTCGTTTATCAATAAAAGGAAGAGAGTCGGTGAAAGAACAGTACCTTGCGGAACCCCGGTATGGGTGGTGAGGACACAAGATTTTAAACCATCAAAAACAGCTTGAAAGGAACGATCTACGAGAAAACTTTCAATCCATTTGACGAGGACGGGATGAAAACCAAATGCACGAAGGTTGGCTAATCAAGAGAAACGACCACTGCTTCACCAAAGTTATAGAGAGAACGGTTCCATCTCTCAATGAAAGTGCACATTGGAGGGCTAGGAGTTTATAGCGGAGATCTCAGCAAAGAGGTTAGCTTTAACCAGCGACTTAGTAAATACGTTACCGCCATGAAGAAGAGTTGGCTCGTAATAGCTGGAGTTGTCCTTCATTCTTTTAACAAGCGACCAGAAAACTTTGCTTCCTTTCTGGCTTGCAAGGACCTTTTGTTTAATATTTGAACCAAACTGGAATTTAACTTTTCTGATAGTGCATTTGCAGGTATTGCGAGCAGCTTTGTGAAGTTTTTTTGAATCATCATACGGAGATAGCTTGTAATTTCGGAATGCCACCTCCTTAATGCGAATGACCTCTTGACACTCGTAACTAAACCATCAGGTGCTGTTCAGTGCTATTGAAGGAATGTGGAATAAAAGAATGCATTCCACACCATAAAATGTCGGTTATGGTGGAAGCTATATATCTGACGTTCTTTGTTGCAAAGCTATCCGACCAGCCAAGCTAATGACAGACTAGTCGTTTAGTGGAAAACTGGTTAGTGTTAGTCAGAGAAGAGATGTTAAAGTGGGCCGAGATCAAATTGTAGTCCGAGTTGCCAAGAAATGCAGAAACAGAAATCGAATATTTATTTGGGTGAAAAGTAAAAATAAAAATGTTTACGGTTCAACTTTTCTGTCATATGCACGAGCAGTTCTAGAGCATGAAAGAGTCTAAGCTGCTAGCGACATTAACAGAACATTCAAAACTCTAATGTAAAAAATTAAGCAGGCAAAAGAAGACAATACGACTGAAACTCTGGTTTCGGCCCTTATCAATACCCAGGAGATTTACAATATCTTTTTTGAAAAAGGAGCGAAATTCAGATAAGTTGTAGGATTTCGGGTGGCCCTTGCATTAAAAGGCAAACAAACAGGCTTACGAACATTATCAGCCGTCGGATCGCGCAGTTTTGCAATGAAAAGTGGAGAAACTTCCTCCAAAGCATGGAACCTGGAAATGAAAATGACAATACGGGGAAAGTTGAAACCGTCGCAGAGGTACTAATGCCCAAGTTTCAAGGAAATTATACTACGGAGGATAACGACAACGAAAACAAGAAAGTAGGTGCGTAGCTTGCAAAAATCCTTATTTTCGTGCTAACAGTGGGCGCTCGAATCAAAACAGCTAGCCTTGGAGGAGTGAAACAATTGATACCTCCCGGATAATACACTGACGACTATAACTAATATAGTAAACGCAATATTTCGAACACAGAACTGCAAAGAGGTCCAAGAGACAGCGATTATAATAGATACATCTAAGCTAGCTAAAGACACTCAAATCCGACAAAATCGGATCCAGTAAGTTTTTTTTCCTCTGCAGGCAAATTTGCAGAGCGTTTTCTTTTCGTTCGGCTTATTGATATTTGTGTGGGGAAATTCATCATCCCTAAGGTATAACTTAGGTTCAAGCCATTACTCACCACAGAACTCCAGTTTGCGAGAGCGGGGTAAATCAAAGGATTTGGTCATGTCTTAACGTAACCAAGGTATTTGATAAAATTTGACATGCAAGACTTATTTTCAAAATGCATGCACTCGAAATTTTGCTATCGCTAGTACAACCCATATGATCATTTTTCCAGTGCAAAGCTTTTTCTGTTTGAATCAGCAACTATCAATCCACATTGCTCTCAATATAAGCTGGAGTCCCGTAAGGTTCAGGGCTCTCACCCACATTGTTTAGTGTGTACACTGCAAATCTACCAAATATACCCAAAACAACAGTATCCTTGTACTCTGACGTCAAACCTGCTATCTTATATAGATATATTATTGGTATACTTCCTCATGTGGAAAATCCAAATAAATGCCCAGAGAACGCAAGCAATATTTTTCACAAAAATACGGGTGCAACATTCACCAGAACTTATTATAGCCAACCAAATAATAGAATGACAACGAACAGACAATTTTTTAGGCCTAATATTTGACCAAAGACTATCATGAAATAGAAACAGAATAGAGAAAACACGGATGATAAAGATTGTATTGAACAATCTTCAGCCGCCGATTAGACCAGACAACCTAAACACGACAAACAAGACACTGCAAACACATACTTGGGTCAATGCTTACATACGATAGCACTGTCTGCTACCAGACATACATGACAAATACCAAACAAGTACAGATCTGTCAAAACCTCACTTTCAGGAAGATTTTCAGAGCTTGCTGGTCCAATTAGGAACATGGATATACTTAGAGAGCTAAGAATTGGGAAAACGGAGGTAATCAAAAACTAAGGCTACAAAGCTTGCAGTAAAATGTGTAAATTTTTTTCCAATACAATGAGCTGTTAGTACGTACATTAGGCTATTTTTCGAGATATTGTTTTTCTGTTTTCGCCTTCATCTTCAGCTTGTTATAATAGAATGTGACATCAGACCTAGTCGACTGTATCTGAATCCGGTTATCGTCATCTTGACTTTAATCTCCTGTACAACAGTACAGACCACGTTCGCTTGATTATGAAGTCTAGTTATCAGTTAGCCGCATGCTGCCTTGTTGATGTTTGTAGGTTATGTTATCCAGCCAAACAGACGAATTAGGGCATATCGCCTTGGCTTGCTGCAAACTGAGACAACAGCTTAGCTCTTCGGACGTGTTAGTCAGTTATAAGAAGCTAAAGACGAGGTATTTGACGTAAGTTCGGGAAGTCCTAAAGTCTTAAATTCGGTTTAGGACCTTGTTGCTTTGTGGGATGAGCTTGAATACTTATTTCTGGTTAAAATCTTGTCCTTGCGTATTCAGCCAACAAAAGACAATTGTTAGCTGGCGTTGGGTTAAATACATTACCCACTCA
Organism: Nemotelus pantherinus; assembly: GCA_963978885.1. Lineage (NCBI taxonomy): Eukaryota > Metazoa > Arthropoda > Insecta > Diptera > Stratiomyidae > Nemotelus > Nemotelus pantherinus. Next base: position 221,564,829 of record OZ022263.1, on the reverse strand, counting down.
GAAGTAGGGAGTCAAAAAGCTAAAAGCAGAAGTTCCAAAAGAACTATAGTAATTCGTCGCCCACAATGACCTCTTTCCTGAGAATAACGGAGGAGTAAGGAGAGCGGAGGGGGGCCCGGTAGCTCTGCTCGCTAAGGCGTCAGGCCGAAAAGTGGCGTGCTACGGGGCCTGCGGGTTTGAATCCCGCCAGTGCCATGGCTGTAAGTGTGAATGCGTGTGATTGTCCATGAGGGTGGCAAATGGGCCCAAATTGGTGGCTTAATGCTGGCCGCCTTCCCGGCAGCCCTCTTCACTAACCTAACCTAACCTAAGGAGAGCTATGGAAAAATATTGAACAATATATCACATCATTCTTGATTTTTTCAATCTCTAAGATTAGTCACCACTCAATTTTATGTTTTTCATTTTATTTTAAAATTTTTTATGATTTGTGTATGTGAATTAACAAAAAAAAAAAATTTTATATGTAAGGTATGCTAACATTAATGCTTGCAAAACAAGCATTATTAAAAATGTTTAACTGAAAGAAAGGGGGGGGGGGGGGGGTAACTAGCCTATGCTATCAGCATGGATTATCATTTCAAATATTCTACACCTACAAAAACCTTATTAGATTTCCAAATCTCATAATGTATAATTCATTGGGTAATATCGTTAAATTTCCAAACTCAAATTATTATTATTATTCAGATTAACTTTGGATAAGAGCATCAACATTATTTCAACTCTCAAAATGGCACTGTTGTTTTTTTAAAATCAATAGAGAGAATCCTCTTGCATCACTCCACAATTTTGAAGAAAACTCCTTTGCGGACTTATCTCTTATTCAGCAAACAAATATTGCCATAAATTCCAAAAATCAAATCAAAGTCTTTACATACACATGCTCCTCAATTTTCTTGATATGGAAAACCTGACCTTACTGAATAATTTATAATTCACGCTTATTCATGTAAAAGAATCATCAGTCATGAGTTTGGGGAGTACTTTAAAATCATATCACGTTCTTGACCTTCTCGACATTTTCCGTACCATTGTCGGCTAATATACATTTGTATGTTACAGTATCAGATTGTATCCCTTATATATTTGTATGCATGCGTTCATTCAAATTCATAGTAGATTCATATGTATATACACATTATTAAATCATGTATGCAATCAGTTTCACGATCAGATCAGCCTCATGTAGTAAACAAAGTCCGCTCAAAGACTTGAGATTATCTCGGACTACACAACAGATACAATTGAGAGAATGTACCATCGGCTAATGTTCATATTGTGCAGTTTGTATAATCTGCACAATATTAGCCTTAACCGATGGGATATCAGACACAAATGTCAATTACCCCATGAAATCAAGGAAGCTATTATTTTGGACACTAATCTTTGCTTCGGTCTCCATGCATATTAGAGGGCATGGATTTATGTAGATATCAATTTTTGAATTAATAATTTTCATTACCAACGAAATCTAATCTGAGCCACTTCAATCTTAAACGACTTTTCAATTAGGATAAATTGAACTTGACTCGTTTCACTTAAATTGATCGTTAAATGGCCGTAAAATGCTTGCGAAATTGTCTAATTTTTATTCTTTTATTGTCTTATAAATAAATCTAATAAGACAATTGCTCAAAATAAAACCAAAAAATGGCTCCTGATTCCGATACTATCTTTATATATAAGTCAATTCAAACATATTGTTTATGGTATGATTGTAAAGTTTTGACATTATTTTGATTACATTGCTATCATTCATAATTTTTATTGTTCTGATTCGAGCGAGATATTTTCAAATGGATGTGTGTAATCTCAAGACGGAATCCCCAGCTAGATAAGTAAAATTACGCATAGTTTCTGCGAAACAAGTGCGAATATATATATATATATATATATATATATATATATATATATATATATATATATATATATATATATATATATATATATATATATCAATTTCATTTTCAATGAACGACTACGTAATTGATTTATCTATGATAATGCGTTACTATTTGCTAGTTCGCAGATACAGCACGTACGGCCGTAAAAAATTGTGAATAAATTTCGATTTAAATTTTAAAATCGGCATGCGGACAAATGAACAAACGCCTGCAGTATGAATACATTTGTGACTATTATTAGTGGCAATGGTTGTTTGGCATGAAATCAGTTGATAGTTTTTTAATTATAAAATTTCATAGGTAGAACTGAAGCGATAAATCAAGTATGATTAGTTTATGTATCTAATGTTTCCGTATCTAGGTATAAGTATGCATACAAGTCATTTTAATTCAGAGTTTTAAAATAAGTAATTAGTTCGTACTGATTTTTGATTCGATGAAATCGGAGGAAGATGATTGTTTATAATTATCTTTTCATCAGAGGAATCGAGTGGAAACTATAAACTGTCTTCGTTTGGACGACGATCAAAGGTTTTATTTTGGAATTTTTAATTACAGAGTGCATTAAATAGACTCGAAACTTTAAGATTAATAGGTAAAATATTACCATTAAAATGTGCATGTGGAATAGGTCCAATTTAAAAACAAATTGTCTGGTGGTTGCGAACATTTTAGTGATTTTTGCGTACCTTTACATATATTTCTATTCGGAAAAAACCCAGTATGTGAAATGAAGTCCTAATACGTTTTTACCTCGGATAAGATAAACTTTTGAATATTTTTAGCCGCAAGCGAGCTCCAAGTGCCAAAAAGTTAGAGAAAAAAAACAATTTATAAATATTGAATTGCGATAACTTTTGACAGAGCTATGAGATAATTACGAAATTTGTAGAGCGCATTGGTTTTTGTTAGATATGCGAAAAATTCCTTAAAACCATGGGACCTACAGCAAGATTTTTGCTTTTTAGAGAAAAATTCAGGGACGCATGTCCGGGTGCTTTGGTGACGCAGTTGATGAAGGTTTCTGTGCCTCTGACCATGTCTTTTGCTATTTTCGCCAGCGAGAAAGGCGGATGGAAAAATTCAGTCTCGAATGTCCTTCGCAGAGCTTGGATAGCGTCTATCCGGTTACTTCAATGCTGGGAATTGATTACCTATAGGCAGACTTAAGAAAAATATTTTGGGCATACCTAGCCCTGGTATATGCTCTGTCACTGACAGGCAAAAGTAATCTTTACAACAAAGCCTGGCGAAGATAGATTTTTAAATCTTAAGAGCTTTAGGTTGATCAACCTAACAACAGTTTAGCTTAAATACCTGAAAAGGCTGGCCATATTCGCACTAGACGGCTTAAATAGAATCCCTTAAATAAAGAGAAGCATATGTGAGAGAAACCACGGAAATCATGCGAGTTGACTCTTCAATCTTTGGTTTCCAGGGTTGGGGAAGTAAAAAGTCCTTTTTATGTCATTGAAAGCCTTCATTTCTAATGGGGTCTTTTAAGGACATAGAAAAGACCTTGACCTGTGCGTCCTTTAAGGACCAATGCGAAGCTATAAAAGCTTATAGTGCGGAAGATGTCTTCGTTAAATAGATACATGACATTCTGGCAAAAAGATTATATTGTGGGAGACTGAAGTGGAATCCTATTTGGGAGCGGAGGCGGCAAATGGATACATACACGGAGGTGTTGTACATGTCGAGTATGCTAATCGACGTCTTATTAAACGAAATGCAACAAAAAATGCTTCATGCGCTAGCTTATGCTGATGAAGTGACTACACTAACAGTCGATAAGGAGTTGAATGCTGCAACATGCATTGCATTTAATGGACATTTAGTGATCGAGGCATAGCTTTACAGGGAGCACTGGTAAACCAAAACTTGTTTTCTTTACAAGGAAAAGAAAACTGAAGGAAATATTGTTCCAACAAGGGTATGAAGGGTATGTTTTTTCAACCTTCAAATGAGGTCAAATATATAAAAAAAACTCTGGATAAACAACTTCTCTAGAAGAAGCACGCGAATATGAAGCCTATCTGTTGGGCTTTACGATTTCGGGCAGTGCAAGAGAGCATTTGCCACTACATGAGATATGAAGCTTCATTTAGTTATTTGAACCTAAGAATAATCATAACACCAATGGTTGAGTACACAGCCGTGGTATGGTGGGCTCTTGTGAAGCGCAAAAAGTATATATAGCCAGACACACGAAGATCCAATTCTTTGAATCTAGCCATGAGACTGCAGAATTCCTCTTTTTTCAGAGCTATGACAAGCTTTTTGACTGGACACAGCCACCTAGTTGGTATTACGCGTGATGATGCTTGTGCATCTTGCTTAGCATTTCCTTTGCCCAGCGTTTGCACGTAACAGATACCAATTGTTTGGCTGGTATATTGTGGCTATGCTAATTATAGCTTCTTTTCTCAATAATTGAGTCAGGAAACTCTGGTATGCTTGTGGTTTGATGATAAGAAGTCATTCTGGCCTGAGTGCTTAGTGACGACAGGGGGCTCTCCCAACTCACACCATCTCTTACACTCTTTGAGAGAAAATTCTGGTCTTAACGAACATCATTTAATGGCATATTTGAATCATTAAGTATTTAATACGACTAGCAACACAGAATGAGCTCATGCCATCCCAATGATAAATGATTTGTCCTTCCCAAGCGAGATAGGTAATGGACACGATAACAACTGCAACTGAACCGTATCATATCACTATAATGTTTATTTATCAAATTATCGCAATAAAACATATAGTTTGCTTTCTATTCATGATCTTTAGCTCTTCTAATCTTTCTCAATTTGAATTGATTTTCACACTTAAAGGTGCTACGCCAGACTGATAGTCAGTCATGAAAAAGGTGCGATCAGTTGCGCTTTTTATATGTAGCTACGTCAGTCGTTGAGTAAATAATGAATTACAATCAAACGAACGAAGTGTGAAAGATATTTCTGGATGGAAGTTGTAGGAAGTGGACCAGTATAGAAGCCAAAATTTTATCGGTATTGCTGCTAAAATTTGTTACAGTATACGCGCGCAACATTTTCAGTTTTAATTGAAAGCTTTCACGTGTCAGACTCACACTGTAGCTTACTTTTCCAAATAGTTTTTGTAAAGGTTCACGTGTAAAATAAATTGAAGTGCTCTGTTCAGTGTCTTCAGAAAATCATCTTGTTTTGTAAGCCAGGCTAGAGGCCCAGCAACGCTGAAGTATAAAATTTTCCGGAATTGTGGTGCTGGACATACATAAGATTGTTATTTTAAGGTTAATTCGGCATTCGTGAAAGCGAAAAATCGGCAGCGAAATTTCGAGTATCATTAAGCTTGGAGAAGCTGAAAAAATTTTTAATTGAAAATTTTTTTTAAATCGAGTGAATTATGAAACATTGTAAGCGGTACGTCATTCAGATCCGAACCTCCAGCAGAAGGGATAAAAGCAGTTGATGCTCCAAACCGAGACAGAAAATCAACGTTATGGAAATTCAAAGCTCAATGTGAGAGCTCGAGTGTGCATTTATTGCAACAACAATGGCTCGGAGTAAATAAAGTCTAAACAAGCAACGTCTCAACGCAGCAAGGCGAAGTTCGCGAATCATTGATCATGATCGATGTTTTCAAACACTTCAATAAACGAAAAAGAATTCTTTCTACGAATTCAATCAAAAACGAAACGATCGAGCTAACACAAAACCGTGGAATAACCCAACAGAAAACTGTGTCACGCACTCCGACGCCAAACGGAGCCATCGAGAGTTGACAGCATAGCTCCGGACTTTACCAGATCTCGAAATCAACTCGTTCAACGATAAGCTCAGCTCACGTTTGGGTTGCGATGAACGGAAGGATGGTATCAACTTCGAGTATGGGCTTATTCCTGAGTATACCGATGGCTCAAAACTGAACAATAAAGTTCGCAGAGGTATGTAATCGGATGGGTTGAATTTAAGGCTTTCCATTCGATTCCCGGACCATAGTAGTGCCTTTCAGGTGGTGGCTGTTTTTCAGATCATCCACTGGCTTCTGTGTAGTCGAATATTCGGGCCTTGAACAGTGTCAAGAATTTTTGTGGAATGCCGTGAATTTCTAAAGGATATATCAAGGCATTCGGAGCTGCAATCGATTTGGGAACCTGGACATAGGGACATTCAAGGCAACTGTGTGGCCGACGAACTGGCAAGGCTTGGTACCTTGTTACCGGGAGTATTATGTCCTTTCACTATAGGTGCAACGATGTCATTGATCAAACTAGCCATTAGATACAACTACCTCGAGAATGCTTAGGGGTCCTGGGCTTAAGAATCATCCTGTGCGATTGCAAGACAGACCTAACCTAGCCATCTACCTTAAATCTCACTGAAGCACACCTCATTCGCTGGAATAGCACGGAAAAGAAGATGTTAACGGTCTTTGAAACTTTGAAGAAAAATTCTTTATACATATCCCCAAAGAGTAATAAGGAAAATGGGACTGTTTTCGAATTTGCGTATTGTACGGTGAAAACATGAAAGAAGAGGATGACATCGAAATTCGCCGAGGTCTTATACTCACCGGGAAGATGCTCACGGACACTTACTTTGACTACAAAACCAATTCCAACACTCCAACAAATCGAGCTGGGGATCATGATCCTAAAGCAACACGAACGAAGAAGAAAAAGACGATTTCAAAGATACCGAGAAGTGAATCATGATATACCTAAAAATTTCAAATATTGATTCGGAAGTCCAACAAAAAACCGTCAATTGGGTGCCATTAAACAGAAAATACATCAATACGCAGCAAGCTGCGATCAGAATTCTGAGGGACAGAAACAAGATAAAACCATCTCCTAATTATACTCATTCCTCTTTTTGCTTCACCTCCACAACAGAGCTAGATGAGTTTAAGAGTTAAAAGGAAGCTTTTGCAAGCCTAGAAACCGAGCATTGGATTAGAAGAAAGCATCGCATTCCCCGAAAAAAATCAGATCGAAATCATCGTCGTCTGTAGACATAAAGAAGATTTTGTTGGGCGAGGTTCCGCCCAAAAGACCGGAGTAGACTTCAATTGAAACTTTTAGTTTTTTTTGGTTGCAGTGCTGCTGAAGAATCACTAAGTATTTTCTTCATTTGTGTTACAGAAGATGCTGTTTTCAAAGTTTTGTAAGATAAGCACCGGATAATAAATATAAGTAACAAGTGTTTGACTTTCCTAAATTTTGAAATCCATATAAATGGCAACCCTAAAAATATTTCCACCTTATCAGTTTAAATGCAGTGTCCTCGAAACAGGTTGAAACACGTGTGGTAAATATGCACTCAAAATCTGCACGATTCCTCTACTGTTCATAACATTCGTGTTTCTAGCGGCTCTGTTGCACTAGAGATTTTCATTCTTCAGGGAACACACCAGCTTTTTTTTTTGTACACATCTTATAATGCCTTCAATCGTGTACTTTCTAACTTAACCCAGATGGATTATGTTTAGTCGTACATCAAGCTTGCTTATTCGCCTCCTTTTGCCATTCTAACATTTTCTCACACCAAAATATCACCTGGCCCTCAAAAAAAGTGAGAAAGTAGCGTTATCGATGTGATTGAAAAAGTAAATTGTAAATCACTGGGCAAATAATTAGATTGTAACTATTGGGCCAATAACTTCACACGCTTTTGAATTTTCAACGCGATTTATCGATATCGTCATACATAATTTTTCGAAGCTGGAAGATGTCGTGATTCCTATATATTCAAAAGAAAACATTCCAACAACTCACCATGCGCCAATAGAATTAGATCATTCTTTCATCTTACCGAACGAGCGATGAAAATATTACTGACTTTTGGTGTCAGTCTATTTTTTAATGGTATTTTTCTTCTGTTAAATTTGAGAGTAAACCTGTAAGCATTCATTGATACGTTTCATGCTGATAATTAATCTAACAAACAGCAGTGAATGTTGGTATATAAATAAAATGAAAAAAAAACTAGCGCATCAGAGCTGCTAGAAAACTGATTTTCGAAGAAATCGTCTTTGAGTGACCAAAAAATGTGGAAAGACGTAATACAGTAGCATTAGTTAGTTTTTTGTAGCATCATATCAACTATTTCTTGCCCAAAGCAACAAAAACTATTTCTCGACAGTATCTCCGATATCGTAAATGATGAAAATATTCGGTGCAGGCAACACTTTGCCAACGAAGCAGCAATAAGTCTACCATAACAAGCTGAAATTCCTACTAAATTTGGCTAACAATAAGGTCCATTTACTACATGAATTTGATTTTGATTTCATGACTGGATCGAAAGTTATAAGGGAAAAAGATTTAGCTTGATGAGCAAATTTACAAGATTTAGGTGACAAAAACTTCCATAGCTGGCAGCTTTATTCTAATTTTCCAGCCAAATTTTTAATAAATGTGGCTTAGAATAAGGTTCAGGTACTGTATGAATTTCGCTAAAATTTGTTGTCTGAATCGAAAGTGGTAGGCCTAAAAGCAGTTTTTTTCGCAGTGACTTTTCAAGATGGCACCACTGCCACAGGGTTGCCTGTATTTCAAAACCACTTCTACCAGATCTGGTCTTAGTTATTACCAACATGCTCTGTAAATTTCATAATGATCGAATTATCCGGTCGTCATTTATCGTGAATAGAAATTTCGAGTGCTGAAAACAGATATAATTTGGTGATGGGTTGCCGTTCCTGTGCAACTCGGAGTTTTGAAAATTTCAAATTGACATGGATTTTATATCAGCAATTTGAAATTTTTCAATAAGAAAAAAACTTTTCTGGAGGGTCGATGATTTGAAGGATTCTGTTTACGTACCTGCCGTAGCTACAGGGTTGCTGCACAGTCCTGAAACACCATCTGTGTATAGCTCCAGTCAACATTAATATGCTCTGCAAATTTCATGATGATCTAATGTTTAGGTCAAAACTGATTACAAGCCTAAATTTGAAAAAAAATCCTTGCCTACTTTTAGGCACTCAGCGCCCACATAGGGCTAATAATTTCTAATTTTTTAACATGAACAAGCGTACAGCAGAATTAGTTTTGATTTCAGTTACTTACTTCTAACAAAAATGTTTTCTGCATAGAAATATAGGGGTACGTCAAAATTCACTGAAATACATGCCGCCACCAAAGGGTTAAAGAAATCGTAATTTTAATTAATCGCTCCACTAGTCCTTATATATCTATGTCCTCTGAAAATTTCAGCTCAATCGGGTCGGTCACTCCAGAGATTATCTCCCTTAATCTTTTTGCTGATATATAAATATATATATATATATATATATATATATATATATATATATATATATATATATATATATATATATATATATATATAATATATATATACATATATATATATATATATAAATATATATATATATATATATATATATATATAGATAGATATATATATATATATATATATATATATATATATATATATATATATATATATATATATATATATATATATAAATATATATATAGTATATATATATGAAGAAATATGAATTTTCGACGAAACGAGTTTAATACTAATTTTCTTCGAAAATCAGTAAAAAGCGTGTAACTGTAGCTGAGGCTTTTAGCTCAGTGAGAATGATAAGCTCACATTTTTGGATCCATTTCTATACTGATGCAATTATTTGTATGAAAAATGATAATTCGATGATGGAACTAGTTAACTTCAATTATATGCATAGAAAATGATATAATTCAATCATCAAGGCTGCAAAAAAATATACCACTTCTTTTGAAGACCTGCCAAGAAAAATGTTTTCTTGTGGAATGCATCTGCTTTCACTCTCTTAAATCGTCCGTAAGATATTTCAAACACTTTATAGACAACAAAAAAAACTGCTTTGACCTTTCAAGAAATATTCAAACACTTTTTTATCGTTTCTATTTCTCAATCATAGACTAAAACCAAATCAAAACAATTTATTAACGATAAAAATTATTATCCATATACTCGCGAGCAATCCTCGAAAATCAATTCAAATATATTAACAAGGCATATTTCGGTACATGGTAGGAATTTTACCGTCAGGCACACAGCGAGGATGAAGATGGGGATACTTCTTACCCTATGCAGACGAAAATGAAATTTGAGATTCGAAATAAACCGTAACTGCAGTTATATATTCATATATCTATAGCTGCAACTTACCTCAGTGAGGACAAGTATCAGTAACGAAAGCAACCAAAACCACTTCATTGTTCTTTACTATTCCAGATGAATAATAGCACTAATCTAACGTAGGATCGGAGGGTCTATTTTATATTTTTATTTATAGATGAAATGTTAATTCGCGTTTCCAATACAATTTTCACGATTAAATAAACCGTAACGAATTGCGAGTTTATGTCTCGATTTGTAATTAATTTCTAACTTTGATAACGTTAGATGTCATAAAAGCATTAGCACGAGTAGAAAGCATAGTGTGATTTTTAGTGCATGGAAAAATTATAGAAAACACTTCAAACTTCTTTTGATATAATTTTAAATCCAAATGTAGCAATTTTCTTTGAATTTTTGGTTTTTTGCTTAACATATGTTTGAAGAATTGATACAGATCCGTTAGTAGACACTTCTGTTCTTCATAATTAAAATATATGTTTCGTCAACTCTCTATACTGATCTGTATGGATTTATCACAATTCTAATGATCACTTCCATTTCCCATTGTTCAGTGTAACTCCTTGAGCAGTAAATAAAATTCTTTGGTATTTAAGCTGAGTTTTTCCAGTCTGACACGCTACAGGTATTAATCATCGATTTAGCCAAGCCATAAGTTTTTAATTTTTTGTATATTTGAGCTCTTACAGGATGAAGATGATGATGAAGATATATATGTAGTCATATATCATCTACTGTTTAAAATGCTCTTGAGCCTAGAATCTTTGCACGAAATCTATTCTAATCACGACATACAATCAAGGCAGATTCACGGAACTTTTTCCCGTCTTTGAAATAAATCGTCACTAAAACAAGATGAATTGATGTAGCCATCTGGGAAGAGAAGCAGTTGTTTGCATACGTCGCCAATGTTTCGAACCAGGTCATGAACGACCAACCACCATCTTATACTGGGCTTATTGCTACTTCACCGTGTAGCATGTACACCTGAATCAAATCAAAGCCAATGCGAATCGTGGAACCAATCACTCCTAATTATTACACGTTCTCTGTCAAGTAAAGTGCCTACCAATTTAAACCAAGTAAAACAACATTGATTTGCAATCGAAAAAATTAAGTTGTCCAACTAAAACCAACTGGGAGCTAAAGGTAAAGGCGTGATTCAAAATCTTTGTATAGCATTGTCCAAATTGGCAGGAATTATCTTTCATTTATTCGACGTAGTTCCTGGTAAGCTACTCTACTTTCATCTAAAACTTAAATATATTATCCTTCTCGCCGTGGGATCGTTATTTTCAAATCATGTATTAAAGATTGATATCTTGCTGCCGGAATCCTCAGACCCTTTCTCGTCGAACCTTGTATCTTGAGGACGTTAACAAGCCTTGGGCTGAAAGACCATCCATGGACGAGCGCTGTATATGTAGTGGCAATTATCACGGATAACTACTTTATAGACTCCATCTCCAGAGAATTCCATCCTCCAGATCATGTGTCAGTGTGCAACTTTGGCAGGGAGAAGAATGACCTAACTCGTGGCCCTCTTCACCTGACTGATCCTTTATCGACTTAAAACCAATTGCACAATCAAATAAAGAAACCAAATGGTTTCCAAATGACTTGGCATCCATATATCCATAACGAACGGGTCTCTACTCTGCCGATCTCTACTTTGCACTGGGCACAAATCTCGGATTAACGCCTACTTGACACTACCTAACAGTTTGCTTTACGTTACGCATAGGAATCAATCTTCAAAAATTCACAAAAAAATTAGCAATATAATTTTTCCCCCGAACGAGACAGGCAAGTTTTCGATAGTTCTAGGAATCAGGCGTGCTGAAGAATATTAGAACACTCAAAGCTGTGTTTTACTGCCATTTTATCAAATGATTCAATCACAAAGGGAAAACTAGCTTCAACCAAATATTCTTGAAAGCTGTTCGCAGCTTTGAACCAATTGTCACTTGTTACAAACGCGAATGCTGCATATGAAAAATGGACAATTTTCCGCTAGAGAATACCCCGATGGAATAGGAAAGACCAAAGGAAACGCAAACAAATTGCCCAGAAACGTAAAACATGGCTGAATTCTGTCGCTAGGTTCAATAAGGTGTATCTTCTCTGGGTACTGATATAATGCAGTGTTAAAGGAAACAAAATTGCTGATGCGACCTTCACCGTTTGACACTTCTACAATAGCGTCTCCAATCTGCCTTAGGTGTGCTGAACTCAATTGCATATGACATTTCGCGAAAGGCCGCAAAGTGATACGGGTATTTTTTGGTCTGGGAAAACAAAAGTTTTCTTTTTAGAGCCCAACTATGAGACTGCAGGATTCTTCCGCAATAAGAGCATGACATATTGCAGTGCCATGACAGGCATACTGACTGGATACATCCAACTAGGAGGGCATAGGTACAAAATATGTGTTGCACAGATGTCGTTTGTCCACTTTGCTTAAAACAAGCTGACTCTGTAAAATATTTTTTTTGTGCTTGCATCAGGGCCTCATCTGAGATGAAATTCATCAATTGTTTCCTTTTTTTAAAGATTTTCAGGAGGATCGATAATTTGACGGATTTATTTTCAAGTGCCTGTCGTAGCTACAGGGTTGTTCACACACTCAAAAAAATCACGCATATTTCTTTTAAGTAAACATAAATACGTTCTGTGAATTTCGTGATTAACCGATATGTCTGTCGAAATCCAAAACAAATTCTCAGCGCCCACATTGGGTCAAACATTTCCAAACCGATATCATGGCAAAACATCGTGTTTTCATTTAGCACACACGCTTTTTTTTAAACAAAATCTATTTCATATAAACATAACAGTATCTGAAAATTAGTTAAAATGCCCGCCGCCACCAAAGGGTGGAAGAGATTTCAATTTGAACTTGAAATGGACCTACTTTTTATAGGCAAAGGTTTTTACCAGCTTTAAGTTAACAATAGATATTTGCAAGAATGATGTGAAGAACTGTGGTTGGCATAAAATAAAGAGAACATAAGGCTTGAAATCATTCCATTCCACCAGTTTTGAGTTTAATCAGGTAACTTCTTCAATGACAAGTTATATGATAAATGGGATGAAAGTAGAGGATGCACTATAATGGGACCAGATAGGTTTGAGATTTTCCAAGCTAATTAAGCATATTCATGTTTTACTTCAAACTTTCTATCATTTTTCAGTCTCAAATGAAAGTAGGTTTATATGCAACAATATATATGCAATTAGCCTACTACCGTTTTTTTTTGCCTATAAAAAGTATTGAAAAGCGGGGAACTGTTTCATGAAAACAATGAATATTGCCCTCCTTTTACTGTACGCAATATTTTGTCCATACAAATTCTCATTGTCTTTCAATGAATCTAGATCAAAATAATGATTTCGCAAAGCGCTCTCATTAAATCTATTATCAGTTCACTGTTTATTATATTAATACAACATTAATACCAGGCCGAGCAAATCGAATTCACAAGCATTATTTTGAAGAGACTGAGTTTCTTGAGGTAGATAGACGCTCACACATTTGCGACAGCAGGTACTCAATCGGATTGCAAGCTTGATTTCCTTCTATTATTATTTTTTTATTTAGGCTCATGGATTTGAGACAATATTAGACAATTAAGACAATAGATCTAATCCGAATATGAAGCATAAAATATCTTTAGATCAGTCATATTGATATTAAGTTAGTTTTTTGCTAATCTATCTTTCATAATTCTATAAAAAAAAATAGACATCTCCAACATGGCTAGACTAACGAGCTGGTTTAAACTGCTGCAAAAAGTGATGTTTGCGTTTCAATGTATATTCAGATAAATGTTCCAAATTTCGAACTGAGATTCTTTTATTGTCGCTACACATTTGGTGCGATTTCCAAAAATTCACCCGATATAAATTAGCACAATTTAATGGCGTTCTTGTCGTGATTCCTTAATAAATACTGGTGTCAAATATTTAGTCGATGATATCGTGGAAGATGTTTAACTCGGAACGGACAGACTTCACAGAAGTTTTGATTAGAGCAGTAATTAGACACGGTAGGAGGATGTTGAATTGTTTTCGAGTGAGTCAGAGTATGCGATACTTCTAATTAGTCTAATTTAAAATGGATGTTTTCAAAAAGTGTTTTACGTTTGATTCCGAGAAATTTTTTGGCAATGATTTTTCTTAATCAAGTGATATTTTTTTTATATTTTGTGTTAATCATTTTTAAACACATCTGATTTTTTTCGTGAATCGCGTGCAAAGTAAGCTTGACGATGTTTGAAATCCATTAACTAGGCAAATATTTTATTTTCATTTCAGTTTAGCAAGAAATGACACCAAAGCGATGGCTTGCCCTCTTAATTTTTTACATATCGTATCTATTGTTCGGTGCAAGTATCTACTATCATATCGAAAGTGAACAGGAAATCGAGCAGCGAGGCGTTGATTTGGAGGAGAGAATTGCAATAAATGGTGAGTAGATGAAAAATGAAATAAAATCGGTTGTCTGATTATAGAAGAGAATCTGGAAAAAATCTAAATAATAACGATGAGTCATCTGTTTACAAAAATCCATCACAAATCAATCAACACCCAAATTCAAATTCATTCATTTCGATGCGAAACTTTTTTTTCGCACATTCCAATGCGGATGGAAAATTTCTCAAGTGAACCGATTGCATTACAATACCAAGGTTTGCAGACAGATTTCGTGCGATTTGCATCTGTAAAGTTAAGTTAATAGTTCGTTCAAACAACTGTAAATTTTCATTAGCTTTTCGGTTATTACGAGTATATGTTGAGGACAGTGAAACATGTGGTGGTCATGCGATTTTTTCCACAGGGGTTAGCACCCGAAATTGTTTATTTGTACTAGTTCAATGTAAATATTAGGTTATATTTATGAGCTATTGAATAAAGTTCGACCATGTCGTTGAACATGAAAATACTACCGACCTTTTCAAATTGTCAATCAAAGTTGTACCGTACTGGTAAAAAAAAATTAGTAAAATTGTGAAGAATTGTGATAGGTCATTGTATATTCTGAGGAATATCTAATTTCAGATTAATTTTTAAATTAATTAGCTTATCTTATCAAATTAGATATTGTTGAGGGAAAATACTGCACTAAGACTTGGGACGATTGTCTTCTGAATTCAGTTTGGTTTGAAGCCCACGTGCCAAGATCAGCGGTAAGTGCAAGTTTTAACACAAAGCGACCAGTTTCTTCAGCCTTTTCTTCACAATACATATTGATCGCTGTTCCAAGCTTATGTTCCACTTATTTTTTCATGTCTTCCTCCGTTATATCTGAAACCACCCGCCAAGCAAGGATTTGAAGCGGAGGATGGATTGCTTTGATTAGATCATAAGCATTAGCATCATAAGTAATACCTGGCCAGCACAATTTTCTGATGAGACAGGTTGGGTTTTTACTAATGTTCGAAGAACATTAGTATTAAAATCGATTTGGCAAAAAAATTATACTCATATATATATATATATATATATATATATATATATATATATATATATATATATATATATATATATATATATATATATATATATATATATATATATATATATATATATATATATATATATATATATATATATATATATATATATATATATATAGATATATATATCATCATCTAAAAAAATTCAATGACTATTTCTCGATAAATTAATCCATCCGATTAGGCTGAGATTTTCAAGATGCATTGATGTACATGCAGAATAGGTCCAGGTTTCACCAAATGTTAATTTTCTTTAACCCTTTGGCGCCAGCGGCCATTTTAGTGATATTTTAAATATGCCTTAAATATGCTTTGATTAGATCATAAGCATTAGCATCATAAGTAATACCTGGCCAGCACAATTTTCTGATGAGACAGGTTGGGTTTTTACTAATGTTCGAAGAACATTAGTATTAAAATCGATTTGGCAAAAAAATTATACTCATATATATATATATATATATATATATATATATATATATATATATATATATATATATATATATATATATATATATATATATATATATATATATATATATCATCTAAAAAAATTCAATGACTATTTCTCGATAAATTAATCCATCCGATTAGGCTGAGATTTTCAAGATGCATTGATGTACATGCAGAATAGGTCCAGGTTTCACCAAATGTTAATTTTCTTTAACCCTTTGGCGCCAGCGGCCATTTTAGTGATATTTTAAATATGCCTATTATTCTATCAGAAAATAGTTTTCAAAAAAATAAGTTAGCGAAATGAATTTCGAACGTGTTTTTAATGAAGATTTGATAAGGTTTTGGGACATTTTTAACCCTGTGTGTGCGCTAATTTTGAAATTTTTTGAATTCCGATAACTTTGACAGAGCTTTTGAATCACTATAAAACTTGCAAAAAATATTGATGTTACTAAGTTATAAACTTATATACCCTGTAGCTACGGCAGGCGCTGAAAATGAAAACCTACAAACCATCGACACTCCGCTTTTAATAAAAAAGCAACTCATATACAAATCTTATGCTTTGTCAATACAGTTAAAGTAAAACTTTTGAAATCCCATATCAGTCAAGAACGATCACCCTTCCCCAATTTACCTATATATATTTACCTACATCAACAACTTCTGTTCACGGGAACTCACGACTTGACAATCAGATACAAATGAAATTCATAGAATGTATTGGTTTTAAGTAGAACCAGGTCAGTATAGAAGCGATTTTGAAATGTGGGCAATACTGTGCCAATGATTTTGAAAAATCACTAAGAAAAATAACTGCTTTTCGACCAATAAGTTCTGATTCAGTCACCAGATTTTGATGAAATTCACATAGTTACTCTGAGTAACGTTTGATAGAAATTTGGTTGAAAAATTAGGTTGGAGCTGCCAGCTATAGTAATATTGGTGTATTCAATTTTGAAAATTCGCTCAAGAAAATAAAGCTATTTGCGCTATAGCTACCAGTGCATTCATGGAATGATAACGAAATTTATATGGCAAATTAAACTTATTGTAGGCAATATTCAGCAGAAATCTAGTTCGAAAAACAATGATGAGGTTGCCAGCTATGGTTGTTTTTGTATATTTTTTTTCGCATATCTTTAGTAAGCGATTTTATTATAAAATTTTCAAATCGTAGTGATCTTGTAGTGAAAATAAACAACAAATATTATAATCTAGGAAATTTGAAAGCTTTTGCGAGTGGTAGCCCTAAATTTCTTTGTCTCCCTATAACTTCCAATGCAGTCATACGAAATTCGAAGAGTAGGTTGACTTCAACGTGAGGCAGATGTAACATATTTTTGGTTTCGGTGTTATCAAAGGGTTGCCAGTACGAGGCATTTTTGTTATTTTCGTATCAATAAATCCTTACATTAAGTATCCAAATCGCGAACATTTGCAATGAAAATAAGTAAACAATGTTTAAATTTTCTAAGGTCTGGACATTTTTCGGATGACAGCCCCAAAAACCTTTCTATCGCTATAACTTTCGAATAAGTCATCGAAATTAAATTGGGTTAGGGTCTATTATTACTTAGGGTGTATTGGTGTTAAGTAGGAGAAGTAGCTAGTGGCAGTGGCCTAAGTAGCTAGTGGTAGAATATACATTAAAAATCTGCACAAATCCTCTACTTTTCTTCGAACATTAGTGTTTCTAGTGGTTCTGATGCGCTAGGGTTTTTGGTGATCTTACTGCGTTAATACTTTCCCGTATTTGGCATGCTCGATTACAGTCCTT
Source organism: Nemotelus pantherinus (assembly GCA_963978885.1). NCBI lineage: Eukaryota > Metazoa > Arthropoda > Insecta > Diptera > Stratiomyidae > Nemotelus > Nemotelus pantherinus. The sequence goes on along the minus strand of OZ022263.1, from coordinate 221,547,023 downwards.
TGCATGCACCGATTCTAGTGTTTACAGTCCGCACGGTTTTTAAAGTTTGATGTGGTAAAGCATTGTTCATTGAATTTAACTTGAATGTTGATATTGTTCTGTTTTTCCCGGAACACAGTTCATGGACTCGTGATATGCCGCATTTTTAAAAGTAAGTAGTGTCTTGAAGCTAAACTCGCTTTTATTTCGGTAATACTAGAAAAACGTTTGCGTACATAGAGCTCGTAAAACTCAGTAAAAATAATTTGCTATCGTTTGATTCGTTCATTCAAACTGACTGCCCCAATTCATTGAGAGACTATTTATAGGCGGCCGGTGAATATCTAGAAAAGTCCAGATAAACCGAGCACTATTGTCTGGTTTCTTGGTAACCAGGATGTTCTGATGAATTTGTGCCTGTCTGGTCGAATAAATAGCTTTAAATGCTTCTATCGAAAACAGGAGTGACTTTAAATATTTAGCTGCATTCAGTTCGAGAAATGATTCAAATCTTCATCCATAGCCCACACTGGGCGCAAACATTTTTTTATGATTTAATTATCTCAAAAGAAGTAATAGTAAGGAATTCATGTATCTTTCACTGAAACTAATGCATTTTCTTCAGAAAATGACTAAAATTAGATAATTTTCATCTAGTCTTAAGAAAGGGTATAATTAGAAGAAATATGCTATACTAACCGGAAGATTTTAATAATCAATAGTATGTCTCTCATTAACGTAATCGTATTCAGCTTGTTTTAAAATGTGAAAGCCCGTACACTATTTTATACACATTTTCAACCACCCAAACCACTCACTCTCAATCAACTTCAATATTTTCGCATTTCACACGCTTTCTTCTTTTCTAAAAGCAAGTTTTCGAAAGCACGACTGGGTATAACTCGACTACGTGCCCCTCATAGCCGATAGCATTTTACCGATTGATGTCTGGCCGGTATTTTTGTGTTTTTCGTGTGTTTGCTTTTGAGGGTGTTTTTTGGTTTGTTTGTTTTTCTTGAGTTTGTTGCCTTCTCCTGTAATTTTTGTACATTTTAGTTAGTTATTCTTTAATTTTTGATCCCTGCTCGTCCTCTAGTGGTAACAAGGGCATAAACTTGGAGAAGAATACTCAAATACACACAGAAACTAGAAGAGAAGACAACATGATTATGATAAACAAACAAACCAACAAAGGACTTCCTCAAAAACAGACACACAACCGCAAAAGCACAAACATTTGAGCCGGCATATGAGCCGTCTAACGGCTATGGGAGGTACGTAGTCGAGTTTGGCCGCACGACTGTCTTAAATGCACATGACTATATCGGCCATCTACGTATAGACTTGAATATATCAATGCACAACAAAAGACAGATTCAACTAAATCTGCTATTCAGATCTATCTCTTTAACGATCCAGGAAGCTATTACTTTAGATCTACTTAAGCGAGTGATAGTAGTGATTGGATTTAGTAATAGAACTAAGTGATAGTACGCAACGCAGAATGTGTGACCTCAGTGGTAAGTTTAAGAAACATTCTACATAAGTATATTATCAGTACATTTAGCGTTTGTACATAAAAATATAAATAGTTGAAGTACAAGGCGCCCATACTATTCACTAGGCTAGAGAACGAAAATTCACTAACATTCGTAGTAAGACAGTTTCATTTTTAGCCTCAACTATTATTGTATTATGAAACAAATATGATAGTTTACACGCTTGTCTACGACAACGTTTGTTTCGCTGCCGGGCCTAAACTAATATATGGTTGACGGTTCATACACGACTTAACTTAGTTTGATGTCTTTCTATCGTTATACACTCTTAGATAAATATTTACAACGTGTACTACTAATTAATCAAACGTGATTTTGATTTCTTAGTTCGAAAAGCTTTTTATGTAGATATTGATTGTTGTTGTTGAAAATAGCTTGAATACGAGAATTTTTGAAGCCGCACTAAGCAATATACACTTGCATTTGGTTTTAGGGAATCGATATTGAATACTATTGGCTTAAGATAAGAGCTATAACAAAAATTTAATCTGCAATAAGTTGTGATTAAACAAGTTCTTTATTTAGAACATTCGAAATAAGAACGTAAAGCCTTTAATTTCTTTGAAATGTACGACAAGAATGAAAATTGCGTTTCGAAAAATTCAGGAAATCAAAGATTTATATGTATATGATTCAGAGATGAAGTTTCATTGTAAATATATTTTCTACACATTTTGGCACCTGTTGAAATATATCATGCTGTACTTATGATTAAATATATTCTTTTTATAAATTTTTGGGTTTATTCTTTTTATAAAATTTTGGTATATTCTTTTTATAAAATTTTGGTATTTTAACCTCTACTAATTTAATTGATGTTTGCTTAAAAATAAACTTACTTTTCTAAGAATATAAATATTTTATTCATACTAATTTTGAGTTTGAATGAATCGTCATTCAAGTGCTTTTTCGCTATTAAATCTTTTAATATCCTAAGTCAAATTATAAATTTGATGTAAAAATAGCAGATACACCTTAAATATCGAACTAAATAATTTTCCGATGAATCAACAAAATATCTGCAGCTTCAATTTTTATTCTAACACATCCGTCCTTCACCGCGCTCTGTTTAAAGTTCCTAAAGTTTTCAATTAGACCCTCACATGCATATGTATATCAAACTCTTTACAAACTACCTTATACTTTCAGGCATAGTTATATCTTAGTCAATAAACGTCTGCAGTTTCTATACATACCTGCGTTACAATCACATCTAACGTGTAAATCGTCAAATAAAATCAATGATTATCCTAATGTGTTATGCAAATTCCCATAACAAAATACACATTTTTTCCCACAGGTTTTTCACTGCTTGTTTTTCAACAGTTCACATAGTATCTGGTACGCTAATGTAAGATAGTTGACTGTGATGAGTAACCTTCAGGCACGATTGATTTTCAATTGAATATAAAAATTTAAATAAACATTGCATTTGCATTTTCCATGTAATGATACTTATAAATGATTGTTCAACTTTTTGGAGTTACTGTTATGGAGATTAGTTTTTTTTGCAATGTGCAAATGTTTATTGAAATATTATTAAAACACTACTTGGGTTTAGGAATTTCAGAAGACAGAACAAGTTAATTTCTTCAAAAGCGAGCCTAGGAAATTTTTTTCAAATGAAAACCTGTAGCCTGGAGCTGATGAAACAGAAAAAGTGGTCATTCGCATCGGCACGGTGGCGTTCGAACATTCCACGAGCTTTGTGAATACTACTCGATTTATAGAGCTCGTATGTATTGGAATAATTTTCAAAAACTTTTCAAAAGGTGGAGAAAAGTAGTATGCTGTAGTTAGCGAATCCAATCCCGGGATCCCGGATCCCGGGATCCCGGGATCCCGGCCAATATCTGGTCCCGAAAATCCCGGGATTGATGAGCTCTAATCCCGGGATTTTCGGGATCAGAAATTGGCTGGGATTTCGGGACCGGGAGTCAAGCATTATCGGCAATCAAGTTACAGCAAGACTCGAAAAGTGCAAATAGAATCCATATTTATGAGAAAACAATTAGCTCACATCAAAATGCGTAAAGAATAGAGCAAAACAAACCGATGTAACAGTTAACAAGAGAATACAAAGGGGTTTGTAAATAAATAAGTATGGACTGTTTCGCATTTAGTGCATTCGTTACATCGAATGATTTGAGGAAATTAATACTAGCGAATGCATACACAGATTTACCAAAATCCTTAACAACAATCAAAAAAATGTTGTTGGCTATGCAAGCAGGATAAAGAAAATAATAAAAAATAAGATATAACAGGCTAGTATCTCAGGTGAACGGTTCAGTTTGATGTTTGATTAATGGACCTTGACTGCAAATAAGCGCTATATAAATATAAACATCTACTTAGTAAATTCTTACTGGAGCTTGGTCCGAGTAAGAATATCAATGACAGCTGGAAACTACCTAGATATGAGTTTAATGTTTCTCTAGGAAAAGACATTGTTACCATCGTAACTGATGGGTCAAACGAAATGCGAAAAGTAGGCAGACTAGTTGGTACAGAGCAACATATTTGTTTGGCGCATAGCATCCACTTGGCAGTTTACGGTGTTCGCTATAATATGAGGTCCATTCCAGATTAAAGAGTTGATGAAGCAGCTGATAGTCTGAACGACGACCACGAAGATTTGGATGGTCCTGAATCAGCTAACTACGTTGAAACCGGTCGCCTGCAAGACACGCTAGATCAGACGAAGGACATCAGCGCATGCATAAAGAAAGTTCGTTAGGTAGTTTTATATTTTAAAAAAGCTCCAACGAAAAATAATAACGATCTTTAAAACTATGTCGGATCCGAGCAAGGCATTTAACTGTCTCCTTTAAATGTATTGTAAAACAAGATGAAATAGTCTCTTGACAATGCTCGAATAATTTCCCATTTTGAAAAATAGTATACATTAATAGGCCTGCAATATTAGCAATTAGAAGCAACAGAGTTTGATTCGATTCAGAAAATTATTGAAGTTTTACTCCCTGTAAAATTGGCTGTGGCGGCCTTCAGTCGCAGACTTGCAAATTTATGCACTGTTAATACTTCATCAAGATTTGTATTTAGGCTGTTAGGAGAAAAACGGTCTATTCTTCTGAATGCTATGAAAATTGCAATATTGGACCGAATAAAAGAGCGTCAGTGGTATGCTAAGCTATCTCCAGAATCCACATTGTACCAGCGAAAATTTACCAAGTGAAATAAAATCTCTATTTTTGAAACCAAGCAACGCAAATATTAAAAAAAATACTTCAATGATCTAGATGCTGAACCCTATGCTTGGTAGCCAAAGAAATGAAGAGAACCCAGTAGATACCCATATTGAATCAGAACAAGGTAGTCGTCAATTAATGCTACAAGAAGAGCTCCAAAAGTGTGAAAATAATCAATCATGAAATGCCGCAAGAAACTAATCTAATTAAAACCATTGCAAAAGAAATGAATCTTTTCGAAAGTGGTGGCACTTGCATAGTTTGGAGCAGGCGTACCAATATTTCTCGACCGTTTCCGAGGCGTCCAAAATCGGGAAAAAATTTAGAAGCAGGCTTGGAGACGATACCTTAGATGCTATGCTATTGCTTCAATGTTATTTCCGAAAAACCTAATGAACTTTGGCCGAATTTTTTATATGTTACTTTATTGTGTATCTCAATTCTAAGAGATGTGTTTTGTTGTTGTGGTTTTTTGTCGTGATTTTTTGTTGTAATTTGTAATAGATGTAATTTTTAATATCTGTCTTCATACTGTCAACGTTTTGGATAATTAAAATTATTGTTTTTATTTATATCAATAATATAAATTAGTAATAATGCAATTTTTTATACAGTTTTGAGCTTACTTATTGTTGTAGTTTTGAAATGAGGGCAAATAATATAATCTGTTTACTAGAAACTTGACTTATTTTGTTGTGTTGTATTTTGAATTTCAAATCCCGGGATCCCGGGATCCCGGGATTTGAGATTTTTTAATCCCGTAATCCCGGGATTGAAAATATGGTTCGGGATTGGAATCCCTAGCTGTAGTAGAAACAATGCAAGTATCGTCGGGAAAAGGCACACCATTTACCGTGGAAGTTGAGGAACAGCCTTAACTTTGGGCAATCCTACAGATTTTCGGGTACATTTCTATACTCGGCTCAATATCTTTGAACCACCGCTAGAAAAATTTCATCAAACGAGCCCTTATTTTGAGCATAAATAGGAAATTGGTAGCCATCACTGTATTCAATCGTTCAAGGCGTTTATTCGACGATGGTGGTAGATTCGCGTAAGGTGCCTTTTCGGCGTTCTGCGTCTGGAGTGCAATCTGTATGAAAAGTTCTTGGCCGTAGGGCCTTGAAAAGCGCAAAGTTTCAGTGTTGCTTGCAGTGTTGCAGTGCTTCAGCTTTTGAGTTGGAAAGGCTTCACTGGAACTTCACAGATATGTCTTCTTGGAAAGCTTTGAAATGAATTACTGGTAGAAGATGAAAACTCTAAGCTCAAAGGCTAAGAAAAGGACACACAATTTATACAGTCATGTTGTCAGATTCAGCACTACACACTGGCTGGCCAATCGATGCAGAATGAGGAAAAGTTAGGGAGAAACTAGAAGAATGAATTCAGCAGTTTAGTATCCTGGAAGAGCACTTCCAATAAGATTGGTTGTCATTTCTTCAATTATGTTGCCGGACGATGTTCATGGTTTATACTTCTTGTGGACAGTTCTTAGGTTATATTCCTTGTGGCTGTAAAATAATCGTAAAGCCGGAAAGTGCGCTTTATTTATAAAAAAAAAAGTGTTTAAAAAGAATACCAAGCTATTTATTTTGGTGTGGTAGGAAGTCATGCAGCTCTAGATACCCACTGTTGCTAAGTTAAGGTTAAACATTTTTAGGTTAAGTTTAAGGCAACTGATAGAAGGGAAACGATGTCCTATACTGCTGATAGCTGTGGAGTTAGGAGAAGAGGAAGGAATATTAGCCTTAGAAGCCGAAGATTTGGTTTAAGAGATAGTTACGCAATACCTTAAAACTAAGACTTTACTTTTACCGACAGTACCTTAAAACTACCTCGGCTACTTTAATACAACTATTGGATTTATCAATTAACTTATGCATATCTTATAAAAACTGTTTTGTCTTTGTCGGACAAGTAAGCCGAAACTGCGTCCTTCACTTCTTCATCGTATGAAAACTTCTTCCTACAAAGTTTTTTTTTCAAGTTTTAGGAAATAAACGCTGGGGCCCAGGTTAGGTCTGTTGAGTGGGTTATCTAAAATATATCTAAGACCACCTTATGCAGAGCAGCCAACACAAATTTACTTTTGTCGCGCACACGTAAAACACCTTTGGTTAATTTTCCTCTACTTTTTCCTTTAATGATTCCTTTCAATCGCACTTGGATCAAAGCGTAGTATTCTTCTGCTACTTTGTTAAGGGTCCTTTCTGAGTCCTAAAAAACGGTCACCATGACTTTTCCAGCAGACGGTGACACATTGAAGTTCTTGGGTGGTGTTGTGAATTTTTGTGTCACTGCATAGAATCTTGTTTGAACTCAGGCTCATACTGATGAATTCAAGTATTATCTCCAGTAACGATTCGGCTCAATCTGCGAGTTTTATCCATGTATAATAATTTCATATATAATTTCATAACTTAGTTAAAATTCAAGTTTTGATTGTCTCGCAATCAAAAACAATTATATTTTATATAAGTATGTATATTGATATATTAACAAGAAGGGGAAAACCTGATCACAATCTAATACTTCTATATTACTACTGTGTACTGTGAATAGCAGAGACAAAGTACCACATTGTGAAGACCGTTAGGCGTAGCTACACGTGTGTTGACTTCAATATTTTCCTAAAAAGAAGAAGCTAGTGTCTAGTTAATTTAATTTCATATACTTAGCTTCGGGGTTCCGCAAAGTAAACAGATAAATTTTACTTAAACCGAACGAAAAACTACGTTTGGTAGGTAAATGTTTCAATTAGGATATTATCGTTAAATTGATTTTTAATGGTTGGCTATTTATTTTCAATTGACATTTATTTTTCTCATTTATACAACAGTTAGCATGGTATTTTGATCCAAATAAACATCTTTAAAATTCATGAGTCAAATATCAGTTTGGATCGAAATGCCGCCCTAAAGGGGAGAAGTCTTTTGAATTTGTTTTCATCAATATTTGAATGTCAATAAAAAATTAGGACATTTTTCTTTCTTATAAGTAACGTAAATAACTTGATACCTACATTTTGCATAATTTAAGTCTATATTAAGACTGTTGTATTCCGATTGACGCAATTTTTTAAAAATATTACCATAACAACTAAAGCTGATTTTAAGCTTACACATTGTCGTACAATATATCACATTGATCGTTCAAGCATATATAAATAAAGATTTTGATTGAAACATTTATTTTCCTCAAAACGTATTTTTACAGTCATTATCACTGTTCTGAGAAAAATAAACTTGACAATAATATTCACATTGAATGATTTACTATCGACTATTTGATAAACGAATAATTACACAAAGCATTACAATTTTATTGACATAGTTATTGTACTACAACTTTATCTAAACATCTGTTTCTAAGGGAATTTTCGATCTGTTGACGTTAAGAAATGTTCAAATACTTACTAGTGAAGATATGTATGTAATTCTTTGACCACTTCAAATTAATCTGATACTGATAGTATATCAGGGGAATGGAAATGGAGCTCGGAGATTTATCAATGCAATCGAACTATATACATATTGAACAAAATGTTTGAACAATAGATTCATAATGCATTTTCAAATAGCACATATTAAATTTGTTTTTAGAAAATCGCAGATTGTTTGTAGCCGCCTCCTAAAACAAAAAAGACTGATTCAGTAGCCCGTTTTTTCGATGGTATTTGACATTACGCCAAAAAAGTTAGCTGACAACGAAATAAATCAACTAAAGATAAAAAATATTTTGAAATTTATATTTCAAAAGATGAGTGAGGGAAGGAAGATTCCTGCATTTCCTTTTTTCCGTAGGGTTAAACACACTTTAACTTTGTATTCAAATTGCTTCTTTCCCAATACACTTGACATTGTGTTCAAAGACAATTATTTTAACACCGATAATACCTGGAAGACAAACTCAATCTTTGCAACAAACTCCCGTGATTACGCTTACATCAATCTATTAACACAAAATTAACAAGTCGATAATGATAAATTACCAAACAACGCCTTATCAATCCTCATTCTAAGAGGTTTATTACTGCTGTATTAATAAACGAGGGATTGTAATATGCCAGTCGAATCTAATTGTCACCAAGCTACTACTAGTGTTAAACAAGCGATTCCCAATCAATTGACGAGATCACCATTCCACTACATTGCACCGAGCTCGAAGAGTTAATTGAAAATCATTGCAAATCAATTAAACCCTGTAGATCCTATTGACCACAACCGGTAGCTCTGAGCTAATGGCGATTATAATCCGATAGTGAGTCGAGTCAACAATAGATCAGAAATAGATACATAGATACTTTCAGTATCTCAGATAGTAGATTCCATCTAATTAATTCGTATACAACAATTGGAAACAAATCAATGCTTCAAATTAGTTAGCAGTGATCTGATGAGTGTGCGGACACGAGACATGACTAGTGGAGGATATCCAAGTTTAGATTTTTAGTGATAATCCGGATTCGAGTTAAGATACAGGTATACATAGATACATGCTTTATCATCGATAAATTAGATTATGTTAAAATTCGAAATAATTTGAGCATGCTATTGTGTTTACACTTGAACGAAGTTGATTACCAATCATGCTACAAATGTGAGATGACCTTAGTTGGTTGCTCATTACGTATACACATATGTGTTTAGTGATGTGAACTGTTCAACCAAACTTATAACTGAATGAGCTGTATAGCCGTTCCGTGTATTCTGATTATCAAAACTTTGAGTGCTTTGTAGATTGGTATTTTATGTTTTCGGGAGCACAGCAAGGTTTCTGATTGTAACGAATTGATTTGATGTATGTAAACGAGATACTCTATTTGAGATTGTTTATTGTAACTACTTCTTTTTAGGTATCAGAACTGGATTCGTGTAATCTAGGTATTAGTTATTAAAATTTATATCAGATCGTGTGGAATGTTAATGTAAATAATAAACAGATATGCATGCAGAATATTTAATGGTGTTCAGTTTGTATTCAATTGTTCAAGAGCCAGTTGAATATAAAGGATTCAATAATCTCAAGTGCATTAGAAGTGTTAGCATAATGTTTATTTCTTATAACTCAAAATTTATTTAAATTTGGTATAGTATAACTTGAAGCTGTTCCATCTATGCATTGCCTTCAAAGTTGCCTATGGTAGCATAGCCAGAGTAAAATTATGCAAGGCCATGAGAGAGTTCGATAGCCCAACAAAACTAATTGGACCTACAAGGTTGAACCGTGTGGAAAATGCGTAGCCATATTCCCTATTAAGACCACTCAGCATCGACAACAGTTTACAACAATAGAACGCCATTTTCTTTTGCCTTAAACCTACTATTGGAATAATTGATCTTTACTTGATCTCACTAAGTCTACCCAATCGTAGCTCATGTAGGGCTGAGGGAGGAGGGGCCTGGCATCATAGACTAAAACGGTCGATCTGTCGAAGAATCTTTAATGAATATGAAGCAGCGCGCAAAAAACATAGATAATACATAAATGAACATAAATGAAATCCTAGCGAGATTTAGCAGCGGCATTCAAACTTCTAGTATCAAAAAAATAGTAATAGTTTTCTTTGCCACATATAGCGGGAGTGAGTCCTAATGTTTTTGAATTAGTCTGGATTTATTGCAACGAATGCTTTGGACTTCCACTGTAGTTAACTCTCGTTTCAGCAGTGGCTGCTAAATACGACTTACGCTATTAAGTTAACTGCTCTACTCATATTTCACCGCAGCTTTTACAAGAGATGCTAGCGACCCGCGAAGATTCTAGTTTATTTATCTGATTTTTCCAGCATGGTATCGACTTATCCAAATCTATTGTTTACATTGTGTGGCAGTAGCTGGCTTTCTGCTCTAGAGTGTTTATGAGTGACTTGATTTTAGGCAAATTTGAAGGCGGATGTGAATGTGTGTGTTTGTTTATTTATTTTTGTGGCGGTACCGAATTCGAAATGAATAGTTTATGGTGATTCTTTCCCATCAGGCAGTTAACATAAGCACAGTTCAAATCTAGGATAGTAAATAAATAAGTATATTAAACACACATTTATATTGTGTTTATAGTTTTGTCAAAAACCAGAATAGTCTGGCGACGCAAAAGAAACACTGCAAAAAATTAAGATTATACTATGATTAAATCTACGCAAAAAATTTACTTCTGTACTTCTAGACCCTTTCCGAGTAATCTACTTATTATTTTTGGAGTAGAGTGCATCCTGATGAATCAGCCCTTAAGTCAAAACGTGATTGCGGTCAGTCGTGACCTTGAATTGTTTCCGCACAAGTAAGTTTTGTGTCTCAGCTGGGAATTCACCCGTTGCAGGCCATAAGAAAGAGTGGAATACGTCGGCCCCACTCTCTTTAGTTCTCTGTCACCCCCTTGGTGAAATGTTTATTGAGCGGGTATACTTCTGGCCATTCACTGAGGTAATCCAAATTTAATAGGTTATTCTACTTTCCCTATGTTGATTTTACAACAAATTCTGCAATCCTCGTACAGTACCTCCACGGATCGATATCAATGGATAATTTGGTTTTGTCTTGATCCTTTGCGTCGATTTCCACCTGCCAACAGCTACTTTTGAAATCCAGCGCTGAAAACTTTTTCGCGGCATTCAAAGTGTCCTTATATCGTTGATCCATGGAAGCGGATAGCTGTCTTCTTTGCTGACATATTTGAGCTGTCTAGCCAACGCAAAAGCGAGTATTTTCATCCTCTTTTGCCACAAGGACTACTGGTGACGTCCACAGACTGGCAAATGGCTCTACGAACCTCGGTTTTAATCTGATCTGGTCTGTTAAACTGGCTACTGTGGTATTCCATTAAAATCTTGGAGTTTTTTTATTTCAGGACCCGTTAGCACACCAGAGATCCAGAGATCGACGGCTGGTCAGTGAATTGTATTTGCAGATTGATCTCTCCGTAGACGGGTGCAGTTTTTCCCGCATATGTTTGCAACGGGAATCTCATGTCTTAGCATAAGGGATAGTTTTTCACTAGGACTCGTAGCATTAATCTTGTTGCACCAGTATCAATAACTGAAGCAGTGTTTTTCGTCGGCTTGTTCACTAAGACATATAGGTCTGTTTATTCACGTTGAAGCCTAGAAATGATGATGCTAGTCATTTAATTGGCCCCTCAGTTCTTTGAGAATGATTATGGCCAATAATCCTTCTTCTTTTCTTGAAGTCTTCTTTTTTCTGCACATGTTGTGCAATAACACGGCTTTTTTTACTGTCAGCAATCTCATTGTATATCTGAAGCTCCTTACTCGTTTCGTCGCACTCACACATGCAGTCTTCCAAAGTACATTTCTCAATGTGATTTTGTCGGCATTGAGAATTGAGACTAGTGTCCTGGTTACTACCGTTTTGATTTGTTCCAAGCCTTTCTTTATTTTCTCAACTTCTTTGATTACGGATTCTACTTTTCCATCCATATTGCTTATTCTTTCTTCGAAGCATCTGACTTGGTTGCCAAACTTATGGTTTAGGTTTCCAAAATCTTGTTTCAGATTTTTCAATTAACTGCTGCATGCTCTTCTTGAACTTACTAAAATGAGTATCAAAGAGACAGCAAAATATACGAAAACAAGTGTTTCGTTTGTGAAGAAGTGGATAAAGAACGTGGGAATACGGATGATTAGCCAATTAAAGGCCGTACTAGAGGTACACAAGGGCTCATAAAGTGATTTGTGAGATGTTTGGCCAGAGAAAGACTTCTAAGGGAAAGAGATAAGGCCAGAGAAAAACTTCTAAGATAAGGTGTCCGAGTCTCAATTAATACAGTTAGACAAAGACTGCAAGAATATGGCATGAAAAACCGAAATACGAACCCTAAACCTCTACTGACAGCAACACAAATAGAAAAGAGGCTGAGCTGGGCAAAGGAGAATTTGGAACTTGATTGAAATAAAGTAATATTTACCGACGAATCATCTTTTGTTGTCTACAATTACTGGCGGTAAGCTTGAACAAAAAAAGGAGAAAACTTTTTGCAGCATACAGTTAAACATCTAGCAAAGGTGCATGTTTATGGCTGCTTCTCAGAAAAGGGGTTCGGAGAGTTAATTACTTTCACTAGAAACTTGGATACTCAATTCATGCTCACTTTGTATAAAATAGGACTACTGAAGTCTGCAGAGATATTATATGGAATTGAAACCGATGACTGGATTCTACAAGAGTATAATGATCTTAAGCATCGAAGTCGCCTCTGCACTTCATGAAAGGAAAAAAATGGATTACAACCTTTGGATTGGCCATCACAGAGTCCAGATGCGAATCCCATTGAAAATGTCTGTTCGCTGATGAAGCTTAAACTAAAAGGGAAAATAATAACTTATACGCACCTTGAAACATATTTGGCGACATTTTAGTATGGATTATGGTCAAAAATTTAGCCAAAGTTGTCGCAGAAGATGCGAGGTAATGATAAATAATAACGGCGATTGGACTCCGTATGGAGACAATTTGCGAACCTTGTAATAATGCATATTTAAAGAAATAAGTTGGAAAATAATTAATTATTGGGTTTTGAATGTTATTTTTAAAGACACGTTTTTGTGGAACATTCCGTATGTATGTTTTGGAAGGACTTGATTTTACGCAACCAGATTTGTTTAGACTTTGAAGACGAGAATGCACATGCATGTATGTCTGCCTGTACTTGATTGTTTTGCACTTCTGCACCCTTATAGACCATTTTATTTATTGTTTTTGTTGTACAATGCAAAATAGTGTTTTATGAGACTATATAGTGGCCCGAACATAGCATAGCAGCAAACCTGCGAATGGGTTTTGTGCTTTCTGATTGCTTCCCAAAAAAAAATCACATATAGCTACCAATTGCAGTGATTAATCATCTGTTTCAAATAAAATTAATGAATTTACATCAATTTTCATTGAAAATGTGTAATTTATTATCTATTTATTGTCAAAGACAAGTATGATTAAGCTTTTTAAAAGATCGTAAAATATAAATCAGTTTAAAAAAACAAACATTCAATAAAATAAATCATCAAATAAAGCAATTTATCATACACACATGCGTAATATGAAATAAAATGCAACAAGATTGTGAAATTGTTCACACTTTAAAAAAAAGATTAAGTACTTTTTTGTGGATATCCTATAAAAGCTTATTGCAGCGAATGAGCAGCAGTTTAACACACTTGTTACCATACCCCGGTACATTATCTAACAAGTGGAATTATGTGGAAAATCGAACACTGATTTCAAAGTGAGAAATGATAAGAATTCGAACAAATTGAGTAACTCTGCGGAAAAGGTATTCATGCGCTTGTTTATGAGTGTATTACTCTTACTTAGAACTTCGGAAACAAAATATTTAGTGAATTTTTCGTATTATTTCAAACACCATGAGCAAAGAAGAAGATAATATTGATGTTTTAAAGTGACATTTCTTCCGTCATCGTTGCGATAATTTTCAAATAAAGATAGCTGCAGCAATCTCTGTGTACATAAATTACAAACGCAGACAATCAATCATCAATTCATAAAATAGATTAGAATAGAGAAAAATGTCAGTATTCGATACTTAATAAAATATGGCTTTTAACAAAATCTATCAAAGTTTCAAACAACGTGATAGTCATAACTGTATAAAAATTATGACGAAACAAGTATTCACTGGTTCAATTGCTACTTGTACCTCACTCATTGCCAAGCTCAAAGTCAGAAAAAGCCCATTAGTAAATTCAATTCGGGCAGATAAGTTTCCAAAATAGAAAAACTTAATTCAAATAAATAGCATTGACTTTTGCTCGTGAATAACCGCAATGTTCGCAAAAAAAATTGTTGATTAGAACACTTTTGCTTTAGTGTGACGACAAAGACAAGGCGAATAAAAACATAATACCGACCATGCATTATGAGATATATTTACTCGGTCGGATTGACTGATATTGATAAGATTGATTCTAGATTGGTTCTGGTTCTAAAGTGATTCCATAGTAATTAAGCTTGCGTAAATTTTGACGTTGTCGCCATTTCAAGTAAATATTTATTCAAGAATTATTAATTTTTCTTGTCGCCAATGTCGCAGCAAATGAAAATTCTGTTTTTGTGATTAATCATAGGTCATCGAGTTGTTTGCCAGAGTTTTACGGCTAATTAATTTTTGTCAAACGGTAGGTGTAATTAATTAGGATGGAAGCATTATCTAGAGAAGTTCTTTGCACTGGCGATAGGTTAGTAAAAAATATAGCATATGTACCGAGACTTTCAAAATGAGTGAAACTGTTGAGGGAACAATGAGAAAACTGAAGTTTTTCGAGAGTTACCTGGAGTGTTGCTACTGCAGATTCTCTTGCTACTGTTTTATCTCTAATGTATCGTTGAGCTCCGTTTTGCTACAGCAAAATCATTTATGTTTAGTTCTACAAACCCATTCCTGGACCATCGAGGACACGTAACCTTCGCAATCAACCCTGCTTATCTTTTTGTTATATCTTTCCTCAAAAAAGTCATCAGGATAAAACGAAATCTCTAATTTTATCTTAAAAAAGCACTTTTGTGTTCTTGTTAACTCTTGCCTATATACTGTTGATATTTTTGCACTGCATGGAAACGTGCGAAAATATTCCCCATTCTCGAAACGTCAGTATCATGTGATGTGACTCTGCTCTCAAATTTACTTTACGAAATAGTTTTAAAAAAACATAGAAATTAGTCTCCCCTTAGAGTACAGGAAAAAAAACTTGAAAAGTCCATCAATTGACGACAAACTGGCAACACTGAACTAGCCACTGATCACATGTTCATCGGAAAATTCTCTTACCAATATCGGACTCATTTCAAGTATTTCTTTCACTTTCCTTTTAATATTTGAGAGAACACAGCCTTTAAGCAAAGGCGTGGTTAGGAGAGGGCTACTGCAATCTACTGCAGGGTATGAGGGCAAAGGGCGCGATTGTCATCTCTGGTGCACAACTACTCTTGAACATTTTTTTGCATTTAGCCTCGTTTTTACTTTTCTTACAAAGTCTCAAATTAGTTTGTGCTACACATGATATGATCAGTGATCATAATAAGTTTAATTACTTAAAAGTCGAAGTTATTTTATTCGGTATTCCGTAGTCAGCCCTATTTCCTCCACACCTTTTGCTTTGTTGCGTAGCGTTTTGCGCTTCAATTTTATACAATTAGCTAATAAGCCAGGATAGCAGAATTTAGTTTCGGCACGTGCACTTTCAACAAAAATTAAAGAAAGAATTTGCCGAATTAAGCTAATTGTCTTCTCTATTTGTAATGTCATACACCCATTTATGACTTTGAGAAACCATTCTAATATACTCTCCAAATTTCTCCATGAAACAGTTAATAATATGTCCATAAAACCTCCGAATTCAAGTGTTATTTTCTTTTCTTTTTAGACCTTTTAGTCCATCATTTAGTGCCACACAATGAAGCCATTCAAACGGAAATTTTGGATAAAGTTTCGAGCTACTGTGGAAAACCAGTCACAAATTATACCGAGACTCAAGAAGATCAACCATTAACTTGGACATTTTATCATTCGCTATTTTTCGCCTTCACAGTATGTTCAACTGTGGGCTATGGAAACTTAGCGCCAACAACAACTTTAGGTCGAATGATTATGATTTTGTATTCACTAATTGGAATACCAATAAATGGTATCCTCTTCGCTGGACTGGGAGACTTCTTCAGTCGGATAGTAAGTATCAATTTTTGTGAGAGCTCTTTTTTTGGAAATTCACTTTTATGTCACACAGCTCTTTTAACTAAATCAATATAATATTAGTTTACAGGAATTTATCGAAGATACAAAAAGTATAAAATGTCACATGATGCCTTATACGTGCCTATGCAATTTGGATTATTTGCAACAATACTAATAGCCTTAGTACCAGGAATAACCGTTTTTATATTGCTACCATCATTGGTATTTTCATATTTTGAAGGATGGCCTTATCTCCTTTCGATTTACTATTCATATGTAACGACGACTACAATCGGTTTTGGAGACTACGTTCCAACATTTCAACCAGGACAAGCGAAAAAATTCGGCGCTCAGTTTATCTTATACGAGATTTTCATCATAGTTTGGTTCATTTTCTCGCTGGGATATCTTGTGATGATCATGACCTATATAACTAAGTAAGTTTTTGGCGTTCTCTTTCATTAGAACTAATATATCGGTTCAGCTCTTGCTGACAATTGATAGAAGAACAATGTAAATTTGACAATAGTTCAAACTGTCTTATTGCAGAGGTCTGAGCAGTAAAAAACTGTCCCAGCTAGAAAAACAGCTTTCGATGAACATCAAAGCGACTCAGAATCGGATCTGGACTAATGTCACAAAAGATGTTGGATATCTGAGGAGGATTTTAAATGAACTATATATCATGAAATTCAAGGTGATTTTAATGCAAAAAAATGAGCACATTTTTTTCTTTTCTTGCACCTATTGATTTGCAATGTCTTTTTGTGGTTTCAAAGTCACCAGCTTTGAATGTCGCAAATTATTAATTATTTACATTTTCCTATTTAGTACTGCTGGAAGCCAGGTCAAACTTTGATTCGTAAGTACTCATAGCTTGAAAATTTCAAAGAGCACTTTAATGCAAGAAAAGAAAAAAATGCTGCAGTTTTAATTAACAACCCCAAATCACACACTAATATCCCGAAAAACTAACCCAAACTATTTCATTATATTCATATATTCACATACAGCCTGTCTACAATGATGCAGGTGACAAATTTCAAGCTGATCTGCTCATGCGTAAGTCAGCATCCTGTCCCGATCTAACAATGTTCCGGGTCACCACGCCCATCTCAGGCCGCAAACGAGCATTTTCCGAGAACCTCGACACAGACGAAGCCAGAAGACAACTACGATTCGGATCACCGGCTCGAACCTCGTCCGACTCCGATCTTCAGAGAATCAACAAAGAAAAGACATTCCAGACGGCGCAGGCCTTCATGCAAACGACAGATCTTCTGGCCAAAGTTGTTACCGCACTGGGTAATATTCGACCACCGGGTGATGATGTTCGCAGTATAACTAGCGCGAATACAGCCATATACGGAGGATATCATGGTATGACTGACTCTCAAATTCTTAGCAGTGAAAGGACTATGTCGGGATGGTCGATTCTGTCTTCGGAATCGTCAATACCTTGCCCGCGAAGAGCTCGTGCTGCCTCGGACTTCTTCATCTCACCGAACACAATCCCGACAGATCCCAGTGAGTGGACGTGGAGCGGAGATGACCACCATATCCAGCAAGTTATCAACCGAAGAGTTCGAACCGGCAAGAAAGGCGAAGGTCTGTACCGGGCATCGTTCCAAGCAACGAGCAAGAAGGATAGGGGTCTGATTCTCAACGTAGACGATCTGAACGATTTGAAAAACAAAGAAATCCCGGAGGACTTAGATAAGTCAAAAGAAACCAAATCAATTTTCAAACGATTGAAACCGTTCAACAAACAGCTGTCCGAAGGTTTCATACGACGAAAGAAGTCCAGTTCTGCAGTTCCAGATGTTGAGGCTCAGAACTATATAGCGACTCGTCCAAATCAACGAGCCTCCGTTTTCGAAGCTCGTCGACCAAGTCTCTTCGACTACCGACGACCTAGTCTCTTCTCGGTCCCATCGCAGGAAGCAGTCAACCAGGAAGTTTTAGAAACTACCACTATAGCGGACCTGATCCGAGCGCTGGAAGTCATGCACACAGCAGCCGAGCTTCAGGAGCCTTCTGCCAAATATCAGACCGAACCAAGGCGAAAGATGGGCACAGCTAGCTTAACCCCGCCTAGCCTACCGCCTCTATTTAACCTATTCTCGCAAAATCAAAACGAGATCCCATCCAACATGCCGCGCCGAGCTACAATCTTTGGCAGTCTTCCAACTGCCACACCTCAAATACCCAGTTCCACGACCCGCAAAACTTCAGTGCGTCCAGTTGATCCACCACCTTACAGCGAAAGAGAAACCCCCAAATTCAAAAGACGCTTCAGCGTACGACCGACAAACCTCAATACACCACCAGGCAGTGCTCCGTCTGCCGCAATTGCAAGTCCTCAGACTGCTTTGCAAAGAAGACTTTCGGTGCGTCAATCACCATTGGCCAGAGAAATTGCCGAGTCAGCCGGATCAGGAGTGTTCCAGCGACGTCCAAGTACCGGAAGAGGTACAGCCACAGCCAGTGGCAATACGAGCACACATTCGCCGCTTTCGCGGATGGCCCAGCTGCAGGCTGCTCGCAAAGTTAGTGTTCCAGAGGGTATGATGACCCCGACGAATGGGCGGTTCGAGAAACAATCGCAAAAGTGATGAGTGATTTAGTGATAGAATAGATAGAATATAGTTTGCCTATTATTTTTAAATGAATGACAAAGCAAAATGAGCCAAGACAGAAATTAAATGACAATTTTTTAGTGTGAATGCGAAAATTCAATCCACATGACTTATTATTCAAGTTATGTTGTAAGAGTCAGTATAGGTACCACAAGTATTATGTGTCGTAAATTTGTAGATCTTATAGATAGGTTGCATTATAATAATTAATTTTATTGAATGAATAAACAGAATGTATGTGAATGGTTTTCATATTAAAATTTAATTTTTTCGAAAGGATTGGTGTAGATAGCTATTCAATGCAGAATATGAAGTAGGACGATTTAGAGGGTTTTATTACGAAGACAAAAATGTGCACTATGATAAGATCGTAAAATGGGAGGTAAGAAGTGCAAATAAAAATACAAATTTATTTTTCTTTTCCAATATATTTAATACATTATCGGATCCTTCAATTAGTTTATGTACACCTTCTAAAAAATGTCTGTGTCGGAAAAGTATGGCAAAAATGGGTCCTTCAATTTTTCATCTTTTTAAAACTTGTATCCACGAAGTTGTTTTTTCAATTTTGGGAAAAGATAGTAATCACTGGGAGCCAGAGCCGCACTGTAAAGCTAGAGCAGCGTTGTGAAAATATTGAAGCCCATTTTATGCAACTCAAAACGACTCTTTTCAACAGGTGCGTTGTCGTGCAGAAGGAGGACATATTTGGTTAGTTTTTCTCTTCTTTTTTCTTTGATGGTTTCTTTCAACCGCTCTGGAATTGAAGTGTGGTATTCTCCAGGTGGTATTCTGGTGACGCCTTTGTTTTTAAAATCAATCAAGAGGATCTTCTTTGAGTCCAAAAAAGGTAACCATGAATTTTCCAGCAGACTGTGACACCTTGAATTTTTGGGAGGTTGTGTGCCTTTTTCGCGACACTGCATAGAGCATTGTTTGGATTCAGGCTCCTAATGATGAATTTAAGCCGCGTCTTCAGTAACGATTCGTCTCAATACTCCATCCTCGTCTTCATTATAGAGGTCCAAAAACGCGCGATAGCACTTTATGCGGTTGTTTTTGAAGCAGCGGCACCCACTTTGCGCTGGCTTTAGTCATGCCAAGATGGTCGTGAAGAATATTTAAAACGATTGTATCTGATACGCAAAGCATTCCTGCCAGCTGTTTTTTTTAAGTCTAGCATCTACTAATATCACGTTTTCGAATTTATGAACAATTTGCGGAGAGGTTACTTCGATTGGCCGTTCAGGTCGTGTGTCATCTTCAAGTGAGTCCATTCTTCGTGTAAAAAGACTGTGGCACTTGTAAATCATGGTTTTACCAGGACAACAGTCCCCGATAACAAATGATATCTCTGCCAATATAGTTTGGGCCGACTTCCTTGTTAAGTCAGAGGGCGGAGTGACCCCGCAACATCTGGGGTCATGGTGCCAACAACAGCAGGAGCCTGAGGTAGTCTGGTCTATTCAGGCTTGCTAAATAGAGGCAGTTTTCCTCCCGATTAGGGTTTTTTTTCTAATTGCTATTTCCATTCCCCTTTTATTCAGATAGCTAGCAAAGTGCTTTGATACGTTTCAGCCATGCCTGAGAGCTGCTTCTGGTCCTTTACGGACAAAAGCCCTTTCCCTTTATTTTTGCATTGCGGCTAGTATATTTTCATGCCGGATGATATATACGTAGCGTCCCTCTTTTCTGGGAGCGAGTCCACCCCATTTTCTATTACCCACTCCAGCTGCGTAGAACTAGCAAAACGGCCTGCAAGCATTCGTCGGGGTCGAACTAAAGGGTGTTTCGCTTATGCGGACGAGGGGCCTTCACGGGAATTTCCAGGGTACCCTGCTCCCGGGGCATTTCTCTTTTTTTTGTTGTTGATTTGTTCATGTTGATGGTCCGCCATCATCTTACTCTGCTTTCCAGGCCCTCTACTGGACTTCGGTTCAGTTGTGGCGCCTTCAAGCAACCTCCCCACTTCTAAATCGCTATAAGGTGCAGATGTAAGATATTTTTACTGGCAATTTTGTTTCTTATAACAATATTACTTATGTTTTTAGAAACCCGCTTTGGCCAAGTAGATTTGACACAAAGATTTGACCGGAACGACTGAATTTATGATTCTATAGAAATATTGCGCAGAAACATCCAGAGACTTGTAGCCCAATTCACTCATTTAGCCGATGTTCAATAGGTCCGCATTATGTACACAGTCGTGCCATAAGTTCTGTCCCTTGTTTAAATGGGCTAAATTAAAATGCAACGTTAGCGTAAACAAAAATTTATATTTTCATTTGTTCTCGATAGTTAAAACAAAACAACATACAAATCTATTCGAAGTGGCCTCCATTTGCTTTTACACACTTCTTTCAACGGTCGGGCCACTCGTCGATGGCTGCACGCACGACTTCTAACGGAATTGAGGCTGCTGCTTTTGTCAAACTGGCCTTTAAGGCCTCAATATTGCGATGACGCTTACGGCAGGCCTTCTGTTCTAGCCAGTTCCAACAGCGATAGTCAAGCGGGTTCAAATCGGGGCTTCCAGAAGGCCAATCCTCAGCGGCTATGAAGTCGGGCAGATTGTCCGCACACCACTTCTGGTTCATCTTTGCTTTGTGAGCTGGCGCCGAGTCTTGCTGGAACGTCCAGTCTTCCCCATGAAACACGGTATTGTTGAGTGGTTTGACTACCTTCTCTAAGACATCGCTTTGGTAGTTTGCTGCCTTTGTTTCAACCCCTTGTTCGCTAAAATGCAGCTGAGTGACTCCGTCGTACGAAACACCCCACCAAACTATGACTGAAGCAGGATGATGACCTCTTTGGACCCCTTGGAATTTTTTCAGCAGCTTCCCGAGAACTGTGGGCGTAAACCCTGTCGTTTTGCCGGTTGAATTTTTCTTCTATGGTGAAAATTTTTTCATTACTGAAGAGAATTTTCTTATCCTCCTTGCGCGTACCGTTGAAGTAACGCCTTCGATCTTTTGGCTCGTATCTTCTTCAAAGCTGGTGTTAACAGCCGTCCCGTTGCTCTTCGGTAAGCCCCAAGTTTTAGGTCCACTTTGTTGATGCGGGACATCGTTCTTTTTGGGATATTCATCTCCCGTGCCATGATTTTCTGCTTTCGGAGAGGGTTTCGCCAAATTCTCGCAGACACGGCTTTCACAGCTACTGGTGTCCTGCTATTTCTAGGTCTGTCATCAACAGAGGAGGTCTCGTTGAACCGTTGAATGCACCGATAAACAAACTTTTGAGAAATGTTCAATGGTTTGGTAAGTTGAAAATCTCCACCGGTGACTTGTTGAACTTGTGCAGGCTCCACCTATCCGAGTAAACGGTACAAACTGAGGCTAATTTTGCAGTATAGGGTCTACTCTATATTTTGAAAAAACAAAGCCGTTTTCGGCCGTCAGTCGCATGGGCTGTGCGGACTCATTCGACTTAGGGGCAGAACTTATGGCACGACTGTGTATATGATATATTTTTCTTTAATTTTTTTATGTATATTGCTGTTTTATATAATTTTTTTATATTATTAGCAGTCTTACTTGCAGCATTACTTGCAACCGTAACAGAAATCGGCTTCTACTTTTCAGTGAAATATGAGCAATTTATATTTGCAAAGAAATTTATCGGTTTCTTCAAATTTTTTCAATACGCAATTACAATACAATTTTGGGTCTTCTAAATTGCTTTTGCTGCTGCTCTTAAGATACCTTACTCATCGGCCATTTTTTCATAATCAGAAGGAAGAATGAATGGTGAATAGGCTCGAGTGGCGTAGAACTTCCTAATT
Organism: Nemotelus pantherinus; assembly: GCA_963978885.1. Classification (NCBI taxonomy): domain Eukaryota; kingdom Metazoa; phylum Arthropoda; class Insecta; order Diptera; family Stratiomyidae; genus Nemotelus; species Nemotelus pantherinus. The sequence continues at coordinate 221,524,150 of OZ022263.1, read as the reverse complement.
TTATACTTTTAAGTAGCTTTGGATAGATTCCGCACCAAGTGTTTTCACATCGACAAATTATTTCCTTTTTAGTCTCAAAAATATTCACAATTTTTTCTTCCTTTCGATACCTCGTTCTTCCAGTTGATGTGGTATCTGGTTTCCTTACTTCGAACCATTCCCATTGCATTTGAATAATAACTAACAATAGATTTGTAAAATTTAATGCTTCCGCAAATAGCTGTTGCGATTTGCATCGATCTTTATCTAATAACGCTTCGAGTTCTTTGTCTTCCATACATAAATCATTACTTTTAAAACGTTTAAACCATCCTTTGCAAATTATTTTGGATGGAAAATGTTTGCCATAAATTTCGATTAGCAAACAACGTATTTTTGCAGCACTTTTCATCGCGATCAAATAGTAATGTAAAACTTTTCGCATACGATGTTTGTTTGGTATATTAATTTTGTAGCAATTCATCACTTTAAGTACATAAATCGGAATAATCTCTACTAAATTGTCAACACATCTGAGAATCTTCAAGATTTTCAATGATTAGTGTAGACAAAGACATGTCCAGAAGCTATACAAGACTGATACCGCTCGGATATCAGCATATAAATTCATATGAATAAATTTCATACTTGCCTTTTTTGTGGAAAATCTGAAAATTAGAGAATCAAAAAATTTTGTATCAAGTCAAATAACTTCAGAGAAGAAAATAAAGAATATGTCAATGAAAATATCAATAGAATACAGCATAAATGTCGATATAAATGAGGTGACAAAATGATTTTCTCTTCATATAACTAATTATTTTCAACTGTTTTAGCATACAGTTAACGTCATCTCTCTATTGTACCGTATCATGCCATTATTTTCATTGGTTTAAATTATATCAAAACATATACATACCTATATAAACCCTCATTCGATGTGGAAAAAAAACTGACAGCGGTGGGATTCGAACCCACGCCCTTTCGGACTGGTGCCTAAAACCAGCGCCTTAGACCGCTCGGCCACGCTGCCTCCTGACAAATCGTTGACAAAAAGCTTATTTCAGCATTATTCAGATATAAGTACATCTGAACATTAAAATTTCACATTTCATACAAGAGTTGAAGGCAGGATCAGAAAAACGGACAAATTTCAACTTCCGAAGGAAAGGTATAAGCACGGCTAGGAAGCTATAAGAACGGCACATTCGGAATTATTAAGTAGATTATAATCCTTAATGGTAGGAAAGTATTATGGTTTAGTGGTATGAACCTATGATGCTTTTAATTGAAAGCAATGTTGTAGAAATAAAAAGGCCAGGTACGGCGTGAGTGTGCATAAGTTTTGTAAGAATAACTTTTAGAACTGATTCCAAATGAAAAACCGTCAAATTGCTTCAAAAGTTAATTTGCTAAAACGCAAGTTGTTTCGAGAAAAAGTACAATAACAACACCCATAAGCGTCAGCGATAACTGTCCAAATTGAGACAAATGAACTAAAATTTCACTATCAAGCCCTACGGAACTGAAATTTGTGTCTAAAAGTTGATTTTCTTGAAGTTCGAATCGAAATAAGTTCTAAAAACCATCCGACACCGACAATAAATTACAAATTCTTCTGTTTATTGGCTGCTACACTCTTCAGACAAGCGCGATGTCAGTTCAACAACATGTTATGAATCAAGCATTTTGCCGTGACATTTAATTTAATGAGATAAGAATTGGTACATACCTGCATCTTTCGAGCCCTTTTATCAAATCTCACTCCACGTGCACATCAAATTTTCCCGAGAACAAACAGAAATGTTCTGGCCCCTCACAAGAGTTCCAGGAACTTCCGCAACACATCATCACACATGTATATCCCACCACATAATATCGTAAGAAATATCGTACAACAGTCACATCTTCCACCATCTTTTCTCCGAAACCATTCTTGCTGTCATCGTATCAACAGTAAGAAGAAGCATTCATTTTCAAGTTGTCGGAGTTTTGGTGAATTCTAATTATTATTAATGAAAATCACAACAAAAATGGAAGTTGATGAAGATCTTTCATCGATTTGTGAATCTACAGTAAGTCAAGTCTACGAAACTGTTGAAATTTTTATCGGGGCCAACACAATTCGGCCACAATCGTCAAATATGAAATCCAAAACAATAACATAACCTGAATGTCAACAAAAACACATTTCTTGGTCGCGATTGTTGTCGCTCCCGAAGTGACAAATCGCACATATTCAATGAAATTGGGTTTGATTCGAATGTTTTCTACTTACAGGCGGCCCTGTCGGAGGGATGTCGGCTCCCAGTTCGAATGCACGGCACAGATGATTGGCCACTGGCGGAAATTGTCAGCATTAGGGATAACAGTGGGTCGAAAATGTTCTATGTGCATTATGTCGATTGTAAGTAGAATTGCCTAGAAGACGTTTTGTCGGCTACTTATACGATTTGATTGTCTCAAACTGGTTTATATTTTAGTTAATAAACGTTTGGACGAATGGGTCTCGGAAGATTATCTAGATACTCGCAAAGTTCAGTTCCCGCGACGCGATGGCACACAAACCGGACAGAATACGGGCGTAACGACACCGAAAAAGTTTAGTCATTCGGTTACTGGTCCTGTCTCAAGACCACCGAGCCCTGTCAGTGCGCCGACTAATGATATTGTGAACGGAAGTGCCGTTCTGGCTGCGGCACTGCAGAAGAAAATGAACAGAAAACGAAAGGTTAGTATTTAGGCGGGAAGTCCAACTGTCAATAGTTGGTTCTTGTTGATATTTTATTGTAAACGAAACGAAGAACAGTACCTTATTGAACTTTTTTTTTAATTTTCACTAGGCTCCCGCTGTTGTGGAAACTGAGGAAACATCACAAGACGGCGTGACACTAACGCCTCGCCAGTCAGGCAGTATGGTCACACACCACGACGATGTCGTGACGCGAATGAAAAACGTGGACATGATCGAACTGGGACGACATCGAATCAAGCCCTGGTATTTCGCGCCCTACCCACAGGTAATTTTTTCTCAATTTGACATCCGTTTCTCAAATATGTTTCAAAAAAAGGTCCTCATACAGGAACTATGCCAAATGAAATGCATATATATCTGTGAATACTGCCTAAAGTACAGAAAGAGCAAAAAGTGTCTAGAACGACATTTAGCCAAATGCAACGTACGACACCCGCCCGGCAACGAAATCTATCGTAAGCACACGATATCGTTCTTTGAAATCGACGGGCGGAAAAACAAAGTCTACGCGCAGAACCTGTGTCTGCTGGCGAAATTGTTCCTCGACCACAAGACCCTGTACTACGACACCGATCCGTTCTTGTTCTACGTAATGACTGAGTACGACTCGCGCGGATTCCACATTGTAGGCTACTTTTCCAAGGAGAAAGAGAGCACGGAGGACTACAACGTCGCGTGTATTCTGACAATGCCACCGTATCAGCGAAAAGGATACGGCAAGCTGCTGATCGAATTTAGCTACGAACTGTCCAAGTTTGAAGGCAAGACGGGGTCGCCGGAAAAGCCGCTGTCTGATCTGGGTCTGCTATCGTATCGGTCGTACTGGGCGCAGACAATCCTGGAGATTTTCATATCGGCGAAACCGACAGGGGACAACGAAAAGCCAACAATAACCATAAAGTAAGCACTTTGCCCTCATCTTTCTATGACTTCTCTTCACAGAATTCCATATCTTTACTCCGCAGTGAAATTTGTGAGATTACCAGTATTAAAAAAGAAGATGTGATATCAACGCTACAGAATCTAAATCTAATCAACTATTATAAGGGACAATATATCGTCTGTATCAGTCGAGATATTATAGATCAACACAAGAAGGCCATGGAGAAGCGCAAGATCAGAATCGATCCGAAATGCTTGCACTGGACACCAAAAGACTGGTCGAAGCGATCAAAGTGGTAATTTTGTGGCAATCAAGGCAACAATGTTGTTCGTTCAGTCAACCAAACACAGAAAGGAGATATATATTCAAAATTATTCGAAATTTAACCTAAAATTAGGCGATCGTGGCGCCCTCTTATCGAAAATTACTAAAACTCAAGGCGGAATGCGAAATTTCCGCAATATACTATTGGATTGATTCCTGGAAATAATAAACGAATTTCAAAAGGAATATTATTGAAGAAAAAACGATTGAGAAGAACATTTTTTCGGAAACTTAAATTATTCTCTGGACTCGGTTTTGTGTTGTCCTTTAATAAAGTCTGTGGTAAATTATAAAAATTAGTATAATGGAATTAGAGATAAGAACTAAAGTAAATAAATGTAGATGTAAGGCATGAAATTTGAATGGTTTCATTTCATCGTTGGACGTTTTGAAGAAAAACCGGTGGTTCAAGTAGGTTGTGAAGAATTCGGGAAAATACTTTCTTAATTGAAGACCTATAATTGCACAGGTATTCGTCAGACTAAAGAAAAGCCATAAGTTTTGTGCGTCCAGATTGCGAATATAATGCTATTTAGAATTTTCATCTTTAGAAGTGATGGTATCCTGTGATTGTTTCTAAATTTCGCGAATTAAATCGCAATATCTACAAAGTTAAAAGCGGAGTCCTGGCTCCAATCGATTTCTTTTGGTGCTTGTTTGCTGGGACATCTTAAAGCTGAATTTCGATGAGCTTCCCAACCAAGCATTTTTCAGACCGATGTTTGTTTTGAACCTGAGTTCTCTCGCTCAACTGTTAACTATTATACCAGCAAAGTATTTTTAACGAAGCTTAAAATTGTGACTGTTACATTCAACGAAAGCTGGACTTCGACTGTGAACTGCAAACAGTGCAACGAAAACATTCTCGGTCAAACCGACTCCATCGATTGTAACAAAAGGTTTCAAACTCATCATTTACTTTGGCAGGTTCAGCGAAACAACTTTTTGGAAATTCAAAAAAATCGCAAAAATTCTTTGTGCAAAACTAGTCAAAATTGAGTGTATACCATCAAATCAAATATGGCTTCAATTACATGATGACATGATCTACCAGGTCTAAAACCATAAGTGTTTGGCTCAAGTTTTGCCTCCCATTCAGGTTCTAAAGCCTGTGCAGGCTCAGCAGGAAACAATAACGAGATCATTGGATTTCATAAGTGAGATATAAAAAAAACATCCGATTTCAAAACACTCATGCAGGTTGAACTAAAGAAACCTAGAACAACCTTCTTAACTTAAATAACGGTTGAATACCATATTTACAAAAAGCCTCAAAATTACAGTGGACAAATAACTTGTATAAGGGAGGGTTTGAAAAATAATTGCGTAATCGTTGGGGAATAAAGGTTTCTAAAGACATACCTACACTGATATTAATCACCATCTTATTTTTCAGTAACGCCTTAAATTAAGTTTAAATGACCCAGTCTAACCTCATAGGGGGGGTAAGTTATTGCAGTCGAAAGGGCTGTGCAATTCCCTCAGGCCGAAAAGTAAAAATTGTTTTTGGATGGAGTCTATCACTGTGGATTCCAAAGACTGGATGCCAGATAACACAATCGTATTCGAGAAGAGAGCACACGAGTGCAGTGTATGACGATCTTGTGGCCCACATATTTTTAAATTCCTTGGCTCGTTGTTTAATGAATCTGAGCTATTTATCTGCCCAGTAAAGGATTTTGTCATAGTGCAAGGTGAAGCGAAGTTCCATCCAAAATAAGACCGAGGTAAACAATGCTATTAACGCGAGCTAATAAATTGTTGTCGATACGCGAATCTTTGGCTAGGACACTGTGATAGCTTTGACATCCTGCTGAGCGCGTTACTGTCCGCATTGTGTCCGCATTTCATTGTCACATGACATTTATTTATTACGTCTATCTGTGTATGTGTTATATAGCGCATCCATTTCGACGCATGATAATTTTTTTTTTCTCCTTCTTTTTGTTCCTTTACGTTTCCAATTATAACAATCTTTTTTTGGACCTTATTTTTTCTAACCTTCGTTCTTTTAATCAATCTCTTTTCATCATCTTTTCCTTACGTTGATCCGGATTCTCATCATCCCTTTCTTTCCACCAATTTTTGTTTATTGGGTAACTCACGCTGTGCCAATTTATAACTTTTTTAGCAGCTGCATTCCTCAAGGGATTGAGATCAATGACGCCCTTTCCTTTTTTTATTCTCTCCTTAATTTTCCTGTATCTGAGTTTACTCCTGCATCTCGTCTTCATCGTTTTGCTTGTCCACTTTGGTTTTCTTTGGCAGTCTCTATAGGTCTGCGCGAGAAGGATAAGGCCCATAATGAATTTCTTCATAGTTCATTTGCTTAAGCTTTTCAGCGTTGCCGATCTTCGCGAGTAGCGGCTAAAAGAATAGTTGCAGAAGCGGAACGTAAGTACTTAAGCAATTGAAACGTGCCTTTCTTCAAATAACTCGAATCCTTTTTGGACCTATGTCCGTTCGCTTAAAACTACGAATCAATTTCCTGGCACTTTTTTTCTAAAGGAAACTACTTCATCTGTTCCTCGAGAAATTTGCGATTTGTTTGTTAAGCTTTTTGCTTAGTCCTTTTCCTAACATTTCTTCAGGGAACCCTGCTTCGTCTCTTCCTTCTCATGTCCCAACTAGCACGTTTGGTGTCAAATACTAGATAATAGTGAACTGCCACCAGATCGCAGTTATCGATACGCTATTTCCACTTATTTTGCCACGACAATGTATAAAGCCACTCAATGCACCCATTCGCAACGTGGTGGCAACGTTCACATCGGAACCATAAGCATCCGAAATTTCAAACTCCAGTTATAGTATAAAAATAGCAACGAAAACGTTTTAAAAACTTGCGAAGATTCCGTTCACTTTAAAGGAGTTTTATTTATTTGTTTGCTTGGTTTTTGCTACTACATTTGGCCACCATAAAGTGATCAAATTTATGGTTTTCGTTTTGGTAGCAAAAACGTTCCCAATATCGTTTATTAAACACAATTAAGTGTGCTGATTTAATATTGGGTTTAGCCACTAAGATATCATTTCGTGCTTTAGTTAGACCGATCCTCAAGTATGCCCGTATAGTGTTGGCGCCTTACCAGCAGGTGCATGTCGAACGTATTGAGTCTATTCAGAAAAAGTTTGTACAGTTTTGATTTTAAAAGTTTGCTTGGTCACATCCTCCATGCTTGTCTTTTCTTGTCCTTTGTGAAAGCCGATGCATGGCCATGATCTTAGATAAACCGTTGATTTACTTTTGATAGTTCCATGTAACTATATTCTGACACATCAGACTGTTCAACATTATTATTTAGTTTAGCAGCCAAGCATTTTCGACTCATATTCGAGATAATATGTGCTTCGGGAATAAACAGACACTCAATTCTTTCAAGCTTAACAAGTCCTGCAGGGAATTTTCTGGAAATGTGTGTTGGATTGAACGTACGGTTACCATTTGTTAGGCCTGTTCTTACCTACTAAAAGAACAGCTTCAAACAGTTTTGGCTGAGAAAACAGTCCTTGACTTTTAGGTATCGGGTTGATGATATAAAATGCTTGCCCACAATGGGCGCCTAAACTCATATCATGAAAACCTATATTGTCATGCTTAAAATACTGTCGTATATTAAAATATTAGTTATGACTTACATATTGTCATGAGCTTTTGTACTACATTCTTACACAGTTTAACAAAATTTTCAGCAAAATAATTTTTTTTTAACTCATTGGCATTCATAAACTATCTCATATCTATCTCATTTACCTGCTGTTAAAACGATACCACCCGCAAGAGAACTGTGTAGCTTCCCCTGATATACTATTAAAATTTAAAACTGTTCAAAACTGTTTTTTGAATTTATTAAACCATTGGCTTGTAGTTGTTGCGGACATAAGCCATCTTTCATTTAGCAACCAAGTTTTTAATGGCACGGTGTTTCAAAGAAGCAACAAAGTTTTAAATTTCGTGACCGCCTTTCGTTCTTTTTCTCGTATATTTGTTAGTATACGTTTAAAACGATAGAATACCTACTTTCTGTTTTAATTAGTCTCTAGTTTTAATTTGAATTTCGGAGCTCATTGTTTCAAGCTATAGATGAGGAAGCTTTAGGCTGATGGGTAGCAAAATGGGCTGCCATCTTATAAATGAAAGTTTCTCCTCAGTCATTTACGGAGAGAGAGTCGTTTCATAGCCTTTTTTATGGGGCTCTCGATAGTCTAGACAAATCGTTTTTAGGATATTTGGTCTTCAATCGATTTAATGAGCATTATCTTAAACATTCAAGCTGAAAGTTTTAGATGTGAAAAAAGTCACGTTGTAAAACTTTGCAATAATTAGGCGTGGGTGCAATACAGTTGAAATAATGGGGACGTTTCGAGCATCAAGCATCGTCTCCTTCCTAAGTACCGAGTCACAATTATGCCTGTATGAAACTTGGAGTAGTTTCGTCTTAATGTATTTCCACTTTACCAAGGTCAGGTCCGATCAAGCCTCATGCTGCACCTTCACTTGCTATTTCCTAATGACATTGCGATCCAAAACGAAAATCCTATCCTACCTGCCGACATATTTCCGCATTAAATAAACTTAACTGAATTGTGAATGTTTTGTATGTTCGGCCTTCTATAAACATGAACCTTCATTTAAAGTTTTGCAGACACGTAAAATGTTACCATGCTCTGCATACACATGTATCCTTATCCAGCCATTTCTAGAAACGCCTTTTTCATCTCAAGCCAGACTACTCAAAATCGTATCATATGCTCTGCCATTTTCATGAGAGATTTAAACTTTTTTATGTTCTCGTGCCTCATATTGGATTATGGATATCTATACGACAGGAGCACGTGTTTCGTAGTAAAAGATCCAGGACTACAAGTACCGAGGCTGACTAACAACAAACAAACGAACGAGAAAACTAAAATGGCTTTTCGCAAAAATACAATCAGCTCTCAGCAGGAAGTCATTCAAGTGGAATAGGCCCGTGGTGGTTGGAGCTCAGGCACAAAGTTTGACTGATTCCTATCCCATTGGTTTGCCTGACTGACTTACTTCCCTGGATGTGAAGCTTAACCATGTGGACGGACGCCTGAAAGCCGCTCGGAATGAGACTAGGACTATATGCTTGAATTGCTGCTTTCTATCAGGTGATGTGCTTTGATAAGGAATATGGGTTAGTATGAAATATGTCATGATGAGATGACAGGATCTGGCGTGGAAATGAAATTGAGGATAATATGATGAGAGTTGAAGGCATCTTGTTGGTCATTTTTATTTAATAGATCATAAAAATAATCGAAGGCTATTGTTGCGATTTGCTTTATTTCTTAGAAGGAGCGAAAGAAGGCGATTGTAAATGAGGTGCAACGGATAGCGATAGCGTTTCAAAATACAGAGAAAAAGGTAGTAAATATTGTAACAATGTAAAACAATTTCACACTAATTGTAAACTTCAATTAAAACCGGATAATGAAAAACAGTATTAACCCTAAAATATTATTTACACTCAGTTTCACTATATGCGTGTTTCCCTGGGAATCGAGCTACTTTACATTACGGTTTAAATACAGTGAGAAACAAATTCCTTTTACTGATATTCTTTTCCTATCATTGCAACTTTTCTTCAAATATTCAAATGAAAACTATCCAAAATTTCTATTAAATAGCTTTAAATTATTTTTCTTCAAAAACCAACAATAATTCGCACTAAAGCCAAATTTTTATGACAACAGCGATGTCTCGAAATTTGGCTGCCTGACTTGCTACCTACATTAAATGATAATGGACTTATTATCATCCTCAACTTATACTGGTCGTAACATTTATCGCAAACAAAATCCTTCAGTGTCATTGATGTCAGCAACAGCAGACACTTGTTCGTATATAACCAAAAAATAAGTCACAAGGATCTGTCACGAGCTTGAGTATTTCATTATTAACCACAAAGACCTGTCAAGTAATTTCATAAGGGATCCGTTCGAGTGAACTGAAAAGTCTATCAGGAGCTAATTTAATGGGAAAACTCCGTAGTGGAAAAATTTAATTTGAATCGACATCAAGTTTTTATGGGCTTTGCCGGCCCGGCCTTTCATTTAAGTTGGGATATAATTCAATTTTCTTTTGCGGCCTTTGATAATTGGTGAATAACCTTGAGGTTATTTTTTGAATGTAATTGTTTGATTTGTATAAACGAATTAGGAATGTTTGAAATTGATAGCTTTACTTTTAATTGATAAAAAATTCTTTTGTTATGTTGATGCTAGAGCTCAAACTACATCTTCTGATACCAATAGCACAGCCTTGGCAGTAGTATTGACAAAACAAGAATATGTAGGATAGGGCTGGTGTTGAGAAAGTGCCCTGCTTGAAAGCATTAAGTGCTTCCAAAGCAGTTTTCTGGCCAAGATTACTCCTCGATGTTTGACTTCATTTGAAAGTTGAAGAATCGTACACTTTATTATTGGAAAATCTAGTCCTTTCAGTTTTCTTTTGCCGATGAACAGGTTTCGTTTTACCAGGATTTACTGTAAGGTCGTGTCTGGAGTACCAGATAATTGAATCCAATGTGCGTTGAGGATCCACGATGCGACATTCAGATCCTCATTGACTGCAAATGTGGCCACGCCATCAACGTAACTTTGTACCTTAAACCGTTCTTGTTGCAGCTCATTTGGCAGCAATTTATTTAGCGTACTCCACAAGTGCGCTGATAAGACACCTCCTCTTGGACATCCATTTCTCACCTGCATTCTCAAGTAGCTGCCGACTCCATTTTTCGACAGCAACAATATCTATTCAGCTAAGAGATCTTATTTGACGAAGACATGGTCCACACCGTAAGCTTTTTCAGCTTCATGTAGCTCTCTGAGAGGCACACTATTACATGCTCTGGAAATCAGAGAATGGTGGGCCGACTCATATAATTTTGCTCTTTAGTAAAAACGTTATTCCTCACGTAGGGGATCAGACTTAAGCGCCCTAGTGCGTGTGTCCCGTTCAATAAGCTTCTCTTCAAGCCAAACCCTAGAAGAGATGACTATTTAGATCCAAAGAACTTTAGGCCGAATCTGAATAGATTCAAAAGTTCCGGTATAAAAGCTGCGTTAACCTGCGACCAAGGTTTGCAGGATTTTCTTTAAGACTGCTTCCACATGGTCAATTACCGCCTTTAGCAGAGCCAGATAGATGCCATCCAGCCCCAAATATCTTAAATTCTCAAGAGAAATGAGAACTTTTTCAACTGGTGACCACAGATCTAGTTGTGTACTAACAGGGGTTGGCCGGACGGAAGAGTTTGGTCGGGAGCGACCACAACGTGGTTCTTAAGCAAAATCTCTAGAGACCCCGTTTTGGACTTGAGGAAGTTCAGCTTAGATAATTGGTCCTCGAGGTCCCTCTTGTACCTTTCAGTCCGTCATAGAATGATCTGAATGATTCCCTCTTGGAGCTCCTCACAAAATTTCGATTCGTTTTTGTGGATTTCTATAGACGAGCCAGTAATTTTGTGTGTTTTTCTTACAAGTACAATTGAAGAGTTTCCAGACATTTTTCTGGAGTTTCTGTGTATTTGATTCAGCCAAAGAACTTAAGCAATTTTACTCTACCGCAAGTACTTGCTTTGTCCACAAGAAGTCAATTCAACTTTGCCAAGTGTTTGCCCAAAGAAAACACTGAATGGCAGTTGCCAGAAACACAGATCTCATTCAGCACACGCCATCATGTTATTGATAGTCATTACTTAGAGAGTCATTAGCTCCACAAAAGTTCTAAAATCGAAGATTCTGTCTCCTCTGGTATTCCATTTGTTGCTGCCGCAGCTACTGTGCAGGAAGTTAATATCACAACACACCAAAAGTTCCGTTCCCTTCGATTCAGCGTATTGAACAAGGTGCTTTAGCTGGTGTGTTGGCACCGAGAGTAAGGGATCAAGAGGAAGATAAGCTGAAGCGACAATCTTGTGTTTTAGGCTGACACTATACTGGTACTGCACGACGATTTCTCACGGTCCCGGATTTAAAAATATTTGGCATCAAACAGATTGGAAACCAGAGCACAAATTCTTTACGTCCTTGATCTTTCATCATAAAAAAATGTTGTTATCTCAGTATCCAATCGGAGAACGATCTGTGTGCGCCGCGTGCTTAGATTTTTGATTGTAGCAGGCAAGTTGCAGCTGATCGTCGGTAAATTGCGCTTGCATAAAGCTGTAAACTAGCCTCGACTCCACAATCTCCCTCCATAGTTTATTACGAAGAATAGCACACTGGGTATCGTTCAGTTTGTCCTTTTTGTTGGACAGACATATCACAGCGAGAGATGATGTGTTTATGTAGACTTTGGGTTTCACTTTTATCTTGGCTTTGCATTTTGTTGGTCGGCAGGGAATTTTTCGGTTTGACTAAGCCTCCCTACTTGAGTTCCGATTCACACCAGGAACCATCGAATTTCTATCCAGAGCTCCCTGCAATTAAGAGCTTTATCTGGTTCGCGGTGTGCGATTGGCATGGTTTTGCTCCTAGCCATCTATTCAGCATCTGCATTACGAGCTACCCTTTCTCTCACTTCTCGAGGGAAATCCTGAGGTTCCACTGGTTGGAATCTAGTTTCCTGGCAAACTCTTGCAGTTTTTATTAGATTGATTTCCTTATTCACTCTAGCCATTAGTTTTTTCATTTTTCACAGCTTGCAAAGTCACAGGTTTGCAAAGTCCAGAGCGTGCAGCATGCTTTCAACTTATTTTTCCTGGGGGTGTTTCGTTCGCTCCAACCGGAGTTGTCTCCTGCGGTGCTTCTATCCTTATCTTCTATGAGAGCTCGGAAAAAAGCATTTGTTTCCCAGGTACGGCCAAAGTCAGACTTCCAGCTGACGCTAAACTCGATTTTCTGGAACGTGTAGCCATAGGAGATGCAATTAGCAAGTTCGAAACTCTCTCGCCATAAAATCTTCTACGATAGTAGCCTGTGGACTTCAACTGCATTCATGGTCCTCTATTGTAAACATACATGAAATTGGGCCTCAATGAGTGAGCCCAGCACTACTTGCAGAGATAAATTCCTTAAAATTCGTCCTCATGCTGCGTTTCAGGCACTTTTAGTGTGATAACTTGCGATAAATGAGCCCCTCCACTACGGAAAGGTCGTATTCGATAGGATAACTTATCTTGACAATGCTGACATAAGCTTGCTTTAATATATTAATGGCTCCTAACAATCTAAAAAAAACAATCTCAGGTTTATTAGGAAAGTTGTATAAGAAATAAAAAACTGGACTCGCCTTTAGCAGATATCACTCTTTAGATACTTCTGACACTTTCCATCGTTTATTTATGAAATGTATTGTTCAAAGAGCTAATTTTCAACTTGGCCAAAGCATAAAGAGGATCGGACTCCGGTTGTAGCGGCAATGATGGTGAAAACTAAACAGAAAGCCAGAAACATAGTAAAGGCTTTTGATCTCTGGTTAAACGAATCAAGAATAATATCTTCGGTTATTTCGTCCCACCTTTTCTTCATGGTGGTAGCGTGTATGCTCAGTCACTGGATAAATATAACCTCTATGCCGAGATTTTTGTTGCCAACTCCCACTACCCAAATTTCTCACTGAATCATCCTAGCCTTTCAACGGGCACTATCAATTAAGGGCCTTTATTATTCCGGAAAGAGATATATTGAAAATTCTCGCCAAGCTTCATGTCTCTAAATTTCCTGTACCTGATGGTATTTTACCACTCGTACTAAAATGCTGTACCTCCACGTTAGTAAAATTTATCCGCACTCTGTTTTACTTATCATATTCAGCAGAAATATTTGACTAAGCATAGAAACTGGCACATGTTCAGTCTTTCCCTAAAAAAAAGGGGAGGCCTGTAATCCTAGCTAACTACAAACCAATTGCACTCGATTTGGTTCTAATTATGGTGTTTGAAATACTTCTAAGTTCAAAATTATTGAGCTGCCTTGAGTCAAATCATCTTATCATCGACGGCTTTGTTGCGCTCTTACGTATAAAGCTAACTAAAAGATGAAACCGGCATCTCCACAGCTTTGGTGAATGAAAAGTCGTACCTTTGATATTTTCACAGCTTTTGACAGAGTCTGGCACCCACCCCTATTGACCAAACTTCGTGCGTTTGATTTTCACACCGTCCTCATCAAGAGGATTGACAATTTTCTCGTAGATGGTTCCTTTCAATTTGTATTAGATTGATGCAAATAAGTCGTTCACTCTACCAACGCCAGGATACAGCAAGGTATTGTCGTTTCTCCAATTCTGTTTAAAGTGAGGGAAGGAGATAGCTTATAAATAGAAATAAATGACCCCCTTTCCTTTATTTTGATACCTTAGGTTTTTATGTTCTTAAGTTTCCTTCAGGGAGGCAATAATTGCTTTAATTGTTTAGATGAAGCACGCATCTACAAAAGTCTCAATAGACGCAGGCTTGAGTAAAACTTATTTATATGGGCTGGGGCAGACCGCACTGCTTTAGTGGAGTTAGACAAAGTTGCGCGGCAAGCTTTCAAGCTTATTGTCGATGAAATCATTATTTCACGTGTTGAAATCATAGGACATCGAGGTAATGTGGGTTACCTTTCTATTCTTTCTCCTTTCTACCATGCATATTGGAAATATTAAGTCTGATTCCTTATAGAATATTTCCTACGCGCAATAAACAAGTCCGAACCGTTAAACTTCACGATTTTGTCTTATCGAGAACAATACTAATGTGGAACAGCCTCTTTGCTGCTGCTTCGACCTTGGACAACAAATAAAACGAGTTTTAGTGATTAAAAACTGTCTAAAATCTCTTAGCTTAGCTTTTCGTTTGCCGAAGCTGTGTTACAGAATAATGGGCATACCCTGAGATTTGGCATCATCTATGAAAAAACTCCCAATCTTTTTAGCTCCCTCAAGCAGCATTTTTATAAATTTGGTTTCCTTATGTGTTATTCTGTTTCTCATTCTACTTTATTCAAACTAAGCTTGTTCATCTGTTTGGAACACTGATAACAATTTCCCTGATCACCGTTGTTTCATTGAACTCCTAAAATGTGTTTTCTCGCCAGTACTCTAGCTATCCTTTTTATATAGCCTCAAAAGTGCTGAGTTATAGCCACTAAGTTGAAGACCGTCCCACTGACCTATCTAAAGAGTTTTATTTTATAAATATCTTCATACGCTGCTCTGGAAATCGCAACATTATGGTAAATGTGGAAGTAGCTTAATGGATGCCCCTTTACATACTGGTTACCACAATACGTTTTGGCTATGTTTATCACCCAACATAAATTTACTGCTAGTCTTTAATAGAATATTTTTTGCTTCATAAGAATCACTTCCATCGATATCTGATCCTATTTGATGCGAATCGTAAACCTTCTGTATCACCAGTTATTTTATTATCAGAATTTTGCTACAACAATGTGCCAGATAGTGAATACGTCCAACAGCTTTGGAATATGTTGCAACTATCCATCAAACTATTATTCCATTTTCCACACTGCTTTCTACATATTTCTTCCGTTCGCAGTCTTAACGTTTTTCTGACCGTTTTCATAAAAAACGTAGCATCGGTCTTGCGAAAAATAACTAGCACCACATTTCATACACAACAAGACTAGCTCCCAGTATTTCTTACAGCCAAATAGATTTTTCTCTTGTGCAGATCAGGACACTACAGTGCGACATTATTTCTCATTTCTTATTTCTATTTCCACTCACATCGACCAGAGAAAATATTATGATATCGTATTTATCAATTTCAACGGGGAAAAAGTGGCAATAAAATATATTTATTCCATTCGTTCGCCTGAATTCCATAAACTTCGGTTCAGATGAATATATTCACGATGGTTTTACGTAGCCAATAAAGTTTTTCCAGTAAATTAAACAAACATTGGAACATTTCATTTTCGATTTTCATTCAAGGCTACATGCACCCTTCCGCCGGAATAAATCCATAAAAACTGAATCGCTGATAGCAACTGACTGGATTAAACTGCAATTTCCGCAGCCCTGTCAAGGTCCGGCCACTAGAGCTTGTACAAAAAAACACTTCGGGTCGATTTACACATAAATTATAACGGGCTTACAAGCTAGATTCATACATCCGCAGATAAACTTTCGGACAGATAATAAATTTTAATTACCAACCCGTCCGCTATATAAAACTGTGTGAAACTTGCAAAATGAGTTAGACTTCAACTCGTCCGGGTCTGGTCGTGGTCGAGTGAAACGAAGAAACAGTAAATGAAAAAGTCACATAAATCCTGGAAAACAAATTAGACAAACGCGCAGTATTAAGCTCAAGGTAACAGAATGAAATCCATACGAAATCCTTGGATTGTATTTCTCTGTCCTTCTTCGCCTTTCAGTATTGATTAAAGGTGATGGACCTGGTCCAACTTGCAGTAACAGTGCTGACGGAGACCTGAAGTAGGATTAATTTCATATGATTTTTCTTTAAAATTTTCTTTTCACTAATTACTATGTCTTTCATATAATTTCTTTTTATCATCTCCAGTGATAGCAAACTAATCTCAAACAGAACTTAGCGGTTATAATTGTATTTTATTGTCGCCATCTTTTTCCGTCACCCAGACAGTTTTTTCGACTCGTAACGAACCATGAAGATTATTCTTGAACTGCACACGAACACAAATAACTTAATTACTGAGCCAAGGATTAAAACTATATTTATTGTGGTGAGCTGTGGTTTTGATCGTTTGTCCCGAGGACCGAGCGAGATATATCCTTCAGAGTGGGGGTCGTGGACATGTTGTGGAGAGGAAATCAAATTAAGATTAATTGGTGTAAAGGCGTTTATCGATGAGACTGGATGTGCTACATGTGGAAAGTGTAGTGAACGCTTGGGAAAAATACAGTAAATAATTTACTAGAACACGTAACGGATTGGGGCAGGATTTCGGTAAAAGTAAAGTATGGAGGCAGTACAAGAGAAATATAGCGTGTTTCAGGACAATGAATTTGAGAATATTTATGTGGAACAGTCAATTGATTGGAAATGCCATTCGGTAACTTCGACGTGAGAGATTAATTTAATATTGTTGTGTTTTACCGTTAAACACCTTTCGTGGATTCGATATTCTTCACATTCGTGAAATAAAACAGCTTTCTTTTAAAACACTAATTATTCTTTTATTAACACACAAATAATTATAAACACTATTACGTTTACACTTTACAATCGCACTACTATAATTTCGCGTTACAATTGAACACTTTTTCGCTTTTAATTAATCACGCCCGGATACACTAAATTCGCTGTATCGTTTTTCACCGTAACAGACTTTCCGCTGTATACTGACTCACTACTAACTCGCGTGTACAAACTAACGTTTCCAACTAACTCTGCTAGCACCTCTCGCGGCGGTATTTATAGTCGTGTTGCATGTATCGCATGTGTCTTGGGTTCTCGAATGTTCCGCTTTTGCTTTCTAGAGGGCTCTATGGGCTATTTGAAGGTCTGGACTGTGTCGAAGATGACTCATGGGAGTTTCCGTTCCCATGTGAGATCTGACTCATGGTTTGGGGCTCTGGAATGTTCCCTTTTTACTTTCTAGAGGGTTATTCTAAGTTTTATCTATGGAATGATTTTGTTGTTGAATACATGTATGAAATACATGTATGAGATGTAAGTCGAGTATTTCCTCGCCGTTTCTAGCTTTTTCTGGCGCCGCCACAACGTCATACGGATCGTTTGGCGTGCATGCAACAATATCAATGCCCAAATGTGGATATTTATAACCTTTTATTCAGCTCTGAATTATTAACTTTAATTTTAACCCCGGATGAAAATGTTAGAAATTGTATATTTTTTTCAGGAATTCCCCTTTTATAAAACGTACCTTGATTTACCAGCTTATTCATCTGAGTTATGTAGTCCTCAAGTAGTACAAATAGTCAAGTAGTCCAAAAGTATGTTCCCTTGTATTTGTTTATATTCTGGCTATTGGGCAATCCAGTGGCAGATCAGCGTACGTGCTGTTTTCCTTTCTTTCTTGGACCAAGTTCAGCCACTAGCGTCCATCGGATGTGGACTAAATGATGATCCGCTACTGCGAACGGAGGATCTTCATGGCCATTTCTAAAACATCCTGTTCCAGGAACAATAAATCCTTTTTTTACCTCATTGATGGTTGTTCATCATAATCATGGGAGGCATCTTGATTGCATTCCGATTCAGTTGATATGCCCTGTCACCTTTAAACCCTTCAAGGTTTGAACGTCCTTGTCAACGTCACCCTTTAAGCACAAGTAAGGTTTCTGATGCTGTCTTGTGCCATAAAATCTATCACAAAGAATTTTCCAAGCTTTTACGGGAGACGTCATCGGTCTTCGCCCAACATTACTTGGAAGCGATTAGCCTGAACATACTAGCCAAACTTGCTTTTGCGGAAGATTACTGCCCGTAGCCACTACGACAAGTTTAAGATGAGAGTTCAACCAAGCGAAATAGATAGGTCATGTGCATATTTTTACTTACTACATGTGTAAACTGGTGTAGTGTAGTGGCTGGCTCAAACTATGTGTAGTCTCTGGTTCGACCGCACCGAGCTTTGAGTTTACTTAGCTCTGAATTGGTACCTGAGTTAAATCAGGGTTAAAGTGAGTCCTAGAAGTAATCACTCCATACTCGCCACACTCGTATTCACATTGATTGTATATCTGTGAATGGTCTCTAAACCCGACAAGGGTTTTTGTGGGCTTATTTTAATTACATGTACACAATAATCATGAATGTTGCTTACTCTACATCCTGCCTCTTACCCATTTTGTGGAGATACTTTTTGGCAGGGAGATGGCCTGTTAAGGTTCAACATAAGTCACTTTTGCATCACCACTGCTTCTTTTGCTCTGATGGTAACAAAAAATGGGGTAATTTTTTGAGTGCTTCAAACCATCTAAATGAGATCAATAGCTTTCGATTTTTTCTACGTTTACGTTTTTATTTCCCTGTCCGTATCAGCCTTCGAAAAGCCCTAATATGGAGTGGCTTCTTTGGCTCTGGTACCAGTTTCTTCGTTTGCTTGCTGCTCCTTATGGCCTGGGATCCATATCAGCTTAAGACTGTTCTTTTCTCTTATTTCATTTAGGACCTTCCTGTGCCTCTAAGAGTATAGCTGAATTTATTTGAATGTGACTGATAACCTTGAAAACTGCTTGGCCAACAAATAGATTAAATCTTAGGGCTAATCTTTCTTATGCTTCTTTACTGCATTATATGGGACGCCCTTAGTGGAGCAGATTATTCTGTGATAGTGGCCATTTTAGCGGGGAAGAAGTGCATTTTGCACCTGGGTCTTACAATTCCTGCTCCTACTCCAAAATCCATTTTTGATCCATCTATATGCCATCTGTTTGTAGTTCGCTCAGTTCCACCACCGCTTGAGAGATTCGAGGAGTTCATTTCCCAAAATGATTCTGTTGCATACAAAAACCGTGGCTTTATTCTTAATATTGACAGCTTACTTTCAACTGTACAAGTTACTCTCTTCCATCTACAGTCAGCATGTACTCATAAGCATATTTGTAAAGTCTCATCTAATCATCTAACATGTCAGCTTGCACTGAAAACTGGCCAACCTAGAGCCGTTTGTTTTAATTCACTTCGTCAAGCAATGCTTACAACCAGCTTTTCTTCTTTTTACCTTAATCGGATGACATTAAGTCACAGAAACGAAATGATATTCTACATTTCATGTTAATTTCGAAACAAAGTATAAGCTTTACAACATAATGTTTCGGTACAAGCACATGTTCATTTATGCTCTTTTAGAACATTTGCACGCGAGTACAAGCATATAACCATCTACTTTGTGTAATTTCGTCGTCCTTGTCGTAAAATTTTCAATTATCCGCTTAAATAAAAACAACCGACCGTGCCGGAAGTTTATGCTACTATGACGTCTTTGTCCATGACTTTGTTGCTATTTTTGGCTTTTTATGGAGCACATATTATGATCCTTTCGTCGAGTATTCTGGAGTTGACGGTGTTGCGCTAGCAATGGTGCAGTTTCGTTTCAAGATAGAGGGTACGATAAGAAACTATTACGTTAGATATAAATTTTTAAGAAGTGGTTGCGTGTTAGATAAATTGAGAAAAAGTATTGGACACTATTTTCGAGGCCAGGTACTAAACGTGACTAGTTATAATCAAAAATTCGATTGGTAAATGTTTAGGGTCGAACTAGTTAGTCACGTAGACTGCGTCAAATAAAATTTAAGAATTCGTAAAGTTCACAGCTTTTTTATGTCATTAATAGTTCGAGCCAATGCTCGAATTTTTCATTGTGCTTTCGTGGAAAGTACCAACGGTTGACTACTTGTTTTCATATCGTCCACGTTTCCTTGTTTGGCATTGCACCATTTTTTCCAGTGTCATTATGGACCCTCAATGTTTTACATATGTCGCTGCGGCTATAGCCTAATTGACGCAGGCGTTGAATTTCAATACGCTTTTGAATTTGATTGTTTACTATTATTACAGCAAAAAAAAAGTTCGATCCGTTGAAGACTTCCAAAGTTTTCCTGTTTTTAACAAAAAGTCGTTAAAATCAAGGTCCTTAGGTAAGTTTGGTGCTTTCACTTAAACGAACGAAATCTGACTGATTAAATTTATGTTTTCAATCGTCTTCAAACAAATAACATCTGAAGCTAATAAAAAACTACCTAAACAATAGCGGGTCTGCATATATTACTAGGGATTAGACATAGGATCTCTTTAGATGTGACTCTTTGAAATTTGGTATCTGTTTTTGCCGATTCTTAAGCAAGAATCATTATTTTGGTGTCATCACCAAAGTTACTATTTTGTATCTACACAGGAATTAATTAAAGCTATTTAGGTTTAAAGAAAATTAAAGAAGCTCTTCAAATTTTCAAAGATAGTTTTCTCGATAATTCATTTGGATTGTTTTTTCATGCCAAAGGTTAGCAACTTTTGCACCACCCTGTAGTAGTTCCGTCGCCTGAAACAATCTATAGGTGGAAACCATTAGATTCGGTTTCTATTTATTCAAACACATTCAAATGGGGTACCAAAACCTTAGCCGTAAATAACTTGGGCACGTCCATATCTTACCTCGTATGTTCTTAACAGATCCTCCAAACCGCAGTGTGGTCGCGCACAATGTAGCATGGTTCAAACCGAAGTGATCTCAAGGAAAATTCGAGCAGTTCCTAGTTGATACTCTTGCCCGTGTCATCCTCGAGTCTTTCTTTATTAACGACAGCCAGCTTGAGATGACTTGCAGCATCGACCCTGAAGAATCTACTATGTCCTGTTGTGGCCTCTTCGTTTATTTGCCTTAGGGTTAGCTTTTCTCTTCTGAGCGTTGCCGCTTTGTTTCACTTGAGTGTTTTCAGGTTTTCTCCTGGTCTTCGACGTCCCCAAACTCATGGAAACTCGATTTGCTCATCTCTTTTTGAAATGTTAAGTGCTACGATCCATCACTTTAGACTTTCTCCCTGCAGGCCCTAGGAACGTCCACATTTTCGGCCGCATTTTTGGTCGCTGTCCATTCAATGTTTTATCTATTGAAGTTTGGATCTAGTGTTCAGCTGTAGTAAATATCATACCTATGTTCTGTAAAACATAATTCTCTTTCCATCTGATTTCATGCATTCGTATTTCATCAGTCTTATACTTAGACATCTGTTTTATTCCTGTTTTATCAGCCTTATGCTTATTTATACTTAGACAGCTGCTGAACAGTTTGATCTCTTTGGAGTGATCTTACCTTCTATGATGCAGTTCACAATTTGTTTCACTGTTTTCATTGTTTTTAGAAGGAATTACACCATTCTCTTTTTATGAAGAAATGCTTATGCTTTTGACATAGTCTATCACTCTTCTTTCCTTCATATTCATAGCTAAAAACTTTTTCAGTAAAATCCGGACCATTTAATATTTCCAACCATATTTCAAAACCTTCCATTAACGAGAATTAATATCTTTTCAATCTAGACATAAATCAAATTATAATTTCTTCACCTTATGCCCAACAAACAAGCTAACTCATCAATTCTCACACTTTTACACTTCTTCTATTTCCACGTACATATTTTCTTATTAAATCATCCGTGATCTAGTCTGCATGCTGGCAAATCACCGATAAAAGGATCAATCGACTGTAGCCTGACAAATTGCCCGTTTAGTCTATTCACCCGATTCTGAAGCATTGCAAATCTACCTTTCTTCCACAGTCGTCGAATCGAATCTCCGTGGCATCTTTGCCATGCTCCTTATATCGATGAGTATTTTGCCGTGACGCAGTGAAAATACGGATATCTGCACAAGTGAGTGTATGAGCAACAGGATACCGAGACCGAAAATAAATTTCTTTGGTGTGTAATTAATTTCACTGATGAGTTCATCAAATCTGAATGTAGGCCAACGTTATTACACACTTGAGACCGTCGTTGTCGCTGAAGAAGTAGGTTAATTGCGTAAATTGATGGTATCAATTTAAATCAGCAAAGTTTTCATCATCCATCTTAACTGCTATTATTTACGAATCGTGTTTAGATAACGACTTTCTTCAAAAATGTATCATTCGGATCCGAACTGTGTACCGGAAAATCTGGTAAAAAAAGCTTTTCACAACCACAGGGAAATTACTTTCTGATGTCTATCATCGATTTTACTAAATTGAATCAATGTCAAAGGTCCTTTTAACTGGCATACATTTGTCCTCGATTCCGAAAAAAAAGTTTGAATTTATAGCACTTTCGTTTTCTGTCCCTATCAACATTCCTGGTATCTTCTCATCCTCACCTCAAGTCGATATCTGAGCCCAAATCAACATTCCCGCAAACATTCAAAATCACTTTCACAATACCCAACACGATAAAACCAATTCACCTTCCAAAATAATCCCTTTGTCCCATCATCTAACCAATTCGCATGGCGCATGGTGCGGTATTTGTGATGGTGGCATTGAAACAGGACTACTAGGACATCGGTTTCATTGTTGTTTTGTGGCGTTCTATGTATCTCGAAATCAAATTTATTCGCTCCAGGAACAGAAATAAATTCCGAAGATCTAGTCTCGTACCCATTTCACAGTTTTTCGTCGAGTAGGTATTCCATTCGTTGGCAGTCAAGCCTGAAGCATAAGGCTTATCGAAAGTGCCTATTGGCTTTATTCGAGCAAACAAGTCCCTGCGGAGGACTCTATTTTAAATCCTACAGATCTCACTAAAAACAGTTTTTTTTTTGTTCTCGTCCGCTTTCCATCCTGCCTTTTTTCGTGACTCTCCGGTGTTTCTCTTGTCGCATTGCTTAACTCTATGTCACCGAAGAAATAAGTAACGGGAACGTAGCGCGAGCGATAGAAAACTGTTTCTTTCTTGTCTTTCCCAGAAGAGATAATGATATTCTCAGGAAAGCTTTTTGAAAAAGACAAAACGGATTTGCTTCGACACAATGATTGCTGTAAAAGGGGTTTTTTTCACAAGAGGTTAGCATTTTGTTGTGTAGCGTTTTGTCGTCGTCGGTTTTTATAGTCCTTGATATGATGGTGGATTTATCAAATAAGATGAATTTTTCGTTGAAGATATTCATCGTTTTAGCGGTCCCATGATAGCTGTGAACTGAGTGCGATCATGGCAGTTGTTTGATGACTGACTACTTGAATGTTTTATTTAAAGGATACTTTTTGAACAGGCTAAAGGGGTCTTGTTGAAATGTCGATGTTGAAGGTTTATTTGGCGGTTAATGTAATTAGATTCGTTTTATTGAAATATGGGTTTTGGTGAGAGGGTCCTATTATTTGTTTCCGCAGAGAAGACAGTAAATGAATATTATTTATAATAACGTGAGAATAGTATGGATGAAGGAGAGGATTCCCTGTTTTTAGAAACTACGCCTTAATACAAAGAGATGTACTTTTTATTCTGAGAAAACAAAATCTATCATAAATACTTTTATTTAATATAATCAGAATAAATTTTATTCAACGCAATCGCTTAAAGGCAGTCACTTGACTTCGGAAAAAATCTTACATTGGGAAGGCCTTCGAGAGATTTTGACATATTGGTTAAGTGGCTTAGTGCACTCTCATGATAAGCGCTTTATTTTTCATTCAGGAATGTTTCGAAACAGTCGACTAGTCGAGATATACAGTCGAGTTTCATGATACGCAAATGTGAATAGTTTGCTCGAGCTTAGGTCAAGTCGAGTTTCATGATAGGCATGTAAAACGTAATATATCCAAAATATGTTTTTCGAAAGCTGAAATAGTGCGAAATAAAGATCCCAACCGAAGGTCATCGTGCCTAAAACACGCAAGACTTGAGATAATCAGATATGGCAGGAAAAACACGTTAAGCAATGCGTACAAATAACTTTGGTCAAAGTACGGTCTACGGATGCGTTGGAAGGGAAGATTCAGGAGGGTAGGACGCTTTAAAACAGAGCATACTGAACTTGTGCTGTAGACAACGAGTAAACTTGCTGTGACTAGATTCAAAGACGTCCGACAAGTACACGAAACGATGGGATCACACTTGGGAGCAGTTCTCATGGATGCAAAGCTCTAAGGAAGGAAACAAACAAACAAACGTGGAGATATTTAAGGAGTAGTGTGAACAGCAAAGAACGAACCCAACAATTGTTGATGTCGGACAGGCTTAACCATCCCTGACTCCGAAACATTCCACTGCCTTTGTGTTGAGCACCGTTACGGTTATGCTAACACAAAATTCTTAATTCTTCACAAATTGTAGGAAACCTACAAAAAATAGGATTTTTTTGTTTTGCGTACCACTATTTTGAATTATATATGTAGCTAATCTTATCTTAAATATGAATAAACAAAACCGAAATAACAGACTTTCACCTACTGTTTATATATTTTCTGCTTCGTTTAATTCGTATTCTGCTAGAGGTGGAAATAAAGGAAACAGAAAAATAATTATTTGCCCCGGATGAAAGTCTTTTTCGTTATCGCACACCACTTCCATAATTACTTCCACGATTCTGTTCTATTAGTTTCCAGCTTTCGAAAAATGTGTTCGATTTCACATAATTTCTTATGTTTATTGCACAATCGGTTTGACCATGCTAGTCTTCTATGTAGATCTCGCAATTTGATTACTATTTCAGAGCGTAGTCAGTAGCTATTTTATGCAATAATTTTGAGAATGAGAACCTGATAAAATCAAGCTCGGCTTATTCCTAATTTTCGAAGTATCAGACATTTAGATTTCTCTATAACTTTGATTAAAGTTTAAATATGCAACCGTTATCTACTTTTCTGAATAT
This sequence comes from Nemotelus pantherinus, assembly GCA_963978885.1. NCBI lineage: Eukaryota > Metazoa > Arthropoda > Insecta > Diptera > Stratiomyidae > Nemotelus > Nemotelus pantherinus. The sequence continues at coordinate 221,498,934 of OZ022263.1, read as the reverse complement.
ATAGATTTGATAATTGAATATGGGATATTTCCTGTTTCAAAACCAATTTACAGAATATAATTATAATTAATAATAATTCTTTGTCGTATTAGGTGTGATGCTTCGTTTCAGTTTACGAATCATTATCCCCATTAAACATTTGGACATTTCAGGTATTAAAAATATTTATTTTGTTTTATAAAAGATGATCGTAATAAATCATTACAGTATCTATCCATTAAAAAAATTAGAACATTATCTCATCTTACAACTAATGTTTGTAAATCACAGATTATGGCAGCTATTTTAAGCAGAAATTACAAGAAACTACAAAGTACATGTTAAAACAAGCGCATTTAACACTGGGACGGCTTCGATTTCGTTCTAGTCTACTATCTTTGAATGCAACAATGATGCCTTCTACAATTACCTTAGCGGAACAGCTCTGACTAGTGCTTCTCCATGTTCGCCAACCAAATTCTTCACTTTAGCCACACAAGTCTGCCGCAAACCCATTTCCGGCGACCTTTTCACACATTCATCGAAATAACACTTTTCCACTTCATGAATAAACTCGATTATTAGCTTCGTGTCACCTCCATTCGGCCCCACATAAAATTCACACTCGTACGAATGTTCTTTCAAATCCCGGACACAACAATCCAGAAATTCCGAGTTCGCCGAGAACCAGCCGTTCAACCGAATCAAAGGAACCGCGATCGAATCCCGTAGAATGCCTGTCACGAACGTGTCATCAATCCAGAAAAATTTTGCGTGCTGCGACTCACGAACTAGATTGCGCGCCACTCGCAGATTCGTCAAATACAGCCATCCTGACAGATAGTCGGGATACGCCTCGCCAGGGTACTCCTCCCGGGATACAAACCACTTGTTAGCCGATACACGAATTGCTTTCTTGTTGTCCAGAATGTAGCCGGCCATGAAGTTCTTCACGCTGTCGCGCAACTCCAGCGTTTCCAGATAGTTTTTCATAAAGAAAACATCGAAAACAATGTCATCGTCGATCTTGATGAGGAATTTAGCCTTGGAACATTCTATAGCAGCCCACTTCAAGCCCATAATGTGCTTGTACGTGAGGTTACGATATGCTTCGACGAAGTTACCTTGCACCAGGTCACCGAATTTCTTCTGTTCGCTTTCGATCATCTTCTGGTTGATGTAGACGTCCCTTTCCGGTATCTCTGCCAACAAGAACACCCTGATCAGCCCCATTTCATTCAATTTGGTCTGCGAAATCGCCTGACGGTGTGCAGATCGTAGCGAATCGTCTCCCACATATGATGTCACGATCATTACACCTGCAATTGAATGAAAACAAAATAGAATTTTTCGATTCGAAAATTGCTTCGTTTCTGATCGTTCGGAAACTTTCTTACCCAGCAGCTCACGGTCGAATTTTTCACACAGTTTACTCTTCAGACGATACTGAAAGTTGTGTAAATCAACAAGTTGTTCCGATTTGATGTCTTCATGCTCATATTCCTCTTGCAAGATCACAAATTTATCGCGTATGTGCTCATCTTTCATCTGCAAGATCAGCACAATTATGATTACAGCAATCACACAGGAACAGATTTTCAAAGTTTTGCGTGATCGTAGCATTTTTCACATAGAATTCTTTGAGATTTAATGGAACTGTCACCAGCCGAGCAAAGTGGAAACAAAAACTTGATCAAAACAAATAAGGCAATTGACAGCTAGTTTCGGTCAGTTTTTCGGTCGGGATAGAGTTCAGTGGCCAGAATGGAGTGTTGGAATTGAGTGCGATAGAGAGGAAGTCAATTGTTTGAGTGGTTTTTGGGATTTAAGATTTGGCGGGAAAATGTTATATGAGTTTATTTGCTTTTAGGTTGATGGAGGAATTGAGTGTGATTTATTGAGTGGTTTGAAAGGGAGGAAAATGAGTAATGTTAGAATAGGATCGGAGTGGTTTGATTTGGGAACACTCAAAAGTAGATTAGTTGTGTGGATATCGTTCATTTGTATTGACAGAAGTGATCGAAAGTGTTCGAGTGAATATAATATTAGATGAAATATTATAAAATGGTTGGAATACAGTATGCATGGAAACCTATTTGGGTTTGTACTTTATTTATTCATACAGATCTTACTTATTTATCAAATGATATTCATATATTTTGTAGTTTTGAATGTACATATAGTAGCAGAGGCAAGTAAGCTTCACTTAATAAGTTGATTGGCTAAAACAACAACTAAAAAGTTGGCAAACATTAATCTGTGAAGCATTTAAGTTTTCAATTTCAAGATATTAGTTTTAGTTTATTTTCCAACTGTGTTCATCATCGGAGAATTTCTTTAAGCTCTTGCCAAATAATCGAATTAAGGACTATATGCATGTCCATGTGGCGAGCATACCAATTGCAATAAAACTCATCATTAAAAACAAGAACCATAATGATATTCTTAAAAAGAATACAGGTTTGCGGTTTATCTTGACTATCGGGTTTGATCAGTTTGTGTCCTTTGGCGAGCAGTCCACAAACCCAGTTGTTTACAGCGTCTAATTCTTGCATCATAACAAGCTCGAACTAAGTCTTAGACAGAGCAGCAATTGTGCATTCACCATTACCAATAAGGGTGGAGACAAGGCACACTTAGGACACAATAGTATTATCACCCAGTTCTGTATTTTCAGAGTGACGAGTTTCAACCAACCTCGCAACACTGACCCCATCAGCACAGCTCCGCTGTAGATGAAACCTGAAGGAGTGATGGATCCTATAATGGAATCTTTTCTTGGTCTAAAATTCATCTTTCGACTCTGCAAAGTGGCTTGACATTCTATGTTCCGTAGGCCTGAATGGACTTTTTGGGTGGAATTAAAACGAACTTTTGAGCTCTTTACAGGCCAAACTTGCGGACAAAAACATCGAGATTACCAACAACCGTTAAAAGCTAGAGGGGCTGACTCAATCGTGGTTTCCCTACTAACTTCAGCAGGTGTAGCAGCAGCTAGGCTACCAAAACTCTCCGGAACTGGATCATTCACCACATCTCCGCATTCCGTGCTTTTTGGAGGGTGTAATGTTATTCATGCCAAGGTTATTCACTAAGAGTCGCTATCCTAGTCTGGATGTGACTCCATGGTTGTCTGTCAAAGAGGCCATGTGAAGGTTGGCAAAAACAATTATTGCAACATATGCTCAGAGTTAGGTCGGTGCTAGAAAAGAGTCCATCTCAACTGAACCTACATCAGCAACTTAATGATAACAAGACGGAGAACGTACTCTAAGGCCCAACAGGGCTTTAACGGGACGAAAATGGTTGTAATAAGCACGATTTAATTTAATTCTGATTTGACTCATGTGGCTACTCAGTTCAGTCAACTCAGAGCATGGTATCTGATCATGGTTGGATTCGAACCACAGACCACACGCACAAGCAACGAGTGCTAAGCGCTTCAACAACAAAGCTCCTAAAGTTATTGAATTTTTTGTGTAAACAAGACAACTCCTATCCTGCTCTTACTCAGCCATTGGAAGATCTCGTTGTCTTATTTTCGGGACTATATCATTAAAAAGTCATTGTGAAATGGCTAAGGGGTCATTCCACTTTATCACCTCAAAAATAAGGCCATTTTGGGATTTTGTTTTAGGAAAACTACAATAGATAAAGGTGTAAATGTTTTTGGATCATATAAATCCATTCCTAAAGTGTAAGAAAAAATTGATTTTGATTGATTTTACATTATTTTGTATTAATAATAATAATATAAACAAACTAGGTATAAAAAGAGATAAGCTGCTTGTGTTGGCGAAACATCGTGTTTGAATCATCTAAAACACAAAATTTGAAAAGATTTAAGTTAAGTAGAAATGTGGCTATAGCTTGAACTAGAATAATTAATTTTGGACCGAAAACAAAACAAAATGGCGGACGTTTGAAAATTACGTTTTATAAATTGACGGGTTTTTTAGGCAATTTGTTGTAAAAAAATATTAAAAATCATTATTTCAACTTAATTCTAGTTCGCGCGATAGTCACACATGTGTGAAATACGTGGTTAAAATTTGAAAAGGATCGGTCGATTCATTTCAGAGTTATTTACAACGCAGCATGCAAAAATGTTGTTTTGCGAAAAACGCGTTTAAATTTTTTTTTTACAAAAAATTATCAATTTTTGTAGCTCATGCTTAATCGGCAATGCCTACACCATATAGTATGGCTTCCTCTTCTTCTTCTTCAAAAGTATCATTCTCAGCCAATCTAGCCTTTTTCCGCTCAGTTCTCGCCTCTTTAGACTAATTAAGGCTTCGACGTTCACTTACGCGAATGCATCTATCGTCGCGAGTATTGACGAATTTTAGCCGTGGAGCTGATTTTAATTCCCATCAACTTTATAATTTTTAAAACAGGTTTCAGTCCTTCATTGAAAACACACGTCGAAGTTTTGGCTGCAATTTCCTCTACCTGTGAGCCATTAAACAAATACTTTGATGCTATATTCCAAACGGATATATTGAAGCTCTCATTGTTGTTTTGGGTGTTTCCGCCAAGACACCTTTTAAATCAATCTTCTCGTGTTAAATCCTCATATATTGTTTGAGAATATTGAACAGAAAAAGCAGGAGGATGCTTATATCCAGAAAAATGTTTAGTCGCTTTACGCTTTTGATACTCGCACCACGAATCTGAGCCTTTCAGGCAGTACATATGTTGCGGTTTCTCGGCAGTTGAACTTTTGTGATACAGTGTTGCTAAAATTTCTTTACGCATACCCTCTACCGAGCTCACATTTCTTTGGATTGCTAATCCATAGAATAATGAAAAATCTTTGATAGCTTTAATTGTCAAAGCTTGAGTTTTAGGACCTATTAGTGTTTTTGGAGCTGTTTTTCCCCGCAATTTTCTTTTTTGATTCAGTTAATTTTTCGGCGTTTTTTTTCTCTGAATAAGAGCTTTTTTGCCTCATCTGCGTGTTCAAAAACTCTTTTTTTGACGTGTAAATGACATTCTAATTTTTGAACGGTAAACTCATCGCCATAAGAGGAATCGTCGAACAAATTTTTAAAAGTTGAAGAGTATTGTAAAATTTTTTTTATTGTAAATTTTATTGTAAAAACCATACCGCAAGCCAAATATTATAGTCGAAATGAACCAAGACCAAGTGAAATATATAATAATACGATTTTGTAAGAGGGGGGGGGGGGGGATATAATAAGAGCAGCTGCTGAGGGGAGGGATAATATACTAAGAGCACGAGCCCGCAATGAGCGGAGCGTCTTACGTACACAGTAGAGTTGCTTTACGCGCTCGAGCGATGACTCACGAAAATCGTCTATATCTACAAAAGAACAACTCCAATCTTCACCAAATTTTTACACGATACTTCTGAGACACAGTACTTTCGAAAAAAGCAGAAAAAATATATCCAGTTTTTTCAAAGTTGTAAAGTGGATTGACTGTTTAAGGGGTTACCCCCACTTGTAGTGGAAAAAATCGGTCATTTTCATGAATTTTTTTAAGAAAACTACGAATTTTCTTTAAACGACTACTATAATATCTTAAAGTACATACATTAAGCACCATTCAGTAATTTTTTTATTGAAAAATATTACATCGTTAAATTACAAATGGCCGTCAAAACAATGGTATTTTGATTTTCACTTTTTGCGGTGACCAACATTGTGTCGAACTGGGTCATCTGAAGCAAAAAATAGCGATGAATTTAGTTAAATAACAGTTTAAACTAGTGTTTGATCGAAGAATTTAAAACAACATCCATTTTTTACTAAATGGCGGACAGTCAAAGTTAATGGTTCGATTTTCACTTAAAAAAACGGTCGTCTTTTTGCTATAAAACGGCCATTTTTTATCAAAAAGAAAAACCGAACAATCAAACACTACATTTTTACGTATTGAATAAGCCTGTCAAGTTTCAAAAAGATCGGCTCAGTAGTTTTTGAGTAATTTTGGTCACCGACTTCAGAAATGTCATTTCGAGAAAAACGCGTTTATAAGTATAAGAAATGGTTGTTTCAGTAACAGTTTCTTCTCTTTCAACGCGCATATCTCAGTCAATTATGTTCGGATCGACTTGAAATTTGAAGAACGTATTCTCAGATAGTTATACTTAAAAAAAATGCAACAATAAAAAATACAAAAATATCAAAGTTACAAGTGGGGGTAACCCCTTAAGTAAAGTTTCGTTGAAGTTTTCAGTTGATCTCTATGAGGAGAGTAAGTATTAAACTGATCTGGCCCAAATGCCGAGAAGCGTAGCATTATCCTCTGTCTAATCAAGCTAAACTACTCTAGAACATGATTGATTACACCCAATGCTTAATATGTACTCCAAATATTTATTACAATTTCGCTGTAATTAGAAAGGCAAAATAAAAGATAATACGATTAAAATAAAGAGATCATCATAGATAATAACTTTTTACCTTTAAATTGATACTTCTTAACATCAATAAACAATTAACAATTAATAAACAAATAAGTTAATATTTTACTGTATAAACTACCACTTATAATTTCATCGAAAAATGGCACCTTTATTCCAACAAATCGACCGACAAAATATATATAAATCAACTACTAACAACCTTAAATATTCAAAACGAAAGATTTCTCGAATGACATCAGTATAATAATTGTCTGAAACGAAACATTAAATCCTTGTCCGTTTTTGCCTTCTCCTCAATCCCATCATACCCAGACGTACCGAAACATACAATCCTGGCTGACGAACGATGCCCTTCTCGGTCTCTGTTCCGGCGAGCGAGTATTCAGACTAATGAAAAATAAACGTTCGGAGACTTGACTCGCAAAAACTAAGAGGAAATCTCAATTACAGAGTCTAATCCAGTTTCCACGCGGCGAAACATTCAAGTGTGCTTTGCAGGAAATAAATAACAGACAAATAACCGAGGGCAAGAACGTAAAAAAAGATAGACTTTCTTTCGAGTTGGAGAAAAACGGGGAGGAACGGAGCTGATGAAGGAAATCAAAATGCCTAACGAACAGGATAGGCAATCGCAGACTCTTGAACTTTCTTCATTTCTTTCCCCCGGAGACATTTGTTGATCTTTTTTTTACTGAGTCCCGGTATATTTTTTAATAATTTCATATATTCAATTTGTTCGAAATTCCATTCGTCCTTTTTCGGGGAATGCCATGCAGAAAATTGAATTTCATTCTCATGTTCGCTACCTTGAGTTGGTATGGAATCTTGATCCGTAAACATTTACGGTTCATTTCCACTAACGCTGTTTGTGATTGTGTCTGTCGCTGCTGCTGCTCCTGTTGTCTAAATTAAACTTATTCTTACTTGCGCCATGCGATTTTTTTTGCAAGTTTTTCTTTTCATCGTCTCAAGCATATTTTTCCAGATGGTGTTATGTCGATGACTCGTGAATTCTTTTATTACTTCAAAAGACCAGGGGCACAAAGCCACCAACCGAAAATGCAAACAACGACTTTCAGTTTTGCTTCTCGTGGGCGAGAAACAAGAAAAGGAAAAAAGCTTTGTAGCATTCCGCCTGAAGTCGCTGAATTGATAATGAAGTCTAAAATAAAATTCTTGCTGTGCACTTGGATGCTCATGTTTTGAGAGAAGTCGGAAAACGAGTAGGCGGGAGACGAGAGTGGGTGCAATGGAGAAAGAAAGGTTTTCATGAAAGGGTTTTTCGGTGTTTGCTCGTGATTTTATTCCCGAATAAATTTTCCATTGATGAGTAAAATCTATTGATTTTTTTCGAATTTAATTTAGCTTTGAAATTAAATGGATGGTGAGTTAGGCAACGCTATGTTTTTTGACAAAGAAGATGCATGATTTGTTGCCGGAGTTTTAAATGTATAGTCAGAAAATGGTATCTCAGAAAACGGTATCTCAGAAAACGGTGTCTCAGAAAACGGTATAAAAATCTCGCTCGTATCTTCTGGCATCTTTAGCTATTACAAAGGAAAATTTGTACTTCCAAAGTGAGTTTGTAGTCAATATTGCTATTGAGTTTTGTTGATTTTAGTTGACTTGAACAGCATGTCTGAATAGTTTATTTATGTTTCATGAAATAGTATGAAAATTATGTAGAATGTTGCGTTTAAATATATTTCACTTGTTCGCCCTCTTCTTGAATATGCGTGCACTATCTGGAACCCGGGTTTCGAAATTCACAGCCAAAGATTTGAGTCTGTTCAGAAGCAGTTTTTACTGTTCGCTCTGAGAGATCTTTTCAACCCTTATGATTTCAGTAATCTACCATCATACGAATATTGCCTTAAATGTATTAACTTGTTACCCCTTGCATCGAGAAGATTAATGTTATCTGCGCCTGCTTCAGCTTGGATGTCATTAGAGACGTGGTTAATGTCGTCTACTTGAAAGAAATGTTTGTGCTCAATTAGCCCTTGAGAGTGACTAGATCCCGACGATTGCTTATTGAATACCAACACAACACAACATATGCAGCAAACAAGCCAATAAATAGGTGCAGCAGGCTATTCAATAGCATGAGCGAGAACTTTTCCCCTACGGTATCTAAGGCAACTTTAAAAAAAAATATTATGAAGGCTCTCTCTTCATAGTCTCTCCCTTACTGATATATATATATATATATATGTATTGTAAATTTAAATTCACTTAGTTATTTGTCATTTGTTATTCATTTAGTAATTTGTCATTTAGCTATTACTTTATTAGTTATCTATTTGTAACTAATTTATTTTTGCGTTATTTATTAGTCTTGTATTCATATTTAGTTTTGTTTTTTACTTTGTTTCGTATATTATTTTATTTTATTTTATTTTGTTTCGTAATTTTATCCATGTACTATATTATTTATTCTTCTGTACATGTACACCTTGCTTGGTGAATAAATAAATAAAATAAATAAAAAATAGCAAAATTTTAATATTTGCGGCAACTTTCTCATTTTTCTCACCGGACAATATATATCGTAGCCTAAACCAACTTCGGCTGTTATGAAGGAGGTTTGAATAATTATATACAAGAAAAATTCATTAATAATTGTGATATCAAATACTATTTGCTGCCACATCGACATTATGTTTTTCCAAACAAAATCTGACAAGTGTATATTACTGAAGAATAAATGTTCTTCAGCTATAGAAGAAAATCAAAAGCTGAATGTAAAAATTTTAGAGTCTAATCACCAATTTCGAAAATGGTAGTATCGCTCGTGGAAGCGGAGTAGTTCAACGTATCTTAACGCTTATCCACCACGCTTCTGGCATCGTTTTATGTATTTACCAGGAAATCTTGCGTTTTCTAACTGTACCCCATCCATAGAGTGCAAACAATAGAACAAGTGAGGATGCTTTTCCAGAGGAGCACTTCAGTTCGCCATTTATTTATTTATTTATTTATTATTCAAATCTCATTTAACAGAAAAATCCAATTATGAAACGAGATACATAAAATAATCAAAAAAAAAAAAATCATTAATATAAAGCAAAACAGGAATAAAAATAATAAAATAATAAAAACAAAAATTGAAGAAAAAGTAAAGAGAAGAATGCATAATAAAAATAACTAAGAGACTACGTTATCGTATCAATAACATGTTTTTTAAAAGAAAAAAAAGACATGGACAAAGAACCAAACTGATGCTCATCATGGCTTCTAAGTATCCTAGGTATAGGTGAGTAAAAATACACAAGAGTACGCGCAAAAGGAGTAAGGAAAAGCGACTGAGTTCTAACCGGGCGATCAGACACACGTAAGAAATGACACACGCGAATGTTGGAAGAGAGTAAGCCATGACAAAGCTTATAAAGAAGACATTCATCAAGGAATAATCTGCGGGTACTCAGCAAATGGAGATTTAAGAAAAGCAGACGGTCATTATAAGGACGATAAGCAACATTAAACTTGAACAAAAGGCAGCGAGTAAACTTACGCTGAACGGATTCAACAGCATTAGACAGGTACACGAAACGAGGAGACCACACTTGGGAGCAATATTCAACAATGCTACGAACAAGAGAAATAAAAAGGCGAACACAAGTGTTGATATTGGTTGCAAAGCGAGAGCAGCGCAGAACAAAACCAGCTACTTTTGACGACTTAGCAACCACAAAAGAAACATGCAGTTCAAATTTTAACTTCGGATCAAAGATGATGCCGAGGTCTTTATGTTGATCTACATGCTTCAAAAGACTATCACACAAAAAATACTCAAACGAAATGGGATTAGGCTTATTGGAAAAAGACATCACAAAACACTTGGAAACATTAAGATCAAGGAAGTTCACAGAGCACCAATCACTTAAAACAAAGAGATCCGACTGTAGCTTACAACAATCATTTTGTGAAGCGACAGCACGGAAAATTTTTAGATCATCAGCATACAACAGAGAGAGACTGAAACTTACAAGGAAGGTCATTGATAAACAGTGTGAAAAGGAGGGGACCAAGGATGGAACCTTGGAGAACACCAGAAGTAGGAAAGAAAGGGGAGGAAGAACAACCATTAAACACAACACGGCAGACGCGATCATGGATGTAGGAAGAAAGCCAATATGTAAGGGAACTGGGAACACCAAAATGACAGATCTTATCTAAAAGCACTGTGTGATTGCCATTGCCTCCACGGCTCTATTTTAAAGTGGTATCGCAAGTTGTAACACTTTATTTCACAGCACTACATTCCGCAATGCAGCCAGGCAATTATTCAGTCCGTATATTGCCGCATAATGCTAAAGTTACACTGATTGTAGATAGGTGAATTGTCAATTGGGTCAAACTGGGTGTAAACCTCTGTCAATTGCGTGTTGGCAATCAATTGCCAACATTTGTCAAACAAATTACCAGTGAGTTTGACTGTAGTGTGAGCACCACTTGGGCAATCAATTGCCAATCATGTCAAGCAATTGACCCGCAATTTCGATGGACATCGATGCTGTCGAATTTGGTTGCTTATTATGTATGTGTTTGTAATAAAGTTCGGTGGAAAAAATGGATGGCAGCTCCCAACAGTCGCGAGAAAATTCAGGCAACCAGCGATTCTCTCAGCAAGAAAAATTGACTGACGCAGACTTGCTTATTGTTTGGCATCATTGAACTGGGTTTTGCTGGAGCTAGTGCTTTCAGCACTCTGACTCCCCTCCTTTGGGTGGACGATTTCTTCAGCCCATCTCAACCCTCACCTAAACATGAAATTGTCTCTTAGTGTAGATGTTCCGCACTATCGTGTTAGGTGTCGAAGGCTGGGGTATCGATCACTGGGGAGATTAACAATATTTCTCAGTTCCTCCATGGCACTGTTAGGATGCTCGTCTAGTCTTTCAAATAATTTCAATATTTTGTCGCGTCGATTGGGTCTATTCTAAGATCTCTGTGTATATCCGCATTCCGGGAATCTGACAATTTTTCTAAACGCGAGATTGTGACAGATCTGAAATTGATTTTTGTTCGTCTTGAGTGTCTGGTAGAAGTCAGTTCTACTGTATGTCAGTATGGGTCTAAGTATCTGTTTGTAAAGTAGTGTCTTCTTCGTCATGTTTAGTTTACTTGGACTGATAATAGACTAGAGGTTGATCAGTATACCGTTGATCGAATTGTCTTTCATGAGCAAAATCCATGAGAGTCTGTCGTTAAATGTGCTCTCCAAGTATTTCACAGTATGTTGTCTGTCTATCGTCTGGTTGTTGACTCTTAGTTTTGAGACTTATAGGTCTCCAACTTTGTGGGAAGTAAAGGTCTTTACCTAGTTTAGGCACAACTTTTAGGCTGTCTTCCAGACCTCAGCGAAGCTTCTTATTCGAAAAATAGAACTGATTATGTCCATCAAGGCCATCAGTGTGTTGTCAATTTCGAGCCAGGTCCAGGTGCTTCCCGCTTATTTAGTTCACTGATTATTTGCTTGATTTCTCCGAAATTAGTTGGTCTAATTCAAGGGTCTCTTGCTGACGCACAGGCAAGAATTTGATCAACAGACACAGCAACTTCTTATTCCTGGCTAACTTCATCCGCTTGATGTCAATTGGGTCAAACTAGCACTGTCAAATTTCAGCCCACGTGGCCCATGTATGGGACACTGCAATTTTCTTTAATTATTGTTATCCCCCGGTTCTATCAAGCCACTTTGCATTGCCACACTGTGTGATAGGATCGCTAATGGTGTTTGTGAGCCGTTTGCTTTCATTCTTAAGCTAGGGTCACCCATCCTCTTAGCTCTTCACTGAATTCTATTCCTAGAGTTCGTCCTCTTTATCGCATTTTGAATCTTATTGTCCTCTTTTGCATGCGTAATTTTGACTATTAGAGTTTGTGGCGATTCGACTGCTCTACGCTGGTGATTTCGAGTGCTTCTTCGAAATGTTCATTAGCCATTCCGCCCCTTAAAGTATTCCAATTTGTTCTCTTCATCATTCGAATAGATCATTCGAAGACGCTTTCACTTGTGCTCGGATGAAAGTTTATCGAAGGCATTCAGTCGCAGATTATAATTGAAGTTTTGCGACAGTCGTAGGGCATAACTATGAACTGTGCCAAAATTTGTATGCTCGTCGGGGGGATGCAGGCTTATGCAATTTTCCATGTTGAGAGTTTGTTGCTCGATTCCAGCTAGGTTGCTTCTCATGTCTCCCCAGTGCTGATGATAGATGTAGTTATACTCGTCATTCGCGTTTAGGTCTTCTGCAAGAAATACAGGACATTTGTGTTCGAAAAGTTCTTGTTGGGCAATTCGCAGTGTCAACTTTTTTTAATAAGATCACTATTCCGAGTGTTCATTGAACTCAAGTAAAAAACTTTTTCAGGACGAAATCGGAGGAATTCGTGGACCCAGTATTTACATTTTTTCTGCGCACTTTCATCGTCTTCACTGATTGAGGCCAGAATGGGCTCAATTCACATAGTTCCATTTATTCTTTTTGTTTTTGTTAATCCTGGTGCTTTAACGTCATATTTCTCATGCACTTTTTAGACCTTCTCTTTATTGATCAACTTAATGGCTAATTCAATAGTCCATTTCATACTGAATGGCATTTTGAGCATCTGCTTTCCAACGAGAGTGGAAAGCAAGGAAGCCTCTCGACGAGCAATCGAAATTCTATGTTTGCTTGTCCACACCAAGTGTGTCTACGGGATGCTTGAGGGTCTGACTAAAACGCTTGAGTTTCCATTGCGTCGCTGTAAAGTGAGGTTTAAAGCAGTGTACTTTGGTAGTTAGAAAGTAAAACTATCTCGCATATAGCATTTGTGGAGCTCTATAAGATTTTTTTTTTGATTTTGAATATTTGCCGCATAAAATTAATTAATTTGCTTAGAATATCAGTATATATTTAATTTATGCTTCTCTTGATAAAGGAATCATTCATTTGCGTCCAACGACGTGCCGACCCTATCTAAGAGTAATGCGGAAGTGCCATATTCTACCATAAAATAAAACACATTATCATCTGTTTCAGAGTCTGAGCGCAAACTATTTACAACCAAAAGTGGAGTAAGGGTGCAACATTGGTTCCAGAGCCAGGAAAAACACAGTTCAAAGCAAACAATTCAAGATAAAACGTTCTTCAACTTCAGGATCTGAAGAAAATATTCAAAACATTATAAATACAATTTAAAGAGCCTCCTTTTAATTTTGGTCGCTACTCAGCTTCAAAAACGCCTACGACACCAAATACCCATGGACAGTCTACTGCGTTTGTGTAGTATCTACTTTGGCGGCTGCTCACACATGTTTTGCATAATGCAAATCTTGCACTTTATCATGCTTCAGGTTTTTTAATTGTTTCCTGTCAAATTCTTGCTTCACTGTAATATAACTTTTTTTGACGTTGCGAAATCTAATGAAAAATCAGTTATAAAATACACCTCGAGGAGATCATGACAATTATGCTACACAAATTATTCTGATCCCACTTTTTAGCTATTTATTATTTTTAATAGGATTCTCCCAATCCAAAAATTTGCATATCATTCGAGTAAATCGATAAGCAATAAAATTTTATTTCTTTTCCCTAAAAGACTTATCTGCCATTAGTCCTGCTACGCTTCCCCATTGGCAAGGCATTTTCAAGGTTTATTTCGAAAAGAAAACGAGTAAGAGAATGGTATGCCAATAAACTCGAAGATTTAAGTAATATTTTTCTTCGAATCTTTCCTTGCCTGTGCGTAGATGAGTAAGCATGCCAGCAAAGATGTGTGAAGGATGCGTGCATGAAATGAAGCACAAGTTTAATCGATTTCAAATTGACGTAATTCGCAAATCCTCTATCAAAATGTCTTTGTCTCAGCAGCTTTTCGATGGCATAAATTCAATTGAATACAATTTCACTTTGGCGGCGCATATCTCATGTCATGTCAACAACGTATGTTTACAGATAACGATATAAATTTACTTCAATGTCTTATTGACATTTCGAGTGTAAAATGAACATAAAGGGCAGAAATCAGTTGGAATGAGGAGAAAAGAGTGAATTCAAGATGAATCGATTTTAGGCTGCTGCCGTATTCACTTCAGCAAGAAATTTCACAACTGAAATTTGAATAACAAAATATTTACATATGTACATATATGGCATAGTATCTATGGACGTATTTAGATATATGTATGTGCTTTTCTGCTATTTTATTTTTCTCCTGTCTCTTTGTTTATTTTGTTGACATATAGAATGTTGTTTGGATTTAGTATGAAAGGATATTATGGTAATTGTGGGAGGGAATCATTCGGCAATTTATCAAATGGGTTTGCTAAATACTTTGCAACTAGAATATCAACGACAGACACATAAGCTTGTTGCCCTTCAGACATTTTCAAACCATTTCGAGGATAAACCAGTTTGTTTGGATAAATAACCAACGAAGTTTGAAATTCGCAAGTAATGTTGATTGTTTTCAAGGACATTACTAACTCGGACTATACGTATCTATCTGTCAGTCGTGTACGAAAGCTTCAAAAACAAATACAAGTTCTTTGAAAATTTACATCGAATCCTTTTGTTTTTCCAGTTTTCTAATTCTAGGTCAAGACACAGCGAAATAAATCTCTTTGGCGGTGACATCGACTGAATAATAAATTCCAATGAATCTATTCTCATCCGAAATAAACACAGAATTCGAATTTCAATAGATACCCTCCGTTTTCACATCAATATGTAACCTTCGTTAGTTGGAATCCTTCTATTACACTTTGGGCATACCAAAACAGTATTATGAATTTTCGGCGTGCATACTTCAAGTGCTAGCTGCTGTTTTCGTCCAGATCCTGACTGTTTCTATGCTAAGATTTTAAGAACTCTCTTCTCCGTCCACGTTTTTTTAGCATACCATTATTTTTTTTATTTTTCAGTCCATCCTCTCATTTCATCTGCATTTTCACCCTCACATTCCATACGCTTGTGTGTACGCTGAAAGCGATCTGTCGAGCACGTTTAAATGTAAGTGACACCTGTCTTCATTTGGAATTTATTTCTATGCAAATAGCTGCGACTTTCGACTATGGAAGAACTTGTGGCATTCTCCATGTGTGTGTGTGTGTTTGTTTGTGAAGCATGCATGCTTGCGGATATTTACCAAGTATAAAGGATACTGGTATCGAATAGTTCCCAAACTGAGATGAAGCTTTGCATGTTGGCTAGGCGAAGATAGTTTATTTGGGAAACTGAAGAATTTTGTGTTTGGAATACTTAATGTGAATACTCAGGATGCAGAATGTACTGCAACTGGAAGGAATGCAAAGAGACAGAAGGAATGGAAAAAAGGGTATCCAGTAGAGAAAATAATAGGATTCATTTGTTCAATGATCTCGACTAAATTAATTTAGTAAATTGAAATAGATAGAATTGCTGGTGATGGTTTTCTCCTGTGTGATATCTTTTAAAAGAGACATTTATTTTGTCTGGTACACATGAAATATTTTTGATCTGCTAGTGAAACTCAAAGCTGTGTCAAAAACTAACTGCATCCTTATTTCGATGAATCGATTCTCCAGAATCAATCAAAAACCAGATTGCATACAAGCCATTATTTTGAAGTCCAACGAGTTTGTCGGAAAATCAAGACTGCAGTTTTGAGTTAACAATTCATATTCTATTCATGTTCGATTCATGTTTTGCCATTTGTCAGCACGGTCGCATTTCTGTTTTCCTATTACATTAATTTATTTTAGATAAGACTTTTGTCTTCACAATATTGTGACTTTTTAACGCGATTTCTCTTAATTATTTGACATTTACTCATACTCGTGTAGTGACTGACCTTCATATCTGTATCTGACTAGTAGTTTGCGAAAATGGATATGAAAAACAAATTGAAATTTGCTGTGGTATTAAATTTAAATAGCAGAGATACGAAAATACAGTGAAGTATGTTGTGTTAAATTGTGATTAATTGTGTTTAACTGTGATAAATTGTGATTGATGCAATTATGAATCATAAGTGCTGTTTAAACAATTGTATCGCGTACAAAAACAAATAAATGTTGGTGATCTGCAAAAGTATCTGCCAGCGCAAACTGCAATTACCTCTCAAATAATTTTATATGCTCTGACTGCAAGAATACTAAAGGTTTACTGAGACTTATGTAAGACGATATCAGTAATTGTTTCGAAAGTCTCAGTGCAGACAAAGATAAAATCATAGCCAAATAGCTAGCGCAATCTAAAGCCAGTATAGACAGCTCCACAGAAACGGAAAGATGTTTTGATGGACTGATGAACGCAGTCAGGAATTTTCACAACAGGCAGATTATCGAGAACGTAATATAAACACTCGATGGAAAGTGGACCACGATTATCGCTAATCAGAGATGCACCTGACCTAGCACCTAACCACCAGCAGTTTCAAAAGCCCCTAAACGTCCTATTTCTAGATTTGGCACCACGTAGTATCGTGAAAAGTGGCACAAAAGAATCAAGACGATTAAAGCCGTCGAAAATTCTATAATATCTACAGTACAATTTGCAAACGAAAGGAAAGTACTAATGCTGTAAAAATACTCTTCTTTACTTCCTTAAGCGTCACCACCTTCTAACTTGGCTTCAAATACAAACAATATTTCTTCTTTTTCATCAACATCACCCAAATCCATAGCCACTGATCTATCCACGTCACACAAGCTTCCCACTTCCCACACAACTTCTGGCAAATGCACTGAAAACAAAGAAGCCAAGGTGCCATATTCTAATAATTCACCGGAAAATCAATCCTCTACCAGTTTATAGCCGGCTAAATCTTTGAAAACAAACGATTCCAGACCATATACTGCATTAATACAAATAGTACTGAAGCCGTGCCGACATCTAAATATTAGAATTTTGTTCGCGGTGAAGATCTGATAACGTCTCAATCTGGTTTAATCATCATTCCGAAACCTTATCATTCCGAAATCTCCTCCAATATCCGTTTTTTCCTTGCATACATGAATGATGCATAAGAAGCCACTTGAATTGATCGGAAAACATAGACTATCCTCAAAATTATTTTTAAACAAAAGGGTCTTTCCATTGGGCTTACTTTTGTTAATGCTACCATGAAGGATTTGAGATGCCTCCGGATCAGGTTAAATGCAATCTTCTGACTTATCGCTTCCATGTCAATTTTAAACATACGCGTATTTTGATCTTACAAAAATCACGCGAAGACCAGAAAAAAATTTATTCGTAACAAGAAAGTTGTAAACATCTAAAAGTTTTTTCCCACAATTGTGGTGGTTTGAGAATCAAATCAAACAAACTTTTTATGAACGCTAAATTTTGTCATTATAATATATTAACGATTGTTGAAACTTGGCTGAAAGACTTGAATATAAACGGAAAAATCCTTGACAATAATTGTACCATCTATAGAGTTAATCGGGATTACATTTTGCGTTGCAAGAAGAGGTGGTGTTCCTGTTGCGATCTACAATACTTTCTTTCAAGTGAACTCGTCATTGTGAACATAAATTTTTCAGAATTTTACTCGACAAGCATAACCTCCACATTTGTATCCTTTATATCTTGAAACTAGTTACGTTGGCGCTTGGAACTCGATATCTTCCGTCATAACTTCGTTGCACGAAAATTAAGTTGTCCGGAAATTAATTTCATTCCCGATAAAAATACTAACCGCCACCTTTCAACTAACCTTCAGGACTCCATTGACTTCAATACGCTTTATAGCAATAATTTACAGCAAATAATCGCTATTCCTAACCAAAATAGAAATTGGTTGAATATGATATTCTCGAAATTTAATGACAAACTGGTTTTAGTCCAAATATCAACGCCGAAAATATTTTCTCAAGCATTGTCCATCACTCCGCTTTTACAGGTAAACTATCCACTAATCTAGTCTACAAGTCATATGTAACTTTTTTGCTGACCACTTTCAAAATCCTTTCTGCTTGCTGGAAATTCCTACTTCAACAATGTCTGCAAAAATGCCGCAAGATCTCATATCTACGGATTTATCCTAGCACAAGAGGATATTATTGAAACTATTCATGGGCTAATGACCGGCAAACGACCTGGTCCAGATTTTATTTCTCCTCTCTTCATAGTCCAATGTACCGACCAATTGATCTCCCCTCTGCGTATGATTTTCAATAAATCCCTATCGATCAGTGCTTTGCTATCCACACACTCTGGTACAAAAACCTCTCGTCTTAGATGGCTCCAGTCATATTTGCGATCGAACTTAGCATGTAGTTTCAAACCAGCTTATCTAAAAGAGTTTCCGTGTATTCTGGAGTACCAAGAAGCAGTCACTAAGCCTCCTACTTGTTAATATCTTCATTTTCAGAGTAATTGTTTGGTATTCCCCATCTCTTCTATGCAGACAGCTTAAAAATCTCCCATCATACACAGCTTTTCTTTTTGAAATTTTTCGAACAGAGGTGCAACAAAATCCTGCTTCAACTCCCTCTGCTTGATCACTTTGTTAGTGGTGCTTTGGTAATATCGCCGAATAAGAAAGAAAGAGAAAGAATACAGTGTCACTCCAGGAAGCGTCAGAAACCTACGCGGCGCTGGAGAAAATCAAACAACGAAACGTCGGCGAGCAATTGCCTCGTTTCCAATTTATTCGTTAATTATATACTTATGCCAAACAAACAATGAATTCCAGATTTAAATATATATGCTTATTGGTTAAGTAACATGTTTTTTAATGAACAAAAACGCCCACATTGGGCGCCTAAGAATATACTCTTCTTTAATGATTTAATGTTTGTGATATATATCAAGTCCAAAACATCAGCTTACTCTGATTTTTCATATCAGTCACCGGAATACACACAGCTGTTTGAAGCTTGGAAATATTTCCACTTGTTTGGCTTTCATGTGAATAAGAAGGGTTGAAATTTCAAGCATAGTTTTCTATGCTAATTTTACCAACAGCTCATCCTGATTTATTTGCTTGGGGTCAAAGCAAAATAACTTTATAAACTCTAACTAAGTAACTTTGGGGCCAACCCAAACCATCCCTTCTTCAACTATTGTCCTAAAAAATACCAAACTACACGCCCCAATTATTTTCAAAAATATTTGCGAAAGTCAAAATCATCTATACTTATCCCGACTGCTACTTTTTAATACTTAAAAACTAAACCAGTCTCACCATAATGATTTCCTTCATCATCGCAGCTCTGCATAATGGAATTAATTTAATCAGAATCATTGTAAGATTCTACTAATTTTAGTGGAAATATATGTAGCATCTGCGTAAATGTTTCGTAACTTGTCATATAAACTTCAAATTCTATTCTATATTTTCTATATAAATTTTGGTCATGGCGGAACTAAATGGAAATTGTTGTGACTGCGAGTGAGAGCAGTTCATCCTCATCATCGTCATGAGACTCAATTTTCAGCAAAGTTGACTAGTTGTCAACGAAGTATATCACGACGTAGACCACTGTCAGTCAATCCCATCTGCCACGGAAGTGACAATATGAGACTGACGAACATCATCATAAATATTCATCGTAACCTATGTTGACATCATCTGAAGTGATAAGACCCCTGCCTCGACACGTTCAGCATAGTGCTTTTGTATATTCTGTCAAGCTGAGAAAATTCCAAGACCTTTGCACTCGCATGCTTTACCACCTCCATAACTCAATAGTTTCTTTCTCGAAAAGATATCTTAGAGCTGAATTTCGTGGGAATCGTGTGAGTTCTAAGCGCTATGCGAAAGCATTAAAACAATAGAAAGCTTCGAATACATTTCACATGAAGCGTAAGATTGTGAACGTTGTAGGAAGTTTTGGAAATCTGGTTTTAAAAAGTTTTTAAACGAGCAATTTTCTTTGTTCTTTTGTTAATGTTTGATGGCTGAAATGAAAATTCAGGTTATCCATTTTTATCATATTTTCATGTTGTAAACTTTCAATAGTAATAAAATTATATAAGACATTCAACAACTCGTTGAAAACTACTTTCTTTTAAGGACCCAAAAATTTTACAAATTTTCAACAACCCCAACACTCCTCTATTACCTTACTTTAGTAAATTCACTGACCGTAAAAATTGACTAGGATAAATCATGAGGCATACTATTTATGTATGTATAACTTGAAATTATTTAATGCTCTCAACGAGTTCTGATTTTCTGCTCTTTAACAAAAAGGATTCTGTATTGCGCTCACCTTTAGAAAACATACAAACGATGAGATGTTGATCTTTTTCTGGCTACGCTGCCACACTTTCAACGTGCTACGAAGTAGTTTCGGAAATATTTCTACGACTGACTATTCTGTTGAAATTCCGGAGCAGGAATTTCGGGCTATCCTTCTTTTGGCAGGAGTTTGAGTGGATTCGAGAAATTTTAAATTATACTCTTTGGAAAAACGAAGTAATCGTACATTTCCACTTGCTGTCTACGTTTGTGTGTTAGGTAGATGGAAAAATTGAAGGTAAATACTGTGAAGCTTTCTAGGTTTTCATTTTCCGGTAAAACTGTTAAGGACTATGTAGACGAGAACGGTATTCGATTGCGAGGTCTATCTGACTTTAAAAATTGTTTTGCTGCTAGTAGGAAAAAGTGTAGTAAAGAAATGGTTTTCTTGATGGAAATTTACAAGCGCTAGAAAAACTTGACTGCAATGGATATCTATTTCAGATACTTGAAAAGAAAAACGATGTAATTTATGGAAGTCAAGAAGCTATCTGATCAGGTTGAAAGGATGATTGTGTGATCGATGGCAAAAGGATGGAAAGCCACTATATAGATGGCCGAAATATGGTTAGAGTTTTTTGTGTAATAGGATATTGATTCAGTTTACCAAGCGATTTGAGTGAATAATGTACATGTTTTTATTCACTTTAAAACTTTAGCTCATTTTTCAATAGTTCTTTTACTTTAAGTGGCTCAATGGATATTTTATAAACCAAGTGCAACAAGTTTGTTACTTCAAATCGAATATTATGCCAGATTAAAATCTCGGAAATGGCATTCAAACAAACAAAATATTCGAAAAGTGATGTAATTTTTATTTCATTGTAATATAATGTTGCTGTTATATGTGAAACACTATTTTCTTCAAATGTGCTTACAGAACTCAATCCTTTTGAAGTAATTTTTAATGACTTTCCGGCACATTTCGGGCAGTAGCTCGGCCATGACTTCACGGATACTGGCTTTCAGTTCGTCCAGAGTTTGGGGATTGTTCGCATAAACACGGTCTTCCATGTACCCCCTCAAAAAAAATCTAGAGGCGTTAAATCGCAGGATTTTGGAGGCCAATTCACATCAGCCAATTGCATAATCAAACGTCCTGGAAATCTTACAAAAGAGCCCGATTTGTCTATGTTGCGTGACATGTTGCCACATCCTGTTGAAAACACATATCGTCAAGATCATAATCTTCAATTTCCATCCAAAAATAATCGGTTAATATGTGGCCGTCACGCTCAGAATTGATGGTGATGGCTTGTTCTTGATGGTTCTCAAAAAATACAGCCCAATTACGAGGAGGAATCGACAAAGTCCGGTGTTCCTCCACACT
This sequence comes from Nemotelus pantherinus, assembly GCA_963978885.1. Taxonomy (NCBI): domain Eukaryota; kingdom Metazoa; phylum Arthropoda; class Insecta; order Diptera; family Stratiomyidae; genus Nemotelus; species Nemotelus pantherinus. The sequence continues at coordinate 221,477,008 of OZ022263.1, read as the reverse complement.
TTTGGCTACAGCGGCGATATTTTCAGTGGTACGAATGTTTCGATGATGCACATGCCTTGCAATATCAGCAACAGATCCAGTTTGTTCAAATTTATTCACTGCATTCAATATTGTTTGCTGTGAAGGACGATTATAACGACCATATTCTCCTCGTAAGGCACGAAATGTGGACAAGGTAGAATCACCGTTTTTGTAGTTAGGTTAGGTTGACGTGGCTGCTGATCTACATAGACCTAACGACCAGCACACATAGGTACAAGAGACGCCCGTTGTGGTGCCACAATATTTAGTGACTCTCTTTTACTCACTAAAATCAGGAAACCATTTGCTTCCTTTGACAAACCGGACTACCCCCTTAAGATTTACCAGGGACAGTTCCGTCAGGTTTGAGAGAAAGGGTGCACCAAGTGCTGCCAATCTTCTCCTTGCCAAAGCCGGACACTGGCACATTTGATGAAGGCCGGATTCCTCCTCATCCTCAGAGCCACATCTCCGACAGAAGTCATTAAACTCTACGCCCAAACGTTGTGCATGCCGCCCTATAAGGCAGTGGCCCGTTAGAACGCCCCCAATGCAACGAAGGGCGCTTCGATTTAAGCCTAAAAGCTGCCTGGTGCAATGCGCATCCATGGATACCCAGGACTGCCTTGTTATCACACAGGAAGATTCATCTGCCCAGGACTTCTTAGCGTCCTCAAGATATTTTTGCCTTATGGCCAGTTTGACCGATGTCATCGGTATACCTATTGAAAAGGAGCAAGAGACATCAGGTAGCAAAGTTCAAAGCCTTGCTAGCTCATTGACCTCACAGTAGCCCTGAAAACTCCTCTGTCCAGGTACCCAAATCAATTGAACAACCGAATGTCTCGACATCTCCCTAAGAGATTTTTGACTGATGTCGGTATGCAGGTTTTTACTTTTTCAAGCATGAAATGGATAAAGATGTGTAGATTTGCCGAAAAAAAATTAAAGGTTCTTTTAGCTACTCGTATATTCGTTATCTTATATTCAAAAATATAATAAACTAATTTACTGAAATTATGGCATTCAGAGCCTTGATTGGCCACTATGGTCAGCAATGGACAGAACAACAGAACTTTGCAAAGAAGACGAAATAGAGACTTAACACACTCTGCGAAAAAATTACCGCGGACGTCCGCAAAGATTTTGTGTCGGAATTTTATGTGCAATGGAAGCATTAGCTTTGTGCTGGCAGTGATTCAGAGTAGGAAGCATTAATATACATGAGATATGAAGCTGAAATTTCTATCACTGATGATAGTGAAAAGGAACTTGAGGAGGTAATGGACACGACTGTTATCTTAAGTGTTAGCAGTGAAATTGTGGTTTTGAGAATCTAAAACTCTTCTAGGGCTCGAAAATCCAAGAAAGATCCCGATGCTTACCTTGAGTTAGCGTCAGTTATTCAAAAATATAGTGACTTAGCTGACCCATATTCTGCTCTGACACTACGTATATTAGCCAGAAAACTAGTGAAAAGAAAGTTTCCGGGCCAAGTTGCAGCAACCTACGTTAATGAAAAAGAAAAAGTGCCAGAATTTAAAGTTGAAAATAATAATTTTAATCAAACAACGTTGCTCCCGAAGGAAATTGTGTTGCATCAGTGTCTTTTGAGCTATTTAAATGGTCCATTACCTGCTTCATCTTCACCCCAGAATATATCAAGAAGGAAACGGTCCTTCTCAAAGGAGTATCTACCTTCTATGACGAATAAGATGTCCTAGTTATGCAACGTGAATGACAAGGAAACTAGATCTTCTATATAAGGTGATTCTCAACCGCCCACTTCTACAAAGAAGTTAAAAAATAGGGGATGTTTATCGTCGAACCAGGTTTAAGGTAGTTTTACCACCAAATATTTTCTGCATTAGTGAACACATTGGGATCACTTGCAGAAGAAAAATGTTACTCATCCTACAACTGTGGACTTGGCACACGCTGTGCTATATGCTTCAAAATTTACGCCACCAAAAAATGTGACATTCTTAATGGCTCCGATTGTAGTTTTTTTTGCAAAACAAATCGCAACCCAGCTAGGTACCGGAACTTCTCAGAGGCCAAAAAGGTTGAAGAACGACGTTGTGCTGCTAAACAGCAAAAGCAGCGTAAAAGTGAATTTGCAACAGTTGTGATAAAACACTGTTATACATATATCAGTCATTTAGAGGCAGAGAGCGAAAAACGAAGCACGTGTCTTTCTCGGTTGCGACACGGAGTGGATTGGGCATTGACGGATGGATTATAATTCGTAGCGTCGCTTTTTTCTGAAAGCGAATCCACGCCATTTTCAATAACCCACCCCAGCCGCGCACAGCTAGCAAAGCGGCACACCAGCTTCAGTCGGGGTCGGATTCAAGTGTGCTCCGCTAATGGAAACGAGGGGCCTTCATGGCCATTTCTAGGGTACCCTGCTCACGAGGCACTTTTATTTTCTTTTTTAGTCTGCCTCTTGATAGTTCTTCGCCTATCCTGTACCCGACTTCGGATCAGATGAGGTGTCTTGCCAAACATCCTTAAATCGCTGCAAACCCAATTCCTCTCAGTAACTGTTTGCAATAGAAGCTGAAAGGGTGAATACTTCACTTAACAAAAAATATGACAGTCAAAGGGGGTTCTCTATTTCAGGACGAAAGATGGTAGAGCGGCAGTGAGAAATTCTAAGAATGAAAATCTCTGAAGGGAACTTTTAGAATTGTTCTACTACGGATAATCAAATTAGCTCTGTTGAGCAGTTCGTCAATGCAGCATTCTAGATGACCACGTCAATCTAGTGTGGTTGTATGGGCACGCTAACAGCACCTTTAGAAACTTCAAAAACGGGAAACTAAGTCAAGAGAAACTAAGTCATTTTGCGAGTTTCTCCAAAGTGTGGGCAAAAATATGGAAAATATATTTTGTCGCCCATTGACACGCGTTGCGCAACAATTTCAGAGCCCATGTCCTTTCTATGCAACTTACACTGAACCCGAAGAAGTATAGATACGTATTTTTCATCAAACCTATTATGAATTTGTCCTTAATGGAAGCTGTGTGCCCTCATTAAAAACAACACGAATAGTCTGCGCTAACTTTCCTTCACTTTCGTGACACTTTTATGATCTAAAACCATAAAGAATTTTGGAATACGATGGAAACTAATACAGAATTCAAACGGCGTATACCCTCGTAAAGTAATTGTGACAGTCTTATCATGGAACACCGAGGCCCTCATCATATGCATCTAAGGTTATATCTTTAAAACATAGCAGAAAACAAGATGCCTGTAGCTAGGTTTTTGCACGATTCGTCCTTTCAGTAGTCATATTCAAGGGATAATTGGGAAGGCATTAAGTGTTTATGACCTTCTCTTCCGCGCATCTGTCACTGCCCCCAAAAAAATAAAGACAATGTAATGCTCACAAAAAGTTCTTAACCGTGAAAATCCAAAAAGTTGTAGTACGAAAGGCGAACTTTTTTTCGCTTTATTGGTACCTCGATTAGTAGAACTACTGATACTGCTACGTGCCGTTCATGAATTTTGCATTAGATCTCTTTAGGCTAAGTTTTTTTAACCTGTCTCTTCAAAGGTATCAGGATGCATCATGCCGATTTTTATCATATAGCATAGTCTTTGAAATGATAAACGTTCAAGAGCCATAAAATTAGGATTCGAAATTTTCCCCTATCCTGTTGAATAGTATTTTCTCTGCAGACGTTTACTTCATTTAGCACTATATCTAAAGATTACATTATTTGAAATGTTCTAGTAAGAAAGATCGAAACCCGTTAACGCAAGAGCATAAATTCGTAGATTAAACTCATCACTGACCTTCAGAAGAGAATTCATATTTATCTGCACCAGTACACCATGTCCACAATTTCAATTCAGTACCCGAAGAAGCTCTTAGCATTAAACACAACATCTGTCCAAACGATATAAGCAGCTGAAATACCATATAGATTTCTTTAAACTCGAAGACAGAAAAAGATTTGTCGAATGTCCGTTCGGTCGTATCTAACCATCGAAGAAAAGTCCTTGAGACGTTTTCCCGAGAAAAATACACTTATCGGTTGAACGGGTGACTTTGAAACGGTTTGTCGCAAGAAAAATACACGACACGTGTTTTATCTGGACCTTCAGTAAAATAAAACTTCAAGTCCTTTCGATTTATAATGATTCCGCTTCGAGTAAATCAATTTCGATTCTGTTTCGCATTTCCTCCTTAATCGCGTACCGAAAACATAATGATACGAAGACAATACGGCTAATAGAAAATAAGTTAAATTTTCAGATTGTCTGTTCTGAAATTTCGCCTTGCGTTGTGTATGAATGATCCGAACTTGAAAGAAACTTGGTAAATTGGTAAGATTGCGAGTGACTTGAAAGTTTTTCCCATGAAAATGCTTGCCTTCGAAGTGGAGATGGCAAAACTGAGCAGCATTTAATCAGATATCGATGCTCAAGTCTTGCTGCGTTTAAGCGTGAAGTGTTTGGGCAAAATAAATGGAAAAAGTTTTCACATCGTTGAGGAGTTTTATTGGTGACATAACTATCAAAATTGTCTCCCAAAGTACAATCAGTGTACAAGTTAAAGAATGTATCTTACAGGATCGTGCAGTAACTTGAAGTTGTTGGGGCTGTTCTGTAGTGCTTCTTATCGTTTAATTCGGGTGTTTGTTTGTATTGAACGAACAAAGTAGAGGCTTGTGCACATAAACTAGAATATATCGGATAATTTCAATAGATTTTTGTCTTTAAAAAGGATTCAGTATCAGATAGGATCAAACACAATATGTATCTTTTTGTTATTTTGAATAAAAAATTCTCATTTTTCAGGAGTGTGAGTGTTGAAAAAAACAGATTCGAAAGCAAACACAAAAAGCCATGATGGCATAATGAATACTGCATGAAGACCGGAAACAAAGAACGTTTAGATCAAAGAAGAATATGAGCATTGAAAGTATGTTTTAGCTTTTAGTGAAAAAATGTATGCAAATTAGAATTGTTATCAGAAAGGCTTTTGTCAATCGAATCAAAGAATTTTTTTGAGGAATATATTCACAATGGGTTTGGAGTCGATTTATAGAAGAATGTGTTGTAGAAGCATATTCAATTCGAACCCCGATTTTTTTCTGACTCTGTTCAAAGAAGTATTCAAATTTCATTCATATTATTTTCGGACGAAATATTATAAGTTACTGAGCAAAAAAAGTTGAGAAAGGAAGTAAGATAAAAGGAGTAGGTGGATAAAAAAGTTAAAACAATAGTTAAACCAGATGATCAAACTCATGTGATGGTAGCTACTATCTCTCTCCAATAGATCTTTTAAATAGTACGAAAACCATGCAAGTTCCCAATAACAAACACATTATAGAATTTTATAATTGCCAAGATAATCAATACCATCCAGGATGAACTCTGACTACAATTAATTGATAACGATGTCAAGAAAGAATAATCCTGAATATTATATTGCATAGAGTCTATTTTATTGCTATTGATTCTTTTCTTTAACGTAACACTTCATTAATTTTCTTTGTTAGAAAGACAACATTTATTACCTAATCAAGTATACAATACTGAATAACTCATCGTTTTTAGAACGTTGCAACCATCATAAAAACTTAATTTAAGATGTTCTGTATATTTACTTTGATAAGATTCTATGAGCAATAAATAAATTGGAATTGGAATTGAAAAAGAGCACACAATAAATTCCTTGAATAGTGCATTTGCCTATATCTCGCACATGGCGGAGTAAAAGCTGAAGGATATAATTTGGGTCGTGAAAAAGTACGGGACCTTTGATGGCCGCGTGGACTGAACTTTCTTTCACGAGGTCCATTTATCTGGTATCACTATGGACCAGTAGGTCTATGTGTGGCCTTGTGCCAGCCAGTACAAACCAACCTAACCTATTACACCAAGATTTTTTTCAAATTATTAGCACCATTAAGAGGAGAGCCAGAAACAGAATAGGAGAGCATCAAAGGTGACGTTTTACAAGTAAAATACGTTTTTTGACATTTCGCGATGTTCAAAGTGAGAGCATTGGCAGCGCACCAATAATCTAAGCTTTTAAGATTGTTTTGTAAAAGTGTACTGTCATCTTGTGACTCGATCACCCAAAACATCTTGAAATCGTCAGCATATAAAAGACAAGAAGATCAGGTTAAAGGAGGGAGATCGTTTGTAAACAATGTAAAGAGGACCAAGGATAGACGCCTGCGGAACACTTGATGCAAGATAAAAGTGAACTGAAAAGTAGGAATTAACAGTTATAATACAGGTATGACCAAAAATTTAAGAGATAAATCAGGAAAGAATAGGACCAGCTACGCGATCGTTACTCAGCTTTTGAAAATGGAAGTTATGGCTGAGAGGTTGTTGAGTTGGTCTCGAGCAGCTGATTGATTGAAATTTGTATTTGTTGGTGGATTGATTAATTTTTTGTTAATAAAGTATTTCCAGCACCGAGCATTATTCGGAGATAGTACCATCAAAGTTTTAATTAAATAATAAAAGCATCCTATAGTGAAATTAATTTCTTTCTTAAATTTGGAAACTCTTTTGATATAAACCTAACTGCATCCGGGGTAAAATTATTCTGATTGGATACTTGTTACGAGATTTTCTGCGATATGCATTGTGCTCAAAACTAGAATGAACACAGTAAAGAAGAAAGAAACGAGCGTAATCATCCTTGACTCAGACCAAAATAAAACCTCAGTGAAAAAAAATGTCTATGCTATTTCGTCTTTTCGATTCTCCATTCTTACACAAATCTATTCTCTTCTCTCCTCAAAAAGGTCAATCTATTTCAGTCCCTTTGTAGAATCACATTTCGACCCTGAAATAAGAACAAACGGCACTAAACAATTCCTTCAAATGATATCCTTTACCATTTCAACAGATATCAAATTTTTAGATACACACAAACATATCCGTTTTCCTGTACGAAACCCAAACAACCATGATGTGAAAAGCGTTAGATAAAAACGATACTCTAAAATGTTCTTTATGTAGTGGAAATAATTGTATTTCATCGCATTGTATGAGTAGAAATTGATGTGCATCCGTTTTGGAGACAATTTTCGGACGGTTATGTTTTGAAATCATCCAGTTGTCTCGTCTTAATGCTCTCGAAATGGGGCTGGTTTATTCAACGAGAAACGATATAGACTGGCTTAGATAGCTTGAGAATTATGTATATACTGTGGAATTTTTGGAATTAGAAAAGCAATGGGGCTAATTTGTGGTAGTGACCGGTAACAATAGAACTTTGGTCTTTGATTGAATCAAATTTTAGAAGATTTTAAGGGCATGCGTTTTTAAGAATGTTGCAACTGGTGCATGTAAATTTTAAATAAAAAATGTTTATATTGAGAAACCAATGAATCATTACATACTTTCATTTTCTCTGGCGGTTCGTACCATTCTTAAAATGGTTCGTGTTGCTTAAAGCAATGACATATTTCCACAAGCATCAAATTCCAGTCTCTTTCAACTTTTGCTTTAGATTGCTAGCTATTTCAAGCTGTGCTGGAGAATGCAATGTGTTCACTGTAACGACCCAAAATTCGGTTTTCTTTTACCTTGGTAACCCGAATTCAAAAAAAAATCATGATACCTTACAGATTGTGACTGACTCTTGACAGTTTGGGTCATTTCCCACGGCATCAAGAATGAAAGCATAAATGACCATTTAAAATATCTTCGCGGCACTTCCGGTTTGAAATTGTTCGTCAGTCAACAATGACAAGCTCAACAGCTATTTGAATGCTCATGTGACAATATCGGTGTATGGTGTATAGACACACACCAAGTGTTGCGTCAGTTTTTGTCTCCGGGCATTCGTCGTCTTTGAATTTCTCCTTGTATCCTTTAAAAAGTTTAATGCCAGACAGAATCTCACTAACTCAAACATCGTTTAGTAAATTGTAAGTCTCAGTTGTTTCTTTTACTGATTTTCGGAGAAAGTTAGTATTAAAATCGTTTGGTCGAAAATTCATATTTTTTTATCACACATGAAACAAATCACTTTTCATGCAAGGACTGATTTAATTTTCGTTCGCAATTTAACTACTCTGTATTACTTTTTTCTTCCAATAAATTACGTTAGTATTTGATTTTTATACCATCTGCTAGCTATTCTAACGCACTCATACATAAATACTACCAAAAACCCCTATCGGACACTTACCTTAAATCATGTATTCCCCCAACTCACGATGAACAAAAACTTTAAAACAAAAGTTTATCGGAAGTTGTTTTGAACAGGTGTAAAATATAGCACACTGCGTTTCTCTATTCCAGCTTTCATCTGCTACAAGCACATCTTGTGAGAATTCCAAGAAACTTTATAACGAGTGCGATTTACAATCGAAATTTACGACAAGTTTTGGCTCAAGTTGCAAATAATCGTATCCGGGAAAATTAAAAGGAACATGGTTTTACTCATGTAGGAGTACTTTATTTGCATACACTTGAATATGCAGTTAAACGTTACATTTTCTAGTTTAGCCATCGAATTCAAAGTTTTGAAATGAAGAAAGTGAAGTTTGTAGAACTTTAACATTCATGTCCTTGCATGAACATGACCATGCTAAGTTAAAGTGCACATAGCTATCATTTTTTTGAAATACAGATTTAATTGACTTTGCCTGCAGAAAACTATTTTCATAATATTGTATATGGGCCCATCATATAGTGTTTTTTTTAAATTTGATGTAAAATAAAAACTTGTAAAAAATATGAATTGATAAATCCAGCCATAGCAACATGAAGTACTTGAATGGAATCAACATTTCTAACATTTGAATCTGCTATTTAATATTCCTGTGAATCTGAACAACTAAACGTTCTCAATCATATTCTTCGAAATTAAATTTATCAAATTTCACTACCTTGCCTATTAATTACGACAACCAATCAACATCATAAATTCTACCACTGAACATTTAAAATCAAACTAAAATCATTTAAAGCAATTTCCTAGCCATGAAACTAATCCATCCTGAATTTGCCCGAGACAGCTTTCAACAATCACGTTTCACTTTCGAACTCATTAACAATTCCCAAAATTTAATCACAAGTCTATGTAAATTTCGGGCATCCTTAAATGGTCCAATTCTCGTTACTGTAGTCCCTTCAAAGCGTTTCTTGTTCATAGTTCTCGGAACGAGGTGTGTTTAGTATGAGTATTGGTTGGCTTCGATTACATTGAAACTTTGTTGGCGCCTTAAATGCTCCGTTCAAAATGAAAATGTAGCATTAAAATTAATTCCATTTTAGAAATTGTGTGTATTTTCGTAATATTTGTTGGCCAGGTATTGTGACTACTTCAAAAAGGTAGGATATACATAGAGAATAGTTAAGTCTCCCGTTTTCTGAAAGGAATGAAACTGAAAGGTTTCCACGTGTAGGCCGTTTTCATAAGTTGGTGGAACGTAAATGGAACGAATGGTAGATCCATTTCCAGGGTAGCTATTTTTTCGCACAGATTGAGATAAAATTGTTTCCAGTGATGATGGGAAGTGATGGTCTTACTTATAATTTATAGCTAGAGAAGTAAGACAAGATTGTGACGAAATATGAAAAATTCATTAGAAGTCATGGTATCTATGGTTCCAATGTTTAATCTTGAAGATGCCTATTATCTTGCTATGGAAAGCTTGACACAACGAGCAGCGGCTTATTTACAGGGCGACACATATTAAAACAAAAGCTTGCGCAGCTTCCGGCAAATCGATACTTAACTGATCAAAGACAATGTGCCGCGGTGGCTGTGACCAACGCTGATGCCAGGAGCTGCCAAAAAGTTGAAAACACATATTTGCATTGCACCAGTTACAATTCGTAGCTCAAGCCGCTGTGGTTTTAGCCGTAGTTTACCAACTCTTAACTTTGAACTTTGGGACAAATTGTATTTGAGATGTGAATGAATTTTCTAATGAGTATGCTGTCTTTTAAACTCGGATTTTCAAATTCTTTAGACAGTACAGACTTGAACAGTTTACAGACTTGAACAGTTATCAGCTTTGTGTTCAAGTTTCAGCATAATGTCCGATTGTTGCCACAGTGGTGGCTACAGTACTGACAGCAGAGTTGATGATAGCGTCAGCGGCAAGCCATAGCTACACATTGTCTCTCTGCAGTAAGTTTGATGCGAACTAAGTGAAACAGTGCCACTTTGCTTACATTTTAGAACAATCTGGACCCTTCAATAAAGGGTTTAGATCATACATGCGTCGTAAGGGGGGCTAGGACCTCTTGTCCAGACCACAGGCTATCCCCTTCCAAAAAAATAGCTCTGGTTCCGTTTAGAAAGATAATCCTTTCAAAGCGCAGACTCTTGAGTTTTAACCTCTTTGGTTAGTGTTGAGTTGGCTTCAATAAATGGAAGAAACTTGGGGAATTGCTCCTGAATTACGATACATCTAAAATTTATGCAGAATGCGCTCAAGGACATAATGTATATAGACAAGCATTGTCTGTATCTTATATTTCTTAGACTATCACAGAAACGGAAAACAACAGAGAGTACTAGTTTGAAAGTTTTTGCTATTTCATCTAGCCTTGGGCACGAAAATAGGGCTACAGAGAAAGAAATCGATATTTTGAAAATAATCTATCCTTTTCTTCAGCTAATCGATTCCTTCGAAAATACTGTACTCTAAAAATATAAACATTTGTTAGGAAATTGAAATATATTTAGCTTGAAAACGGGAAAAAAGTTTTGTATTTGCTAATTAGATTCATTAGATTCATTCTATTCATTCATTAAATAGCAAATAATACATTAGCAAAAAGAGTAGGTATATATGAGCAAATTCTATAAATAGTATGAAAATCATGTGTGCTTTAGGGAGGACAAAAACATTCATGTTGTGACCCTTTTGGCTCATGGGCCCAACCAGATTTTCGGTCGCGGAACGCCTATACTCTAGATTGATTTGAATAGTATTTGAAATATTTGAAAACCCGTCTCACATGCGAACCTTAAAGGACTATGAAAAATATAAAAGTAAATAGCTATTGGCACCTTAACCGACCAACTGTTCCTTCAAACACTTATCGGCTCTGATGATTAATTAGCCGCAAAAAGTAGCTTTATCACACGAAGATCCAATGATTGCTTGGGCTAGAAAACCCTTAACCAACTATAGCATCGGCTTGAACAATAATGACATATAATTACAAAAAACACCTCAGTTATCAGCGCTATAACGATTTATAGCATAACATAAAAGATTTTGTATATATAAAAACATGATTTTTTGGGCAAAATGAGTTGAATAATAATTTTCTTTGAAAATCAGTAAGAAGAAAAGAACGAGTTGTGCATGTGTCGACTGTGATTGAATTCATGCAATCAGTTACGGATGATGTCATAGCACACATAGAGTAAAAGAATAAATTTGCACTATGTGTGGCCTTGTGCCAGCCAGTACAAACCAACCTAACCTATTACACCAAGATTTTTTTCAAATTATTAGCACCATTAAGAGGAGAGCCAGAAACAGAATAGGAGAGCATCAAAGGTGACGTTTTACAAGTAAAATACGTTTTTTGACATTTCGCGATGTTCAAAGTGAGAGCATTGGCAGCGCACCAATAATCTAAGCTTTTAAGATTGTTTTGTAAAAGTGTACTGTCATCTTGTGACTCGATCACCCAAAACATCTTGAAATCGTCAGCATATAAAAGACAAGAAGATCAGGTTAAAGGAGGGAGATCGTTTGTAAACAATGTAAAGAGGACCAAGGATAGACGCCTGCGGAACACTTGATGCAAGATAAAAGTGAACTGAAAAGTAGGAATTAACAGTTATAATACAGGTATGACCAAAAATTTAAGAGATAAATCAGGAAAGAATAGGACCAGCTACGCGATCGTTACTCAGCTTTTGAAAATGGAAGTTATGGCTGAGAGGTTGTTGAGTTGGTCTCGAGCAGCTGATTGATTGAAATTTGTATTTGTTGGTGGATTGATTAATTTTTTGTTAATAAAGTATTTCCAGCACCGAGCATTATTCGGAGATAGTACCATCAAAGTTTTAATTAAATAATAAAAGCATCCTATAGTGAAATTAATTTCTTTCTTAAATTTGGAAACTCTTTTGATATAAACCTAACTGCATCCGGGGTAAAATTATTCTGATTGGATACTTGTTACGAGATTTTCTGCGATATGCATTGTGCTCAAAACTAGAATGAACACAGTAAAGAAGAAAGAAACGAGCGTAATCATCCTTGACTCAGACCAAAATAAAACCTCAGTGAAAAAAAATGTCTATGCTATTTCGTCTTTTCGATTCTCCATTCTTACACAAATCTATTCTCTTCTCTCCTCAAAAAGGTCAATCTATTTCAGTCCCTTTGTAGAATCACATTTCGACCCTGAAATAAGAACAAACGGCACTAAACAATTCCTTCAAATGATATCCTTTACCATTTCAACAGATATCAAATTTTTAGATACACACAAACATATCCGTTTTCCTGTACGAAACCCAAACAACCATGATGTGAAAAGCGTTAGATAAAAACGATACTCTAAAATGTTCTTTATGTAGTGGAAATAATTGTATTTCATCGCATTGTATGAGTAGAAATTGATGTGCATCCGTTTTGGAGACAATTTTCGGACGGTTATGTTTTGAAATCATCCAGTTGTCTCGTCTTAATGCTCTCGAAATGGGGCTGGTTTATTCAACGAGAAACGATATAGACTGGCTTAGATAGCTTGAGAATTATGTATATACTGTGGAATTTTTGGAATTAGAAAAGCAATGGGGCTAATTTGTGGTAGTGACCGGTAACAATAGAACTTTGGTCTTTGATTGAATCAAATTTTAGAAGATTTTAAGGGCATGCGTTTTTAAGAATGTTGCAACTGGTGCATGTAAATTTTAAATAAAAAATGTTTATATTGAGAAACCAATGAATCATTACATACTTTCATTTTCTCTGGCGGTTCGTACCATTCTTAAAATGGTTCGTGTTGCTTAAAGCAATGACATATTTCCACAAGCATCAAATTCCAGTCTCTTTCAACTTTTGCTTTAGATTGCTAGCTATTTCAAGCTGTGCTGGAGAATGCAATGTGTTCACTGTAACGACCCAAAATTCGGTTTTCTTTTACCTTGGTAACCCGAATTCAAAAAAAAATCATGATACCTTACAGATTGTGACTGACTCTTGACAGTTTGGGTCATTTCCCACGGCATCAAGAATGAAAGCATAAATGACCATTTAAAATATCTTCGCGGCACTTCCGGTTTGAAATTGTTCGTCAGTCAACAATGACAAGCTCAACAGCTATTTGAATGCTCATGTGACAATATCGGTGTATGGTGTATAGACACACACCAAGTGTTGCGTCAGTTTTTGTCTCCGGGCATTCGTCGTCTTTGAATTTCTCCTTGTATCCTTTAAAAAGTTTAATGCCAGACAGAATCTCACTAACTCAAACATCGTTTAGTAAATTGTAAGTCTCAGTTGTTTCTTTTACTGATTTTCGGAGAAAGTTAGTATTAAAATCGTTTGGTCGAAAATTCATATTTTTTTATCACACATGAAACAAATCACTTTTCATGCAAGGACTGATTTAATTTTCGTTCGCAATTTAACTACTCTGTATTACTTTTTTCTTCCAATAAATTACGTTAGTATTTGATTTTTATACCATCTGCTAGCTATTCTAACGCACTCATACATAAATACTACCAAAAACCCCTATCGGACACTTACCTTAAATCATGTATTCCCCCAACTCACGATGAACAAAAACTTTAAAACAAAAGTTTATCGGAAGTTGTTTTGAACAGGTGTAAAATATAGCACACTGCGTTTCTCTATTCCAGCTTTCATCTGCTACAAGCACATCTTGTGAGAATTCCAAGAAACTTTATAACGAGTGCGATTTACAATCGAAATTTACGACAAGTTTTGGCTCAAGTTGCAAATAATCGTATCCGGGAAAATTAAAAGGAACATGGTTTTACTCATGTAGGAGTACTTTATTTGCATACACTTGAATATGCAGTTAAACGTTACATTTTCTAGTTTAGCCATCGAATTCAAAGTTTTGAAATGAAGAAAGTGAAGTTTGTAGAACTTTAACATTCATGTCCTTGCATGAACATGACCATGCTAAGTTAAAGTGCACATAGCTATCATTTTTTTGAAATACAGATTTAATTGACTTTGCCTGCAGAAAACTATTTTCATAATATTGTATATGGGCCCATCATATAGTGTTTTTTTTAAATTTGATGTAAAATAAAAACTTGTAAAAAATATGAATTGATAAATCCAGCCATAGCAACATGAAGTACTTGAATGGAATCAACATTTCTAACATTTGAATCTGCTATTTAATATTCCTGTGAATCTGAACAACTAAACGTTCTCAATCATATTCTTCGAAATTAAATTTATCAAATTTCACTACCTTGCCTATTAATTACGACAACCAATCAACATCATAAATTCTACCACTGAACATTTAAAATCAAACTAAAATCATTTAAAGCAATTTCCTAGCCATGAAACTAATCCATCCTGAATTTGCCCGAGACAGCTTTCAACAATCACGTTTCACTTTCGAACTCATTAACAATTCCCAAAATTTAATCACAAGTCTATGTAAATTTCGGGCATCCTTAAATGGTCCAATTCTCGTTACTGTAGTCCCTTCAAAGCGTTTCTTGTTCATAGTTCTCGGAACGAGGTGTGTTTAGTATGAGTATTGGTTGGCTTCGATTACATTGAAACTTTGTTGGCGCCTTAAATGCTCCGTTCAAAATGAAAATGTAGCATTAAAATTAATTCCATTTTAGAAATTGTGTGTATTTTCGTAATATTTGTTGGCCAGGTATTGTGACTACTTCAAAAAGGTAGGATATACATAGAGAATAGTTAAGTCTCCCGTTTTCTGAAAGGAATGAAACTGAAAGGTTTCCACGTGTAGGCCGTTTTCATAAGTTGGTGGAACGTAAATGGAACGAATGGTAGATCCATTTCCAGGGTAGCTATTTTTTCGCACAGATTGAGATAAAATTGTTTCCAGTGATGATGGGAAGTGATGGTCTTACTTATAATTTATAGCTAGAGAAGTAAGACAAGATTGTGACGAAATATGAAAAATTCATTAGAAGTCATGGTATCTATGGTTCCAATGTTTAATCTTGAAGATGCCTATTATCTTGCTATGGAAAGCTTGACACAACGAGCAGCGGCTTATTTACAGGGCGACACATATTAAAACAAAAGCTTGCGCAGCTTCCGGCAAATCGATACTTAACTGATCAAAGACAATGTGCCGCGGTGGCTGTGACCAACGCTGATGCCAGGAGCTGCCAAAAAGTTGAAAACACATATTTGCATTGCACCAGTTACAATTCGTAGCTCAAGCCGCTGTGGTTTTAGCCGTAGTTTACCAACTCTTAACTTTGAACTTTGGGACAAATTGTATTTGAGATGTGAATGAATTTTCTAATGAGTATGCTGTCTTTTAAACTCGGATTTTCAAATTCTTTAGACAGTACAGACTTGAACAGTTTACAGACTTGAACAGTTATCAGCTTTGTGTTCAAGTTTCAGCATAATGTCCGATTGTTGCCACAGTGGTGGCTACAGTACTGACAGCAGAGTTGATGATAGCGTCAGCGGCAAGCCATAGCTACACATTGTCTCTCTGCAGTAAGTTTGATGCGAACTAAGTGAAACAGTGCCACTTTGCTTACATTTTAGAACAATCTGGACCCTTCAATAAAGGGTTTAGATCATACATGCGTCGTAAGGGGGGCTAGGACCTCTTGTCCAGACCACAGGCTATCCCCTTCCAAAAAAATAGCTCTGGTTCCGTTTAGAAAGATAATCCTTTCAAAGCGCAGACTCTTGAGTTTTAACCTCTTTGGTTAGTGTTGAGTTGGCTTCAATAAATGGAAGAAACTTGGGGAATTGCTCCTGAATTACGATACATCTAAAATTTATGCAGAATGCGCTCAAGGACATAATGTATATAGACAAGCATTGTCTGTATCTTATATTTCTTAGACTATCACAGAAACGGAAAACAACAGAGAGTACTAGTTTGAAAGTTTTTGCTATTTCATCTAGCCTTGGGCACGAAAATAGGGCTACAGAGAAAGAAATCGATATTTTGAAAATAATCTATCCTTTTCTTCAGCTAATCGATTCCTTCGAAAATACTGTACTCTAAAAATATAAACATTTGTTAGGAAATTGAAATATATTTAGCTTGAAAACGGGAAAAAAGTTTTGTATTTGCTAATTAGATTCATTAGATTCATTCTATTCATTCATTAAATAGCAAATAATACATTAGCAAAAAGAGTAGGTATATATGAGCAAATTCTATAAATAGTATGAAAATCATGTGTGCTTTAGGGAGGACAAAAACATTCATGTTGTGACCCTTTTGGCTCATGGGCCCAACCAGATTTTCGGTCGCGGAACGCCTATACTCTAGATTGATTTGAATAGTATTTGAAATATTTGAAAACCCGTCTCACATGCGAACCTTAAAGGACTATGAAAAATATAAAAGTAAATAGCTATTGGCACCTTAACCGACCAACTGTTCCTTCAAACACTTATCGGCTCTGATGATTAATTAGCCGCAAAAAGTAGCTTTATCACACGAAGATCCAATGATTGCTTGGGCTAGAAAACCCTTAACCAACTATAGCATCGGCTTGAACAATAATGACATATAATTACAAAAAACACCTCAGTTATCAGCGCTATAACGATTTATAGCATAACATAAAAGATTTTGTATATATAAAAACATGATTTTTTGGGCAAAATGAGTTGAATAATAATTTTCTTTGAAAATCAGTAAGAAGAAAAGAACGAGTTGTGCATGTGTCGACTGTGATTGAATTCATGCAATCAGTTACGGATGATGTCATAGCACACATAGAGTAAAAGAATAAATTTGCACAGCGTGAGAGTAAAAGAAAAGATTTCCAGATTAGTTGGCGGTTTTGTTCACTCTCTTATGCTTCCACTGATTGCGACATTTTAAATATTTCTCTTGCTTGAGCACTAACAAATCCTTTGAGTTCCGATTGAGGAGTTACATAATTCCATTGAAGTAACGAACATTTTGTTTGATGATTCAATTGATTCTTATCTCTTATCATTTGACATTATTATTTTTGTTTTAAATGTGTACCAATTTTTTCTTAGCTTGTAAAAAAAATATTTTAATAGAAAAACCGATTTTTCCTTTCGAAGCTAGATATATTTATTTTTGTGACAAATATCGATATTTCGAAGGTATTCTGCCCTCTTCTTCAGTGTCTATCGGTCTAATCTTAATCTAACTTAAGTATGTAATTTATAGAGCTTACTTTTAAAGTATTGACTTATACTAATTACTTAAATACATTTAACGATCTATATTAATTACATTTTCCACCTTACTATCAAATGAATGTTCAAATTAACCTGAACAATGGTGATGCTCAGTTTCCTTGGTCTGTGTTTAGTCTTCTATTCATTGGGGTTTTCCATATGTTCAGGCTTTCGTACGCATCCAGTTTTCGTACCTGCCACTCAAAAAGTCACTATAACACTGAATTTATCAAACGCCATACAAATCCGCATAAATAACGCATATTTAATAAACAATAAAATAATGGTAATTCATACCAACGTTATATTCTTTTGAAGTATTGTGCTTCGAGCACCAAAAACTGTGAAAAAAATCAAGATATGTGCGTAGTATGAAATAAATTTGAAAAAATGCTTTAAAGTTCATGCTTGCAAAAAGTTTCCTTTGCAGAAATAACCCGTAAAAGTTTTCCTTCTCTTAAACGAGAACAATATCCCGTTCTAACAGGTGAAAAATAAGCAAAATTCTTGCAGCATATTTATGCAACAATCTTTGCTCTCGGTGCCGGATAGGTAAGTAGACTTTTCTCTATAAACTTCCAAGTTACTTTTTCGTTCCTATGAGAGGAGCCGAATGTAAACTTTTTATGTAAGAAGAATAATGCTACAAGAATAATGTTTGAATCCTTTTATATTCTGCCCTCCACCATTGTTACAATGTTTTTCATTGCAACGAGTTATTTTGCCAGAAAACGGACAAAGCTGTTGCTCTGCTGTTTATAACAGCTTGTGTAAAGTAGTGGACTATGTACGTAGTGGTAAAACTAGGATTGATGCTCCGCAGGTGGTAACATTTAAATGCGGGATGAGTTCATTGAGGTAAGAGCTAGAGGTTTTATTAATGCATTGTCTAACTTAATTTTTGATATTGTGTTATGATAAAAAAATGCTATATTTACATGCATATACGAGGTCTGGCTATTAAATAACGAGACTGGTTACGAAAAAGGGCTTTATTATAAAAATAATTCTACATTCGAATGCTCCCCTTCAATAAACTCCCCTTTCCTCGCCACACACACCTTTCCATACGTTTTTTCCATTGATCGAAGCAGTGCTGGAAGTCTTCTTTGGTGAAGGCCTTTAGGAGCTCTGCCGTTTTTTGCTTTACCGCTTCCATCGACTCAAACCGGGTCCCTTTCAAAGCAGATTTTATATTCGGTAACAAAAAAAGTCGGACGGTGCCAGATCTGGCGAGTACGGTGCGTGTTCGAGCACTGGAGTGTGCTTACCGGCCAAATACTGCTTCACAGATAGCGCGTTATGGGCAGGTGCGTTGTCCTGGTGCAAAATCCACGAGTTGTTCTTCCACAACTCGGGCCGTTTCTTACGAACTCGTTCTCGCAGTGTATCCAATACTGACAAATAGTAGGTCTGGTTGACAGTCTGACCCTCTGGAACTCATTCAGTCATCACGATACCGTTAATGTCGAAAAAAAAAAGATCAACATTGCCTTGAATTTTGATTTGGACATCCTTGCTTTTTTGATTCTGGGCGATTCAGGCGTCTTCCAATGCATCAATTGCCGCTTGGTTTCAACATCGTATTGAAAAATCCACATTTCGTCGCAAGTTATAATGTTTTTCATCAGTCCAGAATCTTTTTTTAACCTTTCAAGGAAATCTGAGCAGACCTGTTGACGTAAGAGCTTTTGGTCAGGAGTCAGGTTTTTTGGCACGAACTTCGCACAGACTTTTGTCATGTGTAAATCTTCGTGTAAAATTTGTCTAACCGTTTCTTTCAGTCGGAGTTTTTTTCAATTTAACGAGAAATTTGAGATTGATACGTTGCTTCTGTTTTTCGTCACACATGGTTTTCGGCACGAGAAAAAAACAAGTTAGTTTCAAACCGCTACTGCACAAATACAATAATAGTGACGAGAACGTGTTTTGGTACGTGCATAAACAAGATATCTAGATACCCAACGCACTACTCGTTTTTTTCTCCACCCCTCTATGGCGCCCTCTAGGCGCGCAGTCTCGTTATTTAATAGCCAGACCTCGTACAACTAAAAGTCGAACTAATGATTTACTCGTGCTTAAACAAACTCCACTCATTTAGCATTTAAATAAATTCATACCGAAAATACGTTAGTTGCGTCTTATACTAATATCTTGGAAAGACGTTTGTCCGTGTTTGATTGATCTATCGAGCTTTGTAAGGTATAAAGGGGTCTAGGTTGTGTTAGATGCCCGAGCCCAAAATTGTTCTAATATTTTATTGCCAATTCGTCTCCTGGCGTTTAAGAATCTTAAACAGGTCTCTCGGCTGGGAACCATCCATGCAAGCTTACCCAATTTTATATTTAGAGTATTATGCCCAATTAAGATTATAGTATATTTTTTTACTGAATAATCTTACTCAAATGCTATGCTCTTCCTCTTCGCTCTAATTAAATTGCTTAGTTTCACTTCAAAGCCAATGAAAATGTTGCATGGTGTCAAGTTTTCTTTAAAAATCTACATATTTCACTCTTAAAAGATAAAGCTAGCCTATTTCCGTACTTTCACCTTTCATATAAACCTCATAAGTAATGTAATCCTCACAATCTCAAACAACTTCAACTAATGCAATCGCACAGCTCCCGTCATCAAAAACACCTTTAAGGGATGGTAGCATTACACTCGTATGCAAATATATTTAACATATGTACTATTCAACCCATAGAAAGACAGGATGAATATCTCTAATTAGCAGCGACTCCTACACACGTGACCAAGAGCTGGTTTCATCATGCATACTTCAAATACTGAACAGATACACAAAACAAATCTTTGATACAAAAGTTTTTCATGCATATACTTCATTAAAGTGGAACGTATGGAGCTTAATTAAAATATACGTTTATTTAAAATCAAATGACACTCGCTTCGCGAAGCCTGTCATTGTCTGCTATTCATGCTTCTGAAATGATTCTTCACAGTAAACATAGTCTTCATAGACTCCACTAAAAATCGATGGTGCACTCAACACACTTGCAAAGTCATTTAATAAATCATTATCGTTGTCATTATTTTTCTCAGGAACATCATCAATTTATTCATTGTAACTTGAACCAAACCAAAAAAAAAACGAAATATAACAATATCCAATTAGATCGTTACAAATCATACCTGAGAGATTGTTTCATCAATTTTCACATTCCACGTGGCGAGTCGTGAGGATGTGGCATAACAAGGACAACGGTGACAGCCAAGACGCTATGAAATATGGCGAAATGATTTGCCATTATTCTACGTTGGGTGTTTGAACATGGTGTTTGTACGGGAACAATAAGATATGCCATGGAGATTGGAAGTTTCTTGGAAAAAATGATAAATTATTTTTCTTTTTGCTACTCTCTGTTAGATTGGTAATTAATCTGAACCTGAATATATTAGATGAATGCGTATTTATTAAGAGCATTGAATTAATTGACAGTTAAAGCATTCGAAAAATGAGAATTAATTTATAAGGGTGTGAAGTAAGTGATAATGAATAGTTACATACATATATGAACAATCTACATATTGCTAGCATTATTTTTTCTACTAGCTATCGGTTTCAGAAACCAATCCTGCAATTACTCGAGAATAAACTAAGGAAAAGAATAAAAAAGCAACAGAGTAATAAAAAGTGAAAGAGCAAAATAGGGATTTCCTCTAGTATGATCTTTCACACCGGGTAGTTGGATGTAAACAAATGTCTACATTATTTATTTCACCGGTCTTTTAACATAAGAATTTATTGAAATATCAATCATGGAAGCTGTACATATATAATTTTGCAACATGTCTAATTCTGTTGAAATAGAAGATATGAAACTAGACTTAGCATCACGTCATGCACTGAATCCAAGAAGAATTATCTATAGGTCTTCTTTTAGCCGCATCAATTTTTTCAATCTCCAAAAAGTCAAAATATACATCCAGATGAATTAAACACGTTTCGTCTCTCAGAAGATTCATTATTGCAGGCTCATTACATTGAGCTCAATTTTCACTCTCTCAACTCGTCAAATATAAGACTGGAAAATAAATTCATCAATTGTGATGGACAATATTTAATTACTTACGGGCGATTGACTAAAGAAAATCTTACTCTTAATCTTGGGCGATGAACTAAGGAAAATCTTGCATATATCGCACAGACCATTTGCACCATTGGGTGTACTACGACCACTATCTCAAACAGCAAAGGCTGTGAATAACTCCTGACCAGCGTTGCCAGAAAAAAATACAGAGAATCTTGGAAAATTTTTCAAAAAATCTGGAGAAATCTTGGGGTTTTAGTTTCAATGAAAAACGTAGCTTAGTTTCAAGAAAAAACGATATCGTTTTAATAAAAACCATTTATTCCAGCAAAAAAAAACAATGCAAAACAAAAAAATTATTCATAAGAGCAATTATCTGCGTACTATGATTATGTTTTAATATATATTTACCGAAAATAATTTTGATTTAAGAATTTCATTTAATTTTATACCTGCACAAGTTTCATTTTTGGATTTTAAATAATCTTTCGACAAAAGTATGGCACTAAGAGTATTTGTTTGTAATCGATTGCTCGTTTTATCGTTTATTGATATTAATTTGAGAGAAAGTTCTTTCTACACTCGCGAAATAATTGAGTGCGAATAACAGATGAAAAATAAAATTCCTCAAAATTGGAAAGCATTGCCGGTTTTTAAAATCGGTGAATTCAATATTTCCTAGACTTCATCACTGTGAATTTATATTCTGCAATTCTGATATTTCTATTAAGTTTGAAAAACATTGACAAAGTGCGATAATTGCAGGCTGTCTTTTCAAAACAACATTTTCAGGATCCATGAAACTGATACTGATATATTTGGCTCACAAGCACAATATAATTTTAACAGTACGTTTTGAATACTAAAATATAATCTTTCAGTCTATTTAACTAGGCATTCACTGCAAGCCCCTAAGTAAAGGTCATCCTTTCTTTTGGTTTTCTCTAAGTAATGCCTTGAATATAATTACTGAATATTATTTTCGTTAATCTTGTTATTTACAAGTTAAGCCAAAATATTTTTGGGGGTTCACTTTGAAAGAGCTTATTTAATTGTATAATTCGACAAAGAGCTAGCCGCAGGCTGAGCTTTTCAAACTCTGTACATTTTTGTTTGATATTTTGATTTGCGGTAAGTGAAATTTTTAAAATTTTACTTAAACATTTACAATATCAAAGTTTCAGAGCAAGTTTGAAAAAATCTGGAAATTTTGAATAAAATCTGGATGTCTGGAAAACGTTGTGAAAGTCTGGCAATCTCCAGACTTAAATCTGGATCTGGCATCACTGCTCCCTACTCTGATATTTTATACTAAACATGTCTGATCGCTTAGATTTTCTTGCATATGAGCAGAGAAGCAGAAAGAAAAGAAGATACCGTTATCTCTTTTCTAAAACGTATAAACAATCACCAAAGTCTTGTGGGCAGTCAAAAAGTACACATAATGTTTATGGTGTGTGCATCCACTGATGTATCCAAGTGTTTCCCTAATCTATAGAATGGTGTGAAAACTGCTGGTCATTCACTAAAGTAATCAGCCACCACCGGAGTAAATCTACATCTTCAATGCGGTTCTTAAAAAAGATCCTGCCAAGTCCAAGGCTTTTTTTAAGGATTCTGCCCTCGTAGGTGATACATTTTCGACTTGAATCCTATTCGTCTTCTGGAGAGTGAAGTCAAAAGAATCGAATCGTTCACGTATCTTTGCTAGGGTCAAGTGTCTTTGCCAGTGAACTAAGCATTGAAATAAATTAATTCACGGTTGAAAGAATCTAACCATTTGAATGTCATTCAATTCAACTTTGAGTCACGAGTTTATCTAAAAGTTTATCTAAAGTTTAAAGTTTATCTAAAAGCAAAAGCATTTAAACTACCACAACCCTATCGGTTTCATGCTTATATTTATGAAATGACACTTCGTATTATTATGACCAGCACATCGAACTCTGTGCAAACCAACCAACTATTGACATCAATACTCAACTATCTTTAATCAATCTACAACCTGAAACTTTTCACATTCAAACAAAACACAACCCTCATTTTCCAAACTTTACAACTTTTTCAACACAAAATATCAGTGAAACAATTTATATCAAAGCACAACAGAGCAGGAAATTGCATAAAACTATTCAATTTCTAAAGTTCTGCTTGCTTAAATCATTTTCGTACTGCACCGTATCCGCTTCACTTCTTCCATCGTTCCGGCTCTCGTTACGACGACACTGCATATTCAATCCAACCATAAATACATTGACTTCGAAAGGACCTAAGCTCACTTCGAAATCAATAGATGACGTACAACTTTTCCAAGAGGATTATCATTTTAACTTTAACTTTTTTTTCGTTTATCCGCTTCGAACGAAAATTTGAGAGTGGTTTTTATGTCAGTTTACTTTGATGATGACATATTTTTCTGTCAACAGGAAGAGAAAAAATCGGAAATAGGGATTTTCATGAAGTTAATGGTGAGCTAAATTTTTTTGATTATTCAATGTCAATTAGTTTTTTGCTTATATGATATCGTAACGGTCGGACGAATTGAAATGAAAAAAAAAACTTTAATTTATGGTTAATTTTCTTTAGATACAGATAAAAAGATAAAAGTTGAAATATCAAAAGCTGCCAGAAATACATGTTACATCCTAAAAAGAAAAAATCCAACATCAAATAAAAACTATATTTGTAACTATCGTATATTTAATTTGAAAAAGAATGCACGTTCTTTGGTAGATCGAAGCATGATTATTACAGCTGAGGAAATAAGTATTGATAAATCGACTGCATTTTAGTACTTAAAAAAGCTTACATTTATTTCCAAGCTTATTTCCAAACCATACTTTAAGCAGAATAAGCAAAACCACATAAATCTGGCTATTTATCTCCCAATGTAAAATTAAAAGAAAACTTTTTTTTAATAAAAATAATAGCAAGTGATGAAAAATAGATTCTATTCAACCGCCTGTGTTGCTTAAGGTCCCTGCTTAAATTGAGTGAAAATACTCTGGATTGCTCTAATAAAACGTGCATGCTTGGTATGGTTGCCGATCGTGTAATTACTCCAAAGTGAGCCCTCCATCAACCGTAGACGAAATAAAACTAAATCACGTGTTTCAATTGGGAAATTTGCCTTACCGAAGGTATCTTCTAGTCTTTGCATAAAAAAATGCAGCATTCACTCTCCCTTTGAAACAATATTGCATTATAAGAATGGTCAGAAAAATCGCAAAATATCAGCCTGAAGAATCTCATGAAATAGAGAATGCAACAAGTGCCAGGTTGCCAGAAGCTCGAGTTGAGTGCTCGAACAGGACTGTCGTATTTGCAGCAAAGTAATGGGCGTAAGTGCAATAATCTTTGTTTGATTTCTTTATAGATTTTGGCGTTTGATGAGGGCCACTTCTAGGCCAGCAACTTCTTTTACACCAAAAGTATCAGGTATCACAAAAAAATAGAAGTTGCGAGTTCCTCCATTGTATGCATCAAGTTAAACTAGAAAAACTTAGAGGCAGTTTACCTTATTAACAATAAATATGCATCTAGTTTTGAAGTTAAAGCAATATCTTAACGAAAAATAAGAGTATGAAAGACCATGGTATTTTCTTTGAGAACCTTAAAGCAGCTACAAGCTCATGCAGTGCAATGAGTAGACCACTGGCTACCAGTGTCTGGGGTCCCTGGCTAAAATCCAAGCTCATACGAGAGACCGCGTACCGGGCATTGAGTTCACCTAGCCTTGAACCTAAGTTAAATCAGGAGGAAAATGAGTCTTACAACTAATCACTCAGTACTGGTGTTCACGTTGATTGTAAATTTGTGAATGAAATTCCCTACTAGCTTCAACCCTTAAACCCGAAAAAAGGTTATTGTGGAATTTTCCTTAAGGAAGCTGCGGTACTCTGCTTTTCTTTCACTCTTCTAGCTTCCAAGAAAATAACATTGCTACCCATGAGATTTTATTTTTTCTAAGATAAACAGGATCTACTGGTTGAGCAAAAAGAGATCGCATAAGATTTGCAGACTTCGTCAAGTGCTTCTCGACATTAGTATTGGGAAAGGAATATAAGCCACTGGATATATTTCTAGTGCAACTTAAACCAAAAACAGATGTGACCTTAACCATGTAGTATGTATGTTTCATAAGATTTTTGAGTTAGTGCAACTAAAATTATACCTAGCTGCAACAGCGTCAGATTCTCGGAAGCTGTTGAAATCACCTGAGGCCAGTATCGGAATTTGATGGCTGAATGGTATGGAAATTATATTGCAATATCCGATCCTATGCTGTGACATATGTATATATTTCGGACATAATACCATCTGTTCAAACTTTTTGTTTACAAAAATGAACTTACTTGTTCAGGTAACAATCTCATTTTTTTATGAATGTGAATGTCAAATCTTTTCATGTCATCGTCCACCCTTCACGTCCTTTTCTCATGTCTCTACTGTCTCTCATTTTCTTTAAATGATGCCATGCAAAGCACTATTTCCAAAAATTCAATTCCAAAAATACAAGTCATTCTTTCTCATTTCAAGCTACCTCGTTATCAATATGCTCTTTTCTGCAATATCAATTTCACACACATTGCACAATAATCCAAGATCCTGTTGATCCATTTAAGTGGTCTGTATAAGTTAATTAGATTTTAACCTTTAGAAGCTGGTAAGTGAAATCCATTTGAAAGCTAGATAGCAGATGATTTTCTGTAAGTTGTGTGGCAGATGTAAAACGATCAAACTCAATTTGCCTTATTAAAGCTCGACCACAATTCTTAATTTTCCTCGGGCTTCTATTCGAATGGCAACTTAATCCTGTCGGACAAAATAGCTGGCCATCTTTTCCTCCGGGTACTATTCGGTATCATAAAACGGAAGCCGTAGTAGGGTATGCAGTGTGCACAGAAATAGGTCGAGAGACGTGACTGTACGATATTCGGGGAGATATATTTAATGATTATGAGACTAAGCTGCTTAAGGAGTGTTTTGAAGAGGGTGTGATGTAGGCATGGCATATTAATGAACATAAAAGCAGACTCTAAAGCTTTCATTTGAAGACAGATTTTTATATTCTATTCATTCGCCAGTTAACATTAAAAGAATGACGTACGAAAAACAAAAAAAAATTATTACAGGACTCACTGCTGTTTCATTACCTGCAAAAACCCATACCTTCCGGACGACATCCGCCACACTAAGTGTAATGTACTCAGATAAATTACAACTACAAATTGTCTTTGAGGACATACTAGGCATGCTCTAGTTTGTCTAAGCCGGTCCGCTCTCAACCGGCAGCCGACAACCGACCGACAATCGAGCACGATGAGACCCGGTATAGTCGAATGGAAAATCCAATTAAAACGCTTCGTTACTACTTTTTGTATGATGCACTTAATACGATCAAGTGAACATAAACCAGACTCGAGAACGCAATGCTTGAAATGATGACGGTAATCAAACTGGTAAGCCGAGAAGCTTTCGAAATGCTATCGTAGCGACATAAAAACGTTGAGATGAGCTATTGGAGCGGATCCCGAGAGAGTTGGCACAGACAAAGTGCTAATTTATGGTCATTCTTAGATATCGTGGTTCGTATAAGACGGAAGTAATTTTTTCCAGTTTTATGCTAAATTGCTAGTAATTAAGACTTCATTGAAATATGACATAGCATTTCATGATTTTATGAAGAGCTGAGTAACCCACAAAAAATTAAAAAGAAAATAGTGAAAAATCTAAAAAGCTTGCTCATTAATTTTATTGTAGATGTTTCTGAAAATTCTAATTTTAAAGAGTTTACTTAATACATCTAATATTAAGGCATCTTAAATTCTGAAAATACATAAAAGCAACAATCTTCTCTTCCGCACAAAAAAGTTCTGGTTCTTAATCTCCATATTAAATCGTTACACTCAACAACATCGCTTCAAACTGCCACCGGCGCCTTTTTTTAATAAAAATCCTGCCTGAGTATTCTATTCCCAAGACGTTTTTTTTTCCATCCATCCAATAACAATCTTTATCGTATTTACTTCAGTCCTGTCTGGAAGGGATCGATTAAAACCAATTTAACCGTTAAGAATCCGCAAAATCTGATTGAAATCGATCGAATCGTTTGATGTGCTTTTGATAAAGAGATTAGAGAGAGTATTGTGATGTTGGTAGGTTTTGAACTGGAAAAAATAAAAACTGAATAAGTTTTCAAAGAATTTCAAGCTGCATTATTGCATAGGTAATAGGGATAAAACATGCTTCAAAATTGTGAACAGAGGATGCTTTTGGCTTTTGTTATAATTTGTTCAATAATTTTCTGTTTTTGGTATTTATTTGTAGCTGTAAACGCTCGGTAGCTTTTCCTAAATGCTTAAGAACAGTCTAAATGAAAAGAGAGTTAAGAGAGAAGTGAAGGGGTGAAATTCACCCTAATGATGTTATATTACTAGTTTTCGCTGAGCAGGCAGAAAGTATGAACAACTATTGACTTATGAACATTTATTGACTTTAATATGATGATATAAAGAGTTAAGGGAGTATAAAGAATAACATCAAGAGTTTAAGAATAGGAGCCATTAGAAGCTTACTTGTTGCGTTTGGAAGAATTTTCACAAAAAAGTAGATGGGAGAACATTATGCATAGTGAAGGAAGGAACAGCTTTCCAACGTCATTACTGCAATTTGTTTGACAATTTTCGAAAAAGAAACCCTGATCTTCTTTACATAACAAGATACCATTTTTTCTGAAACCAAGCACAAAAATTATGCTAAATTACGCAAAAGAGAAGAACATAGACTCTTTCATTCAGACTAAAATAAACTCTTCAAAGTCAGCTTGATGGATTACACCTTGGAGGTAAACTGCTATGAACTTTTGCTCAAAAAGAGGCAAAAATATATTTGGAATTTATTTTTTAAAGCATAACTTAATAAAAAGTGTAGTTTCTGAACTTAAAGGTTTTTATTTTATCACCAAGGAAAATCATGTAAATTCTGATAGCAGCCTTATCTTTGATTCTAAATATATCATCATTCATCAACGGCATTTCAACCGGTTGCCCAGTTCACGCTACAAAAAAGGATAAGCTTGGATAAATGGTCCCCTGCTAGAAGTGCCGTTTATAGTCGTCACTGACAAAAAACGAATTAGCGGTAGAAAGTTCATACGCGCTAGTTTTGCCCCGACGCCTTTACCATTTCTTTGGCATGCTTTGACATCCACCGAAGACAGAGCCATTCTTGGCATCTCCTTCCGATAATGTGGCTACCATTGACTTTGTGAGGTGGATCGTGTAGGATAGTGGATAGAGCATTGGCTTTTCTAGTGTGTGAATCTACGTACCGAGCTTTGAATTCACCCAGCTTTGAATAAATACCATTTCAAACAAACCACTTAGCAAAACTTTTCAATTTCGCTCTGTCTTTGATCAGATATTCTATGAGTGTTTCATAGTCGGAGTATAAAAGATGAGCTATTTTGGTGCCAATTCAGGTCAATTTGAGCACGAATTAGCTTATACCAGGCGTTTTCAATGCTGCTTCAATTTGTGTTGGAAGAACGTCAATTATTGTGAATGGCGAAGCAAAACTTACCTTTGGGAGAAATAAAGCATTACATTACAGTCGTCCAGATCTAAAAACGCCAAAAATCACGAGCCCAAAAACAGTGTTTCAGAAAAGAACAAGATCATATATTTTCTTCTGTTTACATCCCTGATTTGCATCATTTTGATAATTTCTTCTTTGCTAAATAGCCTTCACTTTTACACTAGTAAAGTGCTTCTTTGTTTCAAAAAAAGCTCACCTAGTGCATTCACTGTGCTTTCTAAAGTTGATCGTCTTTTGTTGTTTTGAAGAAGTCAGCACGTTTTTTCGTTTTTACTTATGGTATGCCCAAAGTATATACGTTTTGTGTATTAACTCCATAAAAAATTTTTTTTTTAGCATTTTTGCTGCACAGAAAACACGAATCGATCGGGTGAGAAAGTATCACGCATTGAACGTCATTTCGCTTTGCAACAATACCTCGATTTGCCCCCACACTGGGCGCAATCGAAAATCAACTAATTTTTTTTTTTAACTCAGTAGCACTCCTTGTTGAATGTTATTTTCATAATGAACGTTTCAATACAAACTCATAAAAAAAATTTCGAGAAAAATCAAGTCATCTCGTAGCAGAAGCCCATTAGTCGTACTTTGACTTTAATGAAGATGCAGTAGTCTTTGCATCTTTGCAGCATCAGGTAGTACAAAGTCTATTTAAAACATCTCGCCATTTTAACTGTCTCAACAAACTTATACCAAGCATGAAAAATTCAGCACTTATCTAATGATCCCAAGAAACATGGAAAGAACATTATGTAAAGATTAACTCAGCTTAAGATTCTCACTTTCATTTCAATCTTATACTTGGTACTGAAAAAGATTTAACGTAAGTGCTCCAACACATGCCATGCAGATGGGATTAGAACTTTTCTGATTGACGGGCTAACAGATGAAAGACTTTTGCATTTATGCCTTTTATCCTTATATGAGCACAATAGCATTTATGTTGCATTTATTTAATTATTGACGTTGAAAATTACTGAATAAAAGTACCTAGGATATGTTCACCTGACCTATTCATCACAGAATCTACGTGAACGAGAATTCCATTTTTCATATGGAGTTATTTGCATTTATGTAGATTATATTAAATTACGGTTGCAGAAAAGTGTGGACTTTGATTTTTTTTTAACTCAACTAATGTTTATGAGATAGACTGCATAAACATCAATATATAAAAGTCGAGTTGCTCATAGAAAATCGTTCTAGATACTTTTTATGCCTATTTACTATTGTAATTGCAATCAAAATTATTTTTTTCTTCTAAATATCATGCTTCCTGTTCGTTTGCATAATACCCACAGCTTGTTCTCTTTTGTTTGTTTCCGGCGCTTGCTGTTTCGTAATTTATTTGATGAGTCTGAAGATCTGACGTGTCAGTAATCAGCTCACGACACAGGTGATTAGAATTTGAAAGCAGGATTTAAATGAACTGACATCGTGCGCAGAGAATATGATAGGGCGATCGATTTTTGTATTCGTTCCGGTATCTATATATGCGCTGCGTGAGTTAGACGTTGAAGAAAAGTTAATTGGTGCCAATTTTCCGAAGAGAAGGATAAGTTGAACGATATGGAAGTAAGCTTAAATGTAATTAGTTTGTGACGTACTGGGCTTAGACTGAATTCAAAAGTATCTAATTACAAATTTAATGTAATACTTTAATTTCATCGAAAATTAATTATACGCTAAAACGGGTGATAAAAAGGGACTACTGTGGATTTCGTATGTAATGTAAATTACATACGAAATATTGCACCAGTTAAATCGGATTCCGCCGATTCGTTGCTTACTTTGACAGTCTGGAATAATCTCCAGCCTGAAACCTTCAGATCGGGGTTCTGTCTCTTTAGCAAAGACAGAGCCTCTGAAGTATTAGAAAGAAGCACTGCCACCTTAGCTGTAATTATGGCTGTAATTATGCTGTGGTTTAGCTGTAATTACGGTAGACCGAAGCCACTCCGTTGTGAAAACGTTACTACGTTGCAGCTTTCAAAGCGAGGTGACTCTTCTTCCGTCAACATACCAAACTTGAGGAGTTCCTCGGTGATCCGTTTAAGGCTTGACCTTGCCCAAATCATCGTCGAGTCTCCATTCCAGGTGCTCCTGTTTGTCGACATCCCTAAAAGACCGAGCTACTGGCTCCTGTCGTGGCCTTATCGTCGACTTATCTCTTGGCCAGATTTGCTCCTCTGAGCGTTGGCGCTTGCTGGCTGCCGTAGCAGTAAGTTTCATTTGGGTATCCCTTTGTATGGGTATCCACTCGGGTTTTCGTTTTAATTGCAGCGTCACCGTGCTCATTGCCACTCGGTTTGCCTCTCTCTCCTACCTTTAGTGGGATCAGCTACCACTTACTTTACAGAGAACTGCAAATCCTTCCAGCCACCACCTCCAATCTCGGTTACAGCTCTGCTAAGTGGCTTAGCCGCCGCTTCCTTCCCGGTGACTTGCGAGCTTTTCAGCTTGCCGCCTTCGTTCTTGGTCGCAGCTCGGCTAGAAGCCGACACAACTGCCGCTTCCCTTGGACTAGCCAGCGATTCATTAAACCTGCTACTATACTGCTACGTAGCTGCTATGTTGAGGGGTACCGCTACATCCATTGGACTCACAGTAGTTCCCGGAGCGGGCTCTCCATCCACCTTCAAGGCTCGCAATCTCTCGATCGCCCAATCCTGTTCTGTTTTGGCTCCTTTGAACTCTCTTGAAAGGCGTCCTGCTCTATTGACTTCCCTCCAGTAATACTGGCGGGAAGTTCGATTTTGTTTTCGTTGTCTTTTGTTAAATCCAAATGAACAGTTTGATTAATATTTCAGGTTTAGGTTTCGCGTTCTCGGACCACAGCCGAAGCAATCGCCAGAACTCGTCTCCCACTACACCCCGCCCTCATAGGAACAACGTGTTGCTCCGACCGTTCTTCCTCCTCTTGGGATTCCGAGGAAGACTCCTTCCACGACTTTCCAAGGGTTCCGTAGGCTTTCACAGTACACTGAACCTGCGAACCTTGCTGCCACGTCTAACAATTCGCTACTCTGTAGACTGCGGTTTGCCAGATTCCAGAGCCGGGCAAAGTGAAGTGTTGGATGCAGAGCCCCACAGTTGAACTTTCAACTTAGTAACCATCGCAGGCTCATCTCCAGTCCTCGGTATCCCCCTGCGAAGAGAAATAAGAGCGCCCCTTTGCCGATTACGGGCGAGGCCTTCGTTTACACAGCCCATACAACTGCGACAGAACCAAAAACTTTTTCTTTTGGGGACCTTTTTATAACTTTAATCACCTTTGGAAACCTTTGACCCCGTTTAAAAAGTTTAGCCGACCTCGGATCGATGGGGACATTTAACATATCAAGGTTCACACAATTTTTTCCGAAGTTAGGCGTTTTTCATTTTATTTCGCTGGACCATTGTCAAATGACACTAACTGATAAGCTTTGACGCAGTAGCGTGCTAAACAATTATGCCCAATGCTATTGTCATTCAATTATTAACGCTATCATTATCAATAGAGTGAACGCTGCACCATCCACATTTTAAACTACCACACCCAGCAGTATCATTTCCACATATTTATTCATCATCAAGAATGCGGAAATATAATTATGTGAACAAGATTTGCAACAAACTGTGTTCAAACGAATACAGACGTAGCAATCACAAAAACACAAACCCGTAATTTCAGTAGCGTTTTCAAATCACTATACTCCGGAAAGTATTTCCTGAAAATGACATGTATCTCATTTTCAATTTTATTGTAGTATATCCTCAATAGATTCGAAATTTATGGTTAGTGCTGGGGGTATGTTGGAAGTGATGGTGGATGTAGTGTGGGCAAGCGCTAAACTCTGATACTGGGTGGATATTACGGTCATATTTTCTGATTTTCGCCGACATAAGTTCGAACGAATCCTTTATGACGACAAAATCATATTTATTATGAAAATCTGACAATATATTTGGCTCCAAACTTCATGTGTAGCTATTACAACATAAGAACATAAGTGTGTGATATTGAATTTGCGTGTGTGTGATATTGAATTATAAATTTTATCGAAACGTCCAGGATTTAAATTTTGTGTACCAGTAGTAGAAATTTGGATGTAAGGATCAGTGTTTTGGTAATTCGAGTTTTGAAAACGTTTATATCGAAGTTATCATCAATTTTCGTTTTAAAATCTGCAGTACGATTTCCGATGTAGTTTCTATTTGAACAAAGTAAAACAGTAAGTAGAGATAATATGTTGCTTTGTGAAAGTTAAAAAACAAAATATTAAGACAGCATGCGCAATTTGATTTTCGAAACAAAGCTACCAAATTTTAATATTGACAGCTGATCACAATAAAAAACTAACTGCTTCTATGAAATACGTTTCATTTCATGCAAATGAAGGAAACAACCCGTTAACAAACTGTGGAAGGGGTATGTAACAAAAAGGTGTAAACAACGACGTTTTTTTATCACATTGCGTAGTTTTGCGCTTTTGTTCATTTTATGTAAGTCTGAGATTTGGCCAACCTCTTTGTTGATACACGTGGAGCTAAATTTACGAGTTTGTTTTAATGCTTGGATGTTAAATGTTGCATTACCATATTTGTTATCTTACTCCGTAAATTTTTTAATATACTTCTTATCTTACCTAAAAATTAATGATTCCTCGAAATATATGGCATACCAAATACCGAACAAAGTCAAAAGAACCATTTATCTTTCACCTATGAAATTCCTGTAATCAGTGTTAGGTCCATCCTAGAAGAACGCACGTACCTTGAGGATTCATGTAGCAATTCCATGGTGTGCGGTAAAACACGTCACATAAATTTCCCGTAAGCATGGATTTTATGGCGATGAAATTATTATATGGACCTGTTTTGTAAGTAAGCAATTTTGGTTAGAATTTATGTTGTCGTAAATTTTTTTTCGTAGAATTTTATATATGTTTGTGTGACATTGTACCTGAAAATTTGTCTTGGTACACACTGGGCTCGTGACAGCGAGATTGTTATTTCGGGTGTTTAAAGAAGTTGATGATGATCAATTCGTATAGCTGTGATGAGTTTGGTTGCAATGTTAGCTGTAGCGATGCAGGATTTTTCAAAATTGACGGTGAGTGCTGAAACCAAGGAATCCGGAACTTATAAATTTCTTTTTTCGAAACAGGGTTCAATTTTATAACATAATCATATCTGGAATTGTTTTTGTGGGATGATTGAAATTTTTTTTAAAGTAAGTTGTATCGAAAGTATGCACTGATTTCTCTTGGCTATGTCGTTAAATTGGTTAGATTCTTATCTTCGACATAGAACGCAGTATGCTAAGGTTTTGGGGTATAATATAAATAATAAAAAATGTTCGACGTACCACAAAGGACCTCTTTTATTCAATATTCTCATATCGAACCTTTCTGAAGTTTTATCAGATATTCCTCACCTTTTCTATGCCGATGATCTGAAAATGTACCTCACAATTAAATTGAATTATGACTGTTATATCTTGAGCAGTGATGTAAACAAAATAAGCTTGATACTAACGTTAGTAAATTTCAAGTCATAAGCTTTATTCGCAAAACCACTAATGTAAATTTTAATTACCGCTTCATTAATGTGTCGCTTAATAAAATTGATAGTATCATTGTCCTCGCAAATTCAATCTGAGACAATACTTGGTCTCTTATCTTATTTCAGTTTCTAATTGTTCAATATTCGAACTATGCCACTTAATTTATTCAGTAGCTATGAATTTGTACCAGAGATCAAAACAATAACAGAATTAGCAGCCTATTCAATATTGCGTCGAAAAATCTCGAATGAGATGATAATCCTACAAGATAAAGCAATCTTCAGAGAGTGTATATTTTTTATTCAAGAAAAAAAAACATGTGAACGCAAAGAAAACGGAAAATATCTAGGCTTAGTGAATCGTTACAGATAAATTGTGTGGTACTCTTCTGCAAATATCCACAAACATAAACATGTGTACACATATGTTTACATAGATGTGTATCTGTAGGCTTACAAGGATTTTTCGTCGGGATCTGATAAAGATTACAAACGAGTAGTTTTCTTTCAATTAGGCTTTGGAGAGATAATGAAGTGTTTGCTGTCTGTTTCGTTGTTGGTTTTATTGATATCTGAAAGTATTTCAACAGAATAAATATTGTTTCTTGCTAAAAGGGATTCTTATCGAGTGCGGACATATATATATATAAAGCTTTTAAAGTAATTCTAAAAGTCGAACCTGGTAATTAGATTTCTCATGATTACAGGCTCCAAAAAAGCGTCAGCGTCAGCTAAAATTCCTACCACGGCCTAGCCTGAAGAAAGAATCGCGTCACCCAAATTCACAGAAAAGACTATGAAAGAAACACTAAAGAAGACAGTTCCGATTATTGCAAAAAAACCACCTGCAACAATTGTATGAGGAAAGAGTGTCGAGACTTTGGACTTTAGAAACCGGTGGCAACCGATAAAAACGCAAGAAGTTCCGAAAAAAGGAAAGCTGCCAAAAAAGTCGTTGCAGTAAATACTGCAAAAGCTTTCAAAATGCTGGTTGTCGAGCAGTAGTGCCTTAGAGCCTACTTGTCTACTGCCTGGAATGTCTCAAACGGATGACTGAAAGCAAAGCCTTGCTATCTGAACATTATAAGCCAAGTGAGGTTAGGTAAAGCTCTCAGCTGTAGGCAAAAAGAGGATCTGCATGAAAAGTCGATGCTTCCCGGTGTCAAAAGAGACTCAAAGACGACTTTTCAGAGCACGGGCTGGGTTGGTGACACCAAAAACCTCTCCACCGGCCAGCATAGGGTGCAAAAGAAACGCAAGATAGAAGTAACAGCTGAAGCTATGATTCTTGAGCGCAGAGTGATACAGATACTGGGTCTTCAGGCACTTAATTATCATTTGAAAAAGTTTGAGTGAAAACAAAAGCAGAAGTTTGGTCTTCGTCACTCAAATTTGTGATATGTGTGTCCAACAAGGATTCTTTGGGATGAGCAGTAGAGGGAGATAGCTGAGTTGGGGCCAGTTTACAACTTTACGTTAGTGAAGCTTGTCGACGATCAACTCCAAGTTGCCTGCTCCATTCAAACATCAAAGGAGTGGATCATAGGGCAATCTACTGACGGTTGTCATAAATTCAACATTTTATACACCAATGTTGCTAAACTAATATATGAAGGTTATTGGATTGATTTATTGATAAGCTCAAAATTCAGCTCACCATGTGAAGCATTAGATCATAAATTATCAAAATTCCAGGAGGAATCTCACCAATAGTGAAAATGGTCTCAACCTGGTGATATAACTTGATGCGTGTTGTTTTTTAGTGCTCAGAGAGAGGTGCCGAATGACGCTAAGCTACTTTTTGGATGCGGATAAATTTAATCGAATCAAGAAGAGTTGTTGTAATTATTCTCCAAATATGTTTCGAGACCTTAATATAAAGATCCAATGCAACTTCTCTCATATGCGAGCATTAATTAAGGATCTCTGAAAAGGGATCTGTAAACACTAGCTCTGATCATTTGAAAGCCTAAATGTTGGTTCAGATGATTTTGCAGCATACCAAGACTTCGTCCGTTCTTAAAAAAAAAAAAACAGCAAAACTGCAAGCACCGCTCTAAATTATACATGTGCTGGAGTCATGGGTTTAAAACAACAAGTAGGCTCAACTTAGTCAATGGGGCAAAACCTATTCACGATGAAAGGTCTACGAGGCCGAAGACATGTGTTTTTTCCCAATCGGTGTGCAGTATCAAGATAATGAAGGGTTGACACGCACGATTATTGCTTCACCTTACCTTCTTTTCGATTCATTACTTCCACTGCCAACACAGAAGCAGAAAGACCAATACTCCGAATCTTAGGAAATGGAACTTCAGGTATGATGCGATGCTCACTCTTAGCACACCAGTTAGAACAGCAACAAATGAAATAACAAAGGAGGCAAACATTTTGATTTTAAAACTTCTGCAGGGCTAATGAATTTAAGCACTGGGATTTCTCCCACTTTTGCTACTCCTCATAATTTTCTTACTTTATATACTTAAAATAAAAACTGATGAGATTTCATTTTCTAACCACTTCTTGTTGGTGTTCTCTTAAACTGCGGACCTAATACACGTCGCGGGGAAAAGAACCCCGAAAAAACACCGATTGGGCTAAGTTCAAAACATAGTAGTAACATAGTAGTTCAGGAAAGGTGCCAGAAAACACTTCAATTGAGCTAGCTAGAAAGAATGGCTGGCTTTTTGAGGAATCGCACAAAGAACATAAAAATTTAAAGAGGACTTTTAAAAAGGAATCTTTCAGATCTTACTGAGAGGGACTGGAAGGTGCAAAAAGGGCTCCGAAGCAGTCCAAGGTCCAATAAATTAAACCAAATGTGAACGTACTAAGTCCAAAAAGCAGACTTTAAAGACTTTACTTGAGTAACTGGAGAAACATTTCTCTGCTACTCCGGTGACTGAAACGCAGAAGGCTTCTGTGCCTCTGTCCAAACTTCCTGCTATTCTGCTGTTACATGTAATGGTACACGGAATCCTGGTACACAGCTAGATTTATGGGCACCTGCGAAAAGGTCAGTGCCTCAATCATTTATTTTGACCTAAAGGAAATATTTTGTGCGGCTAGCCCTGGAGTATATTTTGTCATATTGGCGATCAAAACCAATACATCTTGCAAATCTCATATTAATCTGATGATATGATCGTTAGTTTAGTGCAGTTACCTCTTTTTAGCTGTTTACTGTTCATGTGGTATGCAGATTTTTTGAAAGAGTGAAAAGTGAGAAAAATGTTCTGGAGACCTAGCGATTTAAACGATTTTTTACCATGTGTCTGCAGAAGCTACAGGATTTTCAGAAAATTTTATAATGATCTGATGTTTCCATCAGAAGTCACCAAATTTAGAAAAAGAAATTTAGAAAAAAATATTTGCCTGCTTTTAGGTACTGAACGCCCTCATAAGATTAAAAATATCCAAAATGCTCGAGAAAAACTTCAATCGAATCTTGTTTCGCGAATCTCGTTGAGATTTTACCCTACTGTGTATAAAAAACAAATTCAAAAGCTCACAGTTCATTGGAGATTCGCCAAAACTAGATTCGATTGCAATCTGTCTCTAGCATATAAAAAACTTCCAGTGAAGTTCCAATTATATTGGAGCCAGACTACAATTGAATCTCAATTCGTGAACCTTCAATGAGGTTTAAGCTTTTAAATTTCCTCCACTAAAACATTTGGGTAAAAGCATAATGAGATTCGGGAAACGAGATTCAATACTTTTCTGTCTCCAGTATTAGAATGAAAGATTATAATGAATTCAGATAAAACATAGTCGATTTCCTCAGCACGTGAGAGGTGAGGGATGAGCGATAAAACTGACAAAATGCGGCAAAATACATAGTATTTACCACAACGATCAACAGGTGAAAAAGTATCACTTTGCCCTGAACCTCTAATGTACCACACATATATAAATCTAAAACCAAATATTTGTACGTCTTTTAGAATGCGAACCAATGCAAATAAATTTCAGATTGAATCAGAAACCACAAGCACTTTTCGAAACCACAGCAATCTTTTCGAATCCAGAATCAAATCGGTTCTATCACACGTGCACGCGTGGAAATACACAAAACCATCACTTGTATGATAGTTCACGCTCCTAGCGAAAACATTATTAACCTAACGAAGAGCACTCGTCTCAAAGTACTTGTACATCACAGATTTTATGCTGTTCATACTCATAAAAAATCGTGTATGCATTTCGCGTTGTATCCATGCGGATTTCATTCGTTCTCGATAACAAACTCAATAAAATCTACGCGAAATGAGAAAAAGGCACTGATAGCTGATTTCTACATGCAATATATTTATTTACGAGAATATGTATAGTATACACAAAAGGATGTGTGCTCATCTCGAAATCGTTCGCACGCTTACACAGATAATTTTCTACTTAGATTTACTCTTCAGGAAATAATCAGATTGTAACATTTAGGATGTGACTTTTAGTAGGAAATCAATAGATTTAGGGTTTTTTCACGGTCGTTACGCTGATGAGGCCGACCTTTCCTGAAACCGTTATCTGTTGGATTGTTCCATTTCCTCGAGCGACCAGTAAGTTCAAGTAAACAAGAAACTGTTTTCAGAATAAGCAAGACGAAACAGAGAGAAAAGAGAAGATGAAAGATGTTAAAGATACTGCACGAAAATTTCAGTTAGGCACTTAAAGCTGAATATATGATGTGGAAAGAATTCATTGCTGGGCTGGAAGAGACAACAAGTTTTCTAGCAAAATCAAAGTCCTTAAGAAGCTGATTAGATTTAATCTTTTAAATCGATTGTTTATTTACCAGTAGTTTTTTTTTTACTTAAATTAATTTCAAAGAGAAACAATTTTCTTTTTCAAGAATTAGAATTTTATATTTTTGAAATGAAACAAATTTTATTTTTATATGCTCATGTTCTGCCTACCATGTGGTCGGCATGTATATCGTTCTATTAAAATCCACCTATTGGCACTTTGTTTGTTTGTGTGATCAAGGGTTCAACTTTGTATTAAATCCTCAACCATCAGCTGACATCAAAAACTGCATCTCTTGTAGATAATCGTAACCTAAAGCCAAGAGATCTCTAGTACGTTAGATCGCTGACCTGGGTCTTGACTTGATAGGTATCTCGAGTCCTTTTTTCACTTTTTTCCGTGCAACTTTCTATCAAAAGCCGGGATGACAGCCGGAAGTCTATCGCTACGGCCTCGTATGCTGTTGCCCTGATTCCATCTAATCCAAAAGTTTGTGAATGATAAACAAACGATGAAGATTATCACAAAACCACACAATATTTTTTTTTAAA
This sequence comes from Nemotelus pantherinus, assembly GCA_963978885.1. Lineage (NCBI taxonomy): Eukaryota > Metazoa > Arthropoda > Insecta > Diptera > Stratiomyidae > Nemotelus > Nemotelus pantherinus. The sequence goes on along the minus strand of OZ022263.1, from coordinate 221,437,119 downwards.
TTAAATTTACATATGAAATTAAATTGCAAATTTTAATGAAAATTTATGAACCGATTATCATGATTGTTTATCTTATTTATTCGGATTACATTTCATCACATAACATCGCTTGATCGAATTATTTTCATCTCAAAATAGCGCACAAAATGCTTATTCATAGATTCAACAAATCATCTCGAAATACGTGCTCGCGGAAAATATGAATTTCATCTCGAATCCATTAGCTCTACTATGCACTCACATATGCATGCAATCTCCTATTAAAAGATACTTTCAACAACTTCAAGAGTGTGCTGAAATCTTGACATACATTGGATTCGTGGAAAGTTGAATTCGAAAGCTCGCGGAAAACTCATCTAAACTTTCTCTGCTACTCTTTGATCCACACCGATAGAGACGATAGTCGGAAAAGAGAAAGACTTTCACTGGAAAATTCGAAAGCTTTCCCACAGCTATCAAAATATAGATGAATTTCGTGCGAGTCTAGCATCAACATTTAGTCAGCTTCGATGCCGGAAAATTTGTTAGTCTTCAAGCGATATCCTGCCCGGTATGATGTCTGCCTTTAGCTCCTAGTCACTGGTTAGTGTGTGAATGTGATAAGAACGGTATCAGCTATTTTCGCGGTGTTTTGCGAACCTTTTCGTATGTTGATAGCTCTAGCTCGAAGCAAATCAAAAACGTTTCTTAAGTGTGATTTCCGTTGAACTAAGTTTCACGTGTGCGATTTAATAGCATTTTGAAATCATCGTGTTTGCCCGTATCTTTTGTCCTAGCCCAGACCGAATCTTATACTCCGGTGTCATTTCGAATCTTCTCTAGCGGCGTGGCTGTGCCGATATCTGAGTTTTTAGTGCTAATGAAAGTGCCAACAAAGTAACGGTGTTGCACGTACGACCGTCAGTTAAATTTTGATATGCAGCATTGAAAGAATTATGGTGGAAATTTGATGGATAGCAGGACTATCGTCAGCAGCAACCAAAAAGATACATAACAGTGACGAGCGAGCGAACGAGCATCGGCGAGAACATTCAATCTGATAGCGAAGGGATGCAGTCAAGCGAAGATCATAAATCGACAATTTGCTCGTTATAAGGTAAAGAACGAGAGCTTAGCTAGGATATAATTTTTCGGCACTGTCTTTCGGATGTCTGATTAGGATTGTGTCCTTGAAGTCGACGAAGCGACGGCCGTTAATCAGATGCCCGCGAGAGTGAAAAACAAGTTGATGGAGGTAGAAAATGAAATTGAGATAATTGAGTCAGCGTGTTTCTTTGCTTGCTCGGGCAGAAATAGTTTTGTAAAGGACGTTTGGGTTGCTATTTTTTGCTAGGTTCTACATTTTAGTGTAATGAGTGGTAGTTACGTGAGGCAAATTAAATTTTAAGGATGCTTATATAAACTTTGAGTATAAATAGAGGCTAAAGTTTTTGTTTAAAGTCATAAGCGAGAGATATGGCCTAAATGACCAATAAATGTTAAAAATTGATATTCTAGTCAATGTTCCAATGAATTATATACCAGCAGATTCTGTATGAATACTTTAAAAGAAGAAAAGTTATATTGATCCTATTCAACCACTTCTATTCATGAATCCTACTTCAAAAAAAAACCTGGAAGTCATTGAAACCTGGTACTCTATTGAAAACCTCGAGAGTGTACTATTAAAAGCTTTAGCAACTTTCGTTCTATAAAAAACCATATCCATGCATAACGCACTCTTGAAGCGTGCATTATTCAGAATGATAATGTGTACACTGATATCTGCTAGTGGAGTGCGCGTTCATGATTTGAATGTAAAAACTGGGATATTCATACACAGTCATCATGTTGGCAATCTACTGGAAGAAAAACAAGGCAAATAGGCCTGCAGGATTTTCTACATGCTGCTCGAGCAGATTTCGTTCATTCCTTGGCAATTATGGGAAGAATATGAGAACAAGGGTATCTGCTCTGGGAGTATGATTACCATTTAAATAAATGTTAGATAGAGCAGTGTACCACGTATTTAGGTGAATGGGAGCATGTAGGATTTGGAAAAAATACCTATGTATTTGCCAATCTTACGAATATTCCCTAAGCTTGTGCAAAATTTATAAGTGCTAACGAAGTGATTACGGATTGATAAAATTTTATTTATTATTAACGTAGCATGTGGTATTACGTGTAAATTCGTGGTGGAATAGTCAGAGGGGAGTTTACAAAACATTTTCAAAAAGCTGTTTTACTTTGTTGAAAGTTTCTAAATTGACTGAAATCCTGATTAATGAAAAACAGCAGCTTTCAAATTAAGAAAATTGAGAATTTCATTTGGATCAGAAGAATATTTGCACCTGTTTGTCCGAGCCATTTTCAAAGAATTCCAAGCTATTTTCCAAATCTTTCATGCTTGTACTTTTAAACATAGTTTTTATCTGAAAGTAATTGTTTTCTTCCAAAACTCGTTGTGTGTCTAGTGTCTGCTGATGGTTGTTCGCCTATGGCTGGATTTGAGCCATGGACCAAAAATAAGCAGCTAGCGTTTGAATTTTGATTTGTTTTAAAATTCATTTTGCATAATATCTTACTGTTTTACTCGCACGTCAGTGTTTTCTGACTTTTTTTTCGCAAATCGATTAGATTTCAACATATGATTGGATATTGAACCCTCATAAATAAGCATGAAAGTGAATTAATAGGGTGATGTTCACGTGCTATTCAGCTATGGTAGATTTTGTATTTGTTTCTCATTATTTCAATAATTTTATCATCGAATTTTCAAAATGTTATGATATTGAAAAATATATAATAAGATTTCGAATATTTGAAAAGTTTTGCGGGTGGTAGCCCTAAATTTCCTTGTACCCCTATAACTTCTCATCCAGTCATCGGATCGAAACAAAATGCTCAGGATGGGTTAGCCTCAACGTGAAGCAGATTTCGTATACAAGTAAAGGCATTTTATTTTTTTTTGTACCAACAGATGCTACCATTTGACATTTATATGGTAAACATCTACAGTGAAAATAATCCCAAAGTTACAAGTTTAAAAAAATGTTTAGAAGTTCCCAAGTTTTGGAAATTGTTTTGAACATTATAGATAGAAGTAAATGCTACTTTCAAAATTTTCCAAGATATGTATTTAATAATGAATTTGAGTATTAAGAAGATCATTTCTTAAATTTTGAAATTTATAAGAGTAGCAATCCTGAAAACATCTCTGCCCTCGAAGTTTCAATGCTGTTTTCGGATCAATGTGATGCAAAACCTTCGTAATTGGTTGTAATAAAGAGCACTTGTGGCAGAATATGCACTCAAAACCTGCACAACTGCTACTACATTTATTCGAAAATCAGTGTTTCTAGCGGTTTCTTTGCTCTAGAGGCTTTTTTGGATTCAAGCCATCAAGCTATCATATCCTAAAAAAATATTCATTTTCACAAAATGACGAAAGGCTCGAGCCGTTTTCGGTGATTTCAGAATTAGCTTCAGTATTAACATATTTTTTCCTGGTACTGTCAAAGTTGCTGACGTAAATAAGTACTCATCTTTTGGTGATTTCACAGAAAAGTTGAATTATCACAAACGTTAGAAAACTCTGCTTCATTATGTTTTGAAATTTCCGCGCAATGGATTCTGGAAGTAGAGAAAGGAAGAAAAATAAAAGAATGTTCTAATGAACCCTCTTTTAAAGTTAATCATGGCATAAAAATCACCCAGCTTTTATTTTCGCTAAAAGCTGCCAGTTATCCACAATACAAGTCTCACAAGCTCGCCTTTGCAAAACACAACAGTAATATGATTTAGCTGTCCTACAAAGGCTTTGTAGAGTAACATGACGTATTTGTCAAATGTAATTACAGACATAGCGATGATTCGTAGCTTCTAGTTAAATTCTTTCATTTTACACTCGCAATTAAAAGCCTTTGCCCGTTTAATAATCACACCCATTAAACCACATCCCATTAAGCTCACGCTCATCACGCTCACGCTTAGCTCACGCTAAGCCTTAATTTATTTCCGCATTCGCTTCAGTCTACCGTCATTCCCTATATTAATTTAATACCACCACCCGACTAATGACATCCTTTGAAAGTGCGCGTTTCGCGACTCAAGCCAGATAATGCCTATACCTCGCCATGCAAGTTTTTTTTCATACTAAAGGAATTTATTCTCGGTTTCCTTGTGAAAAAAGCCCACATGTTATTTTATTTAATTAACGTTTGTATATACTCACTCTGCTGGTACTCGAATAAAATGCTCAAATTAAACATTACTAGCTCCAAGAAAATTAAACTAATTTTTCATAAATCTAATTTTCGCCTGAACCACCCACCCGGCCCCCACTTGACAAATAAAGACATTGGCTCGATACTACATTCCAGGGCGTACAGGCGATTCTATGAAACATGAGAAAGTGGTGTATTTAATTATTAAGTATTAACCGGGAGTCCGCTGATGCATAGCACCGCGGAAGCTCGAAGATTGATTGTTTGATTAAGCTTCGGTGAACATTTGAATATTTTACGTTGTGGATGGCTAGAAGATGGATGTGAAGCGAAATGGAAGAATGAAAATTATAATTTTGAGGAAAGGAGTGATGTGAAGGCATTTTGTGGACATAGTGAAATATTTTAAAAAATTTGAAATAATTTTTGCGTTTGAGCTTAGTACATATTTTAAACTTAGCAAATGTGAACTAAGTACAGTCAGAATTATGAGGATACCCTCATAGTCTAGAGACACAGCTCTTAATTACACCTTTATCATACAAAATTAATCTGCATCATCTATTCAAATTATAATGCGCAATTCAGATTTCTGTGTGTGAGGCTTTATAGACCATCAATCAAGGATCACATCCTTTTTATGAAGTGAGGTGAGCTATGTATACGAGCTCACGACTGAGCACATATACGATACATCATCATGATTGTAGTTACCTTAGCAACATATTACATTGAATGCGGTTCAACACTCGATTACTCAATTATTGATCGTAGTCCATTAATTACATAGAATAAATTGAAATTTTTATTACCAGGAATCTTCTATTAAATCGCTATTTATTTTAACGATATCACTTCCTGAATTTAACTAGCGCCCAACGTTGAGACCTATATCATTCACCATAATCTAGGTAATTTCTTTGCTGATGATGACGTTCAACTTTCATAATTAAAAATAAAAGATTAAGCTTTGAAAAGTAATTTTAAAAGAAGATATCCAAGTCATATGTGTCATCACTAGCATATGGAGTGCCAAATAAAATAATGCCTTCAGATTTCCAGTTTCTGAAAAACGGAAACCAGGCCGGCCGTATGTTATAGTTACCAAACTGTTTGGAAATTTGACAAAGTATCGAAGAAGCAGGCTCCTAGTAGAGCATACTTGAACGAAAAGTGACGTTCTTCTCTAATAATTAATAATATTATTGGCTTGCTAAAGCATGGAATGCAATGTTGAGCACGGACTGATGAGCCTATTTCAAGAATCCACCCAAACGGCAGTTGCAAAGAAACTGATGATAAATATTGACTTAATAATCACAATTTGTAGTAGTAATATAGTGTTATTGAGTTCGATCAGAATGTGTCTTACATGCTTTAGAGTGTAGATAAGATTTCACATCTAAGTTGAAAATAACTTATATTACAGCAATTTAAAAAAATAGTTTCAAAATATACTTGAGCAGCCTAGTGGGTAGAGCACTGGCTTCTTGCGTGTGGAGTCCCTGGTTCGAATCCAGGTTCGAACGAGGGTCCGCGCACCAAGCTTTGACTTCACTTAGCTCTGATAAGGTACCTGATTTAAATCAGGGGTAAAGTGAGTTGTGGAACTAATCACTCCACACTCGTATCCACAATGATTAAAAAATTGTAATGAAACTCTCTACCAGCTTCAACCCCTAGACCCGTACGAGGGTTGTCGTGGGACTGCTTTACTTTCAAAATATACTAAATCAAAAGCTACACCTAGCTAAAATGTGGAGAATTATCGAAGCTAAATATTACATGTCCATCAACGTTAAGCAAAGCATAAGATATTTTCGAAACAATTCCACCTGTTGAATAAAAATTGGCGAGGAAATTATATTATATCTGAAATGTTTGTCGTGCCATGAAGCTAATATGTTGAAAAATATAAGGATTTATTGAAAATAATTTTCTATAAATTCTTATTTTTTAATAGTTTTCATTCAATTCTTATTTTTTAAGTTTTTACATTTTTTTCTGTAAGGCTGAACAGCTGTTCCGTGCAAAACTGCCGTAGAGGATAAAAGGTTGCATTATTTTCTTGCATTACTTTATTGAGAGCTTTGTTTTTCTATTTATTAATCAGAGTGTTGGTGCACAAAAATAGATAATTTTTGATTTAGTTACGCAGCGTAAGTTTTTCACCGAGATAAACACCAAAGCACTTTATATTCTTTTCCCAGAAAATTGCTTTAATATTAAAGTATTATTAGATTAGTATCTGCCTGATCTCCACAGATCAGATAGGTACTTGGAAGCTCTTTTAATGGTGAAAAATATTGCATGTATCTTTTTCGAATTAATTTTTCAACAATTTTTCAATACTTGCTGTTTACGATTTGTTAATATTTAACCCTGTGGATGCGCTACGTTTCTAAGAAAAATCGAGAAAATGTGCAAAATTTTGAATTGCGATACCTTTTGACAGAGCTGTCAAATTATTATAAAATTAACAACAAAACGCATTGACGTCATTAAGTTGTAGATTCATGTAGTTTTTTTTATGAAAGTGCTGGCAACCCTGTAGCTACGGCAAGCACTGAAAGTGAAAACATAGCAAAAGTAAAACTTTTGAAATCCCATATCGAACAAGAACGGTAACCCTTCCCCAATTTATCTATAGTTCTAGCATCCCAAATTTATGATAGGAGTGATTTTGGAATGTGGGCAATATTGTGGAGCAACATGGAGCAACATTTTGGAAGCGATTTTCGTGGCTTCCAATACAAACCATTTTTTGGAAGTGGGTAGTTGGTGCTCACATGTCTTCATGGATGTCTTCTGATGTGGCCCAATGCCCAACCATACGATTGCAGGATTCCTACTCAACAAGAGCAGAAAAGTTTGCAGAGCTATGACAGGCATACTGACTGGACAAACTGCCTAGGAGGACATATGTACCGAATAGGTATTGCACAGGATGATCTCTGTTCATCCTGCCTAAAAGAGGCTGACTCTGCGGAGCATTCCTTCTGTGAATGCCCGGCATTTGTGCGTCTCAGAATTCAATGCTTTGGTTGGAATGTCTCACGCATGCAGAAGATAGCCTCTTTTCCCGTATCATTGATTCTAGCTTTCGCTCAGAAATCTGTGAAGCTATGGTAAGCTGGGGGTCTGAGTATAATGGGTCTTCTGGCCTGAGAGCTAAAGGGTACCAGGCGCCTCTACTGCAACTCACACACACACAACATTGTGGCAGTGCTACAAAAATGACAAAGAAAAACAAACTGCTTTTTATGCTATAAATACTGATTTAATCACCAGATTTTAGCGAAATTCACACAATTGCTGAACCTTATTGTAAGCCAGGTTTGATAAATTCATACCGTTACTAGACCTTATTGTAGGCCAAATTCAGTAGGAACCGATTCAAAACCTTGATAGAGTTGCCAGCTATGGTAGCTCTTGATTTTTTTTTGTCATTTCTTTAGTAAGCGATGTTATCATTAAATTTTCAAATGGTAATGATCTTGTTATGGCAAAAAACAACAAATATAAGGATTTTGCAAATGTTGTAGAAACCCTAATTTTTTACCCCCATAGCTTCCAATGCAGTGACCGGACCGAAATAAAACAAACAGGCTGAGTTGGTTTTTGTACCAGCACAGGGCTGCCAGCACCAGGTAATTTTATTATTCTCGTACCAGTAGATGCTACCATTAAATATTTATGTGGCAAATATCTACAATAAAAGTAAGTAACCAATGTGTAAGTTTTCTAACTTTTGGAAATTGTTCTGAACCCAAATGTTTTTCTATCTTTTTAACTTTCGAAGAAGTGATCGGATGAAAACGCGATTCATAAGGTACGTTGATTTGGATGTGAAGCAATTGTGGTAGACTTTTAATTGCAATGTTTGCAAACAGAGCATTTTCTTCATTTCAAAGGAGATGTTGCTCTCAAAGTTTTCTAAAATAAGCATCCGATAATGTAACAAGTGTTTGACTTTCCTAAATTCTATAATTCATGCAAGTCGTAATTCTGAAAGCCTTTCCGCCCATGGAATTTCAATGCATTCTTGGGATAAAAGTGGTATATTAGCATAGAATGGAAACAGGTTGGCTGTAATAAGGAGCACGCCTGGTAGAATATGGAAATCACGTCTTATGTAATCTTAAGCTCAATCTGTCATTAATTTCAAAATTGCAGATGAATAACAAAAATTGAATTCTGCTGATGAAGCAGTTAAAATTTATCCAATATTTGTATCATACAGATTGATGAAAAATCTAATCTAATATTTTTACTTGAAAGAAATTGGCTTCGAATTCGAAATGAACGCTTAATTTGTGAAATAAAAACATATGTTCAAAAGCAATCCAATTTCTAGGCTAGGTACATTCATTGGCTGCTAGATACAAACTGATAGCTTTGATAATCCAAACAAACTTTATAAAACACATATCTACAATTGATTATGTTGTTTCAACCAAGAACTCCTATTTCTGCCGAACTACACCTGGGATGCATTCAATAATCTTAAAATTCAAAAAAATTTAGAAAATTTCATCTAAAACCTTCTTCAAATTTCAAAACCTCGATATACTGAGCTCCAAAGTTGCAGTTATTGGTACGATTCCTAACTGATTGCTTGAAGTTATCACCAGTGGGAACGCACTGGTGTCACGACTGTGTGGACATTTTTCCAATGACGATCGGAAATGAAATGTTTTTACGGGATGTTTTTAGTAAAATAAACTGAATAAAGCTAACTTATTTAAACTAATGGAAAATTTATAATTGAAAATGCATTTTAAGCATTGTGTTCATACAAACCCACGTTGGGCGCTAGTATAATTTAAGATGCAGTCACTCACTTTAATCCGATATATATGAGATCATTTATTGCCTCACTAAGTAATTTAAATAATTCATACATTGCTATTATTCCAGAAACCGATAAGTATATTAGTGAACGAAATCATCCAAGAATAACAAAGTGAATTGATTTATTTAGTTACCACATTTTTCAATTTTTCGCTTACGCTAAACGCCAAGTCAATTTATTCAAGTCTGTTAGTAAAATTGGGTCGGGAAAACTTTCCAACAAAAACTTTTCAAACTGATGATACCTTCTTCAAAAAGAGCGTTCAGCCATCTGTTACCTTCTTCCTTGAAATATGACAGCTCCTGGTTTAAATTCAAACCTTTGGTTCCAACAAAAATCTCACCGAAACTGCATGAAATGTTCAATATGAGTCACAAATTTACAACATTGTAGCATATGTCACTGTCAACTTCGTGTAATAATCCGCTTATAGTTTGAAACAAATCTAACACATTCCAATTCAGTCAGTATATTGTTTGATTTGGCAATGATTCGTATTTGTTAGTGCAATTCAAATGTCTTTTGAATCGACAATGTGCTGACATATGTGTATTATTAAATATTCCATATTTTATAAACAGAGTCGAAACTGGTTACCAATGATTCATTTAAGTACATAATTTGACAAATCCTAAACGAAAAAGTAATCACTAGATTGCGTACTTAGCCATAACAATCGCTTCATACATGTTCTGTGACATAACAAACAAACGCTAACATTTGCCAAGAACGGCTATTTGACGATGAAATCAGTTAACTTTCAAAAAGTTTTCTTCTTGTGGCGTCGCATCTCCCAAACATATTATGGAAATTAAATTCTGCGCCAGAGCCTTGACTGAGTGAAAGTTTTCCCATGGCAATTAGCTTGAATCGATCGACGTAAAATCTGTTCTGTAGTCGAAATAGTCAAAGTAAACAAAATAAATGACACAAAACGTAATTATGAATAATAAAACGATCAACGGACCGATGAGATTTCTGAACAAAATCGATCCCGAATAAGATTTGATACGGCGACAGATAGACCGCATCACTAATGAATTTATTTTCAGCTTGCCATGACCCTCAATGTATCTGTTTGACTAATGCGAGGTTGGAAAAGTCTTTCTTTCGCAACGATTGAATCGAAATCGTCCATGAAATAAGCGAACGGAATCAAAGAACATCTACGCCGAATATTATGAAGAAAAATCTATATTGGTCACGATAAGCCGCTACATCAGACTGTGCGGGTGTAAAAGATTTTTAGTGATAGCTTATTATGGTCATTTTCTTTTATGGTTTTTTTTTTGCTGTGGATTTGGCCTCATCACGGCCGTTAACCGGTCCTTTTGAGTTATTTACGATTTCTTTTCGTACGAAACTCCAACGGCGTAAATTTTATGATTTAGGAGATTTTAGTGATAGATTAGCTTTCTCTCGCCACTTGTGTCGTCAGTCTCTAATACTGCTACTGGCTGTGTTATGATTACGCGGCTCAGTGGCACTTTAATTCCATTTCCGACCAATGAGCGAAAGAGTTTCTTTTATGAAATAAGCCATATGGAAGCCGGCCTCACTGAAACATGGTCTTCGTATGTAATTTATGAGCTAATAACTTTAAGTAAGCATCAAAAATAGCCTTGAGTAATTTCTATATAAGTAAGGGTAATTCGACGGCGAAAGTTTATTATTCGAAGTAATATTGATTTAATGTCACGACAGCAAAGTGTGATCAGAATGTTTTATTAGTGATAATAAGAAAAAGAGAGTACGTTGATATTATACAGGGTGGCTTAACGATTTTCGTGTTAAAATTTATTGAAGACATTATTTCATAACAACGGATCAATTTTATTTTGCTACAACCACCATATCATTCAGAGTGTTCCCATAAGAGAGAAAACTATAAAAAAAAATGAACGTTAGCACTTTCATGATAAATTTTAATTACGAAATGAAACCATGTAATCGACATATTTATGCTCTGCATAATGAATCAAATGAATTTAAATGAAATAAGAAAATACTTTCGATTAAATTTAATTTTCGAGTAAATTTGCTGGCTGCAATAGGATTCAGGCAGATACTTTTTCAACCATTTAATGCCATTTTCAATCGATAAAAATTCTCCCAACAAAAAATTTACGATATTAGCATAAATAAAAGTCTTATGGAAAATCAAATCAAACAGAATGATAAACAATAAAATATCTAACAATATTAAATATTCAATGGTACACTAAAGATTAAAAAAACTGTGTGAAACCAAGAAACAAGGATCAACGGAATTGAAACTTTGGCACTTTGACACAAAACAGCAACTATGAAAATAGATGCAAAATGAAAATGGTATCTAAAATATAAGAAAAAATGATATATGATCTAAAAATAGAGTTGTAATGTAGTTTACGAAACAAAATTGTAGTATTTTCAGATTGTTAGATTTACATCACTGAAAGTACGTGCAATTAGGCTAGGTTAGGTAAAAATGTATTTCGATCAACTGGAACCTGCTGAAAGATACACATCAGCACAAAAGAAACCCGTTATGATGGCATAACCCGTTATGATGGCATCTTCCCCTTAATCACTATAATCACGGAACCTTCTGGTTGCTTCGATAAAATTAGCTATTCCCTTTAAGTCAGCAATGGGTAGATTAGTTAGGTTTGAAAGAAAGGGTGCACTGAGCACTGCAAATCTTCTCCTTGACAGAGCTGGACATTAACACATGAGATAAAGGATGGGATCGCCTTCGTCCTCTGAGCCAAGTCTCCGACACAAATCGTTGGACCCAGTGCCAAAAAGTTGCGAGTGCTGTCCTATGAGGCAGTCTTCGGAACAATATACTACGGATTAAACATTACAGCTGGCTGGTGCCACACCCAGGACAGTCATGGATACCCAGGACTATTTTTCGATCGCAGCGGGTGATTTCTCAGCCCAAGACTTTTGCCTAATGGCTGGTTACATCAATGTGGTCTAAAGAGCGATATTTTTATAGTGAAAGACACAACCAATGCCCAAGTTTATATCGAGGATTGTCTGCAGAAGTGATTGTTGCTTTTCATTAATGCGCATGAAAGGTCCGTCTTGCTTTGACCACACTTATCAAGCCATTGTGCTAAAAAAAAAAACACTGGAGATAACCTACCAGATTGTCCTGAACTTAGACCATACCGGACTCAAATGAAACGAGTATTTAAACAAAGCAAGAGAAATGCTAAAAATATATCTGACTTTTAAAATATGGCAAAAGCATACGAAATCCCTAGTGAGGCCTCTGTGTACTGTAAACTCAATATTGGGCCTCAAACGGAAAATTCAAAATTTTCACTCTAAGTGACCCTAACGTTTACAAATGTAGTTTTTGAAAAAAAATTTGGATGCAAGTTTCACTAAAAAAAACAACCATTTTCCTATACTCAAAAGGTTTAATTTTATGCGCTTTGGTAACAGAGTCGGATTTTACTAGGACAGTCCTTAATTGTCATCTATCACAGCTTATTTGACAAAGTGCCAGGAGGAACATTTCCCTCGAATCTTGAAAGCTGAACATCTGTTTTCGGTCTTGGACAAACTGCCGCATAAAAGTTGAGTACATGAAGAGGGTGAAACAGTGGAGGTATCACTTACTGAGCCGAGCCGGCTCAATTGCAGTAAAAAAATTAACCATTCTTATCACGAACGGTTTTCTGAGTTTCCCCGGAGCAGCCTGGGGAACCAAAGCCCCAAGGTTCCTCAAAGCACTGGTAGTAAAAAGCTCTGCGTTTGTGTTAGAAGTTAGTGGAGTTGACTCGTACGTCATATCGCCAATAACCGCAATCAAAGTAGATACAAGAGTGCCAGCATTCTATAGTGTATTCAACGGAAAAGAAATAGTTATGTTTACGCAGACTTAATCACGAGTACATTTTAGTCTGTCGCTACCGACAGAAACAAATCAAGAAACAAGAATATTCTGAGGAAAATGTTGCGTCATTTAGCATTATAAACAAAAAATCTAGATGGTTTAGCATTGCTAGGGTACAACACGTCCCTTTTGCTACTAATATATTCAGCCTGTATTTCAAAAGCTTAGATTTTGCTCATTAAACTAACAGATTTTTATGAAAAATACTTTTTTGTGGGCTAATTGCACACGTCATTAGGAATTTATATACTTGTCTGAAAAGAAGACAGTATGTATGAGTATGTATGATTTTTTGTATGATACAGTGTGTATGATTTTTTGTCATCCTTTTTGCTCTGGCATTTTCATAATGGTAAGTTTGCTCTGAATTGTTGTTTAATTCAGCCTAGCTATGCACTCAATTACTCAACACTAACCATGGCAAAAAGGGAAAATAGACGGGCATTTTTCTTGGTAGTCTAGTGAATACATATATCATAATCTACAAGGCTCGTGTAGTCTAGTTAGGAGAGAATAAACAGATGAACATAATATATTTAGTGTGTGTGAATGCTTCTACTGTATTGGGCCCCTGGTTTGAATCCAGGTTCGGACGAGTGATCTCAACCCGAGCTTTAAGTTCACCTAGCTCTGAATATATATATATATATATATATATATATATATATATATATATATATATATATATATATATATATATATATATATATATATATATATATATATATATATATATATATATATATATATAGACCCAACAATATTACTTTACTTTACTTTGAGAAGGAAAGTGCACCAAAGCATACTAAATTTTCGATATTATCTAGCAACAAATAAAAGTAAGGAGAGTAGGAGTAGAGTAGGACAGTAAGAGCAGGTGAGAAATATGTCTCACAAACCCATGTTGTTCTAGAGCGAGGATAAGATAAGCCACGGGATACTTACTAAAAAAAAATACTTTCTGGAGCTCTTTACTCAATCTAAAAATAGAAAGGTATTTGGAAATATGGGCATTGAAATCCAGGAGGCAACCACCAGAGTTCGACACCCACTTTGTGTCCCAGTCTGCAAGAAAAGTTATGGCGACCGTTTTTTTTTTGGACTTCGAAGGGATTCTGTTGATCGATTTTAAAAGAAAAAGCGTATCCATAACCGGAAAATATTACGTTTTAATTCTGGAGCATTTTAAAAAACCATCAAAAAAAAAAGAAGAGAGGAGCTATCAAAAGGTATCCTCCTTCGAAAGAAAAACCATTTTTTAGAAGGTTGTACACTGATTGAAAGACTCAAAAAAATATATTAGAGTAGCAGGCAAATATATAGAAAAATAAATATAAATTTGCATTTTATTTGCAATTCTTACAAACCCCTCTATCTCGTCCTCGAGGACAAAGACGTCAAAGATGGAGATGGGACGGGTTTTTTTCGTTTCGTTTCAGTTTTTGCTTCACTTTGGGCTAGTTCGCGTGTCGACATGCTTTTGTTGTAGCTGGTTATCCCACTCTATGAAAATCTGTGTTGATGCACTTTCTCTCAATGATACATTCTTCCTTTTTCTTCATCTGCTCGAAAATTTCAATAGTTCTTTATGATTATGTCCTAACTTAAGTCTTCAAGTTGACTTTTTCAAGTCTCGGTCAGGCTATCTTTGTCCTTGCCACGAGCTGTCATGTTCTGCCAACTCCATTGTCCCTTGACATTTTTTCGATGACACTTTATGTGTAATTCTTCACTTAATTTAAGAATTTATTCAGATAATTAAATTAAAGATTTTTAAACGCAGTTTTTGTAAAAAAAAAACAATATGTTTTCAATAAAAAAATGATAAAGTGCAACAATAATCTGAAATAACGAAAGTTTTTGTAGAGCTCAGACAAAATATTGGCTTTCATTAAAATCATTCACCGCAAAAATCAAACGTCGTGGGATTCGAATATCTATCTATATCTATCTCTTCATAACGAACGTAGAAATTAAAGGACCTTGATCGCCACCTTGTAAAAATGAGAAATAATGATCGTTAGCCCTGTCACACCAATAAAATTTATTTTTCCATCAACATAACGTTGAAATTCCAGTCAGGTATTAAGAAACCTCTTTTTCTCCGAAAAAATACAATTATTAAGACAAATATTTAAAACCGCCACCACAGCTTCCGACAACAATAAAACAACTCGTCATACGTCGTATCAAATATACGTCATGCGTGCTCATCATCCTCCGGCAGAATGCGTGTTTTACACTGCCTTTTCCCAACAAACAAAAGAAAAAAGCAATGCCATAACACTTCCCAGCATTTTTAATGAAATTCCTTTAAAGCTGTGAAACATATCAGCATGAGATGTAGACATAATCGTTCACAGAAAGCAGACGTATATTAAACTGTCTTGACGCGCAACAACCAAAAGAAGTCAAAATTGTATAGATGCGGCCCAAAATAGAAGTGAGCAAGAACGGAATGGCATGCGAAGTTGAATTTTTCAAAACGCACATCACTCATATTTGGAAAGGTCATGAAAGTAATATTCTCAGGACTTTTTATGGCCACAGAAAAAATGCTTGTGGTGGTAAGCAAGAAAATGTATGACGTACATAGTCGTGTGAATCATATTTTTCGTCTATAAAAGCGAGTGAACAGAATGGTATCGTAGGATCACTGAAATGGTAGTGCTGATAAGGTTATATATTTTCGCCTAAGGAATTCACAGTGCTTTTCATGACACTGATGGAAGGTGAGATGAAAATAATAGCTCTCTTTGGTAACCTTTATTAGTTGCTCGCCTCGCCTTTTCATCTCAACAGCTCATAAATCGTCATAATCGTGATAAACTCAGAATCCTATAATTCATCGCGGTAAGGGTGGCTGCCTGCGGTCTAAAACTTAGCTGATGGCCGTTGTTTCATTGCTATCTATTGAATTTCGATTTAGCATCAGATAAAGTGTAAGATGTGGCGACTGTTCTCTGATTTATCACTCAGTTTATCGGTTTACAGTACAAATATCAGAACCAGATACATATAAGAATGCAAGAATTATGTTTGGCTTTGGATTAATAAATCATTAAGTTAGAACTTGGATTTTTTCTTCAATACTCCTCTGCTTCTGTTACGAAAATACCCCAGCTTTATGTGATTCAAATCAAATTTGTCTACTAATCCAAATCTTCGACAAAATGTTCATCTGGTCAATCTCATCCCAGCTCATGCTAAACTTAATCCAAGCTCATCTGGATCTCCTCAATGTAATTCCTATCTCTTATCAAATTTCAATTGCCACATTCCTCACAAATGAGAACTCCTCTCATCTCATCCCGCTTCGTCAGCAGGGCCACAACGGCGACAACCGTTGGTGCGTTTCATTTGGAAAATATGATTCCTCTGGAAGAATTTCATCCACTTAAGCTTTAATAAGATATCGCGTAGTAGATAATTCATCATGAATTCCATCCAGATCCCATTAATTCGGCTGCTCTATATAGTCCGGAGAGAATTACTTCTCGTCGTTCTGTAGCATTTTGAATTTTTTCCTTGATGCCAGAAGAACTGTGAATGCTTTTGATTACATATTGCAGTGGGTGGGAGAAAAATTTGTCTTCGAAACATTTTTTAAATTTTCATGAAAGTTATTATTTTTTTTTTGAATTCAAGTATTTATATTCTTCTTTTTTCCTAAATTGAACTTTCATCATTTTGCTAAGAATCAACAACGCTTCAAATAAAATCCCACCCTCTTAGCCACTTATGTCTTTTAATCAGTGACCCAAGGCCACCCGACAAAAGTCCATTCAACAAATACGAAAGTATTTGACATCACACTAACTAAAATTCACAATTCATTTCCATTAACACGATTCCATCAGCTTACCCTTGACGCACATAAAAACGCAATATTTCTGTTACACAGAATCGTTTTTCACACAGTGGCATACTTTACTATTGTCGGAAAACTCCAGGGAAATTTTTTGCCATATGTTCGTTGCGTTTGAAATTTAAACCTACCATTACTAAGTCGCTCTTTGAAAGCGTTTGGTCGCGTCGCTATGTCATTGCTGCTAAGAGGATTTTCTGGGCCGACACCCTCGTATTTTTGAGACATAATCTAGTAAACTGTGAAGGATGTCAGCTTGTAGGCACAGCGAAACCGTAAGAGCTAGTAAATGAATTGGCTAATACCGTTCGTAGTCTGATGTGTAGCTAAAAACATTGCGTGGCTATTATTAAATTTTCAGTGAAATTTATGGGAAAATGTCACTTTTCATAAGGAAATGGTCTTTCATTTGTTTTGCGTGAATATCTTTGAAGGGAGTTTTTATAGGTTTTCGGTTTAACTGCTGGAATTGCACTATAAAGTAACTCGAGTATTTATCAGGCCATTTGTTTAGAATAACTTCTGACTTTAGTGCTCAGTTTTTGTGTTTCTTATTAGCTGAAATTTGATTTATTAGCCTTCAGTGAATTGTTAGACGAAAACTCGAAGGCAGCCCATTTCTTCAGTGAATTGAAGTTTAATGTCTGAAAGCCATGAGAACACCGAAGATATCGAACTGTACGACGATGACTTGAAACTGGGGCGGTTGGTACTGCATGAATACTGTTTGACAGTAGTTCCAAACCAGATAGTCGTCTTCTATTGTAAACGTATATCAAGACAATTCAATTTTAATGTAATAAAGGTTTGAAAAATTCTGTTATTTCAAAATTATGGCCAAAATTGTAATGTGAGATAAATGCGCCCAACGTGGGCATGAGATTTACATTTCAACAGCCCATATTTTTATGCCAAAAGAAATGCTTTCGATCTTCTGAAAGGCATTTAGGGCTGGTTTTCGCAAAGCATATTGATGAAGTCTATAAACTCAATATGCTTTACTTTCGGAGAGGACTGTCGTACAAGATGATTGTATGATCATAAATTTAAAAATGTATTGATAACCACACCTTTTTTCCATTTTGAAGAAATTTTTTTGGGGAAAAACGTGCATTATATTATAAAATAAGCTCCTACTCGGTGGCGCAAAAATTTTGTGGCCTTTGACATGGAAAATCAGCCCGAATGAATTTATCGGGAAAAACTATATTTAAAAATGCCGAGACCTTATTTATTTTTTTAAATCCTGCATAGATTAATTAATTTTTATGTAGAGATAAATCAGAAATTTTAGTGGTAAAACCGATATTATGAATTTTGTTTAAAAGAGGGCAAAATAAGATACCGAAATTTGAAGAGGATTTATACTTATGTGTAATCCATGGTCAAACATACAGACTCGCCATTACTTTGGCATTTTTTTATTAGCTTATTTTCTAATAGCTATACGTTGCTTAGTTGTCAAAAGTGTTCATAAGTTTTAAAATTCACATTAATTTATAAAAATTTGATTATTTGGTATCTTATTTCTCCAAAATAAAAAAGCATTATCTAAAAGAGAAAAGTACAAGATTTTCCAATGCCATCTTCAAAATCCGATTATATCACTCTTAATATAGCCTGTGCTGAGTAACGAAAGCAAATATAAAAATATTGAGTCAATATGGTTCAAACAACTTTGCATTCGCAAAACAATACTGATCCTAGTGTATTCCTCCTCCATCGAACTCTGAACGATTGAACAACCTATGCCAAATTTCCCATTCATCTTATAACTGACATTCAAGGCATTCTCTCTTGTTTAAAACTTTACAAAACTTTTCATCCTTGAGCTAAAACAGGCGAATGGATATTTCAACTCTGTCTATTTTTTAAAAATTACACATAAACAAGCCATTCAAACTTTCGAAACAATTTGGTGTTTCGTTTAGATATTGTCAGCGAAAAAAATGAAGTCGATATATTTCAAATATATCTTGCCGCTGTATCCTCGCGGGCAAAGGATATAAATATCAATTTCAAAATGTTCATTCGGATCTTCTCTCGTAATTTTTCTAACATCCAACCAGAGACACACATGTGTAGTTCAATAAAACATGATGAAATGCAAAGAAATGAGATCCCGAAGAATGTAAAAAGAGAGAAAAAAATCAATTTTTCTTTCATTTCCGTCGTGGAATATTCAATCCGACTTGGTAATTTGATTACATATTCTTCGTTGTTGTACCATGCTCGGCGAAATGAATTTCTATTTTTCCTCATTCTGGTTCTGTAAAAACTGCTGAAACTTTTATCAAAAAAAAAATGGATGACGACGACTGACAGCCAACTAAAGCACAAATACCAAAATCGGTATGGGAAGTGACAACAGCGGAAAACGAATCACGATGCTGACACACGGTCTATGCAAAATATCCGACTTTCGTTTTTTTTTTACTTTTATACAGCAGCAGTCGCGTAATCTGTTAGGGAAAGTCGGTGATGGCATGTTCAGAAATGAAAGGTAACAGTAACGAGAAACGATGGAAAAATAATGAGTTTTCAATATCCGTAATTGATTTGTTGATGCTATTAGCGATGTCGGGAGAGTCATTACTGTGTATTGGCAAAGTGAAGATGTTTTATGTTTTCGAAATTGACTTTCTTTATTGTCAGTTAAAAGGTTTTTTATCTCGCGCGAAAGTGAATAGTTAGATGGAAACACTGAAAATTAGAAATGCCGAGTACAGGGAGTAGCTAACAATGTGGGGCTGGCAGGTATTGATAGCAAGCAGGTTTTCATTCAGATCTAACAAAGGTAAGGAGTACTTCATTTCAATACATGATATTTGTAAACTTTTGCCAGGCTTATAGAACAAGAAAAAATTAGGAAATTAAGTAGGCGATAAAGAAGAGTTTAGCTCTGGATCTTCAGACAGAAAGAATTGCGTAAGGATCATCCCAGCTTCTTATTAGCGTTTGGGCCTAGCTAGGACACACTAACCTTGCTATGACCTTATTTAGAGTGTAAGTCGGAAAAACTTCATTAGGTTTCCAACAAACGTAAGATTCTACATTACTAAGAGCTCAAGCATTTGTGCTTGAGCAGTTCTTCTTCTCTTCCCACTTCTGAGCTTTTTACAATAACAGCCCTACTTTTTTTGTCTTATTGGTCGATTGAGACTCGTACAACTTGGGCTAATAGTCCGGGGAAATCTAAGATGGTGCTTCGGAAAAATTAGGGAAAAGCTGAATTTTGGTGTGAACCTTGGTACTGGCATGTTGAACAAAATGTCAAAAGTCTTCATCGATCCGAGTGCTGCGTTACTTTTTATACGGGGTCAAAGGTCACTAAAAGTGACCTTTCCTAAATATCTCAGTAACGGTCAAGTCTTCAGAAAAATAATGTATGACGAATTTGTGACTTAAAAAATTTCCACCAAAAAAGATCTGAAAACTTTTTCTTGTAACCATAACCGTTTTTGGGATATATTGATCTAAACATTTGCTACTAACAACATCCTCTTTCTCAACGGCATCTTGATATTATCCGATTTTGATTACGACTTGGAATGTTTGTGAGTTTGTTTTCTAGGTTTTTTTTTTCCAAAGTTTCGCCTTTTTTATGTCGGATTTCACTTGGCTATAACACGACGTCTCCTGGTAGATTCGTTTCATATATCAAACAACTGGTAGAGTCGCGAACCATGAAAGTGTCACTGAAGACTGCAATATGTCTATTCACTTCGCTGACTGCAACGCATATCATTAATAACACTATGGGGCTGGTTTACTGAACTGTGGCTTACCCTATTGATTTTTTAAGCTTAAGGTGTAAAATCATAAAAGTTTCTGTGTATTACGATGATAAGTAAAATGTTTTTAACATAATAAATCATAGGAGGAAGCACACGAACAGAAGGCAAGAAAACATGGTTGGAAGTATGTGGAAAAGCCCCAGAATTTGGGCAAAAACTTTTCGAAAGTGATCGCGTGGTCACAGAAAGAAACTGGGTAGATCCAGCTACTAGGTTGAAGCATTTTGATAAATATATAACTGGAATGCTCCTCCGGCCAAAAAATTTGAGAACATAATTTCCAGCACATGCCTGATTGCTCCCACCATATACCATATATATGTACCTATAAGATTAATTTATGTTTGTAAGTTTATAATTGTAATAGTCACTGGCTTCGAATTTTCCTCCCATCTATAGCACCAAAACATTGCGATAAACGAATCCCTGCAAATCCTCCAATCACTTCATCCACTTGGCTAAAGTAAATGTACTGCGGCTTACTCAAAAAGTCAAGACTATAACGGAAGCTATAGGAGTGGAAGTCTTTAAGATCTACCGCCTGTGAAAATTGCAATGCTTAAGAAATTTTAACAGTTTTCGCTTGTTTCTATGATAAGGTGCTCATAAAATGAACATTTAATGGTAGCATCTATTGGTACAAAAAAAAATTTAAAATTTAAAATTTTATTTCAAAAAAATATTTCGTCAAATATTCTCCGCGTTGTGACCAGCTTATGCTTTGAATTTTGTTTTGAGCCGATGAATGGATTGGAAGTTACAAGCATGAAAAGGCTTTAAGGGTTGCTGCCCCAAAAATTTCAAAAATTTAAGAAAAATGAAGAAAAAAGTTTAGCGAACTTGTTTTATTTCTAGATCAAGTCCCTGTGTGCATTTCGTTTCAATTCGATGGCTGCATCGTTAGTTATAGAGATGAATTGCAGAATCAAAACATAGTTTATTTGTGTTCATTGCAGCATAATTCCAACATTAAAATTGATTGCTAGCTTTTTTGGTGAAAAAAAATTATCAACACCATTGTAGCCGGTAATATTGCAAGCAAAAGTCTGTCAAACTTAGCTTACACTGGAATCAACCTGCATTGTGATATTCGATTGAATCAGCTGGCTATATCAGAACTAATAGAGGAAGAATGTTTTTTTATTTGCGATTTTTCGTAGTAGCACCAGATTCACAGGGTTGCCTCTCATTTTTAAATCAACTTTTTAATAAAACGTACAACTACTCAAGGCCAATACATACCCAGGAGCACAAATTTCAGGTGCTGGAAAAAATAGATAATTTAGTGGAAGCTAGGTTAGGTCAAGTGGCTGTCAATCAGATAATCTTGCTAAAAGATACAGATATGCACATTAGAGGCCCATTGTAACAACAGGCAGGGCACTCCGTGAAAGGCCTTTCCTTTCCTTGCTTGATCTGAAAACTAGCACATGACACGGAAGATGGACTCCTCTTCATTCTCTGAATCACAACTCCGATAAATATTGTCGAACCCTACACCCACCAAATGCGCGTGCCGCCCTAAGCGGAAGTGGTCCTTGAACGCGACCATTACACAGCAAAGAGCACTACAAGTTTTTTTGGTGAAAGGTTACCGTTCGTGTGATGATTTGAAGGAGTTTTTCACGTACCAACCGTAACTACAAAGTCGCCTGGACATTCATCAAAAATTACTCAGACCTATTCTTTATAAACAGGAATACATCCTGAGAATTTCGTAGAAATCTGATGATTCTGGCAGAAGCTACCCAACTGAAAATGTTTCAAACTTTCTTTGCTTACTCTTAGGCACGCAGCGGGCGCATTTTATTTCTAAAGCGTCCTAGTACCCAAACATAAAACATTATCAGTTTTTATTTTACATACTTGCTTTTTTCAAAGGATTAAATATTTTTATTTCATCAAAGTACCTTAGCTTAAATCTTAACTTAGATCTACTGCTTATATGCATCAGTATTCGCTGAATATTTTAGTTTGATCGGATCATGTATTTTTGAAATAATTTCACTCACAAAATTCGACTCCAACGCAAGTTTCCAATTCACATACCAGGAAAAAATCACAGTGAACGAAATAACAGCTAGTGAAAATATCAGCGAAGGAAATCACAAAGAACCAAATCACAGCAAAAAACCACAGCGATTGAAATTAAAGCCTCCAATATCACAGCAACAAAAATCACATCGATCGAAATAGCAGTAGACAGAATCATAGTTTTCGTACTTGGAGTTATTTTGTTAGCTCTATGATTTTATTCACAATGGTTTGGATCGCTTATTTTTTGCTGTAATGTTTTTCTGCGATTTTGTTTTATATGATTTCCTTCCTTGAGTTTTTGCTCGCTAGCATTCCGCTTGCTGTGATTTCGTTTTTATTGTAATTTTGAATATGCTGTCACTGCTGCTACCAATGATTTTTCATTTACTGTGAAACATATCAGTGATTCATATATCGGCCTAACATTAATTTTGCCTATCTCAACAGTAGCCTTGATACATGTTGTGTCAAGTGCAACAGGATACAAGCTTATAAGTAGTATATAGTGCCAGGCGCACAAAGTCACATTCGATAAAATATTTTTGAGTATAGCTTTAATTTTCTCAATTTTGAAGTATTTAAAACATATTTTGCATGCTCTACAGTGAGTTAAACTTAGGTTCAAATATTAATTTAATTTATGGATTTGACTTTTTATGGCAAAAAATAAACTAAAATAAAATAAGTAGTAGTAGTGAAAGATGTGTTTTAGGATGTTTTTTTTAAAGTCGGAGAAGGTTATAGGAGAATGAAAAATTGGGCAAAAGGTGAAACGTAGAGCTAATTTTGATTTTGCTACATAATTGCTTTCATAAATATTGAAATTTTTAATTGCTTTTCACTTAGGAGCATATTCAAATTGTACACTTTAAGTCAAGTGTACTGGATATTCAAAACTACATATATGTTACTGGTATTTTTCTCTCAGCAAACAAAATTAATTGAATTGACCTGAACTCCATTGCCCGTGTAAATACTTCAAAGATCAACAGTCAACAGCAGCTCAACAGTTCAATTCAAAATTAAATAATCAAAATATTTTAGTATTTGGTATATTCAAACTGAAACCGAATGTAGCCACAACAACGTACATAAATTCGAAATCGCTATAAACCTTTGAATCCTTTCCGTATATCATTGCTGAGTTTCGGCATATTAAATTGTCCGAATTCCTCTTCCAAATTCAATATTTACACAAAATTTCATAAAAAAAGAAAATCCCATTTGTATGGTAATTGAAAATGTATTCAAACATTTCGTCGAAATACCGAACCTTCGTTTCGGATATGCTTTCCCGGGGAAAACATTAACATAACCGATTCCGAAACCGAAGAGGCTAAAGCAAATGATTGATAGTAACAATGAAACGATTCAAATAAGCAGACACATTAGAAGAACAAATATGGTCGCTATATTTATATGGATATAAGTGTATACATGTACATATGTGCGGTTTACCATAGTATTTTAAACATTTGATAATGGCTCGTGGGCTCAGATACGGGTTAGTTGGTTTCACGATAAAACAGATACAACAAAACCGATACATCCGGATGAAAGACATTAGTGCTTACCATAATATGATTAAGAAAGGTTATAATCTCACATTCAGATTTACATTAATTGACCGAAAGGATGTTAGATAATGCTCTATGAGCTATATTACGACCAACTGTGTCTTTCTAGACGCTTTCCCGTTGACAACGAACGTTTTTACCAAAATGGACAATTTCGTTTTTAAAGTGGCACACTTTAAAACTCAACGCTGGTGAACGAATGCAACAATTCAGCCGCTCCATATCTGCATATTTCTTAAACGGTGAACATGTCCTGGCAAAATCTCAACAGTCGCGAAATTTTCCCACTGCTAAAATGGAAATGTAAACTAACCGAAATCGTACCAAAACGTACCAGGACATTTCATAGCATTCAGGTTTCTTTTTCATGCAATGTGCACATCAGGGACAGCTGCAGTTGCCCAATTCATGCAATTCGTCATGTAAATATGCACATCTGAGTTATTTTTGGAGTTGTGTTTGCTCCCAGTTTGCCAAAAGAGTTTCCTTTAATTTCAACTTTACGATCATACAGCAATATCCTTGCACTCGAATTCTGTATGTTTCAGTTTTGCGCACATATTGCACATTAAAATCTCAATATCGTTTCGTCTGAAGTACTTGGCAGAGTACGTATTTTTCCTCGGACATTTTATTAAATGTACGAATGCTGAAATAAACTCAATACATTCGAATTGAATATGGTATGAGCATCACAACAAGGGGCAATGCCATTAAGGCGACCTGTGCCTGAAATGACCATTCCGAAATTGGACGAAATTAATGGCTTCAATGAAATTCGAGAGAGGTTCGCTTTAATCGACTTAAATTCCATTATAGCCGCGCCCCAACGGATATTGCACCAAATTGATTTTAAATGTGCCAAAGTTATGCCATAATATCCAGTTTCATTCGTTTCAGTTATTTCGAAAAAGCATTAGCTTAGAGAGACTGTACTCAGGAAATACGACGTTTCGACTACGAAGGAGCCTGCCAGTTCGTACCTACTTCTATGCTGAATGAAAAGTTTTCGTGTTCTATTTGCAGAGTTTTTTTCATAATTGACTGAGATACAAGCACACAGCGTATTGTAGATGTTTAAATGTTGGAGCTTGTAGCAATATTTTGTAAACAGGATATGTTGAAAACGAATAAAAGAGTATTTTGAGGAAAATATGATGTAGGCATTGCAGCTGGTGTTTGAAATTAGAACGGTAGGACGTTAAAGCTTGGTAGGGGAATGAGATTTTCTTTTTCCTGTGCGGAAAAATATTGGAAGGAAATATCTGTTTTGATTGAAAGCAACGATAAATTGAATTGCGTACATTGTCTGATACATTTGACAAGAATATTATGGGCGCAATACCATGCGAAGACTTCAATTAAAGTATTTACGAGTATTTACGGGAAAACAGTTTTGAAATGTTCGCTGAGAACGTTGAAAGTATCTTCAATGTTTCAAATAGATTCCAAGCAAAAAATATGCCAAAAGTATTACGAATTAAGATAGTAAAAATTATTTGAAATAATTGAAAAGCTTTGGCAGTAAAAGACGTTTGCATCATTTTATTATTTTCAGTGAGCTGATGTGCTGTGAAATACAAAGGATCAGCACAGATTAATATGCTAGAAAGTGCAAAGGCGTCTTACCTGTTTGAAAGTAGGGAAGAAAGAAGGCTTTAGCACAGCACAGCTATTTTTAGATATATATATTATTTTATGATACATTTCTGAAATATACCCCGGGGCTAGACATGACTGAAGAGTTTTAATTAGCCGCATAGATGCCATCAAGGCCCAATGATTTGGAAATACGCAGAGAAAATGAGTTCATCCCTGAACTTTTTACTGGTGATCAGAGAAAAACCTCAGTACCAGCATTTCCTACTGCTTTGGAAAGTGGCAGGTAAAGTCAAAGGCACAGGAGCCTTCTGGGTTTCAATCAACGAAGCGCCCGAAGAGTGACTCTTAAGTAAAATCTGTAGATACTCCTTTTTGGCCTTGGTGAGATCCTAGCTGCATCTTACGAATGAAACATCCCTCTTCCTTCTACCTAATTTGGTTTCATTCATATTGACTGTAGTGCCTTTATCCTATCATTGGGACATGTTTTGCCCACAAATATTCGATTGAACTTACCCAATCAGTGTTTTGCCGTTATAGGTGTCAGACCAGTAGCGACACCAAATAGCAGTGTTGACAGAGTGTGAGCTCATTCAATATGTGCCATTTAGTACTTGATCGAACTAATCCAGGGAAAGATTGTGATGTATCAATAATCGCAAATCGATCAAGGGCGACAAATAGTAACTAGCCTCGCAGAAGTGATAAAATCAGAGAGTCTGTTTTCTCTGGTGTTCCGATGGCTGTCCCTTAACATCAGTTAGGACACAACCAATGCAATACCAGAGTAGACCACCTAAGAAACAATCAGAAGCTGCATTCTCTCCGTTTCAGCTTACTAAACTAGATCCTTCAGCCCCTATGTTGGCGGAAGGATTCAAAAAAGTAAGCTGAAGCGACAATTGTAGACTTTAGCCCATCATTATTCCGGAACTGCATGATAAGCGCTAATAGATCTCAGCTTGAAAACTGTTTGAGTGTGGTACCATCATGTAGCTTATAAACCAGAACGCATATCTTCGACCTGGTTTTCATTCTTTAATTAAGCTGAGTACGCAGATTTTGGTACCTCGAACTTGCTGCTCTTGTACAAGCAAAATGGAAGGGAACGCATGCAGTTTTACGCTCATAAGAAAGGATGAAGCCCTGACATGCTAAAATTGTCTGAACAAACCTTATGTCTTAAGGAATAGAAATGTTCAGAGATAATGTGCACGGACCCTTTTACAGGGACGCTTAAACTTGGCTTTGAGGTGATTGTAATCAAACCTAGGTACAGCTCGTTCCGAAGAATAAATTGTCGGTCATTTTGACAACTTTATTCAAAACACGTATCACAATGATGAGAAACAAAGACGTAGCTTTGAAGTACGCTTTTCGCTCTGCTTTCGCAGATGATGTGCTATTACCAGGCCAGTCTCAGACAGATTTCTATCTCTAATCATGATGTTTTTCGGCACTCTGTGGTTAGATGCGCTTGCTTTGCTAAATTGAAGAATTTGTGCTGACCTCTAAAGATTTCTTTATTGTAGCTGGGTCCACCCTGTTATTTCGGAATTGCTATTCACACCAACAAGCATCGACTTCTTATGCTTCTGTCTATGGCTGGAAACTTTGACCGGTTGTTGTACCGAACTGTCAGCATCAGCACCACAAGCCAAACTTTCTCTCACTTCGCGAAATAGGCTCAAAGGTTTTACTGCCTATCATCCAGTTTCGCAGGAAACCCTTACAATATTTGCTGCATTGATTTCCCTCTTTGCCAGCAGTTTTCTCATTTTTTGCAGTTTCTTGCATTACCAGGTAAAGAGAGCCTCCACAATTCAGAATTCAGAGAGTCCAGAGTACGCAGCGCAATTTGCTCCTACACCAGAGTTGTTTTCTTCAACACTTTCGTCCATTGTGAGAATTTCGTGAGGACACAATTTTTTCCAAGCACGGCCGTTGTAAGGTTTCGAGGTCGAGAGCTGAATATTCTGGGTCCTTATCGTACTGAGCGACTGAGGCACGACTGGAGTTCCAGACTCAATCTGGGTGCCAGATGCAGAGATAAATTGCGTAAAATTCATTCTTATGCTTGTTTCCAGGCACTCTCAGTGTAAAATCTTCGATGCACAAGCCCCTCAACCACGACAAGATGGTACTCGAGTGGAGGTAAAAGCCAACAAGAAGCCGCGATAGTGAAAATTGGCTGGAAGCAGGTATTAAGTAATTTTCTATGGAGGTAATTATTGATAATTAGGCGACACATGTCTGAAAGTGCATAAATAGAGCGCTGTTGTGGCTCAAAAACAAAATTTTCAATTTTATACAAAAAAAACGATATAACTGTTTTTCAAATAGCAATATTATCCTGGTTGGTGTCAGTAAAAAAACTGTTCCATCAATTAGCTAATTCTGATAATAATTCTCAAATAAGTTCAAATAAATATTTTCACAAAGTGTTCCACTGGTTTAATAGTATTTCTTATATTTGCAACTTTTCATATGGTACTGAATAGAAAACTTCTGTAAAATAAAAATTCGTGAACGCAATCCAAACAATAATGCATTTGAAATGTTATTTTCTAAAAGTCGGCAAGTAATAAACTTGCTCATTAAATTTTACTAATTAAAACCACTTTTTGTTACGAAAATTTAGTATTCTTGCACTCTATCTTCAACGTTTGCACCATGTTATTCCTCAACTATTGCTGATTGCCAGCAGCATAAAACTAAGCAATGAAATTGACAATCACTTAACAATAAAACTTCATTTTACATACTAAAATGTAATTCGTTCGCTCTTGTACCATATTTATGTTTCCAAGCAAACATGATAATTCACTTTTCAGCTTCCATAAAGGTGTTTGTTGCTCTCCGCACTTTTGCTTTGAATCATCGAGATATTCTCAGCTTAAGTTAAATTAGAACTAAATTAATACCAAGTGCAGCAACAACTAAAGCCAAAAGTGCAGTAAACTAGCATTTAATGCAGCCCCTGGAACAAATGTGAATATTTTAATGCAGAAAAGTTCCAAGGATAAACTTACATATGGAAATTAATTAACACTGTCTGCGAAATTCAGGATGAAATGAATGTTTTAAAAGCGTTTTTCACATAAGACAAGTTTCAGCGAAGCGACATTTTAGTTGGAATATATTAAAATGAGTTTGGCTTTTCATACTTTTCGTATGTTTTTAATTGCTACATTGAAATTTTCATCAAACTACAATATTTTCAGAATAGTCAGTAGAATTTTATTAAAATTCAAAAATGATAGTTGAAATCTGATTGCCTTTTTCTAATTGGATCAATTAAGATAAGTACGTTTTGAATAAATATGTATAGCTGCATCAAACACAAAAAAAAGGAATTACAATATAGCCATTATTTTATCACTAAATTAAAAAATGTTTGAATGGAATAATTAATTCATATCATGGTGAATTTATTTTCAATCAATGAATGCCGTACTACATATCATACTCTTTAGCGCGAGCCGTAGAAGGATAATACAAATAAATTTTGCACCAGCATGGAAGTAATTAAATGGGTAAAATGCAATCAAATGAAGATGAGGTTTAATTAATTTTAAATTGAATTCAGAGGGCATTGTTTCGTTGAAAATAAATAGTCAATATGAAAATGAAACATTTGAAATAATAATAGAGATAAACCTATATACTCTACTAAATGATTTTTATGCTTTAACGTAGTTTTCCCCTTTGATGGAATAAAAAAAAATAGAGTAAACGCAAAAGGAATCAACAAAATAGTATGTGAATCTTAATTCGAACTAGATACATCACGATGCTTTAGATCAATTCATTCCTGGCAATTGTTTAAAATTCTAGACGACTGCCAGGAAAAACAAATTAAAATCCTTTCAATAATCAACGAAAACCTCCAGAAAATATTTCCGCTCCTCGCAGTAAATTGTACCATATAAAGCATCCATTTCAAACCAGACCTACACCAAATTCACTTAGCACGTCCAGCAATCCATTCACTCTTCAAATTGATTGATTGGCTCTGATAATCATCTCACCATACTCTTCGCAGATACTAACAACAGTTCGAAATCACTCAAATCAGCAATATTTCCAAAACAGCACTGATAGAAATTATCGAACAAGATGAAAACGGAAAGCGAAAATCCATCCTGATTATCTGAAATAGATACATTTCTTTTTAGCACTTATAATATGATTCCGAAAAAGGATATCATCCAATCCACCAGCTATGATTACAGCTTCCACCATATCACTCTCTCTCACACGTTTTTATGTCCATATCAAGCATGCTCCAGGCTAGGTGAATGAAAATTCGAAAACTGCTTCCTAGTTGTCGTGCCGCAGGAAAATGTGTACCAGGGTTTCATAAATTGCGTATTGCTTAGCTTTCAGATTTTCTGTTCCGTGATTTTCGTTTTGGTGACTGTTGTCGTTATACGAAACGTTTTTTTATCAGAGATGAAACCGTTTCTGATAAAATTCTCCGCAACAACTCTTTCGTATCATTGACGGAAAAAAGTTTCGATAAAGAAACATAAAATAAAAACCGTATGAAATTTGCTTCTGGTCATTTTCCAAAGAGCTTGTATTTGTGTGTGACATACGAAAAATGAAACTTTTTTTCATGTTAAGGGATTATTGCCATGCAGCTCATTTACATGTTTTGTAAACAGAATCAGAAACTAGATGTGTAATCATCTTTTTGGTGAACGTATATTTGAGTTGAATTTCTTTCTGTGTTCACCAAATCATTGAAAAATCAACAACGTATGAAGTCCACACATTGTTTCAATTTATTTTTTCTTTTACCATACAGACAAGAAATCATCGACTTGGTCATAGCGTTGAATATAAATAATATTAATATCAAATGAAGTACATTTTTACTGCTTCTCAAAAAAGTATTGTGAAAAAGTTGGCATGAATAAATTACAGAATATGCTGCATCCAATTAAAATTTAATTGAAAGTTCATGATGGGAAACAAAATGTCTCAATTGCATCGCTTCTGTTGGAATGGATATTCATGGAATGTTTTAATGGATCATCAAGTAATTTCTTCCAAGATAATATGCACTTTTACTTGATTGAATAAAGTTTATTCAATGAATTCAGTATTTGAGCAATTTAAAAGCGAAGTTGATTCGCGATAAGGTTTAATGTTGATCTACCCACGTTGGGCGCTAATCAGTTTTCACTCTCAAAACACTCATATTAACTTAATGATAAAAAGTTTTGTTTATGGTAACCAATAGTCAAGTTGATTTGCTGTTTTTTACTGAAATTTTTCATTAATAAAATATTCCGCATGAAACAATACACTTTTCCAGAATATGAAATCTGCGTCAAAATTTCGAAACACAGTTCTATGAATAAGGATTGGCATATATAAAATCAATGAACTAGAAGAACCACTTAATAAACAAATAAAGGTGTAGACAGCTTCTAGTAAAGAAGCCTGTCTATGTGCAATGATAATAAAAGAAATTGTTTCAAAAAGTGCGTTATTAGCGTCCTAATATTATGCAACCTAAATTTTTTTTTGGATCCACCTGATACAGTATTATATTGTTGCATGCACACCAAATAAATCATAATTTGTCGTATCAGCACCAAAACTGATGAAAAACATAAAGAAATATCTCGACATGTATTTCATACATAAAACAAAAACATTCCACAGATAAACACAGGTCAGAGCCCTCTAAAATCCAAATCAGAACCTTCAAGAAGCCAAGACACAAACGGATTTCATATGGCAATTGAAATCCAGAATAGCCTAGACGCATTCAATCACAATCATCTAGAAATACCCAAATGATTTATAAATACCCACAAGTTGAGCCTTTGAGGAGTAAGTTTGATACAAGCGATTGTCAGATTAGCTAGAGTTTTTAGGCCGGAGTCTGTAACTCCATCAGACGCCTGAAGCCGCTTGCTTCCGGGCTGCCGCCTCTTGGATGAAAGTAATTTTTTTCCAATTTAGATTTGATTTTGTTTGTTTTCAGGTCTCTTTTTCGCTAGCTACATGCTTTCCCACATCACAGCTGAGACTGTTTGTCAGCCCATGGTTGACAGTTACTTTCTGGTCATTTATGGACAAAAGCCCTCTTTCCTTTGCTTTCATTAAGGCTACTGTTTGGTTCTGATGACAGATGCAAATATGTAGTGTACTTGGAGCATATCCACCCTATGTTTTCTTGAACCATCTCAGCCGCTGATAGCTAGCCGAACGGTACAACAGCATCCGTCGGGATTGGACAGAAGGCTGTGCCGCTAAGGGCATCGTGCTCCAGAGGCAATCAATTCTTCTTTTTTTGCGCTGTCGATGATTTGACCATTCGACCTCCTGGCAGGCTCTCTTTTGGGCTTCGGTCCAGTTAGGATGCCTTGTCAAGTTTCCTAACATTTTAAAATCTCCAAAGATATGGAGCAAAATCTTAGTATGCATTCGGGATAGTTGCTCAGACTCTGTGGTAGCTACACTTTCAAAGGTAGATCAAAAGATTTCTAAAAAGTTAAGACAGATCTCTACATCAAAAAAGCGGAAGAAGCTAAAAAGGCCTTTGCTTCGCAGACTGTTTCTTCCTCTGATATTGAAAAAGTCAGCAGATCGGCCGGAGAAACACACACAATACAATATTAGTTACTTTTTAGGACCACAAAACGACTCTTGGAGCTGGCAAAGATATTGCTAGCCTTAAAAAGGCCAGTGAAAAGAAGGCTTCTTCTGTTTTGAATTCTCTTCGATATAAGTAATACAATAGGCCAGATCGTAAGGATTACGAAAATAATCATCCTTAAACAAAAATATGACGCATCCCCCAAGCAATCCAATTTTAACATTCAATCAATCAATTTACCTACCAGCTACCAAACAACATATTAAATTTAAAGAAATGAAATATTGCTTCGATTCTCAAACAATACAAGAGAACGCAGCTAAAGCATTAACTTACATTTATAACGATGCTGGCTTAAATTTAATCAAATCCTGTTGCAATTTTCTCAGCTGCTTCTGGAATTCAAATATTTCATATCCAAATCGAATTCATTTTCCTATATTACGAGCAACAACCATCTGTGCATCACATTGATTACTACCGGGACTCAATATCTGTTATTAATGTACACAACTCCCGAGAAACTCTCAAACTCAATTTCTCTATTGTTTTGACTCGTATTTCAATGGGGATTGTAAGTTCGATTAATAAGGTTGAGTGCTTTTCGCAATAAATGCCATCTAGATATTATGAATGCATGCTTGTCTGATCGTTTGTCTTTTTGTGTGTCTCTCTTTGGCATGAGTCATGTAGGAAATGAAAAACCATGCAATGATGGCAAAACATGTCAGCAGATTTGGTTAGCTGAATACTAAACAATGAGATTATAGAAAATCAAGTACAAGATGATTCGCCAAGTTAATTTGTTTACAGAAGTGGAAACTCAACTTTTAATGATCTTACGAATCATTTCGAAAAATAATTACTCAAAGCGCAGTTCGTTGCGCACAAGCAATCGTATATTCAACGTTCTTTATAAAAATGAAACTACTAATACATACTCCAATCATATGTACTAATTCTTTCTATAACGTATATTCTCTTTCACTTTCTAGATGTCACAAAGCAAATATCAATACTCGTAGCAACGGCAACCATCACATCCTTTGCATCCATCATATCCATTTGCCGCTGCAAATCTAAACCTAGCAACGCTATCATTTTCAGCCGCATCCAACATCTTTCCGGTACAGAAGGTGGCCATAAAGGCGGCTCTGGTAGCAGGTCTAGCAGCCATAATGACCGCAAGTGCTGTAACATCTTCGGCCGAAGCGTCAACAAGTGCTTCTGTTCACAGTACGGAAAAGCCTGTTAACAGTGCCAACAACACCAACTCGAGTTGGACGCAACCATTTTTCCATGACTTCGAACCAACCCTCCTTCCGTCGACCAACACCGGGACATATTCTTTCGTAGGCAACAGTCCGGAATTAGCACGGTCTTCATCTTCGTCTTCCTCGTCATCATCATCAACAGCACTCTTATCATTTCCACCATTGTTCTCGTCCTGGTCTCATCAGCCCCACTCCGCAGTGCACTTTCTACGTGGCAACGGAGTACCCTTTGGATCTAGCAACAATGCCATCGGCCAAGCCTACAGCAGCAACAGATCCAGGACATCATCCGAGCAAGCAGTTACGATTCCCACGCCCGGTTCATCCTTGTCATCAGCGTCTTCATCATCATCAGGACCACGAAACGTTGTCCCGGCTGCAGCCATTGAATTGTCCAGTGCATCAGCTGCCGCTGCATCTCAAACAATATCACTACATCCGAGTGGCAAAACAACACCACCTGTGGCTACGACAACGCCAACAATACTTACGACTAGTAAACGGCCAGTTATAATTATTTATCCTACGGGTAAGTGTCTCTTTCACTACTAATTAATCATAGCTGTTTGTTGCCTACCAACAGTTGCCTCGACGAATAGGGCAACATTCTGATATGTCAGTTCGTAGGTATCGTTTGCGTTTCAGCTCCATTTGTCTTCATCCGAGTGAATTATTCAAATAGTAAGGCTTTCATGTAGGAATGAGCTGACGAAGCTACTGTACGATGCTGCTGCGATGATATTCGTTTGTTCGTTGGAAACAATTGAAATTTCATTTGAATTACTTAATTAAATTGCACGAAAGTGATGCTCTGTTTGAAATGAGCAACAAAACGAGCCTCTGGTAGTTGTTCTGGAATTTGAATAACGTATAAATAATTAGTGGTCAACTGCCTCGAGAAGTTTAAATCGATTTCAGAAGTAAGGAAGCAGTCTGTTTGCTGGAACTGTGTGACCGTCTTATATGTGTAAGAAGAAATTTAAATCGTGAGTTGTCTACAGATATTTATCATTTAAAAGGTCAAATGTCGTGATTGCTTGAATAAATACCGAAAATATCCATGACCACTGAGAGGTTGAGTAACATAGTGTTCATCATCGACCTAAAATTGAAAATAAACTGTTCAATACACTGTGATTGTTCGGATTCTTACTTAAGGAAGTAATTAAAGAAATTAATCAAAGTTTTGATTTGTCGCCATGATGACATTTATCAGCGGCAAAAAACTTAACCAAATATTCCGTCGGCTGAGATGCGAATATTAGTAGTGCATTCCAATACCAATTATTAATATTACACAAACTCTCATATCTCCTGAGGAATAGCGATCTTCGTGCCTTAGCAAGATGGCTCTGAGACAGATGGTTCTGAGACAGTATGTTAACTCATACATCTGCCCCACGACTACAATTTTCATCAGACGGCACTTCCTTGAGCTAGTACCACCCACATTAATCATCAGGCTACTTTTTAGTGTGACACTCTTAGCTGCTTTTTTGCTGTGCTTCTTATTTGCTTATTTTCAATGATCTCCATTTTGTTCAGAGCTACTGAATGCCCGTGTTTTTCCATCGACCTGCTCACCGTCCACATCACTTACTTCAGTTTGACTACATGGAATAAGTCAGGAGCTGTAACGAGCATAGGGACATCTTCAACTTACGCGAACAAGCGAGTTTCTTCAAGAATTTTTCTTCGCAGTCGGTAAATTAGTATCGGAATATAGAAAAAACATTTCACCATTGCCAGTGGAAAAATTTTATCTAAATTTATTACCCTTTTTGACGATTTATTTATTTTAATTTCAGTTCTTTCAAAGGTTTTTTGCATACTTTTTTTATATGCATGTATATAAATATAAATATAAATATATATATATATATATATATATATATATATATATATATATATATATATATATATATATGTATATACATATATACATACATATATATATATATATATATATATATATATATATATATATATGTATATATATTCTTGATTTGAGCCACAGACAACGATTTCAGCCAGATTTTTACATATCATGAATGCCCACATTGGGCGCTTTCTTTATAAGTGATCTTATCCCTCTAAAAATGATAAATTTCCAAAAAGAAAAAATTCTTAAGTGTTTTTGATGTCATTCAAAGCCAAATGCTATTTTTCATTTGTAGCAGAAGCACATATTAAATTTCTGACAACGCCGGCAATCCTAGAGCCATCCTAAGTTCTGTGCCAGCCAGAAACTTGTTAACTATCTAAAGCATAGTACAATATGCCAGCCTATGAGGAAACTATTAGAGGAAAACTACTTTGCCATCCACTTTCTTACTATATCATAGTAAATTACTGCTTTCACGCTCCTTTGATTTTCTGAGTTTACTTCTGTTTCCACACCAGCTAAACTATTCGTTGAGCTTTAAATAAAACTCTTTCAAGCATTTCTTCATGTTCTATTTCTTCACGTTTTTTCGCTCATGTCCTTGTAGTTTTCTAAAATAGATGGGAGCATGCACTTCTTAGCTTCTACTTTATTTACATCCATCCCCCAAATGACAGATTTAGGTCAGACCACTTTTCTCTTATGCTTGTAATTTGGCACAATAAAGTGTTGCTTCACATTTTCTAGGAAATACAACCCATTATTATTCTTAATGCAGTCAATTTGAAATCTGTCAAATGGTTTTCAGTAAACAGCGATGAAAGCACTTAATACATTTTCACCACAAGCACTAATGGATTCGAGGTCGTAATTTATCTTGAACTACGTGTCTTCCCCCAAGAATCTATCTTATCGAAAAATATCTGCATAGTAAGTTGAAAAGAATGAAAGGAGGGATGGTTCTCTGGAGGAGGAGGAGAAAGAAGAAGATTGATTTATGTGGGAGGAATTCAAAGAAGGTGAATAAAAGTTGACCAGTTCAGGGCTATAAAACAATTCAAATTGACTTCTGAATATAAATGATTCGGTCGAAAAGCAATTTATTCGCTGCGTAAGGTAGTGAAAGTCAATGAAAGCAAAATAATGATTTGAAGCCTTTCACTTTTATTTGCTTTAATAATAATGGTTTTGGGGCTGTGAAATATTGAATTCGTGTTTTTTGTATGTTTTCATTTTTAATAATGTGTTTTGTGGTTGCACACTAAATATAACAACGATGCTAAATCGATCGAATGTAAACAAAAAAGACACTCGAGTAGTTTTTCACTCGGCTTATTTTCGCAAGAAGTTTTCGTTGAGTTCGACAGATCAAATACGTTCTTCTGTAAAATTGTAGTTTCCACCACGAAGTTTTTAAAAACACCGTTGGTACTTATGTTTGGTACTTATTGCAGGTTTCCCGTGAGATGCATAGGGTTTTGTCGTACTTTTATTTACACATTCCAGTCTTTATTGAACTTGTGATCAGAGTCATATCACTGCAACTCTTCTGTTCGACGTATTTGCAGATCCTTGTATGAAAGACCATGTTTCATATCCATAGCATAAAACAGGTTTTATTATTGATTTATAAACTTCAAGGTTTGTTTTACTGGGCAAGCAGCTGGCGTCCTGTGTATGCAGAACCGAGTAGAAGATTTGATCAGCGAGGTGTGCTCTGCGCTTTACTTAGTCCGTTTCATAGCGTTTCGTTGTCAACTTTGAAGCTAGGTACAGAAGTTTGTCTACATTTAGAAAATGATATTCGTCAAAAGTTGCATTTAGTCAATTGGGGGCTCTCATTCTTGTTTGTGACGTGATTTATGGGTTTGTCTCATTGACTCTTAAGCCATTTTCTTTTGATTTTTGATCAAGTTTAAGCAGGATTTCTTTAACGAACGCAAAGCAGCGTTTTACGACGTACAAAATGATGATATGCCTCTTTGAGCTTTGCACCGTAGATTGTCTCATTGTTTGTTAATCGGATATATGATGGATTTAGGTCACTCTTACAGTATTCACTCTTGCTCTGAGAAGCAGTGGATTAGCTTGTGGAATCCTTTCGTAGTACAGCTGTCATTACATTTAATTATATCAACTTTAATCTCGTCATTGTCCAACGCTTTATTGTGTTTATTATGGCAGATTCGATTTCTTTCATTGTTAGAAAGGCTATTGAAACTTCGACAGAGACATCTATCAGCTCTGATAGAATTGAGGCACGCGCAGTAATTATTAATAGCCAATCTTTCCTTAATCTGGCTATCCTCGCCAATAATATTACCGATTTCATGTTTACAGAGCGTTGTCATGCGCTTATATCCGCGTTTCAAACACGTCTCCATTACATTTACCAACACAAATAGCCATGAAATTCAAAATGTGATAATTCTTTTGCTTCCCAAAGACTTAGAACCCGAATGCCTAGCAATTCATTTACACTTGAAGACCAGTCATGCCTTCGGAAACTCATTATTTCGCATCATATTTTATTGAACATATATAGAAATAGATCAGATATAAATTATATTAGAAAGTTCAAATTATAGTAAACTATTTCCCAGAAATCTATTTATAAACTTGTCAGAGATTCAACGAGTCACATACTGGTTTGTTTACAAACTTGGTTTACATCCTTGTTTGTTTTGCGGTGCATGAAATTTTTTGCAAGCACATAAATTAATATTTGTATGTTATGGCAAGCAATATGACTTATGTCAAAAGTTTCTTAAGCACTCAGGCCAACATCATATGAGAACACGTACAGCCATGCACCACTTACTTCAGCATTTACATAATTTAAACTTTGTGTTCCACTCGCCAACACTCGTTCTCGCATGAAAACTTATAATCCTCGTCATGTTTTATTCTCGTTTCTCCAGCGGAAATACTCATGTCTGAGAGAATAACGTAGTAAATTCACTTTTACACATCCGCTCGTGCAATTAAAACAAAATTAAACATGTCAAAGACTTGTGAGGTAAAAAGAGAAATTCCCTTGGTTTTAACTGTACATTCGTTACGCAAAATGGGGAAAACATTTAAAATTCATTGGCATTGCACCCCTGGTTATGCTAACGCGTTTTCGAATGAAAAGTTTTTGCTAATATTGGTGGCTTGGCAAATGGCACGAAATGATAATATCTTGTTTAGATTTAATCTCACAAAGTGTCCTCTGGAAAGCAAAGGGACACCGACTGAACAAAACAGAGCCGGGTAATAGGAGGCAGAGATCGGTTAAGCTTAAAGAATGATTCATCCTTTTGGTAAGGCTTCGCTCGTAAGAACCTCTGAGGGAGAATACGCAGAACTGCTCAGTATACGCACCTAAAGTAGGTTCAATGGTAGCAATAACGAAAAATATATTATATGTAGTGAAATATTGTTTTGAAATGTCGAAATGGAATGTTGGTGGCTGCAAAAGGTAAATTTGGAGAGATTATGTAAGGTAATGAAAGTCGTATCCGGAATGAAATATGAATTATGAAAGCGGACAATAAATTGGGGGATATGAGAAGGCACAGGTTATTTTTTGATGAATTTTGTTGCGGTTTGCATTCAGAATGGGTTTTTCTCTTTATTTGATTAAAAAAGTTACATAGAATTAAATATAATCCTGAAATCAGCTTGGAGGCTTTTCCAGGACGCAGATCATTGGAACAATGTAGGTGAAATACATAACAGCATCATAATAATGCTTTTTTCAGTATCCGCTTCTTATCTTACTATGAGAGTGAGACTACTGATCTTAAATCAAAAAGTGTAAATTAAATTACAGCAAATATATTTTGTAAAGCGAAATGATAATTGAACAAGTATTTACTTTTCTTACGTAAATTTAACCAAATGTTTTCTAAAGAAAACTCGTTGTGGCTGAGAGCAGTGATGAAATCACATAACTGAGCGCTGTTTCGAATCCCATTGCACACCACGGCTATTATTTTTTGTTGGGAAGAAAGTAATAGCAAATAAAAATCATTCTAATATCCACTTGCTGATGTCCAGAAAATATAAAACTACAAGTTTGTTCCAGTCTTATCTGCATCGCGGCAGAATTCCTTACCTTCTTTTTGAATTATTTTGATCTTCAAACAAAAATTAATATATTAATGATTGTTATTAACCTGGATAATTTTATTTTCCTCTTTTTCTGGCGCCTAGGCAATGAGTATCACTAATGTACGAGTAAGAGGGGGTAAAAAATTACACAGAGGGCCAAAACTAGTAGTACAAAACTAGTACTACTTCTAATTTAGATGGGCTGATTACTACTTAGGGAAGTTAAATTTAGGTAAATCAATAAATAGTAAATAGCAGGAAATTAAATAATAATTAATAACTATACACGTGAATGAACTTTATAATCTGATATCACAATTTAAAAAAATTGAGTTGAAAACAAATTACCTTTTAATAACGGAATAACATAGCTCTTGGATGAGTTAAAACAACCTTTAAGATTTTCAAGAGCACCTTGAATGATAACTTTGACCATAAACAGAATTCATCTTCAACGGACTTTACTGTCATACCTATACCTATTTGAAAAACTGCTTTTGCTCATAAAACTTTTATTCAATCTCGAATATGCCAACAATAACAATGCCACTTAAAGCACAAACTCAAAGAACTTTCTCCAAAAATTACCGTTTCACATATTTATGACTATCAATCTGGACCCAATACAATCTCTTTCGTTCCACTTTCATGCCACTTGAATCGAACTAGAAAAATTCTATATGCCCCCTGAGAGTCGACTCCATTAAGAAGCACTTTCATTGTCCGCAGACATCTACACCTGATCCTTTTTTCATGAAATTACAACTATGTCCTAATGGAGTCGTTCGTCTGTTTGCTGTGTTTACACGCCCAAAGTATAGTGAGAACGGAAATGGCTCCGTCCGGTAAAGTGTTATACAAAGAATAGAAACGGAAAAAGTAGCAATACAAAAATGACTTTCAGAAATTCGTTTTGCTGCTCGGTCGATGTGAAGAGTTTCGCCAACAGTGGCGAGACTTTTCTTACTTTTTTTCTCTCAAGGTTTATTTATTATATAGCTAAGATTTCATGCGGATTATTAATCTTTTAGAAAATTTCTCATATTCGTGCTATACGGTATTTGCATTGTTGCGTCATACAAAAGATTGAATGAATGCCATGAACATGCTGTGAATAATAGTTGCCGAAATTCTATATAATGGATCATACTCGACGTTAATTTTCTCTTATGACGAAGTAATAAATTGTTTTATTAGATGCATTTTTCATTACTCGCTTTCATTTATACTAGAGAAGTTGTCGGAGAATTATGGAGTCCATTCATTGTTGGTTTCATTGTTCTCCCATTTATTTCAATCATAAACTTTCATCATTGACTTCAGGGAATAAAGTCTTTTATACTAGTTTTAGGGACTGAAAAATAAAAGAGATATCAAAGCTTCAGTTCCCCTGCTAAAAATGATAATTGCACGTCATAAATGGTCAATCCTGTGGAAAATTAAAAAAATGACTGTTCGAACTACTCTGAAACAACCAACTAACAGGTTTGCTGCCGTTGGGCACTGAACGAGTCCCAACTAGATATTTCAGCAACAGACGCATTCAGCCATCTGTCTAAGTTTATCAAACATAATTTAGGCTTTGCTCATCCGACCGTGGTCGACTTGAATATTGTCGACAGTGAAAAATGGTTTTGAAAAGGCAACTTGGCCTTGCTGTTTCTTGTTTGCAGTCTACAGAATGACGTAAGCTTGTCTAATGCTGCTGACAGACCCTCGAAATGAATGAAAGCAAATTCAAACCTATCCTTCGAATTTTGTAGCATCATCGAATTGAAGGATTCAATTTTCCAATATTAAAATACATGATGCGTGTAAAATGTCTGAAACTAAGTGTTTTTGGCAAAAAGATGCAGTCAGGCCCATTTTTATTTAATCTTTGAATCTGGCTATCATCTGAAGGGATTA
The DNA here is from genome assembly GCA_963978885.1 of Nemotelus pantherinus. NCBI lineage: Eukaryota > Metazoa > Arthropoda > Insecta > Diptera > Stratiomyidae > Nemotelus > Nemotelus pantherinus. The sequence continues at coordinate 221,395,496 of OZ022263.1, read as the reverse complement.
AAGACGATATGTCTTGAGCGTGATGTTGCACGATTCATAGTTAATATTCTGTGAAATACCAGCTGTTGAAAATGAACGGAAGTGTCGATGAAGAGCATTGGAAATTAATAGCGATTTCGGATAATGCAAATGCTAACCGAGACAAGAGAACTCTTGAAGTGCTAACGCACATGGGTGACTTTTTGTCACGCAACTATTTTGAGGCCACTGTCGTGTCCATACCACAGCGTAAGTCAAAAATCTAGTGATGCGGTCTGAGATTGTATTGTTGATTAGCCTGGAAAGTTGGAAAAAGTAGCATAGAACAGAAAGAGATACAAGATAAGACTCGACAACATCTAGCAATAGCGGGCGTTTAAGAGAATTTATAGCTACCGCTATATTTACTTAGGCAGACTTGATGGCTCTGTTACATGTTTTGCAGACAATATCACCCTATGCTACTATATAGAGGTCACAAACAGAATACAATTTGAATGAACTTAATCTATAATGTAGGGTAAAAAAAATATATGAATCCGTGTCTAAGAATTATATCTGCCCTCTCCTATCCTATCAGATGCGAACTCAAGCTGTGCTGATGGCGTCAGACTTGAGACTACCTCTGAAATGGGAGGCTATCTAAACTTCCTCACTATGCGAATCGAGAAAGAAGGTAGGACAGCTAATGTGCCTTCGGAGGACCTCAACTTGACCCTCGGTGAAGCTACTTCAAATGAATCTGCACAACTCGAAGGCAGCAGTTTCTACTCCGCTCTTTAACTAGCCTAAAACAAAAGCGGATCTTATTCTGATTCAAGAACCATGGGCTACAAACAAAAGGGTTCCTGGTCCGATCTTCACTTTCAGTTTCTGTCGGGAGCATGTATTATAACCAGGATCTGGATGTGGCGGCTAATAGCTTTATGAGCGATAGCAACTCTGCAGCGAGGGTAACATAGTGTGCGAGCCACCAAAAACTAAAGAGAAACTAAAACTCCCATGTTAGAATGTGAATACTACTAGCCTGCGGATAGAATGCAGGAATTTGTTCGACTTTTTAAAAATATCTAAAGACAAGTTATTGTATAAATCAAAATAAAAGGCCCTCAAGTATGCCTTACGTATGGTAAAGAGAAACTCTTGAAGTTCCTTTAATGACAATATAGAGAGTATTATTGAGTCTAATTGCCTGCAGAAGCCCAATACCAAGGGCTATAGAGTGCATACAGAGCTGTAATAATATCTAGACTGATTCGAGCACCAGCACTTAACAGTGCATACGAACTTGCACTTACCGGCAACGCGTCATCCCACCAATGTACGCGGTGCTTCTCTAGGCCATCAGCTTATTACCGCTTTTTGTAACTAAGAACTCCTTAATAGCCCTGATGGCGTTCTTTGCCGTCAAATCCCCGGGCCCTGATGGCGTTCTTCCAGCTGACTTTCAGCAGTTTATGGAAGTAAAGAGGATCTATAATACTTCCATCAGCTGGCGAGAAACAAACGTTGCATTAATTCTTAAGGCAGGAAAAGTCTCGAATGTTGAACTTAAGGAATTTTGTGTTTTATTAAAGCTTCTGGAAATGGTCATTGCCTATTATGCCTAGTACTATACTCATCGCGAAACGAATTCAACGGTCAAATCCCATACAAAAAGAGCTTTTCAATTCGTCAGTAAAGCTCTTTTGTATGGGATTTGACCGTTGAATTCGTTTCGCGAAGAGTATAGTACTAGGCATTACATCGAAAAGCCAAGCTATTCTGCGTTAATCTTGCAGTCACAGCATGTTTACACCAACGATTAGTCAGTTGAAACTGCGCTTCAAGCCTTCATTGGGCAGAAAGCTTTCAATAACATCAAATCTGTTGCGATTGTTGCAACACTTACGGCGCTGGATGTTGATACGCGGCTGATAACTTTTGTCTAATAGCTTCTCAAGACCAGAAAGGTACACTCTTTTTTGTATCCTCTTTTCAACAAAAAAAACCAAACAAGATATAAAAAAAAAATTTACAGTAGATTTTAGAAAAATTTTGAGAAATTTAAGACCAAATTCACACTTTTATGCTTGATGTAACGTTCTCAAACGAATTAGTGATATAAATCACAAATGAATCTTAAAAGGTCCAGATTTGAAAACTGGAGCCTAGTCAGATGAGCCAAGTTAATCAAATGAACCAGGGTTGTGTTCAATGTGCATGCTGCTCCAAAAGTATAGCACAGCATCACTTTGGCAAGTGTCAAAATTCGCAGTAGCTAGGTGAAGCAGCTATGGATATTGGAGAGCCAAGAGCACAACTCAATAACAGCACAACTCAATAACAAATTTTTTTAAATATTAGTCTTTGTATTTACGTGAATTAGCTCAATACTTGCATTGCACTTTGGGAATTGTATGAAATTCCTGAGTTTTCATCATACAGCTGCAGAAATCATTAAAATTTTCCTAACATATTCAAAACGTTTCACTTATTCCCGGCTTTTGACGCCGTATCTGTGAAAAAAGCGGAAAAGAAACGTTGCAAATTTGATGCTACACGAATTAGCGTACCCAGCCTTTCGCGCTTCACACCCGCCTGCTAAAAACTCAAGATGAGTTGCTCTGTGTAAAAGCCTACTTGAAACTCAAGTTGAGTTGAGGTGTTCTAAAGGCTGTATTTAGTTTATAATAGCACTATACTCAAGTCTATAGTTCATCTCCTTTGCCACCAAAGCGTGAAAACTGCTTTTCATTTCCACTTCTAATCAAAAGTGACATATGAACAATATGTCAGCTGCGCACTCACGTCCATTTTGCCTTAGCTACTTTCTTGCTCCAGATTACGAGCAGCAAATAGCTGCTATCATAGCAGCTATTCCGGAATCTTGGACAACCCGACTGTGAAATAGCAAGCATCAGATAGCCGCTTTAGATTTGGAGACATTGGACAGTCAGGGGAGCTAAAATAGCAGCTATAGCTGCTATAGCAAGAATATTGAACATACTCCAGAATCACAGCCTTAGTAAAAGCAGTAGCGAAATTGGAAGTTCCTGCAATGGAAGTTCCAAATGTTCCTAGGTCTGCAACAAATGAGATCCGATGTATTTTTATTTTTAACTTCTAATAATGTTCTCTCTTCTGATATATTTCTTATTTTCTTCTGAAACCAAGTAAGAATTGTACTTATGTCATTATTAATGTTGATGCTTCAGATATTAAATCATTTTGTAATTATGTATTTTGTTTCAACTTATTTTGGTACCGGAAACTTTGAGTACTCTAGATATTAAGTGAAAGAGGACGTGTAGACGTTATCAAGCCTTTGCTTTAAACTTTTAAGCCAAAAATATTATCATTAATGGATCTAACCTTTTTTTATAATAGCTGCAGAGAACGATGACCTGAACCATATTCTTTTCGAAACTCTTTTTTTGTAAAATTCTGTCTAGGGATAGTATGATTCAGTATGCTTGCCTCCTTCATCACTACTGTAATTTGTCTTAAGTACTACCGACATACATTCGGGTAAATTTCTTTTTTTTTTGTTTTTACTTTTTCAGAAGACTTGCTCGACCTATAATTCCTAAATGCCTACTGCTAGAAGTCTTGTCCGAAATGTCGGTCGGGCATCGACCAGTTCTAAAAAAATTCTTTTCAATTAATATTCCGAGAATCTAAAGGATCATCTTGAACAACTTTATATATTATAACATAACTTGACGTTCTTAACGCTATAAGCTTGTTTCAAATTCAGCAATATTAATTAACTACTTAAAAAGCACTCAGGCTCATTTACTTGACGTGAATAACAAATTCTCTACATTGTTCAAATAACACATTTACCAACACGTACGCCCGCATAATTTCAATAAGCATAAATCTTACACTGGAAACAACCTTCAACTTGCCACCATATTCTTCCACGAAACTCTTCTTCCCTTTTCAAATGTTAATTACTTCAGAGCCCCAAATTCCTTTTCGTCCTCCTGAAGAACTAACGGCAGACTTTCAGTGTATCGAGTGCATTGTAATGTTCAGCCCTTAACACAACAAAACAAGATCACGTACTCAGCGTTAGATTGGGTCAGGAGTGTAAAATTTTGAACAATGGCGCACTTGAAAACAATAGATGCTGGCGAATAGAACATAAGATTGAACAAAAACAACATAACAGTCGTAAAAACAATGATTTCAGATTGGGCTTTTACTGTTAATTAATATTTATGATGGTAAACGGATACTCTTGCTCCAAAGTCTCTTTGTACGAATCGAAGAGCTCAGAAGAAGTAGAAGAAGTGGTAGGAGAATAATGGTGAACTTGAAAAAAAATAGGTAGGAAATTAGGTAAAACCTAAGATAAATGACTAAATTGTAAAACAGTATTTATCGGGGCATAAACAAGTATAATTGTATGATGTTAAATGTTTGGGGAGAGTGATAATTGAAAAGAGGGTAAAATTGTTTAGACTTATAACTCGAATTGGGGCTTAGAGTTTATAAAAGGCATATTTTCGGAATGGATAGGCAAAGATTCAAATGCACGAGAAAATTTGGATTTAACTATTGTCGGATTGATGCACACTAAATACTTATACTTACTTATGAGAGAGCTTAAGCTCTCTCTTTCTCTCTGAACGAGAGTTTAGCTCAGTTTCGCTTAATTTAGATGAAATGATAACAATCTATTTAAAATTAGTTTAGTTTAATTTGATATATAACTGATTTCAAAGGCAATTTGAAGGATGAGACGATTTAAAGCATGATGTCAATCCACCCTTGATTCTATTCAAGTACTTACTAAGTGCGTTAGGGAAAGACCAAAACAAAAAGGATCGCCTTTTCAGCCTTGTGCTCTAAGCTATACTTTCTTCATGTGAACATGTACGTCACGAAATGCTCGCTCAGCGCCCACATTCGGAGCGCTAGAAATCAATCATTTGACTCTTCGTCTTATGGCGTATCAAAAAAGAAAGTAAATTAAAAAAATTCTGATAGAATCCACTGTCAGTTTCATCCAATAATTTACTCTCCAATAAGAAAACTTCAGCAAGAGCAAAATAATCGATTTCCCTTTATACACGCAGTTTCGGAATTACTACCAAAAAATCTGAACTCTACTTTACGTAGGGTACAATTCATCAACCTATCAGCAACGTATTATCCACATCGGGTGAGAAATCATGTTGGGATCAATTTCTTATACTATTGTAATACATTGTGGATTAGACGCTTGTTTGCTTCTCTTCACATTATCATGCTTTCACCAAACCATACCATGATGTAGACTTTGAATAAAACATCTTTCGACATGCATGTGTCTTCACTTTCCCTCAATGTCTACTTCATGTATGTGTATCTTTCGAGTGAAAGATTCAGGTCAGACCTCAGAGGGTCAGACCATTTTTTTTCGTTGATTCATCATTGACCAAACGTAAGAATTGCCTTATATTTCTGTACACATATTGGTTATAATAAGCATCGATTATTGTTTCTGATATAGCAGTTTTTAAATGGAACAGATAATTTCTAAAAAAAACATCAGTAACGGTACTTAATAAGTCTACACCACAAAAACTAATAGCATCGGGATCGTAATTTATCATGAACTTCGCTTCTTCGTCCTAGACATCTGTCTAGACAAAAGATGTTTGCATATTTAGAGAAAGAAAACGGAAGAAGATGAATTAATAAGGGAAAAATTCAATGATATATACATATATATACGTATGTATACAGATATATACAGATACAAAGTATTTTGGCTCTCACTTTCTCGAGAAACTTAACGTTACAAATAGCTAAAAAAAACGTTACTTTTAAGGAACAAGTGTGCTATAATAGAGAAAGAATAGTGCATATATATTTACATAATAGTGACAAAAATATAATTTTCATACAAGAAATTCAAGAAACTTCAACCATTAAAATTGAAAGCAACAAGTCTGGATTTCGTTCATATTGCGCATAATGGTACTTCCAGAGGATAAGAACGTGGATACACAATTTTTGGTTTCTATGAGGTTAAGTTGCCGAGTTATGGGCTTTTGAAAAATGGATGATATTGATGAAAGGTTTTTTTGGAAGCGGATTTTAGGATTCAAAAAAAATCTAAAAAATCTCAAAAATACTGATTGTTGTAGGAAATTAACTGTTCTTTTTAATTTTGAAATTAGATTTGAAAAATCCATTTATACTGATTTTATCAGTGTCAAAACAGTTTTCTTCTTTTTAATTCTTCCGCAAGGAACTGCTAACATTCGAATTTGCAGCAATTTTATTATATTCAATCACTGAATTACTTTCTATTTTAGTACCTTTTAGTATCTTCTTTCCTATTTAGTAGTCTTCTTATTTGGTAGTCTTTCAAAATAAAATCGATAAAATCTTAAAAAAAAACATAGCCTAACAGAAAATGTTCAAGAATTATACAAATTTATCTCTTTTGAACAATTTGCAAGAAATTGCAAAGGAACAAAAGACTATTCAAAATGAGCTTATAATGCTATTTTTTTGCAAAATAAAAAAAAATTATAAATTTTATCATATATACATTCTTTTGATTTTTTTAGCTAATCAAAGCTAAAATTAAAGCTAATTAAAACAATAGTTTTTTTTAGTTAGTTGCTCCTTTGCAATATCTTGCAAATTGTTCAAAAGAGATAAATTTGTATAATTCTTGAAAATATGTGGTTCTCTACAGATCAATACAATTGTGGGTGAATTAAATGGATATTTTACAGAATATTTTCAATTTTACGCAGAAAAATTACAAGGTGGTATACGATAAACTTTCTCCGCTTGTTGATTCCCGCTTGAACGAGCAACAACATGGCTTTAGAAAAGGTCGCTCAACTACCACGAATTTGACAATTCTAATCTCTGACGTTCTATGCAAAATGGAAAAAGGATACCAAATTGACGCAGTCTACACTGACTTCAGTAAGGCGTTTGACAGAGTTGACCATTCTACCTTGATTCTAAAGCTTCAGAAATTCGGTATTGCCGGGTCTTTACTCAGCTGGCTGACCTCCTACCTTCGCGATCGAACACAATGTGTAAAATTTCAAGGATTTTTATCGAAAAACGTTAGTGCTACATCTGGTGTACCCCAAGGTAGCCATCTTGGTCCACTTCTTTTTAATATATTTATTTCCGACTTATCTGACGTCCTAGCAGGCATACCTCATTTACTCTATGCACACGATCTCAAACTTTATCAGACTATTGAATCGAAATCGGATGCCCCCTTTCTCCAATCCAAGCTTAATTCACTTGATCAGTGGTGCAATATAAACAAGCTCTCTCTCAATATCAACAAATGCCAAGTTATTAGTTTTTCCAGGAAATGCACGGTCACACACAATACGTACTTCCTCGGCAATCATATGCTAACCCGAGTTGATAACATTGCTGACCTCGGTGTTATCTTAGATGAAAAACTCCGCTTCACCTTACACTTTGATAAAATGCTTTCTCGTGCGAACAAACAGCTAGGTTTCATCAAAAGACGTGCCAAAGAATTCCGTAGTCTGTGGGTCACAAGATCCTTATACACTTCACTTGTACGTCCTATTCTCGAATATGCTTGCATTAGCTGGAATCCCGCTTTTGAAACCCACAGTGACAGACTCGAGTCAATACAAAAACAATTTTTACTTTTCGCCTTGAGAGAACTGTACAACCCTTATGATTTTAATAGCCTACCCCCTTATGAGTTTCGACTGGGTCATTTAAACCTATCGACACTAGCCTCCAGAAGAATAATGATATCGGCCTGCTTCACATTCGACGTCATTAGAGGCGCTATTAATGTAGAATTCCTGAATAGTAAAATTTCGATAAATATCCCTGTGAGGAACACCAGGTCCAATCGCTTCCTAAAAGAATATTCACATTCGACGACATATGCAGCAAATGAGCCAATAAATAGATGCTGCAGAACATTCAACAGCATAAGTTATTTATATTCCCCTACGATTTCCAAATCATCCTTCAAATCCTCTCTTTTGCATGCCATCCATACCCCTAAACCTTAAGCCATAGCTTATATGTCAATGTTTTTATTTATTGATTGTTATTTATTAATCTATTTGTTACTTTTTTCATTTGTTTGTTACTTATTTAACTTGTTTGCTTTTACTTTTTACTTGACTTTACTTTTCCATTTTATTTTTAATTTGTTATTTTATATTTGATTTTGTACCTTGTTTGGTGAATAAATAAAATAAATATCGATTCTTGGATCCAAAAAAATGAATCCTTAGTTAGTATTCTTAATCCTTAGTAATTCGTTCAGAATTCCATGTTTGAAAAAAATTCAATTTAGACTAAGACAATTTTGAACACATTTATTCGAATTAATTGAATTTAAAATATATTTGAATGAACTGTGTATAAAAACTATTACTTCCAGTTCTTTAAACTCAAAATACTAACAAATATTATTTTTCTTGTCTAATTTCAGTTTCACCTGAATCAATTGTAATACCAATAGTCTCATGCATATTCGGTTTCCCGATACTAGCTCTGATGGTCATCTGCTGCCTACGTCGTCGAGCCAAACTAGCCCGGGAACGTGATCGACGACGTAACTACGATATGCAGGACCATGCCGTCAGCCTGGTCAGATTTAGTCCTATACATAGGCTCAGTGAGTCTTCTGTCCTAAACGACAAAATCTTTCTAAATAAGAGTTTGTTGATTTCTATCATACATAGATTATGCTTGATAATGCAAGTTATTTTCATTGAATACAAAAATTAAATCAAGTTGTTAAATAACACAGTGCAACAAATTAATTCTTTTTTTTTTGCCGTTGCTCGAAATTGTTTTTTTTTGCATACCTTTGCATAACAGTAGTCAAAATATGTTAGTGAAAAAATTCTGAACCATCGACATTTTTTGTAATTACACTTGATAGAAAAAATATGTGGACACCCCGACGAACAGCAAAATTTATAATAAAAAAAACCGTTATGGCAAAAAAATTTACGAACAAAGTTTGCTTAACATCTTAACAAGTTTATTCATAAAAAAATTTTACCAACCATCCAAAAATAAAAAATTTCGTAGAACAAAAACAAAAGCAAACCCCCCAAAAATCACTAAAAATACCTCAAAAAACTTGCAATTTCTTCACAAAAAGTGGTCTTTTGAGTAGATCATTGGATTTTTTTTATTTTAAAATCTTCCTCAGCTAAAATTGCTTCCAATGAAGGTATTTTATAAGGAAATCGGGGCTATTTTGATAAAATTTTTCCCCATTCCCTCTAAATGATCCAATTGGCTCTTTTAGAGCATTTCCTTTGAATTTTTGCTTTTGCATTGTGCTGATGAGATTCGCGCCCCATCAAATTTCAAAAACGTTTTCTAGGATTAATTTAGAACAACTTGAGTGCCTTTGCGTTTGCTTATTATTGTTTTTTTACTTGACAAAGCTTCACATTCGCCGCCGTGCAGGGGCCCAAAAATCATCTCCAAGCACAAAAATCATCTCCAAGAATAAATTGTCGAATGTGTTTGTCCATTGAGAACGTTGAAATGGTTCAATTATCCTAGTTATTCATCATTGAGTATAAAAAAAAACAAATTAAGCAGCTCCTTTCACCGCAATACACCCCTACACTATCACACCATCGCAGCCATACTTAGCATCTGAAGTAAAATTGATGCCATATTTTATATTGATGCCATATAAAAATTTATCAAAATAGCCCCAATTTCCTTCTAAAATACCTTCATTTGAAGCAATTTTAGCTGAGGAAGATTTTAAAATAAAAAAAAATCTAATGATCTACTCAAAAGACCACTTTTTGTGAAGAAATTGCAAGTTTTTTGAGGTATTTTTAGTGATTTTTGGGGGGTTTGCTTTTGTTTTTGTTCTACGAAATTTTTTATTTTTGGATGGTTGGTAAAATTTTTTTATGAATAAAATTGTTAAGATGTTAAGCAAACTTTGTTCGTAAATTTTTTTGCCATAACGGTTTTTTTTATTATAAATTTTGCTGTTCTTCGGGGTGTCCACATATTTTTTTTATCAAGTGTAATTACACAAAAACTCGATGGTTCCGAAAGTTTTTATTATTTTTCTGATGATACATACACATGATAGATACCGAAAAAATACATTTCGTTCTTCGGCAAAAAGTCATGTTGCACAGTGTAATCAGAAAGCTTCGAAATAATTTGCGTAGATTAGAGTATTAACAAAAGTTTTCACTTCTTCAGCTTTTTCCAGAACGATTTGGGGATTCACTTTAAGAAGAAAGTTTTTTTTTATAAAAGGATGATATTATATTTTTGAATATGATACCAAAAATTATCACTGAGAAAAAAATATGAAGCAAGCTTCGAAAATGAATCTACTCAAATCTTCAAAATGCTCGGTCGCAGTTTCCTATTGTTCCTCTCCTTTACGACTTCAAGCTTAACAGAAAATTAATGTAATTTTCCTCTTACCACAACAGATAACCGATCGTCGCGAGCTATCAGTTTGCGGCCTGAGCGAAGCCTTAGTCGAGGTTTCCCGTCACTAGAACTCGACACCGTAATCGAAGAACGCAGCGACCCGGAACAAACCCAAACCGACCTCCTCAGTCCTGAATCACCCTTAGACCCTCAACGATTTCACGAGTTCAATTCCAGCTAGCATACACCATCGTCAGCAGGCTCCAGCAGCGGTATCACAGCTCTATCCAAAATGAAGCGCAGCAAAAGCAGCAGTAGCATGTACAGCAAAAAGAAAAGAAAACTGGCCAACTTGAGCATCCCTCTGCACAACCAGCGCAATGGTGGTCGGGGCTGTTATGAATCAATAGCATTTATGACGTTCGGTCAAACTGGTGTTCCGGGCTCGAGATCGAATTCAATGCTGAAAAACAATAACGACGACGACCAGGACTCGAAGACAAAACGGAAATATTTTACAATTTCGGGGGATGCTTCGCCCCTGTGGACGACATTGACCCATGCCCAGACAATCACTGAATTTTTCGATGATAGATGATAAAAGATAGTGCTGAGTATTAATTATATTAGTTTTAGTTAAGTTAGCATGATGTTTTAGTAAACTGATGCTCGTGAATTTATCTTCATAAATAATTTAGGCATGCAAGAATCTAACTCGCTAAATTGTGGTAAAAAATTGTTGTTTAATTTCTAGTTTGAAACTATCCTAAAACTGAACCTACGTATATGAATGTTATATCTAAATCTAAAAAAGAATCAGATTTATTTACCATCCTCTAAACTAATTGTTAAGCTGTCAAAATGTATTGTTTGCCTGTAAATTTTCACACCTGTATATAAACTTAAATTCCGTCAATGCTTCCAAGTGAAAAGTAGCTACAAAAAGCAATTCAATTGTAAATGGAATAAACTTATATATATTTTTGCATTAACAATAGCTCTCATGGATAACCAAATATCGTAAATTGTTGTTAAAACAAAAATATTTTCTGCATCTTTTTATTGGCGGTGGGAAATTATTCTCTGGAGCATCATTAATGCCAGGAATATTTTGAATAACTATTTTCACCACATTTTAATTCGTTGCGAAAAATTACTGTGGCCATTAAATCGAAATTCATATTCAAGCGTAAGCAATTTACATTACAAATAATTATATTAACGGAAATAAAACCTACCACACACATCATTCCGTTCCATTCATGAATACTGAAAATGTGCATAGTATTGTAGCGAAACTCATTTACCATTGGCATTTTTTGTAATTGTATCATATTTACAACACATCTGTAAAAAAAAATACTCAAATTTGAGTTTTTATATTTTCCTGGAAAATATTTTTTGGATTCACAAACACCAAACGAGTTTTTAATGGTTTTCACTATCATTCTAAAAATATCGTCTCGCTCTCGGGCTTATTTGAACTGTTAAAATTATCATGAATGCATTGAAATGTCGAATTTTTATTAAATAATTAATAGCATTTTTTAGGTAGCTAAATAAATATCTTATTTAAAATATATTCCTTTCAGTTTTTAACCCTCAAATATTCCATTTATTGAATTTTTTTATAAATGTTTTTAGAGAGGAACGTATATTGTGTATCTATGGAGTGATACATCAATCTTAAAACTATTAATCTTCAAAAAATCCATGTAGCTACTATACCTATAAATACATCTTAACCTACCGCTTAAAATTGACGATAAAACTCATGCTTAAATTGCTTCAGATTCAAACCTAACACTAAAACATTCGTATTAATATAATTCACCATAAAAAAAAATACACACTCACATACACTTCAGTCTGAAGCAATTTAAACAAACAATAATGCAATAATTCTGCTACTTAACTATATCTTATCAATTAAATTGTCATTGTCATTGATTCGATCTAGGTCCAACTATTTATTACTTTATCCAACCGATAAATATTTTTAAGAATGCATATATTAACAATTATAAATCGGACCAGTTCTTAGATATGTGTGTGTGTTAATTATAATGACGGATTAAAATGCATACAATTACAAATATGTACGTGTTAGGCGATAAATATAGCATACGTTATGTACCACTTAGAACTTCAAATTATGACTAAGGAATTATAAGTAGGAAATGTAATTCTATGTCATTCTATGAATAAATGAATGTTTCAAAAACAAAACAAATTTAACGTAAAACGATAAGAATCAAGAAAAATGATAAAACTAGTAAATGAATAAATAATGAAGATAGTATTAATAAGAATATTTTTTGATTTCGCTGTAAAATGTGGGAAAAACTAAGCTGATGAATAGAAGGGAGAAATAAATTCAAAAAAGATAATCTAGTCTACTCTACCGGGCTCAATGAGCTTTGGCTCTGTTTTACATGTTCACACGTTGGGCGCCAATTTCCAGGATCCATGATAGCGGAAAAAGTGCTAACTTCTGCATATGTGCCACATCGCAGCCAAAACAATGATATTTGGGAAGGGCAAACACTGGACATTCGCAGAGAAAATACTCCACAGAGTCATCCTTTTCCAGGCAGGATGGACAGAGGTCATCCTGTGCAATACTTATTCGGTACGTGTTCTTTCTGAGCAGTTTTGTCTAGTCAGTATACCTGTCGTAGCTTTGGAAACTTTTCTACTCTTGTCGAGAAGGACATCCATCTCAGTACTGTCGTTTTGAAAATTTTTAGGGGAGTATATTTCCTAATCCAAAGGGAGTACTTTACATTAAAAGGGAGTACAATGGTTTTGATTATATATATATATATATATATATATATATATATATATATATATATATATATATATATATATATATATATATATATATATATATATATATATACATATATATATATATATATATATATATATATATATATATATATATATATATATATATATATATAGTATTATTATCATATTTAGTTACTATTCTACCGAATATGAATTGCTAGTCAAACAGAGACTATGAGCTTAGACTTACAGGTCTTACCTAAGTTGGATGAACAAAAGTCTAACCAGTCATGAGTCTGGTTACGCGGCGAAGTATAGGTGCCATGCACCATTTCCCAGCAAAAAATATGATCAGGCATATCAGGCTAAGGCTTAAATAATGAATAGTTCTGCAGAATAATTCCGTCTGCATTGGCATTTCTTTGAATATACTTACGAATTTCAGAAGTGATAGGATCGCCTTAAAATCTATAGTTAAAAGTGATAAGTGTGAAAAGTGATCGGAGTGTTCAATCGGTATAAGAGTGTAATTAATTATAGAGATTTAATATGTACGAATTTTTTAATCATTGAAATTAAATAAACCAGTTTGAGAAGACAGCCATATCTAGTAAGCGTAAACATAAGGATTATCTACTAACAATAGTTAACCTTAGAGTAAGGCTTAACCTAATCATTGTTCAAGCCTGATCATAAGGCACATATAATGCTAAAAGCAGTATGCCTTACAGCCAATGACATGGCCCATGTTAAAATAAGGGATAAAATAAGGTACAATGTATGCAGACTTTTTTCCCTTACAAGAGACAGGCATTTTGCACTAAGGAATATATTACACCTAATCAAGCCTTATATATAATGATTAAATTGTTTGCTGGGTTGTTGCCCCCAAACACAAATTTCCGAACTGCCAGAAAAGTGGCATGCACATTTGGCAATTTTTATGGGTGCATGTCAAATGCAGGTCTTAACATACAAATTTGGAAAATCTTTTTTAAGGAAGCATTCGACACCTTACTTGTTACCCATCATAAGCGAAGCTTCGTCTAAAGCGAATCTTACTAAGTTTTTCAAATGAATATCCAAATCGTTTAAATACTTCGTCAAATTGTAATTTATTGACTTTAGATCACATTTTGAGTGCTGACGATCCTGCATGTGTCAAGCAAAATACAAAGAACAAGTAGCAGTAAAAATTATGTTATGTATAGTAATAATTATAGGATTAGAATAATTTGCGATTTCCCGTACGTATTCAAAATTCTAATGTGTTAGTCCATAGATGGCGCTCATCATGGAAAATTATTATTGAACATACCTGGCAACCCAACTAACGATTGCGTTTATTGGAAATGTTTGCAGTTATAATTAAAATATATCCAGAGTCGAGCATTTTTAGTTGTGCAGAGTTTTAATGTTCAGAGTTTAATGAATCAATACGAATTAATAAAGGCGATACAGAATCATATAGAGTTTAATAAATTAATAAGAATTAAAAAAAGCGATACAAAAATAGAGGCAGTTCCAAAAGACCTAAAAATCTATAGTGGACTTCTGCCTATTTAAAGTCCAAATATCGAACAACTAGAGCCAAACATTAGATTATCCTTATATCTGTCATTTCGTCAATGATCAGAGAATTTTTTTTTTAAAACTTTGGATATTGGCTCTCACGATTCATTCTTAAAGCCCTGAAATGTATTCGACGCGAAACGGAACGAAGTGTCAAATCCCATACAAAATCAGCTTGGCGCGGAATTTCGTTTCGTTTGGTTTTGCTCGTCAGTAATGTGTTCGAAGGCGTATAAGAGTCTTCGAAGACAGTGCAATGACCCGCTCTGAGATGGCGCTGCACAATGTATAAGTTAAATTTCGCGGCCATTTAATGACCCAGGACCTTAAATTGATGCGAAAAATGTGACAGCTCATAATTTCATTCGAGTTTGCGGATATTTTATTGAAAAATTGGTGAAAATGGATGGATGAACCGCGCATCCTTGCAACAATAGTTTTTGTTTTGCCGATATTATCATTTTTGATGCCGGTTAGTTAAATTTATATGCACCGAATTCAAATGTAATGCACTTGTTAAATGTCATCAGTGGTAATTTATACTGCCCCCGGTGTCGGGGTGCGGAACTTTACTTCGCTCGATTCCGCAGCAGACGTTTTCGCTGTATTTCGTTCGTCGAATACATTACTAGGCTTTAAAATGAAATTAATGACATTAGTAAACTTCGCTTTCCCACACTTCAATAATTTTACAATTTCAGAATCTTGGGCAATTGTTTTAATCAACAAAATCAATGGTGTGATTAACCTAA
Organism: Nemotelus pantherinus; assembly: GCA_963978885.1. Classification (NCBI taxonomy): domain Eukaryota; kingdom Metazoa; phylum Arthropoda; class Insecta; order Diptera; family Stratiomyidae; genus Nemotelus; species Nemotelus pantherinus. The sequence continues at coordinate 221,380,005 of OZ022263.1, read as the reverse complement.
ATGGTAAATTGTGTTCCAAAAAATATAGCTATTCAAAGCTCGACCACTTTAGTATTTTTGGATTTTTTCGTGAATGATTCAATAGCTGCTCGACTGTAAATTTCTGGTTGATTTTTACGGCTGACTCCAATTTTGTGCGATTTACTTTTTAATTTCGCAATAAATGTGAAACTTTTTTGCTTACCGGTTTTTGGCAGTGTTTACAAAGAAATCTATTCTCATTTCTACCTTTTGAAGTAGCAGGTATGGCCTTTGCTTGAACCCAATCAAACTAAGCTAGCTAAATTTTCCGAAACTTTTGATATCGTCTTTGATTTTCAATACAAATTTGTGTGGTATCACAATTGGATCCTGAACTAGAATCGTCAGTATCCAACTCTATGCTAACCCTCGTATCATTAGCCGCACTGCCTTTCATATTTATCGCAGGTGTGAGCCCTTAAGCTCTATTTTTATCCAATTTAATCAAAAAAAAAAACTGTAAAACTAAACTTCTTACTAAATAAATTTATTTGATAAACCAACTGTTCCATGGTTTTGTTAAAATTGCATTTGGTCCTAGAAATGACCAGCGCGTTTGGTGATGGAAAAAATGACTTGTGTCATAAAACTGAAAATTAAAGCATTTTATCTCAAGTCTGTGATAATAACCTTTTGAAATTCCCGCTAATATACTTGAAAAAATTCGGAGACAAAATTGGACACGTGAGCTATATAGACAAATTGCTGCTTGTGAAACAAAAAGAAGAAGTCAAGCTGAAAATTCGAGCATTTCATTGCAAGTTTGTGTTCAACAATCCTCTCAACTTACCTTTGATTTCATCATTCACTTCAAACAGGCAGTTGAAATATTCTTCACAGAAATTTCCGAAATATTTCAGGAAAAACAGTTTACGCAATGAAACGAAGAAACGGTCAATGGTGTCGCAAAAATTAAAGAAAGATTCAAATCACTTCACTACTTCTACGCCAAAACCTTCTACCTTATCCTGCCATGACGGGCGGTAGCAGAGGGCACCAACAATCAATCGCTATTGCACCGTCGGTCAATTTGCACAGAACTTATAATGTAAATTAAAGCCTGAATTACATTGCCATGCAGTGCAGTGCAGTAAACTGCAGTCTAGCGCGGTGCCGAAGCAGTTCACGCATTGCAAAGCACATTGAAAGCAGTGCAGTGTTCTGACAATGAAAGTCAAATTAATTTGTGGAGGTTTGATATTTAGATTTTCTGCACCTGTTTTTCGTCCATTTACAATTTAATGCCGGGAACGAAGTTTCCCTTTCAATTTAAATGGTTTTTGCCCGGTCAGCTACTCTCAAACGAATGTCAGCTGATGCAGTCTGCAGCGTTTTTAGAAATTGGCCTAAACCATGCAGTGCAGTCCGCTGCACTGCACTGCACTGCAGTTAATGTGATTTGCCACATGCAATTACATGAGTTCTAAATTTCAGTGCACTACACTGCACTGCAAGCCGATGTAATTCAGGCTTAAGAGTAGTTCACGCGGGAGGACACTAGCAATAAAACTAAATTCTTCTAGTCTTCTTCTTAGAAATAGAGAATGGACGCCGTAAAAGTTCACGTTGTAAATGTTAATGTACTATCCAACAATATTTGAAATTTGGTATTTGAGAACAATATGAGCATTAAAAGTGTTCCCCATGAAAAGGGAGTACTTTGCAAGTGAAGGGAGTACAGTAGTACGGTAACTAAAAACGGAGTACAAATACTCCGATCGGAGTACAACGACAGCACTGATCCATCTCGCTTAGTGAGCATCAACTACCCACTTCCAAAATGAGGTATGTGCAGATGCGATCAACACACGTAAGGCTGGTTCAGGGCCCTGTAGTGGAAGCGTCAAACTTTGCTTTACAATCGCGTCAGTGGTTTCATTTCCTTCAACACTACAGTGCGCCAGTACCTCAGAGTAAATATATTTTGTTGAATCTGGCGACAGAGTTCAATTTCACCTTGGCCTCTTGGGCGATTCTCGAAGTAGTCAAGAGATTACGTAGTAACAGCAGTGTGGCTTGACTGTCATTGCAAATCTCGATACGGTTTCTCCTCTACTTTTCTTCAGTTGCCCAGTAGGAAGCTCTCAAGATAACGAATATTTCTGCTTGAAAAACAGAAAGTGCTCTCCGAGAGAAGAAGCCTGCCTGTCATCCAATCAATGCAGATAGACAACAGCGCTCCAGATCTATCATCTGTCTTCGAAATTATGGAATATCATGGAGTATCTCCTCTTACAGACATTTGGGTGCTTCTAGTCACTTCTTCTCAAGAAAATTACTTCGTACCATCTCCCAAAGTTTAGCAAAGGCACTCGGGCGTCCGAAGGCATTGCGAGATTTGGAAAGACCTCACGCTTTGTTTCCTACGCATAAGCAAATTTGAATTAATCTATAGGCGGAGCTCATCGCCACACTCTGAATTTGAATGTCAAGTGGAGGCACATTGAAAAGCGCATCAAGGGTCGCACCAGGAGTAGTGCTTATAGCACCATAGATACCCAAACACACAGACCTTTGCAGCGTGGATTACTTTTTGCAAGCATACAACAGCTTGGATTATTTTTCAGGTCCGATTTCTAATCCATTCTCTCTTATATATGCTCTACAATAATCCACCACACCATAGATGCGTGCGTGATCATCGATCTTATGATTGTTACGTACACCTACATAGCGATATGAGGCTTTAGACCCCTTGTGGCGAGAAAAGCTCTCTTGTACTGCCCGCAAGCATCCAAAGCTCGCCTGAAAATTGAAGAGTTGCACCCTTCTTACGACGCAGCAATAGTCCTTTCAGTTTTCTTTTCCTCGTCAAAAAACCAGTTTCCTTTTGTCACTGTCGCCACTGTCCTCACTCCCATAGCCGTTATTGTTTTGGCTTCTGTAGTCAACGATGCCGTGATCCCAGTCCAGCAACCCGGTCTCCGACAGAGATCCAAGGATCTTAAAATAGTGCCACATCAAACTTACCTGCATTCACAGTCAATAGTAGTTCGACCGAAGCCAATCTAATGCAATCTATTTTCAGCGTTAGCCACATTCTACTCCACCTGCGAAACAATTTGCTGGAGACTGGTAATCTTATTTTGGGCCACTTCCAGAGCCACTAATCGCGCTATTAAAACCTTCACTCTGGGCAGTGTCAGAACGAATGAAATCAAATATTTCCATGTTAATTTCTCATTGTTAAAACAAACCTGTCCTCAAATAAATCTGAACAACTTTTACATTATAACAATAGCACTGCTTTCAAATTGATAACAATAGTATTCTGTGGTATAATGAAATTTTATTTCTTAACAAGGTATAGAGCACTTTACACAAAAAGAATCACACGACGGATTGAAACGCAGCTCCTCCAGATTCTCAGAATCCAGGAATAACTCTTCCACGTTTCGCCAAACCCTTCAGTTTGTTGATTTGCTTTTTATGATTCTTTTTCTGAATGTTTTCCTGCCGTTTCTTCTGCCTTTGCAATATACCCTGTTCGACCTTTGCTTTCCTCTCCTCCCACTCCACCTTTGTCTTCTTCTTCTGCAACCTTTTCTTCTTGATGGTTTTGATCAACAGCGTCGGATCGTCCTTGACTTTTTTGCCTTCCGTTCGATCGAATGCTTTTTTCCATGCATGCTCCTTCTTAATTTCTAGCGCTTTATCTTTCTCACCGCGCTCCATTAACTCATTTATCTCTTTCTTCTGTTCTTTTAGATTCTTCCAGACTTTTCGTGGATTCTTTTCGATCTTTTCGTGCTTTGATTTTTTAACTTTTGCACCAGGATGAGCTGCGAAATCGAACTTGGAAAACACGATTTTGCCTTCCTGATTGAAGATGGGCTTGTTGACGGGTTTGACGAGTTTTTCAATATGCTTAGAATCCTCATCGTTGTCATTACTGATCGAATGTTGGCGATCTTCTTTGATTTTTTCGTTTTTGAGAGCTTTGTGCGCGCTAGCTATAAGTTTTTTCGCTTCCTTGTTATTTTTTAGCTTTTTGAGTTCACGCTTCTTCTGGGTTTTTTCAGGGGCTTTTGATTTTTTTGCTTTCATTTTGTTTTTGATGATTTGCAGTCGATCTTCGAGTTCTTCGGCAGATTGTACACGCTTCGTTTTGGCTGTTGGTAGAGTCGATGTTTCGTTTGTGTTGAGAAGGTAGTCGTCGAGGTTATCATCTGGAAATTTATAGGGGTGAAATTAATGGTATTGACAGAATTCTAGCTTGTTATGTATGAAATGCGAACAGCATTTGCACTAAACACTGCGATTGTTTAGGAATATTTGTTTTAATCTCATCAGTGCACTCTTTATCCCTATAAAGCAACAGTAATAGGTGTTCATTATAGGATCAGCACCCTGACCACCAAACGGATCAAGCGCCGAAGGGCTATTGTGAGTTTCAACTTTATAGACAATCAAGTAATCGTCATCAAAAATGATTCCTCCTGCGTTATTTCACGCGTTGCACGCTTAATATAATGCGCATATAGGCCGTCTTTTATTTGAAAATGTTATGCTTACAATGTTCAGACCATAGGCCAGAGACTCAAGTTCAATATAATATGAATTTCTATCGAGTTTTTTAAAGTAATAATTTATAGCTTTCACTGCTGCCAGCGAGAGCTTTAAAGTGTCATTACCATCGATTCCATCTCTGCTGATTTTATCAAGCTCTTGGACACTCACATTAAGATCAACAGACTTAGCGTCTTTTTTCACGGACTGATACTGAGTTTATATTTACCATAATATTTCCAGCTATAGTTATTACTTTCCTTACAGATAAGTGTGCAATATTTAGTGATAGGGTTGAATTCTTGTTTTATATCATCTTCAGTTAGCAAATGCCCTCGACTTAGAATCAATTTTGAGCTCCTTGCTTAGATCTCAATTGGTGTCATTGCGGGATTACACCATTGGATAATTACCCAATGATACTCATTACTTGCATTACTACACCAGTTTGCAAGGCGAAATTTATCATGTGAGCACCGAGTGAGTAAACATTTAGCACGACATAGCTCAGTAAGGTCAAAGGTAAGATTTGATGTGAATTTAAATTTTTGCAGAAGTTTCCATAATTTACCTTCTATCGAGTCTGGCACATCCAATGTCGTCAACAAGTCAAGAATATATTCGTTTTCTCTTTGTAGCAGCTTCTTCACTTTGTTCCGATCGAATTTCATTTTATTTTCGACCTCCATTTGCATAGTATTCAACAGCACAGTTTTTGGAAAAAGTAAACTAAATATGAACGTACGTATCACTAAATTTAAGACACCGCCGAGCACGTTCCTTGGTTTTCCGGGTGGTTTGACATGTTTTCAAAATAAGCGGTGAAGTGAGGTTAAGACGACTGTCATCTGGTCACTGTCAAGTAGTGAGTACGTCTAATGCTTGAAGGTTGTTGGCTTTGCTAAAAGTTAATTTCTTAGTAGTCTATGTACACACGCTGGATTTTTTATTCTATTTTGTATTTGTTGAAAGATTTTCGTTAGGTAAAAAAATCATACTATTGTTAATTTCAGTTTTTCCATATCAAAGAAAATAAATTGCAGTATACAGTTTATATATCCAGCAGAAGAATTGGGTTAATTTCTATCTATTCTTAAGTTCAAAAGTTGCATATACAACTATAAACAGAACGAAACTAACTTACTCTAGCTAGATATAGTGGATGTACTGCAACTGCACTGGACATGTCTTTGGCTCTGAAAGGAATTGAGAATAGGCTTAAAAATATGATGAGCCATCATCGGAAATCGGAATTTCAAAAATCGCAGAAGTCCGTGTCTTGTGTATTTTTTGTTGGTTATTTTTCAAGTTTTTGCCTCTCCTACCACTAGACACGCAGGGATAAAATATTGAATAACTAACAAAAAGGTACAAAAAATACACGAAAAGTCAACTCTGAAAATGAACAAACAAAATAAATGAACTCCAAAACAAAAAAAAAACAGCCACAAAAGCACAATCGGTAAAATTGTCTAACAGTTATGGGGGCACGTAGTCGAGTTCTACCAAATATAGCTGTCAGCTTTTCGTTGACAAAATGAAACAAAATTTTCACTTCTTAAATTCTTATTCGTAGATAAATCCTTACAAAGCAACTTGATTACGGTTAATTTTCAGTATCTAGAAGCTGAGGGCGGATAGAATTGAACCAAATGACCGCAGCCATCGACGAAACCGCAACAAAACAAAACCGACCAAATTTACTTGTAGAACTCGTACTCTTGCTCATCTTTCTTGATATTATTCTTGTAGCCCTTCTCAAAGTCCTTCGCCAGCACGATATACCTATTCTCTCGCACAGCATGCATACCTGCCTCCTGACAAATCGCATTGATATCGGCACCGGAAATCTTATCTGGCCGCGCTACATAGTCCTCCAAATCGACATCTTCGCTTAGATTCATCTTCGACGTAATTGTCGAGAAGACCAAACGCTTTTGCCTTCGGTCCGGCAACGGGAACTCGATTTTTCTATCCAAACGTCCAGGACGCAGTAGGGCAGGATCAAGAGTGTCAGCTCGATTTGTGGCCATTATGACTTTGACATTTGTAGTTTGGTCGAAGCCATCCATCTGATTCAGCAGTTCGAGCAAAATCCGTTGCACTTCACGATCAGCACCGGTCTGAGCGTCGAAACGTTTCGTGGCAATTGCATCGATTTCGTCGATGAAAATGATCGCAGGAGCGTTCTCTTTGGCCAGACGGAAGACATCGCGCACCATCCGTGGACCTTCGCCTAAATACTTCTGGACAAACTCTGAACCTACGACGCGAATGAAGGCAGCCGTCGTGTGATGAGCCACAGCCTTCGCCAGCATAGTCTTTCCGCAGCCAGGCGGACCATACATCAGAACACCGCGAGGTGGATCGATACCAATTTGCTTGTAGAGCTCGAAGTGCGTCAGTGGAAGTTCAACCGCTTCACGGATCTCCTGCTTCTGCATATCCATTCCTCCGATGTCAGCATAGCTCACGTCTGGCTTCTCGTCGGGTTGTAGCATAGAAATAGAACTATCGGCCTCGGGCGGAAGCACATCAACCAGGGCATTACTGTGTTTGTGAAGAGCTACCGATGCTGAGGGCTTGAGCAGCTCACGGTCGATCGTAGAAAGAATGCGCACGTAGTAGTTTGAACCAGTCGTCGAACCAACGATGCCTGTGTTCTGGTCAACAGCTTCCAAAAACTGCCCGATAACAAGCGGCACAGACTGTATACGCTTGACTTCTTCCTGAGCATGGAGATACTCTTTTTTCAAATTTCGCTGTTCATCTTTGATGTATTCTTCTTGTACTTCGAGAAACTCAAGGGTCTTTTGAAGTTTCTGCGGAGAGAATAGAGGTCGTTTGAGGTTAGACTTTGTTCATGAAATACTCTCCGATTCTTACTAATATTTTTACTTACCTTGTAACGCACATACAAATCTTCCAATTCGAGTTCCTCAAGCGTACTTGGTGGCGTATCTTTTGGCTTAAAATCGAGAGTTTCCTCCTGAAATTGAAAGTTTGAGATTAGAACCACACAAAACCCTGGGTTCAAATACACGCGAGTGAATGTTTTTTTCCGCAGTTCTAATCAGACTCAATCAAGCTTGCATCAATATGCACTTTTATTAATTAAATATCTATAATTCAGAAAATATTCACTCACCCTTTCCGGTATAATAACATCCACCTCGGCCATTGTTGATGACTTGATGATTTTCCGAAGATGACAGTTTGCTGGACAGCTCGAATGATTTGACTAATTGAGAGTTTGGCTTTCTGCAGTTGGTGCGCGTAGTAAGATGACATTTACTTTTGATCGTTCAATTCTTCTAATAAAAGGGGAATCACCAAAGTTTGAAATGTTCTACGGATTGAAAAATACTAATGCTTACTGTATTTGTTCAAATACGAAAATACGAAAGTTTTTGCGTTTTGTGAAAATTTTTGATTCTTTCTTGGTGGTAAGTTTTAGAGATAACATTTTATTTCGACGGTAACATTTTATTTAAGAAGGATCGGCTAAGTTTGCTCAAACGACAGCGGCAAAGAGCCGCGAACATTTTGTTAGGCAGCAAAATCCGCTTAAGAACTCCACCTTCCACAACAAGGTAGAGTAAAGGTTCTGTAAAAGGTTTGCGGAAAAGAGGCAGAGGCCTACTGAGGGTGAAAAACTAGTAAACTAGAGGGCAAAAAATGACCGCAGACGATTAGATGTCCAAAAATCATCCACTTCTAAGCCGAGAAGGGTCATCGTGGTACTGATTGATCATAACAACTCGTAGGACCAATTGTCACTTTAGAAATGGAAGATCGTAGAGTCAGACCTGCTCAATGCGATGGTTGACACGATGACGATGTACCTTCAACCAACTATGCGGTCTGGTTACGGGGTGTTAAAATCATTAAAAGCAACAACGAGCTTTCATTGCACTGGTGTGAAGCTTACATTAATTTGGTCTAAGAGTAATCTGGACTATGGGAAAGAGCTCGATTGGAAATAATCGACATAAGGAGCATCCCAACACAGCCTTGAGCGAAGGTAGTAATACCGCGAGTATTGGAACCAGAGGTGGCCCTAAAACTGCTGCAGAGACAGAAACTGGATTATCCAACGCAGGATTTAAAGATCTGGGATGTTAAAAAGCCGGTAGCACCAGACGGAGGGCGGGTGGTCTGGTAAACAATGGGTCTAATGACCTGTTCTATCCGCGTTTTGGCAAGATGTCATGGAGCGTAGGCAGAGCTGACCTATGCCTAAAGAAGCGTCACCTGAAAGATGGGAACGAAAACACCTTGGAAACCGGTAAGATTGAGAGAAGTTTGGGTAAAGTTGACCCGCAGACAACAACGGCCATTATCTTGAAGGAAAACACAAGTTGAGGAGGATACTAAAATACTGCTACTGTCACTATGTGGTAGTTTGGGTGCTGGCTAAGGAGCCTTAAATCTCTGCGGATGGCTTGGTTGCAGGACTGGGGTCATGTTGGTTAAATTTTTTCAAGCGACTGCAGTAGTAAAAATTAGAACAGCTTTGCTGGTGAGAAAAAATATTCACGCTTATCTTCTATCTAATCTCAGCATAGATGCTCTGACAGTCGTAATATGTAACAACTACAAGGAGGAGCATGTACTCCTGGCATCTGCTAACATGGCACACGATAGAGCCGATCCGCCGAAGAATGTTACAAAACTCACCACGGAGGCGTTCAGCAAGAAAAAGTTGCTGCTCTTGGGGGTGAATGCCAACGCACATCACACGTTGAAAATAGCAAGGATATTAACGATATATGTAGGTCAGTCTTTACTCAGGTTTATTATATATTATAATCAAGTCTTAGCGAATTGGGGAAATATCCTCTCTTCTAAAGAGCGTTAAAGCTTCAACGTGCTAGACATCACTCTACACAATGGGTCCAACGAGCAATTAATAGAGAATTGGAGGGTCCTCGAAGGCTCATCATTCTCTGATTTAGCTAGTCTCATTAGTAATACTGTAAAATGCACCTAAACTCGCATTTCTCGACCGTTTCGCTATCACAGAAACATCAAATAGGGTAACTTCAAACGAAAAGCGATCAACGGTTTAGATCATCCTTCAAAGGTTGACTGTGTAGCTGTGCTAGAGGTAGCAATAAACACACTCACGGGTAAATTCAGCAAAGCTTTTGAAATATCCTGCCCCAAAGTTTGTCCTAAGCTCAAACCTAAGCCGCCCTGGTTGAACAGGGACCTGGGTTGTCGCAGAGGACAAGTACTAGAACTGTTTTAATTAGCCAAAGCAGCTGATTACATGGAACGTTTGGGGCAAACACAAGGTTGGAGAGCATTCGAAAGAAGTGTTCAGGTAAAGAAGGAAAAATATAACCATTGGATACGCATGTCCAATATATTGGACATCGCGCACTTGCCAGGTGTGAATAGCTATCTCAAAACTGAGTGCATTTTTAAGCTCAGCAGGTTCATATTAGTTTAAACATATCTAAAAAATCTTTGACGGCTAGAAGGGTTTGGCTGGGTTAGCTGGTTTTTTAATTAGAAAAAATTAAGATTAGGTTAAGAGAGTTTTTAAAGTTAATATTTGTGAAGAAGCTGCTACAGAAGCATACAGGCTGAATAGTATTGCCAATGTGCAGGATTAAATGTAAGGCTAAGGGAACATTTTAGCCAACGTGTTAAATACCGTAACCAATAAATGTATGTATACATTATGCTGGTTATTCAGTAAACTAGGTTAACTGTGAACAAATAAATCCAACTCAAATATGTTTCGATTTATCTGTGAAATATGATCCAAATTTCCACAATTTGTACAATTCCTTTAATACTCTTTACCGAAAACCGTAATTTAATGTCTAATCTTCCAGTCAAATCTTTTCGAGAGATTTTCTTTCGACGTCCCAACAACGTCAATCACTGCAAACTTCTTCCTTGTTGTCACATTCCCATAGTACATTGAGCCTATCTGACTCGTGCTGACGTCGCATTGAAAGACATTAGGCATACCATTAGGCAGCCGGAGAAGACATTTACTCGGTTCCATAGCTGTCGATTACCCTGCATTATGTATACTGCTTATTTCTCTAACCAAACTCTCAACGAGAACCGATACAACCAGAATAAATCGAAGGAAGTAGAAGAATAAATTTCATATATCAGCTTTTCAAACGATCAGGATACCATGCCCACCATGCCACCATCAGTTGCTGTCTTTCGGGAAAACTGCTTGAAGAAAGCTTTTCCGTATTCACTTTGAGCTCTTCCCTCAACCTTACCCGTTTGCCCTCCAGAAAACTTCTCCAGTAACAGCATGTCGTCGGGAATTTCGGTGATATCCTTAGACTGATTTTCCGGAGACGATGAGAAGAGGCGAGCTGATTCGATAACAGCTTCTTGTTATTGAAAAACGAGGAAGTCTCCAGGCCAGCGTCTGACGCTTCAATGTAAATTATGACGGAAGATAATTACAGTGTCGATATGTGTGGGGGTCGAAAGCAAAGATGAGCTTTTGAACATGATCCAGGAAGCGATTTCTAGTCAATTTTGATTTCCGGATAATAGTAATCGATATAAACTGTGACGATAATGGAAATTGAAAGAAGTAGTGGGGAGTAGTCAGTCGGGGTAATGTCCCAAGAAGATGGTATTTGTGTAATATTGCCAGACATAGGAAATGTGTTTTTGAGAGGTTTAAATGATGAAATACCTGATTAGAAATTTAATACGAGTAATGAAAAATATTGTCAAATGAATGATGGAATTTCGAGATATTGTTTAAAAGTCAAGGTTTTAGTTTAAATCACGGAGTTTTCATAAATTCCTTCATGTTGAAACGGTATGTTTTCAGTCACAACGAAGCATATGCTAACGGAATTTATGTCGTTTAATTTAATCTAACATATGACATTTTTGGATTATATACACAAAACAGTTGGACATCTAAAGACGGGAACACATACAAACAATTAAAGTAACCTCTTGAATGTATGCACATGTTTGGGAATTAGTGTAAGAGTGTCCGGAGCAATACTGCCCACTAGCGAATCCCATACAGACATAAGTCAATGCAGAGAGTCTGAACTAGGACGAATCATAAAGCTTCTATTCACCATCAATGAATAGTCTGATTTCGGGCGATTCAAGATCTCCTAGAGTTGACGACTTCAGACATACTTACCTAAAAGGTGCTCCTTTTATTGGGAAGCTTTAGAACGAAAGACACAAAAACGGATTAGGGATGATAACAAGTTCCCTGCTTGACGTTAGGGTTCTCCATAACAAATGGAAGGAGCAACTTTAATAGGGCGCGGACATTTTACCAACAAGTAATTAAGGTACGGGCAACACACTGCAGCTCCATATGTTTCTCTGCTCAGCTTGAAAAGACTGATTTCTGCCCAGTACGGAGAACTAGACCAATAGATTCAATGCTTTGATTTGGCTGCAGTATATACAGCAGTCATCTCACTGCGTATGTCGAACTACTTTTTACAATAAAGAGGACATGTTAGTGGGCCCGTACACAACTTTTACTGAGAGGCACTGCTTCTTTTGTTCTTTGTGTACCGAAAACAAAGGTGAATGTTTCAAACCCTCTAGACTAAACCAATAGCTTTCGATCTTTCTTTTAGTTCATGTTTTTATATACCTAACCTTATCGGCTTTTGAAAAGCCCAAGCTCAGAGCGGGACCAATTTGGAGCTAATAGGCCCCTTCTTTGGCTTTGGTATCAGCTTCCTCGTTTCCATGGTGCCTCTCACTGCCACTGGTGCAACTCATATAAGCTCAAGGCTGTTCTATGCTCCTATTTTGTTTAAGACCTCTCTCGTCTCTAAGAGCATAGCTGAGTTTATTTGATTGCGATTGGTAGCCTTGAGAAACATTTGGTTATCCAATAGGATCATAATGCTGACCTTTTTAGTGCTCCTTTTCTTTATTGTATGTGTGACTTAAAGTATAGCGGATAATTATGTTTGATGCAATTTTTTTTTAGGGAGTACATGATGCACTAAGGTACTGCAATCCCTACTGCCTCTTTACAATCCATCATTCTGCGACAGGCGTGGACCACTCTCTCATTTGATTCTTGACGATATTTGACCCTGAACATTTTCTCGAAGGTTGCCTTAGTCTTTATTTAGCGCCTGGAGCTTAATATTTCTATTATGGGCTTATGTTCTCCAGAATATTGAGATGGCCTTTTAGGTCGCCTGATTTGTACCGGCAGGCCTGTTGTAGACTTAGCACCTGTTTTGTTGCTTATATAGAGATTCAAAATTTAGAAAGGCCTCCAAGCAAGCCGTTGGAGTGGAGCTGATTACTCCTGCGATCAGCAAGCAGTTCATCATTTGAAGCTTGTTGAGCCTATTAACAGTAGTTGTCTACGTGGTTTCCTTCCACAAAACTGCTGCTCCTTATATGATGGTAGGTCTTACCATTTGTTTATATGCCACGAGTGTCGACTTTGATGTTAGGCTTGGTAAGTTTGAAGTGGCTATCGACTGACAGAGGCCTGCCGGCAGATGTAACTAGCCACAAAAAAGGCCCATTGTGATGCAAAATTAATTTTTGCTCCCCTCTGTTCACAAAAGTCAGGAAACCATCTGCTTCTTTTGGTGAACCACACAATCCCCATTAAATTGACCAGGGATGGTTCGGTCAGATTTGAGAGAAACAGTGCACCAAGTGCCATACCTTTCTCCTAACCAAAGCCGGGCGCTGACACATGAAATGGAAGACGAGTTCTTCCTAGTATATTCCAAAGTGCCTAAAATATTTCACCTCCTCCCGTAGATGCATCTATGTGCTCCTAGTTTTAAGGCCATCTTTCTCGATTTTTCTTTGTAAGTGGAATGATGTTTGTTTTTTGAGGGTTTAGACCCTCTTTCTCGCACCAATATTTTGTTTCATTTAAGACTTTTTGCACTCTGGATTTCAAAGTATCTCAATCTGAGCCTCTTAGTATGATGAGTTAGTGATGTCATTCCCGTATAAAAGAGCTGGTAATTCATTACTGTTAAGGGCCCTTCAACAGCGTTATATATTTCATCTATTTAGAGACGGTCGTAAGAAGTCCTACGGAAAATTCCATCAGCGTGATCACCATTTTTACACCCCATAAGACTCCGCTGTCTTTACCTGTCGCTGTCTTTTACTGGATTGAGGTTGCTTGTCTTTTTTGCGGTCTGTCTTCTTGAGTATCATTTTTGTGTCCAGGCCTTTTCCTATTAGCATCTGGAGCCATTGGTAGGAGTGCCTTTTTGCTGGCCTTTGTATTGAACATGTCGTTTTTCATCCGAATCCGCATCCGTTTTCTGCCTACACCGCTAATAATCTTCAGCTTTGGAGCTCTCATCGGATGCTGCTCCAAAGTCATGTCGTGCGCTTTCATGGTTCGGCAGAGTTTATTTGGGAATCTACTGTCAGAGGTAAAAGGGGAGGCTTTGGTAGCCTTTGTCATCTTTTTGTCTTCTAGTTTTCTTACCAACTAAGGTTTGGCCAGGGACTGTAAATCTTTGTTTTCTCTCCCTTTAGTTTCGGCGTGGAGCTATGTTTTGCTCTTCTTTTTCCTCCCTGAGTCCTCCGGTTCTTCCCGTCCGATTTTTCAGATTTGTCATCGGATTTGGGCCTTGATTGGTGCCAAGATTCAATGGGTAATTCACTGGGGAGCATTGGAGCTCCACTGTTTGAAAGCCCTGGAGCTTTTGAGCTTAATGCACTTAAGCCAACCACTCCTTTAGAAAACTATTTGAAATTTGAATTTTCCAAAAAAAAACCCCCGTCTGATCGCGATCAAGTGTTTATTAGACAAATTCGACAGTGTTTTGTTATATGTTAGTGTCTGCTAGGTGGATTTTTGGCTGGAAGGCGTGTGATCTGTCTTGAAAAAATGTATTGGTCACCAATGCTACGAATGAGTTCCACTTGCCTTCATATATTCTAGCCAAAAATTCCAGAGTCCTTGGTTTATATTGCTAGCACCAGAAAACAAACAGCTTGTTAAAATAGGTAAATCGTGTACAGTACATACATATATGTTATTGGAATTTTCAATATTTCAACTCACTCGGAATTAATATGCCCCCAACTATTTTGGACAAAAAATTAGCTACTTTCCGAAAATTTCAATTAATCATCGGATCCAATTGTACCATGAGGTCCTCCGAATAGCTTGAAATGAATGTCCTTGAATTTGTCAGTCCCAAAACCCAAGCCGGGCGGATGCGTTTGGCTCACATAAAACATCATGACCTGTACAATAAGTTCCATTAGCAACCGTTCCGCCGAGTGGTGCTTTGCAGTAAATCTTATGGAAAATCAATTAAAAGATCAAATGAAAAATCGCAATAGAAATTACAAATCACAAGAAAAATAAAATCCTATGAAAATTCGCATTCGAAATTACATGAAAAATTGCATGAAATATCATATGAAAAATCCGACAAAAAACTATGAAAAATCTTACCTTAAAACTTAAAAATCTTATCAAAATTTCTATGAGATTTTGTAAGAATAATCCCATAGAAAGAAGCCTAGGATATCCGCAAAAAATTACAGGAAAAATTGCATGAAAAATCGCATTAGCAATCATATGAATAGTCGTATGAAATGTAAACGAAAATCACTATAAAACACAAAAATCAGCTGAAAAATTGCATGGTATTTGAATTTTCACGTTATTTTCCATCAAATTTTTCATACGACTTTACATGGAAGCTTTTTACATGAGTTTGTCAAATCGCTAGACAAATTTCATGTGACTTTGGGATTTCAGTTCGATAGCATGCAATTTTCCATTCAATTCAGCATGCAGTATTTCATGCAACACTTCATGCAATTTTTCATCGATTTTTCATGTCTATTTTTCACCCCCGCAATATCCCATGCGATTTTTCAAGCTATTTGTCATGAGACTACTCATGGGGTATTTATTATCAGCTATTATCCCGATATGTAATATGATAAAGGCTAAAATATGCAGATTTGATGATGAAATATGGGAGGGAACGGGTGTATTTTATTATTAGAACAATAGATTTTCTCAGAAATTATTTGTCTTTCCTCATACGAAAAACAAATTCATGCAGATATAGCCATAAATACCGTCATTAAATACTTTATAATACAGCGCCAAACTCAAACTCATATCGCTTCATCCAATATTCGCAACAAACTCCGAAAACAATTTTCAGTCTCATTCCACACAACCGATTACGATCGTCTGGAAAATCTCATTTTGAAATCGCTGATTTCAAGCATATTCATCATGCCCAACATCTTTATCAATCATAATTCGTTCTCGAGGCCCGTGTCATCTTCATATCTCCCGAATCGCTAAGCAAATTCATGGAGCTCATCGTAACTGACTGGCACGATGACGACATTGCATTAATTCAATTAGGGATCCCATTAGAGATACTTTGATAACTTTCAGACATTCTATTTTCGGTACGTATTTCCGTACACCCCCATGCCGGGGCTCGTTTTTAACCGAACAAACAATAAATCGCCTTTAATTTCATTAATCATTGAGCGAAGATCTAGCAAAACAGATTGTTTTCAACGTGGGTTTTGAGCCGATTTGCTGAAATGAGATATAGGTGAAATTTATTGAAGTATTTGATATTTAATTTGGTATTATGATTTCAATTCGATACTCACATTTATCTTTCATAAATAAATGAAAGATAAAAGCTTACTGTTCGCAGGCGTTTCGCCGGTAATGTTGAATCTGAAGCTGAATCCGGAAATCAAATTGATATTTCACTTCACTGAGCAGGTAATTAATTGAAACCTTTCAAAAGTAACCGTTTCGCATTTATTTACAAAAAGCTATGTTCTTTATTCAATTCTTCGCTCAATGTACAACATAGATATCATCAAAGCAACAGAATACCTGAAGCGATTCCGACGATATCGAGAGGCTGAATTCATGGTTAATTAACTAAGTGTCGTGCCATTGTTTATTTTTATCGTAGCACGATTATTGTGATATCTATCGTCTTCAAAGCTTGGGTCGAATGCAGATCTTTGCCATGGAAAAGCCTCGAAAAGTTTTGATAATATCGGTTCCATGGTGTAATGGTTAGCACACAGGACTTTGAATCCTGCGATCCGAGTTCAATTCTCGGTGGAACCTTCTGAAGTAATGAATTGGTTTCGTTCTTTTATTTGGGAGGCTTATTTCGCGTCATTTAGAATTTCGATCATTTATGCCTCGTAAATGTGATTTTAAATCCAAAATGCCTTCAGAAGAGGTTTTTTGTGATAAGAATATTTATTACATTATATCGACATTTTTGTGCTGCTTTTTATTTTATTAGGGTAGTACCTGTTCAAAGAAATCATTCAGACTCTTAAGCCGCCAACGAATTTTTATCCCTTAGAACCATTTGCATGTTTTAAATTTTCTATTATTTGTATGTCTAAAAATACCAATTGATCCAGACGTATCGTATCAACACGCAACATTCAAAGACTCTAAAACACAGAGAAAACAAAAGCTTGCGCATTACTATACATTCTTTGAAAGTGAATTGACTATAAGCGCCGTTGAAACCTCTTTTCAACCTATAGTTCTAAAAAAAATATAAAACATTTATTTATAATAATTGTAATGAATATTTTATCGTTTTGTAAAATATATTTTATTTATAATTCTATTTACAATTTATTTTTGGTCTTGTTGGATAGTGGTGAGGCACTTTGTTTGTTTGTTTAATAACAATTACAATTTTAGGAATTTGGTGTGTGTGCTGGAGTTTGTATAAAAAGTAAGCTCCATAGTGAAATTAGTAGCATATGTATGTTGAATATAAGTTTTCCTTTCGTTTGACGCAAAATTATTAAAATAAACATGTTTGAAAGACAAATGAAAAGAATATTACAGTACCTTAACTAAAATTAAGCTAAATGACAGCTGTCACGAACAAATCCACCTCACCGAATTTTAAGTCAGGTCGATGTAAACACCTTCGGACCAAAGTCACTTAGTCCGCGCTATAGGTCAAATCAGATATAGGTCACCAAACAAAGTAAACCAAGCCATTGTTTGTGTCATCCATTGAAGTGTAAGCACCTTGGCAAGCTGGGAAGCCGATGGGAGTTGGGATCGGGAGAGGATGTACTGGCGTACGAGAATTGAGAGGGGAAATTTAGTGAGGAGAATATGACTTCCACATGCAACAGTTTTCTTTGCAAACTCTTTAAGTAGTGCAGTGGCAAAACGAAAGAAGAGCAATTTTTAACTGATCTATCTGTTTGCTTTAATGTGTCAACATTTCGTTAAGATACCACCAGTGAAAATATAAACATTTAGGTTCAATAAAGCTTCAAGTTGAAATCAATGGAATACCACCATATTACCACATCCATATATTTGCAATTTGAAGATTATTAGACATAAAGAACTTATATAATGATTCACCTCTTTCGTTGGTGCCCAAACTGCTCCATAACTCATTATTTGTGTTTGCATATGAACCTATTATTAGCGGACTCCGCCATAAGTTTGCAGCTGATGTCAACTCTTTGACATAGTTACTGAAAGGTCTCCATTTTTCTTCGTTAGCGATGTAGCATGTAACAATCTACAATGACTTTCGACTACAATAACAAAACAATCTCTGTCACTGAAGTTTAAAAAACAAGGAAACAAGGAAAACAAGGAACATTCAGGATTTGAGTTTATGTAAAAGATATGGTCAAACTAGTCTGTATTCGTCACTATGCAGAATCAGTTCTTTACCACTCATGATTCTTGAATTAAAACTACCTTTTCTGGGTCCTTACACACATACATTAGAAGAGCAGCCGACGCTGACTTAGAATGGAGAAACTTATTTTGGATAAATTTCATTATTGTTTATTAAAGTGCTGCCCAGATCACCTTCGAATTAAGTGGCCATCTCCTTTTCTCCAAATTCAAAATCCAGAAGATCAAAGTGGCGACTAGCTCAAGTATCGTGACAGCACTGTATTCTTCGATACAAGTGCGTCAGACGGCCGTTTTTTTCACAAGTTTTCCTTATCTCCACTATGGTTCGAGTCAGCGTTTCAGTCACGATGATCTAGTGTTTGCTTCGAGCAAATCATTAAAGCTGTCTAAAATAACCTTTTCACTAGCTTTGCAAGATGTGACGATCTCAAATCTTGGCAGAATCGGAGAGGCATTCCTTTGGATTCTATACGCCCGAACATATTTCGACTGAGATTGTGCCTGAACCGGTTTAGTTGTGGCTTCTACTAGGCATGTGCAGGCTTTCTCCTCTCATCAGCGGTTAGTTTCTTTGTCTTAGCACTGCGAGAGATCGAAAAAGGGGAATATATTGTTTTGTCATGGGTCCGTAGACAAGGCTTGGAAGCCACTTATACGAGTATGTGGACAGAGTTGCGGATAAGAAAACCGTCGACGATGAAGCAGTTTTTCCAGCTATTCCTTCTCCGGTTGACAATGAAGCAATCATTCTAACCACTTCTCCTCCTTCATAAGAATACCCTACCGCTCTCCTTGACATTAGAGGCAGTGGTTGGGTTAGGAACGCGAAACTTCTGTCTGAAAAGTTTCGGTGTTGATGATGTGGGAAATAACGACAGTTTTATTAGGACAGAGATTATAATGCCAACCCAAGGCCATTCACAAACAGATTTCACTCTGTGGCTATCGCGTCACAAAAGGACTAAGCCTTAGAATGCTAAAGTCTTCAGTCTAGTGTGTGGATCAAAACGGAATCAGAAAGTAGACTGTTGAGTGTAGACAATAGGTAGATTGTCCGGGGTGATGTTTCTGTTGATGCCATACAAACAACCACCTATAGAACAGCTACTCACTTGCCATCAGCAGAAGTTTAAGGGGTTAGATCGTTTGGCGTTCCCCAGGACACACCAAGTCAGAGCTGGAAGAAAGTGTAAAATATTGAGTATATCGAGTACCATTGTGTTAAAAAGTTCCTCACAAACAAAGAAAGTCAGCTCAAACCATAATGGAGAAAATGGCATCCGTTTACAAGGACTCCTGCCCAGGTGAAATCATGGTTTAAAAGAGGCGCAGTCTTTTTAAACAAGGAAGGGACTCACGTGAAGACGACCCACGACCAGGATGACCAACAAAAATAACGACTCCGAAAATTGCTCAAAGAG
This sequence comes from Nemotelus pantherinus, assembly GCA_963978885.1. Taxonomy (NCBI): domain Eukaryota; kingdom Metazoa; phylum Arthropoda; class Insecta; order Diptera; family Stratiomyidae; genus Nemotelus; species Nemotelus pantherinus. The sequence goes on along the minus strand of OZ022263.1, from coordinate 221,360,355 downwards.
TCAAAAAAGTGATATTGGAAGATGCTAAACTAAAGAAAAAACAGCTCGTGGAAATGGTTGTTCACAAGAATCGTTCTGCGTTGGCTGCTTTGCATTAGATGGGATAAAAAATGGAAGAACATTTAATAACACACTTAAACACATAATACAAAAATAGCCACAGCTGGTAGCCTTATCTTAATTTTTCAACTAAATTTCTACCAAATTTGACTTACCGTCTGGTCCATCTACCATATGAATTTCGTTCTGATTTCATGACTGTACCAAAAGTCACAGCGCACAGGTTTTACTTAAAACTAATACGTCTAGTCTAGTGAATTTTATATTTATGTGATTATCAAGGGTGAATTTGTCGTGAACAAGAATTTCAGATGCTGGAAATAGAGATAATTTGGTAAAGGATTTCCATATCGAAAATTATAGCTTGGGTCTGAAGCATGAAATTGATCGAAATATGCATTTCTTTTGAAAAGCAAAAAGTTTCCGGGAGGCTCATTGATTTGACCCTTCTCTGTTTATATACCTGCAGTAGGTACATGGTCGATCGCACAATTAACAAAAGTCATACAAGCATATTTTTTTATCCTCATCAATGTGTTCTGTGAATTTCTTAATGGTCTGATGATTGTGCGAAGTTATCGCAATTTGAAATTTTACAAATTTTCTTTGCCTACTTTTAGTCACTTAGCGCCCGCATGAAGTTGAAAATTTCCAAAACATTATTATTACATAATTAATTCATCATCCACTTACTACTTTTATGAAAGTAATTATTTTCCACAGAAAGAAAGAAAGAGAAAAGATTTTATGTTTGGTTTTTTTATTACGATAAAAAAAAATACTAACTAACTAGCTATTATTTTGGCCTGCTGGTTCTTGATATTTTTATTTTATTTTTGTTACCATCTGAATTTTCTTTTAATCTTACACTATAATTATTATTGTCAGTGGCTGGGATTATCTTGACAATTTTAAAACCTGAAAATCTTTTAAAATCTCTTAAAACCTACCGATATTTTTTTCTACAGAAAAACAAAGGTACCTATAAATGCACAAAAACGCCCGCTGTTGCCAAAGAGTTAAAGATGTCCTCACGTAAATTAAAATAAGTCCTAAACATCACACAAACCAATAGTTTCCGGAAAAATTCAGCTAAATCGGATTACGCAATCTGGAGCAAAACCCCCCGAAAAACCGTGTTATATATGTATTGCTATATCTATAGAAATATGAATTTTTGGGCAAAGTAATTTTAATACTAATTTTCTTCGAACATTAGTAAAAAAGTTTTGCTGATACCATTTACAGCACTGACAAGATAACATTATTTCAATAAGTTATTTATTCAATATTTTTTTCATTTCCTTGCTGAATACGTCTGGCTGATGAAGAAATATTTCTTTACTCCTAACTTGATACTTGTTAGTAAAACACTCTTTGTAGAACAAATACATACTACCCTCACGCAGTAAATCTTTCTGACTTAAAATTGAATTTCCTGTCCGGACTAAGAGGATGAAAAAATGTTTCGAAGAGATGCGTTTGGTTTCTTGAATGGTCTCGATACTAATCCGGCAGAGTGTGTTCGTGAAACCTATATTAACGCAAGAGTATCAATTCAAGCAATCTTTAATCGAATAAAGGACTTTTTTATTTGAGAGCTCGATGAGAGCTAAATTCTTGATGATGCCTCCCCATTGAAGGAAAATCGTTCAAATTTATCTTGTTTGCATTTACTGAAGTATAACCTAAATATGCTTTATTAATTTGTGGTTCAAAATCAGATTTTTATTTTGATCAATTGAATCAAATTCTTGATTGATACAGCTTCTTCAAGTCAGTTGAGCTCGTTTATTAATAATTTTTGTTTCCTCAGAACATTCAGTTTTAAATGAAATTTGAACTGAACACATTATTTTGATGATCTTTCTTTGTTGGAATTTGATATTTCCACTGAACATCTTTGAGTGACCTTTACTCAAGGCTGGATTGAATACCGAAGATAAGAACGCACTTACAAAGCTTTATACTTAGAAAAATCGAAAATGTATGCCTAAGCCGCCAAAACGCCTTATCCAAATGCCAAATTACGCTTCTATCTTTTATTGATTCCCGAACAAATAAATTCACCTCTCGAATGAATTTGTTGGACAAAATTTAACTCTTTTGAAAAATGGCACGAATGATTAAATTAAGTTTCACCGCCTACTTCAAAGTTTTCTCACACATATAGTGACATTTTAACACTTTTTCGAAACTTTCGGAATTAATCAGTTCTCTTTTCGGTTCAATGCCATGAAATATACAGTTAGCTTGCCTGTCAGATGGACTGTGCAATATATTCAAATAAGGGATAAATAAAGTGCGCAGAGAAGATGTAAGGACATTTCATCAACAGGGTCACGTTGAGCTAGCCTACGTACAAACCACAATATTTCTGATACCTCAGAGGAGGACAAACATGAAATGCATGATTACATGAAATTCTTGAGCTATGCGGCTGTTGCGATTTGAAGGACAAAATGAATCTGAGCAGTCAAGGATATTGTTCAGTTGGATGAGCGTGGCGATATATCGAAAGCGAATGGGCTATCATTTTTGTTGGTTGACGGAAAATTCTTTGAAAGAAAAAGACAAATATTTTCTTTTCAAATGTGGGTGGTAAATATGAAATGTATTGGATAATTTCAAAAGAAAACCTCGTCTCCGTTCTCTTGTCAAATATTTACATTCATTCTCGTTTACATGCCATGCGAAATATCATCATCATATAACAAGATTCGGATCAATAGAGTCAAGCTAATGAGATTTGTCATAAACTCTCATAAACAGTCAGACTACTATTATTTCATATCCCTCCCCGTACATGAACATGCCCTGTTCTATCCACATATTCTTTGTGTACAGTTTTGATACCATACATGAACACTACTGAATTTGAAAATCAAAAAGCCAAGAACAGTTTACGGAAAACATTCCTTGGCCATGATGCTTGTCTGGCTCGAATGGATGCAATCCAGGAAGATCAACGTCCAAAATGAAGTGTCGTCTGCTGATGTAATGCCATGTGCTTGAAAGTTGTGTTGTATGATAAATCCTCTTCCTATTCCCTACATGAAACTTGAAACGTTGCCAGTTTCACTCTTGCCGTTTGAATTCGTCAGGATTTATTGTGGTTGGCACTGCCCCTGCTGCACCTACATGCAAACATTTTCGAATGTTTATGAAAAGTTCTGAGTCGAACTTAGAGAGATTCAATGTCTTGATAAGGATAAGAGTCTATTTGTGTGTATGTTGATGAAGTTTAGGTGCCAAGAATGAAAAGTGTTGTTTGTTCTCGTTAATATGTTCTCCTTGCCTTCGACTAGAAATCTTATCTGAAAGTGAGAAAAAAATTATCGAGGAGCATGTGTTGGTGAAGAATTATGTTAAGTCTGCAAAGTTTATAGTTTGTGATAAATGTCAAAGTGTAATTTTGATGATGCCAAATTTTCAATCGATTTTTTCATTTCACGAGTGGCACAAGCCACTAATTGTTCAGAACAGAAACAAAAGTAGGAAGAGAGCTTGTAAGGCTGAATTTATCATAAATCCCGTGGAAATTTTATGATATAAAAGCTAACACAGATAGTTTACTACTTACACTACTTACACTACACTACTTAGACTTACACTACTTGCACTACTTTTACTGCAAATCTTAAAACTACGACTTAAGGGGTTAGTCCACTGTTAAACTGCTCCAAATGAACTTTTTTTTTAAACAGCTACCAACAAAAAACTATTCAAGATATCGATTTGAAATTTTACATGCATCTTTATTGAAGTTGAGAGTTAACATTTTCATTAGAAAAAATTATTAGAAAACAAAATGGCGGCCGCCCCAATGGATCGCCGCAGCACCGCCGGAAAAAAAAGCAAATTGCGCCTCGTAAATTCCTGGACAAAATAAGCATCAGTGAACAAGTTATCAAAAATATTTCATTAGTTTTGAGTATAAAGGACTGCACGGGCCTAAATTTAGAGCCCTAAAGCGATTAAAAAAAATGTGGTATACTTTTGAATCAAAAAAATTAATAAAAAAAATTTTTTTAATCGAAAAAATGTTTCCCAGATTGTCAAAAAAAAATTTTTTGTTCTAAATTTAGGCCCGTGCAGTCCTTTATACTAAAAACTAATGATATCTTTTTGGTAATTTGTTCACAGACGCTTATTTTGTCCAGGAATTTACGAGGCGCAATTTGCTTTTTTTTTTCGGCGGTGCTGCGGCGATCCATTGGGGCGGCCGCCATTTTGTTTTCTAATTATTTTTTCTAATAAAAATGTTAACTCTTAGCTTCAATAAAGATGTATGTAAAATTTCAAATCGATATCGTGAATAGTTTTTTGTTGGTAGCTGTTTAAAAAAAAAGTTCATTTGGAGCAGTTTAACAGTGGACTAACCCCTTAACAGCATGACATACACCAACTTCGAAAAAAGGCCCTTTGAGTTGAAGACACTTGCTGAGTTTCCGGAAATAAAATTCAGTGCATTAAATCTAATTTTAGCTTGAATTATTTTACTAGATTTATTTTGAAATGTTCTGTTTATAATATAATCCATCTTTATTTGTTAACACTATTCTGTACACTGTACGGTGTTCTACGTATAATAACTTTCTCGTTCACCTTCTTAAGAATTACACCATGATTTAACCACACTGGGCGCTTAAAGATAAAATTGAATTATAGTAGCTGTTATCCTAAAACTATTCCGTTTTGATATGCAAATTAGACGATTGGTCATTTAAAAAGCCTCTAAAATTTAAAAAACTAAAAAATTTGAAATTGACTAGCCATAAACGATTTTTGTACTTTGACTCCGAAATGGTATAATGCAGGATTTGAGTGCTAAATCCACGTTTGACTGATTTTTCAAGAAAATAATGATGGTGTTGTTATGAAAATATCCCAAATATGCTTCAATTTTGAAAAATTTGAAACTTTCGTGGACGGTAACCTTTAAAATCTTTCTACCCCTTAAATTTCCAACGCAGTCTGCAAATCAAAGCGTAATTGAAAAAATTGCTTGATCTTAGCATGAAGCAGATTCAGTATATTTTCTGCTATAGAGCTACCAAAAGGCTGACGGCAACATACATTTTTTCCATTTTTACACCAAAAAATGCTATCATCAAATTTTCATGAGATTGAATTCTTACAATGATCAGTAAAAAATGTTTAAATATCCAAGTTAATTAAATATGGAGGGCCCATTTTGCCCCAAGCAATGCATGAAATTATAGTGTATTTATGGGAAGATCAAAAGATGCCAAAACAACTGGTAGAATGGTATTATTTATTTAAAACTTTAAGGCCACTTATGACAACATAGGGAAGAACTGCATAAAGCCATGAGAGGATTTTGTATACCAAAAAACTGGCACGATTGTGCAATTTAACAAAAGCTAACGTAACAAGCTTAGTAAAAATAGCGGGATTGCTGTCTACACCAGTTAACATCTTAATCTAGTCTGTCTGCTCTTCAGCCTAGCACTAGAGAAATGATATGATTACCGAGCGCAGCCAAATACTGACTGATACAAATCATATTGCCATAATTGTAAGATCTAGACTAGCTGTATAAGAATCTTGAGCTGTGTAAGAGTTGGTCAAACCATTAGGGGAGTAAAACATAAAACCGAATTTGTGCGATCTTTGGACTAACTTAGGTCAATAGTAGCAGCCGATATAAATATAGAGGAAGAAACACACGAGGGTTGCCCAAACCCAACAAAGCCTATTATACCCACGGCATACTGGCTTCAGGACTTACTCTCCCTACATCAAGGTTTTTGAAGGCGAGTCTTAACGCAATTCCAAAGGTGTTGATTCGAACCTGCTTCGCGGATGGAACACATCTACATGTGGTCTATATGATTGGGAGTGGCTCCATCAGGAGACATCCAGGTGGTCTTGTGGATATCTTTACGCGGAAGCCTGGTACTTGTAACGACCAAGTTCTTCGATACTTTTAGGTCTGTGAACGTTTATGACCCTAAATTTTTTTGACATAGTCTGGCTGACGAGAAAGCCCAGTCCCGTGGTGTTTTGGATGACAGCTGTAGTACAAGTCATATTTTTTCGTTTGTAAAACACCATTACCTGTCCATCTGATTTCTTCTATTACTGTTACATAAGCCTTGTACTCAGAGAAGACAACAGTTAACTACTAAACAGCTGGAGCTCTAATAAGCAATCTAACGTTCCGTGAGAAAATTCTCAAATTGTTAAGCTATTTTTGTTTCCATGGTCGTTGGTCTTGTCCCAGTTCAGTCCCGGGGCATATTGTATGGCTCCTGATGTTTGCTTCGAAAAACTTTTACAGAAGATTTTATCAGCATCTTTTTGGCAAACTTCATTGGAAAGGACTAGCCTGATTATATTACCCAACCTTTATTTCAGGAAAAATTGTAGCCCACAGTCATCACGATGAGGTTGAGATTATACTTCCACCAGTCAAAATAGATAAGACAACGTTGTTATGCTATTATCGCAACATCCCTTTTATTTTCTATAGACCATCTCTAGCAAGGTGTCCCACCAGCATGCGTCAAAGGTTGACTAAAAGACTGTGTACTATTGCGGACTATAGACCGCCATGACCATTTCTACTGCTCCCTGCTCCAGAGCCAACTAACCCTTTTTCGCCTCGTTGATGGCAGTCCATTTCACTTTTGGCAGGTTCGCTTCTGGACTTGGGTTCTGTTGAGGTGCCCCGCTATCGCTTCACCATAACGAATTTATCAGTGTCAAATCGATTATTAATTTATCATTGCCATAATTGGAATTTGTATTCTGTTGCGATGTATCTATGTAAATAAATAAATGGTAAGAATCAATTGATATTAAAGACTTATCGTTACTCGTAACGGAAAGATTCCCGCAATCGGAAAAAATGAAACTCAAAATTGTGTTCATATGATTGACAGTGTGGTTGGTTTGGTTTAGAATTAAAAACGAAAATGATTCGATCACATGTTATATACGCTACTTGTTTGCCAGTCTCTTGAAATACAATTACCTCGAGGAAGATTGTAGTATGCAGCTAATAATGAAGTAACGGTTGGATAACTTTCATACAAGCTTGTTGAAATTATAAATCGTGTCGAGTTTAATTTAATATTTTGATTAAATTAAACTCGTTACAAACAGCTGTTCAATATCGACGTTACAAGTGATTGTCCCGCACAGTAATCATGACTCCGCCACCTCTTTATCTATCAGCGAAGTGGATTATTTGAGTCCTCATTCGGTTGCAGCGTTGCGGCTTTAACCATGGTCCGTGAAATTTAATTACGTCATACTATGTCAATAGAGTTGCTTTCCGTATCTCTTGAAGTTTTGTACAGACCGGCGTGTGTCCTGATGCTAAATTAACAATTTTGTTTTCAATTTTTTTTTTGAGTGAGGTGAAGAAATATTTTTCGAGACACCTTTGATATTTTTCATTTTTCCAACGGTTCAGTTTTCCGAAATTCTTGAAGATCACGTTGAAGTTTTGTCAAATGTAGATTAATACATTAAAATTAGGTCAGATAATAAATTTAGGTCCTCGAAATTCACGTAATTCCGATGCAGAAGCTTTCTAGTTACGAGTTTTAGTGCTGTTTTGCAGTTTTCAATAACGATCCTTATCGGTCGGTTAGATTCACGCTCTATTTGATCCAAGCAAATTATTTTCAGGTCCTAAGCGATAAGAGCTGCAGAGTATAGAATAATATTTATTATTTCTAGAGCTTAAGCATGATCGGCGTTGACTGAACTTGCTGGCATGCCATGAATAATAACATTTGCAGATCTGCATCTCCACTGTTCTTTGATTTGATGACTGTGGGGTGCGTGTTTACGGTTGCCACTTCACTTTTCAATTTTAAGATTTGGGATTCTATGTTAGCTACTTAGTCCTTCAGGACCTTTGAATCTGCGACAAAGTGTTGATTAAATTGATCATGTCACAGACTACGCAAAACAATTCTCCCTCAAAAATTATAAATAGCCAATATATATTTTGTATGCAATTTTTTTATGCACATTGCAAATTTAATTAGTTAATTAAAATTTTATTGATTTTGGATTCTGTTGATTTTTAACGAACTTGTACTATTGGCTGTTAATAAATACTGCTGCGACAAACAACTCGTTTTTAATTTATTATCATGAAATTGTGTAAAACAAATATGCTGCCCGAAATCAGACAAAATGTATGGCGTAATTAGGATCGGCCTTATTGGCAAAATTGAGGGCAAATCGGTAATTGAATATGGCTCAATCGGAACTTTTATATGAAGATGTTTTCAACTCAAAACTATAATATACAGATTTGCGCCAGCTATAAGATCTTCTTTTACTTTGATAAGAGCCATATGTTGAGAAATCTCAACCAATCAGAGTTTAAAATTTGTCTAGTGTCCGAATCATCGTAAATACTGCTCTATATGTAGTTTATATATAGACCGTACAAAAACCAAACGAAATATACACCTATGATTTATATATTATAAAAATAATTATTCTTCCCTTTTGTTTCCACTATTTTCTCAATTCAAACCATTAGCTGTCTGCTCGTTGGGCTTCGATGCATACATGTTAGTTCTGATGCACCAGCAGACACGGCGAAAGTGCAACAATTAACACAAAAATTTACAGTACTCAGTGTTCTATCTCGTTAGCTATTTTCAACTGTTCTCTTTTGGATTCGTATTTGCAGTGCTGTCCGAAAATTGTAATTACATCTAGCGGAACAATTAACGTCACTATGACGCAGTTCAAACAATAATAGCCACCAAGACTGCGGAAACATGTATGTACATACAAATTTACGTAGAAAGTGTCTAATGAATACGATTAGCAATTTGTTAGATTGGTTATGTGGTCGATATGCACGAATGTAGTTTCCATCGCGTAGATCCTCAACGTCACTACTGCAAATTTCACCAGCCGCATAAAAGAACTTATGAAAATGTGTACACAATCGTTCCGTTAGTTTGGCTTATGCTTTAGTTTTGTTAACTTTCGTGTAAACACACGCAGAGAAAACTCTGTTAGTGGAAAACTCCGTGAAAGTTGTTGCCTTATGATATTTCACCATTAAATGCAAACTGAAAGTCTGTTTTCCAGCGATGGTCATGGCCGAAGCTTACGGTTGCTGGCATATACATATTTTTCTTGCTATCATCAATTTCATAACTGAAAAAAATGAGGAAACGCCACTAAAGTGAAAATTTATTGCCACATAATACACCACAAATGTGTGCGAATGCTAAAACACACAAGCTAGCAAAGACTATTCCATTATTGCCATGAGATTGCAAACAGAATACATAATTATAAGGATTGCTTATCAAATACAACAAATATGCAAGTCACATTCCGAATAATGACTAACGTATTCCGCAGCGTCATCAGACTTACGGCCTACGATAACATTAATTTTATCTGCAGAAGAAACACTGTACTGAAATTCCATCTAAAAGGTTACGCCAGTCAATCAAGAACATTACTAATTGGTAGCTACTATTCTATACATGAGTTTACTGGACAAGTTCTGTATCTAGATCAATTTAGCGTAAAATTGATTTGTCTTGAAAATCTTTGAATATATCTTACTCAATATTTGCAGCTGACTTCAGATGACCCAAAAAAAATCAATTCTGAATATTTAAATAGAATCTCACTTTCACACCAAAGGCCTAAAATAAACTAAAATTCTAAATAATTAAACCAAGCCTCGAATCGGAATTACTAATCACCACCAACATCGGCTGTGACAACCTACCAGTCTGTCAATCGTCACGAAAGACCGGCATAATTCATTCTCATTAAGTTCGACCTTTAACCCAATGGCCGCTAATTGTTCATTTTAATGCTGCCAGTGATATTAATTTACATATATTCCATGGCAAAGCAATGAATCATCATTGTCCATTTCTTCCGACTACAGCCAATTACGTAGGCCGGCCGGATAGCCGCCCATGCCAAACGGATAGCGTTAGAAGTCCGCTCATCATATTTCCATGCGAGGCAGACAAATGTCCATGGAAAATCCTTGTTAAGTCTCTGCAAGGCGCTCTGAATAATCCGGCATTTTCGCCCCCCATGGGTGCACTCAGAAGCAGCCGTGAGCTAAAATCATAAACACATGGCTTATTTCTGGACTCGTTTTAATAAATTGCGTAGGACTGACGTCAGAAATATTTTATACCTCATGCAAAACACAAATGAATCCATGTCTCAAAGCCAAATGACTATGTGCTGAATGAGTATCCATTTACAAAGCAGGACGAAACTATAAAGCATTCTGTCGTTGTTTTTGTTGCTCGAGAGTGTATATGGTTTAAGGACGAAAATGGGAAAAATCGAAACGAAACAAGTGAATTGCCTTGACAAAGGTCAAAAAGCCCAATGACGTCTACTACCGATGACTATGAAATGCGACGTAAACAGTCTGTGCAGACGTGGAGGAGTAAACTGACTTCGAAAGAATGCCTGGAGGATTATCTGACTCGCACACCCGAGCAGAAAAAAAAACCCAGCAACTGACGACGAGCGAAGGTAGGAGTCTATTAACAAAGTTCATTTGAATGTTATACGCGAAAAGGTTTCAATGCCCAGTTAAGAATTCATGAGCTTTGTTCCTGAAGCTGATGACTTACAGTGACTGAATAAAGGCTCTGCTTAGGACTTCGTGTTGCATCGAAATGCATATGTGGTGAAATGGATAGGCGAATAGAACAAATTCTATGATTATATACATCTGGCCAACTTGATTTACTTTCGTTAAAAGTTGTCAGCTAACTCTAGATAATGCATTGATACTGTATTAGGTACTTGAAATCTATTGAGCCAAAAAGCGCCCAGAGTGGGCATCATGAGGAGAAGAATTTTTCGATAATGTTCAGGAACCAGGAGTTCTCGTAGTGGAAAAATACCGTTATCACCAAAATAAAATCTTACTTTAAGTACAAAATATATAATATTTTACTTTCATATTCTACAATTGCAATATGTTAGCGAAAATTTTTTTGAAAAACAAATAATAATTGGCACTGAGTTTTGCTTGTGATGAAGAACGAGTAGCCTGATTTTGTTTTAAACAGAAAAAAATGTACTTATAGTAACACTGTGCAAAAAATAAAACAACCTATTCTATGAGCTTAAATATAGAACATTCTAGATAAATCAAAAATGTTTTGCAATACTATGATATGTTTTGAAATACAATGATTGGTAAAATTTATAATTTTCAAGTTTATTTTTCAAGCGATAAATTGCCATCGCACATCGAGAAATTTGATATATTTTGAAATTGTTTGATCATGTTAAAATACTGAGCAAACCGAAAAAAAGATTCTAGATTTCATATAAACTGTGCATGCCAAAATAACAATCAGAAAGTGATGTCTTTCCGTGTGACCGTATCAGCTGATGACAACAAGCTACTGCGAAAGGCCTTCTGGCCTTCTCGCGTTCTAGTTAAGAAATTCACCAGAATTGCTCCAAGGAATTTTCGTCCAAGAGGAGCAAGGAGCTCTAGAACACAAGATTTTAGTAGCAAAATATGCGTGTTTTGAGGACCAAAGCTAATGAGGACAGATTTTTTGCTACTATAACTGCGGGTGATATAATATGTTTAACAGGAACCTGGCACACTGATGATGTAAGGACTGGGACCAGTTAGTTAGTTATAAATCCGATGGTAGAGATGTGATCGTCAGTTTTAATAAGACTTTTAATAACACTCTGCCGTGATTTTTCTTTCTATCCTCCAATTGTTCTGCTGAGTATATTTCCTTACTTTTAGCTGGAATTTGAGTTGTCGTCGTTTTAATATATATCCCCTGTAATCTTCCGCTGATAGTTTATGAGCGATTCCTTGTGGAACTCTCCTCTTACCTCAATAGTCATTTTTATGTGGTCATTTTAACCGTCTATGACTAGACTGTGATGCTGCCTATTCAGCTATCATCTCAGCTACTAATATTTCATTTATAACGTCATAGTTTCTATTACTTAGCTTTCATCATTTAATAAATGTTAATAAAATCCAAATGCTACCAATATAATTCTAAACCTTGCTTTGTACTATGTTCCAAAATCATTGTTTTTTCCTATTTTTTTCCTGATCCTCAAAGGCAAAAATTCAGCACGTAATTAATATAAAATAGCTGATTCACTTGTTGACCTAGTTTTGTATAAAGTACTACGCTGTAAGATGAACGATGTTGTCAGACAGGTGAAGTACACCCACATTTCTGACATTGAAGCAACAATTAGAGCCAACCAACCGAAATCCTTTTGGTCCTTTATCCGTTCCTTGAAAAACTCTCCTAGTATCTTCTGCTTCTTATGCTTCTACTCTTCATCAGGTGTCTGAACTTCATGCTTCTCACTTTTCCTCTTTCTGCTCACAACTATGGCCTCTTCCTTCCCAATATCTTCTTCTCATGTCTTCTTCTAAATTACATTCGTCTCGGACAAACCGTTTAAAAATCGAACTTCTGATGAACGATATCGATGCCAATATCGGTATTGTTTCGACCGTATTCCAAATATTCTACATAAGTCTCTTTCATCATCTCTATAAGATCCTTCTTCCATCTTGTTTTCCTTCTCCTTCCCCTTCTTTCTGGAAATTTGCCAACATTTTCCCTATACATAAAGCTTGTGATCCCACATGCGCCTCAATCTATCGTCCCATTTTCCTTCTTCTATGTTTTAGCAAGATTCTTGAAAGAGCGCTTTACGAGAGAATCTACTCGTTTATTCAACTTATCCTAGCTTATAATAAACACGGTTTGGTTTTACTAAAGTAACAAAAAAGTGCGTCTGTAAATGTCTTTCGTGCGCAGTGTCCTCGAGTATTGTTGTCAAATTTTGTTTGCTCATTATCTTTACTTAATTGATTCTATTGAGTCTGTACAACACAGATTTACTCGCTACTGTGAGTATAGTAGGTGTCTCTACATTCAAGTAATTCCAACCCTCCTGTCACGTAGAGTGTATTTAGACGAATGTTTCCTTTATAAAGTTATTAATGGCTCTGTGACTTATCATTACTCAGTGTGCAGTTTTCCGTTTGTGACTCGGATCCTTTTACCACATCTTCATTTACATACCGTTTGCTCGCACTTATACCTATTTTTATTCTCCCTTTTTACGTTTGTCTAGCTGACATAATTGTTTAAATATTGGTTTTCTTCCACTTTCATACGTATTTTTAAAAACAAATTAATCGCAAGTGTTCTATCTTGCGAATTAAATTAAATAAATTTATGAATCACTTCTCTGATTATCATCCAATTTTTTAATAAATTACGATTGTATTACGATAACTGTTTTTTGTATGATTTTTTAAATTGAATTTATAATCTTTTTTCTCTTTCTTCTTGTTTTTTGAAGTCTTGCACATTATTTTTTTAATTTTTAAGTTTATTCTTTATCTAATATTTAATTGGATATGGATCTGATGATGTAGACAGTAATAAATAAATATCTGTGACGGTATCGTTTAACAAAATCCTCCGCGATACACTCGAAGCTAAGTAGCTTTTGGGATTTCACTGAAAACGTGTACCTTTTATCATTCTTCGCTGCCATTGTTTGGAATTTTAAAAGTTATGATATGTAAAACATGCAACTGAATTTATTTTGTGTGTTGAAAATTATATTTGTGCGAAGTTTCCTAGTCAAATATCAATATTAATAATATTATTGTCAAATTCGGTGTTCTCATTATGAGTATTTAATGGATATGCTTTTTTGCTTATTTTACTCGCTTAAGAATATGTGATTGGAACATGTCTTCTTCCATTTTTGCCTTGAATTTCAACCAAATAATGCCATTGTTGCAGGCATTTTTACTATCCCATCTAATTTTATTTTCGTATATCAACTAAAAACTAACCGAATTTAGATACGAATGGCATCTGTCAAACAAAAGCACCTCAATGCGATGTTAACGCGTTTTCCGAAAGCAGATACCGCAATCACATGATTTCAAGTGCAATGTAAACAACTTATTAGTTTACAATATTTGCTTCCCTTATAAATGCTCGTATTTTTTTTCATTTTAAATACTTTGCATTTAATTTAATGGAATTTTTTTGAGCTTTCAATTGATGCTTTTAATTAATTTATTTATTTAGACCTTTAATGCATTTAATAATTTTATTCCAAGCAAGTCATATACTTAACAAATTACGTCGCCTTAAGCTAAATTAAGCTAATCACAAATCAACTTATACTAAATTAAATTGTGCATATAACAAGAGCGATCTTATTAAACAAAGCTACCGCCTTGATCGAACCCCTAAAAACGTCAAAAACGAGACAAGAACAAGATACCGTCTTTCTTGAAGATAATATCTTAAGATTTAGAATACCAAGTCTGCATACATATGATGGTAGGCTTTCAAAATTGTATGGGGGCATTTAATGTGAAGCGGACATTGAAAAAAAAAGTCGAGGTTCTGAATTTCGTCCATATTGCGCATAATGGTACTTCTAGAAGATAAGAACGTGGATACACAATTTTCGGTTTCAAGGAGGTTTAGTTGCCGAGTTGTGGGCTTCTGCAAAATGGATGAAATTGATGAGAGGTTTTTTTAGAAGCGGATTCAAGGATTCAAAAAAAAAATCTATAAAGTGTTAAAAATACTGATTGGTGTAGAAAGTTAGCCGTTCTTTTTAATTTTGAAATTAGATTTGAAAACCGGAAGTTAAAGATTGTGTGAAACCGGAAGTAACCATTTCAACTCGTTTTTCGAATAATTTGGACCAAGTGAATTTTGTTTATTTTTATAACAAAACAAAGCTTAAACTATTCTTATTTTATGATAAAAGTTTTAGAATAGGATGGCCAGTAGTTTTAGAGGTAGGTGAATTTCGTTGTCCGCTTCACGTGAAATGGCCCATGGATTACATATATCTCTCAACGCGGAAAGGAAACATTGCTTTTGGAGAGTTTCGAATCTATCACCATGAGTATCAAAAATTGGATTCTAGACAATGCAGACATACGCAAGTAAGGGGCGAACTAAGGTAATGTATAGAGATTTTGTCACCCATATGTTCTTGAACTCTTTATGAATCCCTGCTGCTTACTAGCCTGACTTTAGACTTGGTCAAATATGTTTATAAGGACGTTAAATAAATAAAATAACTAATGAGAATTTAATCAATTATCTTGCACTGTATACACCCGGTTCAAATACGTCAGTGTTTCCCACGACCGCAACACCATTCAGAATGAACGAACGACCTCGCCGATAAGCGCGACTACGGAAGCTTTTTTATTATTTGCATTGTCGGCGTCGTTAAATTTACCTCCCCGCTTGTAACCAGTCCACCCACTCACAAGCGGCACTTACAAACACTTTCACAAGGTGCTCCATTTCACAGTACCCCCGCGCGTATGACGTTTACGTTGTGAGCATTGGTATTTGGAGACCGGCATCGGTCTCCATCCTATTTTGCCTACAATTTCGGCTCATACGTTTAAACTCTATCCTCAGCCACCCAAACCCAACCATCTAGTGAGCCACAAGAACAAGATACTCCATGCCCAGAGTATCTGTGGTCCGGTGTCAGATACTCGTGTGTAATGAGCTACTGAAAGCTTTATTCGGTAGGCTGTGGAGCTCTTTGGAGCTCTTTGGAGTGTGTCTCGCGAGTTTGCGCGTATACCATCATATCTGTATTGGAAAGTTTTGTTGATTATAGGCGAGTTCAAGCTGAGCTGTGGCTGTGATATGCGAGGGGACGCCTCTCTAGAAAAGTATCTGTATCTGTAGTGTGCCGAGCAAGAGAGTGTATGAATAGATTTTCATGGCAACGACAAAGCAATTCGATTCGAAAACAAAAGCTTCTCGGATTTTGGATTTTAGTCTGAATCGGCGTATCATTGGTCTCGGGCCGTTCTCGAGACCGAAATTTCTGTCGCGTTTGCTACGATATCAGTTCTTTCTCAGCTTTCTCACCCTCATACTGAAATCAGTGCGTCCGACATAGAAACAAACTTTTCGAAACTATCTTTTATGAACGCGACAGTTAACTATCTTCTTGTTATCAGTTACTAATCGCCGCGAACTTTCCTAGTGATTGTCTTACATTCGGACCCTGGAGCTATTCGAGTTTGAGCAGTCTGGTTTGAGTTTAGTGTATAAAATCGATCTATAAATATTTTCTCATAAATAATCGGAAGTAAGTGTGAAGCTCGTATGAGAATATCGGTGTGGAGTGTGTCAAGCTCAGTGGTGTAATTTGGGCATTTAAGGAGAGACATGGATAATCGGAACGGTTTCTTGCGGCAGCTAGTGGAGTAGCAATTTGGTGGAGCTCGAATTCGAAACCGCTTCGCAGATGCACTCTCGAGTGCAGTTGCAGTGGCACAGTAAATCCGGAACCCAACCTAGACAAAGCCACGAAAACGCTGTAGTGCAGTGGTGGTGACCACCCTTGATGCAGAACAGTCGGAGTCTTTGTTTCTCTGCTTGAACACTTTTTCCGGGAACATTTCGTATTGGGTTCTATGTCCACCTGGCAGGAATACTAGAATTTGCATTTTTTCCCACAAACGTGACTTCCGTTTTTACATGAAGACCTGAAAAATCTTTCTGTTTGGTTCTAAAGTTCCGGTTGTCGATACATTCGCACGTAAATTTTTAGTTGCGGCGAGCTTTTTATCTGATTTTTCCGATCTCGTGCGGGTCGGTTAATTTCTCTGTGCAAGAACTATTATTTCACCCGGAGACATCGTCATCGCAAATGGCTTTGGTGTCGTGATTTTTTCGGTCTCTATTTAATTGCGTTCGTAATTGAGTGGTGGTGCTTGTTAATTATCGACTAGTGTGTGGGGAGAAAACATGCTAGGTTTTTCATAGGTACATATCATTGCGTGGAATTTTTCGCGAGCGTTTAATTTGTGATTTTCTTGGACGGTTGGAAAAGATTAGGTGATACGTTTTAATAATTTGTCTGATAATCTAATTTCGAGCAGATACTCAGCAGGGAGAGTTTTTGAAAAAATTATTAGGCGCTCGGTATCAAATAGTATGATAACAAAGAGAACATTTAGTGAAATAATTGCTTAATAAATGTGAATTTTTATTAATCGTGAAATTGTGAAAGTTGTATCTTTAGTTTAAAATTGACTGATTTTTTTTAAAAAAATGAAGGCGTTTTTATCTTGCGGTCGTGATTTAAAGGTAAGAACTCTTTGTGGAAAATCATTATTTTTAAATATTTTTAAATGCTTTTTGTGTCATGCTCAATCCATTTCCCTAACTACTGAAAATTTCAAATTAAAAAAAAACCAATTTCAATCATTTTCACTTGACGCTTTCAACTTTCACGTTGATTTTTTGCGACAGTCTGAATCAATTGTTTTAAAAAAACTGCTGACGCATTTTCTCTACCACATGCTCGATACTTCACTACGCCACGGTAGTGCCAGGTGCTTGATAAACAGTCTAATCACGTTTCAGGCTCTGCAAGACCCTAAATTATAATAAAAAGCGGTCGTAAGATATTTCTAAATATGTATGTATATAAACGCCGGTACACACATTTTTGCGTGTAATAATTGCAACTACACAGATTGGAATACGCAAATAAATAGACGGGACAGTAGGTAATAGTGTGCTTCGCTAAGTGGAATCATGGGCTTATCAGATGATTATCAGAAAGTTGTGATAAAACCATTGTTTTTACTATTCTTTGCGATTTCGAGGAAATTTGCGAGCAAATTTGAGAGTGTTTTGCTGGGTGCCCATACTGAGATTAATACGGCTTTTTTTATTGATTGATTTTTTCCGTTGTTTTTATTGTATGATACACACACAAAGAAAACTCGAGTTCAATGCATCGATATTATATCCTAAATCCAGTCTGGATGGAAAATTTACGTTGCGATAGATTTTTCTTAGAATTGTTTATTCTTGTTAGACAATTCATTCTACGAGCACGCGTGGCTTCATATACACATGACAGGTTCACTATCAAAATAACAACCCCCATTCGCTCATAACAGCATCCAGTCGCATTATTTGTTATGACTTCAGCTTTCAAATCAAAATACTTATCTTGCACTGAAAAAAATAAATTCCAAAATGCATTTTGTGCTCTACATTATGCATCATGCCGCTACACTGGTATGACATTGCCTTATTCGTCTTATTCACGCATCAGTTGACCGTTTTTTTTTCAATAAGTATCTCTTCTTATCAATGTTTTGGGTGATAATTGATTAAATGTCAGTAATTTGTGCGGACCAAAGTGCATTGAGATGTTGACGTGTTTACCGAAACAGATTTCTCGCAGTGAGCATGCATCGATCGAATGTATGGTGTTGTAGTGGTCAATGACGAATGTTATCAGTGATAAGAGGCTTTAGCTCAGTTATTCCAGGCAGCATGCTGTATAGCTGGTTCAATTTGTTAAACCGGAGCTACTGATAATGGAACATACTTGGTCTTGCCTAGTGACCGCACAATTTAATGAGATTTGACTCATTTTGAATATTTTGACTATCCGCTGTGATTGTTATTGACCTTAAAAAAGTATCCAAAACAGTGTAGAAATAGTTCTAGTTTTAAATTTATTTGTTCTAGAGTCAATTAGCTAAGATAATCCTTACAGTTAGAATTTATTATTTTAGAAAGAATATCATTAATAATTCTAATTTTTATAATTATAATTTTTCTGACAAGGATTGCTAATCGATCGGAGGACATGCTGATTTGTTTCTTGACATACGGCACATAACCACGGTACGATTTACTGGCTGCAACTGCCAGAACCTGTGTTCCTCTTATGACAGGTGAGAGCTCCTGCTCATCGCAAATGTGGGCAATGAACCATCCCTCCATACTTCTATTCGTTCTTGACGTTACGTTAACAGCGGACTGGACACAAATCTTCTGAATGAATTTGTCATACAAGAGTTTTAGCTCTCTAATTAGAGGATATACTTTACAGATATCCTTTAATGTGAGCGGCCGAAACTTGCTTGAGCAAGTAGCTTTTATTAATAGGAAAAGAGTGGACTGAAGCTTCAATTCCTGGTTCCATCTTCGCTGAAGTTTTCCTCGGATTTCTGATTTTTTTGCCAAGAGCTAGATTAAAAGGCTAACAATTTTACTAGCACTCTCAGCTCCACAGCTAAGGAAGCGTCCAATCCACTTAAATAAAGGAGAAATCCTAAGCTTCTGTAGTGGAATGGAAATCACTAGCCTACGGAGAGTGCGGAAAAGAGTTTAAGAACAGAAAATGACAGTGCCTAAAACAAATATGAAGTTTTTAAGTATGCCCTAGACAAAGCCTCGTGGAGAGGCAAAATAGAGTGTATCAAGGAGCCATTCGCACTGGTAGCTCAACACCGAAGGCTTTAGAGTGCATTCAGAACTTTGACGGCTGCTAGACTAATTTGAGCACCGATACATTAACTCTCCTTATAGTTTTTCGTTTCCTATTCCCCCAGCATACTGGACGCATTAAATTGAACAAGCCATCAGCTTATCACTGCTTCTAAGAATCTCAAACTTCTAATAGATGTGGGCCATAAATTCCTTTGAGCCGTTCAAATATTCGGATTTTGATGAGGTTCTTCTGGCTAATGTAATGCGTTATTGCGCTACTCATATATCTGTCATATGTCATGGCTTCTGGCGAGAAACAAGGATTGCGTTTATTACTAAAGCAAGGAAAGTCTCGCGCGTTGAATTTAGGGAATATCGTTCAAAATGTTTTAGCTCTAATTCGCTAAAGATTTTCGATGGATCATTACTTATCATATTAAAAATTTGATTGATCTTTTGTTAATCAAGCAAGCCCACACCAAAAGTCAGTCTTTTGAAACTGCTCTTCAAGCTTTCATTGTGCCAAGAGAAATTTCTTCAGCTCTCAAGAAGTATACGTTTGCCTCCTTTCTAGACATTGAAGAAGCCTTTAACTATATTAAGTTTGATGCAATTGTTGAGACACTCTCGATGCTGGATGCTGATATTTGGCTGATAGATTAATTGATTAGTGGTGTCCTCTTCGCTGGGGAATGCTCACATGCGACTAAGGGCTATGCATGCCCTTACTCCCCTATTATAGAACACCACGGCAAAAACTCTTCTGAGGAGGCTGGATGTGGACTATATAGCTATAAACGTGTCAGAAAAATATTTATCTACTCTTTTGGACAGTTTAATCTATGCTTTTGAAGGCCAAAATGAGGACTGAATATGAATCCCAGTAAAACTGAGAGAGTACTATTTACAAGAAAGTACAAAGTTGCTTGACTTGACTGAACTTACTAATTAACCAAAATCGCCATCCAAAATCCGAAATATTGAAAATTGTATCGCAAGTGCCGTTCTCTCCGCGCTATCTATAGAATATACGCTCTAGTATAGCCGCGTCACAAAAAAGTAGGATTAATTACCTCTTATACACACCCTGTACACGAGTCTGGGGCCTGCAGAACTTGCGCCCCTGTCGTATTGAACGAGTTCAGTGCGGGTGGATTATCCTCATGCTATTTTCCATACACTACTAGTATGAAATTTTGCGATGCACAAGCCCTTCACCAAGACAAAGCCTCAAACTTGTTTTATGGCGCTATGGTTTGATATTTTAAGGTGTTAGCTATGAAGTAAATATTATGAAGCTATAGACTTAGCTATATAATTAGCTATAAACATTATCTGCCATCTAATTTTTCTCATAAATTAGTGATTTTCTCTAAAAAAAAAAAAAACATTACTGGGATGATACGCTATCATGCAGTCATACATAAGGAAGCATCAAATTTAGAAAGCTTTCCAAAGAATTCGCATCAAAAGTGGCTATGACCCAACATATGCATTTTAATGTTTGAAAAGTAGCTCAAACTACCAGCAAAATTCATTCTTCGTTAAAGATGCACCGGTCTTTTTCACGATATCTCTTTTAACTCCCATAATATCCCGCAAACGGCCAATTTATGCAAATATTTGCTTTGAACAGACTACTGTACCGGACTGTATTCATTTATACCTACATACATATAGCAAGAATTTGTTTCTTCGTTGTTGATCGTGTATCTAAATATTGACGGTATCTTTCTATTTGCATACCTCCCTGACCTACCATAATTTTTTTTCGATTTTCATTCACTCATTTTCTTTGAAATCGAGAGCGACGACGTTTATTAAGGTAAAACGTATAGAGCAAAGACGTTTGTTACATATATATTTAGCATATATTTTACTTTGTTCAGATGTTGAATTCAAAATGAATTTGAAATTGGTGAAAAAAGATACTATGTATAAATCGTCAGTTGATTTTTATGCGGTTATGGCGCTTTATGAAAAATAACTAATTAATAGATGAAAGAGAAATTGACTGTTGTTTGTAAATAACGTTTTAATATGTATAAATATATCTTGACAAACATGTTGTAGCACTAAAATTAAATTATTATTTCAAACTGGAAAAATCGTTTGATGTCTTTGAAGTTTGTAGGCAATACTTACATTACAGCAGTTTTACCTGTTTTAAATGGATATTAATCTTTTTGTTTTTGCATCACATAAAATGAGATTAACTTGGTGCGTAAACATATTTGCGAACTATTATTTTTCTCATCATAAATATGCTGCTCACACCATACAGTAAGCTCGGCCAATAACAGGAATACTTCAGCATTTTGCGATTCCTGTCAGTTTTCAGATTGAAAACTCCAACTTCCGTTTAAGTTCAACGAACGATCAAGTCACTCAAGCCAGTCTCGTATTTACAGATACACTTATACGCATTGCTCTAGCGTTGATTTCTTCAAAAGCTTGCTAATGACAGAACTACCAATCAACCCTCTACACTAGTCACATACCGGAACTATGCCGCATATAATGAACAAAAAAAAATCCCAACAAACTTCCGGGAAAGTTTTCTGCACTTGCATACTATTTGCCAAAACCAACCACTTTCTAGGTAAAATCATGCAGACCTTGTTCCGTCCTTCCCATCCAACCTTCTCATTTCGAAAAATCTATGCGTCTTTCAAGTGCACATTTGGCATTCCTGACTCGCATAATATTTGCATACCGAGGACACAGTCTGTTGCACTCCTCGTCCTTAATATGTTCGACATACAACGACGCACCAGGAGCGTCGACGACTGCAAAAAACAAGAAAGTGTGTATAAGCAGGGACATAAGACAAATGGTTTTGCTGCATTATTTGTACTTGTCGTAACGTCAAACAATCAAGGTGCGATATTTCCGTACGATATGTGATGGTGAAACAAGCATGAGACGAACTTAGCCTTACACTTGTCTTCAGTTGGATTTGTCTCCGATGACGATAACAACAATGTGTTGTTTGTTCAGATATGAAAGGACACTAAAAGCTCTTGAACGATGATGACAAGCAATGTGATGCTAATCATGAGTGAATCTGCCTTCATTTCGCAGCTTATATTCATTTATTATGTTCTTATTTTAATCAAACTTGTCAGTTGAATGCCAGCTAATGAGGTAACCCATAAAGCTCTCAGAAGGATGCTTAGAATTGGGGAGAGTAGAGAAGAAGCTTTTATTATCACCATAGCGGTAATATGCATAGACTTATTTTTCGTTAGTGGTTCCTTCAAGCTAGACTTTATTCGAACTAATTACACCACATCTAAGTAAATAACTTGTAAATATGAAAATGTTTTCCGAAGCAAATAACCATGAATTGGATTATACAACTTAATTTTCTAGAGACATAATGGATGTCGTATTTGTTTGTGATCTTTAAGGATGTAGTGAAAGCTGCCCTGTTTTTTTTTTCTATGATAATGCCAAAGCTCAGGGGATGCCCTTTGAAGCGAATGCTTGGCGATGGCGGTAGGGAGACACATATAGGAGAAGCCGATATCAATTATTCCATTTATTATTTTTAAGTGCCACATTTATTTCTTATTTTTCTAAAGCGCTAGTGTTATACCTAGTCGCTACTAAAGCTTTAATGTAGCACTTAGTTAATGGAGCGCTGGTATTATGCTCAGTCGCCGACTGTTAAGGCAACACAAGACGAACAAATACAACCATGGGCAAGGCGGGATTCAAACCCGCGGGCAGTAGATCGCTGCTTAGGACTGACGCGTTAGCGAGCTAACCTACCAACCCCCTATAGATTTTGCCTGATAATGCTTTCCAGGACGTTAGCAATCAGACTCCGCTTTTCTCCTTTTGCTTTTTGAAGAGCTTCGCACTTCTTTCTGACTTCTTCCAGAATAACTAACTACCTTAGTAAACAGCACTATTGCAGTTGACGCAAAATAAGGCAGTGGAGCACTTGTGCTTTTGTCTTTGGGCCTGGCCAAAGACCAGGAAGGCAAATTATTGCGAAAATTAAGTAGCTCCGAAAAAATTGTCACTAAGCTTGGTCCAAAACTATTCCAGAATACGAAGATCTGCTGAGCCGGACAAAAATGTTCGGAAGGAGCTTCAAACTGCGATCGGTAAGAGCAAGACAAAACACTTTAAGAATCGGTATAATAGCGCCGATTATGATCTAAGGAGTGGAGCGTACAAAACTATAATGTCCACAGCTAATCATCTATTTAAAAGTACTTCAGCAAATAGTCACATCGATGTTCCTACAGAATCAGGACGAAAATCTGTCGTGAATAAAGGTAGAGAAGAAGTCATTTTTTCCCAAGCAATGGAATAAATGGAACAGAGTTCCAACCAGAATAAGCCTATTGTAGAGCCATCATCTTACAGATCAATAGGCCTGCCGAATGTAATGGGAACAATTTTCGAGCGGGTTATATACGAGCACCTCCGTTCCAATATTGAAAGCGAAATGGTACTATCGTAAAAGAATTACTAAAATTTTAAACGACTCCTGGACAAAGCAAACAAGAAATACTAGTGCAACACTGGCTAGACAGCTAATTATAATATATAATATTGACTCTTGATTTAAAGGGTATCGAACTCTTCTTCTGTACATAGCGCCATCAACACAGAAGAGAATACCAGAATATCAGGTCTTTCTTGGTTCAGGAATTCCTGAACGAAGTCCCTTTTGTAGTTGGGATCCGAAGTATTTATGGTTAGGGCTGTGAATTTAAAAGAACTTTTTACTGTTAAACGAAGTACGAGCGAGATATAAGTATGTTGTTTCTCAGGTTGAGATGAAAGCTTCCCAAGGGTTGGGACGAAACCCTTTATCTGATTCACTAAGACAAAAAGACTACAGCCAAAGAGATCTTGGCGTTCTCAAAAATACTACTAAGTTGATGAAAGGCTGCTGTTTATTCACAGTAGAATTAGTTGCTTCAGTTGAGAAACTGGCTAGTTTTCCCTCGACGACTTTTTATTTTCTGCCACAAATTGGCTGGCATATGAAACACCAGACCGGACAGTTTTGCGTACTGCTACTGCCACGAAGTTGCTTTTGCGGGCTTTCTCCACTTTAACAGCAATGTATCGTTCCTCCGGGCAGCCAGTAATTTGGAGTTTACGGAGAAAACTTTTTCCGACCTCGTTGGTACATCGCATTCTTTGCTTGTGTGTATTTTATCGCACTTGACACAACGCGTGCCAAAGCCACAGTTGGACGTATTGGCAGTTGTGACACTATATTATTTCTCTTTTTTCCATGCGGTCCCTGTGAATCCGTTAGTGATGCCAAAATTTGATGCTAAAGACTCTTTCAATCAACTCGAGGGGTTGGTTGGACAATAAAAATTTCTCATTTCGGGAGTGGGCAATTAAAACCCACCTCGCATTGAAAATTGGCTCTTCTAAGAGCTCCCTCCTTCTAAGTTCAGCAGATAAATCTTCCTCGTCATAGAAACAAAGAGCTCCTTTCAAAAGACAGTGGTTTTTTACGCTCTATGACGTAAACGCGAAGTAAGGTATAGTTCCTGGTTTTGTGAATTTCAAAAAATGCCTGATGCGGCTTAAGATTTTTCAAAAATTGTGTTGTTTTATTGAGGTTTGTGATTCTTGCTTCAAAATCCGGAACTTTTTGGTAATGCCTGCACATATCATGTCAGGAGTTTTCCTGAAGACTTTAAGCTCCAGCTTGGTGAAATTCCACCACTTTTGTGTTTAGTGGCTTGTCTTAGGGGGTTCGAAAATGTTCTTCCCGTAGGTTTCAAAACTATGCGACGTAGAGCCGGGAGAGTAGGCGAAGTGACAGAAAAACTAAACTTTTTTTTATTACCGCGGAAAGTTCTGGGTAGTTAAATGGTGGATAATCGAAAACCTTTTATTCTGCAGAAGTATTAGGTTAAAGTGAAGCTGTCCCTTTTTTCCACCAGATACTCCTGGTTAGTTCGGTTAATTAAAAGGTTCATCCTTAGCTTTAGAAGTTGTATTAGTAGCTTGAACTACTATTGTGTACTGCATATGTGACCATCGCTTCACATTCTTCCTCACTATCCTTAATCAAGGTTTCATCCGCCTGATTTTCAAAGATCAATAATCACTTCTTCCGGCACAGAGTTCAAGTTTGCTCTGCTAGAAGTTCAATGCAGATGTCCGAGAAAATTTTCTTCTGGAACTTCTGCATCGTTTTCTTTGCGAAGTACTCGCGTTTTATAATAAGTTCTGTGGTGTCAATACCATCGTCCGCCATTGCAGCCTGCTCCCTCATTCTAAATTTTCAAGTTAGAATAACAAAAAATTCGGAGAATCTGCCCGCGCTTACTAATGCCAAACTTGTCTAAAAATGCCTTAATTTATGTAAATGAATGTATATAAAACAAATTATCAGGACAATCAAATTACTTACGTAAACCATCCCTAAATCAATCGCGATGCCTTCACGATTCAGAATCGAAAATCTCCTTGTTTCCATTTCCGAACCGTCCAAGCGCTTGACTTGAGCTCCAATTCTTCTTTGCGAGGAGTATTGAAGAAGAAATAAATGGTTTTAATCGCTAAAATCCGACATGTTACAGAGCAGCACATCTTGCGAAAAAAGATAATGAGTAATATAGTGCATGCATGTAGTGTATCCATAAAGTCATATGACAGCTTGTACATTAATTGTATCTTTCTTTTTCATAAAAAGTATATGACTATGATAGTCCTCAAGAGTTCATGGCGTCCAAAGTTTGTATAACTCGAAAATCTTACTAAATTATTATAATACATAGTTCAATATTCGACGGTGACTGCACTATTTATTCAAATTTTACCCTGAAATAAATTTCTCTCCGCACTGCTCCTGTAAACATTTTGTTCCTTGGATCATCCAAACATTTTCCCATTCAGTCCACTTTAACGAAAACCACACATCAAAAACACACTTAAAGTTTATATATTTTCGGGTCATATCTAATTTTCTTTTCTAAATAATTTTTCCTCCCACAAGCGACGAGAATTGCACACATTATCATGCGTAAATAAATAACGCCACAAAAAAAAAACCAGTACAAAAGCCACAAAATTGTTTTATTTTCTTTTCTTCATTTCATAGTCGTCTGATCATAAATCCATCATTCCACTCAAGTTTTCGCTAGTGTGTGAAAATTTCACTTTAGTGTGATCTACAAGACGACCGCAGCGGAGCTAGCAAATATTGGTCAAAACAAGCATCCAGACTTTATGGCAAGCGTGCAATTTTCTCGGCTCCTTGGTTTGATAATGAAAGCTGTAACAATGTATGTTGTATGTATTATCAACGCGAACCGACGTAAGACCGCGATTAACGTAAAATGAAACTTTTTACGTAAAAGGCGCAAGTACTCGTGCTTGTACGTATAGACGTCTAATAAACTGGAACGACAGCCAGAAGCGATGATGGCTAGAATTAAATTGTCCTCAGCGGATTTCCCATTGATCAAAGACGGCGCCGGGCGTACCGGAGAGTGAAAAACGTCAGAACGTACGTTTTTCCGTTCGAGGCCAAGCATGAAATAAAATGAAAAGTTAATTACTGGACTTGACTTGTACACTTGGCTATGTGGTGTGTGCGTGTGACTGACAGGGTCGATAAAAACGATATTGACGAAATTAATAATATTTTTATCCCTCGATTTGAATCGAATGTGATTTGACCGCATCGAATTCTTTGTTACCTGTTTACTAAACGTAATTTTTTCGTGGTCTACAGAACTAATATAAATAAAACACCCCCACACACATGCTGCCATTTCGAATGGGAAAGCTTTGTAGGATTAAATAGATGGAAAGAGATTTCTTTTTACGATTGACGTCGATTGGGGTGCGAGCGGATTGAGGGTGGTGAAAAGTTTGACGTGATTTCATATTGTTTTTACATGTTATCGTGTGTTAGTAATGATTGCAGGTAGTTTTTTTATTGATGGCGGCAGTAATAGTTTATTTCTTATCTTGTGGCGCTGTTGCAAGTGTGCCGGGTGAATTTTGCTGTTCACTTGTTTGCTGTGGGATCCGTTGTCTGTTAGTCGCTGTAAAGGTAAAAAGAACACAAGAAAAGAAAGAATTATTTTATTTTTCGTAATGATAAGACTCGCATTCAGGTTGCGTCAGTGATATATGTAGCTTACTGGCGGATAGATGTTGCGATGATGATAGGCTTTTCTGATTGCTATCTGTTGCTTGCACGCAAGTAATAAACAGAATAAAATACAACAAAGTGAGAACAATTAAAAATTATGGCATGTAGCTGAAAGTACTGATGTGTAAGTAATAATGGAGGTGCCGTGGCTTCTGTAATAAATGCAAATCTGACAATAATTACTTCAATTACAAGTAGAGATTGATTTCGTTTGATTAAAATATATCAATCACAATGTTTACTGCACTTGAGACTGTTTAGATCGACCATTTAATGGGATCCTTGATGGATAATAAAATTAATCCGCGCTGACACCATGCATAATGTCTAACTAAGTTAAATATAAATAACAATTCTTATGCGTGACCTATTCATTGATGTACGCAAGCCAGAGGTTTCTTCAATCTCCAAAAAACGACAAACTATCTCAAAATCAAGATGATCTCACAATAAAAATAACAGAATGACCATAAACACTTCTTATTTCAGTGTTAGTGCTTTCTAATTATAAAGAAAAAAAGTGGTTGTATTTCGCTAGAACATGGCCAAATGGAAAATTCCATAATGAATGCAGCCTTGAAGTACATTCTAATCGAAATGCTTTACCATTCAAGATCATGACTTTACACTTAGGCCTGAAAAAAAAACACAGAAAGAATCCCCAGATATGACGCTAAAATTCCAAAATTAACAACTTTAGAAAGCCATGGCACATATATATGTACGCATAGCTCCATCATGGTCTAAACCATAAAAAAAAACCCATTTCGAATGTACCGCTGAAATACTTTAAAGGCTTTTAACCCTCTAAAAATCCATCATTATGCCAGTACTTGACGTGTTTTTTTCTTTGCGCACCTCTTCAATTAACTGGAACCATCGTCGTACCGCGCTCGTCGAGCAACCGATTTCACATTGTTAACAGTGTTTAGCATGTATTTATTAATTGTTGTTTGGCACCAACTTGCTCACCCACTATCTGAATTCGACGTTGAAAGAGAAGAATCGAAAAAAAAAACTATAATCCAACTTACAGCCCTGAAGCGTAAGTTTTGATATAATGAATCAGTTAAAGGAAAAATACATGTTTCGATGGCTACCCGGTAGACAAATAGAAAATGCAAATTAAAACCATCCCACGTTCGACATCTGTTTCATAAAGTTTCTAATTTTAACTTAGTTTTTTGCGATTTTATTGACTGGTTTCTAATAAATTCACCGTATTTTTTTTTCTTCGTCGTAACCGAAATGTTTAGGTACTTTAGTTGTGTATAGATATTATTGCGTGACTGAATGACGGTGATGATGAATCATATTTCGAAATTCAATTTTTTCTTTTCGATTTCGGCGACGTTTTATTGACGCATTTTGAGGAGTTCAAACGACGTATTGATGCTATTTTTGTACATAATTTTTTCAAGTGTCTTTTTATTTGACAAATTAATATGATTTGGAAAGTTTGAAAAGAATGTGAAATATGAACGGTATCCTGACCGTGAAGTCATTGAGAAAAAATGTTTTAAAGACTATGTTGGAAAGCCTATGGGACAGATTTATTTGAGTAAGGCACCAGGACAGGCTGTCTGTGGTGAAGCGATGACTTACGTCTGGAGGCCTGAAATTCTAAATATATTGAATTGAGCGACGTTAGCACATAGCCGAGACATCAGGAATTCTCTTCTACAGCTGGAATAAATTGGATATACTGTTCCGTTGAGGATAATGATTTACTACTACACAATATTTCGTGAGTATTTTAGTTTTCTCTAGCCATTCATACACTTCATACCAATTACGTTTGAATATTGTGTTATAATGGACAGCAATGTGCTTGCATTATTTGACAGGTCTTAAGCTCACTGAACTTTCAGTAGCAAATCTTTGACAAAATTCGCGGGTACAGCTCATGGTCCCGTTTCGGTATTTTGCCTCACCCATTTTTATTAGTTTAGTGTATCGCTCACCCAACATTCGATTAGAGGAAATATCATTTATAACATCAACAGCTCCAATTCTTACCAAAAAAAGGAAAGCAGATCTTAAAACGAGCTAGGAGTACTAACGACCCTGGATTTAAAGTGGTAGCGAACAGTTTGACAAGCGCTATTTACTTAGTTCGAAAATGATGCATAGTCTTGATTCTGAAAGTAGCTCATTACAGAAGCTGTCCAAATATTTCAGGACAAAAACTAAACATACTGACCTAAAACCTAAAATACCTAAAATACTTTTGTCGAAGCTCTTGAGCTCTAGTTTTATGAAAACAACGATTCAGATCATGAAATAGTTGAAAAATTGCATATTAAACGGTTTGCGTTACATTTCTTACACGGCAGAACATAAATGGAAGACAAGATATTTCCTACATTTCTTGAATCAGTGAGACTTCTAGTAAATGACTTCAACAAGAAAAAATCTCCGGAGCTCGGCAAAGTTACCAGCCACTACCATTTCCACGTCAAAAACAACTGTCTTCAGTTGATTTCAGACACTATCAACGAAAAATATTCTGTTGTATGCTAATTCACCACAGTACTAGCACCCCTTTAGCATCCTTTCTTCTATTGCCAAGCTTGTAAAGTAAATTTTCGTATCATATCTAAAAGAATTCATATTACGCATTTTTTTAGAGCTCTCGTTGAATTCAGTAGTTTACAACATTATATCAACGTTAAACCTAAGAAAATTCATGCTTGTTATGGTCGATGTGGCAACGGTGTTTGATAAAAATTGACATGCCTGGCACATTGTCAAGCCAAATGATATCCAGTTAATAATCTCATTCGGTAAACTGATCGGATTCTCCCCCGGACAGAATGTTTCAAGTCAGAATCGACAACAACCTATCCTCCAAGCGACCAATAGCAGCTGCAGTTCCGCAATGGTCATCTCTCTTACCAATATTGTACAATCTGTACACAACAGATATCTCTAAACTCAATAGAGTCAACATATCCTTTTCGGCTGATGATACGTGTATATTTTGCACCTCCAAGTAAGTAGTAGCCATGACATCTAACACCGCTAGATGGATTCTTTTATGAAATATCTAAAAAAAATGGAACATAAAACTGAAACCAGACAAAACTCAAGCGATTTGTAATACTCGCGATTGACGACCAATATGACGTTAACTAAATTTAGACGATCAGCCAATAGAAAGGCAAGGGTCGACCAAATATCTAGGACTAACTTATGATAGCAGGCAGAGGCAAAGCCCTTCTCTACAAGCAGTTTTAAGACCGCAACTGCAATATGTCTGCGTTGCATTTGGTAAAACATTCAAAAACAATTTAATAAATTCTAGCGCATCAACCGCTAGAACAACTAATTTTCGAGTCATATTCTAGCACACGTGCTTCTTATTCAGTCAGCCTGTTTCGAGTGGCATGTACTGCTTTGATCTCAAGAATGCGTTGAAATGATCAGTAGGATGGAAAGGTTTTCGGGGCTAATACTTGCATGAATTTCAAAATTAATTGAAAACAGCATCTCATGCAATATAAATGAAAAATGCTCAGTACTTGTAACACTTCGCCAACACTGCAAGGAAAAGTTTACCACAATTAGTTTACGTCAAAATCAAGCTACCCTATGAATCTCGTTTTCATCCGATGACCATCGAAAGTTACAGGGATAGAAAGTTTGGGGCTGCCATCCGAAAATTTTCCAGAACTTGGAAAATTTAAACATTGGTTACTTATTTTCATTGTAGATATTCGCTATATGAAATCTCAATGTTGATACGAAAATAACAAAAATGCTTCGCGCTGGCAGCCATTTTCTAGCTCCTATCTGCTTAACGTTGAAGTCAACCTAACCTATGAATTTCGTCCCGATGCACTAGAAGTTATAGGGGTATAAAGAAATGGATGGATACCGCTCGCAAAACTTTCCAAATTTTAATAAATTTTGTTTATTCTCACTACAATATCATTATTAGTTGAAAATTTTATGATAAAGCAATGTTGATAAAGCAAATGACAAAAAAATATGGAAACAACCATAGCTGGCAATAAGATTCCTACTGAATATTGCCTATATTTTAAAAAGGTTTATTTACCATACTAAACTCATTTTAGTTTCATGAATGCACTAGAAGCTATAGGGCAAACAGCTTTATTTTGCTGAGCGAATTTACAAAATTCAGCCAACGTAATTTTTCAACCAAATTTGGATCAAAAATAGCTTCGAGTTAAGTTCAACTATTTGGTGGATTTTGTTTCAGTCTGGTGACTGGATCAGAATTTTTGGGTTCCGCGTAGCAATCTGGATAAATTTCAGTATTTGACCATATTGAAGCTCCTATAGAGCGCTGAAAACCTTAATTTAAAAGACACTTTTCCTTTTTATGAGAGCGACGATGCGAACTAATACGAACCTGGTAGATTTGCAATTGCCCGCATCAAATTGAACGGCCTGCTCAGTTGTCGGATTTAAATGTCATTAAACATTTATGGTTCAAATTAGCGGAAGAAATCAGAAAACATCGAATAAGTAACAAGGACGACCTTAAAAGAGCACTATAACATACATGGGACGCCATTGCACCGGGTACACAAAATTATTGGTACATTTAATGCCAGTCCGTCTCCAGGCGGTTTTTAAAACAAATGGGTTATCCTATAAAGTATTAGAAATAAGTTATATAAAAAACAAAAATCATTACAACTTGATTTAAGGACTTGTTTAGGCGAACATCATTTTAGCTGTGCAGTGGTTTTCTTAGTTAAAATGAATTTGATTTTTTGTTGCTGAATGACGTAATTTTGTGCTGTTTTTTCATTGGAAATAGAATATAAGACCACGAGTCGAAATATTTTTTCTGTTGGTATGCATGGACTTTTCATATAAAAGGTTATGCTGTGAAATCACGGAAGAGAAGTTAATAAACTATCTAACAATATCAGTTTTCAGTTGCTTTTCTATTCTCTTCGAGTGAACCATTGCCTTGAAAATTATATTTTCACAGAAACAAGATGAGAAGATGTGGCAAATAATCACTAGGATAAAAAACGTAAAAAAAAAATTTTGTATTGTAAACATTTTTCACGGAAAGCAGCAAAAGTAGCAACAAAACAGAAATTGGTACCAGAATGTTACTTCTAGAAATTTAATAGCCTAACTTTCATTTTTGTTGTCTTTTGAGAGTCACATTCCTGAGAGTCTTATTTTACCATGCCTATTCTTTGGAGAATATTATCCTTAGGTTCTAAGTTCTCTGAAAAATATTTCTCTTTCTGAGTTCAGAGCAAAGTGGTCTGATCACCGATAGAGACTAAAGCTTTCTTCTGTTTATATGGTCACCGATGCTTCTAACTTTTTTTTGCAAATGCACCAACATGCTGAATGTCCAAAACGAACATTTAATACCGAAAGTAAACAAACAAATAAATGTTTGAAAACGTATTAAGTTTGCATTGAAGAAGATTTTGATAGTCTAACCGTGTCATCAATATGCAGTAACTGCGATGTAACTATGTACCTCTGCGTCAGTTTATTTAATAAATTACTTTGTACTCGCGTTCACTGCAAATACCGTTAACTGAAATAAATCATTTAAAATGTGATAGAATCGCCTGCGGGTTTTGGCTTGTAGATATCATCGTCACTATCTCTATGCTCAAATGGTTGCTTGCTGCTCTAACCGCAATTCAGGCTAGAATTTTCTTGTCGTTAGTAAGCACCTCGAAATACTAGTCTGCTTACGTTCGTTGTGGCATTGACTTGCAAATAGAGATATCCACATTCTTCATATTACAGCACACTTAAGATAAAAGCATCACACAGACACTCCACGCTTGTCACCCTGTCGGTCGTATCAGGTTCCAGATAGTACTCGAGCAAGTACTACAGCACGAAAGTGTTTTTATACTTGTACTCTGTGACGTTCACCTTGCATGTGGTTGCACTCAATACCGGAATGCTATCAACCCCACATATAATCACCTCCATCATCAGATTCATATTAATTTCAATTCACATTTCCGCGTCATTTAGATACGATTGATTATTCGTTCTGTTTGTCTCTTAGGATAGAGCTTTAATCTACTTATATCTTCAGTAAATATTATTATTTTTCTCGTTGCAGCAAAACATACGTGACGACACTTGTAGGCACGCATAATGATCCACAACACGTCCAACAAGCATCATCCATACGATATCCATCATTATCAGCCGCTTCATCTTCATCAAAATCAACTGTATCAGGAAAACAATCAACGAATTCTGTGAAAATGCTTTGAAAAATCAAGGAAAATGCGAAAAAATCGAAAAGTGTCCAAGTACACATAAACTTCGATACGTTTGTATTCTCACACTTTTTTAAGCGACAGGAACATAGTTATAAGGTATTCATAAAACCGAGTCAGAGAAAACATGGCAAAGCTCAGATAAAGCTAAACAATTGTCATTTAGCGATTTAAAATTTACAATTCGATTTACAATTCATCGTCCTGAACGAGGAGTTTGAAATCCTAGCGTAAAATGGGCGAACGTGAGAATCTATCGATGAGTGGCGGAGCGCAGAGTGTTGTTGCCAGCACGGTAACGATTTGCAACGGTATAGCGAATAGCAGTATTGGCGGTTCGTCAGTAAATCAATTGCATTTAGGCGCACCGGGATCGGTCCTATCTCAAGCCAGTTGTGTTTCGGTAAATATGAACGGCGGTATTTGCGCGCCCAACGGTGGGCCCGGAACCGTGTTGAATACTCCGCTTCGTGGTCCTATCGTGAACGGATGCATCGGGAGTGTAACCATTAGCGGAAATCCGCCACCACCGTCGAGTGCGACAAGTGCCGGCAGTGCGGCGAAAAGCAAAGGACCAATACGTGTCGGGTTCTATGATATTGAAAGGACGATCGGGAAAGGAAATTTCGCTGTAGTGAAATTGGCACGACATCGGATTACGAAAAATGAGGTGAGTGGCAGTAGTGTTTAGATGTGATTTTGTTCTCTTATTGAATTTTAGCGGTGGATAATGCGTTTTAGGTTGATTGTGTTTCCGTGGGAAAATCAGGTTGCTGTTTTCGTTGTCGTAATATATTTTCAAGGACTTCCGAATAAGCTACTTTGCAGAAGATTAGTTTTGATTTGATGTTATCGTTAGAAAGCTACGAGACATATGTTTAATTCAATTTGATAG
Source organism: Nemotelus pantherinus (assembly GCA_963978885.1). Taxonomy (NCBI): domain Eukaryota; kingdom Metazoa; phylum Arthropoda; class Insecta; order Diptera; family Stratiomyidae; genus Nemotelus; species Nemotelus pantherinus. The sequence continues at coordinate 221,325,651 of OZ022263.1, read as the reverse complement.
TCAATACTAAATAATACTAAATCATCCTCACCTAAATGAAATACATAAAATATAAGCATTTTAAGTTTACTCAATAATCATTGCAGCAAGGACCACTTACAAAATGTCGTTTATTTGAAAATATCTTACGTGAGGATATTTTTGTTCTATGTAGTAGTGCTCTAGTGCCTTTCCATTAAGTAAGGAAAACATATTCATAAAAATGTTGCTCCAAATTTTCATTGTTTCTTTGGTATATGCTTCTTTTTCCTCAGTTGAATTCCATAGTAAAATCTTTGGTGAACTATCCAACTAACTCAATAATCGTTTTCCGCTTTGCGTTGCTTCGCTTCTAGTATATTGTGATTCTAACTTATCGAACCTAATATGGAATACAAACTTTTCATCTCTACTTTGAGCCAAGAACATTTCCTTGATTACCAAATCCATCTGTCCAAAATATACGGTAAAATACTCCCGTTTCCAAAGTCAAACCAGAGTCCGTCCAAAGTCCATCCTCCTCTTTCCGTTATATTTTATGTTGATTTTCAAAACAGTAGAGCTCTTTCTCAATCCTTGCGCAGGAAGTCGATTTCATTGGTATTTTTTGTTTATTTTTTATTTTGTTTTTGTAGATGACCCAACAAATTTTTTAAAAGATACCCGGATCCGCAAATCATTCTTTATATAAGATTTTTACTTACTAAAAAATGTTCAGGCCACGAAGGTCCAAGCTGGAACCTACTCCCGTATTACTTCAACCCGGTCGGGCTTGCTCCTACTTCAGAGGTCTTCGTTGCTTATGGGTCAGTAGGGATACCCTCCTCTCGCTATGTGCGCAGTATTCCCTCAAAATATGTTGAGACTGTGCGCCAGTTGTCCCCGTAACGCAGCATCATTTCCACGATCGACTCTGGCGTGACTAAGCCGATCGTGGACTCCAGACTGCTCCTTGCAAACCGAATGCATACAAAGAATGTACGGTGAATATCATCGTGCTCATCCACACAGCACCTATAGAACGGTACTTACGGAGCAAAAAAACACGCCTCCTCTATCCAGCAGAGAATAGAGTATATGCATTGGAAACAATAACAACACTCCTGTACCAGTGAATTCACTAGTACAGAAATTCTATTCCTCATTTGTAGTTCACGTGTTGAAGTGTAGAATGTGCTTATAGAAAAAAGAAAACCTCATGAGAAGTTACCTTTTCTGCTGTGAGGTGGCTTTGGTTTTTTCAAGGTTATGTTGAATGTTTTGGTAGTTAAGAAATTAGAAAAAGCCCTCATAACGTGTAGAAAGTTAAAAGAGGTAAAATTCTGTTAGTTTTTTTTTCTATTTTCTATCGACTGTGGTTGTGTATACTCGTTATTTTCTCTCTTTTTTTTTCAGCTGTTTTGTGGTACCACAGCGAATATAGCAACCTATGTCAGTCTTAGCGAATGCATCAACTGTTTTGTGGTGGATCGTTTTTTTGCGTCATTGTTCTATTCTGTTCTGTATCGGAGTAAAAAAACACGCCTATTATCCTGCTGCCGCAAGGATGAAATGTCAGTAAACTTGTTGGGAGAGTTATTGAAGGCTTCCTTGCCTATGATAATCGTGTTCACCTTTTGCGTTTCTATTTGCAATGATAGCTGCGAAATATGACAAATGGTCATGAAAAAAGTTCGATAGCTTCCTTAAAGACAAATGACTCCATGTATTCTTACATAGAATTTGACAGGCTACCGTAAATTGCTTAAGCGGTATGCATTAGCCATATACTGTTTTGTCTGCTTGGTTGCATCGATTTGTTGCAACAAGTTTCGCATCATCCGGACATTCAATTGAATAAATGTACATATGTATGCATGTAGATACTGTAACTGCGTACTACAAATTTCCTGTTTTTTTGTCTGGCTGACTGATATAGTAATTTTTTTAAATTTCATCATTAGTTGAAGATCGTAGAATATTAAGTACTTGGCGAGCCGTACATTTCTTTGGAATGAAATGAGCATGCACGATGATGTATCCGTTTATGTTCCTCGATTAGGACTCGTGTTTTGCGTAGGTGGGGATATGTTAGAAGAAATATAACTAAAATGAAAATTTTCCGAAAATGTATGGATTTGACTTTTATCTGCGCGTAATTTAATTGAACAATATTTGTATGCTGTTATGTAGTAAAAAAAGGAAACACATTTTTACTTGAATTTTTACTCATACTTGAAGCACCTCAATATTATATGAAAATTAATAGTTTTAAAAAATTCATTTACTAACCTTATTTTTGTGTAAATTATTTATTTTGTATCAAAAACTTCTAATCGTTATTTGTTAAGCATTGTGTTGGATATAAACATTCTACGCGCCCAATGTGGGTATTTGACAATATATTTTTTAACACTTCTTTTTAAGTCTGAATTAGGCCAAACTGAATGCACACTAATCAATAATGAGACGTTTAAGTTTTGAATTCATTATAAAAAGTAAAAATCGATCGTAATAATAAAGAGAATTATTATGTCATGTCAGTTCTTTGATATGATCAATGACACCATACTTTCTTCGAAAATACACATTTTTCCCCCAAAACAATTAACGTTTATCCAGCAGGAACAAATTTGAGTTTCAAACTATTTACAGCTCGTGAATAGCTGTTAATGTTTGGATGGAATTTCCAAGTTGCTTGATGACGTCAATGAAAAAAGTGCTTGTTTTGACTAAGTTATAATTGCAGCAGATTACAGTTGTTGCCATTGTTTGGGTTGTTTTGGGAATGGCATATGGAGGAAAAACCTAAATAAAAGTAGATGATCTGAAACTGCTTATTTTCATAGCGCCTATTATGTATCATAGCCGATTGATTTTAAGCCGTTATGGTTTGAAAACTACTTTAAAAGCATGTAGTTCTTTCATATGAACTTAATTCTGATCAAATAAATGAAAATTGCATGAAAATTTGAACCATTCACAAGGGTGTGACGTAATTTCGGCACTGTGCTGCCGTTGCGAATGCAAGTTTTATGAGACTTGCATTTTGTGTGTGAAAAAGTAGCTTTCGAGGGACCGACAATAGCATTATTACCACAAATGATACTTATGACGAAAATAGAATGGAGCTGCATAGATGGTCACATTGACCCGTCTTACTTTTTGATTTTGACGAGATATGCAGCTTGAAAAGCGGCAGCTTTGATTTCAGCTACTTTTCACGCTAAGCATGAATGCACTTTCCGGTCATGTGTAGGACCGACGGAGAGAAATATTGTCGGAAATATTTCAGATAGATTTCTGGAGATGTTTCTGAAATATTTCCGGTCATGTCTGGGATCGCGGTAAAGCACACACTACCGATGAAATGTTTTGTTCATTCAAGTGAAATTCAACTTGATCATGCAAGTATGAGATGCCATGCTGGGTGCCGTGCTTGCGCCTAAAGCCAAATTTGATCTTCGCCTAGCTCTTTAATTTTGCTCTTATTATGAATGGGAACAATCTTGGCCACTTTTCATGAATCCGGAAAGTAGCTATAGTTCAGGGCATTGTTAAATACAATGGAAAGAATTCTGAGCATAGAGAGTGGTAGATGTTTAATTATGGAATTAGACATTTCTTCATTAGCGGAAAACTTCTGCCGAAATTTATTATATTTCACACATCCATTCAAATAGGGAATCATATTTTTCACCGAATTTTATCCTAATTTATTAACTGGAATCTTTTGTTTGTAGCTTTTTGTAAATTTGACAATAGTTTCAGTTTTGCAGCTTAGTTTCCCAGTTTTACTCCTAGTCCTGCTTGCATTACTAACAGCTTTTATCCAAGCAGCCTTGCATCAACGAACATATCCCTATCTACCAGCTGAGTACATATTTTTTGTGTTCAAATATAATAACCAGCCCGACCGTTCAGTTTACTTAAAGTACGACCAAGAATCCATTAAATTTTTGTTCTTTTCTCATGCTGTAATTATATAGGCATGCAGGCTCGCTGCACTGGGGACAGTGTAGCGACCAACAGAAACTGATTTTATGCGAACAGATTATCGTGACAGGTTACGCTGGCTCGGTATGTGCAATGGCGGTATACAGTGGTGTCCTGCTTGCGGCCAAATCGACCGACCAAACAACCTACTTTCAAACTACGCTACACTTGAATAAATAAAATCTCTTTAAAATTGCATAGCTCTCTTTAAATATTCTGCCAGCAATGAAAACTGTGACAAACGCAGCAGAAGTGTTACGCCGGCGCCAAACGATGCTACCAACACCCTCCAATGTTGGGCACTTGATGGTTGGACGTATCATGTGGTCGATTCGCTAGCTACCTGTACTCATTGTCCAGCGTCCAACGTTGGCGCTGGAACATGTTCAGTTCAGTCTGTTGCTGAACTTTTAATATTTGACTCAAAGTTGGGGCAAACGTTTCAATCAAACGTTCACCGCATCGTTTGGCGCCGGCTTTAGCACCAGTGCCAGGCAACGGCGAACAGAAAATCAACAATGGTTAAAAACGTTGAACAGATTTACATAATGGTAATGTGCACGAATATTTACATGTGGGAGCTGGAGGATATTATTAGAAAATTATGTAGGATAAAATGGAGTTAATTGGATGGAGTGTAGGCAATAGTGGAGCGTAAGAGGATGTTTTTTTTATGAATATGATCATTGTGGTAATTTCGGGTAGGATGTCAGGGGGAACAACACGAAATTCATTTTTGGTGAGGGCTGAATTCATTGCGAGCACAGCTTAATTGCCAATTCATTCAATTGCCTTGTTTCTTTTCACACAATTTTGAACGTGAACAAAGATGATGCCGTTTCACTGTGCTATATATTTTTCATGGTAGTAATAGCTTCTTTTCCACCAATTTTAATGAGCAGGAATTTATTATGCTACCAAGTTTCAATGTTTCTGCCTCTGTTTGAGTGAAAAAGTTTGAAAATGAGCGAATATTTACATTTTCTTATCACGAGCATTGTTTCAGTTCAACGATAATTTTGATAATATAAAACATTACATTACCTACTGAGCCATAACAAAATCTCCGCTGCTTAGTCTTAACCATCAGCAATTATTTGATACATGATGACGATAGTGTGATTCAATATGCGTCACTCTAATATTTATTAAGTTCAACATTTTACTTTGTTTGGAGAGTGAAATTGTATACCTATCATGATGACTTGAAAAATTTGAGTATCAGGTTCAAACTCAGATTTAAGATAGGTTGTGGATATCACCATATACCAGTAAGATTTCTATGCAAAGAGTTTCTTAACGATAATTTTTGTTGTAGCTTTATGTATCAGAAAAATTAAGTTTCCTTCATTCTGACTAATAATAATATTGCTATGCAATTATTAGGCAGAGAAAAAGACAAGTCGCATAAAATTATAACAAAGAAAATCATAAAGTGGATAAATATTTCATAATTTAAAAAAGAGGTAAATTAAAGACTAATTATTTTTCATTTGTGGACTCCACATGTACCACAACTCTCCGCAAACTCTATTAAACATCATAAAAATGTATATCAAACATAGAAGAGGACACTGACTAGTGCACTTCCTGGTTTTCGACAGCGTGGAAGACACCTCGACTAGAGCACTTCCAGGTTTTCGACAACGTGGTGGCCAAACTTTACTGGTCTAGGAAAATTCGTACTTGACCTGACCTGGTCTTACTTGAGCAGGTCAAGTAAGAAATTTTCCTAGACCAGTAAAGTTTAAGACCAGTAAAAAAAAGATTTGAGGAATGAATGCACCTGGACCGTCTACAACATCTGAAAAGAGCAGACTTTCAACCTGGTGCTTCGTCTCCGCCGTGGCATGCGAACCTTCTTCTAGATCTTTACCGCTTTACACGACCCAAACAGTTTGTTAATAAGCTTCTACTATGTCATGTAAGCTGAAATTGATGAAGTGCACTGTCCATAAATGGGATAGGCAAATAAAAAAACTCGAGGAATAGCCCTGACACAAGATTTTCCAGCACTTTGCCTGAATTTGAGTGTTAGTATATGTAAATGGAAGCTATGGAACTATGGGCAAATATGACGGGCTTCTCCTCCGCAAACAGAAAATGGCCAACATATGCACAGAGTTAGGAGGCTATTTGCACACGAATTTGACTAGTAATAACCAAAAGCTTGTAGAACTTAGGAAGCAGAGAATCCAAAGGTAAAATCTGAGGTAGTAATTCCCCGATTTATTCTATCTGTAGATTTTATCTTTTTAGTGAAATCGCCTCATTATATTTCCTACATGTACGAGTATACGCTTGTTTCATTTCTTTACATCCCTCTGTTCTGAGAATCACACTTTGCTTCCTTTTCCACTTTTCTGTTGCTATTATTCGTTAACCTAATGCTTTTTTAAACAGAGTTCAAAAATGAGCTCTTGATGGACGTGCCATCAATTAAAACTATGCGATTCTAGCTAGACGAACCATCTTTCAGGCACATCTAAATCTAGAGTCAGTTTTCACTGCTATGTGCTTCCCTCGCTGCACTCTATGCAGTCAAATATAATTGAATGCTCTGATCCGGAGACACCGTACGAAGGTCGTAATTTCTTCGTAATGCAGCATAAACGTTCCAATGGTTTATCCACGAGATCCTGCACGAACTGAAATTCCACTTCATTTAGTTTAACGATATTTTGGTAACTTCGACTTAAGAAGATAATAACGTTTTTTGCTTGGAGAAAATCTGCAGAATACCTCAACCCCAGTTTGAGAATTAATGCTTCTAGCGTTTCATATATATTATATATATATTTACGCTGTATTTTGAGCTGAAATATTTGGCCAAAATAGTTTATTAAGATGTTGGCTATTTTAAAATTTACCTTTGTTGTGGCTTTTACCTCCGAAATAGAGATTTCTTCACGAACAATCATCGAAAAAGATATATTATATTTTCTAAGTCCGAAAATACGATTGCGTGGAATAAACACCATTGGAAAAAGCGACCATGCATAGTAATTCAGTTTGATGTGAGCTTGGTTTTTAGTACGGCTTCAAGCTATTGAAAAACAAAATGATCCCAGTAACAGGAATTTTTAAACTATAAAAAAATAATGTACTTTCTGTAGCACTAAAACCAAGTACAACTTCAGTAGTTACTTCGCACGACACAGCAATTGCTATCTCGTAAATATCATCTAAACACAAATGGCCTGAAATGGAAGCGAAAAGGATTCATATTCATATGAAATTGTTCCTTGGATCGAAATTGTATGTTCAACAATTTAAAAAATCTTCTTAAAACCGGAACAATCACATTATAAGAAAGAAACATTTTTCTTCCCTGAATTGCACGCACCGTTGCTAGAATCAACACCAAACTCACGATTGGAGCGCCAAGAGATCATATACATATTAAGAAACACACCTGAAAAAATATTCATTTGTGACTAATGGAGATCACAATTCATGAAATCGAGCAATTCAAAATTTGTTTTAGACAATTTTCAGCTGACATGTCACTTAGTTCCACCAATCGCAGACTATTTAAGTTTGATTCGAAAAATCGCAAAATAACAGTGATTTGAAATGTGACAGTTGTAGAACTTTTTAAGCATGTATTGCGACAACGTTCTTAAAAAAATTCAATCATTATTTGTTGTTGCATCTAAAACAAAACTGATATCAGTCCGGGAAATTGTAAACGTTACATCATATCAGTAGATCTGCATGGAATGAGTGGAAGCATATCATCAGTCGTAACTGAAACACCATAAGTTTATCTCAATTCAATTAAGCTTACACGACACAATTTTCACTGCTACGTTATCTAATTTTTTCCCGATTTTCCTTAGTGAAAGCTCTATTATATCGTGTGATGTTAACTAAACACGCTAAAATATTTTCTCGGAACCGTTACGGATATCCTGAGTTTGCGTATCAGAACGAATCGGTTGACAAATGTCGGAGAACTAATATGAAATATTGAATACTTTTTTCTTGAAATCAACTACATGTTTGTATAAATTGCGGTGAATGCAATTGCATCTCACAGTTTAAGTATTTGGCTACTACTGAGCAAAGCAATGATCACTTTTCTCTTGCTAGTAACGACGATCGTTCTCATCCAGGTGGGTTGTATCTTTAAAGCTCGTTGATCGAACGACTTGTTGATAGTATTTCTTCCGTTGTTGCAGGCTTTTCCCGATGATTTGTCAAAGGCATGGCGAATTCGCCGCGATGATCCACTGGCAGCGGCTGGCTCAATGAGAGCTATGGGAATCGGAATGGCCAAGGACACTGCGATGGAGATGTTGGATATGGAAGCTTCCGCTCGGCAGAGTGCTAATGTGAATGTCTTTGGGAAAGAATTGAGCTACGGTCAAAAGGCCGGTGGTGCTGGTGGTAAAAGGGAAGAGTTATCTGAGCGGAAACGTCGAGATATTGCATTGCATAACCATAATCGGAAAACTAGATATTATTTTTTCTCACCTCATGTTGCTCAGCACCGTCCAAATCAAGAAGTTACTTCGGAACACACTACAATAAAATCGGAATCAAAGGTCAGCAATCCGAGTGTAGGAACTCAATCGAGCAGCTTTGGAGCACAGTCCACTGGTTCGGATATAAGAACTACACTGAAATACTCTGAAAATCCGGAAGAAAATCCGACTGTAGAAACTAAACCGGACCTCCCTGAAAAACAGACCACCCATACGAGTGGAGTAACTAGACCGACAAGCTCTGGAAACCAGAGGAACAATCCAAACAATTCAACTGAACCGGGTGGCTCTAGAGAACCGGCCAACCATCTGAGTGTAGGAACTGAACCGAGCAATGCTGAAAGACCGGACACCCGTTCGGGTACAACAACTAAACCGGAAGACCCCTCAGACCAGAACGAATACACAAGTGACACACCTAATCCAGACCCTCCTGGAGTAACTAGACCGGACAGCTCTGAAGAAGTCGTAGGAACTGAACCGAGCAGTGGTGAAAGAACGGACACCAGTTCGGGTACAACAACTAAACCGGAAGACCCCTCAGACCAGAACGAATACACAAGTGACACACCTAATCCAGACCCTCCTGGAGTAACTAGACGGAACAGCTCTGAAGAAGTCGTAGGAACTGAACCGAGCAGTGTTGAAAGAACGGACACCAGTTCGGGTACAACAACTAAACTGGAAGACCGCTCAGACCAGAACGAATATACAAGTGCCACACCTAATCCAGACCCCCCTGGAGTAACTAGACCGAACAGCTCTGAAGAAAACAATCCGAGTGTAGGAACTGAACCGAGCAGTGTTGAAAGAACGGACACCAGTTCGGGTACAACAACTAAACTGGAAGACCGCTCAGACCAGAACGAATATACAAGTGCCACACCTAATCCAGACCCCCCTGGAGTAACTAGACCGGACAGCTCTGAAGAAAACAATCCGAGTGTAGGAACTGAACCGAGCAGTGTTGAAAGAACGGACTCCAGTTCGGGTACAACAACTAAACCGGAAGACCCCTCAGACCAGAACGAATACACAAGTGACACAACTAATCCAGACCCTCCTGGAGTAACTAGACCAGACAGCTCTGAAGAAAACAATCCGAGTGTAGGAACTGAACCGAGCAGTGTTGAAAGAACGGACACCAGTTCGGGTACAACAACTAAACCGGAAGACCCCTCAGACCAGAACGAATATACAAGTGACAAACCTAATCCAGACCTCTCTGGAGTAACTAGACCGGACAGCTCTAAAGAAAAGGCCTCCAATCCGAGTGTAGGAACTGAACGGGAAAGCTCCGGAGAGCAGACAGCCATTTCGAGTACAAGAACTACACCAAAAAAACAGCCTGAAAAACAGAAACAAAATCCGATTGGGGAAACTAAAACGGACCTCCCTAACACCACTCATGCACTAAAACACCCTGATGATCAGAAACAAACTCCGAATGTAGAAACTAAAACGGACGTCCCTGTAGGGCAGACCACCCATACGAATGGAGGAACTAGTCCGTGCAGCTGTGGAAACCATAGCAACAATCCAAGTGTGGAAGCTGAACCAAGCACACCTAGAGGAAAAACTCAACCTAATCCGCCCCTTCCTGGAGTAACTAGACCAGGCAAATCTACTACGACTGTAAAACCTAAACCGTACCCCACTACAGAACCTTGTTTCTTCAATTTATGTACTGTATTTGAAAATATTAAAAATACCGTAAACAGTTGGTTTTCAGGTTGAATGCTGGAAAGTACTGTTATGTAGAAATCATTTAAAAATTGTATTGAATATGTTGAATAAAACTACATGGGATGCGTACGATTTTTTTGTCGCCCTAAGTTAAATTCGATTAAGTTTAAATGTCATTAACTTCAAGACATAATCAAACCAACTACAGTCCTTGCCGAGCTTTGGGGTTAATATTTGCCGGAACTTTATTGGAATCAGTAAGGAGATACGTTTCATGCCATACTTTGCTCCTGAGTTGACTCAAGTACCTACTTGCAACAAGTTTCTGTCCAAAGCAAGATGTATGAACATGGCTGGATTTGAACCATGGGCCTAACAAGCGGGCTACTAGTTGTTCACCCACTCGATCTGATCCTGCTTAGAATATAATTTGCTAGCCTTGATTGGCGCACTAGTTTTAATATGGAAGTGCATAAAAACTTCCATAACTTTCTTTAAATTTAATGAAAAATAATAACTGTTAATTGATTCTGCTATTTCTTTCTTCTATTTTAAAATAATTTTTGCACTAAATCTATTCTCCAATATATTTTTCAAATTAATACAAAGAGCGAGTGAATATATGTTAGATGGATTTTACGGTATCTATAAGATGTTTCTAATGAGGATAGCAGACTTGATAGAATTATTCAAGGACATGATAAACTAAGGATTGGAAAATACGGCTAGAGGTTCAAACATTATTGTCATTTTGAACATTAGCATACAAAACACAAGGTGAATTAATTGAGAAAGAGAGGTCATTAACAAAAAGTGGAATCAGTAGGGGACCAATAATGGAGCCTTTATTTGGAGGAACTTCAGAGATTGAATGGAATAGAGATAAATACAAATTAGAAGTGCACACAAGATCATGATTTTGGTCAAAGAAACAAAATAAAGGAGAAGAAAGCTAGAAAATTTATGCTCTTTCAGCTTTATGAGCAGCAGCCTTTTGTCAACAGAATCAACAACTTTAAAAAAATCAGTTATTTACTTGTTTCTGTTTATCCAAAGCAGACGCGAAAGTATAAGAAAATGACAAAAGATAAAAAAAGGAGAATTTCTCTTAACAAAATCTTACATTACGCAATATCAAAGCCTTACATTACGTTTTTCTCTTTTAAGTGGTCCGTTGGATCCGCTGGTCCAGTAAAAACTCGATATCAAGGGCTACCTTTCCATCAAGCACAAGGTTGGTAAGTTTTTTTCATTAAACATCACAAATTTGTTCACCTCCTTTCGTGATTGGGCAGTTGAAAACCACCTCACGTTGGAAATGTGCTCCCTTTATTGCATTTTTAGTTCAGCGGAGACATCTTCTTCGTCGTAAGAAGTATGAGCTCCTTTGAGGAGGGCCGATGTTTTCTTAACGCCCTGTGGCGTGTGCATGAAGCAATCCATAGTACTTGGTTTGAGAATTTAAAAAAATCGCGGACACCACTTTAGATTTTTCAGAAATAGTGTTGTTTTATTGAGTTTGAAGATTTTTGCCTGGAAGTCAGCTATTAACAGCACATATCACCAGAAGGGTTTTCATGAAGGTTTTAAGCTCCAGCTTGTGGCACACTATTAGTGACATTCTGCGGCTCTTATCTTCACTGGCTCGGACTTGGGGGTTCAAAGTCTTTCTTCCAGTAGGTTTTGGGTCCATTTGCCGTGGATCCCGGAGAGATGGTGGAAAGACAGGACAAGTAATCTTCTTTACTAGCGTAGAAGGTTCTGGGTAGTTAACCAACGCACCATCGGAAACTTTTTTATTCTTCGAAGCCATAGGTGATAAAGAGGGTGAAATGGCGCAAACTTTTTTTATTTCACCGGATACCTCTTGTTGCTTTGGTGAATTAAAGGTCCATCGTATGACTCAGAACTTGCTTCAGGACCTCAAATAATGAGGCTACTACTGTAAACTGCATTTGTGTCCATCCTTTCAAATTCTTTCATATTACCCTCAATCAAAGTTTCTTCTGCGTCATTTTCAATGTCAATGGTCGCTTTTTCTCCCGTGTCCTTACCAGCACAAAGCTGAAGTTTGCATCGCCCGAAAAATTGCGAAAAAAATCATCCTTCGACATCTGTATTGAAATTCCGGCAAAGGTTGCTAAGTATATGTGCAAATATAAGACGCCGACATGTAAAAATAGTATCGAAGTAAATATAAGAGAAAATATTTTTACAATAAATAAGACCGTATTTGACAGTTGGAGTCCTTTCCCATTTGACATCGATACGAGTTGGATGATAATATATAGTTTTGATTATTAATAATTTTTAATTTTGATTATTGTAAAAATAATTAAAGAATTAAAAACCATATTTTGAGTGGCATACAGTTCTTTATAAATAAAGACCCGTGAAATAAATAAACTTACATTTAATATTGATCTTTTAGATTGCGTGTCTTATCCACTTCAATTTTCGATACACTTTGCTTCCTTTTCATCGTGAAGCACTCGCGTTCCTAAATAATTTTGGTGGCGTCAGTGTCACTGCCAGCTGCTTATACTAAATTACGAATATTCGTTATTTATTTTTTATTTTAAAAGAACATAAAATTATACAGGCGGTCAACTTTAAAATTCGGAAATGTGCCCGTTAAATTGTGCCAAATGCGTCTAAAAATGCCTTGATTTATATAAATATATAAATGTACTATAATTTACCGGGATGCTGACCTTACTTACGCAGACAATGCAACGCCTTCTGCCACAATGCCTTCACTACTCAAAATTTGAAAATTCGCTTTGTCCGCGGCCGAAACGTTCAAGTACTTTACTTGAACTTCTAACTGAGCCTTTGCAACTATAGTTGCAAACTATAATTGCACCAGCTTTCCTTCTTTGTATAAAATAAAATTCCCATTCAAAGTTAGGATAAATATACGGTTGTCTCTATTCATTTACTGTAAGATGGTCGAGAGAACGCTATAAAAGACTGTGTAGGGAAGACGCTTTGTACCATTTTATCCATCATGGTCTCATCATCGAATGGAGTTAAACCCGCATAATTATCAAGAATTATCCCAGCTGTACTTTGGGCTTTGGAGCTTTGGAGCTTAAGTTAGCTGGGAATTTGGATATGTTTTTAAAAATGGTTCGAAGCCTAAGAGCGACAAAGTGGTTGATGGTTGGTTATGATAGTTGTTTTTGAGGCAACCTCTGCATCTTGCGAAATGCTGGCCACAACAACTGACTACTGAGCTACTGTTCTGGTTGCTAATTGCAGAAACTGTGGTTGTGAAGACCATCAATCTAGACTCATCAGGATTGTGCATGACAGTTATTGAAAGAAAGGTAAAATTATTGACATTTGTAGCAATAACCAGCTATTGGTTTCTGAGCTGCCACTAGGCGAACTAGATGTCAGATAACCTGAATGTTATGGCTATGTGTTTTTCCAAGAAGAGTTTTCATAAGTTCAGAAAAGAAGATATTTTTAGACATGTTTTCCTGCAAGAAAAGCTTTGATGAGTTTAAAGAAGCCCTTCCTAGTTTTAAGATAAAAAACCGCAACCAGGTTGTAACCCTACCTTTCCGTCTAGTTTGACTTCTTCTGCTTGTAGCCTATTAAGTTAAATATTAGTCTTTCATTGTTTTCCGTCTAGAAGGTAGTACTTGTGGTACTGCAACTTTAGGTTGGTAAAGATCTTGGTAATCTTCCTGTGGTGGGTTGACGTCCTTGGCATTGCATTACAGTTTTCACTTCTCGTGACAGCCTTGTTTACTTTTTAGATTGACGAAGAATGATTGGGACCTCCCGCGGAGCTATTTCGTATCCTATTTCTTGAGCAGATATCTACGAATTGGCTGAGATACAGTGCTTTGTAGCAAAGCCGAAGAGTTTGGGGGTGTTTTCTTTTCTGGCCTGGTAGACGGAATTTAGTGAAGAAAATTTGTTTTTCTCGCCAGTGAGCTAGCTATTTTAGCCTAGGGAGCCGTTGTTTCTTTTTTTTGGAATTTAATAGGGTTGGTACAAACCGTCTTGGGTCTCTAAACTGAAGTACATGTAAAAGGAGTGGCTTTTTGAGCTGGAAGTGTCCTAAAGCTTGATGTTTTGGCTTCTTCTGCATTATACGAAGAGGCCGCCTCAGAAGATCTGGTTTAAATGTTTCTTCTCATCTTATTTTAAGTGGAATTTTCGCACCGACATTTTTTTTATTTGATCACTGTTTTTGTTAATTAGGTCTACCTTTTAATTAGGTCTAAAAGCCTATTAAATCTGAAACGACGAAAACTGTTTCATTGCTTTTACTCATTGTAATATACACGCTTACCTACAATATGCGGCACTCAAATTTATCCTTGCCAGCAGCAAAGTTTCCGTATAAAAAACCAAATCGTTTGTGTTCTTATAGGGCTTAAAATGGTGTCCTTCTAGACCTCAAAGCATATGGAAACAACCAATCTTAAATCAATCAAACAAACATTACAAGTATGATGACCTTCTTGTTACTTGATTTATATATTTTCTTTTCATTACGTTTTTCAAACTTCATTTAGTTAGTATTTATTTAAAACAGTAAATAAGAACGATGAAACCGAAACGTTATTGCGGCAAACCGTATTTAGCAAGTAATACGACAAGGCGATGGAAAATCTAATTTTTATTTCTTGTTGTTTTCTTGAAACAAAACTAATGTCAATCAGCAAAATTATCAAACGTTGTATCGTTAGATGTGCATGGAATGACTCCTAGCATAACATCAGTCACGATTCAAAAAACATTAGCTTATTTCTATTCAATCAATCTTACATGAAATCATTGCTTCGGCGGTATAATTTTTTCCTGGCTTTTTGCGAAATGTGTGACCATAATATTTATCATAGATTTGCATAACAAATCATCGACAAAAATTCAAACATAAAATAATTATTGTTTTTTCCTGAAATAAACTACTGGTTTGTATAAATTGCGGAAAAAGGCATTTGAATCTCACAGTTTCATTGTTTACCTAGTGCTGTGCAAAGCCATGATTACTTTTCTCCTATTTACGTCGACGATCGTCCTTATCCAAGTAAGTTGTATCTTTTTAATTCGTCTTTCGAACGACTTCTAGCTGATGTTTTTTTCCACTGTTACAGGCCTTTCCTAATGACTTGGCAGTAACGGGGCGAGTTCCCCGCGTTGGCCGCCATAAATATAGTAGTAGAGGTTTATTAAAAGATACATTAACAACTGCATTAAAGGCTGTTGTACAGGGTGGACTAATAGATTCGTTAGAAAAAGCTTTAACAAACGGAGTACTGAAGGAAGAAACAGTACAGAAAGTACTTAAGGGTGCAGTAGAAAGTGCACTGACACTTGCAGAAATGGTTAAAGACAAAATCGAAAAAAATGATGCCAAACAGAATTCGGAAAAAGATAAAGCCGTGAATACAAATACGGAAAATTATACAACAAAGCATGCACAAATGAGGCTGAATGAGCAAATGTGCCCTGTCATGAAGTGACAAAGGTAGGATTACACCTTTCTGTGGCTGCGAATAACCGAAGTACAAAGTAAAAGGGCCTGCGTGCGCGTTTGTGTAGTCGCAGTTCTAGCTTTCTCTGAGAAAGAGAGGTACCCTTTTCTGAGTCAGTGCGGTAGCAACAGGCGCTACCCAACGGGAATCGCTGGAATATATGAAGCAAATGTTCTTGGTAATGAAAATGTAATGTCCTTGCGAAGGGGTTATCCAAAAGTCCATGACTGGCCAATGAAAAACACTCGCAGAAATAAAGGGAAAAGAACTTGCGAGCATACATAGGCTATGGTGAGTGTGCTAGCAGAAGATGAAAATTTCGGAGCATTTCAAAATATCACGGGTAAGTAAAATGTATGAAAAACAACAGTACCAATTCCCCCTAGTAGCAAAGAGAATGCGCTATTGGAATTTCCAATCAGCGCCACAATCACTCAGCATGCAATAACCACACATGCAGAGGTACGATCGGCCGCCGGCCAAAGCTTCAATTCGTATTCACCGGTCACCCTAGATGACGAAAATGCGAGAATACGATGTCGTACTTTCCAAAAAACTCTTATATATAAAGCTATCAAGCTAAAAGCATAAGGTTCCCCTTGTATAAATCTTCCCAACCTAGGACATGCAATGTTAAAAAGAAATAAAGATGCAATGGTTCGGCAATGCTTCCACGCATTACGCAAAATGCTTACCGAATATATCCGCAAGCATAACTTTTCCCGTTGGATACGTATGGCATCTCTGCGCTGGACAATAGCAATGCGAGCTTAGAGCTTGTAAGTTTGGAGCGTATTTCCGGAAGTGTTAGCCCTATAAGACCGCCGTAACTTCACTCCGGCAGCGATTGTTGTTGCATTCAATGTAGTTTAGGTAGCTCTGTCATAAAGAGCTTAACTTACCTTAACTTACCCTGCCCAAGAGTGCGAAAAACGCAACTGATCTTGATGAAACAGGATTATTTTTTAGCGCAACACCACAAAAATCATTATGCTTTAAATAGGAAAAATGTACAAATGGAAGACCTTCAAAGGAACGCGTGACAGTTGTAGTGCTGTGTAAGCGGCGAAAAGAAAGATTTGCTGGTCATAGGAAAAACCAAAAGACCAAGATCTTTCGGAAGAATTGACATTGAGCGAAGTTTGGGCATAACTAGGCAAGCTAACACAAAGTCATGGATGGCGGGTGCTATTTTTTAAAGAAATGATGCATACACTTGATATTGAAATGCAAACACCAAACCGAAACATCATAATCTATTTTGATATTTTTTCCATCTAAATGCAATGTTTTCCATCTATTTACAGCCCTTAGAGAAACATAAATTAGTTATACTAAACATAAAAAAATAGTTTCTATATTTGAAGGGAAGATGTCTTATTTCAAGGGATTTCAACCAAAGAAGCCATAGCATCTTTTGTTATTTCCGACAGTGAATTCGAATCGCAGTATTTCGAAGCAGAAGTTTGTCAGCAGAATATTAATTCCATTATCACCATGATCAAGGAAGTACGGAACATCAAAGCTTAGGATCTCTATAGGAACATACTCAAAGTTTCGCAAAAATCAAATGATTGCGCAGTTCGAATGTATCAGGCGCATCTTACAAGCGCGAAGAACCAAACTTCTACATCTGATTATTTTAGATCTTTATGCTCAATCAAACATTTGTCGAACATTCATGTCAAAAACCTGTATTTTGCATATTACTTTCCTGTAACAAATACTCAAGATACGATAATAGTAAATATGTGCACCTAATTTGAAGTAACCTTTGATAAAAAAAAGTTTATTAAAAATATTTTCATCGTTCTTTTGTAAACCTTTAAAATTGGATCACCTGTGAAATGGATGCGATTTATTTTGCGACGCAGAAGTGGTCCAATTCCAAGGTTTCACTGTGTTCATAAAATATATGTAAACAAAATATATCGAATCTATTTCATTGTCAAAAAAATTCATTTTTATTCATTTTATTTCAAACGTGCCTTGAAGCCCGCAAGTATAATTGTATTATAATATTTGAACTTCTAAACATAATGCTAACAGCTTATCTTCTAAAGGAAAAAATAATTTATTTATAAATTTATTTATAAATAAATTTATTTATTTTAAATAATTTATTGAAAATTTTACATTGGGTTATGTTTTCTTCCACATATCTGGCCACACTGGTATGAATGTGCTTAACGCCCGGTATTTTCCTGTGATTTGTGCTTCTTTGTGACACTGGTTGAGACATTCTACGATCAGCAAAGAATTTCAACAAGTGCGTAGCTTCGATTCGCCATGTTGATCCATTAAATGAGGAGATGATGAGATTTGTCAATATTTCCTTAGTTCCGGTTGACATCAATTCTATGCCGTTACTGAGTTTACTGTTCGAAGTGACGTGATCATAGAGCGGGCAGAACTTTTAACACATTTTAAGTCCACGCATTAATAGTGGGGCCATGGTGCTAATTAGACATGGGTAACGCAGCAAATTTTGAAGCGCTGATACACTGATACCGGCGCCAGCAGTGGTATCAGCGCACTGCGCTGATACCATTGCGCTATGATACCATGATCTTACATACGGCGCTGGTACCATTGCGCTGATACCATGACGCTATGATTCACTCAAAAAAACATGATTGAAAAAGCTTGTATGGAACGAGAACAACCCATATTTGAACTTACTAATTTTCCGATATAAAATACCCTAAAATACCCAGGCTATAGTATGTACCCATTCAGGTATCTTTCCAAACGTGCGTACGCGTAGGTATATTGCTTTGCATCAAACAGACTTGAGATAAGTATACTCAACTTATATCTTTGCGCCGCGCCGTAGCATAGCGCCAAGCCAAATGGTGTTGGCATTGCAAAGCGGCAGTGCCAACCCCATTGATACCGAAGTGCGTTACTGCGCTACTGATGCCGACAAGCGATACCAGCGCAGTGGTATCATGGCAAATAGACAAGCGATACCAGCGCAGTGGTATCATGGCTAAAGCTTCAACGCAATTGCGCGGCGCAGCTTGTACCCATTCAGGTATCTTTCCAAACGTGCGTACGCCTGACTTTTTGATAAGTGTAAATTAGACAAGTATTAACATAATTGCTTTAATATACCATAAAGGTATTATTTAGTTGTAGTATTGAAGCATAATGAAATTCTAATGCTTAAACAGACTTGAGGTAAGTATTCTCAACTCATATCTTTGCGCCGCGCCGTAGCATAGCGCCAAGCCAAATGGTGTTGGCATTGCAAAGCGGTAGCGCCAACACCATTGATACCGAATTGCGTTACTGCGCTACTGATACCGACAATCGGTATCAGCGCAGTGGTATCATGGCTAGTGCTTCAACGCAATTGCGCGGCGCAGCGCTGCGTTACCCATGTCTAGTGCTAATCAATGAAATTATAGAACGCAAACTAGGCTACAATTGATTGCTGGACAAGTTTTGGACGATTTGTCTAGGTAGAAATTTTCCATTTGCAAAGATATCTGTTAAGTATAAATGGGAACAATTTGAATTATTGATCGCGATTATAATATTTTGCAATTAGTTTTCTCAATTTTCATTTTGCTCGTTTCTACTGGTACAAGGTGGACCTACACATTTCCGCATACAAATTATAACTTATCAATCAATACCTACATTGATATCGAAAAATTTATTAAGACATGACGTTCATATTTACCCTGAGTGCATACACTATTAAATTCGTAATAAAATTAAATCGAAAATAGCGTGATGCCAATGAGAGGCACGAGACTTTTCCATGACTTTCTGTTCTGTCGGTCAACTTTGCTGCATCGTTGTGATGAGGAAACACATACGCGCTCGTCAGTTGAAAAATTAAATATTGACGTCAAAAAATGATTTTCTTGTTAAAGTGTCAGTGCATGCACGCCAGTCATTCGACTCCACGTTGGTTTGATGGTGATTTGCAATTGTAGCAGTTTGTCGGTCTCATCTCACGCAAGTTTATTCGTCGTTGACCTCAAATGTCTCAGGCGTTTGAAGATAATTACCCGCAAGCGTGCTATCTTTATGGTAAACTGGAAGATAAACATTAGCTTACACCATTGTCTTCCTTACACACAAGTTCGAGGTAAGTGACATTAAAAATAGTAAATTTGATTAATGGTTGATTCCATAAAACAAATAATAGGTCGTCGGGTTTTTTAATCTTTCTCAGCTGTTTCTGCATGATTTATTTTCTGTCATGGATTCTCCAACTTTGAATTAATCAAGAAAATGTTACATCTACTTATTGACATCATTGTACTATCCCAACGTATAATCTTGTTGACGTCAAACTCTGCCTAATAGATAAATTGCTTTCTAAGCTACTTAGAGGGATTTAAATTGAATTCAAGATGAAATCGCTAATATCTCATCCTTCAATTTAATCATCGAGGCGGTATGCTGACTGAAATGCCGATTTAAGCTTCGTCCCGAATAGCCTTCGTTGTTATTGCAGCAGTGGAAAAAACAACAACTGTAGAAAGTAATTTCCGTTACCACGTAGGGGATGACTTTTTATTTTAAATATGTCTAGACGACTACAAGTGACAGACACATGTTTTCTCTATGATGGAATATGTATGTGATGCTGAAAGAGTACTGTAGATATTTAACTGATATTTACGAGAGAACTTTGGATGCTTTGGAGTGAGACGAGTCCTGTCAACGAACCAATTGATAGGACTGATCGTTAAAAACCGGCAAAAAAATGTTTGGAAGTTGATAAAAAAAACATTCAAATGATTTATGGCTGAGTAAATTTAGTTTCCACATATTTGAATTTAGAAAAGAGTTGAAAAATGGTTTTTTGATTCACTCGAATCCGAAGTCGATTCTTTTTAATTGGTTGAAATGTTTCTCTGTCCAACCTTGGAAATCAACCATTTACTACTCTGATAGACTTACAGAAGTTTTTAACAGAAAGTGCGATAAACAACTTACATTTTTCAAAAGCAAAACTCACTATTTCAGCTAAACTTTTGCAAAGTGAAACCATATCGGCCGACGCTTCTTTCCTCAAAGCTTCTACAAATCTCCAAAGATTACAAATCGCAAAAACCTCAGTCCTAAATTTACTGGCTTTTTGAATTCTTTTACGCTATTATTAAAACTTTTGAAAAAAATTGCTTGCAAAAGAATTCCACTTCTGACACCAGTTGTTGTTTTTTTTTATAAAACACTTCAAGAATTCGTGATTTTCCGCAATTTCCAAATAAATCAGCTCCCTTATTGCCACTAAATACACTTTTATTAAAAAAAAAAACAAATCACTAAAAGCCTTTAACCAGAACTTTGCCAAAGCTTTTTAGGTCTACTATTATGGTCATTTGAATATTTTATTGCGATAGTTTGGGCTGCAGCTTCTCGATTGTTTTGACACTGATAGGATAAAATGAGATTTACCTTTCTTGTACAGGCACACAGAGTTATCAAATCATTACAGAAATTTATTCTATGTTGGTAGCACTGATATAATTTTATCTGCCTGTAATTTACCTCACAACATATCATTTAATTCAAAATATTTCATTGAAACAGTTGATACTGCTCAGATGCTAACACTGAACAATCGCCACCACAACATATCACCGTATCTATCATATGTATGCTTCTACATACATAAATCCCCGCATCTGTCAGACGATTTGTATGAAATCAAATAAATATAATTCACTCCTAAATCGACTAAATGGTATTCCAGGAAAAATTACTTAATTTTTATGGTGTTTTTGCTGGAAATGAGAAACGTGTGGATTGTTTAATTGAAAAGAATTCCTATTCTAGGAATGAACTATATTTTGCTATTACGTCACTTGATAGCTTAAAAACCTTGCAAGTACGCGTCTGAATAAAGCTTAGAATGTCGCCATAAATAGCTTCGAGCATCAAACGATTTGCATCGATTGATCAAAAAGTTTAATGGCTCAACCTACCTGGAAATTTATCCAGGGACAATTGAATTGAGGAAGCATTTATTGCGTAGCATCAGTTTCCTGTTGTTGTGTCTGAGTAGTTAGTAAGATCGCGATACAATTTCGAATCCTGTCTATTGAACTATAGCTTTGTTTGGATGATTGTAATTTATTTAAATATAATAAACGCACCAAAAACAATAGATGCGCAAACAGAATCTCTAAAAGAGAATTTACTTTAGAAGGTCATGCTCCTGTATTTTGAGATGTGGTTGAATGAAATGTAGTTTTGCATGTCATTCGTCTTGAAATAGAATTTTTCGCGGATGAATGAAATCAATTCCAGATTGTTTGCTTACTTGAAAGACGATAGGATGTTAAATAGATTCCGCAAAATGGAAATTCAAATTGTCGAAATATGTGCAGCTGAAAACTAATAAAAGTTCAGTGAAAAATATTTTAGAATTTTTGACAGGTTGTTTAGATATTAGTTTTATCATTCATCGCAATTGGAATTTATCTATAAAAGCGATTGTTAAAAAAAACAGTGCATTTTAAGAAGCAAATTCAGAAAATATAGCATCAACTTGCGTTTTTTAAAAATTCGTTTCTAAATTTACGGCGCCCAATGTGGGCTTTTAAACCTATGTGCTGTATATAACCATAATATCGCATGAGTATTAGCTAGTCAGAATCCTGCTTAGATATACAATTTTTTTTTATAATATCATATGCTTTGTGTGTTAAATTTGCTCCTGAATAATTTTAAATATATCTGAAAAAATTTCAATATCGTAATCACGATCTTGTCATAGTAATAGATTTTTCAAAGTGGGCTCTTACCCTCACTATCTGCTTAAAATAACCGCTAACCACTAAAAAATTCTAAAAGATGCAAACTTTTTTGTATCGATTGAATTACCAATCGACTTATAGTTTGATGCTTTCTCAGCTTTAATTCACTTATCAACAATTGATTAGCATTTCGTTAGTCCAATGATGCTGTTTAAAGCCTGACTCTAGTGCAAACAACTTATGGAGTTTATTTTACAGCTAGTATTCTTTTAAGTTGAATGAAAACGCTGTGACTGTAAAAATGTTGCTGATCTATTTAAAATTATTAAACATAAATTGATCTATTTATAATTACTGTCAAAACTAATCATTGCGTGCAACTACAAAAACTGCGTTAATCTGCTAGAGCGTAAGCGTAACAAAAACATTAGAGCGGTGGTTTGTTTGACATTTAACGTTTAACGAGGTTCCTGCGAAATATTCTGTCAACAGCGAAAGTTGAAAAAAGTAAGCAAGTGGAGAATATCAGCGACACCAATGCAATCACAGGATTGCTTATACTTCTGCAAGATATGACGCGACCTGGTGGTAGGGTGTAAAATAAGATCTCAGCATGTAGGAATAATCCATGGGCCTAATACGTGCCCGATTTGTTCCGACAAAAGCTGCTTATGAATTTCGATGAGAAGTAACCATATAAACTTCAAACAGATGTAAGTGACTACAAATTAGGAACGTATCACCATGTAGCGTTAGCAAAGTAAGTACATATGGAATCATTTAGCCAATCCAGCTGCTAAGGAAAGGAACTGGTATCGACTCCTACATCAACATGGTTGCCCAGTATACCCACCACAGTCCCATATTCACTAGATGTCATGCTCCCCAGGAAACAATATGTATAAATATAGCAGTAGTATTCAAGCAAACAGCAGACAACCCTAGCTTGTTTCATAACATAGGAAGCACTCTAAGGTATCCCCTAGTAAAATGTTCAAACAGGATACTATTCAACTGTCGGACGTTGGACACACTAATTCCAAAAAATAAATCAGCTAGATCCCTGCTAAGACTATCATTGAATTGAATCAAATGCGCTAAAAATATTTTGACTTTCGGCCACATTATTTGAGCTATTTTGAAGATTACTTAAAATAAGCAAAGGTTGTCTATACTTGATATTTAAGGAAAAATATCTTAGAGATGAAACTTCCTCAAAATGGCATTCCGATTTTTTTAGTGTGACATAACGAACTCCCCATGAACGCGATTTACAATCTTTTTAGGAATTATTATTAGCTCTAGTCAATGTGTTTGAACATTTTCGCTAAAACGAACCCGTTTTTTTTCTTGATTGGAACTAATCTATTTCCATCAATGATCATTATTCAGCAATAAATTAAAAATATTGCATACACGTCGTAGAATAACCTCCAGGTTATTTCTAACAATGTACGATAAAAAAATCGCGCTGCGAACGCATCGTGTTGGTGTTACATTTGTGTCGATTGATCATCACAATCACCGGCTCGACGTCGATCGTCGTCATCATGTTGATATTCATCACAAGTCTTTGTATCTTTTGCGTCAGCAAGCACGCGTACTAGTACGTACTCGATAGTAACTGGTAAAATAGAGAACACCATGTTACTACATTTTCCGTTTTGAATTCACTTTGTTGGGCACTTGCCGCATTATGAAACATTGTCGGACCGGATCATCAAATAGATAGATTACGGGAGTGTAATAGAATGGGTAGACGTTCATGGATGATGCAGACTCGAATGTAATTCATTGTTTATGGGTAATTAGATGTAATCGAGGGGAAGCAACGATAGTATGTAGTATTAATTCGTCAAGGCAATGAACAATCAGCGATAGATGAAATTAGTCGGATTCTTGTCGAGTTGGTTACGAGTAGGGCTAGTTATTATAACTGACTGTTATGCTATTGAAGAGGATCATTCAATGAGATTGAATTGAGCTTGGTAGTAAATAAGGTGCCATGTATCTCAAGGGCAATATTTTGGAGCAGATTTTATCAGCAGGAACGATAGGTTATCTTTATTTAAGCACCAAAAGTTTACCGCATAAATCCAAGCAATTTGAATTCTTTCCGATTAAAACAAATAAAAATTATCTGTACTGTATAACTGTGTTCAATCCTTAAAATGAGCAAAAATTACCTTACAATTTTTCAGCTCTTCTTTTGATCAACTACTTCAGTGATAACTTAAAATAGTGCTAGTCGTATGTTTGTCAGAAAAAATTTAAAACAACTTCAAGTTGACGTTCATATCCTCATTTTTCCTATCTAATACGGAAATGTATATATATATATATATCTCCCCCGCGAATCAAGTCGAAATTTTGAGTTTAACTACAATAAAATTAATGATAGAAACATCACAATTCGCTTTATAATGGCATGCAATTCATTTGCACTCTGAGCTCAATGCGAGGCATGAACATAAACACAAGTTAAAAGTTAAAATTTATAATTTAAATATTAGTTTAATATATTTGATGTAATAACATTTGATGATCACAAAAAAACTTATGCAATTTCGATGAATTCATTTGCCTGCGGATAATTAATTTTCAACTTTAAACGATCACTTATGAGGCATTATATCTTTCGAATCAATGAGCTTTTATAATAATTAATTTTCTCTTCAGTAAAATTCAACATCAATTCTTTCCAGCAACACAAAATTCACCACCAATTGATTGTTCACAACAAATCACTCGAAACGAAATTTACGAAACGAAAATATCCACCGAATATTCAAATCATGACTAAGGGCCAAAATATTCTGAAGGACATTCGATTTGATACCACAGTTTGTTTGCGGAAACCTATAAATAAATCATTCGTTTAAAGGTCGAGAACGGACCGATCAGCGGACAGCCTATGATATTTATAAATATCATCGTCGCCGCACGTTGTCTATGAATTCCTACGCAGGCCCCATGTGTCACCGCTGTGTTGACGTTGGTTTGAAAAAATTGAGATCTATATTCAGATACTGAAATTCATATTCTTTGAAATTAGTTTATTTTTGCAATTAGTTTTTATCGGCAGCAATAAACGAAATGAAAATTAATAAAAGAAAACATTGAAGCAGTATCAAAGCTTTGACTGGTCTCATTGATAAAATCGTCAAGATATTGACTCAGATAACCTCCATCGTCAATCGTAACTGGAGAAGCTTGGTTTCAACCAGTTTTCAACCTGATACTTGTTTTCATTACTACCCGACAACGAACAAAAATCTGCTCTAGAAGCCATTGGGTGGTTGTGCAGTTAGAGCATTTCAATAATGATAAGTGTTTCTTATCGTAAGCTTTCTTTTCATACGGCACCTAAATGACTTATCTGAGAAAAATTGACTAACAAAAGCAAGATAAAATCGGATGATGGATTACACAATTTAAAAAAATAATACCAAACATGTTTGTTTCGTTTACGTAAATCGTTCATAAAATCTATTTTATTGAACTGATTGCCAGGAGCTTATTGTTCATTTAGGAAATTGAATGATTATCTATTTGGATACGCACATAGACAATATTAAAAACAAAATTATATCGACTTAAATACACCTGAGGTTGAACGAAATTTGGGGATAGAGAGTCTTATAAACAGATTGTTACAATAATTCACCAGAATATCTGGACATCCTAAATCTACTTTTGCAGTGATTCATGTCAAAATGAGTTCGCCAAGTAAAGGTACTCTCTGGCTGAAACTGCTAATCGTGGCGATCAGCAGTAACTACCAGCTGTATTAGAAGTTAGTAACTTAGTAATTTTCATTTAGTTTTGCAATTCAGTTCAATAGTTTATTGAAAATAACTTTTATTAATGCCTTTAGCGTGATCTTTAACGAGAGATTCGCCTTGCTGTATTGTTATAATATTAGTTATCTCTTCTGCTTCAATCGACATTTCATTCAAATAGTCTGATGCAACTTGCAGTGGAGACATACTCATCAGTTTCGATGCAATCTTCGGATTAAAGTGGGACCTAACCTTCGAAACAGGTTTGTTGTAATAAGAAGCACGTGTGATAAAATATGCATTCGAAACCTGCACGACTCCTCTACTTTCCTTCGAAAATCAGTGTTTCTCACTGTTCATTTGCGATAATTTTTTTTCTATATATCCTTGTTGCTATTCCTTTATTTATGTATTATCATTATACTAAAATTTTTCATTTACCATGTTTTTGAAAGTTGTTATCGTGATTCTAAACCAATCCCAGCCGCGTTTGTGTCTGAAAAGCATTCATCTATTCTCTCTTCTATTTTATTTCCTCATAATTTCTGCTTGATTGATTCCAACTTACTTTTCATCAAATAATGACACCTGCATGGAATCTTGGTTCTCTTTCCCATTTGTGTATTGTTTAAATGTGATTCTGTTACAGCCCTGTAACTCAAAGGTAATCATCCACCGAAAAAAAATCACCAGATTAACCTAGTCAGCTGGAAAAAGAAACAAGGAGCAACTTTGTAAATAATCCCACTCCAAAACAGCTCTGGATAAGCATAATCTTCCGTTTCGTTTTACTCATTGATTAAAATTGAATTTGACTTTTTCTTATAACTTGGATAATTTTCATTTATTCTTCTTAGTCTATTTTGAAGAAGTTCCCCTTTTTTCCGCAATTTTCTCTGTCCGATTTGTTCCAACCCTCGAAACAGTTGTTAAATTCGAAATCAGGGATGGCCTTGAAAGCGCGCACTGATACAGTTTGTATCTACTCAATCCAGTCAAAACGGTGTCTCTGAAGCGGTTTTTTGGACTTCTATCAATATCCAGAAGTCATATAGTATTTTTGGAACGATTTGATTCAAATTTGTGTCGAAATGGTTTTGAAGAATCAATACAGTGTGAGATGGTGCGCTAACTCGGTTTAAATAAAGAGTTATATGCTCAAAATTCTATTCTGTATTGTGCGGCATTGATTAATATTCGTTGATACAGTTTAGGCGGGCAGAACAAATTCATAATGTAAAATATCACAATAATCCATGAAAACGAATAACATGACCTTGAGTTTTGAGCGAATTTGGTAGATCTTTTTAATATAGCTTCACTTATGGCACGATATGCGCTCAATCGGTCGGTTGTTTCCAGGTCGTAGCCATAGATTTAAGTCTTTTCTCCAATAAAGATTCGTTTTATGACGTGCTGGTAGTCAGACATTATTGTTTCACAGATATTGACGCAAAGACCCTTTTTCAACAAAATTAAAACGAAATTTGACTCTTTTGAGGCACAAAACATCTTTTACAAGAATCTAAACTGACTCAAATGAAATATTGACCGTATTTACTAAGGTTTATCATTGTCAATTGTGATATGATGTGTTTTCAACGATTTCTGCATTCATGGAACTGTTTGTGGCACTTGAAAACTTTGCAGCGTGGTCATAAAAAACTTTCCGGAATAGCCTCGACATTCTGTCAGCAGAAAAATCACACTACAAACAAAATGTATTGCAACTTTTCCGCTCAGTAAAATCAGGCGTAATATCGTCAAATTCTTTTTTAGCTATTCACAAAACACAGTTTTGCTTGTGTTTTTCACAAATAAAGATACTGGCAAACCATACTCTTTCATCTCGTCATGTTTTGTTATTTTCAGTGTTTAGTCAATAATTGAGTTCCTATCGATGGAAAATGATTAATTAAATAAATAAAAAAGCCTTCAACATCTTTGAAGGGATAGCTTCAACCCCGTCAAAATGAAAGAGGATGTGATGTCAGGTTTCCATAAAAAATTTCATTGACTGTTAATTGATACGATCAACTCTGAAAGCATTCTGATGAAATGATTGGTGTTTAGACATTAAAAGCTTAAAACCCTTATATGGAGTAAAAGTTACATAAAAGGTCTACCTTAAAGTTAAGTTTGTATGATGTTTGAAAGTATGATATTTTCAAATTATAGTTCGCCACCTGGTTCAGCCCACTGTTCCATATAAAGTTTCACAAGAAATTATATTGATTCCCTTCTCTTTCAATACGAGAGCTTGCACAGATATGATGAAAAAAAGCCTCTGATGAAACGGAAGACAAAATTTGGCAACAAAGATAATAGTGAAACAATCAGTTCAGTCCACCTCTTTAGTGAAATATCTTCTACGAAAGAATTATTATATTTAGAGCTCTCTGGCTTCAAGAGCAATAACAGTTTTTTGAAATTTCTTGTTGCATAGTTTTACATAGATCAACCAACTTAGAACTTATAGGGTTAAAACAGTTGGCTATTTTCACGCATCGTTTTTTCATAAGCCCTTCTCGTAGGCAGTTCCTAGTACGGTTGATTTTTGAATTCGAAGAAACATTTACCACAATCAAATCGTAATATTAGTTTTTCATTCGATTGTAAAAATTCAAACGAATGTCTTAGAAATAGTACCCTATTTTACCTAGAAAACTGCACTACAGAACACTGGTGCACATTATCGCACCACACATTCGCTATCTAAAGTATCAGTCATTAATAAGAAAATCATTTATTTTTCATCATTAAAATGCTGAGCTTTTCAACGCATAGGAACCAGGAGTTCGTTCACCTTCAAAAGACTCTTTGAACCGTCGATATCCTCTTTTTCACGCCATTCAACTGCCGGCTTTATGCAAGCTTACAACATGATTTTCAATTTTAAAATATGTTCGCTCATCATACGAAGAGCCACGACTACGATAAAATATAAAATAGTCGCCAAACGTTTTCCTGAAGGCGGATGAACGTATGAACAGGAAATTTCCAATGATAAATGGCTTCAGTCATTCAAGCGCATGTGGCGTTTAACGTACATAGCAACGTAACGAGTCATGATCCGACGTAACCAAAGATTCGTTTTGTCTGACACCCACTTACCTGCATACACCACTATTCATTGATGCCTAGATTCGCCTCTCACCAGTCATCGTTATCATCATATCCAAAATGTCAACACATGAATACAAATTGCAAAATTCATATAAGGCTCGCATGTAGGCCAGGATTCGTGAAAGAAGTTGTTTTTGCTTTTCAATTGAAGGTTGTTGACTCCGAGCTTGAGACACTATTTGCTAAACTAATTGAAAACGTATTTTTTAGTAAGAGTAGTTTGGCATTTGGGGATTGTTTGAAAATATGTTTTATAGTGGGAGACACTATCTCAAAGGGAAAGGAGTTCATTCGAGGTCTTGAAGTAGATGTAGACTTCATCTCTGACTGATCTCATGCTTATGCCTAGCTTTGAACCAAGAACGCACGTGATTATTTTCATCGCGAGAGCCTTTTCTCTAATTTTCAATTGCGAAAAAGAACAGGAAGGTTTCACGGAAAGGTGATGCAATCAATCATATTTCTTGGGGCGTCCTATCATCAACTTCATATACATTTCGGATGCGCTCCATGCTCAAAAGGCCTAACATTAGAAATTAACATTTTGGACTTAGAGGAGCTTACTAAAACATGGCAGAGGGATATGGGATGGTAATTAGAGGTGGAAGAAACATCTCCAGCTTTATGGATGGGAAACATGTTGGCAGATTGGTTACAGTTGAGGGGCTAAGGTTAAAAACTATTGACAGAGAAACACACAAAGAAGATGAAAGTGATTTGATGAAAAAATTCGGAATGCCGTCAGCACCGAAGCTAGCGCTTGCGTCAAGAGGCGATATTAATGATTCAACTTCAAAAGGATCAGTAAAAAAGAGTAAAAAGGGTACAATCAGGTGCAGGAAAAATGATTAATGGCGAAGAGTTACTGTGTTGGGAGGTAAACGAAGAGAAAAATTGAGCAAAGAGCTCACGAGTATAGATTGATGAATCAAGCAGCACTGAGGATGGTCAGGAAAAAATATGGACAATCACACATCACACCGGGGCGGAAGGAATGAAGTCACTGCTATGCGTTCCGTTCAGAGATTTATGTATACCAATTAAAACACCACCTCCTAATGAAAGATTACACACAAATCGGTTCCGATTCCTACGAAAAGTAGTGTAAAGGGGCAAAATTTTACTGGTCTATATGTATATCTCTAAGCAACTGGGTCCTCAGACCATGAATATTCTGATAATAGTTTTTCAGAAGTCAGTTCAAGTTCTGCTTTTGTTCAATGGTCTAGAACGAAAATTTCTGGCGGGAGTCCTGATGAATTCCTTAACAAATACTCCAGTTGGCCAGAAGTTCTTCTTCAGTAGATCAGTAACACCAGTACTGATGATAACGGAGAAAGAAGATATTTGTTCATCTTTTAGATTGTCCTGTGTGAGTTTTCGACACAGCAACAAATGTGAATTATAGCCGAGTTTCGCTCGTAAATACTCAGCAAGTTGTTCGGCTGTGGTTCTATAAGCGAACCGATAAACAAATAATTTAAGTGGTGGCACAATCACTTTCAGTCGGGGGATACTCCAAACAGTATCTATGGAAGCAGGAGAATTATCAGAAGTACGTTGGAAGTGGGTCGATCGTTCCGAATACGATGAAGATGACCGTTGAGGCGGATTATTCGATATCAATGTTGAATAGGAGCTATATAAGTGGTACCAGATGGCGCGAGTTGGTTTCCAGCCATCCGGATTCGTGCCCGCACAGTTTTCAAAGACGGCGTAGGAGTACCGGCATGCTTAGAACCAGGAGATATCATCTTTTGAGCCGGTTGAGGTGCATCAACTGCGATAATTAAAAGCGTGAGTGAAATACCTATAGCACGCAATTTACAACGATTATGAGCTATTACACCAATCAAAGATTTGCCACCATCCGTAACGTCAGTCGTCGATCGGGAAGTATTTTCGGTATGTTGTTGCTGAACGGCTGCAGACTTTTTAACGTCACGTTGACCTTCTCTTCGGAAGAAAGAAGCGCTTTCGCCACGTCTTCAAGGCACAGCTTAGCAGCACGCACTTTCGTCACGTAGTGAGCCATAGATGGTGAGAGGCAGCGACTGCAGAGCCAATGCAAGTCGGCGGTGTTAATGAGGGCATCACTTATACACCCAGTTAGACCAACACATCCACCGTGAAATGTTTTACCGCAGAAATCCGAACAACAAAAACGGAGAACTTAGTCGGCATAAATTGTAACAAACATTATAATATACGAACCTGGCTATTTTACTTTTAGTATCGTATTTGCAACACATTATCTTGAAAAACATCTACATTATAAAGAACACAACAGTATCTTAACAGTCAGGTCATTCGCAATCATCCATGAACGTATACTCATATATATATTAAGTGTGATTAAGTTCACAGCACATCTGTCGTAATATGATTCGACTTGCTTGTTATGAAAATGGAAAACTTGAAAATTCGAAACCAGACACTGCTGTCACGCACGACAAAGAAATCGGTGCGTTATGGTGTGATTATCAATGAGTTGTGTCAACACGTTTCTAAGCCGTTGACAAGGTCAAATGAGGTGGAATATTTCGTAATTACATAAACACATAGGTATGTAATTTCACGACTATGTGATTTGGTATGAATTTTTGTGTTTTTCTACTCATTTTGGGTTCACTTGAGGATGAAAAGTATCGGTTTTGAATAAATTTATAGTCGTGTGAGTAGAAAACATTTGGTGATTTCATAAGCAAATTATATTCAGATGTTTGTGCATGAGCAATATAACAACACTTGCGGTAAATATTTGAATTGAATAATGCTTCACACCGGGACTCGACTAGCAATTTTCTCTGCAATTTCCGATTGCAACAACTGTCAAATTTATGGTATGCAATCTGTGCGTGGGCAATTTGATGGCATGCAATATCATTTCGAAAATGCCTCTGAGCGAGAGAGACGTCCGCTGTATCTGAGCGTCAAATGCTCTTAAGGAGTTATTTGAAGTGCAGAGCGAAGAAATTCCCCTATTTCCCAGCATTTCATACTCTGTAGACTATTTTCATTGCTCAACGAAATCAAAAAATGCCTTTGAATTCAGAATCCCTACGCAAAATAAACCAGGCCCACGGTTCAGCGCCATTTTGAAATCAAGAGCTGTCAAAATATTGCAAGGCAGATTGCCGAGCAAATTGCATACCATATTGCCTACCATTTATGGCAGGCCATAAAATATTGCATACCATAGGGTGCCTCCACTAGCAATTTCAAATTTCATGCAATGGGAAATTGCTAGTGGAGGCAGCCTGTCAAGAAAAAATGACATCTCCCATTTAGTACCAATCTGACCCATGAAATAAATCACTGAGCATCGTAAAGTAGATGCCGAGTCCTTGTTCGAATCCTCGAGATATAGTGAGTTGAATACTAATTGATTTAGGATTCAATTTTTTTATGGTTTCTCCGATTGACCAAAATAACCAGAAAACATAAATCGTGACCGAAATTCCTAGAAATCGTATGGTTTGTGAGCAATTCAGTCTAACCAATAATTGATTAATCAAAATGGTCAGAACAAAGTTGGTGCAGACATACTACAGGAATTTGTTGAATGTGCTTAGAAAAAAATTTAATACATTTTTGTATGTTATCTATGGTGTGCTCCTTAGAAATATGGCATTGATTTATGAAAAAGCACTGTACATTCTAGAATGATTTTGTTAAAAAAGTAGAAAAGGTAAATACATACATATATCTAAGATAACAATTATTTAGACATTTTTTACATGTTGACTTTATTATTGGAGTGTTATTTTCTTAGAATTTTTAAGTCTTACTTCTAATAGTGACAATTATATATATTTTTGAAAAACATAATATAGAAGTCAGATAGAGATAATTCATGTAATGACCTATGTATGTTGATTGTTATTGTGACATTGGAATTGCAATGAAATTAATGAACAAAATGACTAAAGATAATCATTAGCAAAAAGCGGATAGTAAGTCTCTTTTAAGCTAGCTAGTTAAAACAAGTTCATACATTCGGTTTCAACAGAACACTACTAGGTGGGGTGAAAAGTAACCTCCTTGGGAATGAAAAAAATGTTTTTTTTTTAATTTTTTTTTAAATTTTATTCAATATTGTCCTCTTTTAGGTCGATACACTTATTCCAGAAATTTTCCAACTTTTTGATCCCGTCCGAAAAGTAATTTTCCGGAAGGCCTACAAAATACTCATCCGCGGCGTCGATGATCTGCTCGCACGAGCTGAATTTTTTATTGATGAACCATATTTTGAGGTTTGTGAACAGATAATAGTCCAAGAGAGCCAAGTCAGGCGAATAAGGTGGATGGGGAAGCAATTCGAGCCCTAAATCGTTGATTTTAGCCATTGTTGCGATGCTCTTGTGTGACGGCGCGTTGTCTTGTAAAAACAAAATTTTTTTGGCTTCATGTGAGGCCGTTTCGCATTGATTTCGGCTTTCAATCGCTCCAATAATGCGCAGTTACACTCGCTGCTGATGGTTTTTTTCTTTTTTGAGGTAGTCCACGAAGAGTATGCCATGACAATCCCAGAAAACCGACGCCATGACCTTTCCGACCCATTGAGCCTCCCTTGGCCGCTTCTGAGCACTCGTGCCGGCTTCAGTCCATTGCTGGGCACTCATTCTGTTCTCTGGCGTGAAATAGTGGATCCAGGTTTCATCAAGTCACCAATCGAAGCCAAAAGTCCACCCAATTCCGCATCAGCATGGCCAAACACGCTTCCGAAGTGCGCTCGCGTTCGTGTTTTTGGTCCGGAGTCAGCATGCGCGGCACCCAGCGGCAGGATAATTTTTTTATCTGCAGAATCTCACCCAAAATATGGCCTGTGCGCTTGGTACTAATCCTTGTGGCATCTGCTAGCTCGCGCATCTTCATTTTCCGGTCGGCCAACAATATTTCATGTATTTTTTTGACATTGTCCTGTGTAACCGCATCGGAGGGCCTGCCGCTACGGACTTCATCGGCAGTGGAGTTTCGGCCACCACAAAACTCTCGAAACCAATATTTCACGGTATAATCTGAAGGAGCACTAGCCCCATAATATTTATCCAACTTTTCTTTTGTTTCCTTCGCCGTTTTGCCTCTCAAAAAATAATGTTTTATGAGAGAATGAAAATGGTTTATTTCCATACTCAACATGATGCCAAACACGTCAACAAAAATCGGCTGTAAAAACAAAACAAATGACTGTATCGCTCTGAAATTTGACATGTCTGCATAAATATGAATGGACTATAAGGCACAATAATCTTTTTTGCGATTGCAGCGCATTCTGGTGGTCAAGGAGGTTACTTTTCACCCCACCTAGTATCTTGGTTTAAGCTTATTCCATCAACTGGTCTTCGATTCCGTTGAAAATTATTTAAAAAAATAGAGAAAATCAACTCTCGAAGTCACTGTGTGATTGCAATCTAAAATATTTGTAAAATCTAAGAAATAAACTTTATGAGAAATTAAAACCAATGAAAACAAATATCAAGGATGATGTTTCAAATAAGTAAAAATAAGAAGCGCAAGACTTTTAAATTCCCTTGAAACTTACAAAACCTAGGCAAGTATAAAATAAGAAATAAGTAATAAGTAAAAATAAGAAAATATAAACCACAACCCAGAAAAATCTCAAGAGCAGTACATAATATCTATAATATAAAGATCAACAGCAAAGTATAAAAAAGATTTAAAACCATCCCACGTCAATGCATCCGAAATATTCTGCCAATTTTAAGTCTCAAGCAATCTTTTGCATATTTCCTAACCACTTCCAGGATATTTTTCTTCAGTCCAAAAAATCAACTAATGTAGCATTCAGCCTAGTGCTTTAAGTTTTTCCAAGAGAAGAAACTAACAAAGCTGTAAGAAGTTTTGTGTATAAAAATAAGAGACAGGAGCAACTTACTTCCTTAATGGTTCTATTTCACTGTGCAACGTAGATTATTTTATCTCTGCAGATAATGGCACTGTCTTCAGTAAATACAGTATTATTTTCATTCTTAGCTTAGCTAAGCTTAAAGCATGGTGGTGCCATCATCATAATCTAGTATAGTTTTGCACTATGAGCGTGGTAGCATACATTAAATTCGACTCCGGGGGCACATTCTCAAAGATTATCCTTTTTTCAGTGACCTTTTTGAACAAATATCGCTCAAAGAAATTCTGAGCCTCTAAACAAATTTCAAGGAAATATCAGTTCATAAATCGAGGCTCTATGTTCCGAAACTTCCGAATTTCAAACAATGCGAATAATACCTTCAGCTATCTAGATCGAATATTTTGGCATTTTTAGTCAACTTTCTCGGCTTACACCTGTATTCTGTACTTGAAATGGCTTCTTGAATTGATCTAAAAACAATATGATACACTATTTATTCTACTTTATTATATTAACTCTGCTGCAACTATACAAAGCTCACAATTGACCCAAACTTGAATGTATCTTTCATACTCAAATAAAGCTTCTAAGCTTTCAAGCTTACCAGCTTGATATGCAAAGTTGAAGCCCAGCGCCTGCGAGGAGGACAATCGCAGTACCATAACTGCGAAGAGTTTGGCCATGTAGCCAATAATTGGCACGCACAGGCAAAATACGAAAACCACGTTTCGATGTGTGCGAAGAAGTGAGAAACGACTGCCAAGAGTGTAAATTGGCCAGCTACGGGGGATGCCTAAAAAACCCAAAAAAAATTTTAAGCAAACGTTCGCACAAGGTGGCGAAAGCGAATATCCCACTACAAAATCCTTAAATCTCAGCTCAACTAACTAAAACTAACAGTCCTGTTTAGCTGCAGACCCCGCCTGCCTTCCACAATCGGTTAATTGCTTTGAAACATGCAAGAGCTGTTTCATGCCATGATGAAGAACAGTATTTATTCATTATGGAAATTATTTATTTATTTATTGAATGCTCCAGTCGGTGCATACCCTATATGACTATAGGATTGGCATCATTCTCATCCAGGACTCTTTTCTAAAAACGAGCTGATCGCCTCTACATCTCTAACTAGAATTTAATTCGTAACAATAGATTGTCAATTAGAGCTTAAACTTCCATCCTTCAATAAATACCGCCATCAAAGTGCACATGGATTCTTTCGAGTTTGTGGTGTTTTTGGCGTATATTCCCCCTAAAAACATCAACATCGACTCATATCTAACCAAGATGCTTGGAGAAATACGTCCTGTCTTTCTCTCAGGATACTTAAAGGCTCATTACCGCCACTGGGGAGACGTGAGAAACAATCATGCTAAAGTCAAGCTACAGAGATTTCTCACGGACAATAGTATAACTCTGCGTTTCCCCGACGAGCCCACACGCTTTGGCTTAGGTAATAGTCATGCCCTAGATATAGAACTTTAGCAAATTTTCCGTCTGACTGTTCCCGATGAAAAATCAGCTAACCATAAGCCGGTAGTCTTCATCAAGGAGGATATCTTTACTAACGAGCTTCTCCGAGTGATGAATGAAGCGAAATGGAATGCTTTCTTTTTGAAGAAAAACTCGAAACCCCTAGCGTCATTACAGAGCAATCTTCTGACAGAAGCAGATAAAAAAGGACATAGGATAAACAGTTAAAAAATGACAATACGGTTCAAATGCCTAATAAAGAACATAGTCTTTACAAACTTCCAAGAGACATAAAAGACCTCATATGGAGAAGGAATAGAATTCAGAGAAGAGCTATGTGTACGAATGATATTATGATAAGCGTAAAAACGGAGACAAAACGGCTTACTGACATCATAAGCTGTCCAAGTGGGGTGGCTTTCTCACAGTATGAAATCGGGAGAAATTACTGGGACATGACCAAATAATTTCGGAAATGAATTGTGATGAAAAGGGCTGGATTTTACCGGGATCGGCAAGGTTGAGTCTTTCGCTGAGGTACTAGAGCTTCAATTTCAAACTGCTCTTCAGAGGATGATGTTGATGAGAAGGAAGAAGTTTCTGAGTATGTATACCAAATCTGTGTCTTTGCGTCAACAATAGACTTTGAAATTAAACCAACAAACTTTGGAGAGGCTAAATAACTTATAAATTTACTCAATAAACAATTTGAAAGTTGTGGTTGACACACGTTCTTGACAATACACTGACGATAATCATCGGCATTTTTAACATCACTTTTGTACAAAAAGATTCCCTGTGGTCTGGAAGACAGCGATTATCATGGTAATGCCTAAATCATGCAAAGATCTTCACTTTCTACAAAACTTGAAACCAATACGCCTCCTACCCTTCTAATGGCTTAAAATTGCCCAGAATTAGACACAATATTAGAACTGAATTTTCAAAATTTTACAGGCTCATGCTTAAATCACTGTCTTTTCAAAGCTATCTGCTCAAAAATGTACTACGAAAATATCATAATATCAATATTTCTGAATACCCTTGCTTTGTCCTAGTCTATATGCTGTCACTCAATCTATTTCCGGACTGTACCATTTGTATATTTTCTTGCTTCAAATTTAAGCACAAAGATACTTATCATCATCTGCACCATAACGCAGCTGCTGCTTAAAGGCTGCTTACCTTCGCAAACATTAGCATCAGATAATTCGCAATTTTGCACCAACTTCCCAAATATAGTCCGTGACTTTATGTTCACAAACGTTTCAGATATTAATAAAATACGCCTTGTAGGGGTCTAGTCGATGAGTATTAGAGGCATTGCATACAATGCCAACAAACGATAATGAAGAATAAGTAAACGAAAAAAAAAATTGAGTAAGCGACTTTCTATGTGCTCTATTGTTCGAGGCTAACAAATTTGCAAGATACTGGAAAAAAATTTACTCAGTCTAAATGTATGCTTACGTAGATGAGTGTTTACGTAGGTCTACAGACAAGGTGCGAGCATACAATTATAGATCTATGGTTATCTTCGTTTACAATGGTTTTCTGTGTTACTTTCTAGATAAATTTTTGACGTCATTTTTTTAGCATCTAAATAACAAAACTCGCGTAATTTGCACGGTACGTACTACAATGGCTTAGTTGAGATGAGTTCGAGTTGAGTTGAAATGGTATGAAAAAAGAACTTGATTTTGTTTGTTGCTAAATTTTCGTACATTGTTGGATTGAGATCAAATATGAGTGTACTATATACGCTACTGTTAGATTATTTCGCAGCGAGAAAATAAAAATTAGCAGAATGGAAATAAAAGTTAAATCTTTTGTTGGTCGTTTGTGTCTACTTTAAAATGGTACCGTGTTACCGTTTGAATAATTTGGAAATTTTTGTCTCGTAATCGTTAAAATACGAATGTGCATGAACTTTTGTTCTCGTGAGCTCGGACGTCAAAAGAAAATTGCGTTAAATTGTGGGAAACGTGCCTGTTGTCACGGAACCAGGAGAACAGCGCACCTGATTGGGTTTATGATGGAAGCGTGAAAGACGCGATAAGATATGAGAGACTGATGGTGGTTTGACGCAAAAGGAAGAAGTACGTTTGCCTTGATGTACATTTGAATGAAATTGATATTGTTCTGTGATGCAACAACAGGGACACAAGTTTTCTTAACTGAGATCATTAAACTGTTTGCGTTTAATTGCACGTGATTCATATAGTTAGTTAGTTTATAGCTTCATGTATAATATTTACATTTGTTTCTGAAATCATTAGTGAAATAGACGAATGATGGTAAATAAACGAAATAAGTTGATTGTTTGCAGCCTCATTTCGACTCCGACTCGCTTTTACTCTAGGTTTTTGTTATTTTAAATGATATATACGGGGTAAGCATAAAAGGTAATAGCTCTTCAATTTTGTTTTTGGCTAGTAGTAATTATTAGTGAAAACAGGAATCACAAGTTGGTCATACGATACCTTGTTTTTGCTATTTTGATTATTAGACCAAACAAAAGTGTTTCATTTTCCAGTTAAATCATTATTATTTTTGTTTAATGCTTTTATTTTCTAACATTCACTTCAGATGATAGT
This sequence comes from Nemotelus pantherinus, assembly GCA_963978885.1. NCBI lineage: Eukaryota > Metazoa > Arthropoda > Insecta > Diptera > Stratiomyidae > Nemotelus > Nemotelus pantherinus. The sequence continues at coordinate 221,286,442 of OZ022263.1, read as the reverse complement.
CTATTTTATAATATTATCATATATATTCTAAGTAGTTTCACTTCCATAATATGAAACCTATGCTTAACTCAAAGTTTCATCTGAGTCTGATGTAGATTTGTTTCTAAATCTTTTACAAATTGAAATCAAAACAAAAAAGGGTGTGCACGCGAATTGGCAAGGTCGTTTAAATTGCGTACTTTGATAGTGTCATCGATTGTATAATGTTTACTGATTAGGCTCTACGTACGTATCAGTCAAAATTTAATTTGCTATCATTTAGATAACAGTATGACTTGTGTTTTGATAAATATAAAATGTTTTTGATAATATATAAGTGCATATTAATCCAGCTCAGCTATGAAAAACCGTAGAAAAACGTGATTGCGTAAATAAAGAATTTGTTGACGACTTTCGAATAATATTATCTTGTGATAAATGAGATGCTTGGAACCGAATTGGTTTAACTACGAAAACGTGATGTCGACAATAGGAGGGAAAACATATAAAATAAAACAACTTCAAAATACTTTTCAATGGTAATTGTTGTATGTTGTGAAAGTTTAAAGCATAAACAATTTCCGAAGCCTGTTAACAGAGAAAAAGGATTTCCCAAAATAAAACCCCAAGACAATCAAATTTCATTTTTTTCACTATCAAATATTTTCATTTTCACCAAAAATTTAGTCTTTGGCTGGCATGTACGTGTGTATTTCGAATTGAAAGGTTCAAATAATACACGTAACTCAAAAATTTGGAATCTCGACCAGGTAAAGATAAGTTAAATTATTTTAGGTAGCTACATTTTGCCATTGTACTGCAATGTTCGCTTTTTTTGCTGGCGTCTACTGATAAAGTCGCCATTAGTTGGTACGAATGTGATTGCTTTGAAGCATTGACGTTAATTCTTTCGTTCTTTGTTTCATCATAGTTTTCGTGCATGCAGTTCAGCTCATAGATAGTTGCTTTTCTTTCTTGGAAGAAGGGTTCTTGAAAGAAAAAACCCTCGTTGAAGGTTTCTTCAACGTTGTCAGTTTCCTTTCTTCGTTGTCAGTTTCCTTTCTGAATATCACTATTTCCCTCTAATGAGGTGAATACACTATCAAATATCCACTTTTATGCCTGATATTAGCTACTGTTAAATGTCAGGTTGTATATTGATTACCTTATTACGGTCAAATCTGTTATGAGAATTTCGTATATCTTTATTTGAAGCTATTTTAATGAAGGACCCACGTTGGGCGCTAACATAAAGAGTAGGGTAGAGATGGGTATTTCTTATTACAAACCGCTATATTCAATGCGTAAGTTAAAAATGTCACATAAATTACCTCAATATTCTATTTCAACCCATTAGCGCATAAACGACTATAAAATATACATATTTTTCAATTGATAAATAATGAAATTGATGGATAGTGAAATAAAAGATAGCGATTACAAGTATCTGCCTTGGAAGCACTACTGTCGACTAAATATTGCAAAACGAAATTATCAGAGCATTGTTTGACCCACACACACACACACGCACGAAGGTATTACAAATTGTCCACAAATATTTTAGTAGTGATGAAATTTTGTTCTAAATTATTTTGTTGCAGCTACTGAACAAATTTGATTTTCCTGTTCAGTCTTGAGCTAGATCAGTAAACGAAAAATGTAAAATTTTTAATATTAGAGATAATGTTCTCACAAAAATGTTTTTATTTCTATTATTAACTGTATTTTTTCTGGATAATAAGGTTTATTTTGTGGTAATATTGTTCAAACTTTAATAAGGCTTATTTCTATTGACCTTTAAATTCCAACGACAATGTATACATTGCTGTCTACAAGATGATTCCTGATAAAACACCACTAATGAAACTTCAAGCAAGTCTTTTTTGTTTATATTCCGGGAAAAACTTTAAGCATACATTCTGTAATAAAATATTCAGCATTTTCCCGCTTAAAGGCGCTTAAGCTCTTTATCTTCTAAACCAAAACATCCCTGCAAACATCAATAGAAATAAATCACGTATGCATTTAGTTAAATCATTTTTCAAGATCATCTTTTTATTTATCGGACACATTACCAAAGACATGATATTATTGAGGTCATTTTATTCTCTGTTCATTTTCGGATTAGGGAAAACTTTGCATTAGTGCGTTTGTACATCCACGACAAACCCATTCTTATCTAGCTTTAGAAATAGAATTCATCCACTTCAGTTGATATTTTCTCTATCACTCATACATGTATCATGCAAACAATTCCATTTCCAACAGACATTCGCGTCATTTCGGCAAACAAAATAGAAAATGTAATCAAATTAAAAGTATATTTTCTATTTATGGATCGACTAGTTTGGTGAACTTCACTTTTATGCTCTTCACCTCAACAACTGTAGGCCATTTCACCATCTCAATAGCTCCGGGGCAATGTCGTGAGCGAGCGTTTATTTTCTTTTGGCCTTCATTTCGTCTTGCTTTTTTTCAAGAAAATTTCTGCAGAACCTCCATCGTCACGTACTGTTCTAGATGCCCTTCAACCCCTCCGTCATCAATCTACAACAAGACACCAGAACAACATCATCGATGATGACAAGTTTGATGTGCAAGTACGATGGGTCGCGATTAGACAGACGGGCGGGCAGGCAGAAGGTATTCAAGTGTGCACTGTGTTTGCTGTCTGATGGAGTGTGTTTATTGATGGGTCGTTGCTTTGGAAAAATTTTCCACTCCCACATGAGAATAACAGCATCGAGCATAAGTACTAGATAATAAACTTTACTATACGCGCCATATACCATATATGCAAGTAGTATGTGTTTTTCTAAGGTCACCAATTATTGATTGTTAATTTCGTAGTGATGACGCACGAGCTATTGAGGTTCGAATCGAAGTTGAGAATTGAAAATGAGCTCCGGGCTTTTGTTCAGGTTAAGGGGAAAGAAGTAGTTTTCCCATATTATTTTTGACGCTTTAGATTTTTGCGTAAGTCATTGTAGGTTTTTTGGAGTAGTAAGTTCATACAATATTTTAAAAGAGTTCGCTGCAATTTCACGCAAAAACATGAATTAAATGTGCACATATTAGATACGAAAGAATATTTTTTCATCGAAAAGGAATGTGAAATGATCCATTTTTATAGTAATTGTTTTTCTTTAATATGTGTTTTTCTTTATTTCTAATTACCATATTATTTTATTTCGATGACTCAGTTGAACGAGTTTTTAGAGGTAAAGAAAGCTTCGCTGATGCAAGCGAACCATTTCTATTTATTGTGAACATCATTTTTCCAACATTAAAATACGGATACATATTTTGTCTTTTCCAAATAATTTAAGTAACTATAAAAACATGAAAGAATATATTATGAATATCATACCAAAATTTCTCTTTTTAGGAATGCTTTCTATTTCAAATATAAAGCATACAAATCGCATTAATATTAACTCATCCTTTTTTATTTCATTGCAGGTTGCTATAAAAATCATCGATAAATCTCAGTTGGATGCTGGTAATTTAAAGAAAGTGTATCGAGAAGTTGATATTATGAAACGGCTCGATCATCCACACATCATCAAACTATATCAGGTATGTTTTCGATAAGTGTGCAGATCTGTATTTTATTTATTTATTTATGTATTCTATGTATTTTGTTATTTTCCCTTACTTTTCTGGTTAAAACTTTTTGAGTAAAAACTTGCTTCTATGGTGAAAGAAAATTTGCCGAAAACCAGAAAAGCGACGGAACGGATTTTGGGTAAAACTTACAAAACAATAAGAAGAGCCAAAATTGATGTCTATTCATATTTCCGTTTACAATTGTGGCATTCGGATCTTACTAGCGATATACAATGATCCAAAATCTGAGGATAATATCGATCGTCTTCGATATACTCAGTTCATTGAATCTACAAAACTTAATAAACCTGTCCAATTATCTAATCTTCCACCGACAAGTGCAGCAGCCCATCAGCATATAAACCGTGTCTATTACCAAGTTCAAAAATGGTTAGGGCATGATTTAGAACCCCAGGAATGGGGTTGGGTGCTCCAAAATGAGTTCCTGGAGCCGATGACAACAATATTACCACCAGCTTCCGATGAATTAATGAATACTCTATTTTGTAGTTGTAAGAATGCATGTGCTGCACGGTGCCGATGTAGAAAATCGGAGCTGCAATGCACTTTAACTTGTGACTAGTGTAATGAGCAAGCTTGCCTCAATGCTGTTTCATTGCAAAGTGACTGTGAGCAAGAGAGTGCTTTTGACCCTGAAATTCAGGAAGGTATGAAACCCAATTCAAGGCAACGAAGATGATGACAATGATACAGAAATTCCCGAACGTCCAGAAGATGACGACGAAGAAGCAGAAAAGTCATACTTTTGTTATTTAAATTATTAAAGATTAATAGATTAAAAATATGTAAAGCATATACATTAAAATAAATTAAATATATGTAAAATGTTATTAAATACAATGTATTTACAGATAAATAATACAAATAATTCAAAACTGAAGGTTTCACGGTTGACCTTGCACCACAGTACATATGGCTGAGTGCTGCGCGTTACCGCCTTCTATCGGAAAAACGGTTGAGCGCATGAAAAAATGCTTTAAATAAAATGTGTCGCAAATTGTATGTTCTACAATTTCGATCCTAAATGTTAAAATCATTGGAGCAATAGAAACCAAGATAATCGCAAAAAACTGTTTTTTCTCACCTTTGACCTTGAATAACTTTCGACGCAGACACGAGATTTTATGAGACTTTTGAGGCAACTTTGAGGACTCCAAAATGAAGGTATGCACAAAAATTCAGCTTATTATCTCTCATTTCGAGGGTGATTGCTAAAATGACTGGGCTATTATTTTATGACATATGAAAGCATTATTAGCTGTGCTTCATGAGCTGCTCTAGGTTGAGCTAGGCTGATATATCTCAGTAAAATGTGTTTGATGAGCAATTTGGCTGCTCTAACTTGCTCGAAGTTGCTCTGATTTTTGTTTCATGAGCCTGCTATAACTAAAGCAATTTAGAGCACGATTTCTGCTCTACCTTCTTTTGGTATAGCAAGTTCTGGCAAGCAACCAGCTATTTGTCTACTGTCACAGTACCAACTTTTAACGTAAAATTGTGGCTGAGGTCGAGTTTTTTATTTGTGAATAGATAGGTAGAACTTCAGACAATCGATCAACTCTGAGAACTGCCTCTCAATTGTTCTAAATTGCTCGACTTTTTATGCCTCTCGATCGCTCTGGCTCGACTTTTTTGACAGCTGCTCCATTTTAACTTGCCCTGAGATCTCGGAGATTTCGGAGTCATTAAACACAGCTATTTGCTTATTTGTTCAAATGTCTTATACAACAGACTTGCGTCCAATTATAGATTAAAAAATAACAATGAAGGAAAAATAGTAAAAAAAAGCATTACAGTATGAGAACACAGTATAAGTAAAATTATTGTGTAACACAAATTAAAAAATTAAAAATTCATCAAGTTTGAAAATTGACATTGTGCAAAGAACGTCAGCTGAAAAGGACCTAATTTCAGGTCATTGTGTTGTGTAACTATAGGTAAAAATGCTGAATAAAAGTATTGTAAATTTCAGTTCGCGCAAAAAGAATGTTAAACACAAAAGAGGATCTGAAAAGAAACCCACCTGCTTAGTTCAGAGATAACAAAGATGGAAATGAAGTTTGAAAAAAGAGACTTTCGTAACTCAAGAGAAGAAGTCTGTAATATCAAAATTCGACGATTAAAATCACAATAAGGGATGTTGAATTTGTAAAACAACGAGCAGGTAAACCTGCGTCGGACGAATTCTAAGATATGCACATGGTATTGGAGGGGATATCACTGTACAAAGTTATTCAAGAGCACTACGAACAGATAAAGATAAAAGATGGAAACAGGAAGAGAGGTTAACAAAGATTTTGGACGATCTTTGGATAAATCCAGACAGTTTAGAGGCCTTGGCAGCAGGTACATTATATGCTGATCTAATTAGAGTTTTCCGTCAAAAATCACGCCAAGGTCCTTCAAATTGATAGTAAAGAGAAGAATTTAAAACAGAGTCAAAGAAGATAATTGATCCGGCAACTTCACTTCTACTATAGTAATCGCTAACGCTCTCCTACAGATGGGCCGTTGTCACTTTAGAGAGTCCATGGTCAGCTAGAGTATACAGCGCAATTTGAATTCAGAATATGCTTGGAAACTGTTTTTTGAAAAGGTATTGAATTCATGGAGTTAAAATTTAAAATTAATGACTAAAAGTTCAATCTATGAATTTTTTGCTTATTGTATTTTTGCTTCGAAATTTACCTAATCAACTCAAATCAGTTGATTGTATTACAGTTAAATAAGATAAAAAAGTACGATGTTCGTGAACAAGAAACTACGTGAAAATGAAACTCGATAAACGATTTTCTTTCTGAAACAACCTCACATCAAAGATTCTAAAGCACTTTCATTTCAAATGCATCTTAAAATTCAGTAGTCAAATCATACTAATATTTTACCATAATTTGACCCCACATTGGCCGCAATCATAGATCTAGGTTTTTAGTACTCGCAATCTTCAAATAAACAGAATTTAATAAAAATTCTGAAGAATCACAAAAAAGAAATTTTGCTTTGCATGAAACGACAGATGTGTCTACTTTTTTTTTTCAAATAACGATACAAAAATGAAGTCAAAACGAAATTGTCGAGAAATCTTAGAAATGAGGATTCCTTACGCTGAACTTAGTGAACTTTTGTTTTCTTTGCAATAAAAAACCTTTTGAAATTGATGTTTTGTTTTCTTGAGACTCATCATAATTATTTCCATTACATTATTCTATTTTAGATTATTCATACACAGCGATACAACTAAGTGTGATTCATGATACTGCTTTTTGACTTTCCGAACTTTCTAATAGACCCAGATTCTGCCTTTAACTTTCATTTGCAAAATAAACCAGTAAAAACCGCATTTCTCCGAATAATTATGTTTCCTTTCATATTGTACAAGTATCGAAACAGATAATGGACTTTAGTCTGAAATTGATGACTTTGTTTATTCTTGCTTATCACATTACTTTCATTAGACTTAGCAAGCATAACCATTTGGTTTTGTTTCTTTCATTTTCGCATCGCTCAGCAATTCCGGTGTAATTCAATTCGATTCCGCAAATTTTTCAAAACAACTATGAAAAAGCAAAAAAATGATTTAATTATAACAACATGGTATCGTATAGCTGAAGACATGAAGACATGTCGCTGTGATCTTTATGGGGATCAGTTGTGTGTAGTCGTTGCGGCAATACTGTCTACCAAGTCATGCTCTTATTTTATTACACAATCTATTTGCAATTTATCTGATTGTCGTCTGACATACGAACTGTTGAAATATTTTGATTTTATTATTATTATTATTTTGGATTGCTGTTCGTTTCTATGCGAATTCCTGATAGGCGCGAGGACAAGGTTCAATTACTGTGATTTTAACTGAAGCAGATTAGAATCGGAATTTCAAGTAAATATGCCTTAAAGTATTGGGTGTTTGCTGTGAAGGGTGTGTTATGTCTAAAATAGTTGAAAGTTGATAGTTTTCTAAGATTTTGTTTTGGGAGTAGAATTCCCAGCACTACCGAAAAAAAGATAATTAAATAAAGCTACGGAATCTTGCTCGAACTAATTCTTTTCAAGCTTGAAACTAATAAATTTTTCTCCGTCGATTTAACACAAAATGATAATCATTCCCACTATAATTCATCTCATCAGCATATAAAAATGTCAATAAACTCACATGAAATTCAAAACGAGCACGTTAAACATTTCCTTGCAAGCGTGGCGAAGACGGACGCGTGCAATAAAATCTTAGTGTTTTGGGGCATAGTCTAGGAAAGGTCGCTTACCGATAACATGTCCGTATTAAAGCAATGTAAACGACTTTCGCACGCAACCAGAACTGTTTCTACGGATCCCAATTCGGATTGATACTCAATTATGCTCAATTATTATTTGGACAGTGTTTTGCGATTGTCATTGTTATTAACATTATCAAAATGTGTTCAAGCTGAGCTTGTGATTGTTTGAGTTTCATGTATTATTGTCAAGGAGAACTGATTGAAATTTTCGGGCTATCTCGGATTGGATCATAATGCAAGTGTTTGTATGCATAGGAGATTTTCTTGTGACGTATATGGAATAAGATTAGAAAATTTGGAATTGGAACGTTGGGTGAAATATTAGAAGATCGTTGCGGTGGGCCATTAAGAGTTGATTGTTCTAGACATAGTGTACGCAAAAGTGCTACTTGGCTTATGATCACATTGCGTTATTATGTGTTTTTTTATTATACTTTACCATGTTGGCTGTAAGAAACTCTTGGGGCTAGATTGTTGTTGCTAGCCACCATATCATTCCAACGAACTCGAATTGAATCAAAAGCTTCTATTGAAGACCTTTTGAAGACCTTAAATTTAAATTTCGTTGGGATTCGATGAAAATCTCCTTTTGATTCGATGACTGCGTGGAAAGTTATGAGGGAGAATGATTATTAACATTTGAAAATTCTTTGGTAGTATTTCTTAGTACTAAAATAACAAAAATACCGTAGTTGGCTAATTTTGCGGCCAAAATTCTACCAAATTTTGTTTTAATCAAAATGCATCAGAAGTTATAGATGACTATTCACATAATTATTGGCGGGTTAAAGGTTTTGTGAAAGAAAAGCGTTAGCACCGAAATTTCTTTATAGGGCAACTCATGATTTGGGCAGGGATATCGTACCACACCTATTATTCGTTCCAACAAAAATGGACTCGAAATACTATATTAATTTATTAGATGAGGTGCTTATTGTGGCGATTCATCGCTCGAGAAAAACTAAAGACTTTCTGAGGTCCCGTGGTATCGTGATTGTCGACTGGCCCGCACTTAGTCCGAATCTTAATCCAATCGAGAATCTGTGGTCTATCTTATCAGCGAGAGTTTTTCACCATGGGCGCCAGTACGCAATCGCAATGGAGCTAAGGGATTGAGTCAACAAGGAGTGGAAGCACATCGATCATCCAACCATCTGTACCTTAATAAACTCAATGCCAACGCGTTTAGAAGGAGTTATAAACAATAACGGCGGTCATACTTCTTACTAAGCTTACGTCATAAATAGTTACTACAAAAAAAAAACAATAAAGGTACTCAGCGCCTTTATAATTATTTCGTTCTTATTTTGGAATTTCAGTTTTCATTACATAAAATGTTAAAAGAAAGGTTTTTAGTTTTTTAATGAACTGTTATTGAAAGTACAATAACGTGACGTAATAAAATTTTGGTTGATACATTAAAAATGACTCAAAATATATTACTTTACTAGTAAAAGCTTTCGTGCCCTTATAATTATCTCGCGGAGTGTAGGTATTCCTCTCTACATAGAGAAAGTAGGGGCTACACAAACGACTACTGGAAACTTACTCGGCTATCAATGCACAATCCACCGGGTGAATAAGCAGTTGACTAGGGAAGTAACAGAAGAGGATTCAGCAAATTTAGACCAAACAAAGCTAGTAGGGCTGTCAATAATGTCACTCTTGCCATTATAATCGAAACTTAATTAAAAACTGGGGCATCGAATTTGACTGAAAACAAGCAGATCGAAGCGACCCTTTTGGGGGTCAAGGTGGAGAAAATCGTTAACACAAGACCGCGACTCACACAGATAGCGGTTAGAGAGATAGTAGAAAATTCAAGATGGTGGCGTATACCGATGATGATGTGGTACTTATGAGAAGTGCGTTTTCACAAACTCTTTTATGCTTTATGCAACCGGTGTTAGACTAGATTCAAATAGGGGCCAGAATAGCCGGCATTAAGGCAAACTTGACAAAAATTGAAACACCAGAAAATACAAGGCACCGGCTATCACCACATCCAATATTAAAACTTGTTGATAGTGTTACACATTTCTACCTTTTATGAGACACGACAGGAGAGGCTCCGGAGCTAGGGATCAGTGCTGTCATTTATTTTTTTGGAATAATGCTAGATTCAATTTTATTTAATGCTAGATAATGCTAGATCTTGTAAAATTATAATGCTAAATAATGCTTTCTTATTTAATTGAAATAAGCATGGTTCAATATGAAAACAATATGTATATTTATATGAGGGTTGATCAATAAGTAATGATAATCGGTTATTTCCTGTTCTCATAAAATTAAAAAAAATTTTTTTTTTACTATTACATATACTCACTAAGTCAGCATGAAAAAACATATAAATAGGCCACGATTCCAGAGATTCAAAGTGCCGAAAACGCAAGCTCCAGTATAACACAGTTCTAAGAGGAGCTGCATTCATTCGAATACGAACATTCCAAGAGAGAACATCAAAATGGGGAAAAACGAAATTAAAGCTGTCATTAAGTACCTCTGTTGGAAAAACTGTCTACCAGAGACTTACATGTCGACATGTTGGAAACATTAGGGGACTCTGTTCCTCCATATTCCACCATTGCACGCTAGGCCAAGGAGTTTAAGCTGGGAAGAACATCCACTGAAGATGAACATCGCGAAGGACGTCCATCCACATCCCACACTGAAGACAACGTAAAAAAAGTCGAAGATGCCGTGTTGGCAGATCAAAGAGTACCCTCAGGCATGTAGTTGAAGTCACAGGAGTCTCATATGGTAGTGTTCGAAAAATGTTTGCCAACAAATTACTTATGAAGAATGTCTCTGCGCGTTGGGTACCGAGAATGTTAACGGACGAGCATAAGAAAAAACGAGTCGAAATTTCAAGGATGAATCTCCAAAAGTTCCAGGCAGATCAGGAGAATTTTTTGTCACATTTCGTGACCATGGACGAAACTTGGATCCACGATTTGGATCCAGAAACCAAAATGCCATCGATGACCTGGAAGCGGCCCTCTTCATCGACGCCGAAGAAATTCAAAGCATCAGTTTTTTGGGACGCTGAAGAAATTATTGTGGTGGAATATTTGGAAAAGGGAGCCACTATATCAGGCTCTTACTAAGCAGACCAAATAAGAAGATTACGGGAGGCAATGTAGGACAAAGCACACGGTAAACTGCGAGCCGGAGTTCTATTTCTTCAAAATAACGCACCGGCTCACAAGGCTGCAGTTGCGATGGATGCAATTAAAGAAACAGGATTCGAACTGCCTGAAGACCCACCCTTTTTACCAGATCTAGCTCCCAGTGGCTTTTACTTCTTTCCTCGACTCAAACAACACCTTCGGAGTAAGAAATTTGAAGATGATAGGGAAGTGATGGCCGCTGTTGGGGCATTTTGGGAGAGTCCAGATAAATCATTTTTTCTAAGGGTTTGGAAAAAAGATGGACTAAATGTATTAACTTGTTAGAAGACTATGTTGAAAAATAAATACATCTTTTAAGTTTAATCACCTTAGTTTATATTCATTATCATTACTTATTGATCAACCTTCGTATGTATAACAAAAACAAATTAGAAGTTTAAAATTTACATTTCAAAATGATTCTATATCTACTACAGACATATCTGTTATATCTAAATCTTTTCCTCTTGTGTAAAGCTAATTTCTACCAATATTTTTCAAAACATCGTTTGGAATCTCTCAATAAAACCGGACCAATTATTTATTTTTAAGTGAAGAAAAAGTATAAGTGTCGGATAACGAAGATTTTTCTCCCGCGTTATCCGTGCGATTGCTTGCATTTGAAGCCCTAACAAAACAATTAATTCACATTACTCAGCAAAAAATATCTAACTAGAATGCACATACTTTGGTCAACTTGAGCTTGTAGATGCCCGAGGCTCCTGGGAGTCTGAAGTGGATGGGACCCCATCACTGATTTTTAGCATCATCACGATTTAATTGAACGTTACCATATTTAAAGCAATATAGATCACCTTATAATCTTTATATTTTAGACTTTAAAATTATAATTTGATGGGCGAGATTGTAAATAGATGAGTGCCAGATTATTCCAAAATCTAAATTTAAATGCTAAAAATAATGCTAGATGCTGACTCCGAATTTCGAATGCCGTTTTGGAAAAAATAATGCTAGATCTAGCATTCAAAATGCTAAAATGGCAGCACTGCTAGGGATAAACCCTCAACACCTGCACCAAAGCCACTTGCGGACACCACTCTTGCAAATTATATGGAATAAATCAAAGTAAGATTGAAAAAACAGGGCAGACGGTAGAAAAGCCAGGACATTGTGTCCATCAACTGATTCAAGTAAGAGTGGAAAACTATTTAAGCTCTGCAGAAATTGATTGAGATCGATAGATGGCCTGCTCAAATGGCATAAACTAACTGCATATATTACGAATGATATCCAGGAATTTTCTAAGGAAGTGCGAGATGAAAGAGGACACCATCGCACATATACTTTGTGAGTTTCTTGCCCTACATAATAAAGACTTCTACCATTTTATGTTGCTACAACATTCAAGAGTTCGCAGAGGCAGCATGTACGGCTGCTTTGAGTAAGATGGTTCATATCAGCAAAATGGTCACTTGGCAGCCCAAACTGATGCCCGTAGTGCAATATATATATATATATATATATATATATATATATATATATATATATATATATATATATATATATATATATATATATATATATATATATATATATATATATATATATATATATATATGGATAATTTTGTGCAAAAAAGTTGCATGATATTACTATACAGGAAGCATTTTCTAAATTATAATTATAGCCAGTCATATAAATAATATACCGAATGCATTTTATTAAAGATAAAATAAGTTAAGAAATTGACGCATTCAATAAATATTTATTCCCAATCGCTTGCTAAATAAATACAGGAATTAAGTATTTTCAAACTGATCTTTACATGCATATCTCACTCTGAAGAAAAATTCCCATGCAAATACAAAATTGATTGATTATCGTCATTTTTATTCAACACCAAACTGGTCAATAAAGGCGCGACAAGTAGCATGTGATGAAATTTTCTTTGTTTCGTTTAGTGACCAAATGCGAAGTGAGAAAAAATGCGGAAGACATGAATAATTGAATGCCTTTAGCGGTAGAAATTTTCTGTTCCGGTTTTTGACTAACGTAATATGAATTATTTTTGAATTATTTAAAAAACTTAGTAATATTTGGATCAAGTATTTTTATTTAACTGTTCAATATTATTATTTTACCTATTGTTAAAGTAATAATTCATTTGAATTATTTTCTTTTTAACCGAAACATGAACGCTAAATGAATATACTTTTCTTTAAATCAGATAGAGATAGATTTACGTTTATAACACTTTCATGTACATACGGTGTTATTTGAAACGATCAAATAATGCATCGTTATGCATGATCACTTGTTGATGATATTGGGTTATCAGTATTATGACTTTCCAACGACGTGATTCGTATCAAATGTAACTGAATTCGCTAAATGAATTTGTAATGAGATCAGACATGATTTGCACCGGTGACAATGAAGTGATATACTCGTAAATTCATTACTGGGGTGCAATGCGTTATTAATATTCGAATGGCTATCAAATTTATTTCTTAGTGTTACTTTGAAAAATGCTTATAATCAGATGAATCACGGTTTAAACTGGCAGGGACTTTGCAAAAGTAAACAAAAAAAAGTTAAGACTATTGAACACTAATAAAAATTATCTGCACGTTAAGTTAAAGTTGTATTGAAATTTAGTCGTTATAAGTACGAGAATAAAACAAAATTGAATAAATAAGCAAACAAATCGAATTTGTAGGAAAACAACACTTTTTGAACAAAAAAATTGTAATAATATGAATTAAAAAATTAATTTGTTAAATGAAAAACAGCAAAATACTTGCATATATTGTAGATTGTATTTTGCGCCCAGTGTGGGTTTTTTCACTTCTAGGCTCATTACTACGCTATTATGAAACAGACTAATGTTTCGTGACTCTTCTGAGACGTATCTCTATCACGAATCGCACAACTTGATCATTTACCGAAAATAACAGCTTAATACCAGAAGTTTTCAACTTATTCCACACGATAAACATGCTAACCGGCTTTCAAGTATCATTACATTCTTCACCATAATTCTAGCTTTTGCATTGCACCGGTATTTTCATATTATGCAAACATGAGTCGACCCATTATTATTTTCTCTTCTTACTTTCATAGAATTTTCATTGCCAATAGACATTCGACAGACAGAGAACCATGAACTTAACTTTGCAAATACATTGTACATATTTATTGAAAAGCGATATGAATTGAAGCTCACTATTAAGTTGATGTATTAAGTTCAATTGTTTCATAGTTTTTGGTATATTAATTTATGCAGATGTGTGATAAGTAGTTTACAAATACACTATGCATTTTTACAAATACACTATGTATTACATTTCAAAAGATATTTTAGAAGAATATTTGAAAATCAGATGATTGCACATGATGATAGTTGCCATAAGTTACTTATCATGGTTTTAATGTTAGGAACTATGGCAAAATAGACGTTAAGATTGAGTGTCAACTTAATTGTGATATATTTTGCACTTGACCAATAATGAAAGTGTTTGCAGTAAAAAAAGGAATTTAACTCCAGATTAATAATATTTTTCTTGAAATATTTTTGAATTTAATAACTACAAATTTCACATTTATTTTTAAATCAGTTCTATTGTTCATTTCAAACTTCAAATGTAACATTTACTTTCATATAATTAAAAGATAACAGTTTTATACAACAACTAACCATTTACTTCTTATTTTGATTTCAGGTTATGGAAACTAAAAATATGATTTATATAGTATCTGAATATGCTAGTCAAGGTGAAATATTTGGTAAGATAGCATGCACAAGTTGATTGCATATCATTGCTCTTAATGCTTAATTTTATTTCAGATTTTATTGCTAAGTATGGCCGAATGCCAGAACGTGAAGCTCGATTTAAATTTTGGCAAATCTTATCAGCTGTTGAATATTGCCATAATCGGGGAATCGTACATCGTGATTTAAAGGTAATTTATTGAAACATTGTTTTCGTCTTTCATATTATTATTCTAAGTTTTATCCACATGATTCATAATATATTTTATGTTTCAAATTTGTACTATATGAATTTAAAATATTTCTTTAAATTATATGCAAAGCGGTAAAGACTCCTCCCCTTTTGAATATAGTTTCATCATAAGATCTTTCATTTTCAAAGAGTCCTTATGTACTCTTGGTCATTTGATATTTTTCCTGAATGAACAGGGATGGGTGAGAGAATAGTAGCTTAAAAATAAGAACTAGTTAGCACGGCAGTGAATGTATTCTCGATTTGGGGTAGTACTTGTTTTTTCTTCGGATCACGGGATATTTTTGTATCCAGAATATAATTGTGAATAGGGCAAAAGTGGATGGGTTGGTCCGGAATGTGATAATAGAAGGGAATCGCTGATACAAACCTTGAACGTTTTTTTTTACCTACAAGGCTATTTTTACTGATCCCCAAAAGCGATAATGTGCATTAAAATCGATCGCTTGCTAGAAATAAATGGCGTTCATGGTCAAAGAGTGCTTGAAAGTCTGCAGCAAATTCGTGTGCATTGAAGTCTGTTTGTAGAGGTTGTACTGAAGTCGAGAAAACTCGATTGTATTTTGACGACAGAGGTTTCTCCATACCTTTCAGAATTCGCGTTTGTATGATGTGGTGGTTAGTCTATGTTCCTCCTTACCTGTGCCATCTTCCCTTTCTTTAAGTCCATTTTTTCTATACACATGATAGTTCGGGACTCGTAGCTGATTACCGGTTTTAGGATTTTTTCTTAAAAAAGTCTAATGGCACTCCTGCAATCGCTCTAGCATGGCATCAGACCACCTTTTTTTTGGGAAGTATGAAGTTCACATTCCTGGTAATGATAGAGATACGATTGCCAGGAATCATTTAGATCAAGTTTAGGCGGAAAAAGTTCGTGAAGATTAAGCACCCCCAGCCCCCTATATGGTTTTGCAAAGAAATAACCCATTTGCTCTGAAAAGATGATGGAGTGTGAAATTGGAGGAATTGATATTTTGGGTAGAATTTTTGTTTGTGAGATTGGAGCAGGTACTAACTCCAGATAGTATTTTTTAATTTTTTTTTTTAGATGCTTGATGCAGCGTCCATAACTTAGGACTGCTCATTTCCACAATTGACGCATTTTTCTGTTTTGTCTAGAACTTATGATTGTGAAGACCATCACATCGAGCACGCCGCAGTTGTGCCGGGCAGATACTTCAAGAGAGGCCGAGCTTTTGGCAACTGTTGCATTAACCCTGGCCCGCACTGAGTGTCTTTGTCACGATCTGTATGTTGTACACATGCGTTTATTGCGGAAGAAGGAAAGTTCATACTAATCCCTTTTTTATTTTGTGATAGAAAACCTCAATTAAATTAAATGCCTATCTGGCAAAGTCAATTTCTTCGGGATTGAGTCCATGCAGACATAACAACGTTAAGTAACTTTTGTACTACATATGATACTGCACTCTCAGATAATTGAAGATCTTGCTGATATTTTTGTGGTCTTAAAGGGTTTCAAGCATTATTCGGATGCTTAAGAACACTCGCTTCGCAAAACCCAAATTAACATTTCACTGTTAAAATAGTCATGTGATCCCTGTTGGCTGTTTCGATTGTCTGAGAATAATTGGGCTGACGTTTGGATTTCCTCAGGTTCACTTTTTTGTGAAAAAGTCGGAACATTCATGAGCTGCTGCGATGATTCTACGGCAATCGAGGAATTAGGAGTTATTTTAGTGTTCCTTCTCTGGATTTGAGCGCGTGCGGGACGATAGCCTGCGTACATCGGCAATTTGGCTTTCAAACTACCTTTTTTTAGATGTGTTCCCTACAACATTGTCCTCGGCGTTGTCTATGTGGGAGCATCAATTACCAGTTTCTGACTTTGAGGTGACACTAACATGACAGAGGAGCCTTTCTTGATGGATTCCTCTGATGCTGAAGTGCTGCCTTCTTATTTGGAGGGTTTGTGTTAGTTCATTTGTTCTTGGTTTTCTTTGCCAATTATTCCTCAAAGAGATATCCTGCAAGCGATGAAGAGCGTGTTGTCTAGAATGGTAATCATTATTTCGGCTTTTTACGAACATATTTGTCCTTCGGTACTGTTTGGGTGAGCTCAAGTCCACGACCTACCGTTGGAGTGATGATACTCCATCCGCAATTCGGTTTATATTTGCCTGGTTTTTTTCTTTTCTGGTGGTTGCATCTACTTGGATATATTGTATTCACTGGTTAGTCTGCTGCACTGGTTGCGGTCGTAACTGGTTTGCAACCATTGCCAGATTCCCTCTTGTCTAGATTGAACATAATGTTTCACGCTTGATAAAATACCTGCTACTTGTAGCTCTTAGCTACAATAGCTCTCGTTTGCTAAAGCTTTTGCTGGCTATTGTTTTTCGTTTCTTCGCAATTGTCTAGACAGCTTGTTTGTTCGATTGATCAACACTGCGTAAAATTCCTTTCTACCAATTAACAAAGCAAAATTTAAAAAACTTATCGCAGAAAACCATATAATTATTATCCTCTCTAGAGTTGAGCCACTGTAGTCCTGTGGGCTGCAAAGTTGAATTTATCTAAATTTTACTCATTTTCGCTTAAATAAACTAGTTTGTTCGACTCGGGTCTCCGATACTAAGCTATTTTTGACCCTTAAGCATCTCGGGCCTAGTCATTTTAAGACTAAAACAGTTTCATTTTGTTTTTAGGCTTTTTTTATCGTTTAAGTTCTGCAATATTCTCTCCAGTAGGAAAAAAATGTCTTTTCACAGAAGAAAATGCTATGAAATCATTAAATAATTGCAGAAAAAATATTAAAAAATTTATATTTTCTCATAGCCACTCATTTGAAACACACATAAACTCTATCTGTTTCACTGTCCGCAATCAACTCGACTATATATCATTTGATATGTCAGCATTATCTGAAAAAATGCCAGCCACCAATTACTCTTGGCCGAAAAAAAAACAACACTTATTCACTGACGTCATACATTTCCACTTTCCCGCGTTTTTCTCCTCTCGCTTGTTAATTAAACTATCTTATGCTCCCCTTGTACCCCTAGCTGGCAACATATCGAGCAAACATTCCGCAAAAGTCAGAGAAGACACTAAACAACAAAACTCCCGGCTACGATTCGCCACCAATACGCGCAAAAGTACTGTCTGCTTCAGCTGGTGACCTTAAAAATAGAATTTTCATCATGATGGTATGCTGATGAAGTTGATGTTGATGATGATGCCGCCGCTACTGGCTACCGAGTGTGATGATGCACATTGAACAGCATCCATGACCTCAACCGTGATGGTTTGTTGATTTACCCAAGCGCTAGTGAAATTATTGCATTGTGCGGAGGAGAAAAGAAAATTAGAAAAAAATGAATAGATTTACACTGCTTTTGTTCGGAAATAGATTTGGCAAGTTTTGTTCTGTGAACGGTACATAATATTTTCGACGTTCTCCTACGCATGAAGAGGCTAAAAAAAACTATTTTAGAAAAAATGTCAATTTGAACGCACAATTTTTCCTATTTCAAAAAAATATTTGAACTAAACTCTAATTTTATCTCGCTGCGAAAACATCAATTATTTTAGGCGGAAGGAGGTATGCGAATGAACATTTTGTATTCTTGTGGAAAATAATTGAAGCGTAATACTATTCGCGTGTCCACATAAAATCTTGGTTGTTAAATGCGTTTTTATTTTGGTACGGCAGGTACTATAGATACTCGTCAACAAAGTGTTTCCTATTTATGTTTTTTTTCCTTTTCAGCAAATAGTGGAAAATTGATCATTTAATCGAGTCATTAAATGATCAATTTTTTTTTAGTTTGATGGAATTGTATTGTTTCTTTGTAAATGGTAATTTTTGTTTGTTTTTGTATTTTATATATTTTTTGTTTCGGATTCGAGCCATATCTTATAAGCTGTTAATCTTTATTACCCACAACAAATGAAATGTTTTTTTTTCATCCAAATGAAATCTCCAGCCACGCATTTTTTTCTCTATAAGGTTTTGGCATTTACTTCTTCCCTGTTTCTTTCAAGCCAAGAGAAAATACTATCAAGCTTGCACGACGACGGCAAGCAAAATAATTAAGGATAAAAAAGGATTAGGGAGCTAAGACAAATTGTCGATACACAAGAATGCTAATACAACTGAAGCTCGTGTTCAGGGAGAAAGTTGAATATTCGTGTTTTACGGCTTAAGCCTAGTATATAGTTCAGTTTGAAGATATATTTTGACAATTATCTCTTATTTATTTTTTCTTTGGCGTGAACATTTTTACAATGGAGAAAAGCAGAGACTGTTGATTTGCGACATACATATATAATGGCAAGTATTTCAAATTTCGAAAAGACATCGGTACAATTCAATTTCAAATGCAAACGCCTATTGACTTCGAATGACACTTTTTTACTTGAAGGAATGATCTGCACATTCTAAATAAGCGTGAAATGAGTGGAGGCATACTGCTAATATCATTTGCATTTTCATAACGAAAGTAACTGAAAGTAACGTGAAAAATTGAGTACCACTCTGGCTAAATTTCAAGTTAAATTTCAGTACTAAGGTCTAAGGAACAATCCCAAAATTTCTTGTGGTAGCTGAAATTTACGACTAAGGTGTGGTAATCTGAAACATTGGTAGGTCAGTTAACTGTTACTTTGTGAACGTAGAAAAAAATATACCTATATTATAGCATCAAAAGAAGATTTGGCAGTCCATCTTTCTTTCTTCAACTTTTTCCTAGCATGCTCATCTACAATATGATTGACAACTTTCTTTTGGACTTTGCCCCTGGTACAAATATGAAAGTCGTATTTGTTTAGTAGGAAAAATTAAATAAATCACCAACTCAATGCTAATTGACTTTTGCGGTCACCACACCATTTTTCGAGAATTGCTGACTGAAAAATGCCTATTAAGGGGCAGGAAAAGGTAGGAAACTCAACAAACATTAAGTCTCCACGATTATAGCTATAACTATATATACTATATATACCAATGAGATAAAAAAAAGCAATTGAGGATCTTTCCTTTCAAAAAAGGAACCAACAGAATATATTGTCTTAAAATCAGAACTGAATTATAATAGAAATAGCCAAAAAAACAGCGAATCCATAATAGCAGATGTTGTTGGAGAAAGTCAGTCGAATAAAGTTGGTCATTGAATAAATTTAATTTGGTCTGGATATTAAAACCTGTCGCTAGCTCCTATCACTTAATAAATACATGTCGCTCCCTGGATACCGTCATGTAGCTTGTTGTCGATGATCTGCTCGATTAACTTCAGAAAATAGTAAAGAAGGAGAAGGAATAGGACAGTAATTAGTAATAATTTCAGCATTCACTGATTTCAGGATCGAAAAAAAATACTTTCCAAACAATAGAAAAAAACACCTGCTGACTAGCTTATAATGAATAAAATGATGAGAATGATGAGAATAGAGAAAAGATGAGAATAGAGACTTAAAAAATATAAATGGAATACCGGCTGAACCATTGCTGGCTGTAGGATCCAAAAGGAATATTCAAGCTTCTACTTCAGAAAAGAGGGTCGTGGGGATATCAAGACGAGTAGCTAAAAATGAGGGTGGATTATTCAAAAGGAAGAAAGTCTCTGTGTATGCAAAGTATTTCCGCTTAGCCGTTTCAATATCGTTTTGCTTATAAAGAAGGGATATCAGATTGAAAACTAAAACGTAAAAAAAATGAAAGGTTTAAATCAATGTCCAGGTCATGAAGCAAAGTATACATTAACACTTTCGGCGCCAAGCGTGATCCGGTTGAGTTTCTCGCGGGCCCAAATTTTACTGTCGGCGCACCAGAACTAAAACGGAGAGATAAGTGGGAATACCAATAATGCAACTCGAGTAGGTCCGTGCGTTGTCGATTATCTACGTTTGCAGAGTTTTCGACTCATTATAAATGATACATTGCTTGGTTCCGAAGGTCGTCCTCTGAAAATGAAACCTTTGGCGAAAATGGCGTACAATATTGGAAAACCTGGCATCGACAGGAGCGACTAAATGGTGTCATATGCAACAAACATACGAAAAACCATCAAATGGTGTCGCAAATTAGCATTATATTTACTTTTACGAACAACGATCGTAAATGCACACATGGTGTATTAGAGAGCTACACAAAAAAATGGAGCTTATTTAACTTGAACAAGAAGAGCGTCACCCAAATATGGGTGACGCGGTCCCCACGAAAGCATACCCGTCACCAAATTACAGGTGACGCGGCGCCGAAAGTGTTAATTGGTATACTTTCGACGAGACGTCGAATTCAGAAGAAAAACTTTGAGAAAGTTGCAACGCGACAAAACAAGACTTTTTCTTCGGCATGAGCTAGCTTAATATTTTAGGTGAATAAAAGACGATCTGTATCAGGGTCAACGTAAGGAGTAAAACAAAAGTAATTATTGGAAGAAATGCTGGAGAAAATAAGGTCTAAAAGACGATCGTTCAGCAGTAGGAGAGGAAAGAAGAGATATGGATGCTACATTTCTTTATACGATTGCGGAAGATATCATGAGTGGATAAAGATATATTACATGGAATATACACAGTAACAATCAGTAGGCAGACGATATGTGAAAAAGAATTCGGACTGTTACACGTTCAAGAGGAAAGGGCGCAACGATTGTTTATTAGCACTCTTGTTCTATCCATTTATTGAGCTAACGTTCTATCACGGTCATTCCTAAAGATGTAAAGCAAAGGCAGAATTTCAGATAGAATGTCAGCAGAAACCAGTTTCTGTGAAATAAATAATACAGTCAGAAGAAAAATAGAAAGAAAATTTGGTTAAAAGGCTTCGAAAATTTTGATAAGCTAGAATTTATGTATATGCAAAAGGCTGGAGCTCAAGCCCGATCTCACAAAAATTTACAGGATGTCAGTGATGTTCAAAAGTGTTGATTAGAGCACAAACGAGCCAAAAGATAATGGGACTAACAATACTGTGAGTAGCTGGTTGGGTCAGTTTAAATGAGCCTATAAACGATCGTTTAAGTTAATTTTTTTGCACAACACGAACTTCTCAGTATCAGATGTATATATTATCAATGTCACCTTCAGGCATATTTGCTGTCGGCCACGAGACCAGACGATAAGCAACGATTGGCCGTGTAGATCCAATGTGTTATTTCACCTCTACACAATGGCCCATTATGGTTTACTACAGGATGTCTATGACTACAGGCCTTCACCATTGTGTAGAGACGCGATGGTTTGAAGTGGTAGTGGTGAAGCATGAAAATGCTGATGGCGGCGGATGGCTTTGGGACTTATTTTTCTCATCACATAAAAGGCGGCCATAATATGCAACCAAGGAATTAGAACTGGACCATTTGTTGGCCTAGTGTATAGAGCCAACTTGGTGATAGTGGCCATAATGCCAACCATTGCATGGATAGACCATGAGGGAAGAACTATGGGTCCCCATATTTGCGCATCTTTTTCTTACTGGTGTAAATCGATTTGCTGCTCTCTTGGGGCTTTCATCTAGATGCAGCTTGATGTGCAGAATAAGACCCAAGCACTTGCTTCTCGTATTGAGACTTAGTGTTGGGTCGCCGAACATGATTTGTTCTACATCAGGAGCCTTGTATTTTTTTTCTCTTTTGATGTCAAGCCTACGGTCTTCGCCCAATCATCAACTATCGCAAAATGGTGTTCCAATGTCATCGGCTTAGGCCACAACTAAGAGGCCCTTGCTCTCCAACCTATTCAAAATAGTGTTTTTGACCAGGTTCAACACAAGAGGAGATAGAAATCCCCTTGGAGTGTGATTCTATGAAACTTTCTCAAAGTTTTCTCTCCCATCCACTCCAACGATGTGAGATTTTTTTCCAGGCATTCGCTGTATGCAGCTGCGCCTGTTGTATGCACATTATTCACTTCTAATCATTAAATCCAAAAAGATTTCCATTCAAGCCTCTCGCAGTTTCATCTTCAAACACTCATTTTTTTAACTGAATTTTGTCACCTGTCGACAATCAATGTGCCTTTCCTACTTGTTGTGTTTAACTACACTGAAAAAAGGACTGCAAGTATTACTATGCTTGAACGAATGGCCAGAAAATTCATTAAGTTACTTTTCATTCCAACAAAATCTTATGCGCACCGAATAGCGTATAAGGACAGAAAAAATGGTAAAGAAAGAAGAAGCAAAACGAAAGTGGAAAGGACAAACTGCAGACATTGCCTAACGGAGTCATACAAAAGCATTCATTTCAAAAGAACTGCACAAACTTTGTATAGTTGCTCAGATATCGTT
Organism: Nemotelus pantherinus; assembly: GCA_963978885.1. Classification (NCBI taxonomy): domain Eukaryota; kingdom Metazoa; phylum Arthropoda; class Insecta; order Diptera; family Stratiomyidae; genus Nemotelus; species Nemotelus pantherinus. The sequence continues at coordinate 221,263,140 of OZ022263.1, read as the reverse complement.
AATGGAGCACATAAAAAAGTACTTTAAAAAGGGAAAATTGTGATTCTCATTATAATAAATCATGGAAAAAACTACCGGGTTGAATGACCTATGCGAAATGTTCTGATGTTGTAGGGAAAACAGAGAGTCGTGAGTGTGGTTGCGAAGGATTTAAAAAGTATAAAATATGATGGGTTGGCGGATGAAAGAAAATTTCATAAGGATAGAATTTTTTAGTCTTTGGGTTCTTTGAAGTTGATCTCGGCTTGGAATTTTCATGTCTAAAATATTTTCGAAAGAACTTAATTTTGAACTGCCTTTTCACATGCATTAATTTTTTTGCAAGCTCTTGTTGCTTTTATGTTTAGCTTTTTATGTTTAGCTTTTTAAGAGTAGAAGGATTTGCCATTCCGGTGTTTCGATAGTTATCTCTAGTTATCGAGCTATGAAAACAGCAAAAAAAAAAAATTTAGTTAGTCGCTGAAATAGAGTTTCTAAACTACTATTTCAACCAGACGCAAAATTTTTATGAAATTTTATGTTGTATTTCGTTTAAATAACTCACAATTGGGTTAAATGGTAAGTATCTATGCCTATACAACTACAATTCTTCGTTTCCAATCAGCAAATATCTAGGACAATCAAACTAATTTCAACCGGCATAGTAACTAGATAAAATATCTCTCTGTAAAACAACTCTGACTCTAATTCATTCTGCATCACAGCCAAACAAAAAACATCACTCATTGCAACCACATTAAAACTAGGTAAATAACGTATCTTAATAGGCATAACAATCATAAAAGAAAACAGTTGCTAATCATATTTTTCATTCTCATCTATTATTATCACGCTATCTGTTTGAACTTTAAACCAGGAAAAACCCATCATCAACCTGTCGTCATATCACGTTCGATAAAGCAACACAAAAATAAATTAAATTGCAGCTTATTAACCGTTCAATTGTTCTCATTTCATCGTATTTATCATTGGACTAAATTGTCGAAACATGATGTTATAGCTAATCATGTAGACACAGTAAACAGACAATGTGTACGTTGTAAATAAAAGAAACGGATAAAAAAATGTGTATATATGCTTTGCAATACTTTTCGAGAATTATATTTTACACCTACTTTCTGACTTAAAATTTGCGAACATTTTGCTGTAAATATACTGTTCAATAATGCTTTTTCGAAAACAGGTGCCCTTTGTGATCTCTTCGAGTTTTAAAGAAGAGCCATTTGTCCACCAGATTTTTGCTTCGAAATTTCACACCATGATAATATTGATCAATAATTCGACCTGAAATGAATTTAGATAGCATTTCGAGTTCTGAAATTTAGTACCAGTAAAAATGGGGCTGGCCAAATTTTGAGTCTAGCGAATAAATGAATCTTTTTTGTTCTGTCAACTTAGTATTTTTCTATTACACAAAAATCAACTATCTGGTCAGATAGATGCTTTTTGGGTTTTTTGATTCCAGAATCTTTTATCAAGGTAAAAGACTTATGAGAACAACTTTTGCTGAAGTGAATGGAACATTAGTAACAGAAAATTGAGTAAGCAAAAAGTTAATCTCACAGCAAAATTTCTTTGCTCTGCAACTTATGCCCGATTTTCAGAAGTCCGTATATTTTGCACTATTCTCATATTCTGAAAAGTTTAGTTGCTATATTGGCAGCCACGAAAGAACAATCTATGATATTTACTTTTTCAAGATTATCGAATTTAAATGTTGTCCACGACTACGCCGTAAATGGTCCATCCTGAGGGTCCAATTTTGGACGACGCGTTTCAGCATAGCGACCGGTATCTCGCAAATGACACGAGTAATGTTGGCTTCCAAAGCGTCAATTGAAGCTGGCTTTTATCTGAAGACCAAAGACTCAGTGTAACCCCAAAGAAAATAATCTAAAGGTGTGATATCACACGATCTAGGCGGCCAATTTACTTGTCCAACACCTGAAATCAGGTTATCATAAAAATGATTCCTCAATAAATCCATTGTTTCTCTCGCTGTATGCAAAGGCGCGCCGTCTTGGTGAAACCAAAGTTCACCGATACAACGGGCTTCAATTTCAGGTAGCAACTAATCCGTTATCATGGTGCGATAGCGGTCTTCATTGACGGTTACGTTCTAACCGGACTCATTTTGAAAGAAATATGTACCAATGATTCCACCGGCCCATAAACCAGACCAAACTGTGGACTTCTGTGGCTGTAGTGGTAGCTGTTGAAGCTCTTCAGGTTGTTCATCAGCTCGAATACGGCAATTCTACTTATTGACGTATACATTAAGCCAAAAATGCGCCTTATGACTGAACAAAATTTCGCGATAAAACAGCGGATTTTCATTGAGCTGATTCAGAGCCCAATTTGGATACGTTATTGCAGTGTAAGTCTTTCTATGATGATTTGTCAAACAATCCTGAATAAAAATTACATTACAGTTTGACATGAGTCACTCGTAATCTGTCAAAAAAAAGCCTATTGAAAATCAAACCTCATAATGAATCATCCTGTACATTAACCTGGTTTTTCTATAGACAAATCAATTCGGTGATTATTTGCTACTGGAGTTTAACATTATCTTACTCAAGCTTTTTCAAGCTAGAGAGGGGTGCTCTAATAACCAATTACGACCAAAAAATAAACAAAAAGATGAAACTCTTCTTTCATAAATGAAAGAAGAGTATTAAAGCGTATAGTAGTATAAGTGGCCCAGCCTATTAGAAGCCTTCAACGCCTGGACCTGACAAAGGTTGTTAATTTACTTTATTTTCAAATGATTTGAGTACCGGATTTGCTTACATTTTAACATTTTTTCTAAATATTCACTTTATTAGAATAACTTTATCAAATACCTTTATATAAGGGTAGTTCTACTTCTCTCAAAAAATAAATCATAATAAATTTTTCAAATATTTTACAATGTTTATTCTAGATAAAATGCTCAACATAATTTTTTTTTTCATTTCAGGCTGAGAATCTTTTACTAGATTCAAATATGAATATCAAAATAGCCGATTTCGGCTTTTCTAATATGTACAAACGTGGTGAGTTGCTTGCCACGTGGTGTGGTTCTCCGCCATATGCCGCACCAGAAGTTTTTGAAGGAAAGAAATATACCGGTCCCGAGATCGATGTTTGGGTAAGCTTTATATGAACCAAACTAAATTCAGACTAATTCATTGAGCTCAGCAAATTTTATTAAGAGACCTTGTTGCATGCTAATGAAATGTAATCATCAAATCACTCTATCAGTTAGAATGTAAACACTGAATGATCTTGAAAGCCAAATTTTATCGTACGTTTCAGTAAATTGTAAGATCAGTGTATTTGATTTGAGTAAGAATGATGTGATTCATGATTCAAATATTTTTTACACTATTTTAAGATACATACATTAATCTGTTTAGTGAATTGATGGGAAAAATGCGGTTGTTTTTCCTTAAACTTTTCCACCCAAATGTGAAATAGTACAAGAGTTCAATAACTCTTTCGATGTTTCGCGTCATGCCTTCTTTGTCTTGTCTCAATAATTCTCACTTGACTCAGAGATCCTCATTATACCAATCGGACAAACATCAGATTCATAATTTGTATTTCGTTTACAATTTTTTGCCATGTCGACCGAGATTTTCACTTCATTCCATTCCATTTCCTTGAAATTGACGTCGATCATGACATGACTATACAGTGGCTGCGTTCAACCTACGTCGATGTCGGTGTCGACAGTCAAGCAATATATTTTCAAATTTTTTGCGTGCAAAATGACGTCAAGAATCGTCGAAAGAAATTTATTTTTACACACTCGAATTGAGATAAAAACGCCGAGGGAGATGGGATTTAAAATTAACCGCGAAATCAGGAAAAAACTGGGTTTTCGATAGAGAAAGGAGTGTGTGGAGTGCAATGAATCCTAATTTAATACTTAGATCGTTTATTGAGTGGAATGTGCTTTTAGTTTTGGAATTTGGTTGGTTTTCTGTTTCAATCAAAGCTACTTTCATATCAGTAGAAAAAGCAAAAAGGAAGTTTCTTTCGCTCGTATAGACCTTTATTTTCAAAACATGTAGCAACTTATGCACCACTAAAATTAATTGAAACATCTGAGAGTGAATTTCAATGACTGAACTCAATTTTTATTCGGCCAATACGCATCGGTGACCGCGAAAAAAATTATGACCGAAAATCTATTAAATATTTTTCTTTTGTCAACATGCTGTATTTTTGTTTATTTTAAGCTGCAAATTATTTATACAGATGCAGCGTACTGAAACGTTGATTTAAAACTTTCCAACTCTGAGTAAATATATTATCCGATTTAAAAAATTGAGGGACGTGAGATTTTTTATTCATTTTTGAGCTTTTGAGAATTTTGCTGGGGGAAACCATAAGCTTGGACGTGCACAAATTTATATTTATCTCGGATTGCAGCACCAAATTTGGTAAATTCTTTCAACAAGCTGCGTTATACTTGAATGTGTTTTTTTACTTAATTCGGCTTTTCACTTATAGTTTTAAGCTTTTAGTTAGGTTTGTATGGCAGCACGCTCCGATTAAAATTTTTTGAGAATTTAATGTGATGTAAGGAGCTGCACTCTTATTAAGGGAAACAAAATTCGTGAATTTTACTTGAAAAAAGTGTTGATTCGACTTGAACAAATCTGAATTCACCCGGAAGGTCGAAAAATTAAGTAAAGTTGACATGGAAGCTTTATAAATTTGGCTGGACAAACAATGAATCTTCCGCGCACAAACGATTCATTTGTCCTGATAAAGCTCAAAACTCGCTCATCTCATAGCATTTGTGTTTCAATTCAGTCTTACGGACTAGCTACTAGAATTTTCAAAATGTTCTACTACTTGGCTGATTTAAGCTAAGAAATTTCCTTATTTTGCACACATTTGTGTCTTGTCTCTAGGCGAAAATTCATCCCTTCAATCAACACTATTACTCGAGAATGTGAAAATTGTTTTTCCTTACGCATTTCAATGTCTCAGCATAATAGCATTCCAAAATCAATGAACTCACTGTTCATGCACTAACCACCACTAAATTCATTGCCATCATGTCTATTATTTTGTTCGGGTTAAGTAAATATTTTGAATAATACACTAACTCTACCATTTCGATTATTTTGGCAAATTTTCAAAATTTTGCACAAATTTGCATGTCTGAAATCAGGCGTGGAGATAGTGTGAAGATTGATTTTTTAAAAGAAAACTACGCGAAATGTTTAAACGATTATTTCCTGTACGTGGTGTTTATTTCAATGAACTAAGCAGTGCCGGTGAATGTTTTTTCCAATTCCTTGCTGAAATCTGTTTGAAAGTTGTTGCTATTTTGAGAATGTGTAAATGAGATTTTATTGAATGTTTTATGAAGTAGTGAACATAAATAGATGTATATAATTTACGAGGATTATGCTACGATTTGCAGGCAAAATGAAAAAAAAAATTGTCAATATTTATTTAATTTTGTAAATTGTGAAATTGTGAAAATTTTTAAAATACAATGCTGATGTGCATTAAAGTGCAAAATTTTCTTTCGGGAAATAATTTCAAACAGACTTTGGTTGAATAAAATAACATAAATTTATTCAATTATTTATATTCTGAAGAACAAGAAAAAAAATAATGGAGTCGTGTAAACTGTATATGCATGTTCTACCAAAAGTACTCCTTAATACACCCAACCTGTGTTTTAAATCAAGTACTACATTTATTCGATAACTGCATCGGAAGCTAAAGGGTAAATAGTTCTCTTTGGCTACCAATCGCATGAGTTTGAAAATTTAGGAAACTAGAACAATTGGTACTGTATTGGTACTTATAGTATTGGAAAAATTTTACGGGTTACCGCCCACAAAATTTTTAGAATTTTCGATAATGAAACATTTGTTGTTTACATTCACTATAAGTTCATTATCATTTGAAAATTTCGTGGTAGTATGTATCTCATAGTAAAACATGGCAAAAATTACTGCCCTTTACTTATATTGCAGCCAATTATTAACTAACTAATTATTTTGGCTATGTAGACAAAGCATAAAATCAGTCAGTCGTTTGTATTTGTAAAAACAAAAAAAAAACAAAACGGGAGATTCGATAATTTCAAGAACGTCTGTTTACGTACCTGCCGGAGATACAAGGCTGCCTGCACATGCACCAAAAACGGCACTCCCTTATTACTTATCAGTGCGTCCTGCGAATTTCATAATTATTTGATGAATATTTAGTAGGTTATGAATCACCTCCCTAAACATTCAACATATTTTCACACATAACAACTAAGCATCTAAACGACGTAACGAATCAAACTGTTCACTCGTTCATTTGTTCCCTTTGCAGCACTTAGTAGTTCCATTCCAATTTGCCTACAGCTCCTTTTGAATTTCATATCAAATATCATTCAAAACCCATCTTTCTCTTCACATTAACCCTTGCTACATAAATTCAAAAAGTTTTAGAGGGCGTTTATGTTATCGCGCCAACAATTTTCCGTGCAGAAACGAGTTCCGTTCACAATATATAGAATTTACATATGCCCACTTGACCAAAAACATGTCTAAATCAAGCGAAAAGTCAAATAGCAACACGATAAGTACGACAGAGTACACTTAAACCGTGAGCATGTCCTCGATTTCGCTCACGTAAGTATTACATGAGTTCAGCCTACACTCGCTTTGTCACACGAGCTGTTTTTTATGATGATGGCCTTTTTTGCCAAAGACTCGAGACAAAAAAACATACAAATTGAATTAGTATCAGCTTCGGATGGTTTAGGGGTTTTATTGAAAAATTTCTTCAAATATTGCTCGAAAAGCAAGTAGGCATTGGGAATCAATCAAACAAGTTTTGAAGATATTTGCGAGCCGTTGAAGCAAGTAATTAATACCACTGAAAGCTATTAACTTCCACACTTTTCCCCCAAAAATATGTTTTAATCTCCTCGCATTTTTCTATTTGATCACACTCCTGTCAAAATATCCATCAAGCAAACAAGAAAATTTCACGCTTCATATCATTCTATATTTTCCCAATACAGTCCATAGTTACCACCCATTACATCGAATCACCATTATGCGTTAAAAACGAATTAGGATAGATCCTCCGACATAATCCAGGGTCACCCTTCATGACAATTAATCAGTTGAGCTTTTACGTCACACAGTCTTCCAATGACGCAATTCTGAATGAAATCGCTCCTTCAAGAAGCGAAGTGGAAAGAAGCAGATTTTCGTCGGAAAACTCACCATTGTCATTCCAACTTTTGGCCTACTTCCACACGTAGCCCAAATTGTCCGAAAACTGGGAAGCAAATATGAAAACATCCACGCACATCATTCCGACTCTCATTGGATTCCGTGAAGTGAAAACGAAGACGTCGACGTTCACCCAGTTCGAACATGAGATAGCTTCGTTTCTTGCACTTCCTTAGCTTCTACCCTTGATCGTTCGAGCGAAAAGAAAACATCGAAAGCAAAAAGGGAAAACTTTTCGCTTCATCCATTTCAACGGATCCGCTATGGTGGTGGGTGGATGTGAAAGAAAGTTTTTGTGTTTCGTTTCCACCCGTGCGCTATCCTGGATTGGTAGTCGGGACTAGAGTGGCGTGTTTTCTCAATGAGTTTCAACCTTGTATTAGACTTGCTTTCTAACGGAAACTGTCGCATGTAGGAGAAGCTGTGGGTGGGATGGTACTTCAGGAAGTGCTTGGTAGGTCAGATGGATACGGATGCGTAGAAGAGGTAGAACGCGGAGAAGGCAATGACAGTTTAAGATGTTTCTTTGAGTCAACTGTTAGTGACTGTACACTGAACTTGAAAAAGCTTAAAGGGTTTACGAGTTAAATTCTAGACAATGTGGGTCCTGTCAAAGGGGATTAGTTAATATTTAAGTTAAAAGTTTGTTTTCAAATACGAAATGATTTCGGAAATTCATTAGAATTATAAAAGGTAAGCTCATCGAGAGCGGCTGCAGAACGATTTAAATAATTGGGTGTTGTTTGAAAAGTCTTATAAGATATTCATTTAGTATAATATGTGACGAAATCTGTTCAAGTTTAAAATAGTAAAAAAATATGAAAGGAAAACTTTCTCTTGCTTGATAAAATTTAAAATAGCGTCCAGAATTATCGTGAAGTTTTTAACATTTGAAATTTTTCAAAGTATATAAATTGATTATAAAATTTTAGATACTAACTAATTTCTCTTTTCTTTTTTCATGATTTTGGGAAAACATCAACATTTTTCTCCAAAATGTCATCATTGCCATAAATTATCATCGCTACTTATGTCAACACATGTCGTTACCGCTACTGCTATCTTGCTACGATGAAAAAATGTTTGGAAAAATTGTCATCGCCATACATTGCTGCCGAACATAAATTATGCTGGGAAATCTCATGGGTGCAAAAAAAAACCCTAAACACTATCAAATATATCGCCTATCGTCTTTCTAACGATACAGTCACTTGGCGTCGTATTGTATGTGCTGGTGTGTGGAGCTTTACCGTTCGATGGTTCGACATTACAATCGCTACGTGATCGAGTTCTATCTGGACGATTTCGAATTCCATTTTTTATGTCATCAGGTGAGTAACTGTGCAATCAAATGACAAATGTGGTTTGTTTTGTTATTTTGATTGTTTCATGATCGAAATCGAAAGCAATGGGTCCCGTACGGACCGATTTATTGTTAGTTTTTATTTGTTGCTAATTATTTGATATCTGAAAACTACTTACTGGTTATTAAATTGCATTTTCAAACTAGCTACAAATTATTTGCACCAATGAAAACCGCAGGGATTAAAATGATGCCACACAGAAAATCTATACTATCTATTTAATCTATATAAAACATCGATATACTGAAATTTAGCAATAGAAACGGATCATACAACCACCAAAAATACTCTAATATTGCCAAAAGAAATGATTTTTATTAAAAGTTACGAAAAACTATAATGGAGAGTGAAAATTTAGTCAATTTTCGCAAATGAGTAGCCAGCGCCCAGTGTGGGTAATGGTGCGGCTATATATTTATGTCTCGAAATCACTATGATTGATGTTTTACTCTATTTCAGTTAAGTAAACGCTTTACTTAGACCACTATTTTGATCGTGGAAAATATTTGCCACCCTACATTATTAAAAAATTCACGTCTGAAAAATTTTTGTAATTTTATGTGAACTGGAAAAGGCTGGTTCTCACTATTTTTGGAACTTTGACGCAAACCCGAGTACTCCGATTCATCAAAAATCTGACATCAAACATTTCTCGATGTGGCAGGCTTATCGGCAGTCAGAATTGTGGCTGATGATCTGGTTACCATTATTTCGGTTTGTTCCAAGTCTTTCGTCATTCTTTCAACTTTTTTGACTAAAACTTTGACGTTTACGATCACATAGTTCATTTTTTCTTTCAAGAGGAGGTTATGAGGTTCGTTGACTGTTATTCTACATTTTTCTGCATTAACGTATTCCCAAAATCTTAACATTTATTGGCTTGACCTCGTGCAATACTCTCAATATATGGAAACTCAAACGATTTGGGATCCAATTTTTTAGACGCTAGCTCTTCAGTTTTTGACGAGCATGACTTGAAACATCTTCACCATTTTTGGTTTGTTTGCGGAGCTTGCTGTTGAACTTTGCCAAAGAGCTGCTTCGTATCGATGGGGATTTCATATAACAGCAATGCTTGATTTCCCATTCGCCACTTCTGCAAATGATTTTGTCAAATTCTTAAGTTAGTTGCAGCAGCCATAACAGCTTGCAAAATATTTTCCTTCATAATTCACGCACTTTGGTTTATTCTCAGCTTCCTGAGTTTGAGAAGTAGTGAATTTGATCGCTATTAACGCAATGAGCCTGATTGCACCGGTTATTTGTAGAGCTAGGTCGCCATGTTATACCATCTTCTACTGCTTCTTAACTTCTTGTACTACCACTATTGTTGTTTGACATTTTTTAATGACGCCAGAAGGAATTCTTTTTTACCTCGTTTTGCTTCTCTATCAGCTTTTGGGTAGTCTGTCACTGGGTTCAAGATACTTTTCATTATAATATTTTTGTTCGATCAGTTTATTAAAAGTCTAACAGCTGTTGCACAGTATCGATTCATCTCTTTTAAGTGCTGCCTTGTCATTTTCTAATAATAACGAGAGTAAATAATTATAAAAAGTCGTGTCATATAGCTTTTTTGGTTCTGTAAAACGGTTTGTTGAGTCTTGTATTTTATAGGAGAAAATTAATAGCTTTTTTAATAGCATAATTAATAGCATCATCTTGTTATATTTTAATACGATAACTCACCCTTTTTACCATGACAAAAATTCTAACACAGTGGAACAAAGCTTTCTTTTGGTCCATTCAGTACATCAAAGAAAAAGCATAATGACGCTGAACCATTACTACAGACCCTATCTGTTACTACGGTCCCTATCTTCAGACTTGACCTTCAAAACAACTAAAATAAAACAGTTTCCAAACCTCCAAGTGCAGCAAAATTATGTACTTCAGAAAAATAAAATGTTAATCTAATGTCCTTAAATCGCACTTAGTCACCCAGATATACAACTATCTAATATATTTTCTTTCTCATTATGTATCATTTGGTTTGTATTATATACATATAACCCTGAAACTTTCACAAAAACTTCAAAACAAAATTACCAGACCTACTCTCACATTTCACCGGCACGGACCACACCACAATTCCATGCACGCACGACCTATTGCGAGAAAGTTTCCTGAAAAACAGGAAAGTTTCGTCGACGCCATCCAAACAAAACGATTGACGTCATTGCAAAACAGCCTACCCAGTCAGTTAGGAACAATTTCGGGTTGATTTAGGCTTTAGCTCGCTTCCCCTTCCACACAGCCCCGAACAGAGCCCGATGACGACGTGGGTTCAAGTTGGGGATTTGAACTAGCTGGCGTTAAGTACCAAATCGAAAAAGTTGTAGGAATACCGAGAATGTCGGCCCAAAGGAAAACGTCAGGATAATAGCATTTATTACAAATCCGTGAATGGTTTTGTTTTTCGTTTATTCTGCTATTGTCGGGTACGGAAGAATCAAAGTTTCTAATACGAATGAGATTCCTACGGAGGACGTAATGGAATGTGAACAAACGAGATGGTACTTAACTGAACCAGCTTGGAATATTATTCTGCTAGGGTAATGACGTGTTCCGTGTGAAAGCAAAAGAAAATTATCTATTTTTACACCTACACGTGCACCCGAACGCATAACGTGCAAGCGATACATTTGGAATATATTCTTATGAATGAATGACTAGTCGATTTGATGCTAGTCAGACATGCAAAGTCTAAAATAGAATTACATTTTTAGATAGTACTTGACATTTTTAGATAGTACTTGACTAAAATTAGATACTACTTGACAAAAAAAACAGTTATTAATAGCAGGCGGAGATATCAGATTGTAACAGGATATAATTTGCCAAGCCATACTAAAAGGTTCAACAATGAGCCAGGAAAGTTATAGCATAAAGCTATTTAAGAAGGGAAATAGTCGAATTAATAGGGGCAATATATAATTATTTTACTCAAATCAATGTGAGACAACTGTTGATTTAGGATTTTACTATAAACCATGGATCGGAAGATTTTTCGAACACAACTCACCGCTACAAGTGTCTTCGGATTTCCGCGCCCAATGTGGTCTGGTATGAATGAAACTTCCATCATGATTTTTTGTTAAAAAAGAAATAAAAACACCGCTTTCGAGGTAAAATTGTGTATTGAGGTATAAATATTAAACTCTTTAGCGCAAAAAAGCTCAAGTTTGTCCGCTGGTAGTAAGAAAATTCACAACGTTAGTCCGATCCTTGTTTTGTCAGAATATTTTTCAAGCCATGAAGTGTTCTCATTCTATCGCTTCTACTCCTGCTGATCGTTCTTAAAGATAATTTCCATTTATATGCAAGTTTTATTTAAATTTTATTATTTAACATCAATTCTTATATTCTAATTCTGTCAAACCGATCCCCAGTTGCTTCTACGCAAACTATCAATCACACGACAAACAACGACATTTTTCCATCCTCAATTGTGCAAACGAATAAAAATATCGTAAAAACGCACCAAAATCCTTTCAGCATTATTCAGTCTTGTGACAACCAGTCAACAACCAAGACTCATACCATTCTCAGAAATTCCCGTTCGTAACATTCGTCCTATTTTCACACGACTGAAAATGAAAATAAATAGCACACAGCCGACAACATGGTTCGAAACGTCACGTTTTTAGCCACGTATCGAGAAAAATATCACCGAGGACCGTTTAAGTCAGAGCAGAAAAAAAGCAAGGATCGGAAAAAAGGTCATAGACATACTCGAGGCAGTGTTATCTATGTGGGACAATGATGTACTGTTATTTTTCGGGTCGTTTGTACCGAACGATGGAATCTAATCGAAAGATGCCCAAGTTTTCTATGACTTGGAATTTCGATTCGACATCACGAAGAATCACGAAGGTCATGAGCTTTGAGTTTTTCTATCATAATTTTTCCCGACAAACTTAATGCCGCCGTGAAAAATGACTGTTTCGAAAGAGCAAGTATCAATTGATCCATGCTTTATGAAGTTTGTGGTGTTATGGTCTTTGTTGGGCTTCGGTTTGTTCTGATCGTCTGGACCATGGTAGTATATTTTCTCAATTGAATTTTTATTGCACTATAAATTGTCCTGTCGACTTGATTACAGCACTTTTTTTTGCAAGAAAATGGTGATATCGTTGCTATATATTAGTTTGGACTTAGCTTTAATTTAGAAGACTGGAAACATATTCGTAATCAATGTTTGGTCGAAGCAATTTTCTCGAAAATTTATGGCTGCCTATGTTCTATTATAATATAAAATTGATCACTGACACCGGGTTGATGCTTGCAGAATTTTGGATTCTTGTGTATTTTATTGATTTTGGTTTCTATTTACATGGGTCCCCTTTCAGAGCTGCTATTCCCGTCCAGTAGTGTATTCCTCACCTCAATAATCACATTGTTATCTATGCAAGCAGGGATGCCATGCGAGAGTTGGCACAAGCCCTTATAGGGACATGTACTTAGAATCAAAACGGTGCTTATTAGGAAGTCACTTCAACCAAACTTATACCATCAACTTAATGGCAATAAGATTGAGAGCGTACTCTAAGATGTACCTGGGTTTTATCGGGACAGAGAAGATTGTACTAATCACGGCCGTTCACGAGCAGCTTTCAGTAAGTCACTACCGCGCCTGAAGACGACTAGGTACGGAATGCTAGAAACACCAGCTTAATCTACGTAGGGATGAAATGTCTTAACTTTCATCCCTACATGGGATAAACATTTATCTAAGAATTAGGTATGATATTAGAGCGAGATGAAAATATGTAGCCAATTCGATCTTCTCGTCATTATTATGTTCATTTCGTTCTGAACATTGCTAGATGATTGCGTTTTGTCTTGACTATTACCAAAATCGCAAAACATTTTTTGCATGCTCCAGTTTCAGTATCTAAGCAGCAGCATAACTTTTTCATCAGTCTCTAACACATTCTGGGCTCTCTTTTTTTCTCTAAAATTCTATTTTAAATACTTTTGTGCCCACTAACTACTTTATATGGCGAACATAGCTTACTCTCAATTATTTTCTAAACCTCAAATTTTTCTAACCCTGTATTCTTAAAATAAACCTATTAAAAGATCAATTCCCAACTTGTCCATCACCTAATTCATAAAATCAACCCTGACAATTTTTGTTCATCGCCACAAATATTTACGAAAAGTTTTAGATCCATTTCTTCTAGATAAAAGATCAAATGGATGAATAAACCGAAACATATCCGTCTTGTTTTGCACAATAAACAGGTTTGTAGGTTCCCTGCTTACATGTATTTTTCCCTTTACCTATAAAGCAACATTAAATCTCAAAAGCGTTTGGTTCAACCACATAGTACAAAATTTATGCCAAAGCTATCCCATTGCGGTTCCTTAAATATGTTGGTACATACTTGCATACATACATATGTATATTAGCTCCAGATGTATACTCCACTACTTATTACCCCACGCTAAAGCTTCGTCAATGACGTCAATATTGTGATTGTTCATGGTTTGAGTACGATAAAGATACCATTGAAAGAATATTCCGCAAGTTTAGGAGATAGAAAAGAAGTAGGTTGTGTATACTATGTACATCACAGCTTATACCTACGGTTCAGATATATTTAGGGATTACAAATGTAATTAGCGAACTATACCAAAATTACCCAAATATGTTTAAGGATATCTTATATATGATTTAATCAAACATATTATTTGGTCTACATATATAATAAATATATCCTCAAATATACTTAAATTTCGAAATTTATTCTAATTTTCAAATAGATTGTGAGAATTTGATTCGAAAAATGCTAGTATTGGACCCTACAAGACGTTACACAATCGAACAGATTAAACGACATCGATGGATGATGGCTGAAGTCATGGAAACTCCTATCTTATCTGATATCCCTTCAACAAATCCAGGAGGGACATCGTCTGTCGAGCCTAACGAAGAAATACTCAGGATAATGGCCGAATTTGTTGGAATCCCACCACATAAGACACGTGAAAGTCTTAAGGTATTATAAACCTTTATCCAAAATAATATTCGCTTATTCTGAAATTGTCTTTACCCTTTTAGCGAAACAGTTACGATCACATAGCTGCAATCTATCTCTTACTTCACGATCGCGTTCGAACACGATCTCTTTCGCAAGATAATACCAGTATGAACCCGATGCCAGGAGGCTCGACAAAGCATTCATCATTAGAATCTCAAAGACGTCGTCCGAGTACAATAGCCGAACAGGCTATGCGAAAACTTGGCATATGCAGCACTCCAACTGGCAATCATTGCCGCGAGACACCTGTCTCCCCAAGGCACCAGACCTCCTTTAATGCAGCCGACCGAATGTCAGGTGGTAGTATAATGCTACCCAGCTTCGATCATAATCCTTTGATGACACCGATACCCTCGATGATTCAACTTCGGGACACAAACATTCGAAGTGATTGTATAACTCCGCCCGCGATGATAACGCAACAGCGCGATTGCAATGGAGTCGGGAGTGGAGTTGGAGCTGGGTGTCCTGGCAATGGTGGCAATCAATATTATCGTGGTTCCTTTATGTACAACACATGCAACACCAATTTAGCAGCAGCAACAAATAACGGCAACAACAGCAATAATAATAGCAGTAACTGTAATACTAGTCATAGTGGTAATAATAATAAAAATGGACCGCCGACGTCTTCGTATTTTACACGAGGAGTTGGAGGTGTTGGCGAACGGGATTCATGCAACTCGCCATATTCGATAACAATTCGTGATAGTAATATTTATATGACGCATCGTGTACCCTCGAATAGGCTACTAACGAGCGGCCTAGATCAACGAATATTGAAGCAAAGCTCCGAGGATTGTCGTAGATTGTTGCAACAGGTAATAATATAGTTTGACTGTATGCGAATTTCGACTTTTTTCAACTTTAAGTGGTTTCAGTTGCAAACTTTATTTTAGACTAAATCGATGTATACTGTTTATTAAGTAGCAGCAATGACTGAGTTGTTAATAGCTTATTTCAATTCAGAACGATCGGAACCCAGTTAACATGATTAATCGATTCGGTAATTTTTAACATGTTCGTCGGTGTTCTATTCACTCGTTCGACTTGGTTGTTGACCTGTGGACATGCAGCGACCACTTTAATACGACCAAGAATATATCTTCCACGAAAATGGCCAAACTCTTGTGGCTATCAAGGTCTGAAACCATTCTTCTGGGGCGACAGTACTAATTAAAGTGTTTCTCCAAGATTGCAGTAATTTCTCTGGTACTAGTGCTAGTGGTAAGATATAATTTCACCTATTTTGCAAAAGCATCGATAGTAACCAGTCTTTGTTTTCTGTTCGACTGCAGTGACGACAGTGGTCGCAAATGATCAATATATATGATATCGGTTTGCAGTGATTTTGTAAGTACGCTGTACAGATTTCGTTCAGCAGCACTAGCAGTTTTGTATGATTTTTTCGAACTTCATCTTGAAACCAATACCGAAGTTTGACCCTTCGCTATATTTTCTCCATGTCTTAACGGCCAATCAGTTCATAGGCTATTCTGATAACGTTGTTTCATATGTCCGAAGGTGAAAATAGCAATGAAAATGATTCATTCTCTTTTCTAAAGATAATCTATCAATCCGCTTAAATTTGTTTACACCTGAGGTCTAAATTTTTCTTTCAATTGTTTATTGGTTAGCCGTTCTTGAAAAGTAGGCTATGAGATGAACATTTTTATCCAACTGTCTCTGCAGGAGCAGTATGAAAATCTGTTTCCTGCTTGGACTATAGATGGCTTAAACAAGTGCTTCGACCATTAGCTTCTTTAGTAATGCAAAGGGTTGACAGTTGGCATTTCGTATCTCTCTTTTTTGCACACCATCTTCAGTAAAGGCTTTACAATTCTTGAGACATTAGGTACTAGTACGAAAACAATCCCAAAGCGTATTGGACTTCAAGTATATTGGTCAGGATCTTTAGTGTTGTAATTGACTTGGGACGGTTCCGTCGACAGTTAACTTATATCCTTAGAAATCCACTTCGGAGAAGCAACCCTGCAATTCAGTAAGTTATCGATATCTAATTCGGTCTAGGACTTTACTGTTTTCTTTGAAGCTTTTGGCTGCTAGCTTAATGTCGTACATGTATACGTGATAAAAAAATATCGTTTAATATAAAATAAAAAATATCGTTTGATGTATTAAATAAAATATGAAAGACAGCAGTAGCATTCTTCCTCCCAACAGGCATCCAAAGGTATTCATATTGACCATCGCGCGTGATAAAAGCGGCGTGCTTTACAAATGATTTAGCTTTCTTTATGGAAACCACTCTTTAAGTCTTATGCCTAGTACTATACTCTCCGCGAAACGAATTCAACGGTGAAATCCCATACAAAAGAGCTTGACTGACGAATTGAAAAGCTCTTTTTGTATGGGATTTGACCGTTGAATTCGTTTCGCGAAGAGTATAGTACTAGGCATAAGAGCGAATAGAAACTTTTTCCCTCCAAATACTCAAGGTAGCGGGTAATTGTCAAATTTTTAGTTCATTTAGATCTTAGTAATTCACGTACATTTGCTTTTCCATTTTTCTCGTAGTAATATGATAACGAATGCCAGCGGCGAGTTTCTTCGCCTAATCACCTTTTCTTCCAGTAGTACATTAGTTATTTTTCAGACTTCCTATTTTGGTAACATATACAATCTTCTGAGGGAACATCAGAGTCAAATGAATGTTTGGCTGAACATCTCTATATTTGGTTCCTTCAAGTGAACATCGGCTTCGACTATGGCCATACGCTCCATTCTTTCTTGCTTGTAATTTAGAGTAACCATCAGGTACAATCTTACGAATTTCAGGCAACTGTGAACAAAGTGATATTGGAGCTGATTCGGAGAAGACAGGTTGAGGTGGCACCTCTTTTCTTTATTACTCATTTTGAGCATATAAAATTGATTTGACGTATCTCTGACGGCAGTATTTGTTGAGGTAAATCAGTTATCCACTGCCTTTGATTTCGGTTGAACACAGCACATTTTCCAATTGTTCGTGGAAATTTCTCTCTGTTACCAGTAAACTCTGATTTGATAGGCATGTTCCCGTAATTTCAGTCACTGAATTTTACTGAATTTTCCTAAATCATGTGGTGAAGAAATTCATGAAAAGTACGGGAACGCTCTCATTGCATTCCCTGAAAATTAGTGTCAGTTTTCGGTTTTGGGGAGAACAATAGTGATTATAATGTCATCCCAAGCGGTGATTATTAAGTCATCCTGTTAACGTCGCTTGTCTGGGCCGTCCACACGCTCGGGCTCGCCAGCTTTGGCCTGGGCTTGGCCAATATCTATTTGCTACTTTAGAAACACTGCTCTAACCGATACTGCATTCGCTATGTGTGTTTGTTCGCAGTATATAGAAATTACAATGTCCCGATACTGCATGTGTGTCCTAGTTTTAAGATCTTAACATATTTGTGTTCGCTTAGTATCTTTTCGCGGCATTGAAAACATGTTTTCATTTCTGTCGTTTAATATTGTTTTAAATGAAAATTCATAGAACAAATCACTTGACTTGCCTGTGTACAAAAGATCGAGACATAAAAAGAACAGTCCTCAGTCTTCAAAAAACGTCCCAAAATAGGTGGGAAGTGGAGCATTGCGAAGAAATTGAATGGATTTTAGAAAATAAGCACATATTGTTTATCATGACTGAAATTTGAAGTTTACACATTTTTCAGGGGCAAAATTTTTCACTTCACACTCGTATGATTTGATTATAAATGAATTCACTACTCTTTAACCCCCAGACCACATAAGGTTCATAGTTAGACAACTTTACTTTTGTATAATTTTAAACAAACTTTGATCGTTCAAAAACAATTTTCGAGAGTATCAGAGTATAAGAGAAATGCTCCAAAGAGAACACGTTTTCAGCGACACCGATACACAGATAACCTTTTAGTTTTGATTCTAAACATGAAAATACACCCTCAGTAGGCATAAATAATTTTCAAAAGTGACATAGTTTTGAGCTCGCTATTGCAAGTACCTAATAATTTATCTCTTGAAAATATATAGCGCCCAACGTGGGTCATGTATGTTTCGAAATTGTGCAATGGCTCTTATTTTCAGTTTATGACTGACTTTTGCATTTCAGTGATTCGAATATTGTGCATACACTAAAAGACTTAAAAAAATTCATACTCAAAGCGCAATCGTTTTAAAAATTCATTCATTTGCTACTAACAAACAAGAACTTTTTGAGAAAAATTCCATACTTTCGATCAATTTGACAAATCGAATTTAACATTCAACCTGAATTCTTCTTCTTTTCAGGCTACCGCAATAAGCGATCCGAATCGACATCTTATTGCCAATTCGGTAAATCCTATGGAAATCAGCTCAACACCACCACCAACACATCCATCTCGCATTCTAACATCATCCAACAGTTTCGATTCGAAATCCACTATGCCCAATAATTTTTCGGCAGCAGCAAATTTTCAAATTTCAGCTGAAGCATCTAAACTACTCTACACTTTACAACAGAGTCCACTGCCGTTAATCGCGAACGATGTAATTTAATTGCTTATGAAAATTATGCTGAATGAACACAAGTGAATTGCTTTCAGTTGTTTTTATTTTAATGATACACATTACTCGATAATTGATTTTAATTTAAATAGTTTCGATTATTTTTTCGTATTTACACTCTATGATGATTGTGAAGTTTTGCCACTGAACTATTTAATTTAAATTGAATCGGAATCTTTGAGTTTTTTTCATTTTACCTTTATGAGAACGGTATCGATATTTTGAGATCAGACCGCCTTCAAAATATTGGTTTCTGCCAAAATTTGAAATTTGTTAAATTTTTTTAAGCGAAATCTGATACTTATCATAAAAGGTTGTGGTTAAAAACTAGAAAAATTAAATTTTGATTTATTTTCCAAAAAAAAAAAAAGATTCATACATTATTTTAAATTTTAGGGACGTCCAATGGACTCAATGCGATATGCTTCACAATTCAATCAAAATCAAAATATGTATGGAATGCAAAATGAGAATGCAAGACATGGTGATATGATTGGCTGTGGAAAGGATCGAGAGAAATATCAAAATTTTGGGTGAGTTCTAAATAAATACTCTATTATTGACGGTGATATAATGCAAAAACATCATTTCTTTTTTGGCTACAGTAAACCTCCTTGATTCAAGTAAACTACACCAAATTCACACAAATAGCACTACGCAATTTATAAAAGAATTCTAATATAGTCTGACGTAAACTTATTATTTTCAGCGATCTTTCAACATCATCAGCAAACGCTCCCACCGCTCCTGGTGCATTCAAAGAGCATTTGAGCAGTAATTTGCCAGGTTTTTCCTATCTACCCAACTATGAGACTGATGGTCCTGCCTCATTAAATCCACGCTATACACAAATCACGCAGCAGTATAGTTCCAGTACAGATGAGGGTTGTGACACTGATCATGGAGGTAAGAAAAATATTTTGAAAATTTCAGAATTTTCATCAGTAGTTTGGGAGCTCTTCAGTTATTTTGATGATCGTAATTGTTTGAATTTATTTATTTCAACAAGCCTAGACTAACATAAATATGGAATGGTTTTAAGTTAATTGCTTAATATTAAATGTATTAAATGTTTTGGGCATTATTTTGACTTTTATTGTTTGTTCTTTTGTTTTGTTGAGTCTCACGTACACAATTTTGGTTTATTATTATTTTTTTGATATGTGTTTCAATATAATCACGCACTTTTTGCATCTAACTATGCACATTACACCTTGCACCATATTTAATTTTCCCTTCCTCAAATGCTTGACTCAAATAAAATAAAACACTAACTTTAAGTTTTCAAAAACTAATTTCCATTTTGAATACAATTTATATACAAAATCAAACAACCACATTCGAATTTTTGGTTTTATTTTCTCTTTTTTCGTTTCATTTTCTTTCTGCTTTTCCGTCGTCTACCAAAACAAAATCAAATCTTCGTGTGTGAAAACAACACAATTCGGTACTAACTAATATAGAAATGGATGAAGCACCTTCCACAGTTCCGGCACCGATGCAACGTCTTAACTCGTATGCCAGCAGTAGTTCATCAAGTGGCGTTGTGGCCAACTTTCATTCGAAGAGCCTAAGTCAAAATCTGAGCTGTGAATCGTCTAGAAGTAATTTTTCAACGTTTGAAAGTCTGGATTTGAATCTGTCGGATTGTAGTAGTGATTTAGCTGGTAGTCTTCCGTCATGTGCAACTAGTGCTACAACAGCCACAGAAACGGACTCAGCAACTGTGATTAGTTCATCGGCTCTACCACCCTGTGTATATGTTTCGATGTCAACAAAGTCACCGTGTTCGTTTTCTAGACATAATCCAATCGGAAATCATCATCAACACAGTTCAAAGAGGTGCCGGGCAGTGACTAGATCACCTGTTGATTTTCGGTAAGTTCAAGTATCTATTCGAATTTTTGTAAGTTTTTCATTCGAGTTTAGCATTCAAAGAACATTCAAAAAAATCGTAATGATGTTTTCGCTTCGAAAACTATTTTTGCTTTATGTTTGTAACACCGAACCTCCACAAATTTATTGGACAGTAGGTAGTGAAATGGTGTCAACAAAACATCCAAGGTTGAAATGACCAGAATACTCAAGGCTAGCAACCCTTTGCTAGCACCGCACCGCATCAGAACCGCTAGAAATACTAATGTTCGAAGAACAGTAGAGGATTTGTGCAGATTTTGAGTGTGTATTCTGCCACTAGCTACTTAAGGACACCCTAAGTAATAATATACCCTAAGCCAATTTAATTTCGATGACTTCATCGAAAGTTACATCGATAGAAAGGTGTTTGGAGCTGCCATCCAAAAAATGCCCAGACCTTAGAAAATTTAAACATTGGTAGGGTTTACAGCGGTTGGACCAAATGTGACCTGAACTATAGCGCGGACTAAGTGAATTTAGTCCTAAGGTGCTTACATCGACCTGACCTAAAATTTGAATTTAGTCCTCGTTTTTACACACGTGTAGTTTCATTTTAGTTCATACACTGTAGTTATCTCTTCGTTTGTCTCTCAAGCATGATTATTTAAATAATTTGCATTAATTTGCTATAAATTAGCTACAATAACTTTTTTATCCAACTTCTACACACTAAATTTCTGTATAAAAAACGTTTTGGATTTCAAGCAGTGAAAAAAATATTTGTTTTTCAATCTGCATCCATCTATTGACATTTTCCATGCCGTTGTCTGTTTTATTCGTCGTGGATCCTAAGTATACGAAGCACTCTGTGCTTTTTCAAAAGGATTTCGCGATTGGGAACATTTTTGGTCAAGTGGATACAGCTGTCTTCGTTAATTTGTTCATTAGCTTTGTCATCTACAATTTTGATGTACGGAGAACAAAACAAATAATTCTTAAATTCCAACACAAAAACGCTTAACTAAAGTCTAAAAACTTGAAATTTAGGTATACAGCCTCATTCTTATCATATTTTCATTTGATTTTAGTGAAGGACGGCGAGCTAGTGATGGCCTGGTGGCACAAGGAATTCTCCACTCACATTCGGAACATCCGCTGAACACAGGAGTTGCATTCAATAGCCAAAGGCTACATGAGGCATGCAAAGCAAAAGGAGTCCTCGAACTGCACGTGCTGCAGAAAGAAGCAGCACAACTTAAAACACAGTATCAATCAAACGTCCCGCCCGATGAAATGTCGGTCCGACAAATGCAACACAGTCAATTTCACGTCAATCCCAATAAAGCAAACCTTGATTTTAACATGTTGTTCCACACTCTCAAACAGGCTGATTATCTCACGCCTAAGCCCAACGATATGTCGACTTTCATCAATTATCTGAAGTCTGATGCTAACAAGCACGAGCGCGAATACAAGGATAGCACAAATGCTCCAGGCTCCCAGCTTCAAAAGCCTCCATTGCAGCAACAACTTATGCAACATCGTCTGCTGCAGCAAAAACGTCAGATTTTCCAGAAGCAGGTAACGCACGAGACGAGCTTAAGTCGACGTCAAATGCTCAGACAGCAAAGCTACAAGATCGCTCAGCAGACTCAGATCTTGCCTCCGCTTCCTCTAAGCGAAAGCGAATCCGAAGATCTATTAGCTTTCCAGGCTATAGTCGAAGGAGATACAGCTCATGTTCTGGAATCACCCAGCTCAGTACATGGCTCACCCAGCTCATCAAACAACGGCTCACCGAAAATCATGAAAACCTCGCATATCCAGCAACAATCACCTACTCCGCCCAACAACACACTCCAGCATTCGTCATCACTAACTGGATCCAATTCATCAATGTCATCGTCATCAACACTCCTAGGACAATCAATATCTCCCAACAATGGAATGAGCGGCGATTGCTGGAACACCTTATCGGGCTCAATGCAAACATGCCAAATTAGCGACGGAGTAATGCCAATGAACAGCTGGTCTTCGCATAGTCCAACACCGTTTCAGGTATTTACTACCACCACAAATCAATAGATGAGCCAGGAAACTCAGGCCGACAATTGTTGGTGATATGCTGTAGATTTGATTTGAATGTAGAATTTTTGGAAAAACAATGTAATTCGAGTAGAATTCACTACACAGTTTGCTTGTTCAAAGTAGTGAACGAAATGATTGATTTTCAGGCTCGGAAAGTTTCCATATATGAAACTGAATTTTTACGATCTCCTCAGAAAGACCGAAAATCAATTTAATTGTTTTGGCTGTATTTTTTATTTCGCTGAGCAGAATTTGAGAATTTTTAGTCTGCGAAATGTGTCACTTTGACATATTTAATTGGTTTACGAAATAAGAAAGAAAGAAAATGTAAGAAAGTATACAAATAATACGCCATTTGTATGCGATAGCATTATTGTCAAATGGAAACAGAACACAAAACACCGAGAATTCAATTGAATTCAAGATGAATTTCATTTGTAGTTGCATTGAAAATAAATCAAAACATTATCTAAGTAGAATGCTTTGGTACTATTCAAGCATATTTATACGCATCATGTTTGCACGCATATTTAAAATAAAAACAATAGTAGGCTTAGTAGTTTGAATAGCAGCAACAATTTTTTTTCTGTAGTCTCACGAATGCTTTGTAGCGGTAGAATAATAACGAAAAATTTATACCAACACCCACGTCATAGGAATGTATTTTTAAGCTTGAATTAAATGTAAATCGAACCGAAAAACTAGAAATTGATCGAAGAAAAAGAGTAGTTTGGGCACAATTTTGAAGTGAAAACTATAGAATTTCGGATTTTATTCTACGACAGATTAACTTGAATTAATCATACTCCCTAACGTTCAGGCTGATATTGCATTCCTGTTTCGATATCCATAACGTAATAATCATATTAGTATGCAATGTAATCGAATGAAAACAAACTACTCTCTAAGCAAATGAAAAGTTTTGGAATGAATTTGAAGTAGCAATTTTTAAAATGTCACCAAAAATTAGCGAATAAGTTAGAAATCAATAAAATTCAATTCATCGATTAATGTACTGTGTACATTATCAGCAAATTATCATTTATTATTTTAGACGACATTTGTTAAATAAGTTTTACAGAAGTGTGTTTTAGTACTCAGATTTAAGTTAATATTCTTATAGTGAGAATATATTCTACTGCATTTTCTACTATTTATTTATTGATGTCATATTTTGTATTGCAATATATACTTTACCATAAAGTTTACAACCGTATGTTTAAATTGTTTTGATTACATTACATTTAGATTAATGTATGTATGCCTAAGAATATCCATTAGTTTAACTGTATTTTGCACAATTCAAATAATCATCAATATTATTTTACTCATTTGATCACAGCATCTGTTTTATTTTGAATTAATTTTGAATAGAAAGCTGTTTGTTGTTTCGAAATCCTACTATGATTTCATATATCTTTTATTTCTTGTCAGATTTTCCTAAATAAAACTCAGCTTATTTAATTTATTTCGTAAAAAAACAATATGAGTGCATTGAAGTTCCTAATTTTGTTGATTAATTTTAAAATACAACCATTACGTATTAAGATTTAGCTGTAGAGTGTTGATAAATTGAATTATGCTCTTAGTTTAGGTTTTCTAGTTTTTTTTTTTCAATTTTGCATTGACCTAGAATACATAATTGATTCTTTTTGTTCTGAGCTACGTAGTAGTTTATTCATTAATTTCAATTTTTTTAAATTTCATAGCAAACAACTGAATAAAAAAATCATAAGCTATTCGACTATTGTTAACTATGTATGAAATTTGTATTAAAACAACAAGAAATGGTCTGTCAATATAGATTTTATTGCAAAATGAAACAAGCTTATTGGATTTTGTTCTTTCTTTTTCGATTATCCTGTTTTCTGGCCAGATCATTTTGCTGTTTTGTACCTGACGCAGAAGCTGTTACGAAAAGATCATTTTAGAAAATGGCATTTTTTCGTGTATAAAATTCGTGTAAAAGTCAAAGTCAGTAAAAGTCGTGTATAAAATTTGGGGCTTGTTCTTATCTTTTGCATTCTTCTGCTTGGCTTCAACAAACGCTACAAAATTGCAGCATCTCGACGAATGCAATCCTATATATACTACTACAATCGAATGGATACCATTTATTTTGCTTTGTAGCTGCCAACATTTTGTGCTTATTCGATAAAATCAACAGAAAAACAGAAAAAAAAAATTTAAACTACTTTCTTTCTTTTTTCTCTTCCTGCCGTTAATTTCAGACTGCTGCAACATTATACGCACCGTCATGGTCGCATGCAACACATCCTTTATCACCGCCAATGCAACCTCTTAGTGAAAGTCCTATATTAGAACTCACCGAACAAATGGAGTCAATCTAAATTGTAAACCTAACAAATATTCAAGTGTACTAACAATATTTACAGTAGTAGTAATCTTACGGAAATAAGTCGATTGTTACTAATATGGTGTGCAGTCGTTACAGAACTAATTGAGCAGAAAATAAAATACTAAAATGAAACAATATCAAATTTGGAATAGATCACATTTTCTATGTTAACATTAATATAATGAAACTAACGAAAAACGATGAATTAAAACTAACGATGAAATGTGAAACACAATAATTTTCGAAAACTGATAAGAAATATTTGCAAGAAAAATACTGTTAAACTAACAAAACATGGCAACCGGATATTTGGGTTTTCTAGCATGCTATACTAAGTGATTTGTGACGTTTTTATTGATTTCTCTGAGACTTGAAAATGATCAGGAGCTAAATACCTACTCAAATTTTGTAACCGTATACATAAATAATATGATAATCAAACAACAATATTTCATAACGATAAATATCAAGACTGCAGTTAATGTCAATTTCGATTTTTGATGCAACATGAATATGAAATGAATTCACAAAATAATAGTTTCT
This sequence comes from Nemotelus pantherinus, assembly GCA_963978885.1. Classification (NCBI taxonomy): domain Eukaryota; kingdom Metazoa; phylum Arthropoda; class Insecta; order Diptera; family Stratiomyidae; genus Nemotelus; species Nemotelus pantherinus. Next base: position 221,237,093 of record OZ022263.1, on the reverse strand, counting down.
TTGGCTTGCAAAACAAAAAATTGAAATCTATTTAAAAGCTTGAACGAAACACTGAAAAATATTGAATTGGAAAGATTTAATTGTTAGTTATTGATCTGAGCCCGTTAAAGTGAAATGATGATCACGTATTTTTTAAATTCAATCTGTCGAACTCTATAATAATTTTTAGTTTTGATAATACGAACCAAGAAAAATTTGAAAATATATTTTGTGTCTTTTCAGCTCCTTTTTTATATTTTTTAGTCCTGAACGCATTGAAATGCTTATTTTGAATAAGTAACACCGTATTACTGAGCTTTTAGGACATTATGTGACTTGTAGGCTTGAATCACTATTGCATAAATCACATTGGATTCTTTTCATCACATCATGCTTTTTACTCACTCAAACTAAAAGAGTAAAGGCTTTGCTAACTATTTTGTGTAAAGTATGTTCGAAAGAAACCTCGCTCAGTTGAAGTATAACATTTTGATGCATCAATTTTCATTTATTTTCGATTTTGATGTTTATAGAGCTGACAAAAGTAAACTTAGCACTCCAGGCTCAAATATACTCGTATTTTATTCCCAGGGCATTTCTTTAGACAAACGAATGAAGTTGCCAGTCACTTTGGCCTTACTTTTCAGGCATCTGCCCTACTCGATGCATCCATGAAAGTGCGACCTTTCTTGAGGAGCATAGCTGCTCATTCACTCCTGCTGGTTAAGTTTCCAATTGCTACTGGAACTGTTGCTCGACATCTATCAGCTGCTGCTTGCTTTTTCTCACCTGCTGTTTCAGTGGTTCCTTGCTGTTAAGACCTTGTTAATCTAGTTTGCAGGCTTGCTGGTCAAGTATCTGGCCCAGTTTCGTAGTTTGCTGTTTACTCTCCTCAGACTACTATTCGCGTTTCTGACCAATGTCCAGAGTATGCTGCTTCATATTGGAAACCATTTTCGACAGCTAATCTACCTTGTTACCTTGTTCTCTCTTAACATGTTTTTGGCTGTTTTTTTTGTTTGAGAATTCAAACGTTTCCGGATTTTTGTCTACCGCGCACAAAGCCTCTTTTACCCGCGCCAGGGCCTGAAAGTACGTAATTTATTGATGGAAGAGATTGGCAGGGAGTGAAGGATTTACCATCAGCTAGCACGTAACAAGAAACAAAACCAAAATAAGTTCACTTTATCACATGCGAAAGTGAGGAAAGCATACTGTCAAACGACAGGTGAGAATGTGTATATCCGTGTTAGCTGATAGGTGAGAGTGTGTTGGCGTGCGTATAATCCCATCAAGAAACAGTAAGCGCAGCGAACATTCACTGGCAACAAACGAAATTCTCTGTATTGGGTTGCATAAAAGTGTCGAAGATATTCTTTTAACTCGCCAAATGGTATCGAAAGTAGTATTCCGCGTTAACTACCTTATCGCTTACCATTTTAATACTCAGAAAATGTTTTAAGAAAATCAATATTGCATAAATCGCCATTCGTTAAAATAGTCTCTTTGACAAAGCACATGTATATTGCCTAGTGGGAATGAGAAACGTATTTGATCGTAGCAGCGTTGCTTGGCGGGGTACTTTGTGTCTTTTTTCAACTTGGACTTGGATATTGCTATTTACTTCTCGCAATCAGTGGAGAAATATTCTAATTGTATCTGAATTCACGTACTTTCCGAGCTATATATAGTTTTTAAGCTATGACCGCGCCTTTTTGTCTTTTTGTTCTCAGCCGTCGATAAAATAACTTCACTAGAAATTACTTGCTGAATCGCAAATGCGAAAGAATACCCCTTCTGACACGAATTCATGCTTTTTTGTACAAAAAAATACTTTTCATGGATTTGTAATTCTCTCCGTCCACGAGATAAAACAGTGCGTTTGCCGCTACTAATCATACTTTTATTCAAGACAATAATTGTTTCAACTACATCATTTCATTTTACACTGTTCAATTTACTAAAATTGCGTACACACTTTGGCAGTCGCGCTAATACCAGTATCTCTCGCGTTGAAATTACTTCGTCTAAAAATGCACTCAATGTGCTTCTTCAAAAGGATAGGATTTTCTGTTCTATGAATTATCTTAGAAGTTCTAGATGATGTTGAAACGATATTTTTCGATGTTTCTCGGCATTTCTCATACTGAAATGGTGAAATACGGTTTACGTAGTCTGTATGTGCTACAATATTTAGTATACCTTTTACGCAGACTGGCGTGAATTTACATTCGTCCTTATTACGCATTCCTTGGAGACACGAGGAGCTCCAACTTGGTCCTTCACAAGATATGATCCTACAATGTAATCGTAAAATTACATTATATGCACCCATAGATACTCGAGATGGCCTTAGCTAATTGGATCACTTTAAATTGTTATTTTGGAATAATATCTTGAGGTGATGAAATCTATTATATGAGCGCCCTAGACATTTGAAATTATTTTAACGCGAAATGGAGAATGGACATACTTAATACAGTGAGTCAGAATACGAGTACTTCTGCCTGCATAAGCTGACCTGGCCCCACCATCAAAATCCTAACCCAAACCAATCCTTAAGATGAAAAATTATTTTTCAGAGATTAATTTTTAAAAACTCAGCAAAATATACATATTTTTTTAAATTTCAAAGCCTATTCTTATTCAAGTCCTTAGTTAGATTGTTTTGAAGATCGCGCATAAGTCTTCTTGATTGGTCCCTATCATTGTTTTTTTTATGTTTTTTTTTTCACTAGAATCCGCCAATTTCTTACTTTATCTACCTGAGCTTAGATCAAAATGTGGCTTTATAATGGACGTTTTAAGCTACCTTTGAAAGTAGTCTTATGAAAAACGACAGATTTTTCTAAATATAAATCGTATCAAAACTTAGTAACACATATCACAGATTGAATAGTTCAGTCAGTTTTCAAATTCTAAGGATTCAATAAGGTCGTATTTGATCCAAATATATTATTTTTTTGAATCTGCCACAAAGCTTCTTAGTGCATATTGAAAGCATCTTTTTACTTCTGACAGATTGGACATGATAACATTTTTCCCCAAAAGTTTAAGTTCTTTAAAATTCGATAAATACGTTAACGTTGATTCAAAGAGAGGTAATAAACAAAATTTGTTATATATGTTTGGAAAACAAACGTCAAAGATAGACAAATAATATTATTAAGTAGGCGATCAACCTTTAACAAGGCATACATAGCGAATATTTAAAAAAATAAATTTTATCAAATTAATCGCACGAAAAAATTAAGGTTCAAATATAAAATATTAAAACCTTGCATTCTTAGGAAAATTTCTTTAGTATCTGAAGCTTATACAACGATAAAGCTTCTTAAATTACATGGAACAAAATTCCCTAGCTATAGGAAAATATGTCAAGCAATCTTTGTAAACAATTCAAAAATTCAATTCGAATCAAATAAAGCGCAAGGATGGTTATCGTTTAAAAAAAATCATTGACTAGCTCATAATTAGCGGATAATAGGAAAATCTGAAGAAAAAAAAAGCGAATGACAAAAAAAAAACGTATTAGTATGGACAATTAGATGTTTTATACGAGTCGGAAGCCATGATCAAATAGAAAAAAATTTGAAACATGAAAATAAAAGCAATTCGAACCGATTAAGTCACATTGGAGTCATTAGCAACCGAAAATTTTCAAAAACAAAATTTGTTAACTTTTCAGCTTTTGATTGATTGATGCATATCTTTGAAAGCTTTAATCTTGAATCTTCAAATTAAATTTTAGTTTACCTGAAAATATAAAATCACTGCCATTCATACTTAAATAGCGGGAGCTAATTTGTGTTCAGAAAGAATTGACTGTAACAGAATCAGCTTGAATCAACAACAAACAACAAATCATGAAATTATCCAACAATACACCAAATTTAATTCTTATTTTTCTTCAATTTTCTGGAATTTTCCCATCTTAGTTCAAAAGAGATAAACTTTGTTAAATGGTAAATGTTAAAATACACAAATTCTTTAAAAAAAAAAACCATGTATCACAAACTGGAAAACGATTACTACAAAAAGAATGAAAACACTCAAGCATAATGCACTTAACTTAGCAAACTATCAAATAACAAAACATATTATATAGAACCTTAAACACATCAAATTACTTTGACAAGTGATTCAAAGCTTATTCGAGACTGATATGACGCTTAAATCTTTTTGAGAATATTTTCTCAAAGTAATTATCTGTTGCATTTTGTATTGATTTGCTAAATGCTATTAAGTATTTATTTACAATATTATTAATTAATAGTTTGTTGAAATGAGAAGAGAAAAACCACATTCAATATCTAAGTTGATGAATTAATTGATTTTTTTTTTCGAAAAAACTATCAGATTAATTTAGTTGTGATGTGATAAGTTTCAGTAAAGCTACATATGGATGTATGAAATAATTGTCCAGTTTAATGAGTGATAATAACAAGGAACTATAAATTATAGTAGCTATAGTATTTCAATAGATTTACATATGAATGCATATTTGCAAGGAAATATAAAATAAACGACACCAAGTATGGCTATTTAGTTTTTAATGATGTTTAATAATTTAGAAATAGAAAGGATTTGTTTGGAAACATAAGGGGTGCATTTTAAATATTTGAAGGTGTAGGTATATGTTTTGACTTAAATAATAAAACTTGAAGTGTTTGCCTTGATTTTGAAATAAATATTACTGTTAATAGCCTTTTTTTAGTAGCTCAGAGGCTAGTTGGGACATAATTTTCTGATACATTTTCGCGCCCAATGTGGAAACTTTGCCTTGAAAATGAAAAAAAAACGTTCGAACTGATCTTTGCTGGTTACGCTCTTTGGCGATCATTTTTGAAATGCTTGTGACCTGAACGTAAATAAAACAAACTTGTTTTAAGGTTACATCCGTGCACTGAACCATACTAAGCATTCTAAACTTCTGACTGGATGAGCAATTCTATCAATTTGAAGAAACTTTGGCAAATAAACTAAAACCACTAAAACTTTTTATTGCACTGCACTGCACTGAAATTTAGAGCTCATGTGATTACATGTGGAAATTCACTACACTGCACTGAGTCGTTTAGGCTAATTTCTAAAAACACTGCACACTGATCAGTTGGCATTTGTTTGAGACTAGCTTACCGGGCAAGAGCAATTTAAATTTTGGTGATAATTTGGTTCGAAGTATTAAACTGAAAATGGACGACAAATTAATTGAACAAGTGCGAGAAAAATTATTTTTGTATGACAAAAGTCATATAGATGACAAAAAATCTAAATATAAAACCTCCACAAATTAATTTGACTTTAATTTTAAAAACACTGCACTGCTTTCAATGTGCTTTAAAATGCGTACACTGCATCGCAATGTGGTTCTGGCATAATATTCCGTTCACAATACACTCTAAATCAGGTAAATTTAGGAGCTGTCAAGTTAATCAGGTGAAGCGTTCACACTAGCCGAAGTTATTTAGAGTGAGAGGATTTAGAGCGAGAAATGTCATTCGAAATTATGTGCACAATTTTTTCCCGTAATCAGGTAGCTTTCCACTGTCAGAAGCCGAGACAAATGTATGGTTAATCAGGTAGGTTTGTGGTCGGTTTAGCTCTTAAGCGATCAGCTGATCGAAATTGCCTGATTTAGCGAGTGTGAACGCGCTATAAGGTTCAGCTACTGACTGAATTTCATTAAAATTTGGTGACTGAATCAGAATTCATAGGGGGAGAAGCAGTTTTTTTTAATGATTTTTCAAGATGGCACCACTGGGGTAGATTGGCCCACATTTCAAAATCATACTTGATCCTTCTCAAAACCAAAACATTATGTGAATTTTAGTCGTATTTGACTATCGAATCGTGAATCCTCGTGAACAGAAGTTTCTGATGCTAAAAACATAGGTAAATTAGGGTGTCGTTTGATGGATAATCATTTTTGATAGATAATTGGGGTGTCATAGCAAATATTTTTAACTTTTGATTTATATGGCTATGTGCTCAATATGTAAATAACTTAAGCCCTTTTCAGTACGCATGTGCTAAATAATAGACCGAAAATTAAAGCAAAACACATAAAAACCAAATTTTGTGATTTTTTTTTTCGTATTTGATATTGAATAGAAAAAAGTAAAATTAAAGGATATTAAAGAGGACTATGTGTCATAAACTAGCCATAGCTCGATCTCAATAACTAAAGTACAAGAAAAAATTCAAGCACATAGGAACCGCTACAAACACCAATGTTCGATGAGCAGTAGAAGAGTCGTGCAGATTTGGAGTGCATATTCTACCAAACGTGCTCCTTATTACAGCCAACCTGTTGCGAAGGTCATTTACCACTTCGACAATTTTACCGATTGTGTGTTTTTTTATGTTGTTATGTTTGTGTTTATTTTGGGGACTATTTTTTATAAATATATATACACATATATATGTAATTAAATAATAATGAATTTGTAGAGTTAGAACTGCTGGCCTTCTGATTGGGCGAAAGCCCGGGAAGACTTTTCTTTTCAGGGTCCGCGTCTGGCCTGGCTGGCCGATGAGCTGAATTAGTGTCTTCAGAGAATTGTCTCTTCGTGTATTTTTTGTATGTTTTTATTAATTGATAATTAAATGTTAATTCTTTTACCTGCTTTACCCTGCTCGTTCTCTTGTGGTACGGGGCAAAAAAATGAAGAATAACTAACAAAAACACACAAAAAATACACGTAAAGATATCGCACTGAAGATAAACAAACAAACAAACAAAAAACACCAGCAAAAACAAACACACAACCACAAAAACACAAAAAAACACCGTCGGTAAAATTGTCTAACGGCTATGGGGGGCACGTAGTCAAGTTTAGCCAAAATGCCTAACTCTATAGCTCAGACCCCATCAAAATTTCACCACTCCAACTATTTTTGCTTGGGTCGCATCATAGCCAGAATTGCCATTAACTCTAAAACATTATGTAAACATTTTATTACATTAAAAAATGATTTTATTTTAAAAATGACTCACAGCATGGACAATTTTCGGAGTTCGATGAAATTACTTTTCTTACCTACAGAGAATATTCGCAATCTTGTGTCAATTTTGAAACAACAACTGCGTACGTTTTTAGAGTATCACAGCTCTGCGCACTCATACTCATACATAATATAAAATGCTAATAGACATACGATTTATTCAATTCGGTTTGTATTATTTCGTATGTGCATACGATTAAGCGGCCGGAAAGAAAGACAACACGATGACGCAGATTAGAATTGATTTGACGTCATTTTCATGAAATTTCTCTTTTCTGTGCTATCGCCGCACCCGGTGAACTTGGTAACCTTCGAGGGTTTCGTCCATCTTGTTGTCGGTTTCGTCCATCTTGTTGTTGTTGTGGTTGTTATTCTTCTTCTTCGCCGTGAAGGTTGACTGGCCTGTGGTTTAGCATCGCTTCGTTGCCACTTTGCTTTTTACGAATATTGAATTGATCATTGATTCCGAAGAGTTAGAAGAATCAGGTGTAATGTCGGTATATGGATAACAAATGTGACTGTGTCTTTAGAGGAGACCTTAAAAAAAAATTGTTATAGAAAAAGAGTTGAGAACCAAAAGTTAACCTGTTTTAGCTGGAATAGTATCAAAAAGGATGCGAATTTAAAATACAGGTAACCCCATGATATTCCCGCAAAAATTCATCCAAACCAATAGGTGCTTCAGAGTAAAATGGAAAGCTTATAGAGGTCTAGAGATCACTGATCTTTGTCTTTGTCTCTCTCTTCCTCTAGACTCCAACTAACAAAGCCTGATCTTTGATTGCTATTGATCTGCTATTCAGCATCAACCAGAGATTTGGAACACCATGAAGAAATGCTGGAACATATTCAGCGTCTAGACTTAAATCGAGGCAGTGTGTTAACATTTCTTTATTGTCGATTAAAACGGTTAAGTTGTTTTTTGTTCAGTGGCGCCGCAGCTCCAAAGTCTGTTGCGCCGCTATTATGACTGAAGGTCTCCCCAGCTCACAGTGGGTAATACTGGTTGTAAAACAGAATGAAATGAATTGTACATTTTGCCAGAGTTTTCGTTTCAGTGACTACGTAAACGTGTACTATGTCGGCCGCTTTTCCCATTCATTCTTGAGTAAATATCGCGGCCAGTTGCATTGAATCTCATCGCATCTTTCTTTGGTTCATGTGGTCTTTTCTTACGTTGGAATCAGTGTTGTTTGCGTTGATTGTTATTGTGATGGTTTTTGCGGTGTGGTGAGATGAGATACTTCTTGTTCGCGATGCAAGTATGGTTTCGCGGTCTCTGAATTCTCAAGAGTTGGCTGAAGATTTGAATTCGTTTAGTCCACAGATGTTGTTTCGTGGTCTTACGTTCGACGAGTCCGGTGAATTCTCACGTTCCGTTCAAATCAATTGCTTTGATTAACCGTAGATGCTTTGCGCGTTTGAGTTTGTGATCTTTGGCTCAGAGGTTATCGAGTATTATTTGGCCGATTTTATTGCGAGTGTTTCGGGCTTCTGTGTAACAAGGTATTATGCGATAATAGTGCTAAACGCAATTTGTAATTTATGATTAGAAGTGAGTTATCAGTTATTTGTATTTAATAAGTGAAGTTTTATAAAAACAGTCATCTCAAAGTGGTAGACGGCAAATATTTAAACATAATATATAAAAATTTCTCTAAAAGTGTGTCCATCAGTAAAAAGGCGAGTTTCGGTAAGTCAATATTGGATTATTTTCGCACCGGATGCATAAAATTATCATTAATTTTCAAACAACTTAATTTGACACCCCATAACATTTCACACCTTTCGCCCGAAATTGCTCTAAACTACTGACTTTCATTTTTTAATTCAATTATAATGTCCAGCTTAGGCATCATTCCCGTCAAATAACTTCCTATTTTCCACTGAACACAATAGGAAATGATTTGACAATATTTGTATCTCTTAAACAACGGCTTCAAGAAAGTCATCATCTTTTCTCATAATTGTCCGAGAAAGCTCGAAAGAATGAATATGCGGAGATGCGAACATGAAAGATAACCAACAACTGGTTTAGCAAAAACATGTAGGAGAAAAAAAATGCGAATTTTTCTTTCATCAAGGCTGATTATATGGTACTTAAATGCATTCACCGATTTAACCATTCAGCTGAAGGTATCGAAATATTTTTCTTCAATCACTGCTTGTAGTATAAAATGCTAAAATGAATATTTGATGAAAAAGCTTGAACATGTTGCTGCACGTTACTTGTTTTCTTCAATAACATCCAGATATGCGCAGTTGTTTTTTCATTGTAGGTGTGAATGTTAAATCTCGTATTGCGTATTTCGCGATTCTTAACTTAAGTTTGAAATTTCTTATTAAATTCGATTTCTTCGCGAAATTGGTCTCCTATGCGACTTAATTTTAATTATTTGACTTAATTTCAAGCATTTTATACGTATTCGTAGGTTATTTTTTGTTATTTGTATGCAAAATGTATTTTTAATATACTTACTTTAAAAAAACATAAATGTTTTTGAACTGAACATTGCTCGCTGCAAGCTAATAATATAATACCAAACTTTGGGATTCGAGCAATAGGCTGTCTAATAAAATTTAGCCAATTATTATGCAAAGTGCCTGAAGATGATTTATGTGAATCGTATTTTTCATTTTACATGTGCATAACTTGTTGATGAAAGCTAATACATTATTCAGAACACTTTCTATCCTAAGGATTTTTGATAAATACGCTTCTGGTAAATATACAAGTCAATCATTCAATTTGAATGAAGACCATTATACAATTGAAAAACCTGACTAGAAATTGAATGGAAATCAAACTGCAATAAAAAGCTAAAAAAAAAAATAATGATCAATCATGAAGAAACACTATGACCGATGCTCATCAAATTAAAAACCATGTTAATATGAAAATAACTCGAAGCGAAGTTTTCACCGCCAGAAAGGCTTATTTTTGAAGAAAACTAAAACAATAGTGTAGATTTTGAAACCATATTGTACCAGTTGTACTATCGATGGTAAAGTGTCACCTTGATCTAATGACTGCATCGCAATTCATAGAGTAGAAAGGTATCCATGATTCCCACTTGTAAAAGATTGAAAATTTTGGAGAGTAAAACACTGGTTTCTTCTTTTTATTATAGAATGCTTATCATATTAAAATACCAGGGCAGCATCTCTTAGTACAAAAATTAAATTTTCAGTACTGGCAACACTTTCTTAGCACAACACATCAAATCACTTTCTTAGCACAGCACATAATACATCACAACTGCTCCATGTTAAGATCAACACATCTTGTATTTTTTTTTATATAATATATAATAACTGCATCGGAAGCTATATGGATGGAAAGATTTTTGGAACTGCCATCCGAACAAGTTCCAAAACTTGAAAAATTTATAAATGTATTTTCATTGCGGATGTTTATCATATGAACATTCAATGGTAGTTGTAGCATCTGTTTGTGCGAAAACAAAAAAATGTCTGGAAGGTACTGGCAATTCTTCGCTAGCACGACAGCATTAAGTATACCAGATCCGCCCACTCAACAATAAATGCCACTCACAAAATAATTGGTACGGTGGAGCGCGCTGAAGCCGTGTACATCAGACCAGCCCGATAGTGTTTTAGTGTCACTGGAAGCTCGAAACGTTTTTAATTCAGCAAGATGGAAATATATTTTAGAAGAATTTTCAGAATTTTCAGATAGAGAACTATGATATTTGTTACCCACGACTCGAGAAGATCTGAAAAAACATTACCTGACACAGGAGACAAATCAGAGGATTGTCCGACAAAATATTTTAAGGATCCGTTCCCACATACGATGATCTCCTGCGCCTTGAAATACCAAAAGATGTGCTGTTGTTAGATTGCGCTGATGACGTAGCAGCTTTCATGGCCTCCGAAAATCCCCACCTCACTCAGATCAAATTAAATCAATAAATAAGAAGGGTTGAAGGCTGTATGGAAAACTATGGAAAGCTAAACTGAGATTGTTATCCACATAAACTGAGATTGTTATGCTGACGAATAGAAGGATACCAACTGTCATATATCCATACCCATGACGGTTGGCTTCATAGTAGTCGAGACGAAGAAGTCTGATAAGCATTTTGAACTGACTCTACTCGAAGCTGACTTATGGGGAGCACATCCGAAAAGCATGCGATATTGCATTTGGGACGGTAATCTCACTGATTAGACTCATGGCGAACATTTGCGGTCCTACTGCGGATAAACGTAATGTATGAAATACATATAGGCCCAAGCAAGACCAAAAGAGGCTATGGCCGATATGTGTACACCCCCTTGGTGCGAGTTGGGCTTCTGTTGGGCTCACTCCCAGCCTGAGTGCATTTTTGGCCAATATGTTGGGCCAACATATTGGACCAATATGTATTTGAACCATAAAGTACTCATAGTGGCGACTCATTCAATGCTGCTGTTTGGGCCACCACCTTAAGATTTGAAAAGTATCAAGCTATGTTAACGATCGTTCAGCTCAGAGGAGAGCTACGAACCCCAAATAATTACGCAATCGAGAAATGCCGTATTGGTCATAGCAAGGGTAATCATAGTCGAGTACTGACAAGAGCACAGGAAGGTCTAGGTCAATAGCTCAGAGTGGGATAGAGGTAGAAATCGTTCAGAGCTTTAGGAGGAATGCTGGACTAGAAGCACAACGGAAGCATGGATGACTGGGCTGATCTGCACTGCACCATAAAACCAAGATCGGCTTAGTCGTGACCACGGTGAAAAAACTTTCTAACTGAGGCAACTTTTATCAAGTCACGGCTTCTTTAGGAAATATCTTCATAGAATGGGGTAAGTCGGGACGGAGTACTGCAAATACTGAACTACGCACGGAACATTCTGCAAGGGAGTAATTCCTCACCGGCAATATCAAATTCGAAAGACGACTTTCTTAAAGGTATTTAAAAATGATGTTTTTCGCGCTACCCGCGTCATATTTCTCAACGTAAAGCTGGCGCTTGGGCTTTGCAGAACAGTTTACCGCACGGTGGTCTACCTTGCCACATTTGCAGCATCTGCTATTACGGCTTGATCTGTTCCTGGTATGATGATTGACTTACATCGGTAGCAGTGCACCACGTCTGCCTACCTTTTTTCTCGGAGATATATCATACCCACCCTAGTTCTACCGGTTGCGAGAATTTTGAGGATTAGGATTTTGTCCATCTCTACCACAGTTCTTCTCTGTTCCCTCTTGTTTGGAGGGAATAAAGCGGTTCACACCTCATCAACTCTTTCCTGCCCTAGATCACGCACTATGGGAACTGTCACCTCCTTGTCAACTATGAGGCGTTTAAGTTTCGTTCCCTCGATTTCGGCTCTAAGGGCCATGAACTACATGACCCATTGACCATCTAGAGCGATTTGAAGTGGTGTCTGGAGTTTGATGCGATTGTCATACCTAACCATTTCCAGTTTACACTCCGCTTCTAAAGTATTTTTCATCTGGCGTGCTTTTGGTCTGCTTTCCTCCAGCTGAACTTCTTTGTAAATTATCTCTGGATACTCAGCGTAGATTTTATTCTTCTTTTTGGACTTCTTCTTCAGTTGCGTATTGTTCCCGGCCCTTCCTTTTGCTCAGCGGATGTCTCAGATTCTGTTTTTTTTAAAATGAAGTCTGTCTTCATTTCTTCTGTGCCACTGTCACCCACTTGCCGTTTACCATGCCACGAATTCGGAGATTATTGTACACGAGGTGCACCACACGAAGGTGATCTAAGCCACAACCCTATAGTAGGAATATTTCATTTTGGCTAAATACTTTTAACGGAGAATTAGGATGTGTATTTCTTTATTAGTGAGCAAAATTATTATTTAATTCTTATCTAAATAGTCTTTAGATATGTGCTTCAGATTCTGTAGCTTCTTTCATTCCTCAGATTCCACTTTTCTTTGATTTACTCTCTTTTTATCTACCAAAAATATCAAAAAGAAAATCGTTCATTATCATAATCAAACTGCTAACAAAAAATATCTTGCATAATTCACAAATAATGGCCAACAATTCATGCTTAAACTCTATTAACAACCCAGCTTAGCAGTGAATTTTATCAAATAGGTGCTAAATCGATTATTATCTTTAATTTCAAGTTTATCTCATCGTTTCGCTATTTATACTTGTTTTCTATCTACGGGCTTAAATTAAGGTCAACACAGCGCTAAGGCGATCAACTCTAATAGCGTGCTTCGATATAGAGTCACAGAAATAGCAACAACAAAACAGTAACGGGGCATGCTTACAATGCTTACAAGAAGAGCAGTAATATCAATATATGGCAGCATCAACGAAATAACTCTAGCGAAACTATTGGTACGAGGGGTGTAAGTGCACAAATATGTATCTGTATCTGGCACAATATCCAGGTGTGCTATTTCCTACCGACTTGCGAATTGCTGTTATGTTGTCTACAATACTGGCGGTGTACAGGTGAAAACGAGAGTTTGATTGGAACTATTACTGGTCGTGCGGCTCAATTTCGTTCTGAATAAAATTTCATTTGGCCCCTGGGCAGCAGAATTAATTTCTGAAAAAAAACATAAAGGTAGCCTGAACAGATTTATCCCAGAAAGTTAGATATAATTTTCCTATTAGATTGCGTAGCACTAATAAAGAGTGATTTTGCTTTTTCTGTCCTCAAGCTTAGTATACTGTCGCTGGAAATTGGATAGTACGCCAACCATTAGACTTTTGTAGTAGACTTTTGAATATTTGACAAGTGTCGAGTGTTAAGTAAGTGCCAGTGTTGGTTTAGTGTGTTAAGTGGTTATAAATGCAAATATAATAGTTGAGACAGGTCATTGCAAACTGAAGTGAAATGTTTATAGTGATCGTTGGAGGTTGAAGTGAGAGTACCTAGTTATTAAAAGTTCATTTTGCCTGAGGTACTTAACAAAAGTAGGTAGGTATGTAGTCCTCGAAACTGTTTGTTCACAGCTGTGATGAAAGGTGTATAGTGTAATAAAGAGTTATTTGAAGTAATGATTAAATCGAGGCATGTTTAAACTTCAAAAAGTAATCTTATTCATAATTTTATCTATGATGATTTCTGAAGACAACTCTTGCTTCATGTGAATCTGATAAAAATTTCCCCAGTGGAGTCCAGGACTGAAAATTACACTTATTGTAAAAAAAACAAAAAGAGTTACATTTTCAGCGAAAGTATTTTTTTTTTAAAGTTTTTAAAAAGGTTTCATGATAAAATCATCCTTGGATATCTTAACGCGAAAATAGGTCAGAAGCTGATATGCAGGCATTTCGCAGGCACCCATAGTGTATATTAATAACAATGTACACATTAATAACAATGAACGAAGAATCATTGAATTTGCAGTATCGATGAAATTGATCTTTGCGAATTCCAGGTTTCCACGTACAGATATCCATACGGCCACCAGAGTATCTCCTCATAGAGTTACTTGTAATAAGACATACCACCGCGACTACTCGATTTTTTGGGCGATACAAATAAATAAAGGTGCCAACATACAGCTAGTACAGTTTTGAGAGCGTGGACTGCTTTGCATACACGTATTGAATCCGTGAACCAGATCCACATAAACACGAATGTACGGAGGACGCAATAAGGCAATCCGCACACGGATCGTTGAGCTATCGTCGTAGATGCGATATTTCTACGCTTGGTCGTCACAACCTATGTAAATCAATGGGTGACCGCTAACGGAGCGTTAGCCTATCGTGAAGAGTGAGAAGCGTAGTCGGTTCACGTTGAGTGCGTCTCAAGCGTAGTGCATTGCAGGCCTCAAGTCGAATGAGTAGTCGTTTTTGCAAGCGCGATGGATGACGGCAACGTACGATTCGTGGGGGAGGTGGGAAAATGCCCCGAATGGTATGATTTTACGACGCATACTGACGTTTTCTTGACGACCCGTGTGCGGACATAATATGAGGATGACGGCACTCGTTTTCTCGCGAGCTTGACAAGTGTCAAACGCATCTCTCACGTATAGCATTGCTAACGACCCGTGTGCGGAGTGCCTAAGAGTATCAGCAACACTTTTGGTGTAGCGTTAGGACTCGCCTTTGAAGTAGTCGATCGGAAATGGATGCGCCTTACGAGCTTTTCTAGCAACTGAACGCAAGAGTGTCGCCTACCAAGCAAATCAGCGATATCGTAGAACGTGGACACGTAAGGAGGACAGTACAGAGCACAGAAGAACAGATAATGATTTAAACAGACGGAAGAAGCTAGCCTGAGAAGAAAACCAGATCTGCGAATAGAAAGAACTAGAGAGCGAAGTTTGAACTAGGCGCACAAGTTCTACTAAATAGTTCAAAACCTGATGCAGTATACTCCACGCTGCACGTACTGTAAAAAAATAATAAGAAATTTGACCACGAGCCCTGAGGGTATTCTAGTTCAATGGGCAGTGCAGTTTAATGAATCGCATAACGGTCAGCACATCGAGGAACTGAAGGCTCCATTAATGGAGAAGAAGACATTATACTGCTGCCACCAAACATAAAATAGGCACAAACATAAAGTAAAATACACGGCGCCTCAGCTGATTTAATATGAAGGACCCACAGTGCATCAAATAACGCTTGTAAAATCATTCTGGAATATGAAAAGATGCCATAAGTCGGTTAAAAACTCAGAATATTTCCCGTACGAAAAGAGATGTCAAAACGTGCATCGATGATAGAGTTATAACAGTTTTGAGAACCTGCTAGAAGATAGTCTCATCTATACTACACGAGCGAAGAGCTCCATACGCTAAACCCATCGTCGAACAATATCAGTGTGGCTTCATCCAAGGCAAAACAAAAGTGACCAATTTTTCACCCATAGGCAAGCGATGAAATAATCTATGAAATTCAATATTCTACTTAACCATCTATTTATAGACTTGAATGTCACCTACGACGGCAAAGTCAGAGAAGAACTGTATAAAGTCCTGAGAGAATTCAGAATTTTAAATAAACTGTGACGATTGTGCCGGTTGATTATGGCCAACGTAACGAGCCAAGTAAAAGCTGCCAGATTATTATCCAAGTTGATAATCTTCTTCATTAGGCTTCGAGAAAGGAAAGACTCTGGCCTGCCTCCTCTTCAACTTGGCGTTGGAGAGAGCAATCTAATACTCTTGCACTTCAACGATAGCGCCTATCAAGTCAGATACTGGCGTACGTAGATGAAATTGGCATCATTAGAGGATCAAAACTAGCTGCACCAAAATTCTTCATCCAAATCGAAGATTGAATATAATTGAAAAAAGATGGAGTACATAGTGGCATCGCAGGTGCATTGCATGAAAGTGTTTGTCAAAACATCAGCTTAGTGCAGCATGGATTTTAGGTTGTATAATCCTGCAACTGCTTTGGGTCAATAATAGCAAATGATAAGAATATGGAAGAATTAACACGTGATCGGCTACCCAAATCCAACCAAGCTGACTACAGTCTGTTAAGGTACTTCAAATTTCGAAATATGACCAGAATTTCAAGGGTAGTGCTTTACAAGTCTAAGGTTTAACCAGTGCTCATGTCTGCATCCAAAACGTGCATGTTGAGGAAAATTTACTCTGACATCTGAGCTGCGTTCGGGAAGATAGTGTTGCGGGAATTCGTTGGCTCCAGATTTGAAGAATTATTCTGGGACGGTTCAACCATGAGCTGGACGCGTTCTACTTGAAAGCAAGTACAGTCATAAGAATAGCTCGGTAGACTCTGTTGGATTACCGGGTCTTTTAGGTAGAGTTAGGGGCTTTTGTAACTTTCAGGAAAAAGGAAAATCAAGTTGATGTCGTTGGATCTGAGTCATCTTAAATTCTGCCATCAGAACTTCTATGATGCATCCGTAAACATAGTCATTTCATTTCTATTGAGGCATGTTACGACCTTCTAGGATTGTACGAGCTGATAAGGATTCTCGTATTGTTTTTCAGCCTCAGTTTCTTCGTCAGAACAGTAAATAAAACTTGGGCTTTATCCTCTTCAGCATTTTCCAGAGCATGTCTGTCACCAGTTTTTAAACAAAGAGATTCAGAATTATCTATGGAATGTACTTGGAAAGCATTTTGTATGGCTCGAGTCTTTGCAAATTTCCCTACAATCAAAGTTTAATTGAGAATTTTGAAAGAATTCTTTAAATTTTTTTGAAGGCCTATGTGTCACACTCTTTGCGTTGGTCTACTGGTCTGCTCATGAAGTGAACGATAATTTTACCCCTTATCAATTTACGAAACCAACTGACTCAGAGATCAAATCAAATTAAACGCAATTAGAACATTACTGGAATGAATTTACTAAACCTAAATTAGTAACGTAAGCTTCGCTTATTTAGTCACTAAAATGTGTAGCGAATCATCCGTTTATGTTTCATTTGCGTACTTTCATTCATGTGCGTCATCATACCGTAACGAAAATTTAACACGTTCGAACGATTGTTGTCTATAAATAAATTCTTAATTATTGTTATACATATTATCGAGAAAGGCTTGCGCAAAATCAATCCGAGGATTTCCCAGAAACTTTCATAATCACCACGAAACATATGAGTTTTTTTTTGTGTTTTAGTGCAAATATTGTCAAGCCGATGCAAGATTATCACCTCGATCTATTGTTTATGGGCTTGTAAATATAATCGTAAAAATGAATTGTTGGCGCTAGAAAATGAAGACGAAACTGACTTTTGACTCAAACGTTATACAAGCGTCTCGCTTTTAAAATGCTTTTGGATGCACAATCGAAATACGTTACTAAAAAACTCCTGTATGATGTATAGTGCAATAAATTATTGCACAATAGTGAAATTTATGAGATTTTTTCGAACATGTTACCTGGCACTTAAAGCTTTGAATGAGAAACTGTTAATGTCTACAAAAACAAAGCATTAACATTCGTTTTGTATTTATTTTCGAAAGTTATTCAAAGCGATAATTTCAGATACATTGCAACGCCGACCCCGCTCAAAGTGCATTGTTGAGAAAGTATTTGTGAATGCGGTTGCGTTGCACTCTGTTATCATACTGACCACCGCAAGGCTGATAAGATACTGATTCTATTACATACAGAGCATAGTGTATGCTTGATCGCTTGACGCAGATGATTTAAAACTACAAACTATGCGCGTCATACTGTCGATGGTCAAATATACACAGTGTTCTTGATATGGATTATCAGTGAACGCAATAAATCCTGGGAAATAATACTGTACTCACGTCACTTTTGTGGTTCTAATCAATTTGTTCTATTTGATATTTACTTTGATATGGCTTGCGGCATATTTTTAGTTAATTAGTAATTTAATGGAATTATGTCGTACGATACACAAAGCGATAATAATTTGACGGATAATGGATAACTATATTTTGGATGTTTGGAATATTTCGATTTGCGCATTTATAGGCACTAGAATGCGTTTTTCCGAAGTTGTTAAAGCTAGCAGAAGAAATAGAAGCATTCTGATTGAATGTTAAAATAAGCTTTGTCGCTTTTTAACTGCCTTTGGAAGAATCAAATACCGAACGGTGCCCAAACAACAGCTTCTGAAGAATTCGTTGAAATGTTAAAATGAAATAAAAACAGGAATAATGCTGTCGAGTACCATAAATTAAATATAAATATTTAAAAAAAAATACTTATGAAAACTTGAACTGCAGCAACAATTAATTCACTGGATAGTAAATGAATTTTTGAAAACAAACTTGGATTTGCACCAGCCCTTCTGGACTGCACTAAACTCACTCCTGACAACATCGCTGGTAGATTGATTAGTTCGTTACAAAGTACTAAAACTGCTGATAACATGGAATAACTAGACGCCAGTTTTTGACCCCCCGGTATAATTGTCAAACCTTTCGTGAGAAGACCTCGTTCGAATTTTCAATGAAAAATAAAAGCATTTGTTCCAACCTAATCTCTACAAATTGTAATTTTTTTTTATGTTACCAAAACCTATGTGGTTTGAGGTCGAAGCTTCAATCTATATTCTTTAACTCTTCCCTCACCCTAGATAATATGATCTGCCTTACCTGACTTTCAGACGATATTAAGAGCAGTAAAGTTCTTCCTTTGCACCAGGTATTTCAAGTAGATCGGAATTGTTTTATTTCTTACAAATTGCATGGCGCAGGTGTCTTTATTGCCGTACGCGAACCTCTTCATATATGTAGTATTCTGTCTTTATTTTCATCCTATAAAATCGAATTATTTCATTGCTATAATTCGATTTTGTATCCTGTTGCGATGCATTTTGTAAATATTTAAATAAATAAATAAATAAATATTCAATGGAAATTAAATTACTTTCAGGTGTGAATTCGAGTCAGACATGTTGCATGCGTATCATCATAATTATAAATCAAAGCCAACTTCAACACCAGATGAAATTTACGGTGATTTTCGGCGAGTATTGCGTGAACGTGCAAATAATCATAGGTAATTTGATAATTTCAGATAACTGCCATGTAACATAATGTCTGGTTGCGAGGGAATTTTCAGGAATTTAATTTCACTCAGGGGAAAGTTGTTCTGAGTTTTTTTATAGACGACCTAATTCACTTAAGGGGTTAGTACACTGTTAAACTGCTCAAAATGACCTTTTTTTTTAAACAGCTACCAAAAAAAAATTATTCAAGATATCGATTTGAAATTTGACATACATCTTTATTGAAGTTTAAGGTTAACATTTTCATTGGAAAAAATTACTAGAAAACAAAATGGCGACCGCCCCAATGGATCGCCGCAGCACCGCCGAAAAAAAAGGAAATTGCGCCTCGTAAAATCCTGGACATAATAAGGATCTGTGAACTAATTACCAAAACTATTTCATTAGTTTTGAGTATAAAGGACTGCACGAGCCTAAAATTAGAAAAAAAAAATATTTTTTTTAACATTTTTTTGATTGAAAAAACGCGAAAAACAGTATAACCAATGTTCAAAAGTATACCAAATTTTTTTTAATCGCTTTTTTTCGGCGGTGCTGCGGCGATTCATTGGGGCGGTCGCCATTTTGTTTTCTAATAATTTTTTCCAATGAAAATGTTAACTTTAAACATAACTCATGTTATGAGAAAAAAAAGTTTGGGTGGCCGATTTTTGGAGCAGTCCGACATTAGAAGCATCCATCCTAATGCATTTTCCTCAGTGCCGTGTGGTTTTGTTGCTAATGCCTTGCGTTTAGTTAAATCCTTCATAGTAGTGTTGTGTGGGCGTTAATTGGAGCGCTATTGCAGCTTTTACTGCTTAGGTATTACTATCACCTAAGGATGATGCTAATGCTGATAGTCGAATCAAAACTATCATTCCTCCTCTTCAAATATTTGTTCTACATGTTCCCGAAATTACGCAGGAAGGTATGGGAAATATGCCAATCGTAAGCTCGGGAGAAAAAATCGTAAGATAAGGAGACTGAGAGTTTGCAAAAAAATAACCAAGGGTATTGATCGCTTTGCAGCTTCATTCAATTTTTTTTCCAAATTTTATGCAGCAACAGTCTGTATATTATAATTTGCTTGATTGCACAGGTCGAAATTTTTTTTTACTAATGTTCGAAGAACATTAGTATTAAAATCTATTTGGCCAAAAATTCATATTTCCATATATATATATATATATATATATATATATATATATATATATATATATATATATATATATATATATATATATATATATATATATATATATATATATATATATATATATATATATATATATATATATATATATATATATATATATATATATATATACATATATCATAAAAAAAATTCAGTGACTATTTTTCGGGAACGCGCCATCCGATTCAGCTGAAACTTTTAGGATACATTAGTGTATATGCAAAATCGGTGCAGGTCTCACTAAATGTCAATTATCTTTAACTCTTTGGCGCCGGCAGCCATTTTAGTGATATTTTTAAAATACCTATTATTCCGTCCACAAATAATTTTTGCAAAAATGAAGTTAACAAAATAAATGTTGAACGTGTTTTACATGTGAATCGGATAATGTTTTGGAATTTTTTAACCCTATGTGTGCGCTAGGTGCCTAAAAAGAGAACGGGAAAATTTGAAAATTTTTAAATTACGATAACTTTTAGTAGAGCTATTCAATTATTATGAAACTTTCAGAACATGTTGGTGTCATTTAGTTGTAAATTGGTGTAGCTTTTAATGAGCAACCCTGAATCTAGGGCAGGTGCTGAAAGTGAAAACCTTTAAATCATCGAATCTCCTGAAAAATTATCGCTTTTTGGGAAAAAAGCCACTCAGAAATAAGTCTTATGCTTTGTCTCTATAGTCAAAGTAAAAAATTTGAAATTTTACTACGGGCACGCCTGGTAACTCTTTCCCAATTTACCTATATTATTAGCGTCAAAAACTTCTGTTCACGGAAACTCACGACCCGATAATCAGAATTAGTTTAAATTTACAGAATGTATTGGTCTTAAGTAGGACCAGGTCTGATAGAAGCGATTTTGAAATGCAGGCAATTTTGTATCAGTGTTGCCATCTTGAAAAATCACTAAGAAAAATAACTGCTTTTGGCCCTATAAATTCTGATTCAGTCATTCGATTTTGACGAAATTCACACAGTAGCTGAACCCTACTTTAAACCAGATTTCGCATTGCAGACGAGTTTCTCACGAAGCCTATGAATGAATCCAGAGCCTTAATAATCAGCGAACTATATTGAAGATGAAATCCAGAGACATAGTATTCAGGCACTTCGGGCTATGCAGCCTTATGAGTTGCAGACACTCAGTAAGTCCGCGTTGATCCGCGAAATTCGGACGATGCATATGTGTGGGTTAAAAACCGAAGTACTATATATGCTTTTTCAGCTGATATTTTTCACCAAATGCTTCAATAAAGCAATTTCGTAGAAATATAGAAGCATTGGAAAACTTTCTTCAAGACCTTCCCAGCAGACTGGTCTGACTAGTGGCGTCAGTGCCTGAGCTTTGGAGTGGGTGTGCCAACACAATGGGGAGATTAATTACGGAAATGGCGTCCAGACTGAGTATGGTCGTGATGAAAAAGTTCTAGACACCAACTCATCGTTGACCAGGCTTCGGCGTGTCCATTCCCTATATACATATAGTATTCTCCACAAAAACGTGTCTTAAAAAAATCATTAAAAACCGAATAATTAATTGTTTTCAAATTTATTTCTGAAAATATACATTATTACAAGTTTCGCTTATTATTTCAGTATGAAGTCCAATCACCGTTATTACTTATAATTGCGTCTCATATTCTGTGACAACTTTGGGTCATTTTTTGAGCATAAAGCCCCGTTCACCCCATGACAGTAAATGTCATGATAGTATTGCCTTGGCAGCTCACTGCCATGACATTGTGACAGTAAATGTCAGTCAACCGCTCACCCTGCTTTCCCGACAGTGGCAGCTATGCCATGGAGGAAGCTCCAACCCTTGTCGTAGTAGATGAAATTTTGAAGAAAATCAATCCATATATGAATAACAAAAAACCTAATAATAAGTGGACTCGGGAATGGATTCGAAGAAGAAACCATCTCGGAGCCTCGAACACTCTGCTAAGGGAACTTTATGGCGAATACCCAAAAAGCTTTTTAAACTTCTTACGAATGGGTACTCAAATGTTCGATATCCTTCTGGAAAAGGTATGTCTATAAAATTCTATACCTGCCTGGTAGATATTATCAGAAGCATTTAATATTAATAGTCGCTGATAACATACTTATATGAAATACTATGCGACTGTGTCACTGTGGCGGCAGCATTGTTGCAACATCAAGCGAAACTTGATAGTACGACAGGACAGTATGACTGTACTGTCATGACAGTACCTTAGTTCACAGTACCTTAGTTCTATGTGCGAAATCGGCAATTATTTAGTTGCCAACCCAATAATACATTAAATCGGAAATCGACAAGTTATAAAAAATAGTAAAATACATTGCAACGATCTCATTACTCACCCAAGTAGGCCCGACAAGTCTGTTCAAGTAAGTGATGCTTTCATATTATATTGAATTAATAGTTTATGATGGAAAGTTTATCACGATTAATGGTATTTTAGATCTACTGAAAGTATTTTTACAATAATAAACAACAGTCTTCTGCGGAACGTATTTTACAATCTCAAAGAAATGGAAACTTTTCGCTATGGGAATTCAAGAAAGAAAGTTAATACATACAGTGTGAAAGTTGATAAAGCGATATGCTTTACTCTTGATATAGGGCCTTTACCCAGCATGAACCAAAGATTAATTCACTTAAAAACAATCTAATGGGTACTAGATATAGCAGCCTTGAGCCTTCCTTTTATATTCATCAATTTCAGCTTCTTAAACCATGTTTCCCTCATCATATCTCTTTTTAATTTTTCAGACAATTTTATCGTCGCTTATCAGCAACGCCTGCACTTAGCAGCTTACCCGAAAGGCCGACTAGCTGTTGCCGTCACTCGCCAAATCCCTGTAACCACGATACCGCTGATAAAGTCTGCGTCAGCGAAAACGAAATCCTCAGCATGGAACCATCAGCAGTCAATCAGTCAAATTCATGCGAGAAAACTATGATCCAATCTTCTGAACCGTGTTTACTGCCACTCAACTCAGCACCTCATTCTGTCAGTGGAAAAATAATAATCGTAAATCAACGACCTGCTGCATCAGCGGATGGTCAAATTGAATTTAATAATAGGCGCGTTTTTTTGCTCCTCTATCCAGCGGAGAGTAGAATGAGAGTAGAGTAGACGCATTGAAAACAACAACACTCCTACACCAGTGAATTCACTGGTGTAGGAGTGTTGTTGTTGTTTTCAATGCGTCTACTCTACTCTCATTCTACTCTCCGCTGGATAGAGGAGCAAAAAAACGCGCCTAATAATAATAATCAATTCGGCGACAAGCGCATAGGTTCGCCAGTGACGTCAAGTGAGGAAGAGTCGACCAATTGGGAGATGGAGAGTAGTCAGTCAGCAAAATCTACGATAGGTATCGATGGAATTAACGAGAATGATACTCCCACTTACGGCCAGCGGAGCGTTAAGTCATTAAGTTCGCTGACGAATGTATCTGTATCTACAGATACAACAGATACTACAGATGGTAACGTTTCGGCGGCTGAAAATGTTTGTGCTGAAGATACCATTAGTGTGTCAACTCGAGCTGACGGTGGTGCTGGTGAAGCAGCTTGCAATCATTTTGCCGATAACGATTCGTCTGTGTCGCTTTTATCGTTGACGACGACGCCAGAACTACCTCCACTGCCGCCGCCATCGTCTTCTTTGTCGCAATCTGCCGACATCGTCGTAGCACCGACCGCGATAAACAATAATAAAACGTGCGAGCTACTCGATCGGAATCACAGTAATTATTTAACGTTTGTGGAAGCCAAGTCGCCGGATCGCAGTTCGGAATCGGGTGCAGCATTTTATAAGCAGAGTCGAATCGGTGATACAAGCGATCGTTGTTGTCGTCAAAGTCGTTGCTGCAGGGACAATAGTCAGGAGTTTGGTTGGAGTGAAAAGGGTTCGAATAACTTTCTGGAATTCGGTGCAACTGGTCAAAGTCCGAGGGGCGGAACGTTCCTTACCAAGGAAGGATTTACAGAGTTGTCGGTGAGAAATTCTGGACTTAGAGCTTGCGTCCACGCGGGTAGTAGGACATCAGCCTATCCTTTCGGGAATTTGCCCAGTAACGAAGGGGAAGAAACGAGTTTCACTCAACTGAAGGACATCAGTGAGTTGCTTCCTCGAGATACTTCAGCAAACGGTATTTCTGTAGATCTCACGGTAACAAGTCAAACCCATCAGTATTATCATTTTCCATGCGTCGATAAGCTGGTGAAAATGTACACGAAACTCGTTCAAGATAAGAAAAGTGACACGAAACAGTCAGGTGTGGCCGGTGAAGACAAATCGAAAATTATGGAAGTGAACTGTGAATCCAGCCGAAGTTCCGAAGCGAAGCTGATCGAAGGATTGCAGATAAAAAACGACCTTACAGTAGACATGAGCAGAGGCAGTCCAGTTTCCGATGAAGGATGCGCCTTGGCCAGCAGCCCGTATTCATCAGATCTTGAGGATAACGACAATGATCCAGAACGCCGAAAGGAAAAGGAAAAAGTCGTGCGATCGTCGAGCAGCGATTCAGCGCTAGATCTTGACGAGGAGCCTCCAATGGAACCCCCAGCAAATATGAACACAGGTCGGCGGCTGACCTTGACAGTGACGGATATTCCGCTGAGAGCAGCCTTGCTTCCGGTCGCAGAGCCGAAAAATCTTCCTGACTCGACAGTCTCGATCGAACAAAACGCCTCATCACCTGCCAGTCAAACCTCCGTACCGAGTAAAGTGCTCCTTGAGGAACGACTCGTCGAGATTCCCGAGGATAAATTCGCGATGGTTTCGAGTTCACGTCGCGAATCCGCTCAGAGCACTCTCAGTGATTTCAATCCGATCGAAAGTGGAGCCGTACGCTACGTTCGAACGCCGTCGGTTGTGGTTTCCGATTATTCGGACGATGTCCTGTGCGGCGTCACACTCGAGGAAATCGAATATTTCCGGGCACATCGCATGCGACGACGTCGTTCGTCGGCCGATACGAATCACGAGCGAGACGATGCCGCGTCCGACGTTAGTGCTGCTTCGTCCTGCAGCAATCTGGATTATTGCGGGTCGACTATTAGCGGTTTGGATGGTAATGAGTACTATGTGAATGGCGAAAGGGTGTCGATCGATCGGAAAATTTCGGGGTGTTCGACGTGTTCGACTGTGAGTGGAGATGATGAGGATGAAAATGGATACATTATTCAGGAGCAGGATTACGTTGGCGATGATCAGCAGCAACAGCAGAAAGAGGACATGCAGAGGCTACAGCAAAAAGAGCAGAGGAGAAAAATCAATACAAAGGTATGTGCATGAATTTCGATATTGTAAGTGTGTCAGCAATTTTCGGCAGAGTATTTTCATTCTGCATTAGGTCAACGAAAAAGCTAATTTCCATAAAACGTGTCGCCAAGTACCCACGCAATTTGATGTTTCGCTGCTTGTATTGTTTCTCTCTCTATAATTTTTTTGGTACATGACCAAACGCCAACATGAAGACTAATTTGTTTTATCTACAATTTACCTTCCAAAAAAAGCAAGATTGTTAATTTGTACATAATTTAAATGTAAATGTGTGACGCAGGCTGCAGAGCAGCAGTAACCTCGTTGTTGGGCTACACGTGTAGCGATATGTGTGTTGATGTTTTCCAATGATGAAACAGGCTTAATAGCACTTTGGTGCTAGGCAAAGATGAAAAGTCGTTGCTGATATGCATCAAATTTTATTGTTTTGTCTAAAGATTTATTCAGCTTAAAAAAGATTCGCTTCGATAAGTTGATTTTCAAGGCGAGAAAAAAACGAAACTACAATAGATTTTGCATTGAAATTTGCTAATTTCGTAATATAAGATA
This sequence comes from Nemotelus pantherinus, assembly GCA_963978885.1. Lineage (NCBI taxonomy): Eukaryota > Metazoa > Arthropoda > Insecta > Diptera > Stratiomyidae > Nemotelus > Nemotelus pantherinus. The sequence goes on along the minus strand of OZ022263.1, from coordinate 221,210,663 downwards.
ACAAAAAATATCTTAAATTTTATTTTGATACTCTGGTGCGTAGATTATGATGTATTAGAAATAAGAAAAATAGGAGGACACTGATAAGTTTGAATTAAAGCTATCGAGCTGCTTCACCAGATTCAATTGAAAAATATCCAGGACTGGATGGCGTTTTACGCGACCAGAAACTAGTCTACAACTCACTTTCTCCACCCTCCACCAATGTTAAATAATTTTTCGAATCATTTTTGTTGATTTTTACTTATTCCAGCCAAATAAAAATGAACTGCAACTTAATAACGATCTATCATTATTATTACTATTTTTAGGCTAGGCATCCGAAATTCATAAACTGAACGGGGGGCGCAACATTGAAAAGTTGATGTACTTATGTCTTTCTTCATCGCTCATACGACAGTCACTTCACCTTCTTCACCACACATTTGTTTACCTAATCGTTGCGATCATATCCGGACTGGAATGTATAAATCTAATCTAAATCATACGAGGTCCATTCAAGTGACCCATAAATTAGGTAAAACTTTGTAAGATAATCGTAAACATGAAAAATTAAATCGTCATTAATCAGTATTTATATATGCAATATTATTTTCTGTAACCTTTTTCATTATTTTACATCGATAGTATAGGAAAATCGATTTCAAAAAAATTATATATAAGCAGTATTTTATTCGCATAATCAAGTATTATTCGTTCCAAATATATCAATGCAAAGAAAAAAGCAATTTTATAGGTCATAAATTGCAATTCATTTCTAGAAATATTTTTTTTTCTTCTAAGAATAATATTTATTATTATTTTGTTACCTTTGCATCAGCAATCAGCAATAATTGTACCAAAAAATATTAAGTAACAAATTGATATCATTATGTTATAATGAAAATAATTATACAAGTTTATAAATAAATATTATAAATACAACTTTTTTTTATTTTCTGAATAAAAGGCACAAATTATTATGATTTGATTTTTCTCTTTTATTATCGTTATGCTATGCTTTGATTTATGCCAATTCTAAGAGCAATGCGTTTATTAATAAATGTGTTATTTAATTTTTCATGTTTGTGATTGTCTGTTTTTGTCTATTTAGGTGAAATATTTCGGTGAATTATGATGTTGTGGTAAGAGAAGTGTTGAGGGTGATACGCGAAAAAAGTGTTTCTTTGAAGCTTTCGGGTAAAATTTTATCTACAAGACCTCAGAATGCACTATATGCTATAAGCTCGTGTAGCCTAATGGGGAGAGCACTGGCTCCTAGCATGTGGGTGAGGACAAGGGCCGGCGCATCGAGCTTTGAGTTAACCTGACTCCGATTAGGTACTTGGGACGTTATGAAAATGGATTCTCTACCACCTCCACTATCCAGGACCCCAAAAAACTGCTTATAGCAAGATAAATTTGCCTTGCTTTATATGGTTTCCTGTCTCCTGGTTTGTAGCCTCAACGTCTGATTCTGTGTTCCGTCAAGTTATAAACACAGCTTTTGAACCGGTTCTCATCTTCTGACTCCGCCAGCGTATCTGCGAACTCGCTGTTGAGTAGGAGCAAGACGCACCAAACCAGGAATAAACCGGAAGGAGCTGAACTTTCTACTGCTCTTATTGTGGCAAAGGAAGAGCTGACCAAGGCCATTACGAGGAGCAAATGTGGCAATTGGTAGACTCTTTGTGAGGAGGTCAACTCAGATTCGTGTCGAAGTGGGTACAAATTGGCCACCCATAGACGAAGCCACATATGGCCTAATATTCTCATGGATGCGATATCCATGGAACATATCGTTGATTCGCTGTTTCCGCGAAGATTCATTCATTCAGATCATGTTTCTTTACGGACGCGGAACTGAATATTAGTGTCCAGGCTGAAGAAGCGGAAGGCTGCGAGGCCTTCTGGAGTGCTTAGAGTCGTGGCGGAGAATCAATAGTGTCTATTAATATAGACTCTCGGAGACAAGGGTAAAGGTAATCAACATCAGCCCATCATCATACCCTCTGCTGTGCATTTTGGCCACTGTGGAAAAGCTTATCGAAGGGTTGTTTAAGCAGTAGCTGGTTTCAGCAGTCAGATCGGCTGGCGAAATTTCTGACAAGCAGCACGACTTCCGGAAAAGGTATTCAACAATCGGTGCTATCTCAGAGGCTGTTGGCACAGTAGTGAGACCAAAAGAGGCACTTGTCGTCCTGCTCATAACGCTGTACGTATAAAATGACTTCAGCTCGGCAATCCTTCGTATCCTTGATCGGAGCTTTCGTATTCTTGGCCACTTTCTTTCAACCTTAGGACGTGGCCTCTGGAAAATCATGTACGAAGATCTACTGCGCTTGAAAGTGTCTATGGATGCGTCTCCGGTAGGTTGCGCTGATGACGTTGCTGCGGTAATCACTGCCAGGTCTGTCGATTTCGCCCAACTTCAAATTAACCAAGTCATGAGGAAGGTGGGACGATGAATAACCAAGCATGGCCTTCAACTTACGGTCTCAAAGTCAGACATTTTTATGCTGGCAAAGCAGATGATATCAACTGTTGTTGGCTCTGAGTTGGCTCTGTCAAAGTACAGACCGGCAGATCAGTCAGGTATCTGAGAATGACCCTGGACACCAAGCTGACGTATTGAGATCGGATCCGAGGGGATGTGTTAGGGATAGTCATCACTTCACTGACCAAAAGTCGTGACCAGTGTCGGCGGTCCTACGGGGACGAGACGGAGGCACTGATATGATGTTGGTAACGTTCAATTGCGTCTTGCTATATGAGGCCGCAATTTGGAGAGATGTGCTCCAAACTAAGGAGTTCCTAAAGCACATTGCCAGTGTGTAGCTACTGAGAGTCTCAGAAAGGTGCGTTCAATGTCCTGAGCCAGCTGTTGCAAGGTCTGCCCTGACTTCTGTGTGTATGCTCTGATCTTGTGAACTATGGACTTCCATCAGGTGGTCTTTGCCATATATCCTATCTTATGCACTTGTGACGCTTGAATAGCTAAAGCAATTGTCCACTGGAATTGTTTGAAGTACTTCCATCTCGGCTCATGAATGTGGCTGAACGTTATCGATGGTTGTATTCTGCAGGAGCATCAAACTGCTTCTTGCAGATGGTCCCAGAAGTTTGTCCGTCGAAAATAAGTATATTCAGTGCTTTGCTGCCACTTGATTCAGTAGGAATGGTTCCTATTGTTTTTACCAGCTAATTACAATTAGCTTAGCCTAATTAGATCTAAACTTAGTCTAGATCTTAATTGACTCCTCTATACGTTCTTCATCAAAATCCAAGATTGACCAAATACTCTTCTAAACTCTGCGCAGTTTTGAGTTGTTCCGGGCTTGACGCGCCTCGTGTCATCTTCAAGTAATTAGACTATAGCTTGTCGATAGCCCACTGAAAATGGGAGGTCAGCAATGAAAATAGTTTATAAAATAGGATCATTGCTCAGAAATCATAGCTTGATCAACTTGCTGATACGTTTTCGAAAAATTTATCAGTTTCATTTTTGAAACCATCAAAGAATGAAATCACTTAACGAAAACATTAAAAATATAGACTTCCCGAAAAACATTCACCCAACAAATTGGCAAAAAAAATTCACTTGACTCAACACTGCTTCAGATGCATTCTCACCCCTAATATGCATAAATTACCATATATCATATGAACACTCTCGTCCAATTTCACCAAGAAGTCGCCGTTATCTGTCACTAAGCTTCGAAGAACTGTGATGACGTCAATTGTATTTTAGCCTGTGTACATAACATCATGTATCTTTCATGCGTTTTTACGAGTTAATTTAAGGGCACTGTGATAAGAAACCGCGTCGTATTGAAGAAAGATATGCTATTCGATGTTATAGTTGGTTTTCTAACAGGTTTTATTGATTATTGATTTATCGCATTTTTACGATATCGATAAAGTTGTCAAGAGTCAATATTTGAATGTATTTATCTACATACGTATGTACATGCACTAAGTGGCTATAGAATTTTTTTTGCCATTGTACAGGTTGTTACACTCGTATCTGTTTAGTTACTTTATTTACACGGTTGGGTAATAGATATTTTATGCATGGAAACATTAGCAATTTATTAGTCATTTACGAGTAATAATGTTTTATTGTCTCACAGGTGGGATTTCTGTACATTTGTTCGTGAAAGCCAACAAAACAAAAAAACAAAGAGAAAGGTGAACCAAGTATTCCAATGTCAATGTTGATGACATTAAAAAATTTCCTAAGTTTAAAAAATCACTTTGCATCCAAGTAATTGTTAGTAAAGTTTTTATGGCGCTCGTAATGACAAAGATAGTCTGGATGACGCCAGGGATTTCTACGTTATCTAAGTTTGCTAAAATCCCCATCGTTTCTTCAAAGTGAAATTGTTTTTTCTATTTTGTCTTGTACACTTTAAAATACAATTTTTTCGCTTTAAGTGAGGACAAATGTCTTTAGAAAATCTATGTTTTAAGATAATAATTTGATTGCATCCACTTAGTAAAGTGTGTACAATTTACCTGCGATGAGTAAAACAATTACGCATCCACACAATACCGATTTGAATTTTTATTAATATTCTATTCTGAGAGGGTAATATAATGAATAATGCTCGTGAACTGGCTTCCAATAAAGAATTTAGCAAATTTCAGTGACGAAAATTGCAGTAGAATATTTTAATAGAAAAAAAATTATGAAATTCCGAACAAAAGTATTCAAAAGGCCAACTTAAGTCCTGCTAAAACGTGTGGATATTTCTTTTATGCTACTTTGAAAAAAAGAAGTAACTCTGCCCTACGAGGCATAAATGCCGTATCGGATATATATTTTCATTTTTGAGTTGACACTGAATTTGAAAATTTATCATTCTGCCAAATATGAAAAACCTACCTTTTGCGTGAGTATGCTAAAGTCAATAGCAAAAAATGCCGTTTCCATATACACATAGTCACAAAATTGAAGGCACAATATATATAAATGCCAAAATATTATTCAATGTTACTACAATTCTAGTAAATTTATCGAATTGGCATTTTATTCTATTAGTGCGTAGTCTTCTTTATAAATGTACACCAAATTAATACAAAAAAAGGCCGAATCTATCACAAAGTTTGCTATTTTGATGTCAACTGTACCACTTGCGAGCTACACAAAATTGAAGGCACACGTGCATCTAATAAGATATATCGTAGAATTTGATGATGCAATTACTTTTCATCCTTTACAAATATTGAGTTTTAGGTGAAAGTTAGTGACTAGTTGCGTTAAGTGTGTTGTTTTTCAAAAAAAAAATAAGTATTTTTACATAAATAAATAAAAAAAAGCTGAAATGGATAAACGGAGAAAGGAAACCACAGTTGCGGAAAGAAAAATTATTATTAAGCTTGTTTGTGAAGGTAAAACATATCGAGAAGTAGGAAAAATAGTTGGGAGATCATTTTCTTCAGTAAGAACTGTAGTCAACAAATGGAAAAATGACGGAACTTATATTGATAAAACGGGACGTGGACGAAAAAAGTTACTGTCAGTTAAAGATGAGGAATACATTCGACGGGAAATAGAAAAATGTCCAAAGAAGCCGATTAATAATTTGAGGGCTGAAGTTTCTGATATGATCCAAAAACCAATATCCAAGGAAACTATTAGAAGAACATTGCGAAACCATGGTTTAAATCGAAGAATACCCCGTAAAAAGCCATTTATTTCAGAAGCAAATAGAAAAAAAACGGTTAGAGTTTGCGAAAACTTTCGTAAATGAGGGTCCAGATTTCTGGAAAAACATAATATTCAGTGATGAAAGTAAGTTCAACCTATTTGGCTCTGCTGGCAGACAAATAGTTTGGAGGAAAGCGAATACCGAGCTAAAGAAAGAAAATTTGTGCGGAACCGTATAACATGGAGGAGGTAATGTGATGGTTTGGGGCTGCATGTCTGCAGGAGGAGTCGGCAGCATGGAATTTATTGAGACCACTATGGACAAATTTAAATACCTCGATATCCTGAAAAGGAATTTAAAATCAAGTGCTATTAAATTAGAACTATCGGATGTGTTTTGGTTTCAACAAGATAATGATCCATAGCACACCGCACATATTGTAAAGATGTGGTTGCTTTATAATACGCCAAAACAATTAAAAACTCCACCTCAGTCCCCAGACCTGAACCCAATTGAACATTTGTGGTCAGTACTTGAGCAACAAATCCGAAAATTTTCAATTGCGAATAAATCCAAGCTGAAGTCAATAATAGCAAGGGAATGGCAAAATATTAGCCCAACCATAACAAAAAAGTTAGCGGAAAGTATGCCTAGAAGACTAGCAGCAGTAATCAAAGCCAACGGATATCCAACTAACTACTAATAATAAATTATTTTATATTTTTCTAGTGATCTTGAAGTTTGTGCCTTTAATTTTGTGCCTTGAATTTTGTTGTTAATTTTTTCTTTTGTAAACTAATTCTTTAAAAAATTGAATTTAATAAATTTTTTTATTAATTTTTGTATTTTTAGTCTTCAATTTTATAAAAAATAAAAAAATTTGTGATAATAAAGTGACATTAGTTTATAAACGACTAAGAGTTTTCATATTTATTGCTTGTGCCTTCAATTTTGGGACTATGTGTATGTATCTGCAGCACTTAGTAAACATAAATCTTGAAATAACTCAACAATTACTAAAATACAGATAGGGCGTTTACGTTACGTAGGGCAGTACTATCGGAAATATTTGCACATATTTGCACTGAGATAAAACTTCACTTCATCTGAAGAAGTTTAAGATAAGTCTTCGGATTGAAAATGATGAAAAATCCGCAAAGAACAATTATATGGAGGGATGGGGCCAAATGCAACAAAGGTTGATTGCAAGACGCTTTTGAAAAACCTTACTTGAACTCACCAGAAAATGAGCAGCTTTATTAGATTTCAGAAGCAAGGATTGTCAAATAAATGAGGATTTCCATTTTCAAAATTGACACGTCGCTCGCGCGCAGTTAAGTCCCATCAAAATCGATTATGACAGGTATATGTAAGCTCTTTTGACTCACAGTATTTCAGGAGATGTTCTACAATACACGGTGGACTCAAAAAAAGCATTCAGACAAAATTTCTTTAAAGAGTTTTTTTTGGTAAACGTTATTCAATTTAGTTAATTTTTATCGTCTCTGCTAAGACTCATAATCAATATCTCTGTCACGTCCATTGCAATGTGATGCAAACCATGACACCGAATTAAATCCTGCACATTAGTAGCCAATTTCTTTACAATACGTGTGATCTGACATCCTAATCATTGCCCCTCATGCGATTATATTAACCTAGATCAAGGGACTACCCACCGGAGAGTCTTGCCGAAAGACGCACATAGGCGCAGTAGAGGTCCGTTATGATACCACGAAGATACACTCCCTTAGTGACTGTACCCTGAAAATACTTTGGCTCATTACAAGAACTGTACAATACCTGTTAAGTCGATAACGGATGAATCAGTTAGGCCAGAGATGAAGAATATTCGAGTATAACAATTTTTGAATATTCGATTACACAGAAGCCAATCAGTCGTATTTAAGACAGCCATTGCTTCCGCCTAAAACACACTTTAATTTTCTAGAAGGCAAAGAGATTAACTAAGATCCAGCATATAAGAATGTATGCCACTGTCAACTTTATTGTTCAACTCGAAACCCAGAAGAGTGTCTGCATTTATCCTGTCAACTCCTTCAGATGCGATTCTAGAATGGTAAGATTTAATGCAGTCTCAGAACAGCTAGGTAAGCTTGCTCTTGGATTAATAGACTGGTTGGTATCCAAAGAGCAATTACAAAAAGCGCCTTAGGTTAGATGGTTTTGAGGATCCCTGCGGCTAACCTATGCTCCTATGGCTCTTTTGCAACAGTAAAGTGGTGCCTGTGTTGACCTCTTGTAGCAACTGATCATTCCCCAGCGAATAGGGTACACTTCTGATCTCGAGTAGGTGTTCAATTAAACGTACTATCTGCATACCATGTGAGCGCCTCCACAATCGCATCAAACCTGGTATTGCTACAATCTCCCGTAGTGTTCAAGAAGCGCATACTTCTTAAAAGCCAGATATTTTTCAATTTTCTCAATCGAGGCATGATAAGAAGTTTCTACAGGCTTATTATTGGTGTGACGATGTTGTGTCTGCGTGATTACTTTCTGATAAAGTAACCAAGGTCCTTTCCAGAATCTGTAGCAAAGCAGAGCAAAGGCGTATTGTATGATAGCCTTTAGTATAAACAAGGGAAATTATTTGTCTGCTTTGGGATTAAACACAACCCTTGTTTCTCGCCAGTTGACGGGAATATATGCGAAGCGCTAGCATGTATTATATATCTCCTTCAGTCATGGTTGCATTAATTCTGTATGTCATGCAAAATGCCATCAGGGCTTGGAAATTTGATCGGCTCGAAGTATCTTATGGCCCGCCTCAAATGGCAGTTTGAGTTTCTGAGAAAAGGCTGATGTCAGGTTTGTTATGGTGTGCCACTTTTGCTGGAGGACTTCTATTCCCCAGAAGACGCAAGTCCATGCAGCCTTCGATGACAAGCTTAATAGCTTACGAAGACAATTTGATTCACTGATATCCTGAATGCTTTCACAAATAGAAGACTCTACACGAGTTTTGATGTAAAAACATTCAGTATCGTTTAATACTTTGAGCAATCATAAGGTTTTTTTTGGGTTTTAAAATATTTCCCTTTCTTTGTTGGAGGCGGATTTCTACATTTCACCAAAAGGGCCTTAGATTTCTTCTAGTTTTGCGTGTGTTGCATCCTACCCCAGTTGCAGAGCTGAGAGTGAAAGCAAGTGTTTGAACCGCTCGTTCCAGATCTTGGCAATAAAAAATGTTCGAGTGCCAGTGAAGATCGGACCAGGGATCGCAACTTCATCCAGTCCGTTCCATTGCTGTTAGCAAATGCTACCTGCTCAGTTGAACTCAAGGATATAGAATTGTGATCAGAGTATGAACACCTCCGATTTGAGGTGAGGGGAGTGGGTTTTTTTACCCACATTCGCAATCGACACGCTTTGGGCCAAGATGAAGTCAAACAGTGATTTACCTTGATCATTTGTACCATAACTGCCCCACAATTAATGATGACCATTTGAATCAGCATCTATCGGCGCGCAGGGAGGATTTGCGCCATAGTTATGTGCCATACACCAAAGAAGAAAGCAGCATGTCTCCCGATCGATTTCAACTATAACAAAACTTTTTAAGAACAAGCACATTAATGATATTTTGGACAAGCGTATAGTCTCGTGGTTTCTTCAGACTGACAATTTTCAGAGCCAGTTGTTTAAAACCCATGATTTGACCCCGTTTCAAATCATTGACAGAAGGAAAAGCATGGCACCTGTTGCTTCTTGCGAATAGTGGTGATTAATTTAAAGCACTTTCATATTTAGTCGATAAAGCACTGGATCCACTGGGTCCTGATTCAAGTTCAGGTTGGGTCGAGAGACCACGCACCGAGTTTTGAGTTCACGTACCTCTAACCTGGGTTAAATCAGGGGTGAATTGAGTAGTAGTGATCAGGGGTAAATTGAGTAGTATGATCTTGTGGCCCACAAGTTTCTTATATTCCGTAGCTTAGTCTTAGCATTAAGTATGTGAGGTTTATTTGAATTTAAAATTGTTAAAATTCTACAAATCGGATTCGATTGCGGAGGTAGGAACTAAGCCACCTAACTAAAGATCTTCGCAGCTTTAGGATCAAAATAGAATGTTCAACTCTGTTAAAAGCTTTGCTAAAGTCAGTGCAGACTACGTTAGTTTGGTAGGCTTTCTCTATTTTGCACAGAATGTCTGAAACTAGAACTGTCAAATTCGTGGTAGTTAAACGTCCTTTCCTAAGGCCATGCTGTTGATCGTTCAAACGGGATTCATCAAGTGGAGTAAATTTATCCTAGACAACTTTTTCAAAAGTTTTTAAAATGACTCTCATATCCGATACAGCGTTTATGACCATTTTTGAAAATGGTTGCTGCATATGAAAGTTTGCAATAGGATTGCAAAACCTCAGACAAAGGTGACCAGTCAAAGAATATATGCAAGGGGTTATTGGCTGCTCTACACACTTACGCAAGTACATGTGACGCTTCTATTGCTCTTCACCGATTCAATTATGTTTCTAAAAATGCCAAAAGTTTATTTTTAAATAACTTGCAAATAAAGCAGCGTGAAAAGTTTACTGGAGATAAAAATTATTTTCTGACATTTTCAAATCAGTTACTGCACTTTGATTTAACCAAGCCACTGAAATTGATCATAATCTACCTATACCACCACTCTTATCTAAGTTATAAGTGCAATTAATTAAATAAATGCTTTCATTTTCATTTATTTTCTGTTAAAAGTTAGTATCAGCTTTCATTTAGGAAATATCTTTTCTGATAAGATCTAAAGAAGTCCACTAGTTGATTTTATGGCGTGTGTGCTTTGTTGAAGCAAAATAAGTGAAATTTTGTGAAGCTGAGCTCCTAAGTGTCGGTTTTTATAAAATTCTCCCGGAAAAATAATCAAAAAAATGAAATCTTGATAACCTACACATTGTCATCTCGGTTTCGATGCCAAGGGAAATAGTAAAATCCTACTCGAAGCATTGTTTTGGTTGGTTGGCGTGTGAATATGTGATAATTTAAAAGCGCTTAAGCATATAAAAACGTACTGACATATCCTACAAGCGTAGATAATTTGTAAATTTTCATCCGATATGACTAATATAGCGCTCGTTTTGTTGTGATTGTGATGTATGAAAAAAAAACAGCCTTCGAAGTGAAATATCCATGTCAGATTAGATGAAGCAACGAAGCGAACGTTTTATCATTAAACAAATATTGTTCGAGCCCCATTGACGTCAATGGTTGCGTTCAACTTGAATAAGCGCAACAAGTTGATGGATACATTCGGTAGGGTTTAGATTTTGATATCATCATCGGTTTGATTCGTGTGCCGTTTCATTACGTTTATTTCTTTTTTGTTTCACTTTCATTCTAGCGAAACTTTCAACTTTTTTTTTGTTTTTGGTATGTTATAGATAAGAATTTTGTTATTTATAGAAATGTTTTTTTGCATCGAAGTATGGAGATCTTAGAGCGATAGTTACGTTCGAAATTATGAAATACTCATATAAAGGTGGCATGAAACGAGTTCTTTCTATTTGTTTTGGGTCGGATGTTTTTAAGTAAATTAATTCGTTTTCCCATTAATTTGATGACTTAGTTTCGGATGAGTTAGTCAGTTAAGACTGAACTCGTTAATTTAAGCTGAATTATAAGTCAACATTTGATCTTGAGCAAACAACATAGTGAGTAGAGTTCTGGAAATTAGCACTAAATTTGCATGTGATTAACATTTAGCTGAATGAATTTTGCTTGTGGTTATATGGACAAAGGGTGACTTCTTGTCATAATCAAATTAATACTGAATTTATTTTAATTATGTTTCAAATCACGTGCAGGGTTTGATTTTTTTTGCAAGAGTTATGAACAAAGGTAGTATATCTATGCAGAATTATGCAAGGGTAAGTCTAGCTGAGAAAGTTTTTACTTATCTTATAGGAACGTTTAAAAGATGCATAAGAATTCCTACCTGGCTGTGCTGCTTGACACGTAATAGCATTATTAGAGTTATTAGAACTATTGTCGCGGGGCTAGGGAGTTCCAAGCTGATCATGGATATAGAAGAAATTGAGTAATATAAGAGTGGCACTAAATCCTGCCATTTGGTTAAAAAGCCCTCTTGCCCGAAATGTGGTTAAAAGACCTCCTTATCAATAAAAAAGATACCCGATAGTAGCTGAAATATAAATATATAGCAATAGAAATGATCGTATGGTAGAAATGACCGAGTAGTAGTAGTAAGAATGATTGTCAGTGATTGTCAGGATGGTGTCTTATTCTCTCGCATGAATTGTTCCTGCATATAATTATCTGTGTTTCATTTGATTTGCAAATTCACGTCCGAACGATGTGTGATGAAAACATTAACAATTATGTCTGGAAACAAATTATCTTCCTTCTCAGTTTCTATAGCACTGAATATAAAATTACATTCTGGGTGATTTTAATGACGAATTACGACCACCCTATACTATTGAAGTAGGTCAAAAACTGCCAAGATATGACAATCGGCGTAGAAGGTACCTGACCCGACCGACGTCGCTATATGTCAGCAGCAAACTAGTCTTTAGAGCTAGCTGAAGTCATTGGTCTCAAAATATATAAAGCAGCAGTACCAGTAATTTCCATTGATGCCAGATCCATAAACAATATATTTGATTTTATTATTGACATTTTAAAAGCGCTATCTGTGATATTATCGAAAAATATTGATATTTGAAAGAAAATCAACTATTTATCACCAAAAGTTTGTTTAAGTCACATTCGTTATAAATTTCAAGACCTTTCTCTTCAAGTGCATGAAGCATTCTCAGCTATAAAAGAGCAATGGAGAAAATTGGAAGTTTTTAATTGATGTCAAGAATTCTCTTCTAATGATGTGCTGAAAAATTCAGCGGAGTTTTACATTGGTCGAATTAAGATTCGATGAAATGATGCGATTTACAATAAATACACTTTGTCTTTCAATTAATAATACCTACTGCCGTTGACAAATTATTTTCTCTTATGAATTCCGTAGAAACGAAAGCTCTTAATAAATTTAATATAAAAACATATGTTAAATATATTTATTTTAAATGGTCAAGCCGACTGGTACGATGCAGAATGTAAGTACGTGGTTGATAAAAACCACCAAGCTTACGAAAAGTACATCCATCGACATCTTGCGGTCTAAGTTCAACACTACAACACCATCTGACGACACGCAAAAAAAGTGTGCCGAAAAAAAACTACTGACTATAAACACAAAAATCTATCAAATTAACATAAACATGACGCTAAATGAAGCCAAATTAGCGTATTCAAACCACAAACCAGCCTATGCAAAAGTGTACCAGGATCTATTGTAGTCAACCCAATCGAGATTAAAGACAGATCGTTGCAATACGTCCACGAGCATCCCGAGCTGAACAAGGTGTCCCAGTTTCACCATCGACAAGATGCAAGCAACAGTATGTGTCCTCAGAAAAAACATGGCCCTGGAGAAAAATGAAATACATGTAGGATTACTTCAGAGAGGAGGCCCTCATTTATATAACCTTCTCTACCGGTTGATATAAGAAAAATTGACAGGGGAACAGTTTCCATATGATTGGTGAAAGAACAGTTTCCAGATTGCTGTACACGAAAAGTAAAACAAGTTGAGGTGTGAAAATTATAGGGGCGCCCAATGTGTACAATCATCATGTAAAGTTCTTTCCAAAATCATAGAAAGAAAACTGAAGCCTTCCTATGAAAGAATTATCGGGGGTATCACAGTGGCTTTCGAAGCAGACGGATAGACCAAACATTCTCAGTAAGACATTTGCTCGAAAAGTGCTCGGAACACAACATACATGTGCGCCAACTATTTATAGACATTATGCAAACATATGAGAGCGTTGGCTGAAATGCCAAGTACAAATTATGGTTGACTTTGTCATTCCAACAAAGCTTTTCGGCATGCTCAAGGTCACAATTTTCAACACGGAGTCCTAGATTAAGGTTAATGCTGATTTACCGGACAGCTTCAAAATGGAATCATGTTTAAAACAAGGGGGGTGAACTTGCCCAAATTTCTGTGGAATACATCATCACGGTGACTATTTTCACTGCTACAATTTACACTAATTTTCAAGTCCCACCAAATTCCAGCCTAACAAAACTTGACAGTAGGACAATAAAACCTTGAAAATGTGGATAACTTCATTTATCTAGGACCCAACTTGAATAGGAAAGGAGTCAAAAAGATGAGGTCAATTGACGTATAGACGTCGCAAAAAAGCCTGTGTCTCCGGGCTTCCCATTTTAAGGTCCAGAGACGTGCACAGGAAAAATAATTTTCGCATTCACAAATCATTCATTAAGCCTGTGCTGCTATATGGGAGCGATGCATGGATTCTAATGAGCGACTTCGAAAAGGTAGTGGACGTGTTTGAACGCAAAGTGCTCAGGAGAATTATTTGAAGACTGATCTGTACCCGAGTGCGTGAGTCTACGCAAACTGCAAAGAGTGGGCCACCTAGGAAGAATACAAGAGCATGGACTACCCAGAAGAATGTTAAATGATAGAGAATAGGGGAAGTTCCCAGTAGGAAAATCGAGAAAACGATGGAAAATTGTGATAAAAGCAGAACCTTGCTGGGGGCTACAATCTGGCGAATGAAGTCTCAGAAACGTGATGGTTAGAGGAACTTAATCCTAGAGGATTAGACCCGACTTGGGCTGTCAAATTATAGATGATGATGATCCTAGAAAATGCTCAGGCAGAGGAATCATTGCTTTTGCTTGAATAAAAGAATAATTTGCATTACATATTTAAAAAGCTAAAGCACTGTTCGTAGGTTGTAAATTACTTCATTATTGTACATTAAATTTGCCTGTTTGCAGCTATTTTCCTCGAGTCCAGATGTCCTCCAGGCAACGACACCTATGATATGTCAAATCGATGGACCACGACCTCACCGAGATTGTCTATTCGCCGCATATTACTGCTATCGATCAACTGCATTCTCTTGGCTGAACTGCTTCACTCGCAAAAGGCATGAAGACAAGACACATCAACACCGGCCCTGCAAAACTTAAATCGATGTTAGGGCAGCCACCTTCAGATGACAAACCGTGAAGGGAAAAAAGCTAAGTTCGGCAAGCCCTAAGTGATATTTGAACATTAAAAAGAAGGATAAGGCCTTACTGCGCATGAGTGCAATATTATTTTCAAATGCGGAAAAAGTAAAACGGGGTCAGGACGATCTCGCTGAAGCGAATCTATGAAAAGCAAAAAGGAGGGTTCGTGAAAAGTGGATCATTGATCCTTGGGGCCCTCTGCCTGCAAAATCGGAAAGAGGTTATTGAATTGTAATCATGGTTCCCTTCTTGTCTATAAATCAACATAGACAACGTATATCGTCTCTAAAGCTTATCAAACCAGAGAACAATTGATACGGAAAACTCGATCGTTTTGCGGAATAAGCCTTCGAAAGCAGAATCAAATTGGAATTGTTTTTGCGGGATGATTAAAATTGAAATTTTTTTATTTATATTGAAAATTTTATTTGACAAAGTGGTTTCGAAAGTATGCACTGATTCTCATCAGACACTGTGAGCAGGTGTCTGATGAGAATCAGTGCATACTTTCGAAACCACTTTGTCAAATAAAATTTTCAATATAAATAAAATTTTTTCAATTTTAATCATTCCGCAAAAACAATTCCAATTCGGAAAGAGGAGTTTAAAATAGAACTGTAGGAGTTCGCGGAATGATAGATAGATTTTTATATGATGATTCCTTATTTTCTGAGGTGGGCACCGATTGTGGATTGAGCGAGTGGACACTCTGACAAATATGGCGTGTCAACTTGAAACGAAGGCGGAAGAGACCCATTTGGAGCATCGATAGTGGCGCCTAAACTCACCCCACTCTCGTGAGCAAGGCCACCCGAAGCTGCGGCCCCTTGGATTGTGGAGGCTCACGCTATATGCACATAAAAAAACAAGTGATAGTATATGTACTATTTGTTACATAGTTATTATAGTTCTTATAATTCTCCATCAGCAGCCGATATAGCAACAGAAGTAGTCCATCTCATTCGTTTCCTCTTCTTGAATAAAAAAAAACACAAGGCAATCGCCAACATTCAGAAAGAGAGCCAATGAAGAAGAAGGAAACAGAAGCGATTTCATATTTCGTTCAATATTTTCATTCAAAATTTGTTAAACGTACAACAACAGAAAAAGACATATATTTATTATTTGAATAATGACATTGATCAAAGCGTTAGCTTTTAGTTTCATATAAAAAAAACCAAAGTTGGTCAATGTAAATGTGCTTGACGTACTTTTCATTGTTTTACTGCACTTATCAATAGCCACACAAATATCGACAGCTCAATTTCGTAGAATCGAAAATATTTTATGCGCACGTCGTCAGTTATTTGCAATAAATTGTCAATTGATATCTAAATGAAATAGGAAATTAACAAGACATGCTAAAAAATGTGTACGCTTATTAATGAAAATTGAAATAAAACCATCTAATATGATTGGATTACGTGATAAGTTAGGTGTAATCGCTAAAGCTGTACGTTCGGCAATCCTTTCAATAATACTTTGTTTTATTGAAATTTAGTTTGAATGCCCATTATATGCAATGGACGTAACGAAAATGTACAAATGCATTAAATTTGAAATAGCAATGAAGGTATTTGTTTTTGAAGCACAATGAAAGAGGCATGTCTTGTGGAAATTTCGTCGTTGTGCCAATTATCCTCAAAATCATCAAACCCCATCATGTGGTTTGTATGCATATTTTTGGGGACATAAACAATTGATTTAATCAATTATTTATTCATACCTCGATTGATACTTAAAGAGTTTTTTTTAATTAGTTTTGGCTGCATTCTCCTTGCTATTGTTACTTCGCCAAATGTTTTAATGTTATATTGGAGCTTTGCCATTTGATAGCTCAGACGAATTATGTGTTGATTTTCAATTCATTTTTCGGGTGATAATTATTGTCTTTGGTTTTCGGCTAATCAATTTTCCCGAAAATTTATATGTACAATGACACTCGTCTAGCCGGTAAACGAATATAATAAAGATCAACTCTGCAAGATTGGCTCTACTTTCAAGGATTGTTCTGTCCGTAAAGCAGAGATATTATAATTTTACACTTAGGAAAATCATGCGATATAGCTGTGTTTCTATATAACATTTGTTTCAATCGACACATAATATGGTCTTTCTATTGAAAAACTCGGGAGCAAAAAAAGGTCGCTTCGGGTTGATGCTAGTGAATCTGGTGCAAGCGGCAACAATTCACAGCATAATTCATGAATTTTTGCTGTGCGGGCAGCAACAATGAATTTTTGCCATTGCAATTGAAGACTTGTGAGTGAGTGCATTGTCGTGGTCGAATATAACTTTTTCCAAGCCTGGTGTTTTAACTTGCTCGCTTTGTTAGTGTGTTCATAAGTGCTGTATAGTAATCCTTGGTGATCACTTTTCTTTTCTTCAGATAATCAGTGAGCACCACGCCTTGTGGATCCCAAAAAACTGTTGCCATCACTTTTCCAACCGACGGGACCGATTTCGCTTTCATCAGAACTATTTCGCCCGCTTACAGCCATTGTCTGTTGTATCATCTCTGGCGTGTAGAGGTGAATTCAAGTTTTGTCAACAGGAGAAGTATTTTTGTGGAAACTCTCTTGAATTGCGCTTGAACGTATCCAAGCAATCCTATAAACGTTCATGCGAATGAGTTTTTGATCAAAAGTTAGCAAACTTGTTCGGTCCCTGCTGATGGTCGACCTCCTGCGTGCTTCTTGCTGTATTTGATGGGGCCTTTTAAATAATTTAATATTGCTGTTTGGCTTCTCCTTTATCGAAATATTTTTTCGTCCCTTTTATGCTGTTCCACTAGTTTCTATTAAGCTGTATTAAATTTCTTGGCATATTTTTGACACAAGGGACTCACTAAGCATTAGAGATGGGTAACACGTGAGTGAAGCAATCGCAATGAAGCAATCACTAGCCCCCAACACGTGTGTCGACACACTTTATACTGAGCGAGCTGCTTCACAGGTGAAGCAATCACTACAGTATGAGCGAGCTGAGCGTTTGGTGAAGCAATCACTTGCACTCAACAAGCTTGTCGGCCGACACGTTTGTGTGCACACAGTAGAGCTAGAGATGAACAGCACATGAACGAGGCAATCAGTTGATGTGCTTATGAGTTTGTTTATGAGGTCGAACTTGATTAGCTCGACAGTTTTGCACAGGAGCGAGTCAATCGTTGCACATATGCAGTCATTTGCGCGAAGATTTCCGTGCCGCGGAGCCTTTCACGGATCTCGTTGAAGTTGAGCGTTTGGTGAAGCAATCACTAGCCTCAACACGTGTGTTGGCGACACGTTTGTGCACACAGTAGAGCTAGAGATGAGCAGCACAAGAACGAGGCAATCAGTTGATGTGCTTATGAGCTTGTTTATGAGCTCGTCGGAGTTGAGCGTTTGGTGAAGCAATCACTAGCCCCAACACGTGTGTTTGTGTACACACAGTAGAGCTAGAGATGAACAGCTCACGAACGAGGCAATCAGTTGATGTGCTTATGAGTTTGTTTATGAGCTCGAACTTGATTATGAGCTCGACACTTTTGCACAGGAGCAAGTCAATCGGTGCCGCGATATGAATTTCGTAAAGGCTGTAGGTAATGCCGTACAGTGCAAGCATGCCGTGGCTGGTTGTGATGATCGAAACTGACCGTCGCGGAAGAACATATGTGCACTTTATGCATATGATGAAGATTTTTATTGAAACTTTCTTTCTAAATTTTTTTGTGATTGGATGAAGTGAGATTATCTCACGAATGCGATGTCCGATCGAAATGAAGTTTTTTAAGGATATTGATGAAGTATAAGAGGTATAGATATTGGATAGGGATATTTGAGCACATTTTCAGAAACAATTATATTTTGATGAAGAAAAAACCTCAAAATACGAGAATGGGCGAAATGAAAATGGTCGGGTTTGCCCGCTTTTTTTTGGATGATTATCGCTGTAATTATTTGTCATATCTGGGAGTTGAAATGGGTTCATAATTCAAATAAAAAAGTTTTTGATTTTCATTATCTCTTGAAGTGTATATTGAAATCAGTATACATTTCACACAATTCGATGCAGTGAAGTTCAGTGTATTTCGATAAGTTACTTGTGAAAATTTGTTTCTAATTGATCATTAGTCTATAAATTCATTTACCATTGGTAAATGTAAAATGGTAAACTTTTCAATTATATACCGTTTCGCAAAAAGTTTCTATGAGTGATTTTTTCTTCGCTGAGGTAACGTTTTAGAATAATGTGAGTGGGGAGTACTTCAAAGAAAGCAAATATTTTCCTCATTTATGTTGTAGGAAATGCGGCCATAAAATGTTCATGTGATTAGCATCATATATATATAACAAGTAACAATGTTTATCATTCACAAATTTTGGAATTTAGACATAGTTAGGTTATAATTAGAGATTAAGCGTATATACTGGAACAGGTATTCTTTTGGGACAATCAGCACTTAGCATGAAATTTAAAAATACTATGTTCGAGTGTTTGCGAGTATTTTCGTACTTGCAAGTATTTTATTCATATATTCAAAAAGTTGTTAGGGTAAAAGTAGCTGAAATCGGACAAAATCGGCCAATTTTGGATGAGAGTGGTTTGGGACATAACGGGCCAAGATCTATTTCTGCGATACAAAAATTTCAGTTTTGTAGGGGAATAAGGGGTTTTTTGGCATTAGTTTGGCAAAAACTGCCTTTACGGCACTTTCGATGATTGAAAATGGTCGGAGAGTACAATAGTGACATTTTAAGGGCGAGAAAAAATTTGGATAGGGAAAATTGGTTGAAAACGTCCTATTTTACCAAAATTATTTTTTTGGTCTAGCATGAATTCGGGGACCTTTCTGAGTTGTTTCGGGTCAAATTTTCATACAAGTCTGTGAAAAAGCGGCCTAGTTTCGAAGATACGGCAAAATGAAATCCGCCGGAAAACCGTCTGGAAAAACTGAAAGTAGCACTTAAAGTGCTAAGGAGGAAAAGGTTGAGATCCTTTGTGGTTCGCCAGTTGGCTTCTCTGGCTATGCTGAGGCTCTCCTCGTGACTGCAGGTCGCCACGGGGGTGTCTCCAACCCTACCGGATTAAAATTTACGAGACCGCAGGAGTTAAGATGCCCCTGGATTCATATCCAGCCTTACCGAAGAGGTTGGCCCCCTAATGTGTGCATGTTCAAAAGGCGAAACATTTTGTTTTTATCATTTCTTAATAAAATTTTCGTTTAACTTCATGCTTCAGTGAGGCGAAGTGGAAAACCGGCTGTTTTAGATTAGCCAAGAAAAGTTTGGTATCAGAGATCGATCGATGAAAAGCCATATAGATGGCAACAGGATTAGTTTGTTCTATCTTAGTAAATTTTCTGACTTTGGTAATTTGACCGAATACAGGAGATGTTTTATGCATATAATAAAATGAAAATCAAATTAAATTGATTGAATTTCATCGTTTTTCTTTAGGCGAAAAGATTTGCCAAATAAATGGCCGACCATTGGAAAGTTACGGACAAGCTGCGCGGACTAATGACTCAGTATCCTTTGAAGATTATCTTGCACCATCACCATTCTGGCTTGGGAACCTTGTGTTTGGAGGGTGGGGGAGGGCATATCATACCTTTTCATTACATCACTGCAAATCATATGTATAGTATATATAGCATACTTCAACAAATACTTGCTAGTATTTTTGGAACATGTATTTTTTTGTACTTGTACTAGTTATACCTAGTATGTGAAAATCCTAGTACGATCTGACTCTAGTTATAATATGGACCAAAACATGCATTGAAGACCTACATACATATTTCCTCTACTTTTCTACGAAAATAGGATTTTCTGACGGACTAGAGTTTTTTAATTTGTAATTCAAATCAACTATAGTTAACTAAGCTATTGGACACTTTCTTTACATTTTAAAATCTTTTTAAAAAGTTCAAAACAAAAAAAAGATACTTATTAAAATAAATACTGGGAAATTTTCTGTGCGTTTAATTTTCTTTGTCGCATTTTCATGGCCATGTATAAGCGGTAAATAGAAAAAATACTAATCATATGCATAATCCTTTTTCATAACTACATTTTACATCAATCGAAAACGAATTGACACAATTGATTGACTCACACTGATTGACTCATCCAAATGAGTGAGTCGAAGTGTGTCGACACACTAAACTGAGTCGTTTTTCCCATCTCTACTAAGCATGCCATATTTTAACTTTCATATTAAATTCTTTTTGTATCATTTGCACTATTTATTTCGATTTTTTATTCGAGGTAACTGCGCGAAATAGGCACGTGCAGTTCTCCAGCCGTGCATGCATTTCTATAATCATTCTGACTAAATGGCAAGAAATTTGTTTATTTTGTTCTTAATGTTTTTTTCGCAGTCAATAAAACCATTTAACACACATGCCTCTGTTTATCCACGTTAAGATCGAACATAAAATGAACCTGTTGTTAATTTGCTACTAACCGAGTATGATCTCATAGCACTTAACGACGGCTACATCTATATAACTCCATTACTTTACAGACTCGATGCTAATTATGGAGTACCACAGCATCAAACTAGGCCAAAAACTCACAATGTACTTGTATGATCGTAGCTCTATTACGAAAGTATGTAGTTTTGTTATTCATCATAAACCATTACCCTCAACACTTGGCCGAGTTAGATGATCATCGGTTGCATCTGAGCCTGAAGATAATTGTAAGCGTGTGAGGAAATTACTATACTACAAGTACCCTGAACCAACCGCATGTTGTCATGTTGATTGCGAGTACTCCACCGCAACATTTGAATGGCGACTTGGTTGGAATATGTCATTCCTCTCTGGGATTTGGATTTCACGTAGCAAAAGTTCTCATCAAGATTGGCTGGAAACGCTGAATTCACCACACACGATCACGTACGTTTCTACTACACCTATGTGTGGCTTAATGGAATTGCTTTTGAACTCGCTTAACTGCCTTTTTCTCGGCATTCCCGCTGCATATAACGTGAATGTATATTATATTAATCACACAAGCTCAGGGCCGTTATTGACGTCATTCAAATCATACCGCGCTTGGTATGGTCGTTATTTCCCCGAGGCCCAGATTGAAACTTAGCATCTCAGACATGATCTCAGCAGAATCAACAGTCAACTGCGGCCAGTGGCATTTAATTTTTCTCTTCCAATTTAACGCTAATACGAGTGTTGATTGAAGCTAGATTAGTCGCGAAAGTAAGAACAACAAAACGACGATAAGAGATAAAGTTAGAGCGCCATCGGCATTTCGCTGATTATTGTCACAAGTGTGGATGTTGACAAAATCTGTCTTTCAATACAGACTTCAAATACAATTTATTTAGAGTTGGGAGTCAGAATTGTTTCTATAATTTCAATCGAAATTACTAACTTCAAATAAAAAAGTTTGATTTAAGTCTGAATCTGTAATGATTGAGATATACAAACATAGGCAGAAACTCAGTCTAAACGTTACTTGAAATTTAAAGTCTCCGAAGAATGCGATGAAATTACGTGATCAATTTTTAGAGGCAAGCTGATTGTAAGTCTTGTTCTTCAGAAAATATGCTTAATAATCAATATATTGATTCTTATATACCTTGTCATGTTTAACTTATTTTCAATCTCCATCAACATGTGGCTTCAGCTCCCGTTAGATATGTGTTAGATGGACGCAACATAGCATTCAAACATCCCTTAGTTTTTGTGTGAATTTTATATAAGCAAATATATCAAACTTGTTACTACTTGTTATAGTAATAGGTTTCAACACCAAGAACATGGTTTTCCATATTTTATACTTGTTTAACGTTCCCAATGGAAATATTTCTTACTCATCGCTTAACAATTTTCCTGTCCTCACTCTTCAAGCCTTCTCTACTATACTCAAGCCAAACCAAGATCATGTATGCTCAAAGACTTGCGTCTGTTTAGATGTACGTAGCGTAGGCTAGTTAAACAAATTAATTTTCGTTCATATTTAGTTGGATTTACGCAGATAGATTTTGGATTAAATTGTTTTTCGAGTAAATATATTCACTAATGCCTAGTACTATACTCTTCGCGAAACGAATTCAACGGTCAAATCCCATACAAAAAGAGCTTCTCAATTCGTCAGTAAAGCTCTTTTTGTATGGGATTTGACCGTTGAATTCGTTTCGCGAAGAGTATAGTACTGGGCATAAGTACGAACGAGCTTGTAGGAAAGTATTTCATCGTAAACTTTGAGATGAAACAAATTGTGTGTGAAATTGGTAAATGATAGTAAGATTGGCAGTATATAACAATGTCAAGAGAATCGGTTACATCAAATGAAATCAGTAGATTACTATAAAATATTGAACCTTCATAAGAATAATTGAGTTTTGATTCGAAAAGCTGGAATGTCCTGTTAAGTACCTGATAAACTGACGTAAAATATTATGTTAATAGTGTAACTGATGATGATGATGATGATAGCCTGGAGTGGGTCCAGAAGGACCGTAGCACTGCGACCTCCTGGGTCTATTGTGCCTCCTCTGCGTTGTCCTATAGGATGTCCAGGCTTCTAATGAACCTGGATATGTTCCTTGATGGGACATTTGTGATGTCCCTGATGGAAGGAAGAGCAGAGCCAAGTAGCTCGAATTTTCTTCTCGCTAGTGCTGGACAGACTGTGAGCAGATGTTCTACACACAGTATATGCAGGGATCGTCCTGCTTCTCACCTATCCTGTGGAGGAATTTTTTGCATGGAAGATTTCCTGTCAATGCTCCGCATAGGGCTCTCATGCCACTTTTGTAGAGAGCCACTGCTTCTTTTGTTCTTTTATTATCGAAGCCAAGGTATTTTTTTGAGTGTTTTAAACCCTCAATATTAAGGCAGTAGTCTTCGATATTTTTCTTGCACCATGTTTTAATTTTCTTTTCCGTATCTTCCTTTGTAAAACCCCAGTACGGAGAAGGACCTATGAAGGGCGTTTTCGCTCCTTTTTTAGCTCTGATATCAGCTTCCTCGTTTCCTCGGTGCCCCTCATGGTCGGGGGTCCATATCAACTCGAGGCTATTCTGTGCCCCTATTTCATTTAGGGCCTCTCTCACCTCGAGGAGAATAGCCGAATTTATGTGATCGCGATTTATAGCCATGAAAGCCGCTTGACTATCCGATAGGATCTTAATTCTGACCCTTTTAGTGTCAATTATTTTTATTGTTTGTGAGGCTTTTAGTATGGCAGATAGTTCTGCTTGATAGATCGTGGCCTCTTTTGGATAGTGTAACTGTAGAACAACTTACCACACATTAAACCGGCACAAGCTTCGAGGAGGAAATAGCACAGCAAAATCAAATCGAAATCACCTATTCTAACTCATGGTCAAAGTGAATAGCAACAACTATTTAAATATATATAAAAATCAGCATAATCAAAGCCAATAAAAACAACTATCGAGCCATAATGTTGAATCGCAACTACAGCATCAGCACTCACGAGCTAGTGATCAGCAAAAATCCCAGCTCCTTGAGCAAAAACGCCGACCACAAGAAAAATGAACATAAGCAACAATCACTTCGGCAACTTGGGAAACAACAGTTACCTCAGCAGCTCATAGAGCCTCAGCTCTAATTCCATTCTCCTTTGGTGCCTCACGGACCCGTACTGCAACCTGTTAGTGTGGATAATGATTATTTTAATGGCCTCATTAGAGTGATGTCTCCTCCTTTTCAAATTTTCCTTTCTCGTGTTGCTGATGATACGTCCGAAGATGACTCGACAGCAAAGACTCTGACAGCAGTCGTGTTGTGGGTTCTTTCTTATTGACGTGTCTGACTGAATTAAGGGCGATCTGGCATCTTGATTTCTGGTCTGCTGGTGTTTTCGTGAAAGAAGTTAAATTCCGTATTCGTGCGAATTTGTGGAAAACACTGACCCGAGCCCAACTCTATTAAACAAATGCTTTCTGCCTTAAAAAAAACTCATTTAAGCCTCCATTGCTAAAACGTTCGTGGTCTTAGAACTAAACTAGTGCAATCGTTCAAATATCGTTTGTCGGACCTTATTTTTTCTAAACTTCCCTTTTCTTATCTACCACTTTCCTAATCATATTTCGCTTCCGTGTATTCTGATCTTCATCTCTCTTTCGTTCCATCAATTTTTGTTTATTGGATAACACTGACATAAAGAGCAGATCTGTGTCGACTTATAACTTTTTTACAGTTAGTTACCAACAAATTACTGCTGAGCTCCTCGATCTCAATTGGTTTCCTTTTTTTCGAAGGCTTCAAATTAATGAAGCCATAATCTAATAGTCCTTTAATAGTTGTTCTTTGTACTCTTTGTACCCTCTAAAAAAGGGCAACTACTAAGTTCGAACTAATGGGCTGAAGAGATTTTTTCTATTCACACATCTTAGTCCCAGCACGAATTGCTACTTTGGCGGCTTCTCTTTCTGCGAAACATTTTTTTTATTTGAAGGAAAAAAGCTATTGTCATTATTATTTCAGTCTCTAACAAAAAAAAAACTTTAACAACCTGATTCGCTCCACTGAATTGGCAAAAAGTTGTCAATGCAACTTGATTGATGTCATTCTGTCGCTTTAAACACCACAATACCAATAACATCTTATCAACTTCACCATTCCAAATATTTATAGTCGACTGGTGAACTTTTTATGGTCAATTTAATTTACGTTAATTGCCCTAGTCATGCCCGACCTCATCCGGTACATGTGATCTTGCAAGCGATCATGCACTTTACTCACAATGAACGCGGACAGCCGAACTGATACATGTTTCATTTGTAAGTATGTTTCCCAAACAACTTTTCCAGCTGACTCTGATGCTTTTCATTCTCCATTCACCGCTAATGGTGCGGAATGGAATGTTTATTTATACTTACTATGTGATGAGAACAACAACGTTGAACTATGTCTACGAGTACGTATCATTAGAACTGGATCGCTTACTGGATACCCGGGCCGCCATTGACGTCAATCTGTCTCGGATTACCGGACATTGTTTAACTGATATTTCACACCAATCTATTAATAGGGTAAGTGCACTAGTAGTCGGCCACTTAAGAATTTTCACCACTTTCGCTCAATATAACTACGCAGAGAAAACAGTTTCGGAATCAATTTTTTAACTAAAAGTAAACCTGTGCTGTTCCTCGTAGAATTGATATTTAATATTCTTTGTAACGAATCAACTTTTTTCTTAATAATTAATTCTATAAAAACTACGCTTTTGCATCAGTAGTCGGCCCCTGAAATTTAGTTATCGGCCTCTTTTGTATCAGTGTCCGGCCATGCTGCATATTTCATTATTTTACAAAGAAATATCCATGAAACATAAATAAAACATATTATTCTTGAAACATTTTGTATTTATTCTTCAATCAAATTATATATTATGGCAAATTGTAAATAAAAACAATTAATTTCACATAAATCAAGCATCTTTCTTTCATAGTATTTTTAATTCTAATATCGACTTGGATGATTCTACTTTTCGACTTTTCATAAGTTGTTACAGACAACGTTCACTTCTTTTCCTGTTGGGTCTCACATATCTTGCAAGAAAATGTCTCATCAGATGCTTTCTCATAACTTAGAGGATATAGAGAACAACATTTTAGATGATACCATCTAAGGCAGCTGTCGCACTCAATATTTTTTAGGTCAGCCACTTCTGTGTCGCTTATTAGAACTTTGTCACATTCCTGACACTTAATCGCTTTCTTCTGTTTTTCCACGTTCGTTTTTTTCTTTTTCCTTTCAGGTGTCTGTTCGTCTTTCGATTTTCTTTTTTTTTTTTTTTTGATACGATCCTCTTTTCTTTTTTCTAATTGTCTGATCTTTTCTATTTTTTCCACTTCTTTTATCTTACATATAATTCTCCAACCTTCAGACGCTTTAGTGGTTTTTGAAATCTTTAATTCCTTCTTTAAAGGTTCCGGAAAAAATAAATGTTTCGATAGGTGTGGGGAGACTGGTGAGTACGATCTACAAAATATAGGTGAACAGGATCTGCTCGTGGATAGAGAGTATTTTCTGGATGTAGGTTCGAACCGATTTGAAGTACCTAAAAGGAGTAACAACAAAAATTTCAACTAAATTGATAGTGATGTGAGTCCAGAAGAAGTGCTGGGAATCTCTAAATGAACAGACGCTGGTTCTGCAGTTAAATTTTCTTTATTAGCTTCTGCAACATACGTTTTTTCTATGGCTGCACCACAATTAGAAAAAACCAGCCTCCTGGCTCGCAATTAAAAGTTCAGTTTTTGATCATCTTTGCAACTTGACCTTGGAGTTGAGCTTAAGCAGGTCATGTTTTCGGCGAGAGGTTTGAGCATATTGTTAGATGAATCAGGACTTCAGCATTATTAAAATTGACACTCGCAACTTTCCATAGTCGTTAATATCGAATAACACTCGGCAACGAAGTGACAAAACAGTCATAGTAACTGTTGACTTATTAGTGTCCTCTTCGCTCTGAGATTTCGATGACTCCTCTAAAACCTTCAAAACTATATCAACATTGATTCCTTATATGGCAAGATGCTCTGACACTTCTTTGATTACAGATGAAGCAATCACAAGTCTTTCATTAGATAAATTTGAAGGATATTTGTTGTCAGTTGCCTCTTCATTTGCATCCTCCAATACATTTTGCACACATTTTGAATAGTCCACTGCTTCAGAATTAAATGGAAAAATTCCGCATTTTCTAAAACCATTTTTTATAGTTTCAGGAAGATTAATAAATTTTGTCAATACGCTCTCTAATAATGGACAAAATTCCTTTCTGGTAAGTGTTTTTCCCAGATTCTATCCGCGAACTGTCTTCTTCCAATCCTGCTTGAGAGGCTTGAATATGCTGACATTGGCAGGCTGCAGAATATTTGTTGCATTAGGTGGCAGCGCATATAGCAAATTGCCTGGTTTATCGCAATACTCACTTAATTGCATAGACAAATGGGATTTATGGCCATCAACCAGCAGCAAAACAGGCTTTGGTACTTGTTGTTCAACCAGCCAGCTACTGACACAGTTTGCCACATATTCATAGAATGTTTCGCTCCGCATCCACCCAGATTCCGTATTACCAAGGATCCAACCATTTAGTACGCTGTCCACAATATCTTAAGGAAGGCGTTTGTGTGGAAAAACTACTCAGGGTGGTAGTATTTTGCCATCAGCCGAAAAGGTTAACAATGTTTCGAAAAGGTTAACAATGATTTTATCCTTTTCTTCAACTGCTTCCACCTGATAGATGTTTTTGTAGCCCCTAGGAGCAAAAATTTCGCGAGTTTTGGGACAAAGCCAGAAGCTAGTTTCGTCGCCAATAATGATTCGCCTGGGATCGAGCAGCAAATTTTCTTGGTTGGCTGATCGAAGAAATTCTTTGAGCTAATTGTACCAGTTCTTAATATACTGCGAAGTAACAGCTGCTCTGCCTTTATGTAGTGTTTCTGCTTCTCTTAAACTTAAAGAAGGATTTTAACCAGGTTCCTCCAGGACGATTATTTCTAAACGGATTCATCCTGGCATCATCTTTCAAAAAATTTTGAACAGTGTTCAATTAATTATCATGCTTTAGATGAAAGCCACATTTAGATAACTTAATGCACCATTCAGTAATGGCTGTTTCTTCTTCAGTAGAACTTGGATCTTTTTTGTCGCACTCGTCAGGTATTCTTCCATGTAAATGATCTTGTAATGTTGCCCATGGGATGCAATATTTAGCTGCAGCTTTACGTATGCTTAGCTTACTATTGCGGATATCATTAAGTGCCATTATAATTCTATCTTTTCTATAAGATTCTAGAGTTGGTAATATACGGCCAGTCCCGTCTTTCTCCGTTTCGTTATTCATTTCCTTGGAAATAAAGAACAACTATAGAAAAACGTTAGATGAGGCCGATTACTAAAATGCTCTGCATCAGTTTTCGGCCAAGGTGAATTTTCATGATTTATATGGGGCCGAATACTGAGTATTTTTGAGCAATACTGTATTTTTTTAATAATTCTCCCTTATAGTCAACATATGACGTCATTTCGTTGGAAATATTACCAAATGAACATTTCTAGTGAAATTTCAATACTCGGCCACCGTGGCCAGCAACTGAACATATCGTAAAATATATGATTCAATATTCGGCCTCCTCATATTTTTCAATTTAACAGTATTAAATCAATTAATTTCAATAAAGTTAAGATTCTAGCGTGAACAACTTACACACCAGTTGATTTTCAACACCGATCACACACAAAAACAGTAAATATTTAAGGATAATTTTATGTCACTTCTTAAGAAAATATGACATTCACATGAAGTTTTTGAGTGCAGTTGACGACTCCACAAACTGAATGAATAATTGCGTCCATCGGACTTAACACACAGCGCTAGATTTTACGCCACTTCGAGACTATGTTTCTACCAATCCGTTAGAGTATTTTTTTCCTTTTTTAGACGTTTGTTTTCTTATTTTCAAAGTCTATAGACAAAGTGGCCGACTTCTAACGCATGGCCGACTTCTAGTGCACTTACCCTACCAATTCAGCAACAATAAACGTAGCCGTTCGACTCTTTCGATACATTAGATGTTGCCGTCGTTATTCAAGACGATCTTACTGATTGCGAATTATGGCTTTGGTTAGTGACTCGGAGGGGAATGTGGTGCTTCATGGGGAAAAATATGATCAGCAAATGGTGATTTAGTATAAGTTTGGCTGTCTGGTGAGACATTTACCGACTTTTAGGACAACAACAACAACACATTCTTTTAAACTAGCCACTCTTAATGCCAGTAATTTTTTTGCTCAGTGTTGTAAATTGGATCGATTGAAACAAACAACTTTTGACGTCACGAGCACAATTCTTCCCTACATCAATCCACGAATATTACAAATTTAGCTCTGTAATGATCCATTATTAAATTTTTTTTATTGTTCTGAGCTATTTTAAGCTCCAATTCGTTCTATGACTAGCAATATACGGTAATTCGTTATAACTACGATCGCCTGCTTGCTATCATCATCATCATCGCCATCACTACCATCGTCATTGCAACAGTTATTGACATCAGCGGAGTGCGTGATTTGAAATGAATTGAATTAATGATTTCCTTTCTGTCGATTTGTTTGTTGATCATGCTGACGATGGAATTTTTGAAAATTGCCACTCGAGCAATTTTGAGTAATTCGAATCTTTCAAGGCAAAGCACATTCACTGATTTCGAACAATGATGAGAACGTTGTTGCGGGGTTCGATTCAAGTTTGTTGAACTTGACAATCAGCAACTATTGGCGGTGGAGAATAATGCGAATGGTTAGTTGCCGGAATAATGGTTAAAGATTCCATATTTGCATGATATAATTTTATATTGTGGTCTTGAAGCTTATGAGACTGAAGTGCAGGGCTCAATGTAGGGGTGAACTTGTTTAAGCTCATTTAAAATTGCACTACTTCGAATTCATGCCCAACTAGCCAGAAGGTTTAACCAACTCTAGGTGTTCTTCCTGGGTATCCATTGGTGAAAACATATTACAAAGTCATTTTTCGAAGTGTCCATAAGACATTTCGTTGCATTAGCTTTGGTTTTTTCCGTGCCGTTAAATGGAGATTAGAGATTTATTTTAATTTTAAGAAACATCGGAAAATCACACGATGCGGAATAATGATGTTCTTCAGTGCTGTCTGTTGCCAAATAAGTGTAGGTTAAGAGAGATGAATTTGCCGAGTCTTTGTCGCGGTGATTTTTTTAGTAACCGCCTCCGCTGAGAACTCATAATCATTCAGTAATCACTTCAATGTTTTCAAATACCTCGGACACATATGTACTTGCCGTTAAGGTGGCCCACGCACATGGGCCACATGATGGCCCATAGTGAGGAGGCAGCATAACGGGTTAACTAGTGCGTATGTACGGTTTAACAAGCCTCACCAGACATTTCAGCAAAATGATGTTCACCTAACCGACGTAAAGTTTTTCGGATCTGAATAGTCATCTTTCTAAGGCTTCAGTATGTAGACTACCCTAACCTGTTGCCAAAATGACAGCACGTACCTCATTTCACAAAAGATTTGTTATTGTTGCCTTTACATTATGGCCCACCTTGGGCCACATCAGTCCATTATCATTGTGCAAACGGGTGATGGCTTGTAGTGCCCGATAGTGGTGAAGCATGGAAATGGCGATAACCGAGTATGGCTTTGGGTGCTGTTTTTCTCAACACATCAAAATGGGCCATCATGCTCAACTGCAAAATCTTGACTGGCCCACCTACTGACTCAGTGTGTAAAGGCAACTGTGTAATAATGACCATCATGGTGACCATTGAGGTCGCCCATAATGGGCCATAATGTAGAGACGATATTAGGTTTGCCACATGATAGTCAATACCTTCCCTCAGCATAGCCAAGTGGATGCCTTTCAGGCCCGGCGATTTCAAGTTTTCTAACGACATAGTTGCCTTGTTGACCACGTCACTGGTAATCAAATATTTGTTGCTGCAAAGAGCAAAAAGTTTGTTCAATCACGGGAGCGCCCAGAGAGTGATTTCTGAATAAAATCTGCAGAGTCTTTTTTGGACTTGCTGTTTTTGACGGCCCGCTGTTTGGGTATTTTTAGAGAGGTCAGCTTAGCTGATTGGTTCACAGCCTCGACGTATCTCTTGCATCTTCTAATCTTTGATAGCACAATTTGAAAAATTCACTACTGGTCACCCAATGTTTTATGTCCTCTATGAGGCTCTGTAGGGACTGCCAGCTTCAGTAATATCTCGCTATTTATGGCATTTTTAGCACTTTTCACTGAAAAACGTCGGTATCAGCTTTTGCTTCTATCTTGTTTTTTTTCGCACTGTACAACTGTATTTTTACCGAGTGCAAGGGAGTTATCTGATGCAATTGGTCCGTTCTCACCTTTTAGTGCTTTCTCTGATTATTAGCTTAGCATTAGCTTCTTGTCCAGAGCCATGTTCTGTAGACGGCTGAGAGCGCTGGTCTATTTGAGGTGGCTTTGCTTCTAGTAAGACCTTTTAAACCAGGCCAGATACGTTTTGCAAACAACTGATGCTAAGGAAACAGTTGATGCGTGTACCGATCTCTTGATTTTAAGACTCAATGGTATTTCTGATGTATTAACCGGATCTTAGTGACAGACATTCTTTCAGCTGTAGAAAAAAGAGACTGTACGAACAGGTTAAAAAATGTTTTTTTTTAAATCCGCCATATTACACATTAATTACTTTTGTGGCCGGCCTGGTTTACGGTGCCTCACTTCCAGTCTTGTGAACTCGAGGTAATTATTTTGGCTTAGGTTCAAATGAAGCGTTTTTAAATCAATCAGCTTCAAAGATTTATGCAAAGCAGAAACCAAAATATTCCGCAGATATTTTACGGTTGCTCAATATCTTATTTCCTCACAAATTGTTTTTCCGTTTCGAATTATCGGTTTCGAAAAACATAATAGATTTCATACATCCTCAGCAGGATTAAAGAAAATTAAAGTCTCAACTTCTTCTTAAGCAATGACGCACTTTAGTTAAGAACCTACTATCGATCACCGCAATGAAATTGCGGGAAAACGTCACATTTGAAACAATCATATCTATTTTTATTGAATTCTTTATTATGTCTTTTCCAGCGATAACTTGCAGGTATAATTATATTAAATTGACAACTTAAGTAATCAAATATTGAATTAGTCAAAACGATAAATCGTTCGTGAAAACGTGCTTCTATCTTTTCTACAATCAGATAAGCCGCTTGAACTCATCATCTATTTCCTGCATTAATTCTAGGCTATTTACAGAGACTGATAGCCTGCATTCGAACATTTATATATTAATCTGCTGGACAGACAATGAAAAAGTGGCTTTCTTTCTATTTTATTACTCCTTCGAATGTGAAAAATTTTCAGATAACATTTTGTTACTGTAATAAAAGAGGGTACGTACGAACGTTAAACGAAAACAATGTTTTTTAAAAACATAACTAAATAAACAAGTAAATAACCAAATGAATTTAATTCTAGCCTGTCTAAGATATCATAATTTTTCTATATTTGTTTCTGCATTTTTCCGGAACTCCAATTTGAATCCGGTTTCATTGAGTTTTAACTACTTTTGTTTGTTTCTCAGGAAAAATCCCATCCGTCACCCGAGATAGTGAAAAACATGCGTTGACCTGCATAAATTTAATTCTAATTTATGTCCTCAAATGCAAATATCATATTTTTTACTCATTACGTGTAAATTTCTCTACAATGATTTGATTCGGGAATAACCGACACATTGTGCGGAGCCAAAAACAACAGTAGCTTAAGTGGGTTTTCTACATAGCTATTGAAATTCAGATAACATTATAATACAGCAATCAAAGGCTGAAATGATTCCATATCTGATGCTATTTACTCGAAAATGACGATCTTATCGTTGGGGCATGAAGTGATTTGAAAGTAAAAAACAAAGATACTTTTTCGAATAGATTGGATGTGTAGATGCGAGTCGACGACAATGCAAAAATAAACAAAAGTGTTTGCAACGGAAACTACATAGTTATATATATACATTTGCTGATTTTCATTTTCATTACACAGTTCTCATACTGTGCGCAAAAGTTTAATGGGGGTTAGGGTCGTGTAATTATGGGCTTCAGAGATTTAATTGAAGTAGACTTTTTAAGTTCCATGTAAAATGGAAACAACAGTTGTCGCAAAATAGTAAAATCATTGTTTGAATGTGTGATAAATTGACGGAATGGAAAATATTACGTATATCAAAGTGCGCAAACTTTTTATTGCACACAGTGAACTAGACATTGCAATGGGTAAAATGTTTCTGCTTTTGTTTATTGTTTGCTATAGATAGCATACTATTGGGATTTTTTTCTTTCAGCTCGCTAAGCGTAGAAATATAATTTGCAGAAGTCGACCGCTGAAAACCTGATACATTTGCCAAATATTAGGAATCATGAAAGTTTTGCTAAAACCACAATGGAAAATATCGTAATATCTAGAGTCAGTGCCATATATAAGCTTGAAATAGGAAAGGAGCAGGGCTACAAAAATTTTACAGGCTCCAGTCTTTTATATGAGTTATTCATGAAATGTTCCAAATTTTTCAAGTGATATTGGCTTAAAAAGCTATTGAATATGTGCGGCCATCTGCATAGCAAGCTGAAAGTTCGAAATCATCTACAATTATAGAATTTCGATAGAATCTATAGTTATATGGACCTCGAATATACGAGGGAAATATGAAAACAATACAAAAAGGATTATAATATAAGCCTGTAACTACTATAATGTAAGCCTGTAACTGTAATATAATATGGTTTTTTATGAACTTTGTCTCGGTGAATCCGCTCCTGAGTTAAAGTGGCAGTACCTGCCCCAATGGCATATGTAACTTTTCAAATTTATATTATCCTCGCTACATATCGCTTTGCTCATAAATTTTGACTTAGTTTTACCTCGATATTTTTCTTTTCCAAAAAGTTTTATGACATAAAAAACGTATGCAACTATCGTTCTATAACACTCCTTTCCCGCCTTCCTAAATTGTTAGAAAGAATTGTTTACGAACGTATCCACCGTGCTGTGTACAATCGAAATTTTAAATGCGCAACATTGTTTTTATCAAGAAATTTAGTCGAATCTCTTCAGACCTTGTCAATTGTCATTAAGTTGATGTAAGTAATACGGACTTCTCGAAAACCTCCACCAAGTTCAATCATTACATCCTACGTAGTAAACATTCTTGTTTCTGCGTATCTGATCCTTTGCTTTTTTTGGTGTCCCTCCTACATCCTAAGTCGTGTCTGTGACGTGGTTCTAAGTGTTTAGTCATTCTCTCCTTTTCATTTTTTATCTAGCGTTCCACAGAACTCCATTCCTAATCCTCTTGTATTTTTTTCTTTTAATTACTCTTCTCTGTATTTACATCAAAGTTCCTTCTTTATGCGACCGATATTAAGTTTTTCCGTACACTCATTCTTGTTCACTGAGAAAAAGCAAAGCGCTAGAAAACATAATTTATATAATTCTGCCACTAAATAGATTTGATCTCAGGATTGTGGTAAACCATAATGCATAGCAAAACATTTATGCCACTTAGCGTCATGTACCAAAGCTTGCAAAGCCATGTGCTGTAGGCCTAAATGCCGCATATTAGCCCTGGTGAATAGAAAATTAAAAACGAACTGGTTTGAACCGAATTTTTCAGCGAATTCAGACAATATCGTTACTTGGGCTAATTTTAAGAATTGCAAATTCTTGGTTTCGTTACTGTTATTTTATAGACCTATCCATTTCATGCTTGAAAAAGAAAGTTAAAAAAAACACACAAAATATTCGGGATGTGATGTAATTTTTATTTCATTGTAAAGATTAATTCTTGCCATTATATGTGAAATACAATATCGCTCAAATGTCTTCCACGGGATTTCTTGCAGGACTCAACCTTTTGAGATAATTATCCAGCACATTTCGGGCAATATCTCGGCCATGACTTCACGAATATTGGCTTTCAGTTCGTCCAGAGCTTGGGAATTGTTCGCATGAGAACGGTCTTTCGTGTACTCCCACAAAAAGAAATACAGAGGCGTTAAAGCGCAGGATCTTGGAAGCCAATTCACATCAGCCACTCGCGAAATTACACGTCCCGGAAATTTATCTTGCAAAAAAGCTCGATTTGCCTGTGTTACATGACTTGTTGCCCCATCGTGCTGAAACCACATATCGTCAAGATCATAGTCCCCGATTTCCGTCCAAACATAATGGGTTAATATGTGCTCAGAATTGATAGTGATGGCTCGTCCTTGATCGCTCTCCAAAAAATACGGCCCAATCACGCCACCGAACCATAATACGCACCACACAGTGACATTTTCCGGATGTAATGGCCTCTCTACGATCACTAGTAGATTTCCTGAGCCTCATATTCTACAGTTCTACTTATTAGCGTATCCACAAAGCGAGAAATGGGCCTCATCACAAAATAATTTTTTTTGGAAAAATAAGCATCAACAGCTTGTTGTTCCAACATCATTGTTTGACTGTTAAACGATCCATATTCTAAAACGGCAAACCTTCAACTAAATAAATGACAGCGTGGTTGATGTGTATCTTTGACAAATATCGGTAAGCTGGGTTTTATTTTCTTAAGCACAAAATGAATAACCCGATTTTTTAAGTGTTAAATTAATACAAACAGATCCTGCTCAAATTCAAATTCGAACCGGAGTTTTATTCCTTTTGAGCAGATGTTTTACTAGCTAAGCCATATGTGCTTGTGTGTTTTTATTTAGTTTACTTTAATGAGATGTGTACATAGTATAATTTCCCATAATATATTAGAATTTGGCCTTTTAGTTATATTTTACTGCTCAAAGTACCATGTTAGCAGCATTATGTTACATAGAACTCCGCGCTATGCTGATTTTTTTCAGTACCATGAATGCATTTTTGCAATTAGATTTAGCAGCCTTAAACACAAGGTTACCATCTAAATACAACCAAATCTTCATGTGTCACTTTCAGTAAAACTCATTTCATTGTCTTCTGAATATTTCCTGTCAAGTAATATTCTGCTTCATATATGCATGTAGATCAGCATCTTGATGATGCTCTGTTTGACAACAAATTAATATTTGAGTTATATATGTTTTATATTATTTTCAGGGTATCTAAAACTCAGATTCGAAGTCCTTGGCACTCACATCTCTACGTGTATTCCAGAGATGGGAAAAACGACTCAATTTGTTGCGTCGACATAGTTCGACTCACTCATTCTGTTCGGAGTTAGCCTAAAATTAAAGAAATATTAAAATTTGAAAAATAATATACAACAAAACTTACCTTAACCTGTCACTGACAGATGACAAACAATATCAGCTGCAATCACTTCAATTTGTATTCCAACCAGCTGATCAGTGGAATATTAATGCTGTATGCTAAATCAAATCGTTGTTTTAAAGAGAAATAATTGTATTGGAATTATACGTTATACCAATGAAAGCGGTAAATTTACCGAAATTTTCATCGTGTGAAAATTTCTTTGTTTTCGGCATTAGATAATTGTATTTGAAACGGAGCGGATGAATTGGAATTTGTGTTATCGAACAATTTGTGGAATAAATAGAATTAAACGAGAATTAACCAGTGATTTTGATTTCAATTTCAAATTCGAAACATCAGTTAAGTCGGTCTATTAACAGTCGAAGCAGTTGGTTAGTTAGTTAATTCGGTCGAATAGAAAATCGAAACATTTGGTCCTTCGAACCGGATCATTGAATTCTCGGCTCCGGTTTTTTCAATATTCGAATTTGAAAATAGAAAATAGAAATTAGACTTTTGGACTTAAATCGGGTGTGCGTTAGTGCAGTGAAGTTGGAATTCCTCGAAGACAATCGCTACATAGAAATTGTCAGCTGGGTAAGTCCCAAACACTTATTTCTTTGTTTGAACATCCTTTCTTCCTTTCCTCATATCGTTTATTGCAATATCTTTTGATTTATTCAAAATTTAAAATAATTCTTGAGATCTAACGTTCGTGAATTTAAAAATCTATCTTACACATCTATAATGCATCTTATTGATCTATAATTTATCTGACTATAAACTATCTACTTCATTTACATATAATTTCGTTAATTTAAAATCTATCTTACACATCTATAATGCATCTTATTGATCTATAATTTATCTGACTATAAACTATCTATTTCATTTATATATAATTTATCTTTATCACCTACAAGTTATATATATACTCGAATAAATAAAAACTAACGAGCATTCGAGGAAAATAATTAAAACTTTGAATAGTGGTGGCGTAAATTGAAACGTGATGTATATAGTGAATATCGAAAATTAAGTCGTGAAAGGTGCGTAAATTGATCAAATTCGGTTGTTTCGAGAAATTCGCAGTTTAATACTGTACCGTGACATTCCGTTATAACTGTGCCGATTGAACTCGTTATAAAATTACTTTGAGAAACTTTGTGCCTTGATTGTTTGAACGTCAATATGGCTGATGTACAAAACTTAATGTTGCGGCAAAAAATAGCGTGCGACCAGCTCGTAAAAATGCAAGCGAATTATCGCAAAGATTCTAAGTCCAGGAAAACTGCGACTTATTATCGAACCTTAATCGATAAAGTATCTTCTCATTATGATCGATTTCTTGCAACGCATGAGAAAATTCTGGAATGCGTTAATGAAACAGTTATAGATTCTCAGTATTTTTCTGATGATCATGAGAAGTTTGAAATACTGCATTTGAATTTTAAATCAGAGTTGGAAGATTTATTGCAAGGGTTAGAGGGCGTAGAAGATAAACAAATTGCAGCTTCTCAAAGTGATAAAAAATCGAATGAGTCAGAATTGAAACTCCCGCGTATAAATTTACCTAAATTCTCGGGAAACTATGAAGAATGGGTGTCATTTAGAGATCTATTCGTGTCACTCATTCATGAACGATCCGCCTTATCGAATGTAGAGAAATTACATTATTTGAAATGCAGTTTGACAGGGGAGGCTGAAAACTTAATTCGTCACTTTGCATTAACTAGTGCGAATTACGACTCAGCGTGGAAACTTTTGAACGAGCGATACAACAATTTGCGTGTATTACTGAATGCCCTATTTAAAAGGTTATTTGACATGAATAATGCGTCTGAGTCAGCTTCCTCCTTGAAAAATCTATTAGATAGAACAGTTGAGTGTGTCCAATCAATCGAGAATTTGCAAGTGGGTGATTTGTGGCAATCTATTTTAGTATACATGACTACGCAACGGCTTCCTCACGAAACTAGACAGTTGTGGGAACAAACTCAGACAGGGAACACAAAATTTTCGTCATTCGAAGAGCTTAGATTATTTTTGCATCAACGATTTCGAGCCTTAGAGGCTACAGGAACCGATCGTTCCAAGCAAGCTCGTCAACATGCTCATAGTCGCACGCCTAGTAATCGCTACACTCATGCAGTTCAGACCCAATCTTCTTCCATTTGTATTCATTGTCGTGAATCTCATCGCTTGGTGCATTGCCCTCAATTTAAACAGCTGCTACACGCGAATAAATTTGAAATCGTAAAAAGAAATGGCTTATGTTTAAACTGTTTGGAAAAGGGTCATTTGATAGCTAATTGCCCCAGCAAATTTAGATGCATGAAATGTCAGAAGGCTCACCACACATTATT
Source organism: Nemotelus pantherinus (assembly GCA_963978885.1). NCBI lineage: Eukaryota > Metazoa > Arthropoda > Insecta > Diptera > Stratiomyidae > Nemotelus > Nemotelus pantherinus. Next base: position 221,171,761 of record OZ022263.1, on the reverse strand, counting down.
GCATAAAAATGCTTCGAACATTTCGAACCCACTTTCATCGACTTCAGAAATTGAACCCGCGAGCGTGAATTCCGTTAAAACCACAACAAGACGGGAAGTGCTGTTAGCAACAGCTCGCATTATCTTGAATACACCATCTGGACTAGTTACCTTACGAGCGCTTTTGGATCAAGGTTCGCAAACATCCCTGATCACAGAGTCGGCAGTTCAACAAATTGGATTAAAAAGAACATCAACAAGAATAAGTGTTGTTGGAATTGGAAAATCGAACAAAACTGACGTCAACGGAATGGTCGTCCTTAGCATGTGCCTTCGAAAGGGAGCTACACTAAATTTTGAAGCGTTAATTATGGATAAATTACCCACTTTGATACCCGCTCGAACCATCACAACTTCTGAATGGAAACAACTGGAGGACCTTCAACTCGCAGATCCATTCTTCGATCGTCCCGCTCGAATTGACATATTATTGGGAGCTGATGTAGTCGGGAAACTGTTGTTGGGTGATATTAAATATTTGGAAGCGGGACCAATTGCTCAAGATACAAAGCTGGGTTGGATAATTTCGGGTCAAGTAGACACCCAGTGCGTGGAAAATCTGAAATGTTTGAAAACTGAGGTGAATAATGATGTTGAAATTAATGATCAATTGAAAAGATTTTGGGAGTTAGAGGATATCCAGCCACAGAAAATACCATCACCAGATGATAAATTCTGCGAATCCTTCTTTTTGGAAACGACAAGTCGTGACAATACAGGCCGATATTCGGTGAAATTACCTTTTAAAAGTGTCGAAGATAAAAATACATTAGGATGTTCAAGAAACATAGCACTTGCAAGTTTCATGTCTTTAGAAAGACGCTTCCAAAAGGATGACAATTTAAGGAAAGAATATGTAAACTGTATTCAAGAATATTTGAACTTAGGACATATGGAAATAGCCAAGAACCAAGAGGAGCACGTATTAAGGGGAGACCAACGGTACTGTGTAGCACATTATCTACCTCATCACGCAGTTCGAAAAGAAAGCAGCACAACCAGTTGCAGAGTAGTTTTCGACGCTTCTAGGAAGACTAGCTCTGGCGTATCGCTGAACGACATTTTATTTACCGGCCCCGCAATCCAGAATGATTTGACGACAATATTAATGAGTTGGAGGAAATATCGGTTTGCTTTCGTAGGCGACATCACAAAAATGTACCGCCAGATAAAAGTCCATCCAGAAGATGCCCAATATCAAAGAATTTTGTGGAGATTTCATCCGTCAGAAGAAATCAAGGATTATGTACTTAATACAGTAACATTTGGAACAAGCTGTGCACCATTCTTGGCAATTAGGACGTTACACAAATTGGCGGAAGATGAAAAAGAGAAGTTTCCTAATGCATTCAACTCTATATTAACTGAATTCTACGTGGATGATGTGCTGTCTGGAGGAGACGATCTCTTAGAAGCAACGAATAGGCGAAAGGAAATATTTGAAGTGCTCCGAGCTGGAGGATTTCCTCTTCGGAAGTGGATTAGCAACGACTTTAGAATTTTAAAAGACGTACCTGTGGAAGATATTGAAATGCAAGAACCATTAGACTTGAACTTAGACCAGGGATACAAATCCTTAGGAATTATTTGGCATCCAGTAACAGACCAATTTAGTTATCGTATCAAATTAAATGAAGAGAGCAAGCTATACTCGAAACGTCAAATGTTGTCAGACATCGCGCGTCTTTATGATCCTTTGGGCTGGATTTCTCCAATTATGATTAATGCAAAAATACTTTTACAATCTTTGTGGTTACAAGGGCTTTGTTGGGATGAACCGTTGTCAGCTGATATACACAAAAAATGGATTGAATTCAGAACTAAATTATTGAAAATCGAAAGCTTACGAATACCTAGGTGGATACATTATACTAAAAATTCGAAATTAGACCTTCATGGATTCAGTGATGCGTCATTAAAAGCTTATGCAGCGGCAATTTACTTAGTTGATCGACGTGAAGACGAAACCCACTCACATCTTATTCTAGCAAAAACAAAAGTCGCACCAATACGGACTGTGTCAATACCACGTCTGGAGTTATGCGGAGCAGTATTATTGGCAAAATTAGTAGCAAAAATCAAAGAGTCATTAAATATCGCAGATATTAATACTTTTCTATGGACCGATTCCGAGATCGTGTTGGCCTGGTTGAAAAGTCATCCGACCCGTTGGACAGCATTTATCGCCAATCGAACTACGGAAATCTTAAATCATGTCGGTAACACTCCATGGCGACATGTCCCATCGAATCAAAACCCCGCCGATTTAGCTTCTCGAGGAATAGATGTAGAAGAAATTTTCGAAAATTCGCTGTGGTGGTGTGGACCTAGCTGGTTATTAAATGAGCCCTGCAAATGGCCTAACACGAAAAATTCTATTACGACTACGTTGGAAAGTAGAAAGTTAGTTCTCCTCAATATCATACAGGAAAACAATGAGGAGCTAGAATATATGTTACATAAATACTCAACTTTGTCGCGCTTGATCCGGGTAACAGCATACTGTTTTCGATTTTTTGCGCTTCTCTCAAAACAATCTGTCTCTAAAGGATATTTGAAGACAATAGAACTACAAAGGGCTTTAGATTTTTGGATTAGATACACGCAACAAACGAAATTCGCAAAGGAAATATTAGACCTACAAAATGGAAGAGACATCAGTGGCAGTAGTCTTAAAAATTTAAATCCCTTCGTAGATGGCAACGGAGTATTAAGAGTAGGTGGACGGCTGACAAACGCCGAACTGCCTTATGATGCCAGATATCAAATCATCTTACCAAAACAAGGCAAATTGACGAAACTGCTGATACATCAAATACATCACAACACGCAAACACAAGCAGCACTCATCAATTTATAGAAACTTGAATAGAACATAGAAACTCGATATAGAACTTCGAACATAGGACCTCGACCATAGAACTCCGAACATAGAATATCGACTATAGAACCTCGAATCTAGAACCTCGAAAATAGAAACTTGAAACTAATGTTGATAAAATTATAAAAATGGACACTCGACTCAATGGACACTGATTTGCACAGTTCCTTATTTGGAACTATCGATCGCATCGCCAGAACAAAACTTATGAATTTAAATTGAACTATTCAGATCGCTGTTAGTTCCTGCAAAAATTATTACAACATCTTTTGGAATAAATAGAAGGTCGAATATTTAAACCGATTACGATTCCGCCATAAATGGCTCAACAAAGAAAAATGTGCTCGCGTCGGAGATATTTGCATTTTAAAGGACGAGAAAGTTGTATCGTATAAATGGCCTTTGGCAAGAATAGTTGAACTGCATGCCGGTAAAGACAATTTAGTGCGGGTCGTGTCAGTGTTTTCGAATGGTAGAACTTACAAACGTCCAATTTCAAAAATCGCTTTATTACCTATACCCAACTATAACTCGGACACAAACTAAAAAAGTGAAAATCTCAAATCGAACTTCATATTCTCAAATCTTATAATCGGCATAAACAAATTTATTTTCAAGTCAAATGACAAAATTAATATAGTAAACATAATCATATCAAAAGTGATGATTAAACGTAAACATGTACAATTTAATATTAATGAATTACCAACCAGATAATTTAATATTGAACTATAATAGTAATCTTAACAGTAATATTAATAGCAACTATTATATTAAAATATAAGTTAACGTAATAAGATAACAGATAGTGAATAATATAAAATTATTGATAATAGACAAATAAACAAATTAATGATAATGGATTAAAACTCAAGTCATGCTCCACAAAATATATAATACGTGAGACTTTTGTGTTCGTTTGAAGTCCTTAGTCCCATCCCTCCCAGCTGACACACTACCACCCTGCACAACACAGTTATTGACGCAACTAAGGGGATCGCCAACATAGTTGGCTGGCCTCCGCCTTATTTGCACTGTCGATTCGAATTGCATCAAAGGAGAACGAGAAAGCGACCAGTAGATGAGATAACGCACTCTCCAGATGAATTGAACTGAGTATCTTATATACTAAAGAATAAATAATCATATCCTATTTGCAGACTTCAAAAAGTCTTACGAAAGGTGCAGATTTAATGGTATCAACTCCAATGAAGCGAAATTGGGACTTGAAGAAGGAAGCCAGATGTCAGGACTCCTTGGCCGAAACTATTGAGCTGATGTCATGCCTTATTCTGACTCTATCGATTCAGCGGGGGGAGAATGTTCGGAGTTAGCCTAAAATTAAAGAAATATTAAAATTTGAAAAATAATATACAACAAAACTTACCTTAACCTGTCACTGACAGATGACAAACAATATCAGCTGCAATCACTTCAATTTGTATTCCAACCAGCTGATCAGTGGAATATTAATGCTGTATGCTAAATCAAATCGTTGTTTTAAAGAGAAATAATTGTATTGGAATTATACGTTATACCAATGAAAGCGGTAAATTTACCGAAATTTTCATCGTGTGAAAATTTCTTTGTTTTCGGCATTAGATAATTGTATTTGAAACGGAGCGGATGAATTGGAATTTGTGTTATCGAACAATTTGTGGAATAAATAGAATTAAACGAGAATTAACCAGTGATTTTGATTTCAATTTCAAATTCGAAACATCAGTTAAGTCGGTCTATTAACAGTCGAAGCAGTTGGTTAGTTAGTTAATTCGGTCGAATAGAAAATCGAAACACATTCACTGATTCAATCAATATCCCAAAATTTTTACTGTTCCTCGAATAGTTGAAAGAACTTCCCCGTGACTCTTCCGAAGGTTGCACTATGTATTAGGTTTGAACTGCTTCTTGTAGATAGTCCAAGAAATTAGCACATCGAAAATGGGTATTGTAAGGGCTTAGCTCCTAGCTGGATGGTTTGAAACAGTTTCTTCAGTTTTTTGGTGCTGGCTATTCAATTCCAGCAGGAAAATTTCTTCTCTCTTGTATCTCAAAATGCTATTTTAATTTTACAGTCTAAGTATCTAGTCTAGCACTTCCGTGATCTGAGAATGTAACTGTTGTAATTGTTATTTTACTTTTAGTCTGCTGTTCCAACTACTTTTTAATATCTGAATAATTTGTTTCGTTCAATCATTCCTTGATTTCTGTAGGTTGTTGATTTATTTTCTGAGATTGCTGGCTCAATAGATCTTTGATGACTATTGCTTGTTGATGAAATTTTTGACCAAGCTCTTGGTTCATTTTCAGCGATAAATCTATCATTGGATTCTTATCCACATTGCTTGGTTTATTTTGAATGTGTTTATAGTCCGTTTGATCATGTGGAAAATAAGTAATTTCCATTACTCTACTTAACTTAACTTTACTTCACTTAAGCTAGTCCACATGCTACTTGTTCACAAGATGATTACTGATACCGACAATATTCACTGTATCTGAACTTTCTCACCTCTTGATTGATCCGCAAGCTTTTTACGGATGTTATAATTTTTTTTTACAAACTTAGAATTCAACAATTCGCTAAAAGCCACTTATTAGTTCACAAATGCAGAAGAATCCCACTTCTGACACCAATTGTTGTGTTTTTTTCTAGCATTTATGAAATTGAAATTAAAATTTTTCTTTTATTAAAATTTTTAAATTAAAATTTTTCTATAATTACAATTATTACTATTACCTTTATTTGGTTTATTATTTTTCGAATCGGCAAATTAATTTTATCAGCAAAATTAATCTAGTTAAATACATGAAAAAAAACTTAAATTAGCTGCTTTTCCTCAAATAAACCCTGTTCTATAATATTGTTCTATAATAAACTATAGCGCTATCACTTACCCCCATTTTTTCGTGTAGAATACTGAAAAACAAACAAATAAATGATTTAATAGAAGTCATGTATATTAAAATTTTTTTTTATAATTATATAAATTATTGAATAGTTATTAATAATAAATTATTGAAAATAATTATTAATAATAAATAATTGTTAATAATAAAAATTATTAAATAATAATAAAAAACAACAGTAAAAATCATTTTTGAGAATATCTGAATACCATTACTGAAACGCAATACAAAGCAATTCAGGCGCATGAAAAGCTTAACAGAGTTTGTCTGTATGATAGAAAGCTTTTCAATTATTAGATTGGAATTGCATATTTTCATTAGCACTGTAAAAAGCATTATTTGTTGTACATTGAGGAGTCAGTGAATTATTTGAAATTTAAAGTGCATAATTTTGTATGTAAATTAATTTTAAATTTACTGGGGAGAAAGCTAAAAAGCTAACTACTCACCTTCAAAAAGCGAAACATAAATGAAATTCGTTTAGCTGCTCAAAATTAAAATACCTATCAAATGACTTTGCATCGGCTAAGTACCAAAATGCAATGCTGCATTGTACAAACCACCCGCTAAGAATTCTTAAATAAATATAATAAATTATATTCACACAACCAATGCTCGTTGAACAGCAACTATATTCAGATTGGATTTTGTCAATCGGCATAACAGTCCTCTCGAAGATAATTCAAACGCTACAGAGACAATTGAAATTAAATCCATTCGAACTAAAAGCATCTACATACAATGCATACCATGGATTTTCGCCATAAGACAACTCGATTTATCTGATTGCGAACGATTACATGAACAATTTCGCATTCACTTCATCATCATCTCGTTACGTACATATAGTATATGACCATGTGAGCACACTAGACACAATGAACGATTGGCATCGTAAATCAAATTGAAATTGATCCATATGATCCCTGCCGAGATGATGTTTATTATTGTTTCTTGGTCAAACGAAGAAATATCGGCTTCGGTAATTTATGGTCATATTAGTAACATAGGACATAGGTGGAGTAGTTGAATAATTATTGTGGCTATTACGAATGAGTTTAGGTATTTGTGCGAGGGAGTTAGTACATGCGAGATTTGACAGTACATATGTACTATATGTAAGTGAAACTATGCAAAACAATAATGTTGAGGGGATCGAATGATTGAATGAACGATTGAATATGAAAAGTATTTTGAAATAATTTAAATTTTATATCTTGGCAGATATATCTTCATTCGGGTATGAAAAAGTGAGCCTAGAAAATGATATATCATTAGATGTCACCATATAACTGATACTCAGATACTTCCTCATTTCCCGCTTTAATTCATTGGACAGCTTCTATCAATGTTGTTGCTAATTTCATTACCCTAAGCTTTCTTTAAAAGCAGCAATGTCTCCTCCCGGAGAGCAGCAGTAATCAACTAAGATGCGAGATCGCTAAAAAGTTCGCGCCCACATGTGAGTTGACCTCGTCATAGAAGACCGATTTGCATAGACAGCATGAGACGAACAACTAGACGCCAAGCCTAGTACCTGAGCCCCCAACAAATAATAGATCTAGTGCTCACATCAGATGTCTTATACAGTATTCAAATGTATCTAGCTAAAATAGATACATTTTATCTATGCTATGAGGCAAAATGTTACTTTCTCAGTATGTTTCCTGTGATGGCTTATTTGTTTCGTGGTAAAGTTCAATCGGGCAACGTTCAAAGTCACAAAACAACATGAATGTAGATCTACACTGACTGATATCGTTGCCCTTGTGAAAGGCTCGGAAATATGCAATCGGTATTATTGAATGAAATTATAGATACATTCCAATTGATTTTAGATTGCTAATTTTGAGGTTTGATATTGCTTTCATCTTTTTTCAATTATGTTTGGGTTTTCTTTGGAATATTTGAAGGCTATGGCAAGACATAAATAATACCCCAAATTAGTTCAAGAAGGACAAAACTTAATTTGGAAACTTAGTTTTTTTAAATTTTCTTCGCTACACAGAATAAGCTACCTAATAAATTAATACTCAGATCTTTCAACCGACTCACCACGTACACCAAATCGCTTCTGCACGTTCAATAATTTGCATTTTTATTAACCAATTAATTTCACTCCTACAAATATTCTGTCATAATTACAAGCACCCTCGAGTCAAAATCGTTAACATCACTTCTCTTGGGAAATTTTAATGGATTTATTTTGACGGAACGACGGTGGCTGCTAGGTGAAGATGAATAAACCTCCGCAGTTGAGGCGTTGAAGTTGAAGAGTTACATGCATGCAGATGCTAATAGAAACTAGCGCATTCGAATGCACTATTCGCATGCATTCGAATCTTAAAACTGAGATTTTATTGCAATTGAAATTATGTTGGTTAGTTGCTCATATAAATAATTTCAAATAACTGTTATTCTGTGGGTTGACAGGAGGAAACATACAAAGTTGTAAATGCTGTGTTGTAAGTCTAGGCAGTCGAGTGAGGATACACAAATTGTATGCAAAGTACCAGAGGCCACCTATATCAGATGGTGTTTTATGTTTAAAGTGCAACTGCATTTTCAAGGCTGGGATGTGATTACATGCTGATAAGCGTGGATGCTAAGATAGAAGGTACACTTATAATGTTTGTTGAAATGGTAAGAAGAGCGTAGGATTGCAACCTGTGTGCAATGTATTTCAATGAATCGTGGGGAAACGGATAGCTCTAGGCTATAGGCGACTCGTTCGGAAGTTAACATATAGCTAAGTGGTAATAAACGCTGTTTAGTTTACAAATTCGTCGTTTAATGTGTAGAAAGCTAATATTGTTTAAACGAGAACAGGATGAATTTGTATAATTATACTGCATTATTTGAGTTTTTCGAACAATGCCTGAAATTCATAATAATTTAGGTTAACAGACAAAAATTTCAGTCTAGTTCTAAAATTAGTTGTTAAGTAAAATTTTATTCTTAGGTCTAAAGATAGTTTATTCACCACATAAGCGCCGGTAAATGAAATAAACCTTTAAGATAGTGAGTTTTTTTTATTAACGGGATTGGTGGTCTTATTATTGCTTGTCGAAATTTCTTCGGATAATTTACTTCGTTTATCTGATTGCTCTAGAAAAGAAAGCATGGTACAATTGAAAAAGATTAAGAAAAACATTCGTACGTACGAAAAAATTATTTGTTGGGAATAGAAGGTGTAGGCTATGCGCTTTTTAAGGGGGCAGTACCGGTTATAATTTTGAAAAAATCAGTTTTTTGTTTTTTGCATTTTTCAATTTATTATACCTTCAGAAATCACGTCTCAAAATTTTATTAAGATATTCCCAAAAATAAAGAAGTTACGGCAGTTTACGGCAGACCACTGCTTTTAATTACTACAAAAAAAGATGAAAAGCGCATAAGTCAAGCAGAAAAAGCGGTAAAGGAAGCGCGTTTCGCCAAAAAACACTGCTCAAGTGCAAGAGCAACTGGCTTATGTGGACTCAAGAATACTTATGTATGGTCCAGGGATTGTAGACTGGGCAATTGCAGGAGATAAAAACATATTTTTTAAATTATATTCAATAAATAAATGGAAAAAAAAAACTTTAAACGCGTTATTCTCGAAATGACGTTTTTTCAAACTGCGGACACTTAAGCTAGAACTACACTGGTCTCACGTAACGTGAGCTCACGTGTGGTCACATCAGCTGACCACACGTGTGATAGATCTGCAGTACCATTTTGTATGGTTAGAACTACACTGGCGACACGTCACACGGCTCATGTGAGCTCACGTGAGCTCACGTTTTTGATAATCTGCAAATTCAGATTTTTGAGCTCACGTGAGAGCACGTTTAGCCAATATTTTTACCGCATGGTATTTGATTTGTTTGAAATGTATAAGGTAAGTGATTTGTTGAAAATGTATAAGCATGAATACTTGTGAAATGGCGAAATACATTGATGCTGGTAAATTGTGGGAAAAAATTGTAACAGAATTTTTATGTGCGCAGCGAAATTTAGTTAAACCTCAAACCGTCGATATGCAATTGCAACACACGTGAGCTGCTAGCATGAGACAAGTGTATTTCCAAGCGTGAGCTCATGCCTCCACACGCATAACGTGATGACACGTGAGCTCACGTTACGTGAGACCAGTGTAGTTCTAGCTTTAAGCTAGAACTACAAAATGGTACTGCAGATCTATCACACGCTGATGTGACCACACGTGAGCTCACGTTACGTGAGACAAGTGTAGTTCTAGCTTTAAGCTAGAACTACACTGGTCTCACGTAACGTGAGCTCACGTGTCGTCACGTTATGCGTGTGGAGGCATGAGCTCACGCTTGGAAATACACTAGTCTCATGCTAGCAGCTCACGTGTGTTGCAGTTCCTGATCGACGGTTTGCGGTTTGACTAAATTTCGCTGCGCACATAAAAATTATGTTACAATTTTTTCCCACAATTTACCAGCATCAATGTATTTCGCCATTTCACAAGTATTCATGCTTATACATTTTCAACAAATCACTTACCTTATACATTTCAAACAAATCAAATACCATGCGGTAAAAATATTGGCTAAACGTGCTCTCACGTGAGCTCAAAAATCTGAATTTGCAGATTATCAAAAACGTCAGCTCACGTGAGCTCACATGAGCCGTGTGACGTGTCGCCAGTGTATTTCTAACCATACAAAATGGTACTGCAGATCTATGACACGTGTGGTCAGCTGATGTGACGACACGTGAGCTCACGTTACGTGAGACCAGTGTAGTTCTAGCTTTAAGCTAGAACTACACTGGTCTCACGTAACGTGAGCTCACGTGTCGTCACATCAGCTGACCACACGTGTCATAGATCTGAAATCTTGTTAAAAATTGGCGGATGGTTTAAAAATATATATGTTTCTGCGTATTTTTTGATTTATCATATCGATTTATTTGCTCCATTTAGATACTTATCTAAATTGACCACTTAATATTGAGCTTGGTAATAGCATTTTACGAGGGCGTAGTTAGAGTTTATGTTAGCGCCAGTTCCGCTATAACTAGCGTCGTCAATCAGGAATTTTGTTTTCACTAGGCTGTCTGATTTTAGTGATGGAACATATAATGAGTTTTTGTCTTCACTATATTGAACTTTAGTAAGTGATTATCAAGCTTGTTTTTTAATTCAAGCAGTGAAACTTCCTCCTTTTTAAACCGTATCCAGTTACTACTTGAAGTTGCTGGAACCATTCGTTAGTGAATAGTAAGACGAGTATTGGAGACATGACTGTACCCTTTGGCTGGCATATACATAACTTATTATGCTCCTAGTTACTATGTGTATTCCCTAATTTGACGCATTGATCTTGTATATAATTTTTAAAAAGTTTAAAGAGTTCTACATATGCCTACATTTTTTTGGCTTGTTGATGAGTTTTCCAAGTGAAATTGTGTGAAGTCCTTTAGATAGATCCATGAAAGTCGTCATACTTTTGTAATCGTTTAAACAGATTTATATTGCCCATTTATATTGTCGTATACCGGAAAAGATGTGTACTATCGATTGTGGTAGTTTATTCTCGTTATTTTCTCCCATTATTTTCAACTGTTTTGCGCTACCTTAGTTGAAAAATTTCTAAACACAAATCCTTTTGCTCCGAGCTGCATATAAATGTCCGAGTTGAATTAGGCATAAAGCAGCAGGGAGATGCTTTAGTTTTTGGTAGATCCTTACTTTTCAGGTCTAGAACCAAACAGGAATGCAAGGTCGATCCCTGTCAATTATTGATAAGATGATCCGTTCATTCTTTTGGTTCATTCAAGTCATCCGATGGTATCATACCGGTTGATATTCGGCGGACATTAGAGGACATTGTACTTTGGCTCATGGCCATATGTAATACCTGCTTCAGGCTTTTGTGCATCTCTATCAACTGGCTGGAAATAAAATTTGGTCCCATTGCTAAGAGAAGTCAATCTTAACACGCTAAACTAGGTGGCATTGGTACATGTCTCCATTCATTTCGCGCCAGTTCATTCTTTCGAGCTAAAATCTGACATTTGGTGTTTGAATTTAAAAAAAAAATTAAAAAATTTCAAAAATATCCAAAATTTCACTCCAAAGAATGACCATATAATGGAGACTTGTCAAAATTTAGCTTCACGACTAAACCGTTACCAGCCTCCACCTGAGTCATCCCATGAAAACTCATATGCAAAACACTTAAGGAATCCTATGAAGTTCTGGGTGGAAGAAGCTTTCACTTCAATCACAAAACAACGTGAATAATTTTTTAAATTCACTGCTACTACATAGCTACTCGCAGTATTAACAGAGTTGCTCCACACAGCGGTGGTTATTTCAATTGGACATTGTCTGTTTGACAGGTTGGGTACCCCCTACAACGACTTCTACCAGATCTGTAGACGCTGTCTCCTAAGTTCACCATGACGTGCAAATGTTGGGCCTTTGCTGGTAGAAGGAAGCAGTCCTTTGGTCTTTTCTTATCCGAAGTAGCTTCGAGAAATCATTTTAGTCCTCCGCTCAAAAATGGTTGTGCGCTATGCAATGCGGTTTCACAATGGGGTCATGTATGCCTAAATAAATACGGATACGGATCCATAGTCTGTTCGAAAAAGGGCAGTCACCGAGCCTACCTAGCTCAAAGATGTGGAAAATATCTTCTTAACAATGATATTAGCACCTAAATTAAGTTTGCGGACAAAAATAGACTACAATGAAAACTTCTGCATAACAATTGTGATTTTCCAATATCTTGATATAGAACTTAAGTGAAGTAAAGTAGTTATATTACGATCTTCGTTGGCTTTGAGGGTCGAAGTTGGAAGAGACTTCATTCACAATTAATGTAAAAAATAAAATTTGGGTTGTTACAAATGCTACAACTATCTACCAAAAGTATGGTATTCCAAAAAAGACGATCCTAAAGAGTATACTAGGTGTTTACAAATAATGCCGGAAAAATATGATCATGCGCTTTTATTCAAAAAATTACTACTTCCAAAGTTTAAGAAATCAAAATCTCATTTACAATCAGCGTGTGGCATTTTGAATGGAAGATTCAAATCCCCTTGGGCAATGGATCTAACATGCCGCCATTAGTCCTTCCATAATTCATTGACCAGTCGATCGACCGTCTGGATGGGTGCCGAGTTCGAGTTGTCAATGAATTTTCCATGAAATCTCGGGTAGAACGCGTGTTACACAGCTCTAACAGTAGCTGTGATCAAACGAACTGCGTATGGACCGCAAAGAGGCAGACGGTACACAAAGCAATGATAGCGTTGCAGAGAAATGCAATTTTAAGCAGAACATGGATGTCTTAATCAATTATCGCGTATCCATAATTTATTCATGTTCAGTGGGACTAGCACTGAGATAGGCTCGTAATTCAATTGCGGTAGAATGAATAGGGAACATGCTGTGAGAGGACTTAGTGGTTTGGACGTGGATTTCAAGACTGGGAAGCAGTGCTGCCACCTTGGATATTTGCATAATCTGGGTGATACGATGATACGTTACCCCTGAACCCTTATTATAATTTTCTTGCAGGAAAAAGTGTATTCATAACAATTACATATTTTCCAATTTCCATTACATTTTATTTTGAATAGAAAAGTTTCATTGTACGATTTTGCCATAAGATCTGTTGTATTTATCAACTTCGAATTGAATTAACAGCATATTCTTACGTAATAGTTCAGCCTTCTAGTTATTCTAAATGGGCAACTGTCTCTCAAGAAACTGGCAAGAAAGTAAATTTATGATGCTACAAAGATTCTTGCAACCCTCGAAATACATAAGCCGCTGCTGAAACATCTTTTATTTCAATACTGAATCCATTTTCCAACTTATTGTTAGCTGAGAGTCGTGCAGTTATTTTTGAGGAATGGCGAATGATTTTGTTGAAAAAAGGTGAGAATTTGACAAAGAAGCGGAATTACTGTAAATTTGACTTGGTAAACACTGAATATGATTTCTCGATTAAGATTTTGATATATCATAAAAATACATGTTCAATTTTGTTATATTATGTGGCATGAATCGTCGATTTAAAGTTAATTTTCGAAGATGAAATGTTATTTTTCCAACAAAAATGCTTTTATGCACATATTTATTCATGCACAGCTTTTATACCTAAGTATCAATTTGATGCCCATTGCTAAAATTTTGGAAACGTTGGATACGTTTTGCTCATTAATTTTGATGAATTTGGATATAATATGAAGGTTCTGAAGTGGCAGCACTGCTAAGAAGATTAGCAGTGCAGATTGTTAGCATTGGGCTTTGTAGTTTGTATTTCCTTGGGAGGTACTATGTTCACAAGCCAGACATAATTTTTTCACATGCACATAATTTTGATACAGATATGTATATGAAAAATATTTAAGAAAATCGAAATAATAGATGGGTAGCTACTTGTTGATTACTTCAACCAGTAAAAACTCTCGCAACACACACATATAATTTTTTCTAGTCTGCAAATTTTCAAAAATCTCTTCTTTCAACACGTCGATCTTTTCAATTTGATTTTCAAATTTTCCTTATAAGTCACATCCATTTTCGACGAAACAACTTTTTCAAGCACATCATATTGCCTTTGAAATTTTCATGTGATTGACCGCTTCACTGAATCCAGAAGAGCGGTTGGTGTCTGCACCGCTGCATCGATTGCATGGACTAGTACGACATACCTAACTGTGATTTCAACTTATTCACATTCAATAGCAATCTGTAGGTGATATCTTAATGGGTATTTTAAGAAGAAAATTATCTTTTCGCACCGACACCCGCCGTCGTAGCTAGATGATGTAGATGTACCTGTACACATTTTCTTTCACATTGAAAACTGGTAATACAGGAACATTGCTAAAAAAAATTATTCATCTTGAAAGATATGTTTGCAAGATATCTTCTAATTGACATTTTCTCTAGTCTCGATTTATACTCTAGATTTTAATTTTGATTATTATTAGTGATTAGAGGATGAGCCACATATGTACAGAGATTGAAGAGATTGAAGTACAAGGTAGTCGTTGTTGTTTCATGTTTTCTAACTGTGATTATTGAAAAACTTAACATTTCTAAGAATAAACAAGCTGATTTAGAATTAACAGCTCGCAACACAGCCAAGACGTGACAAAATGCGCTTACTAAACAAATAAATTCCTTCTTTGTTATAAGCAGACCTGTTTGGAGGCAGAACGTCTCTGACCCCAGATGTAACGAAGGCTTTGACTCTTTGACTCTGGGTTAATAAAAAAATAATAAATACAAAAATAATATTTTTTGAATGCTAAAAATGTACAGAATGCTTAGATTTTACGATACCAGTATTTGCAAAAAGTAATAGGTTGTTTATAAAGCTTACTTGGCTCTCACGATATAGTTGATTTTCTTGAAATGTTATTCAGGTTACCGTGAAAGATGTGAACAGAAATATCTGTGTTAGTACAAAAAAGAAAAAGAAGTCTTTGTGTACCAATCAATAAAAGTCTTTTATCTTTGAAAAACAAGTGATTTAGGAGTAAGTGAACAATTCGGGGTAAAAAAGGCGAAGACGACCATTGTAAGACAATTTGGAGCCATAGTCTCGTGAAGCGTCTGAGCTTATGTCCTTTGTCAGTATTGGAGTAACTACTGCTAAATGTTATCAGGTAGCCCGACAGCAGGTGCGTGGCTCGAACTTCTATTGATCGCGAAACTTTCGCAGAAGCTCCCATTGTCCAACCTATTTTGAAGATCAGGAAACTCAACCAGTAATAGTTCAAATAATATAGTCTTCCTTGAGGGAGCCTAGACAGGTGTCCTGCAAGATGTCTTTTGAATTACGTTTGTCGTGCTGCCTCTGCCAATTTTTCAACGCATCAATATGCTGACACAAATGCTGAGTGCATAAAACTCCCTTCCAGGAAAAACAGAAAGTCAAACAAAGAGTCAAGCGTTGTGTTTCCTAGCGATATTGTGGGGATGTCCGATGGTTTTTTGACGCATCCCTATCTGAAAATGATTCTTTTGTTAAAACCTGAATCGGAGGATACTTCGATACAGCTCTGGTAATAAATGGTGGGGTTCAATGTTTCGTTACATTTTTGACAGCAATCTTTGACTATCTCCAAGAGCTCAAAGTCGCTTAAGCACAGCAAAGATGTTGCCATTCAACATATTTTTTTCCTCTGATCCTATTTCCAAAACGATTCGGCTACAGGCCTAGTAAACAGGGGAGAAGCATATTGACAGAGAAGGTCAAAATCTTCTTCGAGTGTCTAATGTGTGAGAGGTTTGATTCCGTAGAGAACGAGACCGTGAGACTTAAAGCTTTAAATTTGAGCTATGGATAACCCTTGCCACGCAATTATCAACTGGTGGAAAATTCGTCCTGCGTACAAGTTTGTGTCGTAAAAGTTGTATCAATTTTTACGAAGAGCACTAAAACAATCAGTATTTAGATCCTATTGGATAGTCAAGCCGGGCTCAAGGCTTTCAATTGTAATCAAAACATACTCAGCTATACTTCTAGAGGCGAGAGAGGCCCTAAATGAAAAAGGGGCACGGGACAACGTCAAGCTCATATGGGTCCCTCGCCATAAAGTGCAAGAGAGAAACGAACAAGCTGCTAGCAAAGGACAAAGACGGGCCACTCAATGCTGAGGCATTCCGAAAGCTGATATGACATCAGAACATGGACTAGAAGAAAGGTCGAATGCTATTGGCTCAATGTAGAGCATTTGTAGCACTCAAAACACTACTTCAGATTCGATATACAAAAAAAAAAAAAATTATGGCTCTCCGCAAAAGGTTTAACTGGCCATCTTTGATGCAAAAAGTACATCCAATCGATAGGCAAAGAGCAAGATAACTACGGTAGACCCAAGTTCATAAGGATACTGGATATCTTTTAGGCCAAAACGCTGCGGAGACACAATATGCCCAAGAGATCGCAGAGTTAGGGGCCATCTGGACCCGCTCCACGTATTCATTCATTATTTTTATTCATTAAACTGTACATAGATTACTTGACTTTAACATAAAATATCTTATATTTGGCGGCTATTCTATGTAAGCCTGCTGGCTCTTTTTGAATTGTAATTATTTTTATTTATCATTTACTTATTTTCCGGTTTGCACTTATAAAATATTACCCAGATTATACATTACCTGGGGTTGGCTTAGCTATGTAATACTTAAATACTAGGCTAATCTACTACACTGAATCTACATTATGTCTAATTACAATAGGCTTAGCCTACATAAACCTAAACTAAACCTAGGTCTTAATTATACTCTCCGATTTGTCGGAAGGCCAACATAATTGAACAGCATGTCCATGGACCGCCGTTGTCCTATTATCTCCGCTGGACGCATAAATAGCGCATTTTATTTTGTCTGTCGTAAAACCTTGTCGTCAGTTCCACAAACGCAGCCCCTAAGTGCTTCAAGTCCTGTCTCCTGATATAGAAGAGAATTTCTCGGCCATGTTTTAGTTACCGGGTCGTAAACGCCGTCAGTTACTGGGACTTTGTCATGTTTCAGCCGACTTATGACTCTTTGTGTCTCTTTTATTTCTTGGTGGCAACAGCATAATGTCTTCTTCTTGAATTTTTTCAGCGTGCGGTTTGTTGAGTTCCTTTATCTATCAGTATTACGTATTATCTACCAGCCTGTACGAAATATTAAGAAATCTTGAAACAAAAAAATCCTCACCAGGAGCCTATGTTTGAGAAAGATAATGCAATAGCTTCTAATGCTGCTGTGCGAACATTTTTGTGGCGCTTTATATTCACCGAAACTTAATAGCTGAACTCGACAAATAATAGATCACCCACCTATAGCGCAGTTGCGAATACCAGTCGGTTTCAAAATTGATCGCTCTTCTGATTAGATACTTCCAGCCGATCTGTCAATTCTGACAGTGCCACTTCAAAAACTCACTGTAAAACTTGCTTTACTACTTATTAGCAACCATCAGTGCAATCACGTTTCCATTATTCACGATTGGCAGATACATTTCAATAACATTTAAAATATCTTGTAAATTGTCGAGATCATTTAAAGGCCATATCGATGATTGCGATCGCAGAGCAACCGAATCTAAACCCAATTCAAGCAAAACAAAACATCTTATAATCGTAATGACTGCGAAAATTTAACGTTACTTACCAGTTATGTTTACTTGTTTCAGGCGTTGACCAATGCCCACATTCTCGGCTTATAGACGGCAAAGTAGTAGGGGTCTAAACACAACAAACCAACAGCTTGACTTGGGCCATTGGTCCAGCCAAGCTAGATTTGCCGGTGAATGGAGAGAAGCTTAATCTTTGGCATCATATTAGATCCACAGCGCGCTCAACTATTTCCATGAGAGTAAAAATACGATTCTTTGTAGTTTTATTTGTTTCATGATCTTTGCGCACAGGTACGCAGAAATCTTGGCTATTGCATGGAATTTTCCTAGTCGTTTTGTTTACTTTTCTATTTTCACCTCTCGGTTCGGTATACATTCAGGTTGTTACACTGCTATGCACATGTGCTGCATTGTACCGCGTGTAGTGAATTTCGTGGCATTAAAATGGCTGTGGTTGTTGTCGAATATCGAAGTTTTCCGAGCAACTGCCTCACAATTATTCCACAACTTTTGATTTTCTGATATACTTAATTGCTTTCTTTTTCGAAAATTATACAAAATCAATTGAGTTCCTTTTATCAGCTTCAAAGATTACATCTAAATATTATTTCTTTGAAAAAGATAACAGCTTCTAATTAGCTGAACGTCGCTACACTGACTACCATTTCCTCAGTATCTTAGTTTAGATAATGTTGCAACTTTCATCTCAACCGGCACTAACATACTCTTTGAACTGGATCTTCCTCACCTATTTTATGCCACACTGACAGCATCGAATCAAGTATGGGCCAGTGTAGGGATTCCACATAGGACTAGTCTGGGACCAATACTGGTCACAAAGCATACCAAATAGATCTAAGCAAACAGGCACTCTCTTCCTAACGACAGTTGCGCGCCGCACACTCCATAGTTTATACAAGTTCGTTACCAAATCCCACCATACGGCTCGAAAGCTAGTTGAATCAGTGGGGAAGCCGTTCAATTGCCAGGTCAGCACTCTATGCACTGCAATAGTTCCAGCTATGCTTATGTATAGCACAAACTCAGAGCAAAATTAGACTCAGTACTATTGACTAGAACTCGAATCGTAGGACCAATTCAACAAACTGACTATGCGACGCAAAATAGTCACAAACGTGAATACACTGCGGCACCGACCTAAATTATTAGCTTCGCATGTTTGATATCGGCCGCATCTTAATCTTTAAGATTTAGCTACATGCGTTTTTTTTTCTTTGACCGTTCGAAAGTGTTGGGAACGTGCGCGAAGAAAACATTATTCTTACTCGTGACTTTCGCGCGCACACAAGAAGTATCTTAAGTGTTTCGTATTTATTACACAAGCTTTTGAATTCTAAATAGTTTTGTGATAGTTGTTTTGTGAACGGTAGTTTTGAAGATAAAGTTTAGTGGTTTTGTGTGATATTAGCGTAAAATATACAAAAATCATTTTTCCCCTCGGAGCTGTAGATATAATTCACTTTTAGTTGTTGCCTTTATATTATTAGCTCAAGTAAAATAACGAAAAGTATCATATCTGTCTCAACAAATCTAATATTTAGTGGCTCAAAAAAATGATAAAATATTTAAGTAGTTTGGGGGACTTCAACAAAGTTGCATTTACTTAGCCTAAGTTTAGCGCCCAGCGTGGTTTTAGTGAAGAGCAGAAAAGTTTGAGTGAAAATGTTTATAAATATTTTATTGGAGGCACTTATAACATAACCACATTTTTTTTCTTTTGTAAAATTAACAATTTTTCATTTATGAAATTATATTCGTAACCGAATTTGCGTGATTATAAACCACAGTCTGTATAGCAAATGCTGAACTGATATTAGCGTAGCCTTATTAGCCTTGCATAAATTTCAGAAGATTAAATTTTTGGTGTGTTTCAATCGGTTTTGAATTCAAGAGAAAAGAAGTCAGTTTTTATCAGTTGAAATTATTATGAATTTTCTATTTCTGTATGGTAAATTTGCATGGTTCTCTGCAAATATTTTATTAGATTGATAGATGGGGCCCCTGACCATATTACTACAGGACAATAATTTTCGGCTAATGCTATTTGTTGAACATTTTGCTAATAGTCATATAGAAATAAGATACATTGAAGAGCGAAATAAATTAAATATATTGAAGAGCACATGTAAATTGCTGAAACATAATCTAACAGTGGGGAAAACAAAAAAAAACCCTTGCTCTACGATACTTTTTGCAAATAATTAGGCTCTTATTTGCCAGATACGTATTCAGATGCATTGTTAGAAGCATCTGAATGTGTATCCAAGCAGCTAAAGAATCTACTGTCTAAACATAGCAAAAAAAAACATAGACAAATACAATTTGTGTTGCAAATTTTAAAGCTACTTGGTTAATTAATTGCCTGTGTAGTCTTTATTTTGGATTTCGATCCATCCCCCGCATAATGATCACATCTGGGTTTCCAAGGTATGAATAGTGACCTGAATCTGTGACCATAATGATCTCAAAATCAATCAAACATGAAGGGTTCTTATTTCCAGGCTTTCAAGTAAGTTATTATCTACCTTATCCCACTATTGGAGGGCGGAAATCTTCGAAAGATGTTGCCGGGCCCCGGCTCTCGAAATTGCCGTATTTTTACTGACTAAAACCGCCTCCATCTTCTTCTAAACTCTCCGTGGGATTACTTGAACAGCATTATTCCACGGGAGTGATTCAGCTTTCAGCTGTCTCTCGCGATCCTTGATTTTTCTTGTATGTTTTATTAGCGGTGCTTCAACGACAATACACGCAGTTAGTGACTACAGCATACGAATTGTGTAACCTAATGTTACATCTGATTACAAATAAAAAACGTTGCGTTATGTTTGGAGTTGCTCTTTATTAGAGAATATCACTACTAAAGAACCAAATTACAACTAAACTTATTCTTGAGAAGCAAGCTTCAAATCGCCTCATCGGTTTGAAGAATGTTGAACATGCAAAATAGAAATTTTGATATGTGGTCTAAAACAAAAGAATTGAATGGATGATGTTGTATGTTGTTGTAAAGTCCATCGCACTAGGCTAGAAATTAGTTTGTGCGTCGCAAGCCCGCTTTTTTTGACATGATTTGACATGATTTTGGCGCCAATTCATATTTGAACATTTTTGATTCAAACATTTTCAAATATGATTTGGCTCCATGTACGTTTCTTTTTAATTCAATGATGAAAAATTTTGATTTGAAAATAAAATTTTTATAATAAAGTGGAATTCAAATAAGATTCGCTTTTTATTTCAAAGTGATTTCAACTTTTGATTTAAATTTGATTCTATTAAATGACATTTTTCTGAGTGTACGCATTACTAAGCATAAACGTTCTATCTGGAAATTTATCAACTTTCGGTCTGTAAAATTCTGGGATTAATACCAAATAAAATATATAGAAATATATTTCACAAAAGATCTTAACTATAAGATCTCACCTTTTTGGGAGCCTAGGGTTCTTTAATCTTTGACTTTACATCTAATATATGAGGGTCCTGCTGACTTATGATTAATCATCTTGCGACAGCAAGAGTGACAAAAATGAATTTAATGCAGGCAACTTTAAGCTTTTTCGAAGCCCATTTATTATATTGCTGTATATCATTTTGCTTGCCAACTTTACTCGAAGTTCAATCAACTTCTGGTACCACAGATAGCACGTTGGCTCATGCATAAAACTCTTGAGCCTCCGTTCAGTTGACGTTGACCCCCTAGTGGGTGCTTGCAGTGACTGCGGCCTGAAAATTATAATTTTGGTGTCTTTCGGAACACTGACAAAGGAGGATTCAAAAGTGGTACTGAAAAAAGTCCTCGGAAGTCCTTGAAATCTTGAAGAAGCTGCGGAAGTGATGCGATGAATTTTTCGTGGATTAGAGATCTTAATTCAAGAGGAATTGGTGGCAGTGTTCTGATCCAGATCGTATCGTTGTGACCAATGATAACCGATTTCAAAGTTTGGTGTCATCTGTCTGAGAACCCATTGGTCTGTGGCATGACTGCGTTCAAAGTGCAAACGCTGACCGAGTTTGGTCAGCACTGCGAGCTGGTAAGGTGGCTTTAGATATGTGGTGTTTGTCAAACACCTCCTATTTGCCAAATACCGAACACCTAGTCAAGTAATTTGGCTTGGTGCTTGCGGAATGACAAGCACAGTGAATTAGACATTCGGGCATTGCCGAATGTTCGCCAAAACTGGAAGATGAACGAGCTGCGGGGATCCGACACAGTGCTCGTCTACTTTGATGTGAGTTGAAAGTTCGACAAACTATGGGAATAGCGAGCACCCGAATGTTTGTGCTTGGCCTAGGCGAGCAACCCAACCACACATGCGAAGTTTGCCAAACTAGGTGCTCGGTATTTGACAAACACCGCATATCTAAAGCCGCTTTTAGTCAGCACTGCTGACTCAAATAGTCTGTCTTGTCAAATCGTGCGATCTAGTTGATGAATGCAGTAGAAGCATAAACATTGGTAGTAAAGGACAATAAACGGAACTGTTTCAGGCCAACAGGCTTAACGGTAAAAGGTTGAAACAGGTTTGCTCACGTGGCTTTGCGTGGGTTTGCTATCTTGCGTTTTTGACCAGATAGACAATATCAGGTGCAAGTGGCGTTGTCCTTGTCCATCGAAGATCAGAAGAATTTGGATAAGATATGATTGCGTGAAATACGAATACCACGGCAAGCGATTTTGCGTTCTAGATGGAAGAACTCTTCTTTTTGTGAGCTTATGTATGAGGATCTTGTTATTTTAAGACTCATTTTCTTAAGAATGTTGTCTTCTTGATAAAAATTAAATTACCGTAAATAACTTTAAATATCACCAAAGCGCATTTACTAAGTCGCTGTTCATCCTTTTGGCTATGATTTCCCTATTGTGAGAGGGATGTAGAGTCGTATGAAACTTTGCAAAATTATCAACTTTGTAGCCAAAGATAAGTTGTTTGTTGAAACTATATTTGATATTCTTTTGGTTTTTTCTTTTAAATTCTGAGCCCAATTTTTGAGATGAGGCTCCTGCGGCAACATCAAAGGTTCTAGGAAGAATGATTTCCGTCTGTCGATTGTGTATCGACAAAAATATTTATGTAATCAGAGGTATACCGAATGCAAGAATTTATGTACCCTGGGTGTCTATTTGGTGATGTGTAGCGTTTTCTGGCATTTGCTTGAATGCAAAAATTACTGTTTTGCAGTCAGTGTAGAATGCAGACTTCTGGGCTTATTATAAGTATCGACCCTACTGCATACTCTCATAAACCGCTTGAAAAGCCGCAATTTTGTGCAGTATACCTCTCTTGTGCTTGTTTGATTTACCCGAATAAGAACAAAAAAACTGCCAAAAGTCAAACACCAAGCTCAGCGTTTTAGTCATAACCAGTTTTGGTGTTTGCATAGCCAGTCATCAACATTGAGTTCCAGGCCAAATAGAACTTCATTTTTCTTTAGATGAATTGGGCCACATTTCAAAATTCAAAATTTATTGAAGTGAGCTCGAAGAGCCTGAAGAGTGTGCAAATGGTGTTCTTAAGAATATTGCTTGGCTCAAGTGAGATTTGCCGGTAAGCATTAGTTCGGTTGATGGTGGAGAAAATTGTTTCGTAGTTTAGTTTATGACAGAAGTCTTGAATAATAGGGATCGGATATCTGTCCAGAACGGCTATGATGTTAATGTGGCTGTAATCACCGAAAGGACGTCATTCTCCATTGGCCTTGTAAAAGGCAAGACGGGCTGCATATACCTTGCTGCAGTAAACTTTTAGTCGCTGCGAGCTTATCGGGTGCTAGTCCGCATGGTCTGAACACTATTAGAAGGCCAGAGATCAAGATGTGGTGTGTTAACTTATATTTACAGAGTTGAGAAACATCTGTGTTTACCGTGAAGGCATGGCTCTCCTGGAGAAAGGCATATCTCTGTGTATGGAGAAGGACATATATCAGTGGTTGGTGTGTTTACGTGATGTATACGTGCCTTTGCCTGGGAAAGAACTGAAAGGATCTACCAGGATAGCATTAGCCAAGCCGGGGACAAGCCCATTCGCTTAAAATTGGTCTAGGGACATCAGGAACGATCAAGTCCTATGAAAACTCAGAAAGGAGCCTTGGTTTGAGTGTAATCAACTATCGTTCGTAGCTGTGGATAGACGATTGGTTTGCCGCGGCAAGTCGAAGACCAAAATAAGGTAGTTTTCTGGTTGATCGTAAAATATATTCACCTGAGTCTAAAAAATAATAATGTTAAGCTAATTATGTGCCACCATCTAAAGAGAACAGCGACATAGTTTTTGGTTCCATTTGTGGCCTATAGAAATCTAGTAATAAAAGCAACCTTGCTGAGTGTATTTTTTAACTTTTGATGTTGGAAGTGTAGTCTTGATGGAGAAAAATTGATAGAGTTTTAAATGGTGTGTAAGAGTATCCACAACTTTTAGCTTTCGGTGCGCCCTGGACTGCACAGAATTTTACTTGGCAAAGTTGCAACTCCACTCTACGCATAAGTATAAATTGAACGGCATTTTGTGCTAGCGTGGATCGTATAATGTAGTGCCTCTTTCTGCCATGCTATGTGGTTGCGATTTCGCAGTTTTTTGTCTCTCATCGCTAAGTGAAGAGGAGCCGAATATTAACTCTTGTTCCGTTGTCATTAAAATTTCGGTCATACACCGGCTGTTATAAGTCCTACTAAACACTAATTGTAGATCGAATGTGGTTTTTGCCATTTAATACTGCTTTGCTTGTCGCTTATCATTCTGTTTGAGGTTTCGCCACAGGTTTGCTTCCAGATAACGCTGAATGGAATCACAGTGGATGCACTTTGCACTTTGTCATTGTAAATTTCTTCATTCACGTGCATCTAGCCAGATGAAATAATTATTGAAAAAATTGTGTAAATACAGAAATTTATAGATCACTAATTTTTTGATTTGTCAGCATTATTCATACTAAAACTTTTAATAACGAACATTTTGAATGAATTGATTGAGGAAAAAATCGAAAAATGAAAAGAAAACACTCACCATGTTTGTTAATTTCGTTTAAAATGTAAACTATGTTTTAAATTATTTCAACACAACCTCAAAGCTGACATTATGGTTTTCCGTTTTAAGATTTCGAAAATTGTGGGTCATTTTTTGAACTATTTAACGGTGGTAATTACTACTAATGAGTCACGAAGCAGTTGTTTTAATCGATTGTCAATTATTAATATTTTGCAATCAAAGTCATATTTCTGACGCAATTATTCATTAATGTTGGTAATTATCTCGCATTTTAACCCCGATTCATTAAGTAAATTACATTCAATTATTTCGTATGCTGCTCACTAAATGAGAGTTTAAGTCAGTTTGTTCATATATTCAGTTTTTTTGCAATTAGCAAACTAATGACTCTAATCAAATTAACACGTTTGAAAAATTGTTTTTATATCGTTCTAAATTCTAAAGCTAATGCTGTACAATTGCTCATTAGTTGATTAAATGATTTAATTATAACTTATGCAGTAAAGCTCAAAAATTGTAGTTCATATAGATATGTAATACATTGATTCACAATCGATTATCTTGTGGTCCGAATTGCATTCATTCATTTTTTGAGAATAACCAAGTTTCGAGTTTTCATGATAAAAAAAAATAATGTCAGCTAGCTCGTACGTTGTCAATGATTTTAATCTTTGATTTCATTTAAACTGGTGCCAATTAATCCAGCCAATTAGATCTAAAATTCCATGCCGCACTTAACTAAAAACAAGGAAAAAATTAACTAAGTGAATTGTTTGAAAATTACATACCATAATTTTGGTTATCGTTGTGTGAGTCAAGGCAAAAGGCATTTTTCATATAAGGCAAGACATGATTAGAGCAAGATGATAAGTAACTAGTCATATTGGCTAAAACAGATTATAGATAGCCTGAACTGGCTGCTTGAACTACTTTGAAATAACCTTTCGTATTCTTACACCTTCACAGCATGAATGCTGCAATAAATAATGAAATAAATTTCCTTAAGTACGAAGATCTAGTCTGATTTGCAAACTTTGGATTTCCATTAAAATCGTGTTGCTTTCCATTCAAAATTTCTTATGAGTGCATCGTCGATACTACATATATCAGATGGGAAGCAAAACCTGCTGCTACTGCTTTAATGTCTTTTTCGAGTCACCTGGTAGGGTAACATTTATTACCAACATGTGAGTAAATTTCTTACGTTTACCAGCCTCGAGGCATGCATCCAGTTATTTGTAGGATGGTGTCAATGGGCATGTTACAGGAAGCAAAATGGATTGTTCCATGGAAAAAAGATTTATAACTCACTCGTTCTAAATAGGTGCATTTCTGGGTGAAAGTAATGCAAATCTAAGTGAATGCTTCTGAGAATAGATCAAGACAATAAATATAATAAATGACCAAGACAAGAAATAGATCTCGCAAATGCAATTATACAAATCTTTGCAATAGACAAGTCAACAATATGCTATTGTAAATTGTTTAGTCGCTTTCTTCATTCATTTCCACAAAAAAATTACTAAACTCATCTCGCGCCACTAAAACCTCGAAAGGAGAAAATAGTTTTTCGATTATGAGTCTCATGTCCGCGCATGCTGTGCAGATCACCACGATATCGAACTGGGAGACTTTCATTGCCCGTCTTACACACTTTGAAACATTACGCCGACAGAATCCCAAACTTAATTAAGGTTAATTCAGAGTAGGCGTTATCATGACTTGGGCCCCAGGGCAATTTGAATTGGCATGATTGTCGTTGAGAGTGCCTACTTACGAAATATTCTCTTTGCGTCAATCACTTACCGTCATTACAAGTAGAAGGTGTAAATTGGTAAATGATTAATACACTGTATGCACGACAACTTTTTCATAATGGATACTTACGAAACCTGACCGCTTGCATTGGCGATAATCGAGAATTTCAAAGAGAACAATGAATGTAAATGGAAAATAGCACTTAATTTGTTAGTAAGCTAGGTTAATATAGGAAAGTAGTTTTAATTTCAAAGTTAGTATGATAATCTATTGTAAGCGGCTAGACTCATTAGCTATTTATTCCAAAACTTCAAACTTATTTAACCAAATCCAAAATACAACAAACTTCGAAAATACTACCAGAATATTTTAGCGCCCAGTGTGGACTCAATGCCTAGTCTTTTTCATTTCACTGTCAACTATCGTTTCAAAAATTGCTGGACTTCTTTTGCTGTTAACATAAATGCTACATTTATGAAACATTTATTTACCGTTCCTTATTAAACTTAACGCCCTTAACGACTAGCATAGAGTTGTGAAACATATCAAATGCTATGATCAGTTGGGATGTCCAAAATAGGCGATATACCTGGCAATTTTTGCCTTATTTGCCTCCTTTTTTTCAGATCAAATTATGAATACGTCGCAATAAAATAGTTTCTATTGAATTCACTATGTCGCTGATTGGATGTTTCAATTTCAATAATAAGATGAAGCGCGGCTCTTGTCATTTTAATTACAATAAGTTCACTTTATAGGTATCAGGGAATATTACTTTCTATCTAAAAACATACATCGAAATATCAAAGAATTCACCAACTCTTTTGTGGATTGAACTGTATCCAAAAAAATAAGAATGAGCATGAAATCAAGATTTGATAATTTCTCATATCGCTGTACGATTTACAATTACTCAACATAACATAAATGCAAAATTGTACATTGAGCGTGAAGTAATGTTAAAATGCGATAATTCAAAATGTACAGAGATACATTGGCTCAGTTATAGATATACAGATTATTTATGATATATCTTCAGATAGCTTGAGATTCAAAGCAATCACCTATGAAAAATGCTATCATATAAGCCCTGTACTAACATGAATCTTGATTTGATTGCAGTTCGAGCCTTAACTGTCTACGATGCCATTAAGGCTACGTACCTGTTTTATTCGTTTCGAATATGATTCGTTTTAGATGGTAACATGTTACTGAATGTACAAGCATGTTCAACCGAACGCAATCATTTGATAGGCTAGAAAGCATCGAATTGATTAGTTCCTGGTGAGTGGGTCGCATTCAATCTGCATTAAATTTGAGAGCATGGTGTGTAAATAATGTGGAAAAATCGCATTTAAAAGATCCTTAAAAATGAACTGAATGAGCATCGAAAAAAGCAAATAGATGAATTTATAGCCATCGACTAGAAAAATTAAATAAATTTTAATTTTATTTAAACTGTATAACAATATTGTTGCTGAAGAATTAATCAATTTAAATATTAAATGACTGTCAAACTGATTTGATTTGAATCAATGACAACTTTTTTTTTGTTTAAATAAGCTTATTTTTTCATTTGAAACTGAATTTTTGTTTTTTTTTCATTTTTTTTTAATAAATGCTCATCAAATCACTATTCAAGAATATCCTCTGTTTATTTGCTCATTTTGAGAAATTCACATACATTAATAGAAAAGACTGATTGAAAATTCCTTGTTGGTTATTATAATTTTATTAATTTTGATTTGCTTAATGCTACTAATTTAAGCTTAATTAATACAACTTGAAGATACTTCCGATGCTTTAAGCTGAATGAACAAACTTTTAGACCCAAACTGTAAAAAATGACAACAAACAGTCCGCAAAAAAAACCAAACTAACAACGAATTTGAAATATCTATCCGTTCCGAGGTGAATGCTAGCTACATAACCTGTTTGAGATGGAAAATAATCTTCTTCAAATTAAATTCACCAAATTTCAAATTTGGTGAAGTTTCAAATCTTTTCGAACGTATCAAGATATTCTGCGCTTCAACTTTTCCAAGATAACTGTTTTATCAGACTAGGGTCGCGTAAAATAAAGGTAATAAAGGTTTGAGTTATTTCTTTGATCAGAACTTGATTTATCGATATGGAAGTATAGCTTCAAATTAAATTCACCAAATTTCAAATTTGGTGAAGTTTCAAATCTTTTCGAACGTATCAAGATATTCTGCGCTTCAACTTTTCCAAGATAACTGTTTTATCAGACTAGGGTCGCGTAAAATAAAGGTAATAAAGGTTTGAGTTATTTCTTTGATCAGAACTTGATTTATCGATATGGAAGTATAGCTGTTTGGATCAGTGCTATACATTACTTTCTCTTTCTGTCAAAACTTTCGATCATTCTTTAAAAGTGAACAAAATGAACCTGCAGTTACGCTTAGTATGATGTTTTACGGGTTTTATTTCGACTTTTCATATCCTCCAAAGTTTGGTGAGATATGCAGTGATTATTAACCTGTCGCAGGTAGGCTCTTTCTCACGATTTCAATCTAAAGGCTTCTCCAACGAAATTTTTTACCATTGTCACTATTGATACTCCAGCAAGCTGAATGATATGCTAAACACACTTCAGTGTTGGTTAAGTCGCATCGTAATTTGTGATGGATTGCGTGATTCGAAAAATAAACCAAATGAGTTATGTAACGCTTGTCCGTCACTTTACCCCAACATTTAGAAGCCTTGACTTCGATCAGTCCAGTAAAATCACATCACGTGGAAGCAAATGCCAAGAAAGGAAGCATGCAAGGTGAAGCGCGTGCTTAAACTGTAGCCTTAATACAAGCAACGCACTTTAAAGCTAGAACTACACTGGTCTCACGTAACGTGAGCTCACGTGTCGTCACGTTATGCGTGTGGAGGCATGAGCTCACGCTTGGAAATACACTTGTCTCATGCTAGCAGCTCACGTGTGTTGCAATTGCATATCGACGGTTTGAGGTTTAACTAAATTTAGCTGCGCACATAAAAATTCTGTTACAATTTTTTCCCACAATTTACCAGCATCAATGTATTTCGCCATTTCACAAGTATTCATGCTTATACATTTGCAACAAATCACTTACCTTATACATTTCAATCAAATCAAATACCATGCGGTAAAAATATTGGCTAAACGTGCTCTCACGTGAGCTCAAAAATCTGAATTTGCAGATTATCAAAAACGTGAGCTCACGTGAGCTCACATGAGCCGTGTGACGTGTCGCCAGTGTAGTTCTAACCATACAAAATGGTACTGCAGATCTATCACACGTGTGGTCAGCTGATGTGACCACACGTGAGCTCACGTTACGTGAGACCAGTGTAGTTCTAGCTTAAAAGTTCAAACCTTACAGCTTTAATATCCAATATCTTCTTCGAAAGCCAGCTGAAGACCCAACTGGAAGGTGACTAACGAAGTATAGTAGGAAATTCGCAGTAGAAAATCATTTGGTAGATATGAATTCTCTGAACGACCCCGACTCTCATGACGTTGCTTAATCGGTAAAAGGATTCAGATAAATGATTTTACCCTTTTGAGAGATAGGATATTTACTTTGCAGTGCCTGAATTTCATTCTAAGAAATTGCGAATACTACTCGAATTCAAAATTTTCGAGATTGCTAATAGTTCCTGGCAGTCAATGGAAGGTCGGATTTGCGAAGAATTTTTTGAGGAATCTTTTGAACTCATGGTATAATTCTTATCAACCGATTAAAACACCAGAATTTATATCGATCAGTGATATAGCAATATTTATTTATAAGCATTCACTTTTTCAAGCCCAAGGCTACCAAAATCTGTTGTGACTGAGTTGTAATTGGACCAAAATTGTTCGTTTTCTTGCAAAACGTTTTTACCTATGCCACCAAACGCATTAGCGTGTGATTTGTTGGGTGACATACCTTGGCGTCCGACTGTAAAACTGCCGCTGAAAGGTCCAGTCGAGGTGTTATCGGTAGTTTGACGAGTGCTATCCGTGTTTTTGATGCCATTAAATGAAAATGATCGTTTCCATCTTGTTTCTGCAGTCTAATATAAATAGTGGCATAGTGTCGCAGCATCTATGTAACTTTAGCGCTAGCAATCATTTCATTTTTAATTGTGATAGGAATTAAGGCTGTAATTTGTAAGGTTCTTGTTTCTCTAGATAGCTAGCTATCCGTAATTCGATCATATCAATCCAAGTTTGCAAGCCAATCCCCTCTCGTTAGCGATTAATTTCATAGGGCCAAATAAACGATACATAATGAATTAAACCTTCTTTTTATTGAAAGTTGTGCTTTTTCATCAACGTAAAAGCAATTAATTGAAAAGTGGTGGACAAATGATATTCTAATTGAGTTTTTTTCTACGTATGGCCAAAAGTGCAAACAAACCGCTAGAAAAACTGATTTTAAACAAAAGCAGATGAGAAGTGTAATTTTCGGTTCAGATTAAATATGGTGGAAATAGATTTTTGAAGTGTTTGCTAATTCATTTGCTTGTACTCACAACCAAATCATAACAATTAGTACATAATACATCATAATTCAACGCACAAAATTTTAGCTGCAATGGTTGCATCGAAACATCAGAAGCTATAGGGGTAGAAAAACTTTGAAAGTTACCACCCGCAAAAACTTAAACAGATGCTGCTTGTTTTAATAGTATGGTTTTTATAATATAAAAATTTAGCAGTAGCATATCATGGTACAATAACAACAATTGATAGCATCGTTGACACCAACTAACTTTGTGAATTTGGTTTTTATCCGATGGTTTCGAAACTTACGGGAAAAAAACTTCTGTTGCCAATTCCTATTGCAAAATGCATGTTTTATCAAACACAAAAATATACAAATAG
The DNA here is from genome assembly GCA_963978885.1 of Nemotelus pantherinus. Taxonomy (NCBI): domain Eukaryota; kingdom Metazoa; phylum Arthropoda; class Insecta; order Diptera; family Stratiomyidae; genus Nemotelus; species Nemotelus pantherinus. Next base: position 221,140,180 of record OZ022263.1, on the reverse strand, counting down.
GAATATATAAATAGAAAAAGCATATTCATGTACAAAAATAAAAAACCCTTCACCAATATGGCAGACAAAACTTTATCAAACATGTTTTATGTTTAGACTAACTCACTCTGTGTAATTGGTTTCAAACCAATTACCGCATCAGAAGCTATAAGGGTAAAAATGTGTCTAGCGCTGCCTGCCACAAAATTACAAAATTCACAATAAATATCAGAATTTAAACACAATTTACTTATGTTCATTGTAAAGTGATAGCATATCATCATCTATTTTTTGATTTTTGAACCAAAAACTTGTCGAATTTGGCATATATGAAGGTCAACCTACTGTATGAATTTCGTTTGAATCTGGTCTCGGCATCGAAAGTAACTATGTTTCCTGAGGGTTTTTTTAAAAGAACTTCTATCAGAGCTGCTTCGACTAAAATCAATACATCCTGTGAATTTCATATTGATTTGATGATCCAGCTGGGGAATCTCCCGGTCACAAATTTCACGTGCTCGAAAAATAGTTAATATGGAGAATTGCTACTCTTGTGTAACACGAAATTTCGAAAATTTAAAGCCGACAAGAAGAATAAAGCATAAAGTTTATTAATCGCTTGTATTTCCGCAAAAAAAGCGAAAATTTTTTAGAAGACTCGATGATTTGAAAGATTTTTACCCACATGCTTTCTATAGCTACAGGGAAGCTCACCCAGTCACCAAAAATCACACATGCCGATTTCTAAAAAAAATACAATAAGTCACCTTTAAGTTTTAATTTCTGCTTCTTTCTATTGGCATGAAATAATATTTTATGGATTATTTTCTGAACAATAAAGACGTTGGCAAAATGCGCCCAGTGTGGTATCGTGGTAATCAATACTTAATGTCTCTGGTTTTTCTAGAAGGGAATTTTAACATGTTGCTTTTTCGAAAAGTATGTTTCAAAGTCAATCAGATACAAATAGTACATTGAATAACTATGTCACCTCATTTGATATTTTGCGCTATTGGATTTTTGGATTCTTTGAGGAATGGTAGTTTTATGTAAACTCTCAAGCATTTACCGAATCTGTTCAGTGTCTGTGCAACCAATTATTTATCTATTAGATTCCATGATTTAAATGGGTTGTCACATTAGCACAACATTAATTAAATTGATTTATTTGATGTGCTTTCAATAGCTTTAATACCAAACAAAATTAACACCGAGTTCGTTTACTTAAATTCTGCATAGGCTACAGCTAGACTGTATATACCAGTTTATAAAGTTCGTTACCACAAACATGTCAATCGCAAATTATCTCTAATCACGACACCGATGTAATTGTACGAGTAAGTACATGTTGCTATTTGAAAGTCGTGATATTTTCCTTTTGATTTTTATTTCACTTTTCATCTTATTGGACGTACGTACATAAAACTGTGAAACGAAATCCAAGTGGAATATAAAAGAAAGAAGAACGTAATGTTTTGTGACGGTTTTTTTTTCTCAAGATAGCATATTATAGTCAGTGACGTTACTAAATACAAATCATTTAGAATTTCGACAGTAGTGCTATTTAAAGTGCCAGTTACTTAGAGATTTATGTTATTACTTTTACTGCTCTCTGCCTGCACTAAAAATCTACAAACATTTTATTATGAATGGACTTTGATGATTCTAAAACCATGTGTTACTCTTAAGTTAATAAACTGTTAAAAGTTATAAATCAATTTTTTAAAGTTATAATAAATATCATATCTTTTTTCTCGAACAAATCAAAAATCCATTTCGTTTAAATCTAAATCACTGAATCTACTCGTGCATATATAAGATTGCCAAGTGGGATTTTGAGATAGCTTTCAATCTTGCAAACACGTCTCTTTGATGGTTGTACTTATTTACGTTCGTACGCCTATTGCTTGGACTAGTATTTAGTGGTCAGTTTATTGGAGAGACAAACAATCGAGTCGATATGACATTATTGGAAATATTGCGATTAAAATTTATTATAAGCAGGCACATAGATATTAAGTAACTCTTCTTGGTTAAATTAATTATGATGTCCAAAAAACTTTCCGACAGAAGTTAGTCTGGAATTTTTTTGCGCGGTAGTCAGGACAAAAAACTGTACTGAAAGAGTCTTGTATATTTGAGATGTCACAACGGAAAAATTGATTCTGTACTTCAGATCCATAGCTTCATGTAATTGCAAAATTTTCTCGAAAAAATAAATCCATTTTATAGTGTCTGCTCATTATTGGTGATCATAATTATTCAATCGGTGAAGTGAAGTGATTTGTGTCAATTGATTTGTGAAGTGAATTTCCATCGATTCATCTGCTCCTCAAAATGGCTTTGTATCCATCGTCGACGCGACCCCGAACACTTATGGAACAATTGCTGGCCAGGAAAATTGAGGCTGCGTCGAATCAAATTGGTCCGGCAGGAAATCGTCTTTTACGTACAGATTCGTTGGATTCGAGCAGCAGTATCGGTTCGCTGGGATCTTTGATTCTTGGTGACGACGTATGTCGCTGTGACGATTGCCTTTTAGGAATTGTTGATTTGTATGTGATCAGTGCTGAAGCGGCGAAAAAGAAGGTAAGTTCAACTTGAATGCTGGATGTCGTACTGTTGATGTGATTGCTTTATTTTGTGAATTTGATGTTTAAATTCATGTGGAATAACCATTATGGGAGAGTTGAATTTATGGAGAAGCTTTCAATATGTCAAGTGAGATGTCAATCGATTCAAAAGATTTATTGTTAGTGGTTTTCAATGACACTCAGTTGTCTGAATATTTCTTTGAGTAGACTTTTGATTACGATGCCATTGGCTTTAAAATTTTAGGTAGCCAAATATATCCTTTCTTAAATAAATCCTACTGACTTGTTCATGATCGAGTAAGTTTGTGACACAAAAAGCCGAACTTTTGAATTTTTTTAGGAATAAGAAGAAGTTTAATGACTTATCCACCAGAGTCAAAATAACAACTGCTTAAGAAAGCTCTGGCAAAGGAAAACTTCCTGAAAAATCACATATTCAATTCTATAAATATCAGCAGGTATTTCAAAATAGTGCTTAGATATGGGTGGTTCCTTGAATTGAAAATTTTGCTTGTCACAAATAATGAAGATGAAGTGAAGAGATGAACACGTGGTAGACCGTTGTAGTTATTTTTTCAATCATTGAATTCAGCAAAGCCCTGCAGTGCACACTAACGACGACTGTGTTAGATATTTGGAAGAATAGCTTTTATACCTCATATATTCAATTGTTAGATGAAACATTTTTCGTGTCAAACAAAAGACTTCCATTATTCACGCTCCCATATGTGCACAATAATTTCGACCGTTGCACGATATACTGACAGATTTTCATAATTAATTACCAAACCAACTAGTGTGCCGTCAGCTCCAATTAAATTTCAATTTTGAATTAGATTTCAGCCGACACCTGCTCTTTGTACCTGTTTTATGCTTGGTGACAGCAGCATAAAGTTGTCTTCTTGGAATGGTGGAGCTTCAAATTATTCGATGAGCTGACCGTTTAGTGGTTCACAAAGTGTACTTCTCATTGGTCAAATATGCCTTCGGGATCGGTGATCAGACTACCCATTTTGTTCTTACAGTGCATGCTGCGTGGTGCGTGCTACGTCATATTTCGGACTAAAATCCGCGCCTCATCGATCGAACCTGGTTTGTTGATACAATACGTTTACCATACTGACAAACCATACTGACAAGATAGTGGTGCGAATCTATTTTGGCACCTCAGTACGTTTGTACCGTCATCAGGCACTTCTCTCAGGTCTGCCGACAACTAGTCTCTCTGATTGCAGATAGTTCCATGTTAAAGTGGTCTTATGGATACGCAGATGTTATTATGGATGCCGTTTCACAGGAAATGGTACTCGCAGCAAACGGACTCTTTGATGCTGCTATTTCTGTGACTCTAAGTCCATTTTCATTTGTGGTTTCATGCGAACTACGGGCGCCTGCATAGTGCCTGAATACCGACTCTCTATCCATTAAGATCTCGAAGATCGATTTCTACTATATACCTTTGGCAGACAATGAGAATGTGTTCCACCGGTTCGTATTATGTTTATATTTCATTTCTCAATCTTTCAGAAACTGAAGAAAGGTTCGCGGAAACTGTTATGAACGGAAAAACTCAAATGCCTGCATTATTGATCTAATGAAAAGCTTTTGTAGTTTCAAATAGAAAAAAAAACGATTCCTTAATTACTGCTTAGTGATTTTTTTTAAAGATCAGGTTAAAGAAAGGACGTTCGACATGGATGCAACTTTTAAAATTACACGTTCTTCCCATTGACTTAGAGCACATGGTGGGCCTGGCTTACTCTTTTCCTCATAGTTTTCAAGATCTCTAAGAATAGTCATCAGTCTGCATCAAATCATTTAAGGGGTCAGGTACACTTGGGACGTCCAGAAAAAGCTTTGGACAAACATTGAAGTAATCAATAACAAATGTTTGTTTACTTGAAAGAAATATATTTGTAGAAGCTATTGTAATTTTTTAAGGCACAAGGCTGAAAATTAGTCCAAATAGAAAATTTTCGAGGGGTCCAAAAACAAATTGTTTTGTCGTGTTCACTGTAGCTTGTCACTGGATCATCCGAAATAAAAAAAAAATCGGGCATTATTAGTTAATGACATAGTGCTCCGGATGGATGAAGGACTTTGGCAGATTTTGATCTATCGAAAATTGGTGGTTGTTGAAATTCGACCGAAATTTCACATCAAAATTGTATTTTTGACCAAAATTTCACTCACATTTTCGGCTATTGAAAAAAAGTATATCATCCAATCAAAAAACCCTTCGTTCATCCGGAGGATAATTACATAACAAATAAGTGAGGAAAATTTCATGCTGATCGATAAAGCCGTTTTCAAGTTACAGTGATCACCGACTTCGAACCCATCGTTTCGAGAAAAATGCTTTTAAAACATGCGAAAAACGCTTTATGCAATAGAGACGACTTCATTCAAAGCTATTTATCTCCATAAAGAATTGTCCGATTCGTCTGAAATTTGCAGAGAATGCTCTCGAAATATGCAACTTTTAGAAAATGCAAAGAAAATAAAATCGATTTTCTCAAAATTCTAAGTTTACCTGCTCCCTTAATAACTTTAGCGATTCGGGCCACTTTTTTATTGCATTTTTTTCAAATTCAATATTATTTTCACATCTACTTCTTCTATAAGCTTTTTCCCTGGGCCCAAAAGCTTATTGAAACTGCATTCACACATTTTATTTCAAAAATCTACGATGTTTGCTATATTTTACGATAAAAACCCTCCAAAGCAAATTCTAAAACTGCGGAATTTTCTTTTGCAGTGCAATTTCAAAAATCTTCCATTAGTTCAATAATCCAGTGACTTGGATTTTCCGATCGCTACAGTTTCTGAAAACTTGCAAATTGAGAGCTTTCTTATCATTTCGCAGTGGAGTGTAGCTCAATGAACGTTTATGAAATTAATTTTCACAAATTTGCCTAGTACGCGAAGGGTACATTAATAGCGTCAAAACCAATGATGGTGGATCTAATCTTTTGGTTAATCAGGAAGGCTACCTTTAGCACATAGCTTTTTGAAGGCCAAATGTAGTGCAAGTAATATTCTTTCTTGTCTAATTACATTCCGTGTGCATTTGATCTTTGAATAGGTTTTATAACAGCCTCATACGCAGACAGTACATATGTGCTCTGTAGAGCGATCTAACATTTAATAAGAAAATTCTCAAGGCCTTTAGTCCTTTTCGTTTGCGGGGTCGTTGTTGTTGTACCAGGTATTGTTTTTTTGTTGTTGTATTTTTAATGAATTTTCGGAAATATTTCAAGGGAGAGGCTATCTTTCTCTCTCTTACCTTATTTGCCTTACTTACATAACTTTCTTTCAGAAAGATTACTTACCAAACTTTCTTTCAAACTAGCACGTTCGATGCCACCAAGGGCTCGTCTTAGACGTTATTATCTACAGTGGTGGACAAAAGTTTTCACACATAGCCGTTTTTTAGCGAAACCTAGTATTAAAATAAAGCCAAAAGAAAATATTTATTTGATTATTTTAGGAAAACAATTATTCATCCTTAAGCTATTAAGTACCTTAGAAATAAAATAAATTAATTAATACCCTATTCTAGAAACCAACGAAATATTTTAAATTACTCGTTTTTGTCCGGACAAAAGTTTTCACACACTAAGTTTAAAAAGATTTCCTACATCAAGCAAGTTGTAATACTGGCAAGACTCATGTTTGTAATATAACCGCAAAGTCCCGTTAAATATTTGACAGGAGGTAAAATGTATTTGCGTGTATGGTCTGTTTGTAAAGTCATTCAAATAGTGATCGTTGCTCGCAGACACAAGGAAACTACTAAAGAAAAACGTAAAATTATTTTGGAATTATTTAAACAAAATAAATCGTATGGAAAAATTAAAAATAAAACAGGTAGAAGTCGCCTTACAATTGGCAGTATTGTAAAACGTTACAAAAACGACGCAGAATTTGAAAATTCTCCACGAAAAGGACGCCCACGAATTCTAATAACTAAGCAAGAAGCGCAGGTTGGTTAAATACAATTCGTTTCAGCTTATAAATCCTGTTAATGAATCACAATTACAAAATACAGGTTGTAAGAATCATTAAGAAACAACCCAAGTCAACATCATCAGAAGTAGCAGCTCAAGTAAGAATCAATTTTAAAAAAGATGTTCACCCCTAAACCATACGCAGAGTCCTTCATCGCAATGGATTTAATGCACGGGTACCAAGAAGAAAGCCTCTAATTAGTAAAACTAATAAAAAAACGAAGTTGCAATTCGCGAAAGACTTTATAAATAAGCCTGAAGGGTTCTGGAATAATGTATTATTCTCCGACGAGAGTAAATATAATATATTTCGGTGTGCCGGTAGAACCCTGGTAGGGAGAAAACTTAAAACAGAGTTCAATGCAAAGAATATTACAAGTATAGTAAAACATGGTGGTGGAGGAGTTATGGTTTTAGGCTGTTTAGCTGCTTCAGGTATTGGCAAGCTTGTATTCATTGAGCAAATAATGGATCAAAAACTTTACTTAAATATTCTAAAGGTAAATTTGAAAAAGAGTGTCGAAAAGTTGGACTTAGATGCTCAATTTTAATTTCAGCATGACACCGATCCGAAACATACGGCTCATAATGTTAAAATGTGGGTTGCTTATAATGTTGCTCATACTTTACCGACTCCCCCACATTCACCGGACCTCAATCCAATTGAGCATGTGTGGGAAGAATTAGAGCGACGCTTGCAGAAACATACAATTTCTAACAAGACACATTTAAAAGAAGTGTTCCAATTAGAATGGCAAAAATTGACAGCTGATTATACAAAAAAAGCTGGTGCTGTCGATGCCTAGAAGATCGAAAGAGCTCATTAAACAGAAAGGACTTCCAAACGGAATATTCAAAGAAAGAAAATGATTGTAATTAACGAAATACCATAAACTGTGTGAAAACTTTTGTCCGGGCAAAAACGTGTAATTTAAAATATTTTGCTGTTTTCCAGCATAAGGTATTATTTACGTAATTTTATATTTAAGGCATTTAATAGTTTAAGGATGAATAATTGTTTTCCCAAATAATGAAATAAATATTTTCTTTTGACTTTATTTTACTACTTATTTTAGTTAACAAATGGCTATGTGTGAGAACTTTTGTCCACCACTGTATATAAAAAAAAATAGATTAAGTCGTTGGGTTACAATCATCATCATTGCCGCTACAACTGATGCATTTGGAAAAGAAGACTGACATCACATTTTTGGTCATGCAAGTTAAACGTTCCGTTTCGCATACACCCACACTGGAGGCGTGGATGCATATCGATTGTTTCTTGATTGATAACGTGCTGTAAGGCTTACGTCAATCAATGATATCGTTAAGTAAAAGAGTAAATTTCGCTATTCTTGAATAAAGCAACCACATACTACGATTATCCGTATGAAATTGCCCTAGTGCTTCATAAGATCCGTATTTTTTTTTATAATCAACTACCGAAAACTACAATCATAATCGTAACTTGAGGCGATTAATATTTTCCGCATACTGAATGAGGGAAATGTAGCTTCCATTGTAATGTTCCTACGAAAAAAATCTGTGACACATTATTTTCGCTAAAATTTATTCCGTCACTTCCTTTACTACACCAAAAAGAGTTTATTTACGTTGAATGGTCTAAGATAACGTACGTGTTGCTTTGTACGTATTACTTGTAGAAATGCGTGCGATAATTGATTCATATGTGCATTGTGCAATCAGCATTGGCCTTTGTTCCCATGTGAAATATATTCTATTTTTGGTCACTTATTCTTATACATATTAGGGTATTTTAAATTTCGTCAACTGTATACCTACTACATTCGTTTATTTTTTCTTGCATACATAGTACACTGAATGAAATGCTTTGCATCAACAATGCGTGGAAATTCCGTGACTTTTGTAGCGTTTCCTAGTGAATAAACTTCAGTTGCAATAGCAGCTCGTGCATCATTCGACAAGCAAAAAAAATTTAATATATTATATTCATAGTGGGAATGTTATATTCAATGGTAAACCCAAGAAATTTGTTCACAATGTTAAATTATCAATTTAATTCGTAGTAAATGAAGCTGATATTTTTATCAATGAGTTTCATGTTAATTTTGAGATAAAAGCTTTGTATCACTAAATGGACAGCTTTAATTTGTATGAATAAAAAAATCGACTTGGACTAAAACGATTTTTTCCGGTATGTTAAGTCAGCCATAAATTTTAATATGTTTGACTATGTCCAAGAAAAATTTTCAGGATAGGTTTTGATTAATTTGATTTTTTTAAGCTTTCAAATATATAAATTTAAAGATCAAAGAAGCTACTCCAATTTCTTGGCAGATGTCGACATTTGAAGCATAATTTGGCATTTTTTTCAGTGTTTATCGGTCACCAATCCGAAATTTGTCCTTAAAGTAAAATATTCGAATGCTTCATTCTGGATCCATTATTTAAGTAGCATGTATCTAAAACCTTGGATCTCTTAGTTTCTTGCAAATTATAAATAACTCAAGTCATGTGAATTATAAGTTTAATTGAGATAAAGCTTGTCTTTCCTTCATTCATAGCTGGCAGCTCTCTCGATTTCGAAAAGCTTACTAGTAAAATCGATTGTTTAAGCTGTGAATTTCATAGTAAAATGTGTAGGTAGCGCTAGAGCCAGTTAAAAGTTATGGCTGATTGTAAAGCTTTGGTGCTTTCAAATATTTACGTAAAATAGATAATGAAATAAAGTGCATACCCTAGCATGTTTGCTGTTATGCGCTCTAGCTTATAGAATCAGTGAAAAAGTCGTACAAATTGTCGGAAGGGTGCAATATTCATTAGTTTGAGCCACATATGAAAAATTAATTTACTATGAATCAGCAATTATTAAATATGTAAGTTTTGTTGCAGAGCTATTTGAAAATAATTCAATGTAATGGTTGAAGAAACAGTTAATTTTCAGCCATGAATTTGTTTTTTTCTTATTTATTGCATTAGAATATTTTGATTCAAAATTATTGTATTTAGGTACATGTTTATCAAAGAATAAACATTTAATTTAAATTTTTTTCAGGTGGGTTTTCAACTTTTTTGTCTTTTGTGAACTGAACTACGCCAAGTAAGTTAATAAGCACAACATAACCATACTGAGAGAGAAAAATGCATTATAATAACGCACACTGAGATAAATGGATTTTCAATTGCTAATGTTTAAGACAAACAAAAAACGAAATTTTTATAACAATTTCCTGAACTTTTAAGAAGGCTTACATGTTGTAAAAGATAAGGCTTTATTGACAGTTCACTACATATATGTACTGGGATGCACCCGTTGATTACATATTTTTAAGACAACTAAGCTTTGTTTTATGAGTTTTGCTAGTATTATTTTATTATTTTCATTTAAATGTTAAGCTCAAATGATAGTTAGGTTAGGTTAGTGAACGCGCCCAGAATTAGGCCACCAGTTTGGGCCCATTTGCCTCATAGCCAATCACACGCATTCACACTTACAGCCATGGCACTGGCGGGATTTGAACCCGTAGGCCCCGTAGCACGCCGCTTTTCGGCCTGACGCCTTAGCGAGCAAAGCAACCGGGCCCTCTATGCTCAAATGATAAAAATCGTTAAAATAATTGGCGAATTCTAGAAACCTATTTGAATTTTCGAACTAAAATTTTTACAGGCATGCTAAATATGTTTCAAATAATGAAATAAACTTAGACATTAAATTTATGTTGCTTGAATTCATTGTACAAAATTAATGTTTACAACTTTGATGCAATTAATTCTCGAAAATCCGCATAAATATTAGGTTGCTGCAGATGAAAAGGCCGATTTAGTAATACATTTTTAAACAGCTGTAACATTTCATAAAGACAATTTATTTAATCAAAATAGGTACCAATAGATGCAATACACTTTTGTCAACGAGATACAAGTACATTTATTCAAGTTTTGTTGAAGTCCGAGTTTCTGGTTCGAAGAAACTCCTCGAAGCCATTTTTGATAGCAGTTTAATTATTTAATCTATTTCCTGTCAAAAAGTGATCCAAATGTTTAAAGAAATGGTAATCTATTGGTGAGAGGTCTGGTGAATATGGAGGGTGAGGAAGAGTCTCATAGCACAACTCGTTTAATTTTTGGACCGTTGTTTTCGATATATGAGGTCGTGCGTTATCATGAAGCAGTATCACTCTATACCTGTTGACAAGCCTAGGTCATTGGACTATCAATTTCTGATGCATTTCATCCAATTGAGCACAGTATTTCTCAGCATTGATGGTTTCGCCAGGATGCAGGAACGAATAGTGAATAACTCCAGCTACAGACCACCAAACAGTTACCATTATTTTCTTTGGATGCAGGCTTGGTTTTGGCATGTGTCCTAGCGCTTCATCGGCATCTAGCCATTGGGCCGATCGGCGACGATTATCGTATAAAATCCACTTTTTATCGCAGGTCACAATTCGGTGCAAGAACGGTTCCTTTTTGTTGCGGGAGAGAAGAGAACTTGAAATCTCCATTCGACACGTCATGTTTTGCTGGGTAAGATCATGCGGAACCCATTTGTCAAGCTTTTTCACTTTTCCAAGTTGTTGCAAGTGGTAGCAAACTGTCGAATTGAGAATGCCTAATTTCTTGGCAAGATCCTTTATGATTTGGCGGAGGTCAGACTCCACTAATACACGCAGCTCGTCGTTATCGATCGATGGTCCTGGGTGTCCACGTGGCTCACTTTCAAGGTCCATATCTCCGGATCGAAATTTTTCGAACCACCGCCAAGTGGTTCGTTGGCTAACTGTATCAAGCCCAAATGCGCTGTTGATACTCCTCGTTGCTTCCGTTACGTTGTGCTCTAATTTAAATTCGTATAGTAAAAGTAGCCGTTTTTGATTCGCTTCCATGTTCACCTTCTCTTTTTGTTTTTCCAATAACTATGAAGTGCAAAACAGAAATGACTCCATAAACCAAGGTAGCAGTATTTATACTTCAATATGTCATATCATTTGCGCCGCCTTGTGCCTACATAATACACTAAAATTGCAGCCAAATTTATGTGATTACTAAATCGGCCATTTCATCTGTAGCAACCTAACAGTAGCTATTCGCGGTTGCATTATTTTAGCATTAGATGACACACAACGCGGTTTTGCCGCCTCTCGGTTTTGTAATGCACGACTAAACCGACTCGATTTTCCTCTCGCGAAACGCTTCGGTAGAACCGCCGTGTGTGTCAGCAGTGCCCTAATTAGAAAAATATTCAACGTTGATTGACTCTCTAAGCGCATAGAAAATGGAACATGCATTATGGAAAATAAAAAAGTGTCCCCAGGTTTAAGAGATTTAGTCTGTAACTTCAAAATATTGTTGGCTACATAGATCTCTTAAGGTGGAAAGAAAAAACTCCTTTTAGATGGATTCTAGTCTATCGCTATGAATATCGAAAGACGTTTTCCAGACGGTGCTACCGTATTCCAGTGATGGGAGAACTAAAGATATGTAAAGAATTTTTGTAATCCATAAGCTCTTGGATTCTTTTGGAGGTCTGGTAATAAATCCTCACCTGCTGGCTGTCGCAAGACCTTTTTTATCCAGGAAGACAATGAGATCTACAATGCTATCTAAATTCTCGCACGGCTAATTCCTCAAACGATAATCAAAAATTAAAGTCGAGGTCTTACGGGAAAAGCTTATGAGGTGGGATTTGACCAAGTTAAGAAAAAGTTTAGTAAGGTCAGACCTTTAAGATTTTTAGATTTTTTCAATCAATAAGGTTTTTAGCTGCAGGAAATTTGAATCAAAATTCAATCGGCTAGCGTGTTATATTGGCAGATCGTCCGCATGAAAAAGGTTTGGAGTGTTAGACAAAGCCTCCAAGAGATCCGAAATAAAAATATTGAACAGGATCGGCCTTAGATGGCTGCTTTGAGGTACGCCAAACAAGCCGGTAATTTTTTTGAAGAGAAAGCCTTAGAATTTAACATATTGTGTCCGATTACGAAAACAAAAACCCAATCAATGTCGCAAATTTCCTAAAATGGCAAATTTTTTCAGCTTAAATTTTTGACCTTTGCTAAAATCTGTAAATATAGAATTGATTTGATGCTCTCGTTCCAAATTGACAAGCTCATTCGAGATTATTGCCATAAGATTGGTGGTATTTACCTGCCTACTTTTTGTGAAACCATGAGTTGCTCGTTCAGAACGGGATCACAAACAATTTTAGTTTGTCACAAACAGTTTTTTCAAACATATTGGTTATAGCTTACGAAATGACGATGCCTTATAATGCACAATCTCACCACTTTTGAAAATTGGCTTTACAGGCTTTGCCGCATGACGGTGATTCGTTAAAGATAATATGCATACATGAAATAATCGTTTCTGCTCTTTTAATTATGAAGCTTTGAAGAAGTAAGTTTGGCCTGGGTCCTTTATTCATGTCAAGCTCACTTATAGCTTTTGTAATGTCCTCTCTGGTTGAGTAGAATCTATCAGTGACAGACAATTCAGGTGTTTGGGAAAGTGGCACGCGAGATGAGCCGCTGAGCGGTCAGCAAATTTCCTGTGAACAACCTTCGATTTTATACCTTGTCACAAATCAAATGTTTTTATGCAGACCAGGTCTCATTTTCTCCTAAGGGCTCTAGAGAGTTGTATACAAATTTGTGTTGGGGTTCTTTACATTTACATTTCAGTATTTAATTTCCTCAGTAGAAGATGTGGACCGGTGGAACGAAATATGTAGTTCTTTAACTCTTTTACACAGCTCACAATTAAATTTTTCTCATTTATCTTATCTGCCGTTTCGTTATCCAACTTTCTATAAATTTATTGTTTTAATTAAATCTATTGTGATCATTTGTTGCGTTTTGACCCCTTTGGCTGACTGCTGGAGCAAAAAATGAACCAAATATAGAATTGGAAAATTCTCATTTATACTCTCAGACTACAACTGTGGATTATATCTTGTCTTTGAACAATAGTTTATTTTAAATTTAAACTGAGCTCAACGGTACTTGAGTGAAAAATAAACAATCTTATGCGCTACTATTCCCTGTAACTCGGTTACTAAATCACTAGATCAGCCACGTACGATACCTGCTTGAGCTTTTATTTTGCATTTTTGAAGTTTTGAAGTATTTTTCCCTTAATATTTTAAAATGTTTCAAGAGCTGAGAATCTATTACCTTTAGCTTGTTTTTTTTTTTAATTTTACTGTAGTGGACGTAAGAAAAGGTTTCAATAGTGTATTCTATTATTGACTACGGATTTACGGAACTATGGCATCCAACGTGACCTGGCGCATCTTGATTAATTTTTTTAGCAATCAATTTTTGGTAAAACTCGACTTAATGTACCACACAGATGTTACATTAACGTTGCCGTAGATGTCAGGCTAGTATATTTGTGCTTTTGTGGTTGTCTGTTTGCTATTTCGGTTTTTTCGTTTGTTTGTTTTTCTTAATTGTGTTGTCTTCTTGCGTATTTTTTGCGTAATTTTGTGTGTTTTTCTACAATTTTCGACCCCTACTTCCACCTATTCGTCCTCTGGTGGTAGAATTTCCCGTGCGTGATATATAAAGTCGAGTTTACCCCAATTTTTTTCGTCGGCTAATAGTGTTTAAAGTTAATGTTCGTAATACATCGCACAGCATTTCGCAGGCTATATACTACTTGTGAAAACCCCTATAAGCAAGCTTTTAACGAATTTCATTTTCTACTCGCCATGGGTGCAAAATAAATTTCAGATAAGGGGCATTTCACGTGAAGCGGACAACGAAAAAAAATCGAGGTTCTGGATTTCGTTCATATTGTGCATAATGGTACTTCTAGAAGATATGAATGTGGATGCACAAGTTTTTGTTTCTATGAGGTTTAGTTGCCGAGTTATGGGCCTCTGAATAATTAACGAACTTGGTAAAAGGTTTTTTTGGAAGCGGATTCTGAGATTCAAAACAAAATCTAAAAAACATTAAACATAATGATTGGTATAGAAAATTAGCTGTTCTTTTTAATTTTGAAATTAGATTTGAAAAACAAATTTTTTTTCCTGTGTGAAACCGGAAGTAGACACTTTAACTCGTAATTTGAATGATTTGGACCAGGTTAATTTTGTTTATTTTTATAACAAAACGAAGCTTATAGTATACTTATTTTATCATGAAAGTTTTAGAATGGGATGGCCAGTAGTTTAGGAGGTAGGTGAATTTCAATACTTAAAAATCGCATGGAGCGTGGTACCGGGAGCTTGATAATGATAGCTAGTGAGTGTGAAAGCAAAATATTTGTAGTAAAACTATTATATATCACTTGCATCACTTACTTATAGAAGATAAAATATTAAAAATTGCTAATGCTGATTTACTTACTGAAAAAAAGGTACTTGTGTATGGACAAATGAATTTATTTCACAATTTTTACAATTTTACTCTCGTTTCTTAAACTAACTCTTTTTTTTAATAACTAGAGGTGTTTCTACGATCAGTTTTTCCCTGCAGATTCGACATAATTTATTTTCTGCTAATATTCTTGGAATTTTTCTTAGGTCATTAGCCTTCCGATGAAACTTCAAATTGAATGGATTGAAACATCGATAGCCGAATGGAGACATAATACACATAATTAAGACTCTTAAACTTATCAAACAAAGTAATAGTCATTCCAAGCGTTGAACATTAACTCCAAAAATAACGGAAAATTTGAATTGGCCTGGCGTCAAAAATATTAAATAAGCGTCATATATTTTAATTAGGTTTTTATGGGAAAATAAAACCTTTTTCAAATAAGAGATGGCGCTACTAATCACATTTCAAATCAATTTTTGTTTTCGAGCCAACTAGCTGCCCTAAGCAAGCTCTCGGTACCACGCTCCATGCGACTTTTATGTATTGAAATTCACCTACCTCCTAAACTACTGGCCATCCCATTCTAAAACTTTTATGATAAAATAAGTATACTTTAAGCTTCGTTTTGTTATAAAAATAAACAAAATTAACCTGGTCCAAATTATTCAAATTACGAGTTAAAGTGTCTACTTCCGGTTTCACACAGGAAAAAAAAATTGTTTTTCAAATCTAATTTCAAAATTAAAAAGAACAGCTAATTTTCTATACCAATCATTATGTTTAATGTTTTTTAGATTTTGTTTTGAATCTCAGAATCCGTTTCCAAAAAAACCTTTTATCAATTTCGTCAATTATTCAGAAGCCCATAACTCGGCAACGAAACTTCATAGAAACAAAAACTTGTGCATTCACATTCATATCTTCTAGAAGTACCATTATGCACAATATGAACGAAATCCAGAACCTCGATTTTTTTTCGTTGTCCGCTTCACGTGAAATGCCCCATAAATCATATTTTGATGGCCTTATTTCTTTACAGGTATTTGTGGCTATAATCGTGTTTATATTCAAAAGTACATATAATATAGCTTCTACTATAATTATGCATACCAATCTACAAACAATTAACCAGTATTATCATAGCTGATTGGAAAATATTTAATGTTGTTTCATGAATAGTAACCCTTTCATTTGACGCAAATATATGTATTTCAGTTCTGGAGACTAAATGGCTTAGTCTCGGACTTTGTGCTTGGTAAACTCAATTATAGCGCGTTTATGCCGCAATAATCGATTTAATTCATGCAAAATAATTTGCAGGGAACAGCTTCTGAGCAAACGTGATCGGTGACAAGCGCCTGTAGTAACAGGTCACGGGAAGACTTAAAAGCGTCATAGGACACCTTTCGGCTGAATAGCTAAGATAACCATAGTCCCAAAAAAAATTATACTTCTGAGTCAGAGTAATATCTATTGACGTCGCACGTCACGATTTTTTTCTTCAAATTTCTTTCGTTGCCAGTCACAATGACCCACCTTTTAACTATTTATTCATCGACGTCATTTTCACTTCAGATCTAAAGTGCAAGCTCTTTCAGTTCCAACCCATTCATACATAATTTATATCTCTTCACAGCTGCAATTAAACTAAACTTTTGTAATTTCCTTTCTACCGTTCCATTCACAATGCGATCGCCTGCTATGCGAATTATTTTTTTCGCAGCAGATTGAATCGAATAAATTAGCACCGTTCTATGACGTCACTGAAAAGCATCATGTCACGGGCCATAGAGCGAATTTCCGCTAACTTTTTCAAGTAAAACTTTTTCTTGACCGTTCTTGGCCTGACGATTGAATTCGAACTTATTTACCAGCTTACTAACTGACAATACAGCAAACTAGACAATATAGAAAAGCCACTTTGTGTGTTAAAGTTTCAGTTGATTCGTTGAAGCGTACGCGATCGCGTGCTATTTCGAGTCAATCGGTTGATTCGATCGACTGTGTTGTTGGTGTGTTGATTTTCTGGCCAGTGATAGTGCGGTTTCGAGTGTAGATAGATAGTTTTCAGTGATAGCTTGTAGATAATCGTGAAATGATTCGAATGATTTTAGTCAAGGTTGAACATTTTGAGCAAAAAGTTGTGCAAATCTAGTGACGTCAGATTTTTATTTGAAGTGATAGTACCATACACATTCATCCAAGAAATCAGGATTTTTGAGGATATAAAAAAATTGTTTGATAGATCACATGCACTGAAAACGAGGTTGGTATGCAGCATGTTTTAATGAATGACTTTAATACCAGAGTTTACCAAATGTGACATTAATTTTATTATATCGCGTTAGCGCAGCTTTGATCCGTTGTGGAGCTTAAAATACGACGTCAAATAATCGATAAAAATTAAATATTATTATTCTTAAAATTCACAGTTCAAATACTAAAGCAACATTCGTCGAAAGGTTATCACAAATTTGTACTTGATTGGTTTGTATGTTCTACTATTTTACAATTAATTGGCGCCTTTGCGGGTTTTGAAATGTTCCCATCTTCTTACAACACATAAGAATACTGAGCCCAGCATTAGTCTTTTGCAAATTGTATTCTTTGGAACTATGCTTCAATTGAACTTTGAAACTTAGTGAAGCAGACATCTAATGTTGGAAAATTTATATGTAACTCTTAACCCTGACGCTGAAATAGTTCGAACCCAAGCCATAAAACTTATGCTTATTAATGGAATTGTGTAAGTACTCAATTTCATTCATACGCACGCTAATTGTCTATTCTTACCCTCCATCATGATTGATGGTCAAAACGATATCAGGAAATTGGGTCTGATAAGAGCTCTATTTTTCGGGGTTTTGTTATTTTACGCATTATCATTTCGATAAGTTGTCCGAAGTAATCATGTAAGCGCTAGTGCTTTGCATGTACGGATTTTTGGTTGTAAAAAATCTAAAAAAAATAGCAGCTTGATAAATAATTGAGAATAATTTTACTTTTTGAATGGACTGAAATGCATCACAATATTTCTAACTAAACAATTACCCACTGAATTTCTGTGTTATCAGCTAAGTGAATTACACAGATGATGATGCTTGATTTCCAGTGTAAGGCATAAAAATAAATTATCACTTCTATGAATCGACAAATCATGCCGTTTGGATGCCAACGGGAATTTCGTAATTTAGTAGAAACTTGTTCTATGACATGTCATAAATGCACAAGACGTCAATATGATGCGTTGCTATGAATGTGATGGGTATGTACCTTGTTTGAGAAAAAACCATATTAAGGGGCGTGTTTCATATGCGTCATCAGTCTTATACAGGTCAGCTGTATAGAAGAAAGTTTATCAGCAAAACTAGAATGATTTCGAAATGAGAAAATGCACAAACATAGCGTTTAATCGGACTTTGATGGTTGAACAAATAAAAGCAGCATTGATGTTATCATAAAATAATGATAATTTTTTCAAATTGGGTTTCGGCACCTTTAAATTTCGTAAAATCTGGCTGAGCACTCAAAAGTTTGAGTTAGACACGTTTGCGCCGAATGTGGGCTGGGCTCAACAGGGTAAATTATATTGATCACATGTGTAGGTGTATCGTGCACAAGCTATTCACTTTAAAATAATTTAAATCGCTCTGACAATCAAACAGTGTGTACAAATGTATTCAATCTGTTTCAAGATGACATTTTTCCGTACAGTTAAAGTAACTTACTTATGGGCAAATAGCTTTAGCGAAAGGAATAGTTAAATCACGCGGCGTAGTGACTCTTGAATTTGTTATTACAGAACCACCGTTCGAGTGTTTTGACTAAACCAAAAAGTCCTTAAAGCATACTTAATTTTATGTTCCTACGATAGGGCCGCCTGAATTTTTCTTTACTGCCAAACGTCCCGCTTCCCCTTTATAAATTTCTCCTTTCCTTTTTTTCTAAGATGATGATTTGAAATAAAAATATGCTTCGAATAACCAAGATTGTATTCAAAATAAGCCGAGATAAAAAATTTTATTTTTGTTTTATTGACTATAGATCAGCAAAAACAAGCTTATGTCCTTTGTGCAGATACATCTCAGCTATTTGATATTTCCCTCTTAACGCCCTCATTTTCCTAAAGGCCAATGGACAATCCAGCCTACGGTTTTCTATTGAATGCAGTGATTTCTTATGGCGTTTTGAGCTTGGTTTCATATTTTCCCCCCTAACGCCCTCGTTTTCCTAAAAGGCCAATGGCCAATCCAGCCTACGGGTTCCTATTGAATGCAGTAATTTCTTATGGCGTTTTGAGTTTGAAGGACTTTGGCTTGGTCTGTGTTAATTTCAAATTCAAATACATTTACCGCTCTGGCGGCCGCCGGCATTTCAATGAGTTCTAAAATACCCCTAGATTTCTGTAGTAAAAAAACAGCTACAATAACGCTGTGAAACTTTTAACCCTTTGTGGGCGCTGAGTAACGGAAAGTAGACAAAAATTATTTTCCAAAGTTCGATTTGTGATAGCTTTTGACATAGTCGTCAGATTATTGCGAAAAATGAAGGATGTATTAGTGTTTACCAGCAATAGACATGTGTGATTTTTGGTGAATGCGTACTAGGGTCCTACGTGAAAAAAAAATCCTTCGAATAATCGAGTCCCCCAAATAGTTTTCGCTTTTGGGAGCTTTCGGCAATTCGCAAATTTGAAATTTTCAAAATTTCACACCGTACAAGAACTGTGACCACCAAATTAGCAATTTTTTGAGAAATTTTTATATTTTGAAAAACTGCAAAAAGAACGGTTTTAAAAGGAGCTTATGCTGATCACGTGACCATACAAGTCGTCAATAAGGATCTGAATGTAGATAAACAACGCGCAACGGATTTACTTGACAGTTGGTTTATTTTAATTTTCAGATTATGTCCAATACTTTGCAGTAATATTGGACAAGAAATTTCGCTGGAAGAAGCATGTGGAAGTGAAGCTTACTCGGCTTTGAATGCTTTTGGGCAGTGCAATCAGCAATCGCCATCACATGGAGTGTGAATCCTTATGTATTTATGTGAATCTACGTAACAATTATAAGGCCGATAATCACGTACGCACTCGCGGTGTCGTAAGCTATTGTGAAGCTTATTAGGTTAATCACAATACAGCGTTTTCCACTGCGGCAAACGCAGAGGGCTGCGGCAAAGTGCTGTCAAAAAATTAGAATCCACTGTTTTGTATGGTAACGCGCACAATGGCTGCGGCCGAATTTGCGGCAGCGGCAGAATTTGCCAAATTTCTAATTTTGCCGCACCGCTAGCGGTGATACCTACCATAGGTTGGCATCACCACTAGGCTGAATTAACTCTGTTTGAATTAGGTTGAATGGTCTGGTGGAATAGACAAGCGATGGCTGATGTGTATTGTGATAAGCCAATTTGGTTGGTGCCTTGGTTGCATTGACAATGCAGCGACAATGTCGCGCTGCATTGTGATTCACCAAATTCAACTGCACCAGCCTCAGATTTGCCACGAGCCACATGCCATTTTTCGGAATTCAGTTGATGTGGCCAGGCACATGAAGGTCTTCCTTTCAGAACCCAGCTATGACACTGCAAGATTCTTCCTCAACAATAATAAGAAAGTGTGTAGAGCCATGACAAGCATACGGGCTGGGCACAACCGCCTAGGAGGAAATATATTCCGAACAGTTTTTGCATAGGATAACGTTTGCCCATCCTGCACCATTTGCTATTGAGTCTGGAATTTTATTAGCCGCGTTTCTTTTTGCATATTCGTCTACACTCAGAAAAATATGTTTCCGAAAATCAAAGAAAATATTTACTTGTTTATGAGATGTGAAATCTTCCACAAATCAAATAAACTTTTATTTGATATCAGTAATTTGTATACATATCATTGAAAAACTTCTTATATTCAACGAAATACAATTTTTGCTTTACCTTATTTCAAGTAAGTAATTTTCCTCAAATCTTGTAAATTACGTCT
Organism: Nemotelus pantherinus; assembly: GCA_963978885.1. Lineage (NCBI taxonomy): Eukaryota > Metazoa > Arthropoda > Insecta > Diptera > Stratiomyidae > Nemotelus > Nemotelus pantherinus. The sequence goes on along the minus strand of OZ022263.1, from coordinate 221,119,296 downwards.
ATGAATTTAGTAAATTATATCTAGACCGCGAATATTTTTTTCTATGTTTCAACAACAACCACGCTTCAATATTCGACGAAAAAATTGATAGTTTTTCTGTCTTCTATCAACTTTTCCTCCACACAAATAAAGGGTCGATAGCTTAGTTCGCTAACGTGTCAATCCAAAGCAGCGATCTACCGCTCGAGGGTTCGAATGCCGCCGGGTTCATGCCATGGTTGACTTTGTTCGTCTTCAGTGTTCCTAACTCTATTGATTAAGTGTAACATTATAGCTTAAATTGGCGACTGGGCATAAATAATACTAGCGCTTCAGAAAATGAGAAAAAAATATCGCACCTTAAAGAAAGGAAAAAATGGTAATTTTTTTTTCAAAGTTTTTGCGTGCCAACAACATGCTATGCTTTCAAAGCGGTCCCCCATCTAAGTAGTAACCGCGCCCAGCACTGCTTAACTTCGGTGATCGTACGTGAACCGATTTATGCCAGATGCCAGATGTTCTTGAAATTATATTAAATTTTACTCAGGGCAAGTGCAATATCAGTGCTTGAAATGAATAATTTCTTTCGATTGAATAAATATTTCTTTGAAACATGAGGACTATGAACATTGAATAAATATTTCTTTGAAAATGAAGAAATGTCTTTATTTGGATTGAGTAAATATTTCTTTGGCGCAGAATCATTACCAATTTTCTTTGATAATGTGTTCATTTTTCTTCAAAAAATAGAAGTATTTTTCTCAGTGTAGATCACGTCAGATTGTTTCGCAAAAAAATTATTCAGATTAAGTTGCTCATTCACTTGAGTTGGCGTTATCAAACATTTTTATTACAACTTAATGTTCGAAAAACATCGTGACGTGTTATGCTGATTCAGGAATGAGGAACTGGAACCACAAGCGTATACTACTTCGGGTAGTTTGTTACCAGTTGAGATTTCAGAAACTCATCAGCATGTATTGGAGATACATATATCGACCATGGTTCAAACCTGTATCTCTGGCTCCGTTTCCTGCAAACTATGCAACAAAGTTTTAGTAAACAGCTCAACGTTGCTAGACAGACACGCTGCTATTTCTGCACATATTCTAAAAATTAAAGAAAGAAACCAATCTCGTTCTACACTGAAAAAAATCCACATGGAGCCCAGAGCCATGTAGCATAGCGCAATATTTATGGTCCCATATGCGATGTATATAGTATCCTGATCCATGCAATATGGCTCATGCCCATTTCAGAATCTACATAGCGCGTGGTCCCATGTAACATGGCGCAGCATTTATGGTCCCACACGCTATGTACATAGTACCCTGAGCCATGTGGTATGGCTCCCAGCGCCATAATCACATGGCGCAGAAATTATGGCCCCACACTCCATATAACATAGTACCATGAGCCATGTAATATACCTTCATTTATAGGTGAGCGAATCTAGATATTTTTCGCTATTTGAAGTATATTTGAATATACGGCCATACCACACTGGAATAACCGATTCTCGTCAGATCACCGAAGTTAAGCAGTGTAGGGCGCAGTTAGTACTTAGATGGGGGACCACTTGGGAATACCACGTGACGTTGGCACGTCAAACTTTGTGCTGTCTCTTATTCAAACAAACTAGTTGTCTGGGAAGCACTATGAAAAATAAAAAAAATTAAAATTATAAAAAAATTGAAAAAAAAAAATTAAAAAAAACTCTAGCGCACCTGAACCGCTAGAAACACTAATGTTCGAAGAACAGTAGAAGAATCGTGCAGATTTGGAGTGCATATTCTACCACACTAGCTGCTTATTACACCCAAACTTATTCAAACGCCAGGTTTTACTTTGGTCTTATGACTCATATGGTGGAAAGGTTTCAGATATTACCAGTGGCATAAATTTCAAAGTTTATGAGAGCAACACTTGTTAATTATATTTGCTCTCAGTTATAAAAAATATATCACATCTGCTTCACGTTGTTATATTACATTCGAAGTTATAGGAGTATAAAGAAATTTAGGATTACCTGCAGCGAGTTTTTTGAAATAATGGAAAGCTTAATATTTGCTGTTTATTGTCACTACAATATCATTACCAATTGAAAATTCTACGATAAAACCGCTTAATAAAGATATTGCAAACAAACACAAAACCAACAATAGCTGGCAACCCTATCGTGGCTTTTCAACCAAATTGAATAATGTTTATAGTAGGTTCCATTAATTGTATGAAATTCGTATTGATTTCATGACTGCACTGGAAGTTATAGGGCAAAAAGTTTTATTTTCCTGAGCGAATTTTCAAATCCAAAGACATAAAAATTACCATAGCTGGCAGCACCAATCGAATTTTTCAACCAAATTTCTATCAAACAGAGTTTAGAGTAAGGTTCAGCTACTGTGTCAATTTCATGAAAATCTAGTAACTTATTCAAATTTCATAGGGCAAAAAGCAGTTTTTTTTCTTTGTAATTTTTCAAGATGGCACCACTGGCACAGAGTTGCCCTCAATTCAAAATCGCTTCTATCAGACCTGGTCCTACTTAAGTCCAATGCATTCTGTAGATTTCAATGGTATCTGATTATTGATTCGTGAGTTCCCGTGAACAGAAGTTTTTGATGCTAAAAATATAGGTTGACTGGGAAAGGGTTACCGTTCTTGTCCGACATGAAATTTCCAAAGTTTTACTTTGAACGTGTAGATAAAGTATAAGATTTGTATACAGATTGGTTTTATTGTAAGAAACGGACAGTTTTTGGAAATTCGATGGTTTAATGTTTTCACTTCCAAATTTTTATTTTTTCAAATTTAAGACACCAAAATTATCATAGCTGGCAACTCCAACCGAATTTTTCGACTCCAACCGAATTTTTACCAAACGTGGTATTAAATAAGGTTCAGCTACTGTGTGAATTTCGTCAAAATCGAACGATTCAATCAGAATTTATAGGGCTAAAAGCAGTTATCTTTTTTAGTGATTTTTCAAGATGGCACCACTGGCACAGAACCGCCCGTATTTCAAAATCACTTCTATCAGACCTGGTCCTATTTAAGACCAATGCAGTCTGCAAGTTTCAATTAATTCTGCTCATTGGATCGTGAGTTTCCGTGAACAGAAGTTTTTGATGCTAAAAATATAGGTAAATTGGGCAAGGGTTACCAGGCGTGCCCGTTATACCACATCAAATTTTTTTGTTTGTTTATGTAAACAAAGCACAAGATTTACATATGAGTGGCTTTTTTTTGAAGAAGCGGCAGTTTTTCAAGAGAGACGATGATTTGAAGGTTTTCACTTTCAGTGTCTGCCCTAGCTACAGGATTGCCAGCACGCTCATCGAAAGCTACACAAATCTACAACTAAATAATACCAATATGTCTTAAAAATTTCGTAATGATTGAATAACTCTGTCAAAAGTTATCGCAATTTAAAAATTTTCAAGTTTTCCCGTTCTGTTTTTAGGCACCCAGCGCACACATGGGGTTAAAAAATTCCAAAACATTATCCGATTCACATGTAAAACACGTTCAAAATTTATTTCGTCAACTTTATTTTTGCAAAACTTATTTGTGTACGGAATAATAGGTATATTAAAAATATCACTAAAATGGCCGCCGGCACCAAAGGGTTAAAGATTATTAACTTTTTGTGAGACCTGGCACTATTCTGCATATACACCAATGTGTCCTGAAAATTTCAGCTCAATCGGATGGCGCGTTCCTGAGATTTTTTCACTGAAATTTTTTGATGATATATATATATATATATATATATATATATATATATATATATATATATATATATATATATATATATATATATATATATATATATATATATATATATATATATATATATATATATATATATATATATATATATATATATATATATATATATATATATATATATATATAGAAATATGAATTTTTGGCCAAAGTGATTTTAATACTAATGTTCTTCTTCGAACATTAGTAAAAAAATGAAATGGAGGTATACATATATGGTGTTAAGCATGCGAGCAAATATTTTAAGATTTAAATTTTTTATTAGGCCTTTATTGTAGTGCTTTAGTTTGCATGAAGTGCATGGCGTGGAGGACTATAGTACATGGCGTGGAGGGCTATAAGCATAGCGTTTGCTCCTATGTACTTTTCGCCATGTACTATGGCGTGTGGCGCTATATTTTATCACAATCCCCAAATCGACTATGTACATGGCGCCAGAAGTCCATAAATTATGGCGTCTGGCGCCATGTGTTTTTTCAATGTAGGTGCTTTGCAGAATTTTAGCGATAAAAGTACTAGTGGTTAAAAATTGGAATAAATTTGAAATAAAATGATATTATACAATGCGAAGAACTTGTTGGCATTAAGTGCCATGAACACTTTGCCATTACTAAATAAGTCGACTTGTACCTACGTAAATGCAGTATGGTTTGCAATTTTTTCCTAAACTAAAGTTTCATTGCGGCCGAAATCGATTCTGTCTTGCGAGAAAGAATTTTTGGTGTGGAAACATGTCTACAACTCCTAAATCCCAATATATTTGAAAGTAAACATATATCACTCGCTACATCTTTGTGCATTAAGCATAGTACTGAGTTCGATTTCACGTGAAATTTTCATACAAAATTTCACGTGAAATCTGTTTCGGCGAAAATTTAGCTTGAAAATAAGCAAGTTTGGTACTGTGTTCTTAGCATGAAAAGTTGCTTTGAAGTTGCTTTTGCTTCGAAAACATAGATGGCACTAAAACATGTTGTCAATCATTTCACGCCAATTTAGTTTGTGCAGTTCATTCTTTCGAGCGAAAAAGTGACATTTAGTGTTTCAATTTGAACATTGAGCAGTGCAAATGACTTTCCAATAAGAAAATCGATCGAAAAGTGAAATTCTTGACATTTTATCCGTCAAGAATGAGCAGTGTCTCTGCTTTTCTCCGTTGTCAAAATTTTCGCTCGAAAGAATGACCAGATAATGGGTACATGTCAAAATTTCACGTGAACTCGAACTCAGTACCAGCCTTTAAGCATAGTACTGAGTTCGATTTCACGTGAAATTTTCATACAAAATTTCACGTGAAATCTGTTTCGGCGAAAATTTAGCTTGAAAATAAGCAAGTTTGGTACTGTGTTCTTAGCATGAAAAGTTGCTTTGAAGTTGCTTTTGCTTCGAAAACATAGATGGCACTAAAACATGTTGTCAATCATTTCACGCAAATTTAGTTTGTGCAGTTCATTCTTTCGAGCTAAAAAGTGACATTTAGTGTTTGAATTTGAAAATTGAGCAGTGCAAATGACTTTCCAATAAGAAAATCGATCGAAAATTGAAATTGTTGACATTTTATCCGTCAAGAATGAGCAGTGTCTCTGCTTTTCTCTGTTGTCAAAATTTTGGCTCGAAAGAATGGTCAGATAATGGGGAAATGTCAAAATTTCACGTGAACTCGAACTCAGTACCAGCCTTTAAGTGCTGTAGATTCTAAATACTGTTATTGCAAACACACTAGAAAAATGTTAATATTTGTTACAAATAACGATAGCAGTTATATTTATTCCTATTGTTCCGATTTCCTTCATTTTATCAAACTTATGGGTGGTTCGATTCTAACGGAAGCTCAGAAGTATCTATTCCAGAAATTCTTTCAACGAATTCAAATAAATAAAATTAAAAAAAAAATAGTAGAATAAGTAACGCACGAATTCCAAAGCTAAATTCTCATGTGAACTACCTCACCTTTGTATATGTATGTACATACATGCATATACCGATTTATTTACATAACTTCCATACACAACACATGTTTAAATGCTAATAAAGCAAAAACGCGGCAGCTCGATAATTGTACGAAACGAACCCCCATAGAGTAAATAACATGGATACGGACACCCGGACAAATTAGCGATACAAACAAATCGAAATGCTGCAATACAGACGAAAGAAGAAAAATGGATCGCCAATTGACGTCAATCGCATAGGTAAAATCTTTACTAGCAATTTGAGATTTGTTTATTTTTTGTGTACGCATCGAGTTCGAATTTCGGTTGAACGTTAGGAAAGATACAAACTTTCGAAATTTCAGTACGTAATTGCGTTGTGAACGATTCAGAAATATTCGAAAGAGTTAATTTAGTTACTATTTATGGATAAAAATGTGTATGAAAAGATTTTAGATCAATCAAAAATGCTCTAATGGGTGATGGAGGTGTTTATTTACGTTTTTCGTAAATGAACAAGGTCATTCTTTGAATCACCGCAACGAATTGCAAAATCGGTTAGAACTAAAAATAGCAATTCAATGAAGAGATGATTTTGTTTACATTTCATGCAGTGAATTTGAAAGCATTTGCAATTATCTTCGAGCGATTGAAATTTCATAATATTTGGTGTGAGAACGTTCGGTGCTTTCACGTCATTCGATGTAAACTTGAAATTTGATGCTCATCAATTATGAATCAATTAATAATTAAATGAATTTTTCATGTGAAATTAATAGCAGGAAAAGAAATACATATGTATGTATGTATATAGATTGACATTATGTTGGCGATGTGAATAAACACTCGAAATCCGATCGCAAATGACATTTAGAAAATGCTTAAATAGCTGTTATTTATTTTTCAATTATTGAAAACTGTTGCTATGGAGTATGATCATAAATGCTTTGCCATAGTCGTAGTGTACCATTAGAATTAAAGAATGAGACAATTAACAACAATTAACCTTTCTGAATATTAAATAAAACATTTACCATATTAGTTTTTTAAAGAAAATATGACATCATTTGTGATTCAGTCTTCATTTAAGCTTAATTAGCGTCATTCGTACATCATCTAACAGTGAAGTTAATTTCCAACAGCTTTATTTCTCACAAAATCATCAACCATTTTAAGATTTCGTGAGGAAAACTTACATGAAACATGCCGCTTATGCGACCTTGCTAATGAAAAGATCAGCTCTGTCAACCTTTGACTGCGTCAACTGTTGTCGTTCTGGTGAAATTCAGCCTAACTACGTAGATGCTTAGTGATTCATAATTCTATCTAAGAATAGTGTCATTCGGAAGTGTCATTTGCCTTTAGTATCAAACTTTCTCACGTGACGAATGAAGCGTATTACAATACAAAAAAAAAGACGTGATTGGATTCATCGTTGTTTCGAATCACTTTCGTAAAAAAATTCATTGTAAAGTTTGACGTCTTGGCATAAGATTATCATTGATTTGAAATTTTGATGACTTATGTATGTATTACTATAGCACAGATGTTTTGGACTTTCTGATTTCTATTGATCAGACCGATTATTGATCCGAATCGATATGGCAATGTGCGTTTGGAAAGTAGGAGAAAAACAAAACAATAAATAAAGGCGGCTTATGTGCCACCACACGCGCCAAGTTTTCGCATAGATATGCCAGATGTGCCTGGCAAAATAATTTGTACAGAAAAAAACTCTAGCGCACAGGAACTGCTTGAAACACTAATGCTCCAAGAAAAGTATAGGTTGCTTTGCTAACACCAATGCTTTGCTGATACCAAAGTCTTTAGTATACCAAATATGCTTTAGTTTTGTTTCAATCCAGTGACTGCATTGGAAGTTATAGGGGTAGAAATAACTTCAGGGCTACAATCCGCAATAGTAATATTTCTTTTTTTTCGAAATTTTCGTAATATTGGTGTTTTTTGTTTATTGGCACTGCAAGATCATTAGCATTTGAAAATTTATTGATAACATCGCTTAGTATATATATGACAAAAAATACAACAACTACCATAGCTAGCAGGCCTGTAACCAGATTCCTGCTAGATTTTGCCTACAATAAGGCCCATTTACTATATGAACTTCGTTTTGATTCCATGACTGCACTGGAAATTATAGGGCAAAAAGTTTTATGTTGCTGAGCGAATATTCAAGATTGAAGGCACAAAAATTACCATAGCTGGCAGGTTGAAACACATTTTTACCGCATGTGGCCTAGAGTGAGGTTCAGCTACTGTGTGAATTTTGCTTCTGCACTAGAACTCATAGGGCAAAAAACATTTTTTATTCTTAGTGATCTCGCAAGATTGCATCACTGCCAAAGTGCTGCCCATATTAAAACTTGGTCCTACTTTAGGATTATCAGGATCTTATTATTGGGTCGTGAGTTCTCGTGAACAGAAGTTTCAGATGCCAAAAATATACAGTGGCTCACAAAAGTCAGCATACAGCATGTAAAAACACGAATATGGTACAGTGGAAAAAGACAGAATGCAATGAAAACGTAAAAATAGCTCTATTGGCATTAAATATAAGTTTCATAACATAACAATAAAGAAAATCCGAACACAGAAAGAAATAAGCCATGAAAACTAAGAAAATTTATCCATCGAAAGTCAGCATACACTACGAGCCATGTTTCGAAAAGAACGAGAATGACCAAAAAACGTGAGCTCAATACTTTGTAGGCCCCTCCACCAGCCTTAATAACAGCTTCTAAACGCCTTCGCATTGAACAAACGAGATATCCGGTAATTTTGGGTGGAATATTCATCCAGGTACACAGCAGAGCAGATTTCAGGGTCTCTTTGCTAGTAATAGTTGCTCTTACGGCTGGCTCACGAATTCTGCGACCCAATTCCTCTCATAAATGCTCTATAGGGTTTAAATCGGGAGACTGAGGTGAACTGTGAAGCTGATGAGGGACGTTATACAGCAACCATTCTTTGACATTTCTAGCTGTATGCTTGTCCTGCTGAAAGATCCAACCTGGCTGTAGGCCTAATTTCTGCACAGAAGGTATCAAATCGCCTCGCAATATGTTCAAATACATGTATTGATCCATAGTAATATCAATAAAATGTAATTGCCCCACACCAGCGGCCGACATACAGCCCCATACGAGGACTGACCCTCCATCGTGTTTCACTGTAGTACGCAAATTCTTCTTTGCCAATGCTTGGTTCCGCTTCCTCCACACGTATCCGCACCCGTCAGAGCCATAAATATTATACTTTCTCTCATCACTAAATAGAACTTGATTCCAAAAATTTTCGTCCTTATTAAGATGCAGGCGAGCGAAGTCAAGCCTCTTCTTTTCATTAACTGGAGAAATGGAAGGTTTTCTGCGCGGAACTCTACCGTTATAACCCTGATAACGCAAAACTCTACATATTGTTTCTGGACTCACTTGCTTTCCTGTTGTCTTTGCAAGTGCAGTGGCCATTGCCGGAGCACTTTTTTGTGGCTCCTTACTTATTTTCCGTAACAAGTCTCTCTCATCTCTCTTACTTAAGGATTTGGGTCTACCTGTTCGTTGTTTATTTTGTATTCTCCCGTGTGTTTCCGCTTTCAGTATGATCGTTTGCACCGTTGCCCGACTTCTTGCAACTATTTTATCAATTTCGCCATACGACTTCGCTTCCACTCGTTCACTAAGGACGATTTTTCGCACTTCCAAACTTGTTTCCTTCCGTGTACTCATTTTTAAGCATTAAAGACACCCAAATCAATTTAGGTTGATCGACTTGCAATGTACTAATGTTTATCTTTGTATATTAACACGGGTAGCAATCTTTATCGCAGTATGACTCATCGCTTAGGCTGATTCTTTTGAATTTTCTGTGGTGTATGCTGACTTTTGTTTCCTCACTTTCAGCGGAATTTCTTGTTATTTACTATGTATGTATATGTATATTCTCATTAATTCTGTGTAAAATAGATTACAATGTCTCTGATATTCCTTTTAAGTTCGTTTTTCATCTGTCTTTTCATTTTTTTTCTACCTACATATTGCCAATTCCGCGTTTTTAAGCGGTGTATGCTGACTTTTGTGAGCAACTGTAGGTAAATCAGGGAAGGGATACCGTTCTTGTCCGATGTAGATTTTCAAAAATTTTACTTTGGCTGTATAAAAAAAACATCAAATTGTTACTTTTTTTGTCAATAGGGAAATTTTTTTCAGGAAGGTTGATGATTTGAAGGTAATCACTTTCAATGCTTGCCGTAGCTACAGGATTACAAGCACGTTCATAAGCTTTAGACTAGAACTTATAATAATATATTTTTAACTAATGATCTGATAACCCTGTCAAAAGCTGTCTCTATTCAAATTTGCAAATTTCCTCGAACTTTCAGACACCTAACGCAAACATAGGATTAAAAATTTCCAAAATGTTGCTATACACATAATGAACACACGTTCGAAATTCATACAGCACACTTAGTTTTTTTTGAAAGTTATTTGCTTTTAGGTACTTATTTGCTTTTAGCTTAAAATATCACTAAAATGGCCGCCGATGTCAAAGGGTTAAAGATAACATACATTTAGTGAAACTTGGAACTATTCCACTTAATCCTGTCAAAATCCTGTCATCAAAAATTGATGTCATATCAGCTGTTCTTCAAGGAAGCCACTTAGAACCTTTACTATTTCCTTTATATGTATATAAATAACTTCCCAGCTGTCCCGAAAACCTGCTTCCATTTTACTTTATGCGGATGACGCCAAAATTTTTAAAAAGGTATCCAATATTCGTAATTGTTTGGGATTCAAGCCGACTTTGACAATCATGCGACTTGGTGTGATAGTAACCAATTAGTAATTAACATTGACAAGTGTACCGTTGTTTCGTGCAAAATTAGTCAGTTACCTTCTCTTGTTACCTTCTCTTTGATTAGTATCCCCCAAATATATTCTTATAAAGTCCTCGATTTAAGAGTACATTTAAATAACGCTTTCAGCTGGAAAAGCAACTAGCACACGGTGAAGGGAGAGCAAATTAGAGCTAGTTAACAGAAGTTAAATTTTGTTTTCTAAATTTCAGTACTGGGGCGTCCAAGCGATCTCGCTTTTATGTTTATACTTCGAGGATTATCTGCTCTCTTTTTTAGTGGACTCCTAATGCTACCTTAGCCTCTAATATATCATGCATTGTTTAAAAGCTTTCCTTATTCGATGCTTATTCTCTTTTCAAACTAAGTTTATGCAATTTTTCGATCTTATGTTGATTCCCGGATAGCCAAAGGCGTCACCTTAGAACCCACAATGTTTCTGAGCTGGGCCTCTCCCGCGTTAATTTTTTAATGTATTACAGTATGAGTATAGGGATGTAGTAAAGTATATTTTGTTAAATTCCTGAGTTTTTGGTCATTAGCTATGAAATCACTCAATTCTTTCTTAGTTCTCTTCTAAAAATTTTATTAGATTTACTGTTTGGATTATATCTGAAGCGAATTTAAGGATTATATCTGAAATTAACAAATAAATAAATAAAGTATTCATCCTACTACTAATTTCTACCTTCCAAACGCCATTAAATAATTTTTTGTGGTTTACGAATTACGAATCACTCAATTCTACTCAACTCAGTACTAGTCATTATTTTCACATTTCACTCTGTCGCCATGAACGGTTAATTTTTGAATATGTCATTATAATTTATTTTATATATTGAAATAAATCAAATCATGCTGAAATAATATTCAAAATATTTTTCATAAAAATCTTCACTGTCATAGTTCACAAATAGCAACAGACTATCACTTTGTCCCATAAAAAAGTATTATTTAACATCCGTCATCATACATATCAAAATTTTTATTAAATTCGATGAACTCGCCGAAAATTTAATTACTTAATAAATTTTTCATGGGTTTTCCCGACAAACTGTTCAAATTGTCAAAAACAATTCAACTTCTTTTCAATTTCAAATATCATCAAAACCTGTAAAAAAAAAACCTGCATTGAAACCAAAAAATTCTAAATAATTTACGTCAATCGAAATTCCAACCACATCACACTGCAAATAATCTGAATTTAAATTTGTTTCTCATTAAAAGTTGTTTGTCATACTTTAGTGCAAGAAAATTTTGAAATCGGAAACAAAGTTAAAATGACAATTTATTTCATCTGCTGTAGCTGTTGGTCACGTAGTCCGAATATTTTGGAATATAGAATATATCATGCCTGTGTTGTTCAGACTCGTGCCTGATCGGAAATTCGAGGACGCAAACCAAAAACCTAGTTGTGATGTAACCTAACATTTGAAATTCGATTAGTTCGATAATGAACAGCGAAATTCAATGAGGCTTGGAGAGCTGATCGGTTAGCAGTTGTAAACCAGTTCTGCAAAATTCACACAAAAATATGCTACCCCTAAAAGAGGCTTGAACTACATTCAATTGATGCAAAAATTACCCTATGCACTTTGATGAAGTATATACATAATACTACATTTATTATATGTAGATGCTGCTGCGTAAAATCTCTAAGGCCACAGATGTGAGAAAAGAGTAAGATTTGTCGAAGTTTATGGACATCGGATCGCTTTGTAATTTGATGCCGTGCAATGTGTCGAAGCATAGTCAAACTAATATTCAATTAATTGTAGAATTTATCTCCAATTTATCTCATTAATATTCAATAGTCGAGTAACGTTAGCTGTTTCGAAAAACAACCTATTTTACATAATCCACCGATAAACAATATTGTTTATTTTCATAAAGATATGATTGAAGTTCGTTACTGTTAATCAGAGACTACTTTAGAGAAAATATTACACAAGATATTTACATCTTTTTAAATATGTATATTAGACCGTAAGCCTGTATACCTGTACTTTGCCGTTATGCTCGAAATACGTAAATTCAGGCCTTCAATTAAACACCACGATGTACATAACAGTTGTACGCCATAGAGTTGCGTAAATATTTGCTGAAAACATTTAGATATGAGTTCTAACCACATAATTTGAATGTTAAATACAATGTCTTAATAGCACGTACGCAATTACTACTTAATATGGTACTTGTGCGACAGCGAAGCAGTCAGTGCGTGTTATTGAACCAAAATCATTAACCTTTGCTGCGAGAAAGCAACAATTGGGCTGTTGAATCAGTTGGTTTTAGTATGCAGCCTCCACTTGAATTGGAGTATTTTATCTGAAAAGCTTATATGAAATAGGTCATGGCTATTTCAATTAGGTTAGTGCTGACAAATGTAACCTGAACTTGCCGATTTATCCTTTTCAAGGAAATTGTACGTTCATACATATATTTTAAGGACTGACATGACGCCCTCTCGAAAAGGTCGTTTCAATATTCAACAAAATTTTTGACTTGCCACAAAATGGACAACTCTATCCCATTTTTTAGTTTTGTTTTCATCATATATCACTTATTTAGGGAGATAAAAGGCTGAGCATCCTGGCCAACATCATTACGCGCCTCAAATACTTAATTATGAAAAAATATAAAAGAAGTGTTCTAGTAGAGACAGAATATTTTTTCGAGGTAATAATATTATTACGGGAGGTAGAATGTCAACTTTCGGCCACTCTCTGCAATCTCATTTACCAATGAATGTACGGGGTTCAAATATGTCCAAAATTTCACTTTTACAGAATAAGATGGAATTCTGGCAGAATAAAGCCTCATACTAGTGTTGTGTTACTCACACAAGATGCATGACAAAGGTCCCATACACAGCTACAAAATGTCACTTCACCTCAAGCTTCAAATTTGTACCACCTCATTTTTTGTCATATTGAAGTGCTTTGGTTAATTTTGAAGCGATTGGCTTGAGACTTTTGAGGCGGAGCGATTGTAATACTCAATGGAAAATGTATGTACGCGAGACTAGTTTGAGTTTGATTTGTACCACCTCATTTTTTGTCATATTGAGGTGCTTTGGTTAGTTTTGAAGCGATTGACTTGTGATACTTGACAGGCTGCCTCCACTAGCAATTTCCCATGGCATGAAATTTGAAATTGCCAGTGGAGGCAGCCTATGGTATGCAATATTTTATGGTCTGCCATAAATGGTAGGCAATATGGTATGCAATTTGCTCGGCAATCTGCCTGGCAATATTTTGACAGTTCTTGATTTCAAAATGGCGCTGAACTGTGGGAATGTTTTATTTCTTATAGGAAATTGTAGGGATTTTGAATTCAAAGGGATTTTTAGATCTCGTTGAGAAATGAAAATAGTCCACACAATATGAAATGGTGGGAAATTGCGAAAAAATCGAATTTTGATGCGGAATGGTGAAATTATATATAATTTTTTGATTTAAAAATGAAATAATTTCGATTTTGGACGATGAGTAAATTTATGAGATTCCCAGTTGATGATTGGTGGATTTTTCAAATTACTTTTATCTCATTCCCCTTCGTACCCCAGCAAATCATATAATAGTTACATTTTCGTCTGAAATTTCACCCGCTTATCCAAAAAGTAACTAATCCTACACGTGAACTTTTCATAAGTAGCAGAATTTCTTCGCTCTGCGCTTCAAATAACTTCTTAAGAGCATTTGACACTCGGATACAGCGCACGTCCTTCTCGTTCAGAGTCATTTTCGAAATGAAATTGCATGCCATGAAATTGCCCATGCACAGATTGCATACCATAAATTTGACAGTCGCTACCATCGGAAATTGCAGGGTAAATTGCTAGTTGAGCCCCGGTGTGAGGCACAGGGATTACTGGTACAAGGCGAAAATGTATGCATACGTGTTTAGTTTTGAGTTTGATTTGCACGATACTTAAACAAAAAATTTGGTGGTAATTAGCTACCATTTTTGGGAAATTGTTTAGTAGATTAGTAACAGTACTGCTCTCCTTAGCATACACGTTTTACCTACATTTTTTTCATTTTTGAGTTAACGCCGAATTCAAAAACTACATACTCTATTAAATCATTCTCCAAAATATGAAAATGTTATTTTTTGTGGAAGTATGCTAAAATCTATAATGAAAAATCCCCCATCTATAAAAAAAAGTAACTAGTACTTAGCATAAATGTTCTATCCTACCGTAGCGGTGGCGTAATGGTATGGGGCTGTATAGCTGCCAGCGGCGCTGGAAACTTCTAGATAATTGAAGGAATGCAACATGACACTTCATTTGAAGTATGACATTGTACCACCTCAAATTTGAAAATGAGTAACTCATACAAATACATATCAATATGACTGACGACCCAATACTACCTCATACACAACTGTACAATGACAACACGTTTTTCTTCAGTTTTCTTTCAGTTCGTGTTGCAGCATTTCTTCTTGTTTATCTTCTGACACCATTTGCCATCCACTTTCATGTGCATATTCAGATTTGGTTGAAGTCAAAAAATCTAATAAAACAACCCTTGGTGAAAGCGTAAGGTAGTTTAAACTCGCTGAAATCTTCATGGTGTTACTTGCGGTTTAAATGCCAGTTTTTTTGCGGATCATTCACCATGACCTCTTCTAGCTGCAATTCGGGCTGAAGTTGATGATTTAACTGTAGTGTAGTGAACTGTAACTGTAAATGTATTGGCTCGACCAAGAAGACCATTGAGCTTATAATTTTTTTTCCACCCATTGGCTTTTCAGAAGATTAGCAGCCGCATCGAACGTGGTTTAGAGCTCAGCGATAAATGCTTGTGATGAAGCCTATTATGGTGCATATATTTTAGGACATGTTTTCCTTGAGATAGAATACTGCAGTGCGACTAAGCCACAACTGCATAATACTCATAAGATAAGGCTGCATTCTCTCGACCATTAAATTAAAAGTCTAAGAATTTCTACATTCAGAAGAGAGCAAAATTACTTTCCTAAGGATGTTTTTCATTTATCTAAAATTGACTTCCAAACATCAAAGAAGCTCAAGTCAAGCAACTTTAGGAAGAACCTATTACTTCTTTGGTTATTTTGTTATCAAAAAAGAGGTAGACTTTTGAGTGTTTCAAAGTTCAAGCCAGCAGTTTGTAGTCTTTTTCGATGTTAATTCTAATTCTTAAACTGGCCTTTTTTCATTGGATGCGTGACTTTAAGTATTCAAATCCTCCCTTTTAAATGGTGAATTTCTTGGAAAGTACATTTCGCATGTGCTACTTACGATTCTTGCTCCTACTTCACAATTCATCTTTGAGCGATCTGTACATCACATTTGAGCCATTTTGTTCGTTAACTTCAACGATTCAATTACGGATGCTGAGGTGATCTATTAAGAGGTGATCTTGTTGTAGTCTTATAACCTTTTTCCGCTTCTTTAATCTTGAGATATAGCAGCCTGAAGTTTAGGAAGCTCCCTATATCTGTCGTTGAAGTGAGGTTTATTGCTCTTGAAATCAGCAGGCAAACAATCTTTTGAAATTTATTGAGAACAGTTGATTTTTGAGTGGTTTTCTTCCACCGCACTACTGCTCCATGTAGAGTGGTAAATTTTGACATTTGCTTCTATACCCAGAGTATTTACCTTAGAGATAGTCTCCAATTGCGTCCAAAGAAAGTTTCGTCTTGTTCAAATGAATTCTCCGGGTAAGTTTCCTATCCAAGTAAATTTCTATAAATGTTAGCTTTTCGTGCAGATGCAATTCAGCGCTTCCAATTTTTAGGACCCCGTGGTATCGATCAAATGTCCGTTAAAAGCAGGGCCTTGGTGAAACCTGGATCTTTGGTTAAATTGGTTTGTTTAAATTTCTGTTCGCCTCTTGTCAAATCCTTCTGCTCATCCATTTGCGCCATGTGTTCAATATTTAAAATACAAATATTTGTTGCTCATTGTCAGTAAAAGATCATCAAAATTTGAAAACTTTGTGATAGTCATCAATTACTAAACAAATGACAAAAAAATTACAGAAACTACCATAGTAGCAACCCTATCACAGATTATCAAACAAAATCATACCAAATGGCCTACAATAAGGTTCACTTAACATATGAATTTCGTTTTGATTTCATGTCTGCTCTGAAAGTTATAATGTAAAAAGCTTTATTTTGCTTATATAACCATTGCTGGTAGCTTCAACCTAATTTTTCAACCAAATTTCAACCAAACGTGGCTTAAAACAAAGACCAGCTGCTGTGTGAATTTGAACAATAGAACCTGGTGACTGAGTCGGAATTTAAAGGGATAAGAGCAGTTTTTTTTCTTAGTGATTTTTCAAGGTGACACCCCTGCCGCAGGGTTGTCCACATTTAAAACTCTTTTCTATCAGACCTCGGTCCTACTAAAGGTGAATACAATTCGTAAATTTCTACTGAATATGATTATCGGGCCGTCAGTTCTCGCGAAAACAAATTTAAAGGTCTAAAAATAGAGGTAATTTGGTGAAGAGCTACCGTTCTTGTGCAAAGAAAAATTTTGAAAATTTAAATTTGGCCCTGTAGACAAAGCATGAATTTCATCAAAAATTTGGTAATTTTTCTAAGTAGAAGAGTTTTTCAGGTGGGTCATTTATTTGAAGGATTTATGTTTAGGTTCCTGACGAAAATAATACACGCGAATTTTTTTTGCCTTTCAATTTTTCTATAAACTTCTTAATTATAATATGATTTTCTCGGAAATTATCGCAATTTGAAATTTAACCAATTCTCCATATCTAGTTTTGGGCACCTAGGGCTCACGTTAGGTTAAAAATGTCCAAAACTAGATCATATTTGATCCAGAAACATTATTAAATTATACTTTGTTTTGGCAAATACATTGTTCCCACAGAAATATAGAAATCCCTTGAAATTCACTAAAAAAATACGCCATCTTAAAATAAAGAATATGATAGTAAGGCTGACACTTTTTTAATTTAATAATACATTTTGATACAGGCAAATAACCGTAAAAATGTATACTTAAACCATAAAATTTTAAAGTTAAAACCACCTTATAAAATGAAAGATAAAATTCCTAATTAAAGTTTTTTTTTTGAAAAAAAACAGTCTTTTTGAAATTCCAACAATCCTCAATTCAAACAAAATAAAATTAATTTTCCCATAGCATGCGGACAATCTATTTAGTTTCAAGGCGACTGAAGCAACAAACAAATTCGCAATTTAGATACATATGTTTTTGAATTCAGGAAGAATGAACAGTTCCTCGTATCTATTTTCTAGAGAGTGAACCAATCAATTTACAAATAAATCAACCTTGACATATACTTTGGATCAATAGACTTAATGTTAGAGAAAACCAGCAATTTGTCACACTTTTCGCTCAGCTCTAGATTCAATTCATTACGATCGCTCTTGAAGGCACAACATATATGCATGCATTTAAATTTGCTTCAGATCCATCACATTCTCATTCAATAATAATTGGCTCCAATCAATTTGCTCCTCAAACAGAACATGCACTGTTCACCATGTGGCGGTTCATTCATTTGGTTTCGTCCGACTTTCCATTATACTTAAACTGAACATGTTTACTCTCATTCTTTGATACGATAATTGACAGACAATTCAACGATACATGCATTCAATCCAAAAATGGCAAAAAGTTTCATTAGAGCGTGTTTTCTTATTGATTTGATTTTCTTATAATTCCACCTAATCATTTAGTTGCATGTCGCCAATTGTTGTATTTGTCAATGCGTACGAAATACCGTAATGCAGCCAATTTATGACTATGCACAACATATGTATACTTTTATGTCACTTACATATGTGCTTGTTTAATGTATGCATCGTAGCCAATAAAAGATACTTTTCTACGACAAAATTGGTTGTAGCG
Source organism: Nemotelus pantherinus (assembly GCA_963978885.1). Lineage (NCBI taxonomy): Eukaryota > Metazoa > Arthropoda > Insecta > Diptera > Stratiomyidae > Nemotelus > Nemotelus pantherinus. Next base: position 221,100,839 of record OZ022263.1, on the reverse strand, counting down.
AAGCTTGTTTTGGAGATACTTTAATGGATTTCAAACAAATTTCAATTGCAAGTTGCTTGTCGTTTATCTATTCCATATTGCCATGTTTCGATAAAACAGAACATTGATTGGCAAATCATTGAATAATATATTAGTGTTGCCAAGCATAAATATAATGTTCAGTTTTTCTTTTGTTATTGTTGACTCGGACGGAAAATTAGTATATGGATACACAAAAATTCATTCCACGAATTTTAAGTTTGATCCGTAAACCTAAATTCATCAGCTAGAAGTTGTAAATGTTATCTCTTAGCGTAATAAATTGTTGACCGTTTATCATAAATTTGAATCACCATTCTTAATTTCTTTCATAATAAAAATGCAAAAAATGTTCAGCGATTTTTACACTATGCTTTTGGCAAGCCGCAGCAAATCTCTTAATGCAAGCTGTTATCGAATGTAACAAATGTTTAAATATTTTTATTTGACACTTTTGTCACATATGGCGATTTGATTAATGGTGATTTATCTCTTCCATATCGAATGAATAAATTTGTTTCAGCAGTGGTACAAGTAAATTATGTCCGAGAACGTAACGTGGGAATCCAAGACTGGCAATTTTGCTTCGTTACTTCGTGTAGGCACTTTGGTGAAGGGTTTGTATGTTAAAGACAAATTAAATTAATTATGTGCTCTTAAAATGTAGGTTTTAATAGCTTCAATAAGCTTATTTGCTTTTGATATAAAGATAAGTAAATTTATCTTTTATTTTATAAGACAGTTTTTGCTTAAAAATTATAAAAAATTTATTTATTCAATTTCAGAGCTGGAATGTCTAATGGATTAGTTGAAATTTACGATGAATCATTATTTTTTTGGCCAGCTAGTTGAGATGATGAGCAAAGGGTGACAATATACCACCGCGGTTTTTCATTTCCTCTGCAATCGTGTCGGCCCACAAGACTTAGAAGAGACTATTATTACGGAAGTACTTCGGGACTCCGGTGATAATTTTAAGTACTCTCGATTGTGTCCTCTGAATGATGTTTATGCTGGATGGGGGAGTTGCTTCCAGTGTTGTAAGACATATGTCAAACTTGCAGACGAGAAAAAAAATGTTGACTGGCTATTGCGTATCCATATGTAGTCGATGAATTTGAGCTTCAACTGATGAATTTAAGATTTTTGCCTTAAACGTATCGTTTCCAGGTGTCAAGGTGTGTTCCGAGAGATTTTAATTCGTTACATTTTAGTATTGATACATTATTGACATACGAGTATACAAGTTAATTTTAACAATGTGAAAGTAACGTGGATGCATTTGGGTTCTTTTATTTTGATTCTTCTTTCTGCTGGTCATTCTTCAAGAGGTGTGATGTTGGCTTGCACTGTTCGATATGCCATAACTGGATCTAAATCAATGCATAGAATGACGACGTCGTCCGCAAAGGTAGCTGTAATTATTCTGTTATTTACATGGAGATCAAATGTGAACATTGTGTAGAGTACAGGTCCTTGAGGTAGACCTGGATGACACGATAGGTAACAGTAGGAGAACTTTTGTATCTAATCTCAAAAGCGCGGTCTGTCAGGTAGTAGGAACATAATTCATTGAATCTTTTGATTTTATTACTAGAGAGACCTCTTTGAATACTGTTTGAATATCTGATGCGATTCGATGGGCCTGTTGAAAGGCACTGTGTTCCTAACGCCGGCAGAGTTGAAATAAAGGTGGCAAATCACATCTTGCTGTGGTGACAGGTGTGAAAATCTGTTTCACATAAACTGCGAAGGCGGTAGCTTTCTCTGCATCACTTCATTGTCGGTTGGCTGTTCTTAGTGGGGCGTCCCCGATTTTAAATTTGTTAATTTCTCTTAACTGATTTCCACAGTGAACATTCGGTATTTTTAGTGGGAGTGAGGTCCTTTAAGAATGAGTTAAACTCAAACTCGTCATATTTCTAAAGTACCAGCCTGAGTTCTCTAAAAACTTTGTTGAAACGCGTTTTTTAAATGATTTGACGTTATCACTGCGCTGCCATGAAAGTTGATTGATCGATTAACATGGAGTGGGTCCAGATAATCCCTAGCAGTGAGACCTTATAGATTTATTTTGTCTCTTCTAGGCTATGTCCTTTTGCAGAATATCCAGAGTTTTGTTTGTAGACCTGGTCCATGGGAAGAAAGCTGATGCAAATGTTGCCTCCGCTCTTTAGTCTTTGAAAGGAAACTGTACGTGGACCGCCAAAGTATACCTTTTTGTGTAGTTTGAGATTGAAAAAGTTAAAGTTTGCGTTATTACCATCCCCGCCCTTGGATTTTCTTCTCCTGCAGCTTAGATTAACTTACTATGTATAGTATGATTTAACCCAGAGTGTGTTTAATATATATACTTATATTGTTCGCCTGTAACCTGTAGCATCGATTGTTTCCCATCGCTTGAGAAACGCTGATACCTGGAAACTGGATGCAAATGGTGCCATCTCCGTCGGTTATTTGAAAGTCTGAGGCCTGGTACGCTGCTGTGACTGGCCAGTTACACTTGCTTTTATTCCCCTTGAAAAATGCTCCCCACGACTTAAAGCTGAGGTCTAGTCTCAACTTTGTGCATACCACTTGTCATGAATAATCTTGCTCGTTTTCTGGTTGCACCACTCATCTTCGGTTTTGGAGCATTCTTCGATCGCTTTTCATTAGTCATATCGTAAGCATCCATGCTCTGAGAGAGGTCTTCTACAATTTGTTAGGAAGACCTGTTGTTAGCGACAGAGTGGAAATCTCGGGAGTCTGCGCCACCTTCTTTTCTTCCAGTCTGCCTCTTTCATTTTGTGGTTCAGGACGGGACTGCAAAACTCCGCTTTCTTCGTTAATAATATTTATAAGTAAATTTTTCGTCGCGATTCTTTTTCAGACCTAGGCATAAAATTAGACGGGTTTTCGTCATCCAACACCCAAACCCACAAGCAAGTGACCGCTTAACTCAACAGCCATTCAGCTTTGGGCATATGCTGTTTTACCGCTGGTTTTTCGATGTAGAGGTTAAGTTACCAAAGTGTGCCCATTTGAGGCAGCGCTTTGTTGAGGAAATATTGCAGCTACCACAAGGAGGTTATAATTACATTTCCACCTGCCCAAATAGATATTGCAAGTGCATATTTTCATATAATGCAAACTAAACTAATGACTATAGCTGCCGCCAAGAAAGCTGGTAGCTATTAAAAATTTACTTTGCATTGGATATGGTTTAAAAAAACAGTTCTTGCATCATTTTTTTGCGGAGATATAGTTTTCTTTCTTCATTTTGAATCACAAGATCTAAAGCCAGATTTAGCCTGATTTTTTCATAACATCGAGGCTTCATTGTTTTCATTAGTTCCATTCAATGTGCTAAAAATAGAAGACTTGCGACGGTTGATTCAGCTGTTGAAGGCTTTGAGCATTATGATATTTCCCTTTGAAATTTGAATTTGTATTAGACGAGACTTATAAGGATAAGGAAATTCAATCAACAATATTTGACATATATTAACTCAAACGAAAGTGTGTTGAATTGAATTGAAAATTTATCCTATGCGAACACACACTGTTCACATTTCACTATTGATCTCAGAAAAAAAATTAAATCGATTTTTCACAGAAAATATATTACAGATCTCTTGAACTATTTCACTGATGGTTATTGCAGCAATGTAAGATCTTCGAAACTGTTCCCTGTTGCTAGAAATTGTAGAATAACGGTTAGTCTGTCCCGTGGTCAAATTACCTCCCTCATTACTGTATCTTGCTTCTTTATTGTTGATAAAATCAATGCAACCAACTGCTGGAACATTTGTTCATCTCTTCGCGAAAAATTGCGGTAGTCATGTGGCTCTTCAGTGAGTTCTCTGACTAGATTTACATGCCAATGAATAGGACGATTTTCCAATCACTTCTTCACGCAAACTTTTCTCTGGCCTCTTTTTTTCTATTCCTTCAGTGCCACAGCCAATGCAGTTAATTTATATACAATTTCTAAGTCAAATTCATACATCTTTAGTACAAATTCATAATATATTCGAATCTAATTCATATTTTTTTCAAATCAAATTCATAGGCTGTTCTTTGTTTTCGAGTCAAGCTCATAGTTGTTTTGAGTGAAATTCATATTTTTTCGAATCAAATTCACAATTTTTTCGAGTCAAATTAGTAATTTTTTCGAGGTTAATTTTTGCATGTCAAGATCATAATTTATGTCAAGATATGAACTTACCTTAAAGTTATATCAAATCAACTTGAACAAATTATGAACTCAGCTTGCGAAAATTATGAATTTTACTTGCAAAAATTAGAAATTTGGACCAAGAAAATTATGAAGTTGATTGGAAAAATTTTGAATTTCACTCAAAAAATTATGATTTTGACTTGAAAACTTCATGATATACTTTTTCAAACGTGATATGAAAAAAATACCAATTGGACACCAATAACTTAGAGCCGTGCTTGTTCAAAATAAGATCGCAACTGGCTTTATATTGTTGAATATTATTGAGTCGTGTGCGGATTATCCATTTTTTACTATATAATAATAATATTGCTTCAATAGTATTGATCGTGTACGGCAGGTCTAACGGAGAAAAGGATATTTCCCCCCGTTAGTAAATCTCTCCCGTCTTAATCTCTCATAGCATACGTATCGTTTCTTTAGCCATCATCATAACCTCGCAAATCGATAATATTTGCTTTTTTTAATCAATGCAAACATTTTTTCTCACAAAAACTATCCAAACACATAAAAATCTATTCAAATTTTTCTTCATCCAATTTTGTTTAGTTTTGATTTCAAATTCCAGTTTTTCAAATTCCCCATATATCAATCATATTTTCTACAGAAGAATGATATAAATTTTCTAGATTTCTTTCAAGTAAATATTTATTTCTACGAAGCGGTTTCATCAAAAAGGATTTTTTTTTGCTTCAAACTTTGAAATTTATTTTGTAAGCTAAAAATCGTAATTGTGCGAACAAAAAATTTTTTCGCAGTCTATTGAAATTAAATTTTTTTTTTAAGTACTGTGAAGAATGAAAATATTCATACATAGTCATACTAATTTTTTCTCACTGCTGTTTTGGTAAAAATTGTTTGATTATGTAAGTTAAAATTATGAGATAAGCCAAATCGGATGATTAATATTATAAAAAAATTAGCATAGCACGTACATAGTCCCCATTGAGTAAAAATATTGTTCAGTTTCATTTAAAGATTTTAACATGGTACTTGAGAATTCGCCAGTTTCGAATATCTCACCATTTTAAACTTGAACATTGCTTAACGCAAATAAAATATTAAACCCTATACTCACATTAACCTAGTTACAAGTGGCATGTGTATAAAACAACGCACACATTCAATAGTACTCAGATGACGATATGAATGCAAATGAAACAATTAACTGGCATTTAAGTATGTAAATAAAAGAAATTAAATATTTATTCAATTAACGCAATTAAGTGTGACGTGTTGGACTGAAGAGAAACACTGTAACAAGTGTAATGTTTGCAGCTGCCGCTTTACCCGATCGGATTAAATATCTTCCTACGGTTGACGTCACAGTTCTGGCCGATGATGATGGGGAGTGTTTGATATGATTACACGATTAAACAGATGTGAATGAATATCATTGTGTCTCTGCGCAGATACATATGGTTTTTAGTATGCGTAGACAGCGAGCATGAAATGTTGAGTGAACTTTTTCGACTGGTTAAGAAAAACTATTTACCGAGTTATATATAAGAAAAACTATTTACCGAATTATTCAAGTTCAAACTATATAGGTTCATCCTCTTCGTGAAAATATTCTCAAAATCCAAAAGTCGAAACACTAAACTATGCTAGGTGGAAAATTGATCTCAACTCACGGAGAGCTCACATAATTCTAAAACGTATCTAGAGAAAAACTAAACCAGTAGAACTATTCGTATCTTTACATCTCTGTTCCTTAGTATCTATGCACTTAGAAATGACTGTTTCGTAGAAAACTCTCTTTACTAGACCCTTTCATATTAAGTGATATTCAGAAAAAATAAGTATTTACTTTTGCTAAAAAATAAACAGCCTATTGCCTGCCAAAATCTTATGCAACCCACTTGTCTCGGAATGCAACTAGGTGTAATCTGTTTAAGTAAGAGGTTCATTGAATATGTACGTTATTCTAGTCAGTAAGCTTGTAAAGTACTTAAATAGCTAGCGGTTTCGCATACCAAGCATGATATTACTAAAATAAGAAATAGAATAGGAGTGGTTACATTCATGACTGGTAAATCATTACATTCATACACGTTGTAGTCGCACATGCTGCAATCAAGACTCGACACTGGGCTTGATAAATTGATTGTTTACAACTATAAATATTCGCAGCCTTGTGCTCTCTTCGCATTTGTCGAGGTGTTTGATAGAAGGTTGTATGTAAAGAAGATAAATGATGTTCGTGTTTTGAAGTGTCGGGAATAAAATTAACTAATGAAATGAAATTTAAAAAAAAATGCCGATAAACTACTTAAAATTTTTTAATAAAAGAAAATGAGTGCTAGAATTCTTCCGAAATTCACGTGAATATGTACCAATGGCACAAGAAATTAGAACTATATTTTTAAAGCTAATCGCAATAAGTGAATATTGCTATTCTATCATCTTCGTTTATCTTTTTTTTCGGAAGGAAATAAAAAACAACTAAATATGTAATGCAATCTATTCTTTTTATTTTTTTAAATGTTTTGCGCATTTGATTCCAAACTGATTGCCGCTTGAAAAATTTAATTAAAAAATTTCAAACTGAAAATCTATTTCGATTACTCTTACTGGTCATATTAAACAACGCTTTTTCAAAGCAGATATATGTTGTGGGCTGTGAACATCACCTGTTGCAAAAAATCTAACACCGGCGAATGAAAGGAAAATCGAATCGGAAAATCCATATATCGATTTATTTATTTTGCAAACTTCATTTATAAAGCCAAAAAATCAATACACTGCTCACTGTCCTCCTGCCACCACCCGTGCTGGTCGACTCATCGTCTAATTGCTCGTTTCTTTACTGTTAGTTACTGTTCTTCCTTACTTCCATTCGGTTGTTTAATATGCCAAATCTAAGGTCAAATCCAAGAGAAACAGCTCAAAGTCACCCAATGTTTTTTGATTTGCTAACTAATTACATCCACAAGCCTAGCGCAAAGCTTTTGGAATTTAAATTTCTATCAGAATTTAAATTTCTTTAAATTTCTATCTATCATAAATCACTAGTTAGGAGTCGCAGGTTCATAGCCTGATCTGCTACAAGACAGTGGCCAGTAATTATTCTGATCAGCTGTTTGTAATCAGTCTGTATTAATTCAAGTAGGAATTTACTATAGCTGCTAGCTTGTAGGACTCTGCTTATCCAGCAGGTTCGAGTTTCACGCCATCTGCAAACCGCAATCTGGATCATATTGCAGACAAACAAGCACCTGACTGGTTGGATAGGAATTGGCGTGTCTACCGATTCAACTAGACTGGCCCCAAGATTAGCTCGCGCATCCGCTTTCTCATTCCCATCAATACCTGCATGAACGGAAACCCGGAAGTCTTTGACTCTTCTGTTGCAGCCTAGCCTGTTTAGAGCCTGCATGCAGTAGAATATGCACTTCGATTTAAATGTGTGATACATCAGAGTTTTTATCGCAGTTTGACTGTCTCGAAAAATGTTAACCCTGGCATCTGCAGTATCCTCGACGGATATTAGTTCAGAGGCTTTTCGTATCACAAAAACCTCCGCCTGCACTGATTGAAAGCCTGGAGTCTGCTTTATATCGTAGTCTTCAGATTATGCTGCAGATCCTACTCCTGCAGTAAATACTAAGAACTTTTGTGCCCATTTGCTGATTTCGTTCTTGCCCATCCCCAACGGTCGCTTGATATCTCGGTTCGAAGCAAAAAGTGGGGACCCAGTAGTCAGTGCATCTTGAGCGCCCCAGAACAATTCGATGTTCAAAACGACCCTCAATAGCCTATTTCACGAACTACCTTAAGGCAGAGCCGTCTTTACTGATTTCCCATCCGTGTACGCCTTTTTTTTTGCACTCGATGAAGGTTCTAGTCTCTCCTTGATATGAATGTCCAAATTTCCTCGAATATCGTGAGAAGAAAAGAAATCAGGCTAATAGGCCTGTAGTCTTTCACATACGTATGGTTGCTTTTCCCTTGCTGTGGCTAGAAATACAACCTTGGTGGTCGGTGGCATAGCACTAGGAAAACTTTATAAATAGGTACTGGCAGAACCTAACACACTAACGACAACTTGTTTGAAAATTTACCAGTTCATGTTCCTGGGACTAGGATATGGGCTAGAGTTGCGAGTTGAACTGAATCTCATAGTGGAACTTATGTAAGCATGATCAGAAAATGATGGTTCTCCTTGGACTCTTCGGTTCTTTAGCAATTGTTTATTTTACCAATTTCGCTGAGTAATGTCCAGTACGTTTTCACTAAGAGGTCCCCTATAGACAGCGACATTCCTCCGATTGACTACCACTAGATTGTGATGAATGATAAATCTGAATACAGACTCGCCACTGAAGTCCTTGCTGCCCCAGACGGTATGATGTGGGTTTGCGTCCGATCCTATGAGCAGCAGATTCTTCATCTTGTGTGCCTCCGAAATATTACGATTAGTCAAAAATTACAACAAGTACGAGCTGTGCAGAGGGTCTTAAAAAGGATTAAAATTCCATTCAAAGCTGATTAAAGAAAATTGCCATCATGTTGCCCATTATAATTTAAAAGAATGGTTAAATACGGCATTTAAGAAAATATACAATAATAAAAATCAACTCAAATCATATTGAAAAGAACACTAAATCAAAATCATTGATGAAAAATTAATTTAGCATTTGAATTCTTTTATATGAAAATTTGAAGTAAATTTCATAGCACCGAATCAGCTTTTTTTACTTTGAATTACTTTTAAACCATTTCCTGTTTTTGCAAAGATATCACTAGAGTATTCCTAGCGCAGCTATAAAATTAAAACAAATAGCCATAAAAACACCTATTTCACAAAAACATTAAAAACGCTATTGACTGTTTGAATCGCATAAAAATGATGAAAATAAATGACCTGCAACTGGAATTTCATTCAAATAGTAATGGTTAGTCGTAAATTTCATAAATGTAGGCATATACATTATATATACGTGTTTGTTAGATTTTTCAATTGAGTGATAAAAACTGAAAGCAAAGAAACAAATGATGAAACAGGGTGTTAGAAATGAAATTTCTTATCGAGGAAACAAAGATCCATCGGAACAACATAAAGCAATGATTTCAAGTGTAAAAAAAAAAAAAATAAAACTACATATATTTGAAAGGAGATAAAAAACAGTCGATTGTAGAGTCTGGTACGAAATTCGATTATTGGCAGTCTGTTTCATTTCTCGTCTTTGAAAAATAATCAAGTTGATCTGCTTCGATTTTAAATTCTTTATTAATTGCAATTTTCCAAGAGAAAACATATTACGAATGGTAATAAAATTAATGTCACAAGGGTAACATATATAATGCTTAAACTATTTCCATTCTCAACAATAGAAAATAATTTCTCTTTTCAGTGTGTTTGTATCAAACTACAAGTCAACGAAATTAAAATGCTCTCCAACAATATTCATAAATTTCGATGCTCTGTGAAATTGAAATTTTCAAGTTCTCTCTATGTTTAATGAAAACAAATATTGGACCCAACTTCTATAAGTGAAGCTGATAGTACGCAACGTTCGAGTGTACTTTCTGATAATATAGAGCGCGCAGTGGATAGTTAGACTTTGATATTTTGGATACAAGGGGAATTAAATAGATTCAAACAGTCGCCAGCGTAGTGCAAATTAAATTTTCACGAGCAGTGACCGAGTGAGTGTGTGTGTGTAGCTGTGATATCTCGCAATAATGTCTATTTGCGCCTACCCGCAAGTACGGATCTACGAAGATTTCGATAAGATGAGCGCCAAAGAGGTCTACTACAATGAGGCAGGCACTAAGATTACCGTAAAGCTCCTACACTACCCGAATGTTTCGCCAGATGAGTTGCACAAGTTCCGCTTCGACGACGACGACGCCAACGACGATGTCGACACCAACGGCGATGTTGATGCTAGTTCAGTTAGTGTCAACGAAAATGACGCTTTGGGAGATAATGAAGATGCAAATGATGCTGGTACAGTTTTCGTTAGCAAGCGCAGAACTGGTAACAACAAATCCGAAAGTGAATCTCAGGTTTGTTCTCTGAACGGTAACGAGGAAGACATCGTCGGAGACGCGGAGGAGAAGAAAGGTGCCGGCGGAAAGCGACGGGAAACGAAGGATGGCAATGAATCGCCTGCTCAGAGTGTTCAGAACGATGACGGCAACGGTGCGCGAAAACCACTACGCAAAAAGTCCAGTGGCAATTTGTTGCATAAGTGCAGTAAAGCGTTCGCTAAAGCGCATGGAATATCAATAACATCGTCTCCACCAACGCCTCTTGTGACACCTTCAATCATACCTCCGCCCGGTTGTGCTTCCGTAATGGATTCGGTACAGTTATTTTGTGCACCGTCCAGTTCGTCAAGTGCATCCGATCCGGCTAATACACAGGTTATGTCCAAACCTGGCGGTTATCCACCGAAAATCGCGAAATTCGGCAGTTTACGGAAACAGCACGGTTCGTTGTCGCGTCGTTCGCCATCTCCTGCGAACCAGTCACCAGCGTCGAGTCTGTGTCCAGGATATGCACAGTATCAGAAATCATTGCTGGAAGTTCCTATGCCACGAGATTATGGTGATGCATCGAGCGATGATCTTAGCTCGGAATGGGATTCGGATGTGCCGGATACCAAGGCCACGACGAATCATCAAAAGGTACATTTAGGTTTATGTAGGGTTTTTTTTGTTAAAATTTTTTTTAAAAAAATATGGAAGCTACGCGCAGAAATTTTGAAAATATAAGTTTTTCATAATTTACCAACTTTTTAAGCTTTGCCCTTGATTTCACTCGGGTACATACTCGCTGATAAGTGAACTGAAAATTTCGGTGTTAAATCCTGAATCCTGTTGAAGCATAGTTCATTCATAAGTAAGAAACTTATATTCACTACTCTGCGAAGAATCGAATTCGATTTTACAGGTTTTCTTTTAATATTTTTATCAAAAGTCATACATGCACACATTACTCGATTCATTTGATTCAGACTTCTAACATCAAACATTTTTGGAAGCGGTTTCTGTAAAAATGTCGACTTTGTCTTTCAATTCGAACTGACATCAGCTTATAGTTTGATGCTGATTTAAAGTGACCATGTTCATTTGTTGGCAACATGATAGCTACATATGTGATGTGAACTGACGGTAAATTAAATTTGATGAACTGAATGCATTTGCGACGCATGTCAGGCGCAAGCAACAAATTGAAGGCTACTTACTTAAATTGTAAATTACTGCTCATGCCGGGCTTGTAACAGACAAGCATGGTATCATGCCAAGCTCATTGATCATGTTCCAGTGCATTTGTATAGATCTGTGACTAATTGAATTAAATATTGGCAATTGATTGGCAATCAGACGTGATCTTGCGTTTGATTGAAATTAGTAAATGGTTTTTGGTCCGATCAAACTACTCAAAGTAATAGTTTTTATACGGCAAATAACTGCGGAAAAAAGTTCTCAAAACTGTAGCTCTTTTGAAAAAAAAAACATTGAAATACTGACCGTAAAGGACAGAAAATATCAGATGTCGAATAGCCCGAGAGATAAAAACTTTATCGATAGAAACATTAACCCTTTTAATTTTTTAATTTTATAAGCGGTATGTACTTGAAAGTGACTTGAGACACAATACATTAAGTTTTCTTATCTAGGTCAAAGATGTAAACATAATTTTGTACAACCTTGTGAAGAAATATTTCCTCAATTTTATTGTCTGAAGGCAAACTACATGTCAGTTTGCAAGTTTCCTCCAGCTCAATGCTTTCTTAAATAGATCGTTATCCCACTTTCAAGATCTCTTCACAATAACCTTTTTCTAGGATATGTTTTTTATTTATTTATGTATCATATTCAACAGAAAAAAAATCCAATTACTGAATATAAAATGTAGAAAATATTTTATTGGTTTTATGGTTAGACCTACATTGAGAATTTCAAGACCCTTAAATTTCCCGTAACTGAGATATACGCTTTTGATTTTTAGCAGCGCAGCAATGATAAACGTATTTCGTATTCATTTTCCCTTTCGGCAACATACTAACTACTTCTGATTGAAATCATTGTAAATCAGTCGAAAAAAATAAGTGTATTCACTAAAACAGAGTATAAGCATACTACCCTTCTACCTTCCTCATACCTTCGTGATCGTGCTTGTTTTGTAACGTTTCACTCTTGTTCGTCTTCCTCCTTTTATCCTACTTGTGGTGTTCCGCAAGGGTCGATTCTTGGTCCTCTCCTTTTCCTCCTCTTTATAAATGATCTTCTTCCCCTCTTCAACTCCCCATGACTTTTGTACGCTGACGATCTGAAAATTTTCAGGGTGATTAAGTCAGTGGATGACTGCTCCCAGCTGCAGGATGACCTGTCTGCTCTGGTTAACTGGTGCTCTGCCAATTGTATTACCCTTAATGTTGCTAAATGTTTCCAGATGTCCTTCACATGTAAATTATCCCACATCACGTTTTTCTATTCTATCCTTGGCTCCTTCCTCAATCAAATTGATAACCTTGGTGTTGTGTTTGACACTAAATTAAAATTTGGTGTCCACATTTTGCGTGTGACAACGTTGAAAATTTTCCTTGCTGGAATATCTCACATACCAAACTTCGTTTAAATTATATCTAAAGCAGCATATTCGAAGACGTTCCATTGAAATTCACCATTTAACTGAAATTTACCACTATGTAGATGGGTTCTTTGCAGAGTCGGCTGCAAATTCGCATCGAAGTGATTGTAACGTCAACTGCTGTATCGTATTTTTTTCCCCAGTGTAGATGGCAAAAAAAATCTGCTAACCAGATCCCCGGGTAAACTATCTCCGCGGGGTATGTGAGGTTTGACTCACTAAAAAAGAACCATCTACAAGCCCACGAAGCTCCTCGTTTCGCAGCATTGCATCCACGATCGTCTCATGCGCTACCAGGCGGATCTTGGACTCAATGGTGCGCCTCAAACTTATGAAGCGACTGCACATAAAGAATGTGTGCTGAGCATCATCGACTACCGGCAGTACGATTTGACCACCTTACCCATTCTGAAGTAACTGTGCCCTGTCAAAAATTGACAAAGGTAAAAGTTTACCCCTCCGTAGCTCCGGTTAAGCAAAGGATCAATAAGAGCAATTAGCTTAGCCGTCCAGCGTCCTTTATCACTTTCACTCCAACGTTGCTGCCAAAAGTTGGAGGGTCAGTGTACGCGCGTACGTCAAAGCCTCAGTTCTGTCCAGCTCTGAGTGAAAGAGGTACCCTTTCTTGCGTTCTCGCGCTAGCAGATCGTCAAAGTCTCAGTTCTGCCCAGCTCTGAGCGAAAGAGGTAACCTTTCTTGCGTTCTCGCGCTAGCATCACAGCCATCACAGCCATCACTCTTCTGAGACCGTGTGGTAGCTGCACGTGATTCGCAGGGCACCCCTGCGCTGGACACTGACAATGCGCTTCCGGAACTTCATATTTCGAAGCGCATCTCCCCAAATTTTGGCGCCATATAGCAAGATGGAGTTGGTCACCATCAGCAGTCTCCGTCTCGTCTCACTGGGACCGCCAACGTTGGTCATTAGCCTACTCAGCGAAGTGACGACTACTAGAGCCCTATCACATGCCTTGCGGATATGATACCAATACGCCAGCTTGGTGTCCAGGGTCACTCCCAGATACCTGACCGACTTGCTAGTCTGGACCCCGACGGAGCCAACCGTCATGGGTATGACGGTTGGTATCCTCCGCTTCGTCAGCATGACAATCTCTGTCATTGAGACTGCCAGCTGGGGGCCGTGCTCAGTCATCCACCGATCCACCTTTTTCATAACTTGGTTAAGTCTAAGTTGAGTGAAATCGGCAGATCTAGAAGTGATTACAGCTGCGACGTCATCAGCGTAACCTACTAGGAACACATCCGCAGGCATTTCCAGGCGCAGCAGATCATCGTACATGATGTTCCAGAGGTCAGGTCCTAAAATCGACCCCTGTGCCGCACCTGAGGTGATAGGCCTCCTTCTGACTCCTTCCTCAGTGACGTAGAGCAACCATCGGTCCCTGAGGTAGTGCCGCATCATGGCCAGCAAGTAGCCAGGGATACGGAACCTCCCTCAAGGGCCCGAAGGATGTCCGTCCACTTCGCCGAGTTGAAGGCGTTTTGCACGTCAAGCGTTACCAGCAAGACTACCGGTCTGGCTTGATGACATGCCTCTTCCGCTCTTGGTACTTCTGAGATGGCATCGATTGTTGCATGACCCTTCCGGAAGCCGTGCTGCCTGCAAGAAAGATCACCAGCTGATCTCACAGCTGACAGCAATCGCGGCTTTAGTAACCCTTCGTATTGGAGTACCTATATCTGAATGAATTTTCTACCAGTTTTGCTTTGTTATGATATATGTGAGTTACTTTTGATTACACTTTTAATTTTTACTATGCTCAAATTATTTTACTTTTGGCGTGCTGCAACTACCATCTTTATGACCTTAATAAGCTGTTTGCATCGCACTCACAATCATTTGATTATGGTATCTGCTGTAAATAGCATCGCATTGAGGTTCTTTTGTTTGACACAAACCGTTAGTACTTATCTAACTTCTGTTTGTTTGAAATATGGAACCAAAATTGGATGAGACACTGAACATGCTTAAGGTAAAAATGGATGAAGACATGTTTGAATCATATATTCTTAAGTGAATGAAAATCTTTCTGATTGTGTTCGCAACATACAAATTATTTTTGGGAAGAAGGTGCATTTATGTTGATTTGTTGCTATGGCAACTAGTGTAAATCAAAATTTTACTCAGCACTATGATAGCACAAGCAACAACTGAATGTCTCATGAATTGTGATTTTTGGCTCTGCACGATTCAAAGGAGATACATAAATGACATTGTATATCACCCTGTATCATTTCAATTATGATTCACAAGCAGCCTACATCTTTCTCGAAGAGCTATTATATCAAGTATACTGTAAATCATGTAAACAAATATCAAAAGCTGTTTTTCAAAATTAATCTTAAGGTAGAAAACCGTCACTCAACTCTATGAAACACGTCTGAAGTTCACCACAAAGTCACAAATACATCAACAAGTATTTGTTACTCAATAAACAAGACATAATAAATTTACTAGCTTGTAACACGATAACGTTGAAAAATCTGGAACATTTCATGTTTTTGCGGTCAGGAATAGAATCACGCGTATAAAATCGCATTCTATTTATTAAAAATGAAATAGTCTATTGTACTACGAAACAATCGGATCTGAATTTATATTGATCTATTTTCCAGCAATCAATATATACATATGTCAACATCTATTCTTCTTGTTACTTACATAATACTCTCAGGGACAAATATACCTACTTAATAGTTCAAGTTGGAAATTTTACAATGGCGGCATTACCGTCAGAATGTGAATGAAATATTATACTTCGCCATGTTTGGACCGAAAAAAAATACGTGATACGTTATTCTTACAATAGATATCAAGCAACAATAAAATCTGAGCCATTTGAAAATTCTGAGGATTTTTCGGGTTAACCGCATATCGTACTGCCTACAGAGCAGGTGAACTCATGAAGTTGTGAGTATGAGCAATGCCTTGTGAATGTGCATTCTGTATTGTTAGAATAAAAACACAACACTAAAAAGATGCGAACGTAAATTTACAAAAAAAAAAAAAACGCAAATTCACATTGAAACCGAGAAAAACATTTTCCAGTTATTTATTTGAATTAAAAAATTAAGTGTGAAAATAAGTTTCAATTATTTTTTTTATTACCTAATTAAGATTCTGTATACGTACAATAATTTGAAAATCTAACGGAAAATTGGAATTTTCTCGCAAATTAAATTGAAACAGTCTATAGTAGGTTTTTGATTTATCATCATTCAATCTCTTACAATTATCCACACTGCACTATCAGCGAAAACATCTTGTATATAATAAAGATTTTCGCATTGATATCTCACGTCCATTTATAGAAATTATTCTCAGAGGCCACACAATGTGACTATAAACGATCATAAAAAAATCAGTCACGTTTTCAAATTGCAATTTCTATTCATCACAGGATCTTCAAAAGTCATTTTGCAATTTGATGTTGCGAGAAGTATACTGACTTTATTTTAAATATATTGATGATATATAAGTATGTTTTGTTGATATATAAGTGTGTTGTAACCAACGATGCATGAAGATCTGAACTATTTTAATGATACATCTGATCGGGATGATAAAATCATGTAAATTTAATGGCAAGATTGGATTTTTACTGTGGGTAAAAAATAACAAACTGAAGTAATAAGTATCTTTATTAAGACCGATTTGGCGATAATCTATCAATAATTCACACGGATTCTAAAATAACTCATCTTGAGTTAATCAGCTTGTGTATGTAGCGTATGCGTATGTTGTCTCCTCCTAGTCTCCTCCTCCTAGGGTATGTTGTCTCTTATTTAAATCCAGGCATATACTAAAAAAATGATCGCACATCCGATTTTGTTTGCGGTAACATACACGTAGATACCTGAGTCACATCAAGTTTATTTTTTAGCCCAAACAAATCACTCCACACTCATGCACAATGGTTGTGCCTGAGGTTTCAACTAACTTAAACTTCAAATCAGCACCTATATGTTTTTGATCCTATATGTTTTTGAGTTGTCTCTATCTGAATATTCAAAAAATTTTAGCAGGCGACTGATTTTTTACTGATAGTCTGGTGTGGGTACAGAAGGCCTCTAGCACTGGAGGCGAGGAGGCATAATAGACCCATATTATGCCTCTTCTGCTTTATTTCCTATAGGATGTCCTGGCTTCTTTTAAACCTGGATATGTTTCTTGACAGGACATTTGCTATGTCCCTGGTGGAGGAAAAAGCAGAGCCATAGGCTCTAATTTTAGTCTCACTAGTGCGGGGCAGTGTGTGAGAAGATGTATATATAATCTTTCGTTTCCCCACAGTATCTGAAGTAGCTATCCCGCACCGTACCTGTCTGTGGAGAAACTTTTTGTAAAGAAAGTGGCCTGCCAATGCTCCACATAAGGCTCTTATGCTACTTTTTCACTTTTGCTTTTTTATTAGCAAAACCAAGGTACTTTTTGAGTGTTTCAAACCCTCAAGATTAAACCAATATCTTTCGATCTTTTTCTGGCTCCATGTTTTGATTTCCTTGGCCGTATCTACCTTTGTAAAATCCTTTGTGAAGGACAATCTTGCTCCTTATTTGGCTTTGGTCAACAACCTATTATCATTGGTATGCGTAGGACAATTTTAACATCATATCTGCTTCACCCCTTCAAAAAAAATATATATTTTTTTATCAGTGGTAGACTCCTCTGTAGGGGCATGAAACCTAATGAAGCTGGTATCCAATTTTGTGATGCAAAGATTAGTGTTAAAGTCTTTCTTTGATTCGCTGATTAGAAAACATGTGCTAAGCACGTGCATTCAGACACCACAAATTGGCTTTTTGTATCCGCTTGAGCTGTGGTCCCCTCGAAATCAGAGATTATAGCTCTCCTAGCGATTCGCTGGATGGTCGTTTTTTCGTCAAGCTCGTTGCACGATGACATGTGGTCTGAAACTGTAGCTCCAGAAAGTTGGCAATAGATTCTATTTTGCAAAGAGCTACTACTACTATTCCCACTCCTCTACTTTTCCGACTCCTTGTAGGAGCAGTTTCAAAATAACATGTCATAGGACGACGATTTGGTGAATTATACCATTTGATTTCCTGGAGGCTACAACTGTAAGAACCTACTGGGTAGATCACGAACTTCTTGCGTGTGGAGTCCCTGGTTCGAATCCAGGTTCGGACAAGGGTCCGCGCACCAGGCTTTGAGTTCACCTAGCTCTGATTAGGTACCTAATGCTGGCCGCGTTCCCGGTAGCCCTCTTCACTAACCTAACCTAACCTAGTGAGTTTGTCAGGATTTCATTCGTTTACGAAAATAGTGATTATGTTGTCCCCTTTTGCTGTCAATATTGTGTATGACAAAAATTCTACTGACGCTTCTCAGTGGCTAGCCATTGCAGGTGTATCTAGGTTGTACTTGGGTCAGTGCGGCTCTTAAAGCTTTTCAGTTGCTGTTGTTCTTACGCCTGTGATGTACGTCGATGATCGAATTTTGATCGGATGGCAGCTCGTTGACGACAATTAAGAATACATTTTAATGTATTCTGAGTGACAACCGCTTAGAACCAAAATGTGTTGACTCATCGGGGATAGGCAGACATGATTGTGATTCTGTAATGATTCCTCACAACTCAGTCCCGGTTCAGTTACTTCTCACAATTCCCTAATGGTGGTTGCAGATGCTGAGGTCGTCCACAAGAAAAATTGGACCTTCATGATCCAAAAGTGCACGAAGGTATTGAGTGAAGCCCTGTGTGTTAGGTGGTGTCAACAACAAAATCACGATAAACTCAAGAAAGTCGGTTTGTATTATAATAAAGGTGACTTTCGTCCTCCTAAGTATGGTAGTGAAGAGGGAATGATGTGTTCAAAAAAACACGCCTAATATTAAGTTCCGTGAAAACCCTTATTATTTTCCTATAATCGTACATAGTAGCAGATATCATTTGAAAGCTCAAAAAGACTCAGCGAAATTGATATGTATGATCCGTCCTTTGAGGTTGTTTAACCCATTCGCTGCCAACCCTAAATTATCTGAAGTCATTCCCATTGCCATTTATATTTTGAGTGTTATTGTTTACCAAAATCCTGTTATTTCTTGTTAAGTGCACATATATTATCATACATAATCATTTACAAGCAGAAAACTAAAGACGAGTATACTCGTCGTTGGCATTCTGAAGGCAGAAGGACTCGATATCCTTTTTCGTATTTACGTACGTTTTAGAAAAACAAATAATAAATCATGCAGATGGATAAAATAAAGAAAATTGAATAAAACGAGACACATTGCGAAATTTCGCAACACTTAGAAATTCACTATTGTCGATTACAGTGTCTCAGCAGATAACGGGATAAAGTAATTCCGCGTATTTTGTTTTCATTTCGAGCTGAGTAACTGCAACATTTCTTTTCAGTAATCACAATAGTTTTGTAGAGTGCAGATCAAGAAATTATTAGTTGTGAAATAAAATTTTGAAGAAATTTTGCTGTGATATCATA
This sequence comes from Nemotelus pantherinus, assembly GCA_963978885.1. Classification (NCBI taxonomy): domain Eukaryota; kingdom Metazoa; phylum Arthropoda; class Insecta; order Diptera; family Stratiomyidae; genus Nemotelus; species Nemotelus pantherinus. The sequence goes on along the minus strand of OZ022263.1, from coordinate 221,081,499 downwards.
CATTGCTGTACATATTAGGTATACTTTCAAAGTGAAAATTCGCAATGGTTACATAGCTTATGATTATTTATTTTATCCCTTGTACAATTCAAATCAGTTATAATGGACGACGATATATCAACTAGCAGTGATTTTGATTCAGAAGAAGAATATTTTCTTAATGATAGTGATTCTGAGACTGAATCAGATGACAGTCTATCTTCTATTGCAAAAAAAAGACCACGAATAAATGTGGCGTATGATTCGGAAGAACCAGAAAGAGAAGATGAAGTTCCTAGTACTTTTATCAATGTGCAGTGTATAAATGAAGATACCGGAAATGGCAATATGTGGACACAAGTGGAAAGAGATCCTCCAGTTTTTTAATTTCGAGGTAAGGATCAAGGCTTGAATCTTCCGGGAAAATTACGAACTCCAGGCGAGCTAATTGATATATTCATTTCTGATGAATTTATTGATAAGTTGGTTCAAAGAACTAATGAGCACGCTGCAGAAATAATAGGACGGAAAGGGACACTGAGAAAATCATCAATATACAATAATTGGGAAGCCACTAATCGCCGGGAAATGCAAAAATTCTGGGCATTGCTTCTTCACATGGGAAGCATAAATCTGCCTTCCATTGAGCATTATTGGAAGAAAAGCCATTTCTATAATTTACCATTTTGGAGAACTCATATGTGCCGAAACCGTTTTCAAATGTTATTACGATGTCTACACTTTTCAAATAGCACAAACCAAGAAAGTAAGCTACACAAAATCGAACCGATTGTTGAACATTTTAATAACGTGATGAATTTAGTGTACAATCCTGGCAAAGATTTAGTTATTGATGAGTCTTTGGTACTACTATATGGCGTGGTCGTCTTCACTTTCGCCAATATATAAAAAATAAAGAAAAATAAATTTGGCGTAAAGTTATACGAATTATGCGAATCACAGGAGATGATACTACGCATACAAATTTATTGCGGAAAATCTGGAATTCGGACGGACCAGCAGAATCACAGTACTTCAGTTGTGTTTTCCCTTATGGATGGCTTTCTTGATATGGGTCATATTTTGTATATGGACAATTTTTACAACTCCGTATCACTAGCAAAAGAGTTAACATTGCGCTCGACTTATATTTGTGGAACTTTACAATCCAATCGTAAAGGTAATCCAAAAGAATTGGTCAATCAAAAACTGAAGAAGGGCGAGTACAGTTGGAAGCGATCCGAATCGGTCGTTATTTGTAAGTGGAGAGATAAAAGAGATGTACTTACCATATCAAATATGCACAAAGCTGAGATAGAAGAAGCTGCTAACCGAAATGGACGAATCTCCAACAAACCCAATATTGTAAGGGATTACACAAAAGGTATGGCAGGTGTAGACCGTTCGGATCAAATGCTGTCCTACTATAGTGCTATGAGAAAAACTCTTCGGTGGTATAAAAAAATAGCTGTACACATCATAGAAATGGCTGTGCACAATGCATATATATTGTATTGTCAGCAACCGAACGCAGAAAAGAAAACATCTCTTCAATTTAGAGAAGAAGTTCTACAATATTGGCTAAATAGAAGCCAAGATGCAGTCATTCGATCTCATCAATCTACGTCAATCATACCCCAAGAACGAAGTTCCCTTCATTATCTTGATGCTATTCCTCCCACACAACAAAAGAAAAACCCAACTCGAAAGTGTAGAGTTTGTGCAACGAAAAGCATTCGAAAGGAGACTCGATATTACTGTGCGAGCTGTCCTGATAAACCTCCATTATGTATTGGACTTTGTTACAAATCCTATCATGAAGATAAGGTATCATAAGTGATTTAGTTGCTATAAAATTTTGTTTGAAATGCACGATGAAGTTTATTTTTGCGTGAAAGATCATTTTCTATAAGAACTAAAGTATTATTTTTGTAAAAAATTTTATTTGTAGTATTTTTCAAGTTTTTTACATTTTATATTATGTTTGTGGCAAAAAAAAAATTAGCTAATTCAAAAGCCTGCATGTTATAATATATTCAAAGTAGGACGAGTATACTCGTCTTGGCAGTGCGGGATACCATGCCAAGGACGAGTATACTCGTCCTTGGCAGCGAATGGGTTAACATTGTATTAATAGTAGTGGCTTGGCTTTACTGGGCTCCTCAGCGTTTATTGGAAAATTTAGAGTTGTGATTTTGTATTATTTTGTTGGGATCTCGAGTCGTTTTGATTTTACTATTTTATTATAATATTACAATAGACAAGACTGATATTGTCTGAATTTTTCGGGAAGTTGTTGGAAAGTTGTTGGAAAGGACAGGTATTCATTGCCATGAAGCGTGTTTGCTGTATTTATCTGGATGTTGTCTATATCTATCAGCTCTGCGTCGTTCAGTTGTGCCGGAAGACTTGGAGTGATCACGTGGCTGATTCTCGTTTTCTGTTGCGTCGCTTTATGTACTTGTCGAAGAAGTTGCAACCGTTATGGTATGTACCAGAGAAGCGACTTATTGTTAGAAAAACTCATGCTACGGGAAGCCTTAAAAGTGGCTAATGATATAGAATATGCTAAGATTACCGTGATTCTTTTGTAGTTAATAAATTAATTATTTCTTTGTGATTAATGTTCGCTGTATTCCTGCTTTAATGGTCCAGAACGCCACTTGAGTCGCCAATTACCTTAGTTGTGTAATAGGTTCTACTACTGTACTTTCACTAATTCTCACTCAAGTTTATCCAAGAAAATTAACTGATTTTAGCTCGTGTTGGCATCAAAAATTAACCTCGATACCAAATCACATCGTATTTAATTACTAATTTATTATCAAACTTCTCTCTTGGACTAACTGTACTAACTGTACTGGTCTAGAAATGTGATCACATCGATTTTGTTTTGTTTGCATATTTTCGAAGTTTAGGCCATTAAGAATAAGCTTTTAAAAGGATTTTCGGAAATTCAAATTATTTTTGGAGTTACAGCTATTTTTGTGACACGCCAACTAACTGCCCAAAACGAGACTCCAAGTTTTAAACTACTTTTTTCGATACGGTTGACATGATATCTCTAGTTTTACTGCACCGATTTACGTGAAATTTCGCACAAACCCTCCTTACACTATTAGTTTTGGTCTGGCATAGGGATTTTGGAAAAAAAATTTCTATTATTTATGACAAATTCCCAACGTTGAAAAAATGAGGCAAAAAAACGACTTTTTTTTTACATGGACGCCATTTTGTGACAAAAAAAAAATTTTTTCAAATCACCTACATCAGACGATTTTCACACTCTTTTTTTACAGAATTTTTTTTACCACCAGGAAGGTTGGAATCATGTCAACCATGAGACAATTTTTTTTTTTGAGGTGGTAAATCATGTCAACCATGGGACAAGTTTTTTTTTAGCCTTCCTTCACTTCGCCGGCCTGTATCTACATCAATTTTTTTTTTTTTTTTTGAATACAGTTTTGCACTTTCAAAATGTTAATAAAAGACTGGTAAAAAAATATGTACCAAAAATGTTTATGATTTTTTTTATTGCGTCCGTAAAATCACCTCAAAATCGAGCCTCTAGATCAGAATACTGCCTTAACCCTGGCTTGAAAAAAATTTTAATTTGGTTTTTTTTTCGATTTTTCTCGAAATTTTCGCTGTTATCTATCAAATAGAGGACTGATTCGCAAATAAGGAAATTCAAATGACTAAAAAAAACCACGCTTTAAATCAAAACTAATCGCATCAGGTTATATTTTTCAATCTGGCAACAAATATTGTTTTGTTCATAATTGTTTTGTTCCATTTTGAGTCTTCATAATCAAAATTTCGTCTCTCTCATTATACCTTATGGCTATTATCAGAAAAATATCTTCCATTTATTCGAATTTTCTCAGCTTGTGTCTCACAAACGAAGTCAATCAAAGTTCAAATTCCGTTCATTTTCATAGAAGCATGTCTCTATCAGCAGCGACAAGCTGACAATACGCCTAGTAGCTAAATTAACTAATATAAACTTCCATTGCACTCGCCTGAAACAATTGACCAATTATAGATTAAATTATCGCTACTGGGCTGAAGAAAATTACTAAGTGGATTGCATAAACAATTTAATAAACTCTCGTGAATGCGAACGGCCAGCAATGACGCCGATTGTTGCACTGGAGGCGCAACGAAATAGTGCACAGTTAAGTTGTTAAATGGGCAGCACACTAGGCGACGATGGTTAGTGAATTAAATAGCTACGCGAATATATCAAATCAATTTAGTATGTCGATGCTATGTCGTAGCATGTGACTAGCGACTTAGCACGTTTCCGATGATCATGACGAAAACCCGTGAAATCAGTTGACCTGGTTTTAAAATTTCGATGACATATTTGTATTCTTTGGCAACAATGGATGAGTCTTCATACCTCTACAGTAATTGATCTTCAAAATGAGAAATACTTATGGAAACTATGATTTTATCATCGTGCTGCATGCTTCCAATCTAAGCACCTCTATTTTATTATTCCGTATGTAGTAGACTATATCTACTTCACATGTAGATGAAAATTCCTACGATTAAGAATCTAACAAACTACTGCGTGCATACATACTACGTTGTTAAGATTTAAATCAAGAAGTAAATCAGAAGAAAATATTAACATAAACAGATAATCTGTAGTTTCTGCTGGAGCTCTTACGCAGATAGCTTAGATAACGCACATTTATCTTGAATATTTATGGTCCTGTTTCAAGGTCTTCAATTTCGTATCTCGTTGGTCGATAAAAGTAACGACAACATTGACTCACTAATGGCTTTTCGATTTTCTATTTTTAGACATAAACATAAATTAGCTTGGTGGGTTGAATATCGTTTTAGTAGCAGACTAGAAATTAGTTTTACACGTGAAATTCAAATAAATAATTGTATTTATTAGTGAATTAACTGACAGTTAATGTTATTCCTACGAAACGGGATTGATTGAACCAGAAGCAGCTTTGAATTTTACTTTTTAAATTCATTCATTTCGAATTTATTTAGTTTTATTGTAGTGTGCGCCAGGCGATTTGGTTATTTCCATAGCTTTAAATACAGTAAAAAAGAATCCAAAATCTCACTATCAGAATGTACGTTTTTCTAACACCAGTTCCTACAAAAAAACTGCCAAATCTCAATAACATTCAAGTCCATTGCACTTATCGATAGGTAAGAAATCAAATATTCAAATTCCATCCATGACGTGGTCAATGCACTGCTCCGCCTAATCGCCATCGCAACGAAATTATCTGCACGATAACAACTGGCCCGGCTCTAGCGTGCAATGTTGAAGATTCCAATAATCAGGCTCATCTGTATTCGCTTATTGCCAAATGAGAGTTACGAACGCTATCAAGTCTGCGGCAAAGCACACTCGTGTCACTGTATCTACAATCTACTGAACACGTACATGCTTGCATATCGGATGACCTTAACCCCTATAAATAATGCCTACTATCAATTAGCATGCCGCCGGACGCTTACGCCGACGCCACGAATTAATTTTACTTGATTGCCTCCATACTCTTGCGATTTGTAATTTTAGCACTGCATCGTTGGTCGCAATTTTATAATACTATTGTAAACATTCATTGTTAATTAAGTCGAGAGCTGTGTGCATTGAATTGACCCGGTAACCATAAATAATAAGTAGTTATTGAAGATGTAAGTGGATTATTTTGGTGGAACATCGGTAGAATCAAGGATGTTATTATTTTTTTTTGGAATAAAAGTAGTCTCGTAATATCGAATCAATCAAAATATGTTTTAGTTGATAATTTTGTGAATATTTAATAAGTGTTTACTTATTTTTTGATAATTAATTAGAAATTTCAATTGATTCTCGTCAAAGATACCCGGGTCTCCAAACCGCAGATAATATAAAATGTTTACTTGATAAAAAAATCCATGTACGATCCATGTAAGATCCATGCCCTCAAAGTACTTCAAGGTGATACTTTACTTTAAAGGCCACCACAGCTTATAGGTCGGTAAAGCAAATCTCCTCGCATTTAAAGGCGAAGTAGTCTATCTTAAACGATATCCTAAAAGTAAGTCCAAGGATTGACCCCTGTGATGTCCCTAAGGTGATATATCTGCTCTAAACTCCTTGGTCGGTATCGAAGAGTGACCAAAAACTAATCAGAAGTACGGAAGCTTTGCTCGAGGACACAAATACGTCTTTCAATCTTGCCAAATTGAAAGGATTTTGGACACCTAGTGCCAGCAGAAAACCGATCATTCTAGCGCTGTGACATGCCTCTGTCACTCTTGTTATCACCCCAGCCACTGCTGAGGTGCCACCAATAGTTGAATGCCCTTTTCAGAAGTCGTTTTCTTTGTCAGACAGATTACTAGCTTATCTGATTGCTGAAAGTAGCCTTGGTTTCAGTAACTGCTCGAGAAGTTTCCCCACTGAGTCGACCATGCAGAACGCATAGGTCACGGCTGGCACGTGGATTTAATATCAGGGTCTACCTCTCTGTTACTTATAAATGCCAATTGGGCAAAGTCTCTGTCATTAAACAGAAATTATATGACACTAGTAATAGCCACGGTTGACTCTTGACTACAACTTCAAGTACCTGGACTAGCACTCCATTAGGGGCCAGGCCATTCCTATTGGTCATCTTAAGCACTGCGTCGATTTGCTCCTCCTCCGTAGAGACAAGAAACTATCCCGGTCGACGATGATGCCATTATCCGTCCTTGGTCGATACGCCGGGTGCTATGAGTGGTGCTATGAGCTCTAGGGTTGTTTGAAATCTGCAGGTAACCGGTTTGTATCCGTCTTTCCATGGGTTCCAATTACTCTCCTCGTAAACATCCTACCAGTTCTAGTGTTTGCTCCTCTTAAAGGCTTTGACCAACTTCTTCTTTTCTGACATGTAGGCTGCTAACAGCTCAGCTGTCTGCGGTTTATTTATGATCCGTTGGGTCCTCCGTCTGCACGCCAAAGCGATGTATCGCAGTTCAGCGATTATGAAGTTAAATTAGTTAGCTTGTTGCTTTCTTTAGAAGGGCTTCCGTTGGATAATGACGACTTCGAATGCTCTGCAAATGTATTCTAAACTTCAAGTAGTTGTAGCTTCAACTGCTTTACGGTTCTCTCGAGCTCCTATGGATTGAGCTCATTGCATGTGAGACAGAATGAGCGGTGTTGCCTGTAGCTGCTGAAATTGATGTTCAAAGTGATTTATTTGTGATCACTACCGGTGTAGTTCTAAATCCCTCTTCAATCACTGGCGGAGGTCGCCAATCTTCTATATGTTGACGTAGATCTTATGTTTAGAACCAACAGGGTCAAACGACACTGTCTATTCTATTCGCCATTCTTGGGCTTTTTGTTGGTCATGCTCTACTCTAAAACCCTAGCACTACAGGCGTTCTTTTCGATGACATGGTTACGGAGAGTGTCTTCAGTACTTTTGAATTCCTGTATTGAATCATTCGAAGAAAAATAATAGCTCACCAAAGTTTTTATCTCCTTATTTCACCCATATATGGCCCTCAACCCTTAGTCTCTGAGTGCCCTTCGCCTTTCCAGATGCTTCCGCTTTTTAGGTATTTCACTTATTCTCTTGCGGTGCGGCGGTAGATGTTTCAAGAGTCTTTTTAGTCTTTCTCCTCATTTCAATGACAGCTTCTATCCTTGACATGATCTCCTCAGGACTGGATTGGGCAGTTCTTTTATTTACGCGGATCTATGTGACACCCGAGATCATCGTGGTTCTAATCACTTCAGTGAAATAGACTACCGAGTGTGTCCGCTGGTACTCTTGATGCACTTTTTGCTAATTCGTTCGACAGGTGGAGATAGTTTTGAAGACCTCCTCTTACTTATAGTTTGCTGCAAGGAGGTGTCTTGCAACATTTTACACAAAATTTGCTTACATTATCCAAAAATTTTCTTTTCGGTGGTTCTCTTGTGCCTTACATAACTACTCTTAGTGGAGTTTTGTGCTGTTGGGCTTAATTTTGGGGTTTCGTATCCTCCCGAAATTCCCTCTATATCTTTTGGTCGCCGATATTTTGGTGTTCCAACGGCTGCTTGAAGCAGCTATTTCTCTCTCTGACCGTGCAGCCATGCATATTAAGTTTTGACTTCATCGATTCGCCCAAGAGCTTCTGCCGCGGGAGGAGGGGATCTTATGACCTTTGGTTTCCTCGAAAAGCAAAAATTTTCGATGGACTCGCTTGTCTGATTTAATTCTACTATTCTATTGTAGTTTCTCTGCCCGTTTGTCCGTGCGGTGATTTAGTACTTTGTTATTGAAATCATATCTGCACAAGGCCTGATCAGTGCTAATCGAGATTTTTCTCTTTCCCTGATCAGTGCCGATCGAACCTACATCATCAGCCTAATGGTGCGAACTTTTAACGTACTCTGAAACCTGCCCGGGTGTCAACGGGATAGCCGCAAAATAACATTAACCTTGAGCTGTTCACACTCGGATGTAACTCCGGTGATACCTTGGTTCCTTGGTTGGTTCAGCTTTCTCTGATTTATGTTGAGGCGTTAGCTGGATAAGTTTATTGTATTTTTTATTTTATTTTATTATTCATTATTCAAAGCTACCTTCTTTTTGACATACAAAATATTTCTTGATAATGCTCCCTTCGGGAAACTTTCGCCTATCTCAATTGAACTTGGGTTCGTGGGCTCATTAGGTAATAAGATATTGTCCAACAAAATTAAAAATTAAAATCATCAAATTATGCGAAAGTAGAATTTTGTTAGGCACACCAAAATTTAAACACTAATTTTCCAAAGTTTATTTTTTAATGGTTGTGTGGTAGTGAATAAAACATTAACTTGGATAAAATTTCGATAGAGACAAACAAATACATTAAAACTACATAATATTCTCTCCAATTTACAAAAAATTCACTCTTCCAAATAGATTTAAAATTTTCTTCTTAAAATAACAACATTTCTAAACCTATGATTGAAATTTGAAATAGAAAACGTATAAATATTACTTATTTTTTAACTTTTAGCCATCCGGTTGGCGTAAGATCCGAAATATCGTTCAATGGACACCATTCTTCCAAACCTACAAGAAACAACGTTATCCATGGGTTCAGTTGGCTGGTCATCAAGGCAACTTCAAAGCCGGACCCGAACAAGGAACAGTTCTCAAAAAACTCTGTCCGAAAGAGGAATTATGCTTCAAAGTACTTATGTCCGATGTCCTGAGGCCGTACGTTCCAGAGTACAAAGGTCAAGTGACCAGTGAAGATGGAGAGTGTAAGTTTTTTTTCTCAACTTTTCGATAGCTTTTTATTAATAATTCTTTTAGTAGTTTTTTTTTTTTATATTTAATTGCTTTTTACCTTTTCCTTTACCTATCTAAATAAAAACTTGATCTAATATAATATTTTTCAGTTTTTCGCATTCCTTTTTTTGAAATACTTTGCATAATTATCGTTTCAATTTGCGTAAGACACAGTGGGCGATATGCCAGCTTCTTCCAATAAATTCCTCAGCACATCAAATCCTATTCTCATTCATCTATTTTCCCTTTACCGTTTCAGTGTATCTTCAATTGCAAGATCTACTCAGTGATTTTCATCAGCCATGCGTGATGGATTGTAAAATTGGCGTTCGTACCTATTTGGAAGAAGAACTATCAAAAGCTAAAGAGAAGCCAAAACTACGCAAAGATATGTATGAAAAGATGATTCAAATTGATCCGGAAGCGCCCACGGAGGAAGAACATCGCGCCAAAGGCGTCACAAAGCCACGATACATGGTATGGCGCGAGACAATCTCAAGTACAGCTACCATGGGATTTCGAATTGAGGTTAGTGTGTTGTAATTTTATTTAGTTCGGCTTTGTCGACCATTCTCAGTCAAGTAAATATTTGTTTCAAAACAAATTAACTTTTTTCACACTCAATTACCTTAATTTAGTATCCGCTGAAAAATCCATAGTTAGAAACTAACGAATTTAGATTTGATATTGAATGTATCTCAACGGCTAAATATCTTAATTTGACTTATGAAATTGTGAATTGTTAATCTTAAATTTTTATTGAATAAAAATATTAATTTTGAATTTTCAGGGCATTAAAAAGAGTGACGGAACTAGTTCAAAGGATTTCAAAACTACTAAATCTCGAGATCAAATCAAATCATCTTTCAGAGACTTTACGGAAAGTTTCCCTCACGCAGTGGTAAGTGCTGTCAGTTGCAATTCAAAGTAGCCAAAATAAACACAAACTTCTTGGATTTCAGCCGAAATATTTGCAACGACTTCAAGCAATCCGCGGCACTCTTGAGTGCTCCGACTTCTTTCGCACGCACGAAGTTATCGGTAGTTCTTTGCTGTTCGTTCATGATCGCGCTATAGCTGGAGTATGGTTGATCGATTTCGCGAAAACGGTGTCCTTGCCAGGCAACCTTCAGATCGAACACAGTACTACTTGGAAAGTGGGTAATCACGAGGACGGTTACTTAATCGGTATCAACAATTTGATTGATATTTTTGAGGAATTGGCAGAGGAGTTTGCAAATGTGATTGTATCAAATGCAGCCACTCCAACTCCAACGACTGCGATCAATGATTGTGAGGATAACGAATCGATGGTCGGGGAAGCGTACATGGAACGAAGTGATAGTATTTTCAGCGACGGAAGCAGTCGACTCGATAAGAGAGGAAGTAGTATTGGTGATTGGGATGTTGATAGCTATTGTGATAGTTCTCTGGCGCTAAACAAACTAGGTATTAAAGTTGCAGATGATGCAGGCACAAAAAAATCTGAATAAGAACGTCAGACGTTGTTTTCTCATATAGTACAAGGACACACTAATTAGGCTTATTCGATTATTCTGTTGAGAAGTTCATGTCCGCAAATTATAAGCCCTAGAATACGGTAGTTTAAGCTTAGATTAGGACTTATTATGATTCCTAGGCTATTTATTTAAATTAATCATCTTTGGTTAAACCTGTGAACGATATTTTAAGCATTGCACTTACGATATCAGTAATTTATTATTAGGATGCACAATATTGTTTTTTTTTTACGATACAGCACCTTAGTGGTTCTTTGCTCGCAAATCAGTCACGATTCCTTTTAATGCAACAGCAATGCCGAAATCAAGAATTGAATCCATCAATGAAGCCAACGAATATTATATCATATTCTTGGCTACATAGTCAATCATATGTTGTTTTTTGTTTGTTTTGAAAAGACTGAATTTTATACAGTTTGCTGTGTATACATCGTATACACATCCATTTACACACACATTACTAGATGATAAGCATTGAAATGTCCACGACTACACACTCCGTTGAAAATCAAAAACACTTCCAACAATGTGTATAAGATTATATACATATATATCAACAGAAAACACGAAAGATACAAAAATGAAGCTAATAATTTATATTATTATATGTGATTGTGTGGATATTCTCATATTTTCTTAGATTAAAATAAATTTATCTATGTCTCGCTCATAAATATTCAAAACAAAAACGCATTATATAAAGATACGTAGATTTGTGTTATTTGTGTTTTGATTAATCATACTCTTTGATAAAGTATGTTTTTAGAATAAATGAAATTTGGCACAACATTCATTTTTGTTTGTTTAATAGAGTGTTGTTCCAGCTACAGTGATTATCGTAAATATATTTTTTTTTCGTTCGAAATAAAAAAAACATGATATCTATCCGTTTGAATTACTTCAGCTCAGCTACGCAAAGAATTTGTTGTTAGTGCAATATACACACTACGATTTAGTAAATTGTTCATACTCTTAATCCTGCGAAAGCTAAATGTCAACCTATTTGTTTTCCTAGTTCAAAAAAAGACTACAAGCAAGCCCATGAAGTTCCGAGTCGCGATCCACCTAAGCATTGCTTCAACTCGGTCGTGCTGATTTATCAATCGGTGCTGACGGACTTTAACAACTACGACAGCTCATGGATCAGTAAGGCAACCCTCCTTCCACTTTGTGTGCAATACTTTCTCAATCTATACTGAGACTGCGTGCCAACTTTCTTTGTTTTGCAACATTGTATCCACTATCGACTCTTGCGTGACCAATGATGCGCCCCAGACTCACGAAGGGACTGCATACAAAGAATGTGTATTGAGCATCGTCGGACTCAGCATTACAGTACCAGCAGCAGTGCGCCCACCTTACTCTTTCTGTTCAGGTAATTTCTAAAATAACAAGAATTATTTTGTTGGCAAAATTAAAGGGTTCACATACGCGCGCGTCTATACGTCTGTTATGTTCTCTGATCGAGAGAAGTACGTTTCTTTCCGTACACGGGCACCTTTGTGCTGGATTCTGGCAATGCGCGTCCGGAACTTTTTGGTTCTGAGCGCATCTCCCCAAATTTATGCCCCGTATAGCCAGAAGGAACTGGGCGTCGTCATCAAAATACTCCGTCTTGTCTCTCTGGGTCCGTTGATTTCCCCATAAGAAGTGACGACTACTATGGCCCCATCCCATGCCCTCCGGCCATGATCCCAATAGGTCAGCTTAGTGTCCAAGGCTACTTCAAGATATCTGACCGAGTTGCTGATCTAGACCTCGAATCTATGTCATAAGCGAGACGTTTGGTACCCTCCGCTTCATGAGCATAATAAAGTCTAATCTTGAGGCCACCAAATGGAGACGATGCACGGTCATCTATCGCTCCACCCTCCTCATGACTTGCCTCCTTCGAAAGAGTCGCCGTGTGGGAATTCCGTTAAGACATACGCTCTGCGAATTCTCTACATGTCACTACAGCAGAGTCACTACGGTTCCAGGTGATATCTCGTTCTTAGTAAGTTTGTCAGCATTTCAGTCGAGCTACTTACCTGGAGACCAGAATCGCTTTTGCTTGCTCTCAGCGATTTGAAAGGTGATATAATATGATCACTCGCCGTGTATTCTTCCATCACTCTCTAAGACATGGTGACATAGTTAACATATTCACTAAAACCAGGCCTTGGAAATGTTGGTGTCGAACTTGTGTTCGACACCAACAGAGCCACAGCTAGCGATCCGAGCCTTTTGCCCGTCAGAGATCAAAATCGCCGCGAGTTCTTCACCCCATAGGGCACGCTGCTCAATATGGTCTGAGCCTTATGTTCAAAGATTAACTACGTGAGGAGGTCGTCCACTTGTCTGTAGCCCTGCAGGTTGCTTTGAAGGACTCTCATGACCTCCTCTGTTCATTTTGAGCATAGAGTGGGATCTGCTTGGTGCTATTCGCGCCATGCACCGAGTTGCATAATATCTGCCAGCGCAGAGCAGTCTGCTTGCCTGTGGCCAATCTGTCCAGACTTCCATCTGCTGGTGCTTCGGTCCAGATCCCTTTTCAGCAATACCTTGTGTGGTTGTAGCCCAGGCACCAGTATCAGTGTGCCACTTTAACCCACCTTTGCAGTCGGACATTTATATTTACACTCGGACCCGACCAGACTTGAGGACTTTTGATGCTAATGCCTCATCCAGCTGCACCACTTTTCTTTTCTTTTCTTTCGGGGCGGAGAGCGTGATTTTTAACTCACTTGCCACTTCCTCTCCAGTTTCACGTTTGATGGCGCATGTCATCTCTTCGCGGACTGTGAGTCAATCGTGGTCCGGAAGATCGATCTCCGCTTTAAGAGTCATCAGCTTTGCGTCTCAAAAGGACGCATCCTTCTGCAGTTTTTTTTTATACTAAAGACACAGGAAGCTTCAAGAATCGATCCGAAATGTTGACTTCAAGAGTCAAAATCAAGGTAATGGACTTCGAGCTACAGCACCTTCTACATCGCTCAGAGCTGCCACGTACAGCACTGCTTACTTTCGAAAGTTTAAAAGAAGCCTGATGATGACAGCACCAAATATGAGCCCTTAACTGTGAGTCCACCCATAAGAACCACAGTGACCCGTGAAACAGTTAAGGCTACTACCAATTGCACCATAGGATAGTTTCACAGAACATACGATGCCTTAATTCCTCGATTAAAACCCTTCCGTTGAAGTGATGTTGCGTACTGGTGGAACCATGAAATCTCTTAACTGCGACGTTGGCTTTGGACACAACAGGCCAGAACAAGTTGCCAACGTTCTTTGCAAGGAGGTCAACTTGGACCCATGAAGTGAGGAGCACAAATTAGTTGTCCGCAGATTCGGCTGCGTGCGGTCTAGAGCTCCCAGCGACATGAGCAGCCAAGTGCACATCGTTGGTTTGCTGTTCTCGGCGCATCCGTCATAGATAACTGATGGAATCATCGCCTAACAAGGGGACGTCTCTCTCTCTCTACATGGAATTTCTGATCGACACTGTGGAGAATGTCACTGAGCAAGTTGATGCCCGAAATCGGCGGCATTGGTGAAACAAGACAGAGATCCTTCATAGCGAGACCAACTCCATCCTGCTGTACTGCACAGAAATTTAGTACTCACCACCTATCGCATCGAAAGATAATACGAATAAATCTGCTAGTCCGAAACCTTATAGAAGTGTACCTCACACACTCTGAGCCGGATAGGAGAAGACCTTTAACACAGACACATATGTGAAAGTTCCAGCTTAAGTAACAATGCTGGAGGGCGAACAACAAAGGTTGCTAAATGATGAGACTGATAGGTTTTTTCTATCAAGGAATCAGCTTTGGTGACAGAAAGGTAAAGTTCTACCTGTCACAATTCTGAACAAAGTAAGGATATTTCAGGAGGTAACTTAACAGAATGGTTAAAGTGCGTGCACTAAAAGTGCTTTGTGGATGAGTATTATTATGCTTATGATACATTGGTACGCACCTTCAATAAAAACCTACTGAATAAACCAATATTTCGGCCAGTGACGTAAACTTTGAACTTTTTGTCATGCATCGTCTGATGAATCATTAAGGTAAGATTCACATAATATGTTCTTTGCTCGTAGTTTATTTGACACTTTAAATAAATAGCAAAATTGGGCGAATACGTTGAGATGCACAGTGTAAATTTTTTTTTTTTTAATGTTAATGCCAATGCTCAGGGGATTACCCTTTGAATCGAATGCTTAGCTATGACGGTAGGGAGACACATATGGGAGAAGCCGATATCAATTATTCCAATATTATTTTCATATTATTACCAAATTTGAATACGAATGAGCTCAGGTTTGGCTAAAAATATGAGAAGGTTCAGTCAATATCAACGTTATGGAATATAATGGAATTCTAGAGTTAGCATCCACTTTTTGGGTAAGTGTCGTCACACATATTGTCTTTGTAGCTTATTCCATTATTGCCATATGTATGGAATCATTTCATGGTAGAGATAAAGTGCCTCCCTTCAACTGAGCCTCCGCTTCCGCTTAGAGCCTTACACCGCTATGATATAGAGTTCCATAACAGGTACAACCAATGCAGTATCAAAGAAGCAGTAAGTGTTGGAGTCCATCGAATGTTTAAGAAATTTTTAAAATTTTCAACAACACTGCATCAAGCCTAGTTTCATTACTTGAAAAAATTATATGTCGAATCAACGACTGAATTTGTTTACTGTTATTAAGTACCATGCCGACACAGGTTCAAGCATTATAAAATTCCAAGACTTATTATTGACATCTTTAATAAAAGACTGCAATAAATTCTAAAACATATTTGTTGTCCCAGTGACAGAAGAGACCAAATAATGAAATTGCTAACAATCTAGCAATCTTTCGTACTTCTTCAAATAATCGAACAAGCTCAACGGACAATTATTTTCATCTTTCAAATGAACAAAACATAAATGACTTATCATCTATTTATCATGTGCACATGCTGAGGTGTCAATTTGTTAATTTTCAATTAGACCCCGTGATGGAATAATTCTCACAAATTATATCGAAATCGAACAGATGTATGAATTTTTCCAACTTCTCAACTTGTCGCGAACTGAGTCGAGTCTTTGTCGAATGACGTCTGTTGTGAGCGGTGGTACGCCTATAAGGAGTCTCATGCTGTTCGCCAACATCAATTAGAGCCTTTAAAACTCCGTGAAGTGACAGGTTGTTTGTACACCTGTAGACCGTTAAGTGTATACTTTGAGGAGGTACAATAGAATTGATGTGAGGAATAAAATCGATTGTTTGTGTTGATGTTAATTGATTTAGTGTTATTTGGCTCAAGGTGAAAGATTTTTTTTTTTGGTGATCATAAATTGCAAGAATGAGATCACCGAATGATGCATGATGATGCTATTAGTCTGATTCTGATTAATTTGAGAGATAATAGGTCTGTTCCCGTACTTCAGCAAACTGCAGCAGTAACAGAATTTGGCAGCTGGCTTCTTTTTGCTGCAAAATTTGGCTTGCATTTAGCTTGCAGCAAAAGTACGAAAACGACTTGCTGCGAATCTATTTTAATATATTATAATAGATTCAAGTACGGGAACAGACCTAATATATTTGTCTTAATTTTGTACATTTTTGTTCATTCCAGCAGTTGTCTTTGTTATATTCTCATTATTCCTTCAGTATATCAACGGTTATTATTTATTTACAAAAACAAAGACTGTAATTAGAAATCTACCTACATTATTGAAATTTTCTATATCATATCTAGCTAACAATATAGTTCGTCCTGGACGAAATGTTCTACTCTTCTACTAAAACCTCTTCACATTGTATTGAAAACAGGTTTTCTTGTCCTAAAATATTGAAAGAAAACTCAAATACAATCTAAAATCCCATTCGATATCACTACTCCCTTGACTTTTTCAATCCAGTCTTGAGCTCTCAAACAATTTTACGATTTAATTGAATAGAATAGACATAAATTACGAAATCCGGAAGTCCTGTTTGCCAGTCAACATTCTCAATACAATTCAAACTCCGAATTTCAATTTGACAATAATGAAAACGAAAACAGGATCACATGAACTTCACATAACTAGTTCAAAAAAAACTTGCACAGTTCTTTAGTCCTTTGCTCCACCAGTATACTATAGTCTGATGCGGGTAAGAATAAAGGTTTCGCATCGAGCAAAAGATCGAGGACGACAAAGACGACCAGGAACGTTACTGTAACAAAACTCATTTCGCAAGCAAGAAGGAAGTGCCCGAGGCAAAAGTATGTCCATATGTCCTTCTTCAATCATATTTAACATGATATACTTTTGCGTTTGTTTGTTACGCTCCGATTGTCACGAAGAAAAGGATCTTTCGATTCGCGTAAAAGGGTTTCAGCTTTTGTATGGAACAATGTTGAGGAAATATTTTGATTCGAGGAACGTTTGCAATTTTTCGGCCAAATGATAATTGAAGAGGTCCTTGTGACGATTTTTCGTAAAGAATCAGACTGGCTTATTGAAGATGATACCGCTTAGAGCGTAATGTCGTTTTTGTTCGAAATTCGAAGTTCGAAGAAGGATGTAATTTGTGCTGCTAAAGATGCTACTTGAGCATATGACATGGACAGGATATCAAGGAAAACATTTAAGCTGTATGAGAAATTAGTACCGCATATTTCTTTCCATCGATTGTATAGTATTATTCGACATTACCAACATCATCTTTTTTTGTGCCTTCTTATGATATTCGGACCATTCCGTCATAAGTCAGGTTTCACCAGCATGGGACCGTGTCAGAATTATCAAAAACCATAAACAATGGCCTTGTTGGCCCGTGTCATCTCATATCAAACAGCCCGACCAGGAACGAAGGAAACTTAAATGCTAACACGTGGCCGCGTATAACTTCTGCTTGTTGAGATCCGATCCTATTCAATCAAGAAAAAAAATCAAACAAACAGAAAATGACAAAAAAAGCAAAAAATTCGATTTGATCAAGCATGAACGAGAAAGTATTAGAAAAAAATTAATGTTTTCCACATTGTGTCTAACTGACTGACATTTTTCAATGACTGCTACGTGACGGTGTCATGTGTCCTCTGCAATAAATGTTGCATCTCATTTCTATTAACGGCATTGAAAGGGTTTAATCGTCCGGAAGACTATTTTTGTCGGTCAACTGGTTTTTTTAACTCGCACCAAGTCGCCTGTCGATGACTATGTTGTTGGTCCAATTTTTCATCGAACGGTCGCTTTCGCTTCTTTCACTTTTGTCACGTTAGAAAGGGGTTGATTGCACCGATTTCAATTGAAAAGTCCTTGGCGAGGGTCCAGATGCTTTTGATTGACTCACGTAGGACTTGATTTGCATAATGATAGACAGAAGTGAATGTGCGGTGAATGACGTTGGATTGTACTGGGTAATTTTGAATGCACTTATCGGTCCACTTTTCCGGTTTCAGTTTGCACTATTTGCTATTGCCGGGGAGGAACAGGATTAATGGATGCAGAGAAAGTTCTGCAGTATGTTTTGTTGGGAAATCGCAAATATTACTGCTGGTGGTAGTTTATCCCTTTTTTTTTAGATCGTTCATTTGCTCTCGGTGAAAGTGGACTTTATATTTGAAAACAAGTATTTGCTCTCCGTCGATGTGGAATATAATTTGGATACATTATACATAAACTTAGATGCCAGGTGCACTTTTCATGCGTAAGAAGAGTAGTGATCGCCAGTGTTAAGTATTCAATATTTTGGACATTGTGAAGGAGACTAGAAGCGGTATCGGACTATTGTATTTTTCAATTTAGGCATTTTTCTATTGAAAAAATATACAATTAAGTTTATTATTTGAAGTAGAATTTAATTTCCAATTCAACCTGAACAAGAAAAATAATAAAAAATCTCTTATCGTCAATTTAATTTCGATTTCGGTAATTGCTGTCGAGGTAAAGACTCGAGGGGGGGGGGGGGGCTTAGATGGAACTATAGTTCACAAATAGATCTACCCAGTTCTAACCACCAGCCACCAAGTTGGCTTAGAAGAATATCTTGAAGACACCCTTAGCTGCTGTCACGGAATGATAGATAATGTACATTAAAGTTAATACTTCAAACAATGAACTTTAATTCTTCGTAGGATAGTACAAATATCAGCGGCTCGCTGCAAATTATGTTCTAGCGAACTCAAAGTATAAATTAACCTACATTGTCGATGCAAAATATGTTTAATGAAATCGTGGAACTTCTTGGTGCGAGTGTAACAGGAGCTCCTTTTTAAATTTTTTTTAGAATGTCAGAGTTATTGTGCAAAAAACAACTAAGAGTCCCGAGCCTAATAAAGTTCAAATGAATCTTATTTTCGAAACGCCACTTAGCATTACAAATAATTTGAAAATTCTGTGAATAGAGAGAAACCTCGTCATTGACCAATATTTTGACACTATTTGAAGTGAGCAACTTACAAATTGTTTCAACAAATCTTCACCAGTAACTTTGGTATACATAGAATGCCTTTGTTTGACTCAAACTCCGACTATTTAACAGTTGTTACAATTAGCGAGCTCGCACTTATGTAAAATGTTTATTTTTAAGCTCTACTCCTAAACGATATCTCTGCGTGCTCCCCGTTGTTTCGTTGACCACAAAGAAAAATGATATTTGTAAGCAAATCTGAACGAAGAATGTCCTGCAGTTCTTCTATTAAGTGATGCAGATTTTGCGGAAGCAGTGGTGAGAGAGGCAGAGGAACGTTATGAAGGCAGCAGAGTCTATGCAGAAAACTGCCAGTTTGATTAATTTGTAATTATCGTGACAATATGTTACACTGTACTTATTACTATCAGCAAAGCATACGAGAAGTCATGCAGGATGAGTTGTGGTGATTTTGGATGTTCATTGTTTTTCGTGCTTTTCGATGAAGTGGTACGTCCAGTACTCTACGCTGGCACTCAATATGTTTGTTTATTTTATTCTAATAATTTCTCTTGGGTACAACGATAGTTACAGCTCCCAACCAATGTCACGAAAATTGATAGCAAGAACTTGCAAACATTGAACACTCCAAGCCCGATATCAAAAAAAAGTCCACCACATAAGAACCGCTAGAAGCACTGATTTTCGAAGAAATGTAGAGGAATCATGTAGATTTTGAATGTGTGTTCTACCAAACGTGCTCCTGTCGAAGGTCACGTAACACATTAATCTAATGCATCAAAACTCATTGGGTGGAAAGGTATTGAAAGCTACCACTCACATGAATTTCAAAATTTGAGGAAGTTAAACCTGTGTTACTTATTTTCACTTCAGGATAATTATGGTTTGAAATTCGATGGCAGCATTTCCTAATACTAAAATTATGAGAATGCTTAGTACTGGCAGCACTTTATCAGCACGGTCACCAAAATTCTATCAAAACTGCTTTGCGCACCTACCTCAATACATTCTGTGAATTTTGATATGATGATCACTGCATCAAAAGGTACAGTGATGGAAAGATGTTTGGAACTGGCACTTTTCTTTTCCCCCCACCACATGATTCAGGAAAATTCAGTTCATGAAAAGATTGAACGTACGTGAACAGACCTAATAAGTTCTACCCACTGTTCTAGTTTCGTTTTGGTTTGTTGATGGAAAGCTTTTATTTTATATCTTCAATCCTCGGAATTGAAGCGACTAAAATTACCATAGCTGGCAGTGTTGCCAGAAAATTTTCGTTCATGGAGCCCAATTTGACTTTTAAAATAGCCCAAAAGAGCCCAACACTTGCCACACAATAGGTCGAGGCCAAAATTATGCCAAAAGTGTTTCTTATTGGATGCAACAAAATTTTTTATCCACTTCACATGGGCTATTATTTTTTGTTATCTATATACACTTATATAGTCGAAAACTATATTAACAATTTCATTTTCTGATATAGAAAACGTGTAAATTGAAGAATTCAGTATTTGTATCATATCTGGTGGTATTTTATAGTCGCTGCAACATATTTTGTTGAAATTCAAGAGAACTAGAATTTGCATCAAAGATGCCAAAAAATTTATTTGCATTTTATTTCAAATTTTAGTCTTTATGTTATTTATCATACTATAACATATATCGACTATTTTATTAGATGCAAGACGATATAGTAATAAAAAATCGAGCTCACATATGTATTTCTTTGAAAATTTGTTATCCAGCAGCAGGTTTTACTTCATTGGCTATTGCCCAAATTGTTTCCGTGCTCAGTGTATTTTGATCATTTGCTCATACTTATGAGTTTTACAAGCACATATTTAAACTTCAATCTTCTTGCTGACTACTTTAGACAGACGGTCAAGTAATAGACTACAAATAAAGTTTAGGTTCAACGAAAATTTAAAACATGAAGTGAAGAGATTTCCGTTCAAGATTGAGGAAATCAGTTGCGAATTCAACTTTATATATTTTTAGCAGTTGAAACCTGGGCTGGTTAGTGGAGCCCAAAAAGTCACCAGTAGCCCAAAATTAAAGTTCGTCGCCAAATGCAACGGAAAGATAGCCCAATTGGCGAGAAATCGCCCAATATGGCAACAGTGATAGCTGGTAGTTCTATACAAATTTTTCAATAAAATTCCTTCGAAATGTGGCTTACAAAAAAGTCCGTCTGCTGTATGGATTTAGTATTTATCTGATGACCCCATCTGGTTTTTATCTAAAGACTGCTTTGGGCACAAAGACGTGGTTTTGCAAGATAGCATCACTGCCACAGGGTTGCCTACTTTTCTAAATCACTTTTTTTTTATTCAAAATCAACACTATTCTGTCAATTTTATTTTGATTTGATGATTCGGGCCTGAGGTCTTTAGCAGAAGTTTCAAGTGCTTAGAAAATAGGAAATCTGGTGAATGGCCACCTTTATTATGGGATTTCGCAAATTTCAATTCGACATGGTAGACAAAAAATTTGAGGTGTAAATCATATGTATTTTTTGCTGTTTTTTTTTTTTTGATGAAAAGGGTCGATGATTTGAAGGGTCGACGTCTGCTGTAGCTACAGGGTTGGCAGCTCACACTTCTGTCAGTTATTGTCGAAATTAGAAAAATTCCTTGTTTACTTTTAAGTACTCAGCGCCCACATAAAGTTAAAAACACGTAAATCTTTACCATAAAACTTTATCAGGTTTTATCTCCCATACTTACTTTTTGTAAACATTTTCTTTCCATGAAAATATAGTGGTGTCTAAAAATTCATTGAAATTCCCGCTGCTGCCAAAGGGCTGAAGATGTTTTAATTTTAACTTAACATTGACCTACTCTTCATAAATGTCCATGCCCTCCGAAAATTTCTGCTGGATTGGATTATGCATCTCAGAATTCTTAAGCCAAAGATTCATAGACATAATGTCATCTCGGAAGCAACCGTAGTCTGGATAATAAAGCTTCTGTATAATTTACTACTCTTCTTTGTGTAATACTTTACTGTGATTACAAAAATAATTTAAATGCCAAACCTGTGCAGCTCAGAGAGAATAAAATGGAAACTTCCACCAGTCTCTGTCGATTGAATCTCTCGAGGTCATGGAGCATTGGAAAACAGGACAACTACCGCCAATCTGTTTTTTTTCCGAAAAGTTTTTAGGAGAAAGCGATGTTTCCACACTGAAAAAACACATAGCGCCAGACGCCATAGTTTATAGACTTCTGGCGCCATGTACATATTCGATTTGGGGATTGTGATTAAATATAGCGCCACACGCCATAGTACATGGCGAAAAGTACATAGGAGCAGACGCTATGCTTATAGCCCTCCACGCCATGTACTATAGTCCTCCACTTCCACACCATGTAATATGGTCCTCCACGCCATGTACATTTACATATAGTACATGGCGTGGAAGACTATAGTACATGGCGTGGAGGACTATAGTACATGGCGTGGAGGACTATAGTATATGGCGTAGAGGACTATAGTACATGACGTGGGGGACTATAGTACATGGCGTGGAGGGCTATAAGCATAGCGTCTGCTCCTATAAACTTTTCGCCATGTACTATTTTTATCGTCATATGTTACCAGAATCCCGAAAGGTTCCAGAAGTCTACAGATTATGGCGTCTGGCGCTATGTGTTTTCTCATTGTAGTGTCTTGCATTCGAAGTTAATGTTTGAACTTTTTCTTTTTCAATTCATAAAACATTCATTTGGGATAGAAAATATTCATTGGGATAAACAAGTTGAAAACATTACAAAAGCAAAAAACTTTCTTTGCTTAGCTGATTGTTTAATTAGATTTGACATTTGACATTAGAAAAATATAATCCGATTTTCCAGTCCGATTTCCTAAAAAAAATACCAAGATATGTTTTGGACAAACATTTCCTGAAGTACCAAAATTTAATTTTTCAATAACATTAGCACAATCATATGAATACTTTCTGGCCAAACTGGTAAAAGCGCACGTGGTAAGAAGATTACCTCCCAACAACCAGACATTGATACAATTTAAATAAAAGAAATTGACTGCAAAATTATGTTAATATTCCTTCGATATTTTTTCTTCAGACACAACATAAAGACCTTTCAACAACGACGCTCACCATATGTCGTAAAAGTACCACTAGATACATGTCTTCAGTCCACTGAAAATTAACAATCAATGATGCATGTCAACATAAGAGAGTGTAGTCACTCAACCGCATAAGTAATAAATGCTCAAAGGAAGTGAGGAGTTATTACTTAAAAGTAATGGGTTATTATTGAGTTAAATGATAAGTGGTCATTGAACCAATTTCTTAGCACCTCTTTTGCACGCAATGTGAATAAGGCTATGTAAGTTGATAGAGCCCAGGGGAGTCTAAAAACCTCAAAATATTTTGAAGAAAAGAAAAACTTCAGCGGCTGTTTCAAAAACGAAAGATCTTAGCATTTTATAACTATTTTTAATTATTGTGATTTTATTTACAAATAACATTAACTTTTTAACAGAATAAATATTAACAAATTTTTCCGAATATCAACTCTTTAAGTTACACATAAATAGATGGCATAGCCAGTCCAACTTCAAAATAGTTTTCATTATTGTCACTACTCTGCTTGCAAACTCTTGGGCTACTCAATTTACATCTTCTTTTTGCACTTAATCTCCTAGTAGCAGCTACTGGACTAGAGGACTTCCGCTTCTTGACTATATCTTCACTAAAACTCAAATCACTGGCGGGATCTTCAGCAGGCGTATATGACGGTGACAGCACTTCAACATTCGTTGAATTCTTCAATAACGTTCTTCTTCTTAAATTCATACTTCGTCTAGCACCTTTTTTGAAGCTTTTCCTTCCACTCTCCAGTATCGCATCGATCAGCTTGTCCAAAGTATGCTCTCCCATTCTCGATGAACTTAGAGTTGGTTGCTCCTTTTTTGTGGGTGTTTCGTTAGGATTACCAATACCTTTTGCTAAGTATCGCGGGTTGCCCAGGTAGACGTCCGGCAGAAGTCCTCGCATCGCAAGTGCCTGTCCAGAGTTGAGTTTAGGACTAGGTGAGTATTCCTCTGCGAATTTGGGCAGTGTTGAAGCGTAGACAGGAGGCGTTTTTGGACTAACCGGTTGATTGCAGTCTAATCCTATTACGCTAATGTTATCAATCGCTAGTTTTTTCGGGAGTGGTGTTGATGTTATAATATTTTCTTTATTTGATAATGAGCTTCGTCGACGTTTCCTGTTTGTTGGAATTCGTTTCAATGTAGGTATGTCATTGGCTCTGGGAGTCACTACTGTCCACTTTAACATCGCAATACAAAAACTCGCGATTTATTATACCAAAAAATGCGGGAAGCAACGAGCACGTTGCAGAGAACAGACACGTATCGGAGCTCAAATGAAGTGTTATGTGTCCTCGGCGAGGGCCTGAATGTAACTGACAAGGTGTTGCACATGACATATTTTCGTTGTTCTCTTTGCACGCATATTCCGATTAGGGTGAGTTTTCCGTCTATACATTTGGGATATTTCCCCTCCTGAGATCCTGTTTGAGCGTTGAAAGTGAAAATGTCCTTTGGTTAATTCTGATGGCTCTTACGGAAATTCAAATAGGAATTAGTTCATGAACTGAAAATTATTCAATGAAGGAATGCATTTTGTGTAATCGCATGTACAAGAATTCAATGATTGGAAAGGCAGATGCTAACTCCTCTTAAGTATTTTACAATAAGTAATGAAAAGTTCAGTAGTTATTTTGGATAATGAGGTAATATGTTGAGTAAGGTAACAAAAAAATTGTTTCTATAAAATAACTTACCCTGCGATTCCAGGATCATAAAAATGGAGCTCCTGGAACATTCTCCTGAAGTAGATTTTAATTACCAATTTTCATTACTAGTAGAAAAAACTCAAAACGTGCTTCGGAGACAAAGTAAAGTAAATATAAAAATAATTAAATTGGTGCAAGTAGAAAAATTCAACCAGAGCACAATCCGATCAGTTCAATGCATTTCATGTCTTATAATAAAAAAATCGCGTTTGAGTGGTCAAATCAAGAGTACTGAAAAAATAAAAACCCCACTTGATTGTTTCACTATTATTTACCACTATTTTTACTACAAACATTAAACAATTACACATAAGCCCTTAGCAACTGCGCTAATCACCAGTCAGACTAGCAAAAAATACCACTCCTGAATGCCAAACTAATTGCCACTAAAATCAGATCACTTTCTCAGTATCCTTTTCACACATTCCGATAATCCATCCCTATGCATTGATCCAACAACATTTGCACCTTAATCCTCTGACTCTATCATTTCCTGAAGCAACGAATGGTAGCTAACCTTACAGAGGCTCTCTAATGCAATTCAAAAGCAAAACAGAAAAAAAATCATCTTTCGTATCGAAAACGGTTCTAACGAAGTAAATTCCCACTCATTGGGAAACAGTTTACCTAGTGTTGTACTCTTTGGAAACTTCTGTGTGACATTCCTTTATATCGAGCCCTGCATGTCCGTGTGTATGACAATTAGGCATATTGTATTCGGACGTGTTGTTCGGTTCTTCCTCTTCGAATAAATTATAGCAGAAAGGATATGTATTGCACACATAAATTTTCTTCCTTTTGAACTTTGGCGGTCAACTGTAGTTTTTGCGTTCAGTTGACTGTCAGTCATTGTCATTATGGGTATCTGTCGGAAGACCCGGATGAGATTTGTATGCAACATTTGTACGTAGCCAGATAACCAGACCAGTCTGGAATGGTTTGATTTTAGCACACCTGAAGTTCAGGATATGGATTGAATGGAAATGGGAGCTATTTTATTTGCGAATTGAAAATAACGTTGTTAAAAACATTAAGGGTTTGAGGAATAGTTCGGAATAGCTCATCATATCCAAAATACATTAATTATATAAAATGATGATGCCTGAAATACACGATGCGACCATCAATAAGTTTCCTCGCATATCACGTGCAAAAGAAAAATGGCCTTCTTGAACTTGAAGAGGCTCTAGAAGTTTATGGAGCAAATTGGAAGCTAGAACTGACGAAAATGGAACGAGTCAAGCTTAGAGAGCACAGAATAAATGAAACTGCTGAAAAACTGCGGACTGTATAAGCCAAAACGGACAATGACGCCTGAACCTAGTCGTAATAAAGAAAACACCGCTAGCACCCGAACTCAGGTATCACAGAACAACACCCATGAGTGACTTTGCGACCATGGGTGAAAAAGCTGCAATAGATAGATCGACGAATCCTTGAAACTTGGCGTTGAATTCGGAGCCATTCCATTGGACAAAAAAAAGGGGTGGTAATAGAGCCCACCCAAGGGAAGACATAGGCTTAAGTCCTCCATCATATCTGCGCAAGAGTTAGCCAAAACAAAGTAGGGGCACAGGTTTGCCAAATTAGAAAACCCGTTAAGTTCAGCAATGGCTGATTTCAACAGTGTTTGATTTCGGAGAGGCTAAGAGGCTCATCTCCAATGCCAAAATGGAGATAATCGATGGGCACTTTTACAGCATAGGAAGAAATGGGAGTAGCGGTTCAGCAGAAAGAGATTGAGAATGTAAAAAATATCTTATTCCCTCCAAGTACAAGGAAACATCAGAAAGCCATCGTAGAACTGGATGACGCAAAAGCTTTGAAACTAGTTGACATTGGACGAATAAGAATTGGCTGGGTAAACGCTCGAGTAAGAAGGCGGTATGAAGTACTGGTTCAAGTGCATGAGATACAGCCACACAAAAAGGGCTACAAACAACCAGGCCGTAGAAATCGCTATTGGAAGTATGGACAAGCGATGCTCAGCTGAACCATTTTACTTTCTGGAATAAGTTTTTTCAGCTGTTATTTTTCACCGAATGAGCCATTGAGAAAATTTTGTAGAAAGAAAGAAGCATTGGAAGACGCTCTTCGAGATTTCTTGGTGAACTGGCAGTAGCTGGTGACTTCAATCCGAAATCTTTAGAGCGGAGGATGCCTATTCAAAATGCAAAGGTCGAGACTTATTGAGGATAATGCGTTCAGACTGAGTAAAACTATGTCAAACAAGGACTCGACACCAACCAATATCGCAGAACAGGCTTCGGTGAGTTCACTCTCAATATAATATTTGCTTTGGAGGCGATATTCAGAGACTAGCAGGTGATGAAGGAGTATACTGAAAGTGAACACAACTATATCACTTTCTGAATGTCCTGGAAAAGCCTAGTCCATAAGAATTCTTGCCGGAAAATACTTACAATACAGAAATATTGCGGAAAATATTTCGAAGTTGAACACGAGAGAGCAAATGGAGCAACTTGAAAGCAGCTTCATTGGCGAGGTCAGCGCAGAGCAAAAACGGGTAGCGATGAGCCGCGGGGAAATAGGTACGCTGATAAATACCACCATAGTTGAAATTCGGCGATCGTGCGATCCATCGATGTCACTTTGAAAGTCACTACCGGGGCGGATGTCTTTCCGTCACGCTGGAAAGTGATGCAATGGAAAGAAACCCGCTCAACTCAAGCTCAATCAAGTAAGGAGGAGGGTTGAGAACGAAATGAAAAGTCATTGTCTCTAGTTGGCGATCACTAAAACCGAGATCTTCATGCTGATGAAGAGCAGGATACCAACCATAATACCCGTAGTCTAAAGTCCATAGTCCAAAATGATGTTGTTCTCTCGTTCGGGGAACTCATGACAAAATTTTGCTGTCGTAATGCGAGTAAACATAGACTCTTTATGACGGTGACTCAATCAATGCTGCTATGGCGCGCAGATATGTGTCACTGCGTTCAGGTTTGAAAAGTATCGTACTAAGATAGAGAGCGCTCAACGTAGGCAAGCGCTGCATATTGCAAACGCAAGGATGTGTTCTTGAACTGAGCAGAAGCGGGAAGAGAAGTAGTAGCTGCTCAAGCATGAGCTTTGCCAGGAGTTGAAAATGCAAGGACGATTAGGCTTATTCGTTTCTTAAAACCTTGGCTTAATCGCGACCACAGTGAAATAAATTTTTACCTGAGCCAGTTCCTATCGGGCCATGACTACTTCAGGAAATACATTCACAGAACGTGGAAAGTCAGGATGGAGTTTTGTAAGTAAACAAAGTTGATGATGTTTTGCATACATTTTTCCATTGCACCCGCTTAAGAAGAGACCGACGCACGCGTTTTTCTGTAATTGACTCTGCGATCCTGGAGACAATCGTGAAGATGATGCTATGGTCAGATGACGCATGATCAGCTGTACCAGCATGTGTAATACCATCCCAACACATACTGCCACATGAATGCTTGCAATGATTCCTGAAAGTCTGACAGAACGAAAGTAATCCGATGGGACATTTGGCAGGTGCTAGTAGCACGGTCGAGCTAAAGTAATGCAAAAGCGATTCCGGCTCGGGGCTTTGTGCTCGGAGGGTGACGTGTTTTAGTGAGTAAGAATCTCAAATAATCCTGTATTGTTCGTAGGAATTCTTTTGGAGGTTTTTCGACACACGTTCAAAAAATCTTCATCCATAGAGAACGAATGATGAATTTCCCGAAATATTGCTGTGTTGGCCTTCTTGTCCCGAGATTTTAGGTGAAGAACTCAACCTTATCCTTTTTAAGCTGCTCAAATATTATTTTGGGTCTAACAATGTCAGTCAGCATTAATTAATGTTAACATTTATCACAACTAGCATAAATAAAAATAAATGATTTCCAACTGCAAGTGGTCACATCAGTCAAGTATGCACTGTGTGCTGGTGTCTGATGAGAATCAGTGCATACTTTCGAAACCACTTTGTCAAATAAAATTTTCTATGTAAATAAAATTTTTTTCAATTTTAATCATCCCGCAAAAACAATTCCAACTTAAATAGGTGTTGTACTATTCCAAGCTCTTATCAACTTTGAATGGGTCTTGAGTGAACTCATATAACTACATGTCGTCTGCTTGGCCTTGTAGATTAACTACTGGAGTAATGAGGCAACTCGCAAACGTTCAGATAAGACTGGTTTCAGTGAGGTCGTATAGAGTTTATGATTTATCCCGCTTTTAAAGCTATTTCACTCCTTTGGGTAAATTTTGCTTTGGATGATTTCTCAGTTCATTTAAATATTTTTTGTTTGGACCTTATGTACAAAAAATGAAAGTTTTTTGGGTCTACTTATGTAAAGTACGATAGATTGTAGCTTATATGTTTAATTTTTTTGGCTTTTGTTCAATATATTCTCATGTTTATCTTTTTGGTATACCTTAAAACACAACTCTTTCTTGTTTAACCTGGAATGCTTGACATGTGCTTCCTTCCCTTGCTCCAAGAACTGTTGATACCAACTTTTTCTTCATTCAAGGGACATCTTTATGAAGGTGGGGTAGTTGATTTTTATGGTATTTTTGGTTTTTGCAAGTATTTATAGTTAAAAACAAACAGTAACATCATGATGTGAAAAAGTTGAAGAAATTAGAGATCCAAGATTGGTTTTGAAGCAGCAGCTTTTATCTCATATTGCATCCAATATTGCTTTTTCGTAGCCCGAGCTTTATTTTAGCTAAGAATACCAATTCATTACTTACAATTTATTTATTAGATTGTTTTCAGGAAACATTGTGCTTTTGCTTTAATAAATTATTCAAAGATCTAAAATCTGAACATTGATGATGAAAAAATCTGATGTCAGATAAATATATAATTGCTATCGTTTTTATGTATCTTTGTATCTTTCAAACACAATCTCTGATGATCATATTTCATTTTTTGAAATGAAATGAAACCACTAGCAAAAGTGCCGTGAGAATCTTTATCGTCATCATCAAATCCATTGACTTTCACGATAGATTTGTCATCACCGATCAATTCAATCTAATCTCGAAATTTATGGGAGGCCTTTAGGTCATAAAATCTAATAACTGTCACTCGAAAAATCCCGCCCTGTCCTCGATATAATCACACAAGGGAAAACAGTCTTGCAAACAGGCTGTCACTTCCAACTCATCGTCAATATCCCACGTGAAAAGAAAGTATCCGAAAGTATCAGTGAAAGGTTAACAAGGAATTCGGAAGAGTCATGTTGTACGCATCTCAGTTATCTTCGAGATAGGGTTCCGAGGATCGCAAATCAATTGATTTTGCGATCAGTGCCCTGATCGCTATAGGTAATGACTGTCAATCGAAAAATTTATTGAAATGATTGACAAAAATCAAATGTTGCGTTCGCACTGAATAGAATGTTAAGGAGTCACCATAAGGTCGTGATGATGCAGCTTTAAGTCCAAGTTTGAACTAGGCACTTGAATTAAAACATTCCATGCAGATTTTGTAAAATATATAAGCTTAAAAATTACATATAGAGTCACCAGCTCAGAAGATTTGGTCTTATAAGCAGAATTTAAAAAAAAATACTATCAAGCTGAAGTTGATGTAAGGGAATTTCAATTTTTCACACCCAACCCATAAGTTTAAAAATTGTCATTTTCTATTCCAATCTCAAACCATCCTGAGTGATTTTATTGACACGGGTATAATTTCAAAAGAAAAGCGGCTAAAGGCGATAGCATTGTCTTTTCGTTTTACTCACACTTCCCGAAATCTTTGAACCAGAAAATGGGAAAATTTTGCACGACATCGTGAAATATGAAATAACTGCTTTTCATTCTAACATATCTTCCACGACCACGTCAATTAAACCAATTTCCATCGATCATCGCCAATGCATTCAACGAGACGCTCACATTAATCCTCAACATGAGTTTTCTTTCAAATCCGCAAAATCTTTCACCGAACGAACTCTGGTAAAAATCTGTAACTAATCTCAAATCAGTTCCGGACTGACCCAAAAACGATGCAATGTGTACGCAAGAATTGTCCTACATATTAACTGACCTGATGAGCGTGAAGAAGTGGAAAATTTCATCGGACAGATGTGAAATGAGCCTTTGGACAAGAATCGTTATAAGCTGTGTCGAGGAAAAAATGAAACAAGGTCTTTAACATACTTTTTTTGGTGCTCTGTTCTATTCAGGATGAGATGTTTGTCAAAACATTCGACACATTCGAAGTCCCGTTGACAAATTTGAATATTATTTCTCGTGATAAAGAAATAAAATTGAGTGACTTAAAATTACCATGACTAAGGCAATGATGGACCGTAGATACTCGCGGTTGGATATCCCTTTTCAGGACGTCACCGTTCCAACTACGCTAACAATCAACAAGTTACCTGTACGATGTCATGTCAACAATATTTCAATTTTTTTTTTCAAAAGTTACAAACAAAACGAGCAGCGAGTTTTAAATTGGAATAAGGTGACCCGCAACCGCCACAATTCTCATGGGTGTCAGCCATACATCACCTCATATTCAAAACTGTAGATTTGAAACGAAATCCCTTCAATTTCAGAATATGATTCCATTTAGTATGTTACAAAAAGCGAACAATACGTGAATATCTGGTGCTGTCAAAACTGATTTTTTAAGGATGATCAGATCCAAAGTTTATGGTACACGTCCGTATCTACGACACAGTCCCTCAGCAATCCCTTTAACATACTTTTGGGTCGGCGTTATAAGCCTGGTCGTTAAACCTCTTCATTATTATGATCTGAATAATCAGAACATTTCATCGTAATGATAATTCGTAAAACCCATTTATTACACATTTATCGGATTAAGGATGCACGCAACGATGTTCAACAAGATGTTCGTTTGTCGATTTGTTTGATGTCAATCATAACACAACGGCAATGGGAATTTTTTTCGTGTTGATCAGAAACGGATAGCAAAAAAAAAAATTTCATATTTTCTATTCAATTCGATGCCCTTTCAGATATTTTTTTCGTTTGCACTGCCTCAAAGTTTGATTCGGTTGCCGAGTTGTTTGTGCGTTTACCAGTGTGTTGTATTAAAAAGTGTTTATCCCCATCTTTTTTTTGTTTGATAAAAAGATACCGGAACTGATCGCTACCTCGTTATTTTTCGATTTGTGAGAATTTTTCATGAAAATCGAAGAAAATGTTTGCAATATTTATGTGAAATGTATAGAAATTGAAAATGTGCAATTTGATACGATGGGTTTTGATGACGTTACTTTATTTCAAAACGATTGTTTGAAACCATTAGAGGTATTTATTGGAAATTAAGAATACTTCTTAAATGGTACGTAAATAATTGAATTTTTCCATGGCTACAAAATGTCGTTGCGATTCAAATGTAAATTCAAAAGTAAAAGTAGTCACTTAGTAGTTTTTTTCGTTTCAGAAAATTGTATTTAGGCGAATTGTTTGGAAACATTTGATTTTGATTAATGTAAGAGCTTACATCAATCGTTTTGAAATCTATTGGATCATTAATATTTTTACAGAAATGTGAGTAAAGTTTCCAAATTATCCCTTAAACTTTTAAAAACTAGAGTTTTAAGATATTTTTTTCATAAAAATTGACGTTATTCATTAGCACTGTAAAAATCGTTGAGTATACGAGATTGCTTTAGTCCTTGGTCACATTCAAACACACTACCTTAAAAGTTACTTTAAAGCCAACATCTATTTCGCTTATCCAATGGCTTCTTGAGACGTGAAAATATTCAAAAGTGCTTTGTGTCCATTAGTATTCTTATGCAAATCTGTGTGAACTTTTCAGAAGCTTATAACTAACTAGATATTTAAGCGTATTCCAGAGTTTTTCTTAACTACCTTTGATCGTGTAAATTTCGCGTTCCTTGATTGGTCAAGCGTATTGCAAATAGGTTAAGACACTATTTTTGGAAACCATCCATGCATTTTGAAGCGTATGTAGCCGACAACCTATTTAAATCTGCAGTCCCTGGTTCAAATCTAGCCCTAGACAATAAACCATGAACAAGCACAAGGCCAGCCTTAAGGAGGCTCGACAGTCAAATCGGATGAAGTGATGTCGGAAACTTACCATTTTGCATTCACAAACAACAATGATGAACAGAAGTTTCTACCAACATCCAATGTAACGACATATATCCTGAAGATAACGCACTTTTACTTCTACTCTAAAGTATGCTGGCTGGGTCTAATACTAAGAAGAGAGTTTTAAATTGAATAAAATTACTATCCAACTAATACTTTTTTCGTCTACGTGGGGCAGAATAAGCTACAACTATTTAAAAAAATACCCTGTCTAAAAGAAATACAGCCTGAATGATTACAGCACCCATCAAAGCTCTGAAAACACTCTAATATTTTGTATCATGTAATTTATTTATTTATTTATTAGCCAAACAAGGCATAAATTACATACATGTACGTATGAAATATCAAACTATTTAAAAGAAAAACTACAAATGAATACAACACTAATAATAAAAAAAGTTTAAGGTACAAATAAATAACACATAAATAAATAGCTAATTGAGTAAACAAATAAGTTTGAAATAGAAAATAAGTAAAATAACAATGTAATAAAAGAATAACAATTAAAAACGATGATTAAAAAAGAGCTTAAAAATTATGGTGTACAAATGGCTTGGATAAGGGAAGATTTGAAGAATAGTTTGGAAATCGTGGGGGAATAAAGGTTGCTAAGTGTATAATGATATAGTGGCCCACACGTTTTTATAATCCTTGGCACGTCGTTTAATAAAGCCTAGCTGCTTATTCGCACCGGAAAGAATTTTGTCGTAGTGCAAGGTGAAGCGAACTTTCACATCCATGACAATACCGAGATAACGTTAATGAATAAAGGTGCAGTTATGTAGCTTGCGTTGTGTACGTTGCGTTTTATGACGGAACGCAACGATGATTCTCGTATATCAACAGCTTAAGCTGGTCAGTTTAGTTATTTTCGTGGGAGTTGTTTGAAATGTTTTCTAATTTGTTGGTTCAATAGCTTTGCTCTTTACAATTCTTAAATTGGAATATACAGGGTTTTCCAATAACGACATAGCAATTTTGTATTAAAACAAGACTATAGAATAAAGATATCGGACTGAAATTTATTTCAAGTGCAGTGTACACATATTACAATTCGATTCGATTGGAATTCGATTTTGTTCATATGACCACCGCAAGCATGTTCGTAGGGAGGGAAAAATAATTCAAAACCATTTATTGACATTTAATTAAAGTTTCTTTTT
Source organism: Nemotelus pantherinus (assembly GCA_963978885.1). Lineage (NCBI taxonomy): Eukaryota > Metazoa > Arthropoda > Insecta > Diptera > Stratiomyidae > Nemotelus > Nemotelus pantherinus. The sequence continues at coordinate 221,047,218 of OZ022263.1, read as the reverse complement.
ATATAAATAAATGAGTTTACGGCTTAAATAAACGGTTTGTGAGTAAATATTTTGAATACTTTTCGAGTGCTTTGCCAAATGTGGCGACGAATGTTTTAACGAAATGTCCGGCACGTAGGCTCTGCATAAGACCCTTTTAACAATCATAAGCTGCAAATATCAAATATCCTTGGAAAACTCTGAGATATTATTTTCTAAAATTATTCCAGAACTACTAATGTATAGGTATAAAGGCACCGTAATATGTAAATTCAATCTACAAAACTACTTTTGTGTGATGACAGCTTGAATTGAATAACAATCAACTAGATCGACAATCTTGTTTTACGCTCTTACTTATTTTCAGTCAGATATAATGTGAGACAATGCATATTTATTACTGAATAATTTATATTTTTGTGAAAAAAATCCCTACCCCTACAAAAATATCTGACCCAAAGATCAATACCATTACACACAATGATCACATACTAGAAATTTCATCAAACTGCAATTTCAAAAGAAAAGTTCATTATTCTCGATCCTCCCAGACAATACGAGCAGCAATATCTGTCGTAATAACTTCGGTTCCAATATTTTCACGGTCAGTTAACTTTGCGAAAAATGCATACGACTCTTATGCACTCAATCATAGTCCATATAGTACATATCTACCCAACTCAATTTCCCCGTTATCCCATTTTCATTTTTATAACAATTTTCTCTGTTCTTTTCACCACGTCGCAAGAACGACTTTGCAACTGAAATTTTGAGCGACAGCAACAACAACAACAACAAAATAGGAACCGCGGACAGGAATCGATTTTTTTTCATTACACTGAAAGAAAAATCTTGGTATAATCAACCATTTTCCTTAGTTGTTTTTGCGTCAACTACGGGCTATGGTTAAAACAACCATAAAAAAATAGTTGATTACTTTTATGCACCATGACGCGTGGTTGATAAACAACGTCCGTGGTGCAAAAAAGTACTGGTTCAAGCGGTAACGATGTATTGGTATATTTTTCTCTAAATGCTTGTATCATTAGAGGAGCATTGATAAGCTATAAACCATAGCAACATAATCCATCCAAGCCTTAAATAGAAACAGAACGTGAGACGTGAAATTGAGTTCATATGCATAGCTGCAAGCTGCAGCATCTATAAAAACAATTGAAACTGCTTAACAATTTCAGGCATTGGGACAATCGTATTCGTTTTCGGGACTCCCTGTTTTATAACAGTGATCTGCAAACAGAAGACTTATATTTTGTGAATAGAAGAAGGGAAATATAAAGGCTTCACAGCATAACATGAATATGAATTATATCGAACAGCAAACCGAACACAATTTTGCCATGTAGCATATGAAACTTCTATGATAGAATAGGAGTATGAGTATGAGGAGTATGAAAAATCAACAGTTTGCCTTAGTTGTTTTTGCATCAACTAGGGCTATAGTTAAAACAACCATAAGAAAATAGTTGATTACTTTTATGCACCATGACGCGTGGTTGATAAACAATTTAATTCGGAGCATGAAAAACATCCAAATCTTGAAATCATTCTACTTTGCGTAGAGTAATTACGTTTGTTGAAATCAACTATTGCGAAGTAGTTTAAGTACCATAAAAACAGTTGATAATTCGAAACGTTGAAGTTTTGAGTGAATTGATGAAAATTTTTCTATTTATCAACTAATTTTCGTGGTTATGAAACAATTAAAACAGTTGATTTCATGAACGTTGCGATATTTTTTGTACAACCAGAACCAACTACTTTTATATCGTTAAATTAACTATATTAACATAATAAAAATAACTATTTTCCGTAGTTCGTTTAACGATTTTGAATGAATCGTTGCAATACTATTAAAAATAGTTGAACCAACCAAGAGTTTTTCTTTCAGTGTTACAACTATACTATTAACGCAATCATTGTTGAATGTACCGGACGTGCGAAATTGTCCCCTTCGTTGAAAAAAGGCCCAACTCGGTGGTAAGGTGATAATCAACAGTGTGGTCAAGGATGAAGAAAAAAACATAAATAGTGTTCCAAGGGTGTGATGGCTACATGAAATGGGCATAAAAAAAGCCGATGGCCCATATTTAAGGACCGTTAGTCGGTCGCATAAGTCACAGATTTTTATCAATTTTAAAATATGTCTCGTTGTAAATAACTGTTAATTGGAACAAATGGTCAGAAGCGGTTGGGTGCTGAGAAAAGATAGATATAGGAGTATAAATTGAATGATATATCCTGTTGATAGATAGTAGATAAGGAAGTAGGGTAATAGATATGTGTTTAAAGTGTTGGTGATATTGTAGCTAATATGATATTTTTATATGACAACTTTTCAACTTTTTGGAAAGTATACTCTTCGAAAACTCGAAATGTTGTAGGGAAGAGTGTAAAGAGCAGACATATGCCGAACATTACATTAGTTAACTACCCAAAATTTAATTGGTCCTTTAAAATCCATACTAAAATTACTATCATAAAATTGGTACCCTATTCATAAAAAAATGCTTTCTCACCAAAAAAATATGTTTGGTTAGCTACGCGTAACTAGAGACAGCTAGCTAATAAGCCAAAACTTAACTCCAACTGTCACATACTTTTATCAGGCAATTAAACCGATATCTTTCAATCTACGTTTTTTCTACAAAGCAGACACAAATGTGGTAATTGTGATTTTAAACAGGAAACCTTTTATCAATTTCGTAACCGTTAGGTGCAATTGAAAACGTGCTACTGCACTGAAGCTCAACCAAACGAAACAAGTTTATCTAATTATCGCAGGGTTCACTAAGTCGACCTTCCGCAAATATTGAAGTTTCCCATACGAGCATCATCAGATTCACATCAACTCTTGCCGAATACCCTTTGCAATTATTATCGTAGTCGTTTTGACTTCCAGCTACATCAAAATAATCATCGGAGAGCCACCAGAAACATCAGATAGTTATACGACTGGTTTTCACATGTTGCTCTCCTCTGATGGGAATTTGATTCAAGGATTTTAATTTGGACTTCCTCATTGCGGTTATTGCTATTAAGAACATTACGAAGGACAGTTATTGTCATGCACTGTTGACTTCGCAGTAAGTTTACGCACTTACCCCTTAGAAATGAGTCCCTGTGGTGGAGATGATCTGTGAGTGGTAATGTAAAACCGCCTTCATCATTTGAGTCATTGGCCATGAAATTTGTCTTAGTTTACTTCCGACGATAGGCATTTATAACTGTTGTGATTATTATCAAAGGATTCTTGATGTGAGATTGTCGCAATGAGATAAGAAGAAAAAAAATACTTTGAAGTTGTAGTAAATATACATGTAATTGTTTTTATCTTTGTGAGAGGAGCAATATATAACTTTAAAAACATTTTCGCCACGGAATCGAAACATTAAATGCATAAATAGAACGTAAATTTATTGTTTTGAATCATCCATACATAAACTGTTTATGACCAAGGAAAATGAAAGAAAAATCGGTCAAAAAACAAATAATTTTAAATGTTTTAGAAATATTATGATTTTAAAGTCAAATCTGGTATTTTTTCAGATTTAAAAAAGTGATAACAGTTTTTTGTGATCTTGCCTTCACTGCTTTTTACCCGGCATTTCCACATACTTCGCAGATTTCACTTAATTCTCAAATACACAATTCGAACATTCATTACATCTGAAGTTCATCATGTTTTGTGGTCAAGATTTTATAATCAGAATAAGCAGGACAAATGTTTCTGAAGTTGGTGCTGAGGCCTTTTTAGAGAGTTTTCCGACAAAGCAAACTATGACTTTCTGGATTTCGTCCACTTTCGTTCCATTTGCTGCTTACAATACTTGGTTTGAAAAGTTTTGTCGGGGCTCACCTCTATAGAGTTTTATATGCCTTATAGGCTCTGCTGAGGGCCATTACTATATCTGGGCTGAAAGACAGAAAGTAGTCATAAATTAGCCCCAGGTACTTGAGCCTTAGGTTCCGTAGCGATTTACGAAGTTGAGGACAACTAACTCAGAAGACATTTATGTTAAAAAGATTTTTGAATGTGAACAATGACGAATTTTTCTCAGTTAAATTTTAAGACCCCATTCGGCGTAGTAACTGTAGAGATAACTATCGTAGCGCTGTAGCTTCTTTGAACTAAAGAAAGTTTTTTATACCGGGGATACGCAAAGTAAAAATTTAAAAAAATGGGTCCAAGGATAGATCCCCGAGGGACACCGTAGTGGAGAGAAAAAAGCCTAGAGTTTTCTCCTTCCAATCTAAGACGAGACCAAAGACAAGCAAGCCTTTCAAAAACACCGATTGGGCGAATTTCAGTGCGAAATAGATTTTGCGGTAAGAAAAAAGTCCGTCAATTACATCTTAAACGATACCGTTGTTTAGCACTCCTTAAGTACCAGAATTATTCGCTACCACCGGAATTGTTCCGGACATGTAAGTGAGGCACATTATTCGCTGCAAGGTAAAGCGGATTTTTTTATAGACATAGGAGGGATCATCCATCGTAAAGGTCACTATTTGCGAATATCAACTGTCTCAGCATATTCATTGCTGAATTGGTTGGTCAATTTCGCAGTAAGTATCTTGCTCAGCGGCTGGTCGACACCTGACCAGGCCCTGACATGATTTAATAAATCAATCTGGTTTCTAGCAAATAAAAAAAACCAGGAGAAATCCTTCGTAGAATCCACAAAATGCAAAAGATTAGTTCCATTTTTCTAATAGTGAATACTTCGTGCAACTGCTTCACGGTATAAAAAGCAAAAAGTACATATACCACCATCTATGTTCAGAATTTTCTCGATTGTATTTCAAAAGTGGCCAATACTGTTCCCATTCAAAATAAAGGCGAAAGTAAAGAGGCTATCAATTTCCATCCAATCTCTCTGCTTGCTAATTTGGGTAAGATTTTTCGAAGAATATGGCTGTAAATGATAAAAAACCATTGTGAGCTCACGCAACTAGTGACTGAATATCAGTTCAGCTTTAAGCAAAAACTCGGAACCCAGGACGACATCTCACACTTGTATGATTAAATTGTGTCTGACTTAAATGAGCGAAGGAAGCCGACAGTAGTGTGTACTTTAGACATCCAAAACACTTTCGATTTTGTCTGGCACGAAGGACTTCTATTTAAGTTTCTCAGGTTTGAATTCCCGAAAGAGGTAATGAGACTCACTGCAAACTTTCTTACCAACAGACAATACTATGTCCGGGTTAACGGAACAGATTCGCTCATAAAGCCTGTGACATCAGGAATGCCACAGGATTCTGTCACGGAACCGATTCTTTATACTGTATTTACCACTGACGTTACGATTTCAGTGGGCCAACCCCACGATCAGATACTTGTCTAACGGTTCTGGTAGATACCGTTGCAGTGGCAGCTTATGGATACATTTTTTGATAACATGAGCCTCTCGATGAGTAGAAGAGATTAGATTTAACATCTAGGTTAGTATTTAGGTCTAATTAGGCTAAGTTAATTATAATTAAGCATTAGCTATATTTTATTATGTATTCAATTTAATTAAAATAGTTAATAATATTGTTATTTAATTAATAATATTGTATTCTATGTAGAATTTCGCAGTTGAATTTGGTGAACCACAATGCAGCGAAAATGTCGCTGTCAATGCAATCAAGGCACCAACCTAATAATTCATTTTTTTTCTTTTGTATTGCTAAATCCTGTTGTACGAGGATTAGGTTGGCTTATCACAATACATATTAGCCATCGCTTGTCTATTCCACCTAATTCTATTCAACCTAATTCAAGCAGACTTAATTCAACCTAGTAGTGATGCCAACCTACGGTAGGTATCATCACTAGCGAAGCGAAAAAATTAGATATTTGGCAAATTCTGACGCTTCGAAAATTTCGGCCGTCGGCATTGTGGTCATTACCATACAAAACAGTGCATTCTAATTTTTTGACAGCGGTTTTTCTCGACCCAGTGTGAAAAATCGTTGTATTGTGATTCAGGCAATTATCCTGAATTGCATATCAAATTAGAGCTACTACTTCAGCGCGACAAATTGTCGAGCTGCAAACGCAGTGGCTTTATCCTTTTTTTCTGGCCCAATTGGCAGTTCTCAGGGACCATTCTCTTTTGGAAGGGAAGTTGACTTATTTGCTTGCTTTAAGCAACGATTATTCAGTATTTTTTTATCGCAGTGGTTTTCTCTAAGAATGACTAACATTTGATCTCATTTGGCTCCAATAGTCCCACCTTAATTCTCTGCAAGCTTTATGAAGCTGTATCTTTATTTGCAGCAATCTTCGCAACAGCCATTCTCTGCGTGCCCGTTTTTTTCTTCGCCTAGAATTCGAATCAACGAAGAATAAGTCACCTTCTGCAGCGAAGTATGTGCTTCGGCTTTTTGGTGCTGCCTTGGCAATTGCATCAATGACAAGAAAATAAAATAAGCGAACTGTAAAATCGATGTGTTTTGCCAATCCAAGCGATATTAATCGTATGCACTCCAGTTGATTTTATTAAATATTGTACTTTTGCGGCATGCAAAAACTGTTGGTGCATTTGAAGATATCACAGTTTTAAGATTACATTTTCAACATGATGCAGGCTGTATTGTTAACGAGTAGTTTGCCCTTAAGGAGCTTATTTCCTGTAATTTTGCGATGCATGAGTCATCGCACAAAAAATGTTTATTCGTTTTTCTTATTAGGTCCCTGCAAGTGCCGGGAGTCTCTGAAACAATCCAACACCTTCTTTGGCACTGCCCGGCATTGCGGAAAACCAGGCAACGCTGCTTCGGTGAGCCCTGGCTGGTGGATCTCTCAATTGTAGCGGAGCAGAGACTGAAGGACATACTTCAGTTCGCAAAAAAGTCCGGGGCCTTCGATGACCGTTTGGACTGAACTTTCTTTCTCCAGGTCCATTTATCTGGTATCACTACGGACCAAATGGGTCTATGTGTGGCCCTGTGCCAGCCAGTTAAACCTAACCTAACCTTCTTATTAGGTTTATAGCCCATTCACACTGTAGCTAAATCAGGCGATTTCGAAGAAACGATTTTAAGGAATGTATCTTAAAAGTATCTACAATCTACATATATTTATTCGTTATCTGTGTGCTTCTGAGAGTAATTAACTACACTTTTGCAAGTACCATTGACAAATCTTTTGATATTCTGTTCGTGACTGTCATTTTTGCTATGCTGGTAGTTTTCCTGCACTTAAGAATATTCAGAGTGTTTAACTGGTAGTTTACTTATTTTATTAGACAATGAGTAGGATTGCATTTTTTTAGCCTCTTTTGCCAGTGAGCTCTTGATGCAAAACTCATTAAAGAAACGGTGGTGGAGAAGTAAAACATTGTCTAATGAAAGCCACTGAATCATTAATCTGACTAGTTTGCAGGCAATAGTTCTTACGGAAAAAATAAAAAGTAAAGGCCTATTTTTATTCTGCTTACTTCACCATCGCTCTAAGCTCCTGCGCAGTTGCGAATGTTGAAAATAAGTGAAAAATAAACGGAAGCCTGAAAGACGGGATCTATTTTGCTTGTCGTAGCTAAACGTGCCATTGAGCCAATGTTTATAAATGTCTTCATAGATATATAATTGTAAAATGATTTCTCGAATTGTAGCCATAAGGTCTGAGGCGATAGGTGCCGTAACGATCATGTAAAAAGAATGCTTGTATTTTTCTACAACGAAACTAAAATACCGTCACTCGCCTTAATTCAGTCACTTTTGTCAGTTGGCATGGGAAATCATGAAAGAATGTGTATTATGTCTAGCGATGAATACTGACAGCATCCAACTTCTATGATAAATATCTAGCTCTTAAGTTCATTTTTCACCACTTCCGAATATTTCGGATTGAAATAAATATTTCACATAGAAAAAAATTAAAAAAAAAAGTATTGAGTCGTTAGCAAAGAGATTAGCCTTAAAACAAGTAAACTTTGACATTAAAATTGGTCGTGTCCCACGGTACCAAACTACTTCAAATAATCATTAGCAATGGCTCTTAATTAACTTCAGACTTCTCCTTCGAATCTAATCCTCAATCAAACTTTCTTCCTCTTAAATTCAATTTCTAAGCCGAAATCGTTTGTCATAACATGACTTTTACAATTCACTCAAATCACATTTCAATTTCATCAATCAATCTCACGTTACAAAACGAAACCTATTAACACTGAATATCGATATCCTCTTACTTTTTCTATACTATAGGATTCTTTCTCATTCTCTACCGCAATGGGAAATGCTCTCCAAATGAAGAATTGATGAAGTTGTCATTGACGTTGACATGACAGCGATTCACAAAAAAAAAACATACAGCAGCAGCAGCGAGCCAAACGCATCAAAACAACGGCTATATACCCGACCAGGACATCTGTCGATCCATGTCAAAAATCTTCGAAATATACATCTTCGGTATTCTTAAAGGTAACTTCCGTCTTTTGTTGCAGGAATTCTTGAATTCCTTTAGACAGTACAAGATCATTATCCTGAGCAATAGATTACTTTCATCTCACGTGAAACTCGTCCATTAGAAACAATGATTTGCGATGATTGGTCCTAGGTTTGGGCTCAGGGCAGCTTGCATCTGGTCACAGACGGACCAGAAAATTTGTAATAAGATTTACTTCGGTCCATAAATATTAAATGCTTATTTAGTATTTGCCGAAAATTACATGAACGCGATTAGCACACCTGCCTTTTGACGAGAAGGAGTCTAGAAAAAACTGAACAAAACACGTCGAAATGGAAAAAAACTCTAGCGCACCTGAACCGCTAGAAACACTAATGTTCGAAGAACAGTAGAAGAATCGTGCAGGTTTTGTGAATGCCACGTTTTACTTTGGTCTCAAGAATGCATTATGACTCATATGGTAGAAGGTTTCAGATATTACCACTGGCATGAATTTCAACGTTTATGAGAGCAAAACACGGGTTAATTATATTCGTTATCAGTTGCTTATTTCACAAAACTTTGAAAGCAGCATCTCATATAACATCAATGAAGAAAATGCTCAGTGCCTGCAGCACTGTAACTGAAGTTGGTGTTTGGGGCTGCGATCCGAAAAATTTGCAGAACTTTGGGAATTGAAACATCGGTTATTTATTTGCATTGTAAATGTTTCCGGTATAATTTTATTGATACAAAAGTAGCACAACCGACTCGTGCTGGCAACCTTTCGCCAGTATCAAAGCCAAGAATATATCACATCTGCTTCACGTTGTTATATTACATTCGAAGTTATAGGAGTATGAAGAAATTTAGGGTTACCTGCAGCGAGTTTTTTCAAATAATCAAAAGCTTAATATTTGCTGTTTATTGGCACTACAATATCATTACCAATTGACAATTCTACGATTAAACCGCTTTATAAAGATATTGCAAACAAACACAAAACCAACAATAGCTGGCAACCCTATTGTGGCTTTTCAACCAAATTTGGCCTGAATAATGCTTATAATAGGTTCCATAAATTGTATGAAATTCGTATTGATTTCATGACTGCACTGGAAGTTATAGGGCAAAAAGTTTTATTTTCCTGAGAGAATTTTCAAAACCAAAGACACAAAAATTACCATAGTTGGCAGCACCAATCGAATTTTTCAACCAAATTTCTATCAAACAGAGCTTAGAGTAAGGTTCAGCTACTGTGTCATTTTCATGAAAATCTGGTAACTTATTCACATTTCATAGGGCAAATGGCAGTTTTTTTTTCTTTGTAATTTTTCAAGATGGCACCACTGGCACAGAGTTGCCCAGACCTGGTCCTACTTAAGTCCAGACCTGGTCCTAATTAAGTCCAATGTTTTCTGTAAATTTCAATGGTATCTGATTATTGATTCGTGAGTTCCCGTGAACAGAAGTTTTTGATGCTAAAAATATAGGTTGACTGGGAAATGGTTACCGTTCTTGTCCGACATGAAGTTTCCAAAGTTTTACTTTGAACGTGTAGATTAAGCATAAAATTTGTATACAGGCTGGTTTTATTGTAAGAAACGGACATTTTTAGGATATTCGATGGTTTGAATGTTTTCACTTCCAAATTTTTATTTTTTCAAATTTAAGACACCAAAATTATCATAGCTGGCAGCTCCAACCGAATTTTTCAACCAAATTTCTACCAAACGTGGTTTAAAATAAGGTCCAGCTACTGTGTAAATTGCGTCAAAATCGAACGATTCAATTAGAATTTATAGGGCTAAAAGCAGTTATCTTTTTTAATGATTTTTCAAGATGGCACCACTGGCACAGAATCGCCCACATTTCAAAATCACTTCTATCAGACCTGGTCCTATTTAAGACCAATACATGCTGCAAATTTCAATTAATTCTGCTCATTGGATCGTGAGTTTCCGTGAACAGAAGTTTTTGATGCTAAAAATATAGGTAACTTGGGCAAGGGTTACCAGGCGTACTCGTTATACCATATCAAATTTTATTTTTTGTATATGTAAAAAAAGCATGAGATTTACATATGAGTGGCTTTTTTTTGAAGAAACGGCATTTTTTCAAGAGAGACGATGATTTTGAGGTTTTCACTTTCAGTACCTGCCCTAGCTACAGGGTTGCCAGCACGCTCAGCAAAAACTACACAAATCTACAACTAAATAATACCAATATGTTCTGAAAGTTTCGTAATGATAGAATAGCTTTGTCAAAAGTTATCGCAATTTAAAAATTTTCAAATTTTTCCGTTCTCTTTTTAGGCACCCAGCGCACACATGGGGTTAAAAAATTCCAAAACATTATCTGATTCACATGTAAAACACGTTCGAAATTTATTTGGTCAACTTTATTTTTGCAAAAATTATTTGTGTACGGAATAATAGGTATAATAAAAATATCACTAAAATGGCCGCCGGCGCCAAAGGGTTAAAGATTTTTAACTTTTTCTGAGACCTGGCACTATTCTGCATATACACCAATGTGTCCTGAAAATTTCAGTTCAATCGGATGGCGCGTTCCTGAGATTTTTTCACTGAAAATTTTTGATGATATATATATATATATATATATATATATATATATATATATATATATATATATATATATATATATATATATATATATATATATATATATAGAAATATGAATTTTTGGCCAAAGTGATTTTAATACTAATGTTCTTCTTCGAACATTAGTAAAAATACGAGCGGACCCAGGATAATAGCAAAAACGCATTGTGGTCGAGAAAGTACGAAAAGGCGATTTGTGACTGCAGCTTGTGTTCAAAACAGCGCGAAAGGACACGTGCCATAGTGTACCGAGGCGAATGCTTTCAAGTCACGTAATGAATAAATTAACAACGAATGGCCAAAGACTCAGCACTTTCACGCTACCTCAAGTGGTATATTGTCATCAAATTTGCATATTATGTCTTTGGCTGATTCGCAAAGGCTGTAAAAACAGAAGACGTATAGAAAAGGTTGTAGGTGCTGGATATCGTTAAATTTGCGGCCGAACTTAAGCTGGGCCAGATGCGCACGTACATGTGTCCGTGTCAACAACGCACAGGTATGTACATTCTCGTATGTTGTCTTCGTAATTCAAGAAGATAGGACACTTTCGATGATGGTTAATTAAAACAATATGTTTGCTGTGGATGGTTCGGGGTGAGGGAACGTTGATCGCCACTTAAGATAAACAGCAAATGATCGCTCTGAGCATAGCTAGGGGTGCTTGGATGGCATCAGGGTAAACCACCCTCGAAACCGCTTATTATTTTCCCATGAATTATTCATTTGCGTGACCATATCGATTGGGCAGTGATGTGGTAGTTGTTGATGGTAACATATTGTTGACAATTTGTTAACGGATGCACTTACTGTTTGTTGTAAATTTAATGAATTCATTTTTCTGGTTGGAGTGAATTTCAATGAAAAAGAAAACGGTAGTTTTCTTTGCACATCTGTTAATAAATTTTTAATCATATGATTAGCAAATTGTTCATGAAAAATAATACAGAAGCCTATATGGGGCTTTTTAAGATACTTACTGACACCATTTAGCGATACAATGGTAATTTTTCGCAAACATATGATCAAGTTTCTATTCATAGCCCAAGATCTCTTGTTCAGCACATATGAATGTTGGTACTGGGAGACAGCGTACGGAAATTATCTCTGAAAACTATTTGAAACAATGCAAAAAAATGCGCTGGTATTATGTATCTACATATGTTTGTCAGTGAGCAAATATTGTGACTACGAGTTGCACAACAATAAATTGCAAATTTTACACTCTCCTACCGTGGTATTATCTGGCTTCTTATTTAAATTTCCAAACATCGTAGTGCTATTTGGCGAAGATGAAATAAAATATGCGACAGTGCATCCATTATTTCCTATAACATTGAAAAAGAGCTTACATATTTTAAGGAGGTGAATTGTTTTAAATTTTACTTCGGGGTAGGCATTTTTACCATACGGGCTCGGCTAGTCGAGGCCAGCCCATCATTATTTTATTCCCCATCATTATTGTTTTCAGCTCATATATGCAGTATATATCATTTTACTATTTACACCATTTTTCATTATAAAAATGAGAGCTTTGTCATTATTAAAATTATTCTCAGATGCTGATCATCAACGACGAAATGAAGAATCTTGCAGCGAAACTGACGCCCGCAGTGAATTGGGGCAGCCTGCATCACAAAAACAGAGCATTAGCAAGAGAGGGCATTATAGTATGATTAATGCTGCTCAAAAGTAGTTCTTTATAAGCATGTACGAAGATGGGGCAACTATAAAAGAAGCCACATTTGATGTCAAAATTAAGTACAGCCAGTATCATTCGTGCATACCACAAGAATGATTGCACCTTTGTAAAAAAAAAAGCTCCGTGAAGGCTGTAGAGGAAGCAAGTGCAGAATTAGAAAAGTGGGTGGAGAGAAATCCCTCTATCACTTTGAAATATATTAGGCATAACTTTGCGCAAATGGTAGTCAATATGAGCATCAGTGCGAACTTGAAATAACTTTGAGGCTTGTCTCGACAGAAAATGATCGCATGAAGATTCCACGTACCATTGAACTGCACAAAAAATATGCGGGTCTCAGCTAGATCTGATGAAAATTGGACAAAAGTTATATTAGCCTGACTTCCTTCCTCCTTAGAGTGTTCGAAAGATTACTTGATCTACATATCAAACAAGACTTTGTACTCAAACTCTATCGACAGCCCAAAATGCGTATATGAAAGGGAAATCTGTCGAAATGGCTCTCCATAGGGTAGTCCTCAAAATTGAAAGGGCACTCCATTACAAAGAATACGCCTTGAGAGCCTTTCTAGATATTGAAGGCGCCTTCAATAATGTGCGCTCAACAGCTATTATGGAGAGCCTCCACGCACACAACACTCACCCCACTATTTGTAGCTTCATAACTAACATGCTTAAGCACAGGCTCATATCAGCGGAGTGGTCGGGTGCGCAAGTCACAAGAGAGGTCCACAGAGGCACTCCGTGGGGAGGGGTTCTATCCCCTCTCTTGTGGAACCTTGTAGCAAACACAATTCTGAAGCAATGGACTCACGGTTGTGGCCTACGCTGACGACATTGCTATTTTAGTCTCGGGTAATTTTCCACATATCCTCGGTCAGCTCATCGAGTACTCTCTAGAGCTGGTTGAGGAGTGGGCGAATACCGTGGGTCTTGGCATTAGCCCCAATAAGACGGATATTGTGCTCTTCATTAGGAAGTACAAAACTCCTGATTTCCACAAGTTACAAACTAAGTACTTGGGTCTTATTCTGGACAGCAAGCTCACACGGAAGGCGAATTTAGAGGAAAGAGTTAAGCGGGCAAGCAACGCGATTTATGCCAGCAAGAGAGTGCTGAGTAAAACGTGAGGTCTAAGCTCTGCTCTAACGCACTGGACCTACTTGGCGATAGCTAGACCGATCCTTGTTTACGGATGCTTGATCTGGTGGCCAGCAGTGAATGAAACCACCTTTGCGTGGAGAATAGAGTTCAACGGTTGGCGGCCCTCTGCACTACAGGTGCCTTAGCCTCGACTCCTTCGCCTGCTCTGAACGTCCTGCTTCATCTCCTCTCGTTTGATGTCTTTATAAGAGACATGCTTTATCTCCTCCCGTAAAAGCTGCTGTTTGGCTTAGGGAATCAGGACACTTTGAGTCAGGATCACTCGGCTCCAGCAGTATTGAACGGGCATATGCAGGAAGCACTGACTATCTGGTTCCCACTCTGTGCTTTCAGTGGGGATATCGAGTGACTGTGGGAGATGGGCAGGAATAGAATCGGCAAATGTGCGCTGCAGCTCTTAGCATCTACACTGCCGGTTCAAAAACAGCTGCAGGAGTAGGTGCTGCAGCATATTCTGCAGATGCTTCCGAATCACAGTTGTATTTTCCAGGGGGAGGTTTTGCGATACATAAAGCCGCAGATCTGATATATGCCAAAAATACTACAAGTGAGGAAATAAATATCTTTACAGACAGTCAAGGGGCGATAAAAGCACTGATGTCTCACACATACAAATCGAAGTGTGTATTCAAGCCCTGAACAGACTGGGTAACAGCAGAAGAGTCCGAATCTTCTGGGTTCCCGGTCATAAGGGCATTGATGGAAATGAGAAAGCGGATGCGTTGGCCAAGTATGGGGCTAGTGTTCCCTCTCGGGATCGGTAGACATCCTTACCCCTATCCGAATGATTAAGTACTCAATCGACTCCCTAATGAAGCAGGGTGCGACGCGCAGATGGGGTGCAACTCAGACCTGCAGGGTAACCAAAATCATGTGGGGTCATACAATCTCGCATCGACCAAGTACCTTCTCGAGTTAACGCGGATTGACTGCAAACAACTCGTTGGTATCATCACTGGCCATTTTTTTGTAGCAGCACATGTTATGAAAATGGGACTCCTAACGAGCGACACCTATTGGATGTGCCAAGAGCCGGGGGTCTCAGAAACTATCCAACATCTCCTGTGTCACTGCCCGGCACTGGGGAAAACCAGACTGCGATACTTCGGTGAGCCTTGGCTGGTGGATCTCTCGCACGTGGCAGAGCAAAAGCTGAAGGACATCCTTCAGTTTTTGGAAGAGTCCTGGGCCTTTGATGGCCGCTTGAACTGAACTTTCTTTCTCGTGGTCCATTTATCTGATATCACTATGGACCAATAGGTCTATGTGTGGCCATGTGCCAGCCAGTACAACCTAACCTAAACTATATTAGTTGACGAATCAGGATTTAATTTGCTATGCGGCAGAAACAAGCTGGATCGAAATTCAGCTCGCGGGCAGTGGTTGTAATACCAACAGCTCGAGAGAATCGCTACGTCGAATAAAGAGAGATTATTTAACGCGATGCAACATAAAGAAGCTCTGCAACTTCCTGGTTGATTTTGTCGGAAAAGTGGATTCGTCACGGGAGGGAAGGAAAATCCATAAAACTGCAGAGGCGAAGAAAATTGAAAATTATGATTTTGTCTAAATAAACTATGAGTTGGACTTGAATTTAACTCGAAAAAACTATGAATTTGATTCTAGAACTTATGGATTGATATTGAAAATCTGAATATGAATTTAATAAGAATAAATATGAATTACCCTCGAAAATATTATGAACATGTATCAAAAATCTATGAATTTCAATCGAAAATGGTATATATTCTACTGTCTCCTCTGTCTCGTGTCTGCACGTTAGAGCTCTTCGCCTCAGTTATCCTATCTGCTTGGGCCACCAATGTGTCGGCTATTTTCTCGAAACTGATTTTCGGCATGACATCAGGATCATAGGGTGATTATTCTTAAGGTCGGCAACATTGCTCCCAAAATTCAGCCTGCTGTGGCTACTGTTCCAAATACATATTGCACTTTAGATATTGTTTTGACGAGTCTGATATTTGTTATAAGATAAAAAAAAGTTTCCTATAGCCGACTTTTGGAACGGGCTGACATTAGGAGCATTCACCCTAAGTGCACTGATCCTACTCATAACAAAGTTCAAACATTCTTGCACGACCAGCAAAGTATCTGTTCACGGACTCAATTAAGTTTCTTCTGTTTAATTTAGAAATTTTTCAGCCAAGTTTTTTTTCAGCTCAAGACCTGTTCATCTAGTATCCTTTGAGACAATCAGAAGACGATGCACTTATCATCACTTCCAATCACTTACTTCCTTGCCACTCAGGAATGCTCGCACAGGGCTCAAGATAGAAGTTATATTATCGCCCGAGTCCTGCTGAATGATTCGAACCTTTTAAATGCTTAGAACTCCTCAGATTGCATTAAAAAGTTAAGTTCTTTAAAAAAATTCATAATGAAAAATAATTTTACAAACGATAATCGATAACTGACGCTAGTAAGCTTGGTCATTTCATATGAAACGTTCAAACATCTTATAAATTAAGACGTAGGCTTCATTAATATTTTAAATGCTCATTACTCTCCGAAAGATATATTGCTTGTTTTTCGAAGTATTTTATTGGATTATCCATAAAACCCAACTCTTAACTGTTCACTCAACCCTAATATTGTTTACACTGATGACTATCAACATATTCATTACTTTTTAATAATCGATTATGATCTCTTGTATTATTCACAATAATTTTATGCTCTGGTAATGCCTCCTAAAAATCGGAACAATATATCACCCATCATGTGTGGTTATATACATACATCTACCATATGATACGTAATCTTCCACTATGTAATTCCACCACACACACATAGCTTGAATCAACCTATATCTAAACGTTCTTATTGGCCAATCTTGTGCATCTTCTTGCACAATGCGCCCAATGTTAAGCTAAAGATGCATATTCGTAAGGGAACAACGGTAGAGAGATTGGGAGATGGGGAGGGTATGGCGCGAAAGGTAAATTCCGAAGATACCTGAACCTTACCTTTCCGTACGATCTCATGATCAGCAACCCTCGCGTCACTCAAGTTTTAACTCCGGTCAAGATCGTACGGTCGTGCGTGTGTGGACACTACTCGACTGTGACAGTTGGAATATTATTCAATTTAAACGGTTAAAGACTAGTTTGGGTGGATTATGTTTAACTTTTAGTGTTAGGCATCAGTGTTTCTAAAATATTTCTCGAAACCTTGGATTCGAAGCGGCAACTATTAAAAATATGGAACATTCAAATATTGACTCTGACTTTTGAAATTATATGAAGTTTTGTCAAATCCGTGATAAATTGTGAGTGAACTATTTGACAGCTTTGCGAAAAAAAATCGTTCGTTCTGAAATCATCGGCATGAAGGATAAATTTGACGAGGATGAGCATCCTTATTAGGTAAGTGTGAAATGCTTTCAAGGCCTAGTTTTTATATAATTTTGTTGTTGTTGAATAGTCAACTTTAATTTTTTTGTCATTTAAGTGCTTCTGAAAATTATTATCAAGTTTGCAAAACATCAAATAAATATTTAAAAAGCTCTAAGAAAAAGTAAATTTCCAAGCTCCAATGAAACTAAGACTGTAAGCTAGTAAAGAGAGAATTTTTGAACTAAAAATTGTCTTACACTAAACTGAAGTCATGCACTTGGTTCCGACCGCCAAAATTACATTATCTCAATACTTCCCCAAAAGCTCTGACTTACTCTAAAATTCCAGGCGTATCATTTTACCAGTCGGATAATTTAATTAAATCAATCTGATAATTTCAAAAACGTTGTCATAAACTAAGAGCAGTCTTATGATAAATAGCCCTGAGATGCTTATTCAAAAAAATCAAGGGGTGAAAACTTTCTTCTTCCTTCTTTTCTTCCGGATCCGTATTGCAGGCTCAGGAAAACTCGAAAAACTCTATGCACCCCAGAGCACGCTAAACCTCAGTACCCTTATAAAAACAGCTCGAGCAACTAGTGAACATTGGAAAAACCTTCTCTACTACCTGGGATAAGTGTAACACGCCTCTAATTTATGTTTTTTTATTCTTGACTGATTTTCCAATGTCCCAAATCATTTTCTGACGTAGCTTCTTTTTTGTTATTGCAGCAGTGCTACAGTTAAGTAACGACTGGTAGTGTTACACTTTTTACAGTTTGATTTTTTTTATGAATAAGAAGTTCCTGGTGATTATACGGAGACAGGTCAGGTAATGCTGGGTGTATTGAGAAAGAGGACCGTTTTTTAGCTGTCGCCAGTAAGGCTGATGTGTTAGTCCAATTTTTTCCGGATTTGATTAAGAAAAACGGATAACTTAGAAACACACGCCATGGGTGACATATGGGAATCGACGACGGAAAGAAATCAGAATGGGATGAGATACGCAATGCTCTTAAGGTATGGATATGTAGTGATATTTGAAATTCATTTAGGGCGATCGGCAGATCGGATTTGAAGAACATGGTTGACAATAGGAGTCACCGATAAGATAAATGGGCCATATCTTAGGTGTAATCAGATAATTTTGTTTGCAATTTTTAAAATGGAAATGGAGGGAGTTTGATGGTTTTTTTTTTTACTATTTGATGAGCATTTGAATTACAAAAATAAACCATCTTTATGGAAAATGTCTCCCCGTTGACGCTTAGTTAAAAAAATCACTTGGAAACAGGATTTGTTTTTTTTGCCAAATTAACGAAAAATGGTTGGTGCACAGCCGTTTGATGAGTTCAGCTTAGCACCTCAATTTACGAGCAAACCAATTGAGGTTGAAGTAGTAGAACTTATAGTAACATGTGTCAAATAAACCTTAAACAACTTCAGGGTTTACGTTGTAATGTATTTAAAGTGTCTTATTTTAGCATTGCCCGCGATAGAAAGCCCAATAGTAATGGTATCTGGTCTCAATTACAAAAATATTTTCAGATGGGGCTGAAATACGGCGCAAGCTAACAATAAGTTACCATTGAATGTATTTGGCACTACATTCTTATTTGGAATGACTGGGTCTGATAATGCAATTCTAATCTTGATAAATCAATTCAAAGAAGAACAATTACTCACTGCATTATAATATCAGGCAAATTTTTAGGGCACATTACTTAAAATATGTGAAAACTTAGCAATAAATCAGTTTTTTTTTAATTTGGCTGAAAGAGCAAAAAAAAACTTTTCCTCTAGGTTTCTTTGTCTATAGATGCATGAAAATTCTTAACCAAGCAGCAAAGGAATGAGAACGTTCTGTGAAATTGCTGCCCTAACATCAAAATATGCTGGAGAAGATTATAGTGTTTGCATTGAGGTTTTTTGCAAATTTACCATAAAAAATCAGTGACTTATAGTCAAGCAAATATCACTCTACGCTACAAATATTGGCTTGGACAGTTTTTTGCCAAATCTATTGTATTTTCACCTAAAAACCAGCTCACCACTAACTTATGAACTCGAATACAGTACATAAAATACAAAAAGCCTAGATAATCGTACATTAAAAGAATAAATGTTAGCGGTAGCTATTAGATAAGCTGATAGGGAGACTCAAACAATAAGGTCAAAAAATGCAAAAAGAGCAAACATGACTGATAGATGCAAAGATAAGAAATTGCAGTGAACGGTTTCACCAAAGCTTGAGTTTGAACGTCAATCTGATAACGCTTAACGTAAGCCATATTCGATAGATGGGAAGAAAACAGTAAAAAAGCTTAAAAACCATAAAAATAGAATAACAATTGAAGGCAGGTTGATGACTTTGTGACACGTCAGGTCAAGTTGAAAAATCCTCGTCTACATCTAACACTAGAAGAGGAAAAAGATAAACCTTTAATTCACTGGAATCTGGTGGAGACAATAGAAAAGCTACTCAAAGCAAACAGTTAATGAGCTCTTGCTGAGGTCAAACGTAACTATTTCGTGAATATCGCGTTATTCTTCATCCTAATCGTTGCAACAATCCTAATCTCTTTTGTTTCTACATTCGTTTCCTAAGACCAGCAAAGTGGTGTTTCAAGGTAATGTGTCTGCTAGTCCTGCGTAATATGTTTGCTGCTTTTTTTCTTCATCTTTTGCAGCCTCGTATATTCGATTCTAAAGTTCAAGCCCACGTGTACCTCCGTTTGTTGAACTCCTTGTGAGGAATCCACTGGAGATAGCAATTCTATTGGATATATTCTTGTGGCAGCAGCAGTCCAGATGATATGTCAAATACATATGTAAAATCTTTTTCTTTTTCCTAACGTGTTCCCTTGTCTATATTATTTAATGGTAGCTTATCTCTTGGCGCTTTTGCTTCGTATTGAAATTTTTTCGGTAATTAAGTCAGGAGACATTGAACATATTTAGAACTACTGGCCTATATTCTTCCGATGCGGCTTTTGTAAACTTTTAGAGAGGGTCATTCATGAAATAAAAATTCTCATTAGTCGTCCAACTGTGACTAAATTAGTCAGATTCATTGATTTTGTAGTGTCTGCTCTCGACACTGGACACCAAGTTGACGTTATTTATGTTGATTTTTTCATAGCATTCGACAAGGTAAACCATTACTCGTATATGCTACTCCAAAACCTCTCTCTGTTCGGCGTATCCAGTTAAGTTTTCGTCTGGCTCACATTGTTAAGTTGTCTTGACTGGTTGTTCTAATTTTTTGTATCCCCTTTGTCCCTAACATAAACCAGTATGTTATTTTCATACCTTATACTCTTTTCATTAATGACATTCCGTCTATATTTACATCTTATTCCGTTCTTTATTCTGATGACCTGAAATTGCTCACAAAAGTCTTAATGTTTCAACAAATTTACTTCACTGCAGCTTGACTTATCGGCCTTAAATATACAGTGTAAGAGAAACTTTTCTTTTCGTAATGTTTGTTTAAAAATGTCTTGTTATTTCCATCACAAACAAACTGAAATTTATGTTTTTTAAGTACTATCTGTCCTTAAAGAGTTTTTTTCATGTTGGCTAACTCTATGATTAGTGTATCTTATTTGATCTGAAATTAAAATTTGAACTAAATGTATATTATATTACGTCCTGGGTGTCCAAACTGCCTGGATTTGTTTCTCTCGTCCCCTTCAAATATCTTCATAGTTGTTTCTTCATTTATTTATGTAACTCATTGCATTTTTGAATGTTGTTGTTGCCAAGTATGTCGAAAGCTATTGAATCTGTTCAAAGCAAATTTACTTGCCTGCTCTACAAGTTTTACGCCCATTATCAACCGTAGAAAAAACGGCACCAATTGCTTAAGCTTCCTCCCTCTAGCACCCGTAGATCGTGTATTGATGAATGTTTGTTTTTCCTTTTTTCTATAAATTTTCGTCTTTGTATTGTTAAGTTATATGAATCAGAATATAAATTACATTTCAAAAAAATTGTCAACAAAATTTCATACGAAATCGTAATCCTTTCTCATCAACTAATTAATACAAACCTCCATCCCAAAGTCCACTGAATCGTTCTGCAAAATGATCAATGCCCTTGAACTATTCACAAAAACGAGTGATTCTTTTAACGAGCACTAATCGAACAAAAACAACGTTTTCAAAGTCAAGGGCTCTCAAAAACACCTTGAAACCCACAAACCTATACATCATGGGTACTTGGATGCAACGAATTCATTGCCAGACATGTAAACTTTGCATTGTTTTATTTCGTCTTTAAACACTGCCATTGAATTCATTATGCATTCGATTGCATTCGTTGCACAAATCAAGCAAAAAATCTCAATTTTTTTATTCTTGGTTCCGTATCGAGTTCTTTCGATATCAAAGGACACAAAATGTGCATTTATTTCACTCGCCGTCTCATGGTGAACGACTAAAAACGAATAAAAAAAATTAAACAAAAGTAAGCGATAATACCGATCAAGCCCTCCGAAAGAAAATACAGCCAAGATCCGATTAAGTCGGCCAATAGCCTCGAGCCAAAAACGGAATTCGAAAAGAATCAAAGGAATTGTTTTGAAGAGAGACGAGCGAAAAAAAAACAACAAGGAGCACTTCTGGTTATGAAAACCGCGAAATTTTCGGGTTTGTTGGTTTGAAATTGAACAGAACGATCGAAACGATCATCGTGGAATGTGAAAGGAGCCAAGCCAGAGAAGGCATTGCTTTCTTGTTGATCCAAACTGAAGGTACGTGGAGGCATGCATTTTTTTTTGACTGCAATCTTTAAGTGAGGTTGGTGTTATACCTGCATGTGCTTGCATTTGTGATTATTTGCCTTTTGGACTCTTATTCTTCGTCGGATCGAAGAAGGTAAAGCCAAATTAAAGCAAAACTGAATTTGCAGGAGATGAAGAATAAGAGACCCACCGCCGACCATCTGCCTTCGAGTTTTTCTTGTGCAAGGGTGCGTGTAGTTGTCGATGATCTTCATTGTTCCCCTTTTCAGGTTCATCAATGAATAAGCCTAAGTGTATGAAATTTTCGCACAACAATTAGATCACTTGTGCGCAGGGTATCTAGAGCAGATGCGAACTATTGGATAATATGAAATGCACCGAAGAGGAAATGATTAGGTCCTATTTCCTGGAATAACATTAGAAGTATTTTTATATGTCAACTAAAAGTAACTTACGCAGATAATTTCACCTTGAAATTATTTAATTCAATTTCAAAATTTATCAAATCGTTTCCTGTCTTATCATGTATAAGATTTTGAGCTTTAATTGAGAGCTACACAAAAATAACAGTCTTTATCACAGTGCTGTATCTTTTCGTATTAAACAGTTTTAATGCAAGTCATCAAACACCAATTATGGGAAAATTAACCACTTGGCTCTCCACCTAAAGCGCCTGATTCTCATTCCCATACGAACGAATCAGCCACTACCACCACCAACGTAATCTAAGAAAAGTCCCAAGACGTTGCCGAAATTTCAGTCAAATTTGGTATGTATTCACATTCGTCTTTCACATCCCCCTAAATAAACGATCGCCGAGGACGAGATGTGTTAGCTTACAATGGAACTCAGGACTCTTGCACAATGTCCAATCTAAACGTGCAATATTAAGAATCTATTGTTGCTTCCTTATCCTTTTCGAGTTGTTTTCTTTCATGCCGTTTGGTCCTGGTGCATGCAGCTGTGTGATAGCATCTCAACGTCATCCCATTCCTTCCTTCGTAGCCACTGATCAGGTAGACTGTGCAGATTTCGGGTGGCTGAGTGTTTGCTCTTTGCTGTCTGTTATAATTTTGGCACAGACCAGCCGAATATCCTTGCTGGTTTTTTTTTTTGGCGCGCTTGATAAGGATTGATCTGAGCGCACACATCAGCCAAACTAAGATCTACAGCACCATCGTTGCAGGGACGTGAATTTTCATTTTATTCGTATTCATGAAATTTACATTGCACTCTTTTTCGTCCTTTTCGCTATTCGCGAACTTAGCAACAAGGAGCTTTTCATGCATGCGAACATGCTGTGAATGTTAAACCTTGCGAACTTATACACAGCGCTATTGTCAGGGTTCAGCGCGGACGAAAAAAAACCGAAAACATCCGCGGTCCCTCTAATCCTTGCCAAAAAGTACTACTCTCTACACAGCATCATGGAAAGTTCAAAGACAAGGTCCTTAAAAGAATTGTCATTCGTGCGTTCTTCCAGAGGGTGAAAGAAGTTTTCGCGAAATAGCCAAAGACGAACCAGTTACGATGAATTTTCGGACGCCTGGCCAAAATAACTCATTTCGAATGCACAAGAGGGCGAGGATGCTGGCACCGAATGCAAGCAATTCATCAAACAAAAGTAAAAAAAAAACACCATCAAGACGGACAGAAAAACTATGATCGTAATCACAATCATTGCCATTATCGTGTTTTCTTTTGCGATAAAGTTGATTTTTCGGAGGGCCTCGGGCAGTTAGTCTCGTGTTTAGTCTATTATGCGAACAAATTTGCACCCAGCATGACATGGCCCACAGGGCAACATTTTACGATCACCGAAATGATCATAGAGCTGTGTTAAGAGATTATGCAAGGTCCTGTCTGCTGCCTATTGAAATCAGGTGAGATTTTACGGAGGCTATAAAAAAAATTTTATGGATGTCGTTCTGTTTGCTGTGATGTTATGAAAATAACGCATGTAGTGTTTGTGTTGAAATTAGTGGGTCCTAGCGTTCTGTTTTTATAATGGTCGATAAAACTGATAGTAGTTTTGTTGCCAAGGGTTATTTTTTTTCATTTGAAATTAAGCATAGATGAGTTGGAAAATTCTCTGATGTAGGGAATTTCGAGTGCAAAATACAAATATCTCCGATACAGTTTCTGATTTTCTGAAGGACACAAAAACAATTCGCGAACAAGGCTAGGCTAAAGTCAACGATGACAATAAGGAAAGGGGCAAAGGGAAAACAATTCCTGTGGTCATTAAAAAGCTCCGCAAAGAACTGATCGTAGACGGAAACAGGGGAATTAAATGGAACATTTACTGGGGAGACAATCAGAGTTTAGGGAGGAGCTAGGCTAATACAAACCATAATACATTCAACTGGCAGAAATGGACAAAAACCAAGACGGAGCGTACCTTGAAGGGTATTGTGGGTGGCAACTAAAAGACTACCACCATCATGCTCAAACATAAGCAACATATCATAGTAAATACCAAAAACAGCGTTAAATGTAAAAAGATTATTGTTATTAGAGATGATACACGAAAATGATACATGAAAATGACAAAGGTAACATACATTTTTGACGAAGATAACATATATTTTTTAGAAACAATCACCATATTGATTCAATGAGCCAATACGAGGTACATTAATTCACACCTAGCCAAATCAAAGTCAATCAAAAGCGGGTTCTAAAGATTTACTTAGCGCTGTTGGAAATTTGTTAAATTTGAAGTCTTTCAAAAACGATTTCATCACTTCTCTGAGACCAGTAAACGGCCGATAAGAACATACTCCATTATTCGTGGAGAAAAAGAAGCCTAAGAATATGCTCTAAAATGAATTCTCTCACGGCAGTGAATCCTCAAATCCCTCGATGTATCAGAAAAACTGGGGAAAAATAACCATAGGAAAACACAAAAAAAAACATCACTCCTAAAAAAACAAAGACCAACAAAACAAAGAAGATATTTCAAAGTCGATTCCAAGAATTCCTCAAATAAGGTTTAATTCATGGAGAAAATAATCAGATATATGTACTGGATTATCTAAAAGCTTTCGAAAATGTTATTGAAAACAATCCATTTTGAACATGTCGAGTAGTGATATTTTCGAATGATATTAATATTTTACTTATTTGTACTGGGAACGTACGGTGCTACCATTATCGCTTCTGATACTGCACTTCTCCAGAGGCAGGCTATTTTTACTAATGTTCGAAGAACATTAGTATTAAAATCGATTCAGGCAAAAATTCATATTTCTATATATATATATATATATATATATATATATATATATATATATATATATATATATATATATATATATATATATATATATATATATATATATATATATATATATATATAGAAATATGAATTTTTGCCTGAATCGATTTTAATACTAATGTTCTTCGAACATTAGTAAATCTATAATTAATATATATATATATATATATATATATATATATATATATATATATATATATATATATATATATGTATATATAATATATATATATCATCAAAACAATTCAGTAACTATTTCTCGGGAACGCATCATTCGATTGAGCTGAAACTTTCAGAATACATTGGTGTATATGCAGAACTGGACCTATTAGGTCTCACTAAGTGTCAATTATCGTAAATCCTTTGGCACCGGCGGCCATTTTAGTGATATTTTTAATATACCTATTATTCCGTACACAAATAATTTTTGCAAAAATTAAGGTAGCGGAATGAATTTCCAACGTGTTTTGAATGTGAATCGAATAGTGTTTTGGAATTTTTTAACCCCATGTGTGTGCTAGGTGCCTAAAAAGAAGAGAACGGAAAAATTTAAAAATGTTTAAATTGCGATAACTTTTTAAAGAGCTATTCGATCGCTATGAAACTTTCAGAAAATATTGGTAATATTTAGTTGTAAAGTTGTGATAATATAATAATAATATTAATATTTAGGTAATATTTAGTTGTAAACATATTGGCAACCCTGTAGCTAGGGCAGGCGCTGAAAGTGAAAACTTTCAAATCATCGACTCTCCGGAAAGAAATGTTGTTTCTTGACAAAAAATCCACTCGTATATAAATCTTATGCTTTGTCTACACAAACAAAGTAAAAAATTTGAAATTTTACTACGGGCACGCCTATTAACCTTGCCCAATCAACCTATATTTTTAGCATCAAAAACTTCTGTTCACGGAAACTCACGATCCGATTATCAGAGTTAATTGAAATTTACAAAATATATTGATCTTAACCCTAGAATGGTACCGATGAGTAATTTTTACTCACATACGGTATATATTTCGTTGCGTATCAGCCAGTTGGCCACTCTGACTGCCATGAGGCTAGAAGTAACATAATCTTTTCATGTTTAGTGATAAAATAAAAAAATTTACATAATACTGTTGTTGCCTTCTTTCTAGTAAAAACATGTATCTAAAATCATCAAACATGTACCGTACCATTCCAAGGTTAAGTAAGACCAGGTCTGATAGAAGTGATTTTGAAATGCAGGCAATTTTGTACCAGTGGTGCCATTTTGAAAAATCACTAAGAAAAATAACTGCTTTTGGCCCTATAAATTCTGATTCAGTCATTCGATAATGACGAAATTTACACAGTAGCTGGACCTTATTTTAAACTACGTTTGGTAGAAATTTGGTCTGCCAGCTATGGCAATTTTGGTGTCTTACATTTGAAATATTCGTGAGGAAAATAAAGCTCTTTGCCTTATAGCTTCCAGTACAGTAATTGAATCATAACGAAATTCAAATGGCAAATAAAACTTATTGTAGGCAATGCAGTCATCGGATCAATACGAAATTCGCAGAGCAGGTTGACTTCAACGTAAGGCAGATGCGACATTTTTTTGGCTTCGGTGCTAGTTAAGGGCTGCTAGCACTAGGCCTTTTTGTTATTTTCGTTCCAATAAATGCTTGCATTAAGTATTTTCATCGCAAACATTTGCAATGAAAATAAGTAAACATTGTTTAAATTTTCTTAGCTCTGGATATTTTTCGGATGGCAATCCCAAACACGTTTCTACCGCAGTAACTTTCGATGAAGTCACCGAAATTAAAATTAGCTTAGATTCTATTATTACTTAGGGTGTATTTTTTTTAAGTAGGAAAAGTAAGTAGTGGTAGAATACACACTCAAAATCTGCACAAATCCTCTACTGTTATTCGAATATTAGTGTTTCTAGCGGTTCTTATGCGCTAGGGTTTTTTTTAATTTGTTCACTTTCTCGAAAAATGGGGGATGGACGCTGTTAAGTATTGACAATCGTTTAGTTAATTAATGTAAGTAATTTATCTAATTCGAAAACGCTCAATCACGATGACAAGGAACCTTTCTCAAAAATCACTTGTGAGCAATTTACAACAGTATCTGTTGAAGTTGCGAGTATGTGCTAATCAAACAGCACTTTTCCCTCACAAAAGAACGCTCACTAATCGATCATTGATTTATACACGACAGTTATTCAGTTTGAGATATAGGAGTTGGTTTATTTGTCATTTGATGAATCGATGCATGATTCTACTATCATTTCATCTTTTAATATAACCGCTAGTCTAAGCGCATAAATAGACTAGCGTAGTAAGCGGAGTTTTGCTTAGCTTTTCACGTTGAAGATTCATGCTACACGAGGACGGTTTGAAGCGCATACACTGCGGGGAGAAATATTACATTTCACAGTTTAACAATGACTAGTTACTGTGTTGTAAATATATACTGTACCTGTGTATCTTGTTATATTTATCCTAGATCGAAAATCAGGATATTACATAATTAGTGTCTTGTCTTGATCCATCCATTTATGTACTAATCAAGCCTGCGAAAATTGCATAATCATTAAATATTAGCGTATTATTTATTCTTAATTTGCTTGCTTCCGTGAAGTCACGCACCTTGAATAGTAGCAGCAGCGCTCTTTTCCTCTTAATTAAGATATATTTCAATATTGACTTTAAACGTATTTCACTATCTCATTATGATCCGATAATTACAGCATAAATCTTCGTTTGTTTGTAGGTATTACCGGGTCTCTACTCAGCTGGCTGACTTCCTACCTTTGCGATCGAACACAATGTGTAAAATTTCAAGGATTTTTATCGAAAAACGTTAGTGCTACTTCTGGTGTACCCCAAGGTAGCCATCTTGGTCCACATCTAGCAGGCATACCTCATTTACTCTACGCAGACGACCTCAAACTTTATCTGACCATTGAATCGAAATCGTATGCCCTCTTTCTCCAATCCAAACTTGATTCCCTTGATAATTGGTGCAATGTAAACATGCTCTCTCTCAACATTAATAAATGGCAGGTTATTAGTTTTTCCAGAAAATGTACGGTCACACACATTACGTACTTCCTCGGTAATAATGTGCTAACACGAGTTGATAACATTGTTGACCTCGGTGTTATCTTAGATGGAAAACTCCGCTTCACTTTACACTACGATAAAATACTTTCTCGTGCAAACAAACAACTTGGCTCCATCAAAAGACGAGCCAAAGAGTTTCGTAGTCTGTGGGTCACAAGATCTTTATACACTTCACTCGTACGTCCTATTCTCGAATACGCTTGCATTAGCTGGACTCCTGCTTTTGAAACCCACAGTGACAGACGCGAGTCAATACAAAAGCAATTTTTACTTTTCGCCTTGCGAGAGCTATACAACTCTTATGATTTTAATAGCCTACCCCCTTATGAGTTTCGACTGGGTCATTTAAACCTATTGACACTAGCCTCCAGAAGAAGGGTGATATCGGCCTGCTTCACATTCGACGTCATTAGAGGCGCTATTAATGTAGAATTCCTGAATAATAAAATTATGATAAATATGACTGTGAGGAACACCAGGTCCAATCGTTTCCTAAAAGAATATTCTCATTCGACCACATATGGAGCTAATGAGCCAGTAAATAGATGCTGCGAGTGTTCAACAGAATAAGCAATTTATATTCCCCTACAATTTCCAAATCATCCTTCAAGTCCTCTCTTTTCCATGCCATCCGTACCCTTAACCTTAAGCTATAGCTTTTATGTCAATGTTTATTTATTGATTGCTATTTATTAATTTATTTGTTACTCTTTTTTTTAATTTGTTTTTTACTTATTCAACTTGTTTGTTTTTACTTTTTCCTTTATTTTACTTTACTTTTCCATTTTTATTTTAATTTGATGTCCTTTTATTAATATGTGATTTTTGTACCTTGTTTTGGTGAATGAATAAATAAATAAATAAATAAATAGTTGACTAGTTTATATATAGTTGTAATAGTATCCTATATAGTTGTATTCCCATACATACAAGCACAAGATTCTCAATTCATCTTCCACCACCAGAATCCACATTTCAAACCAACACCTAACATCCACAGCATATACACCTACCACAACATTGAAATGAAATAATTTGTGTATTTGCTACTAACAACTGTTATATTCTTGACTGTCTCGGCTAGCGTATAACAATTTTTCCTCTTCCAGTTAACAAGATATGCTCAAGATATGGAACAAGATATGCTCAAGTGGACAACAATTAATCGACGTTCTGAAATTGAATTTCTATCGAAACGTCGATATTCCGAGATGAACGACCTACGAAGATCCTTCGGGACATCGAATCATCAAAACAACAATTCGGTCGAAAGAAATACGCGACGAAAAACAATGAATGTACTGCAAACGAAATTGGTAGAACAAAAAGAAAATTTGCATACGAATTTTTTACGTAGATCACTAGGGAGTCCCATGAGCCCTTTACAGGATATCAGCAACGGACAGTCACCAAAACGAACACCTAGAACTCCCAGGCAAAGGCAATTCGCATGCACGCTTCCAACTTATGAGGCAGAGGAGTCACCAAATCTGTTTCACGTTAGCCCATTAAGGATTACGAACAATCACGAGCGATCCTTGAGCTCATCGCAAATTGGCGATACCACACTTGATCGACTAATCGATGCAATTATCGAAAGTGCGAAGAAGGAATCGCTGGGCTGTGATGTGGATGAGCGTAAGGAAAATGGTTCATTCGAAATGGAAGCGAGCGTCCATGAAATGGAAGTCCGTACACCTGAAGCCTGTCATCATCTGAAAAGACAGAGAGTACTGCGACGGAAGACTAAAACTTCTGAGCACCCTGCGTTAAAAATGATCAGTAGTTTGACTCTTCCTAACGGAATACCGAGTCCTGAAACCCCGGAGACCGGTAATCCTCCGTCTGAGAAGCGTCAAGAGCTAGCCAGTATGGAGACACCCGAGACTATGATGTTTGTCGTTGATTCGTTTCCAGGCATTTCCGTAAAGGACATGCAAAGCTGCTCCACACCAAGCCCTTCGAAAACAAATTCTATCAAACGATGTCTGCATTTTTCGCCAGAAGATTCCGATGGATCTGATGACGACGGATCAATCGATGGTAAACGAAAATCGGTTGCTTCATCAACGTGCTCTTCAAATGGTTCGGGGAATAAGAACGCTTTCATCAATGGATCGATTGACTTAGCCGTATTTGCTGAAAATGGAAGACTAAATGTTCACGGTAGGCAAATGTAAAATATTTGATGGTTTGTAAATTTTCAGAAATGTCTTTTTCTAGTGATACGGTGTCGTGAACTGCGTCGTCCAAACGGAAGCAGTGCCTTGAATGCTTATGTGAAAGTAGCTTTACAGCCTCCAGACCCTCTTCAAGATAATGGATTTCAAAGGACAGCTGTGCACAGGAATTCAAGTCGACCTTATTTCGATCATCGCTTCAAATTCGATATAAGTGGCGAGAGACAATTGGAGAAAAGGATTCAGTTGGCTGTTTGGCATCGTGATCGTGATTTGAAGTGAGTATGTTGAATTTTGTAGAAAATAAAAAAAAGAGAATGGATTAATTAAATTGTGACTAGCTAGAGATATTTTGAAATTTTCTTTGTAATGCTCTTAATATCCATTCAATTATCGTTCTTTAATTCAATTGTTAAATAAGCCAAGTCATAATGGTGCCCAGACATTGTGTCTCAATCGGCACCATTGAAAAAAAAGTCTAGCGCATCAGAACCGCTAGAAAACTAATTTTCGAAGAAATTGTCTTTGATTGGCAAAAAAATGTGGAAAGACGTAATTCACTTTTTTGTAGAATCAAAATATATCACAAAATATAGGAGGTGAAAAAAATATTGAAAACTAGGCTGTTTTTTAGCATTCTAACCGGTACTATCCCCTTAAAGAAAAATTCAAATGTTAAAACAGGACAGAAAACAAATTTTAAATTAATTCATTTATTATCAAAATAAATTTTAAGAGCCGCGAAAGAAACAGACGGTGTTAATCGCTGACCTGTGCCATACTGTTTCAGGAGTTCTCATAAAATTTGAGCTGGAGATAGCAGCGAAACTTTACACATTAAGTCAAACATTTATTCATAAAGTGTTAAAATGCAATAACCAGCATAAAAAATGCAGATCTTACTTTCACAAATATCCACATTCTGTCATTCTTTCTCAAAAATTCAGATTAATTACACGAGTAACATATTCCGTCTGTACAAAGACAAAATAGGAAACGGAAAAATCTATCGAAATGCATAGCAAATGCATCTATCCTTCCGTTTGGTGCTAACATACGTGTTCCCATTAGGGCATTAATCCCGAGATTGAAATTGCGATCCCGAAATTCGGGATTAGAATTTTCGGGATCCCGAGATAATCCCGAGATTTCGGGATTTTATAAAAAAAACTATATTAAGGGAATTCAAACAGATATATTGGCTTATTCGTACTCAATTAAAACTTTATTTCAATTATATATACGGGGCATTTCACGTGAAGCGGACAACGAAAAAAAATCGAGGTTCTGGATTTCGTTCATATTGAGCATAATGGTACTTCTAAAAGATATGAATGTGGATGCACAAGTTTTTGTTTCTATGAGGTTTAGTTGCCGAGTTATGGGCTTCTGAATAATTGGCAAAATTGATAAAAGGTTTTTTTGAAAGCGGATTCTGAGATTCAAAATAAAATCTAAAAAACATTAAACATAATTATTGGTATAGAAAACTAGCTGTTCTTTTTAATTTTGAAATTAGATTTGAAAAATAAATTTTTTTTCCTGTGTGAAACCGGAAATAGACACTTTAACTCGTAATTTGAATAATTTGGACCAGGTTAATTTTGTTTATTTTTATAACAAAACAAAGCTTAAAGTATACTTACTTTATCATAAAAGTTTTAGAATGGGATGGCCAGTAGTTTAGGAGGTAGGTGAATTTCAATACATAAAAGTCGCATGGAGCATGGTACCGGGAGCTTGATTATGATAGGTAGTGAGTGTGAAAGCAAAATATTTGTAGTAAAACTATTATATATCACTTGTGTCACTTATATATAGAAGATAAAATATTAAAAATTGCTAATGCTGATTTAAAAAAAAAAGGTACTTGTGTATGGAAAAATGAATTTATTTCACAATTTTTACAATTTTACTCTCGTTTCTTAAACTAGTTCTTTTTTTTAATAACTAGAGGTGTTTCTACGATTAGTTTTTCCCTGCAGATTCGACATAATTTATTTTCTGCTAATATTCTTGTAATTTTTCTTAGGTCATTAGCCTTCCGATGAAACTTCAAATCGAATGGGTTGAAACATCGATAGCCGAACGGAGACATAATACACATAATTAAGACTCTTTAACTTATCAACGAAAGTAATAGTCATTGCAAACGTTGAACAGTAACTCGAAAAATAACGGAAAATTTGAATTGGCTTGGCGTCAAATATATTATATATGCGTCATATATTTTAATTAGGTTTTTATGGGAAAATAAAACATTTTTCAGATAAGAGATGGCGTTACTAATCACATTTCAAATCAATTTTTGTTTTCGAGCCAACTAGCTGTCCTAAGCAAGCTCTCGGTACCACGTTCCATGCGACTTTTATGTATTGAAATTCACCTACCTCCTAAACTACTGCCCATCCCATTCTAAAACTTTTATGATAAAGTAAGTATACTTTAAGCTTTGTTTTGTTATAAAAATAAACAAAATTAACCTGGTCCAAATTATTCAAATTACGAGTTAAAGTGTCTATTTCCGGTTTCACACAGGAAAAAAAATTTATTTTTCAAATCTAATTTCAAAATTAAAAAGAACAGCTAATTTTCTATACCAATCATTATGTTTAATGTTTTTTAGATTTTATTTTGAATCTCAGAATCCGCTTTGAAAAAAACCTTTTATCAATTTTGCCAATTATTCAGAAGCCCATAACTCGGCAACTAAACCTCATAGAAACAAAAACTTGTGCATCCACATTCATATCTTCTAGAAGTACCATTATGCTCAATATGAACGAAATCCAGAACCTCGATTTTTTTTCGTTGTCCGCTTCACGTGAAATGCCCCATACATAAAACCGGAGGCTAAGTTCATTATAATGTTAAATTTATGCACATATGTACATGGGTACTAGCAAGTAAGACGTTAATCTATAATTGCATCTAAATTAATCTTATGATCTAATTTCATCTTATCTTCTTGTCCAAAAAAGCTCTTTATTTGGTCATGATAGTTAGTTATAAAATTAGTTAAAAATGAATTGAAATTTAATCAGCATAACGGATGTTACGATAATATAATAAAAATACATTATTTTTTTAGTTGTTTACATATTAATTACAAAATAATATTGCTTTTCAATGAAACAAGTGATAAGTAATAATATCGATTGGTTCAAACTGCTGATTCGTTTTGCAAGTATGCTCTTAATAAACATAATTCGTCAAGAGTTTCAAAATTTAAACTAGACCTGATTTAGCTGCACATATATCCAGCTGCTGAAAAAGATATTTCGGGTACACTTTTTGGTGGAATATTAAGCATGTAATCATACGCCAGCTGTAATTCATTATTACAACTGGCTTCCGCTTCGGTTTTCATAAAACAATATGTTTTTTAGTAGTAAGTTCTGCTTTCTAATTCCCAAAATGGGTTGAATTTTATCAATCCCGAAATCTCGGGAGTCCCGATAAAAAATTCGGGATCCCGAAAATGTCCAAAATGGGTCGGGATCCCGAGATCCCGAGATCCCGAAATCTCGGGATTGCATGCCCTAGTTCCCATACAATTGAATTGCAAATCAACAATTATAAAAAAGCTTTTCGAAATTGCATGGAAAAATAATATAGCTCCCTTAGCACGAATAAGCCTTATTCAACTAGAGGAATGTAAAATGAGCCAGATTATCGGAAGGGGCATGAAAAATTTCCCAATTTTCCCAAATTTCCCAAAAAAAAAAATTTTCCATCTGAAAGCTTAATCCGGCTGTAAAATGCGACGACGCGAAATTCTCCTCAGGCTCATATGTTTGCACAACTCGAAAAGCATGAGTTCTGAAATTATCAGTATGATAAGGAAAATCCTTGCACTTGCACCGTTCTCATATTTCTATTGTTTCATTTGCGTTTATATTGAAAATCTAGCAAACTCATCTCAATAATGCATTCACATGTCATTTGCAATTTGACAGCAAAATATTCCCCGGCACATCGAAGCTCACGTCCATTTTCTTGTGACCTCACTTCGCTACAATATCCATTGAAATCATGTTTTCTCGCCAGTCCTGAAAGTGTCCTGGATAAATTATTCATGGAAACGTCGTCGGTGCTAAAGAGGTCGCGCGAAAAACTCATACACCACACTTGAACTCTGTAGTAAAAGTTCGTTTGTATAGTCCTTACGGGAATAATGATTTTCTACCGAGGTGGTAGGCCTGATTTTGTACCATCTGCAGTAACATTAACAACTCGGTAAGATTCCCTGAGATTTTCACGGGGAGCAGAGTTTATTGCAGATTTTATGAGGTGAGATGGCTGCAGATTGTGAATTGCAATGATGAAGAGTCAAGATCCTTAAAGTAATTGTTTTAAGGAGTGTAGTAAATTGGATTTAATGTTCCTGCAAGTATAATAGTCGGTAGATTTTCGCAAAGGGAATTTTTACGAGCGGATAAAGTTCGGATGAGTTCAAATGCTTTGTAAAAGGTTTGAAATAAATATTTATAGGCAAACATATTTTTACGGAAATAGTATCGACCACTTTATTTAATTTTAAAACCAAAATCACTGGTTTTATCATATAAGGTCAATTTTACATACAGTCCCTGGCCAAAAAACTATGAACACCTAAAAAAATTCACAATTTTTGGATTTGAGTGCATTTCTCAACGTGTAATCTTTATTTTATCAAAAAATCGTTTACAGAGATTATAGAAAAATATGTTTGAAGTAAACTCACTTTTTTATAACTAACACTTAATTAATATTTAGTGTTGCCACCCTTAGCCGATTTAACCGCTTCGATTCTCCTCGGCATACTTTCTATGCAAGCTTTGATGCACTCTTTGATTTCGGGTGCCTCATGCCATATTTTTTTTATGTTTTCAATTAAAATTGGACGGCTGGTATTCTTTTCTTTATAAACAAGCCGCTTTAGCTTATGCCACACTTTTTCAATTGGGTTCAAGTCCGGTGAGTTTCCTGGCCAAGGTAAAACAGGGATATTTTTGTCGGACATGAACCTTTTTACACTTTTGGCTGTGTGACATGGAGCATCATCTTGCATGAAAGTGTATGGAACTGTCCAAAACCCGATTTCAGCAAAATAAGGCATAGCAACCGTCTCCAAAACCTTTAAATATTGGTCTTGTCGCATCGTTCCCTCGACAAAATACAGGGGTCCCGGTCCGTCGGCTGTTATGGCTCCCGGTCCGTCGGCTGTTATGGCTCCCCATACCATAACAGAAGGTGGATGTTTTACAGTCTGTGTAATACAGGACGAGTCATATTTCTCTCCTGGACGCCGTCTGACGAATTGACTGGCTTCTGTCAGGCATTGGAAGGTCGATTCGTCAGTGAAGACTATCTGAAAAATATTGCAAAATTATAAAAATTAAAAAAATGGTTTTAAATTGAAGAAATATTTAAAAAGCAATGAAAAATACCTTTTTCCAGAATTCATCGGACTTTTGTGCATACTCATTAGCAAACAAAAGTCTCTTGTTTTTTTGATTTTCATTTAAACGAGGCTTTTTTGCTGGTCGCCTGCATCGGAAGCTTGCTTCTTTCAACCTTCTTCGTAAAGTTCGCTCCGATATATCCACGCCCGCCTCGGAAATCATTTTATTGAGGTCACGTGAAGGTGCCCTGCGGTGTCCAGCAGCAATGGAAATAATTTTCCGATCACCGCTGGGCGTAGTCTTTTTTTTCTCCCACAATTTGCTCGATTCGAACTAATGGGAGACAGATTTTCTGTCATTTTATTTTGAATGTGCTTAACAGTACCCGGCGAAACACCCTCCAAGCGAGCTATTTTTCTTAAGGAATGGTTTCCCGATCGCAGGAGTGCAGATATGGAAGATTTTTTCTCTGCAGTGATATCTGCTTTACGTCCCATACTAAATTTTCATAAATAAATAAATATTCGTAAATTGTGTCCCTTTTTGGCTAAACTAAAATTTCAAGTATCACCAATTGCATTACTTACGTAAGTATTTAATGTTTATTTTACTAAAATATGACATTTCAAACGCAACTAACAAAATATTCACAGAAAACAATACGAAAACAACACACTCACTGATTCTTGTACACTTGAAAAACTGGCAATTTTCACACCTTTTGCCAGGCATTTATACTTTTTGACCTGAAAAAAGGATCAAACCATGATAAGTTCACGGTAAACTAATCAGGTAATCCCGAACATTCAGCAATTAAACGCCACATGCGTTTTAACTAAGAAAGACTTAAGACAATGCAGCAAAATGAAGAAATTTGCAAGTGTTCATAATTTTTTGGCCAGGGACTGTACATTCTATGGTAAATTTTCTGATAAATTCTACGATATTGCATAATACCTACGGTAAATAACAAAGATTTAATATAAATTTTTGTTCTCTTATATACTGGTTATAAATTGGTGTCAATCAATTTCGGCCACCTAGGCTATAGTTCCGCAGGAGTTTTAATTTCGCCGAATTGCACAGTTGCGATATAATAGCCCTTCTGATGTCTCATACGACATTGCTGGGTCAGAACCTGCAACCATATGTCACGACTGCCTTCATTCAGAAAAGATAAGAGAAAAAAGAGCATCACAAAATGTACGTTTGTGTAACTTTCAACGTTAATTTTGTGCTTTCAACAAAATATCCGCAAAAATAGTATTATTCATTCAATTTTATTTTCACTTTTTTAATGTATCCTCTTCGTTAATTTATGGAGCATGCTTTTGATCAACATCAACTATAAAAAAGTCATCAAAAGTCAAAGCTATAGAATTGTCTCTTAAAATGGCTCGAAAATGGTAAATATTTTTACAAACCCACGCTGGGCGCTAAATGTATCCATGAAAAAATCATTTTTTCCGTAATATCATCATCATTGTTTTGAGAATTTACATACTGCCAATAAACCAGGCAACTATTTTTAAGTTTTTTTTCTTCGAAAAAGATCAACATTAGTAGCAAACTAGAAGACTAAATTATATGAAAATTTACAATTTTTTCACTAAAATTTTTTATTTTCATACGAAGTTATCTTAAACATCAAAGAGATGACATGGAGATATTGCTTCATTATATCACTGCTCATCTTCAAATTAAGACCACATGCTTTATTTGATTTGATAATCTGAAATAGACTCAATAAAATCGAATGGCACTTTTCAATTGCAATCCGATTTTCAACCACTTGGCATTTAAGTCACATAAACGCATCAATTTCGACAAACAAAACTTTAAACTTTTGCGTTGAGAATGAATTGGATTCTGCTCGCCTACCGTTTCAGTTTCCCTTCAGCCAAGAAAATACGTTTCCGAGCTCATTCTTGCTCATGCAAATTTATTGTTCTAACGACAAGCTGATGAAAGTGCCTTTAAACGGTCGCTTAGCTGTTTGTGCTCCATGATGTCTCCTTTTGCATGGTTACGTTTCATCTGGATGCAGTCCTTCTACCAGTCAGGAGGATTCTACGTGAAAATTTCAGTCTCGGCCGTGTGCTGTTTGACTATAAGCCGGTTCGGATTAATGGATGAACGAGGGCGGCAAATAAATAGAAAGAGGCAATAGATAGGATAAGGATGTCAATGAAGGTAGAAGCAGGTATTAAAAGGGGTGCAGAAAGTCTGGTGGGATGACAAAAGGTTTAAGCGGGAATCGATTCTGATAGGAATTTATGAAAAGTCGTTGCTGAGGGAGAGAGCTGGAACGTGGAATTTCGAATCGTTTGTGATAATGAATTGGAGTTGATGAGCCAATTGAATAGTCGATGTTGTAGATTGATTTAGTTATGCGAATTAATAAATGGCAAAATATTTTTTTATAAGGACAATAAGTCAGTATATTAAGGAAGTATGGAAATTCAATGCACTGATTGATATATGTACATATGTGACAGCCGGAAAATCCATCGCAAATCAAATTGATTCCATTATGTCTGACACATTATATCTTTGCGAATTGCATAAGGGAATTTCTCAGACACCAAAGCTTTTCAACCCCATTTTAAATTACAGAGTTTTCTTATCCCCAAATAAAAACCCCAACTATATCCAATGAAGACCAAATGCAATTTCTCCTTCCTTTACTGTCTCTTTTTTGCTTAAGTTAGCCGTACTCCCGAAAATTTCCCACATCGAAAGCTCGACGAAATTCCGTTGCGCGGCGGGTAGTGGAGTATAGGGACAGACAACGGATCGATTCAGCCATTTTGGAAAAACTTTTTGTGTCCGTTTCTACCCCGCATCGAAGCAAGACGGTTTTATACTTTTCCGTTCGCAAATCGTACAGTCCGTTTTATAATTTTCACATTGAACAGTTTTCTGTCCTATCAATTGTTCGGGGATGATATTATAAAATTAGTAAAATAGTAAATTAACAAAGTTGTGGTAAAAAGTTAACAATAACTTATCGAAGGCAAAAGAAATATCGAACGAATGCAACAAAATTTATAAGAAAATGTGAAATTGCGAGTCTGCAAGAATTTTCAGGCTACTGGGCAAGAAATCTGAAAAAGACTTTTTTGTGGCAAATTGTGTTAGATTTTCGAGAAAAAATCAAAGAGGCTTAATAAAAAGTGTTCTAGAAAAATGTGCAAAATAATTTAACCCAATATCGAGTGTTATAATGATACGTAAGAATCACTTTCATGCATTATGTGGATGTAGAAAAGCACTTCTCCCTCTCGTGATAATTCGTGTCGAATGCCATTCACGCGCGTTCATCAGTCGCAAAACCACGAACCGAGCTTAAGATTGCGGGATGATTTTTAAGTGATTTCACATTAGTGGTCAATCTGGTGAATTCTCTGGATAAAATAAAGTTGAAACGAATGTCACTGGTGCAAGTGTTTTTGGTGAAAAAATCTGAAGCATTCAGAACAGTTTTATAAGTGAAATTTATATATCTGACGGATTACACAATAAGGTGGAGCTTTCCTGGGTTTAAATCATCGAGCAGTTCGAAAAAATTATGTTTGGCAAACAACAAATTCAAGTAAGTTTCAATTGTTAGGCATCTGGAGAAATTGAAAGATCAGGATAGTTGAAAAAATATTTGGAAGAGAAGTACAGAAAAGTAAGCAATCATCTTTAATTATACGGACTGTATTAAACATTTTTAAGCTTGTCTTCACGTATTCTTTCGAATTTTTAGTATGACCATTAGAACATCTTAATATTTTGTTGACCCCTTTGCCGCAACAGTAGCTTACGACTACAGGGGACTTGTTTTTCCAACCGAGCCAAATTGCTAGGAGAATGGGTGAAAGCACCAAAAGACACGAGCTTGGCAACGTTCAGCTAACATTACAACTCTGACGAGTTCGCGTTCCGGATCACTCTCCTCTGCCGCTTTTTCCATACCATTTGAACGTACTTGACCTACCTCATTCTCCTTGCGCCTGCAGGGCAGTCAGGTACGTTGATATCCTGCTGCCTTCTAACAAGGAAGTCAGCACTGGCGTTTCGCAAGCGCCCATAAAAATGCAGGCTCAGTGTCTTCTCTATCTTTCACTCGACGACTGTAACGCTTTGCTCTTTCGAGTCCTTCTTTTGAAATTCGCAAAATATTTGCTAGAATAGACAAAGCACTCGGCTGATTGAATGAAGGAAATACCCTCGAGATATATCTGGAGCGTGACGAAAGGTTTTAGATGGTAGCTTTAGATTTAAGTGTGCTTCTGCTTTGGTTCTAACGTGATTGGCTCGACAGTAATGATAAGTTCTTCGAAGGAATGCAATCGAAAATGGCATAAGGCAAGGATACCGCAAATCTATGGAAGCATGGTGTACAAAGAACATTGATAGGAATGTGGACTACAAAGAAATCCTCTTGTACTTGAAAAAGGTGAAATACTTTTGAATCGAGGATACTAAGAGAACTTCGGGCGGAAAATGTTTACACTTTCGGAAAGTATTCGGTATTCATGAATATGGCTTGAGTGGTGCTTTAAGTACCGCAGAGTGCAAATTATTGATTTTGTGTCTACTTTTTGGCCCTGCGATTGCAATTGGCATTCCTAACAAGAAGTCACACAAGACTCTAGAGCACAAAATTCTATTTATCAATTTGCTAGCATTCCGCCCTTGTGAAACATATTACGAGACTCATTAACTTGGAAATTGGAACATGTAGAAAACATAAACAATAAAGAAATGATCCTATTTAAAGCTTAACAACCAACCTAGAGAAACGCTGTATTCGCAAACTCGCTTCAATTGAGTATAAGTGGAATATTTTGTGCACATCTGTCTGCTGTCATTGTCATCGTCAGCGATTTTGCTTTTCTTGCTGTTAGTTTTGTCGTTTTTGTCATTGTCATCATCATTGCCGCTGTCGCCTTCGTGAAA
This sequence comes from Nemotelus pantherinus, assembly GCA_963978885.1. Classification (NCBI taxonomy): domain Eukaryota; kingdom Metazoa; phylum Arthropoda; class Insecta; order Diptera; family Stratiomyidae; genus Nemotelus; species Nemotelus pantherinus. The sequence goes on along the minus strand of OZ022263.1, from coordinate 221,006,343 downwards.
AGACAATATTTACGTAAAATAAAACAAGCTGTCAAGTACACAGAGGTACATTAAGATGTATATCTCTGATATGTACCGACTTTTTCCACATTTTTCTTTTTTCCTCTCTCTTTCTCTCTCTCTCTCTTTCTCCATCTACTCTTTGCCTAACTCTGTACTCCATGTGACTTTTGCGTGTCAAGTTATACTACATGCAATTTTTTTTTCTGTACAGGATTTTCATTTCATTTTGCTGATGTGAACGTTCCTGTTATATACTATTTGCGCACGAGGTTAAGTTCCTTTTGGGAATGTATGTCGGTTAGCAGGACGACGATTCGGAATTTGAGTGGAAACCAGGACAAAAGTTTGTGGAGCAAGAAGAATTCGCGAAGAAAGACATTTGGGAATAGGAAAGGCGAATGAGACATCTCTAATGAGCTATGACGAAAGTAATAATTTTGCTGAGGAGCTGAATTCTAGATATTAATGAAAATGGACAACGGGGACGGTTTCGCTTTTACTTTGCTTTTTATCAGGGATATAATACATGGCGTTGAGAGATTTATCATATGGCTCTGCAAGCTACAATGCATAGTGCCTACTCCTATGAACTTTTCGCCATGCTTGTTGGTGTCGTCAGGCGCTATATTTTATCACAATCCCGAAACCCACGGCAGAAGAATATAAATTATGGTGTCCGGTGCTATGCTCTAGCGCTCCGGCGCTATGCCTATCAGTGAGCGGGCTCGCACTCATCTATGTATGAGTCATAGCCACAATAGATGCCTTTAAGTGCTTCTTACGGAGGCTAAAAATTTGTGATTTTCCTCAAGTGTGGGTACTTCTTTTGCACCTTGCTTGGAAATCTTTATATATTCATGGTACTGTTAGGGTGTCTGACTATTTTTTCGAACAGTTTGAGAGATATTTTGCGTAAGTATAAGTCGATTTCCTCTAACCGTAGATCTTTACGTATTTCTGTCTTCCCAGTATACTAAGCGATTCACTAACGAGTCATTACCGAGTCACTTTAACGAATATTTCATTCGCGAACGAATTACTTTATGGTTCGCTAATGATTAACCAGGCCGCCCAAATTTTCATTCGTGACGAATCACCTTTTTCGAAACTGGCGAATCGATAAACTTCATCAAAAACGAATATGCTGAACGTTAAATAGATTCGCCTTTGGTGAATATTGGTGACTCGCATGTGACATGTGGTGTACGACTCGTTGCGAGACGATAAGCTTCGCCAGGAACGAATCTTAGTGGCTCTAGTGGCATATGATATTCGAGATCGTTACGAGTTATTATGAGCCTAAAGATTTTGCCAGCTAAATAAAAATATAATCCCAAATAATACTGATTTGATAAAACTAAGAGTAGGTTGTTCGAATTCCGATATCCGCATGATACATTTTTCTTTAAGTAGGTTTTTTTTAAAGTTTTTCACTCTTGAACTCTTCAAACATGGTCTAACTCGTTGTAGTTACTCCCGGTAAATGCCACACAGAGTCAATGTACATAGCTCACAAAAAGCCAATAATATCGGTTCCAAGAATCACTTTTTACTTTAGGTAAACGAAAGGGAACCGTCCAGTAGAGATGGGCAAAATGCCTCATGACACACCACTGATCGCTCTTTTTTAGAGTGTTTTACAGTATTACGATGTACTCTCAGTACACTGTTTGCTTCGCAAACGAAAGCTTTCGCTCACAGACTATGCTGTGATTTTTTCAGGCGCTGCACTGTAAGAAAGAGCTATGCCTCATGAGCCATGAGGCATTTTGCCCATCTCTACCGTCTAGCATGTCAAAGTATCGCCAAAAGCGAATGTTGTCATATTCACTTTAAGTGAATCTCAAGCGAAGACAAGCGAATATAAAAGCTTGCTCTCATATTCCCAAGCCCTCACTTCAGGTTTGCTTAAAGTGAATATAGGCGAAAAATGCTTTGAATCCGCACTATGTTCACTAGAAGTGAAGAAAAAAGGGTCGCCTGCATTCGTTTTTGGTAATACCTTCGCTACGTGGTATGCTGGGTTACTAACGTACCTACCATGGAACCCCGAAAACTCTTCGCAATGGGCATTTTAGCATTTCTGAAGTTTTTGTCTATTAGTCTTAGAGCATTGAAAAAAATCTACATAGCCCGTAGTCCTATGTAACAAAGAGCCGCATTTATGGTCAAACACAAAATGTATCGGTTCTGTATCGAACCAATCCTGCCTGACCGACTTTGCATAGTTATGTCCCTTTCTGATGTCTTGGATACCTGTTACTAGTTCAAAGTCCATGGAAGAAAGTCGTTTGATGCCAAATCGCTCTTCCGATATAAAATTGTTCTTGTAGACTTTGACATGTCAATTTGGCTGCTGAGGAGAGGAAGCATCTTTGTCTCCAATTTCGGGGGAATCGGAAGTTCTTACCAGTTTCTGGTCGCTAGATCGCAACATCGCATTGATTATTTCGGTTATGGTCAGAGTATGCTGTCTGGTAAATGCTTGAAGCAAAGCCATATTTTCCAGGCGATTTGCCTTGACTTAATCCTATCACCAAGCTCTTAACTTTCCCAAAGTCAACGAAACTTAGCTCTTTTACTTTCTAGTGTGTGGGGTCTCTAATTCAAATCTAGATTTGAGTTCACTTAGTACCTGAGTTAAGGGGACCACCCCATTTGCACACTGTTGTTTTTTTAATGAAAATTACTAAACTTTTTAATAATATCAATATACCATCTCAAAATGTAGAAAATAAAGATAATTTAGGAATTTATTTCTTGATAAATATTGAAAAATGTAATGTTACATGGCCATCATATATAACAAGTTTTCAAAAAGCCGTTGCGCAGTGAGCAGTACTGTGGTGAACTGGATCATTTGAAACTAAAAATTGAAATGAATTTAGTTAAATAACAACATAAACTAGTCTCTAATCGTTCGATATGAAAAAATATCCGTTTTTTACAAAATGGCGGATAGTCAAAGTCAACGGTTCGATTTTCACAAAAAAAACGGCCTTTTTTGGCTGTATAAAAAAAGTTTTGACGAAAAAAAAAGTCGAACGATCAAAGACTAGATTTTTATGTATTGAATCTGCCTGCAAAATTTCCAAAAGATCGGTTTGGTATTTTTTGAGTAATTAGTTCACCGACTTGAGAAATACTATTTTGAGAAAAATGGCGGCAGTGTTGTCTGTAGTCTGCGTAACACACGCTTCTCTTTCAAAGTCAATATCTTATTCAATTTTATTAGGATCGACTTGTATTTTGAGGACATGTTTTCAGATCAAATCAAATCAATTTTTCAAAGTCACAAGTGGTGTGGTCCCCTTAAATCAGGTGTAAAGTGAGTCGTACAACTAATCACTACTTTTTTTTTTTTACTTTTTTACAGAATTTTTGATTACCAGTTTATTATTTATTGTTAATATAATAATTAATATGTTAATGGTGCAATCATTTCTGACAAGTAAGAGCCAAATAAATAATTAAGTTCAGATCGGGTCTCACATAAGGTCAAATTTATCTCTTGACTTAGATAAATTTCTCCCATCTTGTATATAGTTTTATAGATTGGTGGTTCTGAATACACCCGCATAAAGCAATTATTCTTTTCTTTTCTCTGAAACTTTTGAACTATTTACTATAATTCGGTTGAATAAATTACTACTCTTTTCTTCCACTAAATTTTAAATCAAAGCTCTCGGCTGTTTTTGTTGATTACTATAAGTTTTCAACGTAAAATGTAACGTAACAACCTGAAAAAAACTCTAAATGAGGTTGATTAAATTATTGAAACTTTTGCTACCTATTTGAATTCAATCAATTAAAACATATACAATCTAAGAACATTCATATCAGCAAAGAAGTCATTGAAATTTTGCAAAGACAAGACAGTAGCTGTTTGCGGTAAATATTATGATCCACATTTACTGAAACGAATAAAGCCAAGTTAATCATTTAATTGAAAACAATGTAACATACTAAACCAACATTAAACTGTTTATTTTATATGATGCAGACTGATGAATGCATCAATATGAGCAATAAACTTAGGATGCTACCAAATATTCAAAACATTTCATTACTCACAAAATTCCAACCGAAAAATTAACACCACCCCCAAAAGACTGTATTAATACATTAAACAAACTTAAGATGAACAATTTTCATACCAAAACCCTCCATAAAAACCTTTTAGCACTCTAATAACCGTTTTGCAGTTTCGAGAAATTACTCTACTTCATTCATTTCGTCGTATCCAGTGGAAACACATCATTCTTTTTCTCCTAAGCTTTGCTGTCTGTGTGTCTATCACTCTCACTGCACATAAACATTCTAACTAGCTGTCTATTTTTCATCGCCGACCGAAGCACATCAACCATGATTCACGGACTAAATCTCATTTCGAACCAAAAGACCGCATAGCCATCATCTACCGTTGCACGATACATTATCATACAAATGTGTGTAAACCAAATACACTGCTTCTTCTTCGAAAATATATTTAATGACCTCATGTATTTTTATTGACCCCTCAAATTACGGTTTGCAGAAAGATAACCGAACCTTTAATCAATTCCAATCCGTGCCTACTAACTGTCTGTCATACAACACACAATGCTGATTTTGCTTTCACTTCCATTTTTACTATAATATATTCAGACTTTGGCTATTAATACCGACAGTTCCTACGGATACTGTGCTTTCCTTTCAAGTCTGAATACATATTCATCCTTTCTCCATCGCCTCCGGGAAGTGAGCTCATCGTGTGTTTTCCGCATTCGTCGGGAATTTCGCTTCGAGAGATTTCCGCGAGCCTTGAGTCATTTATTAAAACGGCACACCATGGACAACGGTAGCAACGTTTCCGTAATGCATAAAAAATAGACGAAGCACGGTTGAAGAAAAAATCAATAAATCGCGCCGATGATGGATGAGATTTCATGAAGGAAAAAATCAACTGATTTCAAGGATTGATTGAATTTCAAATAAATTGAAGAGAGCCTTTGAACTACAGTATTCAGGCTATGAACGAATAATTTAGAGATTTTTATTCGTTAGCCCACCCTGGGCGCTGAATTTTTTAAGCATTTGAAGTTGAGATAAACTGATTGGGGCTCGTTATAATGAAACGAGCTGAATATTTATGAGTTATTGAGATGATGTTAAGAAGAACCTTCTATATGAGCTCTGAAATTTAGGCAGATACTTTACAAAGTACTAATTTTATGGAGTATAATATATTTTGAATGTTAATACTTCGATGCAAACAATTTAATAAGACTGCAGTTGTGTAAATTTATGTACAAGATATTAAACAACCGGTTTTTATCTCTTTTGGTAATGCACATAGCAGAAGCAAAGTGTGTGATCGCGAAAAGCGCCTGTGCTTTGTTTATTTATGTTATAATTATTTATGGGCAATGTTTATATTTTTGCAGTTGTTTGGTTAAGACGCTTATTTCGTGCACTATTTTCTCAAACTAAGTTCTTCCACTGCTCACTTTTATACTGTTGAGCTTTCCTACCACTGAAGCTCTTAAGCCAGTTTGTTCCAGTTTCTATCTAGGGTCACCTGCACCTCCAGCTTTTCTCCGAATTAGCAATTTTATTGACTTTGGTAGTTTGTAGTGACGGTAATCATCTTTTAGCGGCATTTTGACCATGTTATCCTCTTTTGGCTGCAATATCACGCTGGTGAGATGATTTACTGACTCCTCTTGGTCACTGGCTTGTTCAGGTGGAATTGTTTTTGTGGGGTGATAAAAATTGAAAAAAATTAATTAAATGGTTCCAGTTGTTCGGGTGTTTCTTCTCCAGTTGCTTCTGCCTTTTCCACTCGGAAAGCTTCCCAGTTCATGATGCTTTTTCGCTTAGATGAGTTCTCGCTAATGCCTAGTACTATACTCTTCGTGAAACGAATTCAACGGTCAAATCCCATACAAAAGAGCTTTACTGACGAATTGAAAAGCTCTTTTTGTATGGGATTTCACCGTTGAATTCGTTTCGCGAAGAGTATAGTACTAGGCATAAATATGTTTTCAGTACGAAAAGCTCATTAATTGTGTTGATATGCACATTATGGAGTATCGTGTACGATAGCCCTATATAGTGTGTATGGCTATTCCTATTCCTTCATAACATGAAGTGGCATATTGGCCCAGAACTACCTCATTCGCTTTCAGTTCGAAGACGTAGAAGAAAGTTGTTTAGTAGGAATAAAGGTCGTTGTCGTCGTCCTAGCACTTGAGCCACTCTCGGACTTTGGCTTCCAGCATATGATGCCTCCAATTGCTTTGGTCCAACGACCACATCCACCAGCTACAAATGTGAGCAGCGATGCTGAGTCTTCGTCGCCAGAGTCAGGCGATCGTATCATTGGCGTCCGCACTGGACCTCGACCCCCGCTTTTTCTTCGAATACTTCGAATACCCGGTGCTCGTACTTTCGCTGCACAATACTAGCTCATTACAGGTTCTCAAGTCCGATGATTGTTGCAACCTCTGGATCGTCGAATATTTCGTACAACTCGTGGTGATACCTTATTCGCCATTGGTGCTCATGTGTGACTCCAATTATTTGCTTCAGGATCTGTCTTTCAAAACCGTTCAACATGTTTGCAAGAAAGTCCATGTTTCACATACGTGCCACAACATAGGTCTTATTATTGACTTGCAAACTTTCAGCAAGAGGCCTTTGGTAGATTTGAAGATACGTGACAAGGTGCTAGTGTCATCTACGTAGGCTACTACTTTGCTGAATTTTTGTTTAAACGTACTCGTCATGTCATTGGGTAGGGTTTCTCAAGAAGCTAAGTTGAACCGTAAAGATGCCAGCCTATCGCCTTGCTTAAGGGGGGGTATGGTCAGAAAATCGAAAATTTTTTTGTTTAGTTACTAATGTATAGTGACTCAGGAGTGTCCATACAAAATTTCAGGTCGATCCGAGCAAAATTAACGAAGTTATCGGCTTAACAATACAAATAACTCAAATTCATATTTTCGCGCAAATCGCGTTCCTTTCCTGCTTTATTAGCCGCGCGCAGCTCTCATATACGTAATAGTAGAGTCTTCCCACTCTATCCACACCTGTCTGTGCTATATTTGTGTAAAAACACTTATATATGTGACTTGTAGTAGTATATATTCATTTCATCGAGCAGTTACGGTACACGTGTTTCGTAATTTTTCACGCACTTTTGTTGCACAGTTAAAATTTTAAAACGCGTTTTTTGAGGAATTTTATTTTCAAGTCGGTGAGACATGTAACTCGAAAACTGCTCGACCGATCTTTCTGAAATTTTGCACACTATTGCTGTAGGCAATTCACTAGGTAACGCTGTCGATATATTTTTTTCTTGCCTGTTTTTTTATTTATGGAATTTTTTACAACTGAAAACAGAAATTTCGAAAAAAAAATTCCGTTTTTTTCGTTTTTTTGACTTCAAACTTATACCAAAAATTAAATAATCTAGATATGTGAAAAAACCCGACAGCGTTACCTCAAGAAACTCATAAACTAACGAAATATTTTTGGTTTTTTTGTTTACGATGATCCAGTCATTAGTTATGTGTCTCACTGCAAATCAACTCTTTGCCCTGAACGAAAATGTCAATTCATGTCACGAGCTTAATTTTCGATATTTTTCAATAAAATTTTTTTTGAATACTCTTCAAAGGTTGTTCTTTACTGTAAGTATTATCCCAATCAAGTAACTATTAGCAGTTTTCTAAAAAAAAATCTTTAAAAAGGGTTTAAAATGTGCTGCTCTGACCATACCCCCCCTTAAGGGACATAGCATCATCAAATTTTTAAAAAATTCGATTTTATTTTTTTTGATTGAATATGTAAGAATGCAGCTCTGAAAACATGATTTTAATAATATAAAATTGAAATTAAAAAAAAAAAAAATTTGTGAGCATACATATATAGCAAAGCGCGCCAAGGTCATTTTTTCTATGATTTTCGTTCACTTCGCTATATCCCTATATCGATTTAAGCCAAAGTGTAGACCAAGATAAGTGAGCCAACTCCTATAAAAGAAGCAAAAAAAATTAGCCTTGGCAAAAACCAAACAAACAAAATACTGAAAAAGATGCTTCTCAAAAAAGTGTAGTAACTCCAAAAAAAAAGGTCAGAAAAAACTTCAACTGACACTAAAATTAATGAAAAATTTATCAACATGTTATAGCCTAGATATACGACGAAAATCTGATTCGGTTGAAAACATGCACAAGGAAATTTGGGCAGCATATTACCACAAAATTTCAACTGATGAGAACCCTCAACACTCTTATTGTTCTGTTGGAGAAAAGACTTGGTGTAACTGGCGTAAGGCGGAGGCAGCCGGTGGTAATGCATTAAAAAATTTTAAGCATCCTCCACCTTTAAATGATGAGGTTCAAGGAATTTTAAAGCCTATTTATGAAGACTTGTCATCAGAATATTTATTAAAGCGCTGCTTGGGCAATTTTACGCAGAATAATAACTAAAGCTACAATCCTTGTATTTGGAATTTGGCCCACAAACATACTTTTTGTGGAAAAAAATAACATAAATATGGTTGCAAATATTTCTGCATGTACACTCAATGCAGGATTTATGGCTACCTTGAAAATAGTGCAAGTCATGGGAATCACAATTAGCCAACGCCTGCTGAAACATCCAGAAAATAGAGATGCTGCAAGAACCAACCAGGCAGAAAAACACTCGACTGAGGCATCTAAAGAGGCCAGAACTGCTGGGAGGGAGCAAAAATCTTTGAAAAAAGAAGAGTGTGAGCAAGAGGAAGGTCTATTGTATGGTCCAGTCATCGTAGATTAAATTTCGGTAAGATTTATTGCAAAAAATATTGAATTTTAACTTTAAACGCGATTTTCTCCAAACAACGTTTTTCAAGTTGGCGTGCATGATTAAGAAAAACAACTTTACCAATTGTTCTGAAATTTTAACACGTTAATCTGCACGTGTCAAAGCTCAGAACGAACTACGGATGAATATATCGGCATCAAAGTTTTTTAGTTATAACTGATTTTTGGGGGGAAAAAACCTCGATTTTCGAAAAAACGCCGCCATTTTGTTATTTTTCAAACAAATTTAATTTTTTTAGTTCATTCTAAGGCCGCTTTGATGTTGATCAAAACCCCGTTTTTGTTTTTTCCCCAGACTTTTCTGAGGGCAGTTATCGTGCACGCAAGGTTTTTTTGTGTTTTTTTTTTTTCAAAAAAAATTGTAGCAGACGACAGGGGGCGACAACAAATTTTTAACAATTTTTTTTTAAGTATAAAGCAAACAAAGTATATGTAGAAAGTTTCATTAAGATATGTATTTTGATTTAATTAAAAACTAGCCTTTGAAAAAAACAATTTTTTTTCAATTTGAACGTACTATGTCCCCTTAAGACAGACATTTGTGTCAAAGGTGTCAGTCAGATAGTTGTTGATTCCGACTTTCTAGATTTGCTGGATCATTTTGTGGGTGGCTTTTATGGTGTAGCTTCCCCGCGTTCAGTTAATTCAGCCGAAATGTCTTTAATGCACAGCGTTGTACTACTTTCCAGGCTTTTTGTGGCTAATTCGACTTTTTTCAGCATTGGAGGAACGATATTGGAGGAGCTGGAGTCACAGAATGCCATAACTACCAACGATCCGAGCACTCGTCCAGTAATTGTCAAGTTCAACCTCGATGTGTACCTAAAATACAACGGTGTACTAAAAGAGGCGGATTTTTGAGGCCACTAGTCATGGAAACTGACCTATAAATTGAAAAATTATGAGAAGGTCATCTCATAATACACCAAGATACATAATCTGACTGCTAGATCGATACTCCAAATTCCTTCTTTCAGACACGTTTTCTGCAAAATTTTCAATCGTTTCGGAAATAACGAAGAAGCCGTGGATAGGATTAAACCAACAGAAACGACTCTGCAAACGTAATGTGGACTACGCATTTGGAACCTAAAATGTCAGAGCCTTCATAAGCTTGATGCTGTTAAAGCGTTATTACAACAGACCAGAAAATACAAACTGAACATGCTGGAAATCCAGAAAACGAAATAAACTGGCAGAGAGGCACAATACATGATATCGTACGCAATATTCAAAAGTGGGAAGCTTGCAGAGGGGTATTCATTGTGAATAGGGAGCCGAAGCGACAAGTGTTAAAAAGTAGCTCTCATGCCTTGCGTAAATAGTTTTCTTTGATTCGATGACTATAAGGATCATTGATATCCCGATAGTGAATCTCTCCTTTGACCATTTCGATCCAACTCCTGTAGGTTTGCAGTCAACTGCATCCGAAAAAAAACTAGGCTATTTAAAAGAATATATGTGTGTTAATAAGGAGTTAATAAAATCACCTACTTTCGATCTTTCTCAACAAACGAGCTCATATTGAAGAACTGTTCGCTTCATTGTTCAAATACTGCCCAATCCATCTTTGAACTTAACTTAAAGTAGTCAAGGTTTTGAAAGTATCATATAATCGGGGCATACTTTCGAAACCACTTAGTTAAAAAAAAATATTTCAATTTAAATTATCCAACAAAAACAATTAAATTTGATTCTGCTTTCGGAGGCTTATTCCGCCAAACGATCAAGTGTCTCGTATCAATTAGTCTCTGCTTTGATAAGCTTTAGAGACGATATACGATGTCTACGCTGATTTAGAGACAAGAACGGAACCAGGATCACAAATCAATAACCTTTACTCGTTTATATATTTTAAAGGTTTACTCTGTGATTAAACTCGATTCTACACAATAAGTAACGTGGACTATTTTCTAACGAGACTGGTCGAGTCGGAAGGACCAAATGAAGAGAGACTAAAAGTACTGTTGCCACCAAGTATATGATAAGTTCTATAATAAGCCATCTATTGATAAATATTACAGGTTAAACATTCCAAGCACCGATTCTCAATCAACAAAATCGCGACTATAACACTTTAGCAACGAGCCTCAAACAACGTGCTCCCACAAATCCTTTATCTCAACTGCATAAAATCTGTAAACAGTCTATTTAAAATTCAAAATGCAGCAACGACAACGTTGACAATAAACCACAGCGAATATCTCAGAAAAGGAAAATTGTAGAAAATAAACAGGACACGCTGTACTAGATTATCTCATCGTTTCCCCCAGCACTGCTCAACAAGAACCGAATGAAAAACCTCTTAAAGTACATGAATACTACACAGCACTTGTTCGCATCACCTGTTAAGTACAAAAAGTGGGTATTGAAGAGACTTCCCTTTTTATTTCCAAGAGTGCACATTTCTCATCCCTTATTCTCACCTGAATAGCACGATTTATTCTTGTCCTCCAATGTGAATGCTGTGGAGACTTGTAGAAAATTATTATTCTCGTTCGTATTAGCTATGTCATCAGCATATGGTCCTTTTAACATGCTATTTGTTGCAAGCAGCTGTCGCGGTTGAATTTTGTAAGCTACTTATGTTTGTTGGCTTTTTTGTTGTTGTTGATGAAATGCTATGCTTTGGGTTTCAAAGTGGATTGTTGGGTAAACCTGAAGAAATGCAGCTGTTTTTTGCAATTTTCGAGATGAAAGGGAGCTAGCTAATTTTCGTTTGAAGTGGTAATTGTCATAAAATGATTTTGGAAACAGTACTGGAGAATATCAAATAGCGTGCTTAATTTACTATCACTGAGCACACTCAGATTATGATAAACAATTAAAAGCTATATTTTAGTAAAACGTAAAAATTATTAAGTAAACAAACAATATTAAATTAAATGACCAGGGCGTCGTAAAAGCTTGGTCATAAAAATAAAACTGTTGTTACGTGGCAAATAAAACATATGGCGCTATCAATAAATAGAACACTCGGCTGTAAAAACTCCTGTTTACGTAAAAGCTAAATTAGAGCTCAGCAAAACGAGACTCACTCCCACTGCAACCATTCAACCTTACTTAAACTCACTGCAGAGAAAACAAACGCAATTATCGCTTCCGGCCCTCCAGCCCCTAACTTGCATGCCACTAACGTTTTACCGGTAGCCTCCTATCACATCAGTTTCCAATCATGCCTCCTATCTATCCTGTTCTGCATATTTTAACACCTGGAGACCACAGTAATGTAGCTACAAGCGACATTCTCGTTTCCTTTACGACACGACCCCCGGGGGACGATTTCAACCCAAATTGCTTTGTTGTTGTCCACGTACTGCACGTAACAGTACTTGAGGCTGCTCTTGTTGTCGTCACTGCTTTTCCATCATCATGACCGAAGTTAACTCGACCCGAAGTTGGCTTGCATGCCGTATACTAGAAAATCTCATTGAATATCGTTAAGAGCCCCTACGAGACCGATAACGGTTAAGTCTTGACTTTAAATGCAACCGGAGAGTCACTCAGAAGAAGTGAATCGAAGTGAAATTGGGACGAAAGTTGGAGCCGGAGGTATAAGTGATTTGATGACTTACACAAGACCAAGACTAATACTATCGATTCAATACAGTTGTTACAACAGAACGGGCTGTAAAGGTTTTTAAAACATAAAACTACTATTCACATGACGAGCCACGTACTTGACCCTTCAGACTTCGATTTAATTCAATTATCCAGACCGTTCGGAGGTGAAGGTGTAGTGGGAATGGCAACTGGCAACAGAACTTCAATGCTGATGACATTACGGCTTTCGGTGAAAGGAAGCCAATGCGGGTGAAGAGGTGAAATGATTGTCTCATCCGGTGAAAACTATTACCTTGGCTCGATTTCAACTTTCAGCTCTTTTCAAACAATCTCCGGTTAACTGTGGCATGCATTGGGCTTTGTCTGCTGGCCAGTTTGCTTGGCCAGACATTTATAGTGTAATGGATTTTCCAAAAAGGTATTTTTGTGCCCGTTGCCCATGAGGACGAATGAATTTTCATGAAATTATCTGTGAATGTGGTTGTTGGTAAATCGTCCTGGCGAAGAGAGGTTTCATGTAAATTTGACTATGATTACGGACGGTTGAAAACGACCAAATGAGATCAAGAGATAATTGTTTGTCGGAACATTATTTTCATTAAAATGCATGAAATCCAAAAATAAATACACTTATGGCATCTTGTATACTAAAATTTAATGGAACAAGAAGTCAGATCAATTCTAAGATGCCACCGTCTAGAAATTTTTCGGGAAACAGATGACTTTGATATAAACAAAGAACTTATACATGTAAGACACATTTTTTCTAAGAAAAAAATTGTGAGATTTTATAGTTTCTCAAATTGGTTTTGGTTGTTCGCTTAGTTTTTCTTTTATCCTAGTTCAATTATTCAACAAAATATAGTTTTATATTTTAAAACCGGATGCAACTTGCAATAAAACAAAATGTAATTTGTGAGAATATTATTCTTACTGATTTTCAATAAAATACTGATTTATAGTGAAAATTATCGTAATATCTCAACAAAAATTGTATTTAAGGTTGTAATATTATAGCGCCCAGTGTGAGAAAGCTTTGTATACCTCATATGTATATAGATATTATGTTTTAATTCCGCCTAGAAAAGTGGGTATTTACAATTTTTCGGAAAATATATATTTTGAGTATTTATAATAATTTTTATATTCATTAACAATATATTTTTTTCTATGAAAGATTCACTCTTTCGAGGAATCGTGGTTGGCCTTATCCTTTCGTCAAATGGCCATCGGGTTCGACTTTTTATTTAGTTTTTCACTTTTTACGTTTTATTTAATTACGTAATTTTTAGAAAATGGGACAAAACACAAAGCACAAAGGCTTCTCAAAACAACGCGACGACGCGAACACGCAGTTCAAAGACACGCTGATTCACGTCTTGTCAATTCCAGAGAAAAACCGTCCATTTCGGAGAAAAACAATCACTGCAGCTCTCCGGCTACAACCTTCCACCGCAAGAGACAACACAAGAATGCATTAACAATATAAAATAGAATTTAATAATATAGAATAGAATCTACATAGGCTTCGTAGCTTCTTCAATAATTGTAAATGTTAATTAAGCCAGTTTGTAAACATTTATGTTTGTAACGTGAGTTTATTCAAAAAAACAATTTAAAGAATAACACTAGCGCATCAGAACTGCTAGAAAAACTAATGTTCGAAGAACAGTAAAGGATTTGTGCAGATTTTGAGTGTGTATTCTACCACTAGGTACTTTTCCTGCTTAAGACTAATATACCCTTAGTAATAATAGACCCTAAGCTAATTTAATTTCGATGACTTCATCGAAAGTTACAGCGATAGAAAGGTGTTTAGGGCTGCCATCCAAAAAATGTCCAGACCTTAGAAAATTTAAAACTTGCTTACTTATTTTCATTGCAAATGTTCGCGATGCGAATACTTGGTGCAAGCATTTATTGGTATGAAAATAACAAAAACGCCTCGTGCTGGCAGCCCTTTGCTAGCTTGCTAGCTTTGCTATGTCACATCTGCCTCACGTTGAAGTCAACCTGCTCTGTGAATTTCGTATTGATCCGATCACTGCATTGGAAGTTATAGGGATACAAAGAAATTTAGAGCTACCATTCGCAAAATTTTTCAAATTTTCTAGATCTTAATATTTGGTGTTTATTTGCACTACAAGATCACTACGATTTGAAAATTCTATGATAAAATTGTTTACTAAAGATATGGCAAAAAAAATACAAAAACAGCCATAGCATTTATAACTAAATTTCTACTGAATATTGCCTACAAGAAGTTTAATTTGCCATTTTAATTTCGTTATGATTCCATGACTGTACTGTAAGCTGTAGGGCAAAAAGCATTATTTTTCTGAGGGAATTTTCTAAATTTAAGACTCGAAAATTACCATAGCTAGCAGCACCAACCGTGGTTTAAAGTAAGGTTCAGCTACTGTGTGAATTTCGTCAAAATCGATTGACTTAATCAGAATTTATAGGGCTAAAAGCAGTTACTTTTCTGAGTTATTTTTCAAGATGGCACCACTGGCACAGAATTGTCAGCATTTCAAAATCACTTCTAACAGACCTGGTCCAATTTAATACCAATACAAGCTGTAAATTTCAATTGTATCTGATTATCGGGTCGTGAGTTCCCGTGAATATAAGTCTTTGATGCTAAAAATATAGGTAAATTGGGAAAGGGTTACCGTTCTTGGCCGTTGTAAAATTTCAAATGTTTTACTTTGACTATTTAGACAAAGCATAAAATTTATATATGAGTGGCTTTTTTTCCAAATAGCGATATTTTTTTAGGAGAGTCGATGATTTGAAAGTTTTCAATTTCAGTGCCTGCCCTAGCTACATGGTTGCCAACATGCTCGTTCAAAGCAGCAAAAATTTACACCTAAATAGTACCAATATGTTCTAAAAATTTCATAACGATTTGATAGCTCTGTCAAAAGTTACCGCAATTTACAAATTTTCCCGGTCTCTTTTTAGGCACCTAGAGCACACATGGCGTTAAAAAATTCCAAATCCTTATCCGATTCGCATTTAAAACAAGTTTGAAATTCGTTTCGCTAGCTTTATTTTTGCAAAAGTAATTTGTGGACGGAATAATAGGTATATTAAAAATATCACTAAAATGGCCGCCGGCGCCAAAGGGTTAAAGATTTTTAACTTTTTGTGAAACCTGGCACTATTCTGCATATACACCAATGCATACTGAAAATTTCAGTTCAATCGACTGGCGCGTTCCAGAGATTTTTTCACTGAATTTATATATATATATAAATATATATATATATATATATATATATATATATATATATATATATATATAAATATATATATATATATATATATATATATATATATATAAGTGATTTTAATTCTATTGTTCTTAACATTAGTAACAAGCTACAAAAGCTAAAAATAAGAGAACAAATTCATAGTATTGCTCATTTTCGGATGAAATTCTAGTGAATGAGAAAATAGTTCTAGCACTGCAACATCTCTGAAAGTGATGCTGCCTTCACCTCACCAATACATAAATCAATTGGGTGAAGAGTGCTAATTGATAGTGTAGATTGACCCAAGGAGAAGAAGCTCTTCACCGTTTTGGATTGTCCACTTTACCATTTTTTCGTAATATCGTTTGGGTTGTGTAATGTACTTTAAACGGTTTAGCAGCTGATGGATACAGTCATTCTGGTCCATCTCAAGCATTGGTATTTCTATCACGTTGTTAGGACAAATAGTTAGCAATGATGGTTAGCAAAATAGTTAGCAAAGATGGACCCCGACAAAATGAGATTTATTTTAGTATTTTTTCTTTTTATAGAACTGACACCCTTCTTTGATTGTCTCCAAACAGCTGCAAAATAATAACGACAGGTGGAGCAAGCTTATGTATAACCGCCTATGCTTTCGAATTAATACTATACAGTTGCATCCTGGATATTCACCAGCTGAATTATATGACTGTACAGTTTTCGTCCTGTGACTATATTTTTCAAAAAACGAGCAACAATCATGAAGCTAAACCAAGTTTCCCTACGTCTTGACCAATTTCTGTTCAACTTTCTTGTTTAACTAGAAGAAAATTGTCTTGCAGATACCAGCAGAAGCTTTGATGCTTTCGTTTTTACTCAAGAGGGTGTTTGATTGCTTGAATTATTTAAAAAAAAGCAGGTTCTTTCTTTTGCAAGTCCCTTCTTGCAATAGTAAGCCCGAAGAGCCGTAAATTTAGTTGGTGGAGATTTTAAAATTATAGGCACTGAGCCACCATCAAGTTTTCAATGAATTTAATCTAGTCCGATTTTTTCTGGTTTTCAATACCAAATGTTTCTGTTTAAAGACTAATTTTCCTCGCTATTTCCAATGGAATTCTCCCATCTTGTTCAGTGTCTATTAGTCAAAATATTTGCTTAAGTTTTAGTTTGTTTTGGCAAAAATTGAAATAAAGTAATCTATTTGTATTTCAATAAAAAAAACCGATTTTTTCCTTTTCAAGCTAGATATATTTAATTTTGTGACAAATATCGATATTTCGAGGGTAATATGCCCTCTTCTTTTGGATTTTCCATTAGCCATAACAAAACAACAAAATGATTGCGTACATTATTCACTGGAAAAACAATTTTATGGACAAACTATAAAGCAACAATAATTTAAAACAACGATTCCATAAATTCAAATGTATTTTATTGCTATTGCTAACTATCCAGTTGTACATTTTACATACATAGCACGAGCTCGAAACATTCCCACTAAATTGATTTTATCATTATACGAATGCCAGAAATATTCTCATGGATGAATATCGGACACAATGGCAACACGCAACACCATTAGTGCGAATCAATCGATTAAAAGGTCATTAAAAGCTAATTCCTACACACTCTACATATAAATATAGTTTCGTAGAACCCATGTACAATCTGCAAAAAATGATGATTGTGCGGTAAAAGTAGGGCATATTGTTTGTTTTTGTGTTTCAAATTTTTTTTTGTTAGCTTAATGACTAGGGTGTAATTGATTAATTATCTGCACTTTGATAATATTGATAGTTACTCAAGTTTTTATTTTTTACGTTCGTAAGTAAAGGTGTATTTCATATTTTCGTATTTTATTTCAACCTGACAGGCCATAGTAATATAGAAGGACTTAAAATTATATTACTACTGGCGTTAAATTTTTATTTTCCGAATTACTACAGTTATTGGATTAATGCTATAGTTTGAGCCTACAAAATGAAATGCCATTAATATATCGAGCAACCGAAAAACCAGCAGATACTACCAATTTCTGGCAGTTTTCAGCGCTGACGCCACAATGTTTCGAAATTATGCTAATTCGATACTAATTTGATTTCGTTTACAAACGATTGACAATTTTTTTCCAACTATTAACTTAATTTCAGCATCAACCAACCAAGCCGCATAAAGAGGAGAGACAAAGCATTTTCTTTTCATTGGCTGGAAAATAATAAATTTTGATGCATTGGGAAAGGACTGAAAGATATATTGTGAATTTTAATAGAACGGATTTTGTTGTTTTTTTAGTTCTTGTAGGTTTTCCATCTCGATTTATTAAGGTGTGTCAATATGTGAGGACTAGTGTCGATTCAAATTTTTCCGCCTCTTTCAGCCTGTTATTTTATGAAAAACGACCTTTTAAGCGATTTCTGATCCATTTTTCAGCTTTTTTTGTTCCATACGCTGAATTGTATGTTAAATTTTTCATCGGTTTCCTCATTTTCGATAGAAATCATTCAATTTAAATAAGCGCCCAACGTGGGTTTCGCTCGATTGAATTATGTTTTTAATAATCGTGTGGACACCAAAGAGATGCTGCTATTAGTTTGAAAGTCTTTTATCCTTTCCATGCCCATTATGCACCCAAATATGATCATAAACATTATAAATTAAAACAAAGTCGTCTAGCTCTAAGGATCAAGCAATAATACAACTAAGAAAAAACCTCACATTCTATTTTAAAGACTCCCTTGAAACTGCAAACTTCTCAACACGACCCGACATTTATAGTTACCATTTGTACAGTCTTTTGATTTTTCTTGGAACAATCCCAATAAAAACACATCCCCGATGCCAAATTGGCTGCCATTAAAGTCATTTCAGAAACTATATCGAAA
Source organism: Nemotelus pantherinus (assembly GCA_963978885.1). Taxonomy (NCBI): domain Eukaryota; kingdom Metazoa; phylum Arthropoda; class Insecta; order Diptera; family Stratiomyidae; genus Nemotelus; species Nemotelus pantherinus. The sequence continues at coordinate 220,987,797 of OZ022263.1, read as the reverse complement.
GCTTCTTCTCGTTTCTTTTCATCTCTTTTCACTATCACATCTCATGCCATTTGACTTGTCATAAATTTCTATTGTCTTCCTACCATTCCGCCACACGGCATTCTCTGAGAATTTTCAAAACTAATGACGTAGTGGACTGATGAAACCACTTAAGGGTCATCAGACTTGCCATCCTTTCGATTCCATTTATTGTTGGTTTCTATTGAAACTGCTTAATTGCAAACGACCTATTCTAGTTGTTAATATTTGTATATAATATTTAGTATATAATATTTGTTAATATATGTACATGGATACAACAAAAATATGTGCGACATTATGAGATCACTCAATATATATGCACCTACTCAGGCGTGAATTAATACCGAAAGAAAACTTTATCGAGTTAAAGTTTATATTGTTGATATTTGTAAGAAAGAGTTTCCCAGCCATCAGTTGCACGCAACGTCTAACTCGATGTCGTGACTTTACGTAATCGCTTTTATAGTGGCATAACGTATTTGTTTCGCGCCCTTCAAGTGCTCGGTATAACTATCGGAAGACGATGTGAAGGGATGTTGGAAGTGAGCTAATGTGTTTTGAAAGCGTTAATTGAATTATACAGTTTTTTTTTTTAAAGAAACCTAATGGAGCTTAATAGCATAATCGTACGCTTTGAAAACTCACTTTGAAATGTGTCGTATGCAGTAAGTGTGATTTAAACTAGAAATTTTACTTCCTGGCTCTTGAAAGTAGCATTTAAATAGGCTTCATTGTGAAATATAATTAGTCTTAAGGACTATTTCTATAATTGATGAATTTGAAATATTCATATTTAATTGATTTTATTTATATCTCTCTTTTCAGGCGCAGTGAATTTCTAGGATGTCTCTCCTTTCCAGTTAAAACTGTCGTCAAAACTGCTATCAATGGATCCTACAAACTACAATCACAGTCATGCTTGACTAGTCCACAGCCACCGATTCCAGCCCTTGGTCCACAAGTTCCCTTATCTCCTGCAGTACAACTTCCCACGTCAACCACATATAAATCTACTGTCAGCACCTTGACTCTTGAAATGTCATCCATAACAACTGCGACAGGTGGACAAGCCCAGTCTAAACAACGCGCCAGTAGCATCGAAGATGTAGCTAGTGTTGATAGTGCGTCTGCAGTACCGTCATATGCTCAAAATGCAGAGGGAAGTTCCGCGGGTCAGACCATTGTGCTTAGCAAGAAAGCTATCCATCAGCGAGATGCCGATGAAAATCTTTTCCTGCGCTTTCTTGAACTCGATCCACCTCCTGATGGAAGCTCCGCTGCTTCTCAAGGCTCCGGACAGAATCGAAGAATGTCTACATTCAAACCAACCATAGGTCGAACTCCGTTCACGATCACAAAGAAGCTGAACAGGACACTGGAGAAAGGATTTGGCTTTTCCATAGTTTGGACGCATCCACCTCGTGTTGAAAAGGTCGAGCCGGGAAATTCGGCTGAGAGAAATGGTATCTTGCCCGGTGATTATGTTATATTTGTGGACAAGCATAATGTTGTCACGATGCCTGAAGCCGACGTCCTCAATCTGATACGATCACAGGGAAACACTCTTACATTGGAAATATTTCGCAGAACAGGGTCATCCAATATAACGGCATTCAGTGGTGCGAACCGTTTGAATAATAACATTGACAGCGGTACGACATGCCCGATTGTTGTGAATACCAATGTGAATGGATTGAGCAGTAAAAAAGCTGTTAGTGTCACTAGTAATTATACTGCGGAGCAAATGTCACCTGCCATAACACAAACGGTCGGAGTGGAGCCCCGGGCCTCGATAGTGTGCTCGAACACATCGATCGAGACGACGAAAAGAAAACTCCACTTGCCGCAAGTGACGTTCAGTAAGGAGGTAGGACCTGGTGTTATAGTATGAACATTATTAAATTAATCGGTTTTTTAATTGTTGCTAGAGTTAGAACTAGCACAGAGCCATATACGATTTACAAAAACAATACGCTTACAAAACTCTTCAAATAACATTTTCATTGTTTTTTTACATTTTGTTTGTTTCAATGCAGTTACTATTTCCTATTAAATTACTTTTGCTTGTTTATGCTTTTAATACAAAATAAACTATTACGTAATTTTAATTAAAAACACAAAGTTGTTTTGAATCGTAAGACTAATGACTGATTATAATCAAAATTGTATATTTTTTGGCATATATTTATTTGGCAATAAATTAACACGTACTTAGATAAATTATTTAAATTATTTGCTTTTATTCGGTGTAGTAAATTATAAGTTTCCCATAATGTTTTTTGAGTCTGTTAAACTGATTTGTTTGTTTCATTTCCGATTTAGTTACACGTTTATACTAAAATACATTGTTTAAATAATGAATAGAATCATTTACTTGAAAGGAAATTAGACTATGAGGCTCTAAATATTTCTCATCTATTATTTCATATTTTGTATAATTATATGCTTATTGCTTGAAGATACTATTAATTTAATAAAGTTTGTTTAAATTATCTGTTGTGTTAATTTTATTTTGTTTCATTTTCACAACAAAAATCGACCCACATTCTTAGCAATGGTTTCTTAAGATGGCTACTGACATTTGAAAGGCACAGTAATAATTAGAAATAACCGCATGCAATGCATCAGTAGTATGAAAGGCAGCTCTAATTTTACTGTTTCATAGACCTCAAGTTGCCAATCTTTTCAGCTATTGAGCCAGCTTTTACTGTTGTTTACCGATAACCATTCCATAAATGCACTGCATCGCAACATTGGCTTTACGCGCGGGTGCGTTGTCTTAGTGAATCAAAGTCCTGTTTGAAGTTTACTCTATCTAATCTATGATAGCCTTCCGCAATCTTCTTATTTAGTCAGCGTAATGAGAGGCCATAATAGTTGTTCGTTTTTTCACATACTGCACCATAAGCACTCCCTTAATGTTCCAAAACACCGACGCCACAACTCATTGGAACAGCGTTTAATTGTGGAATATGAAGGAGAAAATTCCGCCACTAGTCGTAGTTCCACTAAGTCGGCATACGAGTATACATATGTACACACCTATTTGTCAGAAAAATTTTTAAGTACTGAAATGCACTTAAATACTAACTTCATTTTTCTTCAAATGAATGTCCTTTTAGGTTTAAGCAGGTTTATTTCAAGTAAATTAATTTCCTTCATCTATTTTAATTTAATTAAGTCTATGACCTTTGAAACTTAGTACATTTGCAGAAATTTAACGGTAAAATTTAAAAATAAAGCTATCAAAATGTTTATTTTATTATTTTGAAACTTGGCAAGCTGAATCATCATAAATTGGGAAGCTTCAGACCAATTAGTTTAACATCTTTTCTGCTCAAAATACTAGAAAGGCTAGTGGATTTGCACATTTACTGTCGCGGGAGTCTCCGTTAATAGCAGATTTTTTTCATGATAATAACAATAATATACTTTATTAATTTTAAACCACACATACATTACTTAGCATAAAGGATATTTAATATAAAAAAATTTAAACTTGATCGGCTACTCTACTGAAGCCTGTTGGCATTTCTTGCATTTTAAGTTATTTAATTTTATGGCCTGCATTTTTTTAGCTCACACTTTAAAATATTACCCAAGTTTTACATGACCTGGAGTTAACTTACCTATATAATAATTAAAAGTTAGCTTAATTTAGTAAACTAAATTTAGCTTTGACTAACTACAATTAACTTAGCGTAATTAGACCTTAACTTAGCCTAGGTCTTGATTATCCTCTTCGATTCGTCGGGAGACCAACATAATTAAACAGCATGTCCACGAGCTGCTTTTGTCCTATTATCTCCGCCGGAGGCATAAATGGTTCATTAGAGCTACTCGTGTGTCCGATATACTGGATCAGTTCGTTTCCATGTTCGTCTGCCTGTAAGCAAAATCTTGTCCCCAGTTCCACAACCAGGTCCCTTGGCGGCTCAAATCCTGATAATGGAGAGAGTTCCTCGGCCATAGTTGGCGGGTTTTAAAACCTGCCAGTGCAGAAGCCCAGAATTCTCCATTCGAACATCTAAACTACGTGTAATATAAAGTACCGAATAGACAAGACTCGCGCAGCACTTTCCACGTACCGATTTGCCTACTTCAATACTTGAGGTTTTAAACCTCAGGCGGTCTACTATATACTCGGATATGTGGTGAGGCTCATTAGCCTCGTATACAAGGTGGTTTCAAAGTGAATTATGATTAATGAAACCATGCTGTATACGCGCACCGGATTGATTTCGGATAAGTCGATCCGATCAGGAAATTTTACCAGATTGGGTTGACTTTGGCGTTAAAAGACCCGGATCGAAAGATTAAGGATTGAAAAATTCAAAGCTCACTTGAGTTCTGTTCATATATGTGATGTTCCGATGCGACATATTCGCTTTTGTAGAACTGACTGAATTTTATTCGGTTAATCCACTCGCACCAAAAATCTACTTTGAAGTTTCATTTCAATCAGTTTCAATTCAAGTCAGTCCAAGTCGGTCGGGTTTGTATATTAGGTTATTTTGGTGTATATAGCGATCGTGTGGTGGAAAGCAGCAGATTGCAAAACCAATATCAAGGAGCTAACAAGACTGCAAAGATTAATTTGCATAAGTAGCACGGGTGTATAAAGAACCACCCCATCGTTAGGGTTGGAAATGATTCTGGGGTTGATGCTCCAGGATCGGTGCATCTTAAAAAGCGCATGCTTAGCGGTAATACGTGCTTAAAGCTCAAGTCTGAAGTATAATGTAAATCAATGCGCCCAAAGGAGTATTCCTGCAGAATGCCGGAGACCGTGTGAGCTATAATAATATATTTTGACGGGAACTCTCAAGTCAAGACACTCACAAGAACAGAGCAGACAGTAAATTTGTGAGGGTTAAACTGCAATCGACATATTTGAAACAAAAGCTCAATCCAAAAGCTTGACAGCCAAGTCCAATGTTTCGAAGAAAAAATTAACATTACGGATGAAAAATTACAAGCACTAGCAAAAGAATTGGACGAAATGAAGAGAGACTTTGCGAAAACCAAAGTAATGTTAACCAGCACTCCTGTCTTAATTCAGACTACCAACACCATCACATCGAGAAATTTTAAAGCACCAATGTTCAATTAACAAACAGCTTGGAATATCTTTAAAACATAACTCAAACGAATAAAATATTTTACTTTAAAAGGGTATTTCCATGGCACAAAAAAAAAGTTAAAGTTAAAAGTCAAACGGTCATAAAAACCAAACTGAAATAGCTGTGAGATTTCTAAAATTAAATTGAAAAAATATGAAAATTAACTGCAATTGGTTGAGTTTTAAATTATTGTAATATAGATTACAGTTAACAATCTACATTCATACTGGTTAGACATACATACCACATTGAAAAACTACTGACTTCAAGAAATTTCGTGAAATTCACACTCAAGTGAAGTTAAGTAAGAAGAACAAGAAGTAAGAAGAAGAAGGCAAGTCATTATTTATTCACAGCCTCATTTGTGTGAAAACTAAGCTGTCAAAGGAAAGAATTATTGATAATGTATCCGCTTAATAACTACTGACTTAATAACTGCATCCGCTTAGTAACTACTGACTTAATAACTGCTATCCGATCTCGTAAATCGTAGTAAGAATTGCCTAGCTTCACTTCCACCAACTCCTCTACTTGTCTCTTGCTATTTCAACATGCTATTGAATAGGATCCTAATAATATATTATGTACACTGAAAAAAAAATCTACACAGTACGTAGTAACAACAAAGCGGAGAATATATAGCCGCTCGCTATACCCATATAGTACCTTGAGCTATGAAATATAGCTCTCAGTGCCATAATATGACAATCAACATAGCACATTCTTCTATGTAACATAGTGCAACAATCATGGACGCTATGTACATACTACACTGAGCAATAAAATAAAGCTAAAAAGCCAAATTCGCATGCATTATGTGTTTTTCTACTACGGACATAGTCTCATCTCCTATGTAACCTAGCCCCAACTAGTGTGAACATAATCTCAGCACATACTATGAAAGTAGGTTAAATAGCATTAGCTTCCCAATAAACTCGTGCAGCATAGTGGGTAAGGCATTGGCCCTTGGAGAATACGGTCACGGGTTCGAACTCAATTACGAACAAAATTTGGTTAACATAACTGAAAAGCTAATATATAAAATTTCAGTAAAAAAGTATGCAATCCATTATCGTCGAAATACCGAAATTGTCGAAAACAGGGACAATTTTGCTTATATTTTATTAGAACTATAATCTATGGCGTCAGGGGATCTAACACAGAGTATTGAGGGCTATAATACAAAACGCCGACTACTACGAATTTTTCAACATGCATTACGGTAGCAAGTGTTGTATTTGAATACAATCCCGAAAGTAAATTTGCACATAGTGCCAAAAGTATATCAATTATGGTCTCTGGCTCTATCCAATGACCATATCTTTGCCGTGACTTCTTTCTTCTATTTGTTCGTTTTTGCTATCAAATTATCTTTCTCCTTTCTTTCAATAACTGAATTATAGACAAAGGTCTTTCAACCGTTTCTTTAAACTTCAATATTTCACATGGACCGTTCTTTATTACCCTCCACTCTTCGTTGACGTTATTTTTAATTTCAAGATAAGTACTAATTACCTTGCATTCCTTGTTACAATTTCCAGAGTATTGGTTCTTCGAAATTGTGTACTGGAATCAGCCTTAATAAATAGCTTTGTTTTTTCTTCGGAATTTTTAATGAAGATAGTGCATTGTTTAAGCTTTATATGACAGAAGTCATAATAATACACTCTTTGATGACACAAACACACCTCAAGAGAATGGAGCTTCTGAGCTTCTTGCTTACTAATTTCTATTCTTCTGTACTAAAGTTTTGGTACTTACCACATGCAACATATCGTTTTCGCAATACACTAGCCCGGCGTCATTACTAGCAATTTCGATAACCGCCCCATATCCTTTTTTTCCGGTTTATTGTATGCAACCAACCCTCTCCCTACACTCAAAAAAATGTTGGTTGAATTTTACCCTTATAATAGTAGGAAACTGGTTTCCTACTATTAAAGATGTAAATTTACAAAAGTGCGTAAAAAGAATATTTTCTTTACGACCAAATGGTGTAATTTTACCCTAAATAATGATGCAATTTTATGGCTTTGGCGCAAAGGTGAATAGCAAACTAGTAAATTTACACTCTTTTTACTTCAATTTACAAAAAGCTGTGTATTATTCAGCTGATATGACGTAAAAGCAAAAAAATGCACATCGAAAGTGTAAAAAAATTTGTGATTCGTTATTTTAAACGAAAAACTGAATATATTTCCTATTATCAAAGTATTAATTATAGACCCATTTTTGGCAGCTCTAATTAGCCAGCGAAAGGTGTCAAATGGGCTTAAATTGGGGACTCAATGTCGGCAACCCTCTTTTATAACTTAACCTAACTAAATAATAAATTTTAACTCCTCGATGTTTCTTGAAGCTAGCTTATAAAAGCTTAGGGTTGATAGTTCCCGACGGCTCGAACGATAGGGGAATCTAGGTGATACTTCGTTCTCGTGCTTTTCGGGCAGTGCAGGTAATAGGCGCGTTTTTTTTTGCTCTCCTTATCCATAACAGAGCAATGCAGACGCATTGGAAACAACAAAAACTCCTGTTATGGAAAGGCGGAGTGGTTGTTGTTCCGAATGCGTCTGCATTGTTCTGTTGTAGATAGGGGAGCAAAAAACACGCCTAATATTATTGGGGTACACCCCATGCGACTTGTATGTATTGAAATTCACCTACCTCCTAAACTACGGGCCATCCCATTCTAAAACTTTAATGATAAAATAAGTAGACTTTAAGCTTTGTTTTGTTATAAAAATAAACAAAATTAACCTAGTCCAAATTATTCAAATTACGAGTTGAAGTGTCTACTTCCGGTTCCACACAGGAAAAAAAATTTGTTTTTCAAATCTAATTTCAAAATTAAAAAGAACAGCTAATTTTCTATACCAATCAATATGTTTTATGTTTTTAAGATTTTGTTTTGAATTTCAGAATCCGCTTCCAAAAAAACCTTTTATCAATTTCGTCAATTATTCAGAAGCCCATAACTCGGCAACTAAACCTCATAGAAACAAAATCTTGTGCATCCACATTCATATCTTTTAGAAGTAACATTATGCACAATATGAACAAAATCCAGAGCCTGGAATTTTTTTCGTTGTCTGCTTCACGTGAAATGCCCCAATTTTCAGTTTACCTCACGCCAGCTGCAGCAAACATATCCTAGGCTTGCTTCTTAAAAGCGCTGTTCATAGACGTAGGGCAAAACGTTTGAACTATCCATTGGTTGTACGCTCATCTGTAACGGTTTCTGAGACTAGCTAGTATTAGTAGAGATAAAGTTGAAGTTTTAGCATTTCAGCTAAACTAAATCAAAAACTTTCACAACATCAATAAGACAGGTCATCGTAAGTTTGGCTTCGAGTACGATCTTTTTATGTCATTCGTAGTGCCGTGAGCTCTTTCGAAACCAAAATAAATTTTCTTCTTGGCCACTGATTTCTTGTGAGAGGAACATATAGTTCTTTCCAGAAGCTTCCCCTTGTTAGAGTGTAATGAGATAGGCCAGGTCCGGAGAGATTTGTGTTGGGAAATGGGAATAATTTTTACCTGTTTTCAGATACTAAAGAAGTATCCGATCTTCAAACAGCTGTTGAAAACTGAATTATTTCAAATTAAATTATTTTAGTTATTCAAAATTAATTTAGTCCTCAAACGGAGTAGGATCAGAGGAGAAGAGTTTCTTGAAGTAGGAAGTACTCTCCCTCCAACCAAGCAGGTTATTTTTCAGCTCTACATCAGCTGCAAATGATAGATTACCAATGGTTTTTTCACTTGCAAAGTATGAAGGAAAATAGTCTGTTGTTGGAGAAACTTTCCTCAGAAAGATCTTGGTAATAGTTTCTGGCCGTTTTGACCAGAAACTATTTTGTTTAATGATGATCGCGGAGAATTGTTGAAACTTCCGATAGTCTGCTCGATTTCAAAGGCAAAGAGGTTTTTATGGCTCTCGATAATAATGTCTTGAATCTTGGCTCTTGTAATAATATTTCTGGGCTGTTCAATCGCAATAAAAAAATTAAATAGTTTTAAATAGAGTACAATAAACATTTCCATGATTTTATTTTAAATGTCTTCAATCATTATTATTTTGTACTCTTATATAAACAAGTTCAAATATTTAGTAATGTCAACAATATTCATTTGAATGCAAAAAAGTTGCCATAGTCTGGCAATTATTATTTAAAAATTTTCTTTTTCAGTCCATAGTCCCATGCCACACGGTCGAAGATCAACGACGGCGTATTCTGATGCAAGTAACAACACGTGAACAGAATTTTGTAAATACTCTTCGATTCGGTATGCAACGGTTTGCCACACCACTCCAAGAACGTCGTGACTTAATTTCTCCAAACGATCATCGAACACTCTTCCAAAACATCGATGAACTTATTCGGATATCAGAAGATATACTCGAACAATTAGTGCAAGATGATCAAGAAATCCCGTTGAGCTTTGCCTCGAGGGTCTACCTATCGAAAACTACAGCGATATGCGCGGCCTACAAAAAATACTGTAATGGCATCAAGCGAGCAGATTGCGTTTTGGTGAGCATGCGAAAAATTTAACTCATGAAACCTGATTGAACTATTATTTTCCGACAGGTCAATAAATCTCGTCAGCCTGGCTCCGAATTCGTTAGCTTTATCACCGAACCACAAGTGCCACGTAAACGTCCTGATCTCACAATGTTTATACATCGACCCCTCCAACATTTCCGTGAAATTCTAAAACTAATGCAACTCCTAGCGTCCCATTGTCGTGTAGATAGCGAAGAACACAAAAATTTTACGTCTGTCATCAATGAACTGCAAGCGGCCTACCGAGAGATCACCGTTGGTGGTGGATTGATGGAACCACTTGGCGAAGGCAGACCACTCTTGACGCTCCAAGATCTTGAATCGAGGATGGTATTCACTCGCTGCAAACCATTCACTTTGACTGTTCAAGGACGACAGTGGATATTTGGTGGAGATTTGTCTCGCGTCGAAGGCAGATCGGTGAAACCGTACTGGACTTTATTGTTTAGTGATATCCTAGTTTTTACGAAAGTCAGTAGAGATCGGGTAATGTTTGTTACGGAAGAACCATTGCCCATAGTGAATATAGTGGATTCGTGTTTTAATATGAGGAAGAAAAGTGAGGAAAAGTCTTTTGAAATTGCTTTGTTCCTTATTTGAAATAACAACCTGATCCTCGTTACAGCAACGGAATTTCGTCTGACAGTTGACCCCAATGGGCGTGCAGTCGAAAGTCCTACGGCTTACTGTGCACCTGATTTATCCAGGACGCCAAAGAAAAGTCTGCGGAGGAGAAGTCTGATACTGCGAGCTCCATCACTCGAACTGAAAGCTGTCTGGCAAAATTTATTACAACGACAAATGTAATATTATATTTATGTTTTATGTATAATGCTAACATCAATATATGTTAAACCATTTTCAGATTTCTCGTGAATGCAGCTTTAGGTTCAACTCCTCTCTCAAGTCCCTTAGAGTCTCCAGATATATTTCATACTCTAGTACCACTGTGTGATATCGGAGCAACAACTACATCAATGGCCTCTATAAAAATCTCTTCACTGGACAGCATAAATTTGAAAAACCAACAGGTGCGTCTCAAACAGAAACCATTACAAAATAAGTTTCAGTCAAGCTACGACAGTATACCGCGAGTCCAATCAATCCTACAAAACTCATCAGCCATCATAGCAACAACCGCATCTATGAAACTGCCCACAACCACACTGACAAGTGCATTTCATCAACAGCAACAACAGAACACGTCACTATTTACAAACCAGAGTGTCAGTTCGTCATCCAAGCTCAGTTTCAGTGGCAGTAGCATCAACAGCACAAATTACCCTAGTATGAATCTTTCTCAGTTGTACTCTAACAGCCCTTCAATATGGAGTCAAATGCAATCTGCGAATTTGTCTACGATAGCTGATTTGCAGAACAGCAGCAAATCCTTGACTGCTATACCAGAAACTATATGCGAGCTGCCTGAGCTACAGGTCCAAAACAACCCTAAGTCAAAATCGACGACACGACTTCAACAACGTGTGCCTGGGATGAATCGTTGTTCTTTCCTTGAATTCAGTCTAAGTTCAGTTGGAAGATCCTTTATCGACGAGACGGGTGAGGACCTGGATGAGAATGCTTCCGTTCCTTCTTTAAAAACTCCCGAAACTCCAACGCCCAACATCTCTCCCACGTCGACACCGTCCCGTCACTGCCCTTCCGACACGTTTTCCAATGATTTTGTTTTACTTCAAGAGCCATCCACACCCAGCATAGTTGTTTCCCCAATGTCCATGAACGATCCGTTTCGTAATTTTTTCATAACACGTTCTAATAAGCATCGTACCGAAGAAATCAGTGAATCCAGTGCAAAAATTAATAAAAATTCCAGTATCAACCCTGAGCCAGAACACGAAGAGCTGGACAGTTTTTACAATAAATTGTCCAATAGCCAGTATGGTGGATCTTGGGATCTTCTCGAATTGGACTTAGACTTCCACGAGGTTAACTTCGATCCGTCTTTTTACACAGATGTTGAAGAGTGCGTTTTCTTAGCTGACGATCCTTTCGGAATTCTACCATACAGGCCAACTCCACCTGACTCCTTGGATCTATGATTCACCGTCGATTTTCGACTGCTCCAGGCAGCTCTCAAGCTAGGACTGATATTGGCAAACAGCCAAACTTTTCAAGTTTTAGTTTTTAAGTTAGTCATCATAAAAATAAATATCTACCTCGGAAACCGACTTAATAGACTAGTACCTTTGAAATTGGTATGTTGAAAGCTAGAATATTGCAATTGCCAAATTTACAGTAAACGCTTATGAAGAAATGACGTCAAGATTAGGGAATTTGAATCGTAGCTAGCAAAGGCCAAGCCAAAATTATTGAAAATCTTACATAAAATCCATCATTCATCAAACTGTTTATATTGAAAAGAAACATTTTGTGATATTCGTTTCACTTCTGACTTATCAGATTTTTTTCAACCTGGCATTGCTAAGATGTTTAGAAATACCTTTTTTCATGATAATGCCAAATCTATCAATCTACCTTCAAATACAGGGTGCATCGAAATTAATGTTGTAATTAGTTTGAGCCTAAAATATTTACTGCCTCTTTTTGAAAATAAGCAAAATCGATTTGAGTCCGTCTATCAAGCAATATTTGAAATAAATAAAATATAAATTTATCATAAAACGTTTTGCTTGCAGGACAATTATATTAGAAAAAGATACAATATTACAAAACCCCCACGAAACTTCTAGAAATATCGAATGAATCGACACACCAACATTAAACCCCGTAAAATATTCACAGGCAAACATCTTATCTCTCATTAAAGAAAATATTATCGCAAACTCAATCAACACTAATCTTAATCACTTTATCTTCTAATTATGTAAATAGTATCTTTTTTAAGCTTTTACTGATGAAATAGTAACACTTTTTACATCTGCATCAATCATTCATCGATTTTCAGTTGAAAATATGAGAATAAGACGAAAAAAATATTGACATGACGCTTATTAGTTAATGGAAATTATTATGAAAAATTAAAAATTAGCATTGTTTTAGTAAGCTAATGGGAAAAAATTAGATAAAATTGATAATGTTAGCGTGTTAGAGAATGATAATGAAAATTTTAGATGAGTAGGCTAGGAATTTTACAAATTCGTAGTGGATATTGTGTAATAATTATTGAAATTTGCCAAATTAAAAAACAAATAGAAAATAATTGATGATTAAGTCAAATATTTTATGTTAAACATTTTTAATATCAATTAATTCAACCGACGAAAAGCAAATATGTTTCCGTAGCCGAGGTATATCTGATTCCCATACTGCATATTGCTCTCTATTATTGATTAATTTTCTCTTTGTAGCCATACCAGAGAACAAATTTCAATTTTCCGTTTTTAGTTGCTATTTTTTCGTGATTTATAGTTCATTTTAGAGAAATAGTTCATTATTTTTCGTAACTGCCAATGTGACACACATATGGATATTTACCATTATTCACTATAGGAAAAGCACCATTTCTTATCATAATCATAGTTTCTATCACATATAGGGACACAGGATGAGTACGTGTGATTTGCAACTTGTACATACATCTGAGCGCTTCCAATTACTTCTACTCAAAGTTATTACTTCATTTTTGCTTCTAAAATCGATTAGGAGCACTGAAGCATTCAAAAGCATCGCAAAAACTCGAGAGATCTCTGACATTGAACTTCTTATGGAGAAGTGCTTTATATCACCGTTGTCTACCCAGAGACCAAGTTGAATTAGTCTATGGGCTATGGGAATTTGAATGTGAAAACGCATCAAGCGCCGCCTCCAGACCAGGACTTACCCAATGGGGAAAATGATGCGTAAACATAATATCCGTAAGCATTCCGCATAATGCATGGAAGCATTACATATCTATACTCGGTTCATTTCTTCTTAATGCCTAGTACTATACTCATCGCGAAACGAATTCAACAGTCAAATCCCATACAAAAGAGCTTTACTGACGAATTGAAAAGCTCTTTTTGTATGGGATTTGACCGTTGAATTCGTTTCGCGAAGAGTATAGTACTAGGCATAACATTGGATTTCCTAAGGGAAACTATGAACTTTTAGCTTTACAAAAAGAGCTTTTTGGAAAACCCAACATCGAGCTGGTTTTTTAGAAAACAGCTTTCAAACGATGCATATGCATTGCTAAGAATGTTTGCTTCATGCATTCCGCTTGAACACATTACAGCAATTCCCGTTGGGTATAGCAGTACAGATACCTAGATATACAGCCCTTTGTAATGTGGCTAATACTTGGCGGGTATACTAGAACTTCACAATAGTCCACCAGAACAGGAATGCGTTTATGATCATTATCAACCCAACGGGAAAAATAATGCGTAAACATACAATCTGTAAGGATTCGATATAATGCATCGAAGCATTACAGGCCCATGAACTGGTGACTAGGTTTGCCTCTGCATGGTGTCTTTTTTCGCGATTTCCACATATGGGGCTCACGACTTTTTTCTAGAATGCGGCTAAGTGATAAGAGTGCCTTTAACTGAGAATGCAAGTTTTGGTTTCATATATAATTACTGGTAAGTTCATAAACTCGTACAGAGAGTTTCGAGGCTCTGGCTTAATTTCGGAATTCGCAAAGCTTCGATAGACCGTAGTGGGCATTGTGCAGCCACTCGCTTATTTATTATGCAATGCTGCTTTCTGTTGGTACTGTTGACTCAAGGTAGTTAAGAAACTGCATCATTTCAAATTCATGCTCTCCTACCCTGATGATTCTGGTGAGCCATTCTGAATTATATTTCGGACTATTTGGTTGAAATTTCATGCCTAGATCGAGCCTCGCTCTCTAACTCTTTCAATTTTACAGATTAATTTTTCCTCCTTGGCTGCTTTCTTCCATTTGTCAAATCTCTTGTTTGTTCTTCTGTGCTCTTTATATTCTTTTTTACATAGCCGCATTCTATGAGATTGCCGCATTGCATCTACCTCATTACGAGTATCTCCATCAGGTGTAGATAACTATATGCGGAAACCTGCAATTTCACGGCAGCCAATTTCTTCAATGTGCTAGTTCTATGATTTATTTTATTTTCATTGGATAGGCATTATGTACGCACTGTATCTGCTCATAATATGTTTCCTTTTATTCGTTAGCAAACTCCTCTGTAGGTTCGTGAAAGTTTACAAGGCTGATGTTTAAAATTTTGCCTCTCACATGAACAATGCAAAGCCTTTTCTTGATAGCGTTAAAGCTGATGATGGTAGATTTGACTGTTTTGTTGACTAAGAAGCCTATTCCAATCACACGACAGCTGTAGCAAATGTCGTATTCTTTCCTTAGCAAAGTATCATTGTAAAACTGTTCATCTAATTTTTTGTAATGCAATTATTTCAGCTTCGTACTTAGACAGGACATTGAACACCTGCTGAGCAGCTCTGTAAAGCGATCTCACATTTGATGAGAAAATTCTTAAATCGTTTGGCCGCTTTTCTTTCAGTCGTTACTGTTTTAGTATGGGTCCAGCTCCGAGGCTTGTTGTTAGGTTCGTGATGAGTTCTTTGAGAGAGGCTATCGGTCTCTCGCGAACTTTTCTTGGATCCTTTTTTCAGGAAAAATTGTTGCCCGAGCCACAACAAGGAGATTAAAATCCCAGCTTTCCCCCAGTCGAAGTAAATACAGCTCGTGCATATTTTCACAAATTTCATGTAATTCCCCCTATTCGACTAATGGTCTTAGATGCAAACAGTTCTTTTTTCCTGGTTGATAAGTTTGATAAGTTTCTGTTTTAATTTTTGTTATAATCATAGCTACAAGCATTAACTCTGTAAAAAATTATAGCTTCGCTAAGTCTGTAAAATGGCACAACACAATTGTAAAGTTTACCAAAAAATCATTTTTCTGGTGATCAATATAAAGGCGAAAGGGAGTATATTACGCCTTTGTAAACCCACTGCTTTTTTTCTAGTGTAGATAGCCAACAAAAAATTTGCTTACCAGATCACCGGGTGACCTATCACAACGGGGTATGTGGGGTTTGACTCACTAAAAAAAATCATTTACAAGCTCCGGAAGTTCCGAGTCAAGGCCCGGCTAAGCACTGCTTCCAACCATGTCGTGCTGACTCACCTATAGGTAACCACGGACTTCAGAAACTGCACAGCTCATGGAGCGGTATGCGCAGCACTTTCTCAACGTATGTTGAGACTGCACGTCAGCTCTCTTCGTTTCGCAGCATTGCATCCACGATCGTTTCAGGCGCTGCCAGGCCGATGGTGGACTCAATGGTGCGCCTCAAACTTACGAAGCGACTGCACGTAAAGAATGTATGCTGAGCGTCATCGAGCTCAACCCTACAGTACCGGCAGTACGGCGTGACCTCATTACCCATTCTGTTCAGGTATTTAGTGAAGTAACCGTGCCCTGTCAAGAATTGACAAAGGTAAAAGTTCAACTCTCCGTGGTTCCGGTTAAGCCATGATTCAATGAGACCAATTAGCTTAGCTGTCTAGCGTCTTTACCACTTTCACTGCAACGTTGTTACCAAAATTGGAGGGTAAGCGTGCACGTGTGCGTTTGAGCCTCGGTTCTGTCCAGTTCTGAGCGAAAGAAGTAACCTTCCTTGCGTTCTCGTGCTAGTAGGTCGATCGGGATTACTTCCGGTACTAACATCACAGCCTCTTCTGAAACGGTGCGGTAGCTACAGGCGATTTGCAGAGCACCACTGCTCTGGACACTGGCAATGCGTTTCTGAAATTTCTTAGTTCGAAACGCATCTCCCCGAATTTCGGCTCCATATAGCAAGATGGAATCGGCAATTACCATCAGCAGCCTCAAATCTCGTCTCACTGGGTCCATCGACGTTGACCATTAGCCTACTCAGCGAAGTGATGGCTACTAGAGCAGTGTCACATGCATTGCACATGCGGATATGATCCCAATACGTCAGCTTGTTGTCCAGGATCACTCCCAGATAGCTGACCGACTTGCTGGCGTGGACCTCCACGGAGCCAACTGTCATGGGTATGAGAGCTGGTATTCTCCGCTTCGTCAGCATAACAATCTCAAACCCACTGCTTACAATCTTCCAATTTGCAGTAAGCACAATTTACCGCTATAAGGGGAGAATAAACCTTTTTTCCATATCAAAAATCACTGCACAACCGAAAGAGCGAAATTTGTTTGGCAAACAGAAATGACGTCCAGCAAACAAAGTTCTTGCTTAATACGTAGCTGAGTAGAGCATTTTCTGTTTTTAGTAATGACGCATATGATAAGAACAAATTTTTAAATAAGTTAAATTTTAAATATTCTAAAGCATTTTATTTAGAATATTTAATATTAAATAATTTTTTTAATTTTAAATATTCAGCTTTTGTAGCACTTCCGATTTATACTAAACCAAATAATTATTTCATCGTATTTGTTATATCAACTATATAAAACAGAGCCTTTAATAGCTTCCGCCTCAGATATATCTCGGGTTTTTGAAATCGCTAATCGAATTATTGTTATGATAACAATCAGATTCCATCATTTCTCATTGATTAAATCATTCATAAATCAAAAATTAATCACACAATGTTAAAGATCACTTACAATAATAATTCACAACAGACTTAAATTTCAATGAAGCATTATTAATTAACAGATAATCAATAACGTCCTCCATTTATCATTATTGAATTAATTTTTACTGTCATTTTTCCAACAATCCTTAAAAATCAAGCTTTTAGAATTATTTTTAAAGCCATCAAAAATCGTCTTTTTAGTACAGATGGCTACAAGATTTACAATAGGATAAAATACCACCATTTGAAAATCTACAATAATACTTATAAAATTTCATAAAATTATTCGTTTCATTTATTTCATCCGATTCAAATCTTCATTTCTCAAGCATTGTTCTTTCAAATATATAATGTAGCTCTAAGTATGAATGAAATCTATCAGTTGAATATTGAAATAAAATTATTACTTTGAATAAAAACGCTTGTGGGCTTTCATTTGATTTTTGTTACTTTGAAATCTATCTATCAATATTTGGATGATTTTTTTTGATCGAAACCGAATGCATATTGTTGCTTTTTGAATTCTAATGATGTGATGGGCTCATAATGCAAATGATTGAACTTAACATTATTGTACTTGAAAATTTTTTGAATATTTTTCGCGATCTTATATGCGTCTAAAATAAAGCAAGCGTTTTTAATCGAAGCATTTTATTTCGTAGATTGATTAATTGTTTAATTTTAAACTTATTATTAATTACTACTGCAAAGAGTGGTTGTGACGTTGATTTTTTCTTACGTTGGATTCATTTCAAGCCCAATTGAGCTGACTTAGCTGAATTCAAATATTTTAACTTATGAGACCATCACGTGTTTTATTTTCAAGTACTTTCGAGCATCAATTAAACATTTGATGTTGGAAAGTTTGGTCAAAAAGCAACAAAACCGTCTACAATAGTATTCTTCTTCAATTTACATGAATTTTTGCAGCTATTCATTGCTCTTATGGCTTTCGTGTCCAGCAAATCAGCTAGATACTTTCTTAAAACAGGAGCTTTTAAATACCAAGCACGCTGTATGCTTAGATATTCTTTGACTTGCAACCTTCTCTTTCGCAGTAGTTCAGTCTCCTTCCAAATGCAACGCTGTAGTACCACTCAAATTTATCTTCCCTGTAACGGTGTCGAAAAAAAATTATTTTATCCCACAGAATCGTAACGTTAGCGCATCGCAACAAATCGACCAGCTGATCGACGAAAAATGTCGAATTCTAAACAAAACGGGAACGCCCAAAGGAAGTGCCATGCACTTGGCCAACTGGATGAAAGGACAACTAGATAAGCAGCAGGAACAAGCACGAATGGTTGCGGCTGAACTAAAAGAGATGAACGAAGACCAGGGTGAAGATGAAACTTTGGAAGAACCAGCTGAAGAAGACGAAAGAATCACGTTCTGGACTCGTGACCAACTTGAGAAACGAACGAAAGAACTCAATTTGTTAAAAGAAAATGGCAGCCTTAAATCAAGTGTTGGTAGACGATTTGATGCAGTTGAAGAAGTCATCATCAGTGACGATGATGATGATGTGAAGAGTCCGTCGCGGAGCACAACATCTGACAGTCAGGTAAAATCTTTCAAGTGAAGGAGCTGAAATTAAATTCCGGCCAGTGAAAAATATTCTAACCAGTCCTATTCCTATTTTATCTTCTATATTGAATTGTAGATAGTCCTAATTAAACCCCAGAGTTTAAAACATTAGCTTCATTTTACCGAACAAAAAATTTGATTTTCCAAGCTCTCATTTCATCTTAGACAACCAAACCAGCCAGAAATTTAATAATGTTATTTTATCATCTCATTTGCATCTGTTGGCTCCATCTTTACACACGTAGATTACTGTCCGCTCGAGTCCTATAACTAATGCTACAGACAAGATGTCAGTTTGCCGTCATTGTCACAAAAACTGCAGGAGACGTTCATCACAACAATCATCGACATTACTTTGTAATTCGCTAAAGGTCCAACATAGTCAAGCTTCACCACACCGTTGCTGTCAGCTCAGTGCCATGTCAAATGCAGCTAACGGCAACGGTATCACTAGTTCGCCCAGTCCTCTTCAAAAATTACTTAAATCAATAGATGAAAACAAGTCTAATTCAGATGCGCTATCAACGACAACGTCGGCCGCCATTGCCTCCACCAAGATATTGAGAACAGAAACAATAGACATAAGTCAAAGTAGTTCACCTGCCACTTCAACAACTCCTCTTACAACTACATCGTCAGTAACTTCACCAAAAACTACCTGTTCACGATCAGCATCCTCTTCACGCCACAAATTCACACCCTGTCACTGCAAGTGCTCACCAGAAGATTTCCAGAACACAACGTTGAGTCCTGATGAAGTTTTTCAAGAAACTTGCAAACTGATTGAAGATGTATCGAAACTGTCGCTCCATGGTAGCTCAAAAGTATTTGATGACGTGCATAAAAATTGCAAATGTATTTGCGATAATAGTGCAGCAAAGCAAAATGGTGAGGCCGGAAATGAGGCGAAAAGTGAAGGAGAAGATCGTTCATCTCCACAAATGGAAGACGACGATATATCTTTGGTTCTAATTGGCCTTGCTCAACTCACACCTGCCGCAAAATTAGTCAAGTCTGAGGCCTTTGTTCCAACAATATCAGTTCTCCCAGCCACTCCGGATGCAGTTCTCTCGAAAACATCAACTTGCATCTGGGACAACACATCCACTACATCTACCGCTAAGAAAGTCACCGCTAATCATCATACGTCTCACGAACCGGTTAGCGAAAGTATTGCAGAAGATTCTCCAGATGAGTCACCTCAAGATGAGGAACCTCCTTATAAATCGCTTAGCACTGGTCTCCGCCGATATGGGACACTTTCTAGCCTCGAAAAAGTAGCTTCCGAAGATGGCGATGACGAAGAAGCTGACGAGCAAGAAGAAGAAGAGGAAGAAGAAGATGAAGAGGATCTCGAGGTTATTACGAGAGAGGTATTCAACAACAATAACAACAATGCTTCGTTGCGAAACTGGACTACCCGTGCAGGATCCTACGTTGCTGGGAAAATGTCGTTTTTTGAAGACTCTCGAGCCTTTATCGATAAGTATTTGGGACGCTGGAATCAGGAGCATGTAGATGCTGAAGGTCGGATTATAGTAGACGATGATCAACCAGATGAGTGTACATCGGGAGCAACATCTGGTGAGGATGTGTGGGGTACACCGACTAGTGGTGGAGAGAATGATGATCCGAATATGCAAGGCTCGGATCATACGCAATCGGTAGATATATGTTTCAAAATAAAGTTGAAACAATAATGGTTTTTGTGTTTATTTTATAGTCACCAACCCGATCTAGCTCGTCCTACAACGGTGATGACGACACAGAGCTCATGATGGATGAACTGTTGATGGCTCCACCGATGTGTGCAAGTACTATTCGAGGATTGCTTCCGCGGTAAGTTACCAATTATAAGTAATTTAGATTTTCGAAAATAGAGTAGAGTGATTTTTAGAGGACTAATCGAGTTAGATATATTCATGTTCATTTAGAGCTTCATCTAGTTTCAGTGGTTTTGATTATAAATAGGATATACATATATATAAACATAAGAAAAACTTTTGAAATTTCACAACTGGAAAGAAAGCTACATCTGACAAAGCATTGTGTTTGGAAAAATAAGGCATTCGCTGTGGAACATAAATTTGGAAACTGTAACAGCGAACAGAAACAACGACTTTAGCTAAGGCGCTTTGAACCTGCTGTTCACAAAGGGGAAAATTTTTAAGCGCATCGTTTAAAACGACATTTTTAATAGATCAGTTTGGATTCAATTCAGCCAACTGGGAGCTCATCCGAAATGTACTTTGAAGGATAAGGACCCTAAGTTTTATCTTAAGTATAAAAGCGAGCTAGCTAAGAAAGCGAATATACTAGAGTGATAAAGAAATGTAGACCTAGGATGTTACCACCGGTATCCAGAGGGTTCGATACTTGGTCCACTATTTTGTTAATACTCGCATTGTTGAAGTGTTAAGACTCCCATTGCCGTCTGGGTGCACGATTATCGAACTGTACTATCGTTGGATGCCCAAAAGTGAGAGGATATAAGGCACACAATCTTCAGTCGTAAAAATTCGAAGAATTTGTGTTCTATATCGTCTAGTTCTTACTTCTTAACATGAAAAGTTGCTTGGAAGTTACTTTCGCTTTGAAAAAACAGATGACATTGACACATATCGAATCATTTCACGCCAATTTAGTACATGTGTTTCTTTTTTTCCAGCTTAAAAGTGACATTTGGTGTTTTGGTGTCTTTTCAATTACAAAATCGATTGCAAATTGAAATTTTTTGACGTTTTATCCGTCAAAATGAGCAGTTTGTCCATTTTTTCCATTGTCAAAATTTTCGCTCGAAAGAAAGACCAGATAATTGAGACTTGTCAAACTTTAGCTTCACGATTAACTCAGTACTAACCATAAGGCACCAGTTTGAAGCAGCGATATGCTGCTCGCGGTTTCGAAACCCACCGTATGCTCGTAGTTATATTAGTTCCTCTTGTGTTGTCTTAAAAGCTGGCGCCTGGGAATAATACCAGCGCTTGAGACAGTAAAGGCTGGTATTGAGTTCATCGTGAAGCTAAATTTTGACATGCCAAGAAATTTCACGTGAAATTTTGTATGAAAATTTCTCGTGATATCGAAAACAGTACTAAGCTTAAGGGAAAAAATTGGCACTTAAAAAATAATGGAATAATTGATATCGGCTTCTCCCATATGTGTCTCTTTACCGCCATAGCCAAGAATTGGCTCCACAGGGTAATCTCTTGAGCTTTGGCATTAACATCGAAAAAAAAACTACATTAACTTTTTCTATGCAGCCGCTTCATTCATGATGTTGCGATTTACAAATGAAGACTAAAGTAAATCTGCACTTATTGCAGAAAACATTGCAAATACTTGCGCAAATTTTGAAGGTTTTTGGTTCTCTACGCCACCTTGTGGTCTTGAAACTTCTGCTCACCCATAATATCACATTTTCTTTTTTGGGACCCTTGCAAAAAATTCAGAGTTTTACCAAATAAACTCAATAAGCTTTGTTCAGCGGTTCGGAACTTTTTGTTGTGCTCAGTTTTTACTATACTCCAGCAGCTTAAAGATTTTACTCAACTGTACTGAAATACCAAGTAACTCTCATCTTTTATGCTTCGTTATTCTGGCAGAAAAGATTGGTCTTTTCTCCGGCTGTTCAAGTTATATGTCGTCTTTTTGTTTGAATACTTTGCAAAGACTTTCAAATCCTCGATTTGAATTCAATTCCATCCTGACTCAAAAACATCCCAATTATATACATATAGTCACTCGAAAGAATCCCAATTCCAACTTCTTCTTTACGAGTGGTTTCTTATAGCTTTCCCGCCAATCGAGCCGTTTTGCTCAGTTGAACCCTATTCCTATCCTACCCTTCAGCTTGCATGTCCTATTTCATGCTCAGCTTCTGTGTAGCTTTGTATGCACCTGTATTTTTGACTGCTCTCGTTGCAGAACATGATACTTTTCTCGTGAATGTTTCTGGTCGGAGATCCGCCACCTCCGATTAGCAAGCATTCAATAGAGCAAATACTAGCAAGCTGACAGAGCACCAAATATTTTTTCATCAATGGATGATTTGAATGATGTAACACGGTGGTGCCTTGGCCAGCCAGCTAAACCAGCGCAAAATTCACTCAAATCGCTGCACAAAATTATTTATCAGCTCATTGCTCGAACTTCTGGGCGATGATCACACGATCATTTGCCAGCTCATCGCTCTCAACCCTGTTTAATGAGCTGTGCACGCATTTTTCAATATTTTTTGACGATTTACGATACTACATACAGTTCCAACTATAGCTCGTAGCTCCGAGTAAAAATTTTTAGAGACCGTTGAATCGCAGAATCCATTCGCTGAGCATGCCAACAGTAAGCAGACATCTGTTACTGCAACACTTCACTTTTGTACATTCTCCGATATGGTTTCTGAATCACATTTGGAATTCAAACCAATATTGTAATTTCACTTCCAATTATTTTCGTATTTCATTATTTTTCATTACCAGAAACCAACATTTTTCCAGCTACTTCCAATATAATTGTAGATAATCACATTAGATCTTATACTATGTAGAATTTCATTATTCATCATTTACAATAGGCGCCGTTTAGAGCCTCTTTTCGAAGAGGAAAGTGAAAGCGAAGAAGAGAAAACACAGCCCGATGACGATGGCTTGGTAAAAAAGGTAGGTTTCGTAGCAGCATGATAAGTAACATTATATACTCAGCAATTAGTTTCATCGGCTTGCTTCCATTAGCCCATTTCCATAGTAAAAATATCAACTTCATCAATAATCATCAAAATCATCATCAAAATTCCATTCGCACCATCATTTTTTTTCTTTTCTCTTTCTTTTTTCCCGATCTCGTTCTAGAACGTTATTGTGACAGTAGTGAAGTTAGCAAACAGCACAATATATTAGTATTCAGAATTTTTCGGCGACAAAACGATGACAATCAAATTCAAAACCGAAACTCAAACAAAATATTTTTAACAGAACTTGAATATTCAGCAATTCACTGACAATAAAACCATTAAAAAACTCAAACTCATCAGCAAAATAAATAGAATACACCAATACTTTCGTAAAGATTAATCCCAGAGTTGATTAGTTGAATTCTATTCCACAAAATTGGTAGGGGGAAACATCGGCAAATGGCTACAATTTAAGAGACGGAGTAACACGGGGCGTCACTACCACGATGACTTCTCTGCCAAATACCATGCAATCATTGGTGAAACTAGGCGCAAACGAAAGAACATCATCCGATACCATGATGAAATCAAACGTTCTGCCAACTTTGTCAATAACAACAACCATGACTATGAAAACAACAATTCTTCCAACTACGGCCGTAAATTCAATAGCAACAACCGAACCGCCCAATCCGATCACCAATCATCTTTCCAGCACACCTACAACCAGCAGCACGGTGCATGTTATAAGACGAGCGAAGTTTTCACCACCACCTCCACCGCCAAGGCGTCTACTTCTTACGCAGACAAATTTGAAGGGACCTGGGCTGGACCCCCAACGGCAGGGTGCAGTGGCACTAGGAAATTCAGCGGGACAGGTAAGACTAAGCATTAAAGCATTGGTAAAGGTTGATGACTCGACTAAATTTTTTATCAGTTGAAACAAAATGGCGAATTTGGACCTATTGCTGACGATTATTCTTGGGCCGATGTGCAACACGAAAACAAAATCACAGAGACCGACAGCAGCATCACAGGCTTCACGAGCACGATGTCAACGACAAGGGCTGGCGCCGAATCACGCGAATCTGGGAAGAATGTCGCATCCATCGACATAGCCTGCAGACAATCAGAAAGCAACAGAAACAACACAATCGAAAACTCAATCACGGCAACGTCAAGCCCAACGTTAACGTCCGCTTCAACAACAACATCAACAACTCCATCGCAAAGTCCATCTCAGAAAACATCCGGCGGTGTTTCGGGCCTAAGCCCCCGCCTGGAAATGCGCCTGGCCTTAAACCACGACATACTGGGCGACGAAGACTTGATAAGCTACGATCCTGGGCCAGATCTCACTACAATCCTCGGGTAAGTTCCACTAAAACGCACTTTGTTGATTCGATATTCTCTGCGTTTACGAAATAAAACAGATTGTTTCTGTTCGTTATGTTTCCGTTTGCTCTGTTCCTGTTCGATGATATTGTTTTCATTCCAGTTGACGTGTTAATGGTACTTCATTGATAATCCATTTGATATTCCGCTATCCCATATCTAGACTGAAACCATGCGGGCCCAGAAAGTCAATTCCAAGTACGCACTAGTCGGTTATCTTTGCTAGTAGGAACTGGTGCTGGAATACCATGTCTCACCAAGAACTACTTTACATTTAAAAAGGTTATTAGTTTGTGATCATGGTTCATTTCTTGTCTATAAATCAGCATAGACAACGTACATCGTCTCTAAAGCTTATCAAAGCAGAGAATAATTGATACGGGAAACTCGGTCGTTTTGCGGAATAAGCCTCCGAAAGCAGAATCATAGCGGAATTGTTTTTGTGGGATGGTTAAAATTGGATTTTTTTTTTATTTTTACTTAGTGGTTTCAAAAGTATGCACTAATTCTCATCAGACATAAGCTCATAATGCATACTTGACTAATGTGAGCACTTGCAGTTGGAGATAATTAATTTTCACTTGCGTTAGTTGTGATAAAGTTTAACATCCTCGACTTATACATTCACCATTAACCATCTGAAGCTAGTAACGCCCAATATTACTAAGTCTCCAGGACTTCGTCTTATCCGCTCTCTGGATTGATCTAGCAGCTCCGTCGATGGTGCAATTACAGACTTAATTTTTGACTTTCCCTAGCAGACTTAATTTATTTTCACCAAAATATAGCCTGGTAACGGTGATCGTTTCAGGATCACTGGTGGTTTGGGCCAACCGCAGATCCAAGAACCTATTTCTAGCTGGTTTAAAGAATAAGTGGTAGCATTTGACCCTCTAACTCCTCGCTTTGCTTGTATTTTACTGAACATTCTTGGCAGTAGCTGGGTTAATCATTTTTTAGCAGTCACGGCTCACATGTTTCAGCATCGAGGAGCTCCACCAGTTGGTTTTTGATGCACATATCCCTGGCAATACGACAATCACGCCTCCATATCATATGGCAATCACGCCTCCATATCTTACGACAATCACGCCTGAAGTGACCCGTATATTTTCAATCATAGCATTGAGGAGTTTCACTCTTCGTTGATATCTTGGCAATATTGGCTCTTTTCCTCATGCATTCTCTGTTTACTTTACAGACTCTAAGGTTGCTGTGAGCTGCCTGCTTTGCCAATTCATAGATCAAAGCATAAGCCAAAGAGTTCTTCAGCATCCGTATGTCGACCAAACGAAGTGCTTATTGAAATTCTTCATACAAACTCCCTGCATGAAAGCGTCTGTCGATGTTGGGTAGGACAGAAGTGTTGTATCCTGATCCAGCTGCTGCGAGGTTTCTCCTGTCTTCTGTGCACGTGCTCTGAGCTGTATCTCATATCTAGAGCACTCGTCAGGTTTGAATAGCTAGAGTAATTGTCTTACTCTTAATGAAACCATTAGTGTTGTCCCTCGTGCACGGTCACTCAAATGGTTGTATTCTACTACGGCTTGCTAGTCTTCTTCTGATCAAGTTTGTGGTCTAGTTTTGTGGCTTGCTGTTTGCGGTCTTTGGCCTGCTGTTCAAGTTTTGGACCGATGTTCAAGACTTGCTACTTCATATTGGAATCCATTTTATGCTTTATTCTTCCTGAACATGTTCATGGCCGGTTTTCTCGTCCGGAAATTCAAATATTTAAGGATCATTGCCTTCTATGCTCAAAATTTCTTTTACTTCCGATAGCAATGCCGTTTTGTTCCCAGTCATCAACAAATTCCGCAAATATTAATTCGTATCCAAGCTTCGGTATGGCTCTTCAGGTAGTCCGCACAAATGCTCACAATATCTACTATCGAAAATTTTCCTTAACACTTGTTCACAAAAAAATTCAACTTCTGACACCAATTTTTGCATTTATTACTAAAGTATACTTTGTGGATTAGACAGTCTCTGTGTTTTGCAAATAAAACAGTTTTTTATTAATATTGTATACAATTTTATTCAAAGCAATAACTATCACAAATATTATACACTCTACAATTCACTTAGCTCGCGTAAACACTTTAACTGTCCCGCTAATGTCAATATCACTTGGTTTGAAAGTAAATCGCCAGGAAACTTCCTCAATTTGCTTTTTCAAGAGGCTGACTTCGAAATACTTGCTCCAAAAGACTCTCACCATTCGAGTATTACACCTTTCTAAAATATTCTCGATTTCGCTCAACTTATTGGAATCTGTTTGTATCTTGGCTTCTATGAGTTTCTTATCAGTGTTTACCATGGGATCTATGGGAGGTTTCCGTCCTATGCGATAAGTTAGATGTTTTGTAAGAAGATAGAATGATACACTTTTTCTCGATGTTTTCATTATTTCACGCACTGATAGGCCGGGATATGATTTATGTTGGTGTATAAACAACAATATACAGCAAATTAACCCTTTTTAATAATGACATTACTTTCCAGACACGACCTCTCCAGGTTCCATCGTCTGACAGGAAGGGATTTATTAACGCGATCAGCAAATCGTGTCCAACCAAAAGAGCACGTAATCTCGTACTCTCAACAGCGAAATTCAAAAATGGACACACCAACGCTAAATCGAAAAATCCAACAGCAACAACAACTCCATCAACCAAATCGAAGTACATGGAACAGTTCTGCATATGCGGATCGAATCGACGCAAACAGAGTGCACGACGCCAGCAGCAGCGACGAAACCAACAGCAAGTTAAGCGATCTGGAAGCATTGGCGAGACAAGAGAAGATATACTGCATGTCTCAATTGAAGAGTGGATCTCCAGCAATGAGCCCTCGCTCGAAGATTCCAATAGCGAGGAGTACTTCTTTGACGGAATCAGTGCCTCGGATTGATGCACTCAATCAACAAAAGGTTGTGGCAGACACAAGAACTAGCCGCTTGTAAGTGTTCGGAACATTAGGAAGAGCTATTTCGGTTAATATTAATTTCACCAACAGTTTCAGTTTCCTGACTGGACGCAACACAGACGATCACGGAACCAAACACAGTTCAAACCAGTCGCTGAGCAGTTCCAATGCAAGCAGTGTACCCGATCGAAGACTGTTTTCGCCTCGAAAAGACAATGTAAGCACTACGGTTTCAGTACACCAATTATGTATTTTAAGTATGTTTCACCAACAGGACAAACCCTCGTTGAACCGCCGCTTTTGGAAGCAAATCACCAAACGAAGAAGGTCACATTCTGTCTCCGAAATAGCAGCAAGTTAATAGCAAAAAGTGATATTGATGAACGTTGGTGAAAACGAATCTTAAAGCTTTAACTACGCCGAATCCGAAGATTCTGCAAACAGTTGATGTTGATTTTATATATTTAATTACTTGGCATTTTTCCCAGAGAAGTGAATATGCTTCCATAAATTGGTTTAATGTAAGCTACGAAATCGTTTATTTCTAAAATCGTGAGCTAGGGTTTTGTTTTTTCATGAAATTCTTTAACATAACCTACGAAAAGACTCAGTCACACAATAAATTGCTTAGTAAGGCTTAAGAAATTAGTCGTAGACATGAGTTTTGTATTCGAAACTCAGTATTATCGATTGGCGAACTTACGGTTAGAAATGATTCTTTCAAATTGAAAATTGTTGAAACGGCTCGAACTGCTAACTGGAAACATTTTCCTTCCATTTTCTGGAGGGCAACTTCGAACGGTATTTCGAAATTCGACAACCGTTTACCGCTCCAAATTCGAAAAAGCTCATTAGTAGTGTGACAAATAATCGACACATACTTATTATTGGGATAAAATATTCTACTAATTCACAACTCAGCGTTGGTACTAACTGTGTGTGTGCGTAGTTTTTTTTTTGTCAAAAACTCAGATTTGTTAGAATAGTCCGTGAACGATGAATAAATTGTATCTAGTCTAGGAAATTCGAAAAGCGTCGTTAGTGTTTAGTGATAGATTCAATTAGCGAAGCTTATGAGTGATACTTAAAGGAAACCAGTAGATTTTTTTTAGAATTATGAGATTCAAAACTTAATGAGGTATTTTGCGAAATACCACAGACTGTTGAAACGATGCAAAGAGCAACAAGTATTTTGGATTTATGGCAAGAATTAAATATTTCAATGCATCTTCATTAAAAAAGTGGATGATATATATTTATTTCCAAACAATTACTTCGGTCAGGTTAAATTTCGCCTATTATTCTATTTCTTTCAAAATTTATCTACATTCGACGAAAAATCACAATGAATTTTTTTACATAGTTACATAAAATCACATCATTCAAGCGTGATTACATAAAATCACGCTTGAAAGACTGAGCTCAGTCAACTTGGCCGATTCATTTCTGAAAATAAATGTCCATTTATAACAAGAAACTTACTAATACGTCCTGAAAATTTTTGGTAACTTTATTATAGATTACATAAGGATTTTAATAAAAATATATGAAAAGCTTTACCGAACAACTATGATTAGAATTGAAATCTTAACATTTTCATTTCATTATCTTTTAGCAAATAATCACTGTGAACGATTAAGAAACGCACTTAGTGTAGAATATCAAGCAGAAAAGTTGATTATCAATTATTCCATTAAAATATTTCAACAAATTCATATACACACTAAAGCCAAACCTGTATTTGCCTTAAAAAATGAATGCATGTAAAACAAACGATAACATCAAAGAATCGCATTAATTTTTAGACAAAAATGTTAGAAATTTAAATCAATGTGCCCAAGTTGTCTGTTATAAACTCAATTGCATTTGCTCGCTCATTCCATTTGTTTCGATTCTTCGAATCCAAAGATAAACAAAAAGCTTTTTATGTAAATATCGAATGAATAACCTAACATTTTACCCCATTTTATATAACATCATTTCACGAATTGAGCTGTTGCCTCGTATACCACAAAATAACTGTTAAACATAAACATGAATTTCGATAAATTTTCTCCATTAACACTTGAAGAAACTTCAGACGATTTGTAAATTAGATGAATTTCTTTGGGTCATCACAACAGAAAATCAAATCATAATTAAATTTGGAACCAAACAACAGGAACAACACGAAACCATACGTTAAACAGATTAACTATTAAAAATGAAACAAAACAAACACAGAAAAACAATATGAAATAGAATTATACTTAAAGTACTAATATCCAACATATTATGATTTACTAGCAACTAGAATAATCGTCAATCTCTATGAGAGTAAGTTTTTAAATGAAATGTATTTAACAGTAGATATTCCAAAAATTAGGGGATGTAAAAATTAATTATTTATAATATTATTTATCAGAAGCATTGGAATTAATTTTTATCTTTTAATACTTCCAAAATACATTAATTTGTTTTTGGAGCTAAAAGCATTACTACTATTAGTTACGAAGTGATTATCTAGAAAGATTGTGAAGCAAATTATTAAAAACTTTATTCTAAATCAATAAGAAATATTTCAATAAAAATGAGACATACATATGTTAAAATATTTGAAAAAAAAATTTTTTTTATTTCTGCGGATTCTTTTTCGAAAAATTCTTTGTAAACTTATCAGAGGGATGGTAATCGATGTTGTTCCTCGAATGTAGAAACATCATTTGAAATTCCGAATAGCTCTAATTCATCTGCTGAAATTCGATGAAATCTCCTAAACAATAACATAACGTCAAGGAGGGGGACTCAGATGTCTTCATCTAGCACAGTCTGTACATCTTGCAGAATCCGCCGTGAACGATATCAACCGCTAAGCTGAAAAGCGTGTGATAACTAGTGATGGGCGTTTCTGTTGCTTTCAAAAAAATGAAAACGAACTGTTTTTTTTTAAACAACTGTTTTTTAAAACTGATTGAAAAAAACAGTTTGAATCAACGAAAAGAAACAAATTTTATGCTGTACGACAATTAGAGTTGGGTCGTACTAGGATTTTCACATACTAGGTATGACTAGTACGAGTACGAAAAAATACCTGTACCAAATACCTGTACAATGCATAAGATTTGCAGTGATGTAATGAAACGGACTGATATGGCCTCTCCCACCCTCCAGACACAACGTTCCCAAGCTAGAATGGTGATGGTGCAAGATGACCTTCAAAGGATACCGAGTCATAAGTCTGTGCAGTTTGTCCGTAACTTTTCAATGGTCGGTCATTTATTTGGCAAGTCTTTCTCCAATCTAGGGGACATCTAAAGGAAAACGATCAAATTCAATCAATTTAATTTGTTTTTCATTTTATTATATGCAAAAAACACGTATTCGTTCAAATGACCAAAGTAAAAAAAAATACTAAGATAGGATCAACCAATCCTGTTGCCATCTATATGACTTTTCATCGAGCGATCTCTGATACCAAACTTTTCCTGGCTAATCTAAAACAGTCGGATTTCCACTTCGCCTCACTGAAGCATGAAGTTTGCCGAAAATGTTATTAAGAAATGATAAAAAAGAAATATTTCGTGTATTAAACATGCACCCACTAGGGGGCCAACCTCTTCCGTAAGGCTGGACATGAGTCTATGGGCACCTTATCTCCCGCAGTCTCGTACATTTTTACAACCGCGGTAGGGTTGGAGGCATCCTCGTGGCGACCAGCAGTCACGAGGAGGGCCTCAGCACACCCGGAGACGCCAACTGGTGAACCAAAAAGGATCTCAACCTTTTCCTCCTTGGCACTTTTAGTTTTTCCGGCGGATTTCATTTTCCTGTATCTTTGAAACTAGGCCGCTTTTTCCCAGACTTGTATGGAAATTTCGCCCGAAAAAACCAAAATTTTTTTTTGGCGAAACGTCCATAGCCCAATTTCCCATATAACAATTTTTTTTGCCCTTAAAATATCACTATTGTACTCCTCGACCACTTTCAACCATCGAAAGCGCCGTAAAGTTAGTTTTTGCCAAATATGGCCAAAAAACCCTTACTCCACTTTCAATGGCTCGATCTCCTCGTCTCCACAAAATGTATGTGAGTTTTTCGCTAAATTCTTTTCTTCCTCATTTAAAAGTTCTTCCTCTCTTGGACTTCCCATGGTTTTTCCTTCCCTTCTTCCTTCTCTTTCTCTAAACCGTACTAATCCCATCGAAGTTGAGAATTTATTGCTCAGCCTTGATCGGAATTCCTGCGGTGGTTCTAATTGTATTCCCAATTTTTATGCGTTTTCGATGTCTTCCTCATTGTGCGCCCCCCTCTCTATCCTTTTCAATGTGAGCCTATCATCCGGTATTTGTCCTTCTGTCTGGAAAATTTCTAATATTTGCCCAGTTTTCAAAACTGACGCTGCTTCCTCCGTCTCTAATTATCGTCCTATTTCTCTTCTCCCCTGTTTTAGTAAAATCCTTGAAAAAATTGTCTTCTCTAGAATGTATCCCATGATACATCCGATTCTAGCTCCTGAACAGCATGGGTCCGTGAGGGGTAAGTCTACTTTGACTAACCTTATCCTTTTTTCAAACACAGTTGCCCTTGCCTTAGATCGTCAGG
Organism: Nemotelus pantherinus; assembly: GCA_963978885.1. Classification (NCBI taxonomy): domain Eukaryota; kingdom Metazoa; phylum Arthropoda; class Insecta; order Diptera; family Stratiomyidae; genus Nemotelus; species Nemotelus pantherinus. The sequence continues at coordinate 220,955,383 of OZ022263.1, read as the reverse complement.
AACAAGTGGACGTAGTGTACACAGATTTTTCTAAAGCCTTTGATACTGTCGACCATAAGTTATCACTCAGTAAAGTTTCACAGTTTGGTTGTTTCGGGCCAATCCTTTCTTGGTTTTCGTCCTGCCTCAGTAACCGTGAGTGCAAAGTCACTATTAACAACCTCTCCTCTTCTCCCTTTCATCCCTCTTCTGGTGTTCCGCAAGGGTCTATCCTTGGTCCTTTACTTTTTTTAATTTTTATTAATGACCTTTCTTCCATTATTGATTCCCCTTGTCTACTGTACGCTGACGATCTGAAATTATTCCGAGTGATCAGGTCTATTGATGACTGTAATATTCTCCAGAATTATCTGTGTGTTCTTCTTAATTGGTGCAATCGCAACTCATTATCCTTAAGTGTTAGCAAATGTAAATATATGACCTTTTCCCTCAAATCATCTCCTATTTCTTTGTCTTATTCAATTTCCACTAGCTATCTGTCGTCCGTTAATCAATTTAGAGACTTGGGTGTGACTTTTGACCCTAAATTGAAATTTAATTTCCATGTTGCTGAAGTCACCGCTAAAGCCTTCCGAGTTTCTGGATTGGTACTTCGCTGTGAATCTAAATTCGTTGACATTCGTACATGTCTTCGTCTTTTTTTAATGTTAGTTCGTTGTGTCCTCGAATATGCTTGTCAAGTGTGGTCTCCACGTTTCCTTTACCTTTCTGAGGCCATCGAGTGTGTGCAGCGTAGGTTCACACGCTCTTTATTTTTTAAATATAATATCCCTTACTCCTCATATGTTTCCCGTTTGTCCTTTCTTCAAATTCCTTCCTTGGAGTCACGCCGACTGTTGCTTGACGAGTGCTTCCTGTTCAAATCGCAGCGAGGTATTATATCTGGCTTCACCGATTCATTCCGACCTCGCAGTTCTTTACGGGGCAACAGGTCTCAGGAAGTCTTCACTGTTCCGTTCGTAAGTACAAATATGTGCTTCTTTTCTCCTTTGGTCAGAATCCCTAGACGGCATAATGAATTGGGGCTTGGATATCTGCCACAATCGTTTTATAGCTTCAAAAGTCATTTAAAAGCATTTATACTTGACCTGAGCGTTGGGACATTAGATTGTTGAATTGAATTTTCTTTTTGTAAATATTAATCTTATATTTTTAATTTTTAATTTTTTCATTTATCTTTGCCACAATTGCGATGAATTTATGTAAATAAATAAATAAATAAATAAAACCGAAATTTTTGTATCACAGTAATACGTCTTGGTCCGTTATGTCCCAAACCACTCTAACCCATAATTGGCCGATTTTGTCCGATTTCAGCTTCTTTTGCCTTAAAATCTTTTTGAATATTTGAATAAAATACTTGCAAGTGCGAAAATACTGTTTTCCGCAGCTAAAAAATAACGATTCGTTTTTAAAAAAAAACGATTTGTTTTAAAAAAACGATTCTTTCTAGAAAAAACCATAAACGATTCGTTTTAGAAAAACGATTGGTTTTAGAAAAACTATTCGTTGCAGAAAAACGGTTCGTTTTAGAAAAATGATTGGTTTTAGAAAAACTATTTGTTGTGGAAAAACGGTTCGTTTTAGAAATGCTGTTCATTTTAGAAAAAAAAAAATCGTTTTAGAAAATCTGTTTGTCGCTATGTGGAAAAACTGTTCGTTCGTTTTTTGCAGCCAAACGTTTTTTTCAAACTGTTTGGCGTTTTTTAGCCCATCACTAGTGATAACGATACTAACAGGATTTGAAAATTGTCAAATTGCTGTTCAATTTCAGTTCAAAAGAAATACATGCGACAAGAACTGCTCGAGCAGACTAGAGTTACATATGAAGAAATTATAATCTAATCTAATTTTCTCTTTTAACAAAAAAAAAATTTAACGAAGTATTACAAATAAGGAAAGTTAATTTGAGTTTAAAGTCTGAGGTAAGTGGTGTGCGTAATGCCATAGTGAGCTTTTAAAATAAAATTGTATTATTTATTTATATGACATATTATATTCTTCGATATTTACAACTTACTCATTTCTTTATACATCAACATATTTAAGATCATCCTTTCTGATGAGTATCAAATTAAAGAACGGTGTCGTTTTGTTATTTGCAACTACCATTCAAACAATAGCTTCCGATTCAAACAATTGTTGCCTGCTAAAATATTAATCAATTCAGCATATTTCCATAAATAATTCTCGATTTTACGCATTTTGTGATATTGTCAATGCTTGTTCCCCCATTTATTAACTACTATTGATAATCCAGCCAAAAAATCTTGCTTATTTATATATTTTTCCTTACCGTCTGTTTGTTTTTGTGTATACAGTAGGCAAAAAAAGCTACGGCACAGACTCTCAGTAGGAACAAAAAAGCCTAGCGCATCAGAACCGCTAAAAAACTAATTTTCGAAGAAATTATCTTTGAGGGACTGAAAAATGTGTGAAGACGTAATATACTTCTTTTTAGTACTATATCAACAATTTCTTACTCAAAGGAACAAATATCATTTTCTGACAGCATTTTCTATAACACAAATGAAGAAAATGTTCAGTGCTGGCAACATTTGTCCAACACAGCAGCAATAAGTCTACCATAACATGCTCGTGCTTAATTAACCTATCCTTTGAATTTCGTTTTCATCCAAAGATATCATCGAAAGTTTCAGCGATTAAACTATCTCTGGGGTTGCCATTCGAAAAATTTCCAAAATTTAAATATCGGTTGCTTATTTGATTGTAAATGTTTTGCTTATGAATACAAAATGGAAGCATCTGTTTGGTGAAATATTTACGAAATTGTCTGGTGCTGGCAATCATGTGCTAGCACCATAGCTGCTTCACATTGTATTTAGCCCGCCCTGTGAATTTCGTGTCGATTGAATGGCTGCGTTGGAAGTTATAGGAGTGAATAGAATTTTATGGTAACCATCCTCAAAACTTATCGAATTTTCGAAACCTAAATATTTGTGGTTAACTGTCATTTCAGAATCATTCCCATTGGGAAATTTTATGACAACATCGCTCGATAAAGAAATGTCAATAAATAACGAAATTCATCATAGCTGGCAACCCTTTCATGATTTTTCAACGAAATTAGGAATGCAACAAGACCCTACAGAATTAGGAATGCAACAAGATCCACTTATCACATGAATTTCGTTTTGATTTCGTTACTGCATCGGAAGCTATGGTGAAAAAACCTTTATTTTCCTGAACAAATTTACAATATTTAGGAGACAAAAATTGCCATAGGTGGCAACCCTATACTAATTTTTCAACAAAATTTCTATGAAATCTATCTTAGAGTAAGGTTCACCTACTGCGTGAATTTTGGTCAAATGCGGTGGCTAAATCGGAAGCTTTAGGCCAAAAATCAGTTTTTTTTTTCTGGGCGATTTTTCAAAATGGCACCACTGCCACAGTATTGCCCGTATTTCAAAATCACTTCTATCAAATCTGGTCCTAGTTAATTCCAATATGTCCTGGAAATTTCATATTGATCGCATTATCCGATCGTCAGTTCTCGTGAACAGAAGTTTTGAGTGCTGAAAATAGAGGTAACTTGATCATGGGCTGCCGTTCTCGTTTACCGCGGAATTTTGAAACTTTTTATTTGACTTGGTGGATAAAAGTCAAAATTTATCAATAATCTGAATTCATTTTCAAAAAACAAAAATTTTTCAGGAGGTTCGATGATTTGAAGAATTTTTTTTCAGAAGCCTGCTGTAGCTAAAAAGTTGCCCGCACAGTTTTGAAAGTCCATGTGCGTTAAATTTTAGTCTACATCACTACGCTCTGAAAATTTCACGATTATCCATTGTTTTTCTTAGAAGCTGTGACAAATCGAAATTTGAAAAAGAAATCATTGCCTACTTTTAGGCACTCAGCGCCTACACAGGGCTCAACATTTCCAATTCTTTGTCATAGACAAGCTTAAAGCATAATAGGTTTTCATTCCCAATACTTCTTTTTAACGAAAATTGACGCTGCTTGAAAACATAGGAGTACCTGAAAATTCACCAAAATGCCCGCCGCCGCCAAAAAGTTAAAGATATCTAAATTCTAGCAAGTCATGGACCTACCCACATCTATGTCCTCCAAAAATTTCAGCTTAATCGGATTGACCACTACAGAGATTATCTCCCTTAATCATTTTGTGGATATATATATATATATATATATATATATATATATATATATATATATATATATATATATATATATATATATATATATATATATAAATGATGAATTTTCGGCGAAACGAGTTTAATGCTACTTTAATAATAAATGATGTTTTTTTTAAAAATACCCTGAGCACGGAAAAAATTTGAGCAAAAGCCCAAATCGCAGCACATGTATGACCCACTATATGTACAGTACGCTCCAGCAATACGATAAAAGCTACATAAATAGCGGTGACAAAAACCATTCAGAATAAGTTCGGGCAGATGAGCACTCTCCGGATCTACAGGTGAGTATCTTTTGGAGATTTCTTCACCAGCACACCAACAGCTGATAAGACCGCGCCACTCTCACCGGGCCAGGTGCTAATTTCTTCCAACTCTGCGTGTACCCGCCAGGGTTTGATAGTTACTCTATTGCTGAGTTGAAAGAACAGATGATCCGCACATATGTGCGATCTCTACAATTGCACACACGAGTACGATTGCCACGAAATCGAATTGTATCTTTCACACATGAGATGCCTTGAGGTCGATGTGTGGAAGATATAGCATGCGAAGAAAACGGATTTGGCTCTAAGACCGTGTGAATTGACATTGTATTAGTGGAATTCACTCGAAGAAACCGTTCCGTTGTGCAGAAGTTTTGAGTTCGATAGCGAATCAATCCAGCTATGTACGGTATTGCCAAGACGTTTCTTGCTACGTTAAGAAGGTCTTCGAGATTTTCTCTGATTTCGCGAGTTCCCGGCCAAGTTGCTGAATAATTTTTCCTACATTTCGACACACGACAGGAACGTAAACTACTGTTCGGATGAGCGCAACGATAAAACCGCTTTGTAGACTTTTCGGTGGATTTTCGCTGGCCGCGCTGGAAATCTCTGTAGCGTGTGTTAACAAACAGCAAAAAAACACTCAGCCAGCAGCAGTTCGACCTCAGCGTTTTGTTGAAATTCTTCATTAGCGTTGAATTCGTGATGGTCGCGGCGAACCGTTCAGTTACTGATCGAGAATCAAAGTGTGTGTACTGATCGGTTCGAAATTGCACTACTCCGCCAGGTGAGACAGTGCTCGTGCGAATTTATCGAATGCGATATCAGTGAAGTTCTTGTCGCGAGTGTCGTCGAAATAGAGCCGTCGCCCGTGCATGAAGAGTGAACTGAAAAGTTGGGACGCGATCGCGATCATTAGATTCGTATAATGTGCTGCGCATGATCAATTCATTTAAAATTGTTGTCGATTTAAACGATTTAAGTGTTTCGTGGAGTAGTTAGCGTTATTAGCGTTCGATTGCGTTGAGCGTTTGGGGCAAACGAAAGAGTCGCGCCACTGCATACACTACTCGCTAGGAATAGTTTGCTAGTTGGTTATTGTTGTTAGTGTTATTGCCGTCTGAATTACTGCAATTCGGGTTAACTGGACCGATCGGCCTGACGTTTTTTTTCGGATGATCGGTTAGGTTAGTGTGTGATTTCGTTTGATAGAATTGTTTGTGATTGTAGTAACAATTCGGTTGTTATCAATTGTTTCGAACGTTTGCCTCTGTGGAAACTTGAATTTTTCTTGTTGATGGGAAGAAGCTTTTGCGTAACAGATTCCGGATATCATGTGAATTGATTTGCTAGTTTCAGTTTTCTTCGAGGAATCTGAAACGATTTTGTTTGATTTCGTAATTTGCTACTGATTAGTCTTATGATTTGCGTGCGTGTTTCATAAGAATCTACGACTTTGATATTTGAAGAAAAAACAGTGTTTGGCGTGTTAAAAACTATACTTGGGACTGATTATAGAAAATTATGAGTTGTGAAAAATCATATATTTGACACAGTATTGTTTTTCATAGCTACGTGTGGTGTCAAATTGTGTGTGAAGATAACGAATTTAAATAAAAATTGTTAGTGATCTTGTTGTTAGTGTAGTGATTCCCTAATTCAAACAAGGATTAAAAACGAAACACTCAACGTCATATCGGACTTTATCAACACAGTCAACCTATCGTAAGTACCACATACCAATTCAAAGAAATCTAAAATAAACATAAATAAAGTATGAAACCTGAGCTCTCCATAGTCATATTTTTCACCCTACGATTCAGATTTCGATATTTGATAGCCTCTACGAGTGTCCAACAGTTTTATTTTGCTGTCTGTCTGTTCATTGCACAACAGACACCGTTGTCACCGTGACACACACCGACAGTCGTGTCGTGAGTAATATCGTTAGGTATCTAGCTATTTTATGATTGCTTGAAGGCCATAATTGTCACAAGACAGGTGAACAGGCCTTATCTATATTTCGCGACAATACGACGAAACACATGTTTGCATACTGAGCAAATATTGTAAATGTCGAATTGCAATATTTATGATGAATTTCGTTTTAATTGCATTTTAGAATGGTCGAAATTGCGACACATCTTCTGCGGGTGAAATAAAAATTAGTTAATTGACATCTTCATTATTTATAGCGGGTGTCTCGACTTATAAAAAGTTATTAGACTTGTAAATCAGGATACTATGCAGCAGTTGTGTTAACACATATGATGAAGTATGAATAGTCTGTTTGAAAAGGGTATCGATTGGACTGAGATCTCTCAATACTCCCAAATTTATATGGTTGGATTGATTTGTTGAAATTATAACAGGTGATCTAAGTAAGTATATACTTCTCTTGACATAATTTCACGAGGTGCATAAGCAGCTAATAGATCCTCTCTCTTGCCCGTCAATCTCTTTGAAACCTAGTTTAAAGTTCCAATATGCTGTCTTTAAATGGCTCCAGTTCCAACTCTTGATACAGCGGAGTGTTCTCAGACAATTTTTCAGTCACCTGGTTCTTAAACCTAAAAACGCAGAAGCGCAAAATCCTTCATTCTTCTTCTTTCTTCAGATTACATTTCTGCTTGCTACCGAACGTTGAGTGTCTTGTTCGTGACTCGAACTTTGCTAATGACTCCTATAAACGAAGACTTTGGCGACGTGTTCCGTAAGTCTTTGAACCAGGATATTCCCCTTCCGCCAGGTCCTCTTCTGCCGACGATTTTGCTTTGAAGAATTAGTTCGAAATACTTATGCCATGTGTCCGAAATATGCTAGTTTTAATTTCTTCGCTGTTGCAACTACCTTTTTCTCTCTGACAAGCCTCTTAAAAGTTACCGGTCTTATGCACTGCACTTCTGTTGTTGCGTCGCTTAATTTGGCCGACGAAAACCCGAGGGGTTGCCAAAAGCCTTGACATTTTTGCTGCAGATTTGGGCCAATAGCGGGTGTTGAAGGCATCTACAAATAGACCAAGCTTGGCGTTTGAGTGCGGGAAGAGCAATAGGGTGGCTTTTACGGAACCAGTTCGGTAAATTTGCTAGTTCCAGTTGACCAGGTGATAGTTTTAGTACCATATTTTTGGAGCCGAAAAAATAAGCGTTAAGTGGCTGTGGCAATCTGGAAAGAGCTTACTTACTTTTTTCGAAACCTATGACCCAAGAATTTGACTGAATGTTGAAATTGTCAATTGAATGTTGAACTTCGGAAGTCAAAGCTAGCAAAATGTCGAGGTATATGAAGCATAGCTTCATGGATGCTTTTCTACCGAAACAATTGTACCACAAAGGGTAAAAGCCAATCAGGTGAACTCAAAGAGTCCATGAAGTGTGTAGAAGGCTGTCTTAGGAATATAGTTCGCCTCGTCAAGAATTTGATGGTTCCCGACAGAAGTCGTGAATAATGGCGATTGGATGTGTCTCTCCGGAGCGGTTAAGGCATCTGTAATCCCCGTGAGAAGTCAATTTCCCGTTAGAGTTACGGGTTACATGAAGTGGAGACGACCAGCTACTGCTGAAGAGAAAGGCTGCACCTAACATGGAGGTATAAACATTGACCATAATCTAGTCCCATTATAACTCACGATTGAGTCCTATATGCAGTGAAATTACCTTTCGTCTGCAGCTGTCGAAATTCAACTGATTTGTCGCGGCAAGTCGAAGACCAGAAGGAGATATGTCTTTCGGCTGCTAATTCAATAACTCTGGACACTTTGAAGTTATGGGCATAAAAAAGACAAAACAAATGAATAGTACAAGGGAAACACAAGAAATAAATGTGGTCAAAGTATTGAAACCTGCAGAACTCCAGAAAGGGGCTGCTGTTAGGTTAAAAGGTATAAAAGACAATACAATAATATTAAAATAGTTAAAATTCAATAAATATATAAAACAGCTTAATAACCTGTAGAATTTAACCAATTCAATTTTATGCAAAATTAAAAAAAAAAAAAAAAACCAAATTACATAGTGAACTTGTCATAAAAAGCAAACGTAACATTAACTTATAATCTAGGTACATAAAAAAGATAATAGATAGGGTAGGAAAAGAGAGCATTGGTAAGTCTATTTTTAAAGGTCGCTTTGAATGTATTTGAGATACCGGCTGATTCGTTTCCCGATGTCTCGGCAATATTATTCGACAGTTTACGGTGGTCCCGGATTTCATAAAACCCACTCTCCACAGAGCAAAAGATAGATGAGGAGCAATGTGTTTGCTCAAAAAAACACGGAAAACCGTGCCCGTACAAATCGAAGAACTGAGAGAGATCACCAAATCATATCAAATCAAACCAAATCACATCTGATCAAATATAGTAGTCAATCCAGTGACACGTTTTAATATTCACATTGTTTTAACCTACGCATTAATTAATTTATTTATTTTAATTAAAATTTTCATTAATTTATATATATTTATTTATTTTATATTATGATGAGTGTATGTATTTTGTTTTATTGTTTTTTTTTCTGATTGACAGTACATTTGACATTGGACATCGAAATTGACTGCTCTTCTTCTTTTGTAAATTTTGAACAGCAATCTGTTCTTTTACATGTCCAATGTTCGAAAAATTGTCTCTCATCACAACAGTAAGTTTTTATCCAAAGTTGATATCCAAGCAATATAGGAACATATTTTTAATATAATTCTAGCGTTTTCTGCGTCTTTATCAAGAGCTGGATTGGACAGTAAAATTGAAAATAACAACAATCCCTCCTTAGTTATTGTTGTGTTCAATGCTTCCTACCCTAACCTACTATTGATAGTGACGCAAAAAACGCATCTATCAACGAAGCTATTTCTTACAAATTTTCTCGATTTTCCTTTCAATTTTTCTATTACGTGTATATTTACTATTATTTTCGAACAATACTGTACCGAAAAACCTGCCAAAAAACTGGGCAGCTTTAGAAATATCCCCCTTGGAAAATATTTCCCTTTAAACAAATAATTTTCTCTCTAAAAAGTCATTTTGGTGTAAAAGATTTTGACCCACTTAAAGTTAGTTATAAGATTAAGCTCATAAAATACAAAATCAACTATAAGATCTGAAAAATCAATGCCTATGACACACTGACTTTAATAATTCTAGATATTTTCTTCAAATATCATTACAGCCAATTCAAATCATCCACGTTACACTTCCACTTCCTCACCCTCTCTTCTTAAACAGCTGTTATCTGATTGTCAGTGTCCTTGATAAATATTCCTTTCAAATAATCCAGCTATCAATCAATCTAGGTAACAATTCCGTATAGAAACTATAATCCGAATTAACACACAAGCTATTAACTATTTTTTACAAAATTTTAGAGGCACATTTCCAACATTCCACAATTTCATACCCACTGAACTAGCCACTATAAGTATAGTGGCTTTTTTCTTTTCCGTCTCCTGACACTTAAGTAAAGAGACGTCTCCTTATCAGACGGAAAGCACGCTGCAGCGTTAACATTTTTTTTATAAAGATTATTCAGGAGATAGTTATGTTTATGTATGTTTTGTCAAGCAAAGCCCTTTTCAAATAAATTGCATGCATACGTATTTTTAAGGACAAATTAAATATTGTAGCTTCCAAAAAATAACGCGCCATATGTATGTCTTTTTATAATAAAAACATTGGTTTTAAAATAAAACTATTGACGTTTAGAAAGCTTTAAACGTCAGCCACCACTGATATTTCCACGCATGTAAATTTTCGAGCAAAAAACTGTGCATTGTACTGAACGAAAACCTTCAAAGCACGCATCCACTACGTACCCATACAAAATCGTCAGTAACGCAATGCACACCCACACATCGACCGATTAATATACCTACGCATAATCATCTTTGATTTTGTGAATTTTCAATCGATCCACGATATTAGCCGATCTTAGCCACGATCCAGCATCCGGTACGAAATATCTTTTAACAAATATCCACACTGATAAAAAAAATTAATCTGAAATCCTATTCATAGCCGCATAAACAACGACCCATAGACTTATATCGCGACAATTATCCCATCAAAAATTGTCCCGCAACGTATCGAAAGAGATTTCTTCCGGCCGCACCTTACCCCCACACAGTAAGTAATCTTTGTCATTTCACAAGAATTTTCTTTTAGCGATAATTTCGAATTTCACTTACCCCGGTCTTCAATTTCATGGTCTCTTTCGAGAGTACGACCTCCTCAAATAGAAATGAATAAGTTTTTTACACTACACTAAACAATTATAGCACTAAATCACTTTTTCACACACCAAAACTACATTCACGCACTCTAACGCCATTTAGGTTACATTTACTTGTCTCTAGGAAAATTTCTGGCGGGACGTTTATGCACGAAAGGTCCTATTGCAGTGCAGTGCACTATTTGAAAGGGTTTAATGAATAGCCACATAATCGATATTCGATAATATCTAAGACATCAACCACAATTAATTTTACATGAAGCGATCAAGTTGTTGATATGACTAATTAGCAAAAGATTAAACCCTTTCAATATGACGTCTCATGTATAATCGTCCCGCCAGAAACTTTCAAAGAGACAAGTGAATGTCATCTCAATAGCACCTGTGCATAAACTACTCGTTCGGGCTGTGAAAAATGTTGATTTGTGTTATAATTATTTAGTGTAGTGCTATAAATTTATTGATTTCAATTTGAGTAAGTCATATTGTGAAAAAGGATCATGAAATACAAGAGCGGGGTAAGTGAAATTCGAAATTATCGCTAAAAGAAAATCTTGTGCGACGAGAAAAGATTGCTTGTGTGTGGGGTAAGGTCAAGGTGCAGTCGGAAGGAATTCCTTTTGAGAAGTTTTTGGTGAATTTTTGATGAGATAATTGTCGCGATATTAGCAATGGGACTTTGTTTATGCGGCTATGAATAGGATTCCAGATTGTGTGGATTCCAGTGGTGTTTCCTACTGGATCCCTCCCAAAGCTAATTTTCATGGTGTGGCTAAGATCGTGCATTGATAGAAAATTCACAAGATCGATTTGGCTTTGCAGAAGTAGGTGATTATGCTTGTAACAACCGGTCGATGTGTGAGTGTGCGTTCCGTTACGCACGGATTTTGTGTGGGGGCTGTGGCGTGAATGCATGCTTTGAAGGTTTTCATTAAATAAATGTATAGAATTGTTGCTCGAAATTTTACATGCATGCAAAGAAATACGTCGTAACCTGTATGGAATCATGAAAATTAGGTGGTGAAATATTTTATAAGTGCCCATTTTTTTGGAACGTCGTCTAACGAACTTATTTGTGTAGCTGCGTCGAAGTAACGAATTGGAGAACTATGGGAACTATTTGATGGTTGTTGCTGATATTTTTTGAGGACAAACAGTAGGTTCTAGATAGGAATATTGTCGTCTGGTTTTTGGTAGAACTGTATTTGACTTTCACATTTTCTACGGCGTGCCGAAACCGTTGCAGAAGGTTGATGACTATATTGTGATCTTAGATGAAATCGATGCCTAAAAGTGTTCACTTGTTTTATATTCTCCGGGAGTACTAGGAATTTTATGAACCATGTACTTTCCTTGACGGTGATTTCTTCGTCGACTAGGTTAGCATCTTGGTTTTTGCTGGCTCCACTCGCCAACACAATACCTGTGCTACAACGCTGAAAGTTACACCCTAAGGGCCAAAATAGACGAGCGGAGCTATCGCCGCGTTTTTCCGCCGAGCTTTTGAGCTTGCAAATGGAACACATGAGTTTGTATGAAGCAAACTATACGACCGCGATTTTAGCTGCGTGTTAAATCCATACATTTTCAAAAGCTCGGCGGAAAAACGCGGCGATAGCTCCGCTCGTCTATTTTGGCCCTTATGCCTAGTACTATACTCTTCGCGAAACGAATTCAACGGTCAAATCTCATACAAAAAGAGCTTTACTGACGAATTGAAAAGCTCTTTTTGTATGGGATTTGACCGTTGAATTCGTTTCGCGAAGAGTATAGTACTAGGCATTACTGCTGAAGGTAGAAGTAAAGCTCGTGGCTGGCAATGCTGACTTTTTCTGCTGTGTTTAAAACGGCCCACAGACGAGAGATCTGGTCGACAACTAGATCTGCAATATGCGATATCTGCAACGAAAATCTCTGTCTGTGGGCTAGTCTCAGGTTGCATTTTTAGTCTCTGCAACGGTTGCAGTAAATATCAAAAATTTTTTATATTTGGTGGGCGGAGCTAGTGGTCGACGACCACGTTGCTGTGTCTGTTGTGATTTTGAGACTAGAATGGAGATCTCATTTGAATTTAGTGTAATGTAGTGGTAAGATAATTCGAAATAATTGGTTTAACGAACTGAGTTGCGTATGAATATGCTCAACAAGAGTCAGTTAGCATACCTCATGGTCCCGTTAATGCTTTATATATTTCAGGAAATATTTATGAACGAAAAGAATAGATGTGAAACAAAAACATATGGTCCATTTCAGTATCCTTTGGAGCTAGTGATCTGCGATTGAATCTCTGCTAATAGAATATTTTTAATGAAGTCGATAAAGCCTTTAAATTGGTATATAATGATAAATTTAGTTCAGAAGATATTGCATGAATTAATGATGCAATTGAAGAAAATTTTAAATTAAGAAAAGAAGACAGATTCTTGAGAAACCTCGTACCATTTTAGGGTTTGCAGGATCTGATACTCTAGCTGGGGCAATATCTATGTAGCATAATAAGGGTTCTCATGCTGCAATATTTGATAATAAAGAAGAGCAAGAGTATTTGGTTTTGCGATGGCTAGCTTGCTAAAAGATCCTGTTGCTCTTGGACCAGTATTGATTTATTTATTTCATAGGATTAGTATATCTCTTGATGGCACTCCATCTAGTATCGTTCTTGATGAGGCATGGGCAATAATAGATAATCCAGTTTTTGTGCTCCATTTCGATTTATCGAAGTAGCTTGATTAGCTTTGTTTATCTGTTTTAACGCTCCACTAAACGGATATCTTATTGTTCAACGATATCAATTTCAATTTGCAAAGCACCAAATCAGTAAATACACCTCTAATACGCACAAGTGCTGCCTGCGCATGATGACCGCAAATTAAAATTCAATAAAAAAATATTTAGAGGGCTACATGTGCCTGAACCAGAATACCCGTACATACCTGTTCGAAATAACTTTACGTGAAACATAATTTTAAACCCTATTAAGGCACAAATGCTGCCAGCTCATGATACATACAATTTTATAATTTTCTTTGAAAATCAGTAAATACACCCCTAATACGAACAATCGCTGCCTGGTTATGATGACCGCCAATTAAAAATTATTGAGAGGGATCTATGACTAGGCTACAGATGCCTGAAGCAGAAAGTACAAATACCTCATATACCCGTGTATACCTGTTCGACATTACATTATGTAGAACATCATTTGCTAACAATGCTTACAATTTATGTCCTCCATTTTCTTACAACGAAAATGACCTGAAAACACCCATTCCAAAGCGTGTGTTGCCTCAACGAAAACAACGTTCGAATGAGATTGCAATTCAAGTCTCTGTGTCTGTGGCAAATCAATTGAGATCCAGTCGACGACCAGATCTCCGTGTCTGTGGGCCGTTTAAGTAACCACATCCCTTGATACCGTTGGCAGAAACATCACGGACTGGTCGAGAACGTTGGCGAACAACTCCGGAGGTTCCGTTGTCTTTCGGTACTTTGGCCAGTTGCTTCGTTGGACGCCTGGTTGTCCACATCCAAAGCTCTGATCCACTTTATTTCGCTGCCTAGTTGCTACTCGTTTTTGACACGTACCGATTGTGTGCCCGAAATTGTGATTTTGGGTGTGCCTCGGTTGAAAGTTCAAAGAGTAGTGATCGTTGCTCGCAAATGCAGAGGTCTGTGGACCGATTCATCTTTCTTCTTCGCTTATTACTTGCGAAATGGTAAAATCTAAGTCATAAGTATGTATGCAACTTTTGTAGCCAACAATATGGCCTATAAAAACATAAAATTAAAATGGCATCTTTTCATGAGATTTTCTGAGAAAAACGACATTGAACACAGAATTTGCGGGGTAGAAGTGCCAAAATTTTGTGTGTTCAAGTAAATATCTCAAAATCAGGTACAGTTACAATTTAGAATGTTACATCAAGTTCAAGGTAATTTAATTCCATAAAAAACAAGTCATAAAACTATGCGTTATGATTATTAGTTTTCAAGATATAATGATTTAAGGGGTTACACCACAGTAGAAATTTCAGAAAATTGATTTTCTTTTTATTGGCTTAAAAAATCCTTTGAAACCTCTAAAATAAGAGGCAAACGGTTTCATACCTGCTGGAAATCGTTTTCAAAGAAATTTCGAGCACTTTTTCGACTCTTCCCGACTGCTCGAAAATGACTACCTGCGATAGATACGACACCTGCTCATTGGATACAGCATTATGTCTTATCATACGATTTCCAACTTCTCTAATACACTAATATAAGTCGTTAGAAACATTTTCAAGCATGTTGAACACGAAGTTCAGTAGTACAGTGTCCTTTGATGTTGAGAGAAGACGCAAATGTTGCGTGGAAGTTATTCGAATTACGATTTTTTTGCAGTGCTAATTTCTCACACGTTATTTGTAGCTTTTACATTTATGTGAGTTACAATGAGTGAAAAGAAAGTGTATGCAAGCCTTAAAAGCTCAAAAATATCGTATAAGACGCGGCGACGGACCAATGTGACGAAACGACGACCGTTGAACAGATATAAGACGGAGGAAGATTCGGCCGGTGTCAGCGCTTTGGCAAAAAAATTGAAAGTGAATTCTGACGTTATCGATGTATAAAGTAAATTTGGTTATTGATTGAAGGTAAAAAAAATTAAATGATCAAAATTTTTTATTTTATCATACTTGAAACACGAGTCAAAACTTTAAACGCGTTTTTCTCGAAACACGTTTTTTCAAATCGGCACGCAGCATACCTCAAACAATTTTCTATTTTTTCACTCCAAATTAATATCACATCTTTAAAACAACATTCCGCATAGAAATACGTAGCCGATTTTCAATAAGTAAATATCTCGACTTTTTAGCTACAAATAAGTGCCGGTTTTTTTGAAGGAAAACGCACTTTTTTTTCAAATGCTCGCCAATTTTACAAAAATAAATATTTTCAAAATCCCCTACGTATTTCTCTAGCTATACTAATGTTCTTTAAGAAAATTTTTTTTATTTTGTTCCAGATTAATTTTTGGTGCACTTCTACTGCGTGCCGCGGAGCCCCTCCAAAAAAAACCGTTCCGCGGAAACGGCTGTTGGGCAGCCATTTTGTAATATTTTTTAAATAACCAATTTTTTTTAAAAACTTCAAAATATGCTTAACCAACATCCTTAAAGAGAATTACTTTTTTGCTTTTCCTTCCACTTAAAAAAAAAATCACAGAAAAACGTTAAATTTTCGCTCTCTACTGTGGTGTAACCCCTTAAGTGAGTCAGGGTACAGATCCGAAACAGTTTTATTGGCCACCCTGTAACTCCGTAGACTTTGAAAACCGGACCACCTTGTAGAACAATTTTTTGCTCAAAATATATCAAGGAATGCCTCCTTACAAAAGTATCCACCGAGTACCAAACACCCTGTATATTTGTTTATTCACTTGTTTTCATACAATTTTTTATTCAATTATATTTTATTATATTTTTATGTGGTTTTTGTATATATTTTTATAAATATATTTCACATTGCTGATATTCGTTAAACTCATCCTAGACAGTCATCTAAAGAAAACGACACTGAAATTTATTAAAGCAAATGCTTGGACGCAACCAAGGCAGTGATAAAACAAGCAATAAGCCTACAGCAGATCAGCATATACAAATCAGGAGGCCTAAATGACCATCTCAGTATCCTGAAGGATATCAGGTCCATGATATAAATGCTGAACTTCAGTGTTACAATAAAGACTAGGGCAACCATCGAGAAACGGTTCGCGGTCACAGTACAATCAAGGAACAGATGGGTTATTTGTCCACCCCTCTCATTCTTGACACTCCTCTTCTGGTACTTGTTTCTTGACGCTTATTGTTTTACATAGAATTTTTGAAATTTGTTGTTTTGACCTCTAATTATTGACACTTGATTTTCGACACTTAATTTTCGGCGTCCAATTTCTTCCTGACTTTTAATTTTTGAGTCTTGAATTTTTTCAATTGAATTTACGACTCTTTAATTTCGTCAATTAATTTTCATTTTATATATTTAGATATCTAATATTAAATATTCCCACTTCATACCATAAACCCTGATGACATTCTTCATATTAAAAATAATTAGCAGCAATATCACGACAATTTACTGAATCAATCATAATTAACTTACTAAGCTTGTTTCAACGAATAACTTATCCTTGAATGCAGTTTGCCACGCTAGATTGAATTATGAATAAAACAATGCACCTTGCTTTACAAAGAAACATGCAAATCAACAGCAACTGTGATTGCAACATTAATCAATCGTTTTTTCCCGTAACAGCACTTATAACTAATCGCTCCGAGTTACAAAGTATTGTCTTACACTAGTGCCCACTGATTGCCACCTGTTCCAACCAAAGGTCGACCATGTCTCAAATTGATTAAAATAAAAAACACGGTTGTGACGTGGTCAATGTACTTCTGGACCTAATATAAAAACTCTGTCCACTTGCCGGCGGTCCATAATTTTTCTGTGAATCGAATAACGTTGCCATTGAAGTTGCATTCGAACTGAAAGAGCATCAACTTAATTTGGCACCGCTCAAGCCGAAACGAGTTGTTCTGTTCACTCTTGAACCACTTGAGTCAAGTGTCCGTCAATTATTCGGCTCCATAATGATTTTCGAAGGATTTTTTTAATACATGATGGTAATTAGCCACGCGTACAGCAAGTAACAGTATTTGAGAATAATTTTCCAATGAATTGAAGATTTGGTGTGAAAGCCATTGAAAATAGATTGGAACGAATTCGATTATGACTTGAATTTGATTCGAACATGAATTTGTCGTTTTTTGTTTTTAAATAGCATACTAGCACCTGTTCATTCTACTAACAAAACATTGCATCACTTAAAAAACCTCCTTTCAAATAAATAAGTGTGTGAAATTACAAATTTTCGATTATGACCATAAACTTTTAGGAACGAAAATTGTTTTTTTTTTTCACACCTAATGATTTTTTGAACGTCGCGACCTTGACGCCTTGCGATCACAAGAGCAAACCACGCAACAGTAGCAATAAGTATCTGATAATCGCCACAAGATACAACAATGCGTCATCGTAGTTTTACTGCGTTAGCACACGCACACAGTAGTTTTTATGGTGTTTGAGTAATGAAATGGGAAATTGTTGTTGAAAATCAAATTTCAATGATTTGTTATTCTATTTATGAGTTTCTCATATCTGAGCTTTGATTGTTGATATAATGTTTGGGCTGAGCGGAAAATTATGTTATATTGTCTTCAAAATTTATGCAATTGTGCGTTCGATTGAATGCAGGAGCTATTTATCGTAACGATCGCATGCTGCCTAAGTGGGTTGTATAAAATTTGCTAGAAGGCGTTTGGTAATATAAATTGAAGCACAATTAGAGGCGAGTAGAGCATTAGTATTTGTTCGTAAAGTATGCTGCGATTTCGAGAAAAAAGCAGTTGAATGTTTTGAATTGTAGATACTTCGCACTTAAACTCTAAGTAAGATTTTTAATATTAGAATTTTTATCATACCATTTTTTTAAATTATTCACAAAAAACATTGCTGATCTTGTGACATAGCTGGATTAAGCTTGGCTATACTTTCCTTCAAATAAACTTAATTTATTAAAGTCAATCAAACTTATAAAAAGCTACGTGTTCTTACTCCAACCCGTTACCGGTCTGAGGGTGAATGTGTAATGACAAGACCACCATGAACAGTGCCTCTCTCTTTACCTCTGGCTTGACGCAGGTGGCTGCTCTTAAGGAAGATCCATGATTTTGAGTGATCGCCCACGGCTGGAGTCAAACCAACGATAGATAACACACTAGCAGCTCAGTTTGGGTACACGAGTATGCAAACCTAAATGAGACGTGCTTAAAAACTAGCTCTGTATAATTAAACCTAAACTTACCCGACGTTTAGAATTAATTATAAGGAGTTGAGTTGGGAGTTTGATGCATTTTTGGGTGGACAACGCAAATTACTAGGTTGTTTATTATTAGCCGTTATTTTCCAATCTCCCCTTGAACTGATGAATAATTCATTAAAGTCACTTGTGCGTCCTTTTTCGTTAATCTGCCCGTTTTCATGTACGTCAGTCTGCCCGTCAATTTTTTTTCGCCCGTTCTACAACCCTATTCATATGTGACATTCCATCTTCCTCCGTCCTTTAGCCCCAATGAAATCTAAGCTCGTCCAAATAATATTCTAGGCTTTTCGCAGCTTTAAAAGACTTTGACTTGCGACTAGCTCGCTTTCATGAAGATAAACGAATTGGTAACCTAAATAGGCCCAATGGCACTTGTAAATATACATCAGAGGATCCTGCTTTCGAACTGATATAGGAGCCTACAATTTTGACTAAAAGTCTATGCTTCCAACGAATACATGAAAACTGGTAAGAACATGGTCATATACGGCAGCAGTTTAGGCTTCTTGGAGATACTTGAGCACACTAGTTTTGACACATTGAAGGTGTGTTAGCTGCCAACAGCCTTGCACAGATTTCTTTGTCGTAATTGTTTTTGGCTGTGGTTTTTGTTTATGAAGGATTCTTTAACAGTTCATTAGTTCTGTCACATGATTCAGCACCGACAGCATAAGTCAGTAGTTGACTAGGCTTAGTGAGCGTTACCTTCCTCATGCTGAATTAGACATCCGAGGTAACTTTTTTAAGCGCCAGACTAAATAGGACGCAGAAAATGGCGTCCCCTTGCCGTATACAGTTGTTCATTTGTTCTTTTACTCTAGATGCACTATCGTACGCAGCTTTGAAATATGGAATGCTTCAAATCGTATTCCAAAAGCTTTTTCCGTCCATTGCCATAGAGAGAAAATCTGATATATTCCTGATTTACGTGGAGTGAAGCCTGGGGCTATTCGGCCTAGCAAATTAGCGGAAAACAATTTATATACGGTAGTTAGCAACGTGGTACCCCTTGCAACTGCTTGAACTCCGTGCCATTTGTCTTATTGTATATGGAACATATCAGTTCCAGGTGCCAATTGACCAGCACAGCTTCCCTGTTCATACCTTTAGCGCTAGTCGTATGGTTAAATTTTTTTGCCCACATATATAACTAATTCGGCGAGTATTTTATCGGCTGCGGGCGATTTGTTGCTAATGTTCCGACTGCTCATATCATTAGTGATTGCGGCATCATTGGCTGGCTGGTAAGTATTTGGAGCGTCCACATCTCTCAAACTCTCCATGTTTATTTTTACCAGTATGTGGTTAAAACTGGTAACAACCTTTCCGGGCCTGATAACGACGAATACTTTTATTTTCGATCCTTGCAGGCCGGCCTTTGACTATAATTCACTGAATGACCTCCACAGCAGTTTACGCACTTGGGCTGTGCGCAAGCTACCTTTTGACTATTAGCCCGTGTGTGTCTTTCCAGACACGTGGCTTATGTTCAAATATTCGAATATTTGACAGTTGTCATACTGCAGCTCCTCTCTGTTTACGATTTTGCCTAAGCTAGTTACTCCCAGCGAAAGACCTTTATTTTGAATAAAGCAGCCAAATCCTGTGATGGTGCTCTCCAAACTTAGGAGTGCTCAATCCCTACAAATTTCCTCACTTTTCTTTCAATCTTTACAAGTATATCAAAAAGTAACTGACTTCAACTTCAAGTCAGAGTGTTCTAGCTGTACTTATGATAGGTCAATGCCCTTATGTATTGTAGGTGATTTTTCGCACCACATTCTCTTAGACTTTCTTTTTGAACTCAATTCATATCTGATTTCATTGCCTGCCTCACTCTCGTTCCATGTGTTCCTTCAAAAAAAATCGTACAAAAAGCATAATATTAAAAAAATCTTCTATACCTTCCCACCTAGAATATACCTGGAATGCCTGAAAATACTAAAACCAGTAATTTAGAATCAAAAACTAATTTAATTTTTATTTATCAGTCATCTCGATAAATTGAAGACAACGACTTGAAAATAACATCCCCATGGCAATAATCCAAGCAATTTCCTCTGCTATAGTTAATTTTACGATGAAATAATCAAGATAGCATGTCGCTGCCATCAGTAGGTAGTTGGCAGCATTAGGCAGCGAAAAGTCTTCTACTTTAATAGTCCGTTGCACGGTCTAAGCCGCAGATAACGACACTGCGAGACGGGTTCCAGCGAATTATCGCAAACCTGCGACATTCCATTCGCCATTCGAACATATAATGCGAAATAATAGGCAAAAATAAAATACATGAAACATTTGAAAAATCATTCGGTATTCGATTACGCCCTTGACAAGGTCAATTTTTTATATTCTTCGTTTGTATCTTAGTCCCAGGCATATGATCGTTCGCGACTAGCACTACATACCTACCAACTAATCTCCCCTATTTAATTTCGTTGTAGGTACCCGTCCATTTCATTGCGTTTCTTGATCTTTCCCGCAAAAGATAATAGTAGTCTAAAGTTGTCTTCAATTGAGTTCTTTTATGTGGCTTGTGTTCTGTTGCTTCGTCTTGAAGTTGAAATGTTTGCTTTGGCCTCTAGAACGGCTGTTGTCTTCACTTTTCCACTCTTAGTAGAATAACGTGCATGTATCTACTTATACGAGCATGTACAGATACATATGTGCGATACAAGTCGTCGAACCAGAAAAGCTCTGTGAGCAACCTAGTGAGTGTTTTAGGTTCATATTTTGCAGTAGCAAGCAAACGACTAGAGTCAGCTTAAAAGAAGCGCACAAGTAACTTAACTGTTCTTTTATATGATTGCATAATAAAAAAAGATGGCAAAATATAAGCACATGACGAACGAATAAGTTGAAAAAGGGTTTGAATTAGTGTGTGAATTGTTGGTTGAAGATGGGACCACATCGGTGATTACGAGGTCACATGTAAATTATAAACTATTTAATATATTAATTAGATATATAAAAAAATGACAAATTTTCGACGAATCTGCAATATTGTCAAAATAAAATCAAGACTCTAGGAAGATTCTCAATTTCGAAAATCAGTCTACAAGTTGGTACTTCCCTTGGTATATGGTTTTCGAAACCAGTGTCCATCTCAGTTATGGGTATTCTAGTACATGAGTTCAATTGAAAATTTCTGTGTTTTTATAGGCTCCATTGCGTCTTATCTAAATGAACTCAAACTTAAGTTTTCACAAATAATTCAAATTTCCCAATATTAACTAACTGGCTAATACCTAATTTCTATCTTTCTTTAATTTTCTAAAATAAAAGTGTTTTTTTTTATTTTCACACTTTTTTGGCCCGCCTACGTCTTCGATATTTTTATTTGACTATTTTCATTTTGCAAGTGTCGCAGCGCTGGTAGCAAGAACCACTCCAGTACTACCACGCCTTCAGTAACAAGTAGTTATCAACTGTAAAACGTCCTGTTCTTACTGCTGTAGAGAAGCGAACAGCGCTGAGCGATTATAGTTTCTTATAGTTACCTTCGTGGGTAAAAATAAGCTAGATATTTATTGTAATATTTCAGGAGCAGCTAGTAATAGAGTAGGTTAAGTTGAAGTAGCTTTCAGTCGACAGAAACCTGCCGAAAGGCGCATATATGCTCAAAAGAGGTCCGTTGTGATGCCATCGTATATTTCTCTTCGTTAGCCACTATAATCAGAAAAAATTAATCAGATTATTTGGCTCCTTTGATAAACTTCACTATCGCTTCTAGATCAATAAAAGAAAGCTCAGTCAAACTTACCAATCTTCTCCCCGCCCGAGCTGAGCCTAGGCACATGAGATGGAACATGGATTCCCCTGAGACCTAGTTACGACAAAAATCGTTGAACTGTGTGTGGAAGCAGTGGCCACTACATAGCGGAGAGAAACACGGATTAAACTTAACAGCCACCTGGTGCAACGTATATTCAATGAGGCGCAGGACTGTACCCGCATAACACATCGGTACTGCTACGGAATAAAATCGGAATTCCGAATGTTTTGAGCAGTATACTGATCCATGCAG
Source organism: Nemotelus pantherinus (assembly GCA_963978885.1). NCBI lineage: Eukaryota > Metazoa > Arthropoda > Insecta > Diptera > Stratiomyidae > Nemotelus > Nemotelus pantherinus. The sequence continues at coordinate 220,932,758 of OZ022263.1, read as the reverse complement.
AACTCTAGCGGAACATTTCGTATACTGAATAAGTGAATTGAAACTGTACTTATACAGTATTGGATAAGGAACTAAATAGATACTGCTCCAATACAGGTACAGTACCGAATGTCGTAGTTGGGCTATGATTTAATTCAGTTTGAAGATACTTGGACAGTATTCATTCACCAAATGATTAATACAAAAAATTGAGTGAAAGAACTTTATTTTTCGCTAATTTGATGAGTTTTTGAGATCTATCCGGTTTTCTTCTATTTACATGTTTCTATACCTATACAAATCGGTGTAAATTTCAAGGGATATGTGACTAATTTCTATTACCATCTAATGCAATTCAGCTGGATTTGAACTCAGGGCCTCTGGATCTGTATCTTTTGGGTATGAGCGCGCATCGATCTGAGCTACTGTGGTTGATTGCTAACCTAGAATAATGTTCGGCTCCTATCATCACAAAAGTGACACACAGTTTTTGGTAAAACTACCTTTTAGTTTTTTAAATGCCTAGAAAAATTAAATTTGGCAGTGAAGTGATGGTGCACCCAAGCGAGAGTTGTTCTGATCACTCTTATTGCAAAAGTCTGATCACGGATTCAGAAGGAAGCGTTCCCCATGGTAAATTGACGACGTTTTGGGAGATATTGATATACGTATATTATTCTAAAGTATTCAAATATAGTTAAAAACGTGAACAGAGATGACTTGCAAAGTATTGATCACGTAGAGCAAATGCCGCATGCCGAAGTAGTGTCAATTGTACAGAATTCTATCTCATTTGCAGCCAAGATCATAAACTGGGCATGTCTCGTACGAATTTATCACACCGACATCAATAAGTTGTTACAGATACTATCAGAAGAATGCAATTTTCCTCATCGAGACGTAAGATCTTTACTTCAAACAACAAAAAACACTGAACAGCATTATATTGAAAACATAGATATAGGTCAATATATTCACTTTGCAATAAAGGATTCGTTAATTGCATACATTCAAGCCAACAGGCAAACATTTACAAAAAATAATATCACCCATTTTGAAATATCTTTCAACATTGATGGAATACCTTCAAAAAGTGGTGGACATAGTTTTTGGATAATTTCGGGATGTGTAAATAATCTAGAAAACTTTGTTTTTCCAGTAGGAATATTTAAGTCCTCTGGTAAACCTGAGAACTTTAACGTGGTAAGGAAGCGATTCGTTGATGATGTGTTGCAGCTCGTTACTGAAGGTCTTGACTTTCAATCAAAATCATACAAAGTTAGGATACATTCATTTATTTGTGATGCTCCAGCTATGGCCAGTATAAAGCAAGTAAAAGCCCACGGTGGTTACTTTTGCTGCCAAAAATGTTTCACGAAAGGTCAACGATTCATGACAGTTAGAGGAGCAAGCAAAATAGCATACCCAGAAGTAACAGCACCATTGAGAGATGATAAAAGTTTCAGAAGGAGGTCAAATTGTGACGGCAATACCGATGAAAATCATCATAAAGATTCTCGTTCCATTTTAGAAACACTGCCAATTCATATGATCAAACAACTGTCAATCGACAAAATGCATTTAGTTGATGAGGGTGTATGTGAAAATATTGTCTCTATACTACTAGGAAAACCGCATAATCAAAGATTTAGCAAGTTATCAAGTTCTAAAAGTGAACAAGCAGTTAGAAATCTTCAAAAAGTGCTCTTGATCAGAGTTTCAAAGGAAAATAAGACCCTTGAAATATATACCACATTTCAAAGCATCCGAAGTTAGAATTTTCTTATTATATTCAGGACCTATAGTGCTGAGAGGACGCGTAAAATCTGATACTTACAAGCACTTCTTATGCCTGAGCCTTGCAATTTGAATTTGAACATCGAAAGTTTATTATTATGAATTCATTGAATATGCCAATGATTTACTTTTATACTTCGTACATCAATTTCCAAAAGTGTATGGATTGGAACATATGACGTACAACGTTCACAATTTGGTTCATATAGTATAGGGCGCATACAATCTAAGTCCCTTAGATGAGAATTCTTGTTATAAACATGAAGCATTCATTAAAGCTGTCAAAAGACACGTTCATTCACCAAACAGACAACTAGAGCAAATAGTGAATAGAATAGTGAATATTTTCAGTACCGCTTGAGTTCTGGTTAAGTCACGAGTTTCAGTGTTGCTTACTAGTTTAATGTAGTTTGAATTTCAGTACCGTTTAAATTCCGATTGAGCAATGAATTTTAGTATTACTTTATTTCGAGTTTTCAGTACCGCTTAAATTCTAGTTTACTAATGAATTTCAGTACCGTATTGAGTTTCTGAATCAGAACTGATAATGAACTCGCAAATCATAATAAATTCAGATTTCCAGTACTGCACTTACAATACTTAAAAATGCTATACGGGTAATGCCATCGCAAAGAGTGGCTATTCCACACAGGACTTCTTAGCGTCCTAGAGGTATTTATGCCCGATGTCTGTTTCACCCGATGATTTTGATGTTCCTATGGAGAAGGGGCTAGGGATATCCGGTAGCAAAGTATCATGATTCGCCAGCTCATTGGCCTCACAGTTCCGCCAAGTACCGCTACACCCGAAAACAAATGTACGGCCGAATGTTCCGACATTTCCCAATATTATGTTCAACACAAGTCAGTCAGTTGTCTGAAATAGCTAAAACCTCCGTGCGAAAGATACTTTAATGTTCTGGAAGATAGAGGGAGAGCCTTAGATTCAGCTCATCCGTTTACAACACTGGCGACTTGATTGTTTAATTTTTAGCCATCAGCGTGGACATAGATAAGCCCATTTTCAAGATGCGATTTGTAAAGATTAAGCTCAGTAGGTTGTCCGGAGTTATGTAGTCAACGTTCATTGAAGTAAGATGATCTGCTCCGTTCGATGTGCCGCGTCTAATGGCGGCCTATAATTCCCTAGTCCATGAGGACGTTTAAAGTGTCTTTTCTCCAACTAGTTCAAATAGCGTCAGTGTTAATAATACGCCCAATGACTTCGGTGTTGAGCTTTAAACTTTACAGAAGTAGCTTGCCTCACTGAGATTCTCCTCCCAAAGAAGAATCTAACTTCTTTTAAAAGCCTTAAGCGACACGATACAGCGACCCTTCATTAGACCTTTTAAAGCTGTTAAACTTTCTTCTGAAACTCGCTCCTTCCCATATTTCACCAAGGTGACTTGCCCCTAGCTATGGGTTACACGTTTCCCTAGCTGCAAAGTTGGAAACACTAGTCCCTGCCGCATTGTTTCCCGGGGCAATTCCCAGTCAGTATCGGGTCCTTTTTCTGTTCATAAAGGCTACCTGTTCATTTAAGCTACGGCCGAACTCGATTAAAGATGTGTACTTTTGACCAGAGAACGAGGATTCTTCCAAAACCGTCAGTCATGGAGAAGATTTTAATGTCGTTCACTTACTAGGGTAAGCGGTACGTCAAGAACCTTCGTACGATTTGAAGTGAAAATCAATTTGAACCAGCATTTGCGATGAACAGATCGTTGGCCATGAAAAATTCTGAAAGTGCCTCATCTAATTTATCTATGTTAGAGCCGCCACACATCTCATGATGAGCGTTGGAGTCAGCTCCCAGAATTAGAGGCACACCAATCGTTTTAGCAAAAGCCACCACGTTGGCCACCACATTCGCCACCACATTCGCCACCACATTCGCCACGATAGTGTGCCATGTAGTAAGATACAAATCAGTATGAACTCCGATCGATTTCCAATGCAATAAACGTGTTATTATTTTCACAGAAATTGTGATTAGTGATATTTTCAGCAATTTTTAATAGTGATATTCTTAACATGAAAACACACTTGTGGTTTCTACTAACTACCTCATGCTAACAGTTGTTATGTGAATCATGATGTTCGTGGCTTGCACAAATGTTTGCTTCCAACCCATGGTTTTTGGATAAGTGTTAGTTACTAACCTGTCTTTGACAAGCAGAACAAGAATCCTGCTGTTGGTGCTTTAGAATAGTGAAGAGTAACTTGAAATAGCTTCATTATTATTAATCAGAGTCAAATCAAATCGTTTCTTCTTGGACGCAGTAGCTCTCCTAGTCCTCATCCGATTCTGGGCAATGACTTCTCCGCTGTTTGAGCTACTTGCTTTGGGTCAAGCTTGGCAGGTTCAAGATTCATCGATCCTAGTAACTTATATAACAATTAAAAAAGAATCTGAGCGGTTGATTCCTGGCCAAGACTATCTTGCTCTACACAAATTTCAGGAAAACAGTTCACATAAAAATATTCTCCGACATCATAACTAAGCCTAAAAACCCAGGATTCTCCAACCATCATTTTCCCCATTTCCCCTTTTCCTCCCTCCTTCTTCAACCAAATATAGCACAATCCAAATTTTGGCTGAAGATTTAACTTGTTTTTTATTTTCATATTTATAAAACTATTAAACCAATTGCGACACATATATGTGTAGTTTATCAGTTTTTTGGGAAACTAAAATAAAATTTAGGACGACGACTATGATAATACATCGGACAATCAAATGGATGTTGGTCGCTCCGATGAAACGACGTTGATGCTTTTAGTTAAAAACATCCTGCTTAAAAAAAGCTCAGGCAATTCAGAGCTTGAAACTTCAAGACGTCGTTCGACGAGCTTTTGATTCAAACCTAACCTCAAAGGCAATAGGTAGCATTAAGGCACCTTCTTTCACCTCTGGTCCTAGGTTCGCTAAACAAAAATTAACAATTAAAGTCATTTCCAATTATGGGGCATCGTCGTCAGCCCCACTAAAATCTTCTAGAGATCCTCCACTTCAGAAATGGAAGAAACCATGAATCCCTCGTATTGTGTGTTTCAAGTTGAGCTTGAAAAGTTTTAAAGCTAACTTGGTGGATGTTGGCTCTGTTAATAGCGACCACTTTCCTAGCTCTGAAATCAAGATCAATAACTTAACAAAAACATCTCTCCTTCTTGATCATGGTCTTCGAGTAAAGCAGTTTCTGTTCACTACTTTACTTTCAAACCTCCACGCTTTAAAAAGTAACTTCCCTATTCAAAGGAATTCATCCATCATACAATGAGCAAGATGTACTGTTTGAGCACAAGGTCATCGATGAAAAAAGGCTTGGAAAGCTTTGTAGTGCAACTTGCACCTGGGACAGAACACAGCTCAGTCATGAGTATCAAATTCTTACTCCAAAGCAGAGTCAACTAAGAGCATCTGCAAAGGTAGAACGTGACCCATTGCTTTAACGGCCAACGTTTTGATCACGTAGCAGCTAATTGTGCCCTTGAAAAGCGCTGTGAATGTACGATAAACAGCATTCGACTAAAGAGTACTCTTCTCCTGCAGCCACCTCAGAGGAGAGACCGCGTTCTAACCTTACGGTTGATGGTAGACTCTTCGCTGATGACAGTGCTACTGCCGCCGCGACTGAAGACCACTTCTCTGAGCTGTGAGAAAAATTCAGTGACCTGGCCTAAGAAATTATCGAGTAAAGACAATGTATCAAACATTTTGACACAGAAATTTCTTTCTCCATTTTTTTCTGCTAGCCAAAAATATTTAATAGCTACTTCGGTAGTACTTAGAAATGTGGCAAAATCCTTCCTATTCGCAAAACGCCTGGCAACATCGACATTATCAACACGAGACTCATTTCTCTTATCTCCAATATATGGATACTACAAAAAACAGTAATCTATTAAAAATCTTTCTTATTCCATTCATGGCATCATCGATGTCTTACAGGTCTTCTTGACCAACATATGAAGGTCCCAGGCTGAGGACAAATTCGTCATGGCTTGTTTAATCGGTGTGGAAAAAGCGTTCGATTCAGTTTGGACCAGCGGTCTGGTCCTCAAAGTTATTGCTCTCGACTTCGGTAGGCATCTTATCAATTTAATTTTCAGCTTTCGCAACGGCAGATGGGCTTTTGTAACCCAAAATGGAGAAAACTCCTTGACTTAAGTGTCTGTCAGAGTTCCATCTTTGGCCCCATTCTTTTAAATATTTTGCCTTCTGATATTCTTAGCATTAATAAAACTCGAGACATTAAGGTAAATTTGTACGCTGACGACCTCCTGTCATGATGACCAAACTCCAAAAACGGCAATAATAATGTTCCAGCTATACATCTTCGCTCTCGACCGGCATTAAGCCAACTGGGGAATACAAATCAACGCAAGGAAAAGCCAGTTTATTCTTTTTAAGTGTCCACGGCAACCGTTTCAGATAGACAAAGTCGATTAAAGGCTTGAAGCTTAGCATCACAGGCAATTCTATCAAGTCATCAAAACGGGTCATAGGTTAGGTTAGGTTAGTGAAGAGCCGGGAACGCGGCCAGCATTAGGCCACCAGTTTGGGCCCATTTGCCACCCTCATAGACAATCACACACATTCACACTTACAGCCATGGCACTGGCGGGATTCGAACCCGCAGACCCCGTAGCACGCTGCTTCACACTTACAGCCATGGCACTGGCGGGATTCAAACCCGCAGACCCCGTAGCACGCTGCTTTTCGGCCTGACGCCTTAGCGAGCAGAGCTACCGGGCCCCTTAAAACGGGTCATACTCTTTTCTATTTTTAATCCGGGACATAGAATTGGCCCTCAGCAAATGTTAATTATTTTGCAATAAACTTACTGGTAGTTACTGATTATTTTGCAATAAACTTACTTAGTTCCAACTCAAAACTCGGTTGCATGACTACGATCGATCGTTCATGGCAGGATTCGAACCACACGTAAGCAGCTAACGCCCTACCCACTGGAATACTCACGCTCAGCTCTAACGTCTCTCCAGTGTCGAATAAATTTTGCTTTCTACTGTAAATATTATTCTATGTGATAGTTTATTAACACCGAACTTGAAACTATTGACTGCATATGCTATTTCTATTTAAGGAAGGAGTACCTTCTTGCTCATAGCTCATACTCGTATATGTACGAGTAGTTCTCCCACTACAATTTTCACCTGTAAACTAACGTTCACTCACCAAATTCTATTCAATTTTTTTTTTCATTCTCTTCGCATCCAATTCACATAAAATCCCAAAAAACATGTAACCACTGGGTAATTATCTAACCACACTCACTGACCAGACAAACCAATCAACCTGGTCCCAAGTAAAATTACATGTTTTCATCGTTATTGTTATTGTCGACAACAGCAAACGTTCAGATCGAACTGGATTTGTTATGATTAGAATTACAAAGCAAATCTAAGCCCACCGATTTAAAGTCTACAGCGATTTCAGATTAATACGCATCCACTCGAAAGATTAATTCTGAAACTGCCCGACGCATTAGACCGTTTTGAACGATTTACGATCGTAAAACATTAAAGCTCGATGTTGCTAGAGTCGATTGAATGAGAATCATAACACTTTTCAAATAAATCGATTTAAATTCCATAAGAAAAATTTTCTACGAATAATCCGCTTAAAACGAGTATTAAGTGTGTCGTCTTAAAAAGAATTCTCGTCGGAACTTGGAATGGAAATAGCTGTATACCGTGCTATAATCCGGATATGTCTTGAGTGGCCGTGTTCCAAAATATTGTGGGACTAGTAGGTGGTGGCTATAATGTGAATGAATTAACAGGTGCTGCAGACGATGGAGACAATAGACTAGTCTCGCGGTAATGCTGGTAATTTGTTTGTTTTAAAGAATGCGAATTACCTTATTTAACTGACCAGAACATGTTTGGCAAGTACGGCCTACTGTCTATAACAATTGGAGTAAGTTTGCAAGGAATGTCTAAATCTGATGCGAATGTAGGAGTGACAAGTGGTTGATTTATTCTTAGTTGCGCATATTTGGGTTTGCATTTTCGTAAATATAAACAGGTAAGGCGATGGTATAAAACATATATTGATCCAGGTACCGAAAACCCATTAAATGCCAGATTTACCATGTTACGCTGCATAAAAATATCACTTAAGGGGAGGTTCTTTCAGATTTTTTCATACAAATCGATTTTTTTGTTGTTTTACAAAAAATGAAAGCTACATACATTTAGAATATGTATGCAAAATGATATTCTGATCTGGAACATATTTATCGCATTAGAGCGTCTCAAACGCACCTACCTCGCATGCGCTGGGAAACGCTCAGGCATAGCTTATTCACCGCGTGACCTCAGATGACTTTCTATGTACCGGAACTAATTACGCTCTGTACTATCGCATACTTGTTCGTGTTGGAATAGACTTTATGTGGCAGCACATGCGAAAAATAACCGATGCGTCAGAAAATTGCATATCCTTAACGACGAATATCGCCCGCTGCTCGAAACGCCCGCCTCGCGCAGTCTGCCGGAGCAGGCCAACCAGGATCGGTTTGAAATCGAGGGAGGACTCGTATACGGCACAGGAATAGCCAACTTAGATCCTAATGTGAGTATAATGGAGCAAATTGACGATCGACGACCACGAAAATCTTCATATATACTCGTAGGTAGATATTTTGGTCCAAACTGATAGATGCAAATTTTTTTGATCCACCGTATTGTATCCGCCATCTTGCATTTTGTTAATTTGACTTCAGATTTGTAATCAGCGACCCCAAAACCCTCTACCCATTGGTACTCGCCGTGATAACTGAAAAAAAGGAAGTTATCCCAAGGCAAACTTGCTAAAAAACTTTAAACGCGTTTTTCTTGAAACAATATTTTTCATCATAACTTCAAGCACAGGTGTCGATCTATTGATCCGATTCACTTCATTCCAAGTCTGCCCAAAAGAATATACTGTTTTATATGTCTTATACCTAAAATGAGCATGAAAAATTTCAATTCATAATTATTAAGCGACGTCAAAATAAAAAAAAAAACCGGGTTAAAAGATGCACTTTTTTTTAAATGTCCATAATTTGATTTATTTTTTGTCCCAATTCATTCCCATTAGGTATAAGATATGGAGATTTCCATAAATGTTAATGACTTTAAACTATGACTGATATTAGTTTACTACCAAAGGCTGCAGACTTGAAGTTACCGGACGATGTCCCGCGTGCAGAGGCAGACGAGAGCCGCCATTTTGAAGCCACCACATTGAATTTACATAATAAAAATTTGAAAGATTTTAGAATAATCACCAAATATAATAATCAAAACCACAACTTCGTATGTATTTTCATTATCCCTCGAAAAATTCTCAAACTTTGCCTTATTTTCAACCGTATCTGAGAGAACCTTCCCTTAATATGCCTTAAAATTTCTAAAAAAAAGTTTTGAGGAGGTGTAGGCTGTCATTTCTTATCAGATATTTATTACATTCACAAATAAAGCCGGGCTCATTTCCGCAATTAAAATTACCACCAGAAAAAAACTGTTACTCATCTATTTTGAAAAATTAACAAAGTTCGTTGTCTTCGACAAATGTTCGGTATTAAAATTATTATTTGCTCCAAACTCGTCCAAAATTGCTTTGTTTATGACTTTACTAAACTAAATATGGTCGTCAACCACTCTTATGCCTTTAATTCTAAAACCAACATAATTTCAGGTGATTTCGGTCTCAAAATATGAAATTAACAGATTCTATCAAACCAAAAAAAGGAAGAATAGGAATTTTCAATGCAAATCTATTTTAACCCCATTATAAAACCAAAAATTGTGCACCAATTTATTCCATAGCAAACATAGTTCCATTTCTAGTCGTTAAAATACTTTCATTTAACTCAGCCAAAGCTCCGAAACACAGTATGTAGGCTTTGTGGTCTACTTAATTCCAAAACAAATATTACATTTTGTTTACGACTACTACCTACTTACCAACCATACTTATTATGGCAATTGTCTTGAATCGGTGCTGTCTATATAAAGATTGTCGCTAATATCTTTGTTTTCCGGCTTTGTTATCTTCGTGTTAATGCGATGCTGATAATAAACGTAAAATAAAATAAATGAAATTAGTAATCTTATCTGGAGTCTTTTTAAATGGCGATAGCGAACTGAATGTGGTGTCATAAAAGTTGTAAAGTAGTGCATTCGTATTTCAAAGTGTTAGAGTGAAGACGAAAAAAAAAGTTTATGTTGTAAACAACACCATCATCAATCAATAGTTTGCTTTTGATTGCAAATTTGATTATAAGCCCATGTTCATTTTTTGTTTTGAACTCTTCTTTTTTGATAGTGGGTTTAAAAAAGTTGTTACAACTAAACAGCTGTTGAATTCAATTGCTGGATTGGACGAACCATGTTTGTCGATGGGAATGTACTCACATCAATTCGCTCAATCTTTTAAACAGGTTCCGCGCGCTATTCAGCGTTTGCTTCCAAACATTCCTCTAGAATTTGGGTATTATTGTCAAGTTCGAAATACCTAAAAAAATATCTTTCACAAATAAACCGTTGGGTTAATCGTACTCTTTTCTGCCAAGTTTATCTTAAGGGGACATTCGCCTTTGAAATTGAAAAAAAAAAACACTTTTTAAAAATTTTACTATGAAAAAACGATTATATTTATTGACAAAATTTCTTTTGAACATTGTTAAACAGTCTCTAAAGAATATAAAAAAAAATTGGTTTTTCATTTTTAGTTTCCCTTGGCTGCTGTAGAGGGCGTTATATAAAAGTTACTTTTTAAACGGTAGGACATATTGTGGACCTCCTGTAACAGATTTTTGAAAAATTCCAAATGGATTCTATTCTTGAGACTCAAAACTAAACAATAAGCCTCTAAAACTCATACTTTTTCATATTTTGAAGTTTTGGTATGTATATTTCTGAAAAATGCGAAAAAACGGCATTTTTTGGGGGTAAGTCATCCCCGTAAAAAAAAGAGGGGAGTATTTTTTAAAACTTTTAGGGACTTATTTTTTACTATTTTTAATAAGTAATCGAATGCTCTTTGGTTTTTTAAAATCGGTCGAGTAGATTGGGAGAAAAATGTCCTACCAGTTTGAAAAAGGTAGTTTCGAGAAAAACGCGTTTAAAGTTTTTTTCACCATAATTTTATTGAGTAAAAGGTCGAAAACTTTTTTTTACCTTAGCTGTAACTTTTTTTCTATTACGAATTTCTCGATGAAATTTTAGGAGGCAACTTTTATATAGAATCGAAATATGTAAAAATCTCAAAATCGATTTTTTGAAAATTTCAAAGGCGAATGTCCCCTTAAAGGTCTAAATTTGAGCGCAGAGTTAAAAAAGATATCCAGTTTATTTAGCCTTTAATCATCGTTCGAGACTTTGAAAAACTTTCTTTGAGTTGAAATTCTTTATTGTGTATCTGCAACCAATGATCCCATGTAAAATGCACATATTTGTTAGCAGAGCTATGTTTCTGGATAGATCAAAACTCATTGCCAAAATTAGTTTAGTAGTGATTAAGCAGAAAAACAGACACACTGTCTAAATTAAGATTTTTTTTTTGGCTGTAAGAGAAGATTTTTGAAGGAGAACTGATTTGTTTGTCAATAAAGGGCTGAAATTCACTGGGTGCTATAAGTTTTGGGTAGCTCATACTGTCACGTGCTGTGGACTCACCAAATGTCCTCAAAGATAACCTGATGTTTCATGTAGGCTAAGACCGTGGATCGAAAATTTCAAACTGGATCACCCCAACGTAAAAACTGGGCCTGTCGATAACCTCTAAGTCTCTTCGCCATACGAACTTGCAAAAGAAGAAATTAGACAAAAAAAATTAAAAAGTTTTATGAAAAAAGTTGAACAAAGAAGGCAGCTTTTAAGAAGCATTTGCTACGGAGAAACCGCATAGGTAAAGTGCGCGCCATTTTGCATCGGCATCGCCAAAATTGCGAAACATCAGAAAGAAATCAAATATTACTATACGAATTTATTCGAAGCAGCGGCTGGAAATAGTAACAAATACTGGTAATCAGTCAACGAGATAGTACACGAATATGTAACAAATAAGTCTTGTGGGAAGAAATTACTGATAAACGGATCTTTAGTTAGTAATCTTAAAGTATGGACACAATATCTAAACCACTTTTTTTGCCAAAAAACTACGCAGCAGCTCCCAACAACATCTGGATCATATAATAGCACTGTGACTAACATCCTATCGTCAATGCACGTACGTCTAACAGAGCCAAAAAAGATAGTAGAAGTTATCAATAGCCTCAAAGCAGAAGCGTCTTCCGGCCTAGATAACACATCTGAAGCCATCAACCTATTAAAAACCTTCATATTGTACATACTAACCAACAACAGCAATGAATACCTTCCCTTAATACCTTGGGTAGGTTGGGCAAAGTGACTGTCAGTCGAGAGATAACTACCGAGACACATAAGAAAGACATGAGAGACAGAAAGGGCTCATTGCGATACCACGGCTAGCGTCTCCTTCTTTGCAACTAAAGTCGGAGGTTACTTTAATAAACTGTTCTATCTCCTTTAAGTCAACGGTGGATAGTTCAGCCAGACTTATGAGGAAAAGTGCACCGAGTGATGCCAGTCTTCTCCTCGCCAAAGCCATACACTAACACATGAGGTGGAGGACTGATTCCTCTTCATCATCTCAACCACAACTCCGGCAGAAATCATTACACTTGACTAGACAGTGCTCCGTGAGAACGGTCAAAACACGGTGAAGTGCGATTTGTCTAAGCCCAACAACTGTATGGTGCGATGCATGTCCATAGAAGCCCAGGACTGCCTTGCGATCACATCGGATAATTCCTCCGCCCAGAGACCTCTTAACGCTCCCTGGGTATTTTCGCCTAATAACTAGTTTGATCGATGAAAATAGGTTTTCATATTGTTAAGGAACATGGAACTTCTTGTAGCGAATTACCAAGCCAACTTATCGGCCTCACAATTGCCCCGAAGATCCCAATGCCCAGGTACACAAATCAATTCTATTGCCGAATGTCTAAACGTCTTCGTAAGAGTTGGACGGCATTTAGCGACGACTTTTGTCGTGGTGCAATTATCAGCCAGGGAATTAATAGCCGCTTGGCTATCCGTAAAAATGCATATATTAACTCCGAACATTACACAGAAGTCTGAAAGATACTGCAATGATCTAAAACACGAAAGCATAGCCTCAAGTTCAACTCATCCGAGTAAACACCGCTGTCAACTCTGTTCTTCAGTATTGAGCCATCAGTAAACATATGGGTAGGCTCGCTATCGAAAGAGGCTCCATGATTCCATTCATCTCTGCTAGGAATGCGAGTTGAAAACTACAGATTCAGTAAAATGTCTGGAATGACGTAGTCAACGTCCACAAGTCTAGAAAGCCCTGCACATAAGATACTAGCGTGACCAAATTATGTTCTAACCCACGCAAAAATGCAATGCAATCTCACAACAGCAAAATTAGCCAGCTGTAAGGCAAGTAGATTGGTTGGTAATGAATGAAGCATCACGAAACGTGACTTAATAGATACTGGTGGTTGGGAGGGCACTTGTCCCCAGAAGTGCGGTCAACCTATTAACTTGTTAAAGAAAGCGTTGGTAGACAGCCGGAAAAACGCCATCAAGACCTGGAGACTTGACCGGTCCAAAAAGGTTTCTGGCTCACCTCGATTGAGAGTTAGAAATCCAAAGAAGCGGTGCTAAGCTAAAGGCATGATCCACTTGATACATTGCATACTCTGGAGGATTGATATTCCCCGCAAAATGTGAGTCCATGAAAACAGTTAAGGTTTCGGTGCTTGAGTTCGTCCGCATGCCGTCAGGGCCCTGGGTATACCCCAGAGTTATGGATATCCATCATAAAATATTAAGCAGACGATTTGACTTGTTGATACCCTCTATGCTATCCTAGAAAGATCATGCATATGGCATACTTAAATTCCTTGAGCCTCAATTTATGTAATGACACCATTAGATCATTTTGCGCCGTTAAACTCTTCCCTGCACTCTCTTTGCAAAGCGATTATTTCCATATCTCATCATGGTGGCTTAGACTTCCCTCCTTAGTGGCAGAGTTGAGAACAATCGTAAAATTACTAACCGCACAATCTAAACCCGGATCACAATCAATGTCCTGCGGAGAAGGTTCCAGTGAGAATCAGACCAGAGATTGGAACTTTGTTCAATCCGTTCTTTTCCCATAAATAAAGGCTATCCGATGTGATAAACTACGGTCGCCTGCCTTAAAAGTTACGTACCTTTAATCAGAGAACGAGCGATCCTACAAGATCATCCAACCCAGCAAGAGGTGATTGTGTAACCCGCTGACTAAGGTAATGTCAATTTTATATGTGAAAAGTCGGTTCATTGCCAGCATTAGCAATCGACAGGCCATGAGACAAGATGAAGTCGTAAAGTGCCTCAGCTCGACTATTTGTATCACCCCAAACTACATGATGAGCATTGGTATCAGCTCCTAAAAAAATTGACACGCATGACCTTGTTTTCGTAGCCTCTGCTTCCCTGACGATTTCTGAGAAAGGACTTGTGGCTTCATCGTGGGCCACGCAGCAAGGAATAAACCAGCATGTTTTGCGATTGATTCCCAATGCAATAGACAGGCTATCCTTGTCACAAAAATTGTGGAAAACAAGGAAAACCAAAGATTTTCGGCTAGAATACAGAATCGAGGTTTCAGCGGCTGATATTAGTCTGTATCCAATAGTGCCTAACCCGGAAAAATAAGTTCCTTCCTGTTTTGACGAACGGAGGAGCAGGGAAATTGTCGCTGATTTGGAATGATGTAGGTTAATTTGTAGGAACTCCGCCATTATCAGTTAAGGTGGTGTATAGGTCCAAGGACTTCTCTTCGGACGCATTCGATCCTCCTGCTTCCAGGGTCACGAAATCTTTAACAGCAACTGCCCAACTCAGAGATATACCTACGCTGATCCCATCCATAGAAGGAGAACCAGCACACGAGTGCGCTTATGTTTGAACGTCCATGTCAGGGATCACCAGATATCTCAGATTCACAAGCCTTAGCTATTGAAGCTTCTCAAAAGTTTGTCATAAGTACTTCTATACTGCTCGTATGAATGCTATTTGATTCTAAATTTGAGACGGATATGATTCGTAATTTGAAAATGAGTAGGTAAGTATCTGACATATTTTTCAGCTAAATGCTCACGTTATGTGACCTAGAGCTAGTTCTATAGAGTCTGCTATTATAAATTAACGATGAAATGACCATTTAATTCACGCGCCCAGCGTGGGTTTTATCGCGTAAATTCAATATTCAACAAAAAAAAATGTAATAAATGTAATGTATTCTCTCAGTATGTAAATAACCTTTAACCTTATATTACTGAGGATTTGACGTTTCTATTTTTTGTTATATGCTGCTCTCCGGTCAACCTTGAGGGATAGAAATTGCCTCGACAATCGAATTGTTTAAAATTATTATTACTATTATTAATATTTTACCATCCGTGCAAAATTTAACAAACTTTTTTTTATCAATCATCCGAAATTGAATAAAATAAGCCTATTAAATTCTACCAGGACACAAAGTACCAGTACTAAACCATGCCACCATGAAACATGATTTCAAGTTTAAGGTCAAACAAGAGCCAAGAACCTTTCTGAGCTCCATACAAAAAGGTCGTGACTCTTCACAACGCCCGCAAACCATTTTCTACCATCACTTCTTCCTTCGCCAACTCAGCTGGCTATCCCCATCAGTATCCAGTTAATCGAAATTCATGCAGACCACAGCTATAGCTCGGGCTTTGCTCTGCTCTTTTCTTCTCTGTACCAAGGTGTGATGTTATTGTACCTTCCAGGTGAGGTACAGTTGAGCAAACAATAATGAATGATGCGAAACACAGAACATTGACCAACGTCGTGCTGTGTCTGGATCGCGAAAGAATTTCGCAAGGTCCATCTGTTTGGTGAATTCTTAGCTGTATAAACCACGTAATTGTCGCCATCTTGTGATGATTCGATTAACCGGTCCAGACAAACGACTTAATGGATAGAAATTTTGTTGATTGTTAAGAATCTGTTTCGCTTAAATTCCTCGATTCATCACAGCAAACACCATTAACGAATGCCGATCAAAATGAAATTATCACAATACCCGAGGAAGTCGAAAAATATTTACTGTCGAAATTCCGCGAAGTGGTCTCCGAGGCGCTAATGCTGGTGACGATCTGAAGCAAAGAGTGCTTTTATTTGCAGGCAATAAATAGGTTAATATGATGACATGGAAAATAATTAATGACATATTCATGTCGGTTCATCCAAATGATTATTTTTGTTGCTTCGCCAGATTTTAGCGTTGTAGTGTCGATGGTTGATCGGGCAGTGTCGAAGGTATTGAATATTACTAAGTTAACCCATCAACGAAGGCATGCAGCCACTCTCGAAACAAATTAAATCTTTCGCGATTATTGTTGTTGGATTAAAGGTACCTAGTCAAATCATGTGGCCACGTAGAGAAGTAGAGAGATATTCACCCGAGAGCCTGACTGCGCGAAGTTGGAGAAGTTGAAAGGCATGTTTACCTTTAAGTGGTTTTTGAACAAGTTATTCGTTCAGGTCGTTCGTTCACTTGTTCGATTTCACGTACGAATGTTGTTTGGTGGCTGGTATGTGCGGATCGAAATACACTTATGTAGCCGTTAATATGGTCAGAAGTTGTCCTAAATACTGATGAAGGTCAGTGTCTTGCCCGCGGCATGGTTGGTGGAATGAAGTGATGGAGAGAAATGTAAGTGTATTAATGTCAAGAGAATTTTAGGGATTATCACTAGAAAGTGTTGATTTATCCTGAAGATAAAGAAGAACCGCAAGTTATTAAAATATCGTGTAGGATTATCAATAATAATTTATAATGAAGCTAAGTCTTCACTTCAAGTCGCATGGAAAAATAATGAAACGCAGTGCAGTACAAAACGTCCGCAAGTAGTTATCACCACCTTTAGTTGAAGTACCACATGGTCCATGGAAAAATAGTTCCAAATTGAAAACCACCAAACCAAAAATACAGTAAAAAATCATGAGCAAATTAATTAAATTAGATTTTAGAATATATGTTTATTATAGCTGCTGGGACTCCGCTTTTAATAAGTGTTTCTATTGTTTAATCCTAATCCAAGATGTGCTCGTAAGTCGTCGATGAAAATATTCACCATTTGTGGTAAATGCTTGCTTCCAAAGAAGACAGACCCAACAATACGGAGATAACCTTGGAAATTGAATCTATAAAAAAATGCTTGCCATAGATCCAGAACATCGACTAAAGTTGGCGTCCAAAAACGGTGAAGCCAATAAAATAAACCCTGTTATAAATTGTACTTTGTGAGTATTCCTTTGTTTATTCTCTGCCAACCAACTGTTAAGTTAGCCTTTCGATTTTGCCCTAGGTAGGCCGTCTTTTAAATCTCTGTAAACTCCATGTGATATTTCCGTTAACCTCCTTTGAATTTTCCGCAAGCTCTCTGTAAACACTTTTTTGTAAATTAGTGTGCTGCTCATTCTTTTTTTTTTGGAAGTGTGTCGAAAAAGCTGCACAAGGTTTTCTACGAACGATGCAGGATGATAAGAGACTCACTAAAAAAATACTACCTGCCTAAAAAAGGGAATCTGAACCGGGACCGCTTTCGCAATTACTTTGACTCGGCCATGCTGTAAGCATCTATCAGGTACCCCTACGGCTATTTGCGCTGTATCAAAAGTAGTCTTTAAGGTATCATTCTTCTAAGCATACACAAAGAGGTCTTATACATTGATGGTGTGCTAGGTTCAGCCAGTCGCGCCACTTTCCAGCGCGATGCAGAATTACCAGCCAACAAACACGCATTATGCATTGGTGGCAACGTTGAAGTTTGATATTCCACCACCCCTTTCACCATTTCGACTATGATGCTGTTGGGGCCAGAGACCCTTTTAGCGACGGCGGACATTTAAATGATTTTAAGTGCTTTTATACTTCTTCACAGAAATGGCCAAAAAGTTGAGCAAACGAAATGAAATTTGATCATGATTTTACCCTCGATTTGGTAGCCTTTTGGAAATTTTGAACTTTATAGGCCAAATGCCTAAAAGTAGGCAAACATTTTTTTTTAAATATATGTTCCGATAACTTGCAGAAAGGTCATCAGCTCATTACTAAACCCACATATGTGTGTCCAAGATATGGAGCTGCATAATTTTTCCATGAATGTATGGGCAACCCTGCTTTTAGGCAAGGAAGTGAAGAAAAAACCCTTCAAACCAACTTGTCTTCAAATTTTTTTCGATTTCCGCAAAGAATTGATGCTTTTTCGCGAATAAATGATGCTTTTCCGACCCTATCGAACTAAGAATTTGAAACTTCCACAGCCCTAAACTGCGGTGCCTCAATAAAAAAAAATTATCTTCAATCACCTGGAACTTGTCTGTATTACATTGCATTAGGATTATTTAGGACCAAGTCTAATAGAAGTTTGATAAGCATGCTGACGACCCTGTGGCTATGGTGGAATCTTGAAATGACTTTCAACCAATTTGATGCTTTCTGGCCATTACAGTCATTATAAAGAAATTCAAACAGTATCTTAGCGTGGAGAAAGTATCGAAGGCTTTTGATTGCCAAATTAGAAAAGCATTGCCATCGAACGAAGGTCCAATACCACTCATGCTGCGCAGCCAAAAAGCGAAAAAGATTCCTTATGAAAAGAAGCATAGCCAAAAAAGAGGCCAGTAAAAAGGCACTCCTACCAATGGTATCAAAAGCAAATAGGATAAGACTCAGACCCAAGAATGATACTCCTGACGACAGGTCACCGAAAAAGGTAAGGGGTAGAGCCTTACACGATGAAAACATTGCGAGCATGCCGAAGTCTTTTCCCGAAGAACTTTTCTTGAGAATATATAAAATACTCTTGAGAAATAAAAAGCTATCGAAGAGAATCGTCACCTCTTGCTTCAATAGTATCACCTACAAAAAAGGTAACATGTCTCTTCATTGCAAAGATAGACCAACGGCTGAACGGATAAAGACAGAGGTCCTAAAGATAAATTCATGGCAAGAGGTCAACATCAAGACCCTGGTTGGCTACTTCTCCATATCAGCCGGTTTGGCAGCGATAAAGATCCTGGCTTTCGTAGAATGCTAAAATAAGGATCTCAATCTCAAGTCTTGAAAAATGCTGTTCAGAGAAAATTAACGCAAGTGCACTATGGTAGTCGTGGCAGCGGACCAAACTTAAGGCTTCAAAATAACTGAAAGAGATGACAAACTTAACTTCCGGTTTGGACTAGTTAATTTGACCATTAAAAAGGCCGGTATAAAAGTATCAAGGCAGGCAGCCACTCCAATCATTAGTAGGGTGTACGAAGGAAACAATATGGAGGCAACACTAGGTTCCAGTTCTTCTCAACTGATTTAAACGGAGGTTGAGGTCCTAGCACGCGTGCCTACATCATTCCAAAGCTACCTCGGTGAAAGTCAGCAGCAGGTTCGGCTGGGGATACTATAAAATGGGGCTAATACAAGATTCATGGTTAAATAAATAGGCAAAATATGTGGTCTAAATACAAAAACTGGCAAATTAATCTTGGCCTCAGGGGAAGATATCCCGAGGGCGGTGATAGTAATTGACATAAGCATTAATTTTCTTCTAATCGCAGATTTGACCCAAAGGAAAATAGTAACGATTCAAGCATAAAGTAAAGTAATCCCACGACAACCCTTGATGGGTCTGGGGGTTGAAGCTGGTATAAAGCTTCATCACTAACTTACAATCAATGTTAATACGAGTTTGGGGTGCTAAGTTGCACGACTCACTTTACCCCTGATGAATTCAGATACCTGATTAGAGCTAGGCGAACTCAAAGCTCGGTGCGCAGTTCTTCGTCCAAACCCCAATTCGAACCAGGGATCCCTCACAAGAAGCCAGCATTGGTCCCACACCGTACTAAAGGCTGGTACAGACAGGACAGTTAAAACAAGAACTATCAATAAATAACAATCTGGAGGGTTAGAAATACTCAAAAGATTACCTATGTTTCGATACAAAACAAAGCACCTTCTTACATACTGCCTAGCACTAGTAAGAAAGATAAGAGCTTCTGGGTTCGGCTCTTTCCTTCAGCTGGAACATAAAAATTGGGCGTAGCACTGAGAACTAGACCCGCTCCATGCAATGAATCAATCATCAGCAGCGAGAATTTTTATGGACTTGTCAATGATACTATAGGTGCTAACATCAATATTTTTGCAGCATTCAAGCGACGATTAAAGCATTGATAGTACTCATATAAATCGAAAGGCGAATTTGACTGTGTTCAGGTTCTGGACAGACTGGACAACAGCAGAAAAGTCAGAGTCTTCTGGGCTCCCGGTCATAAGGTCATTGATGGGAATGAGCAGGCTGAATGCGTTAGAGAAACATGGGGTTAGCCATCCCATATTCGGACCGGCAAATATTCGTATTCAAATATTCCTTGCTGGTTAGCCTAAGATATCCTTCTGTTTGCAAAACCCCTTTTTAGCTCCGCGTCTTCTTGTCTGGGAAGCTCGTGTAGTCTAGTGAGTATATCAAAGGTTATGAAGTATTGTATATCAAAGGTTAGTGTGTGTGGTCCCTGATTCGTATCCCAATTCGAACGAGCTACCGCGCATCGAGCTTTGAGTTCACCTTTAATAAAATAAGTGCTTAATTAGGGGTGAAAGTGAGACGTGGAACTAATCATTCCAAAATCGTATACACATTGATTGTAAATTTGAGAATGAAGCTCTCTACCAGCTCTAACCGCTAGACCTGACAGAGATTGTCGTGGAATACTTCACTTACTTGATCTTGTGTCAGCCAGTAATACCTATGGAATTGAATAAAACTGGTTGTTACTTGAAACTGTAGGCAGTGCTAAATCCGGAATTATTTGGTAACTTGAAATCCTTTGATATATGTAAAAACAATAAAATAATTTGATTTAGCTTGGATTAAATTTTGTTTTTTCTCCAGAGTTTATTTTTCGTTTTCTATGAAATTGCTGTTTGCTGAATTATTGGTTCTACTTTAACTTCAAGTTGAGTTTGCCTATGCTAAATTGACAATCTTCTGTTTTTGTTTTCATTCTTGTATTAAATTTAGAAAAAAAATCATTAAATTAAAAATTATATAAAACATTCATTGTTGTTTTAAATTTATAGTTTTATGTAAAATCTCCTGACTTACATCTAAGATTTATGAATGAATATCTTATTTGAAAACGATTGTTTTCTATACCGCACGATTATTTACTTAATATATTTATTATTCCTTTGTCACTTAAGTTTACCATACTGCCTATTTGCGGGCCCACCACCAAAACAAAAACCGGAAATTCGTGCTATAACTACTGGCTAAAATTACTTAATAAATTGTACAGTTTATTTTGTTTACACTCCCAATTAACTAAAATCATTAACATACACCATCATCAGCAAATATTTTTCAGCAGTGTTATGTTTTGGCTTCAAGGCAGCGCATTACTCAACAAAATGCAAATAAATTGGTAAATAAATAGTTGTACATTTTCATAAAACAATTCTTAGATAATTGCTCCCTCGAGCATAATAAGTGAGCTGCTTCATAAGCAATCAGCAACAAATCTCATGTACTTAGATCAATATAAATGCTCGAATACTTTTAATAATAATAAAACTATTAAGCGGAATACTAATCGAATAAATTTCGATTTATCTTTAGCTTGAAGTATACTAAACAAATTGCGCTTCAGGTGCCACTTCTAGAACCCGATTGAAAAAAAATCCGCTTAATGACAGTTACATTTTTATTCGATGAATATATATGCTTATACAAATCGACCAATAACATTAATGATTTGATTCTTTTCAATCCAATAAAAGCACTTACTTCATAATGTCACCAAAACTTGTTCTATCTCCGTCTTGAAACAATCTTTTATTATTTCTTGTTTTTTTTTTCATCACATTTCAAGTTTTGTTGTTTCTCTGTTTTTTTCTTTTTAAATCTTCATTCTCAAGTCATCGGTTTTTATCATTTCAAATAAGGTACTATAGAATCTTTAAGAGAGAACTACGATGAGTCCGATGAAATACAAATTGATTAATTATCATCAATATATTCAAGTGATGACTATTTATTGTAAATGAAATTGAATTGAAATTGGTATTTTTCTGTAATGGAAATAATTACTTTGATTTTATAGATCCTGTTTGTAAGCAGCTCAAAGTGATGATGTAATCAAATGAATTTCTAATTGATATTTTAATGGAATAAGGTTAAAAAGTAGTGGTCGATTTTTTAGAGTATGTACGATACGAAGAGAATCATTTTCGCATAAATTCTTAACAATTGCAAATCTTAGATATACGTGCTGTTTGATTAGAATAATATTTTTCTGAAAACAAAAAAATAAATTTCCTTGTTTTTTCAAGGCATATAAGCATTTATTGTAGTCCTTTAATCAATCTTTTTTGAAATAAATTTATTGGCATATATATGCTTTTTCTTCAGACATTATGTAAAATTTTAAGGCGCCTACATACATTACATAAAAGAGTTACGAAGAAAAAGAAAAAAAATATTAAATTACATCTTATTGGCCCTATTTTGTTTTCAGTTTTTACCTGAGATCTATACCAAATCATTAACAAATTAAATTCTTTTTCGGCTTATTTTTGTTGTCAAAAACCAAAACTAATCTGCGAAAAATGAAATTAGATATTATAATATTTAATTAGCGAAATAAAGAACTAAAACTCAATATCCGTGATGAGGGATAGCGCCATTATGAAAGCGAATTTAGATGAAATTCTTTGTTATTTTAATTTGATATCTGTAACCATACAAATTTATATGGATCTGATTTCGGTTTGAATTCGAATCAGGTGCAAATATTTCGAGTTTTTCTGGAAATGGTATAACGAGTTTGATAGTTTTGACTATCAAACTTGTTTCTGGTCAACAACAAAAAAACTATTTGAAGCACGTTATTAGGTCCACAAAATTCAGCGCCAAAAGTAGAAAACACCTTTTTGGTTGTTAAAAATCCTAGTTAAAAGGTGCAAAGGCTATTTGACTTGTAATTAAAAATTTGCAAACGATACCATTCGACTGACAAATACTGCCTTACAGATCAAGAAAAGCCATATGTATTGCATGAAAAAAAATGTCTAATCCTATACCTTTTCTATAAAAAAATTCTTTTGAGTTTGCCGATTTCAATAGCTGCCACGAACCTGTTGGCGAGCTGCATTGCTTATTATGGTAATAAAGACAATCTCGTTTCGATAGTCATACTTTACGTATACTTTGAAATGGAGAGTAATAATTTTATAAAAAAAATGTTTATTTATAAAGAAAACAATATCTTGCAAGAAATACATCTAAACATATAAATAAAATAACATAAAGCTTATCAGCAGCAAATTAAGCAACTTAAGATTATCAGTGAGATTATCTGTCAACTTTTCTTCAAAAATCATACTGCCGATTAGATATAAAAACTTCAGAATTAAGTTTTTAAATTGTATTGCAAATTAGGAGCTCCAAAAGAAATATAATTAACTTGAATTTTAAAATACATTAGTCAATGCATATTATATGATCTTACTGGCGAGCCATTATTTTTTATCTTAACTCAAAATTGATTATTTTAAGTGAAAAATTTACGATTCTCAGCTCAGATCTTGAAATTTTAATGTCTGACACATATATGAACCGTCGGTTAGTAGGTTTTTTTTTCGAAATCCTTTATGTATAAGCTTCTATTCTCGAGTATCAGCGGCTTCATGGCTCAATAACAGCGTTTTAAGCTCTTCATACTTTTTTAAACTTTCTTGTTTATCATCAACCTGCTCAGCGAGCCGAGGGCCCTCAGAGCTTTATCATATACCTTATGGATGTGATCTTATTAGGTCAGCTTAGTATCCAGCGTCATCCCCAGATACCATAATGACTTACTGGACCTCTTATGCAGTCATCACATGGATGGGACGATCTCTGTCTTCGACAGCGCCAGCTGTAGGCCATGGTCGGTCATCCATCGTTGCACCCTCCTCATGATTTGATTAGGTCTGAATTGGGTGAACTTGGCAGTATATAAGTAATTAGTGCTGCCACATCGCCAGGGCAACCCACGAGAAACACACCGGTTTCATTTCCAGGCGTAGCAGTCCATCGTAAACAATATTACAGAAGTCAGGTCCGACGATAGACCGCTGGGCCGTCGCTGAGGTGATAAGACTCCTCCGAATATTTTCATCGGTGTCAACAGCAGCTATAGGTCCCTAAGATGGTCCCGCAACATGACCAACAAGTGTTCTTGAATGCGGCCGATCAAGAATGCAGTTGATGGCACAAAGCACAAAGGTATTTTGAACATCTAGCATCACCAGCAGAACAACTGTTCAGGCACTGTGGCATACCTCCTCTGCTCTTGCTGCCGCGCCAATCACTGCTGATATGGCAATAACAGTTAAATTTCCTTTTTGAAAACCATTCTGTCTGTCAAACAGGTCACCGTCTGATGTCGGTGCTGGCAGTAGCCATAGCTTAACAACCGCTTGAAGAGCTTCCCCACTGTGTCGACCAGGCAAATTCTCCCATTCCTCTATTGATAAGCGCCAACCAGGCAACTTTCGATCGCGATGAGAAGAGCTCCGCCACTAAACATGAATTACATAAATCCAGTACCAGCCGCGGTTGACACTCCACTACAATTTTAAGTGCTTCAACCGACACTCCATCAGGGACTACCATCCGTCCTTGGCGGATGCGCCAGGAATAGCGAGCTGACGATGCGCTGCAGGGGTGCCACATCCTGCCCTTTGTAGCGATTTCTCTTCTTGATCGCTTTGGCAAATTCCTTTTTTGCTGTCGTTTGGGCTGCTGGAAGCTCCTCAGCTTGCAGTATATTTCTGTCCTTCAAGGCTCCGCGAACCAGACCCATAGTGCTAGACACAGTCGCTTCGACTGCTTCACAGGTCAGTGGGACCCTAATGGGTTGAACACTGTCCAGCACGCTCAGGTTTATTGACGTTACCATCTAAATTATGTTTATTCTGGCTGCGTTCTCCAAAATGAGCGGTGTTGCCTGGTTCTGCTACCAACGATGTAGAAGTTGATGTAGTCCTCCACCACTCTCCAATCACTCACGAAGACCGCTAGTACTTTCGACGCCATATTGACTTAAGGAATGGATTCGCCAACGTCGCGCCTTAGCTATGTTGGCGTAGATTCCGTGTTTAGCAAGAGAGAGTTGAACTTCGACACCATCTCGACTATACGCCATCCTCGAGAGTTTTTGGTAGGCGTACCCCACTTCAAAGCGTACCACTTCTACCCAGCTTCTCACTCGGGCGTATAGCATACCCACCCTGATTCTACCGGCTGTGAGGCTTTCAGGGCTGGTGCTTTGTCCAGCTACACCAACGCCCTTTTCTTCATCTTTGAGTTTGGAGGGAACAAAGTGATTTTCACTTCACTATTTCCTTCCTCCTCCGAGTCGCGCTTAATAACTGACATCACTTTTTCATCAAATCTGAGGTAATCGAGGTCCATAACCTCGATTTTGATTTTAGGGCTCATTAGCTTCACAGCCCATTTACCTACCACAGCTTTTCGGGTCGAGTCTCGGAGTCTGGGAGCCTACCACAGCAAGACCTCCCTCTTTCTTATTCGATAGACGTGAGGTCTGTCTTCGTCCAGCCGGACTCTTTTATTTGCTAATGCCTACCTTCGCCAATGTTTGGAAAGAAATCTCGGCCTGAATCGTTTCTTGAGTTACCATAGCGCTTTCAGACTTTTATGGCTTCCAAATTTTCATTGAAAATAGTACGCATAACCGCATGAGAATTACCTGATCCCCACCTCTGTCGCTAAAATTGATCTCCAACCATACTGAGAACTTTTTGCATTGTTATCTCGGCGTTATATAGCAGACCGTTATACACTACTTACGAGCATTAAAGTGTTAATGCAGTACCCTTTTGCCGGCATTTTCATTAAATTTCTCCGAAATATCTGAATTCTGGAATTTTAATATTTGAAGCAAACCACAGGTAATTTTTATTTTATTTCATTTCATTCAAAGATTTTAGATCCAATAACATCGAAGGTCACCTCTAAAAATTCTAAACAACATAAAATAAAAAAACATACGAAACTAGTTTAATTGAAACATGTCGTCAAAGTGTTGCTTTGTCAATACATTAATTGACTAACACGTTCACATTTCGTTCGAACGATCGATCGGTCGAACAAAATACAAAAAAGTTGTCGTAAAGATGATCACAACGAAGATATCAGACCATGATTTATGAGTAGCAATTTAATGGTTGGAATTTCGCTAGCAAGACGGTAGAAATAAATAGGCATCCAATAGAATCAGGTTTAGCTCTGAAACAAGTTTGAAGAAAGATAGTTTGTGTCATGTTTACAGAGAAAAATTTGTGTGGGATTTTGAATTTTGTTTGAAATTTGAAATAAAGAGTTAGTTGGTTCGCATGGATATATATATATATATATATATATATATATATATATATATATATATATATATATATATATATATATACATTTATTTTCATTTATATATTTATTGAAAAATAATATTTATTTTGAAAAAAATAAAAATATAAAAAAAATGATTCAGCAGATTTTAAAAATTTAAAAAAAGTTTGGTAATAAAATCGATCTATATGATCAAGCCTAGGACTTTCCTGTTGTGTCGTTGAAGCAACCCAACACTCTCAAACTTCAATCTTTCTTCTCACTATGTTTTTTCCACAGTTTCAGCCGTAAGGGCAACGATCTTTCACCTCGCACAAGATACCAATTTCCTAGTCGACGAAACCACTAAACTTTTATCGATCATGACTCAACTCCTCCGTAACTTTTCAGTTTTTGCTCACAACTTTCCAGATGAAAGAAAATATGGAATGCAAGTATACACACATTCGGCTATATATGCGATCTCATATGAGCTTAACGTTTCACCATAATCGTTTTCGGA
Source organism: Nemotelus pantherinus (assembly GCA_963978885.1). Taxonomy (NCBI): domain Eukaryota; kingdom Metazoa; phylum Arthropoda; class Insecta; order Diptera; family Stratiomyidae; genus Nemotelus; species Nemotelus pantherinus. The sequence continues at coordinate 220,905,918 of OZ022263.1, read as the reverse complement.
ATACGTTTATTGTCTATCGAAACGAATTCGAGTTAAAGGAATTAGTCAAACATTAACAATGTCGGTCATTAACGTGTCATGATCGTTGAAAGACTGAGCGAAGATCTGCAAGATACCGTCGCTGAGTCGTGGTTTGTTCGGTGATGGTACCTGTCTGATGACGGCTTGGTTGATTATTTCTTGAATGTATGGTCACTGTAAATTTATAACCTTCTGCTGTTTGGCATTCTTGCGGATCTGGTGCTTTTTGTGCTGTAATAGTTTTTGATTTTGCAATATGCGTGGGTTCAAGAAATATTAACAGTGGATTTTTGAGGATCAGGTGTAATTCACTCGTGAGCAGTTGTAAAAGATAATTGAGTCGTTTCTTTGATACGACAAAAACGGTTGCTGCTTTCTTGACTTCCTAGCTGAAGTAATTACATAGACTAAATTCTTAATTTAAAGCCAAATAGAGTAAGCACTTCAGGGTCAAAAACGTATTGGTAATATTTGTCATTTTATATAGATTAGGCTGGTGTCAGGCTATAGGAAGCTATTTTAATAAAAATCTCGTTGCCCAGGTCACGAAAAAATATGAAATCCTTTGAAGTTTGCAAAACGATTTAAAGGCAGCATAAACATCCAATAAAACCCTAGAAATCATTTACTGAAATTTCTCAAAAATATCTTTCCCACAGTAAAATTTAAGAATCATCTACTTCACCATAACCATGCTCGTCATAAACCTTATCATCTTGAAAAACCGCCAAGTATTAAAGAAAATTACACAAAGCTACACAAATCGCTAGCATGAAACGTCATCAAACATTTAATTCAACTGGTGAAACATCTCCAAGATCATCGCTCTTCCCTATGTATCCGAACACACGTATGTAAGAGCATTGTTCTTGACGGGAAATTGCAACAGCAAAAGTTATTGCTCAGTTGGCTATGAAAATCAGCAATGTTACATACTTGCACAGACGGATAGAAGTGTGTACAAACTTGAATTAATGCGTACATAGTAGTTTTAATCTGCTAGCTAAGCTGGTATTAAAACATAAGTTTGCTTCTATGGTTTGTGATGGGTACAAGCTGTTGATTTTCTGATGCAAAGATAATTATCTCACAAAAGGGAAAACGGGAAAAGATGCATAGATAGTTGCAATTGAACGTTGTTTTCAAGCTTACTATATGCATTCCGACATGTGCAACAATCACTAGACAATGTTTGAGTTAGTCATTTAGAAAAGATCTTGCACAAGTGATATAAAAGTTAAAATCTAACGTATTTCCAAAGATATATTCGAAATTTGGTAAAAAAAAACCTATAGTGTTTCTACCACTTCGTGTTTCTACCACGTTTTCCTACCTTTCTTAAAACTATCCTTTTCTTTTAACCATCCTTCTTTTCTTTGTCCCTTCTTTCCTTTTTTCTCTCCTCTTTCCTCTCCTTGTCATTTTGTTCTTCGCTTTATCCTCATTTCCTTCCTTAACACTGTCCTACTTACGCCATTGACCGTCGCCATCTTGAAAAAGCACAATTTGTCTGCAGTCAAACTGTTGCCAAATAGTCGCATTCAAAGACGCTAACTCGTCGATGGTGTAAATTACTAACGTGGCGGGTTGATTATTCTCAAAAATTGAGCTAATTAGCTAGTTAGTCAAAAGCGAATTGTTAAAAAATGCTTGCCCAGGAAGAAAATGTTTTAGCCATGTTTCGTAGCTCAGTCGCATAAGCCTGTTTTAATCAATTTTAATCTTCAACGCTGCTACTTCTATCATTCGGGTCATTTGGGGTCTCTCTCACCTCTAGGTGTTTGGATTCTATGTGCATGAATGACGATAAGCGAGAGTCGTCAAAGATGTGCCGAAAATGATCTATAACTTGCTACGAAGAGCATAGGCGGGCCGTGGCCTAAAATCTGGCAGGGGCCAGGGACTGAAAGGTTCAAGACATGCGGTGATTTAGTTTTTGTTTGTACACGTACTGTTCATACAACTTATATAATTTACTAATACATTATATATTTGTTGATTTATTCTTTGTTATTTGCTAATGCATAATGTATTATCAAATAAATTTCTTGTCTGTGAATACGTATGAGCTACTACCACATGCATATAATGTGAATGGTAGGTATGAACTACACATGAATTATCAATGACCGCTAAGAAAGAAAGCTTGTTTAAATTATACGTGAATAGAATGGAAATAATTAGAAATGTAAGAATTTTTTTTCGTTTAGAAGCTAAATATATTGCAACTTATACTTGAAGAAGAGGATAGCTTAGTTTCAAAATATCTTTGAAAAAATTGGAATATATTAAGCTTAGAAGGAAGAAATTGATCTCTTGCTTCAAACATTTGTTACCTAGAAAACCTAGAAAAACCGAAAATAATTTGGCAAGGTTAAAAGTGCTGTAACTTACTCTTTTCGAGCCATTTGGTTTGCAGGAATATCTTTGTAGCCGTAACTGCGTGTCCGAGACTAGATAAAACAGCAAAACCGTTGAAACTAGTGCTTTTTGCTGTTTTCCGTTTTCGCGATCTTCTGGTGAATGTGAGATTCAGACAGTTCTTATCTGCGAATGATTTAATTTTTCCAAAAACTACATACAAGTCTTCTCGCTCACTTAGTAGTGTTCCATTCACAAGATTTATCCCATTCCGAAGAGTTGCATTTTTAGTTTGGAAATATGTGCTTAACATGTTCGTTATAAAAAGAACATAGTGAAAGATGAAAAGATTTACTACAAATTTAGGATTACTGATTGAATGAAAGATCCCCAATGAATAAACTGAGTCGTTGTATTTTCCCTCATTCATTTCTTTCTCTAAAGCATCTTTCATAGTCCCATAGCTATCGATCACATATTTGCAATTGTGAAGTCTCATTGACTAACGAGTTGAGCTTAAACTTCTCATTCCACGCCTTGTGTTTAGACCAACCGCATCTTCAAGCTGCTTCAACAATTCGTGTTGTGATGGCTTCGAAAAGTGTAGGTAAAGGGATTCGATGGCATTGAAAAAAGATGTACACGTTTCGATTGTGAAAAATGTGTCAAACAACCAGGATAATTTTATGAGCTAGACAGTGTACAAATGTGGCTGCAGGGTGTTTCATCTTAATTTAGATTTGTACACCACCTTTTTTGTCCTGACATGACACTAGCACCACCATAAGACTGTCCAACAATAGGCAATTCGGGAAGTCCGTAGCTGTCTAACAGGCTCAAAATTATATCTGCTAAATACGAGGCATTTCTAGCTCCTGAACAGTCTACAAAGCTTGAGAACCTTTCTTCGACTGCTAGCTCTTTAGCAAATCTGACAACCACGGAGAGTTGTTCCCTCTGTGGACCCTTGTTGCGTCTGCCATAATGGATATCAATCCGCAATCTTTTATTTCAGCTGTATTGTCCTCGCAAACGAATTCAGCAATTATTTTCATCAATTCATTTTGTGTTTTGTCACTACAGTAGTTCGCAACCCTGTTTTTAAAATTATTTTCAAAAGTTTAATCATGCTTCGCGAATAATGCTCAAAATTCCAAAAAAAAACCACGGTTATCACTGGCACCACTTTCATCAAGTCCTCCGAAAGCACGTCTTTGGCGACTGAGACATGTCGTAAGGTCGATAGCTTTCTCCAAATAATTTCGGTTCATCTTGACAATATTCCAAGACTGTTCAAGCACCATATAATTTACTGTCTTCCAAGTACTATTAGAGTTTTCTCCTTGTGCATGAATTTTACTATCCGGATAATTTATCCGGATCGCGAAGTTTGGTCGAGCTGAAATTTTGGTGTATTTTCGGCGACAATGGAAACTATGGAAAATTTCGCATTGTGATAACTTCACACCGAGTCATCAGATCATCACAAAATTTACAAGACTCATCAATGGTCATAAAAAATAAGTTTCTGTCGTTTTTAAATAATGTCTGGGCAGCCTTGTAGCTACCATAAGTACGTAAACACAAATCTTTCATACAGCTGTTAGAATCAGGTTGATCAATTTGATACTATATTTATACAGTCAGATCTAAACTTGTAAAATGCCCAATCGCACAAAAAACGCACCGAATTATTTATATTTTTAGCACCTGGAACTAGCGCCTACGGTATCTCGCGATCGGATAAACATCATAGGATATACTGGTCTTGAGTAGATACAGGTCTGACAAAAGTTTAATGAATATGATAGGAACCATGTGGCGGCTGTGTCACGCTCGGTGAAATTGAAGTGCTGTGCCTTTTAACTTCCGATGCAATTATTAAATTATAATAAAATTCACACACATTTAACCTGAGTGTAAACCAAGTAGGTCATAGATAGCATGAAAGGGACAGGGGTGCCACTTTTATTCTCCAAATGACTTCGAAAATTGTATTCTAAGATAATCTTAATAAAAAAAGGATGATTGGCGAGGTGCTTTTCGTCTTTTTCTTAACGTTTAACTTGTCGAAATTAAATATTGCCGTCCATTTCTCGACATAAGTCCCATAACATCGAAATTAATTCCGCAAATAAGACAGTCTCTATGTTATAAGTAGTGTGTATGCTTTGGTATAGGCTTACACTACTGCAATACACAACTCTTGCTGTAACCACAAAAACCTAAGAGGCGAAAATTTAAGTGTCTGCTGTTGGAAATATTTATTTTTCTGGGAGGGGCCAACCTAGGGTCTGGGGGGGTCCCGGCCCTCCCTGGCCCCCCCCTACGGCGCGCCTATGACGAAGAGTCAAATTCACAAAGACTACGAAAAAGGCGATTAATTCGCGATACGCGCTTCCAAATTCTGAGCATAGGCTGGCTTCCACGACAAGAAAGTATATTTCAACTTCGATTCGAAGCATGCATCGACACGACAAAATCTCCTACATACATAATCATAAAAATCAGCAGATTACAATGGAAAACAATATTTCACTCCAAACGATTCCTGATGATAGTTGCTATAATTGACTCCATAAACGATTCCAAATTCATAGAAGAAATTATATTATTTTGCCTTTTATTTTAATAACATGACAAAACTCTCAATTCTCAACTACAATTTCTAATTACTATTTTGAACTACAAACTTTCAAGTTCCAACTGCAACTTCAAGCTCCAACTGCAACTTCAAGCTCCAACTGCAACTTCAACTTTTCAACTCCATTGTTTTTCATATTTTTTTCAATTTTGACATACTTTATGTTTGCTATGATTAGAAAATTTAATATAAATTTTACAGTATTTGAACAATTAATCAATTCTTAATGTAAAACACGATCAAGTCACAACATAATAGCCGAATTTATTTGATCGCGATTTATAACCATAAGAGCCGCTTGACTATCCGATAGGATCTTGATTCTGACCCTTTTAGTGTTCCTTATTTTTATTGTTTGTGAGGCTCTTAGTATGGCAGATAGTTCTGCTTTATAGATCGTGGCCTCCTTTGGGAGAGGGAAATGCATTTTGCACTTGGGACCTACGATCCCGGCTCCTACTCCACAATCCATCTTTCAACCATCCGTATACCACATTTGCGCTCCTTCGTACGAGTAATCCTTCCATTTGTCCCTCGATAGAATTGTGACCTTGAACCTCTTCTCGAATGCTCCCTCAGTTTTTATTTGGTCGCTGATGTTTAGCATTTCCATTATGGGCCTAACGTCCTCCAGGATTTTCAGGTGGCCTTTAGATCCCCTGATTTATATTGTAGGCTAAAGGCTTGTTTCGCTGCTTCCTCCTGAATTTTGAGGTGTAGCGGTTCAAGGTTTAGAAGGGCCGCCATTCCTACTGTTGCTCATTGCTCCTGTAATCAGCAGGCAGGCCATCCTTTGAAGCTTTTTGAGCCTATTAATAGTAGTTTTTTGTACGGTTTTCTTCCACCACACTGCAGCTCCATATAGGGGGATAGGTCTCACCATTTTTTGTATGCCCATAGGGTCTGCCTTGGAGATAGTCCCCAATTGCGTCCAAGCATTTGTTTTGTCGCCCAGTTTAGATGATTGTCCCAGGTGAGTTTCCTATCTAGCTGTATTCCTAGATATTTTACCTCTTCCTGCAGACATACGACTGTGCCCTTAATATTTAGGAAAAGATTTTAGGAAAAGATTTTGATATTCAGTGTCATATTATTAATGTGAAGGTGCTTAGTCCATGCAGCAGAAACTTGAATTGAGTTTGCAAAAGAAAGACCGAATTTTCTGGCGGTGTCCGTGAGCAAATTTCTTCCGGGGTGTCAGTTGTTAAAGGTTTTCTCCGGAGGGACGTGCATTGTCACATTCGACATATGGAGCTGCAAGAGCCTAGTTTGATGCATTTGACGATATTGCTCGTGGTGAGACCACTAGAAAAAATTATGCTACCTCAAGCGCTTTTTGCGCTATAACATTTATGAGAAAACTAGGAACAGTTAGTTTCTGCAAAATTCCCTAGAACTTTATTTTGCTTCTCCTATACGATAATAAAAGAGTGAATCAAAAAAACAAAGTCTCCTTAGATACGTCCTTCATATTTACTAGTATATCCTCTTTAAGCCAATAACCTTTGTAAACGAAAGAAAATGAATGCATGGTGGAGAACCGTAACCGCTTAAGGTGTTCCAAAGGTAGATAATAAATCAATACATATATTCAAATTAGAATGAAATCTACTTTTCGAATTACATGCATCTTTCTCGAAAGAGGTGAAAATGTTGGCCAATGACTACTAAGTTATATGGAGCTGTTTTATGTCAATGTGGAGTTAGTATCTAAAATAAATCAGCTCCCATCAGACCCCCAAATCGTTGCTTCATACCATTCAAGTGCGTGTTGAAAAGGATCCAAGTGTGCAGTGTGGTGAAAACGTACAAACACGATTTTTGTATTGTAAGCATGTTTGGTGGGTCTGAACAAATCGTGCACAGTATACGCCTTTGCAACTTCTGGAAATGTACATTACTTAAATATGGACTTCAAATTATTATTCCTGTCACAACTTGCGCATGACAGTAATAGTAATTTGAAGTCCATCTGTCCCCCACCCGTTGAATTTAGTTAATCGAGAACAAAGCTAATTATCATCATCCTGTTAAATGCAGTTTGCGCGGGTACGTACTAGTTAATTTATAATCCGTAAGAGGCAGGGTCTATCTTTTTTTGTTAGATCTTCCTGAGTAGACTACACTCTAGCCATGTACTATCTATTACAATAAATAAAATATTAAAAGATTTATTAATAACTAGAAATACAATCTCCCTCTGCTCGACTACTAGCAATCATCTACGATTACAATTTACATCGATGCTAAATATTAACGCCATCGTCCAACTATTACTCTCTCCTCTTCGGTATTTATGTAATTAATTGTGCAAAACTCCAATTACGCACTTATCTGATAATGAAATAAATATTTACATGCCACAGCGCAAATCGCTAGCAGCAACATGTATAATGGGACTTATAGTACCTCTGAAAATTACATGTACACATATGTATCTAAAAAGCCGACGAACATGCGTAAATAAATACTCTTCAACAACTCACCATCATCGTCTTCATCGCTGCGGAATGTTTCGAAGTTAATAGTTGCGGAATACCAAATAGATAGTACCAGCAAAAATATTACTATAACATAGATATATACATATGTGTATCTGTTGGATAGGATGAGTATCTTGCGAATATTTGTAATCAAAGAAGCAACTGCAGAGATTCTTTCTGAGCTTTTGTTGTTTTTCATTCTTTACTTTGGCCAGTTCAGGTTGAAGATTGTCTGGTAGACAGGTAATGTTTAAATATAACTACGACGGAATTCGTACATATTTATTTGAATGGAGAAATAAGCAAACAATAAGATTAGTTAAGCGAAAAACAAGAATATCGTTATTTATATTTGTGTCATCAAAACAAATCGTGAAGACAGTGATGGAAAATAAAACCAAAATAAAATCTGAAAATGCCTTAAAAAAGTCGCTGCAGTAGTATTAACCGGTGTCCGGTATGTTATGGGATTTAATCATAGTATTATTATCTTAGTAGTTAATAATACGTGGCACTTTTCGAGCTTGTACGATTACTATTTGTGATTTAATTGTTTTAGTGACAGTTTAAAATAATCTAAATTTTTTGGTAAATAAGTATTTAATGTGCTCATTTTTTCTATTTCAGGAATAAACTGGATTTTTTCCCCAAATAAGGTAAATTGTGATTCATTTCGTGCGGCTTATTCCCGAAAAATGCAAGTCGTTTCAGTACATAAGACTATTTTAATTTTTCCAGAACTTTCGAAAAATAGGTTTCACAATGTCTATAGGTAAAAAATGTTGACGTCCAGAAGAAAAAACAAGGCGGGAATTTTACTATCGCACAAACTTTATTATTCACAAATTCAGTGGTGTGTGCATGATGCCGGTTGACTAACAACTAACTACATTACAAAAAAAATAATTCTGGCTATTCATTAGCCATGCTCATACACACACATACAATGTATGTGAGACAATATAATAGCGTTCTGGTGTTATTGCATTCTACTCGTACGTTAATTTGACTATACCTAACAAAAAATCTATGAAAAGTGCTCAAATGCTCAGTATATGTACATTTCCTCTCACTTCCGAATCCCCATTAGTGATTTTTGCGCTTATCGACCATGCACTAAACCCATGCTCTCCAACATTGATCCCATTTATGCTGCAGCCTTCTCTCAAATCTTAACGGAAAATCAGATTTGCGTCCATTCAAAATCACCTGACACCAAAGAAGTAACCTACCATTGCACCAAGAAAACGGTTATTTGTGTAACCTGAGCAATGAAAACAATGAGGAAATGCGTTAAGGTGCATCGTACGCAAAGTTCATATCTATCTCAATTCGACCCTGTGAGCAGTTAACTTGACCATTTTCTTCTCCGCATTCCATCTTCTGTTCTTCCATCCAATACACCCCAGGGGTATCATCTACCATTACCATATAATAGATCTACGTGTAGATCTGCTTCCGAACAAGAATATGGATGGAACCGAATCAGATTTCATCACATCGCACTTGATGAATGGAGTCAGGGAAAAGTTGCGCCGATTCTAACTCAACAGAGCAATGTACAGGTTTTCACCTGGCAGTGTTTATCTAACAGGCACTTTTCTGCATAGTCGGCATATTGGCAGTTACTGTCCTCTGATCAAACTCGAAGAAACACCGTGAATGCATGCATGGTTTCATGGACCTAATAGATTTACCGTTATTACATTCATAGAAGCCATGCGCTCGCAACACAGTCAAAGACAAAACAACATTAATCACAGTGTTTGAATAGAACAGCGTAAATCCAACGAAATATTGGTATTGTTGTTACTGGTGCGCCTGTTTCCCCGATCTTTTCGAACGGTCTGATAAATGGGCGCAAAGTAGTCAAGCGCAACGAAGACTGATTACGCAATGTCCTCTACTTCTTTCGTCTTATTGCGCGCTTTCATCTTTCGCGAGGAAGTTATCCTCATCGAGCTAGATGATCTGTATCTGGGAGCTAATGAAGTCCAGGTAGATAGATTTGAACGTACGTAAGGAAATCTGAAATTCTTCTTCGTGCGGAGTTGATGGGAATCGTTTAGAATTATGGTTAGATAATCCAAGCGATACCGATACGCATGATTGGTCTGACGTTACTAGAATAGAATGAAAAGTTAATGAATATAGATGGCAGCTGAAGGGGTTCTGGATGGCTGAGTGAGCTAGCAGAAAAATTGAATGTTCTGGTTAGAAAGCTATTTTGTATTTGTTGAAAATAGGTTTGATTTGTGAATGTATTTGTGCGAAGTAGCAAAGAATTCTAAGAAAAATTGCATAAAAGTTAACTCTGAAGGTTTCTTCGAAAATAATTGGAAGTAATTTATAAATTAGGAGTAAGATCATTTTACTGATGAATCGTTTGAAAACTGCGTAAATTGGATGCCCTGTATTGTGATGTATGTGTAATTGGATGCCCAAATTTGGAGTTTGCTCGAACAAGCTACCTACAATTACACCACCTGGAACTTTTTGAGACTTTTACCGATTCCGAATTTTTTTTTATTACCTTGCTAGGGGACGTAACCAGATTTATGCATCCTGCATGCATTACCCTATAGCATGCTCACCAGCTTTCCTAAGATATATTTGACTGCATCTTTTATACCATAGCATTTGATAGACTAGCTATTGATACAGGTTCTAAAGTTTTTTAGTCCAAGCAAATAAAGATAATAGCTATATCACTTGCGATTAAGCATATGTAGTCTAGTGGGCAGCGTGCTGGCTTCTTGTATGTTGAATTTCTCGTTCGAATCCCCGTTTGGACGAAGAAATAATCTAATTTTGCAACCAATCTAATTTAATTTAATTTTGCAATCTGTCAAACATGATTTATATTAAGATCTGAAAAGAAAGATTTTTTTTTTATTGACGATATTTCAAGATGGTGTGAAAACCACAAGATTGAACACATTTTTATATAAGTTTGAACGTTTCTTTTTCGAATCGTTTTTTCGAACCAACCGATATTCGTACAAAAATACATCCCAAAAGCGCTGTAGAACCCAAAACGCGTGCATTGCAAATAAATTCAAGGAGTTCATTCTCATAAACTGCGAAAGTTCTATAATTTTAATTTGGGAAAATAAGCAGAAAAAGTGTGGAAATAAGAAAAATCTGAAAGTAAGTAAAAAATCAGCAACACATTTGTAGACAAGGTTGTGTCAGATCATACAGCTCAACGGTGGCTTAGCCGGTCCCGCACAGGGGACGATAGTATTGAAGATGAAGACCATTTTGGAGCGCTGCACAGTGCATCGATCAGTGGGCAAAAAACAAAAATCCAAGTTTCTTCTAATTAGTTATTTTTCGCTTGAAATTTTATAATAGTCTCTAAACTACCGTTTAATGCAGCTATTACATTGTTTACGGCTATCTGTGGGTTAATATAATAGCTAAACTTTAGGAATTTATTCTCATTGCTGCAAAAACTAAAAGAAAGACGAGTACACGATTTTGTGGCTGGCAGAATATCTACAGAGTTGAGATTTGCCGCAGATCTAGCTGATGAATGTAAGTCCTCTTTAAGCCTTCATCAAGCACTAGTTTTATATTTAGACCTTAATTTATCGGAAAAAAAAATATAAATTGCTTAGACGTGTGGTAAATGAGTTGCACAAGGATTGCTTTCCAACCCTATGTTCATTGATTTTGGCTAAAAGCTCCATGTTACCAACTAAAATTACCGCAGATGATATTTTTGCTAGTGTGGATTTAGAAGAACTTCTGGAGTTAACAGTTAAAAGTATTATGAAAATGGTGGTTTTGGTAGAGAGTAACAAATACAAACTAGTCTGCAAATGGGGTTTCGACGGCAGTTCCGGACATAGCCAGTACCAACGAACATTAGCCTACCGAAATATTACTGGTGAATATTTATTCCTAATTGCTATGGTGCCATTCAAATTGATACATACAGGAAAAGAAGCGTGGGTTACTCCACGCTCGTCGTCCACCCTTTACTGCAGGCCCATAAAATGTATATTTCACAAGGAAACAGCAGATCTTATTCGTAAAGGAGAAAGAATGATGGGGAATGCTATTGGCCAACTCAAACCTAAAGAAATTTATTTCGAAAACAAAAAAAAATGCGAAGTGAATTTTGAAATGTTGTTCACAATGTTAGATGGGAGTGCTAGCAATATTGAATCTCTCAAAGTAAAGAGCATGGACTTCAGTAGTATAGTGCCTGCCAACGTAGGTGTATCCAAACAATAGGCAAACCAGAGCTGTGTGCAAAGACTTGGTGACCCACAGTTTTTTTAATTCCCCCGCATGTCTTTAAATGAATCCCAGCTACTAATTAGCCTTGTTGAAGACTTTGTCGTGTTGTAACTTAAAACGCAGCTTTTTATCTAAAGTAACGCGAAGGTTCACGACACTATCAATATTATTTAGCGATACATTATTGAGGTGGTAATCAAAATTTAAATAAATGGTTTTGCTTCAGAAGCGTATGACTTGGCATTTACTGACGTTAATATTAAGTTTATTTTGTTTTTACCACTGCTCAAGAGAGAAAAATTTTAATTGAAAAAAACTGAGTCTGATTTCGATTGAATTGTGAGGTATATTCAGATCATCTACATAGAAAAAATGAAGAAAGTTTGATAAAATTTTAGGAAGGTTCGATATGAAAATATTAAATAAAAAAGGTCCCAAGTGACTACCTTGTGGTACACCGGATAAAACTTCAATTTTTTTTTTTGATAATATTCCCTGAAACTTAATGTACTGAGCTCGATTTCGCAAAAATAAGACTCTAACCATGAACAATACGTCAAAAGCTATGCTGAAGTCTGTATAGATAGTATCAATTAATGTCCCTTTTCCATGCCACAAAGAACATCTGAGACAAGAGTATTAAGGTTAATGGTAGTTGCCCTGGCTTCTCTAAAGCCATGTTGTTGTTAGTTTAGGAAAGGTTCTGTTAGGGTTGTTAGCTTATTACAGATAATTTTTTCAAGCAATTTAAGCAACGCTGATAGTATTGCCATACTTCTGTGACTTTTAATAGATCGTCTATTATCACACTTAAAAAACAGCGTCAATTGAGAAGATTCCCAGAGAGAGGGGAAACCCTTGCAAGAAACTGATTTATAGAAAATTATGAGCACGGCAAGAATAAAAACGCAATACATTCGAGTACATAACAAGGAGGCAGCAAGTCAGGTACCTTTACTAAAAGTAAAGTAATTCCGCAACACCATGTGGTTAGGTCTAGATGTTGAATCTGATAGAGAGTTTCATTCACACATTTACAATCAATCTATACGAGTGTGGAGTGATTAGTTCAAAGACTCACTTTACCCCTGGCTTTAACTCAGAGAACCAGGGACTCCACATGCTAGAAGCCTGTGCTCTACCCACCAGACTACACGAGCTAATTTTATAACTATTAAATACCTTTTTCTTCTGACGAACACTGCCCTGCTTAACATAAACGTTCTATCTACATTTTTGACATTTTTGAGTTAACGGATTCAAGCCTATCTTCGCTATTTTTCTTCCGCGCACCGTCGCACCTTCTGCGAAACCAGTTTTTTCGTTTTTAGGTTCTGGATAATTTGATACTCTGCTTGCGCTAATATTGATTCATATGATTTGGTACCAATAATTGCCGAAACCACCGAAATATTTCCGGCTGTCTATGCCGGCTTTTACTTCCCTTTGTTATTCGGGAAAATATCATAGTTTAAAATCCATCATATCTACCATATTCGATTTTTTGAATTCTTTTACCCGGTTTATAATTTTAGTTTATAGGTCCGAGTTCCCACTACCATTAAAAAAAGGCATGTAAGTTTCTTAATTTACGAATCAAATATGTAAATATTACAAACTTCAATTATTACACTATCTCCGCTTAACTATGTGAAATAAAAGTGAATGTTTTCTTCGATACGAAAAGCACATTAAAAGCATAACAAACAAATGATTGGAAAGAAAATTACGAAAAAAAAAGTTCAAAATTACAAATCGAAGTAAGCGCATCTTATATAGTAAACACAATCGAAAAATTGCGAATCAAACAATCTTAACAATGATAAAACGAAAAAGATATGCTGTAAACATCTTCAACATTTGGTCAAATTACTTGACGTGTTTTGTTAGCAAATGTTTAACAGTCAACTAAGTAAATGTGCACATGCCTATTAAGAATTAATGAAGGTGCGAGCGGAAACCGTTAAATTCGAAATTAATTATACCACATGTGGTGCATATCGAAACTGTATGAATTTCGCTAACGATATTCTTGTTCGAAAAATTCATGATTCGAATATGATGCGCGAAATTTAGTAATATCATAGTCGGTATACATACAGTGAAATGCTAGTCCAAGTTTTACTCTTCATTGCGAACTTGAAAAAAAAAATGGTTGTAAACATTTCATATGCTTTCAAATCATCGTAACATAGCGTTTTAAAGTGCAAAAGCAGATTTGAAAGATTTTTAAAATGAGTTTGCATAATTTTTGTATATCAGCGAGAACGAATAAACGAGTTTCGTTTGGAGTGAGTTGAATGCCGGGCGAAAGGAATCTACTCATGAGAATATAGTATGCAATTCATCATTAATATTTTTTTTTTGAATAATGGACTTATCAGTAAGATAATTCATCTTATTTGAAGCAAAGTTGTAGAGATTTAAATCTCTATGAAACTCCGAAAAGTGCTTACCAATACTTTCCAAGGAAAATAGTCCAAAGTGCTTCTAGTATCGATACATTTTATCACAACTTGAATTACGGCAGTAATATATTTCTCACAGTTTTATAAAAGTTTGCAAACGCAGGCAGATATGCCAATTATATTATCTTTGTCACAGTGATATGTTCATTTCATTTCTAAATGAATTTTTTTGACTTCATAAAATATTAGTGAGAACTATCCAAAAAACAAAAACAAAAAACAACAACATAAAACATATGCCTGTAAATTTAAAGGATAATCAATAAGATACATAATTAAACAGTGCTTTAATAAATTTATTCTATTGTTTTTCTATTACCTTCGCAAAATTTAAATCCACCGAATTATCTTTGCTCACTGGATCGTCGCGGCATTTAATTTGGGGCATTCAAATGAACTTGACCCTGCTGTGCTGCATAAACCAGATTTGCGGGAAGCAATACAACCTAAGCTCCGTTTATAAAAATATTCAAGTGAAGACAAACAAGCTAAACAATATTTTTTCAAATTTGAATAGCACGATTCGACATATGTATAATTTTATTATCATAATAACTAGCCGCTACCATCTGTACGGTTTCGTCACAATGACTGAATTTATCGGTGCCTTTGCAATCAAATAGATTAACCAAATTTTAAGTGTTTTTCTATTGCCAGTCTGTTTGACCTTCATTTGCATGGAAAATATGATTAAATTAATTACACCCACACATCCTTTTTCGAATGGGCTTTTTGAATTTCAAATTTCTACTCATTATAAATTAATCCTCCAATCAGTTTTCAAAATTCTAAAAATACTGTGGTGTGCACTATGGTGTCATAACCACTGATGCCAGCACGTTGTGTATCACAGTGAGGAATAGATTGCCTGCCTGACTGCTCCTGAACTATGATTTTCTTGGAGTTGGTGCTATTTTTGTACCGTTACTCCATTCCTGGCTCTGAGAGTTGATGTGCTCTGATCCTGTGTGTTTTTATTTTTAAAGTAAAGTGAGACGTTTCCGCATTACTCTTTGAGCTACCTTAGGCTAGGATAAATAAAGCGGGCGTGATTATTTTGAATTCTGAAAATGTTCAATGACCTATTTGGGTGTTTATCGATTGTATCAAAATGAGCTATACAGCCTTGTTTAGAATTAAACGTTATATCTTCATTTTAGTTGTTTCGAGATATTCAATGATTTTTGTTTTGATTTGTATTGGAGATATATGGAGAGTGCAATTTTCAATATTGGTTTTAACATACCTCCACAAAAGATAGGTTTTTCAAATTTGGCAGAATGATGTAATAGAACATGTAGTAAAATGCAGATGGAGCGTTTATGCTTAGGAGGGTAGAAGTTTTCATTTTTGAATTTTGAATTTCGGAGTTTTTAACATGTCTCTGAATTTGAAGAATCATTCGTAAGGCAACATTTTGGCACGCTTGGATCTTTTTTAAGTTAGTTGTTATAAGTTACGTTGTAAGTTGGTACACTTCCGTCGAGTGGCTGTGGTCAGAACACTTGCTTGGATAAAAAAGCTCGATTTGTTTTATTTAAGTTTTTTTTGTATTGTTGATACAAGTATCATCAGCAAATGGGATATGTTCACGCTATTGAATCGAGAGATGTCTGCCGTGTACGAATTGTTCAGAATCCGCAAAATGTGTGAGCTTTGGGGGACACCTGCTTGGATGTGGCGTTTTGAAGAAATAAGATTTTTCTGTTTTTACTTGAAAGGTTTCTTTTTGTAGAGAGTGATTTGGAAAAAAGAGAGAGAGTGATTTGGAAGTTGAGAGAGTGATTTGGAAAAAGCAGAGTATAGAGTTTGATAACTAGTCCAACGTGACATTCTTTGCCGTAGGTATTGGCCATTTCTTACATAACCATGCCTGTGGAATGTCTTCTATTGAGCCCTTGTCTTATATCTTGCGTAGTAAAAATTTAACTTCATGCAAGTGTTTTTGGTGCAAGGAATTGAGTCCTCTTTTGAAGTTCTTGGACGTAGTGCTATCAAAGCGGTTCGATCAGTGTGATCTTCGTCACCGAGATCATCGTCTGAGAAGCTGTGATCCTGGAATTCTAGTTCAAGAGCGACAGTAAGTGCTTCGGTTTTATCAGTTTTGCTGAATTTCTTAGTCCTGAAGTATTTGAACAACGTCCAGAATGAGTCGCTTATAGGTTCAAAACTCCTCGTGAAGAGTTCTCATTTGTTCATTTAATCATAACCTAGAGTATCTTGTGATCCTAGCGCGTCTTTCTATCTGATATCTCTTTCTAATCGGAATTTTGATGGCGCTCGGAAGCTTGTTATGATCATGGATATCCTGAATTGGGGTTTTGTACGTGTATTTATTTTGCGCTCGGTTAATACTCCTGTTCAGAATCTCTATTGACGCCTCCTATTCACTAGCTGTTGCAGGCGGTTTGAAGCTACTATCATTAACCATGGTGAATCGGAATGCTTAACAATCACTCGATGATTTTTTTTTCATAGGAGCGGCAATAAAAATGTACTGTTAGTTTATGATTTCTAAAAGTTGGGGTTTTTTTTAGCTGTCTTCTTGGTTTTAGGAAGGTATCTTTATGAGCAAAAATGTCGATCATGTAATGGCTAAAGAATTGCATCATCTATCTTGCCTTCTTTTTTGGGTAGAGCGGAATTTGCATTCAAAGTAAGTATAGAGATGGGGTTTTCTCTGTTGATTTACTGTGAAATGAAAAGACTGAGTACCAAACATGTCCTGCATCACTTGTGTCATCATTCATTTATATATTTGGTGCGTATTCACTTCAACAGGCAAACTACCCAATTATCGATTGGAAACAAAAAAAAAAAAAAAATAAGGAGTAAATAAGTAAATATATTTAAGTATATAAAAATTAAATAGAGTAGGAATGAAACAAAGTAAAACTAAGTAAATCAAAATAGAGCAAAGTATATTAAGTTCAGTAGTTAGGTAAAAATAGGTAAGTGTAATAAAAAAAAGTAAAAAAAAGGCAGTGTAATAAAAAAATCCGATTAAAAACAAGAATAGAAAATAAAATTTATTAGAACTGAATTTTTAAAGATCACAATAGAATATAAAAGAAGACTAAGTTGCAGACTGTTATAAATGCGTAAGAGTCGCAAAACCACTACCCTTTTTGAAGAAAGTATCGGTTAGAACATAAATTACTTCAAACACAATGGAACACCAGATTAACCTTATGGGTTGCCGCTTAGTGGTCAAAGATGCTAAAGAGGCAGATAGGTAACCACGGCAGATTCGGAAGAGGAAACTCTCATCCAAGTAAACTCTGCGCTGCTCAAGGAGGGGAATATTAAGTAGAGACAAACGTGTATTGTAGAGTATATATGGAAGATTATATTTAAAACTTCAGGTGCGTCTAATTTTCCGCTGAACTAATTCAACAGCATCTGAGAGGTATTCGAAGCGAAGAAACCACACTCGACTACATTGTTCAAGTTTAGAACAGACTATGGTAATAAACAGATGGACACAAGTAGAAAATTGTGGCAGGAACGAATCACAAAGCCAGCAATCCGAAAAGCCCTTCTAGTGATAGTTAGGACATGAATATCGAATTTCAGCTTACAATCAAAGGTGATCCCAAGATCAGAGAGATATTCGACAGAAGAGAGGATGATACCACAAATAACACAATAAAAGACGTGAGTGTGAAGCTTTATGCAAAAGGACATACAAATACATTTGGAAACATTAAAGGATAAATAGTTCCAGCTACAGCAATCAAAGAGAGAATTCAAATCTTTCCCAAGAAGCAGAGAGTCAGCAGTATTTTTGATCACCCGGAAGATTTTTAAGCCATCTTCGTAGAGAAGATAAAATGACTTAAAAGCACCGGGAAGATCGTTGGTAAATAGATTGAACAAAAGTGACCCTAAGATGGAACCTTAAGGTATACAATAACTCAAGTGCGATTAGTTAAGAAGTGGAGATGCAGGAAAGCAAAGATTCACGGATGCCATAATGCGTTAGTTTAACAAGAAGTAGAGCATGATTAACAGTGTCAAACATTTTGGCGAAATCAGTATAAATGACATTAGCTTGATTGTTGCTGTCAATTGCAGACCCAATTACATGAGTAAATTCAACAAGGTTTGTAGCAGTGCATCGGCCTTTTACAGAGCCATGTTGTTGCGCTGCAAGGGCATCGCATGTACTATTGGAAACGGACCGTTCTAAAACTTTTGCAAGGCAAGGAAGAATGAGCGGAAATTTACCAGCACAGAGACTGACATGGAATAAGATGTCCAAAGGGGCACAGAGGAAAGACGCAAGATTTCTCACGTAAAATTTGGGAATAAAATCCGGACCAGAGGAACAATTGGAGTTAAGTGAGGACAAAACCAATTCAACCTCAACAGGATTAGTCACAACAGAGGAGGAATAAGCTGGGAAATCAAAAGAAAAGCAGTAAAAATTATCAGTCGACGGGTTGGTGTAAACAAAGGAAAAAAACATAGAAAAAAAACTGCAAATTTCAAGAGGGTTGGAAGCAGTAAAGGCATTAAGTATTTGGCAGTCAGGAAGAAAGTAAGAGCCTTTTAATGGACGGACAAAAGACCAGAAACTTTAAGGGTCTTTCAAGTTCAAAGAAGATTCAACAGACGAGGAATAGTTGAGCAATGCTTATCTTATTTCTCTCTTGGCAGAGGAGCATAAACAGAAGAAGACATCATACTCTTGTCCAGATCGAGAAATTGAACATTTCCTTTTCTAATACTCAGTGTGCGATCGTGGGCTGCGTTAATAAATCCATGATACTCTGGTGGGCTGATAGTATGAGTATAGCACCTCCTGCTTCGAGGTGCCAGCCGCCTCTTCTACAACCCACACCCACCCGCTTGTTTTGCAGAACAGATATATTAGAGGTAAGCACCTTAAATGTAATTTTTCTTTTTTTTCATTTAATTAAATTTATTTGTTTCGTCAAAACTTTCAGATTCAATGCGTTCAGTTTTTAAAACACTTAAAATTCAATGCAATTAAATTTCACAAATTGTATCATGGACTTTTATCGATTTCAGTGGTATAAAATATTTAAGATTTCTGACCTTACTCATTTCATACTACATACTTTTTATTAAATCTCTTATTCATTCACAATTTAACTGCAATTGTCTGTATACTATCTTCACATCCACGAATACTTATCAACTTAAATCACTTGAACTTGTACATTCAACTTCGCTCCTAAAAAAAAGTCTCCACAAAATTTCGCCAGACCAAAACCAGTAGGTAAATAAATCCGTTGAATAATTGCGCAGAGCTTAAGATTCAAATCGAAATTATTTTTAAATGATTGATGTTTGGACGGATATGATTTAGGAGAGGAAGAAAAAAAAGTTACAAGTAACCATAGATGAATTTTTCCTGCAAATCATTCCGCATTTGAAAATGCATATCTAAATTGAAAGATCGGATATTAGAGTTTCGTATGCTTTCTAATCCCGAAAAGCAATACATAAATATTAAACACAGCAGCATTGCTTTTGCATCTGATCATGTATCTGAATAGGCTCCCGAGCAAAATATGTACACCCCAAAACAAAAGATTTCATTTCTTGCTTAATTGATATGTTCAACAAAAGTTGACATTCAACTATTTGTTTGCCTGGAGCATATTCGGCATTGTTGAAAAACAATTGGATGAAAAAGAAATGAGTAAAAAATTAAACGAGTACCGTCGAGAGATCAAAGGATATATCCACCTGAGACCAAAATATTTCGCCATGGATAGTTTGTCCTACAGGTGTCAATGTTGATTGAACTTAAGAAAAACAACATGTATTATAGCCTTTTTTTGAAATTACGTCATATTTTCAGTAAGTATGCGACCAGTTTAGGTGGGATATAGGATGGTAGGACTCATTTTTTAATTGGAATCTTCATTAGAAAAATTAGCAACCAAATACAACTCAATGAAAAATTATGTTGTAATAACGCAAAATGGCATTTAATCGTTTGATATTAGAAACCAATTAAGCGTAGCCGATATAATTAATATCTTAGATACTGACGTAGATACGATGCTATATAATTACTCGTTGTGGTTTGATTATCCAACCGGTAAGAGTTGCTTCGCAGGCACTTCAATGTTAAGTTTAGTGGTTTTCGGATGATGCTGTGGCTAAATGTTGGTTTTTTTTCAATAGTCGAGGTGGTGAGGATGAAACTACATTAGCTGCGATGACTGTGATATTTTGAAAGCTATAAGAAATGGATGGATAACAGCAACGGAGAAAATATTTTTGAAGGAAACTGAAATGATACATGATTCTAGCAAGCATAATTTGAAAAATTACTCACTGAAGTTGATTTATTATGTTTGGATTTGATTTTTTAATATTTCATTTTTGATCAAGAGTGCAAGTAGTATTTGAAAGAAATAAGAGAAAACATCTCAATTAAGTTTCAGCATAACGATTTGTTACACCAAAATGTGCACCAATAATGAAATGATGCCGTGCTAGATGGTGGCGTTAGAATGCTGCAAAACTGGGGGAACCGAGTCATGAAAGTCATAAATACAAAAAGATGAGGCCTTAATTTAAGAACAAGAGTATAAGAATTGCCAACTAGATCCAGAATTATAGTATATCATTCTTATTCTATCCGTTAAGAAAATTAGACAGCCACTACGAAAAGGAATTTCAGAAGGAATACCTGGCTATTTCAATTCTTCCTCGACTACAGCAATGCGGTCGTTTAGTGACACGGCGTAACGTGGGTATCGGTACGAGCTCCTTGGTATCGGTATGAGGGAACATTTTGTACCATGTTGCCTTTAATGCTTATTGAAGTATAGCTAATATGCGAAGTCTTGGTAAAACCCATGTATTATGTTTACATCACGTTTATGCTCAGCTCCACGGTGTCTAAAAGATTGACCAATTTTTCCATCTTTTGCATGATACTTGCTAATATAGTTGTGTCTCCGCAAAGTGCAGGCAATTTGTTAGTTGCCATTAACCATCACACCTTCGTATCTACCACCAAGAGCTGCCTTAAAAACTATTCCGGAATAAGAGTTTAAAAGTACCGGTGATATAATACAGCCTTGCTGGATACTCTTCAAAATATTGAACTCCTAGTTTTTTTCTTTATTTACGCCACCCGTTGCAGTTTGTTTCCTGTACAGTATCTTTATGATTCGAATTTGTTAGTCAGCTAGGAGTATTAGAAAGGTACGATGCCATACATTGTCAAAAGCTTTCATATATTCAATGAAACAAATCCTAACATTTATGTTGACATCCTAGCAACATTGACACAATTCTTTGAAGGACAACAAAGCGTCACGAGTCCCCACACCTTTTATAGCATTACATATTAATTTTCTTAAATATTTAACATTTTTCTTAAATATTTAACCCGTTTAGTGCCGCGGCGACTTTAAAGCACAAAGCAATTTTAAGATTTGAAATCGCCGAGGCATGAAAATCAGTCGATATATATCATTTATATTTAGAAATAAAAATATCGAAAGCAATTAACCCTACAAATATTTTTTTATTTTCAATTTAAATCCAAAAATTAGGGTTTGAAAGCCAATCCTTTTAAACTACTGTGCTCAGTGATATTTCGTTTTTGCTGGGAATCTTTGCAGTAGTTCATTTTCAAATATTATTTAGAAAGTATCTGGTTGATGATACAAGTTTACTGTTTATGCTGTACTTTGCGTAAAAACGATGAAAAACAATATTTTCCATGTTGTTTCGCAAATTAATAGCATTATTCATCTATTGATAATTGCTAAGCTTCTATTAAGAGTTTTCTGGTGAAGCATTGGTTGAGATTGGCAATGAGATTTCGTTTCCCACACTGGGCGCAGAATATTTTCAGAGAACTTAATCAGCAACAGTGTATATAAACTGTTACAGCTTATTTAAAAAATCATTTTTTTATTCTTTTTGAATAATTTTCGATAGGTTTTGTAAATTTTCAATATAATCTGAAATATGATAAAACACACACGCACAGCGTAAACGATCAGATAAATTTGCATAAGCACAATATTTCACTTCAGTAGTTCCAAAAACTTATTTGTTTACCTGAAATATGCCAATCAAATCCAAGAAAAGCACAAATCAAATCTAAAAACCGTTAAACTTAAATAAATTTTAATGGAATCTTCAAACTTAGAAAGAATAAAAGCTCGCTGAATATTTTGCACCCTCCTATCTGTCATTGATAATTGTCAAATTCACAAATATCTACAGACCAAATTAACTGTACAAAAACCGTTCAAATCAAACACCACATCAAATCTTTTATATTATTCTGCTTAGTCAAACGAACAATTTCCAGACCTATAGAAACCATACCGAGTAGTTAAAACAATAATTGCGTCCATTAAAATGAAATCTTATTGTGTCACTTTTTTCTCTTATTCTTTGATAGTTTCTTTTAAATGTCAGTAAGCTAATTAAATTTTCTAATGAACGTTCGCATTTCTTTTCGTTTAAATTATTTCACTATGATAGCCAGCCATTCTGAATGTGAATAGTATCGTAACGGCGGATTCCAGTGTCTTATACACGTTCAATGAATTAATGATTCATTTTCTGTATAATTTTCAATGAGTTCGAAACGGAATCAGTTCAATGTAATACAGAATTTATTCATAAAAATTAATATCTGGTTAATTGATAAGATAGTTATTATGATGGAAAATATAGTTCGTTTTACTCTAGATATTTTCGGTGGTAAATGGTCGAGAGAAATTTATGCAAAATAGAATTATTTATTATAGAAAATATCTAGATGAATTTGTTTGCTTGGAGAGTTTCGAAAATACACTAAAGCTGTGGTTCGCATGTGAAATTAGATTTCAGAGCGAAACGCAAAAGAATCTATATCAGTGTTTTAAAAAGTTTCTTCGAATAAAGTACCATTTCACTATTAAAAATAAATACGTAAGCTCTAAAGTGAAATTTTGATGAATGTGAAATATTTTGAGAGTTTTTCAATAATGCTCCCATATTCGCAGTTATAAAGTATTATGTTCAGTCGATTAACCAAGTAATAAAATCTAAACCTAGCTAATATTAGATTGGCAGTGGTAGTGGCACTATGGCTCTTCGGGGTTTTTCTTTTTTCCCCGTTACAGGTACTGTACCTTTTGAAGATTCCTTAGTTTAATTCACAAAAAAATTAACAATAATTCAGCCTCAAGTTTTAATCTATTGGTTCATTTGTTAAGCGATTCAATATTTGATATCTATCAGCTGAGCTATTTTTTTTATTTAAAAAAAATTACAACCTGCTTTCATTGGTAAGCATCCCTCTCTATATTTTTCGTATATTGGAATTTAGTTGCAATAGCAACTAAGCCATAAACACAAAGAGCACCATTCACTTACATACAAGCATCATAGTCAATGAAATATAATCTGTTTGCGGTCTAGTTTGGCACTAGCACAATCGAGACCATCAACAATTCAATTGAAATATTTTCATAAGCATTCTTGCGGTGAAATTGAATATGCCAAACCTCTAGTACTCATGAAATACATACATAAATTGAACAATCGAACCGATTTCGTATAAATGAGAGTAAGTAAATGTATTTTGTCAAATATTAGATTCAATTTTCAGCTTGAAGATTGTCATCTAAGACCAACCGCAAAAACGTTTAGATTAATGTGCTTTTTTTCTTCTTGTGAGCAAAGAAAGTCTAAAACCAAAAGATTATGATGGTAGTTTCGGATTATGGTAATTGAATGACACAGTACACCTATGTATATTCATATACACTCTTATATTTTGAGGTTTTGCGTGCCTGACAAAAATGAATAATTGTACGGTAACGAAAAGCATGACTGGCACGAGATATGCGTAAGGTATAAGTTACAATTGCGGTTTAATGCTGCGTAATAAGTAGTCTTGAAAAAAAAAAAATGCGGATATACTTGGTTTTGCTAATGATACTGCTGTTAGTATGTGGCTATGTCATGAATACGCGGAAGTTAAATAAATTTCGGTATTTAATTGAGCATAATAAAATGGTAGGCTATTTTTATCCCGGCAAAAATATACAATGAGGGACAGTTTGTACTAAATGCCATTTTTGGAAAACAGGACAGTAAACATAGGTGGCATTAGATTGAATTATAGAAAACAAGTCATTTTCAGAAAATTGTTCAGAACAAAAAGATCCTAATTGGAACGAAATATGACTCCACGGAATTCATCCTTCCTACAAAAATTAGCTAGCATCTTTAGTAGCTCATGGGTGTAACATTTGGTACTCTTAGGATTAAATGCTCTGGTTCTGCTGCGAGCTTTCAACCCTGTAGCCAAATATTAAGCTTGGCCTGCGGTCTGTATATTGAGGCTCAATGATTAAGAGACATGAAAGTTTTAAGAGGTTTGCCAACCCTACCAATGAAATGGGCAGTGACTGATCATATGCCCAATATGATTCCAATTTAATTCTAATCATAACAGTTCAATGTTGTAACAAATGAAGTGAAAATCATCAAAAAAAAGTCAGATATTGGAAATAACCTAAGAGCACATAGCCTAAATCCTGGATTTTGTTTTTATCAACCTTTAAGACGCTATAAAAAGAAAATATAAATCGGGAATTTCAGCAAATCACACTGAAGAAAAAGTATGATACTTATAAAAATTATCGCAAAAGACATATGGATATCTGAAAATCATTGCAACCCATATCAATATGCTTAAACAACAGCACAACTCTTGCGGTCGTGAAGAACACATCGTTGGAAAGCTGGGATTCAGGGACAAGAAAATATAAATATCTATGGAGAAGTGACCGATTTTCAGTATTAGCAGGAATTAGACAAAACATTAGCGATGGAATGGCTAAGAGAGCTTACCTACAAATTCAGATAATTTTAAAAACAAACCTGAGACCAAAAAAACTGCCTAGACTTCTGAAGGTAGAAATAAAAAGGATATAGCTCCTGTTTCCCACCCGAAGGAAAAAACATCAACATTATTATGAGGAGGCCATCAAGTAGTGAAAGTCTTTCGTCCTAGAAAAGAAATGGATATTTTTAAAATTAAGGCGCTGTGCCGATTATTATACAAAGTTGAAGCGTAAAAAGTACGAAGCGGGCACTCGTCATGCCAACAATTGTCTTGCACAAACATGATGCGTCAAAGTGTGTTGGCCTCTCCGCCACTCCGAATGCACAAAACAAAACGAAGAGAAAGCTGAGTGCGTAAACTGCAGTGAGAAACACCATACCGGCTATGGAGGATTCCCGAAACATTCAAATTTGCGCAGATTGCTAATGATCAAACATCTGCTGCTCCCCTAAAATTAAGCCGAAAAATTCTCGTAGGTAGTAGTAAGCCTCTTGTAGTTAGAAACCACAGACACACCTTCGACCCTAACACAGCCGAATCAGAAACATGCAGGAAAAATTCCAAGCTATGATGAAGGATTTAATGAAAACAAAGAAAATTTGTAAAGTTTCAACATGAGATAACTTCTAACAAATTAACAGGATTGAAAAATGCGCTTTTGAGTTTTATGACGAGTTTGTCCCTAACCCTATAGCTCAGGTTCTTAAACAGAGAATCTTCAATCAACGGCCCTCGATAACTATTTTTTGGCTTTTTATGAACGGCTTCTCCCATATGTGGCTTTGCTAAGCATTTGCTTCAAAGGGTAAATTCTCTGAGCTTTGGCATCATAAAAAACAAAAAAAAAATCTACCCTTTACCAAATCACCTATATTTTAGCTCCCGAAATTTGTGTTCACTGTATAATCAAATCCAATTAAAATTCAGAGCGTTCAATGACCTTAAGAAGGATCAAGTGCGATACAAGTTACTTGAAAATGTGAGCAACCCTGTGGCAGTGGTGCCAACTTGAATATTTTGCAAATAGGTCGCAAATTGGAAAAATCGGTCTCGCAAATTAGAGGTAGTAGGATTATCAAGGAAAATGGAGCATAGTTGCTATTTTCCTGTCAACAGATACTCTCATTAAAATTTCAATTGATAAATATCTAATAAGTAATTAATAGTTAAATTGTCGAAGCTTTGGGTATTTTTCGAATGGCAACTACAAAAATCATTCTTACCGTGTCACGATGGCAACCACAAAAAATATTCAATACTTTCATCATATGCAGCCTGTATCATCCAAGCTCACTTAGAACTACAAGCTTCCATACAAAGATTTGCAATATACTCTGTGATCAAAAAGTAAGGTGAAATTGTCACTTAAAACTCCCGGGAATTAGGAAGGCAGGAACATTTTTTTTCCTAGGTTGGTAAGACTGTCTTTAACATTTGCCAAGCATCTGTTTGTCAAAAGGTTTAATTATCTCCGAGTTACACGTGTTTTTGTAAACAACCAAAAGTGACTTTTTCGATTTTTACAATGGGTAATTTTGTTGAGCAACGAACTTGCATCAAATTTTGTTTGCCGAACGAATATTCTTGTGCGGACATGTTGAAAATGTTGCGGAAGGCCTTTGGTGATCAAACTATGGAACAAAAAAACGTTTATAAGTGGTACAACGAGTTGAAAGCCGCCCGAGAACGCGTTGAAGACGAACCTCGCTCTGGACGACCATCAACGTCTACCGACGAGGGTCACGTCCAAAAAATCAAAGATTTGGTGCTTGAAAATCGTTATTTGACAATTAGAGACCTCGCTGATAGTGTTGGAATATCATTTGGCTCAGCCCAAACCATTTTGAAGGATGTTTTGTGTCCCAAACGCGTCCAGTCTCGATCGGTGCCAAAATCGCTCAATTTTTTGGGAAAAAAAGCGTCGCGTTGATGTGTGTGAAACTTTGGTGTCTCACTATCAGGACCACTTGAAATGCATCATTACTGGAGACGAGACTTGGATTTACGCATACGATCCTGAAACCACAGACCGATTCAGCGAATATTGTGCAAAAGGTGAAGCAAGACCGAAAAGACCACGGCAAAGTCGATCGAAAATCAAGGTCATGTTGACAGTTTTCTTTGGTTATCGTGGTGTGCTGCACTATGAATTCCTTCCGTCGAGCCAAACTGTCAACAAAAAATATTATTTGAGCGTTATGCGTCGTTTGCGTGAAGCTATTCGTCTGAAACGGCCGGAATTACGGGCGAACAACTGTTGGTTCGTTCATCACGATAATGCACCATGTCATACTGCATTGGTTCCTCGCGACTTTTTTTGTCAAAAACTCGACTCACATCGTTCCGCAACCACCGTATTCGCCTGATTTGGCTCCGTGCAACTTCTGGCTATTCAGCAAACTCAAAAGGCCAATGCAGGGACGCCGTTTTGATACGATTGAGGAGATAAAAACCGAATCGAAGAAGGTCTTGAAGGCTATACCGGAAAAAAACTATTCCGAATGTTTCGAGGACTGGAAAAAGCGTTGACAGAAGTGCGTTTTATCGGACGGGGATGACTTTGAAGGGGATGAAATTGATTTGGACGAATTATTAAAGAATTTACATTTTATAAGCAAATTCACCTTACTTTTTGATCACAGTATTATGTACATTGGAAGTGAAATCCTGATTCTTAGACGACATGCTAAGTGAACTGAATCCTAACCTGTATCGTCTCGAATAAACATTAAGAGAATTGATAGGGGTAGTGTAATGAATACTAAGGATGGTGAGAGTCTTATTTTCATAGGAGAGTCTACCGCAGGGTGATCCATTCTGTGTGTTAAGTTAGCTTTATTCTCTATCAATTATAAGATTGTAATGTTAGATGTCTAATATCTGACAAATACTGAAAACATGGCGTCTAATCGTGTGTCACTAATCCTTTTTATTGCTATTTGTATTGATTTTTTATGGGAATTGGTTATGGTCTCTTTTCATTGCTACGACATCCGGTTGCTCTTCAGAATTGATAGTCAATTTAAAGCAGTCAAACGTTTTAAGACTGAAAATAATGATTAAATTCAAAAAATTGCCCGCTAAATGACCTATAACTAAAAAACATAAAATTATGTTCATGCATTAATCCTGTTTTGTTTTTCAATTCAAGTTAACTATTCTCATTTTGTTCTCTGGTACAAGAAAATAATAAAATTATTAGCTTTTGTCACGCATCGATTTTCAGCGCCTTTAATTTGCCCGCTTTTCCATGAAAACTCTCAGCCATCGTCAAGTCTTTTACCACATCACTAATCACAGACTCAATGACAAAATCGTCTCCTACTTACACCGTTTTTCCAGTCCACGAGCTCCACTAATAACACCTTTGATAATGACCAGTAAGTAGTCACATTTCGTGTCCAATTGCTTTTTGTACTGGGAAAAAAAAACTAAGCCATTCGACAACTCTCTTTTTCGAATCTCACCTAATCAGCTGGAATGATCGCATGCGTCGGAATAAGTGCAATGCAAAACACAACATCGTCCTATGAAAAGATACAACGAAAAAATAGTGGCTGAACGACAACTACTACCGTCTATGTGCCGCGATCATTAGTGTCATGATCTCAATTAGAGACTTTAGATTTCCGACTCTTAAGGCCGATTACTACTCGTATTTGGTGTTATTTAAGGTTTTAATAGTTGCACTTTCTTTTGTCAATTTTTAATTGACGAGGAGATGCCGGAACGGAGTATCGTAGTTTGGAAGAGTTTTGCGGTAGTATGAATTATACAAAGCGAGCTTTGGATTAATAGTGATTGAGCAAAACAAAGGGGGAGAAAAAAATGAAGTGCATTATTTTTTTGTATCTGAAGTTATAATTACATCGCAATGTCCAACGTACTTTGAATGATCGAATTCTAATTGTTAGAGTGACTTTAGCCACAGGGAATTAACCGAGACATATTTTTTTTTTGTGTGGAAATGATTGCTTCTTATGTTTAAAGGAGAAAACACAGCTACGAAAAGAAGATGAGATAGAAGATATAGGAAGAAAATGATTTTCGAAATTCATGTTTACTAATTGGATTATCTGTTCAACAATTTGCCAGAAGCCACCTGTTGACTTTTGTAACATATTAAAGTTTAAAAGAGATTCTCAAGAAAATTATTTCGCTTGCAAAAATATTTCGCGTGCAAAAAGGTTATATATGTAATAAAAGCTGAATACTATTTTTTCTTGTAATACACGATGAATACGAATACTTGATATTTTCTTGAATGTGTTCGCGCACTTAAAAAACAAGCATCTTTGATTACTCGACATTAATTGCACTTACATGGCATACTGTTGCTGAGTATGATATCTACAGCATTCTTAGAGTGAAAACTTTCACGTGCATGTGCAACCTGTTCGCGGAGCTTAAGGCAAACATAGTGCAGGTTGTGTGATAATAACAACTGCGCACGACCATAGATATAAACGCAAGAAGTCGAACGCAGAAAATATACTTTTCTCGAGCTAAACGCCAAATACTGGTGGATGCAAAATGTTTTTTTTTAATATGAAACGATAGTCAAGTGTTTGCATGGAAGTGTATAATGTCTTGGGACATAAAGTTGTAGAAATTAAACATACTTACAGACATATGCTTCTTTCTATACTGCACATGCTAGAAACTCTAAGTTATGTCTAATACGAATGTATCTGAACTGGCTCGTGAAATTTTCTTCGTACCTTAACTTGAACATAACGTCGTTCAGTCGCGCCATTTTATGACACTACTACAAGATAGTGGCAAAGATATCACTTAAAAATTGCAATGAATGCAGTTAAGTTTTCATCGCCAAGTTGCCAAGTTGTACTCTTGAAATAAATGAAAATTGATGAAAATTAACTAAGATAGACTGATTGAGATCTGTTAATTTCCTGGACCTGATGGGGATTTTACATTCTTACTCCTCTTTTGCAGTGGACGGTATTGTGCTCAACTTCTAAAACTAGCCATACTGTGGGTGTTAATGTAGATAAATGCGCGAGTCTGCCCTAATCTGTTAGCTGCCTCAGGCCAGCGTTTATCCGATAATTGTGAAGGTGTGATACTTTCCGAATACCTAAAGAACTGTTCGGGTGATATCGAATAGTCTTATCGCACGATCGAAAGTGTATTTGTCGACTATCCCGATTCTTAAATTGTAATGCATTTCAATGTTCGTGACGTATACCAGGGTACTCTGAATATTTTTGTCAGAGAAAATTTTTCACTTGTCAGGAGCTTTTTCTTGTTCGCTTTGGTAGATTGTCCAAAAATACACAGCCACAAAGTAATGGAGGTGTTAGCACTTTTTTGTAGAGAATGGTTCTATTTGACTTACTGTCCTAAGACGTTTTCTGAAGAAGACAGAGGGCGTTAATTGTGTTGTTCATGAAAATTCTTTTGTTCGTCATGTGTGAAGTCCATCGTAACTTTTTGTTTATCGTAAGTCCTAGGTAGTTGGCCGTCTATTCCTAATCTATGGATTGATTCTCCATTGATAGTGACGAGTTTATGTACTTTTACTGGACGTGTGAAAAATACACGTACCATCTGCAAAACGGGAGATATAAACTTTGTTCGTTCTAAGAATATCTCATGTGTACAATTTGTAGAAAATCTCCGAGCTGCTCCTGCTAAAAGTCTTTTGGATGAAAAAATGCTATCAATCCTTACTTTGAAGGTTATATTTTAAAGAAAGGATCCAATGAACTGGATGAATGAAGTTGGTAGGCAGAGATCAGGAAACGCAGCATGTCAAACTGTATCGAACATGACGAGTCCTGTTGATATTCTTTTACTGAGACATGTTCAACTGTGCTGAACTACACGAGCTAGCTGGAGCTCTGTGAAACGTTTTTGCTTAAAACCAAACTGCTCCGCTGGCAGAAAATGATTTACCAGTACTTTCTCTTTAAGGCGAAAGAAGGCCATGTGCTCATTAAATTTGACGACAGAAGAGAGGAGACTGATAGGTCGCCAGTTTTGAGGGAAAGTTGTCTTCGCCGTGCTTAGGGAGATCATTACTGTGACCAGTTTCTAACAATTGCATTGATAATATCTGACACTGTCAGAAAATTGTTATAAGACAGGTGGTGAAGCCACAATTTGGTTATATGTATTACCTGGACTTGATATTGTAAATCAAGCTTTTTACTTCTTCAGGTGTTTGTGTGCTATATCGGCTATATCGGTTTGACTGTGCTATATCGGCCTGCTCTGTGTGCACTCCTTCTTAAAAGATCGCCGTCTAAAAAAGTGTTTTCTTGGAATCGGAGTTTTAGTGAATTAGCAATATCCACAGCATTTTCTGAATTATTATATTTTAGGCTAGAAAACACGTAGATGGGTGTCAGGTTTGGTTTGTTCTTGTTTCTAAAATATTCAAAAATTTTCCAAAGTGCGCTATTATAAGAATCAAGGCGGGTCATGAAGTGGTCTCCCTGATCAGCCTTATATGCCCTGATTAGGTCACGTATTACATCTGTTAGCCGGTTCCCTTCCTACTTTAATCTGGGATAGTCAGTTATTTGGGCTTGTTTTCGAATGTGATTTCTTCTTTTTATGATGGTTTGATGGAATTTAAAAAGCTCATAAGAATAGTGGTTGTCTCTTTCCGGAGTTCTGGTCGCGGAGGTATCTGTGGCCTGAGAGATTTTTCTGGTGAAGAGCTCAATAATTTTCCCTAAATCTTTTGTCGTTTCTGGCACTTGGATGAATTCACTAAACAGAAAAGTTCGGAAAATTTGCGAGTCGGAGTTATTTTCTCTTTAGTTGGGGGCGTCGATGAAGATGTCTTCAATTTGAAAAAGCACTGGCTTGTGGTCAGAAGGAAGCTCATCCAAAACATTTCTATACACGCTACAATTTTTATTTTTAGATATGCCAACATCTAAGACATGATTGTATATAGGGCCAAAGTGAGTGAGCTCATCGGGAACGTTCAGAAACGAAGCACTATCTTCAATTAATCTCTTAAGGTCTCTCTCTGCTTGGTTATTTCTCACTTATCCCCATGCGTAATTGTGAGCATTGATATATCTCGCTAAAAAAATAGGGCCGTGTTTATAGGGCCTTCGACTTAGGCTTCGTGCGTTGAGGGTTCTGTAAGCGGAGAAAGCTTTGAATTTGAGAAAACTCGTTACTATTTGAATCACCGTTGCTTCCATTCCACTGTGGCTTCTTATGAGAACTGTTGCGCCTTCTACCATATCTATAAATATGATAGTTGGGTATTTAGATCTGATATCCCGGCTTCAAGAAGGTTTCTTGTATCAATATCAATCCTGCAGTCGTTCAGAAATTGCATTAGTTCACATTTTTTCGCTAGCATGAAATTCGTATTCATAGTAAGGATGGTGATTCGATTGCCTCCATTAATTTAACTCGTAAAAAGGAAGATCATGTGGTCGGTGATTAAGCAGAGAACATGTCCTAGGCAATTTTTCAAATCATTGTATGAAGCTGCTCTTACATTATGGTGAGGAACTGCCCCATCTTGTGGTGTTGACCATCATACTGTAAGCTATGACATTGACCTTGACCAGTTCGAGGCTTTTGTAGTTCAATCTGGCCCAGCAAGTGACAGATAGCCTGAATACTATCAATATTTTTCTCTTAGCTTGGAAGGAGTGCTCTTATTAGTTTGGATGGACCTTTTCTAATTTTTAAATAGATGACCTCAATAGGATGGAAGCCGTGTTATTCCAGATTAACCTCATTGACGTTAAGCCCGTATATCCTTCTTATGCCGATATTGAGGTGTTGGTCCTCAAAGAGATATTACGTATGGTACTGAACTTTCAACTCGGCGAAGATCTTGGTCATCTTCTTATGGTCATCAGTGATTTAAGAACAAATGTGCATGCCAAAATAAAAGCTCCACGTTTTTTGTTTAAGAACGCGTGCCAGCCTTCTTTATTGTTCAGGTTGGCGAAGGATAATTGAAATCACTTTATGGGTCGTTTCTGGTTCTTTTTCATCAGAGGAGGTTGAGTGAATTAGTTTGCTTTTAGTTTCGATTGCGTAGCAGCACAAGCAGGTTTATTAGACTTTTTAATTACTCAGGCTTCAAAGGGAAAAATTTTATTTGTGTTATTTTTGACGTTAGGAACAGGATGTTTGGAAGAAGATGTTTGCTGCCTTCTTCAATTTTCACTTTGAAAATTTAAGTTTTTCAACAGGTCTTTTTCTTCAAAAATTCTTGGTTCAGTGTTACACCTTTAGTTTTTAGCAGCTGTCCTAATAGTCTATTTGGTTTTGCATTTATTTAAGTTATCTTTTTGCAATCCCAAGTTGTACATCGCACCCCTTCCTACAGAGTTTTTATCTTTCGAGTCACTCATTGCGATACAAAGTTCCCGAATTAAGCCTTTGGCAAACGCCAGATTAGATTTATCGTACTTAAAATTATTTACAAATGCATATGAACAAAGTTAATGATATTTTTTGTATAAGCACACAGTACTGCTAAACCAAGAGAGTTGAGTTACACAAACCTTCGAAATTACGTTGCTGCTGACGAATCAGATAATTTTATGAAGTGTTGAGATTTCCTCTGCTACATCAGCGATTAAAAAACAGCTTTTCAATAGGAATGATGAGACCATCTTCTTCCACGTGCTATTTCGTTCGGAGTCTAATTCACTTCACTTTGTGTATTTCATCAAGATGCGCTTAAAAGCTAAGCATTTCCACAATAGCTTCAATAAAGTCAATGTGAAATTTAAAATTGAACAGTTTTACCTTGATATCAGCAAAAATAAATAATTTTTTGTTTGGCGACTTTTCGTATCCGACACTCGCTATTATGTTCAAATTCGTACGTTTAGTTGAAAATATGATGATTATGTGAAAAGTCTAAAATATTGTCAATTTCACAATATGCAATAGTTTTTTTTAGCATAACCAGCATCTTATTCAGGGCAAAAAAGCATTATCCATTAAAATAGGTCGACCTAGTGAAACCTGTGCTCTAAACCTGTCTGCTTAACTGACTCGCATACCTCCATCATTATTATTTAACAACAAAAGCCTACTCGACTCGTTCTCCTCCAAAACTAGTCCTATATCATTTAGCCCATATGCACACATTATTCATCGCACTTACGAACTGCTACCACAGATAAAAGCGCTCATTCTTTTGAACATCGACCGAACAAGTTTTCAGGTCTCAGGTTTAAATAAAACCCCATTTCACTCGTTATCTTACCATTTATTTCATCCCAGCGATAAAACGTTGAATGAAATGAGGACATTAAGCTATCTGCGCCAGGTGAAATATTTTCTTTTTCTGCAACAACGAAAGATCCGAAGAATAATAGAACACGGTGTATTGTGCACATTTTAAAAGTTGTTAAGCATTTTCAATTGAAGTGAGAGCTCTAATGAACACCACCTTTATTTTCAATGAATAGACAAAGAACCTTTATGACGCTATCAATCTTTTAATTGAGAATAAAAGAAGTGTTTACGTTCTTATGTTATTCGTTAGTTGATCTTTTTATGCGTTTAAAGTGGTTTGATTATTTGGAATTTCGAAGCCAGTTTCGTATCCTATTTTTAAAAAAGAAAAATCTAAATGTGTTTGAAAATTTAAAAAATGTTTTAAATTCTTCTCTGCTTTTTTACAGATCTGCTTCACGAAATCGCAAATACAGCGAATCAATGAAAACACTATTAATTTTTCTTTATACCACGACTATATGCAGGTAAGATGTGTTTCTTTCGTACTTAAAGTACTCGTAATTTTCAGTTTGAAACATTATGAGGCGTTATAAGCTTAGCAAAATACGGGCGGAAAAATGTTTGACGTTAGTTAAGTCAAAGTTAAATAATGTGCATATCTTTGAAATTCGAAAGAATTTTATTTTATGTCATCCATAGTTTAATATTTGAAGTAAATATACACAGTGTAATATTGTGTCCATTTTTTTCAAAAAAATTTCTTATTCTTCCCCTTTCTTTTTCTGCCCAAGCCCAAATCTAGCTGTGTTTGGTCAGTTGTACATAATCCTCTTGCGTGTCAATCACCAGAACGCCTGGGAAATGGTTCCCAAACAAACTCTGTAAAAAGTCTTGTTTGGTTTGGTTAAACTCATCATCTGATTGTTTTAAATAGTCCAGCTTAGCTATTTGGTCCTCCTCCAGGATGTCGCACAGACTTGATGTCTCTCGTGCGCCTTCTCTATCGATCTAAATGATTTCTTATTGGAGGTCCACACCAACGTTTTATATGTTGGCTGTGAGGCACTGAAGCTCCTAAAACTTCGACTGAGGAGTTTCCCGGTATTTTTTCGGAGCTCTTGCAGCTTCCAGTTCCACTAAGAAATCGTCTTGCTGCATTTATTTATTTATTAATTGTCCAAATCCACAGAACAAAACCAATTATAGATTAGACAAGAAGAAAAAATAAAAAAATGCATATATAAATATATACAAGAAAAAGAAAAAAGATAACATAAAAACTAAGAAAATTAATAAATTCAGAAAGGAATTATAATACAAAGAAAAAAAGAATAAAAAGCTTATCGACCGAAAAAGAAACAAATGAATTGAGTAAATTAGGACATATTCCAAGATTGTGAAAGAACATTATTTTTTAAATAATTTTTAAACACTGATAACGTTCGAGGCAGAGGACCAAGGTTAAGGCTATTGTGCTGGCGAAGCAAACGCAAAAGGGGGGAAAAGAAATAGGTGTCGATACGGGCGAATGTAAAATTAAAGTTAAATAATATTCTACTAGAACGGCCCGATTCTCTAACAGAAAGTTGAATGCTGGGGTCAACCAATATACTGCCGTTAAAAAGTTTAAAAAGGAGGCACTCGTCAAGGAACACTCTACGTGACTCAAGGGAAAGAATTTGAAGGATGGAGAGGTGCATACTGTAATCACAATACTGAATACTGTACTAAGGAGAGGGTGAATCGGCGTTGTACGGATTCAACCGCATCGGTCAAGTATCCGTAATGTGGACCCCAAATTTAGCAACAGTATTCAAGAACACTACAGATGAAGGAAAAAAAGAGATTTGGAGAAGCGGAAAGATTAACAAAACGTTTAGAGGATCTGATGATGAAGCCAGAAAGACGAAAAGCCTTGACAGTGATATGTAGAATATGTAAGTCGAACTTCAATTTGGAATCAAAAATCACGACAAGGTCCTTGATATTAAAAACAACATTGAGAGGAGAGCCAAGGACACAGTAGAAGAAGAGCAAAGGGGATGTTTTGTGGGTGAAAGACATTTGATGACACTGCACAACATTTAAAGTGATGGAATTAGCAGTGCACCAGGTAGCCAAAGCATCCAAATCGCTCTTCAACATGGTACAGTCACTCTGAAAATTTTAAGATCATCAGTGTACAAAAGGCAGGGTGAGTTAAAGAGGAAAGGAAGATCGTTAATAAACAAAAGGAACAATAAAGGGTCAAGAATGGATCCTTGCGGAACTCCTGAGGTAGAAAAAAAGGTGTAAAGGAGCAAGAGTTAACAATAACAACACAAGAGCGATCACAAACGTAGGAGGCGAACCAACAAAAAAGGGCACCAGAGAGACCAAACCCTGCTAATTTTGGCAGAAGAATATCATGGTTCACAGAATCGAAGGCCTTGGCAAAGTCGGTATAGAGGACATCTACTTGCTTTTGCTTGTCGACAATAGGTTTGTAACCGTTTACTTCTGATGAATCCATGTATCCTGCATTCTTCTTTCCTTTTTGGCATTCTATTTTTCTCGTTTTAAATTCTTCTTTACGTATTTTCATTGTTTTTTGCTTGTTTTCGTTCTTTTATTCCCGTTTTTTTTTATATATATTTATATATTCCCGTTTTCTTATATACTTCTTTACTCGTATTGTTGTATGTTTTAATGTTTTAATTTTTCCTTCCATACTTTTATTTTTGGTTTTCTATATTTTTCTTCTGTTCTTGATATTGTTGAGCTTATTTCGTCTCATTTAATTTTTACGCTATTTGTTTCTCGCATTGATATTGCTGCATACATTTTTCTTTACTAATTTTCCTTTTCCAACTTCCTCTTCTTAGTCGAAATTTCCGATTTAATTTTTTCCTGTTCATTTACTTTTGTTAATGTACCCAATGATTTTTCCCTTATTTTATTTATTTTTTATTGATTTTGTAATTGTAATTATTATGTATCACATCATTAATTTTCTTATATTTTCTTTTTTATTTTACTTCCTTTATTTTTGTTTTGCTCTACTTTCCAATCCTTGTTTTTTTTTGGCTTCGTTTGTTTGCATTTATTTTATTTTCCGTCCTTTATTTTCTCTGTTTTCTTTTATTTATTTTCTGTTATTTTTTCTGCTTTGTATTTATTTTGCGTCTCTTATTGCGTAGTCCTATATCCTTTCCTTATGAGCTTTTTTCATTCGATTTCGTGCATTGTGCTTCCTATATTTTGCTTCCTTCAATTCAATTGTCTCCTTTCTTTTCCTTCCTATTATTTTTCCTTTAGTTTACTGCCCTTAATTTCTTTACCTGATTGTCATTATTTATTTTCCTGCCTGTAATTCATGCCTTCGCTTTCCATTCTAACTTTTCTTGCTAATCTGTTTTTTTTTCTTATATTATTTTATTTATATATTTTTTGGTTCTTTTTTATTTTGTTCTTTTTGATTTGTACCATTTTATTTTTTTCTTTATATTTTTTTATTTTTTCCTATTTTTATTTTTGTATTTTATATATTCTTTTTTCTTCTTCTTTCTTAATTATTCCAGACATCAGAAAAGCGAACTGCTTTTCAAACTATGGCACTGTTAACTGAAATATTGATATTTAGGCTGTTAAATATTGTACAGATAACATAAAATGGATAATTGTAATATTTGGGTAAACAAACCCACATTGGGCGCCTATTTTTAGAGCATCAGTCTATGCCTCCTATTCCAGTTAAACTCTAAGTGATTCCTAAATTCCGCAGAAACGAACGTTGTAATCATTACCACTAAGTTATATAACTATTTTATCCACATGTTTTGAACATAAAAACCTGATATTAAATTGAGCTATAACCGCTCAAATGTTAAATTAATCAAAAACCGCTTCATCAAATCAGCAAATGGCCTGTTACCAAGAAAACTTCACCTATTTTCGCAATACATTTTCTTCATTACTTGCGAAAATCTGCTCTAGATCTCTACGGCATGCATTCAATGTTTCGCATTGTAATATCCGGCATCGAAAACGACATGCCCATTAGCTGCAGGTTTTCAGTGGCTATGCGACACGACGGCCGAGAAAAACCAGCATTTCCAGTCGGAACTGAATTTCCCATAAATCAAAAAAATCCAGAAATCCAATTAAATATAGATAGAGACACAAATATATTCACAACAACTGCAAGTCAATGAAGCTGGTGGACTGGAGGCAGGTCACTCCGAAAATCTGCGCACAGAGTTGTAACACGAATCGCTAGACAACGACGACGCTCATATTGTGGACTTTGCTGAATGTTGTAAAACAAGTGACGTTCTGAGAATGATTGAAACTCAGGCACTTCTACACTTGGACGCATACCAACCAACAGGTTTCGCTTTCCAGCCAACTTGGTCAATTTTCATTCTATGGTCGAAGTTAGTTGGATTTTCTTAATGGGCTTTTCTCGTATCATATCGCGAACGAGCTGAAGAATA
Source organism: Nemotelus pantherinus (assembly GCA_963978885.1). Lineage (NCBI taxonomy): Eukaryota > Metazoa > Arthropoda > Insecta > Diptera > Stratiomyidae > Nemotelus > Nemotelus pantherinus. The sequence goes on along the minus strand of OZ022263.1, from coordinate 220,867,156 downwards.
TTCATTTCTATTGCAAACGAAGCTACGGACGATGAGTTCAAATTGGCAGTCCGATTGCGATTGCTTCAGATGGATGGACAGGTCTTTAGTAATAGGCTTGCAAACTCTTGTTTTTGGCACGCAGATCTGCCGGTCAATTGCATCTCGCTTGGTCATCTGGTCTTATGAAATCGAACCGGCCAAATCGTTCCGGTTTCGATTGGAAAATCATCGTTGACTGTACATGGCGTGCTGTTCTGTATATATTTTCGGAGCTGATGCGATAGCGATGAGATGGAGTTTTTCGCTGAGTAAGCACAGGCTGAAATTAAGTGGGTAAATAGAGAGTCCATGGAACGATGAATGAAAATTGGCGATCTTTGAACTTTTTGGAGTGGAGAAATGCTATAAATGTCATTTTGGCGAAGAAGAAAAATTAATAGACCGTAAATTAGGTATATGTATTGTTGATAGCGTTGCAGACCCGGATGTTGTAGAGGAAAGCGTTATTGGCTGACTAAAAAATCATGTTTAGGTCAAGCGATTTAAGACAAGGCAAAAATGTTGATTGAATTTTTGAATCATAAGTAGTAAATCACATCTTCACTTGAACACGCTAACCACAATCACCTATAAATCATTCTAAACAAAAAAATTGTCGCATTTCGCTGCATATGTGTGTAATAAAACACTAGCAGTAAACTTAAACTTGTTCCAATCGTGCAACATGCAGAACTTAGTTTCATTGCAAACCTGCAGTCTGAAATAGAAATCGAATTAATCTTTGCTATTAAGACTTGCAGGTTTTTGCAAGTTTATAGCAGAAAGTGTTATTGTATTGTAAATTTTCAGCGGCAAATATGTTGTTTAGACTGCATATGTCATGTGCCCAATAGCAAAACGAAATTTGTTTAATCCATATATGTAAATATGAGTGATGACACTCATATTTAAAGTATTAGTAATTAGTTGATAGAATTAGTTTATGTTAATTGGTCTTACCATGACTTTGCATTTCACAATAAGAGCATGATAAAAAATGTTTGATAGGAATCATTGATTTTTAAAATTTTTTCTAAATTGGACATGAAACACTATTGAAACACAACCAATATCCTGTAGGGTTGAGTGTGCGGAAGCAGTATGTCAGTTCATTAGAGGTTAACTATCCATGGATATTTAGTTGACGTGGACTCAGCTTGATTGTTCTTGTATACTAACACGTTATGTCTCTCAATATATTCCAGTGAACCAGGAATATAAATTCCAGTCGTTCAAAACAGCCGCTCAAAACACATATTTAGCCTGGTTCTCTTTTCTTTATATTATATTTGAAAAGAAATATTTTCCAAGAAAATAAGTATTAGATTCGTTTCGCCGATATATATATATATATATATATATATATATATATATAAATATATATATATATATATATATATATATATATATATATATATATATATATATATATATATATAAATACATGTATATATATATATACCAATGTATATATAAGGGAGATCATCTCTGGAATGGCCGGTCTGATTGAGCGAAATTTTCCGAGGACACAGATGTATATAATGAATAGTGCAGTGTTAAAATTACAATATCTTTAACCCTTTGACGGCGGCGGACAGTGTAGTGAATTCTAAGGTACCCTATATTTCTGTGCAGAGTACATTTTTGTTAAAAATAAGAATTGGAAATGAAAACTTGCTATGTTTTATACTTGCCTATGATAAAAAATTGGAAATTATGAACCCTATGTGGGCGCTGACTGCCTTAAAGTAGGCAAGGATTTTTTCACATTTCGATTTGTCATAACTTTTGACAGGAACGTTCGATCATCGTAAAAATTTGCAGAGCGTATTGATTTGCACAAGAACGGTAACCCATCACCAAATTACCTCTAATTTCAGCACTCGAAACTTCTGTACACGAGAACTGACGACCGAATAATTCGATCATAATGAGATTTACAGGACATGCTAATATAAATTAGGACCAGGTCTGATATAAGTGATTTTGAAATGCAGGCAAGCCTGTAGCAGTGGTGCCATATTGAAAAATCGCTATGAAAAAAAAATGATTCTAACAAAAGGTTTCCAGTTTTCAAACAAAACTAAATTCAAAGGATAGATTGATATAGCATGAGCTTTTTATGATATACCAATTACTGCTTCATTTGCAAAGTGCTGCCATTTTATTATAGTCGAGAAATATTTATTTTATATTATAGTCGAGAAATAGTTTTTGTTGCTTTGGGTAGGAAATAGTTGATATTATTTTACAAAAAAGTGCATTACGTCTTCCCACAATTTTTGGTCACTTAAAGATAATTTCTTCGAAAATCAGTTTTCTAGCGGTTCTGATGCGCTCGAGTTTTTTTTCTAAAAACTGTCCTTTAATGTGGACCACACATGTTTAATTGGGCTTAAATTGGGGGAATCACCAGGCCAATCAATCCACCTAGAGATGGGACTGCTCCTGCGATCACTGCTACTAATCGCACTGCTCTTTGAAAAGCGCAGTGAGCAGTGCGATTGCTCTCTGCTCATGCTGTTCAATTGCTCACTGCTCCTTTGCAGAGCAGATAGTTTTATGAAAAGCAGTGAGCAGTGCGATTGCTCTCTGCTCATGCTGTTCAATTGCTCACTGCTCTTTTGCAATACAGAAAATTTTAAATGCTCATCTATTCAGATTCTTTTCTGACCCTTGCGAGTATTTTCGGACTTGCAAGTATTTTATTCAATTATTCAAAGAGTTTTTAGGGCAAAAGTAGCTGATATCGGACAAAATCGGCCAATTTTGGGTTAGAGTGGTTTGGGACATAACGGGCCAAGACCTATTTGCGGTGATACGAAAATTTCGGTTTTGTAGGGGAGTAAGTGGTTTTTTGGCCATAGTTTGGCAAAAACTGCCTGGATGGCGCTTTCGATGATTGAAAGTGGTCGGGGAGTATATTAGTGATATATTAAGGGCGACAAAATTTTTGATAGGGGAAATTGGGCAAAAAGTCCTTATTTTCCAAAAAATTTTTTTGGTCTAGCATGAATTTGGGGACCTTTCTGAGTTGTTTCGGGCGAAATTTCCATACCAATCTGGGAAAAAGCGGCATAGTTTCGAAGATACGGCAAAAGTAGCTGAAATCGAACAAAATCGGCCAATTTTGGGTTAGAGTGGTTTCGGAAATAACGGGCCAAGACCTATTGCTGTGATACAAAAATTTCGGTTTTGTAGGGGAGTAAGGGGTTTTTTGGCCATAGTTTGGCAAAAACTGCCTTTATGGCGCTTTCGATGATTGAAAGTGGTCGGGGAGTATATTAGTGATATATTAAGGGCGACAAAATTTTTGATAGGGGAAATTGGGCAAATACGTCCATAATTTCCAAAAAAAAATTTTTTGTCTACCATGAATTTGGGGACCTTTCTGAGTTGTTTCGGGCGAAATTTCGACACAAATCTGGGAAAAAGCGGCCTAGTTTCTAAGATACGTCAAAATCAAATCTGCCCGAAAAACTGAAAGTAGCACTAAAAATGTTGAGATCCTTTTTGGCTTGCCAGTTGGCTTCTGCGGCGGTGCTCGTGACTGCACTCCAACCCTACCGGGTTTGTGACTTATGGGTGCATGTTTAATACAGGTAAAAATTTTGTTATCATTTCTCAATAAAATTTTCGACAAACTTCATGCTTCGGTGAGGCGAAGTGGAAAACCGATTGTTTTAGATTAGCCAGGAAACATAAATCTTCGAAATTAAATTACATACTGCATAATACTGTACATGCATAATAACATTTCACAACGTTGCTTGCATCCAATGTATGGCATTTTTCAAACTACAAAACTACTATACGATTTACCAAGCACTTGGCAATACATTCTTCTGCTAGCAAGTGCCGAATTAATACAGGCAACGTATTCCCAAACATACTACATCAGTTCCATCGCCACGGAAAAATACAGTCACATTGTAAGCATACAATGCGATTGCAATCTGAGGCTAGAAATCGCTGTATCAAGCACAAATCGAAGGCGATGAGAAGGTAACGAGCAAACACTGGCAATGAGCAATCAAAAGTAGCGAGCGGTTTTTCGTACGCACGAAACGGCAATCGCAATTGCGATTGAATAGCTGCTACTCTAAACTGCTCTTTGCTCAAACTGCTCTCTGCGATCACTGCTCAGTAAAAAGAGCAGTTAAGCACATCTCTAAATCCACCCATTAGAAAGGTGCTCATAAATCACTTCATAAGTTTTCGAAGCTATATATGCCTCGGTTCCATCTTGCATCAAAATCACTTCTTCTCTGTTCGCAAATTGATGGTGATTATTATGGTATTGTGCAAAAAAGGGAGGATGCTTTCTGTGTAATATTCTTTATTAACAGGTACTCCTTGCTTGGATTTTTTCGCAACTGCTCACTTCGCCAGCTACGATTTCTTTTAAGCCTAATTTCGGGGTTTGTATTACGGGAATATTTGCGAGATTGTTGGTTTTTACTGTCTTATTCTATCAATTAGGTATTGGAAGCAGTTGAAGAATCAAGTAGAATCAAAATCATTGGGTAAATTTGGTGCTTTCACTTATGCTAACGAAATCTGAATGAATAAATTAATACTTTCAATCGTTCTTTAACCATACCACCGATAACAACTGAAGCTAATAAAAAAAAATACCCAAATATTAGCGGATCTACAAATTTTACAAATCCTCTTCGAATTTTGGTATGTTTTAGCCAACTCTTAAGGGGGTAGTACCGGTTAGAATGCTAAAAAAAAAAACAGCCTAATTTTCAATATTTTTTTTTCACCTCCTTTATTTTGTATAAATTTTAAAATTTGCATGGGTAAAATGCACATTTTGAAAATTACAAAAAAAAAATATTTTTTAATTTTTTTAATTTTTTTACTTATTTAAATAGGGCGCCAAAGTTGACGTCTCGAAAAAGCATCGTCATACTGCGGACAAATAATCTCAGGAATGAAACAAACAAAAAAACCAAACCGCATTTGAAAGAAGAATGTTTCTTACGTGGTAATCTACCACAATATTTTTAAAAAAATGACCAAAAAAAAATGGCGGTTGTTTGAAAATATTTTTCGAAAAATCGTATTTTTTTCACTTTGTTTCGCTTGCCAAATTTTTGGGTTTTTTTGGGTTGACTTTTGGCCTATATTGTGGTAGATTACTACACAATATACTTGAATAAAGTATTGCACCAAATTTGACTTAAATCTGTTCGGCCAATCCGAAGAATAAGTGTCCGCAGTTTGAAAAAACGTAATTTCGAGAAAAACGCGCTTAAAGTTTTTTTCCCATTTATTTATGGAATATTATTTTAAAAAAATATGTTTTTATCGCCTACAATTGCTCAGTCTGCAATCGTTGGACCATACATAAGTATTCTTGCGTCCACATAAGCCAGTTGCTCTTGCAGTTGGGCAGTTTTTTTTTGGCCAAACGCGCTTCCTTTGTCGCTTTTTTTGCCTGACTTATGCGCTCTTCATCTATTTTTTCGCAGTAATTGAAAGCAGTGGTCTGCCGTAAACTGCCGTAACTTCTTTATTTTTGGGAACATCTTATTAAAATTTGAAGACGTGATTTCTGAAGGTATAATAAATTGAAAATGCAAAAAACAAAAAAAATGATTTTTTCAAAATTATAACTGGTACTACCCCCTTAAACAAAACTCATTATTTCGGTATCATAAATAAAATTTCTTCTTTATCTCTATACAGGAATTAATTAAAGCTATGTGGGTTTTAGAAAAATTGAAGAGTTTCTCAAAATTTTTGAAGATAGTTTTTTCCCGATGAATTCAATTCAATTTACAATGTCGAAGGCCAGAAACTTTTGCCTTATCCTGTCGAATTATCTATGATAATAATACGGCAAGTGGCTTTGAAAATGCGTTGCTCAGTGCCCAGGCTGACAAACATAGCCGAAATTGAATTTCCCTTGATCACCATTTTATTAATTCTATTGTACTAGTGCCACTGGCAGTTTATTTGGCGATCTTTCTGAAGCTATAAGGCTTATAAGGCAAACTTGATTGCGTTTTGATAAGTCCGTTTTGGTATCAATACCGAAAGAACCGAATTTTCTGGAATAATATTTCGTAAAGTTTCTTGTATCTCGGCGCTTTTTAAATGTTTTCCCACGTTTCTCAAACGGGTTCTTTGTTCGCCATAGGTTTAATCATAAATTCAGCAATTTTTTTCAACAAGTCAAAATTTTGAGAATTAATTACCACTGTCCGTGTTATAGTTATAGATATAGTTACCACTGTCCGTGTCATATTTGAGTTGTTAAATTTACGATAAGAGTTTCATACATCCAATGTCTACTTTATTTAATTTTTATTTCAATTATCTTGGTGATAATCTAATTTGTATCAACATTGTCCACTGATTCAATCTGTGAATTCGAAATCGTCATTATCACTCTCGTTTACAATCCAACACTGCAACAAGAGAAAGGTGACCGATTCGCTAACATGAATTTAAAAAAAAAATGCATCTTTGCACCTCCTGTCCAATGAAGCTAATGAGTATCAAGTGAAATTCGCCCGACAATCAAGTGCATGCCGTTCATTTCTGTCGTATCATTATTCATTTATTGTTACGCTCTATAATCTGACATTGAAAAGAAAATATCTCAATCAGCGCCAACTTGTGAATGCGGTTTGTGCTGATGATTTTTAACCGTTTGGAGAGACTTTGTTCAAAGCAACCTTTTGTAGCTGTAAAGACATTTAGCTTGAGTACATTGTTTGAAGATATGGAATTTGGGGTCTTGAACGATGCACGTGTGCGTGGGTGTGGTTGAATTATTATTAGTGGTTGTACCAAAGAAAAACATTCTTGACATATTGAAAATGAAAGCGCTCAACTTTCTTCAAAATAATTTCTGTAGGATTGTTTTTGAAAAATTTTGATTCAATTTAGGATTGTAATAATGTATAGATGATAGCAAGGGGCAAGGAAATAAATTTGCTGTTATTGTTTGACGCTATGAATAAAACCAGTATAAAAAACTTAACTTAAACTAGCTAAAAAGGCATGCGCCCAGTGTGGGTGCGATTTCATGTAAAATTATAGATTTGGAATCATGAGAAACACCCGATTTTTGCTCTAACCTCTTTTATATTTGCATTATGCAAACATTCTAATGTAGTAGAAATGTAAAGAATGTTCCAACTCAATCAGTGTAATCAGAAAACACGTCGTTTTTCCCTTTCAATCGCACGCACACAACAATTTAATTAAGATTACATGCACGAAGTGCTTTATCGTTTTTCGCTTTTTTGTTTGACTTTTCATTTGCAGGCACGATAGATCACTGTCACTTATTTGCTTTGATATTGTCTTCGCCATACTAAGTAGTTGTATTTTGTAGCTTCTATGGATGCAGATCGTAACACCTTGCGCCTCTAGGGAGAAGACAACAGTTGCTACAACTGTCTCCATGACTACGATGACGACTACAATCTAAATGCAACAAATGATCACCTTTGAGATGCCTCGATAAGCCCAATGTGACTTGAATATGCAACGTATCTAGTCTGATCGGTGATTTTATTTTATGAACATTGTAACGTGCAATTAAGATGCATTTGGAATGTTTGTGTTTGGTGGTGTGCCAGTTTGAAATCTTATGATTGCATGCAGATGGATTGAGAAAGCGAATTTCTTACGCATGAAAAAAATTACAAAAGTTACATAATAAATTAAAGACTTTTCATTGACTTGTGTTCATGCCGATTAATTTCAAAAATTTATCTATTTAATAGTAATTTTACACTCCCGTGGGCTTATATTTGTTGTTATATTGTACTTGTATTTATACTTCAAATAATAATCGACTGATATGAAAAGTCAAAACCATGCAATATCACAGAATTCTAAGATTTTACTCGCCATAATTTTTGCAATTTTTTTTCCCGATGAATTTTTTGTGCCATGTAAATTCTCCATTACAACCACACGTCATCACATCAACAAATCACCATAAGGTTGATTGCGCCAAAACGATCATGAATGCTAATGATTTTCTTATCCTTTAGGCGTCCATTTAAGTTATTATTGACTTTGAGCCGTACACATTCAAGAATGTACAACAATATATACCTAAACATGAACATTTAACTTCAAACTACGAAACACAGCAATTTCAGATTGATTGTGTGAATGTTTACTTCTGACGTGAAATCAATTATGGTTTCATTTTGTTTTTTATCAATTCTATAACTGAATTCAGAGTATTGAAAGCGAGATTGGAATATTTATTGATTATTGTTTACATTTATCATTCCAAATACAAGAATATCTTATCATATGATTTTTCACAAGTTTAGGTATTTATATATATTCGGAGTCTATGATGTCATGTTGACGTGACGCTAAGAATTTTTGAATAGAATTAACATTTGCTCTGTGTCATTTGCATAGAAGACGTGTCTTGATTTTTAATTGACAATTGAGGATATGGGAGTTGTGAAGGTGCCCCCTGAAATGAACCTTTTATAATATTTTGCATTGTAAAAATTTCACCTAATGCACAATAGCAAAAAATATTAAAAAGCCGTGTGTTTAATATTTAATTATTTGGCGCTCTCGGCTCTGGATGTTGATGTTTATTTATTTATTTAATAATTATTTTTACAGTCTGGACCCCAACTACAAAAATATAAAAATTTTGCTTTAAAAAATCTAAAAATAGACAACAAAGGTCATGTCAAAAGTCAAAAAGAATAAACACAATAATAACGATAATAATATTGATATTAAGAAAGATAAGAGCAATATAATAATAGCAATATAAAAAAGCTCGACATATTCTCCGCATATAAACAAGATGTCTAGGGTGAGGAGACCAGACTTAACAGTAATACAATAAGACACTATGAGCTAACTACATTTTGATTTCGGCCCACTGTAACATCTCTACTCTGATTAACACCAATCAGTTTCCCACCAAACGACTAGTCTGACATTATGGCAATGCTAACGAGTACGTTTAGAGAGTTACATCAGACAGTTGAACTGGCCCGATTGCTTTGCAACAAACAATGTCGAATATATAGCTTCTACCATAACCGACATCTTATGGTATGAAATGTATTCTTTTATTCAGCTTGCCTTCAAGAACACTAAACTCAACATGCCAAGAGCTATTCGCATTAAGAAGGTGGCATTTGTAAGCTACAAGCTATAACCGTCTGAGGAATTGAAAATACTTTACAAAGCTTCTCGCAATACCTGTAAATCCACTATCAGAGAGCTAAATTCCACTTTGACCAAAATATTAAACAAAAGCTCATTGAAACGCAAAAAGGAAGCAATAGTTTCTGGTCACTTTTCACAACTTCTCTTGTTCTTCCGTGTCACCTTACTAAATCACTGGATGAAGCTAACCTCTTTGCTGAAGTTTTCGCTACAAACTCTTACTTGCCACTTTCATCGCTGAATCCTCCTAGTCCTCCAATGTGCGCTTACAAGCAAGGGCCTCTTTTCTCCGCATAAGAGAGATATTGAAAATACTGATTAGAGAAACCGCTCGCAAAAGCCATCCTCCGCCATCTCCATTTTCATACTACACCACTATCGGCCACTACAAGCCATCGCTCCTCTACGCAAAGGCGATAGCCTGCAGTGATCCCTGATGTAAGATGGAAGTAACCAAAGATGTAATAATGTTCAAACAAATTTCGGTTACTTTGGAAGACACCACTATTTCAAGTTGTAGATATAAACACTTCCAGTATTAGATTTGACCAAGTGGCATGCATTTTCCGGAAAGTGGCATTTTTTTTGTCTTCATAACATTGTCAAAGCTCAGAGGACTATCATTTGAAGCGAATGCTCAGGTATGGTTACAGGAAGATCCATTTGGAATTAGGCGATATCAATAATTCCATCATCTTTTAAGTGCCACATTTTTTTCTTATTTTCTCTAGAAGCGCTGGTATTATGACGAACAAATACAACCATGAGCATACGGATGGATTCGAACCCGCGAGCAGTAGATCGTTGTCGAGTAGAACTACCGACTTCTTAAAGTTAACTCTGAATTTGATCAAAAAGAAGCTTGGCGATGTATACCTTGTTTTTGCTACCGACTTATCTTCCCGAGTGTTGTTCTTTTCTTCTAAAATCTATTAAATTTTTTGCTCGTAAAATGCCCAAAACTTCAATTTTTTCTCTTTTTCAAGAGAGTAGAGAGTGAAGATTTGAACTTTCAGTCCTTGCCGTAGCTAAAGGGTCGCCAGCAAGGTCATAAAAGTGCATAAGTCTACAGCTTTATAGCTCCAACGTATCTTGTAAATTTCATAACTATGTCAAAAGTTATCGTGATTCAAAGCTTTTCAGATTCAAAAATTGTTTTGCAAATTTTAGTAAACCTAGTCGTGACTTAAAAAATTAAGCTTGCATTCGCAATTAATGACATACACGTACACAATATGCCACATCTAAATTTCGTTTTTCAAATTCATAAAATCGACCTCAAATTACATAGCTTGCGGAATTTTAACCAGGCATATAAATCGTCATTCGCACCCATCCGATCCACTTAATCATAGTAGCTGCCGATGATTGCACTAAATAGTTATCACTATCCACGCAATGCCCACAAGTTTAAAATAGCCCAAAACAAAGCACGATTCTCAATAGCCTACATTTAATAATACCCACGCTTACATTCGTTCCAATCAAAAGTGAGATAATCTCAAGATTCGTGAAGGAATTTATTAGACCCATTACTTTTATCTTTCGGTTTCATTTTTTTCTGCAGCTATTAATTTGTTTTTTCGCTTTTGTTTTATTGCATCCCATTGTATTCGGCACGGATAAAACAAAATCCAAATCGAACTTGTAGGTAGGTAATCATCAATCAATCAATTTTTCGTTTCACCAACATGTTGTGAGACATGATCATCACTACGAATAGCAACAACAGGGTGAACATTGGAAACATCGTGTTGAATCACGTGGCACCCCGGGGATCAGCCTCGTTGGAAAATTGTTTTGAATTTTCAAGTGTTCAAACGGACTCCACTAAGATGGTAACATTAGCTGACTCTCTGTGGTGCTTCATGCCATTAGAAACTATGCAGTAATTTTATCGGAAACTAATAGTAATTGCATTTCAATGCTATAGTAATAATTAAGCGTTAGAAAGGAAATGATGCGTTCTTGAATTGATTGGAATTGTTTTCTAGTAAATGTGAATGGAAGCTAATATCTAAAATACTCACCTGAAGTCGTAAGATAAAAGTGATTTCAAACTCAAAAATACATAAAAAAGTCAGCGTTGCATTTAAAGCTTGGGAACCAAATTCTTTTATTTAGCCTTAACTAAACTGCATCTTCAACAGCTATTTTCCAAGGCAATCTTAGATTTTACTGCTACTCCATCATCGAATTTACTGACTAACGCATAATTTTCTCATTACAAAACACCTCTGCATGGATCAGCACAACATCAAGGAACGTGCTTGCGTGCACATTCACATGCAGTCATTACTTAATCTAGAGCGCAAAAAAATGCATTGCAATGAAAACGCAACGAGACGAGCAAACAAAGATTTCAAACACGACGAACAACCCAACCATATTGTCGTAATCTCAACTTTCAAATGATTTTCGCACAAGATTGCTAACAAAAAAATTCCGCAAAATACTACTGGCGAATTATTGTATCTTGCGTAATATTTGTGTTGCATCTAAATTAAATTAGCTTGTTTCGGGGACACCAGAGGTAATACATCGGTTCGGATGAGTAAAATAAGTGAAGAAATATTTAAGGATGTAATCATGTGTGTTATCTAAAGATGCTTTGAAAGGTGATTGAAATGCTTCTGTCATAAAACTGAAAAATTAATGAGCTTATAGATAAATTTAATGTGAAAAGCGTGAAATATGACGGAGGCACTTTAACCCGAGCAATTGATTTCCGACGTAAAAGTATCTGTCAGTGAAGGTTAGATGGGTACAGTAAATATTGAAATTAACGAAGGAATCGTGACTGTACTGTGAAAGATACTATTATGATGCGATTTATCTAGGCAGCTATAATCTTTCACCGAAATCGCTTTGTTGACTTTGTCGGAGATGGAAAGTTGGGTGCATAAAATGGAAATAATATGCAATTCAAGGCAATAGAATTTAATTGATCGGGCCATTGAAGCTTAAGCAGGCCATGCATGTTGTAAAGTAATGACCTGACTTTGTGCTCACCTGTCAGTTTGAACTAGCGTTTAGTATATTTTGATTGGTAATGCACAATTTCAATCAATTTCGTGGCATTCTTCCATTAATTTTGTTGGGGCTATGAAGTTTATAATAATAATAATTTTATTCATTCAACTGTATATAGATTGCTTAACTTAAGGGGTAACGCAAAAGATCTTGATTTTTAAAAGGTCTTAGCTACAAAGTTTAGATGTTTTTTCATGGTACTTATAAGGTGTTTCAAATTTAGATGTTGCATGCCACTTTTTGCAAGCGGCATGCATCATGCTTTAGCCTTGTACCAAAAAGCTCGAGCTTCGATTAACTAGTGAAAAATATCCTGCTTCCCTTATCAAGGCTCCAGTGTTTCGAGGTCTCAGCAAGAGTTCTCTGGGAGCTTGAAGCTCAGGCTCTAGCAATCGATACTCCACAAATTTATTGAAATATCCCGCGTCGCATTCAAATCTTATCAAATTCCAACGTTATTTTGAACTAGGAAGACTTACTGGTATGGTTTTATTGTAGTGTAGGAATGTCATTTTGGATCACCTAGAGTGAATATTAAACGAAAGCTTCACCGCCTTTGAATTCGTAAGTTCGTAACACTTTTTACCAGTTTTGGAGGTGTATTTTTCATTGACCGCTATATGGTCGCCAAGTATCGTTGACGATTCCTAATAAACAATGGTCTAAAGTCAGGCCTCATAGACCTACAAAATTCCCCTATACTCTCAAGATGTTCGCAAAATACTGAGGAACTCGTATATTGTCCCAAGCTCAAAACTCAAAAACTAAATCACCGAAGTAGAGAAATTCTGTAGAATTTGAAAACATGTTCTACCAATGTACTTCTTATTAAAACCAATCTGTATCGAAAGTCATGCACCAATTCCATTCAATGACTGAAAAACACAAAAAATTATTATGCCTGGAAATATCCAACGAGACGCATTGCAAAATTTAACCACGAAATGATCCCTTTTTTCCACATTATACATCTCAATCAGCTTGTTTTTTTACCGCTTCTTCTGCGTTTTTTTCTTTGACTTTTTGTTTTACTTCTTATGCTAGCTCTTCTATTTCTTCTTTTACCTTCTACTTCACGAGCTTGGTTTACAAGCAAAAGTATACCAAATCTCCTCCACGTTGAGACCAACCCAAATTGTGAATATGCTTTCAATTCGACGTCTGCATTAGAAGTTATAGTGGAAGAAGGAATATTAGGACTACCGCCGGCGGTAGAAAATTTTTGAAAGATTATTATTGTCTACAAAAACATTATAAGTTGAAAATTTAATGGTAAAAACTCTTTGTGGGAAAATTAACATAGCTAGCAACGGCAACCTAACTTTTCAACTAAAATTCTACCAAACTTGGCTTACACTAAGGTTCATTTCTTTAAAATCATAAGGCGATTTTTCAAGACACCACCACTGTCACAATTGAGCCCACTGCTTCAAATTACTTTGATTAGACCTGGTCCTATTAAAAATCAATACATCCTGTGGATTTTAATTAGATTTGGCTATAGTTCTCGCGCACAAAAATTTCGGGTGCTAAATATAAAAGTGATTTGGTGCGATGAAAAAGTTTGAAAATTCGTAGACAAAGCATGAAATTTACCAAGAGTTTCCATTTGTTCTTAAACAGCACAAATTGTTTCAGACATGCCTTTGGTTTGATGGTTTTTTGTTTCGGTGTTTGCCATAGCTTCAGCATTGGCCGCGCTATCATTTAAAGATGTACAAGCGTATTTCAAGTGCCCATAAATGTTTGCTGTATATTGCGTATTGATATGATGTTTCTATAAGAAGTTATCGCAACTCAAATTTCTATAAGTTTCCTTTGCCTACTTTTAGGCTCTTATCGCCCGCATAGGGTCAATAATTTCCAAATCATTATCTTAACCAAGCTAAAAACCAAGATACTCGCAGTACTCGATGTTGATATGCAACTGACAGCTTTTTTTAAGCAGTTTCTCAAAAACACTCTTCGTTGGGGAATGCCCACATGCAAAGGCACACACGTTGTCATCACGGGCACACCTCAAGGAAGGGTTCTGGAGAATGCGCACCTCTATTGTGGAACAGTACGATAAATGCTAGACTAAATATTACGAGACTAGACTATGCCCGAAAGCAAAGTGGTTGCTTATGCTCCAAAGTCCACCTAAACACTGATATTAGAAAATGTGCGAAAGCTGACTCCCTTTTGGTGGCAAAAGTCCTCCAAACCACCCCAACTAAGGCACTTTTCGTGTTGCTTCATTGGCTACCAACCAATCTAAAATCTTCTAGCAAGCTAATCTAGCTTCTATAAGTCTCCAATGTATTTGGACATGTACTGTTTATGCTCGCATGAGCTGAATCTAAAGCTTTTCCTTCGTCTCGCGGACTATTGTAGTGACTTTTAGCTGTTTTAACTGTAGCTGTTTTTCATGCCATAGACTGTTTTCTGTGTAATCGAATATTCGAAGTCAATATTGGTATTTTCAAATGTAACCTGTAAAGTTAATTGATGGTATCCAATCAACCAACGTTGTACTGCCTTATGTGCTTGCCTCATTTAACTGCATTTAAGTTCGTCTAAAGATATTCTTCTGTTCAATGATAAAACTAAAAACCCTCTGGTTCGAGTGCATTGCAAACTGACAATATTGGCTAGCACTTTTGTATTCATTACAACATTAGGTCTACTTTAGTCAAAGTTGCAGATAACCAATTTGTGTTTATTTATTGTTTTACCCGTTATTGTTTTTTTTTCATATAATATAAATCATCATAATTCCTGCTATTATCTACGTCGATAATATTCGTATTATTCGTATTATTATTAAAAAAAAAATAATGACGATTTGTTGAATTGTACATTTAATTTAATTAATTTCGCATCTTTTTTTATTTCAGTTGCATCTTATGTGATACATTTCTGTAATGTTGGATATCATCAAATGCAGTCTTATAGAAGTTCGAAAACATTTAGGTAAGTTTGATTAATTTGGAAATTGTACTATTCGACCGTGACAATCTAAATATCTTCTGGTAAAATTGCCTGCATCCTTAAAATATTATTCATAGCATTTATTATATATTAAAATATTACTCATAGCATAGCATATTAATCATAGGTCAGGTTCTATTGATACTGTCAATACGTCGATACGGTCAATAGTTTGCTTTGCCTTATATCCTATAATTACTGCGGTCATTATCTTGGCTGCAAGGTTAATTAAACTTTCACCAATCATCTTTGTGCCAATTAAAGGCGGATTTTTTGATTATCAAACCTCGCATAACCTTTCAAGACTGTTTTGAATCTTTGATTTTTTTCCGCAAAATCAATTGGTTTATTATTTTACTGCTTGTAGTTTCTCTCAAAATGATATTTTAATTTACTATTTGAGCTCTATTGTTCTCATGCATCTGTCTCTTCTAGCTAATATTTCATACAGTTTCTTGGATGATTTTCCTTCAGGTTAATGGACGCAAAATCAGTGAAACTTGAAATTTTATAACATAATTTTTTCCCATCCATCAAAATACCACGACAGTGCCGCACAACTACCAAACATTCTTTACTATCGGCTGACATTCAATAACAAGCCATGATTACGCAAAAATTGTCTGTAAATTATGTATAAAACCTGACTGCGACACATAAAAAAAAACGATCGCAAGCAAATCATCTAGTAGTTGCAGCAAAAGCAACCTCCTACTTCATCACTTAGTTACAAAACTTAAATCTGAAACTGTACAAGCGAATTGCATTAAAAGACCCACATCTACGTACAATTTCCAAATGCTTCCGTGACTACATGCTTGTACTTACTTACTTACTCATCAACTACTTACTGCCTCTCAACAAAATTACTATAACTTTTCGTGATGTTTTAAATTTCATGCTATGCATCGGCTTCTTCAGCCCATGCCAACTCCCATTTTCGATTTGAATGAATCGATGATTGACGTTCGCGGTAGAAATTTAATGGACCGCGAAAATTTCAATGAAGATTGATTTTTTTCATGGTGAAATTAAGAGTAGCTTTGATTCAGATACGTTTTTCGTCCGAAGATCGAAGTCATATAAATGACATGATTGGTAGTGGGAATTCGATAAAAATTGAAAATCACGTGATTTTAAGCTTCGAAGTGGATATTTATAGAACTGTGAGGTGAATCCGTTATGTTTTAATGCGGAGGTCTTTGACACTATCTTTGTGGATTGAAAGATATTCGAGTCAGATTTGATACGTGTTGATAGTATTACTATTATAGACATACTATTACCTTGTCACAAACAATTTATCAATTTTAATGTTAGCTTTTTGACAAAATAATTCTGGGTGATGAATTAAATTAGATAAAAGCTCCAGCATGAAAAACATGCTCTAAAGTACCATGAGGCATGATGAGGCATGTGATACTTGTTTTAGTTGTGTTGTCTCTTATCTACGGAATTTAGCAATTGGTATGATCGAAGAATAAGATAATTTTTCGTAGACTGAGTGGAACGTAAATAGAGAGAAATTATGGGAGGTGTAAGGCGAATCACAACCAATACTAATTAGACTCTTGCTCAAAGGCTCGTTTTAAGAAAGTTCAGTAAATCTATTGCACTTTAGCTTGATTGGCACCATTAGTGGAGCAATAATAAACTATCATTCTTCTTTTTGTTTCGATAATGGATTTTAATGGGAGCGTTGTTGATACTTTTTGACAAATTATACTGGTAAGACCAGACAACTTTGAATTTCCTAGCACAACCTACATGACTCTGGAGATCTTTTCGAATCCTTCAGAATTTTTGACGATTATCATTTTAGATGCTTACTGGCTTCTTCATTGAGATTTTTTGAAAAATTACCTATTTTGCTACAATTTGAATAGTACATTTTTTGCATTCAGAAATTTTATGCGTGGTCCATGCCTGCGGCATTATTCTCATTACTTTGAGCTTATCATCTGGCATTTTTCTTCTGCCTGGAAAATTACTAATATACATATATCCAATATCATCCTATTTCTTTTCTTCCTTGCTTTAGGGAGCTTTTAAAAAGACTGTCATCTCTAGAATGTTTCCCATAATTCATCATATCCTCTGTCCGGAACAACATAGGTTTGTGAGAAGTAAGTCTACTTTGACTAACCTCATCCTTTTCACTAACACAGTTACCCTTGCCTTAGATAGTCAAGAACAAGTGGACGTATTATACACAGATTTTTCAAAAGCTTTTGACACTGTCAACCATAGGATGTTGCTGGATAAAGTCCAACAGTTTGGTTATTTCGGCCCATTCCTTTCTTGGTCTTCATCCTACTTCAGTAATCGTGTGTGCAACATTACTATTAACAATCTTTCTTCTTCTATTTTTCATTCTTCTTTTGGTGTTCTACAAGGATCTATGCTTGGTCCATCACTCTTCTTGATTTTTATTAATGACTGCCCTTCCATTGTCAATTCCTCTTGTTTACTGTATGCTGACGATTTTAAACTGTTCCGTGTCATCAGGTCGGTAAACGACTTTAATCTTCTTCGAAATGATCTGTGTGCTCTTCTTGACCTTGAATGTTAGGAAATTTATACAAATAACATTTTCTATGGGAAAAAAATCATCTCTTTTTTTATTTTATTCATTTTCACCAGCTATTGGTTTTCCGTTAGTCAAATCAGAAACTTGGGTGTGAACTGCTCAAAATGAATTTTTTTTTTTGGCAGCTGCCAAAAAAAACTATTCAAGATATCGATTTGAAATTTTATGTACATCTTTATTAAGGTTAGAAGTTAACATTTTCATTGCAAATAATTATTAGAAAACAAAATGGCGACCGCCCCAATAGATCGCCGCAGCACCGCCAAAAAAAATTACCAAAAATATTTCATTAGTTTTGAGTATAAAGGACTGCACGGGCCTAAATTTAGAACAAAAAAAATTTTTTTGACGATTTGCGAAACAGTTTTTTTATTGAAAAAACGCGAAAAACTGGATAACCAATGTTCAAAAGAATACCCATGGGCGTGTTCAGGGTGGGGGAGGGTGGGTCAAATGCCCCACCCTAGAAAAAAATCCTCGAAAAACCCTCGAAAAACGAGTGAAAAACGCGGAAAAAACGAGAAAATCAAAAGAAATAACGATTTTATTTTTGAATTTCCAATCGATTTCATTACATTTTCAATTAGCTGATGAGTGCAAAAGATTTGTATTCATACATATACAATCAAGATGGTGCTCTCACACAGTGTGGCCAGATATTTGGGAGAAAATATAGCCCAATTTGAAATGTTCATAGCCCAAAATAGCGAAAGTTTTTTATTTGTTGCCCAAAAACCGCCACAGCAAACAAAAACCGCCACAACTGTCTTTATAAGTAAATCAATTCATTTAAGCTGTTTAAATTATAATATTTGTATTGTGAAATTCATACCAATGCTCTAATTGTAGCACAGAAGTCGTTTGAAACAGTAAAAATTTCCGATACGTTATGTAGAAAAATTTTTATTCTTAACGAATTTGAAAAGGGGAAGCAGGAAAAATGTAAATTAGTTTAAGGAACTGTGTGAAAACTTTTGAAAAGTTCATGAAAAGAAACTTTTTTAAAATTTTCACACAGAAAATAAAAGCCTACAAAAACAACTTGCAAACTTGGGTGACACAAAAATTCAATTAGTATAAGAATGTTTTATTTAAAATGAGTCAAATATTAATATTTTATCCGATTTCATACATTCAAAACTATGAACGCAAGTTTTGAAATAAATTATTTTACGATCAGCTTATTGTCGTATGAACTTGCAAGCCTGCAAGTGACGTTTCGCGAAAAAATTGAAATGTGGCTTAAAATAAAATGAGTAATTTTTTTGACAATGAAATGGATACTATTTATCATGTTTATATATATTTTATAAACACAAACCTTGGAAGGGGACCACTTCAGCGTCACAAATTATATGGTGGCTCAATTTTAAAACTTTTAAAAAGAACGTTGAGGATATTTTCCCTAATATTTATTTTTATCAAAGGTTACTGCAAATTATGTTCACATATTTACTATCGTAGCTTCTTGAGTATTTATTACAGAAAAATAAAATGCAAAATATAGGTTTTTCGCGTGAATATTTCACAAATGTTTAATTTTTCACAGAAACGCATGTTCAGTTTAAAGATTTAAAATAATTAAATATAGAAATTAGCCTCTTTGCGCTCGTAAGATGTACTCCATTAGAATTGCTGAATCATTTACTGTTTGCAAAGCTTTAGATATGTTCCTTCAGAGATCCTAAGCTGTTATGCTCCGTATTTGCTTGATTATGGTGACTATAGAAATAGTGTTTCGGAATACTACGATTTAAATTCACTATCGGAATTGACAAAAGCTGATATGGCTACTTCGGTTGAAACTTCTACAAAAAAGACATCTTCCAAATCTTCCGGGCGAGACTCGTTTGTGACAATTGATCGACTTCTGCCAAATTTTAACCAGCAGAAAGCTCCAATTACAGAAGCTAGTTTTGTTGGGTCAGTACTGAAGTATGCTCAGTATTTTCTAGAGCACACAATTTAATGTTCATCATATATGTATGTGGTAATTTAGTTTAATCCCCTGATTTAAGTATAACCTATCTATTTTAGAATAATTCCCTGGTCTGAGGGCTGTAAATGAGAAGTGCAAATAGGTGGGAAAAATCGTAGCTTGATGTCTTCCAGATTATCACTGTCTAAGATTATCACATCTGTCTCATTAAGATTATAGATATTTGAAGCATCAGAGCCATCTTATAGCATTCTTAGCTGTGACTGAAACCCCAGAACTGTGTCTAAATAAACATCAGTTCCATCGCCACAAAATGTACCGTAGTGAATATTGTAACCCTTTTTAAGGGATTCTAGCTACCCGTTTGATGCATTGATATCACAAAGCTCTAATTTTGTAACGATTAGATGAGATTTACTATGAAGTATCGGGCCGGATATTTTTGAACCGTGCCTTAGATAACCATTCATACAAAAATTTATCTATCTGGCAGTATGATAAATTTATTTTCAACCGCTTTCTGCCAGTGTCTTAGAAATTTTCCAATGTCTGCCTTAGTTGGTTTTTATTTTTTAAATACGTTGCACCTGACTCTTACTAATTTTAAAGCCTTCGGAATTTTTTTCAGCTGAGAAATTGTTTTTTTGCTTGCTTGCTTGTATTACTTCTAACTTTTTGCGAACACTTAGTTCGTTGAATAGCTCTCATATTAGATTTTTTCAGATGTTTTGCATTCATAGCTGCTAACAAACGGGAAATGTACAATAATGGTCAAATATATCAATATTTTATTATTATCAGAATACCACTTAAATTGAAGCCGTCTACAACGTACCAAATTCTACACATCATTTTCAGCAGAAAGTCATGCAGAAATTATACGAAAAGTATTCCTTGACCTTTAGCAGTTGATCTTTTTCTGGAAAAGTCATTTTTTCCACTTTTTCATTCTGGTATGAAAATCGTAAAAATGTAGTAGTGGTTAAACGAATAAATGTGTACATGGCAAAAACACGAATGAAACAAAAAAATCATCGTTTTTTTCTCATTTTCTTGTCCTCGTTTTTTTACCTAAAATCGAGGCTGGACACGCCCATGAGAATACCATTTTTTTTAATCGCTTTAGGGCTCTAAATTTAGACCCGTGCAGTCCTTCATACTCAAAACTAATGAAATATTTTTGGTAATTTGTTCACAGATGCTTATTTTGTCCAGGAATTTACGAGGCGAAATTTTTTTTTCGGCGGTGCTGCGGCGATCTATTGAGGCGGTCGTCATTTTGTTTTCTAATAATTATTTCCAATGAAAATGTTATTTTTTAACCTCAATAAAGGTGTACATAAAATTTCCCATCGATATCTTGAATAGTTTTTTTTGGTAGCTGTTTAAAAAAGAATCATTTTGAGCAGTTTAACAGTGGACTAACCCCTTAATAAAAATTTTATTTTCATGTTTGAGAAGTTACCGCACCCCTAAAGCCTTCCGATTCTCTGCATTAGCCCTTGGTTTCACCTTCAAGTTCGTTAATTTCGTTCGTATTTTTCGAATGTTAGTTCGTTGTACCTTTGAATATTTCTGGTCTCCCAGTTTCCAAAGGTTGCTGTTCTGCCAAGTAGTTCACCCGCCGCTGCCCTTGCGGTAACCAGCAAACCTTGAAGTTCGCTGCCTACGTTCTGGGCTTTTATTCTGCAAAAAGTTGATTTCGCCGCCATTTTCGTTAAAATTACTTACGTTTCTTTTAGTTCACCGTTACATCTTTTGGACGCATGGTAGCTCACAGAGCGGGTTCTTTAGCCAACTTCAAAGCCCAAAATCTCTCAACCGTTTGACCCTGTACTGTATCGCTTCCCTTTGCAGCTCATCGCATCACCTTTGAGATCCTTTTGATTGATAGTCTTGAGTGGATCCAGAGGGCCCCTAGCACTGCGAGCTACTAAGTCTGTTGTGCCTCTTCTGCGTTATGTCCTATAGAATGTCCAGTCCTTGTTATTTGTTTTGTTCCTGGTGGAATGAAGAGCAGAGCCAAAAAGTTATGTCTTATATTCGTCTCGCTAATTTGAAAAGATGCTCTACACACTCTGTCGTTTCCCCATAGTATCTTCAGCAGTCGTCCCGTTTCTTTTCTATTCTGTGGAGATACTTTTTGCAAGGGAAGTGGCCTATTAATGCTCCACATCTTATGCCACATTTGCAGAGAGCCACTACTTCTTTTATTCCACCATTGGCTTGGGGATTTTTTCCTTAGGGATTTACCCCCCGAAGCGTAAATCATATTAGCCAATCTCTCTTTCACGGTATATTGATACCAGCAGCTACCGCATGGATGTTAAGTTTACACTTCCATCAGCCTGAATAGTTACGGCACTTATTATAATTTTTATTTCTCTCTCTCCTTTAGAAGTGCTTACCATAACTTCCCTCCAGAAGTACTGATTGAAATTTCTGTTTTACTAGTTTTGTCTATTGAATGATCGATAGCTATTGTTTTTATATGTCTGATATGTGTTTCGCGTTCTTGGACCAAGATCGAAGCAATTCCACTACAAATTATGGAAAATTATAGGGATCACAATTTCACCAGTCTTTATTATTTTGCTGGTTTTGTTTGCATATTAATTACGTGAAAAACAAACTTTCCATTTTACAGTCTATTTATAGCCCTTGTAGTTCTATGTTGCTGTATTTTGAATAACCTTGACTTAGTCACTCCACTATTAACCTATCTATAATTAGATATCCAAGCAAACACATCAGCTACACATTTTGTAAACATGTACTTACATACTTCCAGCTTGAATATTCAATAACAATAATATTACATGCTAATGCGTTTTCATTTGACGCTTAAAACGACGAAAAATTGTTTGAGAAAAAAATAGCGAACTCAACTTTTTCATAGCTATTGTTTAGCTTGTTTGCTAATTTCTCGCTAGAAAATATACTTCCTCGTGTTTCGTCTTCGTGAAAAAGATATAGAAGTAGGCATTTAAAACGAAATAAAATTAACTTATCTAGTTAATTTCACTAATGCATGCGTGTTTAGAATTTATTTTTTCAAACATATACCAAATGCTGTTTTTCTAGTCGAATATATTATTATTGAGGTGATTAGTTCTGTACATGTAGAACTTATTTAAAATAGCAATAGAAGTGATATTAATGGGATTTAACAACGAAAAAATTAGATGAATCAGCAAGAAGTTGACTGGTAATATTTATGAAAGCAACGTGCATGTAAATTAATTTAACTGTATGACAAATATGAATTGATTGATAAATTAAGCAAATTAAAGACATTTTGATTAAATTAGAATATTAACTCAATCACTATACGAGCTCCGAAGTTTTTTCTCAGCACTAAGTCCGTGAAATTGATTTTGATTCCCAGCATTCTTAATATATTTTCTGACACTTTTCAAATCCAACAATTGATGCTCCTCCTATCTTCATCATCAACCAAAACTTTTTCAATCGAAAAGCTTAAGTGCATCTGAACCCAACTTCGCAACCAACAAAAATGCTTTCGAAATTTCAATCAAATACTGTTATGTACAGAAAATCATTTATCATGCAGATTCTTTTCACCTGACTGTTGCCAAATAACAAAATTTTCTCCGGCGGATGCACATTTTCAAGGCTCAGATTTGAAATGTGGCATAAAAAAACACCGGTGAATTTTATTTATCTTAAAACCAAAACAAAACATAAAGCACAGCTTCAAAAATTTATTCAAATCATTTTTCGTCTTCATTCCAACATTCGAAATATGTATGTATCTGAAAATTGACAAAGTCATGGTATACGAGAATGCCAAAAGAGTGAATGCATCACATCGAACCCGTCCTTCTCAAGGCCAAAAAACTCGAACAAACAAAAGCGCCATTTTTGGATGCTGGTTCGTTTCTCTATTAGAAGAACAAAAACAAATGCAACCAAACAACTTCAGATAATTTTCATTAAATTTACATAAAAAATACATTTCGGGATCCGAGCAAAATCCGAATCGAAATTCAAAGAAGTCGTCAAACATCATTGCTCAGTTCATTCGACCAAAACAGTTTGAAAATACTATATATAAATATATAAGTAGGCACTTAGCACTTACCATCTTACTGTTTCTGTTGACATGCACTTTATATTCATTCAATTATCATGTGGAAGCTTCTTGAGTGTCGAAAAGTGCGTTTTTGTCGGACACAAGTACGCGACTTAAGTGAACACCTTCACACTGCATTTGAAGGCATTTTGTTAGGTTTGAAGTGTTTTGCTCACACATAATTATAAATTTGACCATCTTCATTTCTTGTACGATCGTCTTAAGGTCAATGTTAATTATGAATTAACCCATCGCAGATCAAGGTTAAGATATGATGTTTATATTTTCGGCTGTGGAAAAAATTACTTGTGGAATATTTTATGTGTGTGTGTTTTGATTTGAAATTTAATTTAGATTGAACTTTGAGGGACTTTTGATTGTAATTGAACTTGAACAATTTGTCTTAACCGGATTCGATTAATATCTCCGAGTTCAATTTTATCCTAAATTTAAAACGCTGATAAATTTTTGTTAAATTTTTATTCGTTTTTTTTTGTGATCTCTTTCGCTATAAATCTCGGGAGTAATTTTGTTACGGAAATGTAAATTTTTAGATAGAGAGCAGCTCGCTATATAACAAGCAAAAACATTTTTGCACGTGACCACCTTTACAGACCTTCCTAAAATCTTCGATTTTCTAATATAGTATGTTTAAAGTCTTTGAGCGCCATAGATCTTTTAAATTAAATAAACACTACGTACAGTAGGCCCTTATCGAATCAAAACAAAAGAATTCAAATCGTAAGAAAAATTGTGTGTCTTGGAATTAGCTTCGGTGAAAGTGTGCTTAATTCTTTGACTGCCGTTCATTATATTTTATAGAGGGTTTTTCAATAAAGACGTCACTATTTTGTACTTAAATAGTCGTTTCTTATTAACGCGTATTTTGATTGAGCTGAAATTTTCAAGATATATTGATCTGTTTCACCTAATATTAGTTATCGTTAACACTTTGCCACCGTCAGCCATCTAAGTGATATTTTAACTCCATTTACAGCTCTGTCAGTAAATAAATTTGCAAAAACCCAAAGATGCAAAATGAATTTTGAACAAGTCTCAAACATGCATATGATAACGATTTCGAAATTTTTCGCCCAATTTGTGCGCTAGGTGCTCGCCGGGAGTGGTGGAAATCGGCTCCAAGGAATCCATGACTGAAAAAACAGTAAATTAATTATTTGTTTAACTTTAAACATAAAAAATATGCTTGCCTTATTTGTTAAGACTTTGAGTCAATTTTTATAGACTTCAATGCAAAACAAATTCCTCTAGACTATCATTTTATGAAATCATTAATTTTTGCTTACAAGTTTTCAGCAAAAAGCATTCATTAATATTAATAAATTATGATTTGAATTAAACGCAAAACTTCGATCAGATTACTGTACGCCGTGTTTACTGTATTTTTAATTCTTGCTGCGTAAATATTTTTTCTGGAACCGTAAAATGAATAATCAAACTTTATCAATGGCCTTGTGCTTGCCAACACATTTTTCGCAGCAAGACTATATTTGCTCGCTTCATATTTAGGCCAAGCTGGAAATTATATAATGTTATTCAAAAATTTAACAGTACGATACAGTGCGTCAGAATGCAAACAGTTTTGGATGCTGAGCACAAAAACCTCCAAAATAATTAAGTCTTTTGACTTAGCAAAGCTATGAGGTTTTATTTATGTCTTACGAAAGAGTGGTAATAAAATGAGGGTATTACAATACTTTATTTTATTTGTTGTGGAAACAGCTATGGGTAGCCACCATCCTAACAGAATTTGCTAATCCAACCTGTTAACTTTTGCGTGACACTTAGTCATAGCTAGTCGTCTTGGATGATTTGAAGAGGCAAATCAAGGTCCCAGCTGTGTCACGCAAAAAAAACACATACGCCATAAAAACCCTATAAGTCCACATCAACGTAGTTTCACTGGGCGTAAGTTTGACGCTTAAGCAACTCATCATTCTTCATAATAAAGAAGAAGAAATTCATATAATTAGTTATGCAAATTCATATAATTAGTTATGCAAGGCAAGTAATTATTCATATAAATAGAAAACTACAACTTAAAAAATAAACTAATGAATTAATGAACTTAATACAAAAAAAAATAATTCAGAATAAAAAACATTAAGTATAAAATAATAAATTAAAGCATGCTAAAAAATAAATTTAAAAGTGATTAAAAGATTGTTGCATGTGAGACCTGACGACGGTCGACCTTTGTGATAGA
Source organism: Nemotelus pantherinus (assembly GCA_963978885.1). Taxonomy (NCBI): domain Eukaryota; kingdom Metazoa; phylum Arthropoda; class Insecta; order Diptera; family Stratiomyidae; genus Nemotelus; species Nemotelus pantherinus. The sequence goes on along the minus strand of OZ022263.1, from coordinate 220,841,088 downwards.
ACCACTGTAAACTTAGTAGTTGAGGTGATTTTCTTCTATAAACATATGGCGCAAATAATTAAAGATGAATCTTACCGAATAGAAACTCTCCGATTTCATCCTGGCTCTTCATAATTTTCTTTAGGGTGAAAATTTTTCTAGCTAATTCACATCGGCTCTCGTATTAATCCTTCCTGCATATGTCAATTGGTTTCGGTAGCTTCAAGATTAGAAACGTCGGTTTGGGTCTGAAGCCGGTCTTTCACTTGTGCTTTTTAACCGTAAGAACGATAAACAAGTTGATTACAGAATCGATCAGTTCACCATGCAGGGGCAGTGATTTCCATGGAGCCAGCACTATTGAAGATGTCCAAAGAAAAGTAATCTCTCCCATGAAAAATAAGTGAATGAACATAAATGACATCGATGCAGGCACCTTGCATTTCGAAAGATCTGATTGCACGACACCTCACTGTTTGCTGCCGCGGCACAGAAGAATACCAAAACACTTACTAAAATTTTCATTTTAATACAGGTTGCGTTCAAATTTTAAACGTCAGATCGCCAATGGCTTACGAAGACGATTGACAATCAAAATTCACTAACACCAATCGTATTTGTAGATATCAGAACAGATTCCTCTAGCCAAATATGTGTGACTAGTTATTTTGTCGCACAGCTTATACCTACATACGTGAATGCTGGCTATGTAGATTAAATGCGGCTATCCTGCAGTACATTGGGACAGCGTATAAGACCAGCTAATTTCATCGAATGTAATTGTTATATCTGCCTGTATTGCACATGTCTCCTATATGGCAACTGTCATCAATGAGTGCAAAAATAACAGCATCTGAGTTCTTAGTGGAATTTATTTAGGTCCTGGTTTAGGGATTAGAATTTAATGGTGCTTAAAGCTTCGGTAGCGGGGTGGGTAGATCACTAGTTACAAACTTGTGTGGTTCCTGGCTCGAATCCAGCAGTGGGGATGAAGTAAGTACAGCTTCAAATAGTACCATCCTCCCTCCAGTTAAATCGTGCGCACCCTTATCCAGAAATTGCTTGCGAGATGTTGTTTCGCCGAGAAAAACAGGTTCTCTCATTTTCTTTGCCAGTATGTATAGAAGAAAAAAACAGTTCCTTTGGCTTAAAAAATCAAGACAAAATGGTGAATTTAGTAGGCAAGGCTAACCTGTATGTAGTATCACAACGAGTATGTGATATGCCTTGATGAGCTTTTCATTACCTTTTTTCAAGACAGACCTTTACCTAGCTCTATCACAAACATGCAGGTCATCATTTGAAATGCAGTCTTAAGCACTGAAGTTGGCAGGTTTTTGATCCCTAAATCTGAAAATTTGTGAGGTTAGAAATTTGATATTTTCAATATTTTTTGCATTCAAAATTCCATGTAAGTATTTGATGGTCACTGCGAGTGTTCCTCAATATGGTCGAAATACGGTCAAATCGAAAGCGATAAAATATTCCATTAAATATATTTGCAAACGCCTCCCATTTTTTCAACTGCATAGTTAATATCACTCAGCATTTGAAATCTCTTCGCTGATCTTACTTTGATTTCATCGACCACCAGCTAATGCACTTGGGAAATCTAATAAAACACCATATGAGTATCTAAGTAGATTTCATAATCGCAATTGATATATTATTATGCCCGCATTGTACAACAATTCAATTACAATCCGGCACTCGGACTAACTAACGAATTCTAATCAATAAATTTTGATGAATGATCTTGCAACTTGCATTCAACCAATCCAGTCGACATTACCAGCACGTAACGGTTTGCATTAGCCAGCGCAAAACTTTGACTAGAAAACCTGATCGATCACAAGATCAATTACGATCTCAAACACTCATACCGCTCATTCCATTCACAATTTCTGTTTCACAATCGCATTCCCTCATACAGTGCCACCGATCGCAGTACCTACTAAGTCTGTGAAATTTCAGAATGAAAATCCATCGATGATCTTGTCTTCGATCTAATCACCGCCAGTAGTGATGGTGACGACAACAATGCCTCGCCAGCAACGACTTTGATTCTGAAATACTCGATTACGAAGTTATCGCAAGTACTTGAAATCCGGAGTTTTTCTACGACTCCAGGCAAAAAGATTCGCATCGCAATTTTGCAATAAGAAGAAGCGCAAGATCGTAGATTCCTCCCAGGGTCTTTGTAAAATCACGGTGACCCTCATTTCGTGTTGCGCACCGTTTGAAGTTGCTGACGGCTGACTCTGAACTTTTTTTGCCAACAAGTGCCAATAGTAGTAGTAGTAGCTGTTGCGGCGAAACCATTGGTTTCTGCGCATACCAATTTCTTAGTTTGCTTCCTAAGACCAGGCTTCGTCAGTCAACTTCACCACCAGCTCCGGGCCAGGTCTGGAAATAAAGTCGCCATTAATGTTGGCTTATAAAGTAGGTGAACGAATCGAATCCAAACGAAACCAAGTCGATGTGCAATGAACAATTTTTATTATTGAACCATTCAACTCATGAGTAGTATCTATCTGCGAATGTTATCGTCGTGACTATGTACATAGATAGAGTGGCTGTAGTCGCGAAAAATATGAAATCCAAAGTAAGTACCATATCAGCTGTATAAGCACAGGTCTTGCCAAGTTAATTTTTGTCTACTCAGCTGGTGCGGTCTTTGGTGTTTACGAAGCGAAAAAAGGTGAAAAACGAATAGAAGCAAAAGAAAATTACATAACCTTCGGGTCGTCGTACACTGCAAATTTCTAGGTTAGATAGCATAGAGGATCATATATGTAGATAACAAAGTATGTATTGTATAATTGAAGTTGCTCGGAAGGACGGAGGAGAAAGTGTGACAAAGAAGTATTGTTTTACAACACTATTTTTGTATTGTTTCTATATCGGATTATATTTTTTGTTAGGTGTTATTTATTATTGAACTACAATAATTGTTTATTTTGGCTGGTTTCCTGGTAAATATAAACAGAATATTTTTTATTGTGGCCTGCTGTTTTATTCCATTCATTTTTTGAATGTGTTAATGAGAATGGTAGAATATTTGTTTACTTAAAAATTCAATTTCAGGAGTAATTGGCGCCCACAAACAATTTATAAATTTCCGGCAATAATTTCTCGGTCACTAGTATCAATAGAAAGCTGCAAATGGGTCAGTAAATATGCCAAATTTAATTTTCTAATATTTTTGTTTGTAATTTGACCACTCTGGTGCTCTGACTTTTGACATATGCGGTTATGGAAACAAACTAGATAACTTTACAAAACAACATTGTGTTGTGATTGTGGTAGTCTTTGCTGACTCAGCTTTTCTAGATACATTCTTTGACAGGTCTCTTTCATTTGTGATTTCTCATTCTGTTGGAAAATTTCATATGTAACACCAATTGTCATAAACGACGATAAACGATGTGCCAAAAACTTAGGAGCATTCGATTCCAAAACTTTTTGCAAAGGTTGTCTATAATAAAAATTCCCCACTAGCTGATTTCCGTTTGAACGAGCAACAGCATTGCTTTAAAAGGTCGCTCAACTATAGCGAAATTGACAATTCTAGTTAAAATGGAGAAAGGCTACCAAATTGTCCCAGTCTACACTGGCTTTAGAAAAGCTTCTAACAGAGCAAACATTTGAACTTAACCCTCCGAGAACACACCTATTTTTTCGATCATCGAGATCAATTGGGGTCAAATTGACCCCAACCACTTTTGAACATCTATAGAATCGCCGCCACTGAAGATTTTCATTTGAAAAAAAAATTGTAAGTTTTGTTTGAAACCTCTTTTAGTAGTTTTCATACATTAGAAGTGCCTTAAATGTCCTAAAGATACCTAAAAAAAATTCGAGAAAAAACAGTTTTGTCGAAAATCAGTTTTTTTACAAAAAAAAATCGAAACTTATTTCATTTTCAATATTTTTGGCTAAAAATTTAAGTGGATACTCTCAAGATATGGCAAAATTATAAAAAAATTAGCCCTATTGTGGCCCTTGAAAAAAAGGTATTTATTTTGCATATTTACGGTGGCGATTGTGAAGATTTTAAAATTTTTTTTTTTTTTTTTAAATCATAAATTTAAATTTATTTATAAAGGGTTGCAAAAAATGTATAATCTTCTGTATAATCAGATTCTGATTGCTCCGAGACATGGTCGTCTTCGGACAAATCAATGTCGCAAAAATTGTTATCATTGTCTTCAGCTAACAAATTATTGCGTACACTAGAACGCAGATTATACGCTATATTGCTAAAAACAACAAAATTAAAACAATTGCAAACTTATATTTTGGCTTTTTAAATTAATCTGTCGATTTATAAAGTAAAAAAAAATTGAGTTTTTACCTCAAAATTGACGTCGAGTACAGATGGGGTCTATTCGACCCCTTGATCTGCTTCAAAGGCTTCTCAACGACGACTAACGATTTGGGACTGAAAGCGAACGATGTAAATTTATAGTCAAGACACAGACATATATTTACATGCATATAGTACTCCTCTTTTCCCGCAGGCCTAAGCGCTGCGATCGGTCAAAAAGGTATCTGAGGTTAATTTGACCCCCTGTGTTCTCAGAGGGTTAACGGATCTTTACTTAGTTGGCTCAGTTCATCCTCCGATTCGTAAAAAGCTTTATCAAAAATCTATTTGCCACCTTTGGTTTTTGCCCTGATGGAACTGTACAACCGTTAAAACTTCGTAAACTTACCTCCTTTGAAGTTAGACTGGGTCGGTTAAATTTAACTCCACTTGCATCCAGGAGAATGGTTATTTCAGCCTGCTTCACGTTCGATGTCGTTAAAGGCGTTATTAGCGTTGAATACTTGAAAAAAGATGGTAATAGCAAGGACCACAAGGTCTAATCGTTTGCTAAAGGAATATCCACATTACACCACATATGCTGCTAATGAGCCGGTAAATAGTTGCTGCAGGAGTTTTAATGGCTTTAACAACCTATGTTCTCCAACGATTTCCAAATTATCCTTCAAATCCTCCCTTATAGCTAATCCATCGCTGTAAACGTGATCGCAGGGGTTTCTGAGCGAAATCAGATTCCATACTTAAGTGCAACACTTACAATCAATTTTTCAGTTCATACCGGCGCCTCATTTCAAAAGATTGAAATGGTTAGCTCAGTACCACTTTCCTACAAGTAGAGAGCAGAAACATCTATATATCTGTGAAAATTCTGCGATCCTTCAGAATCAATGCTGACCCTTTTTAAAATTCCACAGCCACAAACAAAACCAGACTTATTGCTTAACAATATCAATTTTTTCTGCAGTTTGCATGGCCCGTAGAATCAAAGCTTCGTTTATAAAGATTCGACAATTTAAATCTTCTCGTAGTCATTACGCCATTTTATCAAATATTTATCCAAAACTAGTATTATTCCCGAGAGCACCAATCGAGTTATGTTATATACTAATCTGTTTTCGTCATAAAATAAATCTAACATCTTGCAAAGATGACAGCGTGGCAGCCCTCGCAGTTAATGCAAACCACAGAAAATATCCTATTCTAAGTCGAAAATGTCAATTTTTTGGTTTAATTTTGCGAGCGAGAATATTTTTTAGTACACAGCTGTTAATGGCCGATATGGTGTTCTATGGGGTATAAGATTTCATTTGAAGGATAATTTGAATAATTTATCTACAGCGACTGAAGACAGTTCCGAAAATCGCTGAAAGCTATTGCGAAAAAACTACATCGGTTTGTGTGTTGGCTTGGTAGGATGTTGAAATACATGCCAGAAATACTAGACTAATTTGCTCAAAATATCCAAATCTAATGTAGAATACAAAGAAGCAATCAAAGACTCAGGAAAATAAATACATTTTGCTTCAGTATTATTTTTTTAATACACAATGCAACGAAGAGCTTTTAAATTTTTGAATTTTTGTACGTATTTTCGTACATTTCTCTGCTGATGAATCACTAAATAATTTTAATTAACTTTCATTGAATATTTTCGGATTTCCACTAACAGAAGCTAAAATTAATTGTTGTGGTTATACAATTCAACACTTTTCAACCTTATTCAAATTCACTTTTAAATATCAACCAATGAAATCTCATAAATAACCACCATTTTTTTCTATTTACAGGTATGCATCGATTCGTAACTTAATCGTAAATTGTAAGTAAAAACTCGGCAATATTAAATCTTAATGACCATGGCCAATAAATCCGAATCCATTAGTCAAAAAAGAGGAATCAATTCATTCGCTTCGCTCTACCATAGTGTACCTGTTGTGCACACAAGCAGTAATTTTGTTTTTCGAACCCAACTCGAAAATTGCAATTTTCCAAACAATGCCTACTTAGTATCATAGTTAATCCTCCGAAATACGTATTTAGTAGCATCTGAAGAAAAACCCAATGCCCAATGGATTTTATGAGGCAAGGAAAACTCTCCACGACAAATCAATTAAATTACTACCATATATTACTACCATATATTTCACTTGCTATCATGTTTTTTATGTATGTTCGATTTCCGTATCATTCAGTACGGCAAGCATATCAAAATAGAAAATTGCAGAAAACAAGTGAAATTTCTGCATTTCGCCTTCGATTCACCTAGAAATGATATCTGATTAAAGAAAACGAAAATACAAAAAAATAAATAATTGAAATTGAAATAGCCAATGTGAATCGAAAGATACATACCATTACAGTGTAATTCAAGCTGGTTATTATGCTTTCTAAATCAGTCAATACCAACAATCTGGACTCTCACTTTACAAGCATATTGCACTTGTATCCATTCGCATCGGAGTGTTATAGTGCAATTTGTTCGATTTATTGACTCGTTTCAAACAGAACTGAATTCCATTAATTATGCACTGGTTACATTATATATCTATGCACTATTTCGCTCGTTATTTGTAAATATTGCTGTATAACTATGTTGGGCAATTGTTGATTATTTTTGTGAATTGCAGATTGAGTCATGGTTACTGAATGTGGTTTTATGACTCCTTGAAGAGGTAAAACAACGATTGCCAAGTTTAGTATTTAGCTTTTTTTCCGTAGAATGCTATAGAATTTTGAACGTTGAACTGCAATTATCGTTGCTTTATTATTTGAATATAGTATCTGTTGATAAATTCATGCGTAAACAAATTTTCTACCTAAAGCATGATAGATTTCAATTACTACTCATAGCATGTTTCAAAGTTTTATGACTTTAATTGAGACAAGCTGGTTTAATTGTTCTAGTATTGCTAATTGCTCTATAATTTAATCACTGTAAAATAACTGTGTCAGATAGATATGTATTCATTTAGATAAGCTCTAATACATAATTTTTTGAGGGTTTATTAATGAGTAAAAGAAAAAAACTTTCTTTCGAGCCAAACAGTTTTGCTATTTACCTATATTTGCTAATGTCGTAGCGATAAAAGATTGCTTACAGCGTGGAAGTGACAGCTGTTCAGTGACAGCTGTTCAGTGACAGCTGCTTCATTTGGCTTCAGCTTGAAAATATGCATATATATAAGCAGAAGTCTTGTATGCATCGTACAGTGAAGGGTAGGTATAGCTGGAGGCTTTTAGGGTAGTTTCGGAGAGACTACGATTTCGGCGATTTGGATAAATCTTGGATTTCGCAAGGAATTTTTCACCAAGTTTTATATTTTTCATATATTTCTGAAGAGGAAGTATGTTAATTCAGTCATATAACTCAGTGTTGGAAAAATAACAGTTTTCAGACTTGTTTGCCTTATTTATTAATAATGTAGGTTCCATTTTGCAGTCATCTTCTGCCGATGACGCTAAAATTTTCAAAATTGTGAGAAACCTTAACTATTGCAATGATTTGCCGCTACTGATGTTCCGATAACAATTTCGTTATTAATCCTGACAAGTGTACGATTATATCTTACACACGCAAAAATAATCCGGTAATCTATGAATATTCACTTTTGAGTATATCTTTCAATAGATCAGTGAAAGTTTTCGATTTAGGAGTACTGCTGAATCAATCACAGCGACTCAATCGTTGTGAAAGCTAGCAATACCTTAGGCTTGGTCAGAAAGCGTTCGAGGGAATTCAACGACATTTTTCAAACTAAAACCCTCTTCTGCAGCTTAGTTATAAGTATTGTCCAATTCGCAAGTATTGTACGGGAACCTTAGCAAAAAGTTTACATTGACCAAATTGAGTCCATCCAAAAGAGGTTCTTACGTTTCTGCCCCCGCAATCTTCCGTGGTATTACCCTTTACATTTAGCTCCCTATCAAGACCGCTTGGATCTTTTACGAATGGATACCTTGAACTCTCGACGTTAAAATTTCAAAAACTTATTTCAAAATTTTGCCAGGCATCTTTGACTCAAGCTAATTGAGCCAACGTTTTGATGCCTATGGGCGTGAGGTGATGTTTGCTTCTTGTAGCTGTCTATAGTAGATTCAATGGCAGTTGATTATAAGGGAATCGATTTCCTGATTTTAAAGACTCCGATCTGTGGGAAATTGCATTTTTGAGAGATTTACACCAAGTGTTTCCGCGAAATCTTTCCTCTCTATTGATTAATAAGGCAAGTGAAAGAAGGACTATAGATGGTCTTGAAGAAATAGGAAGTAGAAGTTCTACTAGTAGAAGTAAAAGTCCACTATAATACACAAACGACTATCATCATGATCGAGAAGACTTGCGAATAAAATGAAAACAGCTCCCTTCCAGGTTCGTTAACAAGTGGGTCTTTCCAATCTGGGTGTCTACTGTTGAAGTTTCAATCAAAGCAATGTGTGAATAATCACTGGGGAATATTTTTAGTTTAGAAAGATCTGCTTGAGATCTGTAGATCTGGCATCGCACGAAACATAAATAGCACCTGAGAAGACATATTTATTGTTCTGCAGCACGAGCTTATTAGTGCACAGCGATCCGGCGTTTAAAGAGGATAGAGTTTCTTTTTCAAGATGAAACCATTTCCTGAAAAGGATGGCTGTGCTTGACCTTTTATCAAACCTGAGTAGGATGAGACCTGAAAAACCTGAAAGGTGCGACTGGGAAGTGAGGTGAGTTTCAGAGACAAAACGACTAATGTTCTTACAAAAATTTTACAAATGGAATCCTTTTCGCATGCGAAACAATATTCAAACATGTGATTATTAAGTTCATTGTGAGAGCATATTAAAAACAAAGATCATGAAAGCAAGATTTTTCTCTTGCTTGTCATAAATTTTCCTAAACTTAACAAGCAACTCCTTGACTTTCTTTATGAGACTGAATAGGTATATGCCTGCGAATTGCATGTAGAAATCAAAAGCATCCTGTTCAGTCACTTTGGGTTGGGGTTTGGACTGGGGCTTACCGGTGGCTATTGATATTTTATTATTAATAAATGTACTTACGGTAAAACTCGACTTGATGCATCACACAGCTGTTACATGAATTTTGACGATAGATGTCAGGCTAGTATGTTTGTGTTTTTGTGGCTGCGTGTTTGCTTTTGCGGCTATTTTTGTTTGTTTGTTTGTTTTTCTTAATTGTGTTGTCCTCTCGCGTATTTTTTTGCGTAATTTAGTGTGTTTTCTTTAATTTTCGACCCCTGCTACCACCTATTCGCCCTCTGGTGGTAAAATTTCCCGGCTGTAGTACATTAAGTCGAGTTTACCCAATTTTCTTACGTTGTGATTTTCGCAAATGATCGCGGTTTTTTTTATCCTAGTTCCGAATTTCTCGATGTTCGCTGCGATCGATTCACTCATGTTTCAACGCAGCTTTTATAAGAGATGCTAGCAGACCGCAAAACTCGCTTGACTTTTGCCAGTACTTGATCGAGCACTCGAGACATGTTGTTTATTGCATGTTAGCTGTTCATTTATTGGTGGTACATAGGTACTTTTGCTATTTTGGTTATCTAATTAACAAAAAAGATTTCGAAAGGAAGCTTTATTCATCTTTCATTTATAAGTACGTGTAGAAAAAGGAGAATTAGATTAATGATTAAAATAATATACATAGAAAAGAAGATGGTAATTATTTTTATTGTGTATTATAATAATTTTTTGTTGAATTTTAATGAATTCATTGTCATATAATTGCGTTAGTGGCCATTAAGAAATATTAACCGCAATATTTATTTAATTTTATATCATTTACACATTTGAAAAACTGACCTCGATTCTTTTGCACGATTTATGCTAAAAATTCACACATTCATCTTGACCATTATCACTGAAAACCTTCACTTTTCATCAAAATTCTTGGAAACAATGGACAATTCTCGTCGTTCTTTTCCCACTAGAACTTCTCGGGTAAATTATATTAGCATAAAACATGCATGATTACATAAGTGCTAAGAAATTTAAATGGACGTGACATCATCTAAGCAGATTTTCATCATTGTAAACAGAATTAATTTTCTTGTTTATCTCTTTGAAGATGCGTATGTTAGTAGCTTCAGTGTATTTGCTTGAAAACCGAACAAAAAAACTAATTATAGATAATTGTGATTTCTTCAGTCAGGTTAGTAAGAATGTGAAGTCATCAACATCAATGTGATGATGATATTGCAAGAAGTATTTAAAACATTCATCTTAATTAATGAAACTATTAGATAAGTATGTGGTATAGTGTTTGTAGCTAAAGGTGGTTAGATAAGATATCTTCAAAACGACATAGCAGGTAGCGACTATAACAGCATTCAACAATAGTGACGTGCAAAGTATAAGACATTTTTACATTTTTTGCTTCGAAAATGTAGTAAAAGATGGAGTAAAATTAAGATAGGTTATTCAAATTACTCAAAAATGTTTGTTCGTCTATAAAATAATTACGACCACCTGTAAGATTAAAAAAAGTTGAACGAATAGAAAGCACATTGCTTCAACTGTGGTGGTGAATTAGAACAAGATTTTCGGGTTACACACTAAAAGAAAAACTCTTGGTTGGTTCAACTATTTTTAATAGTATTGCAACGATTCATTCAAAATCGTTAAACGAACTAAGGAAAATAGTTATTTTTACTATGTTAATATAGTTAATTTAACGATATAAAAGTTGTTGGCTCTGGTTATACAAAAAATATCGCAACGTTCATGAAATCAACTGTTTTAATTGTTTCATAACCACGAAAAATAGTTCAAACTTCAACGTTTCGAATTATCAACAGTTTTTATGGTACTTAAACTACTTTGCAATAGTTGATTTCAACAAACGTAATTCAGTGAGCAACGTCTTTGGAATTATTCTACGCAAAGTAGAATGGTTTCAACATTTTGACGTTTTTCATGCTACGAATGAAATTTTTTTTTGTTTATCAACCACGCGACATGGTGCATAAAAGTAATCAACAATTTTCTTATGGTTGTTTTAACTATAGCCCTAGTTGATGCAAAAACAACTAAGGCAAACTGTTGATTTTTCAGACTCCTCATACTCATACTCCTATTCTATCATAGAAGTTTCATATACTACCTGGCAAAATTGTGTTCGGTTTGCTGTTCAATATAATTCATATTCATGTTATGGTGTGAAGCCTTTATATTACGTTGTATGACGCTTTATAAGTTAATCACATTAAAGTGTTTTCCACTGTGGCAAACGCAGTGGGCCGCGGCAAAGTGCTATCAAAAAATTTGCTGTAAACACAAAACAGCGGCATTGCGGCAGCGGCGCCACAGGGGGAGGCGTGAATGCCGCAGTTGAATTTGGTAAATCACAATGCAGCGACAATGTCGCTGTCAATGCAACCAAGGCACCAACCAAATTCATTTTTTTGTCTTTTGTATTGCTAAATCCTGTTGTACGAGGATTAAGTTGGCTTGTCACAATACACATCAGCCATCGCTTGTCTATTAGGCCATTCAACCTAATTCAAACAGAGTTAATTCAACCTAGTAGTGATGCCAACCTAGCGGTGCGGCAAAATTAGAAATTTGGCAAATTCGGCCGCAGCCATTGTGCGCGTTACCATACAAATGTTAAATTCAACAAACATAATTCTACACTATATAGTCATTTACTATTTCATTTTACAATATACATATTGTTGGAATACCATTGTTTGTGGTTGCTTACTTTTTTTGCACCACGGACGTTGTTTATCAACCACGCGTCATGGTGCATAAAAGTAATCAACTATTTTTTTATGGTTGTTTTAACTATAGCCCGTAATTGACGCAAAAACAACTAAGGAAAATTGTTGATTTTACCAAGATTTTTCTTTCAGTGCAAGTAACTTGCATATAACAAGTCTGAAAAACCCAGTAATTTCCACAAACAGTACATCCGCATTGAAAACTAGCTTCCAATATATCTATAAAAACCAGGAATGGAAAATTTTGTGGAACTAAATATGAAATAATTTTCCGGGGAAAGTCCCTTTTAAACTCTATTACGCATGCAGAGGGAATATAAATACTTTTAAGAGGTTTTGATGGTCAGAAGCAGAAGCCAAGTGGTAGTGGGAATGAATTGGTTTTTGCTGTTGAAACGTTGTGCAAAAATTCCGAAAGCTAAATGTTGTAGTGAACACCATAGTGACAACTAACAATTTTAATATCTAGTTGCACTTGTCGATAATAGTTTCATCGGCCAAAAAAATGAAAACAATAAATACATCGAAAGAATGAAATGAAAAAAATCTATAGTCATTATGAATTTTAAATTGTACAATATGTGCAACCCATGCGAAAAAGAATAAAGGCAGAATAAGCTGAATACCAGTGGCGACCTAAGATTAAGTCATAAAGTAAACAATTAGTTTCATTTATAAAAAAGAATACGGTTTCGTTTCGGCTGGACACTACTTGGCGAATGGTATTCGGATAGTTTTGAAAGTAATAAATAATTAAAATACAGCATGTTGAACATTTCCACACGAAACATTTAGTTTTTATTGACTGCTAGTGTAGCTACCGCATAAAGCCGTTACTGTTGCAGTTCATTAAGCAGAAAGTCGACTAACATGCTTCACGAAAGCGGCGATAAAGCCGGCGCCAAACGATGCGGTGAACGTTTGATTCAAACTTTTGCCTCCAACGTTTGAGTCAAATATTGGACGATTGACATGGCAAGCGCTCTGCTACACGGTGAAACATTTGATTCCAATGTTGGTTCGATTTTTCGTGTACATTGATTTTGCATTATAAATTATATTACTTTTGTTAATTACAATTTAATTGATAGCACGAATGGATAACCCAGTATTACGATTATAATATTAATCTAGAATAATTGTTTGAAAATAATTATCTATTAAAATTTAAATTGATACTTAATTAAAATGCATACTTGTCAAAACACAATAAAAATTTGATTCAATTGTTGGAACGAATCGTGTAGCAGTTCACTAAATGTGGAAGGTATGATTCCAGTGACAGAAAAACCCTTTGAAGCAGACAAAAAGACCGACAACAGACCAAACATGTTCCAGCGCCAACGTTGGACGCTCGTAGCTGGCACATCGGCCACACGATGCGTCCAACCATCAAGTGCCCAAGGTTGGAGGGTGTTGGTAGCATCGTTTGGCTCCGGGCTAAGACACATCTTTGTGGCCATCCATTCTTCACCTACGTTCTCAAGCAGTGTTCAGCTCCAGCTTCCGACAGCAACAATGTCTTCCAAGTTTTCGAATGAAGAACTATGCCAATCTTTCGCCAAGATGATGACACATACCCTAAGACTTTCCTTTAGATCAGAATTCAAAAAGTCAATTCCCTCAAATGATAAGATAGCACCCCTGACGCACTCTTTCACTGTGCTGACAAATGATCAGGGTGGAGATTGTCTATGATTGTGTGTTGAGGCTATAATTTTGAGCTCAAAAGTAACAATCATTAAAAAATTTCCATAGATCACCAGCTCAAAATCAACCCGATTCCTAGTGTAAGTATAATACATTATCTATTGTATGTATTAGCATATTTCAAAATTTTCTTTTATAATAAAAGAAAAAAAAGTCCGGCCAAAACAAAGAATTCTAAAACAAATCATTTTATCAATCATAAAAGTCATAACTCATTTTTATTTTTTGTCATATCTTACGCAATTTCGACACTATTAAAAGCCGTTTTCACGCACCGTACCGAATACTATTATCAACCTTGTCCACAAGGCCAAGCTGCTGCATTTTTTCGAACCGCATTTTCCATAAATATTTTCCCAAAGCAAATCCGCACATTGTCAACAAAAACGCTTTCGACAATATTACACTTTTCAGCATCAAACAAGTCATTATGTATTCAAATTCATAATGCATATAATGTGGAAGACAATGCAGATGCATACGCAAAAAGTAAAATTATCTTAAGGTAGCCGAAATTGCCACTAAAACCCATCCATTTGCATGAAACGATGATATGGAAGTCAAGATCGTGTTAAGGTTATCTGAAGCGACAGATTTTGCATACAGGTCCAACGATCTTAGCCGCTGTGTCGCGCTATCGCTTCGTGTCAATTCTCAAGGAAATAATAATTGTCTACGGCTATTGTCTTCGGTTGCTAACAATGTCATCAACCCGAAATAATGATGTTTGATACGACAAACCGAGATAAAAATGAAGAAAAATTGTCGCTTACTGTACTTGATTATATCGACATGAAACGAGTTAATTACTTTCGGCAGACCTAAATGAAGAGGTAGCCAACGACATGAGAGTAGTCAGACTGTGGGACTTTCGATGTAATTTTCTGTTTCTCATAGGAGTGTGAGGTCTTCGAATTTTAATCTGATGATGAGCTTCATTTTCCTAGTTTGAAGGTCTTATGTAATTTGGTTGGAAGTGGAGCCAGTGTTTGCACTTGCTGTATTGTAGAATAGACAAGCACTTCGAAATTAAGCAGTACCTTTTTTTCAAAATCAAAACCAATGTAATCAAAATTTAAAAGGCTTTTAAAAAAATTGATTTATTGAATGACGAAACCTCTTTCATCAAACTAATATCTCAAAACTTCAACACTCATCATCTTTTTTCAGTCCCCACACTATCAAACATTCAGCTGTACTGCTTTTGTGGCTTTAATGGAAGTCGGTTCAGTAAGAGCAAAATAAACCAATGCAATTGCTTTAATTAGTACCGATGCAAGTGCTACGAAATGATATGAAATGATAAAAGCACCATCACTATCCACTGCAGAGAATCAGTTTGAAAGTGGTTGCCTTTCATTTGCCGAAGTACTCAACTTAACCTGCCTCAGTTCGTCTGGACGCGACTCAACTTGACGCTTACCTGCTGAGAAATAAACGTGTGTTTGATTACAGACTCGTCTGTGTCCCTCTATTGCATTTTAATTCTTATGCAATTGAAATAACTTCACATTGAATTACAGGTTTACAAGCATGATAGGTTTTCATATCAGATGAATCGCGCGAACGAAGCATATGCAATTCGAATCGATGGTATTTTCAATTTGTTATTGTTTCGTCTTCATTATTGTGTTGGTGTTGACCTTAAGTTGGGTTTAGACGAAGGAATGTGAAACTAGGGTGTTTCGGTTTTATTAACGTTAATAATGAATTATTACTAATATTAATTCAAAACTGCTAAATTCTGGAGATGTGTAAAAGAGGATCTCAGCTACTTTATACTGCAGCCTTGTAAAGATGAATACAAACAGAAAAAGTTAAACATGGACTTAGGAAAAAATGCTACTGATTTCATCTGAAGGACTCGAAACACTCAAAAGAATACCTCCGCTCCGATAACAAAAAAGCAAAAGAATCACCAGGTCACCGCAACAGTGGCATAAGAGCCCTAAGAAGGCCTTGATAGATCAAATTTCTTGCAAAAATTACCTCAACGGGACAGCTCCTGTATGTGGAGCAATCAAGATAAGCCTAACCGCGTCCAAGCAAAGCGAACTGCTTTTGTGCAGAGGAGAGAAAATAGCATGGAAACACAAGATCCGGATATGCTGCCTATTTTTCCGGATAGATCAACACGCAGATTTGAGTGCTTTTAGTACAAATATGCTGCCAGCAGCTGCACAAGACCAAACAAAACCATTTTTGTCTTTGCGGGGTGAAGTACAGAGCGAAGGGCACAAAATGAAGACGTGCACTGTATAGGAAACCTGCGTACTGAATGTAGAAAAAGACTTCAACAAAGATGTGGTTGCGCAAACACATAGGTCAAAGCGCTGCAGAGTTTTCGAAGAATACATGGATAAGGTCCCATATTTGTCCAATGATGCGCGTTCTGCAAACAGATTTGAACAGGAATGCCAATGAGCTGCTCAACCAACTGATGTTCGAAAAATCGACCTGCCACTTTTAAGTGAACAGCAAAAGGATAAACAGTATGCTTTTTGGCACTCCGACTTTTTGGGTGCAAGTCAAGGTGCAGGCTTTTGGATTCGATGCAGAGTTACCAATTTCTTAAATTGCTACTTCACAGCCAAGACATTGATACAAAATCTTGAATATACGCTTAGAGGACGAAATCGGACAGTTGGGAGGACAATACCAAAGCGTTGAATCCGATTCTCGTAGTAGGCCTTTGCTGAACATGACAATCAGAACAGAACATACCTGGTAATAATAAATGTTTGTGCAACAACAATGTTCCTGCGCTCCGGGTACAAAAAAACCATCCCACATGTCTTCTTTGCTCGAACAGCTTGGCAGCTCTCAATCGAAATAGGCAGTGATCGTCAGTACATTGCGTTTGAGACACGGGACAGCGCTAGCACGAGGTGAGAAAGCTAGCATGGAATGTAGATCACAAACTAATGCTGAGACATTCGCTGAGTTTCTATTAGAGTAGTGCTGCTAATAAATAGCACGGAAAGAACGGTATTGTGCGATATTTGCCTGATGAAAGAGAATGGCAGGGAGTGAAAAATTTACCATCAGCTGGCACCTAAGAAGAACCAAAACCAAAATAAGTTCATTTTATCATATGCAAAAGTGAGAAAAGTATACTCTCAAACGACAGGGGAGAATGTATATATCCGTGTTAGCTGATAGGTGAGAGTGTATTGGCGTGCGTGAACTCTATCCTAATTTTGGAATGAAAAGTCTAAAAAATTGTACACACATTAAGATCAATCTACTGTGTCGATATCATTTTAATATGATGACTGCATCGAAAGCTATAGGGCATACAACTTTTATTTTCTTGAGAATTATTTCAAGATGGCACCACAGCTACAGAATTCCCAGCATATTCATTAAACATTAAACAGACCATGTCCTATTCAAGATCAATATGAATTCTGTGATCTAGCTGTATGGTCCTGAGTCCTCGCTTACAAAAATTTCGAATGCTGAAAAATTGGTAATTTAATGAAGGGCTGCCATTCTTGTGCGAACATCGGTTTTGAAAATGTTATGCTAACTGGAAATGTTATGCTATTCTTGTGCGAACATCGGTTTTGAAAATGTTATGCTAACTGGAAATGTCATGCTGACTGTTATTAGATATAATGGCTGTCTACTTTTTAATTTCCAAAATATCATAAACAAGGTTTGCACTTTCTTACCTTATTTTTATCAAACATCTTGTTTCCGTTGAAATATAGAGTATAATAAATAATTCACTTTATTTTATTGTTATAAAAGTAAAGTAATCCCTTAACAACCCTTGTTGAGTATACGGGTTGAAGCTGGTAGAGACCTTCACTCACAAATTTACGAGTGTGGTGTGATAAGTTCTACAGCTCAGTTTACCCCTGATTCAACTCAGGTACATATTTAGAGCGTCCGTATTTTGATTCTAACCAGGAGCCCCACACTGTATTCGGCCAGTGCTCAGCCCACCACACTACACGATCTTCATGTTTTCTGCAAATTTCAGCTCGATCGGATATTGTAATCCTGAGGAAGCCACACAATTTGTTTTAGTGTTGTTGTATATACATGAAAACAAACAGTGAAATATGAATTAAATCAGTGATTCATCTGCTTCTTCGCTCTGATTGATAATACACCATGATTTCACTTTTCAATTCATACACATTACAATCGTATCTTCCATTTTTATCGCACAGATAAAAAGTCTAAAATAATAATTGTCGATTATCTGATTAAATGATTTTGCTACGAGTATTATGTGTATATAAAAATTGCAGCAGACAGTACATTCCAAAGATACAAATAGATTACAATTAATTTGATTAAAACCTTATATAATACAACGATAATTTGATTCGATGATTGTTGCTTGGAAACCTCCAGTAACTCTATAATATTTATTCAAGTAAAAATTTAGAATAAAAATCGAAAGAGAAAGTCAATATTCTTTGTAACGTTTTTCAACAAACTTAGATGCTTACGTCTGCACCTAAGATAATATTAACACTTGTAAGTCAATAATAATGAAAACGAAACGAATTCGACGAAAGCAATATTACGTATACATATCCAATCGCGAATATCATGCTGAGCTCTGTTTGTTCGATGAAAGATTAGAATGGATTACGAGATATTCAGATCGGATCGATTGTATCGTTTCAATGTTGTAGAAATGTAGTTCGATGATCAAGGAAATCAAGGTCATGTATCCGGCTTGCGAGCATTAATATATTATTCGTGTGTGCTGAAGGTTTCAATTTCACGAAGAATAGAAGAATAGATCGTTTCGGACCGGAAAAAGAACACCAGCGAAATAAATCGTGACCGTAAGGTTTGAGCTCGAGTAAAAATATGCTGTAGCTTTTTCAGTTTTAAGCAGCACGATTAATCCGAAAGCGATTTGTGTGAGAACTAGATTATTAGCATAAGTCAAATCGATAATTGAGATTTATATGTTATGTTACCTTGGATAGGTAAGTCGATTTTTATTGGGATGTTTTTGGATTTTGGCCGAGTAATTAGTTGATTTTCACTGAAATTTTGATAAGATTAACGTTTTTGGTAGTAATAACCAATTGTTTTTATGATTAAACCTGCTAGGCCATTAAAATGTCAAGAAGATTAGTCTGGTGTGTTGTGAGTTGTCGTTGTGTTTTTAAAGACTGGAGAATAAACTTCAGTAAAGCAAATACAAAAGAACAAATTATAATATTACTTGGTAATATCCCGTGCTTCGTGTCGTCCAAATTTAACACATTCTAACTGTTTAAGCGCATATTTAACGCAAATCAAAACCATGTCCTACAATAACAACTCCCTTTTTTACAGTCGAAACGAATTCTCCCGAGCTATGAGTATGGGGCCTGGATCATTTGACACACAAATAAATTGATCATTAATTTTAAATTAAAAAGCAGTATTAAAATAAACTAGTAATAAATAATATTAAAATAAAGTAGTATTAGCATAATCAACGAACAAACTAGGCAAATTTTACTGACAAACTAAGAATATAGTACGAGTTTTATGAACTACTACTGATCGTAATTATATGTTAACTTGGCTCGAGCGCTAGTAAGTAGTAGTCAAGTTAACGAAGAGTTCTCGACTGCCAACTTTAAAAATCGAATAAATTTTACCAATACTTTAACATCAAAAATTACATTCTCAACTCGAAGTATCTAAACTCTGTAATTTTTTGCTGCATCTCATCTACCATTATATCTTTATTATGGAACTAAAAGCCATTTTTAGTTGTTTCGCTTAAAAAAAAAAATTTTCAAGTAAAAAAACTCATGTGATAGCCCAAAAAAACAGAATGAGCCCAAAAATCATAACAAGTTATGAACATAATCCATACAAATCGAACAAACCTACAGTCAATTTTTGTTTCGAATCACAACGAACAGTCTTCGATTTGGCAAAACACATGCAAATTACATAAATTCCGCAATACTATTCATCAATTGAAGGTTTTGGCATAGATTCATTAATATTGAGCATCTTCGTGCGTGTTTTGATTAATAACTACAATAAAATGCTTGATTGATTGTAGGCGCCACATGTCATCCGTCTATTATTCTTGACCTGTTTTTTGGTTGTTGCCAACTGTTTGTCACGTTCGGTTTACTTGCAGATTTGACTTAATAAGCTTTCGATGGTGTCCCACAGGGCTCAAATCTCGTCCATATGTATGAGATTTTTATGCATTCAGTGCCTACAATGCCCTAATCTGGTGAGATAGAACGTCGTCGTATGTAATTAGCTGCCATCTCGTAACGACTTAGATACAAAATAGTGTTAATGTTGCAATTGCTAATTGCTGTGTAATAAATTGCACTTTGGTTTGAATACGTGTTTGCTAACAACTGGATGGAGGTAGTAACTAGCTCCTACTCAGATGATTTGGGTCAAAGTTTTCACTGGAATTCTTTCTGCTAGTGGATCATCATTTTTCATTTTGATAAATTTAGAATTTAACTGGCGAAGAATGTAATTTGCTATTGCATTACACATAGAATGTTTCCCATTTATTCTGAGTAGTTCACCCTGAACTAGCCAGTGATTAAATTTTATAGCTATTTTCTTTATTAGCTTTTCTATTTGCATGTTCATGCATCTTAGATACATGTTTATAAAGCAAAGAAACTTGTTTTTATTTGCATAGAATTATTCTTTTGGTTGTAAATCTACTACAAATAACTAACAAATAACACATGTCAAACTGTCAGATTATGTTAATTACATGGTTTCATTATTAAATGTACAAAGAATGTTTATTATCTAATTTTTTGTTGTACTTCCTCCAGTCATATCTTTTCGTTTTTCCCTTTACAGTTAGGCTATATGTTCATTTCTGATCATTCATTCATGAAACTCGTTCATGATTTGATAACAAAATCCCTCCAATTTATCAATACTGCCGGTACATCTTCAGTACTAATAACATAAACTAAAAACTTCAAACAATCAAATGAATAACGTCACTACCATTTATCGCCACCACCACGAAAATAACTCAATTAAATATGCCTTAGTATTCTACTGAAGCGGCCTGCCGTTTTCGCAACAATTCAATCCAATTCAATATTTACAAACAATAATCGTTACAGCAAATATATATGAAATCGGAAGGTCGAATTTGGCGATGATTGTTAGTAAATTGCAAATAAATATGAAAATCACGTAGCATTCATGTGCGAAGGCAGATTATGTATCTGCAAAGTGTGGAATGTACGTGAAGATAGGTATTTCGAATGCAGGTGTGTTCAGATTGGTATATTGCCAAGATTAAGTTAATCATGAGTAACGATCCGGAGAACTCTCATATGTATAATGAAGATTTATTGCAACGCAGCTTTATCATATGCATATTTGTGGGCTTAGCAATTTCATCTTGAATCATCTTGGTAGTAACCAGCGTGGCTAATCAATTCGTTACCACAATGGCATGCATTAAGAGGAAGAGGATGTAAATATGTGACTTCATAGGTAATCGCAATATGGTATGTGTAGTCATTTATGTATGTACATTTTCATCGAATTTCTGGCTCTTTTTCAAACTGCTCTGAATTGAATCGATTTCATTTACGTACATTTAACAAAATATTTTAATGCTTAGATCAATATGGCTTAAGATGCTCGTAAGATAAAAACAATTGAAGAAATTTGATTGAAATTTCATTATTTGTACTGGCTGTTTCCCACGTTGGGCGCTATCATAATCCTGTTGATTTATATGATTAACTCCATAAACATTGAATGAAAACTACACAAATTGGAAAATATATAATGTATTAAAACTTTTAAAAAACTAAAAATACTGTTTAATTACCCAACATTCGGATCACCTTAAATTTGTATGCTATCATCGGAGCAAGAGTGCAATGATGACATTTGTCTTACGGTGATAACATTGTCTTATAATAAAGTTAAATCACTTTAGTGTCATATCCAATGAACCAATGTGCTCAATCTTTTCAAGGAAATGAGGCTATCCTTGCAGTTACACGATACAGTACCCTACATTTATCACAGAAACTTATGAGTAGGTAGAGCACCGGCTGGTAACCGGCTTGATTCAAATCCGACCATGATCACACATCGTTCTTTGAGTGAACCTAGTTTGACTAAAATCAAGGATTAATTAATTGAAAGAATTTATCACTCTGAACTTGTAAAATTATTGATTGTGAATGAAATCTCTGCAAAATTGCACCGCGGTAAGGGTTATTGTAATTCCATTGTCATTTTCAGACTGATATTCTGCTAAATTAACTGGGATTTATGGCCTTCTATCCCAACTTTAAAATCATTTATATAAATCAATTTTCCAGGTCAACGGTCCTTCAACAATAAATTTGGCCAAAGAATTGATTATATAACTAAATGAACAACAAGTATCGGTTGCTCTTTTCCTATAAATGAGATACTATAAAAATATATTTAACTTATCAACATATTTCTGGAATTTTATAAAGTCTTCTGGGAAAAATCAAAATATTACTAAACTGTGATTTTAAGTGGATGATTAAAATCGAAATTTTTTTAACTGAGTTGTTTCGAAAGTATGCACCGATTCTCATCAGACATCAGCTCATAGTGCATACCTGACTGATGTGACCATTTGCAGTGGGAGATCATTAATTTTTGTTTACGTTAGTTTTCCATTTTGCGGATAATTACTGTTTTATGTATCTTACCCTCATTAATTAAAAAAAAAATCAAATTGAAACAAATGCACCAACACTTAACAACAGCTCGTTTGCATCTAATGGTATTTCAGCTTCAAATCTGGTATTTCTTCTGCCATTGATACTTTATGCACCTCTCCTGTCCTCAGTTTAACTAGTTTTATATCTCAAAAGAGCCAAAGCTTAGTTAGGAAAGCTCAAGCTAGCTCAAGCTGTTTTCAAATAAGTATCGCAGAAAACATACTTTTTTAATCAAGTGAAACAGCTCTGAAAAAAATATATCTTTTAAAATAAAATGAATAAAAAACTTTGTGAAATTCGATAACAACTCGGTCAAATTTATGTTTTGGAGTACACAAGTTTCAATAAGAATTCGAAGCTGTAGGCTGTTGGTAAAGTTTAAGACTCAGCAGCTATGGTTTAGCTACGTTTTCTCGATTATTTCGAATATTTGGGACTAATTTTTGTTAACTACGATTAAATAATTTTATAAAATACCCTGAGCCAATTCGTCCGTTGAATATGAGACAACAAAATTAAAAAGTAATAAATTTATGTGAGTGTTAGTAAAGAGTATTTCCTCAAATTTTATTCAAATTCAGCGAACGTAACCTTGTTATGTACGTATTTTACTTCGTTAATCTCTACGCCTAGTTCGTGGTTGCGGTAACCTAGGCAGCTTTCGGTTAAAAAGCGAGTGGTTTCAGTTCTAATTTTCGTCCAGTTAACCTCTCTGCCCTCTCGTTTTCCAGCGAGCGGGCGAAGGGGCCAATTGGAAGTATGTATTATCAAATATGGCGGTAACAGTATAATAAATATTTTCCATTGACTATTTTTTCTGCATCCTCCTTTAAATTTCTAGATTCCTATACTTTGCATTGCCGCAATATTTTCTACCTCGGCTCAGCATTAAGCTGCATCTTCCATATTTGTTTTATATTCCTTCATTTTTCTGCACTACCCTATTTTTCCAAATCTTCCTATTGTAGTACATACGGTTTCACGATTTTCTACACTCTCTTCTGTTCTCTACATCCTTTAATTTCCCCTATGCACCGAAATTTCTTCTACACACCTTTGTATCTTCCCTGCACTCTTCACTTCTTTTCTGTTCTACACCTATCTTGTCTATAAACCTATTTCTGCATCCTTTATTCTATCTCTGCTTTCCCTATTCCTTATCTGCATTATCCATATCTTTCTATACCATTCTATGTTTTCTCTGCGTGCTCCTATTTTTTCCCCTGCATACCCCTGATTTATTTCTGAATGCCCCAGAATTTTGTTCGTATAGTTTTCCTAGATGCTCCTGCTTACTTTCTGAATATATTTCACTATCTCTTTCTTTTGTGTATATCTTTATCTCATTACTGAATGTTCATATTTTTTCATAAGCTACTATTTATGTTTTATTTTTGTATCTTCCATTTCTCCGATGTACCAACATTTCCTATAAGCGTCCTTCTTGTCTTATCTTTATACCCTAGTATTTGTGTTGCCCCCTCATTTTTTGGCTTTACCTCCCATATCTTCTTTGTTTCATATATATGTATTATCTGTGCCCTTTGCTAGCTTTTTTCTCCGCACCCCATTATTTCTTCCTTACATCCTTTACATATCTTCTCAGCACCTTACCTCGATTCTTCTCTGCAACAAAATAAAGGTTATGATTAATTAAAATAAAATAAATATTTCAATTTCTTTAACCAAATTCTTTAAATCAGATATCGAAAAATCTGAATAATAAATAAGTTGAAAGTATGATTTTTTTCCCTGACATATAAAATTACAATAAAAGTCAATAAAAGTAAAATTACAGAATCTATAATATTTTCTGTCAAGAATTTAAACCGAATTAGCTGATAAATTTCTGCTTTTACAAGTAATGATTAATGAGCTAATGCTGATCAAGGAGCAGGCGATTGAAGCGTTTGTGAGTTGCCAAGATCTTTTCAATGATCAGCGAGTGTACACCGAAGTTGAGACCTGCGTCTCGAAAATTAATATTTTAAAAATGTTGAAATACATTCCATTTGAAGGTTTACCACTTTTACTAACAGAGCTTCTGTACGTTGGCAAAATGTAAAATTTGAATGACAAAATAGGAAACAAGCATATCACTAATCAGATACAAGTTTCCTCATCAAAATAGCCTCACAAGATATACTTATATGGAAATATTTGAGGAAAGGCAAAGCAAACTGCGACCACTGTCACGCTTTTATCTGCAAAAATAGCATTGTTAATACCATCGCCTGCAGGGCGGCATGATAAAAAACTGCAGTTAAACTTGATCCATGGGTTCTTTTTAACTTCAAAGTCCAAATCTAATTCAAAGGTCCCTAAATAACAGGTGACAATTTTCTTACGACGATATTTCTTGCGAAAAGGTTAGAAGCTTGTGCTGCTGAGCTAAACCTGAATGAATCACAAGACCAAAGCTTAAGTGAGCAGAATGCCATGAAAAAAATCATCCCAAATTAAAGCGATAATGAATCATGAAAAATGGAATCCTTCATCGATATTTTTCATAAGGGAATAACGACGATGCTCAACTTGCGATACCTGTAAAAAAAGACCAGAAATCTAGAAGCTCACCACGATGCACCTACTGCAGGCCATCGATCGCACTCGTCGAAAAGAGAATCCAGACATAACTGGAGATGTATGAAATCGGATATAATAAGACACATCAAATAATGTGGTGCATATACTTATATACAAATGCCAGTATCTAAAGCCTGCGGGTCTACTTGAAATCACTCCTAGTCGGTTTCAGTTGATCTCTTTGGTTTAGTCGAGGACACAACCAACCGGTGGTTAAGGTTCTTTTCCCAGAACTTTACTCACTGCTAGGGCTTTCGATAGATGATTAGTTCAGCCTATTACCCTCGAGCAAATCCAGTTGTGCGACGAAGCTAGTGAACAAACCTAATATTAGTATCGAACCCTCTTGCGGAGTAAAAAGTAATCCTACGACGACCATTTTCGGGTCAAGTGGTTGTAGCTGGCAGAGAGTTCCATTCACAAATTTACAATCAATGTGAATACGAGTGTAGAGTGGTTAGTTCTACGACTCATTTTACCCCTGACTAGCTCGGTACCTATTCAGAGCCAGATGAACTCAAACCTCAGTGTACGGTTTCTCGTCCGAACTTGGATTCGAACCAAGGACTTCACGCACTAGAAGCCAGTGCTTCTTCTTGTAGAGTAACATCGAACAAAGATTATATTTTATTTGTAAAATCGACTACAAGCCACTAAAAAATAACGTATTAGAATTTATCAAAGAGACAGATCTGTATAAGTTTGACGATTTAAAATAAATTATTATATCAACTAACTCTAAGCTCGGTGTGCCGTATCATGGCCATACGAGGAATAGAACCAGTGATTTGTATTGCTCAATTTAATTTTTACTCATCAATTTTCATTAAAATAAACTTGATTCCAATTTAACTTTAAACCAAATGGACGTGCAACTTTAATACAACAGGCGCGTGAATACCTCACTTTTGTAATAAGTATAGTAAATATAATAAATATAAAGAAAATATGCGGGATTTTTATAGTCGACAAATATTAACTGTCACGTTTCCCTCAAAATACAGAATCAAATGCATTTGGCGGAAGTATTACTCTAGCTTGAAATTTTTAAAAAAAAGTAAAATTGTTTATCAACTAGTCAAATATGAATTGTTTTTTTTTCAAACATTTGATCAAATAAATAATTGTGCTCATTTTTTTGATTATTTAATATACTGACGTCAAATCAATTAGTTGATAAATACTATCAAGCATAATCTTTTGCCATATTAAATGAAATATTGCACGCATAAATTGTATTATCGAATTGCGTAGGATAGATATGGGAATTCTCATCATAAAAGTGAAACAAAAGCAGGCCATAATAACTAGCGAGAAATTTTTCACGGTCGTAAAAAGTTCAGTTAAGTGAAAATTGAATGTTTGTTCATCAATTAAAGTGTAAAAGATCTTTTAAGACTTTTTTAAAAAGAAATTTGAATTTATTTTAATGATAAATCTATAGCGTTAACATTTTTTCAACTGTTATGATTAAGCGTATTAAATAAAATTCAAATACATTTGATTTATTTACTTTCAAATTAACTGTATACTTAGTAAGTATTTATAATTCATCTGTTTACTATCTAGCCATTGAAATGTTCATAAAACAATAAGAAATAAGCAAATAAAAAGTTCATAGCAAAAACTATCAACATTTGCGCCCATTTAAGCCTTCATAAAAAGATCATATCACAAAAATATATATTCTCTGCGATAAGATAAAGTATCGGTCGCAAAAAAACAATATCTCTACAACATTCTTTCGAATGTCAAGTGGTTTCGGTTCGCCAGTCTGACGATAATAACAATGATAAATACCGTAAAAAGCTAAGACTCTGAGCCCGTGTGCCTAAAATACGTTGTGTGGGTGTTAGATCACGTTTTAAATTTAATATTTATACATACGCCTAGTATATGAAATAAGTACGCAATTTTAAATTTGTGCTGATATAGATTTTTATTTGCTGAGATATAAAAAAATACGAGTAGTGTGTTTGTTGATAGTGTCGAAAAGTTTTATAATGCACGGTTTACTTTTTACGGTACCTTGAAATTGTTGATGATATCATATTTTTATGGGGGTGAGAGTTTATTCGTTTGAAAAAGTTTAGGAAAGCAGTTGAAGCACGTTCAAGACGTACTGGTTTTTTTTTTTACCGAAAAGTGGAAGAATTATTTCTAGAATATACTTTATAAACAATATTTACATAGTTGAATAACAAAGCCAAAGCTTTACTTGCCTGTGGCCACAGAATATCATTTTTAAACATTAAGCTTCAGTACGATTATAAACGCAAATCACTTTCAAGCTCATTTAAGATTCCACTTAATAAATTCATTACCCTAAATCGAGGTGTCTCCAAATGAGCAAAATAACTGACCAAAGAAAAAAGGAATCTTAATGATTTCAGTTCAGCAACAACCTAATTTACACCTGGTTTACCTACTCTGCTTGTATGACCTAATTTTTCACTTGTCCATGCACACTATTTCTAAACGCTATCAGCCGACGTTTGCGTACCTTACCTTCAATCCACCTGTTACGTCGTCTTGTAACAGCCAAATGAAAATTAGTGCTTCAATCAATTGGCTATCGAGACCAAGATTCATAAGGAAATGCATACTAATAGGGAAGCCTCTCATATACGGGGTAATCTATTTCTTCTTTGACGAGCTACACCAAACCAATTTCCCTAAGCGAACACTGCATGATGCTTTCCTGCAACATTCCATTCATGCGATTGCGATCGCCTTAAATTGATAACATGAAGCGATGCAACGATTCGCCTAATAATACGGCATTAGGCATATTTAAGGAGTGCATGCAATTACAAACTCGTACAATGTCCGCATTTCACCATCGATGCCTACCGCTATTGCTAGGCGCAACGCCATCAGTGATCGGTTTAAGGAAAAAATCAAATCGTTGATGCATGCATTCATATGTACGGAGGAGAGATTACATGTGGTCAACCTGACCAGTTACCTGTTCAGTCATCCACGAGTTTTTCTTGCGCTTTTGCCTATTCTTCTTCTTCGTTGGCAATGACGCTGACGATTCTATGTGTTCCACTACTCGGAATGCACATGACAGGCAAAAAGTACGGTCGTATGCAAAGTGGAGATAACTATCATTGGTATCATCAAATATCATCATGTAATCTATAACGTGCAATTTACCGCTAACTCTACCGTAAAAGTTCATGTAAGCTAAGTCCAGGTTCGCATACATAATATTTTGTCGGAAGTGATGAGCTCGTGATTTTTTAGTGAGTTTTGGTTTTAGTCGTCATCGTAGGTAAGTGTATGATGGAAGATGGAAATCAACTGACTGATAAATCGGAAGATGGTAGTGTTAGGTAACTATAAAAGGAAATGCTAGAAAAAGCTCATAATGCGAAGTGCTTCGCCATTGATAGCAAAAACTGAAACCAGAGTATCCTGGCAGTATTCCAATAATAAAAATCGTTTGGGAAGATAAAATTTTGAGGGACAAACTGTAATGAGGGACGGAAACTTCTCAAAACCACAATCTGCATCGTAGAAGTCCATAAAACTTTTTTTAGTTTTGCTTGCAGTTGTTTACAACAGAAACGTTTAAGGCACAGCTAACAAATATTTTCAGTATTGTCTTGAATTTTTCTTGTGTAAAACGAAACTGAAGGTTTTTAAATATGCCGTACGTAAGGCGTAAAAAACACGTGGAGAGCCTTCTGTGGCAAGATAGAGGGTATCAATGAAGCAAATCGTCTTCGTAAGATTTTAAGCTCATTCAGAACCCTGACGGTAAGTGGACTTATTTGAGCAGTGTTACACTGAATTTTCTTATGGGCTCACATTTCCCAGAGAATGGCAGTCCTCCAGCACGCACGGCACGTCAAATGAAGCGGCCCTGTAGCTTTTCACTGCCTCTAAGGATCTCAAACTTACAATTGAGGTGGGTAATTAGCTCCTTCGAGCCGTTCAAATCTCCGGGCCCTAATGGTGTTCCTCCAGCTGATATCCAGCAGCCTATAGAGGATACGCTACCGTGCCTGAAGAAGATCTACAGTACGTGCTTGCGCTTCTCATATGTTCCCACCAGGAAAAAGAGTCGTGTTTATTCTTTAAGCAGGGAGACTTTCGCTCATTAAACCTAAGGACTATCGTCGGATATGTCTTGGCTCTGTTTCGCTAAAGATTCTGGAAAGGACCAAGCAAGTAAAGAAGTTAATTGACTCTTTTTTAATATCGCAGCCATAGCATGCCAATACAGAAAGCAAGACTGTCGAAACTACTGTATATGCTATCATTTTGCAAATTGAAAAGTAATTCGCTCATAAGAGTATACGCTTGCCGTCTTCTTGGACATTGAGAAAGCCTTTAACTACACCAGATCCGATGCGATTGTGCAGGCTCTCGTTGCTCTGGATACTGATATGCGACTGCAAGCTTTCATCGAACAGCTGGTCAAGAATAGAGGAGGAATTCGCTGAGGAATGCTCACTTCGGCGATGGTTAAACACGGGCAGACCTCAAGGAAGAATTCTCTCTCCTATGCTGTGGAACATTACGGTAAATGCTCTTCTAAGGCAGCTGTACTGTGTCGACTGCAAAGTGGTTGTTTATGCGAACCACATGGTCGTAGTAGTGGCAGTAACGTATCTGTCTAAGCTTTTGGAGAGGCTAAATCACCCTCTTGACATACTTTTGGAATTGCGGCTTGAATGTGAACTCCAGTAAAACGGAGCTAGTAGAAAGTTCTTCGTTTCAATTTACCGAAATTAAACATAATTTCCATTGACCTGTGCCCAGGGGTCAAATATTCGGGACTGATTTCTGATTCGAATCTTTTATGAAACAACAATTTAGCAGGAGAAGCATATAACTTTAATGCTGCATAAAAGTCGTAGAAGTGAGTTGGCGTATGCAGCCTTGAATTGTGCCATGTCGCTGTTTTACTGTAGTTGGGCCTATACTACTTTACAGAGTGGTGTTTTGGTGCCAAGCTGCTCTAAAGCTGCTAACGAATGCTTGAAAAAGTGCGAATGTTGGTTGCACTTTGGCTGCCCCATTAAGGCGTTTTCGTCCTACTTCATTGGTTGCCAACCAATCTAATAATCTTGCAGCAAGCTAATCTAGTGCCAATGAACGTTGACTACATTGCATAGCTCCGAACACTCTACGGCGCCTCGAGCTCTCAACTCGCATTCCGGGTAGAGATGAATGAATTTATTATATCACCTTCAAGTATGGGTTTGTTCAGGCGTATAAAACTGAACAAATTTAAAACTGGAAAGTAAAGTTACGCGGATGAGCTAAATTCAAGGCTGTTCATTAGCCTCCCAGACTATTGTAGTGTCGTTCAAGTGCCTTATCATAAGAGTATTCAGGGCAACTTTGTTTTGGATGAATTCAGAAGGCTTGGCACTTTGATACCGGAAGTTGCATGCCCTTTCACTATAAGTATACCGATGTCATGTAAAACAACGTCAAGGATGCTAACAAGTCCTGTGCTGAAGAATCATTCTGTGCGCTTGCAAGACAGACCTAGACGTTCATGGATACATAACCTGTAGTACTCTTTGTTGTGTTTGGGCATGCTCACGGATCACTGCTCACAAAACGGCACACAAAGCAGTTGCGCGTAGGGCTCCCCGATTTCTGTTGGAGTTGTGGCTCAGAGGATGTACCAGTTTCCGGCTGCAGTGCCATTCTCTTCAATGATGTTATATGATAGCCCTGAAAACCTCTCTACCCTATGAATTTAAAAGCAATTTTCGGATGTAAGTGAGATATGACCTTCGAAACAGGTTGGTTGTAATAAGGAGCAAGTGTGGTAGAATATGCAATTAAAACTTGCATGAATCCTCTGTATTTCTTCAAAAATCAGTGTTTCCTGCGGTTGCTATGCTCTAGAGCAGGGGTGGGCAAACGGTCGATCGCGATCGACCGGTCGATCGCGAACAGTTCGACAGTCGATCACAGACATTTTAAATAATTTACTAGGTTAATTTAAAATGTGTACTAAAAATTTAGTAGACGATGAAACATGAAAATTAATTAATATGCTTCTATTCCATTCTACTCGTTCTACTGTATGTGTACGCACCTCGAAACAGAGAATATAAGGAAATGAGAATAGCCGAGAGAAATAAAGCATTTAGCTTAGACATGCAAAGCAATTGATGTATAGTTGATTTGACCAGTTGGCTACATTTTTTGCTCGTAAAGTCACTGTATTTATTCAGCCTAATAAATCCAATAGGACAGGTCACGCAGTTTCCGTTCACACAAAAATTCGTAGAGCATAGGTAGCGGAGATACCAAAGGGAATATCTGAGATAGCTATGCTCTCGATTTGTTCAATTTATCGATTTATATCATTGTAGTAAAACTGCTTCACTAAATCTCGTATACGTACACGGTTGTTTCATTTCCTTAAATCTCCCTGTCCTAAAGTATACACTTTATATTTTTCCTTCCCGCTATACACCTTGTCTGCATTTGCATTCGTCTCTCTGCTACCGAAATAGTAAACTGTCGCACACAACACAACAAAGGTTAATCTCAATTTTAGATACAATAAAATTTTGGTTTAATATTCCATATTTAATAATTTTAATTTTAGAAAAATAAAAATAACTAAGAAAAAAAACATACAATTTCCGTAATGAATGGGAAGAGCTTTATTTAAGGATAAATACCTATGTGTGATATGTCGTGTTACAGTCACTTTGCCCAAAAAAAGATATCTCAAAAGACAATTTTCGAGATTGCCAACAAATTATGAAAATGATTATCTTGTTAATACCGAATTACAAACAAAAAATAAAAGCATTAAAAAATCAAATAACCACACAGCAAATTTTGTTTCAAAAGCCTATGCAGTAATCTAAAATATATTTTGGCAAAACAACTTTAAATATAAAAGTTAAATCCTCAATGCAACTATAGAACTGTAACTTGTCGTATTGAAGATATGAATCAAAATGTAACTCAATAACTAAAAAATGTCATACAAAGTTACCGTTTTTTTGTTGCAGTTTGACATGTCAGCAGATAGCACTGGTACTGCACAATTCATTGTTTCTACAAGAAAGGTTTTTTTCCGATTTTACCGTAAAAAAAGAATTTTTAACAATACTTTTGACAAAGGGAACAACGCGAGGTTCAGATATGATGACAACTTTTTATGCCAATTTTTTGCATAAATTGGTTAATATATCTACTGACGGATCACCTTCTATGATTGGTAGAAATTTTAGATTTTAGCCCTTTGCAAACAAAATGAACAGTTTCCTGATTACATACATATTATCTCATTGCATAATTTATAATAATGCCGTAAGGCTGGTACTGGGTTAGTCGTGAAGCTAAATTTTGACCTGTCTCCACTATCTGGACATTCTTTCGAGTGGAAATTTTGACAGCGAATAAAAACGGAGACACTGCTTATTTCTGGTGGATAGAATGTGAATAATTTCAATTTCCGATCTATTTTGTTATTGAAAGGACATCTGCACAATTCAATTTTCAAATTGATACACCAAATGCTACTTTTTAGCTCGAAAGAATGAACTGCACATACTAAATTGGCGTGAAATGACTGGAGACATGTGTCAAAGCCATCTGCGTTTTCAAAGCGAAAGCATCTTCCAAGAATTTTTTCACGCTTAAAAGTGAGTACAACTCTTGCTTATTTTCAAGCTAAATTTTCGGCGAAACGAATTTCACGTGAAAATTCGCATGAAAATTTAACGTGAAATCGAAGAGAGTACTAAGCTTTAGGTGGCTCATCTGAGCAAGCTTTTTGCAAAGATTTCTAAATCTTTTGCCTGAAATTATTGCTTTTTTTTGGGCACATTGGGAGAAAAACATGACCGATTGGAAGATCCAGTAGGGGTAGAGAAATTAGCATTTCTTATGGATTTTATGGGCCGTTACAACTCGCTTAGTTTACAATTACACGGAAAAGGAAAATATATTGTTAACTTGTTGAGCCCGGTAAATGCTTTTAAAGTCAAAACTTTTTGCTTCACAATTAAATAGGCAAAATTTTTAAATTTTTTTCATATTTAGAAAAACATATTAAGCTTACTGGTTATATTAAACTTAAGGACATCCTTCAGTTCGCGAAAAAGTCCTAGGTCTTCGATGGCCGCTTGGATTGAATTTTTTTTTCTCCTGACCCAATTATCTGGTATCACTATGGACCAATAGGTCTATGTGTGGCCTTGTGCCAACCAGTACAACCTCACTTATTCTACTGGTCAATGTAATATTGAAATACTTTGTCCTGAATTGGAAAATTTTATTCAAGAATTCGAGGCACGATTTGCAAACCTCAACAGCCTTCAACCGATTTTTGAATATATTTCATTTCCTTTTGGAGTACTCGACAACGAGGATATTTCATCAAATCTAGCTCATTCTTTACAATTGAATTCATCGGATCTAGAGTTAGAAATTTTAGCAACAGCACGTGCAAATGAAAATAATTTTTGGATTTTATTACCATAAAAAATATCCATTATTGAGATTAGTGGCAATGAGGATATTTGCATTTTTTGCTCCCATTTATCTATGTGCTTCCATTTATCTATGTGTGTGGTAGTTCAGATGAAAAACATCAAATCATAATTTAGGAGTTCTCTGACTGATGACTACTTAATGGCATTTATTCGATTGTGCATCAGTGCTTACAAGCCTAACTATACAATACTTTTTGATGAAATGGATTGCCACGCATGTACATCAAAAATTAATCCAAAATATTTATTAATAAAGTACATTACACAAACTAGTAAATATAATCTATTTAATATATTAATATCAATGAAGATCTTAATTAAATTATTATTTGTTTTTAATTTAACCCGTTTTCGAAGTCGATCGCGCATAAATTTAAAAAATTAATGTCGATCATACCAGTATTAAGTTTGCCCACCCCTGCTCTAGAGGTTTTTTGATTGACCTTCTCCATACGATTTTATTCGCTTTTATCAGCAAATCAAAATAAATTAAATTAAAAAACTAGTCCAAACTCCTGTTTCTGTGAAACTTACAAAAGAAAGCAATAATTTCTAAATTTTCCATGAAAAAAAGGAACAAACGTGCGCTAAACCAGTGATATTTGTGAATAATCAGGCAAATAATAATAGTAATTTTAACCAGAAAAATTTCATTCATATCTACCTCGTAGTCAAGCATGATATCACATCATCTGATGCCGTGGCCAATGTAACCAAAATTAAGTATCAACAATTAAAATCTATTGCAAAAAAATCACATAAACTGATAAATTGTCTATTAAAGATTCATAATTAGTATAATTTTTCTCACTTTCCCTAGCCAATAGCAATTTCCGAGCCTCTAAACCTTAAATAACTAAATGGCGTAGAAAGTGCAAACTCATAAGTCAACGAAATCGAAATTTCTTTTTCGCTTCATAATTACCATTTACAAAGTATCACGAAGAATGTTTCTCTTTTCTCAAACTAAATATATCATTTCCCATAAACTTGTAGATTTATCCATGCTTATACTAATACGTATGGCATAAGTATGTTTTAAAGATATTAATGGAACGCAGCCATAGTCGTGGTAGACACAAAAGGAATTTTTCGCATCATTATCTCAATAAAGATACAAGCGTCTAGATATAGGTATAATCTTATATACGTATGTATGGCTATGCAACCAAAGATGGTTAAATACAAAAAGAATGCGATACGAAAAGTAATTTATCTTCGATTTAAACCTGTCACCGTCGAACAATCGAAGAAAAAGTGTGATATATGCTTGTATTTACTGGCTTGCTTAAGTGTATTACGCGCATTGACAAAGTTGCCATTAATGAGTTTAACGCACGGAATGTGCGATTTTTAGTGTGTGTGTGGTTTGGTTAAAATCGTATTAACATTAAGATTACTTGAAGATATGCATGAACCCAAGAATGGATCAGGTAAATTCCGATGAATGGTAACAAAATTTCCTCGATGCGTTTTTAAAATGACGAAATAATTTCGTTCAAAACAATTTTAAAATTTGTATACCTGTCATTTTGTAATTCTAAAAAATATTGATTGTAAATAGATTCAGTTTGTCGAATACTATTTCAATGTTTAATTGGTTTGTTTACCGCTGTAGATACTTTCACTTTTACATGGAAATTAAAGCGACATAGCATTACTTAAAGTGCTTGATTTCGAGCTGTAAACAGAACAGGACGTATAGCACTGCCTTGAGGGACACCTGCCAATTAAGATGGTTTCACGCTTGGGGGCTAAAATAGTTTTAACAGAACATGTTTTGTTGGTTGTTAACTCGAAGAGAAATTGATGCAGTCTATCGAATTCGGGCAAACATATTGACTTTATTCAGTCTACGGTACTCAGTGATTCATGTACAACACGAGTAATTTACAAGATCTTAGTAAGAAAAAACCTAATTTTTAGTTGTCGGTTTGAAGTAAACAAAATCATTCAACAAAAATATTCTTCACATTTATCAATTTGTGCAAGTCAATTAAACTACGAATTATTTTTGGAATTGCAACAAATCGTACAATAAACCCGAAAACATGATTCGTATTAAATTCAGAATGAATTAATCGGTTTATTTTTTATATACTCATACTCACTCCCATGCAGTCTTTGGAGCAATTATTCATTAAACCAACACGTCAATGAACTCATTGAAAACATAATGAGTAAACAATTAAGAATTAAGCTTTTACCGTTCAGAAAATCCAAAAAAGAGATCCGTTGCCGTAGATTCGAAGTAGAAATAAAAGAACACCACAAAAAAAAGGTATCGCAACCATACAGCGTGTTCACCGAAGATATGGTCAGCTGAAACTTGGAGTACATGCGATATCATAGACAAAGCCCAGAATTGCTAACCAACGGCTGAACTCCAATCATCGAGGAAGTCAATGGTTGTAATAATAAATATTATCTATCGCTATCCATTCCATTTCTGGGAGTTCATCGTCGCTTATTGCAACTGGTATGTAATTGGCGGTAGTCAGTGGTGGCATAGCAGAGGGTATACCCCGATAAAGAAGTAATTCGTTGGGCTGATTCAACACCGCCGCCACATTGCTATGCCATATATTACGACACACGCATAATGAATGGAACTTGGCATATACTATATGTACCTACTGCTGGTTAGGTGGCTTGTTGCTGGTTGCCGAATAGAAGCTAGTTCGAAGTTCGTCAAATGATTATGACGGTAAGCGGTGTGATATGAGCGTGGTTGGCTGCATATTATACACTATCGCAACTAGCTATCTAGTCAATCACAAACACCATACCTCCATTAAGTAACCCAGGAAGCTAGCGTTAGGCGATTGATGCATTAAAGTTGACGAAATTGGACGGACACTAAAATGGAAAGATCAAACCAAAATATAATTAACAGTTTTAAATCATTTATATATGAGATAACAATCTAAAATTCTAGAGGGTTTTCTATTATAAAAAGATATTAATTAGATTTGGATAGGGAAATTAGTGACATCTATGTTGTTAGGGGGAACAGTGACTTCTGTATACGTTTGATTATTTTCTGAAAGTTTTTTCCTCCCTATTTCCGTTAGGAGCGATAATTTAATTTTAATTTACACTGTGACATATTAAAACCATAGATGCATCGCAACCGGTCTTTTAATAACTCTTTTTTCTTGATATAAACAAATGCCATAATATGATTTATATTGCTTGTCAAATACAATAGACGTCAGGTACTACTTTGGACTACTTTAGAGGACCCCAGGGCTAATTATAGTATTTATTTAGTAGTGGCTTGTACGTTTTAACCGAAAAAGTTTTGTTGCAGCTTTTCTTTTTGTCAATAAAATAAAGGGTCTGCTACATTGTCTTAACTTAGCACATTAAATTTAATATAACCCGATTTTTTCCCTAGCCTAGATGACCAAAAAAAGCTACTCATCAGATCCCATTTTATTTTATCTTTACTCCCTGTCAGAAAGATCGCCAGCCGATCTTAATGCTGACATGCTAACCCTTCTAGAAGCTCCCCCTTAGTGTCCAGTACGCAATAATACCGGGCTTCTATGCATTCGCATTCGAATAATTAAAGCAATTAATAAAATAAAAAGTGGCAAAATAACAAATAAGTAATTTTTAATCTGTATGAAAAAAATTGAATAAAGCGTATCGGAGAAATTTAATTTTACTTCAATTCATATCTGGAGATGTTGAAAAGAATTCAAAGAAGAAGTATAGACTAACGAAAACAATCTATATATAAGACACAGTAACAAGTGTCTTAAAAAAATTTCATTGGAAATAGAATATGTATTATTATTTTACTAAAAAAGGATTAAAAATTATTTAAGAATAAAACAAAAAATATTAAAAAAATATTGCTTCAAAATCGTACATGAAGCTATTGTCCAGAATACAATCTTTTCGGGTAATTCCATAGAAAATCGACCAATTTTCAGAAAATTTTTGAACTCACCTCCTTGGAATTTGGAAATATTTTGTTATCCAAAAGGGCTGGTGAGCTTATTATCGAAAATGAAATATTTTTGGAAAATATGGAATATTTGCGGAAATGTGGCCTTTTGAAGTTTTTGAGGAACGTCGGTTCGTATTACATTCAAAAAATTGTATAAAATCTTCTACTTTACGTAGAGCCTTCAAATATAGCTTGTTAAAAAGGGTAAGGTATAGGTATCCTAGAAAAAACAGTGCAAGAAACATCCTGGCCAAAAAGGATAAACATGATCATTACAGTGTCCTTTATCCTTGAATATTTCAAAATTCATACCTTCGATTTTCTTAATTATTTTATAGTTATATAAAGAAGATTATTTAAACTACAAATGCACAAAATTTCAAAGTGAAGCTCGTAAAAGTACAGTCGTTAGAAATTTTTAAAGGAGTGAATTTTTAAAGGAGACTTTAAATAACATTGCAAAACAGTTTTTGAATCTATTTTGATAATATAAAATTCTTTCGTACCATATTTTGTATGTTTTACCCTGTTTTGGTACCATTTTCTTTAAATTTTCTTTGGCAATTATAGTATTTCGTACCTTTAAAAATTTCTCACAAATGTACTTTTACGAGATCCACTTTGAAATTTTGCACATTTGTAGCTTACATAACTATTTACAATATACAAAAAAATTAAGAAAATCGAAGTTGTGTATTTTGAAATATTCAAGGATAAAAGACACTGTAATGATCCTTTTACCCTTTTTGGCCAGGAGTTTTCTCGCACTATTTTTCCTAGAATACCTGCACCTTACCCTTTCTAACAAGACATATTTCAAGGCTTTACGTAAAGTGGAAAATTTTATACAATTTTTTGAATGCAACACGAACCGACGTTTCTAAAAAACTTCAAGAGGACATATTACCGCAAATATTAGGTATTTAAAACTCAACTACTTATATTCACAGTGCAAATTTCATTGAAATCTGACGATAGCGATCATAAACTGTTGGTCGATTTTCCGTGGAATTACCCTTTCATGATGCTTTAAAAATATCGAAATTGATAAGCACGTGAAAGTGTGACGCATTTGGCGCTGCAAGTTAAAGCTAATTTTTAGTAGGTTTGGGAGTGATCGTCCATTGTAAAAGTCGCTCCTCTCAAATTTTAATTTGCTCAGCAAAATCAATGCTGAAATGGTAGCGAAGCTTCGCAATGAGTGTCTTGCCAAATCGCAGGCTAACGCCTGAACAAGCCCCGAAGAATTTAAAGTAATTAATCTGTTTTGTGTCCAATGTACCTGCCAGAAGATAAAGGTAATAATTGGCAGTGTTTTTGTGCATCCTGACTGTCAGACAGGGTTTTTTGCATCGAAATTTCGATCCCAACTGAATACTGTCCTGCCCGTTAGCCAACAGCCAAATGATGAGAAATTATGTCCTCTATTGACATAAAAAGCCGCTGGCCACATTTTAAAGGTTGTAACAGTTCATAAGAATAGAAAAAGCGAAGAGACCTGCAATTTCCATCGTCTATTTCCTATTAAGTATGCTTATTATATAACACATTTATGACGGTAACTCCTGTAACATGAATGATGAAAATGCTCAGTGCTGACAACACTTTTCCAACGCAGCAGTCATAAGTCTACGGTAGCAGGCTCAACCTATCTTTTGAATTTCAGGATCAACCTATCTTTTGAATTTCATTTTCATCTGAGGTTTTCATCGAAAGTTTCATGATAAAACGATGTATGGGGTTGTCATCCGAAAAATTTGCAAAACTTGGAAAAATTTGAACATTGATTGCTTATTTTTATTGTAAATGCTTTGCATATGAATATATAATGAAAGCATCTGTTGGTGCAATATTTACGAAAAGGTTTGGTGCTCACAATCCTGTGTTAGTGCCATAGCCAAAAATATACCAAATCTGCTTCACGTTAAGTTAAACCCGCCCTCGATTTTACTGCGCTGGAACTTATAGGGGTGAAATAATTTTAGGACTTTCACCCGCAAAACTTTTCAAATTTTCGAAATCTAAATATTTCTTGTTAATTCCAGATAGGAATGATTGCAGAATCACTTCCATTTGAAAATTTAATGACAGTGATAGTGAAGAAATGCGAAAAAATAACAAAAATGATGAAAAAATAACAAAAAATAACATAGCTGGCAGTCCTTTCCACTACAATTGTGATAAAATATTTTGGGGCTCTTGAGAGAGTATATTGGGCGCCATATCCGATACGGTTAAATGGGTTTTCGTAAAGAAATTTTAACCGAAGCAGTATTTCAATTTTCCAAGTTCTTCTTCAGTTTTCCAAGACATAGCTACTGAAAAAGTGAACAAGTTTCTCTAGAAATGACAATAAAATGAAATATATCTACCTTCTCAAAAATAGGCCTTAAATTAACAATATTTGTTTTTGTAAACTAGTAAAAAATCAAATAAAGTTACTCGCAGCATTTAGTTCAAATCTAACTTAGTCCGATCTTATTTTTTTCGGAATTTACTGGTTCTCTTTACTGCTGTGCTTATCCAGCTTCTGGTAGGGTTTCCATCCACATATTGAAGAATCCGGTGTCATTGGTTGGTTTCAATCTGAAAATATAAAAGTAGATGCCTCCGAAGTGAAAATTGATCATATTTATTTAACGACAAGTGTAGGCACGGCAACAAATTTCAAGACACCCACTTCTTTTTTGAGCATCTTAGTGATGCTTGGTCTCTTATATGCTAAAACCATGCATAATAGTGAGTATCTATTTGTTACTTTTGGTGGATATAAACGTTTGTAGAAAAGGTTCTTGAAATAGGGCTTCGTGGCGATAGTAATAATCGCCAATTTATTAACACTCCAACAAGAATTGGCCATTTCTAGGACTCTATTATTTTAGATGTCGTTCAGTTAGCCTTAAAACCATCAATACTTTAAAAACATTTATGCAGTTGGGATTAATCAATAGATCACTCTCATTTTATTCATTCTCGTTACAATTATTTTTTTCAGAATATGAGTGGGTGTTTTTATGTCTTCGAATATTTGATCATTTTTCTAGATAGAAGCAGAAATTGGCGGTTTTAAACTGTCTTTTGTATATACTTTGTATTAAGATTTAGTTTTGGTAAAATTATCACTTAAAAAAAATGGAAATAAGCGCGTTATGAATTTAAGCAATTCGCAGCGTTACAGCTTGGGACTAAATTTCGGAAATATTGCATACATGGTAGATTTCGCCATATTTATTTGTACATCGGTAAATATTTTTCACATGAAAATAGTAATCAAAAATTTGTGAACTCGAGCTTTAATATGCACAATCGGTTGAAATTTCTTGCATTGTCCACCTAACATTTCTGAATTAGCACCATGACAACGCTCACAGGATTCTTTCAACTCCATAAAACAAAACAAAATGGCAGCTATATGGCCAATTTTTATACTCATACAACAAAATCTGTCAATACCTCAACAATAACGTGAGATTAGTGTGATTCCATCCATTCCATTCATGATTGAAACTGGTTCAGCGAAGTTAATTTCGCAATTATACGACTACATACTTTTTACAACTCACAGCAAGACCTCTGTGTCATTGCGTGCATAACTACAACTTCACCATCGGCCCAATTATCGTCAGTCGAAAATCCTGCGATAAGGTCATGATGACTACGATCACAACTATGTCTGCCGTGACAGCCGCAATACCCGTAATTGCGAATAATTCACCTGAAGGTGCAAGTGCGCACCAGATTACCTGTTAGCGACCGAGTGCCAAACACACGGTATCTATAGATACTACTCCAGCCCTGGAAGAAATTTCTGCATGATTGCGACGGAGTATGAAAATATTTTTTTTTGATAACACGAATGATAACGGACAGCGGACAAATGGGCAAGACAAGGTGGAATTGTCGATAGGCTGTGGTGGTGGAGAAAGGTGAAAAGATAAAGTTATACAGTGCCGCCAGTGGCTCAGAATAGTGATGATGACGATAATAAGTAAAATAATAAAGTTTGTAGTGTGACTACGATATGAGTATGTATGTATGTAGATTCCGAATGTGTGGAGCAATAAGAGTAATGATTGAATAAACAGCAGCGCAGCAGTACGCACTTGAAGCTGAATAGGATAGGCCGGAGACGACAGTTCTATTGTTATTTGATTTATATCGATACGCGATACAATTCGATACGAATCGTTTCAATTGTTTCTTTCATTTATGTCGCGAAAGCGCCATAGTTTTGTGTTGTGTGTGTTCAGTGCGCGGTGAAAAAAAAAAACGATGTGAAAAGATTCAATTAATTTGTCGATTGTGATGCGGTTTGTGATGTTTTCATTAGAGTAATTGAATAAGATTTACGAGAGCTGTGAAATTTATGGAGAATTGTGTGAAAATATAAAAGTGAGTGCTCGTAAAAAATCAAATATACATAAATATATGTATTTGATTGAAGTTCATATAACATAGAAAATTCTACTACCACTGAGTATGAAACAAAGATAACTGTATCAAATTGATAATATAAATTAAAATGTCATGAATAAAAAAACTTTGCTAAAGAAATAGAGTGAGTCATTGTGGCTGATGACAAATCGGCTGAAAATTAAAAATGAATGCAATATAATTTCTAAACTGCAGTGGAGCAAAATTTGCGTAAAATCGCCAAAACTGTGGATATACGCATGACTTAGAAAAACTGGCGTTGATTTGAAGTATCTATGTAGCAGATAAACAACTCGTTGCTATTATCACAACAAGCAAATGGATAATGTTGATAACTAAAAAGTGTTTTCGAAATTTCCCCAACATAAGAGTGTAATTAGCTGGTGTAATTAGCATTAACATATTATAGCAAAAAATGTAAAGTGTATTTGAAAAGTAGATATTCATGTTGAACCTGTGCCTCGGGATCGGGTTTTCCCATATCTAGTGATTAATTTGTTTGAAAGTCCGACATTCAAATGCAATTGTTTTTACATCGAAACCACAAACATATTTATTGATTGGCATTACTAAATCTGTTTTTGAATAGAAATTTTAAAATCTTTGCTGATTAAATTAATTACGTCGTAAATCAACAAAATTATTTTCTCTTAATTATTGCGTTTTTTTTTTTTTGCCTTT
This sequence comes from Nemotelus pantherinus, assembly GCA_963978885.1. Lineage (NCBI taxonomy): Eukaryota > Metazoa > Arthropoda > Insecta > Diptera > Stratiomyidae > Nemotelus > Nemotelus pantherinus. The sequence continues at coordinate 220,798,477 of OZ022263.1, read as the reverse complement.
TATCTTTGTGTAATAAAAAAGATAAACGCTGAAATGCACTGATGTCTCTGCTTATTCGCAAGCTGGACCGATCTTCTCTGATTGTCAAAAAAGATAGGGTACTAAAATCGTAGAACACTGAAAAAGCTACTGCACCTTTATAAAAAGTAGAATAGCCAAAAAGATGGTGCTTGATGCGTCCGTCCGCTGTAAACTCACAAACCAAATGCTCTGTCGAATTAGCTTTCCTCTCTCCAAGATGGGCAAAAATTACCCTCCGCCACCACTTTTGTATATACATATGCATATCCTTTTCCACTTTTCGATATGTTTCCTTTTTCTCGTTGTTGGGGAATGCTGCAGTATTGCTCATTACTCGGATTTCAGAATAGCAAGCATATTGCCTGAAAATAAAAAATTCTACATAAAAAAATTTGTAAAACCGACGGGATAAAGTACCAACTTATGTAATCTCCTGTTCGAATATAGTCCTGGACTGGCAAACACGAAAACTTTGCGTTAAGTCAATTCAAGGTAAAGTGACTGGTGAAATAAGTCACTTCAGACTCGTTCATATTCATTGAAGTATAATTATAGCCCTACACCACCTTCAACCCTATACTCGCAATGTGTTTTTGAATAGATTTGATTCGCAAAAAAATTATACTAGTCATTTGGATAATACAAATGTATATATACTTCGAATTTGTATCCAATGAAAAATATCGAATTTATATCCATCAAAAATATGTCAGTATATTGATTTCAACACATTTGTAAATGTTAAAGAATAGTGTCTTCGTATTCAGATTTATTCAGATTTTTTTGGCAATTTTCGTTTCTGGTTTTATGTGGTTGAAATATTTATAGAAATCATTTTTAAGCCCTTACAATCGAGTTATCACATCAGACTTTTAGCGAATGAAAATTTAATGCCAGCATTTGTTAGAAAAGAATCGGCCGATTTTCCGGAAAATCGCTACTGTTTCAGGCCAAACCTGTCCAGTGAATTTCGTGTTGATCCCGTCACTGCATCAAAAATTATAGGAGAAGACAGACTTTGAGGATGAAGTTTGCGAATATCAAAATATAAATAAACATATTTGCTTATTTTCACTGTAGGATGTTTCTCATACAAAAATTTTACGATAACATCTCTAAGTACTGATATGACAAATATGTTCGGTGCTGGCAACTCTCTGTTTTTCCTTTAATTTTTTCTATGTATTAATTATTTACCATTCATCGTTCTTTCACTTTACTCAAGCTGATAATACTGATAAAGCCCTATGAGGTCAATCGGCCACTGTTCTTGACTAATTTCACTTTGACACTGTTGCCAAAATTGGAGGGTTTATTTAACCTCAATTCGATTCGGCACTGTGCGTGAAAGGTACGCTTCCTTGCAATCTCGCGTTAGTAGATCTATTGTGGTTCCCGATACCACCAATTTCTACTAAAACTTACGGTAATTACAAACTATACGCATGCCATCTCTGCTCTGGATATTGATAATGCGCATCCGGAACTTTTCAGTTCGCAGCACATCTCCCCAGAATTCGGCCCGCTGTTATATCATGGAATTGATCGTCGCCATCAACAGTTCGTCTCATCTCTCTATTTTCGGCAATGTCGGCCATTAGCTTACTCAGCAAAGTGACGACTCCTTGAAGCCTATCATATTCCCTGCGAATGTGGTCTCTAATGACTTGGTTAAGTCTGAGTTGGGCCTAATTGTTAGATCTGACATGGATTAATCTACCAAAATACACTCGCAGTCATTTTCAGACGCAGCAGATCACAGGACTTGATGTTCCTTAGGTCAGGTCCTAAGATCGATCCCTGTACTACATCTGAGTTTTCAAGCTTCTTTCTCACTCCCTGCTGGTGTCGTACAGCAACCCGTGATATTCCCGTTCAGCGTTACCAATAGGACACCCGTCTGGCACCGTGATATTGATATAGCCCAAAAAAAAAACCTCTGAGATGTTCAATTCTCTATCCGGAATTCATTCTGCCGGTCAGAAAGATTGCCAGCTAATATGACTGCTGCTGCGTCTTGAGCAACCTTTCAAGGAGCTTGCCAGCAGTGTCTAGCATGCACAGTGGACCTAGCATGCAATGAGATGTCCGGGTCACTTTTTCCGTTGACTTCAAGGGCTAGTGGAGTTAATTCTCACCTCGAAAAAAATACCTACGGATAAACATAAGCTATATAAATCCAATTATAGACGCGGTTGGTTTTCTGCCACGTTTTTAAGTGCTCAATCGACAGCCCGTCAGTTTCAGCTCCTCAACCGTAAAGAAATAAACCCACGCCTGTTTATCGACGATGGGTTCGTCTGCTCTAAATTAATCCAGTGGTAGCAGCAAAATAACGACACGCTCCATAGACATCGTATCCATGAGAGTAACAGCAATAAATTACCATAAGCCAGAGCTGCTAAAAATGTCCAAAGGATGAAGTCGGATCATTTGTAAAATTCTAGCAGAATACTTTTGTTTCCTGGCATCATATCAATCTTCAAACCCTCATGCGAAGTCAAGCAAAACCTTCGATTTCCGGTACTTGAGAAGTTTTTAAATTTCTTGTAAATTTTGATAGTCTTAATTCGACTAGATCTGCTGAATTTAGCTTATAGTCCTGAAGCACTTTATCCCTCCGTTAGTTAAATTCAACTGTTTTATTTTTCCTACTTATCTGAATTTTTTTTTGACAAGCTCTTCACATCCATCCTGTAATAAAAAATAAGAGGTTTGTAAAAAGTTTCTAACTACCAGCAAATCTCATTCACCGTGACCGAGCCATTAACTTGAAGTTATTAGCTACGGCAAACTGAACTGCCTTATAAGTTTTTCGATACAATTGACAGCCACCCCACCAGTTCCTTGAAAATTCTAAGAGGTCGAAACACACATGCTTGCCTGCGTTAGCCATATAAGCCTGAGGCAACTCAAAGATCAAATGAGGACATTAAATATTTTAACTCATAACCGCTGAGTCTGAGAATTTGGTCGTATAATCGCTCACTGTAAAAAGTGAAGCAAAGAGGGAAAACCCGCACCAGTTCCAGTTCCAACTCAGTTCACATGCAACAACTCAAAGAATGGAACATAGGCTACTAGCGTGTCTAGTCCCTGAATCGAACGTTCAACCATGATAACATATATGATTTTAAGCTGATCCTACTGTGAGTAGGCACCTAAGTCAAGTCAAAGACAATATGTGACTCGTGGAACTAATTACACACGTTCATGGAACTCATTGAACTTATCATCTCCTTTCTAATCTATATACTTAAAAAAAAGATTGATAGTAAAAGATGACTCAAGTGTCAATTTCTAAGCTACAGCTGCTCTCAAATTAACTTTGATCAGGGTATTTAAATTGACTCAGCAATGTTTCCTTTTACTTATAAATTCAAGATTAATATCAAAGTGGATATCTTTTGTTTTCATTTCCATAGCAAATAAGATGAAATTCAACACAACTATCATTTCTACTGTTTAAAAGATTTTAATTGTTGCCGTTATATTTGGACATATTGATATTTGCACCTTTCCATAATTTTTTCGATGCCTCTCCTCCTCAGTTTCATCCCACCAAAGTCCTTGCTCAAAAGTTTTGCTGGTTTAGCTATTTTTTAGCTTTAACATCTTTCAACCTGCATCAAACTTCAACATGTCAGAGCAAAACAAGAGCGGTTTCGAAGACTAGAGGGTAGTAAAAACTCCGTTTTCATAATCTATATTCTTACAAGTGTGAAATGATTAGTTTCACGCCTCATTTTGTTTGTTCGCTTGATTTAACTCAGATACTTAATTAGAGAGCTAGACTAAATCAATGCTGGGTCCTCGTTCGTACCTGGGCTCGAACCAGGCACCCCACACACCTGGAGCTAATGTTCTACTCACTCGACGTTGGCAAGACGGTGACCAATCTAAAAATACTAGAGCACAAAAAAAAAATTAATTGTGAGCTTTTAAAATGAAAATATAATGAATTTGAAGAAATGAAAAATGATTATTAAAGTCAAAGAATAGTAGCATGTATTTAATAAGCAAAATTTAAAACTACAAAAGTAAACTTATTTTTAGTAAATGATTTAATCTCTCTTCTAACTAAACATTTTTTTTAAATACTGGACCTAACATTCTTTTCCCTTATTTTCTAATTTCAGATCACCTTCACTATACCGAATAAATAAATCTACGTAATAGCAGTTAAAATTAGTCAAGTTAATTCAACCAAAGATCATTTATAGCATAACGCACAAGGAAACTCACGCACTTTCTATAGATACATACATATCTATATGTTCGTATGTAGATACCAAACGAAAAGTCAGGCAACTAAAACTTGAATACATATACGTACCTTAAGTAACAAAGAAAGGAGACGAAAAGCTTATTTAACGAATTGATTTATTTTGTGGAAAAAATCAATAAAATATATTAGTATGAATGGATTCAGTACGCTTAATCGTCTATTGGGCAAGAAAAGCAAAAGTAAGTAACAAATATTAAGACAGTTATTGATTTGTTTGCTTGGAAACTAAGATTACGCACAGCAAAAGAAATATTTCTCCTGTGCAAATGTTTTTTCAAAATAAAAATCCTTGAAATATCGATATTTTCTAGAAAAATTTACAATATAAAAAAATTTACAATGTGAAATAATCTTCAAAATTAAATTAGCCTGATTTGGATGTGAATTAAATAATACAAAATAAACGCAACCTAAAACCTGAAAATAAATATTTTTCCGTAAAGTAAAATGCTAAAAATAGCAATTTGAAGTGTTTTTCCGAGCAAAAAAGAAAAATAACCAATATCAATTGCAATCTTAAATAAAATAAATCGGATAAATATCACATACATGCATCTCATATAACTTATACAACAATCCGAAACCGACAATATCTAAAACAATTTCCGTCAATTTCAGGCCAAACAATATCAAAATCAACATCGAACCTGAGCAATAATAGTAGCCTAACCGTTCCACCACTATCACAATATGATACCTCAGGCACATCCATATCTAGTCACATGGAAACGAACAGTTCAAATGTTCCATTTGAGCATACGTTTCGTATTACCGTTCACCTGCCCAAGGGTCAGCTCTTCGTAACCCGTTGCGGGGCCAAAACCGAGCTGGAAAAGCTACTCATACTGGTCTGCGAACATAAACAATTGGATCCATCGAAATATGAACTACGACATCCAGGTGAGTGGTGGAATATTATCTAGTATCTTGTATCTGAATGTGAAGAAAACGCATTCGTGCGAGGAAGATAGCCCGCTAGTGACTGCGACATGGCGACAAATGGGGAAAGGTGGCTGACTAATTCGCGCACCTATCGTAGTCGAAACATTTTCTTGGGTTCTCAGTTTGTGCTGTGTGAGTGTCGTAAGTACGTGTAGTGTTGCTGCGAAAAAAGTATCAAATTACGTGCTAAACCAAGTTTTTCTGTGTTTTTATTTGAAAACGGACTGGGACTCGGATCTGATTTCAATTCAATGAATTTGATCAAAGGAAAAGTTTAATTTAAATCAAAATCAGATCCCCCGATAAAACGACTCGAAACCTAATCTATTCGTGCTTTATGCAACAAACACGATGGAATCAATATCTGACGCTAATACCTGAATCGCCACGCCGACTGAGCTTATGAACTTGAACTGACTATCACGGCAACAAACAGCCTCAGCCAGCTGATGTCCAAGTAAATTGGATTCGTGTCAGAACTGCTTTGAATCATGCTGTATGGCCATGAAACTAAACTGGTATAGCTTCCTAGACACAACAGCAAGCTCATTTACTAGGTTGTTTTCGAATCAATGTGTAGTATAAGTTTAGATGTTTAGCGTGTTGTTTCACTAATTGTGCTCTTCTTCTGTTTTTTTTAGGTGATAACAGTCAAGCGTTTGGTCTGGACCAAACCATCGGTGCCGTGGGACTTAGTGAACTCCGTCTGTGCTACAGATCCGAGGCGTATGACAGTTTTAATTCTGGTGAGATTTTAACTTTTCGAAACACAGTGGGACGGGACTCACTTTCGTCGTCGGAGCTAAGCAGCCGCAATTCAAAACACACTCTGAAAACTGCTAGTCCATATAGTTCAACCAATTCTTTGAATTCGTCCGATTCTGCTGGCATGAGCTACCGAGCACCTGTAGGATATGCTCATCAGCCGCTTTCATTGCAGTCCAATGCACTGATGAAGCCTCCAGTAGCGCCGGCACGAAAGAAGCGTGCAGCACCTCGTCCTCCCAGCCAGAACTCAACTACTTTATCTAACGGCAATGATGCGATAGATACCCCAAAACAGCAGGATAGTCCGCCGACACCTTCGACACCTGATATCAAGGAATCACCCCTGGGGCGAAAGGAGTTCCACTTGTCGTCACCGAATTTGTCTGTTCACTCGGAAATGACTCTTCTGCGTACAACTGATTTTCACAAGAGCAATGTCTCGGTCGATTGTAATGGTAACAGCAGGAATAGTCAGGATAATAATAGTTTGACGAACGGATCGTCAAACGGTCATATACATTGTAATGGAACATCTGGCGCGGAGCAAGCAAGACAAACTTTAAGTCCAAGTTTGTCATTGAATGCAAGGCCGGTCTCGATGAGTGTACTGAACAATGAGATTCACTATGAAGAGAATGAATTAAACGGCAATCGAGAGTTTAATGTGAATGGAAGTGTTTCTGATTTATCGCCTACGAAAGAATTGCCAGAACCGGCGCCTAGGAAACGAATTATATTAGGTAAATTATTCCGTTACTTTTATTTTTGTTTTAATATCGATTTATTGACTTGAAATCAGGATACATAAATCATAATATTCATTTTTTTTTATTTTTAACTAATATTTTTCATGTCTCTTGAGTTGAGGATTCTTAGAATACAACCCTGTGGACTCAGCTTTCATTCATATATGTGTTGTAACCTTCATAACTACAAGTAGCTTTATCATATCATTACTTTGGGACTACCTTTGAAATATTATCAGGGCTTCAGCTCTTTAAAATAATTCCGTTAATGCCTCCTTCAAAAGGAATGGTTGGCTCTGTCGATCGTATTTACTCCACTTTACTCTTTTAAATGCGCAAAATGTGTTGGCCATCAGGTCATCATAATCAATCAAGATCATCATAAATTCACTGTTTTCAATTAATTTTTCCCCCGTTGTCTTCAATTTTTCAATCCTTCGACGGTGCTCTCCAGCTAGAGTAACTACTTTTGTTTGAATAGGAAATGTCTCGGTGGTGCTTCGACAAAAAAATAATCAATTACCGTCCAATTTACCGTTCTTTTCATGTCCATCTGCCTGTACGTAAAAACCCCGTCAGCGATCTTACAACTTGGTCTTTAAGCGGCCTAAGTCCTATCTCTTAGTCCCAAAATTCGGTCACCTTTTAGTTTCTGGGGCGTGAAACTTGCCAGTGGAGAAACGCAGGATCTATCTTTCGAATGCTTCTGCTTCTGCCATGGCAGGTTTGCAACGGGTAATGAAGGATAAGGATGCAAATGTGAGAAACGGCCGAATGAGCGTCTTGTTACAAATGGACTTAAAATTTCGTCATGGCTATATTTCTAGGGAAAAGACGTCGAACAAGACAGCAATTGGTTTTAGCTTTCATGAGAATAGTTTCTGATTCTCGATATATGAAAGGGTTGCGAAATATACAAAGCTATGTCAAGTGCTACTAATATTTAGTCTCGAAAAATTCAAAATCTTGTTTCCTTCACAAGTTTAATCAAAAATTGTAAACATTTTTGCCCGACCAAAGAGATCAGGCATTTACAGCATTCAGTGATAGTTTCGGACGATTTGAGAAGATTATAATACACAATACATGTTTGACTCAGCATAATTTTTGAACCGTGGGCATTTCGTTTAGACACCGATTGACCAGAATCATCTGAAAATTACAATAAAGCTTGTCACCTTATCTTGTCCGGATGACTTCTGCTATTCATTCCGCGGTTCAGGTGCACCAATCATTCACTATTAACACAGTGAAATTGGTCTCCGGTGAGCTGCGGATCATCCGACAGATTTTCAAATAAAAATTTGACTTCGATGATACTACTAATGAATGAGTTGACTTCCTCATGTACAATTTGACTGTTAGAAAAGAAACAGCTAGGCGGAATAGCATTTAGTTGCGATCGAAATACTGCTGCGAACGTTTCGGTCTACTCCTCGGAATTGCACACATCAACATTGTTAGTCGTTACAGCGATCTCCCAGTTGATTTATTTACCAGAATGTAGACTGATTCCCTTACGCATATAGAGGTCTGGCTAAATGGAGGCGTATATTAAACTACATGGTTTGATAATTTCTCGATATTTTAACTCCTCGATTAGTTCACCGTTGATTTTTTTTACTTGGAAATAACTTTCTTATCCGAGTGCACATCGATCATTCTTCTTTTTGCATCAGTTATTCCTCTTTTTCTTTGGAATTTAATTCTGAATATTCTCATTAAAAGCCTTGTACACGTCTCTTTCGATATTCCTTTATCTTTAAATGCGATATATAATATGTAATTTTCATGCTTTGCGAATCCATGCTCCATTCTTCTTTATAATTACTTCAGTTTTGACCAACAAATAATACCAATAATCATCTTTTGATTCCACGTAAATGTCTGCTTTAATTTTGTACTATCAATTTCAGTGCGATAAAACGACAATTTCAACTCATTCGAAGTTTGTTTGAACATCAAATTCTTTTAAGAGAGCATATTTTTTTAACAGACCATTTTTCTTTTAACAGACCAGCGATGTGATTTCGAACAAATAGTTTGTCTTAGCCTTCAATCGACTTCTTTTCGAATGATGTTTGATTCCATCATTATTGCAATGTTTTCAAAACGAAAATATCACTTTTTCACCGGGTATCCTTCATTGCACGTTGCCAAATACTCTTATACTGGAGAAAAACTACAATCGGAGCTCGTTTCGCGAACCTCATTGGGTCCTTCTCTGAATCCTTTTTACCCCAGTGTGTCAAGCAATAGAAATTTAAGAGCTCAAAGCTCATTGAATATTCGTGAAAGCAGATTCAATTGTAGTCTGTCTCCAGTATTATGGATCCCTCAAATCCCTGAAACTTGAAATACAATAGATTAGCCTATTTCGTGCCTTTGCGCAACAAGACTTTTGCACCCATTTTCTGCATCTCTTTAAAGCTACCACAATCTTTTTTCTCTGCGATAAACAAAAATCACAAGCTCATCTCTGTATTCACAGATAGCAATTTATTGTTTTACCTTCTAGAGAAATACAATTCAAAGAACCAAACTGTTCATATTATTTAGCCACTCCTCCCTCGCAATTCCTCTCTCTAGATTAAAATCACCTGTGTTCCAGGTTTGTATGGACTTAGTGTATTCAGCAGCGAAAAGAGTGGTTATAGGTGGCACCTCAACAGATTTTCTTCAATATAGAATACATTTTGGGCCTTATTCTAACTGCTATAAAAACCTGAATGACTCGAACGTATCTAGAACCTTTGCTAGATGCCTTTGGCTGGAAACTGATCTAGCCTTTAGATGAAAAAACCTAAGTTCATTCTCTAAAACTCAGCAGCAGCTAAGTACTTATGAATAAAGCCTTCGACAATGAATGGCTTATTAAGATTAATGTTAAACAATCTCCAATATGTGAAATCTCAGGAAACATAGATACCCTTGATTATAAACTATTTTTTTTTTTGCAATCATTATACCCCTTTTCATTGATTACTTTTATACTACTCGTACATTTAGGTTAACAAATAGAAAACCCTTTCTCCGTATTTTATCCTTTACCCTAATTTTACAATCAACCACTATTAATTATGTGCCTCTCTCTGCCTCCTTTTTCACGTTCCTTAATCCCCTGCACATTACACCACTTATTACAATCCATATTACTCCTTATTACATTCCTAGTACATGTCCTAATACAAGTGTGGCTAGAACTACAAGTTTAATATATTCATATTAAGCAACGGTTGTACGACATAAATGGCTGCTGTCTTAAGACTTTTAGCCATTGGAAAAGTGAAAAATATCTTTTCGTGAAACATCGGCTAACTTTTCTTGAATTGAATTGAATCAATTTTCATACTAACTTTTTCATTTAGCTTTCCATTAATAAGAGTGTATATTGCATTAACCGGAATTTAAGATATGTAGCAAATATAAATCACTATCGTCAGGCTCTCATTTCTATCATGTTTATCACATAATTTAATAATCTTGTCGAAAGAAATCAATTTAGTGCGAATTTATTTTCCAGCGAAAAAGAAAGCGCCTGCACCACCACCACGAGGGCTTCAACCAACCGCAACGCCACGAAACAGTGCAATAAGCAAAAACACTCCAGACATAGTACTTGAAGTCTCTCAAATCGAAGGTTTGTTTAAATATCTAATTTTTAACAACATATCTTATAAACATGTTCATTTTTCGACATTTTTAGAAAATGCAGCTGCTGAAATTGTGCCAAACGACAGTAAACAAAAACATACTCCAGAGCCGATTCAAATAATTCAAATACACAAGCAAGCTTCACCAGTCTCCTCACCACCACAAACACCACCAACGCCTCTTCCTACGCCAACAACGCCATCACCAACCGCAGACTTGTCAATCGAATCAGTCAGAAAACAGGAACAAGTCTGTAAAATTTCCATTCAGCAAAATGGTAAAGCTATGTCGTCAGAAATCACAAATGGACATGTGGAAGATATTCAACGAGAATTAAAAACGTTTGAAACTCAGGACCGGGTCATAAAACCTACCGAGCCTGATTCTCCACCACCACCTATTCCGTCAACACCAGCCCCTCTCTCTGTACATCCTCAACTCGAGAACAAACTTTCGTCTGGCGCAAGCTCCGATGACGATGATCAGGTGAAAGTTTACAATATTAAACTTGGCAAGACTATTGTACAACCATTGGCTTCATACGAAGGAAGCTCAGAAACTACCGAAAAGGAACCAGAAAGTCAACCATTGCCTACTAAGACTATGCAGACTCTGTCAGTTCGAACTGAGTCCACACCAAGCCCGATCAGCACGATGAGTCCTACCAGCCCGTTGCGTGCAGAGTCTCCCGAGTGGTCATATACTATACCAGCTCCTCCAACTTTTGCAGACACTAACACCGTAGCAGCTACCTATCGATCAGATGGCTTGGATCGCATTAGCCCCAGCAATGGTTCGCTACTATCAGATCGTGATGACAGTCTTACGACTTCGATCGACTTCAACCACGAGACAGCAATAACATCTGACATCGAAGATGGATATCGTGGTGGCGAAAACAAGAAAACGCAAGAAAAGATACCTATTCCGACTAAATCAAAAATTATCACTAACGGCTCAACAGAAAAAATCAAGGATTTAGTTGTCATAACTGCACTAAAAGACGGAGATATAACAAAGAATTATGAACGAACGAGCAATTTGTGTCCACCGAGAAGTCCTGAAGAATCCAAAGCTGAAATAATCACCCAGCTTCATAACCTAGTGAACGGCGAACATGGTTCCGATTTGAATAGCGTAATGAAACGAGGATCGGATCGTGACAATGACAAAAAGATCGAATCCGCAAAGCCTTCTGATCTTAGTAACTTCACCATTCAAACCTATAGCAAACCAAGCACCATTGAGACGATTGAAACAAAAGCAGAAGTGAAGATTGAAGAGCCAAAAACCGTAGCTGATGCAACCAACTGCGAAGAAAATCTCTATACTAAATCTACAAAGAGGCCCAGCTTAACGCTGAGCAACAGCATTGTTGGTCAAATTACTCGACAACGTGCAATGAACATTACGCGGTCCGACTCGTTCCATTCAACTCGAGCGGAAACTCGCTTCGAATCTGGAAATCTATCATATTCACGTAGCACATCTCAGGTATCGCTGGAAACTATCCAAAAACAACCAAGTTTAGTCGATACTTTCCTGGATACAAACCGTAGAAAGTCATCGAGTGAATTAAGCATTGGAGAAGCTCCAAGTCTGCAGAGTTTGATCGTGATGAAGTCAATTCTTGGTTCGCGCAAAAATAGCTTGACCAATGGAAACACTGGTTCGGAAAAGAGCCAGAAACTGTTGGAACCTCTAGAAACTATACCGCCAACACCGACTAGTCCTGTACCGACGTTAGAAATGGAAAACTCAACAGTTATCGAAACTGTAAATACAATGTACCAGAGACCATCTCTCAAGGACTTTGTTTCCATATCCGGAGATGATATGACTATCCACGACTCTTTCGAAAGGAAAAATCATCAAACTGAATGTTCGAATACCCAATTGATCGAAATCAAAGCGAATGAAACTAAAATGACAAATGGACATTCAAATCATATTAATTCTCATCAGCAAATTCCACATGTTACGCCTGATCAAGATAGTTCTAAGGAAAACTCACCAAAGAATACAATTACAAGTCAAAGAAGCAATGATACAAAGCCTTTGAACTCTGCTCCTAAGCCTGCAGAGAGAATTTACCGATACCAAGGCCCTCCTAGTATCAATCTGTCCACATGGAGTGAGCGACCAAAGTCCCAGGTTGCTATTAAGAGTGATGGCGACTATATTTTCGGTGTTGGAAAAGGCAATGCCCGGTTGTCGATTGGCGGTGAGAGTAGAACTGAACCAGTTCGAGATATCGTAAAAACACCCGTGTTGCGAAACATCGAATTGAAAAAGACTATATCGCTGGTTGAGCCACGAATCCAGTCACAACCAGAACCCCAAAACCGAGTTGAAGAAAATGTAACATTAAGGGACCCGAAACATCTTGTTCGTCCTATGAGTGTGACGAATTCCATGCTGCACGGTCGGACTATGCCGATGACAAATAAATCGAACTTCGTACCGGTTGTGAAAGGATTCAAGAGTTTAGATCCTGTTATTGCAACCGAACCAGCTGCAACTGAGACACCCAGGGACACATCTAGCATAGATACCGTGACCCTCCGTTCGTCAAATGTCATACGCAGTAACTCATCTGTATCAACAAATATCCTTCGATTGTCCACCGGTACAAATAGTTTGCAAAGAGTCCCAAAGGCACAAAAACAATTTTCACAACCCCCAAGTCAAACTGATACGACCCCAATGTTTGCTCAAATCGCACTTCGCAAAACCGGTCTGAAAGAGAAAATCCTTGCAAGCAACGATGCAGTCGATTTGCCTCCCAAACTGAAACCATTACGATCACTAAACGATCAAAATAGTGCCAAAATCGAAATGAAAATAACGAATACGAATACAGTAACCGCGAACCCGACCGTCTCAGCGAATCCAATTCCGAACGTCGGTTCAATGCCGAATCGATCGACGATCACCATTAATTCCGAGGTTCCGCCACCACCGCCACCCATTATCCGATCGGTAGTGACGAAACAAAACTCACTTGGAAAATCTGCTTGCATTCCAGATACCCGCGATCAATTACTTAGTGCTATTCGAAATTTTAACAAAGATTCGCTAAAACGAAGTTAGAACGTTGTTTCATTTGTTATGCTGTTTGTCGTAAATTTTACACAGATATATTATAATTTTACGAAAAGAAGGCAACACTTGTTGAAAAGTTGATTCTATGCTTAAGAATTCGTTGTTTGAATTGTTGTATATTATTGTAAAATATGTATTAAAATAATTAATTTTATATATTTACCTACTATAGGCATATGATGTTGTTACTTTCAAGAAGATGCCGTTCAACTGACCGATTCTATTTTTGGGAAGGTACCTTTGAGCGTTTCATCATGTCTGCGTATTAATTTTCTTGGAATTCTGAGTCTTTTTACTGAAATTCATGCTACTCATTTACCCTCCCCTTTTTAGAGACTAGAACGATAATATTCTTGTTTCAATTTTTTTTTGGTGGGCTGTAAAAATTTTACTTGTTTGTTTCATTCCAATTGATGGATTTTTTATGTTCTATTCACTTCGGAAAACACATAAATGTGCCCTATCGTTTACTGTGCTCCTTTCATAACTTAAGGATCGATGGAATGCGGGCGAATAGTTGAATGTAAAAAGTTATTTTTAACAATCAAAATGGGTAAACTGGTGATGCTATACGATATTCCTTACGTTACTTCTACTATTTTATATTACAATCGTTTATTTCTGAGTAAACTTGGTAGTTCGCATTTTAAGTATCCCTTGAATCTAGTTATGTTTATTTGGAAAATAAAGTTACTGAAAATTTTAAAATCATGTCACAAACTACTAAAATGCATTCCAAGCGCGCATATTAATATCAAAGCTAGTAATATATAAAAGTGTAACATAATAAGTCTCTACCGTACTATCTTGAATATCATGTTCTATATTTAAAACCAAATCTAAATATTTCCAATGTATAATTTACACTCAAGTATTTAACGGATATGTACTCATTTTGTTACTTCAATGCAAACTCTAAATGTATGTAAATATTTTCATTCAAATCCCGTATATAGTAAAAATCAACGAAATAGTCTGTTATGGAAGCAATATACACTTTAAATATCTAGTTATTACGTAAAAATCAACATAAATGTCATAAATGATTAATTTTCATTTCTTTTTCGTTTTGTTCTGTTTACTCAGGAGCAAATGGTAGAACACTCAGAAAATATAATAAATTTGCAAAACACGATTTGCGCACAATTACAGTCATACTAAATAAACTCAGAAAAGTTTGTTGAAATTGCGAAATAAAGTAACAATAAGATCTTCTAATTGATTTGATTCAAAGAAAATGAGTTTGAAACGAAAGTTTTCATTTTGAGTTGAACATCTTCCAAATGCACAAACATGAAAAAAAACGACTAAAAATATAAAGTTCAACAACAAAGTCATGTAATATATATGTCTATGAAGTAATGATAATTCAAACTTAATAAATAACGACAATAATAACTATATTTTTCGTTAATATGTTTATTATTATTACTATTGACTGTGTCCGTACTATACGCTAATAATTATTATCTTCATTATATATGTATATGTTTATGAATTTGTATTAGTCGTAGAAGTATAGTAGTTCTATCGTTTTATGGTAGATTCTTTTCAGTTTTATTTTAATCAGTTCTGAAAGAATCGTTACTCTATTATTCATTATATTATTTGTTCTGTGTGTGTATTGTAATTTAACCAATCGATATAAAATGTGAAAATAAAATAATTTAATGATAACTCATAGGGTTTTAATTAAATTTGAAATACATTTCGTTTGTTTATTGAATGCGATCCAATTAAATTTTTCAAACAACTTTGATAGATCATATATCACTTATGGCCTTCTGAGTTAGGTTGGCTTTTTTAATTCCAGTTTGCTGAAGAAAATAAATTTTTTCTAGTGATCGCCAAAATAAAAATTTGCTGTTTTGCCCATCACACATTTTTTCATGCAGTAGAATATTATGGATTCGCAGAACATTGGATGGCGACAGTTTTTTTGAATTAGGAAGTGAAAATATTGTTTTCCGTGAGTGTAAGTGTGGGTATTTTTATCCAAGCTGGGTGGCATTCTAAGCCACTCAACACTAAATACGGACAAAAACCTACTATGGCAATATCACCATCGTTGCAACACAAAGGTCGATCCTAGAATGTCCTTTTCGTGGTACCGGATGTGAACAATCTTCACAATAGATACAAAAAGAGAAAGTGAGAGTGTCTGGCGTGTTCAAACCAGACTATACGGGCTCGGCATATTCAACACAGAGAACCTGATAGGTGCTGACACTGGAGTCACCTGCCAGTCGGCCATTGACGCCGCGATCAAAGTTGGTCTGCATTCCTACCATGATTCAAATTTGTGAATGTGAATTCCGAAAGTAAATTGTTTAATCCGACAGCTCATTTGTGGCCGACTTTCTCTGGATGCTACTGGTGGATTTTTTAGTTTGAAATTGGCTTTTTCTTTCGATTCAATTAATTAGCTTAAATAAAACCTGTCCATCGGGTAGCTGACAGAAACCCTGTGTTATAATTGGTAATTTAGACGAAAACTTTAAATTTCGTGACATTGTTTTCTTATAGAAATCTCCTAAACTATTGAGCTTATTCAAATTGAATGCTTCCTTTTTGGTTTTTCCGACCATTTATTTATTTAGGCAAATCAAAATAAATTGCCATTGAGTCAATTTTAGAAGGAGTAAATGAAACTTTATCCAATTTTTTTTTCAAATTTAAATCGTTATTTTCATACTTGTTAGAATACATTTCGGAAAAATGGAATCCATTCAGCTTATAAAATTAGATTTAAACTTCGATTTCGGAATAGTTCATAATACGAAATTTTGACCATTGGCGAGTAGTGAAATTTTACGATTTACAATAGGCCCTCTTGTTAGCCCTAAAGAAGAAGCCTACAATAAAGACCTACACCGCTTACCAAAAACTAGAAAAACGGGTCCACAGTGCCAAAAAGAGAGGCTGGGATGAAATCCTAGTTCCTGAACTCGAATACGATGGAACTGCCCTAGACGCGGAAATTTTACCAGCGAGCAAAAAGGACGAGGCAGTACACAACTAGCTGTCTAGCGTGCAAAGATAACGAAAGAAACAAATTTCTCATAGGAGTATTAAATTGCGATAAGCTTTTTCCCTTCCTGTCTGCAATATCATAGATATCGTATATCTGCTCCATAGCTTGAATACTAAGTGGACATTAATTAATACGGGAATATGGATCATTTTGCAGATTTAAGCGTCCGAAAGCATTATTATATAAAAATAATTTGTATTGCGATACTATCTCAAATTGAATTTTAGCTTCATGGCTTCGAAGGTATGCGGCGTTTTTCACTAGACATCAGCTCATAGTGTATGCCTGACTGAAAATTAATAGGCTCAGACCGCAAGAGCACACATCATATGAGAACCGGACCTGAATAATTTTTCGTAAATGTGTGGGTAACCCTGCAACTAAGATAGGTGCGTGAAAAAATCTTTTGAACTATCGAGAATGATTTACACTTTTTAGGAAATAATTCAAACGATGATAAATTGAATGATTCTCACCTTGTCAGCTTAAAAATTTTAAAAATTTCGTCATCTCACATTACCTATTTTTTGAGTACCCACAACTTGGGATCGAGATTTATGCTGCTCCTACCAGTGCTAGTAAACATAATTTCCCAAAAGATCACTGTTGTTCGACATATTAAATTTGGACAATTTTGTCTCGCTCCTATCACTGCAGTCCAAACACAAACATATCCTTATCGTCGTTGACTCTTTTACGAAATACGTTAAATGACATCCTTTTAATAGCACTTGTATTAAGGAAATCACCTCGACTTTAGGAAAATATTTCAATTACTTCAGCTGTTCAAGGTAGCTGTTGTCCTAGTTTCTTATGAAACAATTATATTGAGCACATTGGTGTGTTTTTCCACTGAAAAAATGCTTCGTGGATTCGTCATTCTCCGCGTTCACTAAATAAACCCGTTTATTAAAGAACGACAATAATTATTATATTTGTCAATAATATTATTATTGTTGCTAATGACGGTGTCCGTACTATACGCTTACAATTATTATCTTCATAATACGCTATTATCTGCGCTATTTTGGACTTCTCCCGTCCTTTGGGAATTTCTTTATTCCTACATGTCTCTTGGCTGCTATCGGTGATTTACATGGAATTTCCCATATGATTTTCGATGTTTCTCGTTATTTCTGGCATTGATACTGTGAGATACAATTTGGTTTGTTTATTTGGCATGCAACAATATAAATTAAATCTCCTTAAATTTCCCAAGAATTCTATTGGCTAGATTAGGATCTATCTCAATAATTACAAACATAATGTTTTATTCCATGGTGCTCTATCATCTCAATCACCTTGGCCCCATTCTATTTGCTGTATATATTTACGACCTAATTGATTTTGTTCCAGGATCATCAATTTTACTTTATGCTGACGACACAAATCTTTTCAACACAGTATCATCACTCGAAGACTATCACATTTTGCTACTTGATGCACTCTAAACCTCAGAGCTCTAAACCGACTTTCACTTAATGTTGGTTAAGTTAATTCAATTAATTCCTTTTCGGACAAATCTTACCCTATTTGCTTCTGTACACTGATTTTCTCTAAATCAACCTGTCTTTATAAAATTCCGGACTTGGGAATACTATTGAAATCGGCTTCTTAAAATGACGTTTGAAAGATCCTATTCTGCTCATTGGTTCGCTCACTGATACCTGCTACCAATCTTTTACAGAGTTGAAAAAAAAATGATTGATGTACCGATGCTTGTCATTTGCAACCAAATTATTCCACCCTATCTCTTACTATTCGAGAACTGCAATAGGGGATGAGTCCAGATATCATACTTTTGAAGTGGGGACTCTAACTATCATCTATGCATTGCGCAGGTTCCGGGATGTGCACCCTCAATAAATCTGTATTCTCAATAAATCAGCACCCTTTGATCTTGTAAAACTATTCAGCTTGTCATCAATCAACCTGATTCAATGACATACAACTTCATCAAATTCAAACGTATACTTTTGCGAAATCCTATAACTTTTTGTAATATGGTCTCACCGATTAACGCTTTCTTTATTTCTCGATCAGCAAAAGAAGCTTCATAAATGCTACACCCTTTCATATTAGAAATAAAGAAAAGGAGAACGCTGCGAAAAAAAATTCAACATCTACAGGCATGTTACCCAGAGTCATTTTCTTTTGGATTCTACTCAGTGTCCGAGAAGTGCTTTCTATAGGTCGAGCACATTTCTATGAAAACGGTATTACACAAGATGCAGATTTGAACAAAAATTTTATCGTAAGTTTTTTTATTACATTTTGCTGCTCTAATTAAAATTGCGATATTTTCAACTCTATTTTTTATGCAAAAATCAACACTTATCAAGGTTACCATAAGATCCACTAATGACTCTGGACAGGTACTATGTTTGGGAACAATAATCAATAGGAAATTGATTTTGACTGCAGCGCATTGCGTTCTCGATGCAGAAGGGTAGGAAAATTCTAAAAATAATCAGTTCAATAATTATTTTTTAGGCACTAGTTTGATTATTCTGAATGCGACGTATAAAAGCAGCTCTTTTATTGAAAAATAATAATTCATCTGTGAAAAGTGTTATTTTTCAATCACAGACAAAAACTATCTGTAGAAATTGTGGCTGGAACTATCTATGAAAATTACACAGCTGATCCGAAAGCAATTCACCGAAATGTCTCAAACATTTTCGTGCATCCAAGTTATGAACACAAAGCAGCTGCAAATGATCTCGCCGTTTTGGAATTGAATCAAACATTTGAATTTATCGATACGAATATAACGTCGGCACCGATATCGGATCGCGTTCCAGACTATCCGGAGTGCTACCTTTATGGATGGGGCTGTGACTCAAATACATCGGTATGAAAATGATTCCGAATTATTAAATTAACTTTTAAAATTGTAACCCTCTTATTTTTTAAATACTTATTTCATTTTTATTTGTATATTTTAGAGCAAATTCGAGAAATTGCAAATGAAAATCGTTTTCATATATGACCGAGCCAAATGTCAACGGCGTTATGGTGCCAATTTTTACGTTAACGAAGTTTGCGCAGGTACAAAGGATCAATTCGAATACTTATCTTCGACAAAATAATAGATTTTTTATTGCAATCCAAATTCAAAACGATTCTGTTTTCATTTACATTGCAATCAACACTTCTTTTACAATACGTAATTTTCAATAAGATTTTGATCCATATTTTTTATTGAAATTGATGTTATTATTATCATTTCAATACAATCCTTCTAATAGATTACTTCGGTAATATATTCTGCAATAAGGATACTGGCGGTCCATTGATATGCGATAATAAATTAGTTGCGGTCGTTTCATTTGTAACAGATCAAGAAGTCTATCCGAATCTTTTCATGTTAGTTTCACGTCACATTGGCTTCATTCATAATCCTGTTGGAATATTGCAATTCTATTCGGCAGCAATAGGATCATATTTTCCTCTAGAATTTTTATTATACATAGGAGCAATTTATTTAGTATTTTATCATTATTAAAATAAATTGTAGTCGTCTTTTTATTTTCTAAATAAATGATATATTTAATGGTGAAATATTTAAGTCTAAAATTATTTTTATAATATTACTGTATTGTTTGATTTCTCTAGTAAACGTTTGTTTTTTGAAGATTATATGTATATTAACATGCAAGAGGACCTTAAGAGCTACCGCACTCAATCATGAAGTTGCTGTAATTAGGTGTATGTTGAAGTTGCTGTAATCACATACGAGCCAGCCCAGAAGGTACGTTGAGTAACACCGTTCTTCTCATACCGTAGACTGACACCATTGCGAAAAGCAAGAAGTCATTGAAAAACAGCCGCCAAAGTCGAGACATTAAGTTAATTAGTCCTTTTTATTAGAAGTGTATTCAAATAATCTTGTACTAAAGTTCATTGGAATTAGTCTCGAATTACCGAGCATAACAAAAATCTGTCCCAATCAACCCAAACAATATCAATGTGAAGTTGTAAAAAGCATTTAAAAGTTCGCTCCCTCATTAAAATTTGACGAAAGTATAAACTCGCGATTCCTAAAAAATGATATCCTAAAAATGAATTTTATTTATCTTCAGGGGACATGTAACTCTACCCCCGTCTTAAATCTATTCGTCCCAAATATATGTTTCTTACTGTGGTGCGCTGGTGCATCATTTTTGCCCTCGACTTTCGCTGTTCCGACACACATCATTTATTCGGCTCACGATGTTGCACGGTCCTTCTCAAAAACGTTGCAGCTTCAGCGATCGGTCCTATTGGCATCGTGGGCTTTACAGCCAGACCAGATCATCCTTTTGAAATGATGATGAGTTTGCCCTAAAGGCGTAGCTTGTTTGCGTATGGTCGGTAGTAGCCATGAGTAATTTCCGTACAATTATGTGTATTTGGTTCAACTGTTGTCTTAGTTCTCTTGCGTACTTTTACTCAGGAGTGTTCCAAACTTGACGTCAGCTGGTAACCATATTGTGTTCCCGAAGATGACTCTTGCTATGGTTTCACCTATTGACGGATGCTCGACTGTCCTGTAAACCATCAAAAAATAGTGGAATATGTCAGTCCTAGTCTATTTGGCTTTCTTCAACTAACTTAGTCAAACGCTTATTTAACATGTCGTCGAACCGTTCGATCATTCCATCAGAATGAGGGTGAATTAGTGTTGCTCTCGTTTTTTGTATTCCTAATAGTTTGCGGAGTTAACCAAAATCTTGTGACTCTGGGTACGCCATACCTACTTACCCAATTCGAGACGATCTGTTCTGGCACTATTGTTGCCTCCTATTTTGCAGTGGATTATGCTTCTGGCTATTTACTGACTTAATCCGCCACTACTAGAGTATACCGATATCCCCACTTGAATTTTGGAAAGCTATTCTCATGAACGGAACTCTCAGGTTATACGTTCGCATCTGTTTTCTTGTTCTTCGCCTTAGACCTTTGACAAAAGTGCAGATGGTGCACTTTTGGAACCAATTCACTATAGCTTGTCGAGCGTGAAACTAATATAATTATTCCCGCACTATAGCTGGCTTACTTCCAGGTGGCCTTTCAAAGTTCCTTCGTGCAATTCTTTCAGTATTTCTTCGACTTGGCTTTTAGGAATAACAATTTGCATCGTGTATGATGTACCGTCGGCCGTTTCTCATCTGCAGAGAGTTCAATTGGGTTCAATAGGGTTTCAAGACTGCAATGTGATCCGATGTATCCTTCTATTCAGAGCGATCCGTAGACTGCTTCCATATCAGCTGTGGTCGAATGTCATCGTCAGCTAACTGACCATCTCGAACCGCCTCCTGTGACACCTATCTTTCCGTGGTTTCAATTGTTATCAATCGCACATCGGCATTTGGCTCTTTTTTTTCGAGTTGGTGGAATGTTTGCAGGTGGCTGGACAGGGACGACAAAACGCATCATTGTTCCCGTGTATTCTTCTTTCCGATGTATTATTTCGTAGTAGTAAGATTTTAGCCTTTCGATCCACTTCAAAATTCGTTCTTCTAGAACTTTTAAGTGGAGAAAACATCTCAACGAAGCGTCGCCAGTTCGAAGAATGAATTTCTACCTATACAGGTATTTGTGGAATGACTTTGTCGTTTTTACTATAAGTAGGAGTTCTTTTCTGCTCATGCAGTAGTTCTTCTCACTCTTGGAGGGCACTCTACTGGAGTACGATATAACTTTTTGCCATTAATTTCTTGAGAAAGCACTGCTTCGATTCCACTGTTGCTTGCGTCAACGAACATCTTTTCTGGCTTCGAATATGCTAGCACGGATGGCTCGCAAAGTTCACTTTTTAATGTCTCAAAGGCCGTCTGACATTGGTCTTCTCAGACCAAGGGGCAATTTTTCTCGTTTAGCTATTTTGCTATTCTGGCAAATTCTTTTATGAATTTACAATACGTCGCCAACCTAAGAAACCTTCGTAGCTGATGTTTATTATTTGGTACGTGTCAATATTCGTCTGCTGATATCTACTCAGGATCGGTTTTGATACCATTAGCAGATATGATCTGTCCCAGGTATTTTACTTCGGCTGCAAAAAGTGTGCTCTTGTTCGGACTAAGTCCCTAATTCGGCACTCACAGCCTCGAGAATACTTCCCCTTAACTTTCGTAAATGCCCATCGAAAGTTTTTCCTATTACAATGATGTTGTCCAGGTATGCTAAGCATGTATTTCAACTTAGCCCTCACAGGACACATTCCATCAGACGTTCGAAAGTTGCTGGAGCACTGTAAATTCAAAATGGCATCACCACAAATTGTCATTATCCAATACCAACGGAAAATGCGGTTTTCTCTCGATCCTTTTTGTTGATTTCTTTCTTCCAGACCACTCTTAAGATCCAACGTTGAAAACCACTTTGCGTCAGTCAAAGTGTCGATCCGTGGAAACAAGTAGCTGTCTTAACATTGCGCTAAGTTTGCCTTGTTTTTCCAAAGGCAATCATTTTGGTGCTTGTCGGATGAGCTTAACGTCCTGTGCACCTATGCGGTGAGTTACCATGTTCGTTCTTCCTTGATAGTCTTCCACTGTTAAAAAGATGTCGCTGAACTTAGCCATCAACTCAGAGGCTTGCTTGAATAGCTTTGGTGATAGTTGGTTTGGTTTCAGTGTGACTGACACTAATTCACCAGTTCACCCCGTCTCTTGTTTTTTGTCCAAATGTTCATCATCTTCCACTTCCAAAAATGTTACAGTGGCAACAAGTTGGCAACTCGCAATGACATCTCCTGTTTCCATGATTGTGACAGATTCCGCTGTGTTGAGAATTCTAACTGGCACATATTCATCCTTGTTAGTATAAATATGAATCAGCTTGCGCAGCGCCGGTGTTTTTGTTGGCTCGATCAGGTAAGACCGGTGATTCCCTGAATCATCATCAATTCTATCTCATAGAATGCTTTCGACGGACGTTGGCACATCAATGTCAGCGCTTATCATTACTTTTAATATCGTAGTTTGACCACTGGAGTCTCCCATCAAAATTTCAGTATTTCACCGTTTCAAGATCCGTGGGGTGACTGCATGCGGTCGCAAGAAATACATTCCTAAAATGCAGTCGTCCGTTGCGTTAGCAACCAGAAATCAATAACTGAACAGTAAGTCCCCTAATCGTACATAACGGTTGATCTCACCGTAGACAGGTGCAGTTTCACCAGTGGCCGTTCGTAACGAGAATTTCTTAGCCTTGCATTGCTGATGGTTTTGTATTAGGTCTGGTCTTAGTAACAAACTGGTTGCAGCAGTGCTAATAGCTATGATACATGATTCTCCGTTGCTTTGCCCACTTAGACATCAATTTTTTTCTCCATGACGTAGCCTGGAGGCGGTGATGGTGGTACTGGGGGCGTCGATCCTTCTAACTAACTTATGCCCAACGAAGTTGACTCTTACATGGTTTCCATCTCCTTGGCCCGAGAATTCTATTTCGGTCCTCTTCTTCCTCCGCGTACTGGGCAATAACTTGGTCTTCTTCGCGGTTGGCAATCCCCTTGTAGATATCCCCGTTCGCTGCAATTCCAAAACATAGGGACACCGTTTGACTGTGACACCATTTTTGTGTCAACGCGCTCACATTTACCCTCTCCCAACGTTATTTCCCGAAGTCTAGCTGTGCTGCGGGTGGCACTTTTGCCTGCTTCAAGTCGTATGCTAAGGTGTCTTTGACAGTGCCGTTTCCGCTAGTTCAACTGCCTGTTGGAGGTCTAGATCTTCCGTGGCTTTGTCATCCCAATGTTTGATAGACCAATAATGCTAGCATTTGGTTTTTGTATGCGGTTGTGAAGCTGCGACCTGCAGATCTACTTCAGATGATCATCCCTGTATCGCGTATATAGTACATTAATCAAGGCTGCGAGGTTCGAGTGTAGCTTAAATGGAAAAAGTTTGAAAAACTTCGGCTGCTCGGCCTCGTAGCGCCAGAATCAAGGTTGTTGCTCGTTCTCGCTCATTTCGGTTGCTGCTTCCTGCGGCAGCTTCGAATTGTGTATGTGGATGTTCCAAGCATCAAATAGTGGGGCTTTTACGGCTCTCGATTCAGAATTGAGGCTGGTGTGCTGGTTACCATTGTTTTGGTTGGCTCCGAATCTTTCTTCATCTCAACTTCTTTCATAGCTGCTCCTACTTTTCCAACGAAAGCGTTAATTCTTTCTTCGAAGCATCGGTCTTGACTGTCAAGCTTTAGGTTTCCAATATCTTGTTTCAAATTTTTCGATTGCTGTTCTAATCTTTTGAAGAAGCGCCTCGAGTGGATTTCTCGTCGAAGTAAATTCAAAGCGCGTGATAGGGGTATTATCGTGGCCGTTATAGTTTGTGCTCTAGCTTAGTGAATTGTTCAATGTAAAGTGAAGTGATTTGGTCAAAGCGAATCGTGTTTTTAGTGGAGAAACAACAATTCTATAGTTGACTAACTGTTCTATCCCTTATATCAATACACCAAATAATTGGAAGTATCCGGAATATGTCTGAGATTATTATTAGCTTACAGATCGTACATTTAATTTGAATGAAGTGAAAAAGGTATATGATGACTTTAAAAATATGGCTCAACTATTATTTTAGCTTAGGCAAAAACCATTACTGGATGAACTAAATATGAAAAACTCAACTGGAATCACCACAGTTGTAAGAAACACGAAATATAATGTCAGATATAGAAAATTTAAATTAGTAAATCTAAAATACCTTAGTTTAGTTTTTATTTTACTTACACTCGTACGAGAAATGTTGCTTAGGAGAATCTTTCGCTGACCAGTACTTTTTGAATGTTTGCTTCGCAATCCACGACTGTAAACCTATTCATACTCTACACCCACCAGAACCAGTCCCAATATTTGAATTCGCTGTGAAGGAAATAAATTGGATAATTAAGTAAGCGTTCGTTTAGTGTAAGATTAAGAAATTCACGGGAGTTCCACCCCATTTTCATGGGATAGTTATTATCACTAAAAAACGCGTTCATTTCGCAATTTACAACAAATTTTTTATTCAGCATTCAAACACCTATTCAGACAATTATTTTGACAGAACCGCAATTCGCTTAAGAAAACAAATAATTAAGTTGAAATAAAAAGAAATATTTTGCTTTGTTTATGAGACAAAACGTTCTTCAAGTGTTCGCTTGGTGACGATTCCGCTGTCACCCATGTCCTCGTTATAGCCGTAGGCGTATTTCATACCGGGCGCCTGCAATAAAATAAACCAATCACAACGTAGACAAATTTCCCGAACTAGTTCCGATTCACTTACATTGTACCAGACTTCGCGAAAGATCTTACTATCTTCAGCTGAACGCAGAAGTTCCGGCACATCGAATCTGGGAACGTTGAAGTAGCACAATAGTTCATCTAACTGGCTGGTGTATCGCATGCGGGTCTCGCACCAATCCCACTCCTGGGGCAAACGCCAGTCCTTCATCTTTTTGTTGTGCTTGTCCTCTTCGAATTTAGCGAAATCAATACGTTCGATATCCTCGACGACAATTTCGGTCTCACCGCCGGCGGACCAGTCGTAGACGAGCAACTCGGCATGAGTGCTAATGTCCTTCAAGTATTGCTGTTTGTAAATCATTTCGATGTCGCTGAGATATTCATCGGTGAAGGCCGGGGATTTGGATTCATAGTCATTGTTGCGAGCACGAATGCGATCCTGCAAGAATGAGAGAGTATTGTGATTTAGAGGTATGGCAAATCACAAGCAGCTTCCAAGTCTACTGAATCGTTTATCTCTAATCTACAAAAACAATATTTTCCGACACAAACCTTTACAACACTGACTGGTACATCCAAATAAACTACCAAATGAGGTTTCAACAGCTCAGTGATGGTGTTCTCTCTGACCTCATGATAATAGCTTCTGGCACCTTTGGAAATATATCCATTTTTGTACATGGCTTCCACGAACACCATGTCCGAGTAGGGGCATCTGTTCATTACGACACCCTGTCCGGTCGATAGGACATGCGCCAAGCCGTCAGCGTAGTCCAAATAGCGCTGCATGTACATACGCATTTGGAACGACGCTACGAGCCGATGTTTTGGATCACGGCAGAAGTTTGTGATGTCGAAGCTCCTGCAGCTCTCAGGCAACTGAGGGTCTAGCTGCCTCATATCGTAACCGTAGCGGTTGATGAAAAAACTGTCCAAGTTTCGCTGCGGTATGTACAACATTTCAAGTTCGTCGGCCAGTTCTTTGGCAAACTTGGACTTGCCGGCCGCAACAGGACCTTCAACAACGATCACCTTGGAGTTTTCATCCAAACGTTTCGTTGTTTTGTCGAACAGCGCTTGAAATAAACCGTAGCTCTTTTCACGATAAGGAAAAGGTTTTGGTTTCTGAACCGACGATCCGCCCCGAAGCGACTTGCCGGATATACAGCACTTTTGGGTTACAATCGGAGCACTGGCTTGGGTCAGCAAAGCAGCGGCTTGCTGTCGTCCAACGATGCCAACGAACCCAATGCGGATGATACCTGCCATCCTAAAATATAAAATGAAATTTAACTCAGTAAGATGAAGCCATAATTCATTGATTACATCACAGTCTTAACCTCAATACAAAACACATCAAAACATTGAATATCACTGAATACACACCGCCTACTTCTTGGCAGAATATCACTGAAGAGTTTACTGCAATAAAATATAACTTACTTATTAGAATAACTCTCAGATGGTTGTTAATTGTCCATTAGAAGCCAAACGAAAAATTCAGCCCACCGACAGCTGATGTGTAGTGAGGAATTTGACAATTCGAAGTGACGTTTGATATTGGTCTTCTAACGTTGCTCAGCGCCACTTGTGAGGAATAGACGAGAAAGCGTTTTGAATTAAGGCGTTATTAGACGTAATCGGTTTTTTTAAATTGCCTAGTGCATTAAACTTTGTTTCTATAATTGAACTGAAAAAGATAGTAAATTTATGCATTATGTTCTAATATTCCACAAACTCAAATAATGAAAAATTTAAAGAATTTGATGTAATAAGATAAAAGATTTGGGCTAAACTCGACTACGTGTTCCCTGTAGCCGTCAGATAGACTTACCGTTAAAAATCTGACTGGTAACTAAAGTAAATTTATGTTTTTGTGGTTGTGTCCTTATGTTTGGGGATGCGCCTCGTTTGTTTATTTGTTTTTTTTCTCTCTATAGGTTCTCTTCTCGTGTGTTTTTTTGTGTGTATTTCTTCAATTTTTAGTTCCTGCTGCCGCTGATTCGCTCTCTGGTGTAGAAATTTCCCTGCGGACCATCTAGTTTAACCGCAAATCACTAGGCAATAGCTCACCAAGCCATATGTGTTGATACCTTACTAAGAGCAATGCCTTCTTCTAGAAATACGGGTCGTCATGCAGAATGGTGACGTCACAGTAAGTGGTCAAAGTGTCGGGGAAAAAACACTCGCAGTCTTTTGGGACGTCCGCGAGAAAACGTAAACTGTACAGGTTGTGTTAAAGTGAGTAATGTGAAAATAAAGTGAGATATGCGGAACAGTGCAAGTCAACAGTGAAAACAAAAATTATTGCGGTACGTACGGTATAGTGTGATAAATTCGCTCCGAAAAGTGTGTCAGTTGCTGTTAGGTTATGTGATGTTTGGAGCGAGGCCAAGGCATGCTCAGCTTTAGACCTGCCTGGGAGGTTAAATTGGGAGATATTTGGGAATTAATCTCATAAATCTTTCAAAGCAATTCGGCAAGTAATGATAAAAGTACACTGTCTTCACTGTTTGTTGCTAATATTTTTTAACCATCATAGGACTAAGCACGGACACATTTTGTTTGGTGGTAAGAGCGGGTCATTTACCCCAAGGTAGAGGAACTGACCGCGGGAGGAAGCATAATACATTCAACGAAGACTGTGTGATGCGCAGAGGAATAGTAACTATCAACAATAAGGATGATTTATGTCTTCCAAGAGCTCTAGCTGTCGCATTAGCGAATGTTGAAAAAGTTACCGATTATATCAAAGTTCGAAAATATATCGGGAAGCTTTAAACATAGCGTGCTTTAGAATTATTAAATATCGCAAAAATTACTATACCATTCGAAGAAGTACTTCGCAAATTCCAGGAGTATCTAAAGGAATATAAGAGTGTTGTGAACCAGTATGGCACAAGAAAAGGCAGAGATGCTATTTTTGAGGATTTTGCTTGTGAAAAACCTCTGAAGCTGCTGTACCACAAGGGTCATTACAATGTGATAACCTCGCTCACAGCGGCATTCCGTTGCGGCTATTTTTGTGAAAAGTGTCATGTGCCATACAATAATAAAAATGATCACAGATGTGGTGGAACATGCCCCCCAATGTCAACAATCTCCATCTTGCCCTAAGGATATAAATGAAATTGTATGTAATGTTTGCAACCGTACTTTTAGGGGTCAAGAATGTTTCAATTATCCCAAAGCTTCTGGATCTTTAAATAAGAACAGTGTTTGTGAACAGATAAAAAGGTGTGTGGGCTGCCTAAAAACATATAACGTAGTTTCAGACGTTTGTGGAGAATATTTTTGCAAGGTCTATGACATGCACGTTCTTCAAGGTCCTTGTTGTTACATTCGACCAGACAAAAGGCGACCAAAACTCAAAGGCGCATTATATATATTTTATGATTTAGAAACACGGCAAGAAAAATTTATCGAGGAAAAAGTTCTAGGAGAAAATGCAAGCAGTGAAATTAAACAGCATGAACCCAATGTACTCGTATGTGTCTTTCAACAAAGATGCGATTAATGTTTAAATGACGAATCCGAAGTTAGAATATGCACAAGATGTGAAATAAGAGAGCATGTATTACAAAGAGAGCCTTTGAAAATATTTCTAAATTTTGTGCTAAATCAGAGAAAATTATTTAAAAATATTGTTCTAATTGCACACAACGGCCAAGCATTTGATCATCAATTTCTGCTGAATTACATTCTACAAAACATGGATTTAATACCCGTGTTAATTATGCGCGGAACCAAGATGATACTTATGCAGCTGGATAACGTCAAATTTATATATGTATGCACTAAACTATTTTCCAATGGCCCTGTCAAAATTACCGAAAGCATTTGACTTACCACCTGTGTATAAAAAGGGCTACTTTCCACATCTTTTCAATACAACAGAAAATGAAAATTATATTTGTAAACTTCCTGACATGAAATATTATAGCCCTGATACAATGAAAATCGAAGAACAGAAGACTTTTCTTAGATAGTATGACGAATATAAGGATGAAGAATTTAATATGCGGCGTGATATTGTCGAATATTGAGTTAGTGATGTGCAAATTTTAACCGAAGCATGCTTAAAATTTAGAAAATTGTTCCTCGAAGAATGTAATGTTTTTCTGGCTTCATCATCAGATCCTCTAAACGTTTTGTTAATCATTCCACTTCTCTATATCTGTTTTTTTCCTTCGTCCGTAGTGTTCTTGAATATTGTTGCCAAATTTGGTGTCCACATTACGAGTACTTGATCGATGCGGTTGAATCCGTCCAACGCCGATTCACCCTCTCCTTGTTCTATAAGTACATTATTCCGTATTGTGATTACAGTATGCGCCTCTCCATCCTTCGAATTCCTTCCCTCAAGTCCCGTAGAGTGTTCCTCGACGAGTGCCTCCTTTTTAAACTTTTTAACGGCAGTATATTGGTTGACCCCAGCATTCAACTTTCTGTTAGATAATCGGGCCGTTCTGATAGAACATTATTTAATTTTAATGTTACATTTGCCCGTACCGACACCTATTTCTTTTCCCCCTTCTTACGTTTGCCTCGTCAGCACAATAGCCTTAACCTTGGACCTCAGCCTCGAAAATTATCTGTGCTTAAAAATGCTTTAAAAAATAACGTTCTTTCATATACTCGGAATATGTTCTAATTTATTCAATTTGTTTGTTTCTTTTTCGGTCGATTAGCTTTTTGTTCTTTTTTTTGTATTATTATTCCATTCTGAATTTATTCGTTTTCTTAGTTTGCATGTTATTTTCTTTTTCTTTATACACTGAGCAAAAAAAATCCGTGAACACCAATCGAAGCTGACGGGTATCTGCTACTGTAAATTCAGCTGCATTCATTTATGGATTTGGATGGGCTTTTTTACTCAATAAGGCAATAAAATTTTGTTTGGTACAAAAGGTCATTAGGGTTTTCCATTTAAGGATCCTTCAAATGACTTTGAGTAAATGCGCATCACTAGGCTAGGCAAAAAAAGTCTATGAACAAGTTTTAATGAAGGTATTGAAGCAGTTTGGGAAAACGAATTTAAACTTTAAACTTTGATGACTTTTATGACACATGGCTTAGAGAGATAGAAGTTGTGAGTCCTTTCAAAATTTGAATCCAATTTAGTTCTTCGATAGCTACGGAAATGGAAGTTTCTGAATCGGTTCGAGAATTAATAGTTAACCAACGAAGAGAGGGGAAAAAGTATCCACGAAATCGGCAAAATTGTCAGCAAAAATGTTTCAACCGTACATAAAATTATAAAACAGTTTGAAGAATTAGGATGCGCGACCAACAGGCCTCGTACTGGACGCCCGTTAAAACTGAATTCCGCCCATAAACGAGAGATTTTAAAAGTGGTTCGTGAGAAACTGGGTACAGGTGCATTGACAACCGCGCAAAACATGTCACAGGATTACACCATAAACTATCCGTAGCCATTTGCACAAAAGTGGCTTTCACGGTCGAGTCCTAAGGAGGAAGCCATTTATAAATAAACTTAATCGGAAACGCCGTCTCGAGTTTACTAAGGAACACCTATCCACGCCTTCTTCGTTCTGGGAACGTGTTATTTTTTACGGACGAGAGCAAATTCAATTTATTTGGGTCCGACGGACGACAGAAAGTATGGCGGAAACCGAAGGAAGCCCTACAACTCAAAAACCTCAGACCTGCGGTGGGGGAAATATAATGGTGTGGGGGTGTAAGAGTGCTGAAGGAGTGGGTAAACTACACATAATTGAAGGTATTATGAATCAGCCTATGTACCTTGATATTCTGAGCGACAATTTATTTGAGAGTGCCAGAAAATTTGGATTAGAGGAAACTTATGTTTTTCAACAAGATAACGTCCCCAAGCATACTACCCGAAAGGTTCAAGAATGGTTGCTTTACAGAGTAGGTCGATTTCTCAAAACCCCTCCACAATCGCCAGACCTGAGTCCCATTGAGCATTTGTGGGATGAAATTAATAGGAGAGTTCGTAAACGTCCGCTAAAATCCTTGCAGGATTTTAAAAGAGTCATTAAGGAAGAAATTCTGGCAGAAATTACAACGAAACTAGTTGGTTCGATGCAAACACGTCTCCTGGAAGTAATCAAAAACAAAGGTGGCCCAACATCGTTTTGACTTAAATTTTAACTTCATTTTTTTATTTTATAAATTACTACTTTTGCAATATTTTTGACCTTTTTCGATTTTCAAATTCTTGGGAACTTTTCAAGCATATAATGTTTAATTTTAATTATTTTTTGAGATACAAACAAAATGTTTTTCTTTTGAAAATATTGCTTGTATTACCTTTGTAGTGAATTCAGATCATTTGATTATGAGTGTTCACGAACCCTTTTTGCCCAGTGTATATTATTTTTTCTTCTTGTCTAATCTATAATTGGGTTTGTTCTGTGGATTTGGACAGTAAATAAATAAATAAATAAATATCAAAGCGAGAAAAACGACAACGTTATTAATAAGATACTACAACTCAAGGTGATGGCCGATTAGACAGCATCTCAATATAAACTAGGAAAATAACCACATAACACAATGTAAACGGTGGGAAAACGACTATTGAGGTATGAAGAGACCAAGGTTTTAGCAGAAGGTAAAGGGACACGCACAAAAAACATTAAACGGAGAGCAGAAAGGAAAATCACGACAGAGTGTTTCGTTGAGTGCTTTATTTATTCCGAGGAGAATATCTCCATCATCGGATTTAGCCTAAACTAAACGGTCCCGCTCCTTACGAAAAATTGTGTAATTTGGTAAAAACTCAGAATCGAAGATATCATCAGTGAGCCAAATTTGCGCTAAACACATTATATTGTCCGAAACTAAAGTAGTAAAAATCCTGATCTCATTAGTTGTGCTCCCCAAACCGCGGACATTTTGGTGATATAAGTTCTTTAGCACCTTGCACCTCTTGGCACAATTTCTTCGATGAACTATAATGATTTATTTATTTATTTATTTATTTATTAATGCCCAAATCAACAGAACAAACCCAATTATAGATTAGACATAACAAAAAAAAAGAAAAAGAAAAGAAAAATTAAAATTAAGTGAAATTCAGAAAGGAAAAGTAATCAAAAGCAAAATCGACCGAAAAAAAAGATACAACAAAAGATTAAATTATGACAAATTTCATGTACCAGATAGAACGTTATTTTTTAAAATATTTTTAAACATAGCTAATGTTCGAGGCAGAGGACCAGGGTTAAGGTTATTATGCTGACGAGGCAAACGCAAAAGGGGAGAAAAGAAATAGGTGTCAGTACGGGCAAATGTAACATTAAATTTGAAAAATGTTCTATTAGGACGGCCCGAATCTCTAACAGAAAGGTGAATGCTGGGGTCCACCAATAACAGCCGTTGAAAAGTTTAAAAAGGAGGCACTCGTCGAGGAACACTCTACGTGACTCAAGGGAAGGAATTTGAAGGATGGAGAGGCGCATACTGTAATCGCAATACGGAATATTGAACTTATAGAACAATGAGCGGGTGAATCTGCGTTGCACGGATTCAACCGCAGCAATCAAGTATGCGTAATGTGGACACCAAATTTGGCAACAGTATTCAAGAACACTACGAACAAAGGAAAAAAACAGATATAGAGAAGTGGAAAGATTAACAAAACGTTTAGAGGATCTGATGATGAAGCCGGAAAAACGAGAAGCCTTGGCAGTGACGTGTAAAATATGTAAATCAAACTTCAATTTGGAATCGAAGATCACGCCAAGGTCCTTGAAACTAGCAACAACATTGAGAGGGGAGCCGAGGACAGAGTAGGAGAAGAGAAGAGGGGATGTTTTGTGGGTAAAAGACATTTGATGACACTTCGAAACATTCAAAGTGAGAGAATTCGCTGCGCACCAGGTAGCCAAAGTATCCAAATCTTTCTGTAATAAGGAACAGTCACTAGCGGATTCTATCACTCTGAAAATTTTGAGATCATCAGCGTACAAAAGACAGGGTGAATTAAAGAGGGAAGGAGGATCGTTAACAAACAAAAGGAACAATAAAGGACCAAGAATAGATCCTTGCGGAACTCCTGAGGTAGAAAAAAAGGTTGTAGAATAGCAAGAGTTAACAATCACAACACAAGAACGATCACGAACGTAGGAGGAGAACCAAGAAAAGAGGACACCAGAGAGACCAAACCCTGCTAACTTTGACAGAAGAACAACATGGTTCACAGAATCGAAAGCCTTGGCAAAGTCTGTATATAGGACATCTACTTGCTTTTGCTTGTCGATTGCGGAAGCAACGGTGTTTGTAAAAGACAATAAGTTTGTAACCGTTGACTTACCTTTAACAAATCCATGTTGTTCACTGGCCAGCAAGGGCTGAATAAATGGATACACTCTATTGTAAACTACTCTTTCGAGGAGCTTACTAAAACATGGCAGAAGGGATATAGGACGGTAATTAGGGATGGAAGAAGTATCGCCAGCTTTACGAATGGGAAATATGTTGGCGGATTTCCAAAGGGCAGGAAAGGTACCGGTGGAGATGCTAATGTTGAAAATTATTGACAGAGGAACACACAAAGAGGAAGACAGTGATTTGGTAAAAAAATTCGGAATGCCGTCAGCACAGAGGCTAGCACTTCCATCGAGGGACAACATTAATGATTCGACTTCCAAGGGATTAGTTAAAGCAGTGGAAAGGGTACGATCAGGCATGGGAAAAGGCGAAGAAGGCGAAGAACTACTAAGATGGGAGGTAAAGGAAGAAAAAAATTGAGCAAAGAGCTCGCAGGAATCCTGAGGTGAGGACGCAGACTTATCATGAAGATACATGGGAGAAGGAATGCCACAGGAGGTTTTAAGGGATTTTATATAAGACCAAAAAGGCTTAGGATTGTCCGAAGTAATAGAAGTTTCGACATGCTCCAGGTAAGCACGCATTGCGTCATTGGCTGCTTTTTTAGCAGCAGCCCGTAACCTTTGAAAATTCAAAAGGTCATTAAGAGAGCCAGACCTTTTGTATTTACTACGCGCCACATCTTTGGCTCTAAGAGCAACCGCAACATCAACTGTGAACCATGGAGGATCGGAACTTCTTTTACAGCGGAAGGAAGGAGTATAGCAGGAAATTAAGTTGGACAAGACGGAATAAAATTTTTCAAGAGTATCATCTTAGCCCTCTGAAGAAATGATTTGATTAACCAAGCTTAGCAGCCGCAAATTGCTTAATTGATGATAAATATTTACAACAAAAATAAATGACAAATGGTAAAATTTTTCATGCTTTGGAAATTTGCCAGATGGCTATCCCAACAATTTTTCTTTCCCTGTAACTTCTGATGCAGCCATTGTACTAGGAGAAGTTTCATTCAAATTTCCATCTGAGAAATAATGGAAATAAGCAGCAATTGTTTTACTCTTCTGATGTAGTCATCGGATCGAAGTGGTACATGGCGTTCGATACAGGTTGGTGGTTATAAGAAACTCGTTCAAAATCTACACAATTCCCCTACTTCACTTCAAAATCATTTCTTTCAGCGGTTCTTTTGCGCTAACGTTTTTTTTATTGATACTGAGTTTATACCGCGACGAGCCTAACACGTTTTTGATCCAATTAAGTCCGCCTATTGAAATCTAAGATAATCTTACTTTGGTTTTTTTCTTTCGAAGTTTATAGAGAAATTTAGGTATAGCATTTACTCAGGTGAGTGCTTGTGTGTAAGGATGTGAGCTTACCGACTTTTCAGAAACATAAAAGAATATTATGCAAAAACCAGTACTGTTTTGAATAAAACTGTATAACTGTGTTGTATGTGCACGTTGCTCGCGCAAAATAAATCAATTACATGAAATAATTGGCATTACGAATACATTATGGATGACGAACTGTAGCAAGCTCGTGCCTAAGGCAAAATGAAAGAAAAATCTATCTCCAAATAATACTTGGGTTTTTAATTATTTCATTTGTAAGTACAACGTGTTGGAAAGTCGAGCTTTATAAACCAAACGTCAAACGACAAAATTTCTAAAATGAAGCAAATCACGCTGATGGTTGGTCTCTCAACACTACTCGCTCAACTTTATTCAGGATCCTGCGATGTACGATCATGTCAAAACAACACGTTCGAAACTCTTATGCCATTTCAATAACTTTTTTTTTTCGAAAATATTCATTTAGTGCAACCAAGACCAAAATCTGAAATCACTTTTTCGCCCTGGACATAAACCACGACGTCCTCAAGGAAGAATCTCTGATGGGCATTCGGTGGCTCCATTTCAGTTTCCTTTTTACGCATACTTGATGGTGAACGGGTCTGGTGATGATAATACTGGATGGGAATGCGGCGGAGCGATTTTGAACAAACTCTGGACCGTAACTGCTGCCAAATGTATTCTAAGAGCATCTGGAATCGCTTTGCTTTTTGGTGGGAATACTCAGTACAATATGCGAGTTAAAATTCGTGCCAAAAAATGGTTTGCGCACGAATTGTATGATAACTGCACTGATGATATTGGTCTTGTAAAACTAAAAAGAAGTCTTCGATACAGCAATTATATTCAATCTATAAGTATAACAAAGAAACTGGAAGAAACTATGAAACTGGCTACAATGGGGCTTGGTCGAACCGGCGAAGGACCATACAACGATGATTCAGATATTTTGTTATACGTTCACGTAAAAACTGTGGATTTTGAACATTGTACATCCTATTGGGGCTCAGATTTGAATAATGTGTCTATTATTTGTAGCGCTGGATATACTTGGATGAGTGACAGTCCATGTGATGGAGATTTTGGGGGTCCGTTGGTAGTCGATTACGATGGTGAATATATGCTGTCAGGAATAGTGTCATTGGTTTCGAAAGAGGGCTGCAATTTAGGATATCCAGTCGGGTACACAAAGGTTTGGCACTATGTGAACTGGATCGGAGATATTATGAAAAAATTCTGAGTGGAATCAGAGCAAAAATATTTTATTTCGCGTTTAGCTACCCTGCTAGCTGAGTGTAAAAATAAAAACCAAAAACAAACAAGTAAAATTCGACTTGCGACACTACTATTTAGATGCGTTGACTTTAATATTGTTTGAAATGTTTATTTTACTCCACTAATGTATTTCACAAGTTTGATTGACGTTGCGTGCTCTGTTTTTATTAATGTAGGTTTGTGTGCTATAGTTCAGAACAGCTCTAACTTGGCTTTTGACGTAAAAACAGCTTGTCAGTCGGAGGAAAGTTACCATAAGCCAATCAGTGGATAAGTAAGGATTTTTCGTTTCCATAAATAAATTTCATTTCTGCAATAGAGTCTTCGGAATAAGAAATCTTGGTTAAATTTTGTGGATTATTAAAAAACCTGTTTGTAAAAGGGCTTTGACTTTGATGGAAACCAACGTTAATTAAACAACGTTTTAACTACATGGAGCTCATCAGGTTATAATGAATAAAAATGTTGAAATCCAATCATTACCTGTAACAGTTGTGCTCGTAAACAACACCCAGTTAGTTCACAGCGATAAATTGAAACAAAAAGTGCCCAAAAAGTATCAAAAACCATCAAAAGTAGACAAAGAAAATACATCCACAACCAAAACAGGAAAGGTATGTGAGAGATATGATCAAACGGTAGTACCAAGCTGGTTCAAGATGGTATTGGCTTGATTCTGCCTAAAATTTCGATCTATACGAGAATTGTTTCAAAATAGATTGAAATGTATAAACTCATATTTATTTATATTAGGTGCGTTTTTTTGCATCCTTGGGCAGTAAGTTAATATAAGTATAGGTAAATTTATTGTATACAATAAAAATTACTGCCCCTGTGAAGTTACAAAAAAACGCACCTATTATTAGTTTACGGCGGTCACGGTGCTGCGACGGTAACTATTCCAATATTTGGGCTGCAGAATTTTTAATGATTTTTTCAAGACTTATTCTAGGGTCCTTGGCTCCGTCTTAGAAACCTGTGTGTTCCTACTTGCATCTGGACGATATCACCAACGTCACAAAACACTTCAAAAAAGTCTTAAAAAAGGTGTTTCGGATTTAAAATATCTGGGCGTTAGAAAACTTTTGAGGTGAATTTTGTTTCGTTGCGCCACTGACTTAACTGCTCAGGGAGGGTCGGAAGTTCGTTTGGTCAGAGAAATGTGAGCGTGCTTTCTAATTATCCGAGCAGTGGCACGCACATGTCACGCACATGTCATATATACTATATTCGTCATCCGAATGGATGCGCCAAACATAGAATTGGATCCAGTATTTAGTCAGAGTTACTTTAAAGGAGAGAAAGTGTTCCGCTACTTAAACCACTTACTAACATCTTTGAAGGGGAAGTACTCGACTACCGAGGAATGTTTGGCAGCTCTATGTAATACCGTAAAACTGCAGCCTTACATTGAAGAGATTCCCATACCATTATTCTCTTATGTGGCTGAGTTACTTAAGATTCCTGCGGAAAGGAGCCCAATCAGGGTGGTGAGATTGCAAAAAATAAGATTTGTACCAGGTGCCCTTTCTCGTACAGTAGCGGCACTCAAAACAGATATTGGCACGGCTTTGGAAGATTGCTGGTACGTAAGCATGCGAGTTGATGAAGATGCTGAAAAAGTGCCACGAAGAACTGGTCTCTAAACATATTGGGGTCAGTCAGACTTATACACGCGCCATGCGTCAATATTATGGGCCTAAAATTATGTGCGGGAGTGCATCAAGGTAATATGGGTTTAATAACAGGAAAATAAGGTAATATGGGTTTAAGATCTCAAGTGGCTACTAAACCATGAGAAATGATTTGCATAGATCTCCTGGGGCCACAATCCTGTACATCAAGGTTTCATCACGGGTCGCTCTACATCGACCAACCTTATGGAGTTCACTAATTTTGTAGCCTTTGCCTTCGATTGTCAACGTCAAGTTGATGTAATTTACACAGACTTTTCGAAGGCTTTTAATTCTGTGAACCATAACCTGCTGCTCCTTAAACTTAATGGTTTCGGTGTTTTTACTTATTTTACTTTTTATCTTGTTTGTCAATGACCTTCCTTCTGTTATCCATTCTCCCTGTCATTTATATGCAGTTGACTTAAAATTATACACAGCAATCAAGTTTGCGAACGATTTTCATCAATTGCAAGCTGACTTGTTTGCTCTTAATATCTGGTTTCAAGACAAGTGCCATCAGATGTCTTTTGCATATAAAAATACTCCACATGTGTTCTCTTATTCTTTCTCTGGTATTTCCCTGTCAGTTGTCCAGCATTTTAGAGACCTGGGTGTGGTGTTTGGTTCAAAATTAAGATTTGATGTTCATGTCATGAATGTGACGTCCAGGGCCTCTAGGATTGCTGGATTTGTCTTGCGTTCTTTGTATATGTTTACCAATATTTCCTCCTGTATTCATTTATTTATCTCCTTAGTACGCAGTATTCTATAATACGCGTGCAAAATCTGGTCTCCGCGCTTTCAGTATTTATCTGACGCCATTGAATCTGTTCAGCGCAGGTTCACTCGCCCGCTTCTTTTTAAATTCAATATCCCCTATTGTCCCTACTCCTCTCGCCTTTCACTCCTTTGTATGTCCTCGTTACAATCTCGGAGATTGTTCCTCGATGAGTGTTTTTTCTTCAAACTTTGCCAAGGCATTTTTTGTCAGATCTTGGTTCCCAGATAACCAGACGTGAATCTAGTCGTCCAAGTCGTTCTTTACAGGAAATTGATTTTGCCATTTCCATTTTCCATTCGTTTTCGTACATTTGCGATTCTTTTTTTCGCTGTCATAGAGCAGTTCGACTCTTGATAGGACATACTATTATAGCTCTATCTCTTCTAGTTCTTGCCCTGATAGTATACAATTTGATGTTGCTTCCTTTTGCATTTCGTAGAACATATTGATATTTTCTAAAAAATAATAAATGTGAGTTTTAATAAATGTGCGCGCCACCAAGTAGTTATGCAAGGCAAATCAAATCATTGACTTGCCACAAATCTAAGTCTAATTCTAACGAATCTGAGGCAGAAAGAATTCGTCAATATATGATCTTCCTGACTTATAGGACTTTTAATTTATTTTTTTTTGAACGGCTATTGTAAAACCTGCATCAAATTGCCTGTAAACGATCCACAATTATTCATATTATTTTGACCCGACCGTAGCACTAATATCTATCAAGTGCCCGCACGACTTTTTTCCGTTGAGGAGAAGTTTGTAAGCACTGTTCTTCTGTTTTTAGTCACAAAAACATCTCCATACATGCCAAAACGCATACCCAAGGGTCCTCTAAATGCAGTATCGCCTCCGCAATCTTTCCAACGTCGTAGGATCCACTGCAAAGAAGAGCATTTCTCTTTTTTTCTGAAGCAGAGGAACTTGAAGAAAGTATGTAATGCATCATCAATTTCCTTAATGACGTATTCCGTCCTGAACTTCCCCATTCTATAAATATATTTAATATAGTGAAGAGGGAGAAATTGATTTAATTCGAAATTTATTTCACTACGATCACGACTAAGCCAAGGTTTTACAATGAGAATCAGCATAGGTCTTTATGCCCTGCTTGTGATTGCAGCCCAGCATACCTCCCAAAACTCAAATTCTCACGTATGAGTGACAGACACTTTTGAGCTATTCAGAAATGCCCCCATAGGCTCGTTTGCAAGTAAGTCTACTTGGACCAGTATAATGTTTTTCCCTATACAGTACGGTAATTGTAATAATACGGAAATTGTTTGTGAGTCATAGCGCTCCTGTTCGTTGAACGCTCACCATCAATTTTATGGCAAATTTAATATCACCAAACCATACAGCAGCATGGAATGGGATTGCGTTTACTTGCACTCGCACCGAGATTGCACTCCCCAATGCTCTATTGCATGCTTTTTTGGATATGCTCTCCGTAAGTCAGCCTCGAGCCAACAGTCATTCCAAGATACCCGATTTTCTGGTCATGACTATTTTGGACCCAGCCGACATGAGTTTGACAGCTAGTATCCTTCTTTTCGTCAACATGACAATCTCAGTTTTTGCCAGCTGTAGACCATGATTTGCCTATCCAGCCTTCAACCCTTCTGAATACATAATTTAATTTGAGCTAATCGAGTTGGGAATTTGTGGAGGTGACGACAACGACTACGCCATGTTATTGCTACCATACCAAGAGCACATATTCCAGCATTTGAAGGCGCAAGAAACCGTCATATGCAGCATTCCACAGGTCTAGTCTGAAAACGGAATGGATCCTTGTACCGTAATATTCTTTTTTTTCTGGTTCATCTCACATATCAGGAAACAATACCTGGAAATTTCGCTGAAGACCTCTAAAATATTACTCCAGTTCGCTGAATTAAAGGCGTTCCACATATCCTAAAAAGCAATCCCACGAGGGGTTGAAGGGTTGAAGCTGATAGAGAGCTTCATTACAATTTTTTTAATCATTTTGGATACGAGTGTGGAGTGATTAGTTCCACGACTCACTTTACCCCTGATTTAAATCAGGTACCTAATGAGAGCTAGGTCAACTCATAGCTTGGTGCGCGGACCCTCGTCCGAATCTGGATTCGAACCGGGACCCCACACGCAAGAAGCCAGTGCTCTACCCACTAGGCTACTCAAGCTACATATCCTGCTTCACTAGAAATACGATCGGCCGGTGACATGAAACCTCAGTACTCTCCACTGTAGTGTTTACTTCGTGGATGGCACTTATTGTTGAGCGGTCATTACGGAACTCATTTTGATTTTTCGGAATGCCACCGGCGCATCGTATTGTTGCCTGTAGTCATGACTTCAGTTACCGTTGAAGGAGTTTTCCCGCCGTATTAAGCATACAAAGAAGTCCGATTTCTCATTGGTTTAGAAAAAACCGTGCTTGTTTGTGTTCTACAGCCCAATACGAATTAAAAAACCTTGCAAACTTTAAAGGTCTTTAAGAAATTTACAGTTGAGTTCATTTATTGCTAGAAATATTTTTGGCCTGAAAAATTGTTCATATGCTTTGACTTGCTTAAATGTTTGTGCTTTGAAAAAT
The DNA here is from genome assembly GCA_963978885.1 of Nemotelus pantherinus. Classification (NCBI taxonomy): domain Eukaryota; kingdom Metazoa; phylum Arthropoda; class Insecta; order Diptera; family Stratiomyidae; genus Nemotelus; species Nemotelus pantherinus. The sequence continues at coordinate 220,756,712 of OZ022263.1, read as the reverse complement.
ACAAAATTGAAAAATAAGCTACTTGCGATAAATAACCAAAAAATAAATGTCCTTAAAATAGTATTATTTTTTTTAATTGAATTTAATTTAATATGCATAATTGATACATTCGCATTAGACTTCAGAATCCACGATCAAATTTATGATTTTCTCCAGCACAAACTATAATTTTCAACATCGAGGATATCAAGATATAAAAACGAATATTTCATCTCAGGAACAATATTGAGTTTATTATCCAGAAAATAAATATTAGTTGCTCTCGTATGCATTCTGCTCAATCCATGACAAGTACGGATCAGTTCGTAGATATTTTGCTGGTACACTTACATCGCAAATGTCAATCGAATTATTAATGATGATACCAATTTGCAGATATGAACCATCCTTATCGCTAACAACCATTGCTCCTCCTGCGTCACCATCACAAGTGGTATGATTTTTACTACCGTAGCTCACTGCGCAAATGAAATGATCCAAATTATCGAGTGGACGGATGTGTTTTTCGCATTGCTTTGAAGGCACAATCCTAAGTTTTGTGTACGACAAAACTTGTGTTTCGTCATCGTATAGTTCACTGACCCCAAAACCAAGGACAGTAGCAATTTTACCAACGAAAATATTTTCTTGAAACGAAGACGGCCATAAACTTATTGGCTGGATACTATTTGAAAAATTTACAGGAGTTTCAAGGTGTACTAGCGCGATATTGTTGTCATGGGAAATGGGACTGTACTGCTCATGTTCTATCCAGTAGTCTGCATTTACTCCATGGCTCTTATTTCGGATATCCGTTAAACCGAAGTACAATACCATTATTTGGCATTCTGCTGTACAGACCGCTGCGGAGAGAACCCAATTCTGATTCAAAAGTGAGCCACCGCATATTTTAGAAGTGTACGGTGTACATTCGGTGATGTATACGTACCAGGGAAATTGATTTCCACTGGCTGGGACAGCACCTAATATTCTGGGTTGTGCGGTAAGTTTCGAATCTACGGCACTTAACAGGACCAACAGACCAATTAGCTGACTGCGGAAAAATATCGCACTACACATCTCTAATATCAACAAATACGACACCGACTAAACGCAGAATGTATGCCAAACACAATTTTACGTAGATGTTTCGGAAGCTTTTATACGCTCAAATAACCTGACTCGAAGTTTTTTCGAAGCACTTGTGGCGATTTTCTAGGGGTATAAAATGCAATATATGGAAGTGTTTATATGGCATTTCAAGCCGATTTATTGTCGTGTGGTTTGCGAAGGTCAAATCTAAACTAATTGAAAAATAGCAATTTATTTTACATTACAAAAGGAGCAGAAAATAATTTAATTTGAAAAATCGCTATACAATCGCAATTAATGGAATATTGCTTAATACGTGACCAAGTTCAATTTCACAGTTAATATCAAAGTGATCAACTTTAATATTGACGAAAATAAATTTGACATTGTCAGTGATTCCGTGTGAATCGAAAATTGGATGGGTAGTCCAGGGAAATTTAACATGGTGCTTCGGAAAATTTAGGGGAAAACTGAATTTTGATGTGAACCTTGATATTGGCGTGCTGAACAAAATGTCAAAAGTCCCGATCGATCCGAGTGCTGCGTTACTTTTTATACGGGATCAAAGGTAGCCAAAAGTGACCTTTCATAAATATTTCAGTAACGGTCAGGAAAACAATGTATGATGAACTTGTAGCTTGAAAAATTTCCTACAAAAAAGATTTGATAGCTTTTTCTTGTAACCATAACCGTTCTTGAGATATATTGATCTAAGCATTTGTAACTAACAGGAGTTTTCCTTCACTACTACTAACGCTTAGATTCACGCAAATTCCTTCAGTTCTCACTGCTGTTTTAATTTCCTTATATCTCTCTTCTGAAGGTTGGAGGATTGTACAATGAGAACAAAGTTATCCCTATTTCGCCTTGATCACAAATGTGAGTGTTCTTTAAGCTAACGGGAACTTGGGCATCTTCAAAGAAAGAACTTGGGATGTCACTGAATCGATATTGCCATTTCGACGATGAGATTTGGTGGGTAAGATATACTTTTACATGTCATTTAAAATCACCCCTACGTTCCCAGCATCCAGCAGAACTTGGGTTAAGCGGGCAATTAAAAATCCATTTTATGTTGCATTTCACAGCTTCTGCTTCTAGCTGATCAGTTGATTCAACAGACGTTGGCTTGCTTTTTCTCCTTTTGAGCACCAGCAAAGTTCGTGCCATTCACAGTACGAATCCGGATGGGTGCTCATCGGCGATTAATGAAATTTCGTAAACAAAGTAGGAAGGCGTCTGCTGATAAGTTTTCTGCAAGTTCCAAATGGACAGCTCTTGTAAACATTTAAAGATAACTGCATGCAAAAAAAATCCATAAATGTTATTCATCTTTAGCTACTCAGCTTTGACATTCTGATTTAGGTAGCCTTTAGAATATTAATTGAGGCAATGTTAATATCAATTTACGATACGAATGTACCTACACATACGAAAAATTTTGTTACAAAAGCTAAAGTGAATAGCCGTTTGGTATATCACCTAAAATCATAGCTTTATGTAATAGGTCACTTATTATCTAAGCCAATTGGCTTTTAAGCTTTACTAGCCAGTTTACCAACTAATCATCCCATATTTATCCTCTGCTCGCCAGATTTTTGCGGAAATATTCAAGTACTTTCACTCACTCAATGTTTCGCGCTCTATTATGGGGTAACACCTATGTAGAAATTTCAAAAAAATCTATTTTTTTGTTTTTGCTAAAATGGCAGAGAAACATGTCTAGAATAACGTCTTAAGTTATTTTCAAAGTTATTTTCAAAGTTATTTTCAAAAATAAAATTTTTTTCCGAGTTATGAGCATAAACGTTGGACGAACCACCGTGCGGTCGGGGCCTATGCGGCGCGCGCACGGCACGCTCTGCTCCAAAGTCCTTATACCTACCACAGGTATCCGTTAGCGTCTTTTCTTATTAGTAAATTATCATTCAGTATGACAGGTAGTAGACCAACATTTGCTACAAAAAAGGCAATAAATCAACAAAGCGAAAACGAGAAAAGGGAAAGAGCCGCCCTTTGTTTTCAAACTTCTTGTTTTCAAACTTCTCGAAACCACATTTTTTGATACGGCCCTCACGATTATCCAGCCAATTTTTATCCGATCAATTTGAAATTTTGGTGCAAGCTTTGCAACATCAGTTTCTAGGGAAGTACGTAAGATTTTGTTGATAAATTGAAAATTTTCATTTTTACGGCTGATTTTGTACGATTTTTTTTAACAAAAAATTTTTTTTTGGAAAACCGTACGCCAATCTTTCAAAATTCAATATTTTTGAAAACCCGTACGTACTTCCCTTGCTTTTAGTTCAAACTTTAAGAAAAATTTTGATTTTTGTGTTTCAGACCATTTGCGACGACGAAAAGTTGCGGGCCGTTGAGGTATCTTTGAAAAATCGTCTGATGCTCGTAGCCGGGTACAGCCGCCATTTTATATTTTAGGACGTTGTAAAAATTAATTTGTATACTTCAAAATATGTATAATAAAGCCATGTAATTATTTCTTCAATCAAATATAAAGTTTCCTTGGAAAAAAAATGCAAAAAATCACCCTCGAAAACAGCGTTCCACTTAGGTGTTACCCCTTAAAATCAGGCACAGCCATAATGTCGCAAAACTTACTTTAATTTCAGTTTACTGCGTCTTTGAGAAGAAAAACCTTTCGGAGTTGCAATTACATAGTAAACAGACATAGCTGTACGCGCCTCGAGATTTTGCTTTTAAGGAAATGACGCACTTCCTCTTTTACAATTTGGCTATTAGAAGTTGAGGCATTGCTTAGAAGTTGAGGCATTGCCACATTTAGCGGCGATTAAAATGTTGCTCTAATGGTCGGTATTACGGACAGCGACAATATATTACGAATCGCAACTTACAAACAAAAAAAAGTGACTAGTTGATATCTGCCGTCTCTAGTTTTCACGACTCCAGCAGCAAGGGCAAGATTTTAGTTCGGGACGACAGCAGGTTCCATGCCCATATTACTCTTTACTAAAAGAGCAGATCTACTATTTTTATTTCCTTTCCTTGTTTCGGATATCTCCCCACTTTTCTTTCTGCCAAAAGATGGATTGAGTTTGGTATACAGAAGCTAGGTTCTGAAATCACTTAAATTGCGGTATAGAATGCCCGGACTGAGGTCTGAAGCTTTGATTCCACGCAGATTTTTTCAGTCCCTGCTCCTTACAGGTAAGAAAATTTTGGCAAAATTTCAACTTGAAGTCTGCTACCACAAGCTCAGAGTGGATTCATTGGTTGACAAGGAACATCATGTTTGTGCTGGCTGCAGTGTAGGTAATATCACTTTGCCACCAACCTTGATGAATCCAAAGAGTTGTTTATGGTCTTCAAGCGATGAACCCAGGATGAGTGATTTCTTATATTTAAGGTTTTTTCTTATATTTAAGGTTGTTTAAGGTTTTGGCACAATCCAAAGTAGGATGTATTCAACATGTTCTTAGAATTAGAATAGGAACATTTTACCTGTTCTTTTAATTGTCCAGAATTTTTGGTCTTTTTTCAAGCTACTAGATGAAATTCTTGGCTATGCAGCTCATTAGAGTATGACATCAAATTATTTTTGAGTCAGTAAAGGACAAACGGCTCACGGGCGCCTGTCAATACTAGGTGGGGTGAAAAGTAAGCTCCTTGGGAATGAAAAAAATGTTTTTTTAAATTTTTTTTTAAATTTTATTCAATGTTGTCCTCTTTTAGGTCGATACACTTATTCCAGAAATTTTCCAACTTTTTGATCCCGTCCGAAAAGTAATTATCCGGAAGGCCTACAAAATACTCATCCGCGGCGTCGATGATCTGCTCGCACGAGCTGAATTTTTTATTGATGAGCCATCTTTTGAGGTTTGTGAACAGATAATAGTCCAAGAGAGCCAAGTCAGGTGAATAAGGTGGATGGGGAAGCAATTCGAGCCCTAAATCGTTGATTTTAGCCATTGTTGCGATGCTCTTGTGTGACGGCGCGTTGTCTTGTAAAAACAAAATTTTTTTGGCTTCATGTGAGGCCGTTTCGCATTGATTTTGGCTTTCAATCGCTCCAATAATGCGCAGCAACACTCGCTGCTGACGGTTTTTTTCTTTTTTGAGGTAGTCCACGAAGAGTATGCCATGACAATCCCAGAAAACCGACGCCATGACCTTTCCGACCCATTGAGCCTCCCTTGGCCGCTTCTGAGCACTCGTGCCGGCTTCAGTCCATTGCTGGGCACTCATTCTGTTATCTGGCGTGAAATAGTGGATCCAGGTTTAATCAAGTTACCAATCGAAGCCAAAAGTCCACCCAATTCCGAATCAGCATGGCCAAACACGCGTCCGAAGTGCGCTCGCGTTCGTGTTTTTGGTCCGGAGTCAGCATGCGCGGCACCCAGCGGCAGGATAATTTTTTTATCTGCAGAATCTCACCCAAAATATGGCCTGTGCGCTTGGTACTAATCCTTGTGGCATCTGCTAGCTCGCGCATTTTCATTTTCCGGTCGGCCAACACCATTTCATGTATTTTTTTGACATTGTCCTGTGTAACCGCATCGGAGGGCCTGCCACTGCGGACTTCATCGGCAGTGGAGTTTCGGCCACCACGAAACTCTCGAAACCAATATTTCACGGTATAATCTGAAGGAGCACTAGCCCCATAATATTTATCCAACTTTTCTTTTGTTTCCTTCGCCGTTTTGCCTCTCAAAAAATAATGTTTTATGAGAGAATGAAAATGGTTTATTTCCATACTCAACATGATGCCAAACACATCAACAAAAATCGGCTGTAAAAACAAAACAAATGACTGTATCGCTCTGAAATTTGACATGTCTGCCTAAATATGAATGGACTATAAGGCACAATAATCTTTTTTGCGATTGCAGCGCATTCTGGTGGTCAAGGAGGTTACTTTTCACCCCACCTAGTATATTCGTGTTACTTATTTTGCTGTTTTTCTACTAAAACCATCTGGGATTGGTTGTTCATTCAGCTGACACGAATCTTTAATCTCTTTCTGAATGGCTCGACTTTAATTTATTTAATATCGTTCTCTTCAATGTCGGACAAATCTCCGAAATCGGATGTTTTACTGTTCCTTTTCTTTTTCATCATTGTACGATTGTAAAAGTTTTCACACACACTAAATCAAAATGAATTTTTTAGTTCAATTAGCCTAAAAACTATTGTGTACCACTGCAAAAATGTGCTCCTATCTAACGGTATGAATTTGTAAGCAATCGCTACCTTTGTGTTTTATGTGCCTGGAACAACTAGTGGATACTTGATGGTACTTAGTTCTTGATTAAAATGAATCGAACTGCCAACACTCTTTACGTTGCAAACAAGCAAGGTAGGTACGTCTGAATCACGTCATGTCTAAAACGAAACTCCAAAAAATAACTAAGAAAATGAGTATGATGCTTTGTGTTTTATTTGAAGTTTTATTTAACTCTTATAAATTGTCTTCTTCGGTCAATTTTCTGCATTCTGAGCCTCATATTTGCTGGATTTATTCTCGTAACTCTAACACCAGTTTTGTCTTCAATCCACTGCAAGTATGATCCAATGCGTACATAACCTGATGGCGAGCCTGTGGTGCAACCAGAGTCCGCAATGAATGAATTTATTCCTATTTGAATATGCTCGTTTGTCGCGTTACCGATCACCATGGCTCCTCCCGAATCACCGCTGCATATGCTATGACTTCTGTCGGCCTGACCTTTCGCGCAAAGAGTATTGTTAGTGACAATACCGTCCCCATAATACTGTGAGCAGTTAGAATTGGGTATGACTACAACTCTCGTGTACAGCAAATCTGGTGATTCCTCCGGATTATCATCTGTCGTGTAACCAAATCCAAGTACTGTGGCAGTTTCACCAATGAATTCATTCTCTGCACTTGCAGGTGATATCAAAGCAATTGGCTGGATATTTGATGAGTAGGATAAAGAAGTTTCAAGCTGGGCAACTGCGATATCGTTGTTGTAATTGACACGGTTGTACCCATCGTGCTCGATCCAATACGTCGAAGAAATTATGGTGGGCATCGAATAGACATCTACCGCACCAAAATACATATCCAAGCTATGATAGTCATGGGTGCAATGAGCTGCTGTCAAAATCCAGTTCTCATTTAGAACCGATCCACCACATGTTGAAACAACACCGGCTCCGTTGGCCATGATGTAGACGTGCCACGGGAATTCATTGATATCTGCGAGGAGACCACCAGATATCCGTGAGCCTGGGTGAAAGTTGAGCTTTGTATCAACGGCTTTTTCTCGTACCTGCAAAGACTGAGTTTGAGAATAGGAAACAAATCAATAAACAAGTAATTTCTAAATTGACCATGTAAATTTGAAATTCTTTGGTCAAAATATGTAGCTTTCGCTTATATTATTTCAAGTATTCAAGTAGAGCTATGGTCGCGCACACAGTAATATAAATACACAAAGACTTATCAGTTTCGCTAAAAGCAAAATTGTTGACTGATTTATAAAGCATAATACTTACAAAATTTGAACAGAACGAACAACTAACACCAATAAGTATCGCACTAACGAAACATATCAGAAATCCCAAAAACGACATCTTCATGTTCCCTAAAAACGACCACTTGCAATCGACAGTTTTATTTTAATGTCAGTGAACGCCTATACCTCCTGTTTTCCAACACTGACTGCATTCGCCCAATTCCACCAATATTTAATGTATCACGCCGGCGGATACTATCCCAGATAAACGTTAAGCGGATCTGCTATCTACTATCTTAATCATATATTTGATGTTAAATAGCTTATGAAAATAATTAAGCACATTCCCAAAGATGCAATTCTTGCTAAAAAAAAAAAAAAGAAGAAGAATCCGAATCACGAAGAATAACAAATAAATTCAGATTAGATACAGTCGACCGAAAAAAATGAATGAAAAAATGACAAATATTTTTCAAGTGCATATTTGTAATTGTATCTATGTGATAGTGTGTTTATGTTATATCTTATGTAAGTAAGCGGCTATAGGTTTAAACTAACATAGATTAAAAGAATTCATTTTTTCAGTTGCGCAGGTATTTTGGGTAAATACGAAAACTTAATTTCGATTTCATTTGCCTATACTACCACTTAAACTAAAGCATATGCTAGGTTATTCATGCTACGTAACTGTTGTAGCGTTTTTTTTTGGAAGTAAAGAGGCTTGGTAGGGCATTGAACCGAGGCCCAGAAAAGACCCTGCAAAGAGGCTGAGCGGCTGAGCTATAAACAGGGCAAAAAAAAGAATTGATTACCCCTGGAGCAGAGTGTTATAGAATTGACCGTGGAGTCTCCTAGTCCGTTTCGGCGGAGCACCCTTCTATCTAACCAAACATAGGATGGGTGTAAATGGAGGACGCTGCTTGTTTTTCATTCGCCATATACACCTGGTAGCTACAATATACAGAAAGGGGAAGAAACTTTTATCCTTAAAGGACCAGAAATAGTGCTCAGGCATCGGCTGACCAACATACCCAGTCGAGACGTGACAAAGCATGTAACTAGTAAAATAGGGTGGGTGAAATCTCTACCTACATAAAAAACACATTTTTCATTAATCAACGGCCAGCCAGGCTATTGCGAACCTGAAAAAGAAACGTTCCTCACGGGATTTCTCCCAATAATACGGTCATTTGTTTAACTTTAACAATACGTTATTATTTTACATTATTGTCAAGTAAAAAAACATACAAAAGTAGATTCAAAATTAGCAATACTTTGCTCACAATACTCTTTACTCATGTTCTGCTTTGTATATTACTTTATAGATGTTTCTGAATTGAACTATATATACATTTCAAATATTTATTTTATATCACAGTCTAACATTTTTTCTTGTCTTTAACCAACTGTTTTTTTTAACCAGTTTTAAAAAAGTTGTTTTTTTTTTCAAAAAAATAAACAAAAAAAAAAACAGTTTGTGTTCGTTTTTTGAAAACAACAGAAACGCCCATCACTAGTTAGTGCACCACGATGGCTGGAGATGCGCTCACAGTTGGTTGGTAGCGCGCCTCAGGGTGGATGCATGTTTTGCCCAAAAAATGTTTCGAAAATTGCTGTCCCTAACGAGAAGCTACACTGTATTGGCTAAACAAGTCGATATTTATTGGAAATGTTGTATTGATTTACAATTGGTATTAAATTCTTAGATTAACTTGATTTTTCTCGTTGCTTCTGTCAAAAATCTATATTTGAATTTTCTTTAAAACATTATATAAGTAGCTGTGTTTATTGACTCTGAAAAAAGAGCAGAGCATCTCAAGGCTATTCTAAATAGAGCAACTGCTTCAAAAGCCGAGCAATTTAGAGCTATTTAGAGCTATTTAGAGGCAATTCTCAAAATTGATTGCTTTTCAAAAGTTAAAACTTTCAATTCCCTAATTAAAAGCTTAACTTCAGTCACAATTTTCTGCAGAAAGTCGGTTCTGTGACAGTGGACAAACAGCTGGCTGCTTTCTCGGACTTGCTGAACTTGCTCTGCCCAAAAAAGCTAGAGCAGCAATCGTACTCTAAATTGCTCTAGTTCAACTTAGAGCAGGATCATGCAACACAAATCAGAGCAACTTCGGGCGAATTAGAGCAGCCGAATTGCTCATTAAACACATTTTCTGAGATATCTCAACCAATCTCAGCCCAGAGCAGCTCATTAACCCTAGAATGGTACCGATGAGTAAATTTTACTCACATAGGGTATACATTTCGTCGCGCACCAGCCAGTTGGCCACTCCGACTGCCATGAGGCTAGAAGCTATATAATCTTTTTATGTATAATGATAAAATAAAAAATGTACATAATACTATTGTTGCCATCTTATTAGTAAAAACATGTACCTAATATCATCCCAAAATTTACCGTACCATTCCAGGATTAAATACAGCCCATTATTTTAAAAACAAAAGAATATGCAGTTCGCGCGATTTAATGTTTGGAAATGGTAAACTTAGAGATGGGTCTGTATGAATTCCGAAATCACATAATGATATGATAACGATTATCACACAGTCATAACTGTGTAGAAACTGCAAATATTTAATCAAGGCCTACTTTCTATGTATTTGAGTCATTCTTTAATCCGCTTTTTCAATAATCTGCGTTAATTATAAAGACTTGTACGTATATGCGTACTTGGAGACGAAATCATCAGTAATGCATCACTTGCAATGAGCGAAAAGCTGAAATTTTTTGATCTTCGTAAATCCAAAAACAATCAAAGTAAAATATAAACACGAAAAAATACAAGTTTTGTTTTGAAAAATGACCATCAACATTTAGAAATTACAAGTTTATTTATTGTTTTATTCTAGTATCAGCTTATACACATCACTAAGTGTAATTCACAAAATAAATATTGCAATTATTACAAGGCACATTGTCCAACTACATTTCAGTGTTGATGCTTTCCCGGGATTAATGAATCTCTCGATGAAATCGATGTAGTTTCCAACGTTCACATAAACCGCTAGTTGTCCCAATACTTCATTTTGCTGTGCAGTCGCTGAATATGAATATAATCCAACGAGTATATCTTGACATAAAATTGGTGCTCCAGGATTGTAAACACAAGCACAACGCATGGTGTCTGGAACTGTTGGAAAAGAAGTGAGTACGTCTACAAAGCGAATATTTTGGTACAAAAAAATTGTTCTTGATTTGAAAAGTTACAGCAGGGTGTTTCAATTATTGGCTGAGCTGTTCTGGATTATCAAGAGAAGTGTTGAAATGTTTATTAAAGGTTACTTTTTAGCTTCAATTCAACTATTTCACTTGTAATTGCAATTTCACTGGAGTGGAAAAGTTAATGTAAATAGAGTAAATATTGTCAAAATGTAAGTATAAGGCAAAGTGGCCAAAACCCAATGTATGTGAGCATTTGGCGTCAATTTAGTACTATATCTTCCATTATTATATCACACTTTAGAAAATGTCATTGTGTGCAAAATGGAGAAAGGAGACCAAATTGATGCAGTCGGCTTAAACTTTAGTAGGACCTTGACAATTCTACCTTAATTCTAAAACTAAATATCCCTGTAAGGAAACCAGGTCCACTCGTTTGCTAAAGGAATATCCACATTCTACTACGTACGCAGCTGGTGAGCCTATAAAAATAAGCAGCAGCATATTCAACAGCATAAGCAATCTGTGTTTTCAACGGTTTTCCAACGATTACCAAATCATCCTTCAAATCCTCCCTTTTCCAAGCCATCTGTACTTCTTAGTCTTAAGGTACGAGGGGCAAGTAAAAAATAAGGTTCCCACATTTTTTTCAGGTGTAAGGCATTTTTTATTGCAATAAATATGTATACCATCTGAAAGCTTGTATTTCAAACTATTTTTCTACATAGTCGCCAGATCTTTCAACGCATTTTTTCATACGAGTTATCCACTTCTGAAAACCCGCTTCGAAGAACTCCGCCGCTAGGCCGCCGATGTACTTGGTGACCGCTTCCTTCACCTCTTCATCTGTACTGAAGCGTTGTCCACCCAAGTGTTGCTTCAATTTCGGGAACAAGTGGAAGTCGCTGGGAGCAAGATCAGGGCTGTAGGGGGCATGATCAAGCAATTTCCAGCCGAATTTGTCCAGTAGGGCGGTGGTCTGTCGAGAGACATGCGGTCGCGCGTTGTCGTGGTGCAACCTAACGCCCTTGCTCAGTCTTCCTCTCCGGCGATTTTGGATGGCTCTTTTGAGTTTCGTTAGCGTCTCGCAGTACCTGTCCGAATTTATTGTGGTCCCTTTAGGCATAAACTCGGTAAGCAAGACGCCTTTTCGGTCCCAAAACACCGTAGCCATCACTTTTCCTGCGGACAGCGTCTGCTTAAACTTCTTCGGCCTCGGCGACCCGGGATGGCGCCATTGTTTCGAGTCTTCTTTTCTTTCCGGAGTGACGTAGTGACACCACGTTTCATCTCCCGTAATAATGGAGTCCAAGAATTCTTCAGTATTCTCGGCGCATTCTCGAAGAAACCCCTCGGCACACTTGACGCGATTGTCTTTGTGGGTTTCTGAAAGCATATGCGGGACCCACCGCGCACACACCTTGTGATAACCAAGTTTTTCGGTCACAATGTTGTCGATGGTTTTTTCACAAACCTCAGGAACCTGATCAGCCAGCTCCCGAAGCGTTACTCTTCGATCCTCGAGGAGAATGCGCTCAATCTTCGCCACGACTTCGTCGGACACCGATGGCCTCCCGCTCCTTTGCTCGTCGTGAACGTCTGTGCGTCCTTCGGAGAACTCCCTGGACCATTTGCGGACGTGCTGGACGCTGATGCAAGCTTTGCCATAAACTTCTTCCAACTGTCTATGAATTTCAATAGGTGTAAGCTTCTTCGCGTTTAAAAATCGAATCACTGAACGGATTTCACACCTGGCGGTGACGGCGATTGCGGGCTCCATCGCGGATGGCTGTTAGACTGGCACTAAGCTTCGCAGTGATCTTCCAGGTAGTTGGAATGGAGTGGGGGGGATCAACAATGAAGGCGGTGTTGCCGGATTTCTCCTAGTATCTCGCGCGGCGAGTGTACAGCGTTGGGAACCTTATTTTTTACTTGCCCCTCGTATATGTAAATGTTTTATTTATCTATTATTTATTATTTGTTGTTTATTTGTTGTTGTTTTTAGAATTTTATTTGTCTTTTTTTATATACGTATATATATTAGTTTTTAATTTTATTTTGGTACTGTATATTTAATTTGTAACTTTTTTGGGGAATAAATATATAATTAAAAAATGGTGAAGTGGTAAAAAGTGGTCTAAGTGAGCAATTACTACTTCAGAGTCTTTAGCAGAAGAGTAGATCTACGCGTATGTGTCTTCTGCAAATTTGGTAAGCTAACAGATAGGGTTCGTGGAAATTTCACCTGTGTACATAGGGAAAGGGTTTGGATGATATACACAACAAGGTGGCATAGAGAAATGAGAGCGTTTGCATACGAGCCCATTGTGACCAACCTGCTCGATGTCTTTCAAAATTTTTGAGTACCTACTCGATATCTAAATCGGATAGTGTGGAGGCTGTTATTAGTATTAAGAAATATGGTGATGCTATTCAGACCAACAATGGTTTTATAACTATCAGAAACTCCTGAATTCCTACTAGGTTTATGCTAAGGAAGATCATCTTTTCACGCGTGTTGACGACGACGCCCAAAGTTTTGAGGTGTCTAACTGGATGACAACGGCTCACGATTGAGTTCAGTTGCCGGGATAGGATAAGATTAGGCTTCTGTAGAAGCATCAATGATGAAAAACATCAAACATAAAAAACATTGAAACATTTTTATATGTTGACAAGGATTGTGCTTTCACGTATGCCAATTCACCAGTTGTCTGGGAAGCAGCATGGGAAGCAGCGAAAATATAATGCGCACGAGCATTACAGACTAAAGAAGTGGAAGAATAGAGGAATAAAGTATTGATTTAAGGGTTTTCAATTTGATGAATAAAGTGTGAACTACTGATGCTCTACAGTGTCTCAACAACCAATTGTCACTTTTGCTCCTATATGTTACATTCTATTGCAATTGTACATATTTCAAGCTTACTCAAAAAGCACTTATGAAACGGCGATAGATAACTTTGACTGGCCCCCATTTCCAAATAGCAATCAGACTTGTGCTGAATCTTGACATTCCAGGAAGAAAATGCCATTGTCTTCATCTGAAACAAAGAAAATGAACACTACACCAAACAATGCGAAAATAGTAAATGTAACTTACGCCCTCCTCTTGTGAAAATACCCACGAATAAATAGTGCAGTCTGTTGTGTTTGGTTGATTTTCGGGACGCAAATAGTATAGGTCAGGTGTGAGAACCGATTGAGGCTTGGCCAGTTTTAACAGAGCTATATCATTTATTTTGTTCTCAATAAGATAGTTTTTGTGGTATTTTACTTTAGAAACTGGAATTGTTTTGGACGATTCTGCTAGCATGTTGTTCCCAAGTGCGACACGATATGTTGCAGGCTTTAGTATGAAATTACCACTGGAATTCAGAGTTTGAAACAAAATTAGGCATTTTCAGACTTTTTCATTCGATTAAATGCGTAAAATGCAAATATAATGCGGATTAATTTGGATTTATGGAAATAACTTACAATTGGTCGTGCAAACAATGTGCGACTGTAACAACAACCGCATTTGTAACCAACACACCCAAACATCGATGCGAATAGTTTCCTGTATTGTAGGTGTCTGCAACACGTATGGATGCCTACAAATAGGAAATAAAATGGATACATGACACCGATCATCTAGAAAACGTATATACCAGAATTTTGTATTTCGGTCTACTGCCGACAATCACGTTTTGAACGGCTTGTCCAGAAATTATTAGCTCTTTTCCAAATTCAAAGTCCGGAGGGCCTTCATAAGGTGCATGGTCATTAGGCGGCTGCATTGTTGGTTTCGAACTCTTAGTATTTGTTGCAGCAGTTGGCCTGGAGTTGTCAGCGTTATCTGAATTGTCGACACTAGCTGAATTGTCACTGGTAATTGAATTGTCGCCGGCAGCTGTTTCTTCCGAGTCAACAAACGCTTTTGGTGTTACTAGTAAAAAATATAATAAAAATAGATAACATATTATAGACATGCCGTTTACAATATGAGGATGTCACTTCTGGCTATGTATTTGACGGACTTTTCTCAGCTTCCTTATTTCTCTAATTAGAATAATTTGGATTGTTTCATTCCAAGTATTATGATACTTTTACTGAACTTTTTAAAGAACTCCTAAATAACTAAATGAAAAAATTATATTCCAACACGACGTAAAATTAGCACTAGAATCAAAACACTAGCCAGACAAACCACTGTTTTTGAGATTATTAGATGTACATAGTCCAAGCTATTGGTTTTAAGTGAATTTTAATGCAATCTCAAATTTACCTGAAAAGCGTATCCTAGCTTTGAAAAAAATGAGTTTTTTTTTAAGTTGATGTCATTACTTCCTTATTTGTAAGAATTTTTGTGGGCTTTTCTACGTTGGATTTATGGTAGACTGGGTCTAAGTGCCAAGTAATTAGCTCTAGTATATTGATATTGCCCTCATATTTTACAGGTGAAGAAGATGACAGATTATGAAAAAAATATGACAAATTATCTCAACTGACAGAATATAATGGGCTCTTTCCAGAAGAAATGATGGAAAGCAATCAGAAGATTAAAAAAAATGTAATTCCCCAGGAGCAGAATTCTATAAAAATGGCCTTGAAGGCCCCTCTTCAGCACAACGGAGCACGCTTTACTCAACACCTGATAGATGATGGTTTATCGCTTTGCTGGCTTCACGTGACTTGGATGGATTGTTTGAACTTGGAGTGGATTGCCTGGATGAAAAAGGACGCATTTCATTTCCATACGCCGTGAAATCGCATTGTATTCGCAATATCGAAGAGTTTCAGTGCATAGAAACCACTAGAAAGTTTGATTTTTGGCTGAAAACTAGAGGTATTGCATTGATTTTGATTTTATGCTCTACAAAAAGTGCTTTTTCATGCCACCAACCAGTATTGGAGGTACAGTATCAAATTGATCTGATGAATACACTTGAAGACACAGGGTTGAAATGTATCCAGGGCTACCATTCAAATGAGTGAACCTTTTTCAGGTGGCAACCCTCAAAATCTAATTATGCCTGTAACTGTACATTAAACCATCAGATCCAAACGAATTTGCAGAGTAAGTTGACCCCAGAGTGAGGTAGATTTGGTAGACTTTTGGTCTTGGTGCTAGCAAAGGGCTGCCAGAATCGGTGATATTGTTTTTATGGTACTATGTGATGTTACCATTTATATTTCAAATGGTACACTCTTAAGGTTAAAACTAGCAGCAACTGTTTGAATATTTAAGGGACTGAAATTTTTGCAGGCTATAACTTATGAAGACTTTTTCTCTTTATAACTTCCGCTGCAGTCATCTTCACTGAAAATTTTACAATTTATGCATTGCTACAAGAAATGGAAATAGAACATATTTTGATCATATTCAACTTGAAGTGAACAGACTTTTTCCTTGAAAATCAGACTGCCTGGCGGTTTTTCTGCGCTAGAGTTTTTATTATTCGACAATGAAATGTGGTTAATTTAAAAATACTTCCATATTCCTGAAGAAACAAAATATTTGGAAGAACTGGCATCAAAAATGGGATCTTGTAATGTTTTCACCTTTTTTTATGATAATGTTTTAAGCATTTTAAACCCCATGCTGGTGCTGTGCCTGGCGTCAAGTGCCGTTTGAAAACTTCGAATTGTGATAAAATATTCCAGTCACCAGAGTATTATAATATTTTTACGGCACATTGATAAGCATAAGAAATACGCTTGTATGATTTTCGTGGGTCGTGCGGATGATTTTTTCAACAACTCTAGTGGAGAATTTTCTTTATAGGAAATAGCGTAAATTATTGAGGATTTGTCTACACAGTCAAAGTTAAATCCTCAAAATTCCTCATCAAACCAGAATGTTAAGCTTGGACTAAATTACCTAATTTGTATTCACGAAAACTCACGACGTGATAATGAGATTTTACTATAATTCACAGAATATATTGGCCTTAAGTAGGGCCAAGACCTATATGCGCGTAAGTTTGAGGAATATGCTGACATTCCTGTGGCTGTGGTGCCATCTTGAAATACCTCTCACAAAAATCAAAAGCCATATGTCCCATAACGTGTTCTGAAAGTGAAGCAAGCTTCGTATAGTGTAGGGTTGGTGTCTCCAGGAGATTTTCGTACCAACATATGCTATCATCAAATTTTCAAATGATAAATACCTTAGAGTTAAATATGTAAAGAATGTTTAAATTATGCAGGTTTCGGATTTTTTTCTGGATGGAACTAGACCCTTGCATTGATGCGATTTAATTGTACAATACTTGTTGCCATATTTCATTCGATTTAATGAAAATAATTAATTAGGTCCTATTACATTTGAATTCCAGTCAACAAAATATTTTATACTTTTAAACTGCCAATAATTCCTAAGCCTTGATATTACAAATCCACCTAAAGCTCCAATTCAAAGTTGGCAGCATCAGCTGCATTACAGTTACCTTCCTAGAAACCTAAACTTGCTTCACCAGACATCAAATTAAGGATGTCTGAATAGGAGATATGAGTAAAACGTTGTGAATCTACTCCCCAACAATAAAACAGGCTCTATAGGTTAGTTTATATTCAAGTTGTTCAAACCCATACACTCATATATTAGCGCCGAAGCCTACTGTAGACGTAAGAAGCATGCGGTGAACATGACATGTTTTCCGGTCATGAATTTCTGCTAAAGTCACGTAAAATCCAAGACTTTCGTAGCTCATACTGTTTGTGACAGCTGGAATGGTGTGGAGTTTGTTGGTGTGCTGCGAAGGGGTGCAAACGAGGAAATGAAATATATATGTATGTGTGTAAACTTTTCGTTTGTTCCTGGAAGTGAGATTTTGATTCTTTTGTTTTTACTATAGGTTTCGTATTTTTCCGAGAAAATGGTAACAGGCAGCATGCTGTGCTGGTTTTGTTTGAACAAACGATATGATACAGGATGCTGTGCGAAAACTGAAACTTTATTTTGTCCGTTCTATTTATTCATATCTGTGACATTTATACATGCATGAAATAAAGTGAGACATGAGGTGGAAAATAACTGACGATTCGAAATGAAATATGGAAAAAGCTAGTTTGAAGTGAAAGGCTATATATTATTTCGATGATATTCGTGAGTTTGTTTATTATGTGCTGTTTAAAAGTAAAGTCATTGATATTACTTTTTTGCTATTCTGGCGCATCAAATTAACTTGAAACCTGCATAAGTTAATTATAAGTATATTTGACGAGATGCGAAGATATACTCCAAATTCAAATACACCTTATGTATTTTGAAAATTAGCAGTTGTACGAGAAAGGGTCATTTAGTTCGCGGAATGAGGAAGCAGGTCATTAATGAGGGTAGTTTAATGAAACGTAATGAGTTTAGAGACTTATCATAAGAATAAATCTAAAGTTTTATGTCAATCCAGCCATTAGTTTTTGGACTATCACCGACTAAGTACCTCAATCTGGAAGAAAGTGTATAATATGGAAAAAAAACGAGTACCGCGCTTCAGGCTAACGGTTTCTTGGAAAGATGGCATCGTACGCTTAAATTGGCTATCATGGGTCACAACGATGCGACCTGGACTGGAACGCTACCTCTAATTCTTCTTGGTTTAAGATCCCTTGTCCGACAAGAACTCTCAATATCACCGACACAACTCCTATACGGAGAAAACCCACGTCTTCCTGGTGATTTTCTTCAAAAAATCCTAGGAAAAGTAGCCAAACCGACTTTGACACCACCCAACACCGAAGATATTCATCTTAAAGCAACTCGAACCTTGCTCTCACGTCTCCGTTACAGTTGATTCTGTTCGTCCACCACTCTTTCCACCGTAGGACAGTCCATTTAAAGTCTTAGTCAGACATTCAAACTTCTTTTCGCTTGAAATCAGGAATAAATCCGTCAATATTTAAATTGTTAGGCTCAAGTCCTGCTACATGTCATCCTCCACTTAATCTGTTGACAACTCTTTCACAAAGCAGCAAACATTAGAAACATCGCACCATTGCTGTCTTCAACTCCCGGAAAGAGACAAGTGAATAAAGTCTCGAACCTGCTTGCAAATACATTTTTGGTCGATTTTATGGCTAACAACAGAGTCCAAACCGGAGCAACGGGAGCGTCAAGTCAAACAATGTGCCGAAATCGTACATAAACTTTCAAATAGATGTAACTACATTGTAGCAGCGATCAAAGAACAGAAATTGATAGTAGCGACGAGATCGATTCAAACTGATTTTGTGACTCGACGTTCTCTACGCTTCCGTCGCCCCGAATTGGCCATACCCTTATTGGTTAACATCCGATCGCGATCAAGGCTAGTGGACTAATTGAAAACTAGTTGAAGGAGGCTAGGACCAGCTCCGGTTGTAAAGCCGATGATGTGATGAATATGATATCAGTAATTATGGAAAACCCGATGGTAATAAAACTATGGCAGAGAAGTAGCATATTAAGGACTTTTTACGGCTGCCCACCAAATGGGGCTCGGTTTTCACTAACGTTGCTCTTTTTTTGTGAAAACTCTGCTGTTTAAGAGTTCCTGGATTTGCATCTTTAGTTCGATATTCACAGTATTTTTTGGCATCCTCTGCCAAAGTTTGGACTTATCATGGCGTCTTTTTCTACTGCTGTCATTGGCTTTCTGAGTGGGATCTTCCTCACTTATACGTTTTAAGGGACCAGACCTCTGCAACCTGTTGAGGTTGATTTTATCAGATACCTTGAGTTTCGCTATATAGCTCGAATACTCTGTTCGTGGGCAGGTAGCGTGGAAAAATTCTAGAGTTCAAAACCAACTGCTGCCTTTCCCATAAGAATTCAGTTCCTCAGGAGCAAAGTTGGTGCCATTGTTTCACTTTTCTTTTTCTTATGTCGCCTCCATACTGTGGGCCATCATGTGGCCCATGTGCGTGGGTCATCATGTGGCCCATTGTGTAGACGGGCGATGGCTTGCAGTGGCCGACAGTGGCGAAGTATGGAAATGGCGATAGCCGAGGACGGCTTTCGGAGCGGCTTTTCATACACATCAAAGCGGGCCATCATGCGCAACCGAAAAATCATGACTATCCCAACTAGTGGCTTTGGCAACTTTGTGATGGTGGCCATCATTGCAACCATTGCAGTGGCCGATGATGGAGGCAGCATTACAAACGCAGTGATTTTATGAAATTCATTTTTTTTTAATTTTTCATGGGTGTAATTGTTTATAATAATTCTGTTTATAATTAACTATTATGCCTAGACGATTGGAAAAGCAAACAAAAACAAATGTAGAACAAATCGCCCTTTCCTCTCGCGTCCATTTATTACGTCAAAGTGCCTAACGTTTTCCAACAAAGCTGTTGTTTGTTTATCTCACGTTTCAATCTGAATAATGGCTAAACTAGTAACCGAACAAAACACATTACGGTCGAATTGGGTCCGTACGAACAAAATAATTCAAACGAAGGATGCACGAAAACTTTACTCCATTCATAACTGAAATTCACGTTAGATTTTCATATTAAATTCCGTTCATGTCTGCAACTATACTTACTCGAAAATACAACACCAGCTGAGAAAAAATTGTATCCTAAAAAGAGAACGTGTAAATCAGCATCTGGTCCTTGCTTTGCGACTTCTTTCTATATTTTCAACAAACTTCACAGTCTGGTAGTTTTCGTTTAGTGGTGCATAGTTTTTCTTCTTCAACTCAGTCGTTTCGTGGGTTTCGTTTTATTTATTTATAAATGGCTGCTTTTCGAAAGGTTTAAGTTTATTCCGTCTGGTCTAATGCATAGGTAAATACTGACACAAGAAACGTGCTCAGACTGGTTAAACATTATTGTTCGTGTAGCACTGTCCTTTGCATCTATGAAGACATTATGACGAAACTACGTACGAGTACGTACGACCATATAAACATGATTTCTAAGTTTCGCAGAGTTTTCAGTTTTCGCTTGTTTTAGCTTGTTCCAAATTTAAATTTTATACGTATTGGCTGTTGACTGATAAGAAACGTGTTTTGAGAGTTTTTTTGTAGTTTGCTGCAGCAAACACAGCAGCGTTAGTTAGAATAGTAGAAAAAATCCGACACAGATTGGCATTAGCTTATATGTAAGAGGACTTTGAAAGTATCCTTGTTTATTGTAAAAAAATATGAGGTGTACTGAAAGTACGGCTTGAGGCTTGTTTAAGATCTCAGTATACTTATGTAAGCCAAAAACTGTCTTTAGATAGTATAAATACAGATTTTTTTTCGACGGTTGCAGCTCATACCATGATCTTCTCATAAACCTCAAATGCTAAAATACAATTTAATATCTAGTACATTTTGACTTTTCCTTCAATCTAATACCAGACCAGTCATAGGAAACTTTCAAAACCTTTCGAATTTCTGGCATCAAGAATCATTCATCCCTATCGATTTACATTTGCACCCTTAACCTTCTATCCGCATGCTACAGCAGAGTCATAGCACTAAAACTCCTTATAAACTTTTGACTTGAATTCAATCTACACCTCCTCCATTATTTTCTAAACGTCTTGTGCTTTCCGTTTTATTTTCCATTGAACGAAACAGAAAACTCTTGGAAAGAAAGTAGAGGGAAACATTAAAGTTTTTCAATGTATGTATAACGAGAACGTGATAGGAAAACTTTC
Source organism: Nemotelus pantherinus (assembly GCA_963978885.1). Classification (NCBI taxonomy): domain Eukaryota; kingdom Metazoa; phylum Arthropoda; class Insecta; order Diptera; family Stratiomyidae; genus Nemotelus; species Nemotelus pantherinus. The sequence goes on along the minus strand of OZ022263.1, from coordinate 220,735,393 downwards.
ATCGAGTTTTTATCCTTCGAGAGCTGGTGATTGCATTTAGCTTTGATCTTAAATGGAGAAATGTGTGCATGAAAGCAGTGTTCGATGAAAGTTTAGTGGAACGTTTAACGTCTCATGTGTGTTTGGCGAGAAATGCATTTTCGTCAAGCACTTGATGAGGACATTTTATTACTGCAGTGTTTCTGGTAGATGTTTCAAAGTTTCGACGAAGTGTTGAAGTCGAGTAACTGCAAAATGTTGTCTGTGTGATATAATCCTTAAAATGATTGTTTTATAAATTTTCGCGAGAATCGGTAGAACTTTACGCTCGAAAGTATAAAGTTCATGGGCATTGTGCTTTTTACCTCATTCGATCCAAACTTTAGGTTCGTTTGTAGTTTCAGCTCAATGTACCGATCTCAAGTTGAATCTCGCCAAAAAGAGAAATTCTTTTTGGACACTTTCATCTTTCTTTCACAAATTCTGCATTTATACTTTGAAGTTTTGGTGATGATGACTGCATCGAAAGCTATAGGAGCAGAAACACTTTGAGAGCTACCACCCATAAAAATTTCAATACGTAAGACACTCAAACACCTCTGCTTGTTGTTATAGACCAATTCTATCAGCCAGCAACTCTACTGTAAAATCTGTTTCACGTTTAGAGGAACTAATTCCATTATCTAATAACTAGATAGGAAGTTACAGGCACAAAAAGATTTTTGATTTGCCGCTCAAAAATTGTTAAATTTTAAGAAAAATGAAACAGTACCGAAGCCAACAATTTATCAAATTTGTTTTATGTGTAGATCAAGTCACTTTATGAATTACATTTCATTTCGAAGGCTGCATCGTTGGGTAGAAAGGTTTTTAGGTTGGCCGCTCGCATATAAATTCATAATATACAAAACATAGTTTACTTATATTCATTGCAGGATAGTTACAATGTAAAAATTGATTGATCTCTTGGTGCAAAATCAACTAAAATGATCGTAGATAGCAACCTTATCTGAATTTTACGACCAATAATCTGTAAACTTTGTGCTACACTAAAATCAACCTACTGTGTGAATTTCGTTTTCATCTGATTACTCAATCAGAATTAATAGGGGAAGAAAGTGTTTTTATCGATTGAAAATATTTCAAGATGTCATCAAATCCAAGTTTTGTTAATATGAAACTGACTATGTAGACAAAGCACAGATTTATCGATTATTTGCATCTTATTCCAAAAAACGAAATTTGCTTAAAAGACTCGATGATTTAAAGGATATTTTTTTCTTACTTACGTTACCTATGGGGCTGCAAAATCACACAAACTTATTCTTTATCAACTGGAACTCGTTCCGTGAATGTTGTGATGACCGACATTAATGTCAGAAGTGATCACAACTTGAAATTTCACAACTTGTTTTTTGCTTACTTTTAGGCACAGCGTTATCAAAGCTAAATATAGAACATTATGAATCTTCATTTCGCATGCTTGCTTTTTCGGAGTTCTGTTTTCCATAGAAATATCGGGGTACCTTAAAATTTACTAAAATGTCCGCCGCCGTAAAAGAGTTGAACATATCTGTATTTTAGCTTAATATGAATCTACTTCTTATACGCATCAATATTTGCTGCAAATTTCAGCTTGATCGAATTACACACTTTTGAGATAATCTCACTTACGAAATACGACTCGAACATAAGTTTAAATTCACATGTCAGGAAAAATCCGCTGTGATCGAAATCACAGCAAGTGGAATGATTGCGAACGGATAACGATTAAAATCACAGCTGTCGAAATCATAGCAGAAAGTTACAGCGAAAAATCACAGCGAAAGTAATATCAGTGGGCAGAATGACAGTTTTCGGTAGCTCGATGGCTTTTGATGACGGTGATTCGATCGAGGTGACTTTTTGCCGTGCATTTTTGCTGTGGTTTTGCAAACATATTACTGTTTGCTTGTTATTAATGATCATGTCGTCAGTGATACAAGAGATAGGGTTTACGTCATGATACCGTTTTGATCATATCATTTCATATCAAAGCTCATTAGTTCGCCCATGTAGTTGGAGTAAGCAAATGAGGTGTCAGATACGAATATATTTCTTAATTCCTCATAAACTTCATAGTCATATTCTAGACGTGACGAGCTCTATGATTTCCAAAGCCTTAACTTTTCAATTCTTGAGATGAGTTAAATTTAACTTGATCCATGGAAAGTGTGAGAAAGTGTGAAGTGTGATTTCAATAGAACTGTCGAAAATAAGAGCTCTAAAAATACATTTAATCAATAACTTCATAGAACTGTTGAAAATAAGAATAAAAGAAAATTATTTTTTTACATAATTGACTTTTGAAAGTTTTAAATTTATTGGTTGGAACAAATTTGTAGACCTCAAAGACCTTGTCAAATTTTGTGATTTGTGTCACTTTAGCCACATATGTTTTCAGGATAAACATAATTCTGCAAGGATAAACATAATTTTTGAAATCAGGTCATGAAAAAATTGGGATAGCTTACATAAAACTTGCATAAATCATTGTTGTCATGAACTGTTTGCTTTTTGACGCATGCAAATCATTATCCAAATTCCAAATGTCAGCATATCTCACAATATTCAAATCTGAAAAGTAACAAAAATTATTATTAGTATTTTAATAGTTTTGAAATAAAAAAATTTCAGTTACTGATTTTGCATGAAAAATTTAAAGTATGTCTTATTCATTTCATTCCTAGTTGCTTATTTGGCTGGTAACGTGAAACTGGTTTGGTGCAAAAAACGCTCACTAAAGCAAAATAGATACCCGTTTGTCGTGAGTTATATAGTAAGCTCACGCATGGTGAGCGTACAGTTAATTTCTTATTTTCTCCCAGGTAAGCATAGAACTAAGTAATAATCTTAGCTTTCCGATATGTATTGGAACATTGATCAATCCGCGCGTAGTAGTGACAGCTGCATATTGTTTAGGCAAGAATTGGGGGTAGGTACTGTTATTACTACGTGATGATTTCAGTTACATCTAAACCTTAATAATCAACTTCTGTTTGAACTCTTCTTGTAGAGTACTAGTGAATCAGCTTAGCGTCTCAGCTGGATCTGCGTATCTAGTTCCATCTGACAACAGCACGGTGGAGAGACGTAGAATACTGAGAAAAGTAAGTCATCCAAAGTATGAAGAAGCTCACGATTTCAACAATATTGCCATTCTTCTGCTGTGGGAAGAGTTCAACGTGAGGAACAATTCAAATATTAAGCCGATTGGATTCACACAGGTGGGCTTTAGTGACGGAGCCGTTTGTACTCTAATCGGTTGGGGAGCACAAGAGAACGTACAATGACTATTTTTTTGAGGATATTTTATATTTTTAGTACATATTTTCACTTGTAGTTTAAAGCAAGCAAAACGAATATTCCTTTGATTGCAACAAAAGTTCACTTGTATGGTCCGAGCTTCTGTTCATTTATGTTTCAAATTGAGATTGGCGCAGGACAAGGATGCACTGGTAATTAATTGTGTTTACCGGAAAACAAATGAAATTTATTGATAAAATATTTTATTTTCAAAGTAGTGACGGAACCTTTATTTCCGGTTCCTCTGTTTTTTCTTTCCTTTTCTATATAATTTTACTATTTCGTAATTCTCATTTTCAGAACGCCCTCTCTTAAGCACTCAAACCTGTGGCATGGATGTTGGTAGTCCGTTGATCTGTAATAATACCTTAGTTGGTATAGCCTCGAATTACATCAATTGTACAGATATTCGAGAACCAAATATTTTCACTTTGGTCACTAAATATAACCGATTCATTCGATACGCAAGTGAGCCGCTAACGTTGTCAAATGGTCGTGTTTTGAAATGGAAAATATTCGTACTTGGAAGTTTTTTGAATTATTTAGCTATGACTATGCTTATGTGAAACTATACCAAAATTAAATGGCGAGCTAATGTTGAAAATATTATGAAAGAGTATTTTTCTCCTTTGTTTTTCCCTTAGCTGTAATTTTACTGAAATAATTCTTTAACAAAAGCTACTATTTTGAATAATTGCTTTCACGTAAATACCGCAATTCAAAGATTCAAATCCTACCATGTACCATGTAAACAGTGGGTGGCTACAAGCACTAATGCTTTAGTTTTTAAAGTTCACATCGTTTTACTATTATTTTCAGTTTCTTATCTATCGAGTACTGTTTTCTGTACCTATTTTTCCCAATTTAGCTATGGATTTGGATGGATTGGATCCCTTCTGAAAGCAAAAGTTAAGCAATATTTGAAATAATAAGTCATCTTTCTTCTGAAAGTTGCACGAACCGAGCAGCTCTCAACGTTTTCAGCACCAGAGGATTTTTTCACCATTCTCTATCTATCTCTATCTATTTTAAGTCCTATTTATTCTGCATACCCTGCTAGCGCTCAATCACCAGGTATCTGCTCTTGCAACCAACAGCAGCATCAACCATCTTAGGTGCAGCAGTAGCAGTCTGTTCACTAGCCCGTGGAAACAGTTACGAAAGAGAATACCCGCCCGATTCAGTCATCGAATATTCAGACTTTCCAAAAATCAGCAAAAACGTCACAAGGACCAAAATTATTCCTATTGCTGAAAACCTTGCTCTTCATTAGCTCCAGAAAAGCTAATTTTTACGCTTTGTGATGCACCGTGGAAATCTGTTGCCCTGCCTTCACTTCAAATTTCAATTTCCCGCGTTATTCATCGGATAATATTTTAAACCATCGGATGATATTTTAAAATTCATTGCATCCAGGCTTATCATTTCACTTTCATTATTATCATGCATAACATTTACGCTGGAATATTGATCGAACAGAGCTATTGCACCCTTCAAAGTCACCATTTCTGCTGGACTTGACATTGTTTTTGCATCTGCGTTTTGGCCTGCTAGTATTCTTGTTGAAGAGTTGTTTAGCTTGTAAATGTTTCTCGGCCTCACTTTTTTGTATCAAAATATACGCGGCATGAAGGCTACGCTAAATGAAATTTTGGTTGCCTCTACTCTAGACGTCCAGCATGTAATTTATTGAACGGAAACCTGGGTTACCAAATATATACAGGATAATTTATTTTTTCTGCTTCATTTAGTTTTTTGGAGAGACCGAGATCACCCTGCTTCTTCAAAAGCAAAAGTTGATTGTCATTCACAATACTTTTCCAGAAATGCTCTGCGCTAAATTCGATCCTGCTCTTCCTGTTGAATGTATCATTATTCGTATAATCTAATCCATAAACTCCGCACCAATTGCCTGCTGTGTATATATACCCTGCAATTGTTCTTCCATTATGTATAAACGCTTTTTTGCGGAATTGTCTAGTTTTATTCTTACTCGATCCCCATCAACTCTTCTCCTTATCTCTGGTGATTTTAACACTCTGTTTATTGAAAGCCTCTCTTTGCTGACGTCTTTCGTCTCTTTTTGTTTAACTATGCAATGCCACTAACATAACTTTACACTTAATTATTTCCTTCCTTATCTATTTCTCTAGCTCTTTTTCCTTATGTGATCATTGTCCCCCTCCACTCCTAGTTGATGTTGGTTTCAAGTTCCAATTAAGTAATAAATTCCCTTTATCCCTCGATACAACTTCCATAAAGCTGATTTTCATAGTATGCCTCCTGAAATCAGTCTCATTAACTAGTTTGTTTAGAGGTTTGAATCTGGATTATGCATTTTCCAAATTTTACGTCTTTTTGTCTAATCTTATCACTCGGTTACTTCTTATCCACCACTGTCTTTAACCTAACGCTTCTTCTAGGCTTACATTGAAAGTTTCGGACGCTTTTAAGACCAAGCAAAAATTTCGTATAAAATTCGAGATGAGTAAGTTCACATACGGATCTTCAAAAATAAATGAAATTTACAAGACATGTTGGTATTAACTAGGACCAGGTCTGATAGAAGTGATTTAGAAATGCAGTCAATCTTGTGGCAGTGGTACTCAGTGGTAATCAATGGATAAAAAAAAACTGATTTTTGACTTACAATTTCCGATTAGACCTTACTCTGGACCACATTTGGCAGAAATTCGGTTGAAAAAGTAGAATGAAGTTGCCAGCTATGGGGATTTTTGTCTCTTAAATCTTGTAAATTTGCTCAGCAAAATAAAGCTTTTTTTCCTATAACTTACGAATTTGTAATGACATCAAAACGAAATTCTTGCAGTAAATGGGCCTTATTGTAAGCCAGCCGGCGAAGGAGTTTCGTGGAAAAATCATAGAACTGCAGATTTTCCAAATATCGATCTATATCCAAAACGCCAGAAATCGAATTCCATTCAAGTTTTGTTCAGTACACTCCATTCAATAATTGATTAAAATTCTTGAGCATGAAAAAATCAAACTGAACATTTCAGCGCAGTTATCAAAGCTTCAAGATTCGTAAAAGAAAGGAATTCTATTAAACATTACAAATGCTTCCAAATAAATTGCAAAACATCCGAAATAACTTTTAATCCGTAACTCGCAGCTGCCAGTCTATATGATCCATGTTCGCCAAATCGAAATAGCACTTGGCACTGCCTCACAAATTCCCACTCGAATACAAGGCAGTAAGTCATCCAGGATTTAAACATAAGTACTTCGGAGTATACCGAATACATTGAATTTACTTCAACGTCAAGGACTCATCCTCTTGAATAAAAGACGATCGATCAAAGCGATTTATCGTTTCTGTGCGCTGTCTGAAGAGTAAATACAAACTAAAAATCTATCGGAAGTAGGGTGCAAAATGCAGTACGATACATGTTGTTTGATTGTAGCATCGTTGTAGGAGTCAACTTGCTGGATGCCATGGGGAATAAATCATGAGCACAAAGGTGCACACATGTGTATCCTTGCTTGCATTTATCTTGTGAGTTTATGAAAAGTTGCTTGATATGCCGAAGTTCGAACGGACGAAAAGATGAGAGACGAGTCGCCACTAGAAATACTCTGGGGTTGAAATCGGTAGTCTATTCCTATATTTGCAGCCGAGAACTGTGCTGATACTCTTGAGATGTCGTGATTGAATTTGAGATATTGTTCTTTCAACAAACGGTATCCAATCGAGAAGACACCTACATATATGGGAGACATATATCCATAGTGTAATTTATTGTTAGATGTTTGTGTTGTTTTCTGTTAATATTTTCGAGATTTTCAATTTCAGCTTTTAGAATTTAGCCTTCTGTGCTATCAATAGCTTTCAGATATTGAATTTTCATGACCAATGAGGTGAACATTATATTTATAGTTTCTCTGAGAATATATTTCCATCAATGTTCGAGTTTTGGCTCAAATCTTGGACTAAATAAAATTTTGATTTCAGTCTATCATGTAAGTTCTCATCAGATGCATGAGATGTATTTTGAATGAGAGACTAAAACATTGCTTATGTACTCTTTCGCAATGGTGTCGAGAGTGTGGCTAAAATGCGAACTATAACTGAACAGAACTATTGCTCTATATGATGAAGTATAGGATCCATCATTGGACATACTGATGCTTAATGGAACTTTTATATACCTAGAAAATGAAAGTATAATTTCAGGGAACTATCACCCATCCCAAGTTCCTATGGAAGGAAGGTTAAGCGGAAAGTGCTCGCAAGGTATTGTGTGCTTTGTGCAACTCTAAATAGGAGTATTTTGGAGTATGTCATATACGAGTAAATTGGGTAGTATAAATTCAAGAATTTCCATTACCATAGAACTGAATTCAATAATTTACACTACCATGGAACTAAATCTGCAGTACATAGCATAAATCAAAAAATGTTAGAGAAAGTACGTCATTTAGCAGCCTTATTGAAAGCGGGTGCACTCCTTACTACCACTACAATCGCACCCCGGTTGCTACTTCATTGACTTATCTCGAACACGTTCAGTCTTCAGCGGTGAGTCTAAGTACAATAATTTCAAATGATTGTCTCTACACTAGGATATACCTGGACCGTGCTAAAATTTTGTCCGAGTGAACATCTGCCATACTGCCAAAACGTTTCTGGCCAAATGGTTTGAAACCCAGCCCCCAATTCCGAGGAATAGATGCCGCAGAAATATTGTGGGATGTGGTTTTTTTGCTGCCTTTATTTGGATCTTTCCTTCTTCCTACGGACCACTAATTGTCTTTTCGGGTGATATGTTGGTGATTCTCGAAGCCGACAATTGATTCTAGTGTAATTAGATATTTTTACGCAATATTTCCACTTTCATTGACAGCTAAGCGGCAATACAGTCTTTTGCTGTAGTTTATACGAATCGTTCGATAATGCAGCAGTTTTTGGAAAAACTAGCATGCTCTTGCCGGAAGTGTGGAATTGATACTTTGATGGATTCAGCTAAACTGACCATGAAATATAAAATTTAAAAGATGCAGTGCATGTACGAGAACTTTTGACACATTTCGAACTAGGAAAAGGGTCCTTCCATACGGTGATGGTTGTCTTAACCCGACCTTGCCTGTTTCGGAGGTATACAACCAGGCTGGGTATCAATTACGTCTTCTACCAGAGCTTTAGTTGCGAAGAGGAAAAGGAAACATTTCTTCTCCTCCTGTGTAAATGTCTGGCCCTTTCTGGAAGAAGGAAGCAGTACTTTGGCTCTTAATTCTTCATAATCCCAGCGGAAGTAGCTTCTGGGGACCTAAAGAGGACCACCCAATTCATCAACTACTCGAGGTTCCTATTCGCTTAAACATGATTGTGCACTACAGAATGATGGGCTGCTTAGTGAGCTAGGGGAGTTACTTGAAAAGTTGAATCCCAAGACATTTAACTTCGTTACTTTAAGGTATTGGTACATTGTTGATTACTTACTTACATTATTGTTAATTACGGATAAGTTAGTTTAAGCAATGTCAGGGCTCCGAGTCCATATTTGTTTTGGTATATTCTGATTTTCCATTTTGCCCGGCATTCTTCAAGAAATGAGACATCATATCTGCAAAGGTTGCTGTAGTTGCATTGGAACTGATTGAGAGATCAGTTGTGAAGATGGTATGAAGTTCAGGTCCCATTAATCTTACTTACGGTGTACAAGCATGCACACAATTTTAAGCAGTTGAAAAGGATTTGCATCTAACTTGAAAGGTAGGGCTAATTAGGCATAAGGAAAGTATTTCAGGCAAGCTTCTCGGCAACATTGATCTGATTCTGAAGAGGAACCTTTTATGTCAAACTTGGCCGAAGACTGCTGAGCAATGTTTCTTATTTTCAAATGCTATTTTATTGTCTGACGCAACTTCATAAGTTTGTTGGAAGATCACGTGTCGTTTTCAAAATGCAAATTAATGTTCTGGATTCTGTATATCTTTTTTGAGTATTGGAAACAGTATTTTCTCCAAAATTGTAGTAACACAGGATAAAAGACTAATAGGTAGGTATCATCTCACTTGTGAAAAGTGTTAACCAGGTTTGGGGATTTTTATGATTACGGCAGTTTCCCAGTCATCTGGAAATAATCCGTTGAAAGTATTAGAAAACTGATAGAATATGATCAGTGGCAACTGTTTGAACAAAGCATTGGCAAGAAGATCATTTCCCGGAGTTTTTTTTTAGAACGGGTTTCCTGGATGACGAACTTGTGTACCTATGTAGCTGAGGCTTTGATTGCTAGTAAGTCGTGAATGTTGAAATTAGATGGGATGTTGCATGTTGCGGTGGTGGAAGATTTTAAAACCGGTTCTTAGTAAATCGCAATGACGATACTTTTCTCTAAGTCCGCTGACAAAGGTTAGTAGGTTTGCAAATTTTTTTCATTGCTGTCTGAAGTGTTTTTTCGATAGTTTTATTTAACGTGCAGTTTTCTAAGAATGAGTGAAATTTTAGCACAGTGTCTACAGCAAGCACGAGTCTGAGGTCTCTAGAAGCTTCGTTGAGCCCCATTTTTGTTTGGCGTGGCCACTGTAGCCACCAGTGTATTAGTGCCCGACGTTTTTCCTGTATTAGGATTGATTATTTTGAAGATGGGTCTATTTTCCGCAGCTAGGAGTGCAATTTTTTTGAGAGCTTTAGTAGTGATTGCTTCCATGACATGATCATTGAAAAGATTGACTGTGGAATTAATATTTTCTAACGACTTGGCTGGGGCTTTTAGAAATATTAAGTTGGTGAGGTACCGCGTGAAAGCATTCCAGTTGGATGTGTTGGAATATATTGTAAGTGGGAGTAAAGTCAGAGTATCATGTCCACAGTTATAATGCCAGGTAAGTGAGCACAAAGGAGAATTTCCTACAGGTATAAGAGATCTGATGACATTTCGAGACATTTAGAGCGAGAGAATTGGTGGTATTCCAGATGCACAGAGTAAGAGCTCGCATTCTTGCAGCAAGCCAATTACTTTAAACATTTTGAAGTCATAAGTATACAAAAACAAAATGAATTCATACAGGAATCGAGGTCATAAAAAATGGAAACAGAAGGGTGTCAAGAATCGAATCTTGTGGAACCCCTGAGATTGGAAGGAAGAGATGAGCAACAGGAATTAGCAGTGGCGAAACGGATGCAATCATGCTCGCAGGAGGGAAACCAGAAAAGAAGAAAGTCAGAGATTCCATAGCATTCCAGTTTCAAAAAGAGTAGCTCATTTTTAACAGAACAAAAAATTAAAAAAAAATTAAAGATTTCAGTGAATAAAGCATGTACTTGCTTCTGTTGATCCGTATCAGATGCAAAAGTATTATTAAAAGACAAATGGTTAGAAAGAGTAGACTTTCCTCTAACAAAATTATGATGCTTTTGAGCTAGAGAGGGTTGAACGTCGGGATACAGCTTGTTATATACAATACATTCAAAAAGTTTACTAAAGTTTGGCATAAGCTATATAGGACAATAATTGAAAAAGAAACACGATCCCCCGACTTGTATATCGGAAAAAATTTGCGAATTCCCATTGCGCTAGAAAAACACCAATGTCAAGGCTATATCTAAAAATAGTGGATAAAAATAAAAAAGAGGAAAGAGATTTCACCAAGATATTGAGGATAAAATTGTAGCCACAACAATTGCTACTATATAGGCGGGGCATTAAGGACTCAACTTCCAGTGGATTGATACGATGTAAGGATAAAATATGCGGGAAGGCAAGCCGAGAGTTATACGAGGTAGGTACTGAAGACTATGAGCAGAAGGTTGGAAAAAAGAAATCATCAAGTTTACAGGCTTCTTGCGAACAGAAGTTATATCTAAAGTTAGAAAAGGAAGTTAGTGCGAGTTCAGGATATTCGAAAAACAATACGCTTAATAGTAGACAAAAAAAACTATGTAAGTGATTCCCAAAAGTTTTTCACGCCATCCAAAATCACTCCATCGTCCGATTTTGCAGTAAGTAAACGATCACAGTCTTTACGGAAGAGCACATGCAAGGCTAAAAATTCACGGTCAACAGTGTCTTTCGTTAGCCAAGTTTCCGTGAGACAAATAAGGTCATCGCGAACTAAGATAGAGAATAAGTTTGTTAATTCTATTGGTCTTAGTCTTAATTTATACTAACTGGTCGTTCTACATATATAAAAGGTTTGTGAGAGGAGAATAAAATTGGCACAAAGGAAAATAGCATTAGCCGCAAACAACTGGCTTGTTAAGTGAGATTGACGTTCATTTGTATATGATTTAACCTTGAAAGAATGAGTCCTTTGCCCTTTTGAAAAACACTTTCCTGAAGTCTACTGTCAATAAACGCAGTAAATCACATTTTAAATATCCCTGGAACGGAGCAGCCAATAAATCTGGGTTGAATGACACTTTTATAGAACTTGACATTTAAACTAGTCAAAACAAATAAGCTGATTAGAGCAAAGTAGAGCACATTTTCAGGATTGTAACCAAAATTAATTCATGCAATTAGGACTTTTTCTGTTGCTATGCTGTTTTATAATTCCATTTATACAATCATTGCACCAGCACGGAATGGAATATCCGCATGTAGTAAGCACAGCTTCATTACTCAAAGCAATGGTCTTGTTTTACCACTTACTTTCCAGGTGGCTATAATGGATGGAAACAATTTCACGTGTCAGGGTATAAACTTTGCTGGAAATGTTGTTATTACAGCTGCATATTGTGTTCCTAAAGAGTAAGATTGCCTTATTATTTTAAAACTTGGATTGGATACCTTTTATTTTTGAGCAGTAAAGTATTTGAAATACGAACAGGATTCACAACACCTAAAGGTAGCTTACAAACATCATCGTTTAAAACTACTAGCACCGCGATAGTTCCCATTGAGTGGTACAATACTTCACTCGCTGACGAAAACATCGCTTTGGTATATTTAAAGGACACCATTCCAGTCACAGCCGCTTCAAAACCAGCTGACATTGTAAGTTGCTCCTCGCCACTGAATATGACATCTTGCGTGATTATCTTTTGGAACGTTAAGGTGAGTCAAAGGACAATATGCGTCTTAAGTAAAGAATAATATTTTAAAGTATACTTTTGATTTTGACTTAGAGTGAATTGCAACAAGCTTGTGCTGCGTTGATCAGTGTTCCTCGTGGAATGTGTCTGAACAGTTCAATAGGTTATGAACATATAAATCCCAGAGAAAAATTTTGTGGCAGTGAGTACCAATTCTTCCGATATACATACTTTCGCTTGTATATTTAATGTTTCACTCTATATCAGAAACCAAACTTTGCTTGCCAGACACAACTGGTGCGCCACTGACTTGTGGTCAGTCAGTTGTAGGAATGGTTGTTAAATCAGCTTGCCGCGACAAAAACCGCGGCACCGAATTAGTTTTCATTAATTTAGGCTCCGCTTTGCACAGAATATTGGCAATTCAAGAGCAGGAGAAACAATCCGATACGCTGCAAGCAACAGAAAAGAACTTAACAAATATTGATTTGTCGGCAACCCTACAATATACTCCTAAAAAACCACTGAATGTCGGAAGAAGTATATTTCTATGCTGGAAAATATTATTTCTATCGTTTTTATTTATATCGTATACGAAAAAGAGTGATAACTCTATAAATTATGTCATACCTTTTTAATAAAATTTAAGTTTATTCGCCAGATAGTTTGTTCTAAAATGTTAAGACATTATTATAAATAGATGAAATGGCGAAATTCTCCTGAAGAATTAGAGCTGTGTAATACCTGAGCTTTGACAGGAGATTCATTTATTTATCTTACCCAGTAAAGCATTGTACACAATAGGAAAAAACATTAACAACACCGTATTAGTACCAAATAAAAACAGCACCACAACTGGTCGGTCATTAAAAGTAATTGTATTTGATAAATCTGCAACATTTACTGCGCCACTGATAACTTCAATGGTTAGCCTAGTATTTAATAGTGTGCTTAGATTCTATCACAATGTGGGGCACAAGCTGGGTTTCATATTATGGAGACATTCTAGTAGAGGGCGCACTAGAGTGTTATATAATGACTTGGCAGCTCACATACTTTTGAAATGTTAAGCACGTCTCTTAATGAATCTAAGCTGTTTATTAGCTCTGGCTAGGATTTTGATTCTTCTATTGCAATAATTAGCAAGACCTAATCATTGCAATATATCAGCATTTAATTCCTATAAAAGAAAATGCAATTCGATTACTCGTGTGGATAGTTATTTTTAGTACGAACATGTCTGAATTAATTAACCCAAAGTGAGGCTGCATTGGAGTACTCAACAAATATGTGCTAAGATAAAGATATCGTGCAAAAATATATAACAATATTAAGTAAATATAAAATTCAATAAGTAATATTTAATAAATGGTTAGAAATGTGATATAAAGTGCTCTAAATAATATTTTAATTTAAAATTGAATCGTGTTGTGTTTTTTTTAATCCGCGGAAGAACAAAAATATTAACCATACAAGATTATAATTCCATATACTAACCTTGAATTATGATTTGACAGGTTCAAAAGCAGCAACTTATCCCAATCTCTCATTTTTCCTGAATTTTTCAGATATGGTTCAAGATAATAAAGCAATAAAGTAAACCATAAACAAAATACATCATCAAGACTTCATGCTTCATGAAACAATCTAACAGATGCGTTGACAAGGTCGTTACGAACTCCATTACAACTGATGGCGTCTCCTAAACATAATACCTTGTAAACGAAAGCTCTCGGAACTTTCACAATATTTTGTTTTTTTTCGGAATCACTGTCATATTTCATTAATGATATTTCAGCTAACGCAAATGGTCCATCCAATCTACATATACCACAGCCGCTATCGTTCACATTACATTTATCTCTGGGTCCTTGGTCAAATCATTTGCCCATCGCACAGTTTTCCTTCGTTAAGTCTAGTATGCATATTAGTCGAGTTTTGTTTGGGACTGAATAAAATTTCAATTTACTTTGCCACTCAGATTGGCCGACTGCGGGAAAATATTTCATGGACTTCATTGTCAATTATGTAAGTATGTATGTGTGAAGATGTTATGTTGGAATAAAGCCCCAATGGCACCGTTACTTAGCGGCATATCTTTTAAATTTATTCGTTATGTCAATGGGCGGCAAAAAATTGAATAGCTTACGAAAATTTAAATTAAGCGTGGGTATTTTCTGCTCTAAGTGCTTAAGTGGTAAGAGATCTCTATTTTACATTTTGAAGATAAAAATCGCTTGAACTTTTACCAATTTGTCAGGGCAGTGTGAAGAAGTGATAATTTTAAAACTTTACCAGTTGCATTGCAAACTTCAAAATCAATTTTTCCGTTTGCAATGTAGGTTTTTTTTTTAAAAAATAAAACAAAAATAAATATCAATTTCATACCACCATATACGTGATATATGTATCCTTACGGGGACAGTGATTTTCAAAAGGTGACTGGTTGACGGAAGATGATGCGAAATAGAGAGCCTGGGTACAGCCTGAACAAAAACGTATACTAAACGATTTTTCACAGACACCGCTGTCGTATACACAACGAAATATGAAAACGGTGTTTTTCTTGTTATCTTTTCACATTTTTGCAATTCAAATGAGGAAAGAAGACATCATGAAGCCTTGTGAACGGTGCTATGTAAAGAGCAGATGATTGATGGCCTTATCATTACTGAAGGTCTACGCACAATGAATACTCGGAAAGTGTTCCTCGAGGTCAAATTTCGTATGACTGACTGACTGCCAGCTGAAATTTATTCTGAGCTGTTGTAGACATTATTAGTTTAAGTAACGACTCAGCTGTGCAATGTTAGTTTGTAATGTGTCTGTTGTGCTATCAGAGTTCATATTTCATTGAAATAGGATGTGTGATTAAGTGAAAACAAGCATATAAACAACCATCAGGCTTTTATAATAAGGAAATGGGAAGATATTATGCAATAATAGCTGCGTTTTTTTCATCCAGAGTGGAGGGGGTATTCTGCATGTATAAAAAAACGATCCAGAGCATCATACAAGTTTATTTCTATTAGACAGTTGTCATTTCAAAATTTAAACTGACATATAACTAATGCCGTTTTCAAATGTAAGACTATTTATCCTGGTTGCCAGGGTGACATGGAAATTTTTGAAAATTCCATCGATTCTAGTTGACATGACTTACCGAAATACGTTCCACAGAGTGCACGAGTACAAACTCCACTGAATTTACAAGTGCTCGTACTTTGTATGTTATTGTTGTATCGCGTGCAAATCGCTAGCCTGCACTACTCCGGAGGCATAAAAAAACGCACCTAATGTTACAAGGGGTTAGTTTAGGTTTTGGCTAACACAAGGTCACGCATAGACCTATTGGACCATAGCGATATTAGATAAGAAGACCTGGAGCGTAAAGGTTAAATCTAAGTGGGCATCGAAGGCTTCAGACCTTTTTGGAAATTGACGAATGTCCTTTAATCTCTGCTACGTGCGTCATATCCACTAGCCAAGCCTCACCAAAACTGCGTTGTCTGGTTCATCTCAGTGCTGGAATTGTCTCTGAGACAATAGTTAGGAGTCGCAGTTTCTTGATGTGAGCTGCTAAGATAGTCTCCAGCAATTATGTCGACTAGCAGTATGCCCTTGTCGTAGATCAGGTGCCTTACCAAAGGATCAGCTGCCAACAACACGTGACGTCTCTCTTGACGAGCGTGAACGAAATACCGGAATTCAAACAATGCAAATATAGTGCATTTTGTTAGTTATAAAACGTCGAGTTAAAATTGGCAGCATGATAAATGCTTAGTATGTCGTTGCTGCTATAAATCAATACAAATTTGATGAATATAATGATTAAAAATAATAAGTACTTAATAATTTGTTCAATACACTACGGATGATATCTTATTTATATACGTGGAAATTAATCTAGTGTTTAATAGTCTAAAATACAGTGTTTTCACATTCATTAACTGAAATTGAAAATTAGCGCCAGGAATTTTGCTGTAGGGTATCGAGAATGAACCACTTCACTATTCCTGAGTTCGTTCTACTTTCAGTTTACGCAAAGTGACTTTGTTAATTGAAAATCACAAACTTTATGTATCGGGTTTCATGTTGATTAATTTAATTAGAGAAAATAAATAGATAAATACAAACTAACAGTTCTAAGTATAATTCACATAAATTCGTTCGTTTTCAAAGCGTTCAGCATTCAAAGACATCACAACACACCGGTCGTTGCCTTGATTGAAACGGCCCTAGTCTCTCGTTAGGTTTCATTATTCAAGTCGTCCTCATTAGGCAAAACTGGAGCGTTTATCATTTCCACAGTCGATTCCATATCATTAGATGCTTCCTCACTATTTTCACCAACTACCAGCATGCTGGCATTGCTTACATCTTCACTGCCAGCGGTATCTATTCCATTCCCGCGACTCGTACTATTTGTAAAAGGTGCAGAAGTTGGCGATGATGATGCTGGTGATGATACTGAGAGCAAGTCCTCTGAAGGCTCCTCCATTGTTGCTGTTGACGTATCTGCGGCTGCTGCTGCTGTTGTTGTTGTTGAGCTGAACATTGCAATTTCGCAATTTCTACCTTTAAATTGTGACGGGCATAAACAGCGGAAATTGCCATCTTCCTTCAGCAGCGAAATACATCTTCCACCATTTAGACAGGTGTCTGGATTGTCTTCGCAGTATTTCAGCTCTGTCGGCATTGTTGTGGAGAGAGAAATTAAAATAGAAAATAGGGTTAGTGTAAGATAAGTGTTATCACTAGTCGCGCATAAATTAAATGTGTGGAAAGTTATGCAAGGATAATGATTTTGTTAGAGTGATTCACATAAATAAGTTTATAGTGAACGACTATCAGTGCATGTTTTTCAGAATTGAGTCTCGTTTTGCTAGTAAGTTCTCTCATGTTGAGCAACATTAAAGTAATAAGATTTGAAAAGATATTCTTGTTCATTTCCTTTGCTTGTTATTTAAATTGAATTCATCAAACTTGAACTCAAAACTAAGTCTTCCAAGCTAACTTAATATAAATTCAGATCGAGCTAATTAGTCAGAACGAACATTTATTGTAGTTTTGTTTCAAAATTTTGTAAACTTTATGTAGTTGTGTGCTACAGAAAGAACTGAACTCAGTTGGATCTCCAAAGAACTGAATAAATTTTACAATAACTTGCAAAAATTGGTACAATAAGATGTAGGAAAAGTTACAATAATTTAGCGCCCAATGTGGGCTTAGCGCTGTTTGCATTAAAAATGTTGAGTCTCAACGAAAATGCTTTCTCTCGTATCGAATACATGCACAACTATGATTATATTCCTCCAAATACAATAATATAATTATTTAGCACTACTTACACGAAAACTTCATAATGCGAACTAACATAGCTCGAACGTTTAAACAATAAGTTTCATAATGATACTTGAATATGTGTCAAATGATATCTTACCTTGATCACACAACATTCCACCCCAACCAGGCTTGCAAACGCATTCCCATGGCTTACGGCAGTATCCATTAACACAGCCTGGATACGGATGACATTCAGAGCAATTTTTTCCAGTCCAACCTACTTTGCACCTAAAAGAATCACGATAGTGGAGACGGTCGAGAATTAATGTATGAGCCAAACCATTTTATTTATTTATAATAGCAGAAAACGGTGGAGTTTTGAATGGTAAAATAATGCAGAGAAAGAGCAAAAGGGTGATTATATAAAAAGGTGGTGAACATAGGAATGAAAAGTAATGATGCAATTATTTCAGTGGAATTCACTTGACTGCACATTTGATGTTAATGAGTTTGTGTTTACATTTTTTAGAAGACTTTAATTGCAGGAACTAACGGTTTTTATTAAAAAGCTATTAAAAAAAACAGTTATGGGAGCAACCAACACATATACTCACCGACATTCACCAGGGCGGCGGCAATATCCTCGTTGTCGATGACAAGTTTCCGAACACATAGCTGCAAAACAGAAAATGAACTATTGAATGCCAAAGTCTATTTACAAGAGTGCAAAAATGATTTCGATTTTGCAATGATTCTAAGCAAAAGCAATTTTGCATGGCAATAACATTCATTCAGCACAGCTTACGTATTTGACAGAGGATTCCTGTGTAACCTGGAAGACATTTGCATTCCAAGGGTTTTGTGCACGTTCCATGCTGGCATCCGGGCAGAATTTGGCAATCTTGACATGTGGGTCCTGACCACCCCAGTTTGCAACGGCATTCACCTGGCTGTTCGCAGTATCCTCGAGTTGGATGGCAATTCGGTGTACACATCGCTTTTGATTCGATGAAAATGAGAAATGTTAGAGAATTCATTGCCCAATATGAATTGACTTTATATCACACTTACGTTCCGAACAGAAGAGTCCATCCCAACCTTTCTGGCATTTGCACTCGAACGATTCATTGCAATAGCCATGTTGACATCCTGGCAAAGGAATACATTTATCACATTTATCACCATAATAGCCAAGTTTGCATCGACACTCTCCGGGTTTATTGCAGTAGCCTAGAAGAAGAAGATGAATTTATTGCTGTGGAGATTAGAGAATTGTAATGATATTTGGATATTGGTTTGATCAACGTTGAACATTTGGATAAGTTCCAACATAATTAACAATGTTATCTTTAACATTCATGTACACTCTATTTTTTATTGCTAGTTAACTAACAAACTATTAAGAACAACGTTGATTTAAATATTTTTCATATCAGCACGAAATTTCAATGGTTTTTTTCGTATTTCGTAGTTTGTTCGCGCTGAAATCTTCTGAACATATATTAGAGGATAAGAAATGCGCTCATGTGCCTTTCATGCGGGTAATTATCTAGCTACGGCAGGCCGACTGCAGGCATCTGTACCATACAATAACCAGAGAACGATATTCTCTGCTTTTGACCGATAAAAAATTTACGATTGACTATTATTTACGACTGACTATTAGGACCGCGCCACTATATAATTTTCGGGTTAAGGCTCTATTTTGGTCACTCTTAAACACATAGTGCATAGGTGAAATCTCTTGTCTGAAAACATCAGTAGACAGCCAAATTTTTGATATACAGATAAAGCCATCACAGCAAACGAAGAAAGAGAGCTTGAATCGTTCCAGTTTGGTTCTTGAACCGCGAACATTATATTAATATAGTTTATAATTTATATGTAAAGTATTATCAGAGAGATTCATGCTGCTTAGTTGACTGGAGCTCAAGCCTTATCTTCCCAAACTTTTTCAGGAGGTCTTGATTCGAATGTCATTAGGCCAGAAGTCAAGGTGGCCAATGATACTTTGAGCAGTTGTGAGAGTAAGTTTAAAAGAGCCCATAAAATTATCGCCTGAAGTCAAATTTTTATACAACACGTTCGTAGAATTTCTCAGTCTCCGATGTATGTAGTAAATAATGTCACTTTCAGATGTACCCGAAGATACAAAAGATATAAATAACTGCAGGTAAGGAGCAGTATTTCTTATGAACCCATCAGCATTGAAGCCATTTCTCTGAATAGGATTAAGTGGTTGCAAAGCCGGATGGATGGCGTTGCTTGGCTCAGGCAAAATCTGAGATTGAAGTTACGGGAATGATTTAGGCTGAACATTTTAATGCTGTAGGTCTAATCAATATTTGGAGTCAGAATTGACTGAAGACCATGTTTTGCAACGCCATCAAAAGTTTTATTTAGTTTGGCAATCGTGTCGACAAGAAAATAAAAGCGTTGGACGTAAGAATCAATTGAAAGTCTCCTGCAGGTTTTTCAAACCAACGAAGGCGAATTTTTTTAGCGGTAACTGCTTCTTCAGCCCATGTTTTCAAGCCAGTCCACTTTGACTGCCATGTCAGACTGCAGACCGCATAAACTTGAAAAGAACAAATATCGACAAGTCTTTTTTGTCCATACACGTGCATAACAACGTAAAAAATTTTTATTTACCTAGAATTGTATCGAAAAATATAAAATTAGTTAACACCCCTTGCTTCGCAAAGTCTTGCGTATCACTTTCATCATGCGAAGTAGTGCAGTATATGATGCAATCGGCAAAAAACTTACGTGACGACCAAATTGAGCAAATCGAATAATCACAGGTGCGAAGTCTTAAGCCGAAATTACATTCTCGCCAAATGTTTCGTGAAGCAACTTGGGAAATTATTTCCCTCCATGTTTTGGCATGTGAAAAAACAGGCGAGAATAGACGAGACGCTCGGCTTTCCAACATTTGCCGAGAGTGTAATTTTGTCATTAGAAGAAAGCAGTGAATGTTACTCACCTCACTGAGAAATGGTTTTTCACGGCAGTTCTACTAAAAGAAGATCAATGAGGCTGGTGTGTGGGCTTGTATATGGATGCTTAAGTGAATCGTGCGTGCTTCTTAACATGGACCAAAAGTTTCTATGAAGAATTTACACTCCACGCCAAGTTCAAAAATTATCAAAGGTTTAAAATAATTATTTTGCTCGGTGATACTATTTAACGCTTTTCCATATTTCAGTCCACAAATAAACATGGAAGTCAGGAAGCTAAAAAGTTCAGACTTTTTAATTGACTCTTCTATATGCAATTTTGCCAAAGTGAGTCTTAGAAGTGTTTCCTTAGATAAGTTCTGTACGCGATAGGAAATATGAAAAATTGGACGTTGCATCATGAAACAAACAAAAAGGATATTGAAAACAGGTCTCAATCAGTAGAAAAATACATTATTTTGAACATAGACAACATAAAATACATACCAATCTGAAATAATATTAATAATTCAGCAGAGTTATAGGGTTAAGATTTTTTCAGTCAACTTTTTTGTTATATTATTCCAAAAAAAAAATTTTTTTGCGGTAGTGTGACGATATGACCATTTAACTGATCAATGTCTGACGCGTTGAAATGCTGACTGAATGAATTTTTCGGAAAAGGGTTCGCAGGAATAGTCTTCGAGCGAAAGGTTCTTAAGAACTGGAAGAATAGTTCAGCTTTCTTACTAGCTTTTCGAGAGTTCAAACTCAATCAATGGATTACTATAATGCAATGAATTTTGGCTAGGACTATTTGCAGATTTTCCAAAAACCTATTTTCAGAGTTTCAAGCAAAATCAAATTTATTGTTGCAAAGTTTATTGTCATTTTGCATGTGTTGTAATCCCGTTATGAGCTACATTTTGAGTGGAGCTAAGATACAATCAATTAATTCTCTATTTACGATTTAACTTCTTCTCCTGTTCAAATCTAAGGTTATAACTTGAATAAAAAACAGTTTAACATACCATACATTGGATCACATGCTTTCCTACAAATCGGTACATTACAAAGGTCACCCTGCCATCCGGGTAAACAGCTTACTTCACCATTTGAGCTACAAACATAATGGGTTTCATCATTCGCTGATGGTGGAAACTCACAGACCTTTAATCGAAATGAATATAAAATTAGTTTAAATTTTATTCTGCATGGACACATGATTGTTATTTTTATTCACCTGTTTCTCCCACTGTGGTACCTGCTTTACTCGATTTCGGCCATCCACACAATTTAGACTTAAAACTGTTACAACTAGGGCAATAATGATATAGTTTGCCGTTAATGCCATTCTCACATTCTCTAAAATAAATATGAAAAATTTAGTGCGATTCTGTATAGATGATATTTTTCTATTTATGAGATTATTAAATTTATGAAATGAGCTGTATCACTATGATATTGGAAATGTTTTTGCGGGATGATTAAAATTGAACAACTTTTTATTAACATTAAAAATTTTAATCTACATTGAAAATTCTATTTTGACAAAGTGGTTTCGAAAGCATGCACTGCCTCTCATCAGACACCAGCACACAGTGCATACTTGACTGGCGTGACCACTTGCAGGTGGAAATCATTACATTTTTATTTATGCTAGTTGTGACAAATTTTAACATCTCCGACTTATATCCATGGATATAATTTTACTTAGTAAAGGTAATTGAATTTGATCACGGTTCCCTTCTTGTCTATAAATCAGCATAGACAACGTATATCATTTCTACAGCATCGAAGCCGAGCATATTGAAACGGGAAACTTCGATCGTTTTGCGGAATCAGCCTCCGAAAGCAGAATCAAATTGGAAATGTTTTTGCGGGATGATTAAAATTGAACAACTTTTTATTAACATTAAAAATTTTAATCTACATTGAAAATTCTATTTTGACAAAGTGGTTTCGAAAGCATGCACTGCCTCTCAGCAGACACCAGCACACAGTGCATACTTGACTGGCGTGACCACTTGCAGGTGGAAATCATTACATTTTTATTTATGCTAGTTGTGACAAATTTTAACATCTCCGACTTATATCCATGGATATAATTTTACTTAGTAAAGGTAATTGAATTTGATCACGGTTCCCTTCTTGTCTATAAATCAGCATAGACAACGTATATCATTTCTACAGCATCGAATGCAAGTGGTCACGCCAGTCAAGTATGCACTGTGTGCTGGTGTCTGATGAGAGGCAGTGCATGCTTTCGAAACCACTTTGTCAAAATAGAATTTTCAATGTAGATTAAAATTTTTAATGTTAATAAAAAGTTGTTCAATTTTAATCATCCCGCAAAAACATTTCCAATTTGATTCTGCTTTCGGAGGCTGATTCCGCAAAACGATCGAAGTTTCCCGTTTCAATATGCTCGGCTTCGATGCTGTAGAAATGATATACGTTGTCTATGCTGATTTATAGACAAGAAGGGAACCGTGATCAAATTCAATTACCTTTACTAAGTAAAATTATATCCATGGATATAAGTCGGAGATGTTAAAATTTGTCACAACTAGCATAAATAAAAATGTAATGATTTCCACCTGCAAGTGGTCACGCCAGTCAAGTATGCACTGTGTGCTGGTGTCTGATGAGAGGCAGTGCATGCTTTCGAAACCACTTTGTCAAAATAGAATTTTCAATGTAGATTAAAATTTTTAATGTTAATAAAAAGTTGTTCAATTTTAATCATCCCGCAAAAACATTTCCAATTGGATTCTGCTTTCGGAGGCTGATTCCGCAAAACGATCGAAGTTTCCCGTTTCAATATGCTCGGCTTCGATGCTGTAGAAATGATATACGTTGTCTATGCTGATTTATAGACAAGAAGGGAACCGTGATCAAATTCAATTACCTTTACTATGATATTGTTTTTCTTAAGTAAAATTCCATAAACTACCAAAAAACAAAAAAAAAATTGTCGACTTTCTAGCGCAGTTAAATAGATTGCTTGAATCTATTTTTAAACACTTTCGATTTTCTTTGAAAATTGAATTAGTAAAATGAGCAAAAAATTGTTTTCTTGCTTATAACTTTTCACGAAATAAGTGAAGCCCGTTTAATTTTTTTCAAACGTTTCTGCACTTTTCACTCAATGCTATGTTAATATCATATCATTTGAATTTAATTTAGTTTTAATAAGGTACTTTCGTCTCTGCGTACACTGTTTTGCACTCTTCAGTTAAACCGAAAAAAAACAGACAATTGAACTCTGATTTCACTCATTTCCTTATTTACGCACGCACGTGACGAAAGCGTTTATGTACATGGCTAATTTTCAAGTTAAATATCTCTTCTTACCAGCAAACGGTAAAATTTATAATATGACACTAGCACTATTTATTGTATTTAACATTCATATTCAATATAAACACACCTTTTGGGGTAATTGCAATGGAAAAACACTATGTATCAATTCGGTCCAGTTCAATCTCACTCTGTATATTCTTGTTGTCTACTACCACTATGCGTTGCTTCGCCAATGAACCGACAAATGTGAATGGTAGGTTTGCCGCTGACGATGCGACTGTTAAAGAAGTTGTTGACCGGATCATACTGCCGTTCCAACAAAACATAATAAAAATAAACTTTTCTTCTAAGACGTGGCTGTTATGTTCACGTTTTGAGTGAGAAAGCAGTAGAGTGTGGGAGCAAAGTGAAAAGGTATTGATTTGTTTTGGCTGTCTGTAAGCTATTACATATTTTAAACTGTGATTACTATTCTATTTCCGATTTGTGAAATTTTTTAATCATACTATTGTTTTGCTATACT
The DNA here is from genome assembly GCA_963978885.1 of Nemotelus pantherinus. NCBI lineage: Eukaryota > Metazoa > Arthropoda > Insecta > Diptera > Stratiomyidae > Nemotelus > Nemotelus pantherinus. The sequence continues at coordinate 220,711,014 of OZ022263.1, read as the reverse complement.
CCGACGGCCTTTGCAAAGCCGACTTCATTAAATGCTTCATTAAACTTAGTATTAATTAGAGAACAATATTTGCCTTCTCTTCTCTACTGCCATCCAAGCCAGTTTACCATGTATCTACCAGCCAGACTTTATCATTGTCGTTCAAGTTATCGAAAATTACTTGTTGATTTTTATTAGGTCAGGCGGCCAAATGCAAGCAAAAAAACCAGCGTCATCAATGTCTCTTTCGTTTCCGCCTTCTTGATACCTTTCTCTTCAATGCCGTCTTCGCACTTGTGACGGCGACATAAACATGCTTCTTACATGAAGACACGACTAAGTCCAGATATAAATCTCATTTCGATAAAAGCTTTTAACTACAAGTTGCACATACGGTACATTGAGTTTTAGAGATCAGTGCAAAGAGAGTTAACGGAGGGCATTCAGACTGATTCTGTTTGTTTCAGGTCACTGGCTTAAGTCTTTCGTTGGTGTGATCGAATAACTTCGGAGTGTTCGGAAAATATTTTTAATTTTCTTGATTGATTGTTTTGTTTACGTTGAACTATATGGATTAACAAAAAAATTACTTCTAAGGATTTGTGTTGGGATTAGTAATATTTAAATGTACTTTGGATTTGACTTTCTAAAAAGAAGTTTTTCTGAATATAATTTAATATGCAATATGAAAGTATTTTACAATAAATGAATTGATATTTTTGAGTGGTGCCATGAATGGGGTTATCGAAATAGATGAAGATAATAAATTTATTTTCTGTTCATTTTGACCATGCTTTAATGCAAAAAAACATAGACAAAATGCACTGGAAATGATATTCAAATTAATTTTTTCACTGCCGTGAACAATTTTTTAGTTCTTTTTCGACTTTCTGAGTGAAATGCGGATATTTTAATTTTTTCGATATTCGATTTACCAGTGTGTTTTTTATATTTTCGTTTAAAACACACTAGTAAGATTTGCATTAAAAAAAGATGAAAATATGCAAGCAAAGCCATCAAAGTGGTCTATTTTTTTACGAAGCTATTTTACAAATCTAAGAGACACTTATTAAAATCGATTTTATCGTGAGATTAAAATTTTTTATTATGAACCCAACGGGCTCGTTGCAAGCGTAGCTGATCCAATAGGAGAGAACAGCCGAAATATTGACTTTCCTCGTTCTTTAACATTGGATATTAAGACGAAATTGGCTTAAAACATATTGTGAGGAGCTTAGCAGCAAAAAAGAAATTTTGAAATGTTCTCGTCTGTTTTCAAGCGTATCCATGACCAGTAACCTAAGACGATTAAGTGAAAGAAGCAAGCATACAAGACATGACCACGCAAACTTCCGTAAAAAAGCCTTTTCTCAATAGACTCGATACGGTTGACATACACCTGCTAATTATGCGCTCAAACTATACAGGTAACAAAGTAATATCTTAGTTGCAAGTAGTCTGAATAGACAAATCCTAGAGAACGAAGCTTTTGAGAAGATGGAGTTAATGTGATCGTCCAAAGTGAAAGCATTATTTAAAAGTACTCCTAAATTGAGTACTTTGTCAGAATGACTTAAGCGAATGCGATACAAAGAATATTCAAAGCTTAGCAGACTAATTTTGTGCTTATAGCAAACAATAGCTAATTATTCGTTTTCTAGTATAACACTAGGAACACTAGGATTATCAAGGAGCTTGAAGTATAAAGCAGTCACGAATATTCAATATTTTATTTAATTTTTTGGTGCCACCCACCTAAAATAAAATGGAAGAAAGTTGAGAAAGATGAGAAGTCATTTGCATGCAAAATAATAGTAAAAATCGTAAATGGCCTCCTTAAGGAACACCATGAAAGACTGGTGAGAGAGCGACACGGAGAGATCAACAATGGGAATGGCATTCCAAAAAAAAACTTTGCTGTTAATAAATAGCTGCGGAAAGTTGGGAAAAGACAGTTTTCACAACAATATGGAATGGTGTAGCCTGTCAAAAGCCTTCAGCGATTTCGTATGAATATATTTACCAGAAGTCCTGCCTTGATCGATTAAAGAAAAGTATTGGAGAACTCTAACAAGTTGGTAGTTGTGGATTTGCCTTTCATGAAACCATGTTGAAAAGTAAATGAAGATTGATTTACTATAAAACCCCACAACATTACTGGTTCACGTCTTTGTCGTCATCTTCAGCTTATTGTGAAGGATTGTGACGTCAGCAGAGTAGCTAAGCTATTCTAACATTTTGAAGCAGACCAAGACGATGTGTCCAAAATCTATGGCTTTGCTTCATAGCATTGAATCAAAACATCATCAAGCCAACGAAAACTTAAATCAGAACGTGACTTCGTTAATTGTTATACAGGTGAGCAATGCCAAGGCGTAGACAACTGAATTCGAACAGGCTTGACTTGATCTGACGTCACATTCTGTTATAACAAGCTAAAGGCGAAGGCGAAGACGTCAATTCGGAAAGGCCCTAGGTACTAGCGCTCAGAAATAATTCAATATCGATTACGCATGTAACAAAAAATTCATTCCAAGGATTTCATCGAAGGTAAGGCAATCGTCAAACGAAGAGACGGACCAACGGCTCTAATAGCTGAAAAAAATGACATATGTATCGAGGACACCATTGAAGATCGCGCATTATAAACAATAACAAGTTCTGAAAATCTTGAGATGATTCGAACTTTCCAACTACATAGATTTAAAGAAGATGCAGCCAAAACATATGATCAAAGGTATGAATTTAAATTCGGAAATTAATAATACGGAGTGCGTCATTTGTTCAGAAGGGAAAATACAACAACTATCAAATAACCATATAAACACTCATAGCACCAGCAGAAGGAAAAATTTCAACTTAAGACATTCAGATATTTGTGGACCTATGAGCACAGCCTCCTTAAGCGAAGCGAAGAATTTTGTTACATATATAGCATATACTGAAAATGAAAATGATTTAAATGCATTGACAAATTTAAAAAACAAGCTGAAAAAGAAACTGCATTATAAAGCGACTGAAAATAGACAAAGGAAAAGAATACACTTCCAGAGAGTTCAAAAATTTCCTTGAAGAGGAAGACATCGGAAGACAATTAATCGTAGAATACAAGCCTAAACAGAATGATGCTTTCAAGCACGTGAATGAAACCCTGGTGGAGATGGCACGTTGTCTCAGCATGAAATATATCAGAAATTTGCATCACAAAAAATCAAAAATCGTTCCCAAGAATCTTTGATTTGAAAGTTTCTTTGATTTGATACCGTAGCTAGAGTATTGCTCACACACGAGCATATTTCTTATGCTCATTAATGTGTTATGTACATTTCGCAATATTCTGATGACTTTGTCGAAGTTATCGCAATTCGAAATTTCATAAATTTCCTGTTCCAGTCTGTTAGGCACTTAGCACCCGCATAAAGTCAATAGTTTCCAAAGCCTTATAATATTCAAGCTAAAAATACGATTCATTTTCTTTCCTGTATATATTTTTTGCAAATATTTATTTTCGACCGAAATATAGAACCACCTACAAATTCACAAAAATGTCCCCTGTCGCCAAAGAGCGAAAAATATATCCCCGTAAGACATAAAATTCATCACAATCGATCCTTAAAATTTCAGTTTGATCTATTTTTATAATCCGGAGAAAACTCACTGAGAAATAGGATAGATATTATATATATATATATATATATATATATATATATATATATATATATATATATATATATATATATATATATATATATATATATATATATATATATTTATTACTTCTATCTTTTTGTAACTTATATTTGCTGATAGTTCTTACGTATTTACATGCCTTAAAGCTATATCACTTAACACAATCCAAAACCATTCTAGTAACAAAGTAAATTGTTCTCGCATTCATTCTTTACTGCTAAACAAATACGCTCAATTAATCAGTCCCACTCTTTAGCAAGTAACTTGCAAATCGCTTGTTCTAATCTTAATGAGATCTTCAAGAGCACTTGTGTACACAGGCAAGTTTATGATAAGACACACGAGAGACATTCGAACTTACGTATGCCTCTTCTGTCAGAAGTGGAAATTATTTCGAAGAGGAAGGCTCCACTTGAAAATTTCTTTTAAACGATTACCATTCTCACTACGCACATATGCTAACCATGTCGACAAGCAGATGCTGTCAAGCTCGTTTGTATTTCAGCGGCAAATTCCTACGAGTGAATTCTCTCAACGACATTTCACACGTGATGAACTCGGATCCTTAGCAAAGAATGCTTGGCATTCCGTAGCACCAAATACACATTGATTCAAGTACCCGCCTACCATCTTTTTAACTTCCTGCCAAGGAACCGTATTAAGCAGGTACACTTTCCCGCTTCATTCGTTTTGTACATTTATTCAAGGAGCCCCACATTTTCGTCCTCGATTTTCAAGCTTTGTTTATTTCGACCGGTTCCTTGCTTCTGGCTAAAAGCAGGAAATGTGGAAAATCTACAGAAATGGACCGATGTCAAGGAAGCGACATGAACGCGCAGAAAGCGGAGCTACTATGTCGAGATGAAAGGATACGCATGATAGTAATGTGAAAGGTATACCTGAAATCTCTGCATATGGTGCGACACTTTAATTGTACTGAGTTCCGACGTGGGCATACATAAATGACATGACAGTATGTAGTTTTTTAGAGCAACTGTGAAAAAATATGGAGAGGTCGTTCTATAAAAGCATGTAAGGTGTAACCTTTTATCCCGAGTATGAGCACACATGCATTTATGTTTACTTTGGATATTGTATAATAAAGCTCAGGTAGGAACTTCCTTACAAAGATAAGGGAGAGGGATTCAAAAAACATTTTTTTGAATTAGATTGATCGTATTTGGGAACGATTGGGCCTTTTGCTCTTTTCGAAAAATATACAAGACACAAAAATATACTGCGAAAATTCAGCTGTCTAAAATTGTCCATCCGTTTTGATTAAAATGAGTGGGAGTTTTTGCGTCCAAATTAATCAGATTTGGTGACAGCAGTATTTTAAGTACTTTCAAGAGTATTTGTAGCTTCTATGATACCTGCAATTCAAACAACTGCAAATTTTCTCTAAGGAAATGAGCTATACGCTAAGTAAACATATTTTTTGCTTCTTGCATCTGTGAAATTATTTCTGATTTCCATTTGATTGGTTCGAAAATGATGCGAAATTCCTTTTTTGTAATGCGTCTTAACGGATGTTACTTTGGCCCTAATATTAGCTTGTTTAATGCATTTCCATGGATATCGCCTACAAGTTGATTTTCTCTGTGGCTTCAAAGAAATTTTTCGCACAGGATAATCTTCTTAAATGGGTAAGTAAATCAAATATCATAAGTGTCACCGTCCGATTGGGGGAATAGTGAAAACTTTTCAAAGTCTTAAGATATAGTCTTCAAACGAAATCTGGAGGATTTTTTTTCATATCCACCCAATTCTGCAGCAACTATTTCTGAAATGGAGATTTTCAGCTTAAATAAGTAATTTAAACATCCTAAATTGGAAATATCTAACGCGTACTTTTGCCAGCAGCGAAGTACCCTATTGAACAACGTATGTACGTAATTCGAGAATATTCCTCCCACATATCCGCAGGGTAATAATAATCATATTTGATGAAGTAGTGTCACTTTGTAGTTATGGCAATATCAATTCAAAGGAATTATTCGACAATTCTATTTGAATTCAGTAAATAGACAAGAACTTATAGATAACGATGATGGAGAAGTAAATTCGAGCAAGTCTTGTTTTTGAAGTTGTTAATAGAATTTCGCCCGTATTCATAGTTTATTATACAGGTGACCTTAGTTTGTGCGGGACACCGAAAAGGTTGACTGAACTTTAAAAGCATTTGAACGAAAGCATAATAAATTTGAAAAAAGTGGGCAGTTCATTCTGAGCCGAAATTCAAATGTGTTGTAAATTAAATTAATATGAACCGATTAATAACTGATTAATATGAACTTTATGTAATAGCAAATACGATTTTACAGTAATTAAATACATCAAACATATTTCTAGAGATTTGAAAAAGAAGAAATGTTTGTATATTTGAGGTAAAGATCAAAAACAAACAGGTAAAAATCAAAAACATTTTCTTAGGTGCGTGTAAGTATCAAATATAATATATAAATCGCCTTTTTCGTCAACAAAAAAAAATTATATCTGTTAGGTTTCCTTTTTAATATGCAAGCTATGTTAAGGTTAGGCTAGGTTTCATGGCTACTTTCTTCAGACAGACTCCGGGAAAGGCACACTATGGCATACAAGGGTCCATTATGATACCATAATCCGTATGTAGATCATTTGTATCATGTGCAACAGTTTATAACTACTGTTAATAATCATAATTTTCAAATTTTTGTGCAGTTTGTTGTTAGTAGTACAGCGTCTTGTTAGTGAAATATTTATACAGTTGACTAGCGTAGCTCATAATAGATGAGCACCTCTGATTCGAGCGATACGCCACTGCCGACCCCAACGCAGGTTACTACGAGTCGAAGGCAGCGTCAAAGCTCCAACAAGCGAGTTAGCCATTTGCAAAAAACCATGTTCATCAACATGTACGAAGAAGGTTTCACCGTTAAGGATGCTGCACATAAACTGTGTTGAGAGCATACAGAAAAAAGTGACTGCAAAATGTCTGAACCGAAAAAAGGGGAATAAGCACTAAGCTACTCACACCTGAGCCACGATCGAGGAGATTGTCGAAGCGCATCCATCTTTGACTCTTATGCAGATAGAAGGTAAGTTAATAGATGAAGGCTTCAGTCTGACCAAAGCAAGAGGAGGTCTGCAAGAACTTGCGATTACCTTCAAAAAGGCTTCTGTTGAAGTGGACCGTATGAATTCGGCAAAGTCCATTGAGAAACGTAAAAGTTTTGCATTGGATTTCAGTTCCTGGGTACCCGACGATTGTTAACGTCTTATTTTCATAGATGATTCTGGGTTCAACCTGCATCTATGTCGAAGTAGGGCTCGCTCGAAAAAGGGAACACGACTAGTTTCAGCTATTTCAACTGTTCGCAGAAAAAACACCACCCTTGTACTAGCATTGAATAGCCAATGCGTTTTCTATTCCAAAGTTATAGCTACTGGGACAAGCAATAGCTCAAAATTTTTCGGATTTATCCGTGAGTTGGCTGGGAAGCTACCACCTTTGACGAGAGATGCCTATATAGTGATATATAACGCAAAAATCCACAAAACACAAGATGTTGTTTATGAAGAAGCACAAGCAACTCTCATCCCGAAACTTTGCTACCAGACTCACCTACACTGAACCCTGTAAAGCAAGCCTTCACCAAAATTAAATATTCGGTGCAGGCCTTTTTGACAGAGAGCGGTGAAGGCCGGCACTGGTGGAGGTGATAGGTAGAGCAGTGTCGACCATAACATCAACCGTTGCTACAAACTATGTTTCGGGCATGTTTGTAAACTTCTGGCAGCGACTTATGGGTTGCCCAGCAACATTAATCGTTTGGATATAATTATTAATATCAGTCTTTAGTATTAATGTATTTGTTTATACTCGTATTATTGAGGTATTTAATTATATATTATAAGACTATTAATATGAATATTTTTTTTTTCAAATTGAAATAAAGATTTTTTTATTTGGAAAAAGGTTTTTTTTTCGTTTGGAAAAAGGATTTTTTCATTTGGGAATAGGTTTCTTTCACTTGGAATATGAATTTTTTCATTTGGAAAAAGGATTTGTTCTTGTGAGATTAAGTTTTTTTACTATACATCTGATTCGTCAGATAAAATGGTCAAATATTAGCTTGTTGAATTTAAACGTGGTCGAACCAGCACAAGTATTAAACCACCTCCAGGTGGTCCACAAACAGGCAGTTATTCCAGAAAGCATCAAAAGATTCATCGTATCGTATTGGATGACGGTAAAGTGAAAGCAGTAAGCATATCAGAGAGCTCTCTGCTGACAGTCTTGCATGATCAATTGGGTATAAAAAAGCTGAACGGACGATAGGTGGCACAGTTAAGCAAAAACAACAACGTGTTGATGATTTGGAGCGCTATTAAGCAATGTTGTGGGTTGATTTAAAGAATTTTCACAAAACATTAATTCACTACTACACTCCACAGTCCAACAATCAGTCAACAGAATGGCTAAAAACGGGTCAAAGCCGATCAAAGCACCCTAAGATACAAAAATAAGGTGGAATTGGCCAGCATTTTTTAGGATCGCCAGCAGTTTTTAGGATGCACATGGATTAATATTCACTTTGAAAAGAGAAGAATGATCACAAGAGACTATAACGTTCAATTAGTGGACTGTTTGAACGAGAACATCAGGAAAAAACGGCTTCATTTGACAGTGAAAAAAGTGTTAGCTCTTCAGGACAACCCATCTGAAATTGAATGATTTGCGCTAAAAATTGGTTCCCTACCGTGTAACCCTGATCTCGCTCCCAGAGAATATTGGCTGTTTCCAAACTTGAAGAGATGGCTCCAGGAATGAAGATTTTAATCAAATAATGAAACTGATGCCTGTTTTAAAAGACTTACTTCAGAGCATTATTCGAAAGGCATCAACATTTCGGACCAAGTGCGTTAAGATAAATGTAAGATATGCTGAAAAATAAAATCAATTTTCATAAGAAAATTGTTTTTTTCTTTGTTAGGTATCATCTTAATTGAAACATGTAATATGCCATCCAGTTTTAACTGATACATGTATATGAGGAGCCCAAATTCTGGCGAATCCGCGAATCCGTTTCAGCGTGGATGGTTGTTTGAGTTGGCTGTCATTTGCAACCAGTTCAGTGGATAATTTGGTTTCTCTCGTGTAATTAGTTGCAAATAATTAAGCAGAGTAACACTGTATACTATGAGCTTATAAATATATTCCGCATGCGGCAGTTATATTCCAGTATTTGTGACAGTGATTGTGCTAGATGCGGCTGCTATTTAGCCAGAACTAGACCCAATCCCTTAATTCTAAACACTTGATTATAATTCTTGACAGGGCCAGCGCCAATCATTAACGAACCACATTCGGTCGGTTTCCTATTGGTCGCTCGTTGTCTCTATATATAGGTAGGCTTAAACAATCAACGGACTTCATTCTAGCGATGAAACTAGTACGTCCCAAAGTAATTTACACAATCAAAGTGACACAAAACTATGTACTTCACAAGCGCACTATAATGAACCTTAATGTCATTGCAATATTATTACTACTGTTTAACTCAATAGCTGGTCAAAAACAAGAAACTACCATTGAAAGTTTTCCATATTTGGTAAGGTTTTCGTGTGCTTCCATTCTGTTTTAAATTTAATTTATAGGTCTCAATCCGTCGAAATATTTTGGAAATTGAAAATTTTACGGCCGTTCATGTTTGCGCTGGAGTACTATTGAGTGACATTGATGTTTTAACAACCGCCAGTTGCCTTCACGATGTCAAGTAAAGAAACTAATAACTTGGTTTAAAGTACTACAATATCAACAAATAATTTTAGCGGAAACTACTTGAAGCAGCCATTCTCATATACAATTGTTGCTGGAAGTACAAATTTGAAAGCAACAAACACTATTGAGAGATTTTCCGCGTCCACTAGAATTCATCCAAATTTTAAAATTTCTGAACTCGAAAACGACATTGGATTGATTCGTCTGAACAAACGATTTCCAGTCAATAATAAGACAATCGCAGTTGCAAAATTATCAGCTTCGGAAGCTTCTCAAGGGGAAATATGTTCTACAGTTGGATGGGGAGCTGTGGCCATGGCAGGTTTTAGCTATTCTGTTATCAATTGAATAAACGTATTATTTTAGAAACCATTTCGAACTCTTTCGGGTGAACTATTTACGATACAGATGAAAGTGAACCGAGACTGTACGGGATTTATTTTCTTTGATTATAATATAACAATGTCTGATTCCCAAATATGTGCAGGTATAACGAGTGCTATCACATCGGTGTAGCTATTTCAGTTCTTTGCAAATTTGATTTTAGGCTTTCTGGACCCATCAGATGAGACATGTTTTCAGGATACTGGATCGCCATTGGTCTGTGATGAGAAAGTCATAGGCCTTGCAAACATGTACAATGACTGCAAGGATGGAAAAGGAAGAGGTATCATATTTGTGAAAATATCGAAATTTCTTGGATATATGAAAGGGCTTAGAGACAGTAGTAATGGAGGAAGTAAGCTCATTTTGCTTAAGCTGTTGACTGCTAATATGTTTTTGTAAAGTCGTGTTTAAATGCATTTTGCAAAAATAGCTGTGTGATATTTGAATACATGTAAATTTTTAAACTTAATTCATGTGATCTACCTAGACTTGCAGCGGAGAAAGAGGATACCTCTGCTAAACTAATCAATTAAAAGCCTTATTAAGCAAAATGATCTGAATTAGTTAAACTTCCACGTAGAGGTTCAACAAATTTTCCCTTTGTTGTTCCTGAAAAAAGTGGCTTAAACTCGGAGGGCTTTTTCTTCAAACAATCTCAGATTCATTAGCAAGTCTCGAAAACGTCATCTTCTTGTAAAGCAATACGCTTAATGCTATGGTTACTTTATTTATTTGAATTACTTTCATATTAAATTCGGTCCATTTCTTTTTACGTGGGATCTATTGATTTGCACTGACTTTAGTTGAACCAAAGCGAAGGATACGTTCCCATTTGGAATCTGTTCTGGCAAAACCTACCGGCTTGAAGGATAGTGCCGTCGAAGCCATAGTTGCCAAAGACCCTGGTCTGCTAATAATGCAAGAAGCGGCAAATGGTCTCTTTTGTTACCCGTTAATGGTTTCCTTTTTATTTTGTCACCAGTGCTGTCAGCAAACTAAGGCGTGCATTTGCTACTCAAACTGAAAAGCTGGATTTCACCGATAAAGGAATGTGTTATATGAAAGAAGAAGAATGTGTCATATCTGTGATATTGAACATTCTACCATATCATCGTTAAAATGTCTACCGACCTCTCCGTAGTAACGCTTTGTTTACTAATTCAATGGTATAACTTATGTCAGGATGCATTGATGAACTTGCTACTACACTTTGTTTGATAGCTGCTGGGTGTCCTTGTCAATAATGTAATGCTTGCTCTGAAGTAAATTCAATGCTAAGTTATATGCAATATGTGTTGTGTATTGTTGGATATCGCATCAGCAATAACATCATAAACTTGAAGTCCTCATTGAAATTTGAAAAAAAAAACCAAATCAGTAGCACAAAAAAAAAATCAGTTTGAATCGGGCCTCTTGTTGACTCAGACGTGATTCCGGGCCTGTCAAATTCAATTACTATCCCAGCTGCGGATCATTTTCAGACCATAATTGACAGGGAGCTTTCTTTGCTTGCTGTCCAAGCTACATAGAGTTTTCCTGGTTACTTATGTAATTTAACCTAGCACGTCACCTACTCCAGCCAAAGTTTTCTCACAATTTATTCTTTTTCTCGCGTTCTTCGTAGGAGACTATAAAACCACAACTAAGCTTCATAGCTGAGTTGCAGTCCTGTGCTTTTTAGGATTGTCATTTGATTTATGAAACGAATAAGGGAACTTTAAGCAAAGTTATTACAGCTGGAGAAGCACCAGGGTCCATTCTTGGGCTTGACTTATGGAATATTGCCTATGATGGTCTCTTGCACCTCGAAATGCCGGAACACGTGCTCTTGATAGGTTATCCCGATGGTATAGTCGCTGTCATCACATTTAAAAATCCTCACCTCAACAAAGTCATAAGAAGGGTTGAGGGCTGGATGGAAAGCCATGGTATCCTGCTAGCGATCACAAAAACTGAGATTGTCATGTTGACGAAGAGGAGAAAACCAACCATTATAACGAAGACGGTTGGCTCCGAAGTATTTGAGACTGGAAAGTTGGCCAAGTATCTTGGACTGATGTTGGTTTTCAAGCAAAACAAGCCAAAGTGTACGAAAGGGTGCTACTGGCTGTTATCTCGCTTGAGAGACTTATAGCAAACAATTGCAGTGCTAGTGCGAGTAAACGTAAATTTCTTTTAATGGTGACTCACTCAATGCTCCTGTATGGCGCGTTAAGGTTTGAAAAGCATCGAACTAGAACAGGGGTCGTCCAGTGTACGGGAGCGCGACGAATTGCAAGCAGCTACGGAATAGTTTCAGAAAATCCTGTGTTTGTGTTAACGGGAGTAGTCCCATTGTAGGGAAGTGTTTTTGAGCACAACAGAAGCAAAAAGAGAAATATTGGCTACTGAAGCACGAGCTGAGACTAATTTGTGACTTAAAATCTTGGCTTAATCGCGACTATGGTGAAATGAATTTCTACCTGTGTCAATTCCTACCGGGCCACGGCTACTTCAGAAAATACCTCCACACAATGGGGAAGGTCACGATGCAGTTATGTAAGTATTATGTTAAGGAAAATAATGACGCTTTGCATACTTTTTTCCATTGTGTCCTCTTTAGAGGGGAGTGATACATGCTTTTCTCTGTAATTGGCCCTGTGACGCCGGAGTGAATCGTGGAGATGATGCTTCAGTCAAGTGACGCCTGTTTAGTTTTGTCATCATATGTAGAGCTGGTATTGCGCTTGAAAAAAAGTCGAAGGATGCCTCATAGACTCCTGAAAGTTTGACAGAAAGAAAGTAAGCCGGTGGGACACCTGGTAGGTGCTAGTAGCACAGCCAAGAAATTGAACGCGGTTCCGGCTCAGATTTCCTTGTTCGGCGGGTGATGTTTTCTAGTGAATATAAATCTCTCATAATCCTGTGTGGTTCGCAGCATACCTTTTGAAGGATTTTCGATAGCCACTCAATAAAAGATGATTAAGGTAACACAAATACTGGCTTTTACTAGTTACGTTGACAAATAGGAAAAGAGGTGAAGATGAAGAGCCCTTCATAACACTTCTACTGGTGACAAAAACTCTTGGCTGCGCCAAAATGAAGAAAAACCCAAACCGACCAAAAAGTAATTACAAACTAATAAAGAAGAAAAAATATCAAATTATATGTACGGTTTTGAAATCGTTTATTATTATCATGAAATATATTGAAATTCAAACATACATTTATTTCGAATAATGATTTTTAAACACCGCATCTTAATTTTAGCTTTCATTTTCAAATCCGTTATAAGATTCGCTATTCTTTCAGCTAGTCCTGTGATTGGAGTCAGAGCAAACATCCCAGCATTTTATAGTATTTCTTGCACTTATTTTTACCCCTCTTGTACTTATCGATGCACTTCTTTGTTTCAGATTCACTTTTATGCTTTATTTTTAAATTTTGCATCTGCTTAAAAGTATGCGAAGGGTTGACTTCACCTTTTTTCCCCACAAGTTTTACTTTTTCCATAACACATTTGGCTTGACATTCTACATCGGTAACGATTTTTTCTTCACAACTCTTAACTGCTTTTAGAAAGTCTGTGTGACTGACTGGTTTGAAGGATTCAACGGTGATCTAGTAAGAAACGAAAAACTGGACGTAATTATCTTGTTTTTTTTTGGAAAGTGAATATATTTACACACAATATTAGGATAGACACAGCAACACCAACTGGATAAACCATTTTTGGTAGTTTTAGAATAGACAACTCTCACGTAATTGAAAATCAAAGTCGATCTGTAGCGTTTTTATAGCATTCTTTGAGAGTCGTAAAATTTGTGAAGGAAATTTGGTACCGATCAATTTTAATCGAGTTATATGGAACTGTGGCGTAAATAATTTAATTATATTTTTATATATATTATTTCATAAAAATAATAATAGCAATTCAAAGTTACGGTACGTTATATCAACTGATAATAAAATAATGCAGTTGCCGTTCCATATTGATTGCATGAATTGCTAGAACATGTTTGCCACATTTTTATAATAATTTTAACTTTAAACTTTATACTTGCAATGCCTTTTAATAGCCTAACTTTTCTAATGCATGTGGTACATAAAGAAACATAGCATATTCAAGAGTCTTAAAATTATGTGTATAATTATTAGTTGTTTTCATAAAGTTTGATTCTCGTAACAGATATTTGTTTTCTAACTGATAAACTGAGAAAGGTGCCCATTCTTATTTAGCGAACTAAAACCAAAGTTCCAAATTGAGCATCAGCCCATTAAGTTCCAAATTGAGCATTAAGCCATCAACGTACCCAGTATAGTTTATTCTTTGAATCTATTTTTCAAGTATTGATATTCATTTATTCATTTATTCATTTTTCATTTTTATTATTATATTATTCATTTTTGCCGAGCGCACTTTCAGTTTTGAGTGTTCTTTTATTTTTTGTCGATAGTTTTACTTTTCTGCTTTACAGTTGCCTTAAACAAACTCAAAAACCGGTTTGCGATTCTTCAAGCTCTAACGAGAAATAACAGTAATCTAGTGTCCAAAGAAATCATGTTCAAACGTCTCCAAAGAAATTATGTTCAAACTGATTCAAACCGGTATCTGAGCAGGATCACTCTGGCTTGATTATCTGCCATGGATGCAAGCGTGGCATGTTTTGGCATCTGTGCTCTGCAATTGTCTCATAATAACAAGCTAACTGGCAAGGGGAGCTCGCCGGGTACTCTCATGGAGTAAAACAGACGCTAATAATATTATACTTATACCATACTTATACGTGCTTACTAAGGCTTTCATCTTTGGCGCCAATGCCAGCTGGGTGGATTTTTACTTATTTTTCACTCCATAATTCTCATTAAGGAAACAATCAAATTCATTTATGTGGATTTCTCAAATTTGAATGAGTTACGAAGATTGGATTGGGATAGAGGAGCCTACACCTTTGGCCACTTAGGCCAGAATAACCCCTGGTACTCATACTCATAGCCACTAGATATTCTCTTTTGCATATAAGCAATATCCCTGCCAAAGTATTGGTATCTGATACGCGCAGTATTCAAAATACCGCGGTATTCAATTGGTAGTGCATATATCCTCCTAAGATGGTTGTGCTTAGCTTATATGACTGCTAATGCTTTATACTTTATGATACTCTTATTGGGGAGAAATTTAAAGTTCAATGGCTAGGATTTTAGAGGTAGATCCTCATGCACCCGGCCACATCAAGAGATAGTCATCTCTATTTGTGGATATCAGCTCCCTAGTGATAAAAAGTTGCATAAACCGATGCGGGGAGACTTTGTAGTTGAGGCGTTGGGCCTTTTTTCCGCTATTGGAAGGTGGAAATCTTCAAAAAAATGTTTTGTGGCTCCTGCCCTTGAACATGCTGCATTTTTACTGCCTAAAATCACCTCCTTCTCCCCACGGGACTACTTATATAGCTTTACCTCACTGGGGTGGAATGGCATTCAGCTGCTTTTAGAGATCCTTACTTTTTCATCTTTTCTATCCCGTATATTTTCAGTTTGCGGTGGATATTTTCCACAGCTGTTTCCATGGCATAATTAGAGTTCCCTACGTGAGCATGACCAACTTGTGGCTACAAGTTGTTGATGTGAAAATAACGAACGCGATCATGGTTAAGCATTTCCTACTTATTACTGGTACACATGGTTGCCAGGCTATTTCTTAATAGCTCAAAATAATTTTAAAATACTCCAAAATATACTGTTATGCTTTGCAAATGTTTCTTCCGCAACTTGTTAGTTGCATCAAGAATAATATGTTGAAACGTTTTGCTAAGTACTTCTATTTCAATGCTGAAAATGTTATTTTGCTATCCATCAACAGCAGTTTAGCCACAAATTGAGACGAGTATAGCGTGCGCGAAGTGACAAGACATAGTGGTTTCCTTGACATAGTGGCTTTCTATTCCAAATATTCCTTGATCACTGCCATACGAGATTCCTGTGACTTCAGCTACATGCCTGATGATCATTCTTTGACTTGCCAACACGACATCTTCGACTTTTTCACATTGCCTTCAGTAAGGGACGTAGATGGACGTCCTTTGCAGTGTTCATCTTAAACTCCTTGGTCCAGCGTGCGACGGTGAGTCCTTTCATGTTTCCACCAAGTCGAAATCTATGTCTTTGGTAGACATTTTTTTCAAACACAGGTACTTAATGACAGCTCTAATTTCGTTTTTCTCTATTTTGATGTTCTCTCTTCGATGATTTTTGTGTATATTTTATTTTTATGTATATTTTATGCTGACTTAGTGGATACAGGTCAAATGTAGTAAACATTTTTTTTTAAGTTTGTGTGCTCTAGAAATTACCGGTTATCAGTACTTTAGGATCAACCCTTGTATATCCGACTTTAGGAATTTCGATTTTTGAATTTCAAGTATTTTGGAATGAGTGAAGTCATATATTACAATATAATTGGTGGAACTTACATTCTTTACAATGCTGAGGACACAAGCAACGCTGTTGGCGAGAATGTGACCATACCTTTTAATTGAAAAACCTGCAAATGCAATGTACCGGAGAAATCGCCAGGAAATCGTAAAAGTAAATTGTTGCAGTACATTTGAAAAAACTTTGAGCATAAGTATCTCATGCGAACAGAATGGGACTGACATCCAGCAATTTATGCAAGAGGTACGAGATGGAAGCACACTCTCTGTGATTGTCCGGCCCTAAATAATAAATGCCTCAAGATTTTTGGTTCTTACCACTTTCAAGAGTTAGCAGAGGTGGCCAGGACCATCACGTTGAGTCAGCTGATCCAGCAGTCACTTGGAAGCTCTAACAAGCCAGCGAAGGGTGGCAAATGGGCCCAAACTGGTGGCCTAATGCTGACCGCATTCCCGGCAGCCCTCTTCACTAACCTAACCTAATCTAACCTAAGCCTTCATCAACCAACATATACAATCAAATTGCCGATACTAAAACGGCCCACAGACTAGAGATCTCGTCGACAACCTGATCTGCAATATGCGATATCTGCAACGAACGTCGCTGTCTATGGACTAGTCTCAGGTTGCATTTTTAGTCTCTGCAACGGTTGCAGTAAATATCAAAATTTTTTGATATTTGGTGGGCGGAGCTGGTGGTCGACGACCACGCTGCTGTGATTTTGAGACTAGAATGGAGATCTCATTTGAATTAAGAGCAACGTTATGGTTACATCATGTGAAATCATTGATTTAACGGGCTGGATTGTGTATGAATATGCTCAACAAGAGTCAGTTAGCATACCTCATGTTTTTAATGTTTTATATATTTCAGGAAATATTTATGAACGAAAAGGATAAATGTGAAACTAAAATATCTTTAAACATTGGTTTAGTTCATATTCAGGTACCTTTATAATTCTGGAAAGCATATATTTCAAGAAAAAAACCATGTACCTGTGCCAGTATTTCAATAAATTCAGTAAATCAGTAAATACAACCCTAATAGGCACAATTGCTGCCTGCTTATGATGACCCCCAATTAACAATTCTTCAGAAGGATCTATGATCAGGTTACATGTGCCTGAGCCAGAGAGTACAAATATCTCATATACCCGTAAATACCTGTTCAAAATTACTTTACGTGAGACTTAATTTTCTAACAATGATAACAACTCATGCCATCAATTTTCTTGCAACGAAAATGACCTAAGAACTCTTATTCCGAATCGTGTGCTGCCTCAACGAAAAAAAAGTTCGAATGAGATTACAATTCAAGTTGCGATTATCTTTCGTGTCTATGGCAAATCAATCGAGATCCAGTTGACAACCAGATCTCTGTGTCTATGGGCCGTTTTATTTTATGGCTTAGTCCTAAAATTTGAGTTCCTCTGTGAATTAGAGCTTTTATCGTTAATTAATTTTTTTTATAGTGCTTATAAAATATAAATATAATTTTTCAAAATATTGAATGATTTACACTTTCCAAAAATGAAAAAAACCAAAAGCAAATATTATCATCGTCATTGATTCCTAGTTTATTTAATTAGATTATTTAAAATGACGCCTGCATGAAGGCATCATCCACATATAAATAAAACAGAAATACACAATACAATACAGTAGTTAGAAAATATATATTAATTTTAGAGCTGTCCACATTTCCAGACTCGTCATTCTTGGACCATATTTTTGTTAAGGCTGCATAGCTGTATGCATAGTCAATAAATGGTTTATAATCCTTTAGGCTCGTAAACACGCCTGGAAGCGTACCGTTAGCCGAAGATCTTGTAGCTATTCCAATAATTCGACTACCACATAGTAAAGGGCCACCTGTATCGTTAAAATTGGGCACGTCACCTTTCGATGGTATTCCTGTGACGAATACATAATCAGGTCAATAAATTTTTTATTTATTTCTTCAAATGAAGCAAAACAATTGAAGCGCCTATAAAAAATTGACTTCTGTTGAATAAAATGTATTGTAGAATTTCTTCTCGATTCAAATATGTTTCATAAAAATCAAAAACGAAAAAGGTCTCACCAGCACAGATTTTATCGTTAAACACGGGTATTTTCTCTCGCGAGTACGCTTTAATGCAAAGTTTCAGGTCTTCGATTTCGATCGTGGAATATGTCAGGCGCTGGATAGCTGTGTAAGAGTCAATCATCTAAGGGAGTAATGGTACATATAATCTTTATTTGATATGATTTCAACAGCAGACGAAGTTTAACGCACCTTCGATACGAAGCCAAAGAATATGCACTTCGTGCTAGGTGGTAGAATATCGTAGGAAATAAAGTGTTTATCAGTAATTCCGCTTCGAATCGCTTTAGATATCGCTCGCGTTGGATCTATATTGACTACGTTTTTGTCAATCAACGGTTGATAGGTTATGAAAAAAGCCAAGTCGGCAGCTTTGGTTGAGAATCCAAAATTTTCGTGGATGACAACATTTCGAACGAGGCGTGGCGGAAACGAACGATGCAATTCACATCCTTGACGAATACCGAACTTGATCATATAAGTTTTTGGCGCACTCCGCTTGTTTCCCCTAGAAAAAAAATGAATAGATGTGTAGTGGCAAAATATATTTTTATTGTCATATCCATACCACTCATCATGAGCACACGAGGCAGCAGTCAGAATTGTTCGCTTATTTAAAATGATTCCCAGGCATCTGGGGCTCATTGAACCTAACACGAAATTGGAGTACACTCCGACCTACAAAAATTAGATAGCAACCGAATGAATAGAAAACACAAATGCTGTTAGAAACGAAAAAATCACCAATGAAAAGTTGCACAGAACTTACAATGAAAGGGAACTCATCTTCCTTAACTGGCGAGCTTCGGCTTTCGGCGCTTCCTTTTCGCAAAAAGTACGGATTATATGCTTGAGAAAATTGAATTTGAATAATAAAAATACCGTATAGAATATACGCGACACGATTTGACATTATTTTGACAAATGCGTGGCAGGGTGAGACTTTTTTTAATTACGTTCATGACGTAAATATTCATATTGCAGTTACTACTCATGTTATTAACAATCGATTTAAAGTCTGCAGCAGAGTTGTTTTCACACTTACTATGGCACTCATATTATCTTAATTTACCATCATTACTCATATTACCGTGTACAGTAGACTTAAAACAGGCAAATTCTAAAACTTTCATTATCGTTCAATGGAATCGGTTCAATAAATCAATGAGTAATCATTTTATCTCAGCGGAATAATCTAGGACCACGCATATGGTGGGTTTTTCCAGTCTTTCGACAAATACATACTGATCAGAGAGTAAAAAATATAATTAAGTGCTCAAAAACATTAAAATACCATATTTCCCATTTTTTTTTTAAATTTATAAAAACTCTTCAATAATAGTTACGAACTCTAGCTCGTATTAGCCCTAAATTTCAAATGCAGTCTTCAAGAATAGTACAAGAAAAGGTAAAGAAAGAAATGCGAAACTGGAAGAAAAACATGAGATTTCGCCTCTGTTCTTTAATTAAGAGTAAGTGCCAAACGGCAGCTAATGTTTGATTTCAAATAAATCTAAAAAATTATTAGTTATTACTTACTTACTAAATGTTTCGGTACGAGACACAAGTGGCGGTCAGACACGACGCCGTGCAACACGTTCTCGGTACATATTCTTCTAGGCAGTTATGTCCAGTCAGTATGACTATCATGGCTCTGCAAACTTTCCTGCTCTTATTGAGTATCCATTTCTCTATCCCTTTATCTTTGTGAGCAACAGCTACGCACTTCAAAAAAGGCATATGCAGATGTGGTCGGCACACCCAAGGCGAGTTCAGGGCCTTGCAGTGGAAGCTTCGAGCCTTGCTTCACAATGACGTCAGCAATTTCATTAATCAACAATTTCAGGGGTCTACACAGCTTCATGAGTGCAGCTTTACTGCTACTGTAAATAGCAATACGTTTTCACTTCTCCTTTTCTTCAATTGCTGAGCAGACAGCTCTGATAATACCGAATATTTTTGTTTGAAAAACAAAAACATGCTCTCCGAAAGAAGGAGAGCATGTCATATCTAACATAATTCTTCGAGCCGTCCGTGAAGAACAACTCAGAATATTCCCTCGTACACAAGTCTGGATTCTTCCAGTCAATTCTGTTCAAGAAGGCTACTTCGTAAATTCTCCCGAAGTTGAAGTCAAAACCTCTCTTGCACTTCCCGAAAGCATTTAAAGTGCGAGTAAGCTTCACTTTCATTCTTCCAGAGCAGTCTATTATCCAAGATTACTCCAAGATACTTGACTTCATCTGAAAGTTGAAGAGTTACACCTTTCATATTAGGAAGCACTAGTCCTTCCAGTATTCTTGTCCTGGTGAACAAAACAATTTTCGTCTTACCAGGACTGACTGTTAGACCGTGCCTCGAACACCAACTGTCAATTGGATCCAATGCGCGTTGTGTATTTTTACATACCACATTCAAAACTTTACTGACTGCTAGTGTGGCCACGTCATCAACATAAGCCTGCAGGTGCAGCCGTTCTTGTTGCAGTTCGTTTAACAGCGAGCTAACTAGCATACTCCACAGAAGCATTCATTTGTCGCCTCCATTCTAAAGTTGCAGCCGGATTTCAGCTCCGGTGTAGCTGGCGGGAGCCTTACATTTCAGAGTCGTCGCTGAGTTCCGATTTGCATCGGGAAGCAACGATTGTACAGAGTCTTTTTTTGTTGACGGCTGGGAGCTCTCCTTGGTTCACAATGTCCAGTTGGCATGGCTTTGCACCCAGTCATCAGTTCAAGACCTGTCTAATTTGAAATGGCAGACCAAATATAGGGTTCTTTATTTAGAGGTATAGAGCTTTGAAATTAAATAAAATACGGGTAAATTATTTTGATTGCCATGAAATTGATTTTATTGGGAAGATAATTATTTGCCATTTGAATTTGAATTAATTTCAGGCATGAGAGTGTCACGACTTGCACGGAAGAAGTTCAAACCAGAGGTCCAATTTTCGACTGCTCTAACCAATAATTGGGGCCGTATCCCGCCAGTAACGTGGCAAACGTTGTCTTCCAAATGTTCAAATGTCTAATGTTTGTCGACGTAGACGAGTGATTTGACGTATCCCCACAAGAAATAGTCCAGCGGTGTTTAATGACAAGATCATGCAGGCCAGTTTACAGGTCTGAAACGAGAATGCCGGAAAGAATCAAATGCTTCTTTCAATAAGTCGATGGTTGAACAAGCTGTATGGCATGTCGCGACATCCTGTTGAAACCAAAGGTTCCCTGCATTACGGCAGGTCAATTCCAGAGCGAGAACGTCATTGATTATGGTTCTATAGCGATGATATATGACTGTAATGTTATTCCCAGCAGCATTTTTGAAGACATATGGCTCAATTAATCCACCAGCCTATAAAGCACACCAAACAGTGACTTTCTCCGAATGTAACGGTGTTTGGACAACTGCTTATGGTTTCTCATCACTCCAAATGTGGCAGCCATTCAACCAGAAATCAGTCTCATCGCTAAACAAAAAAACAAAAATTAAGTTTCTCGAACATAACGGGTTTTTTTCTAAATAAATCTGCACAATCTGCAGACCTTATGAACGCTAGTCGTTCTCAAACCTCTCTTGCTCTTTTCCTCCTTCTCTTTTCTTAAGCAGCGTAGAATTAGCTCTGAGTGCTTTTTTTTCGAAGTCAGTGAAATCAACTTTTTCGGCCATTATTAAATAACTACACATGTACATATTATACTGATACTAAATTTTATTCATGCCTTTGCTTTTGGCGCCTCCTTCAAAGAACTTTCAAATAGGCTCTCTTCAACAATCTGCAATGCCTGTTGCAATTTAGAAAATTTAATTGGGAATGTGAGGAACTTGAGAGCACACGCATCAATGTGCTCGATTACTTTCTCTTTATCCTTGTACCTTCCTTCTTAAATCTCAACTTACCTTGATATGTATGAAAGGGCTCTTGATTTAATCCTTTGACGTTTGTTTTATCAAAAGTCACATACGTTTTATACTCTCTACACGTATGCAGTTTTTATTTGTAATGTTTTATTTGAATATCGTTCTAGTCAAACAATTCATGGAAAAATCTAACCGTGTGGTTTTATGTTCATGTTTTTTATTCGTTAGTGAAAAAATTGATGGATTTCTTTCGAGTACGTCACCAAGATATAATTCTTTAATCATTGCGCATAGAGCCAAGCCAGGCGAATTTCCATTTATCGTAAGAAGTTCAATACGATATATTGATCGCAATGAAAATTTCACTTCTAGGTCACCATCTCACTAGAAGACACCGTTTTATTCCCGATATGCTCAGGAGCAATTGTTGGCCCATTAACCGTCTTGACAGCAGCTAGTTGCTTAGGTTTTAACGCAAAGTAATTCCTGTTCATTTGATTAAATTTGATTAAATATTTTTTCAACCTTAGTTTGATTTTAAAGAGCTTGGTGGTAACCGCAGGTACAAACTACCTGAATCCAAATGAAACCACCAAAGTAGTTCAGCGTCATGTGGCAAATGTGGCCATACATCCAAAATATAAAGGAGCTGCGATGCCGCATGATCTGTCAATTATAACGGTTAGCAAGAAATTCAATTTCAAGCCAGGTCAGTGTGTAATGCAAGTCCCAATGGCTTTTGTTCCTATTGAAGATGGAACAGTTTGCCAAATACTTGGATGGGGATTAGAAACTAACGTAAGCATTCCTGATAGGTGGAGATTCACGTTACAGTATTTTTTATTTATTTAAAAATTTTAGTTTCGTCGTAACCAGGTTCCCTAATTTATTTATATTATTACACTCTACAGTTTGCCATTCATGTTGCAAATATTCCATTAAAAGTGACTAGCGTTCGAATTTACAATGTTGAAATGTGTGAGTTTATATATCGTGTGAAGATATACAGAAGCCAGTTATGCTCAGGTAATACTGTTATTCTTTTGACTAAGTGACTATTATTAACAAGTTTGGCGTTGTGTTTTAGAACGCCCCAGTTTATACATTGGATTATGTGCGGCAGA
The DNA here is from genome assembly GCA_963978885.1 of Nemotelus pantherinus. Lineage (NCBI taxonomy): Eukaryota > Metazoa > Arthropoda > Insecta > Diptera > Stratiomyidae > Nemotelus > Nemotelus pantherinus. The sequence goes on along the minus strand of OZ022263.1, from coordinate 220,687,716 downwards.
CGTCGGAAGCGCCTTAGTTTGCGATAAGCAACTTTATGGTATTGGGTCAATATATTCCAATTGCACGAACCCTATGGAGCCAAACATATTTACGTACATGCCAAGCTATAAAAGGTATATAATCGTAACTCAAGGCGGTTTCGGGTTTTCCTCTAGTGCAAAAACACCACTCACTGGATGGACTGGTTTGATTTTAAGTGGAATCATTTTAAAATAATATGTTACTGAGAATGATTTTCTGGACGTCTTTATTTTAGAAACTCTGAAATACATATTTTTATTGAATAAATACACATTTTATGATACTTGTCGATACTATCACTTTGGATATAATCAATGTGTACTGAAATAAGAAAAAAAAAAACTTTAGCGCATAAGATTGTAGACGTGTCCCATATGAATACGTAAATGATAGCATAAGTTGGTATGGATATAACAAAAATGCCTGGTACTAGCAAATCTTTGCTATCAAAAAAGCCAAAATAATCCAAATTCTGCTTCACGTTGAGGCCAATGAGCTTTGTGAAATTTCATTTTGAACCGACAGGTGCATTGCAAGTTACAAGTGTAAAGATAAATTTAGGTTTCCCGGCTGCAAAATCTCTCATATATTCAAAATTCAAATATTTATCGTTTATTATTGCAAAAAAAAATCATCACCACTTGAAAATTTAATGATGGCATTGCGTAGTAAAGAAATGAGAGAAAAAAATCGTTAATTAGCGTAGGTGAAGCGGTGGTACTTGCAGCGTTCCTTCCCGACTTTCTCCATTCCATAAAAGTATTTCGTAAAGCAATCATTACCTGAAGGAAATTGGCTCAGGAAAAAATCTATTTCATCTATTGGCTCAGGAAGTAATCTATTTCAAACCAAAGTTTAATGGGGCAGATCAGTTTGTTCGACATGCTTCCATTGTTCTCGCAGCTCAGCGTACCTCCATAACTTCAAGCAATGACGCACTTCGAAGCTATTCAGTAAGACCTCCTTCACTGGTTTGCCAATAAGTTGACTGTGATTACTCCTGAACCGACCAACATTGTGTTTTTCGTCCGATACGGTAAGGTAGCTTTTTGAGATTTGTAGCGCTCCTCTGCGTTGAAGTCAATGTTTTTCAAACTCTAACGTGCTTGCACATATTTCCGCTCCATACTTTGAAATTCTTCCAGAGTGAACAAAGAAATAGTAATATAACGGACAACGAAAGCGTTTTCTACTCTTGTTTGATGCGTCAGAAATAGCAAACGCAAGATGTGTGGACCAAGAGTGGACCATGGCTCATTTGATCAAGACAAAATGATACTATTTTGCAACCCCACCCCTATAGATCCCGGTATTTCACATTTGTTTATACCTCACTTTTTCCAGCGCTTTTTTCACTTTCTTGTGCTCTGTGATTATTTGGGAAGCTTCTGCTCTACCGATAGATTGCTGAGCCCTATGTTCGCTCCCTAGAGCATTTTGGCTCAGTTTTGCTACCTTTTTGGTCCACTAAAAAGCCAATTGTTTCCCCAGGAGGTTGTCTCAGCTCATTTCCTCATGGTGAAGTTTTCCTGTCTAACTTATTTTTCCTATCTAACTCGGAAATATTCCAGCAAAGTATTTTTTGACTAGAAGGGGATGTAGCTATGACCACTTCCAGAGTACTCTTCCAGTCTCTCGTCAGTGCTGACAAAAGTTACCGAAACAGAAGTAATATCAGGTATAGACTTGCCGAGCCTCGGTTTGCGATACATAGGTGCTGAGCTCCAAACCATGTCCAATTTAGCCACCATCTCAATTTTTTAATATAATTTATCCCATGTGTTTTGGGCTATCATTTTTCATTCCAAAGCTCTCGCGTTGAAGTTTGAATTGGGTCTTTTAGGGAGAAACAGCAGCTAATAAAATTGATACACATACATATCCAACTTCAATCACTCAAATGCCACCGAACAACTCGATCCTTTCAAGTGCCAGCAATTCATAGAACTCCATTACCCGAAGAGTGTGTATACCAAGTCTCTTGGTTTCTCCTTCGATATGGCTCACTAATCATTGCAATTTGGGCTCTGAATTCATGCACCGGCTGCATAAATAAATCTTCACTTATGCATATTCTTTTGAAAGACTCCCCTCTATGAAGCTTCCTCTTCTGCACTTCAAGCTCTTCACTGAATGCTGCACACTCTCCTGACCCCGGGAATCGGATTAGCTTCTTTCGGTTTCCGGTTTTGCCGGTTTTGCTCCCTTAAAACACAACAAGCTGTTACTGTGAGCATTTCGTTTAAATCTATTGTCTAAATCTGAATTTAAATGGCAAATAACAGTTCTTTTTCATGGTGATTTTTCAAGATGGCACCACTGCCACGGTCTAAATTTCAAAATCACTTCTATCACACCTGGTTTCACTCTCGACCAAAGATATAGAAGAAGTGGATTGAAAATGTAGGTTTCCGTGCAGTACCAGTTCATATTAGTGTGCGACATTTTCTAACCCCAGCATATATAGCAAAGGACGTGGGGGATTTTAAAATTGTAACAAATTTGGGGGCAGGCAATCGGCGCGTAAGTTTGAATTGACACTTTTATGATGAATACATTGGAAATATGATGTTGGTGGAAACCAGCAGCGCAGTAAATTTAACTTGGTTGATTGTGTAGTGTAGGTTAATCGAAAGAACACGAAAGAAAATGTTCGGAAATGTATTTAGCAGCTCAAGATGAAAGTCCAAGTAAGACAAAGTAGGAATTTATAATGCATATTATATTGAAATGCATTTCGCATACTGGCAAACGTATGAAACAAAGGAATTCACACACTAAATACTTTATTTAGTGTGGTTAAATTTTTCCAACTTTTAAAACAAATATATTAAATTTAAAGTCAATTTTGCCTTCAAAAGCTATATATTGCAATTTCTTGAGAGATATCGATATTTCGAGGGTAATTTGCCCTCTTCTTCAGAGTCAATGCTCCAAATGTTTAGTTTCTTCCATAATTTTCCCGCAATATACTTCCCTCTTCCTGTAAAACCAGGCTTGGGACCGCCTTGACGGAATTAAGGGTCTGACTTGAAAGCCCATAGTATTGCTCGAGGGCATAAAGACGCAAAGATACAGAAGTAGACAAGTTGTGATTGTTTTCATAGCATAATACATTTTTTTTTATTAAAACAAGCATTTCACACTCTCCGAAACAAGCATTTAACTCACTCTCTTCCTTCCACACTCTCCGTTAAAAGTGTATTTCATATTTTAAATTAAAACCGATTTTCTCCTCTTAAAGCTGGATATGTTTGAATTTTTTTTTACAGATATCAATATTTCGATGGTGATCTGCCCTCTTCTTCAGTGTCTGTCGGTCTAATGTTAATGCAACAGAGGTATCATAGATCGATAGACACTGAAGAAAAGTGCAAATTACCCTCGACATATCGATATCAGTAAAAAAACAAATTCACTTATATCAACAGGAAAAAATATCTTTACAAGCTGGAAAAAAATGGTTCACATTAAAAGCCACAACCATGTATTAATCTTGGATTGAAACAAAATTATTCAAGCATATTTGTGACTTTGACACTCCCCACTCATAAAAATTTAAGAAACCTCATGTTTTCAAACTAGCTTATCATCGATCGCGCCCGATGAATGATATCTGCAAAAGAAAACTAATTGCGGCGTTAATTTTTGATTTATGAATTGAGTGTTACGCGATTTTGAACTGAAAATCGCCAATCCGATGGTATGAGAGCCGATTGTAGTTGAACAATTCTCTTCCATGCAGCACATTTCCAATTTTAAGTTGGATTTTTTCGAAGCCGCTCTTATTCTTGCCCTATAAAGTAAGTAATCATATTCAAACTTGACCATGAACCGCTTTTGTGTCATAAGAACTTTGTTAATGGGCCGCAATTTGAATAGATACATTCGGCAATGAATGTTGTTTACGCTAGAAGAACTGGTGCCATACACATAAGCACATGTACGTGTATCTCGCCCATCCTCTTCTTCTATATCTTTGCTCTAGACCAATCAATCCTGTGAACTATTGCGTCGTGTGGTCTCTCCAACACAAATTGCAGGTGCTCAAGGTAGATGTAATTTGGTGAAGGGCTTACCGGTCTTGTACTTGTACAGGAAGGAATTTCGAAAATTTTAGCTTGGCTCTGCAAACAAATCATGAATTTTAACAAAGATTTTCATTTTTTATAAAGCAATTTTTTCAGGAGGGTCGTTGATTTGACGGAAGCCCGAGATGAGAAGAAGACACAGTCTTAATAATTTAATGGTTACAACTCATTAAACGAGGATTCGATTCGGTTCATAGCACATACATACATATATTCTAAAGTAAACTGCCGGATTCCTGTTCGTGACAGCCTGTTTCACACATCTTATGCTAGTTTCAAATAAATATCTCTTTTCTATAAAATCCTTTTCCTTCCTTTTCCTCCCTAAAATTCACTTTGTATATTTAAAATTGGTTCATTCATATCAGAATAATAATGGTTGTATATTGGATTGGATTCCTTCAATGTGCTGATGTAGCCCTTTGAAATAATTATGCAACTTTTGCCTATCATACAGTATCTATTCAATCAAAATGCACAGCAACTTATTTTTTTCTTATCTATTTTAGTGTAGGCTGCCACAAATTTCTACCTTACGAATATTAATAAGGCTTTTCATTAATTAAATGCCTACACAAGAGTCCAAAATAACATGTTCGCATTGAAGTATAACGTACATATATACGAAGAACCACCATTCAACAAAGGTTAATATAACATTTATGCTAGAGTACACTATCAACATAATATTTTATTCCAAAGTGTATCCGCAATGTCTTCTTAGACATTCGACCCATGCATACATACATATGTACATTGACCCAAATTTCATTCAACCATTCACAAATGCCTCGTAAAATAGAACAAATCGAACCAGTCATAAAACAAATAAAGCTCTTTGTGCTGTCATTCCCATCGGATTGCCCAAAGCTGCCTAAAATCTCGTCTGACAATTGAATTCGATTCGAGTAGTGTCACTTTTATTACTGATTTATGTATTTTCCATCCTGAATAAGAGAGCATTTACTGCTGCTTTTGATGGCCACCCTGTGATTTCGCATTACGTGATGTAATAGAGTTCCGAAGTGGGGATACGTGACATTCAGCTTTAATGTCGAATAAATCGCCTCGGAGGATTAAGTAGGATTATTTTCATCGATGCTATTTGTTTTTTTTTTGGGACTGTCGCTCACAGCTCTTTGGTTCATTTCGCACAAGGCCACTTGAATTTCCCGGCTGAGCTCATGAAAATGAGTCCAATATTTTGCACAGTTTTCTTCTTCTGCCACCGGACCCAATGGTTTTGTGATACTTTTCCTGGTTTAACTCTCTAGTCTGCCATCCTCTGTGTGCGCACCTACGCTGACGCAGTGCCTGGACCATAGACGGAATAAATTTAATCACACATGAATCGAATTCAAAATCGCTCGAGTGATCGACAGCTTACGAGTCATTTTTACGCTTTTTTTATACCGCAGAATGAAAATACAGTTTAATGTATTCAATATACATATATTAGCCGAACTAAGGCAATTACAGGCAAGCGTCAGCATGGATACACCGCACTTGTGTGCGCCATGACTATTGAACATTTCCTTGGCTTTTTGCATTTGCCTGTGTTTTTTCCACTTCGATTGGCCAGCAGGAGCCTAATATACAATTGGGTCATGAAAATCGGGCTTTACAAACGGTCATGTAGTAAAAAATTGTAGTAATTGGGATCTGATGATCTTCCAGGCCATTCATATATTGTAGGATTAAGTTGGATCCGAGAGATAAACTTCGGAAAATTTGTGTGATCTATTTATTTATGATACTTTTATAAAGACTTAAGTTTGGATTGAAAAGTTGGTGACAGTAGCCAGAGTAATTGTGTTTCGATGAAATGATTTCAATAAATAATAATAAATGAAAAACTTTTTTAAATACATATTCGAAGCTCACATGCAGTAAGATATTTATTCGTCGTGAGTTCTTATTGGACTTCATTATTGACAATGCCTCTACATCCATTTAAGACGCAGACTTTCTCTAGCATTATGGATTAGTCGTTGACTCAGCAAGTGCTATCTTATTGGGTCCTCTAACTTCTCTTGTAACTAAACGTAAGTAGACATCGTATAATCTTCCAAAACTTAGCATTTCGATTGAGCTATGCACTTATTCTAGATATATACCCTTCTTCAAAAATACCAAGACATCACGGACAATGCTCCAAATATAATGTAACACATCACAATCTGACCCACGGTCTTCCAATAGTGTCAAAACTACAACGACTTGCACCTGATAAACTACTGACAAGTATACTACTCCTCGAACATCAGCTGGTCTTCTTTACCTCACCTGGTTCGTAAGGCTAACGGAGAATAGTTACGGAGAGTTACTTTGCTCTAGTATATATGTACATATACATACACTCAGTCACAAAAGTCTACATACACCCGAAAAATCTTTCATATTATGCATAACTAAACAAAAAAAATTACTTCAAATTTAGTTTATTTCAATGATTCATTCTTGTATATACATATTGTGAAAGAAAATTATAAAATTATTAAGTATAAAAACAGACACTTAAGAAATATAAAATAAAAAAATTATGCCACAAAAGTGTACATACAGCAGATAAAATTATGAAAAAAATTATAAAATGTACCATTTGTTAACAGATAATTGTAAATTTAATATCGAGTTGGACCATCATTCTCCACTTTAGCTCCTTCCAATCTCGTAGGCATCGAAAGGACTAGGTTTTTTGTTATATCTGGACTAATTTCACTCCAGGCCTTCAATAACGCATTTTTAAACATTTCCTTGTTACTGACGTTATATTTTCGAACTCTTTTTACTAATGTTCGAAGAAGAACATTAGTATTGAAATCACTTTGGCCAAAAATTCATATTTCTATATATATATATATATATATATATATATATATATATATATATATATATATATATATATATATATATATATATATATATATATATATATATATATATATATATATGTATATATGTATATATATATATATATATATATATATATATATATATATATATATATATATATCATCAAAAAATTTCAGTGAAAAAATCTCAGGAACGCGCCATCCGATTAGACTGAAATTTTCAGGACACATTGGTGTATATGCTGAATAGTGCCAGGGCTTACAAAAAGTTAATAATCTTTAACCCTTTGGCGCCGGCGGCCATTTTAGTGATATTTTTAATATACCTATTATTCCGTGCACAAATAATTTTTCAAAAATAAAGTTGACGAAATAAATTTCAAACGTGTTTTACATGTGAATCGGATAATGTTTTGGAATTTTTTAACCCTATGTGTGCGCTGAGTGCCTAAAAAGAGAACGGGAAAACTTGAAAATTTTTAAATTGCGATAACTTTTGACAAAGCTATTCAATCATACGAAATTTTCAAAACATATTGGTATTATTTAGTTGTAGATTTGTGTAGTTTTTAATGAGCATGCTGGCAACCCTGTAGCTAGGGCAGGCAATGAAAGTGAAAACCTCCAAATTATCGTCTCTCTTGAAAAAATGCCGCTTCTTCAAAAAAAGGCACTCATATGTAAATCTTGTGCTTTATTTACATAGGCAAAAAAAAAAATTTGATATGGTATAACGGGCACGCCTGGTAACCCTTGTACAATTTACCTATATTTTTAGCATCAAAAACTTCTGTTCACGGAAACTCACGATCCGATGAGCAGAATTAATTGAAATTTGCAGACTGTATTGGTCTTAAACAGGACCAAGTCTGATAGAAGTAATTTTGAAATGCGGGCGATTCTGTGCCAGTGGTGCCATCTTGAAAAATCACTAAAAAAGATAACTGCTTTTAGCCTAATAAATTTACACAGTAGCTGGACCTTACTTCAAACCACGTTTGGTAGAAATTTGATTGAAAAATTCGGTCGGAGCTGCCAGCTATGATAATTTTGGTGTATTAAATTTGAAAAAATAAAAAATTGGAAGTGAAAACATTCAAACCATCGAATATCCTAAAAAATGTCCGTTTCTTACAATAAAACCAATCTGTATACAAATCTTATGCTTTACCCATACGTTCAAAGTAAAACTTTGGAAATTTCATGTCGGACAAGAACGGTAACCCTTTCCTAGTTAACCTATATTTTTAGCATCAAAAACTTCTGTTCACGGGAACTCACGAATCCATAATCAGGTACAATTGAAACTTACAGAATGCATTGGACTTAAATAGGACCAGATCTGATAGAAGCGATTTTGAATTGTAGGCAACTCTGTGCCAGTGGTGCCATCTTGAAAAACTACATAGAAAAAAAACTGCTATTTGCCCTATGAAATGTGAATTAGTTACCAGATTTTCATGAAATTGACAAAGTAGCTGCATCTTACTCTAAACTCTGTTTGATAGAAATTTGGTTGAAAAATTCGATTGGTGCTGCCAGCTATGGTAATTTTTGAGTCTTTGGTTTTGAAAATTCGCTCAGGAAAATAAAACTTTTTGCCCTATAACTTCCAGTGCAGTCATGAAATCAATACGAATTTCATACAATTAATGGAACCTATTAAAAGCATTATTCAGGCCAAATTTGGTTGAAAAGCCACGATAGGGTTGCCAGCTATTGTTGGTTTTGTGTTTGTTTGCAATATCTTTATTAAGCGGTTTTATCGTAAAATTTTCAATTGGTAATGATATTGCAGCGACAATAAACAGCAAATATTAAGCTTTCGATTTTTTGAAAAAACTCGCTGCAGTTAACCCTAAATTTCTTTATACTCCTATAACTTCGAATGTAATATAACAACGTGAAGCAGATGTGATATATTCTTGGCTTTGATACTAGCGAAAGGTTGCCAGCACGAGTCGGTTGTGCTACTTTTGTATCAATAAATGCTGACAGTTAGTATTCATACCGGAAACATTTACAATGAAAATAAATAACCGATGTTTCAATTCCCAAAGTTCTGCAAATTTTTCGGATCGCAGCCCCAAACCCCAACTTCAGTTACAGTGCTGCAGGCACTGAGCATTTTCTTCATTGATGTTATATGAGATGCTGCTTTCAAAATTTTGTGAAATAAGCAACTGATAACGAATATGATTAGCCCGTGTTTTGCTCTCATAAACGTTGAAATTCATGCCACTGGTAATATCTGAAACTTTCTACTATATGAGCTATAATGCATTCTTGAGACCAAAGTAAAACGTGGCATTTGAAACAGTTTGGCCGTAATAAGCAGCTCATGTGGTGGAATATGCACTCAAAACCTGCACGATTCTTCTACTGTTCTTCGAACATTAGTGTTTCTATCGGTTCAGGTGCGCTGGAGTTTTTTCACAGTTTTTGCTATTTCGCCCAGCGATTCATCCTATTGCTTTAATTTTACCACTTAATTTCGTATTTCGAACAAAACTTCTTTTCGAGAAGCCATTTGACCGATTGTAATATTCAAATATTGTAACTGCACTAACTCACAATACAAACTGAAATAATAGCTATGACTAACCATTAAAACGTTCCGTAGAATCGAAACAATGATGCTGGAGAACCGTTATTCCTAGAAATGTACTTGCTGTATGTAGACTTTAGTGGTATAAATTTCAAGGTTTTTTTGATTTTCTCGTATCATTTATTAGAAACATTATTATTTTGTTGCGTATTATTTATTAACGTGCTAAAACCTTTGGAATAATGCATATTTTAAATTATTAATGTTCGTAGTTTTGGAAATATTGATGATTTTCCAGGTGTATGTAGACTTTTGTGGCTGAGTGTATATGAACTTACAAAGAGGCTTAAAAAACCCAAATGACGGATAGTATACCTTCAACGAATCCTTTCTTTGTTATTAATCATAATTTATGAGCAAAGAAAATACATACATACATATGTGTATTTTTTCTGAATAAATTCTCATTAAAATTGACCTTTCTCGCTATAAAATTACTTTTTCTGCCAAATCGGAAAATAACACATAGGTACCTACATATACTTCAGGTAGTCTCATTTATATTCTCTTAATTTAAACTCCTGTTTTCAGTCCATCATATCGATATAGCGTGTCCTTCATTCCATACATTTCGTAAATAATTCATATTCATGATTCATCATAACGAAAATGATTGTTTTTTCCCGAATCAATACTACAGTATTGTTGAAAGTCACTGTTGCTATAGTAATCTGAATGTAAAGAATGATTTTCACTTCATTTAATTATTCGGAATATTCGCTAGAATGGATCTGTACAAGTGAAATTTAAAATGCACACGAATTATTGCAAAATGAAATATGTTCATATGTACATATGTATGTATGTAGGTACTGTAATTGTTGTTCGAATCGAACTCTTGCGTACCGACACCCACATAATCGATATATTACCAATTCCACATGTACTCGAACTTCATTTCCATATCCCTAGGTGTATTATTTTGGAAATCCCCAGGCAGTAAATCAACGAGACAGCACCTCTAAAATCGGTGCTTGTTGTCTAGGATAAATATGTTTTGTGTTCACTAGAATATGAAATGTTCGATATACTCCCGTTGAATTGTCGGGTTTGTTTTGTTTTACTATGCTTTGTTTTCAACAGAATACAAACACATGTCTGTATGTATGTATGTACTTATATCTTTATGTCTCCCGCGAGATACTGCTTGGAAACGTTCAATAGTATCCATTTTTATGTAAAAAAAAAAAAACTGAAAATAGGCAGCTACAGAGCTATTTGTCGCACTTGATATTGGCAAGCGTTTTGACTGAAAATGCAAATTTGCACGTACTACGCGGTAGATCAATTTTCCGATAGTGTTATGGAAATGTTTCATGTTCAAGCGTGGAGATATTAATTTATTCAGGACAGGAGTACGTATCGCTCGAAACGGTTGAATCATCTGGCACTTCAGCCGTGGTGTGTTAATGTTAATAATAATAATAATAACTTGACATACATGCATATGTACATATTTGTATGCGATCCACATTGGATTTTCATGTAATTTTATTTGAATATTAGGTGTGAATCGGAAAGTCTTCATAATAAAAAATCATAGTTTGCCATAATTTTATTTTCACGGCAAATGGCTACGTTTTCTACACTTTAGAGTTGCTATAATTTGAGTGGAACTTGAGAGATATTTCGAAATTCTCATATACACTGTATCAAAAAATTGCACGTACAGTACCCTTACTCCAATAAAAACTCTTCTATTTATTAAACAAAAAAAATTTTTTCATTCTTTAAGTATTTATAAATTCTATACTGTTAAAGCTTTTTAGATCAAAACAGTATTTTGTTATATTAGCTTTTACCGTCACAGTACAGCAAAAATATACTTAAAACAATTGCACGTACATAAAAAAATTGCACATACACGCAAGGTTAACTTATGATCTCTTGTAAAAGAAAAGTAATGGTACTTAGTTTCCAGTGCAGATTTAGGTAATTGTCCAGAATTGGGGCTCCAGACAAAAATCGCTCCAAAAATTTTTTCGTCGATATCCAGTCATTCTACATGATAGAATTAGATATTAGAAGGTGGGGGAGACAGTTTTCTATAAATTTATAAATAAAAAAACAACAATTTTTTGAATTTTCCAAAAAGAAAATTAATTATTTTCTAACGTGCATTAAAAAATTTTTTTTTCGCTTTCCAATCATTGTACATAATAACATTAGATATTATCATCTAGGATGGGTTTAGAGGAGAGAAGAGGAAAGGTAACGTCGCCGATGTATACAAATTAATTTTTCGAGAAATTGAAAAATAGTGTTTAGTGCAAATGCACTCAATAACAATGAAAATTCTCAGAAGAAGCATTGTTGTTTTTTTTATGTAGGCATACGTGGACAGTTTGTTTACTTTGGCAAATTCTTTAGTTCATCTTATTTTGGCTTTATATTATGTGATAATATCGCAATATTACTCTAAGACCATCAAAAAAAATGTAAACAGTTTGTCGCCCAACATATATATATATTCTTGTTCAGTATGATGGCAGAAAAAACATATTTAAATTTGAAAAAAATCGGAGGTGACCGAGTTGTACTATAAACTTACCGAATAAATAGCTATATATACACCATATACCCTATAATGTATGTTGGAATGAAAAAAAATGTGTCTCCCCCGCCTGAAATATAATTATTGAACCTTCAGAAATGACCGGAAATCGATGAAAAAATTTTTGGAGTGATTTCTGTCTGGAGCCCCAATTCTGGACAATTACCCAGATTTACACACTATCCTCATTTATTAAAGTTAGTAGTTGTAAATGCTCAATACAGCAGTGCAGTAATTCTTTTTTTGTTTTTAAATTCTGAAATAGGCGAAACACACCGCAATGTTCCTGTTGAAGTGATGAAATGAATCGTAAATTTTAAGGAGGAAGGTAAAAGTTATGCTGAATTATCAAGGATCATTGGCACATCACGGTCGACCATGCAAACGGATATAAAAATGTTAAAAAGCAACAAAAGCTTTGCAATTGCCCAAGGAAGAGGTCGGAAGAAAATTTTAGCTGAGCATTTGGATAAAAAATTTAGAGAATTATTAAGAAGGATCCAAAAACAAGTGCTCCCAAAACAGCTGCAGACCTTTAAAAAAACGGCGGAATATCTTTGAATGCCCAAACAGTGCGAAATTTTCTCCATAAAAAGTGTTACAAGGGATGCATTGCAAGAACACAAACGTTCATTTCGAGGAAAAATGTTGCCCGACGCTTTGAGTGTGCCAGAGAGTATGTAAAAAAGTCAGACTAAATTTGGGAAACTGTTATTTTTGTAGATGAAAGTAAGCATAATCTTTTTGGCTCTGATAAGCGGCGATTTGTTCGGCAGAGAGTCAATCAGCGTTGGAGTCAAAAAATTTGGGACCCACTGAGAAACACGAAGGTGAAAATGTTATGGTTTGGAGAGCGATGGAAGCAAATGGTGTTGGAAATTTGGTATTTGTGGAAAGCACTATAGACAAGCATCAGTACTTACAAATAATAAAGCCTAATTTAAGAGCCAGTGCTTCGAAAATTGAAATTAGCGACGGAATTTCACTAGCACATGACAATGATCCAAAATATTTCTCGCATCTAGTAAAAGAGTGGTAACTGTATAACGTGAAATCTGTGCTTCCTCAGCCACCCCAATCACCAGACCTTAATTCCATTGAATATCTTTGGGATGTTTTCGAAAAAAAAGTGCGGGAACATCATATTATAAGCCGAGCTGACCTCAAGGAGGTTATTTGAGAAAAGTGGGAAAAAATAACACCTGGAATTACTAGAAAACTAGCTCATTCAATGAACAATTGCTTAAAGGATGTAATTTCAGTGAAAGGACACCACACACGCTATTAGAAGTAGAAAAAGTACTTAATTTTCTGAATGTACGTGGAAATTTTTGATGTACGTGCAATTTTTTGACTTGAATTATAGCTTAATTTTCAAAATTAACATTGATATTACGGAATGCTGTTTTGTTTCAGATAGTTTCAGTTGTGTAGATCTCATGAAATTAATAAAAATTACGAAAATTTTGTTTATTTAAAAAATAAATGAGTTTAAATTTATGATAAGGTGGTGTACGTGCAATTTTTTGATGCAGTGTATGTATTTAAATCTTTTATACGTGTCGTCCTCCTTCCATTTGTTTCATTTGTTGCTTGTTCATGAATTTCACGTAAAATTTGAAAAAAGCGCCATATTTAAAAAACGGAAATGTTTATCTAATTATTATTTGATTCAGATCAGATTTCAATTTTTTTTTATATAGTATCTCCATTTAGATATAGTACTTTAATTTAAATTTCTTTTTTTGCTGTTGTTGGCTTTTCATTTTAGGGAGTTGCTGCAGCACCTCTACTTTTCCTTGAAAATTCGTGTTTTTAGCGGTTCTTTTGCGATTTTATTTATTTATTATTCAATAATCTTCTCTATTCAATAATTTTCTCTGAGTAACATTACATGTTACTAAATCAATGTTTCTGCTTTTCAGAAAAGGAAACAGTCTCTGAAATGTATATTAAAGAGAGAAAGAGATTAGCGTACGTTCACTCAATGATACTTTCATTAATTGCTTGACCTTCCGCTAATAAGATTATCTCGCTGTTATGCTTAAATATATTAATATAATGGTATTCAAACTATTCTTAAATATACATCTTCTGATGCAAAGGCATAGCTTGAAAGTCTCGGTAGAATGTGAGACGTGTCAAATAGTTCGGGAAATTTTGATACTTGAAGTGTAGCTGCAGTATAGCACGTGATGTCGTTAAATTGGATTCCAAACTCAGTTCATACAATAAATCATTCAAAGGATGGAAGCCAACTAAACTCAATTTACGCAATTCGCCGTACTAATTTTCTCGTTATTAGAATAATTTGATAATAATTTTGAATCTAAATCCTTCTTTTCAAAACTTTAATTGCTAAAATCATGTTTGCGATTTATTATTCACGTACTACACAAAAGCTCTAGCTAATAGGTTTCCATGCCTCACGTGCTTCTCGCTGAAACTTTTGGGGTCACTGTGTAATTGCATTTTGAAGATGTAATTTCCCTGCAATAGTTTGCGTCTCGTTGTACATAGGCACATCATCCACGCGAGGCTTTAAGTTATATGGAGCCAGATTTTCATATTTTATGCGTTTCATCATACATCGTTTTTAAGCCTTATCAACATGAATGCTATCCATCCTTGTCCCATATAGCACTTAGCTTACTGAAAACTATTATGTTAGTTGATGTTAGTTATAATTTGAACTGCGAAAACGAATGGATTCGAATGAAAGATTGATGACATTAGTTTAACGAATCGCACAATAGACATTCGAATAAAGGACTCACTCCTGGACGAGTAAGAAGTGAATTGAAACGATTATGGATTTGAGCGAATTGATTTTCATCGAACGGCACTGCTAGGGATTTCACTCAGTGTCGCACTAAATAATATGCAAATTGTTTGAAAACCAGTGAAATGCAAAATTGAGTTTCCGAAATTGTTTTGTTAGTCCAAGATAGAAAATGCACGCACAGAACGACATGAAATGAATGCTCGAAATAGAAATTCTATTCAGATTCACTGAGATTCGGACTAGTTTCCACTAGATTGCATGTGAATGGTAACGAGTTTCGGTGACCTTAAATAATTTTAAATGGTCTTTTGGGATGAGCTTCGTAGAAAATTTGTTTTAGAGTGTCCCCACGTCCAATCCAGCTGTGGGTGTCCTGACATTATTTTTATTTGATTAAATGAGTAGCTGAATTTTTGTAAAGTATTGATTCCAAAGCTTTTCACTAAGATTTAAGGCAACTGCAGTCACGCCGGATATATATTTTTAAATGCAGAATGTTGAACTAGGCTGTTTTGGCTGTTATGTTCAACTGATGAAGAATTATTCCTTTATATTTGCGAGTATAGGAAATCTACTACTTTACACTACAGCGATAGTCGAGCCAACAGTTTTCTGCGTTACTATGGATAAATTCTCCGAATTCTCCGTTGCCACGGATTAAATCTCTTACCAAAGGACGAAAACGAAAGACTCTCAGAATGGAGTAGAAACTTGGTACTGCAAGGAAGTTAAGTTTTCCAACTAATGGAAGGACTAGATTATGCACAGGTAACAATCGACACTTGGAAAAGGATCTTTGCCTACGCAGACACCACAATGATTCTGCCACCAGTCTATGGACACTGCGCATTGAATCCACTAGTAATTGCACAAATTTCAATATACCGGGAAGATTGCTAAAGTATTCTTATTTTGAGGCAACACTTTAGGAAAACCTAAGCCTGCTGATGATTACTGGTGATAGTAAAAATATGTCAATTTTTCCTCACGATCAGTTTTTTCGGTTTTTGCATTAAGCTGTCAATCTTATTTTAAGGAGCTTTCTTGCTTTGTTATATCCATTCTCTTTCTCCTCTCTTCGATTGATTTTTTTAAAGCATGGCCATTAGGTAGTTGGTTATGAATAGTAACTTTGGTGCTAATTTTAAAATTTGTGCTATTATATTCCTATGAGATTCGCCTTAAACCGGTTTTAAACTGGTTTTAATCCGATTTTCGTGTAGCCATACAATTTTATCCGGCACACACACATATTAACGCTTCGTACAAAACCGATATTCGCAAATCAAGCTCATGAGGAGCTTCCGTGCACGTACACAGTCTGCGCACACATGCATGGAAATCGGCCGAAAGCTCACGAATTCCGGTATATTCCAAATCCTGATTTGGGAAGGGCTGTAAATTCGCTCATAGAGAGTTGACTAACGAGCTTCTATTGACATATGAAGCTTTGGGATGCAATATGTTGCTTAAATTTCATTTTTTAGAATCACATCGAGTTTTTTTCCTGAGAATTTGGGGGCTATAAGTGATGAGCATGGACAAAAATTCTATCAGGACATTTCAAAGATGGAAAAGGGCTATAAAGTAGATGGAGTCCAAAGATGTTGGCTGACTGCTGCTGGACGATCAAAAGGGACCAACCGGAAGCCAAATATTCCAGAAAATCGTAGACCTTTAATTTAAAAACCACATTATTCACATGTTTCTGGAGATCTATTTGATATTTTCTTTATTATTTATTTTTCCTTGCCAAATTAAATTCATACATGATTTAAAAAAATAACTTCGTATTTTTATTCATAGCACTCAATATATAGAAAAAACACTAAATAAGTTCGAGTGGCTTGACGAAGATTGAATTTTGTTAACCAGTGCTATCAGGCGTACCCAGTATTCACTATTCACAAAGTGAAAGTGATCACCGGCAATTCGCGGATAATCTGAGGGGTTTTCTTTGGAAAATTTTACTAGGGATTTTTTGTGGCCATTAAAGAAATTTCGCACTTCTTTTTTTGCTCCTTGGCTGGTAAAAGTTGAAGCATTAGAGACGGAGCAGCATTAAGCTGTGATTGAAAAATCACTCTAATCGATTTGGCCTGACTGTCGGGATTGCGGTGGCAACCGTGACAGCCATCTCCCGTTTATTAGATTTACCCAAAAGTAGATTAATTTCTTTGTACATATCGGGGCCTGGTCTTAAAAGTACCAGCTTTTCTTCTAGTACCAGCTTCACTACGAAATGCTCTATACGAGATATGGCAGCCATTTTAGCAATTATTGTATTAAGGGAGTTGATATATGATAAGACCGACCTGCAGAACAAGCGATTTCCACACTGAAAAAAATCCACATGGCGCCCAGAGCCATGTAACATAGCGCATTATTTATGGTTTCATACGCCATGTACATAGTACTCTGAGCCATGCAATATGGCTCCCAGCGCCATAATGTCAGAATCTACAAAGCGCGTGGTCCCATGTAACATGGCGCAGCATTTATGGTTCCACACGCTATGTACATAGTGCCCTGAGCCATGCAGTATGGCTCCCAGCGCCATAATTACATGGCGCAGAAATTATGGCCCCACACGCCATATTACATAGTGCCATGAGCCATGTAATATGGCTCATGGCACGCCAATTATAACTCGCAGCCATACTGTGTGAGGAGGTGTATAAATGTCAGCAAGCTTCTTGAGTATAGGAGATATTTTATTGTAGTAGATTAGTAGACTACAATAAGATTGTTTAGCTAATAACTGCGCAAATTTCGATAATCAATCGAAAAAACTGAGACCGGGTGTCAAATAATTTTTGCAAATGAATTTTAATCGAATAAAACTTCAATTCAAAAATAAACTGCAAATCAATTGTAATCATTCCGCTCGAAAAGTATGTTATTGCACTGGAAAAACACATAGCGCCAGATGCCATAATCTATAGACTTCTGGCGCCATGTACATAGTTGATTTCGGTTGATTTGTGATAAAATATAGCACCACACGCCATAGTACATAGGAGCACACGCTATGCTTATAGCCCTCCACGCCATATACCATAGTCCTCCACGCCATGTATTATAGTCCTCCACGCCATGTACTATAGTACTCCACGCCATGTACTATAGTACTCCACGTCATGTACTATAGCCCTCCACGCCATCTGCATGGCGTGGAGGACTATGTTACATGGCGTGGAGGACTATAAGCATAGCGCCTGCTCCTATGTACGCCATGTATTATGGCGTGTGGCGCTATATTTTATAACAATCCCCAAATCGACCATGTATGTACATGGCGCCAGAAGTCTATAAATTATGGCGCTATGTGTTTTTTCAGTGCACATGGACTTTTGTCGCATTCCCAGGAATTACTTTTCATTTAAGAACCATAATAATACTTTTCCAGGATAATTTAAACAAGCACAATGTTGATGCAATCAACTATTCGTGGTCGTTAGAACGTACTACTACCAACAAGAGAAATTTAAAAAGTCTGACCTTATGGCGGATTTGATATTAGTGTTCAAAAACATTTAAAAAAAACAACATTTTATTATCTCAGGTACATAAATTTACCAAAATTTGTAAACCTTGCTGTAGTCACCAGCACAAAAATTAAAAACTTCTTTGATCTATATCTGAAAATTTTCAATGTGTTCTGAGAATTTAAATTGAAAGAAAATTTTTACTTACTCTTAGATACACCAAAAACTATCGTGTTCAAGATTCAGACACGTTTGAAAAAAAATAAGAGGAGAGCCAAAGAAAATTTGGATATCTCTCTCGGTAGTGACTTATGAAATTGAAATGTATCCAGATCACAAATGACTAAGATATTCCCAACTAGTCAAAAAATTAAACGATTTCCGTTTGCATTCATCTTCTTGATATGGTCGAACCAACAAAGAACGCATCATAAAGTTTGAAGCCAAAACATCTCCACAGAATAACATATTGTCACTTTCAATATCTTTGCACGATACCTTCAACTATTCTCAGCAGAAAAAAACATTTCTTTTCAATATTACCGTTTGTTATCATTTCTGTTTCCATTCTCACAACCTCTGTTCTGTTGTCTTATTACCGTCTTTCATCAGAAACGTCCATGAAAAAAGCTGAATGAAAACAACAGAAAATAAACTTACGCTGATACGTACGTAGCTCACGAACGTCAAGTGAGAGAAGACGGAGGACTCATAACGACAATGAAACCATTCAGTGAGCAGCAAATATCCTGAAGCGTATCGGAAATTCAGGAAGTACGTGCTGACAGCAAAGATGGGTGGGAATGTTGCGGAAGAAATGCTAGAGATATGACGTGCATTTGGGCATAATGGTCGTTTACAGGAACAAGAACTGAGTTTTTCTTTGTTCAATTTTTTCATTCTGCAAACAGAATGGTTTTTCCAGACTTGTTCCAGCTCCACATATAAATCATTTCTTAGAGAGTGAAATTGAAAATTAATTTTTGTTGTTGTTCAAGTGATGTTGCTGGTCGCCAGAGAGGTTGATGGAAGTGAAAATTGAAAAAATAGATAGAGGGATAGATAGATAAATAGACAGATAGGTTGATAAATAGAAGAATCAATTGAAATTGATTTAAATTGGTTGCTTCTGAAAAAGGATAGTTTGACATGTCTCAAAACTGAGAATGCGTCTGCAGGAAACATATAATAGTGTGTGAAAAACAATAAAAGATAATGAATAAGTTCACTTGGTGCTCGAAACTCTTTCCAAAAGAAACTTTTGTTGTGAAAAAACTGACTTCCTCACAGCATAACACCAGCATAGATTTCACAACAGGTTTTTGCAAAACGTAATTTTGCAAGTCCCCAGCCAAGTCGGCATCACAGAATCGAACAAGTTCCTGATCTACATCTTTCCTAAACCACAGCTTTGTGTTAGCTGCACCCTTAAGGTATTGCAGAATTAGTTTTCCTCACTCCCTTGAATGTTTGTATTGTCCGTGTTGTGATTTTATGTGCGTGCCGTAGCACGAAGGTCGGGTTCGTCCCAAAAACCCACGCCGCACTGAGCTAGCTGGCAGGTTTCGCACGCAGGACAGAGCCGAATCTAACCTCAATTAAAATATTGCACTGACGGCGGCTCGGCTGCTTTCAGCTTTCGCAACAATACTTACATATAATGAGTCTCTGAACTCATTGAGTTTTAATCAAATGCCGTCATCATAGACCTACCTACACATTCCGCGATCTTACTGACCCATCCTCCTATTCAATTCCAAGTTTTCACTTGAGACGTGACCGAAGAAACAGTAGTCAAAATCTTGCGCGAATGTGTTTTGCTGTCTACTGAAAGCAAAAAATTTGGATTTAATTCTCCTAAGAGCGGAATTATATTATTTCATGGGCATATGTGATGTAACATATATCGAAGACATACAGACTGACAATATCGTATGCATACGTCTCATTCCTATGTGAAAAATTACTCGCTAGTTCCCATCGTATCTAATTACAGTTTATTTGAAAAATTTATGGCAACATAAAATAAGATTATTTACATTCCTACGCGCATCTTAATGTGTCGCCACTATTTACACTGAAATGAAATGTCTTGTTTACAACATAATATCCCATTCATCCTCATTGACAAATTCAAACCGAATTCTGAAGGCATTATAATAATTAATAAGTTCTTACATTATATATTAATGAAAGAGCATAATTCGTGGGTGTAGCTAGTGTTTGTATTGGTAGAAGAGCAACAGGGGATTTTCTTGGATCATTTCCACATCATGACACGACAATTATTCACATAACACTCAACTGAAGAGGATTATGAGATTATATTCCCAAGTTTACTCTGTGATGAATTTCAAATACTCTACTAAGTGGCTTGTATTTATACTTTAAGTTGTATCCTCAAACATAATTTTCTCTCTGTTACTTCTGTCTAGTTTTCAAAAACCTATTAGAAACGGTTATGCATTACTTCAGACAAGGCCATACACAAACGAATACTTTAATGTGTCTCAATTTCGACAAATTGCTTCAAATGTAAACAATATAAATTAAAAACACTTCCAAATTCAAAATCATCTATCTTAAAATCCCAGTAACAAAATCAACTCAAACTCCATCATACGACAGAAATAAATGAAAGCGTAAATATTGAATGTCTATAAAGTTTTCCGCTGCAGCTGCAACCTTCACATTTCTATTCATTCGCTATCGTATTTAATGAACTCCGAGGTACATTATCATAAACTGCAGTTATCCAACCTCGAAACCTTTTATGTGAAATTTTAATCAGAAATCCTGCAGATACAAGCCTACAACGTACCACAGCTATGAACTATCTTCCATTTCCCGAGCATACATACAAAGTTCAGAGGCTCCAGGGCAAATGGAAAACTTAAAATTATCCGTGGCTACGTGCATGGTGGAGTCAAGAGATTAGGACGTTTATTCTCGACCCTGCTGCAAGGAACTAGCAAGAGAAAAAGTGGATGAGGAAATTAGGGTTGGATTTGAGTTTAGTGATAGAGGGAATCTGCCGTATTTTCCGGGATCCTCACAATGATAATACGAACGTCAGGTATAGCAGGATATGTGCATGCGGAACGATTGTGATGGATTCTAGGTAAATCAAACACTGTTTGGAGCTTTAAGTAGGGACCCTACTGCATCTGGTCGTGAATTGAAATCGAAGAAGTAAAAAATGTATTTTAGAGGGATTTTTTGTACAACGTTTGATTAGGTTGCTCTGCTCTATAATGTAGATTTTTGAAGAATTAAACTGACGTTCAATACAAAAAGGATATGATAATATGAGTTAACAATAGAATAGGTCAACGTGCTGTTGTTCATTCGCTAACAAATTTTAGTGAAGTTACTGCAATAGAGTGAAGTATCAGAAAAAGTAGCCATGTTTGCAATGAAAAATTGCCATGGCTTAAGCAATTTCTTAAATTTGTGCTATTACATTGCTTATTAGGTTGAAATTGTTAAACAGCAACCGAAATCTGATGTGAAATTATGATGTGCTAATTATGAAGAGTTTTAATGAGGATTAAAACTGTGATGTAATTCAGTTGTTACATTATTTTTTCAAATACTCGTGCACATCATAGAGAGTTGAATAAAATTTGATAGCATTTATTACTTTCTCAAAAATATTTAAACTGAACTGTTAAAATTTCACAATAATTAGATTTACACTTTTATTTCTATTCTGAAATCACTATGCTGACAAGTAACCATTACCGTCATTAGCCCTCTGTAGCTAAATATTTAAAAAAATAAATTATGTTTATCATGAGACAAGTTTAAGCATATAAAAAAACACGTTTTTCTTGAAAATATAAAAATATTTACTACTAATTATTTATTTGCCATTTGTGGGATTGTGACGTTTTTGTAACACTGAGTTAAACATTTAAAAAACACATACATATGTATGTGGTATGGAAGTGTTTGAAGCAATTATTTTGCTTGTCGTAGCATAACGCTACACTGCATTTCTCGCAAATAATTTGTGAGACGCCAGTACACTTGGGAAACTTGCAACGTATTCTTTTTTCTACCCAAATCGGCCAGTGGCTGATCTTGTCCTGCCTCACTGCCAATAAAGGAACATGTTGCGCAGAGCCCTTATGTTTTTTTCGGCTTGAATTTCATTCAATAGATTTTCTTTTCTTGGTACTAGTTCTCAGGCCAATCTTACATATGGTCTCACCTATCTCAAGTAAAAAATCTGCTGAAGACATTTGTTTGTCGTTGAGGTTTTTTGTCTTCCTTACTCTTCGGTATAATAGCCAAGAATTTGCCACTGTCAGGTCTAGTAAATGAAAGAGCATCCTAACCTGCCATATTTTGCTTCGTATCAGAGTTTTATAAAAAGTAAAGTAATCTCACGACAACCCTCGTACGGGTCTAGGGGTTGAAGCTGGTAGAGAGCCTCATTGCAAATTTTTACAATCAAGGTGAATACATTTGTTCCACGACTCATTTTACCCCTGATTTATTCACGTATCTATTTTGAGCTAGGTCAACTCAAAGCTTGGTGTGCGGGCCCTCGTTCGAATTTGGATTCGGGCCATGTACCATATACATAAGATGCCAGTGCTCTACCCACTAGTCTACTCAAGCTTCATCAGAGTCTCCCCATAATACTATCTATCAAATCTACTAAATACAGATTTATGAAGAGAAGCAGGAAAGTGATAAGTTATTTATTAAATGATCCCGAAAATCATGCGAAGAAAAAAGCTCTGGTCGGTCAAAGGTGATTTCTGAACATGAGAGACGATTACTTTTGAGAGAAGCTGCAAATTCTACCTTTCCCACCGCAGAAATAGACAAAGAATTTGGTGTCACAAAAAAAAAAAACATTTAAATTCTAACAAAGCGACAAACATATGCACATGAGAATGAAATTTGCCATCGATCATGTGCAATGGAAGAAAAAGTGGAGGGAACATCTATTTTCGGACGAGAAATTTTTTTATTTAGATTGTCCGGATGGGTATTGCTTCTACTTAAATGATTTGTACAAAGAAGAGAGATTTTCTAGCAGAAGACAGCACAGTGGTGGAAGTGTAATAGACTATTACTAATAGTGTGGGTTGGCATTGGATATAACGGCAAAACATTGGATATTACGGCAAAATGTATCCAACGAAGAATGAACGTTACCAACTATTTAGAGCTAATAAGGGAGCAATCAAATGCAGGCGTAAGTGATATAGCACGATATGAGTATATTTTTCAACAAGATAACGCTGCCGTCCACACCGCTCGAGTAGTGAGAGGATTGCTTACATCGAACAATGTGAACGTCCTAGATTGGCCACCCAGATCACCGGATCTAAATATTATAGAAAATATTTGGGAAGATCTCTTGCAAGCTGTTTACACCGGAGGAAGACAATTTGAGAACGTTGAAGAACTTTTTCTGTGCATTAAACAAGAATGGAATAAACTACCGCAGACAAATATCAAAAATCTGTACAAAACTTTACCAAACAGAATTATTGAGGTTATTTCCAAACAACTACTCATTATCAAATTAATAAAAATATTTTCTATAAAACCAAATTATTGTATTGACCTGAGACCTGTGCTTTGTTTTTGACCCACGCAAGAAAAAAATATTTTCCCAATTCCGGGAATTTCAGTCTAGAACGGATTTGCGGTGTAAGTGGTTGTATTAATCGGGATCGTATCAAAATCCCGAATCATAAAATCCCGAATCATAAAATCCCGAATCAGCAAAATCCCGTATGTTTCGAAATTCCCGTGTTCCAAAATCCCGAAACACAAAATCCTGTACTTAAAAATCCCGAAACTCAAAATCCCGAAAATCAAAATCCCGAAAAACAAAATCCCGAAAAACAAAATCCCGAAAGTCAAAATCTTGTGCAATGAAACCTATTCATATAATAAATTAGCAAAAACATAGTGATTTAAGTTTTTATTTAGGAATAAATTTCAACATAAAGACATATTGTACGCGATTCTTCTCAAATAACAGATTGTTTCAGTTTCACACCTTTTTCCAACAACTTTTTTAATTTTGATACCTTGCCAAATTTTTCTTCTCTGATTCTCCTCCACTAATTTTAGCTATCGTCGTTTTAGCTACAATAAAAAAAGAACTGAAGGAAAAATCCCGTAGTTTTGCATAATATAGAATCAGGCGTGGCCTGATATTATGCAAAACTACGAGATTTTTAAATCGGGATTTTGTATTACGGGATTTTATAATACGAGATTTTGTAATATGGGGTTTTGTAATACGGAATTTTTTAATACAGGATTTTGTAATGCGGGATTTTGTAATCGGGATTTTGTAAACGGGATGTTGTAATCCGAGATTTTGTACCCAACCCGTATTAATCATATAGGCATTTATGTGGTACAGAATACCTACCTCAAATACATCCATTTAGTTCGAATAACAAAAATTATAACATGTGCTATCATTTTGATCGGGAGTGTACTATCAGATTCAGCAGATTAGGAAACATCTTGGTGAATATATTCTGATCAAGCTAGGTTAGTATATTCTCTTTTGTGCGAAAATTAGAGGCCTTTCTTTAGAAGTGCAGATGGGAGGGCTAAGAGGACTGAACGGTGAAGGTGGCAAGTAGGAGTTAGTAGGAAAAATTTCAGCAAAGAACTTAGCTTTATTTAGAGATTTAGTAAATACTTTACCACCATGAAGCAGGAGTGCCGCGGAAGCATCCCAGAAATGCTTCTTGATGCTTTCAAGAAGAGACCAGAAACCTTTGGTTCTTTTTTCACTTGCAAGGACTTTCCAATTAATGTTTTGGTCCAACAGGAATTCTTCTCTTCCAATAGTAGATTTGCCTACTTTGCGTGCAGCTTTTCTAAGCTAAACGGAGACAATTTGCAAACGGAGATAATTTGTAGGTTTGGAATGCAGCCTCCTTAATGTGAATGGCCTCATGATATTAATAAACATGACGAAACCAGAGGGTGGTCGCTGGTTTGGTACTCTTGAAGACACGTGAATTAGTGTCTGAGGTACTGGACGTTGCCACGGGCAAGGATGATTTCAGATGAAGGGGGTGTCTTAAACATTTTATCAATGTCAGAAGACACTGTATCGTAGGAATGAAGAGTATCAACATCAGACATGTCGGAACTGTGTTATAAAAAGCAAAAGAAGATGATTTGCTCCGCGAAATTGATTCCAATCAAAATATAACTCTAAATTAGCAGCAGTAAATTGGGCAAGGTTGATTGATAAAAGGCACATAAATACCTTTTTGCGGAGAGAAGCGAGGCAAAATATGATAGCCACGTACGTGGTACTAATTAATATCAGTATCAAAAACGACCTTAGTTTCACTGAGTACCAAAATTGCTGGTTTCTACATGAATAAGTGGCTGAAGATTGACATTTTTTTTTCTTCTTATCGCTTAATGCTTAATGCTGCAGAATTTCGAACAAAAATCTTGCGTGGTTATTAATTAAACAATTGTAAAACAATTATATATATATATATATATATATATATATATATATATATATATTATATATATATATATATATATATATATATATATATATATATATATATATATATATATATATATATATATATATATAAATAGATGCATAGAATATGAAACATAGTATTAATTTTTCGGCAAAGTGATGAGATTAAAATTCAAATACATTTTGCTGCTGAAGTCTTTCGGTTTACTTTTGATAAAGTATTGAACTTCACTAAATACTTCTAATATAGACTGATAAATAATATCAGTCTATATTAGATAACTGGTGAAACTTTTGTTTTCATTCTCTACTTGAAATTTGATAAAGAACGAAATTTTGAAACGGGATTAATAATGAAAAACATAAAAATCAAAAACTCTCAAATAACACAACAGTCTGAGCTCGTTTCATTAGCACCACTGTGCCAATGCTAGCACTGAGCAAGGAGTAACAGTCGACAAAAATGATGAAGATGAAATGATTTCTCTGACAATACTTGGTGACGAAAGATGAAAATCAACACTCAGCAGTCTGGCAGGCGAGAACGACAAGGAGTATCTCACCAGATTTATTTTACGATTGAAAGTTTTAAAGTTGTTTATTTCCTGCTTAAGGGAATCATCCGCGGAGATAACAAGTAACGACTATTGGCAAGGAAGCTGAGAAATACTTGACGTTGCTGTTCATTGTAATTTATTATAATAAGCCTATTTGTAGTAGAATCGTAATGTTTTCAGATTTACAACTTTTCGAAAGTTTTCAGCCTTGGATATTATTGAAGTGCTCAGTTAATGTTTCAATTTTCAAAACTGGAAATTACTGTCTGCTGTAAATTATTCACTTGGCGGTGATTGAATCAAATGACAGAATTTTGATTGGACGTGTTGTTGTCTGGAACGGAAATTCTTTGTATTGCGTTGATGTATTCATTTTCGTTTATAAGGTAAAATATCTGGTGGGCGAAAATGCCACGAACAGATGCGGGTCAGAAAATACAAGCTACCTAGAACTTTGCAGTATTCTTTGAATGCCTTGCGGATGCTTTATAAACGTGCTTGGATCTTAGTTTTTTATTTGATAATTTCCGTTGAAATTGATGACGAAAAATAGCTCCTACGAACCATAAGTAATAACCAGAAGGTAAAGTCTAGACTCCAAGAATAACTCCAAGAAGAGCAAAATGTAGCCGTGACCTCTGAAGCCTCCGCTTTAACCTCTAACGACAGATCCTCAAACAAAATTGCAGAGGAGCTTCCTCGAAGCAAGTCAGCTCTTGACTTGACTTGGGTGCAGCCATCGAAAGAGGGAGGATTCTATACCAAAAACCATAAGAGGGGCACCCAAAACGCATGTGAGTTTCTTCATGAAAAGCTGTATGTGCAAGAAAAAAGGCTGAAAAAAGTACCGCTAGCAATGGCACACCCAGACTCGAGAATGATAGAGATCAGGCCACTGAAGAATACAATAGGCTCGGATGAGGAACCAAATATTAAAAAAATCCTCATTCCAGTAAAAACATTGACAAGTAACTTCTGGTGGAGCCTTGCAAAATGTAAAAGGTGAACACACCGAGATGTCTACCGTGACCGACAAATAGATGAGGTAAAGAAGAATGCCCTTGAGTAAAGAGTCCTAGTGGAGCAGGTTTGGCTAGAGCATTTATAACAAAACCATAGGCAAACTATGTCTCCTTCATTTAAAAACAGGCTTTGTTTCTGAGCGTTTTAGGCAACTAAAGAGTATCGACTGACAAACTATTGAAATAGCCTTACAGCTTGGTTTTATGGTCTACACACGAATTACTCTATGATAGTTTGTTACCCTCCCGGTCTAAGGGGGGTCGAGTTCCGGCTCGGCTCGTTTGGGTCCCGGGTGTAACTCGTCGGAGACGGGTCGTGGGCGCCACTCACTCACCCAATATTGAGCCGAGAGCCGCTGAGTGAGGTTCGGCTCACCGGATACTCCTTGCGACCAATCACCCCTCCGCTACGGGGCGATACACCTACACGTCTATATATATATAGGCGAGCGAGCACCTGCCACAAGCTGCCTATTTCGTCGACCACCACTCAAATCTGTTTGTTTTTTTTTTTTTTTTTTTTTGTGTGTTGCCGGAACTACTTGTCCCAATCAATCTACTTGTATATTTTTATCTTCTCTTATCTTAGCCGATTATGACACAATAAAATGTTTTAGTTCAGATTTTAGTAAATTAATACATTTTAATTTAACCTTTTTTTTTTGGGTATTTGAACTGTTTCTAATAAACTTTTAATCGAAAATGTTATTATCAAAGAAATAAATCATGAAATGACAGCTTCTACCGCGTTCGATGGATCAAATAATAGCTTAGTTTTCCTTAGACTCATGAATATTTTTATCTTGTCCAAAACGACAACAATTGATAGCATTTATACCGACGACGTAGCATTCATTAAGAAGATGTCATTTCGATTGCGCTTCGCGTAAATATACAGTTACACAATTTCAATAAATTTCATATTTCATCATAGTTAAAAAAATAAAAATTAATTTTTTTTTTTGTCTTCTCACTTACGTAAAAGAATGCCTTCCTCATTGCCAAATGTGTTACACTGTATTATTCGCAATTCCCTTGGCAAAAAAAAGTCCTGCGATACTTCGCTGATATTTCGCCTTCGCACATGCGCCTTCGCTGAGCCAAATGGAGAACGCCCGGTCACTTCAATTGCACGTAGTAACAGGTGGAAACCACGCAAATCTGCACAGGCGCCTTCGCACATGCGCCTTCGCTGAGCCGATTGGAGAACGCCCGGCCACTTCAATTGTACGTAGTAACAGGTGGAGACCACGCAAATCTTCACAGGCGCCTTCGCACATGCGCCTTCGCTGAGCCGATTGGAGAACGCCCGGCCACTTCAATTATACGTAGTAACAGGTGGAGACCACGCAAATCTTCACAGGCGCCTTCGCACATGCGCCTTCGCTGAGCCGATTGGAGAACGCCCGGCCACTTCAATTGTACGTAGTAACAGGTGGAGACCACGCAAATCTGCACAGGCGCCTTCGCACATGCGCCTTCGCTGAGCCGATTGGAGAACGCCCGGCCACTTCAATTGTACGTAGTAACAGGTGGAGACCACGCAAATCTTCACAGGCGCCTTCGCACATGCGCCTTCGCTGAGCCGATTGGAGAACGCCCGGCCACTTCAATTGCACGTAGTAACAGGTGGAAACCACGCAAATCTGCACAGGCGCCTTCGCACATGCGCCTTCGCTGAGCCGATTGGAGAACGCCCGGTCACTTCAATTGCACGTAGTAACAGGTGGAAACCACGCAAATCTTCACAGGCGCCTTCGCACATGCGCCTTCGCTGAGCCAAATGGAGAACGCCCGGCCACTTCAATTGTACGTAGTAACAGGTGGAAACCACGCAAATCTTCACAGGCGCCTTCGCACATGCGCCTTCGCTGAGCCGATTGGAGAACGTCTGTCCGCTTCCACTGCCAGTTGTAAAAATGAAAACGAAAGCCAAGCAAAATTTACCACATGCGCCACATGCGCCTTCACTAAGTCGATTCGATAACGTCCGTCCACTTCCACTGCCAGTTGTAAAAGGAAAACGAAAGCCAAGCACAATTTACCACATGCGCCACATGCGCCTTCACTAAGTCGATTCGATAACGTCTGTCCGCTTCCACTGCCAGTTGTAAAAGGAAAACGAAAGCCAAGCACAATTTACCACATGCGCCACATGCGCCTTCACTAAGTCGATTCGATAACGTCTGTCCGCTTCCACTGCCAGTTGTAAAAGGATGAAAACGAAAGCCAAGCAAAATTACCACATGCGCCACATGCGCCTTCACTAAGTCGATTCGATAACGTCCGTCCGCTTCCACTGCCAGTTGAAAAAAGGAAGAAAACGAAAGCCAAGCAAAATTACCACATGCGCCACATGCGCCTTCACTAAGTCGATTCGATAACGTCCGTCCGCTTCCACTGCCAGTTGAAAAAGAAAAAACGTTCCGAGCTGTTCTTCCCATTCTGTCCACGAATAGCGGTTCTCCGACACGTACCGCTACTCTCGCTGTTCGTGTCGAATATTCGACATATTCGACCTATTCGACGTCTTCCACCTGTTCGAATTTCGAATCCATCGTGAATGTCTGCTGCTTCGACTCACTCCATGGAACCCAGCTGATTTCGGAATTGTGCAGGTGATTGTGATCTAGTGCGCAGTGACAGATCTCGGGATGTTTATATTTTGAATTGACTGAATTGAATTGAATTTGAATTGTTTTGAGTCGTACGGTGGATTGGGGTGTTTCGCGTATATGCATCCGTTTCGCGGGTGTTAACATACGGTGGTTCGTCGCGTTGCGTCCTGGGAATCCGGTGGTGGCGGGTTGTAGCGGGGTGTTGGCTGGCGAAACGGTGACAAAGGAGGACGACTTGGCAGCTACCGGTCGGTGGCGCATTCCTTCAGATAAGTATTCCTTTCAGCTTCGTGTTTCCGGACCGATTCTTTGTGGTATTTCTCGTGCATTTCAGGTCGACGTGAAGAGATCCACCGCGAGTCCCTGGCGAACGCCTCGTTGCCCGGCGGTTGGCGAGTCATCGGAAGTTCCGTGGGAGGTTGCCGGTAAGTATGTATGGGTAGGTGATTGAAGAACATGAAAAATTTATATAGTTCTCTTTCAGGTGATGGCTCACCCGCAACACAGCCAACTCCGAGATTACCAGCGAGTGGGTGCGTCCACCTGCTTCAGCCACTCCGTCGACAGCGCGTCGCTTAGATTTAATTAGTTTAATTCTTAATTTAGTCTTATCTCTACGGCATGTAAGGTATATCTATATACTAAGTAGCATTATTTTAGCTTAGTACTAAATCATCGACATCCGACTAGTACACGACACAAGTCGGATGCGAAATTCCAAACAACATTTGTTAGCCTATCAATTTGAGTGGTGGTTTCGCGGTTTAAACATGGGCAACCCTTCCCGGGAAGGGTTGCAATTTTTTTTTTTTTCTTTAATGGCAAACGGCTCGGCATTGCGAGGTGTACGCCCGTACATGCTTGTCGATTGGTCGTTGTTTAGGCCCCGAGTTCTTGTTACAACGTAACAACTCCCCCCTTACTGGAAGAGGATTTCCTCGAAATCCGCTTATCTGCGATATAACTAAATTTGATAGCTATTAAGCAAAGTAGGTAGCGCCAATCAGTGCCTGAGGTAAAACTGATAATCCTCATATATTTCCCCCATGGAAATTATTTCGCCCCGATTGCCTAACCCTATTTATATAAATACATACGTATAGATATATCCACATACGCATCCGTACTTGTATATCTTATTCCTACCCCCGGCACCTTACTTTCAGCTTGGTTATTGGGATTAGTACTCTCGCTACCTACCTTTGGCTATCTTCTAAGAGAGCCTAACCTGAGGGGCTTGGTACTCCACCCTCCTATGTTGAGTTCGTGAGAACCGAGCTCGTGACTAGCCCCGGTTATCCGAACTGTGACCGAACCTTAGTTTATTAGCCCTCCTGTCCCTACCTAACTCGGCGATTGATCTCCGCTCCTTAACCTGAATCACCACCCTAATTTCACGCTAAGCCTACCCCAATAATTTTTCACTAATTAAATCCTAGTAATTCAGTGTCTTAAGCTAATCCCTTACTGATACGAGTAATTAATTTTAACGATCCAAGTAATCTTGTGATCTTAACCAACGCCTAATGACTACCTGTAGCGAATATTAAGAATCCAAATAGTTCTGTGCCCTAAACTACCACCTTTTAATTACCAGTAGTTAATATTATTAATTCATTCTATTATCTGATTAGTCTACCTAATTCCCCTAACTACCTCCTAGTGCCTTACTAATCTACCCCGAACTCCAGTAATTTCTCTATTCCTGCTATAATTTTATTAATCCAACTAGGTCCAGGAAAATTTTCGAAACTAATTCCAAATTCCGTGGGGTGTTTTTAGATAAAACGCCACGAATACAAGAGGGAAGGAATGTGCGATTGAGCGATCGGCTACCAAGCCATTTGAATTAAGGCCAAATTCCGCGTACCAGGATCGCCAGTGCCAGCGAAGCGTCAGGTGGACTCACCTAACTCATCGCCGAGATGATTTAGGTTCTGAGCTTTTATAGCTTAAGGTATTCTGAAAGCGACTTTTCTGTGTTTAGTCCTTAAGGGAAATTGTTAGTGCTATGATTACTAGATAAGATTTAGATTCTAAGGCTAGGATACCGGTCTGCCTGCCGATACCGCGTCGCGCTTGTTACTTTCCCACCGTGTCCTTAGTGCACATACCGCTTCAGGTCTTTCGCGTGCCAGGTCCCTGCGCTTTGACCCTTCTCGTCCACCAACCTATACGTCCAGCCGGACACGCGTTCGCCGATCCAAAAGGGACCCAGATATTCAGGCGCTAGTTTCGCAGAATAATATTTTGTCGCGTCCGAAATGGTGAAATTCCTTCGCCACACGGGATCCCCGTCTTCATACCTCGCATCTCTTTTTCGCAAGTTATAGCGTCTCGTACTCTGCCGGGCTGCCTGTTGCATTTTCTCCCACACTTCCTGACGTACTTTCGTGAGTGCCTCCGCTCTGACTGTGGGCTCTAGACCCTCCTGTCCCCCTTCGGGTCGTTCCTTATTTTCGTGGAAAGTTACCATCTCGCGTCCAAAATTGTAGAAATATGGTGTGATTTGGGTCACTTCGTGTTTGTAAGTTCTTAACGCGCATGCTATCTTGGCCAAACTTCGATCCCACTCTCGGTGATTATCAGCTACATAAGAACGCAACATCCTTTTTATATCCTGGTTCCTTCTCTCGGCCGGATTGGCCTGAGGATGGTATAACGCCGTATATTTGATTTCGGTTCCGTATGTCTCAGCTAATCGTTGAAGTAACGTCCCCCGGAATTGGACCCCATTATCGCAAACAAGCCACTTTGGTGCTCCGAACATTAAGAACACTTGCTCTTCTAGCACACGACACACCGCTACTGCTGTCGCCTGCCGCAAAGGGAAGAGCAGGGTGAACTTGGTAACATAATCCAAGACGGTTAGAATCGTGGTATGCCCCTGGCTGGACCGAGGTAATGGCCCTACCAAGTCCACGCATACCATCTCCCAAGGCTGCCGAGGTTCTCCGCTTCGAGAAACCATGAATCCCGCGGGAGCTTTCCTTTCGACCTTGTTCGCCTGGCAGACCTTGCACTTTAGCACATAGCTGACTACGTCGGCGGACATCTTGGGCCAATAAAACCTTGTCGCCACTCGACTTAGTGTGCGACTGGCCCCCATATGACCTGCCGTTGGTTCTTCATGACACCGGTGAAGTATGGCCTTCCTTTCGCTCTTAGGAACGACTCGTTTCCACGCCCCAGACCCCTCTAGTTCTGGATATCTCCCCGGCACATGTTTCCACAAAGAGTCCTCAGCCACACGCCAGCCCGCGAAGCGTTCTGGGGCGTTTAGCACCCTTTGCTTCATCGTCTCGACCCATGTATCCCTCACAGTCTCCAGCATTGCCACTTCTCCTTGAGGTAACATCCGTGATAGCGCATCTGGTACCAGGTGCTCTTTACCTTTCCGATGTACAATATCGAAAGGATACTGCTGTAAGCGTATTGCCCACCTTGCCAACCGTCCTGTCGGGTCTTTCAGGTTGTTCAACCACACGAGTGAATAGTGGTCCGTGACTACCGTAAACTTGGCCCCTTCCACATAAGGCCTCAGTTTTTCCACTGCCCACAAGACCGCCAGGCACTCCTTCTCGGTGGTTGAATATTTCCACTCAGACTTCGATAGCGACCGGCTGAGGTAGCAGATTACCTTTTCACCGTCTGCCTGGTGTTGGGACAATACGGCTCCCAGACCCAGATCTGATGCGTCCGTTTGGATTGAGAAGGGGAGGGTGTAGTCCGGACAGGTGAGGATGGGTGTGGTCGATAATTTGATTTTCGCCTGGGTGAAGGCGGTTTCACAGTCCTGGGTCCACTCGAACTTCTGGTTTTTCTTTAGTAGGTTCGTTAGTGGTGCCGTCATCGTGGTAAAGTCGGGTATAAACCTCCGATACCACGACACCATACCCAGGAACTGCCTTACCCCCTTCACATTCGTAGGCGAAGGGATCTGCGACACGCTCTTGACCTTGTCCGGGTCCACATTCAGCCCCTTCTCGTCGACCACATAGCCCAAGTATTTGAGCTGGGAACGGCAGAACTCACACTTGTCACGGGATACTTTCAATCCAGCCTGTCTTAGACGCCTGAACACTTCCCTCAAAATTTCCATGTGTTTGGCAAAGTCTTGGGTTACAACGATAATATCGTCGAGATAAGTGAACACATAAGGTTCCAAATCGGGTCCCAGAACCTGATCGATAAGACGTTGCCAAGTCGCCGGCGCGTTCTGTAGCCCGAAAGGCATCCTTTTAAACTGGAATAACCCTCGGTGTGGCACGGTGAACGCGGTAAACTTCTTGGACTGCTCCGCCATGGGCACCTGCCAGTAGGCTGACTTTACATCCAGTGACGATAGGTACTTTGCGTCACGTAGCTTATCTAGAGTAGCCGACACGTAGGGTAGCGGGTACGCATCATGTTCCGTGACTCGATTCAACTTGCGATAGTCTACGCAGAATCGATACGTTCCGTCTTTCTTCTTCACAAGGATGATCGGTGAGGCCCAGGGACTCGACGATGGTTCCACTATCCCATCTTTGATCATCTCGTTCAATTCGGCATCAATATGTTTCTGTACGGCTGGAGACACCGGATAGTATCGTTGCTTGATTGGAGGCGAGTTGGTCTTGATTACATGTTCTACTCTCCCGGTGCAACCGATGCCATCCCCCATGGACCGAAACTCCCCTTCTAGCAGATGACTGAGCGCTGCTTCTTCTATTCCCGTCAAACGACTCCTCGACTTCAACTGTTCGGCGGCCTCTCCCTCCAAGGCACTCAAGAAGCTCCAACTCTCCTCACTTATTGCCAGTATTAACCCAAACCGCCTGACAAAATCTACACCGAGGATGAGGCTCTGCGGGATAGCCGGTACGACCAGAACTCGTAGCCACTCTACTTTATTTTCCAATATTAGTGGAACTACTACTGTCCCAGCAATCGCACACCCCTGGCTGTTAGCCAGGCGAATAATCTTCTGGTCGGAATCCATGAGTTCTACACCCAACTCCTCTAGGGCCTTCCAACCTTCTCCACCTAGTACGGTGTGTGACGCGCCCGAATCCACCAGGCCAAGGAACTTCCGACCGTGGATATCCACCTCCAGGTGCGGTCGACTGTCCCCTTGCCTTTTTGCCAGCATGTATTCTACTCGTGCCTCTTCCGCGGCCCCACCTCTATCCTCCTTAGTGTCCAGACGGCCGCCTACTGGACACAGCGCCCGTTTCCCGATGTTTGCATTGGGAGTCCCCTCCTCTCCAAGCCTTCCTGAGAAAGATCAGCTGGACGTCGTTCACTCTGCGGATTCCGTGCGTTCCGTGGTCTATTTGAAGAGCCTTGACAATTTGGACAAGTCGCCCTCCGGGCGCCCATTCGCCCACATCCGTAACATCGCTGTGGTTCTCTACAGTCTCGAGACATATGCCCACTTCCCCTACAATTCCAACATTGAAGGACATTTCTCTGTAGCACTGCTATGTTCTCGCTCTCGGCTCCGCCCACGTAGGCCAAGTCTGGTTCTAGAAGTCGGTTCGACTTCCTGATGGGTGGTGGAAGATAAGCTTCCACGGAGATTCGCGTCGCCTCTAAGGAGCGTCCCACTCGGATTAGATCAGCGATCGTCTGCACTGAAGTAAGGGCCAATTGTGTTTGATAGAATGGCGACAGGTTTTTGCGAAGAATCTTTAGTTTCTCTTCTTCGGTGCAAGGGGTGGCTCGACGCCGGAACAAACCCTCCATAGCCGACACGTACACCCCGATGGATTCTTCTGGACCTTGCGTTCGTCTACCTATCTCCGTGAGCAGTCGGTCATCATAATCCGGTGGTAAGAATTCCGCACGCATCTCGGCTACCAGTTCCCGCCATGAGTGCACTCGTGTCCGGTTGGCTCGGTACCATACCAGTGCCTTCCCTTCAAACATTTCGACCGCGGATTGGAACAACTGCCTCGTGGTTACTCCCCTGGCCTCTCTCAGCTCCTCCACTCGCTCGAGAAAGGCACTCAAGGACCCCGAATCTCCGGTGTAGCGCAAACCCCATTTGGAAACCTCCTGACCCTTGTACACAGGCATAGAGGACCGAGGCGTGGAGAAGATGGGATTCCCTAAGTCCTCCGCCGCTTGGACTGGTTCCCTGTTTCTGGCCGCTACTGGTTCCACACCGTCACCTACGCCTTGAGACTCTCGCTCACCAGCGCTGCCATCGTCCTGTTCCGCGTTTGTCCCTACATCTTCACCCTCTCCCTCGGCTTTAACTAGGAGCTCTCCCATAGCCATAATCAGTTGTACCCTCAGTTTGCCGGCCTCCTCACACATATCCTCCCCTTCGGGCTGGGTCTTCTGCAAACGGCGCATACCGAACTCGATTTTCGCCTTGATTTTAAGAAACTCTGACGTCTGTGGTGCCCCTGAGAACGCTGCGATCAGCGCGAGAATTTCGGCCAGTTTGTCCTTTACGGCACTGATGTCCTCTTCCAAAGAGTACGGATATTCCTTCACAGAAACCAAGGAGGTTTCCATGGACGCCTCCGCCCTCAATGCTACTCGAAGAGTCTTCCGCATGGCCTCAACGGTTCCAGTCGGCTGTCCCCTAATTTCTAACTCGTACGTCAGCTCGTCCTTGTTAAGCCGGTCTATAGGTATCTTCATTTTTGACGCCATCCTGGCTGTAGATCCCGATCAGTTCTAAAAGGAATACCCTAAGGCTAACTATCAACTAAGAAGGAAAACAACCTAAGTATATGTGATTAACTTTCAAATTTCTTTTTTTCTTTTTCAATTACAAATTCCAAATATGTCAAACAAGGTGTTCCTCCGTGCCAGGTTACTCCCGTCTAATCGGATGGCTCTATACTCTCACCGCCTGGTCACCTCAGATTCCGACGGATTTCCTGCTGCTGCGTCTGAGTCCCGTCCTGAGTTCCACACTTCGGTTCACTAACACTTTACACGCATTCGACTTTAATTTTTCACAAGATTTTATTTTTTTTCTTTCCCGGGTGTCGGCACCTACGTTGAAGGGCCAACGTTCCTGTACCCCCGTAATATGATCGCGATTGGATTAACGACGTTTTTGGGGCCCCACGTTGGGCGCCAATTTGTTACCCTCCCGGTCTAAGGGGGGTCGAGTTCCGGCTCGGCTCGTTTGGGTCCCGGGTGTAACTCGTCGGAGACGGGTCGTGGGCGCCACTCACTCACCCAATATTGAGCCGAGAGCCGCTGAGTGAGGTTC
The DNA here is from genome assembly GCA_963978885.1 of Nemotelus pantherinus. Taxonomy (NCBI): domain Eukaryota; kingdom Metazoa; phylum Arthropoda; class Insecta; order Diptera; family Stratiomyidae; genus Nemotelus; species Nemotelus pantherinus. Next base: position 220,650,387 of record OZ022263.1, on the reverse strand, counting down.
GGCTCACCGGATACTCCTTGCGACCAATCACCCCTCCGCTACGGGGCGATACACCTACACGTCTATATATATATAGGCGAGCGAGCACCTGCCACAAGCTGCCTATTTCGTCGACCACCACTCAAATCTGTTTGTTTTTTTTTTTTTTTTTTTTTGTGTGTTGCCGGAACTACTTGTCCCAATCAATCTACTTGTATATTTTTATCTTCTCTTATCTTAGCCGATTATGACACAATAAAATGTTTTAGTTCAGATTTTAGTAAATTAATACATTTTAATTTAACCTTTTTTTTTTGGGTATTTGAACTGTTTCTAATAAACTTTTAATCGAAAATGTTATTATCAAAGAAATAAATCATGAAATGACAGCTTCTACCGCGTTCGATGGATCAAATAATAGCTTAGTTTTCCTTAGACTCATGAATATTTTTATCTTGTCCAAAACGACAACAATTGATAGCATTTATACCGACGACGTAGCATTCATTAAGAAGATGTCATTTCGATTGCGCTTCGCGTAAATATACAGTTACACAATTTCAATAAATTTCATATTTCATCATAGTTAAAAAAATAAAAATTAATTTTTTTTTTTTGTCTTCTCACTTACGTAAAAGAATGCCTTCCTCATTGCCAAATGTGTTACACTGTATTATTCGCAATTCCCTTGGCAAAAAAAAGTCCTGCGATACTTCGCTGATATTTCGCCTTCGCACATGCGCCTTCGCTGAGCCAAATGGAGAACGCCCGGTCACTTCAATTGCACGTAGTAACAGGTGGAAACCACGCAAATCTGCACAGGCGCCTTCGCACATGCGCCTTCGCTGAGCCGATTGGAGAACGCCCGGCCACTTCAATTGTACGTAGTAACAGGTGGAGACCACGCAAATCTTCACAGGCGCCTTCGCACATGCGCCTTCGCTGAGCCGATTGGAGAACGCCCGGCCACTTCAATTATACGTAGTAACAGGTGGAGACCACGCAAATCTTCACAGGCGCCTTCGCACATGCGCCTTCGCTGAGCCGATTGGAGAACGCCCGGCCACTTCAATTGTACGTAGTAACAGGTGGAGACCACGCAAATCTGCACAGGCGCCTTCGCACATGCGCCTTCGCTGAGCCGATTGGAGAACGCCCGGCCACTTCAATTGTACGTAGTAACAGGTGGAGACCACGCAAATCTTCACAGGCGCCTTCGCACATGCGCCTTCGCTGAGCCGATTGGAGAACGCCCGGCCACTTCAATTGCACGTAGTAACAGGTGGAAACCACGCAAATCTGCACAGGCGCCTTCGCACATGCGCCTTCGCTGAGCCGATTGGAGAACGCCCGGTCACTTCAATTGCACGTAGTAACAGGTGGAAACCACGCAAATCTTCACAGGCGCCTTCGCACATGCGCCTTCGCTGAGCCAAATGGAGAACGCCCGGCCACTTCAATTGTACGTAGTAACAGGTGGAAACCACGCAAATCTTCACAGGCGCCTTCGCACATGCGCCTTCGCTGAGCCGATTGGAGAACGTCTGTCCGCTTCCACTGCCAGTTGTAAAAATGAAAACGAAAGCCAAGCAAAATTTACCACATGCGCCACATGCGCCTTCACTAAGTCGATTCGATAACGTCCGTCCACTTCCACTGCCAGTTGTAAAAGGAAAACGAAAGCCAAGCACAATTTACCACATGCGCCACATGCGCCTTCACTAAGTCGATTCGATAACGTCTGTCCGCTTCCACTGCCAGTTGTAAAAGGAAAACGAAAGCCAAGCACAATTTACCACATGCGCCACATGCGCCTTCACTAAGTCGATTCGATAACGTCTGTCCGCTTCCACTGCCAGTTGTAAAAGGATGAAAACGAAAGCCAAGCAAAATTACCACATGCGCCACATGCGCCTTCACTAAGTCGATTCGATAACGTCCGTCCGCTTCCACTGCCAGTTGAAAAAAGGAAGAAAACGAAAGCCAAGCAAAATTACCACATGCGCCACATGCGCCTTCACTAAGTCGATTCGATAACGTCCGTCCGCTTCCACTGCCAGTTGAAAAAGAAAAAACGTTCCGAGCTGTTCTTCCCATTCTGTCCACGAATAGCGGTTCTCCGACACGTACCGCTACTCTCGCTGTTCGTGTCGAATATTCGACATATTCGACCTATTCGACGTCTTCCACCTGTTCGAATTTCGAATCCATCGTGAATGTCTGCTGCTTCGACTCACTCCATGGAACCCAGCTGATTTCGGAATTGTGCAGGTGATTGTGATCTAGTGCGCAGTGACAGATCTCGGGATGTTTATATTTTGAATTGACTGAATTGAATTGAATTTGAATTGTTTTGAGTCGTACGGTGGATTGGGGTGTTTCGCGTATATGCATCCGTTTCGCGGGTGTTAACATACGGTGGTTCGTCGCGTTGCGTCCTGGGAATCCGGTGGTGGCGGGTTGTAGCGGGGTGTTGGCTGGCGAAACGGTGACAAAGGAGGACGACTTGGCAGCTACCGGTCGGTGGCGCATTCCTTCAGATAAGTATTCCTTTCAGCTTCGTGTTTCCGGACCGATTCTTTGTGGTATTTCTCGTGCATTTCAGGTCGACGTGAAGAGATCCACCGCGAGTCCCTGGCGAACGCCTCGTTGCCCGGCGGTTGGCGAGTCATCGGAAGTTCCGTGGGAGGTTGCCGGTAAGTATGTATGGGTAGGTGATTGAAGAACATGAAAAATTTATATAGTTCTCTTTCAGGTGATGGCTCACCCGCAACACAGCCAACTCCGAGATTACCAGCGAGTGGGTGCGTCCACCTGCTTCAGCCACTCCGTCGACAGCGCGTCGCTTAGATTTAATTAGTTTAATTCTTAATTTAGTCTTATCTCTACGGCATGTAAGGTATATCTATATACTAAGTAGCATTATTTTAGCTTAGTACTAAATCATCGACATCCGACTAGTACACGACACAAGTCGGATGCGAAATTCCAAACAACATTTGTTAGCCTATCAATTTGAGTGGTGGTTTCGCGGTTTAAACATGGGCAACCCTTCCCGGGAAGGGTTGCAATTTTTTTTTTTTTCTTTAATGGCAAACGGCTCGGCATTGCGAGGTGTACGCCCGTACATGCTTGTCGATTGGTCGTTGTTTAGGCCCCGAGTTCTTGTTACAACGTAACAAGTTGGATTCGATGATATGTTGAGCAAAGTCACCAGAATAATCGTCAAGCTTTGCCATGACTACTGTGCTGAATAAATCAGTGTTCCGATGACGCGAGTTAGAAAATTACAGCGAGCAAATAGTTCAACGAGGCCAAAAACTTTTCCAAGAAACTACTAGAAAACCGGATGCTATGTTCAAAGGGCACGAATGGGAAAAACAACTAAAAAAAACTTAATCATCCAAACGGATACCACACTCCTTACCGATTAAAAAGGCATTTCATGTGAAGGAGTTCAATGTTTGATAAAATTTCTCAAATCTTTTGAATCACTAGGATCAGATGAAATCATGCTGGTTCTACTACAACAAGAAAATTCAAAACCATTCTGGTATACATTTGTGTGGCAACAAACCGGCTGACCTTCTGAAATTATATAGGCCAATTAGCCTCACATCCTTCACATTGAATACCCAGGAAAAGCTAATCGACTTATACCTAAGGAATGACCTGTTGGTAAAGACACCACTACAAAAATTTCAATTAAGTTCCCGAAATGGTAAATAAACTTTATTAGCTAGAAATAAGCTAATAAAAATAGAAAAATCATTTTTTGCTTAGGAAATAAAGTATTATGGTTGATCCACATTTTGCTCAACCATGCGTTTTTAATTGGTACTCTTTCGAACAATTATCCTTTACATCCTACAAATAACCACTAATGGTATGCGGTCAAAGCATTTGTTGATTTCGTGCTACATCAATCAGAAGGTAGAAATTGGATAATAATTAGCATCAACCAACCTGTGTAACAGTCCTCGAACAACAACATTCCATAGAACCACTTACGTATTGAATGATTGATGATTCGCGTGACAACTATTATTGGAATCCATCCATTCTGCATTCAGCTGCTTAATTAGATTTTCACAAAACGATTTAAATATTTCAATAAACTGTAGTGTTAACTTAGAATACGTTTAATTATTGATAATCGAGTTGAACCGATTCGCTTTTTAATTAAATTTTTGAGTGGCATTGGTGTGAAAATATGGTCAGTCTATTTGCTACTGACAATGCTAATTTATTGACCAACTGACTATTGCAATTCGAAAGCAAGGTGTGATTAAAATTTGCAGTTTGGAATGTTAATTTGGAATGAATTTGCCAAGTTTCGGTCTAGGTGATCAGTATTGCTTGGTTTTTTTGGTAGAAAACAGTTTAAATATTTGATTTCCCCCAAAGAAAATTTTCCGGAATAGCATACATACACTGCATCAAAAAATTGCACGTACACCACCTTATCATAAATTAAAACTCATTTATTTTTTAAATAAACACGATTTTCGTCATTTTTATTAATTTCATGAGTTCTAAACAACTGAAACTATCTGAAACAAAACAGCATTCCATAATATTAATGTTAATTTTGAAAATTAAGCTATAATTCAAGTCAAAAAATTGCACGTACATCAAAAATTTCCACATACATTCAGAAAATTAATTACTTTTTCTACTTCTAATAGCGTGTGTGGTGTCCTTTTGCTGAAATCACATCCTTTAAGCAATTGTTCATTGAATGAGCTAGTTTTCTAGTAATTTCAGGTGTTATTTTTTCCCACTTTTCTCAAATAACCTCCTTGAGGTCAGCTCGGCTTATAATATGATGTTCCCGCATTTTTTTTCGAAAAAATCCCAAAGATATTCAATGGAATTAAAGTCTGGTGATTGGGGTGGCTGAGGAAGCACAGATTTCACGTTATACAGTAACCACTCTTTTACTAGATGCGAGAAATATTTTGGATCATTGTCATGTGCTGGTGAAATTTCGTCGCTAATTCCAATTTTGGAAGCACTGGCTCTTAAATTAGGCTTTATTATTTCTAAGTACTGATGTTTGTCCATAGTGCTTTCCACAAATACCAAATTTCCAACGCCATTTGCTTCCACCGCTTTCCAAACCATAACATTTTCACCGTTGAGTTTCTCAGTGGGTCCCAATTTTTTTGACTCCAACGCTGATTGACTCTCTGCCGAACAAATCGCCGCCCATCAGAGCCAAAAAGATTTTACTTACTTTCATCTACAAAAATAACAGTTTCCCAAATTTAGTCTGACTTTTTTACATATTCTCTGGCACACTCAAAGCGTCGGGCAACATTTTTCCTCGAAATGAACGTTTGTGTTCTTGCAATGCATCCCTTGTAACACTTTTTATGGAGAAAATTTCGCACTGTTTGGGCATTCAAATATATTCCGTCGTTTCTTTTAACGTCTGCAGCTGTTTTGGGAGCACTTGTTTTTGGATCTTTCTTAATAATTCTCTAAGTTTTTTTATCCAAATGCTCAGCTAAAATTTTCTTCCGACCTCTTCCTTGGGCAATTGCAAAGCTTTTGTTGCTTTTTAACATTTTTATATCCGTTTGCATGGTCGAACGTGGTGTGCCAATGATCCTTGATACTTCAGCATAACTTTTACCTTCCTCCTTAAAATTTACGATTCATTTCTTCACTTCAACAGGAGCATTAGGGTGTGTTTAGCCTATTTCAGAATTTTTTTAAAAAAAAATAGTTACTGCACTGCTCTATTGAGCATTTACAACTACTACCTTCAATAAATGATTATAGTGTGTAAATCTGCACTGGAAACTAAGTACCATTACTTTTATTTTACAAGAGATCATAAGTTAATCTTGTGTGTATGTGCAATTTTTTGATGTACGTGCAATTGTTTTAAGTATATTTTTGCTGTACTGTGACAGTAAAAGCTAATATAACAAAATACTGTTTTGCTCTGAAAAGCTTTAACAGTATAGCATTTATCAATACCTAAAGAATGAAAAAAGTTTTTTTTGTTTAATAAATAGAAGAGTTTTTATTGGAGTAAGGGTACTGTACGTGCAATTTTTTGATACAGTGTATATGCTTTTTTACACCCTCGAGGCTATTCAATTTTATCCAACGATATATATTATTTGCTTTTCACAAATTGAAAATTCAAAGATATATTTCCATATTTCTTGGTAAAATGATTTTTGTTTTCGTAGATATTTCTAAATGTGTACGAAGCAAATTGAGATTGTATGCATTTAATGAAAAATAAATATTCTTCAAAAAATGAAACAGAATCTATAATTTTTCATTGCAGTTCAGAAAATGTAAAGGAAAAATTGATTTGTACTAAGTAAACAAGTATGCCTATTTTGTCAGATCTGGTACTAGGTGGAGAGCTTAATGATATGAGGATCCAAAATACTTACGAAAAATGAAGAATTTATTTTCCTGGAATCGTTCAGAAGAGTAATCTGAGATTATTTCCTATGAATCTGTTGTTAGAAATTGGGGGAAATTGAGCATTTGAAAACCTCATACCGACTACTAATAACACTGTTTTCAAGTGAACTGTTATTCAAAGTATGTACATTATGTTTACTATTAGAATACATATATTTTTTTTCTCGTCCGATACTAAGTAGATATATGGAAGATATTTAACCTAATTATATTATGATGTTGTTATATATCATTGAACTATCCAAAACTTTGTAGACAGGTTGTCGAAGAAATTGGCAAGTAATAGCTTGGCAAGTAATAGCTTGGCAAGATTTCAATCTTTACTTAAATCTTTATATACTGGCTTCAAGACACAATATATGTACAGCTGCTCACGAAAGTCAGCATACACCGCTTAAAAACGCGGAATTGGCAATATATAGGTAGAAGAAAAAATGAAAAGACGGGTGAAAAACGAACTTAAAAGGAATATCAGAGACATTGTAATCTATTTTACACAGAATTAATGAGAACATACATATACATAGTTAATAACAAGAAATTCCGCTGAAAGTGAGGAAACAAAAGTCAGCATACACCACAGAAAATTCAAAAGAATCAGTCTAAGCGATGAGTCACACTGCGATAAAGATTGCTACCGTGTTAATATACGAAGATAAACATTAGTACATTGCAAGCCGATCAAACTAAAGTGATTTGGGTGCCTTTAATACTAAAAAATGAGTACACGGAAGGAAACGAGTTTGGAAGTACGAAAAATCATCCTTAGTGAACGAGTGGAAAGAAAGTCGTATAGCGAAATTGCTAAAATAGTTGGAAGAAGTCGGGCAACGGTGCAAACGATCATACGGAAAGCGGAAACGGAAGGGAGCATACAAAATAAACAACGAACAGGTAGACCGAAATCCTTAAATAAGAGAGATGAGAGAGACTTGTTACGGAAATTAAGTAAGGAGCCACAAAAAAGTGCTCCGGAAATGGCCACTGCACTCACAAAGGCAACAGGGAAGCAAGTGAGTCCAGAAACAATACGTAGAGTTTTGCGTAATCGGGGTTATAACGGTAGAGTTCCGCGCAGAAAACCTATTATTTCTCCAGTTAATGAAAAGAAGAGGCTTGACTTCGCTCGCTTGCATCTTAATAAGGACGACAGTTTTTGGAATCAAATTCTGTTTAGTGACGAGAGCAAGTATGATATTTATGGCTGTGACGGGCGCGGATAGGTGTGAAGGAAGCGGAACGAAGCATTGGCAAAGTAGAATTTGAGTCCTACAGTGAAACACGGTGGAGGGTTAGTCCTCGTATGGGGCTGTATGTCGGCCGCTGGTGTGGGGCACTTACATTTTTTTGATGGTACTATGGATCAGTACATGTATTTGAACATATTGCGAGGCAATTTGATACCTTCTGTGCAGAAATTAGGCCTACAGCCAGGTTGGATCTTTCAGCAGGACAATGATCCAAAACATACAGCTAGAAGTGTCAAGGAATGGTTGCTGTGAAACGTCCTTCATCAGCTTCACAGTCTGCCTAAGTCTCCCGATTTAAGCCCTATAGAGTATTTATGGGGGGAATTGGGTCGCAAAATTCGTGAGCCAGCCGTAAGAGCAACTATTACTAGCAAAGAGACCCTGAAATCTGCTCTGCTGTGTGCCTGGATTCCACCCGAAATTACCGGAAATCTCGTTCGTTCGATGCGAAGGCGTTTAGAAGCTGGTATTAAGGGTGGTGGAGGGCCTACGAAATATTGAGCTCACGTTTTTTGGTCATTTTCGTTCTTTTCAAAACATGGCTCGAAGTGTATGCTGACTTTCGATGGATGATTTTTTTTAGTTTTCATGCCTTATTTCTTTCTGTGCTCGGATTTTCTTTATTGTTATGTTAAGGAACTTATTTTTAATGCCAATAAAGCTACTTTTATGTTTGCATTGCATTCTCTCTTTTTCCACTGGACCATTATCGTGTTTTTACATGCTGTATGTTGAATTTTGTGAGGCACTGTATATACGAGAATGTTGTCAATGTACACCCATTGAGTGGCAAGATTGTTTGCTTTTGTTTTTGCTTTGCTTACTTGCCATTGGCGGATCTACCGTTTCGTTGTAATTATTCGCCTAAGGACTCCTTTTTCGAAGGCGTTCAGCATGGTTGCGGGTGTTTATGTCAGGGTCCATATTTCATATTCATAGCAGAGCATCAATCTGATTATTGATTTATAGATTTAGAGCATTATTTTCCTGTGTGGCTTGTTTTCAGTATTGTCAGAACGGAGCGTAAAATTTTAATAGCCAGCTGTATTTTTGAGTAGCCTAGTGGGTAGAGCACTGGCTTCTTGCGTGTGGGGTCCTTGGTTCGAATCCAGGTTCGGACGAGGGTCCGCGCACCAAGCTTTGAGTTCACCTAGCTCTGATTAGGTACCTGATTTAAATCAGGGGTAAAGTGAGTCGTGGAACTAATCACTCCACACTCGTATTCACAATGATTAAAAAAAAATTGGAATGAAGCTCTCTACCAGCTTCAACCCCTAGACCCGTACAAGGGTTGTCGTGGGATTGCTTTACTTTACTTTAGCTGTATTTTTCGTTTTATTTTGTTAGTTTTGCCTTATTTCGTTGTTAGTTTTGCACATACGTATAGAAATTGGACCACATTTTCTACGTGTTATTAAGAGTTATATTTTGATAAAATTTCCGTTTTCATCAGAATAGTATTCAGGCCCACTTCTTTTGCTTTCGGGTCAAATTTCTGTTTTTAAATTTAAAATCAATATTTTCCTTTTGAAGCAAGATATATTTTCATTTCTTGACAAATATCGACACTTCTAGGGTAATCTGTTCTCTTCTTCAGTCTATATCGGTCTCAAGAAGAGAGCAGATTACCCTCAAAATATCGGTATCTGTAAAGTAATAAAAATACATCGAGCTTCAAAAGGAAAAGATTAAGACTAGGAATTCAGTCAGATAAATTTAAGAAAATTGGCATTAGAGGTTTTCATCTGCAATTTTTTCCTCCTAAACTATCATTTTATTTATTCTCGAATCCTTATTTACATTATAAATATGTTTAGTTATCGTAGTTAAGAGGTATTTAAATTCTAATCTCTAGTACAATATTACAATACAAGCACAATATTATTTCTGTAAAATTTTGTTGCGGAATTTTGAATAAAATAATCTTGAATCTGAATTCTATTAATTTATCAAATTTAATTTAATTTTAAATTATATAAATGGCTCATCGATAGATTGAATTGATAAACTGGATGATCCATCTCAAAGAGCTTTTCCAAAGTGATCTCATTCGGATTATTATATAAACTATTTTCTTTTATTTGTTACTTCAATACAGAACTATGTGTCAAAAAATTGTCTCACTTAATTTCATAGATCTAATAAAAAATATATGTACTTATTTTCACATTCCAATTGAGCAAAAATAAATTTCATACAAAATTGGATAAAAACACCTGCACTACTGTAATATGATATTCTGGCTAGAACATTTATTTGTGTATGTATCGTAGTTTTATACCCGCGAAAACCCACGATGGGCGCAATAAATATAAGTAGATTAAAGTAACAAATGTTGGTGAACTGCAAAAACTGCACAGTCAGTAATGATTTTTTTCCAATAAAACAAACTATTTATTCTTTAACCCATGTACAAATATTGTATCAGAGATGACTGTCAACTCCCTTAAGTTAATGGATGTATTCCATACCAAATCTAGAGGCAAAACGTCTATAGAATCCAATTCAAGTGCAAGACATATGTCCACTTCAATCTAATTTTTCGAATTCAAAGTTTCTGTATTTTTAACAACCAATATTTGTCAAAATTTCTATAATATTGTTAAGTATATGTGTCTGAATTTCAAAATACTAACTTATCATATGAATAATAAGCTGGTGTACTCTATGTTTAAAACCTTCTTCCTCTATGACATCAATCAATCAACCATTTCAAATTGTTTTAAAATCACCACAAACTGCGAAATACCCTTCCCGTATGCACGTATATTCAAATTAAATCAAGGTTCATTGCAAATACCACCTACAAACTGTCATCAACGAACTGCACGCAACCTACATCCAACATGTAAATTTAGTTCGTGTTGATTTTGGCATGAATCTCATTATTGCCAACATAAATGTACTAAATGTCATTACCAGGCTCACGGATAACATGAGGCGAACCGATCCAATAATTGATTTCGTTGTTAATTGGCAATTTTACGCAAACTACAATGATTGTGTCCTGTTTTGTTGCAGGGTCACTCAGCAAGAAAACTAATCGATTTCATTTGTGTTGTACGGACCAATCGGCAGAGATTTAATTTTTTTTCATTTAATTTTTTTTTATTTTGGGTGGGGAGTAATGAAAGTGATAGATTAACAATGATTATTTTGAAACTTGAAAAGTTTGTGAAACTTGATATAAAAGTTAACGGGAAGTTTTCCTACCATTAAATAATTTTTTCATATTCTGAAACTTATTTTTCATCCTGAGAATCTTGTCAGCAAGCCGTTCGCATCCAACTAAGTTCAATGAAACAAACTAAACTTTTCGAAAATTGATATACAATAACTTGCATCTCAACAAATTCTTGTTTGAGTCCAGGTTTCATTAACCTACCTCTGCACACACACAAAACTTTATCTTCCATCATTGCTGTTATAATGTCAGATACTTTTTTTGATCCGGAAACTTGTACGCTTCAGTGCCTTCAATTATTGTGCAAACTCATCGGACAGGATTTGATGAAACTTCCTGTTTGAAATGATTTTAATTTGAAATCATAAGGATACCTCTTTGTAGGACAGTATGGCTCATCTGTGTGTGCTTTCTTTTTAGTCAGTTCTTATTTGTGGGTTTGACTTCAAAGGTCCATCGGCGTCACTGAAACAAAGATGCATCTTTCCGAGCGTGCAAAATGGTAACATGAAATAATTTTACCATGCTTTAATGATTCTAATGAATGATGTCGGTGGAAATACAAATTTACATTGTATACGATGCGCGGTGTTACCATCTGTGGTAAGAACAGGGTCTGTAAATAACAAAATTGACTTAAATTGTATCGACAAGATTAGAGAAAGTTTGGGCTACCGACAATTCAGCATTGAACCAGACATTGAAGTTGATAATTTTGAAAATGTCATGAATATATATTATCAACGAAAATGACAATAGTTGAATCCCATGAAAGTTTACTTAATCCTTATTTGTTCTTAAAGCATCGTCAACACTTTCAAATTGCTACTTTATTTTTGCAGCATCGTTTTAAGTTGCATGTGCAACGAATGTAAAATTTTTACCGTTCTTGCAAAATGCTAAATTTATATGTTATATCTATTTCCATTTTCGCACTACATACATTTCGAAAATGGCAAATATGAAACTCTTGGGGTGTGTCTAACGAGTATCGCGTCTACGCTGAGAAATGGATCGGTTTGAGCGACAAAATCGTCCATGCTGAAAATAGCACACGCATTGGGATGTCTCACGTACTTAATTCGAGTGTAATTCGAGTCGCTATAATTATTACTGTCGCACATTTAAAGTGCATAAATGACATGAAGCGACAGAACATTTTTTGTATCGCGAACAGCTGTGAGCGGTTTGTCGGTGGTGTTTTGAGTAGCGTGTAAAATATTTCCGGCACAAAATGAGAAATTATGAATTCTTTAGTAAGTTGTGAATTGATAATATAATTGCGGATTCTGAACGGGAAGTTTTTCATCATATTCAAGAGTATACGTATAAGAATATGCATATTTTTTAAGAGTAGCGTATTTCGCCTGAAAATTCTGTCCTATGCATTCACAACACGTTGTAACGATTTCCGGCAATTTCTATTGCTGTGACTTTACATTGCAGTATTCACTAGCATGATGTTTGCATTTGTATTAATTGTTTAGTAATATTTTATTCCAACTTGCACAAATAAATCACATATCAATAAAAAGCGATGGAATCATTCCAAAAATCTGACTCAAATACCCATCTAGATTAAATTAAATTTTATTTTGATTGAAAATATTTATAATAATCTTCTATTTTCATAATTCCAATTTCATTCAATTCGAAATCAATTCCTTCGATCCATCGTGTTTGCTCCGCACAATCAAAACTTCAACCTCGATTTTCGTTTGAATACCATCATTATCCTTCAGTCTATTCACCAATAGAACCCTCCAGCACTCGCATACCCACTGGATGTTAGGACTCATCAAAAGTCAATTACATCACCCGTACAACTCTCGAATCCATCAAAGTTAAAGTAAAGTCTGGCGAACTTTAGCCTTGCTGCCAACGTCACCACGAAGCTCTTGTCTGATTCCATTATTTATTCGTCTGACTCCTACGGCTTTACTTTTGACGCAGAGTTATTCCTAACGTACGGATGTTACATATGCATGTTTTATCTGATTTGCTTGTGTTTGAAGTGAAATTAGATTAATAACTGGAATGGGTGTGAACTTAAGTAAACCAACGATGACATCTTGATGAATTGAATTGAGAGCTCGAGAGGTCTTAAATTAAATTAAATCAAGTAAGATGATGTATCGATCGTTAGTTATTTTTATTTTGAATAATGAAAAGTACGTTTAATTTTGAATATAAAATAAGCAATATAAAATTAATTGTTGGCAAAATTATTCGTTTTCAGCCAAAGGTGTGGCAAAACTTGTTTTGATTTAAGTTTAGTATTTATTTATTTATTAATTCCAGCAGTTTTCCAGCAAGACTTAAATAATATATTTTGGCGCAAAGATATAAACCAAAGGACAAGTTCAACACATTCGTTAATTTTTAATAACTGATGTAACATCCAGATTATCGGCAATTTGATGCTGAAACTTTTTTTCTCCCAGTGTAGCTGGCTAAAAAAAATCTGCTTACCAGATACCGGGTGACCTATCACCAAGAGGTAAGTGAGGTTTGACTCATTGAAAAAAGACCATCTACAAGCCCCCGAAGCTCCGAGCTGGGACCCGACTAGTGTCTAAGCAGTGCTCCACTGCTTCCGATTTGTGTGGAAGATTGGTGGGGAAATTGGCTCGAAATAATCTACCGCTGCAAATGTGCTGGCGTTAGTCAGTGACTTATGAATTACTTGTTTGCTACGTTTGTGATAAATAAATTTTGAAAACAAATTTTATTGAAAAGCCTTGTTCATCTAGAAGTAGATATATGCGGCTAATTTTAATGGGTTGAAGGTCTATTATAACTATTTTAATTACGGGTCGATTATATTTACCTGTTAATGATGTTTCTTCGCTATTGCATGGCATATCTGTACATCTTTGCTTTTGAAGGTTTTGATTAAGATTCTCTTTAGCCACCTGTTTCGAGGTCATTTCAGATCGACGATAGACTTAATTTTGTTGTACTACTACTACTTACCGCTTTCAGAATCGATCAATTAATTTCTCTACTTACTAAGTTGTACTAACTTGTACCAAAGTATTTCAAAAACAGTCCCATTGTGAGGGCCATTATTTGTCTTTTCAGCTGCCTTTGATTTTATTCCGTTGCCACTGAATATAAATAAATTTTTTTATCAAGTTAAAACTAAGATATCGAAGTTGCATGGGCAGAAAAAAGAAATTCCAATTCTTTGGTGAACTGAACATTTACTAATCTCTCATTTACATTTTAATTTCTAATTTCTAATTTGCTCCAAATTTTCTTCAGGGTCAATGATCAAATTGTTTTTTCTATCCTTACAGTAAGCGACATGTTTTGGACTATTTTGTAGAAATTTCGCATATGGTGCGGAGCTCGCTCTCTAGTTCTTTCCATTTCACAGGCCACGTCTTTTTCCCCAGCTGCTTTCTTCCACCTCTTAAGGTTGTTCTCAGTTCTACTAAGCTCTTCATTTTCCTTCTCGCGTACTTGGGTTCTATGAAGTTGCTGCATTGTTCGGTATACATCATTCTTACGTATAGTTGCTAGCTTGTATTCATCATCAAATCTGCTCTTTGCGATTGCTGCCCAAGATGGAGTTGGGAGTACTACGTCCGGTATCCTGGCCATAGGAATTACTCTCAATGCAAAGCAATACCAAAGGTGTTCAGGCAGCTGTGTTGATTTGAACCTATCTTGCAGATGCGATGCCGCTATACAAATCAATCCGCACTCGGAACACCATACCAGCAAGATAGTGGCCCGAGTTTATGTTTGCATCTCGGTACGTCCGAACTAGGCTCGAAAAGTGATGACACTCTATCAATACGTGTTCTACTTGATTATGAGTAGCTCCATTAGGTGATATTCTTAGATGGCTCTAAGAATATCCTTACGCGGTAACCGAGTTCTTACAAGTTCTTTTATGCTGCTAGCTTCCTGACTTTTATTCTTTTACCATTAGTGTTCTCCTGTAAACTATGGGTGCCTGAATACCGGTTTGGGTCTTATATTGGTGTTATGATTTCCAAGGATGATTTTCACATCATACTTTGGGCACGCACTGAGGGTTCACTTGACTTGCTAATAATATGCTTTTTGTCGTCTTCTGCAGAATCCTCCGTAGGTCTGTGAACATTTATTAGCCTGATGTTTGCAAATTTGACTTGCACGAGTAGAGAGCATAGCCTTTTGTCAATAGCGCTGAAGCCAATGATGTACACTTAATTTTTTGATTGAGTATGAAGCTCACCCCGAGCACAGAGCTATATCAGCCTTTTATTCTGATAAGGCATTGGCTACCCCCTGAGGAGTGCTATAAGTTTCCATGACAAATTCTCAAATCGTTTGACCGATTCCTTTTACGTGGTAGTCACTGTGGTATCAATCCAAATCCGACGCTTGCTCCTGTATTCGAGAAATCGAGAATATTAGTCTCTCGCCAATCTTACTTGGACAGGACTGGTAATATTAGCAAACCTATTTTTTCGAGTGGCAACCCTTAAAATCTTTTTATGACCATAATTTAAGATCCAGTCATTGGAACAAAACAAAGATCACAGAGTAAGTTAGTGTCAGCGTAAAGCAGATGGTGCAAAATTGTCGTATTATAACTACCTTAAAATGAAAGCAAGCAGTAATTGTTGGAAATGAGCGTATATGAGCGTGAAAAATGCAAAACTTCTATGATTTCAGGTTCAATTTACTAACAGATTTTTGAGTTGTGGGATACATATTTATAATTGAATACATCATAATTAACGTTTTGCTTTTGTTTCATCAAAGAATGTAATCTAGTTCAAACATAATATCCATTTCCCACGTTTATCAATCAGTTACATGAACTAGATAAAGTTTCTTTGGTAACAGTTGTATATAATTGAATCCTTACATCCTTTCTACACAGTTTCAAAACTTGCTTCTAAAACATACTTCATACAAATTTGGCCATCAGATTTGACCTTTTGTCCATGCAAACATAAACTTGTTTTTGCTATCGAACTTTGTTAGAAACTGCACTTGCACTTTATTCATAGGAAACCAAGCCACGAGAACGGAAGCCAGCTTCTACGTGACCATCAATTCATTGCTTTCGTTCAGTCTGCTCTTCTACTTTCAATAATTCAAATGTTCCGGTTATTCAGATGAAGTTCTAGTTTTAATTAATAAACATGGAATGGAACCAACTAGATAAAGAGGAAAAGTGAAGATGTCGGTGAACGATTGAACGGTGGCAATGGAAAACTTTATGATAGTCGTATCTTTACTAACCAGTTTTTGTCCATAATTTTAGGAATGAAGCGAGACTTCAGAGTTCGGTGGAAGAATATGGATAAGTTTGGCTATGGAAGTAGTGTAAGTAACTATATGCTTTTGTTAACTTGAAGAATTACTTAAGTATGCTGAGAGATTGAGTTTCAGATATATTGCGAACCTTATAAATAATTAAACTAATGCTGACAGTAAACGAAAGTCTCAATAAGCATGTACCAACTTGATGACTTATTACAAAACAATATGTAAGAAAACATGCTCAGAAATTACGAGAGAGTAAATTTTGGTAACTAGTAAGGTAAATAGAAAAAAAGAACTGAAGAATAAGATCGTAGGTGGATCAGAAATACGTAAGAACGAAAGCAAGACTGGAAAAATGTTTAGTCAAAAATGTTTGCCAGGTAAGCTTTGATGGAGAGGCGAATGAACGGAATAAACGTTAGGTTGGAAATTAAAGCGCATGTAAAAGCATTTGCATAGACTGATTAATTCAGTGAATATAAAATTTAGATTTTCCGAACCAAATCTTCCTTGTTAATGTGAGCAGAGTGTGCAGCATGATGCAGCATATTGAGCCTTAATTTATCAGTGACCTTATTGTCAGAATATCGCTCATATATATCTTAGTAACCGGCATACAGTCAAACTGCCACCAAATTTTTTTGTATATTATCCATTTAATAAATGAGGCCAAGAAAGATCTTACATTGGTTTAGAACGAGGTTGCCCTTATTAGAGAGAGTTAGATGAAATACTTTCTTTCGGACTGCAAGAGACTTCTTGTTGTTTTCATCTGCAATTTTTGATTTTTGATACTGTATGAACCTTCCCAAGGAGGGCTATCTAATTTCAACAGCTACTTGCCGCTTAGGTGTGAAAGGCGAACAACTAGCTGACAAAACAACATTGATTGTGGCTATGACAAACACGAAAACAGCTAAATCTGTCTATCAGTGGTTGTCACACTGGCCTTTGAAATATATAAGAGGCTACAATCGCAACAAATAATACAGTTGTATTGTTACAGTTAATTGCTAAAATACGAGCTCTTAATCCTTAATCAAAGGAGCAATTTCGAGTGGCCTTCTATCATGACAAAATCGAAAGCGAGGCTAGCGCCACTCGCTTCGAACTCACCAAAACTGTCTTTATACAGCAGCTCCAAAATAAAAAGGTATCGTAGGGTTTACAATCCTCACTTGTTTTCTAGAAATCACTATCTTTTAAATAATATCATTAAATACTAAGCGGGCGTAACTCACAATTTCAATACACTTTCCATTTACTCTATTATCGCTTTCTATGAAGCATACCTTGAATATAATTATTTTGAACATAATTGTATTAATAAGGAACAAGCTTGGAGAAATATATTGCGGACAATTATTCCATTATCCAATATATAGCACTAAATTGATCCTGATATTTTATGAAACGATAAATGGTGGCAAAGTCTGCAAATTAGACTCAGACTCAATTGGGCTCAAAGTAGCATTTTGATATCCACTCTCTTTGAAGGTCTATTACTATTCAATTTTCCAGCTATTCGAACTGATTTTCTTTTTGAGCTTTCAAAACTGTCACACCAGCATAAAATAGAGATCCTACTTCTAGACTATGAACTGGAGAGGCTTTATAGTCACATCGTCTTCATCGTTACATTTGATTACGTAGGTTTGTAGGTGAAGCAGCTCTCAATTGGAGAGATCCAGCCGGGAGACACACATAGGCATAATAGATGCCCTTTATTATTCTGCATATGTCACTCTTTCGCAGCCTGTGGTTTCCTGAACACCTTTCAAATCGATAGAAAATAGAAATATCAAACCTGAGAGAAACGAAGTCCCAATTGAGTCAATTCCCCACCTCGCCAGAGCTGGGCCCTGTTGAATGAGATGGAGGATAGACCCCTTTTCGTCCTCAGAGCCACTGCTTTGACATATATTATTGAATCCGACGGACAATTGCTGAGTGTGCCGACCTATGAAATAATAGCTCGTGGGGACACCCACAACATATCAGAGGGCACTGTGGGCTAAATTTAACAGCTGCCAGATGTGAGGCTTATCCATGGGAACCCAAAATTGTCTTATGATTCTTCATCCCAGAATTTCTAAGCCTTTTCAAGATATTTTTACCTGATGGATAATTTCACCGAAGACATCAGCGTTCTTATAGAAAAATGACATAACACCTCCAGTTGGTAGCCCATACAGCTTCCACGAATACCCCTATAATTAAATAGCAACTTTTATCTATAATGAACAACACAATGTTTTTTATATTATATATGCTCATTGTAGATCCATTTTACATCATTTGCAACAATCTAATGTACAAAATCCATTATTCTTTCTGCTTCAAGAAGCTCTGACACAACAGCAGGTCTGACAATGGACAATAGCTCCTTCTTTCAATTCAATTGGCTCCAAACGTGCTTGTTTCGTTTCCTGAATAAGCTGTGACACTTAATTGTATGATGATTAATGCTGTAGTCAATTGTACTTTGACTGCATCTTCTTCATTCTAGCTCTTACAGCATGCGAAATTAAACAAAACTATAGTTCACTTTACCTACCTTAATTGACGTATTGAAAAGATTTAGAATCCATTGCATTAGTCATTTATTCAAAGTAGCCATTTGCTTACAATTACACAAAGCTTGATAATTTCGTGATATTAGCCCGTTACACTGCCACTGAATTCCCGTCATTTTACAAACCAATAAAACAGTTCGTCTTCTTCCCCTGAAGCACATCAACTACATCAAAAACCGTCTAGCAGCAATTCCTTTTTCACTTCTCGGAGCAGCACTTCCGCCCGTTTTCGTGTCGTTTATAGAGTTCTCAGCACGTGACTTGCGTCCGATATTATGCTCATTTCGTCCGTGAGTCATATCCTCATTCCTGCATTACATTCATTCGCCTCTTTTGACTTCTTATAGCGCGACACTTGACTTGAAGCTATTTCAATCACCATTTTGTATTTTTGAATTCTGTGCGAATTCAATTTCTTGAATCAAATAAGCGCTAATTGAAATCAAACTTTTTTTCCCTAAACTTATCGTGCTCGTACAGTCGAAGTGGAATTTGCCGCAGGGAGTGGCAAGCGAAAAAATTGGCGAGCGAAGAAAACGAAGAGATTTTCCGTTGCTGGCGTAAATTATAGAAATTGTTTCGGTTGAAGGCAATGAATGCGAAAATGGAATCTGTTCGTTGAAATTAAAATCAATTGAAATTGAAATGCCGATTGTTCGATAGCTTCTTTTGTTTGACTGAAGAGAAAACTCAACGGTATGTCAAAAAATAGGTTTTTTTAAAAGTGGTTTTTTATTAGAAAATTTTGGAGATAGTGCCTTGAGCATATAGCGAACGAGAAACGTGGTTGCTACCATTGACGGTTGAAGCACCTTTATTCGGCTTAATACTTTGGGGGATATATTTTAAGTTTACGTACTTTTAGGTGGCCTAAAATAGTTCAGTTTATTTTTTATCTTACATACTTATCATAATATGTACTCAGTTTGTATAGTATCTGAAGTTATCTGGGTAATAGTTCACTTGAAATCTACCTTACACAACTTATAGAATCTGATAAAAGCCTGGGTATATAGAATTAGTTTAGCCTAATTAGACTTAAATATTAACCTAGGTCTCAAACCTAACCCTTTATTTTTCGGCAGAAGACCTACATAACTAAAAATCCCATTGATGACTTTTTGCTAAGGGATTTGTTGTTGACTGTTTTGTTGTTCATCGGCGGTCAGTCGTGCATTATCCTTTCTTGTGTTGCTATGACTGTAAAGTCGTTTGGTCAAGTGCTTATTAAATTCGCTGTCATTTATGATTAATTATCGTCTAGCGTTAATGTGCTCCGTGTTTTTTTTTTACTGTTAAGATGTCATTTGTTGACTTTCCCATAGTGACATTTTGCTATCTATTATACTTTAATATTGACATATTTCTTAGTAGTGTTTACGTACTAAAACTAATTCATTTTGCACACTGAGCTTACTCTATTAATGAAGCTTATGTACTAGTAAGTCCGCTCATCTAAATCGAAATTTCAATTCTGTTATGGCGACAGACACATCGCTAGAATAAATAAGCAAAAATGTAACGGCCTCATTGGTCGGAACATCAAATTAGTTTTTTTTTCAGGTGCGTCGAATTATTACTATAATTGAATGTTGCTGTACAACAATTATTCACGTCGAACAATTACTGGTTTTATGGTTTTTCGTAAAGTTTGGTACATCGTACAACTTGAAGTTAGACGCGTTAGCCTCAAATATCCACCCCTGCCATCTTTCATAGACTCCAACTTGCTGGCACCAAATTCTTTGGTAGCTTTATTTAGACAATCTTCTACATCTCTCAGTGTAATTTGTCGGTTTAATTCGATCATGTATTTCTGTTTGGTGTCTGCAGCTACTGGCTCCCTTGTTGGACAGCACGATCTGGATAGCAATTGGGCTATTTCTAATTGGCTTATTATATCGATCATGGTCAACCTACAGAGTGGTGTCAGTTTGTTCTAAGTTTGTTCTCTCATGGCTGAAAGTCTGGCTTAAAGTCTATAATTAGATGGTACAATCGAACAGACATTTTTCCATTACCTGCATTAAAGTAAAGGTTCGATCAATTATTGATTTACCTGGGATAAAGCCATTGTCCGATGATTGCTTAAGCGTAAGAGACTATCGGCTATTGCAGAACGAAGGAGAGATTCTTTAGGGAGCCACAACAACGTTATACCCCTATAGTTGGTTCACATTGTTAATTCTCCTTTCTTATGTATGGGGCATAGTTTACCTTTCCACATCTAATGTCTCTCAATTTCTCATACGTGCACTCCATATTTATTTAGCTTAGCTGTTCCAAAACTTTGTCAGATTTCAGCTGATTTATGGCTGTTTGCACCTCGTTTATGTTCGGAAGCAACAGCATAAGATTTTCTTCTTCACTTGTACCATCAACATTTTCACAGATACTCAAGCGGTGGTAAAAGCACTGATATCTCACGCATACAAGTGCGTTTTTGACTGACTTCAGGCTCTAAATATATTGGGCAGCACCAAAGTCGTGTGGGGGTCATACAATCTCTCAGCGACTAAATACCTGCTCAGCTAACGGCTGATCGGCATCCTTACTAGCCATTGTCTAGTAGTACATACCATGAAAATGGGGCTCTTTACCAGCGGCACTTGTAAAAGTGCCAAGAGCAGGGAATCTCAGAGACCATCGAGCATCTCCTGTGTCACTGCTCGGCACTGTGGAAAACCAAACAGCGCTGCTTCGCCGAGCCCTGGCAGGTGGATCTCTCGCACTTGGCAGAGGAAAGGCTGAAGGACACCCTTCAGCTCGCAAAAAAGACCGGGGCCTTCGATGGGGGCTTTCGATAAGTCTTTGTTGTCATTTTGGTACGTTCGTGTCGTTATCAGGCTCGAGTTTTGGTGACGGTCTATGAACACGTGGTCTATCTGATTGCGAATGGCTCCACCAGGTAATATTTACGTGGTACCTTTACGCTGGAACCTAGTACTCGTATTGACCAAGTTCTTCAACGCTGCTGGTTATATGAAAGTTAGTCTATTGTAATTATGCAAATTATGATGCTTTATGACCTATTTTGGCGTAAAAATCTCCAAGGATGACCGATGATCCACACAATCTGTTCATAATATGCTCCAGCTAATTTCTCTATATGTTCGTGAGTGTTTATGAAGCTGATGTGATAGTTTTGAAAAGTGAAAAATTTTGTTCATAGAGCTAAAGCTGATGATTAGAGATTGCATTTTTTAGCAGAATAGGAAGCGAAATATTTTTTGGACGTTCGATTATTTAAAGGAATTTTTTCCACGTGCCTGCACAATCATCGTAAATCACACATGTCTATTATTGATAAACATAAAAACGTTATGTGAATTTTGAAATGATCTAATGCTTGCGTCAGAAGTTATTACCAATCGAAATTTGAGAAAACATCTTTGTTTACTTTTGGCACTCAGCACCCACAAAGGTTAGATATATTTCAAATCAAGCATAACACTTTATCAGTTTGAACAAAATTCACTTAAATGCCCTGGGCCGTCAAAGAGTTAAATATATCCTTATTTTAGTTAAACATGGCAAGCCAAACATTTAGGCTGCGTTATGCCACGGAAGCGAAACTTGGACCCTGAAAAAGCCCTAAGCACATCTGGCCACTTTTCGGGGTACCAAATTTTTGAAAGCGGTCATTTAACTGAGACGAATAGAGGTGTCGTTTTAAGGAGTCCAAGGCTCAATACTCTCCATTTCACCGATTTCGTTAAGTTCGTTAGGATATAAAAAAATACACGTTTACACTAATTACCGTTTTATTCGAGAATGAACTAAAATATAGAAACACATATACTCGTACAACAAAATAGAATCAATATACAACAAGCGAACATACACAGGTCCAAAATGCACGGTGATCTACTAGATAATACAGCTCAAAGGATTTGATTCCAGAGCCAACAAAATCAAAGACTACAATAAATTTATGAGTTCAAAAGAATTAACATAATTGATAGTTTTTCTTTGTGGGTAGAATATCGGACATGCTTTTAATATTTCATCACAACACACAATAAACTGGTGATTGTTCTGGAAGCCAATGGCTATTATGATACTTGATTTTCAATATTTTAAGAGATTAAATGCATCTATTGAAAGAAATCCATTCAATAAAATTCATGTCAAGCTGATAGAGTATGAATTAACAGCACTATGAGAAACTTCAATAATTAAGTTCGGCTATATCTACGGCTGTTATCTCACATTAAAAAAAACTGCCATTGACCTAAAGTGCTTCTTTAGTGATTATTTCTAATGCTTTGAAGCCCCAATTATTTCGCTCTTCACGAACTTTATCAAAAGAGCTCAATTTACTCTCGCCCAGCTTCGCAACCTTTTCCATAATCGGAAATCGAACATCAATATCTAAATTGCTCCCGAAACCCAGCAATCCAAAAAGTGGCCAAACTGTTGATCAAAAACGTCTTTACGCACAATAACCCTTGTAAGTTGTGTGTATAAGCATCTTCTAATCTCACCAGATGAGAAACCTTTTTAGAAACTCTCACCCCTCTACTGTCCGACCTAGACATCAAATGCGCGGCAGGATAGCCACTTTCTCGAAATTCCAATTCAGTCTCGTCCTGCGGATATTATATTGAAAAGTAATCGACTCTTGGGCAGGTCGGTCGAACTTTCCATTCATTTCCATCCATCGTTCCGTACGTCGTCGGCGGCAATGTCTCGTGCGAAAGCCAGGGAAAAGTAGTGTTTAATATACCATGCAAAAGATAATTTAATAGCGGTATCCCATTGTGGAATATATTGCGGCCGTTTGAAGGAAATCGTCCATGAAATATTTATCTTTAGAATGGCGAATATGGGGTACGATGAAAATGTACAGAGAGCTTTGATAAGAAACCACATTTTTCAGAAGCATGGCGAGCTTGGCATTTAATGAGTAATCAATTTCTTCGATACGACGACTTAATATAGTTATTTTAACAATGGGACATTTTTTCAGCTTGAGAATTTAATAGAGTTGCGTAGTGAAAGAGTCATATGATTTTCTTGTTATGCCTATCAGACCTTCATTTGAAACTCTTATTTTGCGAATTTTATTTGTAGCGAATGAAACAGTTTTCACAACTAGTTTTTCGGAGGCACACGGGTTTCTATTAAAAACCATTAATAAGTCATGAACTAAAGTCCTAGGAAAAGTTTCTTAAGCAATAGCTTGAAAGCCATAGCTATCCCTCAAAAACATTTTCATCAATCGTGCAAATATAATTGAATCTCTAGGACCATCTTACATTTCATGATGCAACAACAATCCCGTTAAAGTGAAATTCCAGCTAATTTCACTTTCGTTGCCACATTAAAACGGAACAGGTGTTCCTAGGACTTTCGCTCGCTATCGACGCTATTCGAACAAACGATAAACTTTTCTTTACGCTTTCGTGTACCTACCTCTCATGTCAAATGGCAACTTCCACCATACACAGTAGCATTTAGTTTCCGCAACACAAAATATCAACAATACAACCAGCCCATGTTAAGTTTCGATGGCTTTTCGTTCATAACTTTCGATAGCTTCGAGAGGATGTTGTAGAAGTAAACACTGCGGGCTACAGTGATGCCAACGATGTGACGTAGCCAATAAAGTTTTTTATGAGAAAACGAAGTGGAAAATCGAATAAAACTGTTAGTAAAGTTTCCTCATCAAAATTGATTTCATGCTATGAAATCGTAAAATTAAATTAGAAAATTTAATTTCACCGGGAAACAGTTTGATAGAAATACTGTATTTGTCGATAAATCGATTCCAGTTGCTTTGACATGTACTCCGTGAAGGCTAAAGTATTGATGTTTTTGTTTTTGATTTGGTACTGAGTCACCTGAGTGGGCTAGTCAACAGGAGTGGATTGGGAATTTCTGGAATAGCTTCGAGATTTTCGGTTGCACTGTCAGATAATCCATATTCATATGTAATAAATTATTTAGATTGATTTTCGAAGTACTCGGCCAAACAGTGGAGCGTTACGTTACTGAACGCAAGTGAAAGATAAATATCTGTCTATGTAATTTATGGAAAGCGTAGGGTATCTATCTCTATTCGTTTTGATGTACATGGCTTGGAAAGAGCTGCAGCATGTAAAAAAAAAAAATATTAGAGACATTATTTAACTTTTAGCGATCAATCAAAATTTTGAGTAAATTGTAAATTATTAAAAATTTCTGCTATTTCGAAGAACATACTTCAACTCAGTGAATATCGAAATACATTGCCTTTCCTAAAGATATGGCTATTGTCGGCGGTAAATACAAAAGCTTTTACTCAAAACATGAAAATTAAAGCTTCAAATATAAGAAATATGAAAAAATCAAATATATAGCAGCTATTGCATTATAATTTGTAATTTTTGCAACGCCAATCTGAAAAGTCGATTAAATAATTTATATTTGCGTTGGAAAAACTGGAACCTTCTCCCTTTTGAATGTGGCAATTAAGAGCTACTGTCCATTGAAGCATGGCTTCATAAAAACGTCAGCGTAGCGCACAACGTGACGATAGGTGATGAAAGGGATCTGTTTTTGCTGTATAATTTTGCTCGATGGCATTAAAATATACTTGTTCATAAAAAAATAATATAGTCTCCTCTTTCAATATAAAGAGTTTTTTTTTAGAGGAGTCACATTTTGAAACTCACCACTGTCAAATGAGCTGATGACAGCGGTCATTTTTACTCAGCAAGGTCTGGGAAATTGGCATGGGCAGATTTACTCCGCAGCAGCGTTCAAAAATCGTTGAAATTTATCTCCGACATCAGTGTTTAGTTGTGCAAACTCGAAAATCGCATCGTGAGCTTAATGGACCGCATAATCGTCCATCACCACGTGCTATTCGCCATATGATTGCAAATTTTCGTAACGACTGCACGTTGCTGGACCGTATGCTAATGGTAATATTGAGAACAGTGCGTTCCAAAGAGAATGTCACAGTAGTGGAATCTAGACAACCCAGGTTTGTCAATTCGTAGGCGTGCGCAAGAAGTTGGGATTTGTCTGGTCACTTTATGGAAATTTTGTGCAACGACCACGATCTAACTGGAAGTTGACTCTCTGCTTTTCGGAAAATTTTTGTTCAGTGACGAGGATTATTTCAGGCTCGTTGGCTATATGAATAAGCAAAATTACCGTATCTGGTACAAGAAAACAGCTTCAAGTCATGGAAACAACATTGCATCCACAAAAAAGCACTGTATGTTGCTTGCCAAACTTCTTCATAAGTGAACACAGGGGTCGTGTTACTGACAATGGCGAGCGGAAGTAACAATGCCCTTGGCTGCTCGCGAATTGCTATATATATAGCATATAGCATACATGGCATAGTAATATACATGTATATGTATGTATATATATATATATATATATATATATATATATATATATATATATATATATATATATATATATATATATATATGTATATATATATTTTACGCTATTTATACAGCGTCACCTTGAGACCATGGATATTTCGCCTTTGCCTTAATTTAGCTCGTTTGCCTCGCAAGACATATGAATTTCGCGATTCGCAATTTTTTGCGCAATTTTTAAGATCAGTTACAAAACGCTGTAATCATGACTTCTGTTTGTAACGTTGAAGTAATGTACGAAATCACCTCTGAACGTCTCCTGGTTTCTAGCATATCCATAGCCTTCATACGTGATGAAATGGCTTGTCGAGTCACCCCCTAAATTTCAGTAAGTTCTTGAGTTCAAATTCAGCATCAAATTCAGTGCTGTCACAAATTTCTGGTCTTCCCTCACGCTTTTTATCACGTATGTTAAAATCAACATCCTTGAACATTCTAAGCCAGTAAAAAAATCGAAAATTAGGAAAAATATTGAAATCGAAAACTAGTACAAAAAATGTGTGCCTGTAAAGATATTTTCCAATATAATCATTTAGTTTAGATAATGCTTCTTATTGAATAAAAAACTTCATCCTGTATAAACAATAAAACTTCCCTGAAAAAATAAGTTTCCTGCAACAAACTGTTCTTGCGAATCGTCCTTAGCTTAATACCAAAAACCAAAGTCAGTCAGCTGGGATCTCAACGAAAAAATTGGTAGATGGATTTCCATTCCGATTCGCATAAATAAATTTCGAAGCAAAAAAGAAAACCTTTTTCCGTCTTGTCATCGTATTTACTTGTGATTTTCCTCTGAAAATTCGTTCATCCGTTCGTTCCCATTGAACGAAAGACTAATACCACAGCATATACACCTGGCTATAAATAAAATAACGGGAAACCAACGGACGGAAATAATATTCCGTTACATTTCGATCCTTGGGAGCGTTTCCTTATGTTCCGCATTAGAAAGTGAATATTTTCGAATTTCTTTCATTGCAAAAAATCTGAAAAAGTAAACAGTAGCCACCGCATTCAAGGAATGATTGCTGTCAGGATTTCGTAATAACGTGAAACATAACCTTCGTTGTAATTGAGTGCTTCCGGCTTATGGCTGCTATGAATTCCGGCCAGCTGAGAGTGGATAAATGTAGCCGCTTTGCCAAGTGAACTGGAAAGATGAAAACGATGTGGTAAATATTAGTTTTCATGTAGAATGCATTTAAACTTTAAATTCAAACTTGAAGCAATCTACTGAAAATAGTTATTGTAGTGATGCAATCAAACAGTATTATGAAAATATGATCATAGAGGTAAGAGACAGTTACCTGGGCTGTTCGCTGTATCATAGTCTGCTTAAGCCCTATTTTTTTTAAAATAAAACTATATTTCAATTTTATTTCATAAATAAAATCAATTTTTAATGAAACGAAACTTAGCGTTCGAATACGAATCACCTGGTGTGATGTACTTCAATTCAATGGTATTCAACAAATGAAAACTTCTCCAAATCTTTTGAGCACCAATGATATTTTCGCAGACACATGAAAATCTATACTTACAACTCCTCCACAAACTGATATTTCAGCAATGTCATAAGGCAACGAAATTTGCGTCATCGGTTATATCTGAGCCTCAACGAAATTTCATTTACCTTTTGTCTAAAAATAACAGTCTGATCTACTACGGAAGTCATAGCGATTATCTTGAGTTTTCGTCGCTCCATTCGAATACGGATCGTTTCCAAAATGTGCAAATCATCAACGCTCTCCAGGCTTCGAGATTGTTTAAACCACTTCATCTCGCCGATACGCCGTCACTTTCGTGCACCTGATACCTACTTGACGCAAACTCAATGCGAACTCAATGCTCAAGTTGTACACGAGTAACGTAATAATAATTACACTTAACTGTTATTCAATTAATTGCAAAAGACAATAGGAAATCTTCGGGAAATTGGAGAGCCTGAACACAAAGCGGATTCGTGTCTTCGATGTCAAGTGTCTAACCACGCTCACATAGCACTCTAACCTTGAATGGAGAGCATTCAACAGTCGATTGATGCTGGAAGCTGATATGGATATTAGATACTAGATATATCTGACGTAAATGTTGTGCTTTTTGGTGGGGATTCGTTTGATGTTCATGATTTAAATGAAAGTTTTTCAACTTGGCTGAGCAGTATTGTATTTTTGCTTCTGTTTTTCTTACGCTTTTTACCTTCATTCTTATTCGTGGGCTTTGAATTTGCCGCGAGAGCCATCATTTAAGCCCCGAAATTGAATAAATATGAGACACGTAGGTCGAATTAAAAAAAAACCATGTTTTTCTATGAAAAATTGAAAAAAAAATTTTCAGGGGTATATTGCTTAGCCGTTTATTCAAAAGGAATTCTAAGGAAACCATTCTTCAAGCTTAAAATGATACAACTTTTGAAGTTTTGAATAAATGAATATTGAAAAAAACAGGATAGAGTGGAACGAATTGGACCAGAACATAAGTTTTTATTTTTTAAGATTGAGAAAAACTTACATGCCCTTTATTAGCTTCAGTTTATCTCAAAGAACGCAACCTGATCTGATAGGAAACGCCACTCTTCCTCCCCCTACCTTCTACATTCTATTAATGGTAGTAGAGAAGACTCGGTGTTGAAGAGCTGGCAATTTATATTGGCTTTAAATGATTTCGGCAGAGACTGGCCAGCTTTTTGTGTTCCGATATAATACACGCTTTCGCGCACAAACATATCCTTACATATAGTGTACTGAATTAAGTAAATCATCAGTAGTAAATTACCATGTATAAAAGTATCTATAAAGCAACATGCACAAGTATTTCTGACGCCATCTTAGCTGAATTGTATGGACTTACGATTTATGGCTGAAAGCAGATCATATCTTTTACAGAATTCATCATAGTTTTTCATCAATATTCGCTACATAAAAATAGCAATATGTATATTGAACTTAATTCTTCGTGTTCGAAATATTATCCTCATTTTCGACACAAAAACATTTTGCTGTTATTTGCATCTTCTAGATAATAGCTGGAGCTATTCACCTTCGCAATCGGAGTATTATCTATAATTGGATGGTATATGTTATAGAGTGCATTTGAGGAAATATCTTGGAATGTGTCGCTGTTAGCCGTGAAACACGTCCTTAAACCATTTGTCCCCAGCTGGAATCAAAAGGAGTGGTTCCGAGTGGACTTCACTAACAAGAATCGGAGTGGTTCGGGTGCCTCTCGTTTCAAATTCAGTCGAAACTATCACTCTGTCAACGCTTTGAAGCTAGAAGTAAATGACGGGAACCAGTTCCCACGTATAGAGAAATCCGAATTCTATATTCGCTACAAGAAAAAAAGTTACAGGCGAGATTTACATTGTACCCTATGTTCGACAAGAATAGCATGAGAGATAACAAACGCTATGAATATGTCAAAAGAACGTGTTTGTCACATATTGAATGAAAATTTAGCCATGAGAAAGCTGTCCGCGCGTTGAGTGACGCGTTTGCTCACGTTAGACCAAAAACGTGTTCGAATGAACATTTTCAACGCTCTGTTGGCGAAAGCTAGGAGCGATAAATCGGAGTTTTTGCACTAACTAATTACTGTTGATAAAACTTGAATACACCATTATACGCCCGAAACAAAAATACAGTTGAAACAGTGTACTGCGAAGGGGAAATCGGCTCCGAAAAAGGCTAAAACCGTTTTTTTCGGCCGGGAATCATTGATTCATTTGAATTGATTATCTTCAAACAAATAAAAACCATTACAGGAGCATACTACGCATCATTACTTGACAATCTGAAGGTAGAAATTGCGGAAAAACGGCCACATTTGCAGAAAAAGAAAATAATTATTCACCAAGACAATGCACCGCCTCACACCTCAGCGGTTGCCATAGCGAAAATCCATGAATTATGGTTTGAGCTGCTTGACCATCCTCCTTTCTCACCAGATCTAGCCCCAAGCTACTTCTTTTTGTTCCTTCATCTAAAAATGGTTCTGAGGACAAAGGTTTTCGTCAAATGAGGAGGCGATCACCTTCGTGAAAAACGCCGAGTACTATTTGCACGGGTTAAAAAGATGGAAGCATCGCTAGAAGAAGTGTGTAGACTTACAAGGAGACTCTGTAGAAAAATAAAAATAAATTTAAAGAAAAAATGTCTTGTATCTTTGTTAGGTCGAAAACTTTTCAGACCACCCTCGTATACATATAGATATATTTTTGGAAAAGCTTAAAATCAGTTAGGTTAGGGTAAGTGGCTGTAAATTATGAAGTCACACCGAAAGGTACATTTAAGCGCATTATAGGCCCGTTGTGATATCACGGATCACTTCCACTTGAAAGACTCTACAATAGTTCGGGAGGCGAAGCAACAGCTTTAGATTCAGCTCATCCAAGTGTGCTGCCAACTTTATTGTTCCTTTTTGTAGGGAAAACAAATATTTAGGTCATTTCCACGAAGAAGAAGAAACATTCAATTAACATTTGTTATACTAAATTCTTTTGTTTGTTATATCAAGTATATATGTACATATATATCCCCTTTAGAAAAGAAGCGGAAACAAATGTTGTACACATATTCGAGCATCATCTGTATTATATGTATGTATATGTATGTATGTATGGTATAGAATACTTTTCACATTAGCTAATTCGCCTCATTTCAAATTAAATAACTTCCGTTTCATTTCAATTTCAGTTCTATGAAACTAACTTCACCCACTTCCCGTTTTTTCATCACGGGAAATGAACTTTTCCAATTAAATTCCATATCCAACTCGAATCGCTGCGATTCTTCGCAAATGAAGAAAGTACGGTTAAAACCTCGGTAACCACAATCATTTAATGTTTTTCCATGAAAATGAAAATCCGATTCTCATTCAGTCAAATTTGAATGGAACTGTAGATAAATACTCTGGAGTTAAATATGGACGGGAGGTTCAAGTTCCAACTGAAGAGCTGATTCGGAAATTTGAGCGGATTGGGGAAAATATAAATAATACATCATTTAGTCAAAATTAAATTACTTTCGAGAAAAGTTCGAATTTTTTCGCGATTCGAAATGAAGATTGAAGTGATCTCAAGTCGAAGGAATTTCGTTACATTCAGTTATTAATAACTGTCGGCCTTTAATAAATTTCAGAGTGAAAAGAACCCATAATAAAGCATTCATTAGGATATAAAGATTGATTGTGATTTGAAAGTTGGATATGATTGATGCGGCAAAAGTTTTCAGGGAATTTTGCTTCTTTCTTCTTTAAGATCGTTTTCCTGTTCTTTATTGATTCAGAGACTCTATCATGCAAGCATTTAAGTGCCTCAAAAAATTCAATAACTCAAGTAAATCTTCAAAACAGTTGATTTGATTCTTATATAATTATTCTAGTGTTCACTTAAAATGTATTTTCTCTTTCTCTTTGGGATTGATTTCATGAATCGTGTAAAAGCCTGTAACGAAGCATAAGGTAAACATTAGCTTGGCTGATTGCACCGAAAGTATCCTATTTACCCTTTTCGAATGGCTCTCACGGATCAGCTGAAATGTATAGCGCATAGAACGAAAATATGTGTATAGAAACCGTACACAGCTATCTATTGCCTGAAATAAATCCACAGTAATCGAGTTTCGCATGCAAACCCTTCCCTGCTTTATCGTGGGATTTGACTGTTTCCTCTCTGCCAGCGAATAATTACATTCACCTGACTGTATTTTTGTACCAATAAATCTTTTGCAATTCGATTTTCAATCTTATCTGCCTTATTCGCTACGCTGCTTTACCACCTGCACACCCTTTTTAACCAAATCGTATTAGTTACTCTTCCTCTCTCACTGCACTCGGCGCTTATTTACTCAGGTCTGACAGACAGGGTCGATTTGGTGGCTTGGCTCGGGTGAAATCGAATGCCAGGATGAGTAGGAATGCAAACTTTTGTTCCATGTTTTCAGTTGAATGGAAGCAAGGGTAGCTGAAATGCCTTTTAAAGTCATTTTCGATTTATTTCACACAGTTCGACGTGAGAAATACGTTTGTGCTAGGACGACGGTACGTTTTCACTGAAAGGAATATTTGTTAAGTTAGATCGACTTTGGGGGGAGGGGGTCAGTTCGCTAGCGTCAGGTAAAAAACACTGTGTGTTTGCAAAATCAAATCAGGGTGGGATTGATAAATGACTCTCAATGTTACTGACCGTAATGTGTATCTTCCTTTGACCTGGCCCCTCAGAGTTTCGAAAACAAATCCTGCGAAGTGAATTGGAGGTGTTTAAAGAAGTCATTCAATATTTTACTTCGTCGATAAAATTTTATTTGTCTTTTTTTTGTTTTTCAGTTGCTTGAAATTGTAATTACAATGCAAAACAGTGTGAATCGAACCAGAAGAACACAAAATCAATTGAATGTGAATTCGGCGAAAAAATCCGCAAAGACCATGTCCAATTGACTGGAAATCCTCAATGGATTTGTGGCAGTCACAGTTCAATTCACTGGACGGTCGGTTTAAGTCAGGTGAATTTTCAGAAATCTGTTTTGTTCTTTGAACAATTGTCCTTTATCGTGAATGGCGGAAAACCTTTATTGACTATTTGATTTTTTATTTTAAAGTGATTGAAAAAGTTAAGATAAGAGGTTGAGAAGGACAATATTGAAATGAAATGTAATTACTTTTTCAAATTTTTCGGTTTTTGACAACGGTTGGTAAAAAATGATATGAATAACAATAATAAAGCCATTAAATGTTTAAAGTTGCATTTGTGCATATTGAAAGGTACTGATGTCACCCGTTATCTTTTTATTGGCGTATAATTTTTCTTCGTCACTTATCCACTAATGCAGCTCAATGTATTTTAGCTGCCTTGAATACGACTTTTTAAAAACGAGCTTTTGGCGTTCATTCCAGTAGATACTTTTTTATCGCTCAAAACGCACAATCATTTTTTGCTTAGTTTTAGGTATAAAATATGCAGATTACCCCACTATGCAAGAAAGTTGGAGAGTTAAGGCAGATTTATATCAATTTTCTCAGTTTCAGGAAAAATTGTGTATTGTAACAGATGCGATAAAAGAGTCAAAGCACAGAAAAGGCCTAAAACTGAGAAAGAAATAGAATTCATAGATTTCATATGTATTGTAATCAGTTCCAGATTATCTGCATAGGGGCTGATTTTGAAATTGTTTTTTTTTTCTGGACAATCTGAGGTCAAAATTTTGAACAGAATGGTACCAAGAATAGAACTTTGAAGATTGTAAGTGCTAAAGAACCTGGAGTCAGTGCCACTGTGAAATCGTAAGCTAGACTGCCTCATATACATCCTGAGGAATGCAAAATGGTCCAGAGCAGAGATGGCCAACCGTTTGTGTGCTATGCGCCAATTTTTCCACAGATAAGTTCAAATGCGCTATATGGTTCAATCAATTATTCTACCTACTCAAGTTAAAAGGTACTAAGTTAAAAGGTTTCTTTAATAATTCATTTGTTATGCGATGTTTTCTTTCCATTTACATGAGCTTTTCTCTTGCCTTTACTATGTCTCAATATAATGAAATACTTAATATCACCATACAATCTACAATGTACCTGAAAATTTCGTAGAATCTATCTGCTTCTTCTCTAAATGTACCTCCCAATTCTTATCTTTACCTAAAATGAAATATTTTATCATTCCTAAAAACACTATATTCCATTTTCACAACGCTTTGACTTCCGCGAAGCTGGTTTTACTAAAGCATTCAGTGAGCCTCATATCAGCTCAAGTGCCTATCTAAAGATCTCTAGATCACCACTAGTTAGCTCATATACTCGTATGTATTTCCACTGACTTGCAATTTGTCTCAATTAACTTTTTCGCAATAAACTTTAAATAATACAAATTTTGCGAATCTAATAGAATATTATTTTATTGACTGCTTCAGCTAAGAACCACTTAGAACAACAGGCCTTAAGCATATTTCGAATGCATTCATGTTTCTAAATTTCATATAAATGGGCTTGCGTCGTAAGAACCAGCATCATTCGATATTCTGTTCGTGGTGAAGTCTCTAATTCAAAATGGTAAATCACACAAATCCCAATAAATTTAAATTTTTGAATAAAATGTTTTAAATGCCTTTTATGTTTCTTACAGAAAGCTGTTTTTGCCTTGGTTCTATTGGCTCTTGTTGCCGTCGTTTCTGCCGACGTATCTGAGCTGAATCGTGAGTATTTGGCTCCGTTCCGTGGTGCCAGAGAAACTGGACGAGGCGCAGCTGTTGGATTCGGACCAGAACGTGAATACTTACCGCCGACCGCTTCAGGTGAAGCGGTTGCGGCTCATTCATTCGGACCTGATGGCTATCGATACAAAGGCCCAGAATCTCGATTCCGCCGATACAGATTCCGATTCTAAGGACTTGGAGTTTACTGTTTAAATTTTGGGCTACCTGGCTGTGATGTTTAATGTCTCATGTTTTCCCCATTTGAAATGCAATAGCAAATAAATAAAAGCAGTTTGAAAAGAAACAAAAAAAAAAATTCCTGTAGCTACAGAAAGGATTTAATAAAAATGTTTGGAATAATTTTAAATGGATTGCATATTTTTTTAGATTGTATTTTAATTTTTTTTTCACCCCCCAGTCAAAAAGTAACAAAATATTATAATAAAATGAGCACGGACCTAATTATCAAGTGAAATCTAACTTTAACTAGCATGACCAGACTACCATGGAAACTGCAAATAACATTACCATGATTATAATAATTTATTTCATTCCAAATAGCAAACGATCCAATTAAATCTGTAATACAGAGCTACGAATAGTCGTACGAGGAGATACTATAGAGAGTATTCATGAACCTTTTGAATCAAATCTGTTAAATACTCGTGCACTTAAACCCCCATCACTTAGATTTTCTTTATGCATTCACTGTCAATTCTTTTAGCTCATTAAAGTCACCACGCTCGGTTGGTATTATCCCACCGATATTCAGCGGACATTAAAGGGCACTATGCATTGGCTGTTGACCATATACAAAGCCTGGATAAGACTTTCGTCGGTTGCATTTATCCATAGGGCAGCGAAAGTATCGCTCGCTTAGCCAAAGGATTATAAACCGATTTGTCTAAGCTCCTTTCTTTTAAAGATTTTAAAGAGTGTTGTGGCGTATTGGATTACCAGTTCCTTAGACTTTTTTTGATCTCGAAGTCATAGCACGTTCAAAAGAGGGGCAAATCTGCTGAAACAGCACTACATACCCTACAACTCCAAGTTGAAAAATCACTTGCTTGCAAGGAGGATACGCTTTCTGCATTTCTAGACATTGAGGAAGTGCTCAATAATGTGCATTCTCTGTCGATTGTGAATGTCCTCCAAAGCCTGGATGTCAATTTGCAGTCTGGTTAGGTTGGAAGTATATCAGGTAGTATAAGATTCCATCCTTTGATCCAACCGAAGATCGGAGGAACTCCTATAAATTTGACAAGCAAAATGAATATCCTGGGCTCATTCTTGGAATCCAACCTTCTATGGAAAGAAAATATAGCAAAAAGAACTCGCATGAAACTTTGAAAGGACTATATGAACAACTTGGGGACTGGAAACTCATTTTGTCTCCTGCATTTACACTAATATAGTGGAACCGAATCTGTTGTACAGAACAATAGTTTGGTGCCCAGCCACACTTAAGGCTGTAAATCAGAAAATGATAGAGAAGGTTTGTAAGATAGCAGCTTTTTTAATATTAGGGTTGCTCCGTTTCACCACAATGGAAGAAATCTGTTTGTTTCATTACATGTGAGGGGCGATGCGGTAAATATTAATTGTGGCGCCTCCTGGTTAAGGGCCCAACTGGTTCATGCTCAAATCTTAGTACAAAACGTACCTCTTCTAGTATGCATGGATTATACTACTGTCCGGTTATCTCTAACGCAAGGGTTTGCAACTTAGATTTCGCGCAGAGAGGAAAAGGCTAAAAATAGGAATAGCCACTATTTCTCATCTGGTTATCTCTAGTGGCTAATTTGAAGAAAATGATAATAAACTGTCACTTCGCATCAAAATTTTGGATGTGCTCTCTAGTGGCAATACTTTTATTTTGGTAGGAATGCCGAATCATTTTGGACGAACGTGGCCCGATTTCCAGCGTTCCGACTAGATTTGGCTGTCCTAACGTCCATTGACGTTTGACACTTTGCGTGGTCTCAGCTTTTCGGCTGTCAAGCAATTAAGTTCTGGTTTTCAATGTAAGCTCTTTTCTTGTTTCCCGGTATAATTTTGTAGCCAGGAGAGTAGTCTAATTCGGAGGATGTTAAAAATTATGGTGGTGACCCTAGATATGCCTTCGACTTGCTCGCGTCCGTGTCAAAGTGAATGTAAGTCGTACAGTTCTCGATCGTAATTACCATGGCCTGCTGGCCTAAAGCCGCATCAACAACAGGGTTACACTCCACATCTTAGCACTATGGTTGCAGAGAAAACCTTTATCTCGAATTTCAGCATCAAAGCGTTAAATCAGTGGATATCTATTTGGAGAGGCGAGCATCCATTCCTTAATGCACAAAGCCCAAGAACTGAAAAACTCAGAAATCATAATTTCTTTGTAAAATGAAATCTTCCCTCAAACTACATGCTGTATTCAGTATAGAGGTGGCGTGTGAAAGAGAGAGTTTACCAGTTGGAAACCATAATTTTATTTCACAATCAGAATTTCACTAGACTTGGCTTACATCTAGGTCAAACTACTGTGTAAATTTCGTTTTTATTTAATGGTCATATCGAAAGTTCAAAAGCAAAAAACTCGCATTTAGCAGAGAGATTTTTTCAAAATGACAGCATTACCACTAGGCTATTATCACATTCAGTTGACTTCCATTAGATCCGATTCTACATTCTGTGAATTTCAATTAGATTTGATTGTCGTACTAAGAGTTCCAAATACAAATTTTTAAGGTGCTAATAATATAGCTGCGAATGATTTGATTTGGTGAAGGGTCACCGGTCTTGTGCGATAAAAAATTTCAAGAATTTCAATTTGACTGTGTAGAGAAAGCATTAAATCTATCGATCGCTGGCATGTTTTCCTAAAAAGTAAAACAATCTGAGGAATCTAGATGCTTTGCTTGATGACTGTTTAATTACCTTAAATAGATAGAGGGCTGCCAGCATCTCCATCAAAAGCTACCAAAAAATGATATCATCTTTGACCATCAATGTGTTCTGTAAATTTCATAGTGATTTCATAACACCGTCGGAAATTATCAGAACTCGAAATATCGCAAATATTTTTTACCTACTTTTCAGCTCATAGTATCAATCCTCACCCAGTTGTTGTTTTCAATACTATTATAATAAACAGCTCTCAATAAAGGTGCAAAAAATGCTGGTTCGATTTTATGCGTTCTTCTATTCATTCATAAAATGTGGCATCGCATTGCTTTGAAGAAATAAACACTTTAAATAATGCAGACGTGATCACGTTGAAATCTATCAGCAGCAAAAAGTGCACAAGCTTATCACTGATTGATTTACGCTGGTTGAGTAGCTTATCAAAATCGTGTAAAATTATCAAATTTTTTGATAAAGTGAAAAAAACATACTGTGATTTCAGCAAATTTGAATCAGATTGTTTTAAAATTTTGATTGTCGAAATAAGCTTGTTTAACTGATAATGTGTCATATGTAAGAGACAGAGTGAAGTCAAAACCTCATGGTAAGTTATTGCAAAAACAGCCTCAATTCTCTGGGGATATGCATGACAATGGAAGAAGATGGCAGTAACCTAAAAATCTGCATCGGCCGGGAATCGAACCCGGGCCGCCCGCGTGGCAGGCGAGCATTCTACCACTGAACCACCGATGCCTGCACTATCACAAAAGTTTATTTAAAGATTCAAATCCATAACAATTAATATTATTCTGAATATTTTTCAACTCCAGGTATCCACCTAAACTTGATTATAGACGTAACGATTATGCATTTGAAGCCAGCCATACTGCGAAACAATTTAATTTAATAGTTTAAATCTTTACTTCGGCACTTGTTTTCTTTCATCCAGATGACTTTCAGTAAGGCATTACTATTAATTCGATTAAATTGCTGGAATTTGACCTGGAAAACGATTTCACTAGCAAGAAAGATAAATCCTGATAAAATGCATCCTGGTTTTTTATATAATGCAATATTTTTAGCTTCTACACTATTGATTGATCGGTAATTTGAAGCCGACGCAAATGGTTTGCTAATTGATAAATAGACACTGATAAGATTGCTTGCCTTAGGAGAGCTATTATCATATTAGTAAAGCAATGTGAAATGGTGCATTTGATAGCTTTAGATCAGTCTTTCCTTCCTCCCCGTCACGATCGGAGTTAGATCATTTCAACGGAATGAAAAGTTGGCTGGTTTGGAACTTACTCATTTTGCTGGCGGATTGCGCTAGCGTAAAAAAACCGGCAAGTATTTAAAAAATCTATTGCGCAGATAATTCATAAAATTCATTGAATATACTATACAGGACAAAAACAGACCATTTCCCTTGAGGAAAAAGAGCAGTTAAATTCGAGCAATACCTATGATTGCACTCAAAACAAAAAAAAACATCGAAAAATGTCAACGGAACTAATTATATCAACTGAAAATTTTTTGTTTTCAACACTAACTATACAAAACTTGATAAGTTTCTTCCAGCTGACGTTTAAAGCTTTTTTTACTACTTCGATTCCAGTAAAACTGTTATCTTATTTTGTTATTCTCGACAGCTTTGCTACCACTTTCAAGCGTCAGCGTTCAATTTCACCAGATCTCCTATCTTTTATCTTCAACTGAAAAGTGACTATTGTCATTGTCTTATCATTGATCAGACGATGATAAATTGTGGTTTTTTCATGTAGTTGGTTATAAATCAATGCAAAATATAGCGAAAATTGATTTTGAATGAGCTTCTTTGTAAACATCGTATCCAGTTGAAATTAAGTTGTAGTGAGACTATGAATATTTGTTTAGTGTTCACTTTGATTTTAGTTGTTGCCAATTGCGCAAGTATTGATCTTGCAGTTAGTATTGCTTTTAAATAATTTTGAAAGTGTTTAATGAAAGGAATTGTGCAGGTGAAGTGAATGAAATTTTTTTTTCAGAACAAGACATCTTTGGCGCCTTCACGACTAGGGCTTAAATATGCATCTCGGATTTCCGGTGGAAATCCTGCCAGTACTAACCAGTTTCCTTTCTACGCATATATTTTGGCGCAGGGATCGAATGAGGCTTCATCATGTGGTGGTTCAATATTCTCACCTAATTGGGTCGTAACTGCCGCGCATTGCACTTTCGGTTATTTGACTTTGGATTTATACTTTGGCTCCACGGATATCTATGAGATGCCTGTGATTTTAACTTCAACCCATTGGATCATTCATCAAAACTACAATCCCGCCACCTACACCAATGATATTTCGGTAGTGGAATTGCCGTCACCCTTAGCTTATACTCCAAGCATTCAACCGGTCACATTACTTGCCACTTCAGAATCAGGCAATGATTTTCTCGCGGAAACTGCAACTGTCATGGGATTTGGCTACACTTCTGATTCGGACCCAACAGAATCACCTGATTTGTTGTTTACCAATGTGGAGATCATTTCAAATACAGTCTGCACTGGATATTATGGATCAAGTATTGTGACATCTGGAACAATGTGTGCAAAAGGGGCCAGTACGCCGACGCAAAGCATTTGTAGTGGTGATTCTGGTGGTCCATTGGTTATAACTAACAACAACGGAGGATACACACAGATTGGTATCAACTCATTTGTATCGAACGCTGGATGCCAAGCTGGAATGCCATCTGGATACGTTAGACTCGGGTCATACCTAGGTTGGATAAGCGCCCAGACTTTAGTTCCGATTCCATAAAATTGATTTTGATCGAAAAAACTGTGTTTGTGTAGTGTAAAAGTGAAAACAATCTGCTGTCTGAAACTAAAGAGAAACTTTCAAATGGATACTATATGATTGACAAAATGGTGTAGGCCGTTATCATGAGAAGACTAATTTGGTGATGTTTTTTTTTTCTACTTTCATATTGTTATATTTTGTCTGACACTCACATTATTCTTTGAATAAGGCATAAGTTATGTTTTGTGTTCGTTAATTTGAAGACGAAGTTCTTTGGAAGTTTCATTCAGAGCTTTAAATCTTGGTGTCGATGAAGGAGTGTGTCATAATATTGATGTCATCAGCGAAGATTTAAGACTGTGTGTCAATGGGGATTTTTCTGATGGCATACTCAAGTGCTTAATTAAAAAGTACAGGAGCGAACCCATTCCACTGTTTCAACTCTCTACTCGTAAAAAATGACTTTTCACTAATTGTACGTGTTGTGGTTCTAAACTGCAGCATCATCTCATATAATGTGGTTCAGCTGATACTATTGTATGCTGGTTTGACGTTGACGAATATCCGATGAACATTGATATTGAGTTCTCAGCATTTTTCCAAGAAACAATGTGCCAGTAAATCTTGATATGTTCAAAGGTATGGCCTTAAAAAGATGTTCATTTTCTTTCATGGATGTTTCAACACAGGAAGTAAGTTGAGAATTCAGTGTACCTGTGTGCGCGTCGATTCCACTAATTTCTCACACTAATCCACTGTCTCCTTCATGAATGAAGAAGACTAAGCCAACAAATTCCGACCGAATCAATCTATTTTAATTCGCGACACTGTAAGCACAATGATAAGCCCGTTGCTTAGCACTTTTCATCACTCAGTTTTACAAAAGAGAAAATCATAAAATTGTTGATATACATTTATCATATTTCAGTGCCAGAAATAATGAGAAACATCGGAAAATATCTACTTGAATTATCGTTGTACAAGATCTGTCATAAAAAGCAAAAACTCCATGGAAAATTTTTAGATGCTAAGACGCAAGCAGATTTTTATAGGTCTAGAAAAATCGAGAATAGCCTAGAAGCCTGCATTTACAATCGACCATGCTGAAAATGC
Organism: Nemotelus pantherinus; assembly: GCA_963978885.1. Taxonomy (NCBI): domain Eukaryota; kingdom Metazoa; phylum Arthropoda; class Insecta; order Diptera; family Stratiomyidae; genus Nemotelus; species Nemotelus pantherinus. The sequence goes on along the minus strand of OZ022263.1, from coordinate 220,609,312 downwards.
CAAAGCAAAGTATAAATATACCCGGTGAGATGCCTTTGCTGAGTCAGTCTTGTAAAGCGAGTCTTTCGAAACGAATCCATTGAGTGTTTCCTGGCGGGCTAGTTTATAGCAATTATAATTGTTAATGCCAAATATATATTCATAAAATTTTATGTACAAATAACTGATCTTATGCTCGCATTCTGGTTGTTACATAGTTGATTTAATGTTCACCTTCATTGACTCGATTCCTGCATCCCTGCATCAAAATTATAATGAGCTCCTCCGAAAATTATAAATATTATTTTGAACAAAGAAATATAAAATATAGAATGATGAAAATAAAATGATTCCCGTATACGTTTCAGCCGCTTTATTGGTGATCGACGTTGAAATCATTAAGATGTAACGCCTTCTGTCGTTCTTCCTTTTGGCTTCAATATGTTGTCTTCTATATCTTGTTCTACAAATTTTTGTCCTCAGATTTGGATACTCCATTTTACGAAATCACAGTTTCTTTTTGCATATTTTCTGTCACACCAAAGCTCACTTTTTTTATTCTTTCGTTTCTTGAATATCTTTTGGACTTGGTGAAGGCGTTCGGTCTTCAAATCCAAAAAATGAATATTGCGTTCAACTTTCTTTTTATGCTAAAAACTTCCTAATTACAGCTATATTGACTGTCATCTTGAAAACATCTCATTTTCAGTGCGAGAAGATATCCTTGTAACACATACTCCACGTTTATTCGATGGCTATGATTACACCCGGTGTTCTTTATGTGACCTGATCTCTATAGCGGGGATTAGATGAATTTGAAACTGGGCTTAACCTAAAATCTGATGTGTTCAAATTCAGTCCTCGTTTGCCCATGGCGAATGTGATTTAATTTGGCTTTAGCTCATGCATGGTAGTTTTCTTTTCATTAGTCCCTCAAACATGATTATCTCAAAGATTTTAAGTCAATGGAGAATGATGCTAGCATTTATTGAATAATAGTCGCGTATAAGCGATACCAGGTTAGAAGACCTGTAGCTGAAAGGTTAAGTTCGAGTGGCCAGCGACGACTCCAAACCTTATTGCGAATTAAAGGATGCTGTACACCTTTGCTTTGCCACGTGCAGGCAGGGAGTTCATCTGCCAGGGCTCACCAAAACAGTGCAGTCTGATTTTGTCAGTGCTGGACAGTCAGTCCGAGTTATGTCAAGTTGGTATTTGGTAGCTGTGAGTTTTTACGACCCCACATGATTTTGGCTACCAAGCAGCTCAAAGTTCCTCACCATCTACACACCGCAACTATGCCCATCGACCTAGGGGTGGATTGGTCCATTCTTGAATAATGCATTCGTTTTCTCCTTTCCATCAAGAGCCCAGAATACTCTGATTCTTTTGTTGTACTATTCTGAGTTTAATGCAGTTAAGTACCTACTTTGAATTAAATATGTGAAACATCAGTGCTCTTATTACAGCTTGACTGCCCATGAAAATGTATTCTTGACGGGTATCAGTTCAGCGGCTTGTCGTATCATATAGACCGCCGCCTGAAAAATACTACAGTAATTAGGAAGCCTTAAATCTGATTCTATATCGCGGTCTGAAGAGTATGCTGCAACATTTACTCCTGCATTTATTTTGTATCGGTCGGTGTAATTGCTAAGAGCTGCTGTCTTCACTTGCTGGTTTCATTTTCGCCCATCCAGTCAGTGCATCTTACGTGCCCCTACCCAATACTGCTAACTCCGAAGAATCTTGGCTCGTAGTGCCTCAATTTCTTAAACGTGGCAAAGTGGTTGAGTGGGAGAAGGTAAAGCAGGACGTTCAATGTAGACGATGGAGTGTTGAGAGAGGCGCCAATCGCTGAGCTCTGATCACCATGTCAGCAAAGGTCAAAGGTCTTCCACCAAACCAAGCAACCGTAAACTGCTTAGATCCAATAGACCTGAGGGTTTATGTTATACACAATATCTTTTTGTTGGCGTAAATTGCGTTGCTTGTCTGCTCTATTTTTTCGTTCTAGATTCACCTCGCTACCCAGAATAAAGTCCAAGTACTTAGTGTGCGACTTGATACTTAATTGGGTTTATCTCAGAAATCTTTTGTTTACTGATGAAGAGTTTAAGATTAGTTTTATCTAACTTTATGCCAAGGCCCACGGGTCTGTCCACTCATTAGCTAGATTCGAAGGATGAAAAAACGACTAACAATATGACATGATTTGATTCCTGTTTGCATGGATTTGAAAGCTACGTATACATGGCACTCAGAAAGTGCGATATCCTAACCAGATTTTAAGGACTGGAAAGATTGACTTTTGAATTTCCGAAGCAAGATTCAGGTAGCTAAATTTGTATCACGGCCATTGAAAATTACGGCAAAAATACGCCCTCTCTCCCTTCGTCCTCTTCAAACTGGTGTTTCAAATAAATATTTCTTATGAAGTTTACCATGTAGTAATAAATATATGGTAAAAATGAAAAAAAAGCATAATAAAAGTGATCATAGGCCCGCCACCAGAAGCTGTCAAACATTTCAACACCATGGTACCTGCATCAAAATTTAAGGTTTCATAAAGTAAACATCTAAAAAATCAGTAAAAAATCGAAAAAGTAAAAAAAGGTCAATCAATGTTTTTTGAATGCGCATTTATTCATATCTAACTAAAACATTTTGTAAAAAAGTTGTGTTTAATGTATTTTTTTCATTTAACGCCAAATACTCAAAATGATCGAAACAATCCAAACGACCAATAATGCCAGGTTAACAAGTTCAGAAATATTTAAAATCGATATCGACGGAATCTAGACTCTGGACTTTTGTAGCGGTATCCATCAGGTCCAAAAGAATGAGCTGCAACTGCGTCGCCCGATACACTTGGCGGTAAGTAATCACGCTCTGGCCCAAACCCACTACGCGCAGCAGCTCTGACTCCACGGAATGGAGGCAAATAGTCACGGTTCAGTTCAGATACATCAGCAGCAGCAATGACTACGAGAGCCAAAAGAACGATAGCAATCATAGCTTTCTGCAAAAATCGTATTATGCAAGTTTAGAAAGTATTCAATAATAAAAAGGAAAGTTATTCTAAAATATTTTTGAGCTTACCATTTTGAGGATGCTACCTTGCTTTCAATTTTATATTGAATGATGTCTGAATCAAGAAAATCCAGGCTATTTATACGATTCAGCAGAAACCAAACATCCGTGATTTTGAAGAGTTTTTGAGGAGAGATTTTGAAGTGGTCTAAGTAATTTTTGCTGTACAGGACTTGCAAAATTTTGCTATTTTAAAAATTTTGCTGAGCCACGAAAAAAACCAGGAGCAGCAGAAAAACGGACAACCTACAAACAGGAATCAACTTAAATGAATAAAGCAAAAAACTTGCAATAATTGAAAATTATCGTGTACTACATTAATGACAAAGTATACACATGTGTGTATGATTCATATGCTCTAGCAATTAAAACCAACTTCAAATGAAATAGTGCAAAAACTAAACAGCTACTGGATTTATTATTTCATTTACATTTTTGCTATAACACTTAACAGTATGACTTGCATACGACTACATATACTATGAGTTTGAAAAAAATGCTTCATTTTTAGATAGAATAATTTGCTTAGGATTAACTTAATCATGAAAATGATTCAAGAATAGAATGGTATATACAATAGTATATTTGACCTGACTTACAGAATGATACAGCCTGAAATTTATGAAAATAACTGGTATCTCTTATTCATGTTATATGTTCTATTTATGTTTTAAGATCTATGGATCGGTCAAGTGCTTTGAGATTTTTATGATGAAAAAAAGACGCTTTTAATCACATAAATAGAATCGTCTTTGACTTGCTCGCCTCATTCGATTTTGTACAATCAGTGAAGTAGCTTATATTAAATGGTGAAGTTGACCATACTTTTAAAATTAAATTTAATAAATTTGCATGAATTGCACATTACGGTATAAATATAAAATTAATTTGGATTCTCATTGCTCCCCAGAAAAATGTAATGGTTTTGGTTCTTTCGGTTCTTATAACCGTGCTTGTTGGCGCAGAGTGGTGAATATGTAGACCATAAAATTTGATCAGTGGGGCTGAACGCAGTGCAGCAACTGAAATAGGACCAAAATGTGAATATTGACTTCTGAGTGCATTAAGTGAGGTATAAATTAATTATTTTTTACCTAACGGGCACTGTTTTTAGAGTCAAAAAATTAGATTTCAGCATTGCAGACTTTTAAAACTATATTATAATACTGTTCAAGATTTGGGGTATTTCATTGCAATGTTGAATGTAGTTTTATTATCCAGTACTAGTCAATAGCCATCTATAACATTTACACGCCGCTACGGAGCTCGTGCAGGTTAATGTTTATGACAATATAAGAATTACAAGATTGCTTGATAGATGCATATTTTTATTTTACCGTTATACGAAGAAAGTAAATGAAAATTCCATAAAATTAATGAAGGGGAAACTTCGCAAAGCTTATTTTGCATTGTCCAAACTGATTTCTACAAAACACAACTCACTTGTTATTTGAACATAAGTTTCTAGTGTTTCAAACAAAATAAAAAAAAGACAGGATAAAACCACTCTAAAAATAATGTAACAATAAATTAAACAGCTCTATACCCAATATTTTAGAACCATCAAAAATTTGCAAAACTCAAATAAGAATGGAGCCCAAAGCAATTATCACTCTGAGCTATGAAACTATTTTATCTTAAACTAATGACTTATAATGCGTTAATAATGAGTTGCTTAATGAGTTGCTTTGAAAAAATATTTAAACAATTTCATAATATTTTTTAGTTAGTTGTAGGACACTAAGCCCACATTGGGCGCTATCATGTAATAAACGTCTATTCCATTATTAGGTTTAGATCCAAAATTATGATCAGTCCTTTATTTTCCTTCTCTTTAAAAACCATTTTTGAAACTCATTCTAGACTGATAAAATTTTGAAAAATTTGTCTCTTAGCCAATTTGAATTGGGTTTAAAGTGATGTGTGCTCTCAAGTGTTGTGTTTATGGAAAATTTTGGATTATGTGTGAAGTGAAATGTAAGTAAATTTGTATAAGTGTGTACTACAAAAGATTTAAGGGCAAGCTGAGATCACACCATGATCACAATGAGCAAACGTTGAAATAAGTTTCCAACTAGGAAATGTCTTTTATTGAACGATCCGTTGTATGAGGTTTTCCAATAGAGACGAGATTTTTTATTTTAATACAAACGCATTGCAAAGGGCTTACTCCAATTTCCGGTCGTCATAATTGTCCTGCTAGACAGGCTGTGCATTTGAAGTGGATAAATTTGCCAATATATTTACTATTGAATGCTTTGAGCCAGTGGTTAAAGTTCCGAAAATATCGTAGCCGTAAGTGCGCCAGTTCGAAATGAGCCAAAATCAAGCTCAGAAATCAAACATCTTTGAGTATACATTAAGGAAAATTTTGCGTAAAGATCTTGGCTTATACCCTTTAAACATCCAATTAACTTAAAATTTGAAGCCTCTTCATCATTTGAAGCGTCAAAACTTCTCCGCTTGGGCACTGCCAAAAGTTAGTAGTATCATAAAAAAAAACCTCTTAAAAAGAAAAATATGCGTTATTGAACAGCAACAAATTCACATGTGCTTGAAGAGATTCCATTGGATCCATACCGGAGGTGTGATTGGACAGTATTTTTTCATTGATGAAAATTATCATCAATGGAGTTCGCCATCGGGCCATGTTTGAAGATTATTTTCGGCCAGAATAGGATGAATTTGAGGATGTATTCACGTGGGATATGTGGTTCCAAAAAGATGGCACCGCATGTAATACAGCAAGTCTAACAATTGATCTATTGAAGGCCCAGTTTGGTAATTGTGTAATCTCGAATGGCCATTCCGATTTTGTGAGTTAACACCGCTGGATTTATTTTTAATGGGTTTCTTTTAGCTGTTGGTGTATGCCAACAAGCCAACAACGTTAGAAGAAGAAACCGCTGATGATCCGGCCGATGTGCGTAAAAGAGTGGTTGACTGTAAATAATCCGTCACGGCAAATGTGCTTGCTTAGTGATCATATGAACAAAATTAAAATGTTATACTTAAATGTAAGAGCTTGAGTAGCTTAGTGGGTAGAGCCCTGGCTTCTTGCGTGTGGGGTCCCTGGTTCGAATCCAGGTTCGGACGAGGGTCCGCGCACCAAGCTTTGAGTTCACCTAGCACTAATTAGGTACCTGATTTAAATCAGGGGTAAAGTGAGTCGTGAAACTAATCACTCCACACTCGTATCCACAATGATTAATAAAATTGTAATGAAGCTCTCCATCAGCTTCAACTCCTAGACCCGTACAAGGGTTGTCGTGGGATCGCTTTAAATGTAATGCTCGAACCAGACTTCTGCCAAGACATAACAAGCATAGTCGAGCACGAGAGTGTGGATGGTTTGTTCGCCATCGCTTGCTTGTTTTGTGGGCTCTCCTTTTTGCTCGCCTTACTTCCTGATTGCTCAAAATTTTGTCAGCAACCTCTCTCATTGCTGGCAACTTCAAAGCCAGACACCTTATCAAACTATGTTTTTACGCTTCACTACAAAAATGGAAATAATTCACTTCCATCTTTTCAATTGCCAAAAACAATGACATCGAAACAAAAATTAATGCTTCATCATTCTTTATTTTATGCCTACAATCTAATTGCCAGTTGTATATGTAATATCACACGTTGCATTCACGTTGGGACCTGTCTAGAATCGGTAACGGAATCGACGTGCTGGGGCCTTGTAACGGTATCCATCAGCTTCTAGAGTGTGTGCAGGTGCCGGTTCTCCTGGTTTATGTGGCGGAAGATATTCACCAGTTGGCGCAGAGGCAGCAGCTTCGCTTGCATGATCGTGACTATCCCCATGTCCATGCTGATGTGGTGGAAGATATTCGTTTGAAGGACCCTTTAGCTCAGATACATCGGCATAAGCAACGACAACGAAAGCCAAAAGAACCAGTGCAAACACAGCTTTCTGGAAAGCAATGAAATTAAATTTATTGTTAGTACGAACAAATTGCTAGAAATCAAACGATTCTCTACTTTGAAATGGCAAAAAAGCTTACCATTTTGGAGGTGTTACGTTGACTCTTTCAGAAGACAGAATGATATCGATGGTTTCCAAGATGAGTCTATTTATACTTAAGTCAGTTATGCGTGAGACGAACTTCTAGTACCATTGATATCAAGTAAATACGTAAACAAATATATTACAAAACAGGAATGATACTTTTCATGATACATTTTTTATAGTAATTGATCATCAATAATTAGAAAAGTAACGAACTACGTGTTTTCATACGTGTATCGTGAATGTTATAAAAAAAAATACACTCCACTAATTAGAATTAACTAATGTATAAAACTAGAGAAGGTGCTAAGAGCTCTACAAGTAAGTGGGATTCATTGATTTTAAGAGAATCATTTTCAGAATTTTGGATTGGAATAAATGCAGGGCGGGACAAAAATAGACAGCAAGCCGCAAATAGCAAAGTTAGATGAAGTTTCACTTTAATTTTCTTTCATACTTACTTATAATGATGATGATTTAAATTAACTAACGCGCTAAAAATTCATTCTATATTAGTATCGCAATTCACCAGCACGATAGTGTAGTAGACAGAATGTTATTATTCACTTAACTGAACGTTACAGCTTTACTTTTCATTCTTGATTGTTTACGTAACGAGCAAAATTTATAAACTTTACGGATTTTCGAAGAAAATATCTCCTTTTACATATATTTATACAATATACAGTGGCTCACAGCTTATTTGATACAGTGCTTCTTTAAAAAATTAAGTTGCCATAACTCAATACATAATAACAATATCAAAAAAATTTGAACACCATTTTGAAGGCAATTGTTTGTTGTTTATTAAACAAGTTTATATTTGTTACAAAGTTGCTGTTTTACATCTTAAAAAACAAAAAAACTAAAAGTAATAACAAATTTCATGTCACAGCTTATTTGATACAGTTTGATTAAACATTAAAATTGTTGTGAATTATGAGGTTTCCAGTTGTTTCCAATACTTTGTATGATAGCCCTTAGACTTAAGCAGAGCCTGGAGCCTATTCGGCATTGAATCAACGAGTTTTTTTGTGATTTCAGGAGTAATTTTTTGCCATACCTCTAGCAGTGCTTTCATCAGGTCTTGTTTATTAGAAATCTTGTGTTTTGTAATGTTGTTATCCAACAAAGTCCACAGATTCTCAATGACGTTCATATCTGGTGACTGTGCCGGCGGAGACATCAAATGAGGGCAATCCCTAATTGGCCAGGACTGCACAATTGCCGACTTGTGGTTTGGATCGTTGTCTTGGTACAACCGAAATCGGTCGCGAACACCCAGTTTTTTTAGCACTTTGCAGCAAATTGTTTTTTGGTACATCAAGGTACTTTGTTTGGTTCATTGTTTCCTCAATAAACTTTTAATTTCTGACTCCGGCTGCGGACATGCAGGCCCAAACTATCACATTACCACCACCATGCTTCACAGTAGCTTTGAGGTTCTCCTTGTTTAGCTCAGTGTTTGCCTTGCGCCAGACATATGACATTCCGTTGGAGCCAAAAATGTTAAGCTTGGACTCGTCCGTAAAAATAACCGAATTCCAGAACGCGGATGGCTTTCCCACATGCTTTTTGGCAAAGGCAAATCGGCTTATTGTATTTTTTTTGGAAATTAATGGCTTCCTACGAGCTACTCGGGCCCTGAAATCATGGTCGCGAAGAACTCGTCGGACGGATTCAGCACTGCATGACTTCCTTAATTCACGATGAACCTCAGTAACCAATTTTGGAGCGGAAATCTTTGTGTTTGCTTTCACTTTCCTTACAATGTATTGTTCGTCAGATACGGTGAAAATATTGTTTGGCGCATTTCTCCTCTTATTTTCTACCCAATTTTCGTGTAGGAAGCGCTCAATTATGTGCTGCACTGTAGAGACACTCAAACTCACACTTTCAGCAATTTTTCGAACACTTTGTCCTTTTTTAAAGTGGTTTAATACCAACTTGCGCTGTTCAATTGTGGTGCCATGACCCATTTTACAATTTTGGCTCATTTTGGCACTTCAGCTTACAAGATCTTGCTAAAAATTACCTAAGCCAATGTCTAACACAATAAAAAATTCAAGAAACAAAAACAAGACAGATTAACGGCGCGATAAATAGAAGTTTATTCGCATTGAAGTGTCTGTATCAAATAAGCTGTGAGCTGCAATTTTTCTGCGCCAGTGGTATTTCTCTTTTACCGGACGCCGAAGAATATTGCTGGAACCTTTTTTGTTTGCATTGTATTCGCTGAACATGCATCTAGTCAAATACGTTTAAATTTTTTGGATAGGGTTCTTAATTTCAAAGTTACAGTGATTTGCATTTTTAAATAGTCACTGTATCAAATAAGCTGTGAGCCACTGTATATATATATATATATATATATATATATATATATATATATATATATATATATATATATATATATATATATATATATATATGTATATATATATATATATATATATATATATATATATATATATATATATATGTATATATATATATATATATATATATATATATATATATATATATATATATATATATATATATATATATATATATATATATATATATATATATATATATATATATATATATATATATATATATATATATATATATATATATGCATACCAACATAATTTGTATCAACTTTTTTCTCCGAATTGCGCCATTCCATTAGGCTGAAATTTTGAAGAGCTATTGGCGTATATGAATTGTAAAGCATCTATGATTTACAGTAAAATATTTTTAAACCTTTGGCGGCTTCAGGTGTTTAAGTTAACATCTCGGTACCCTTTTATTTTTCTGGAAACAAAATATTTGAAAAAACCAAGTACAAAATGTGAAATTCAATAGTGTTTTTATCTGAAATATGTGGGCGCTAAGTGCCTAAAAGTATGTAGGGCAAATTTGCGAAACTGTAAATTATGATAACTTCCGAGAAAATCATCAGATTGTCACGAAATTCACAAGCCGCAATTACTAGCTTATTAAGTATGCGTGTGTGATTTTTAATTAATGTCTGGCAACTTTATAGCTACGACGGGTACCTAAGCAGAATACTGTCAAATCAACGATCCTCCTAAAAAATTGATTTTAATAATAAGTGCAAACTTTTTATATACTTTATGCTTTGTTTACAGAGTCAAATTGATTTTTTTGAATTTCCTCTTTGCACACGAGAAGTAATATTCCACTAAACTATGTCTAATTTTACCACTTTTTAGCTAGCGAGAACTGACGACCGGAAAATCAGATTAAATTAAAACTCACAGATTATATTAACCCTTAACAGGACAGGTCTGTTAGAGGTAATTTGAAAAATTTTGAAAAATCATTATAAAAAACTGTTTTGTTCGCTATAAATTCTGATCTGGTCGCCATATTGTAACGAAATACACGCAGTAGTTGGATTTTATTTCAGGCCAAATTTGGTAGAAGCTCGGCTGAAAAATTAAAATAGAGCTGCAAGCTATGGTAATATTTGTCTTTTGAATTTTTAAAATTTGCTCAGCAAAGTAAAGTTTTTCACCACATACCTTAAAGTGCAACTACAAAATTAAAACGAAATTCATATAGTAATTAGAGCTTATTGTAGGCCTAATTTGGCATGCATCCGATTGAAAGACCATGATGGGCCCCCAGCTATGGTAGTTTCAATAATTTTTTGTCACTTCTTTACTAAATGATGTTTGTTTCTTTCGAATCTTAAAATTTCACCTTAGGAAAATTCCCGGTTAAATTAAAAACACCAGAGCAAGTTGAATTCACCAATTTATTTAATTTTTAATATTTCCAGCACACTTTCTAATTTCAAATTCTAATACTTTCTATTTCTCGATTAAATATTTGATTTAAACGACACGATTTCAAATTTTAACTACTTTCTAATTTCGACAAAAAACGATTTACAATCCGAATGGTTTCAAAGGTTGACGATGTACTAACTTTTACTTCAAATTTCTATTCTAACTTTTACTTTTTGAAAAATAACTGGATAGTGAAAATTTCGGTATATTCCAGCTTTGACCAATTACTGGTTTTTGAATTTCCACTATCCAATTTTACAATTTAAAACACAGCATTAAATTTCCCGATCAGCTGTCTGTTTATCTGCCCATCTGTCTCCGTTGTCAAAGTAACAACGTCAATTCATTGTTGAACATCCTCCCCCCGCTGGTCCGACAGGATCAGGATTACCACCTATAAATATATGCTTAATAATGTTTTACATCGATATTGAATTACCGATCATAAACTCCTTGTTGATACATTGGTCCGTTAAATATATGCGTTATAGTCCAGAAAAATTATGGATTACTGGAGTCGAAAACCATACGTTAAAGATGTTAGTGTTGCCTGTGGCATTTACTCCGAACAGACAAATAACATCCAGCAACCAAGGGTTATATTAACGTGGCGCCCTGACTCGCCACCTCGAACAAAAGGTTGGAAGGAAATTAGGAAAAAGGGTTTGGTATGGTATAAAGACGTTGAACAGAGATTGAGATAACTATGCATACTTTAAATTAAGGTTAATTCATTTGATTCAATTATTATTATTAATTCGATGTCAATTGTTTTGTTTTTTTTTTTTTTGTTATTCCAAGTGTTGTCTCTTCATTTATCTCGAACGGGTTAATCGATTCATCAATTCATTAGTTTATCGTTAATACTTGATATTACAGTCCGAATTTCATAAGTATATTTGATACGTTATTAATTCAATAATGAAGTTCAAGTTCTTGTTGTGATCGGTAGTAACGCGATTTTTGATATAGGTCGTTTATAAATTTTGCCATTTGAGAACACGGAAACCACTCGCACTAATGAATCTTTTCCAGGATGAAGTTCAATTATTTTTGCTAACGGCCATTTATAGGATACCACTCTTTCGTCCTTTAATATACAAATATCACCAACACGCGGGTTTATTTCTTTGTTAAGCCATTTCGGACGTGATTGCAAGCGATTCAAATATTCAATTTTCCATCTGTTCCAGAAGTCCTGTGTCAAACGTTGAACATACTGCCATCTATCCAAATAATTCACCTTTATGGCTGTGAAATCTTGTTCAGGTGGTGTAAGTATTGCTCTTCCGATTAGAAAATGAGCTGGAGTGAGCACTTCGATGTCTGTGGGGTCATCTGATAAAGGATATAAAGGCCGGGAGTTGAGGCAAGCTTCAATTTTTACTAACACGGTTGACATTTCCTCAAAAGTTAATGCTGCTCCTCCAACAATTCGACGTAAATGCTGTTTAATCGACTTCACTCCGGCCTCCCACAGTCCACCGAAATGTGGAGAAGCAGGAGGGTTGAAATGCCAAATGATATTTTCATTGGCGAGTACTTCTGCAGCATAATAAGTGTTTCCTTTCACGATGCGTCGCAATTCCGCGCAAGCTCCGATGAAATTAGTACCGCAGTCGCTGTATATGTGGTTACCAAGTCCTCGACGTCCCATAAATCGACGCAGTGCTGCGAGAAACGCTGCTGTAGACAAATCGCTGACGAATTCGATGTGAATAGCCTTGACTGCTAGACATATGAATATTGCGATGTATCCCTTGTGTAGTTTGTATCCACGTCCTCGTCTGTCGCGATACTCAATTGGACCGCAGTAATCGACACCCGTATGCGTGAATGGACTGGACATATTTACTCTAGGTGCTGGTAAGCTTCCCATCAATTGGGTTAATATTTGCGGCTTTGCCCGGAAACATTTTACACATTTGCGTATTTCCCGCTTAATAGTATTACGAGCGTCTAAAATCCAATACCGTCTTCTAATCATATTCAACATCAGTTGCGTTTGTCCATGTAAAGTGTTTTGATGCGTTTGATGTATTAATAACTCCACTAATTTTCCTCTTTTAGGTAAAATGATTTGATGCTTAGCGTCGTATGGCAAAGTTTCGTTGTTTAACCGTCCTCCAATTCTCAATATTCCAGTGCCATCTATGAACGGGTTCAAATTCCTGAGAAGGCTGTGATTTCCAATGACCTTTCCATTTCGTAACGTCGAGATTTCTTTTCCAAATTCCTTTGATTGAGTGTATCTTAACCAGAAATTAAACGATTGCTGTAATTCGATTGTTGTTAAATGTCCGCTATAATTAGATTGTTTCGATATGTGAGCGAAGAAACGGAAGCAATAGGCTGTTACTCGTATCAAACGAGACAAAGTTGAAAATTTATCTAACAAAGTGTCGAGGTCTGGGTCACATTCATTAACAACATGAACTAACAGAGTATTTTTGCATTCCAGTTTAGTATTCCAGGAATTGGTACTGCGGGGCCAATTACTAGAATCCTGAGTCAACCAACTGGGTCCATGCCACCACAAATTATTGTCGAAGATTTCAGAAGCATGGATTCCGCGGGATGCTAAATCAGCGGGATTTTGATTGGATGGAACATGACGCCAAGGAGTATTCCCAACGTGGTTCAAAATTTCCGTGGTTCGATTGGCGACGAAAACTGTCCATCGAGTTGGATGATCTCTCAGCCATGCAAGCACGATTTCGGAGTCAGTCCATAACGAAGTACTGATACTCATCAAATTCAATGCAAGTTTTACCTTCGCAATTAATTTTGCCAACAATACTGCTCCACATAATTCCAGTCGTGGTATTGAAACCGTTCGTAAGGGAGCCACCTTAGATTTGGATATTAGAAGATGCGCATGAGCTTCGTCATCACGTCGAATAACAAGATATACTACTGCTGCGTAAGCTTTTGATGAGGCGTCGCTAAATCCATGTAACTCCAAATTCGATTGCTTTGTGTAGTTTACCCACCTAGGTATTCTTAGATTTCCAAGAGTTAGTAATTTAGTTCTAAAATCGATCCAGGTTCTATGTAATTCATCTTCTAAAGGCTCGTCCCATGTCAAACCATGTAACCAAAGTGACTGCAACAAAATTTTAGCGGTTATCATAATGGGAGATAGCCAGCCTAAAGGATCGTAGAGCCTGGCAATATCTGACAATACTTGCCGCTTTGAATATGCATTGCTTTCTTCACTTAGTTTAACGCGATAACTAAGTTGGTCAGCTAGTGGATGCCACATGATTCCTAACGATTTATAACTTTGGTCTAAATTCAAATCCAAAGACATTTGCATTTCCAAATCTTCGACAGGCACACCATCTAAAATTCGCATATCATTACTAATCCATTTGCGAAGATGAAAGCCTCCAGATTGCAAAAGTTCAAATATTTCTTTCCGCTTGCTGATTGTTTTTTCCAAATCTTCTTCTCCTGATAACAGATCGTCTACGTAAAATTCATTCATCACCGAGTCGTATGCATTGGGATATCTAAAACGTTCATCTTCTGCCAGTTTTCTCAAAGTTCTAATGGCCAAAAACGGTGCACAACTTGTACCAAATGTTACCGTGGTCAATGCGTAATCTTTTATTTCTTCGGATGGATTGGACCTCCACAAAATTCTTTGAAATTGTGCATCTTTCGAGTGCATGTTTATCTGACGATACATTTTTGCTATATCAGCAACAAAAGCAAAGCGGTGCCATCTCCATTTCATCAACACGGTCATGAGGTCGTTTTGAATAGCTGGACCAGCAAACAAAGTCTCATTCAATGATATACCAGAGGTTGTTTTTCTGGAGGCATCGAAAACGACTCGACATCTTGTTGTGCTGCTTTCCTTTTGGATTGCATGGTGTGGTAAGTAATGCGCAACACATTGACGTTGATCTCCTTTGAATATATGCTCATTAATATCGTTGACTAGCTTCATGTGGCCTAGATCCAAATATTCCTGAATGCAATTAGTGTATTCTTTTTTTAAGTTTTCATCCTTTTGAAAACGCTTTTCTAGCGATGAAAAACTAGACAAAGCTGTGGCTCTTGAAGATCCCAAGGAATTTCGGCATTCGATGCTTTTGAACGGCAATTTCACAGAGTAACGACCCGATTTGTCACGAGATGTAGTTTCCACAAAGAATGATTCGCAAAATTCTTCCTCTTCAGTTGGCATTCGGTTTGGTTGCACTTCTTCTAATTCCCAGAACTTCTTCAATTGCTCATTGACTTCCACATCAGCGTTTGTTTCTACTTTGAAACTTTGAACCGTCGACACGACTGCATTTTCTATTTGTCCAGATATCACCCAGCCTAATGTTGTGTTCTGAGCTATTGGTCCCGCGACTAGTTTCATCATTTCCCCTAGCATCACATTGCCTACAACGTCGGCTCCTAATAAAACGTCAATGCGACAAGGACGGTCGAAGAACGGATCGGCGAGCTGCAAGTGTTTTATTTGGTCCCAATCCGATGTCAACACTGCTTTGTTAGGAATTGAATTGGTCAATTTGTCTAGTATGTATGCGTCGAAATCCAATACGCCTCCTGTTCGAGTGTGCATGCTGATTTGTACTATTCCCTTTACTTTAGTTGGATCAGAGGTTCCGATTACAGACACATTTACTTTGGCTGACTTTCTGGTTAAACCCAATTGTTGCACGGCAGATTCTGTAATTAAAGAAACCTGTGATCCCTGATCCAGCAGCGCTCTTAATGTGACAAGACCAATGGGAGAATGCAAAGTAACGACAGCTGTGGCTAGAAGAACTTCTCGTCGGTTCAATGTGTTAATGCTATGTACATGCAAGTGTTCCGTTTGTGATGTTGATGGCAATAGATTGGTTGCACTGTTGGCTGATGGATCATCTCGATGCAAAAGTGTATTATGTGACCTTTGACACTTCAAACATTTGAATCTGCTAGGACAATTTATCAATAAGTGTCCCCTATCCAGGCAATTCAGACATAGCCCATTTCGTTTAACGATATCGAATTTGTTAGGATGGGGCAGTTGTTTAAATTGTGCACAATGAACTAAACGGTGAGGACCTCGACAATGAACACATAAAGGTGACGAATGTGTTTGTACTGAATGCACATTGCGAGTATGGGATTGAGTTCGAAATTGTTTAGATCGATCGATCCCGGAAGCTTCTAGAGCACGAAATCTTTGATTTAAAAAAGTTTTCAACTCATCATATGAAGGCAATTTGGTGTTTAATGCTTGATTTTGCTCCCACAGCTGACGGGTTTCTTGAGGTAATCGTTGGGTTGTCAGATACACCACTATGTATTGCTATAAATCCCCTAACTTTAAATTTTCAATTGACTGAACACATTCAACAGTACGATCAACAAGACCTTTCAATGCAGTAGCGGATTCGGATGCATTACCAATGCTGAACAATTTCTTAAATTGAGCATTTAACAACACTCTTTGGTTGTCATATCGCTCATTTAACAAGTTCCACGCGGACTCATAATTTGCTCCAGTTATGGCAAAATGTCGGAGTAAATTTTCCGCTTCACCACCTAGACTGCATTTTAAATAATGCAGCCTTTCCACTTGTGATAACGAAGCCCGACCATGGATAATTGACACAAAAAGATCCTTAAATGGCACCCAATCTTCATAATTTCCCGTAAATTTAGGTAAGTTTATCCGAGGAAGTTTCAATTCTAATTCATCAGTTTTTGTTTGCACTTGCGTCTTCGTGGTCTGCTTGCCTTCAACCCCCTGCGCCCCTTGCAATAATTCTTCCAATTCCGATTGGAAGTTTAGATGAAGATTTTCAAATTTATCGAAGTCTTCAGTAAAATACGGCAATTCCACAATCTTCTCATTCACTTGTTTCAAAATCTGCTCATGGGTCTCCTAGAAGCGCTCGTAAAGAGCTTGTATTTTGCTAAGCAAAGATTGGTAATTACCCCTTTGTTTTCCGTGCTTTGGAATCTTTACGATAATTTACTTGCCATCTTGCAAGTTGATCACATGCGATCTTTTGTCGTACAATAAGATTCTGCACGTCAGCCATTTACGTGTGATTGAAAAGTGCACAATAAGGATTACAAAGAATGTACAGTTGTATACGAACAAAGGTTACTAACCGTGGCAGAGATTCAACCGTTATGGCGGAAGGGAAATACCGTGAATTCAGCACGTTCTTACAAATTCCCGTTAACACGGAGTACGAATCAAAAGTTGCCGATACTTTTCACAATTTTATTGCACTTTTCGAATTCACCGCCAAATTGCAAATTTACATGCCCAATATAAATGCACAAATACCGAATGTATCTGATATTAACTGGTTGAATTCCGAATCTAATTGATTTAGCTAAATGCCACTAAATTTCCAGATTCCAGTATATTGGTTTAAATTATGTACCAAATTTATTCACTTCACTTGTTTGTGTGAGTAATTCAAATGATCTTTTAATTTATTCAAATTTCAATTATATGATTAGTATAATATCAATTCCAAGTAATGCACAACGATGTGTTACAGTTATGCGTTCAAATAATTTAATTTGGATTAACCTGTATGCATAGTTACATAAAAAAGGAAAAAGGAACGGACTTACTCAGTGCTCAAATAAGGAAAAAGCTTGCCAATTGTCTCACAAACCACTTTTACCGAAATTGACTCGCGACACTATCCGGTTCGAAGGACCAAAATGTTTCTTTCGAATCTTAAAATTTCACCTTAGGAAAATTCCCGGTTAAATTAAAAACACCAGAGCAAGTTGAATTCACCAATTTATTTAATTTTTAATATTTCCAGCACACTTTCTAATTTCAAATTCTAATACTTTCTATTTCTCGATTAAATATTTGATTTAAACGACACGATTTCAAATTTTAACTACTTTCTAATTTCGACAAAAAACGATTTACAATCCGAATGGTTTCAAAGGTTGACGATGTACTAACTTTTACTTCAAATTTCTATTCTAACTTTTACTTTTTGAAAAATAACTGGATAGTGAAAATTTCGGTATATTCCAGCTTTGACCAATTACTGGTTTTTGAATTTCCACTATCCAATTTTACAATTTAAAACACAGCATTAAATTTCCCGATCAGCTGTCTGTTTATCTGCCCATCTGTCTCCGTTGTCAAAGTAACAACGTCAATTCATTGTTGAACATGTTATCAATAAAATTTCAAATTGTAATGACCTGTTATAGCAACTCACAACAAATATTGAGTTTCCGAAAATTCGCAAAGTTTTGTGGGTGGTAGCCTTAAGTTTCTTTTTACCCCTATAAGTTCCATTGCAGTTATCGGATCGAATCAAAATTCACAGGTTGAGTATTCATAACGTAAAGCAGATTTGATAAACTTTTGGCTTTGGAGCTAGCTTAGGGCTGCCAGCAATAGTCATTTTCGAAATTATCGTACCAACTGATGCTTGCCTTAGATATTCATATGGCAAACATCTGCAGTGAAAATAGAAAACCAATGTTTAAATTTTCCAAGCTTTGATGCCAACCTCAACCATGTTTCTATTTCTGTAACTTTTGATGAAGTCATCGTATGAAAAGAAATTTCAGCGATTGCTGTAGTTGCAGGGTTGCCATCAGGTTTATAAAAAACTACACGAGTCTACAACTTATTAACGTTAATATGTGGTTTTAGTTTTATAATGATCTGATAGTCTGGTCAGAATTTATCGCAAATCAAAAATTTTCAAATTTTGAAGTTGAAAATTTGATCTTAGATCAGAAACATCGACAGCAACTAAAACGAAGAGGCCCAAAAGAACCAGTACAAATACAGCTTTGTAAAAAATTAAAAAACAAATATTTGTTTTATTTAGCAGCTTACTGGAAAACCAAACAAACCATTTTGGATAATTTATTTATTAGTAAGCTTAAAGTTGATTAATAATGTATACGGAAAAAAGAATCATATTTATACTTCTCGCTACTGACGAGATACAACGCATATCTTTTCGCATATCATTGACGCACTTTTTACTTCAGATGTATGACGAAATTAAGTGAAGTTTGATGTGCTTCAGAAACGATAGAAGAATTCAGGCAGCTTTTCAAAATATTCAGACAGATATGTAATTAACTATCATACTCAACATTTCAAAGTGTTTCGTATTTATTTGAATCAAAAGATAATTCTGACGCACTTCATAGAAAACTCACCCACATTGGGCGCTAGCAGACAGCTATGATGTACAATATTTGGCAAAAAACTACTTTGATCAATAGAGTTAATTTAAATTTTTCGTCAGCATTTCAATATTTTTTGACGTCATGGCATTTAAAATAACAAATTGATCTAATAGACTATGAATTAAAAGTGCTTAATGGTTTTTAACAGATCGTTGAATATTTCTCAGATAAGTTCTCTATAGTCCTTTGATCTATTGGCAATGACGTCAGATGAGAACATAATATTTTGCTTAGTTGATCGTATCAAAAAAAAGTCCTCTCGAAAATCACGATGCTAGTACCTGAGACTGATAATTATAATTCGTGAATAGGTTTCATGATTCGCTATAAATAACAATGTGTCTGAAGCAATCGATATCAGTTAGATTTGTTCTGCGTTGAGATTCTAGCAACACACTTAAAATGGTAAAATCATTCAAATAAATTGAAAATATTAACAAAACAGATTCATTTCAAATACGAATGTTTAAAAATTAATAAATTCTAATACATTTTATTTCCAGAAACTTGCAATCGTGTTTGTGCTTATTGCTATCTTTGCTTTTGCCGCTGCTAATGTATCCGAGCAGAGGAATCCTTCAAATGAATATCTTCCTCCTCATCAGGAAGGACACTCTCACACGGATGGACATGTTCATTCTCATGACAACAAAGCCGAAGAATCTGCACCAACTGGTGAATACCTTCCACCTGTTGAGTCAGCTGAACCTGCTCCAGCTCACACTTTGGAAGCCGATGGATACCGTTACAAGGCACCCGTGCGTAGATTTCGTTATAGATTCTAGAAAAGTCGAATAATAATAATAATGATTGATATTGGGGGCGAAATAGAAGATTAGAATGTATCTGTAAAATAAACAATGATGAAGCATTAAATTTTGTTGCTTATTTGATGAAAAATATTTTTAATTTTTCCACTGAATTTTCCACTCGCAAGTTATCTCACTTTTGAACGGTAACATTTTTGCTGATAAAATTAACCTTTTGGTGAAAGCAAGGGTTTTTCTTGAAAATGGAGTCATTTGCTTGAGTCTTTTTGTTGAATCCGCTTGCAAGTAAACTTCTTATAGGAAATAGAGTAATGTTGTTTAAATTATTAATTTGGTAAAGCAATATCTCGCAAAAGAAAATAAATGTTTAGGCTAATAGTAAATGTGTGTATCAAACCTTAGCGCAAATTTTGACTTGTCTGCCTCAGTGTTCATTTTTCCATTTTAAAGTAAGTTTATTGCAAAATAATTAACAAAAACTAATGGATAAATACTTGAAGCTAATTTACAAGTTATTAAAAAGTAAAGTAAAGCAATCCCACGACAACCCTCGTACGGGTCTAGAAGTTGAAGCTGGTAGAGAGCTTCATTACAATTTTTTTTTAAATCATTGTGGATACGAGTGGGGTTTGATTAGTTCAACGACTCTATTTACCCCTGATTTAAATCAAGTACCTAAATCAGAGCTAGGTGAACTCAAAACTTGGGGCACGGACCCTCGTCCGAACCTGGATTCGAACTAGGGACCCCACACGCAAGAAGCCAGTGCTCTACCCACTAGGCTACTCAAGTTATTATTATATACAGGTTATTATTATATAAAATATAAGTCTACGGATCATGCATAAGTGCGTCCATCCTGAACTCACTAATAACTTATTTTAGTATAAAATATGATTATATATAGAAAATATGTTCTTAAAGCTATATTATAGTTCCCTTTCCATTCGTAAAGTTGCCTCAAGGGCCTAACATTTCCAAGCTTAGCCTTGTTTGAGCTAAAAGTTTATTTTAAGTAAGTTACATGGTGGCTATTTATACTCGGGGCGAATGATTCTGGACTCGTGGTTGAGCTCTCTTTTACGAAGTTTTTTGGGCATGGCAAACAATAGCTTTTTGGATTCTATCAACACCAGTTGAAGAATGCAATACTTTGTCAGAAAAGTATTTCCGGCGCTCACTTTTATAAAGTCCCGTGCATTGGCGGAGGACTTTTCACTCAAAAGCTTGAGCCAAATATCGCCAGATCATCCACTCGTTGCGCAGTAGAGAATTATTGGTTGTGTGAGAGTGGTGTTATAACCAGTGTTATAACCAGTTTCGTCGTAGAGGCTGATTTTTGCAAGAAGTTGCACATCATTCCGCATGATTTAAAGGCTCTCCCGACAGTCTTTTCTATTTGTTAGCTGAATGATAGAAAAATCAACTCCAGGTATTTGACCCTTTTGGGCGACTCAATAGAGTAGCCACTAGTGGTAAGCTTCAGGTTTTTAATGAACCTTCATTATTTGGAAGACGTTTGTTTTTGGCACTTAAAAAAAATGAGTTCGCTTTTATTTCCGTTAATTTTTATTCCCGATTTGGCATTATGCCAGCAAAGAAGGTCGACGTATCACTGGAGTTTTACTCTTACCATACTTCGATAGCGGCCATCACAACATGCCAGGTGTTTGTCAGCATACAAACTAACCTTAACATCACGAAGGTAATTATTGCTGGAAATATGAGATTGAAAGATATTAAAAAGAATGGGTCTAAGGATGGAACCCAGAGGGACACCTGCGCAAAAAAAAAGTGATTGAAGTTTCCCCTTTTGTGCGCTTTTAACGCCCATCTGTCATTTTTCCACATCTATTAAATAAACCCTGACGAATTTTTCATCTGTTTGGGAGGTTTATATGTCAGACATGAAGACCTGTAAGGTTCCAATGGTGTCATGACCTCGTTTGTAGCTACTGCTACTACTGACATGTAACAATTATATTCTTCTCAACAACTTCCTCTTTACCAAGAACGGAGTCGATTACTCTTTTCAGCAGTTTTCTTATGTTGGAGAGAAGAGAGGTAGATATCATGCTGAAAATGTCAGTGTTGCCAAGTGATTTGCAGATACATAGGAAGGATTTTGGTAAGTTTCCAAATTTTAAGAAAGTAGCCAATATTCAAAAAGTTGTTTAAGATAATAGCTACCAGAATTAAGAAGGAGAGAGGAAGTTTCTTTATCACATAGTTTAACATATAGTCTTCACTCGCTTATTTCTTAGATGTAGAGAATTAGATCAGACGCCAGTGTTTTTAGATCCATTGCGCTTATAAAAATATCATTGCTACTTGGGATTCGTCAGGCAAGAAGATTTTTTGATATTGAACAAACTATCTTACCCTACACTTTCTTTGACATGCACAGTCAGGGTCTTCGCTGGGCTTCTCACCTGCAAAGTGCAGACAGCTCATAGAAGGCGTCTACAAACGCGGCAGCAGTAGCATTGCTATCAGGAAGCAGCAGTAGCATTTTTATGGGGTTGCCTCTATTGATCCGCTGATTCCATTGATTTCCGGGCACATATCTATACCCGGCTCAATATTCCTCAGTTTTTGTTCAAATCCCTTGCTGAGATGGGCCCTTATTTTAATTATAATAAGGAAGCTGGTTACCTGGAGGATGGATTCCACTCGTTGATAATCATCATTAAACTCAACTAGCCTGAGATGCTATATATGTACGTATAAGGCGTTTTTTCAAGGGCATGCGCCTTGTACGCAAGACAAGAATTTCATTCGGAGGATTTTGGCAAACAAAGCTTGATATCTTGTTACCGGAGGTCTTCAGCCACTTCTTCATAGGATTATGTCATTGGTCAAATCAGCCGTCAGACAAAAAACGTCTTGGTCTCTAAGAGGTCCTGGGTTGATGAATCGTCATATGCGATAGCGAGACAGTCCAAAAACGCGCGTTGCCCCAGGCACTTATTAAGTTTAACCCATAATGCTCTGTGTTGAGCTGTGTGCGTTTCCACAGGCCACTGCGTTATAGAATGGCACGCACTACAGTTGGGCGCAGGATTGCTTAATTTATGTTAGAGCTGTCCTCCAGCTCATGTGCCAGTGTCCGACTCTAACGAAAAGAAAAATGGTGGTACTTGGTAATTTGGCTGAACTAACCCTGGTTAAACTAAAGGGAATAGTGCGATTCATTAAAGAAAGCATATGTTTTCCTGGTTTAAATGACTAGGAACGAGATACTTACTATAGAATCACAACGAGCTTTTTATGTGGTTATGTGTGTCTGTAAAAATGTGTCTATGCCTGAAAATTTTTTAAAATTCAGGAAGAATGATCGTTGATATTTGAAAGCTGCCCTTAAGTACTACCGCATAAGCTATTTTATAGTACAACAAGCAATGCTACTAACGACACCTAATGGTAAAGGCCGGTGTTAAATTCAGTACTACTAATGATATCCATTAATTTGAAAAAGGCAGAGCCATATTGGCACACATAACATAAATATTTGTATAAGCATAGATATATATATATATATATATATATATATATATATATATATATATATATATATATATATATATATATATATATATAAATTACATTCATTAAATTTTCAACTTGTTTAAGGGGCTACATAGGTTTTGAAGGAAAAAAACAACTTTTTCAAAAAATTGTATTTTAAAACCAAAAATCAATTTTATTTGAAATATACACATAGAAAAGTTCAGCATTTGAGGAAGTGGTAAAAAAAATTTCAGCTACAAAATTTCAGCTTTTCCTCGTGCAGCCTTTTTTTGCGGTAAGCAGGTTCATCTGAAATCAAAAATTCAAAAAGGTTCTTATAGTTTATACCCTTGGCTCATGATTGAACAAAAGATTTTTCAATCGATTGACTCGTTGTTTTACACGAAAACAATGTTTTAAAAACGATAAGAGTCGGAAAAATGCTAAAAAATATGAAACGAAAATACATTCAAACTTATTTCAAAATTTTAAATTTCATTTTTTTTTCAATTTCTTTGTCCAATCACGAGCCAAGGGTACACACTATAGGAAAATTTTTGATTTTTTGATTTCAGATTAGCCTGCACTGAAATATTCTGCCTACCGCAAAAAAAACTGCAGGGAAGTCGACAATTTTCAATAATTATAGCAGAAATTTTTTTACAGCTTATTGAAATGCTAACCTTTTCTATGTGTACATTTCAAATAAAATAGATTTTTGGTTTTTAAAATATAATTTTTTTAAAAAGTTGTTTTTTCCCCATTCAAGACCTTTGTAACCCCTTGAGTGTTCATTTGTGTTTCTAATTATCGAATCAATTCGTATGCGAGTTCATTCTTCAAGTGTTATACTTCATTTACTAAATCTATATAGGAAATATAATTCACTATTGAAATCGCCAAATCACGTTCGAATGATCTTTGTACCAAAATATTCTAAGCACAATGATGACGCATTTAAATGGAATATAGAATTGAAACGTTCACAAATGACGCTAGCTCATGTTTCAAGTGCCACTCAACAAGAACTTCAAAATACACGTTCTATCTACAGAATTTTGTTGGAAACATTCACGATTTGTATAAATAAGAATGGATTTCAATTGTTGGGCATCAGTAAGTTCTATTTCGTAAATCAAGAAACGTATCTAAAATGGTAAGTTAGTTCAACGTGGAATCAGAGAAGGAATAAAATAATTTTGAAATATTTTACGTTATAGAAAGCAGCACTTTTATTCGTTTTTTTGGCTGTCTTTGCCATTGCTGCTGCCGATGTATCCGAGTTGAAAAGTCCGTCCAATGAATATCTTCCACCGCATCATAAAGGACACGATCATGGAAGTGCCGCTGCTGCATCTGAACCGGCACGTGTAGTTCAACCACCAACTGTATCAGAAGAACCAGCACCTGCACATACGTTAGACGCTGATGGTTACCGCTATAAAGCACCAGCACGTCGGTTCCGATATCGATTTTAGATCAAATTGATGGGAATGAACGGAGACTATGAATACAGTACAATTACGAATAAGGGAAATAAAAAAAATGCAAGTATAATATGAGTGTTTTCGATTGAAAGTTGGTGAAAGGCTGGGTTGGTAGTTGAAAGAAGAAAAATGCGAAAGGATTTAATTGCCCAAAGGATAATTATATTTTATTGACAATAATAGAAAAGAGTTTCAAGGTGAAACCTGTCTTCGTTGACTATTCAGAATACCGGGGCATTATCTTTATCAGTGGGTTCATTGTTAGAGCGACATGATTAGCAGCGTCAAAAGTTCTTTTCCGAGCTGTATATATTTTGGGGCGTTGAAGATTCAATTTTTAAATTTAACAGAGTTCCAGAGAATTTCATGTGAGTCAGGTGATTCAAATTCACTTTGCATGTTAACTTGATTTTTTTCTGTTACGTGATATTGCTTAGATTGGTTTAAGTAATGTAAATTTTTTTATTGAAGGTAATCAAATGTGTTGCGTATGACTACAAAAATATTTTGATTTTCAACTGTTTAACTATTAGTAGATTTTCGAATGGTTTCCATATCTGAAATTGGCATGTGTTGATTATTATTATTACTAAACGGCTTTTTATGGAAACGATTATTGATGAGCCAATTGTTGCTGCAATTATTGTAGTTATTATGTTCGTTATTATTATTAGCAGTTTTTCAATTGTTGTTGCGTTTTCGTTCATCATTTCTACGGCTGAAATTATTTTTGTATGGTTTGTCAGGATTATTATTTTGAGAATGTCAGTCTTCTTTGCTGCCTTGGGGTTTTTTAAGCTTCATAACGCATCCATTCTCAGTTGGCTTCGAGCTTTCGGAGAAAATGTGATGCATGTACGTTATTTTTTTAATTCTAATCGACAGTTGCTGAATTTGTACTTACCAGGACCACTGGGAATGTAGGTTTTTACTTGGAAGTGCTTATTAGAAAGAAAACAAGAAACGCACCCTGTCAGAGACATCAAAGACGCATGCCACAGAGCCTCTTTTGTCAACGATTTTTTAGCCTGAGCCCACACCTAATTGATCCAGTAGCCATCGCATATGCCTGATCTGGCTCCCTCAGACTTTTTTCGTTTCTTCGCTTTAAAAGGGAGCATTAACTCACGATTGAAAACATCCAGGCTCACGTTATATCGGCTCTAGTGCATATCTCGCAGAAAGGCTCCAGAAATGTGTTGATGTATGAAAGTGTATGCATTTAAATAATTCAACGTAGATGTTCAATATGTGATTTTACTTATTTTCGAGCAAAATTAGTATTAAAATCAAATTGCCCAAACATTCATATTTTTTTATTTATGTATACATATATCAGCAAAAAAATTCAGTGTGATAATTTCTGGAGAGGCTTATCTGACCTAGCAACAATTTTTGAAGGGCAATGACGTTTATAAGGAGGAGGTCTATGTTGAGTCAAGCTAAAGATATATCTTATTCTTTTGTGTCCCACCTGAGACACTGATCAATGAAGACAAAAAAGCCCTTAAATAGGCAGAACTATAATAAGCAAAGGAATTCGTCCTGTAGCACACATATACGGCCCAGGTCGACTGAATAATCAAATCAGCGAGAGCCAAAGAGACGCAAGACTGTCCCAATTAGAACAAATTGGCCGTTTAATGAAATGGGCAAAGATTTCCTAGTAAGGACAGTCATCGATAAAAGTAAAAGCGATGGCAACATCTTGCTGGGCAACTGGAAGTTGGTGACAAAAGCGCTCTTAGTTTACTTCAGGGATTTGCTCAAAGAAAATTCTGAGCTGTCACCACGTGACTTGATATTGGTTGACATCAAGACCGAGTTATACTTATAGCCTGTCACGATCAGCACTTTGCAGACTTGTTCCGACCAGCGGTAAACAAATTGGGTGAGATTTGGCCAGGCGCAAAATTGGAAGATGTGCTAAGACACCATACTTATAATTTCCTGAATATTGACAACTTTGTTATCATTCTTTACATATGTAACGACGCTACTGTTTTGATTAATTATGTTCTCCATTTTATAACCAATAAAGCTTTTTATTTGAAAACGGTTTATATCTAGCAGATTCCAACATTTACTTATTGTTTTAATACTTTATTTACCTGCAACAGTTAGTATTGAGTTGTTAATTATTTTTAGAGCTTAGCGTTTTATTGCATAACAGTAAACATAGCTAGCCACTCCTCATATTCCTGGGCCAGATCCATTTCTAAGCTAAATTTTCAACATCCCGACGATTTTTAGCCTTTTGACCAAACTTGACACAAAGTTATATATCAGAGTGATACCAATGTTTAGCAACAAATGTGACACTGATAAAAAAAAAAGTATAACAATAAAAAAATATGAGACCAATCAAAAAAGTTTCATAGCATAAATTGTAATAAAATATTAGACCAAACATTTTGGATCACATTCTTTGAACTTATAAAATAATATCCAAAATTTGTTTATAGGATTTAAATATTCTTACTTTTATGACCAATGACCAATCTAAATTTCACTTGATATTCATTTCAGAAACTACTAAAAAATCCAAACAATATTCTAAGTCACAAGGCTATATTTCGACGTTTTCAAAATGAAAATATTTTCTATTTTTTTTGGAGTAGCGACAAAAATCAGAAAATCTGAAAAGTTTAACTAATCTTTATTTTACTTCATAATTATTTGTTTATATGCTCCAAGCTCTTGAAAATGAAATTGTTAAACTACGAATTCAAATACTCATTTGTGTAATACGTTAAAAAAAACTCCAAACAATTGCCCATGATTTTGAACTTGAATTGAAAACGAATTTGCTAAAAAGCACTTTAATATATTCAATTATCAAGTGTTCTTTAATGAGCGCCACACTTTCGTGCAGGCATTGACTGAAGTGCAACTGTGAGTACATTGAACCATGGCTACATGGGCTACGATTTGTATAAATATCAATGTGCTACCGGTTTTTGGTATCATTGCATTTTCTGCTGTGCTGTCAATATTATCTTCAATCCAAAATGGTAAGTAGAAAATGTGAGTCAAAAACAGGAAAGCTTAATTTTGATTTCATAATTACAGAAGGCTGTTTTTGCTTTGGTTCTTTTGGCGATTTCTGCCATTAGTGCTGCCGATGTCACTGAACCGAATCTACCATCAAACGAATATCTTCCTGCTGCTCAAAACGGAAACGAAGTAGTTGAAGTGGCATCAGACGCTGCTGAAGCTGCAGACGCCGTACTAGTTCCAGAAGCTGTACCAGTTCCAGGTGCTGTACCAGTTCCAGACGCTGCACCGGCTGCAGATGCTGCAGACACTGTAGACACTGCAGCACAGGAAGAAGTGGCTATTCCAAGTGAAACCGAAGAACCAGCCCCAGCACATACTCTCAATGAAGATGGCTACCAATACAAGAATCCAGCAAGACGTTTCCGTTAATATGATGTTAAACATAAATTATTTAATCTTATTTATTGGATGAAATGAAAAAAAAGCTGAAATAAAAAATTTTAATAGTTGTTTGGAAATCGAAATTATTTATTTCAATCTAAGAATTATAATTAATAGTCCAGTGTGATTTTGTTTTGTGAACGATAATAGGTAACGTAGGTGATATTAGGTATGTTCCCGTACTTTCAGTAACTGAATTTTACTGAATTTTCCTGAATCATGTGGTGGGGAATTTCATGAAAAGTACGGGAACGCTCTCAATGTATTTCCTGAAAATTGACAATCGAAAGTGTCAGTTTTCGGTTTTTGGGAGAACAATAGTGATTATAAAGTTATCCTTAGCGGTAATAAATTATCGCCACAAAAGTATTCGACCTTCATAGCAACATTACGCAAAAAATATGTTGCTTGCCGCGCACATTTGAAAATATTTACTCCGTTTGACACTTCAGTATTTTTCAGTAGCTCAGACCCTACTGAAATTTACTGAAAGAGGGGAAATTTTCAGTTTTCAGTAAAACGGAGTAGGGGAACAGCTTCATTGCAATTAATCGCGATTAATCGCAATTAATCGTAGTACGGGAACAGACCTATAATTTGACACTCTCACAGGAAAATAGATTCAATTGAATTTCAAAGTCTCATGATCTCTTTTCTTTATCCTATTGTATCAAACAACGGAAATTTAATAGATCACAGGTCATTGGAGATTCAGCATACAGGGTCGGTATGCCACTTCACTCACGCCTTTTAAAAAACTGGCTTCGGTGCATGGAGTCATCTCTAAATATATATATATATATATATATATATATATATATATATATATATATATATATATATATATATATATATATATATATATATATATGTATATATATATATGTATATATATATATATATATATATATATATATATATATATATATATATATATATATATATATATATATATGTATATATATATATATATATATATATACACAGTTCCATATTTACATATAGAAACATTAATATTCGGGCAAAGAGATTCTAATACTTATTTTCTAGGAAAATCAGTAAAAGTCATCTAAAAATGTTAATTGAATGTTGTTTGAATGAAGTTTGATTGACGGTAGGTACGTTAACGGAAAAGCTTCAAATCAACGACCTTCAGAACATTTTTGCATGTTTTAAAAAAATACCAGTGGGCGAGATATTTGGCTAATAGTTTTTTTAATTTTATAAACTTTTTATCGTTTAAGAATAGTACCCCTTCACTAAATTACCTACACATATTGTCAGCAGCCAAAATTTGTGCTCATTAGAAATTATGATCTGATAATATAAAGTGTTTGTCAGAAGTAGAAATAGATTAGGTTAGGTGAAAAAAGCTGCCGGCCAACAAAGGCCTGCCGACAGACGCACCTAGGCACAAAATAGGCCCGTTGTGATGCCAAAATGGTTTATTAACTCTCTTCTATTCAGTTAAGTCAAGAAACTACCTGTTGCCTGTGACGGGCCGCACTATCCGCTTTAAATTGGCCAGACAGTTCGGTCAGATTTGAGAAAAAGGGTGCACCAAGTGCCGCCGTCTTTCTCCTCGCCAAAGCCAGGCACTGGAACTTGAGTTAAAGGACGGATTCCTCCTTTTCCTCCAAGTCACAGTTCAGAAAGAAGTTGTTGAACCCTTCACCCAATCGATGAGCATGCCGTCCTATGAGGCAGTGGCTCGTGAGAACGCCCAGAGCACAAGACAGGGCACTTTGGGCTAATCCTAATGGGCCATTTAGACACGTCCAAGCGTTTTTAGATTACACGAGTCAAGTCAACTCAAATCCAGTTTTTTTAAGGCGGGGCTAAGGCGATAAGTGGATGGATTTTACACGCTTATGATGATGTTTTTTTGCTCCGTACAAATATATTGGTAACAGAAAGTTGTATGTATTTATCCATATGAGTATCTATACCTACATATATATGTTTGTGTCTAGATATTCAGATGCATTCAATTTGTTTTCGTAATAGTCATGCACGTAAGGATGCAAAATATATATTATCCACATCATTATATAAGAAAATAATCATCCACAAAACATATATTTAAATGATCACCAACGAATCATCCACACATGCCACTGAGCGAAAGAAATCATTTTAAAATCTATTGTACATGAATCAGCATACTCCACCTCCTTCGCTTTAGACCCGCATATATAAACAAAATCAAATTGACTCGTGTAAGCAAAACACGCTCGATCGCATGGACGCGTGGACGCATGGACGCTTGTCTGAATGGCCCATAACAGCTACGTGTTGCTGTGCGCGTCCATGAAGACCCAATACTGCCTTATTATTCATCTGCCCAACATTTCCTAGCGTCCTCAAGGTATTTTTGGCTCATGACCAATTTGAGCGATATCATATGTATTCTTATTGGGAAGGAGCATGAGACCTCCGGTATCGAGTCTCTAGCAAATCAAGTATCAAGTCTCGCTAGGTCGGTAAATCACAGTTGCTCTGAAAACCCTTTTGTGCAGGTACTCAAACCAATTATACAGCCGAATGTCCGGACATCTAAGTAGAACTAAGTTCGACATAGTTTCTTTAATAATATTAAAAAGCTTGCGGTAATGGTGTCACCATTGATGCTCACTAAGAAAAATAAAAGTTTTTGGGTTTATAACGTCCGATGCAAAGATTATCAAATTTTTAAGAAATTTGCACACAGTGTAAACCAAGTTTGCTAGAATTTCGTTTTAAAAAGAAGAAAGTTTTGTCAACTATGTTAATGTAATCCTTGTTTTTATCAAAGGTTAGATACTTTAAATTATGTTCACATTTTTATTATTAATGTATTTTGAATATTTATTTGAGGAAAATAAAGTGCAGAATCTTTGTTTTATATGTTATACTTATGTTATACTTTTGACAAGAAAGCATGTTCAGTTTAAACACAAAAAAGTTTGTTTTTTTAACCAGGCATAAAAGTTTGCCTCTTCGCGTTCGTAATTAAAACAGCACAATTATTCAATTTTTGCAAAGATTCAGGTACGTTTTTTTGGAGAGCATAGGCTTTGATGTTTCGTGTTTGCTTGGTTATGCTGATAATGAAATTAGTATTCTGCTGACGAACTGCATCTGCTGAGAGCAGTATTCAAGAAAACAATGAACTTGAGAAGTGAACAAACGAGCACATGTGTAAATATTTAAAGAGTGACGTGAGTAAGGTCGAACAAAACCTGTGATTTGAAACGCCCTTGAAGTAATGAAGCCTACATATATATCAAATTCATCAATCGAGACCAAAAATGATCCCAAAATCTTTTTGTTGATCTACATGCAGTAAAATATAGCCCGACAGAAAATTTACTTGCAGTAAAATACCACCATATAACATTAAGTCTAGAAATTTGATCAAATCGAATTATTTTTGTTTACATATTTTCAAAGCTTAGACCTTTAAGAATAAGCTCTTAAAAGGATTTTCGCAAATTCAAATTATATTTGAAGTTACAGTTACTTTTGGGATACGCCAATCTCGCTTTTGAAGTTGAAGAAGGAACATTGCATGAGACGGGGATCTCTGATGAAAAAAATCGAAGTATGTATAACATACCATTAAACGACTCAGACTGCCTGAAACGAGATTCTAAGCTTTAAACGCGTTTTTCTCGAAACTACTTTTTTTGATATGGTTGACATGATATCTCTTGTTGTAATGGACCGATTTACGTGAAATTTTGCACTAACCCTCTTAACACTATTAGATTTGATCTGACGTAGGAATTTTTGAAAATTTTTTTCTACTATTTATAAAAAATTCCCAAAGTTGATAAAATGAGACAAAAAACGACTTTTTTTTACATGGACGCTATTTTGTGAAAACAAAAGTTTTTCAAATCGCCTAAGTCAGACTAATTCTACATTCTTTTTTTTTTTACAGAATTCACTATAAATGTATGTTTCAGATCACCAGGAAGGTTGGAATCATGTCAACCATGAGACAAGTTTTTTTAGCCTTCACTTCGCCGGCCTGTATATACATCAATTTTAATTTTTTTTATTTTTTGAATACACTTTTATACTTTCAAAATGTTATCAAAAAACTTATCAAAAAATATATCCCAAAAATGTTTCTGGTTTTTTTTTATTGCGTCCGTAAAATCACCTCAAAATCGAGCGTCTAGACCAGAGTACTGCCTTAAGAGAAAGAAATGTTCTTGAACACCACATATTTCACGCTAATAGGTCAGATTGTAACTATACACAATGATTGGGGGAGAATACAACTCTGAATAATAGGCGCGGTTTTTTGCTCCCCTTATCCATAACAGAACAGATGCATTCGAAACAACAACAACTCCTGTTCTGGAAAGGGGCAGTTGATATTACCACAATGTTTTAATATCTTCGAATGTATGTTGAGCATATATTTTGATAATAACATTTCAATGATTATTTTTTTAATTTGCTGACATATCCGAAATCAATCTAAATTCAGAATTAAAGTGTTTAAGCTCACTTCAGCATCGAATAAATAGTTTTTAATATATAATACGAAAAATCAGTGACTTTTAAAACATAAAGTATTAAAATTATTATAATCATAAAATTTTAACAGTTTACATTAGTAATTTTCAGACTGAATTCCATTTCTTTGTCCATCCACGCTCTTCAGTATGAGCAAATCAATTCTGTTTTTCAAACAAAGATCGGGAAATTCAAAACGACTTCGATATTCAATGGGAAAGTATCAAATATAAAGTAAAAAATGTTGGGCTAATTTTTATATAATGTGTGACTTTAAGTCTTGTTGCATAATTTTATATATAAGGACGATAGAAGCCGTTATACAATTTCATCAACTAAGTTTCCAGCACTGTGTTCTAGACATACAGTATTGAGAATAAAAATCAAATAATCCAAAAAATTTTTCATTGATAATATATGATTCTGTAAATGTACTTACATCCACATCTGATTAAAGTTAGTTAAACCAAACAATTTTAACCGGAAATACTTAACAGGCACTATTCAAAATTAATTAATATTTGCACTACGCCACATACTCAAAAGCTACTCATTTCAATTACATTCATTCATTTTCCACAGTAATGGCCAAGCCAACATAAAATGAACATATTCATATTGACCGAAGTTAGCATGAGTGATAAGTGCCTAAGTCTCAACGAGTACTCATAAACTACCTGAAATACACTCCAGCTTTTCGGAATTGAAATCAATGCCCAGGGTATAAATAACAATGAGTTTCAGCTGATTAGTATCAGTTAATTCTGTGTTGTGTTTCAATCAATTTATCCAAAATGGTAAGTTTATTGTCGTTAGGGCTTGAATAAGGATACACCAATGATAAAATGAACAATTTCAGAAAGCCGTTATCGCATTGACCTTTTTGGCTCTCTTCACCATTGTTGCTGCTGATGTATCTGAACTGAATCAGCCGTCAAACAAATATCTGCCACCAGGACCAAAAGGCCAAGGTGGCGTAGCCGCTGTCGCAGTGTCGGGACCAGCGCCGGACGAATTAGCTCTACCAAGTGACGCTGAAGAGCCAGCTCCAGCTCATACTCTCAGTGAAGATGGCTACCGTTACAAGAATCCAACAAGACGATTCCGTTTTTAATGCAATAGATAAATTGTGAATTTGTATTTATTATGGATACTGTGAAATAAATCGCATTGAATGAAAAATGAACCGTTTCTTTGAAAAATTGACGATTCAAGTCCTAGACGTTGAATCTTGGTATTGTGTAGCAAAGTTGGTGATGTGATGTCCATTTTCCTAAATAGTAAAACTTCCGAATCATCTTCGAAATAGTGCACGTTAAATGGAATAATAAATGGCTTTGAAAATTCTGATAATATCAATGTATTAAATTGTTCATAAAGCACATATCTTCTCATGAGCAGAATGTTCATATTTGTGATTCATAAACTTTTAAAGAGAATTTATTATCTAAAATTTTTATATGCAAATCTTTCTTAAAGCAGAGACAGTACTAAATCTCCAACTATCATTTGCACAGATATGATTCAGTAACAGGTGTGCTACCACCCATTAAAAGGAGCGATCTAGATTACCCCGTTTCAAAATTTCCAATTCTTATGAGAATGAAAGCCAAGGTGGTTAAAGTGCAGACAAGAGCTGTACTGCTAAAATTGCAGATAGATCACCCAGTGCACGGTATTTAATGGAAGAACTTCGTGTACTTTTCAACTTTGGAGGCCCTATTTTTGGAAGATACCTAAATGCACACAATCGCTACTGAGGGTTGTTCAAAAACAATATTGCAGACAAAAAGCAGTACAAAATTATGGTACAGTCTCCATTCTGGCTTCATTTTCCCAATTAACCCGTTAATTTCCGTCCAATGCATAGCCATATTTTGGATGTTGGAATATCCCATAACATTAATGTGCTCCTTTCGGTGCGCAAGCCAGTTATTTTTTAAATTAGGGAGGTCTTCACTGCCGCTTCTATCAAACACTAAATCATTAACGGCTAATGACAGTAGTTTCAAACCGCCTGCCACAGCTAGTGACCTGAAGGATTCAATAGAGATTCTGACCAGGAGTATGAAATAGGCGTAAGATAAATGCATGTACAAAACCTCAACTAAGGATAAACATGATCCTTATAAGCTTCGAAAATCAATCAAATCAGATAGGAGATGACTTAGGAGCGCAGGAGACTCTAGTCTATGATTAGAAGCAAATCTTCGAACAAATGTCAAACGCGTCATTTCAAAAATGAATATTATCAAAGTTTTTCTAATTAGTTTTTCTAATTATTTTTTCCTGATAAAACAAGATTCATTTTGACACTGTATTATAATCCCGTGTCTTATGCACCAACTGCAAATAAAATCCAATGCCTGCTATGCATTTCTGCATACCCCATTCAAAAAGGAAAAATCTTTGCGTTGGCATGGTATGCATCCATATAATTTAACAATATGGCCACATGTCATTCTGACATATAAAATACAACGTTCCTGTGATTGAAGCAAATACTTCAAAATAACATTTAATACCACTTTTTCCACTTTTGCATCTTTTGAAAGTTCTTTTAAGAAACTTCAAAAACTGTGTGAAAATCTTAAACGATTTTCCATTACCTCTGGATACCAAAAATTGCGAACGATTTTCAGGTGCATCCTCTATGTTGTTTTCAAAACAAAAGAATATAGTCAGAGGAAAAAGTCTACGTATTAGCATAAAATTAAAATCAAAAGCAATGTTTCACGAAAACGTTATAATTATTTGATTATTTCTTTACACCATATGATTATTTATATAATACAATTTTTATAATACAAAAACAATACCTAAAAATTACTAAATTCAAAAATTGCCTCTTATATTCAATGTCAGCTGCATATACTACAAAACTTTTAAAACAGCATATCTTGTAACATAAATGACGAAAATGTTCAGTGCAAAAGTCTACCACACCTGCTTCCTGTCAAAATCAACCTACTGTATGAATCTCGCTTTCAGCCGGTGACTTTATCGAATGAATTATGTTTAGGGCTGCCATCCGAAAATTTTCCAGAGCTTGGAAAATTAAAACATTGGTTACTTATTTTCGTTGTAGATTTTCGTCATATGAATGTTTAACGTTAGCAGTTTTGATACGGAAATGACAAAAACGCTTTGTGCTGGTAACCCTTTGTTTGCACCGCAGTCAGTACCAAATCCGCTTTACATTGAAGTCAACCTACCCTGTGACTTTCGTTTGAATCCTATAGCTGCGTTGTTATAGGGGTACAAAGAAATTTAGGATTGCCACTCTCAAAAGTGTTCCAAATTTAGAAATCTTAATATTTGTTGTTTATAGCCACTGCAATATAATAGCTATTTGAAAATTAAATGATAAAATTGCCTACTAAAGATATGGCAAAAAAATACAAAAACAACGATAGCTGGTAACCATGTCATGGTTTTTCAACAAGATTTCTACTGAATATTGTGTATCCATATGAATTTTGTTTTGATTTCATGACTGCATAAGCTCCACTTTTCAAAATTCTTGATACCGAAATTACCGAAGCTGGCAACTTCAACCTAATTTTTGAACCAAATTCTAGCCAAATTCGTCTTAAAGTTAGGTTCAGTTACTATGAGAATTTTGTCAAAATTTGGTGACTGAATCAGAATTTACAGGGCAACAAGCAATTTTTTTTCTACGTGACTTTTCAGGATGGATGCCCTCATTTCAAAATCGCTTCTATCAGACGTGGTTCTACTTAAAACCAATAGGATCTGTGAATTTCAGTTGTATCTGATTATAGGGTCATAAGCACTCGTAAACAGAAGCTTGGAATAGATCCCATAAGTTTTACTTTGGCTGTGTAGATAAAGCATAGGACTTACATATGAAGTACGTTTTCTATAAATAGCAAAAACTTTTCAATAGCCCTGACGATATGAAGTTTTTCATTTTCAGGGCCTGCTGAAGCTACAGAGTTACCAGCACGTTTACGAAAATCTAGAACAAAAAAACATTAATATGCATTCTAAGTTTCATAAAGATCTGAAAGCTATATCGAAAGTCATCGCAATTCAAAAAATTTCAAATTTT
The DNA here is from genome assembly GCA_963978885.1 of Nemotelus pantherinus. NCBI lineage: Eukaryota > Metazoa > Arthropoda > Insecta > Diptera > Stratiomyidae > Nemotelus > Nemotelus pantherinus. The sequence continues at coordinate 220,572,404 of OZ022263.1, read as the reverse complement.
CTCGATCTTATGTATTAGCGACATAAAGCACACATAGAGTTAAAAATTTCCAAAATGTTATAATATCCGCATTTGAAACACGTTAAATACTCGTTTCTAGTATTTTTGAACTTCATACTAGGTACTGGCTGTTCCAAAAAAATACCTGTTCCATATGCCTGTCAATATATAAGTCAATAACATACCTTTGAAAAATAGATTCCTACATACTTTCACAAAAAAAGTTATGAAAAAAGTAAATTTAAAAAATCGAAGACAAATTATCTAAGAAACTACTAATGTCTCAAAATTTTTGCTGGTCCTTTCTACTTTGAGCGAAGTTTTATGGGGACTTATGGTTTTAAACATTTAGGAAGTACAAAATAGTCATTACACAAAATAATGAATTATTTTCAATTTATTGAAAAAAAAAATTTTTCAACTTCATATTTTATTTCTCAACCACCATTTGTACAAATTCGATCATTCACAAAACCATCGATCGATATATCTAGAATCTGAATCGGAACCGACGAGCTGGATTTTTGTATCGGTATCCATCAGCTCCAAACATATGAGCCGGGGCAGCACCTCCTGATTCGGTTGGTGGAAGATATTCACGTGGTGGTCCGAATCCAGCCTCGACCCGTCCACGATCTTGTTCGTTTATGAAGGGCGGCAGATACTCATTGGAAGGTCCTTGAGCAGCAACTATAGCGAACAAAGCAAAAAGAACCAGTGCGAGCACAGCTTTCTGAAATCAAAATATTGAGTTTTGTTGAAGTTTCATGATTTTTAAATTTTTCGCGAGGCTATCACTTACCATTTTGAATTAGTTACTTCGATTCCTTCACAAAACTGAATGATATTGAGTTCTGAGAAGACACGTTTATTTATACAAATTGCCATTGGTGCAGACCCGATAGCTCAATGATGCCCACGATTAATGAGAAGCATGAGCACGATTGACTAATGATGTATCACTTGGACACTTTAGAGCTCTTGAAATCTAAATAAGTGCGTTGATCATGCTTCCGATTGTGCGTCAATACTTTTTAGGCTATGTCGTATCGCAGCTAAAGATCATTATCACGAAAAATATGTGTTAGTACGAGATTCAATTGCTTTTACGTGTCGTCGATAGTCCACCTCATTCTACGGAATATTCATGAGAATATCCGTCAATGACAAGTATGTGGGTGAAATATGAGGAATTAATAAATTATAGGTACCTTCTTATGTGCATATTAAAAGTACAAAAATAATTACATACGCCAGATCACTGTTTGCGGAAAAAATACCTGTTACTTTATACTTTAATGTTACTAAAGTTAAATTTGAGTTATTATTTCGGTTGTTTTGTGCCAGATAGTCAGGGTGAAGGATAACTTTAATTTAGCAGCAAAGCATTTTGGCACGATCATTTATTTTTTGAAATTTCGCTTTGAAATAACTTCTGACAACTATATATCAGCAATCCGAATGCTAAGAACGTATTGATAATAACCAGTTACAAGAAGAAAACTGTAAAAATCTTTCCAATCATCAGGGCTTAAATTTTTTTCGGTTTTCAGAAAAAAAGCGAATCGTTTATAAATTCTGCTCCAAAGAAATCATGATCGGATCTTTAGATCTATATCAAATACACAGGTAATATTAATTTTCAGTAGGAGCAGGTCTAGCAAAAGTTATTTGAAATTGTGGCAACATGTGATGCCGTCTCGAAAAATTGAATATGAAAGAAAACACTTTCTTCCATTTTACCTTTACAGTGGGACGAAATCCTGAAATCCTGGCCAAAACCTTAGACAAACTTTGATCGGAATGAAAATTGGTATACAAGAGTCTCGAAGATTGCTGATTACGAATACAAAATCCAAATTATTGTAAACAAAATGGCCGGTCCAATATGGTGGACATGGTTGTGAAAAAAGTGTCAGATCTTGACAAAAATTGGTATATGTGAGTTTTTACGGTCACTGATTACGAATCCGAAGTCCAAAATAGTTTTAGATGAAATGGCCGATGTAAAAAAAACCCTAATTTCAATAAAAGTGATTATACAGGGGTTTTCACGGTTCCTTATTACAGCTTTTGATGCGCGTATGCAAGTATCTAATTTACTATGGCTACAATTAATGCATACCATACCAACTACAATTATTTGTGGAAATTTGTCAGTGTCATCGTAACAATTTTTTAGTATGCTGTATTTATTCGTGATACAAAAGAATAAAAATCTTTCAAGAAAGCTGTTACATGGAGGTCAATGATGAACTGTTGTAATTCAGAACATCGGGACAATACTCGAAGCAACGCATCCACGTATGCAGTGTGGACAATTCGAACTACAAATTAGCTATTTACTTTCACTTTACACTTTCAAACTTCTACCAAATGTGGCTTTGAATAAGCTTCAAGTGTGAATTTTAATAAAATTTGCTGGCTGGATTGGAAGTTATAGGCCCAAAAATAGTTTTTCCTTCGTAGTGAAAAAATCAGTAAAAACTGAAGTTATCGAAATAGATAGCAAAACTCTTAATATTAATAATACCAGAAATATAAATTTTAACAAAAATTGTGGAAAGAGAAAACATCCTTTATCTGGAAATATTTTAATTCATTATTATAGCTGCCGTTTCAGATTTTTGGATCAATATTTTTTTAATGAAGAAGAGAGGTTCTCTTATAATGTACAAAAAACAACAAACTTTACACATAGACTTACCTTAGAAGACATTATATTACATACTCTAAAAAATATTCCAAGCTATCTAGTGTGATAGAATAAAATATAAGTGTTAAAAGCGTTGAAAAGAATTCAACCCACACTGGGCGCTATACAGTCAGTCACTTTGGTATTCGTAATTGCATAATATTTGAGGAAAATCGTTGAAATCTTATCTTCAACATTAAAATTAATTTTTTTTACGAAAGCAATATCGAATTTTCTGTATAGTTCTTCACCAAAGAAAGTTCTTGCAAAAATATACACGTTTTTATTAAGAAATGTCAGAAAAATGCAATTACTCTGAAATCCATGTCACACTCATATTCTTAAATTTACATGAAATTGAGAATTTCTCATTAAAAATGCACGATTTGCTGTTTAATATGACAAAGTAGAGCATTTGAACTGTAAGCGCAATATTGTGAAAATATCTAGTAGAGTTTTAGTGGATTTATTTACAAGTAATTTACTATGGATAGGAAAGGAAAAAAACATTCGTGAAACTTAGAAAAATTGATAAGTGAACGTGGAAATAGAAAAACTTTAAAATAAATAAGCAAAAAGATTATGAGAAGTATTTCGACTATGCAATATTACAAAATAAAAATATATTAAAATACATGAAAGTGATCAAACAATTGACAATAAACCAAGAAATGTTAGCCGAATACTGTTAAATGAATCGGATGAAACGATGATATTGAAAAAAGATATTAAAAATTCCAAATGTTAATGCTCCAGAACTATCTATATTTGTAAATAATTACTTGGGAAAGCCTACAAGTACTAAAACAAATCACCACGATTTAAGAAAAAACAGAATTTAACCGCACAATAGCCAAGAAAAAACCATTCAACAGGATAACGAATAAGAAAAAATTCATAGAACTCGCACATCCCCTTAAAGATTGCTCATCTGAGTTTTGAAAGCGAGTGATTTTACTGATGAAATTATATTTAGTGTATTTCAGTCAAGAAAAGTCTCAGAATAGTGAATACTTCGTTCAAAGAACAGAATTTATAACATATTGGAAAATATGTATTGGTATAAAGATGTTTCTCAGCTGCTTATTGGGAGAAACTACATTTTATGGACGGTACTTTAGATAAAATTATATATATATATATATATATATATATATATATATATATATATATATAAATATATATATATATAATATATATATATATATATATATATATATATATATATATATATATATATATATATATATATATATATATATATACATTCTTAGAGAAAATTTAAGGTGCCAAAAAATCGGGTCTTCAAAGCGATTTTATATTTTTCAGAAAAACAACCTGGAGCATAAGGCTTTTATAGCCACACAATGGCTTGGCTGTTAAACAATCGTGCTTGATACATTAATCTAAGGCCTAATATCCGGTAAATAAAGCAAAAGTCGGTGTACGAATAGACAAATATTGCAGTAAATGTGACAGAAAAATTGGTCAGAGCAATCTCAAATAAATTAGCCAAGATAATAAAGAGAAAAGATTACCCGAAAAAGTGTTAGGCGTGCCTTTAAAACTAACTTTAAGAACAACTCCTTTATAGAAGATTAATGCTAAGAGACAGAATTTTGAATCATTTTTGTTACACTTTAACCCACATTAAATATTTAATTTATTTTTGGGTAGCAATAATGTTTAGAGCTGAATAAAAATAATAATGTGAAATATTTAAGTGAAAATAGAAAAATTATCAAATATTTCTGCATTTTTTCTTTAGATTTGTTACTTGTGGTTGGATATTAAATGTTTCCTCTTTCAGTTTCAATGATTTATTGAAATTCAGTTCACGAATACTTTGTTTACAACGACATCATCACGACAAAAGCAAAATACTTCAATTCATGATCAGATCTACACTACTCTACTAGCAATATTTCACACTAAGTAGGATAATATTTCTAGCCAATGGTTTTAGCTTAAATTCATAGCAACGTGCTTTACTAAAGTAGTTTTGAAACCCAACTCATTTAGTCATCATAGATATATTATGAGACTATATTCATTTAACTATATGTGTCTTCCGAAACTAAACTTACCGACACGAAAACACATTTCGGAGATATGCTTCAACGTTTTGACTTTGGACAAACTTTTGCCGCTACCCATTCTCCCAGTGAAATTAATTTTGAGCGAAACCAAGTGCATTATCGTCTCTTCTATTATTTAAAAATATTACTCTCATCCACAACCATGTGAACATATCATTCTACTTTCTGTCAACAATGTATGACATCTTCATCTAAAAACTAATGAACAATTAATACCCTTCTTTGTCCGCTTCAATTTTCCCAGTTACCACAATGAGGATTAATAGCCCTTAAGGTTATAGTTTTTGTCATCGGTCTGGCAGTAAAATCTAAATGAAAATCTAGCATTTTGCGTATCTGCCAGAATTATCAAATGTTATCTACACCAGTGGATACAGAAGCATTGTGGCAAGCATTTTCAGTTCTTCGGCTCTCAACGCTACCACTCTTCATCAGCAGCGGTGCCATCGTACCACCAACAGCAACAACGATTGTGACGACGCGCTGTGAAACTTTAGAAAGTTTAATGTCGAGTAATTAAGGCAAACATTAGCCGTCCGGCTTGGATAGCAATCCCATCGGTGGTAGTCGAGATATTAATTAGCCCAATGTCATAAATTCATCATATCTAATTGTAGCAACCATGACTTATGGATGTGTGGCGGACTATGACCAGAAATTCAATACGAGAGAGAAAACCAGTGCAGTGAAATTACACGCTGTCGTTGTTCGAGATGTCTAAGGACCGCAGACCCAGCAGTATTTTCGTTTCATATTTCATGTCCTACGAGGAACTTCATGTTCTATTGTTGAAAGTTCATTTGAAGGAAGCCACTGGAAACGTCAATTTTCGATTGTTTCATGTGACTTGGTCGAATTTGAGGGCAAATTGTCGATATGCAAAGGATCAAAATGCTTTAGTGTGCGTTTTGGAATCTGATTCAATATTTCCATTGAATTGACTTGGTACATTTTCAAACAGCCTTTAGTGTTTTCATATTACTGCTTTGTCTGCTATCGAAAAACAAAAGGCCGCATATTTGTGCTTGACCAATGATTTACGGAGTTATTAGTATGAATGATATATTGCATTTGAGAATGAATGTGCAAAACAAAATTCAACGTGGTAATCATGTCCATGAATGCTTGAGCAACAAATTGACTTTGAAGGATAATATTTTTACTATGAATCTCAACACATAAGTTGCTATTGAAATTTTCAAAAGAATATTTCACCATGAATGAAATTAGCAATGAAAGCGGCTGACATATACCGGAAAAAGACTATTCCGACTGTTTCGAGGACTGGAAAAAGCGTTGGCAAAAGTGCGTTTTATCGGTATGATATATACAAGGCCGCGCAAAATTAATCATCCAATTTTGTTTTTGAATAAGTTCTTTACTAAATAACAAAAAATGATTTTGAGTGATTGGAAATCTTTATTTATTGTTATTTTTTTGCAGCTGACTAGTTCACAAATATCAAATACGATTCACGTGCGACTCCATTTGCAAAAATTATAACATCTTCCGATAGGGTGATTAATTTTGCGCCACCCCGTATAACGTGTTTGTTGCGATGCAAGTAATATTTTGACAACCGAGCGGGGAAAAACATATTAGAATCAACCTGTCTGAAAATGTATAGGTTAATTAGGAAGAGATGGAATGGTGAAAGAGATGGAATATCTTCGTTACCCTACACTAAACGGCCAATGGTGACGGAAATCAGAGGAAATGTGTCCTTTGACACATAAACAAAAATTTGCGTCAAGGGTTTCGTTGTTGCGATTTTCCAAAAAAATTTTGCCATGTCATATTTTGAGAATCGCGTTTTGATGGCCGGAAATTTTTGTATGTGTCCTATTTTGGCAAGTGATAACTATTATAGCTGTGTTTAATGAGCACGAAAAAAAGCAGAGCATCTCAAGGCAAGCTATAGTAGCGCGGCTGTCAAAAAAAAAGTCGAGCAAACCAGAGCAATTGAGAGGCAGAAAATAGTCGAGCAAGTGAGAGCAGCTGAGAGGCAATTCTCAAAATTCATTACTTGTCAGAAGGTCCACCTGTCAAATCACTAACAAAAAACTGCACTTCAGTAACAATTTTTGTTGAAAGTCGGTTCTGTGACAGTTGGAAAACAGCTGGTTGCTTGCTCGAACTTGCTCTACCAAAAAATGTAGAGTGAAAATCGTGCTCTAAAGTGCTCTAGTTCAACATAGAGCAGACTCATGAAACACAAATCAGAGTAACTTCGGGCAAGTTAGAGCAGCCGAATTGCTCATTGAACACATTTTGTTGAGATATCTCAACCTAGCTCAACCTAGAGCAGCTCATTAAACACAGCTATATATATTTACTACATACTTGTCAGGAGCGCTGAGCCGTATTGTTCGATGATTTGAATTTAAGTTTTGTTGCCTTGCCTATTACAAATTACAATTAATTGCTAAAAATTATTTAATAATTATTTACATACGTATTACTAACATTAAAAGTATTAAAAATTTTTGTAGAAAAGATTAATTTTAAGTTTATTTTCTTCAAAAATGCTACAATGTAAATGTGGCTCTACTAAAAACTCTACAAACTTTTCAAAAGTACTTTTGATTTTCATTTATTTTTCGGACAAGATGAAAACAATTTATAAACTAAAACCGAATTCAAGCTGGGGCACCTGGAGTACGGTGGATATTGAAGATGATGCCAAAACATACGAAACAAGGAAATGTGTCTCCGCGAATCGGTTAGACGCCAGACAAATGGTCACCTAAATACAGACTCAAAGGCCGTCACATCACGCACGTGTACTTTGAAACAAAAGACGACAACAACAATACGAAAGCGTACTTGGAAAATAAAAGAAAGCAGTTCTATTAATTTACTCCGAGAGACGAAAAAATGACTGATACGGTGCTTCGTGATTTGCACAGGCTCTACACATCTAAGGAAATAAATAAGGTAAGCCAACATTAAAAAAGTGTCAGCGATTCGGCCTTATGAAGCACTTCGGTCACATCGTAGTGGCAGCCATGTCGATCTATGCCTAACAACATTTAAAACATAGGCTAATAGCGCTTAGCTTCTCCCAGTAAAATATTTTTTGAATACAGCGGTGCCCTTTGTAAGTATCTAAAACAAGGATTTTCTCGAATGCAAAAATTGCAAAACATTGGGCTCTGTGACATCAAAGTGTAATCTCCCGTACAGATGTATTAATTGTCTCGTCAGTTATACTCCAGACAATGATGTGAAGAAAACCGACGAAAAACCAACCTGTGTTAATTGCGGAGCCAATGATCACGCAGCTAGTTACCGTAATTGCTGCACTTTCAACCAGTTTCGTACCCGTGTTGCTATGTCAAAATCTCATCACCTACCCCAGCAGCCCAAACTTATTTTCCTACTATTGCAAGGAACCAACAATCCTATACCTCTTACGCCACTGTAGTGAAAATCAGTCCAGCTACTTCTCGATCATTTAGCCTTAGTAAAGAAATTAATTTCGTATTTAAACCAGTTATAATGGGTCTCACGAGACAAATGAAATCCTTCGTCCTTCAATACCGGTCAATTACTCACCCTCTTGAAAAGAGGATGATTTTGATTTGTTGATGTCATTTGTCATGAGCACGACGTCCAATGACGAATATTGAACTTGTGCAAATGAATATCAGCTCCATCCTTGGACAGAAAAGCGGCACGAACTCCACTCCTTCCTCAACTGCGAAAACCATCACTTTGTACTCGTCTCTGAGACCAAAATCCTACTAGATCAAAAATCTAACTTCCTTCAATACGATTTCTTCCCCACGGACTGCATTAACAATCTGGATGGCAGAACTGGAATACTTTTAACAGGACAGTTTGACACTAGACAGATATGCGTTGACTCCAATATCACGGACAATATGGACACCACGTTATTTACTACAGACTTTGAACGAGATGCCTATTATGAAGCATATATATTCAAATGATCTTAGTGGATGGAATATAATATCATCTGTTTACTAAAAACTTGCCAAACTTTGTTTTTTTTTAATCTCGGATCCCGGATTCCCGGGATCCTGGGATTTCCAATTTATGTTCCCATAATACCGGGACATAAAATCTGTGCCGGGATTGGAATCTCTAGGTGCGTGCTTCATGTGCTTCACGTCCAATCAAACATTCCATTGTCGCCAATAATTTTATCATTCCTTGCAATCCTTCGTTGAAGATAATTATAGTCCAAACGTCCAAATTATAGTCCAACCTCAACGACTTTAGCGCCGGCACATGCTGCTTGCTTGGTGCGTGCTGTAGTCTCAAACTGAATTTATTTGAATACTTGCACTTTTTATGTTTGTGATGAAAGAAAGGTTCAAACTTTAAACATGGAATTCCATCTGGTATCGATTTTATGGAATAATATTTTTCGGTAACCTATCTGATTTTAAAAATTATGCTTTACTTAGTCCTTTTTCTCGGAGATGACGTATTCGGTAAAAGAACAGCAACCCTTGCCGAACGTGAAAAAAATTAAAACAGAAGCTGCTCTTATTACCATGCTACATTCTCGATACATTCTCGTATATTTCCGATACATTATCGTAAATTCTGATGTTTCCAACAAACTCTGATTTTTTACAAACACTTTATTTTCGACTTCATTTCACTGACGGGGTTAATTTTTGAAAGTGTGTTCGATGAAATTCAATAAAAATATGGTACATCGTGCTCATATCCCACAGAATAAAATAAACCCAAACGTAACCAATTACCTTCCCATTTCACTTACAAGTGCGTTTGCTTTCAATATATCAATAGCTGAACAAACAATAACGAAAAAATCCATTATTTCTCAACCAATTTCCTCACCATTCACTTACGCATACCACAACAATGCCGGCAGAGTTGCACAAAAAGGAACAACATCTAGAAAAATTACCAGTATCATTTTTTCGCCCATTTTTCCCATAAGGATACTTAGCACGTACTTACATCGCACGCATAAATTTCATACAATTTCATTTCATCCTGCTCCGTTCCGTTCCGACAGGTATGAAATTCCCTCCTTTCTACCTAATACGCCCGGTTCCAACGCCATTATATTATCCACGACCGTTGGCATTAAATCTTGAGTATAGCATTCGTTCACGGCGACTTGGGTTCCGTGATATTTTTGCACTCAACATTCGTTATTGTCACGGCAGTATAATAAACATGTTAATTGAGTTGCGGTCGTAAGTTGAAAAATGTATTGTGTATTTTCATGAATCGAATGGTTGATGTAGATAAAGTAAACCCATATTTTTTCCAATCGAATCGATTTGGTTACTGTCTGAAAAAATATTATGGGCACTGTAACGAGCTTCATTTGATCACGAATTTATTCGAAGTAAAAAGCGACAGCAGGTAAATACATTGACAATTTTATTTCTTTTCATATAAATTGAACAGCAAATTTAGTTTCTATGACCTTTAAATACATGTTATTTTCGCACACATTCGCTCAGCAAAGTAAAAACTTTTTTCCCTAATAGCTACTGGTGCAGTCGAGAAATCAAAACGAAATTTAATTTTTACTAAAGTTCGAAGAACATTAAAATCGATTTGGTCAAAAATTCATATTTCCATATACATATATATATATATATATATATATATATATATATATATATATATATATATATATATATATATATATATATATATATATATATGTATATATATATATCAGGATACAGTAGTGTATATGCCAAATAGGTTCAAATCTCACTAAATGTCAATTGTCTTTAATCTTTTGGTGCCAGCGGCCATTTTAGTGATATTTTTATTATACCTATTATTCCGTTCAGAAATAATTTTTACAAAAATTAATGTAACGAAATAAATTTCGAACGTGTTTTAAATGTAAATCGGATACTGTTTTGGAATTTTTTAACCCCATGTGTGCGCTAGGGGCCTAAAAAGAGAACGGGACAATTTGAAAATTTTTAAATTGCGATAACTTTTGACAAAGCTATTCAATCATTATGAAACGCTCAGAACGTATTGGTATTGTCTGGTTGTAAATTTGTGGAGTTTTTGATGAGCATGTTGGCAACCCTGTAGCAAGGGCAGGCGCTGAAAGTGAAAACCTTCAAATCATCGACTCTTCTGAAAAAATGTTATTACTTGGAAAAAAAAGCCGCTCGTGTATAAATCTTATGCTTTGTCTACATAGCCAAAGTAAAAAAAATGAAATTTTACAACTGGCATGCCTGGTAACCCTCTCCCAATTTACCTATATTTTTAGTATCAAAAACTTCTGTTCACGGGAACTCACGATTTGATAATTAGAATTATTTGAAATTTACAAAATGTATTGGTCTTAAGTAGGACCAGGTCTGATAGAAGTGATTTTGAAATGCGAGCGATTTCGTGCCAGTGGTGCCAATTTGAAAAATCACTAAGAAAAATAACTTCTTTTGGCCACATAAATTCTGATTCAGTCATTCGATTTTGACGAAATTTGCATTGTAGCTGAATCTTAGTTTAAACCACGTTTGGTAGAAACTTGGTTGAAAGATTCGGTTCGAGCTGCCAGCTATTGTAATTTTGGTGTCTTAAATTTTGAAAATTCCTGAGGAAAATACAGCTCTTTGCCCTATACCTTCCAGTACAGTCATTGAATCATAACGAAATTCAAATGGCAAATTAAACTTATTGTAGGCATTTTTCAGTAGAAATTTAATTTCAAAACAATGATAGGGTTGCCAGCTACGGTTTTTTTGTATTTTTTGGCCTACCTTCAGTAAGCAATTTTAGCATAGAATGTTCAAATTGTAATGATCTTATAGTGAAAATAAACACTAAATATTAAGATCTAGAAAATTTGAAAACTTTTGCGAAGGTAGCCCTAAATTTCTTTACATCCCTATAACTTCCAACGCAGTCATCGGATCAATACGAAATTTGCAGAACAGGTTGACTTCAACGTAACATATTTTTTGCTTCGGTGCTAGTAAAGGGCTGCCTGCAATAGCCCTTTTTGTTATTTTCGTTCGGCTGTAATAAAGGGCTCGTTTGGTAGAAGATGTACTCAAAATCTGCACAATTCGTCTGTTTTTTTTCGAACATTAGAGTTTCTAGCGATTTTCTAAATCAAGCGATTTGTATAATTTGAAATTTATATCTTATAGTGCATTCCTTGGTAGAATCTTCGTTAAATACAAGCTTATAGAATTTTCCATAGTTGTACTATACAAACACTTTATGTTCCGTTTTTAACCAAGCAACAAATTTGCAGGACAAATTGTGAACCGAATGACGCGTGAAAATTTTGGGACTCGTTTAAGGAAATGGAAAGAAAACGTTTTTGAAAATGATTGCTTTCACTTTATTGAATAGCGTAATAGAAAATCTGAATTTCCGAAAAGAAGGCAATTGTTTTCCTGACAATGCTTACCATTTTGAAACATATTGCTGGTTGATGTCCAATTCTATTTGCGGTCATGTTCAGTCAAAGAAGAAAAATATCATAAGCTGAACAATAATGTAGTTCGAACATTAATGAAATAAATCCAGCTTTACTCATAATCAATGAAATAAATTTATTCCGCCCTACAAAAACGTTGAAAACTGGTTAATCGTACCGAGGTCGTATTTTGTCCTGAAAATGCCAGGAATAACCTGCAAAGTTTTGCAGTATGAATGCGAATACGATTATACATAAATAATAATAAACAATATATAATTAATTTAATTTCTTACTAATACAGAAATGATTTATTTGAATTTGATTTTAAAATGCCAGGTGAATCACTCAACAGTTTATTAAACTCTATGTTTGAGTTTCCTTTCATTAGAACATTCCACCAACAATGGAAGCTACTTGCAGCATTCACACTTAAAGTGGAAAACTCGAGGACCTTTAATAAAACTTCTTGAAATTATTCCGGACTTACTCAACTTTCAACTTCGATCAACTCTTTTGGTGAGTAGAACTTAATGTATAAATGCAAACATAGAGCGATTCTAGTAAGGACTCAGCTTTAACTGGGCAGGACCAAGCTTTTCCGCTAGTTGCCTTCCGTTTATCGCTCCATCACTTCGGCGAATCTGTAACAATTCTCCGTTCAAAGTTTTTATTTTGAAACAACTGTCTCGTGAAGAATGGAAAGCAAGCCAAGTGAAAAGTTCGACGAAGAACAATTATCAAATAAGCTGTGAAGCGCCAAAGAGCAGAGTGCCAAGTTCTGGAAATTGAACTTCAAACTATGGCACCCATTTTACTTGCCGGGGCTAGGACAAGTGAGTCACTTCATTTCACCCGATTATCCGTTAGTCAATCCGTCTGTCTGCCAATCTGCCTGTCGCTTTGTATTCTGCTGAATGTTGCCTTTAAGTTTTCTGTCTCAAGAATATTTGATGAGTTGGATCGTCTCAGTTGTTTTCCGTTATCCTCAGTGAAGGCTACATCCTTCCAATACGTTTGATTCTTTTGGAAGTTGATTAATGAACACTTCGGGCAGAACGCATAATGTGATATAAAAGATTAATCCAAACCGGAAAGAATTTCTTAGGAAATATTCTGGTAGGAATCGTAAAAAAAAACAATCAAAGTATGAAAGTCGAAAAGTATTACATTTGATTGATTTCCAACGTAAATTTAAACGAGCATTGAACTTTTACTTTGTGGGTGACGGTAAAAACTCTGGAAGATATAAAATATGTTTGAAACAAAAAAAATTAAAGTTCTAGATGGAAATGATTACTTAAAATGAATTCATTCATTAAATCAAAAAAGTTCTTTCTTTGCTAGCTACTGAGTCGACTCTGTGAATGATATCAAAATATGCTTTTAACTGAAGAATTTCGAAATCGCGCTTATGACTGCTAGTCAAATAATTCCTTGTCAAAGCTATGACCATTTTTGTAATTTTTTGGCATTTCTTTATGAAGCGATGTGTTCATTAAATTGTCAAACGGGAATGATGAGGTTTCGATAGTTTGAAAAAAAATGGCGAGTTGTAACCCTAAAATTCTTTTCGCCCCTATAACTTCAATTGAAACGAAATTCACAGGGTGGGTTTAACTTTACCTGAAGCAGATTTGGTAAATTTTGGCTATGCTGTTGGCACAGGGCTGCCAGCACCAGACATTTTCGTCAATACATATTGCACCAATAAATGCTTCCATTATATATTTATATGCAAAGCATTGACAATAAAAATAAGGAAGTAATGTTTGAATTTTTCGAGTTTTGACATTTTTTCGGATGTCAGCTTCAAAGTTCGTTTAATCGCGGAAATTTTCGATGAAATATTCGGATGAAAACGAGATTCAAAGGATAGGTTGATTATAGAATGAACTTGTTAGGGTAAATTTATTGTTACTTCGTTAGAAAACAGCAGTGAACATGTTCATCATTTATGTTATTGGAGATACTGTTTTGAAATGGTTTTTGTTGCTTTGGGTAAGAAATAGTTGATAAGATACTGCAAAAAAATGTATTACGTCTTTCCACATTTTTTGGTCACTCAAAGACAATTTCTTCAAAAATCAGTTTCCTAGTTGCTCTGATGCGCTAGAGTTTCACCCTAGCTTAAAACTTCAAAGCCTTGGTATGATTTTTTATTTGAAACTTAAGGCCGATTTGCTTGTCGCATACATTAGATCCAAAGCTTCACGTTCTTAGGATTTGCCTCCGTTTTTATTCGTTAATCTTTAGTGTCCTCGAGTATTGCTGACAAGCCTGGTCTTCTCAACATAAGCGTAAGAGTGATGTGGTAGAGCACACACAACGTAGATTTGCCCGCTCTTTATTGTTGCAATTCCACATACCTCATTGTGTGATAAGTATCATCATCGGGGCACTACAGCCCGAATCGAGCCTTAGCCTCCTTAATCCTTCGCCTCCGTTTGTCTCGGTTCAGTGACCGCGTTCTCCAGTTCGGTGTTCCCAGAATTGACCTGTTGTCAGCAGCTATCGATTCCTCCCAGCGCTTGCGTGGCCTACCGACTGGCCTGGCTCCGCTCGCTCGCCCCTTGAGAGACCGTTTGGGGAATCGATTGTCGCTCATTCGTTCCACGTGGCCAGCCCATTGTAATTTTTGTAGTCGTATGACGGTAGAGACTTCCGGCTCGTCATATATGGTATACAGCTCGTTGTTGTATCGGATTCGCCATCCTTGTTCTTCCCGTATTGGACCGAGGATCCTTCGCAAAACTCTTCTCTCGAGCGTATTCAATGCTTTTTCAGACGCCTGGGTCATTGTCCAGGTTTCGCTTCCGTAGCATAGCACAGGTCTGATAATTGTTTTATAGATGCGAAGCTTTGTATCCCTGTGTACGCATCGACATTTCAAAGTGGGGAATACCGAAAAAAATGTCTTATTGGCTAATTGAAGAATCCGTCGTTTGATTTCGTCAAGCTCATTCCCATCCTTCAAGAGGTTCGTCCGTAGGTACATGAAGTTGTTTACGTTTTATATAGTCCCCTATCATTATGTTTTGTCTTATCGGCGTCCTTTTCTTTGACTGAGTCATAACTTTAGTTTTTTGTTCGTTAATTTGAAGACCAACTTCCTTGGCGGTTTCGTCTAGAGCTACAAATACTTCCTTGGCGTCGTTGAACGAACGTGACATAATGTTGATGTCATCAGCGTAAGCTACTAGCTGTGTCGACTTAAATCATAGAGCTCCTCTCGTGTCAACGGAGATTTTTCTGATGACATACTCAAGTGCTAAGTTAAAGAGTACCGGAGCTAATCCATCCCCTTGTTTTAGCCCTGTATTCGTCCAAAACGAGTCGGTCATATTATTCTGAATCAGCAATTGTGACGTATAGTATAGTTATACGTATAGTATAGTTATAGTATAGTATAGTATGTATAGTTATCGTTTATTCTTGTGGCAAATCCTGTCTTTGGAATCCCTCAGAGTATTTCTAGATGAGTGTTTGTTGTTCGAATTCTCTTAGTGTTCTATGCTCTTGACCCAGGCTCTAGGTTGCTGCTTCGTAACATCAGCCGTTCTGATAGATCACTGATTATTTTAGAATGGCTATGAGTTATTGATAAGTAGGGATAGTTTTAAGAAATATTATGTGTATTAAGGAAAAGAAGAATAAAGACGAGCTTTAGAGCGTAATCTGGTCTGGTATAGAAAACCGGCTTTTTTACTTTATTGCTTTCTATCGGCAACCAGGCTATAGGAGTATAGATTGCTGCCCTGAATGTCTGGCAGCTTGCCTTTAATTGGCATATAGATCAAAGATAAATATCGGCAAAGATAAATATCTTCTACAATCTACCAGTCGCATTATGTACAATAATTCTACTCATTAAACTCTCTTGTTTCTTTATTATAAACTAACTTCGATCAGGAAGCGTATTGTTATTGAGGAATACAAGAGGAGATATCCACAACAACCCAATCCACGATCATTACATTATATTCACAAATATTATGTATAATACAATATTTTTTCCTATTATCTCTTTGGATTTCCATTGTTTTCTGTATTTTTATTGATATTATAATTGTTCTACTTTTGTAATTGGGTTTCAGCCTCTGAAAATAGATAATAGTTAATAAATAAAGACATAAATTAAATACCTGTAAAAAAAATTCAGGGTCTGTTGACCTTGACGTTAAGCAATTGTTGTAGACTTTTGGTTGCAGTGTTGGTAAAGTGCTGAAAGCACTGAGCATTTCCTACATTTTCGTGCTAAGACATGCTGCAATCAAATTTTCATATAATAAGCGTCCTGTAAAAAATTTTAAAATTCATGCAAGTGGTTATTTTCTTTCTTCTTTCTCTCGTTCTTTCTACCCTAGGAGTTTCGATGCAATCATTGGATCAAAGTCGTGCATGACTTTAGATACAGGTCGGTTGTAACAAAGAGCACTTTTGATAGAACATGAAGTCAAAATTTACAAAATTCCTATATTCTTCTTCGAAACTATGTGTTTTTAGTGGCTCATATTATACAACCTTTAAATAGTACTGAAAGGTAACAAATGCAAAAACATCTTTTTTCTGCATAGTTATACTCAGGGCATAGTTATACATAGTTCAGTCATAAAGTGGAGAATTTTGTGATTTTGACTGATCTATTTAATAAAATTTCAATCCCGTAACAAACCAATATCTTAATCATCTTTCAAATTACTCCAAATCCAATCGCTAGCCAACTAAACAAAATCTCCCCGGCTAAAAGCGTTCAGCCTGCTCAATCTGAATGACAGCAATTAACACGTTAAATCGTTTAATTTCACCACGACTTTCACCTTAAATATTCTAACAAACGCTACATAGTCTAGTTGAGCAACCAAGTAATTAGAAAATCCTCGCGAAACCATCAGTTCCACAAACGAGCTCGAACAAAGACCCACGGTATTTACACAATATCCTGCTGACATTCTAGCTTCCACCGTTCTGTTGTCCTGATCGTTATAATTCTCAGATTTTCCAGGAAAGCAAGGAAATATTCAATTCCGATTCCTTGTTGGCATTTAAGATAGCTAAGAAACAAGTTCTCTTTTATCTTCCTGTCATCATCCTTCTCTAGAACATGGTTGACTAAAATGAAAATCATGGACACAGGCATGCAGAATGTTCCATTACAAGGAGGCAATAATTCAGACAATATCGAAAGTTTATTGTGTTTTCCTATTAATTCTTCTAGTGAAATTTCTAACGAAAATTACTACGTTAGCGTTAAATTTATTCTGAAAACGGCTTTCTTGATAAATCGATAATTTATTGCGAAGATTAAAGCGTGCGAACGTCTGAGCACCTAGAAACGATTTAGAGGGTATTTATCGAATTTGCCTGTGGCGGTTGAGGGGTTGATAAGACATGGCACAGTCGAAAGTTGTTCTCTTTAACATATCGCTATACAAATTGGCTCCCCTGGAGCTCAGCTGGTTACAATTGTGTCGCATAAACTTTTCCACTGGCTCCTTGGAACGTAAATATGATTTCAAGCGTGTAGGCGTGTGGAGTCCAAAACAATTTAGTGTGGTGAAGCTAATCTCTCTGCTTTGAATTATTTATAAGATGCAAATTTTCATTTACAATTAAAATATTTACTTCAAAGACTTGAATCGGAATTGTGATCAAGAAAGCGGAAACGGTTGAATCGTTTTACTTTCTTTGAAACTTTGAAACCGCTCATGTCTCAGATGGCATTTGGGAGAAACTGTCGGCTGTATGAAAGTACTTTTTCTCGTTTCGTTGAGTTTGAGTTCTCCTAGTTGGCCAACATAGAACTAACAAGGTCAACAGAAAGCCAGCAACGTGCCTCGCGCTTCATCCCGGATCTTTGCGCCTTGAGTCAATACTTACTGCAACGAAGGCTTAATCCCCTTTGGTCCTGTTGAGCCAATATAAGGTGAATCGAAAGAGGGAATAACATGACAAAGTTAGTTATTTTTCGTGCGACAGTTTACACTGCTTCCACGGTTCGCCTTAATGTCGTCTCTGCTTTTCCTTAACGCCAGCTGACTACATTACGAATCACTTAGGAGATTCAGTGCAGAAGCGAAAGTATATTTGGCTCGACAGATTTGAGTGAATTTCAGTCCGTAGAGGATGATACTTTGTGCTACGCAATTTTTTCAGTTTGTAAGTTTGCAGGGAAAAATCAACTTCGAAGCCGAACTCGACCCCGAAAATCAGGGAATTTAATTTCAATTCTTGTGCATGGTCAGACAATTCAGTGAAAGTACTGGAAACATCTTCTTTGAAATGTGACAGGGAAAAAACTTTTTGCGGAGTTTTAGCTGCTATCGAAAAAAAAACTGAGCACCTCATATTTCATGACCAAGATTTATATTTTAGACGATGCATATTTGAATGGTTCTATTATTAGAGCTCGTCTTAGACGTAGGAGTCACTATAGCAAATGGTGACTATTTTCAAGATTAAATATTTTATCGTTTTTTTGAAAAACTTATATTTTACTAACATAATAATATAAACAGCTAAAAGTTCTCCTAAGTCGTTTTGTCCTGCATTTCATAGGAAACAGAAAATGTTGCTTATTTAAGCTACATATAATTTTAATAAGCTCCACTACCAATGGCCGTTGTTTCTTATAAGGCATTTTTTCCACAAATCAACCAATACGGAGTAATCGATCATTTTTCGTAGAAAAGTTACAAATAATGAAAATTAAATAATGTCACATACATACTTCACTTTTTTTCATTTTGTAATGACATATGTATATTCATTTTGTAATGAATATTTTCATTTTGTAATGACATACAAACAGCCCTTCGCTGTAAAAGTAATTAAATATGATGCTCCTAATGCGCAAAGCAATATTTCTCTGCATGGACTCAAAATGTGATTTGAACTTCAGTGAATGAGAGGAACCATGAGCGGAAAATTGATTGTTTGATTTCGGATGGGAGTTGGAATTCGTAATTGTCAGTTCCACGAATAGTTCACAAGTGAGGAAATCTATGAAATCGTTCTTAGAACACACAAGACATGAATTCAAATATTAATTTATCAGGCTCTGAAGTCACATGCTGCTATTTCAAACATGTTTCGTGTGAAAAATTTCAATAATTTTCTTTTAAATCTAAAAATCGCTGTAGTACTCATGGCAAACTATCTTTCCCTACTGAATATGCAGGTAAAACCCATTCAAAACTGTTAGCATACCGCACAACAAGCCGCTATCATGTTAACACTTCGAGACATTTTCCATGCAGAGAATAGTCGTTATCGTGCTCTGTGTGATTGCGACATGCCACGAAGTTGTCGTTACGTGAATTGCATTCGATTAGTGGTTCGCACTACGGAACGTTGGTCACCTGAAATCCTATTGCCATTGCATCCAATTTCTCGAAAACGTTTCATTTCACTTGAAAATGCCTATAGTCATGGACAGTTTGCAAATACTTTTCGACTATTTGCCTGGATAGTGGCATGCATTTATCTGCCAATCGATAGATGTGTCTTTTGTGTGGTTAAGTGACAGCAACCAGGACATCGAAAATGGGAAGAAAACAGCGACAAAATCGAATTGTTCCAATCGAAATAATAATTGTTGCAGGCGAAACTTCCATGTATTCTGGGTTTGCAGATTCGAAGTTTCGTCGAATGTTCATGGCGTTGTGTTGTGTGAACGGGAGAAGCTTAACAATTTTCAAAAAGGATAGTAATGGATGTTAGTTGAAACGACCTCAAAATGGATAGTTCTCCAAATGAATGGGGGAAATATAGATTGGATACGGAAGTAACCAGTAAAAAAATCGGTTATGGCACAGGAAGATTTTATGCTTGGGAAGCAGTACATAATAATAATTTTTAAATTTAAAAAAACAAAGAACAAAAAAAATTATTAAAACATCTTGATGCTGGAATCAGCTTTGATTTATTCCACTTTACATATTTATTTTACTTTGAATCTGATTTCAGTTAACCCTAGAATGGTACGGTAAATTTTTGAATGATTTTAGGTACATATTTTTACTAAAAAGAAGGCAACAATAATATTATGAAATTTTTTTATTTTATCATTAAACATGAAAAGATTATATAGCTTCTAGCCTCATGGCAGTCAGAGTGGCCAACTGGCTGATGCGCGACGAAATATATACAGCATGTGAGTAAAAATTACTCATCGGTAAGGTTACCACATTTTGTTTCAACACTCGACAAGTCGATACAATTCGGTCGTCGTTACATCCTAGTGTCAAAAATGACGATATGAAAAGTTGCGATATTTGTTTCCTTACTATTACGTCTTAATGTTTCCGCTTTGTGACCATTATGCCACTTTGTGCTATAATTGTATTTGAAATGTCAATACTTTTTATTCTTAACAATTTGAGATAATCAGTTTCTAATAATTTATCAGTATTTAAAATGTAAGGCAACTTATAGAATAATGGCGGAACGTGATTTTGAGACTCGGGGGGAAGTACATATATTTTTGCTGAATAATTGATAGGTATTTCAGCTCAGCAAATATATATAAAGAGTGATTCAGGGGTCAGTAGCTTAGTTGGCTAACGCGACAGTCCGAAGCAGCGATCAACTGGCCGCGGGGTCGAATCCCGCCGTGCCCATGGCTGTATTTGTTCGTCTTGTGTTGTCTTAACAGTCGGCGACTGGGCATAATACCAGCGCTCCATTAATTGTCACATTAAAGCTTTAGTAGCGACCAGGCGTAGCACTAGCGCATTAGAAAATAAGAAATAAATGTGGCACTTAAAAGAATAATGGAATAATTGATATCGGCTTCTCCCATATGTGTCTCCCTACCGCCATCGCTAAGCATTCGCTTCAAAGGGCGATCCCCTGAGCTTTGGCCTTATCATAGAAAGCTGCCTTGGGGTGTACCACGTGATTTTTTTAAAAATTTCAGCTATTAAGCCCATTTTCTCGCTTTGTGGATACGTTCATAAGCAGAGCTGTAGAATATGGGGCTCATAAAATCTACAAGCTATCGAAGGGAGTCTTTTACATCCGGAAAAAGTCACTGTGTGGTGCGCATTATGGTCTGGTGGCGTGATTGGACCGTATTTTTTGAGAACGGTCAATGGAGAGCCATCACCGTCAATTCTGAGTGTTATGGCCGCATCTTAACCGGTTATTCTTCGACGGAAATTGAAGATTCTGATCTTGACGATATGTGATTTCAGCAGAATGAGGCAACAAGTCACGTAACACAGGCAAATCCAGCTCTTTTGCAAGAGAAATTTGCAAGATGTGTAATTTCGCGATTGGCCAATTTGAATTGGCCTCTAATATCCTACGATTTAACACCTCTGGATTTATTTTTGTGGAGGTGCTCGAAAGATTGTGTTTATGCAAACAATCCCCAAACTCTGGTCGAACTGAAAGCCAATATTTGTGATGTCATGGCTGAGGTATTGTCCGACCTCTGAAATGTGCCAGAGAGGCTTTGAAAACTGCCTCAAAAGGATTGCGTCCTGTAAGAAATCCCGTTGAAGATATTTGAAGAATATTGTATTTCAAATATAATGGAATTACAATGAAATAAAAATTACGTCACTTTCCGAATATTTTGTTTGTTGGTTTTTTTATGTTTTAGGTTCATCAATTTCCAAGACAAAATGAATTTAATATTCATGTACTATTTGCTTTAAAACCAACTATTTTTCTTTTATCATGCGAACACAAACTTACGCACTATAAGCTCATTTAAGCAAACAAAAATATCAAAAGAATTTCTATCAACAGCAAAAATTAATATCAATTAAAGGATTGAAACATACAAAGAACATCATATGTTAAACAATAAATCCATTACAGTATTCATACATAAAAATAACATGCTAAACTTAGGCGTTCAGGGCAAATCTGTTTCGGGCTCTGGCACAGAACAGAAACTGAAAACAAAACGCTGCGAATTTTGTTGCGTCCATGCAAAAATATTTCTGGGCCATTTATTGGGCGGATATGCAAGGAGTTTTTTTATTGTCCCTTAAGAAGACGCTGTGAGCTGAGCACCGTCCGCACTGCTATTTGCAAACATTCAATAAAAAATTAATATGACCATCAATTGTGTAATATGAACTTGTTTAGATGTGTATGCACACATCAGCAAAACGTGCATTGAGCACTTCAATTTCAATCTATGATTTGTGGATGATTAATTTAATATATGATAATATATTAAATTAATCATCCATAATTGCATGAGGACTATTGCGAAAAAGTTTGAATACATGCAAATATATATACAAACATATGCATATAGTCATATAGATAAATATACGCAATTTTCAGGTACCAATTTATTTATATAGGGAAAATAAATTGTGAAAGAAACGAGTTTGAAGAATGAGAATTAGTAATGTTCTAAGCTTGGTGACGACAATGTTTTAGCCATTGTCTGATTTTTGTTATAAATTTCGATGCATGGTAATTTGTTATATAAACGTGATACCATTAGGAAATTCACACGAGGCGTTGATGCTTGCTGCAAATATATTGGAGATTTTATTAATGTTGGCTGTTGTGGTAGTTTTCGTAATTCTTTTCGCGGGGCATACGTTAACAATTCATTATAAATCAAAATTTAAAAAAATAATCATTTTCAGGCAGTCAGCGTCTACAAATGACTAAAAAATTTAAATCGTCGTCGTCACAAGCTTGGAATATTACTAATTCTCTCAAAGTCTATGGTAAATTAATCCACGTATCCGACCTCATCCGGTTTAGGCCCGCCTTCAAAAAACTGAGTTTGAGTTGACTTGACTCGTGTAATCTGAAAACGCATGGACGCACGACCTATAGGAAACCGCGTTGGCGGCAACCTCTTCTATAACCTGAACTCACCTATTCCATATCATATTCCATATTGCTATTCCATATCAGCTTCCTGGGTCTTTTGTGTATTGTTATCTTTATTTTTATTGTCCTGCCTTTGACACTTTATATAGCATACACCTGCTGGGATAATCTGGGCAAAAAATACTTAAAATTCTTATTAATATGCTACGATTTATATTTTATTTATAGCTTATTGCAAATAACTTAGCCTAAATAAACCATAATGTTATCCTTGCTTTATATTGAGAAGCATGCATAATCCAATTGACTATCCATGTGCGGCCATTGACATATTTTTTACGTGTAATTCGTAAATGGCTCGATGAAACTAGCTGTGCGTCCAAGTGACTTAATAAATCTGTTAATACATTAATACGTACGCAGAATCATGTGGTTAATTATGCAAACTGGTCCTTAAGTGGCTTCTTTCCTGGCTTTTAATACAGGAGAAGGTTTTTCAGCAATTTCTCAGATACCGAACTGTAGAAACCGCAAATACAGAGGCGAATGTGTCTTCTTTCGAATACCTCTATCTTTGACTTGACATTAATCTCAGAATGAATATCCGAAAGTTTGACGAAACTGTTTAGGCCACACATGACCAAGAAGCATACAGGATGAGTGATCTGTTAAATATTTTAACATTGGCTTCAATTTCTTGAGTGTGTAGATCAGTGATAAACTTCAAAATGTCCGCTTTCTAGGCCTTTATTGGAAGAACCTGTATGGGTATGATTACATAAAAAAAGCATTTTTGATTTAAAAACAGTTACGAAATAAACTTTTACCAAGTTCTTGTCCTTTGCAGTTCATTTTCACAAATCGCATCTTATTGGGTTGAAATTCCGTTTGAGCTGCAACTAAGTCTGCTGCTTCATATGTGATTCATAGTTAATGGATGGTTGGTTTGAATGAGCTTACTGTAGGAGCTACCTTCGCTCGAGGTTTCGCCGCCTTATGATTTAGAACTTGGTTTTGATTGGAGCCCATGGAAGATGTCATTTGCTGATGCAGATTGTTTATTTCTCAATATTTTTTTTTCGATGACCCCAATCTTGCCTGCTGCACTTTTTTCCATCATCGAAAAGTCTGTGTTCATTTCCTCCAGAGTATTCACATATTTTCGTCTTCTGCCCATTAAGCGCAACAGAAACAAAAGAAATATATACTTAATTTACTTGATTGCTTTCACGCGCACTTTATTGAAATTTTAGTTGCTACTGAATATTTTTATACAATCAATAACTTAATGAGTCAATAAATTGTTTTTTTATTTTTTCGTCATTATTGGTACAATGTTCACTTTTAGTGGCCTAAAGGTACTTCACTTAAATTTATTGTAATATCCAACACTAGATGTCGAAACATCTATGCACGGCACTTATTTATTTTCGCACGATACATCTGCACTCGACAAGTTTTGGCAATCGAATAATCTCCACAAGATGAATGTTGATCTTTCGTTTGCTAGCTTTTTGTGTTTTCTTGATTTCCGCTACCTATTGCTTGGTACGTTATTAGTTGTATTAACCTATGTAGGAATATTATTTTTCAGCTTATGCAATTATTGTGGTTGATCTAAAACTAAGTTAATTTATCAAATTAAGCATAACTTTCAACTGGTTAAGTCTAAACTTAAATTCGATCGTTATTTTAAACCTAGATGTTGTAAATTTGCTCAGCAAAATAGAGCTTTTTTCCCTATAACTTCCGAACTAGTCATAAAATCAAAACAAAATTCAGGTAGTAAATGGCCCTTATTATAAACCAGCTGTCGTAAGAATTTCGCAGAAAAATCGTGAAAGGGATTACAGCTATGGTAATTTTTGTAATGTTTTGGCATATCTTTACTAAGCGATGTTGTCTTTAAATTTTCAAATGGGAATGATCATGCAGTGACCATTGATAAAAAATATTTACTTTTGGAAAATTTAAAAAGTTCTGAGGGTGGTAGCCCTAAAATTCTTTTCACCCCTTTAACTTCGAGCGCAGTCACCCAATCGAAACGAAATTCACAGGGTGGGTGTAAGTTAACGTGAAGCAGATTTGCTACAGCTCGATAATTTGGCTGTGGTGCTAACACAGGATTGCCAGCACCGGACATTTTCGTATGTATTGTACCAACAGATAATTCCATTTTGTATTTACAATAAACTAAGCAACCAGTGCTGAAATGTTCCTAGTTTTCGAAATTATTCGGATGGCAGCCCCAGACATAGTTTAATGGCTGAAACTTTCGATGATATCCTCGGATGAAAACCAAATTCAAAGGATAGGTTGATTTCAGCACGAGCTTGTTATGGTATTACGGTAGACTTATTGCTGCTGCGTTGAAAAAAAGTTCCCAGCACTGAACATTTTCATTTGAACATTTGTACTAAAGGAAATGCTGTTAGGAAATGATTTTTTCAAGAAATTGTTGATATGATACTACAAAGAAATATATTTCGTCTTTCCACATTTTTAAGTCACTCATAAATAAGTTCTTCGAAAACCAGTTTTCTAGCGGATCTGATGCGCTAGGTATGTTTTACTAATTACACTTAATTTGTTAATCAAATTTCTACTTACATTTGCACAAAATTTATTTTTAATTAGCTTCCTAAGTCAGTTTTAGGATATACCTTTGCAAATCAAACAAGTCGCATCTATCAAAAACTTAACAAACGTCTTCATTTCAAATCAGCAAGAAAAAAATGAGCAAAAAAAAATTACTTCTTCAAGAAAGCTTAAATCAAATTGAATGAAGAGAGGTAGAAAACAATTGAATTAGTTAAAAGTTTCTGAGAAAACTTTCTTCTTGCAAATTCGACACACATCAAAATGAAACAAAAAAAAATAATGGGAAAGAATTACTTACAAACATGGCACATTCATCCACCACAGAGCATCAGAAAAGAGTACTTCGTGGAAAATGCGAGGAAAAGACTGAAACTTCTCTGCCACTTCAAACACGTAAATAGAATTTTCCTTTGCGACTTCAAAGAGAAAGAAAACTCTTTTCGTCGGCTGATGCGATGATGGTGACGCTCTGGAAGAAAGAAACACGAGCGTTCGAAAAGAAAACCAGAAAGAAAACTTAACTTTAGAAGATACCACAGCGTCATGAGAATAAGTTTATTGTGCCAGTGTGTACGGTTTTTAGTTAACTTTACAATGTGGCGCCCCGTGTGGGCTGTTTGATACTCGAACATGAGCTGCAGCTTCTGTTATATAGCGATTGTTTCTACATTTCTTGCACGTACTCTTTGCACTAAACATTATGGTTTTCGGTATGAAAGGTAGGTGGAAGATCCAGCAAGAACGCACCATGACGGTTTGTTTATTGTTTTCGAGTGGGGCCAAGTGTTGGAATAATGGAGGTCAAGAAGCTCGCTCTTTGTAGTCATCGACAATTGTGATGGGAGTAAAGCAAAACCGGATAGATTCTGCGAAATCAAATTCAAGCCTGATTCAAGGTGAAGACTACATTTAAATAATGAAGAGCAGACATAAAATGCAACACTGAAAGGAAAAGTTTCTACAGTAACTCGACGTGAAAAGTCTGGTGGTCTTTGAAGCTATCTGTAGTGGCTGAGGGGTAACTACTTAGTCTGATTTAACCGTAGCGCAGTTGAGTTTGGTTACGACTAGTATACTTGAAAGTAACGGAGAATTTGTTTACTAATGGTAAGCTTTTCTTCAGTTCAACAGGTTTTGTGATGAAAGCGAAGTGTTAGTGATAGATTGGTGAACTTTCGATATTAATGAATATTATTCACCATCCGAAGATAAAACAAATAAATATTAAACTAATTCTTTCCTTTTTTTGATGGTTCAGTGCAATTTAATTAAATGACTTAAGTGGTTTTGGGTATATGTAACCATCAGCTTCCAAACTATGTGCAGTAACTGCTTCGTCCGAACGTTGAGTTGGAGTGTATGGCTGTGGTGACGTGTACTGATTTGGTTGTGAGTACTGCTTTAATGACAAATCCTGATCTGGTTTTGAGTACTGATTTGGTATAGAGTCCTGATCTTGTTGTGGATACTGATTTGATGGCGTGGGCTGATCTGGCTGTGAGTTTTTATTCAATGATGAATCCTGATCTTGTCGTGAGTATTGATTGAATGATGAACGCTGATCTGGTTGTGAATATTGATTTAAAGATGGCCGCTGATCTGGTTGGGAGAGCTGATTTAAGGAAGAATCCTGGCCCGGTTGCAAGTACTGGTTTACTAATGGGCGCTGATCTGGTTGTAAAAACGGATTCAATGATGAATCCTGAACTGGTTGCAAGAACTTATTTAATGATGACCCCTGATCAGGCTGTGATAATGGGCGCTGATCTGGTTGTGAGAGCTGATTTAATGATGGCGTCTGATCAGGTTGTGGATACTGATTCGATGATGAGTCCTGATTTCGTTGTGGGTACTGATTTACCGATGATTGATCTGGTTGTGAGTATTGATTCGATGATGTGCGCTGATCTGGCTGCAAGAGTTGATTTAATGTTTGCGTTTGATCTGGTTGTGAGTACTGATATAAAGATGAATCCTGATTTCTTTGTGGATATTGATTCGGTGATAATCCTTGATCGGGCTGGGAATATTTATTCAGTGACGACTCTTGGTCTGGTTGTGAATATTGATTGGATGATGACTGATCAGATTGTGGATACTTTTCTGAAGATGAGCGTTGATCTGATTGTGGGTAATTATCTGACGATGAGCCTTGATTTGGCTGCGAGAACTGATTTGGTGATTTTCCTTGACCTTGATCTGTTTGTGGATATTGATTTGATGATGACGCCTGATCTGGTTGTGGATATTGTTTTAATGCAGGCCCCTGAGTTGGTTGTAGGTACTGAGTCGATGATAATCCCTGATCTGGTTGTGGGTACAGATTCAATGCTGACTGACTTGGAGGTGGATAATAATATGGTGATGCATCTTTATGAGGTGGAGCCAATCCTGTGGCGTCACATCCATTGTTTTCTTGATTCACACGTGGTGACAAATATTGCTTCGATCCGTTAATTTCTAGTTCGGATACATCAGCAGCAGCAATGACAATGACAGCAAAGACGACAAGCGCACATGTGGATTTCTGCAGATAGATAAACAATAGATATTCAAATACTCGTGACCATGAAAAGCTGAATACTGGAAGCATAGTTTGAGTACTTACCATTTCAAGTGATGTTTATGAGCTTCAGTTCAGCTATTAAATGATAGTTTGTGTACTGAAGCTCGAGTATTTATATCTATGATTAAATAATAGTGCTTTTAAATGTCTTTATGTAAGAAAAAAACTTTGATGAATTGTCCTCAAAATGATTGAATAGTTTGTGATCTTATGCTTTGTTCATACGCTAAGGCTAAAAGCGGAAACAAAATAAAAGAATACTATTAACCTACGATCAGAGCAATATTTCATTCAAAAGACGGCGTGTTTCGATTATAAATTTTAGTTGTTTTATAGGGTAGGTACATAAGATTCATTTTTAAATCTGGGTCAATGCATTAAAAAATGAGAAAAAAATTTCAAATCTGACATATTTCGTAAAAAATCGAGGATATTTAATAGTTTAAAAGGTCAAGGTTAAATCCAAGTTTCAACAATGCAACATTAAACTATACAATGGTCTACCGAAAACGTTAAAGTTGAATATAATTAGTTACAGACTTATAGTCTAATAAATTTAAAAATTTTGAGTTAGATGAATATTAATTTTACTTTCTGAATCTCATAGAGGTAAAGGTGAACGTATTTACATTAGGTTTGGAACTTTATGTTATCACATATCTGTGCTTGATTATTTTAACCCCCTTTTATTATTTTATCGCTTCTGCAATCATTGAATTATTATGATCTATATATTTTAAAAAGTTACTTAAATCAACAAATGTGTTTGGTATTTTAAGCTAATATATCTCACCAAACAGCCCTAAATGACAGCTCTAGTCTGTCACAATATTCATATCCATTCATTAGCTGCAGTGAACTCAATGAAATATCCAGTCAGCTGAAACAAAGTATAGTAAGCTAATTTTATCAATTTCTTTCAAACCTGCGAAAAAAGCACATGTTGTCAAATTTTGGCAAATCATGCTGTCAAATTTTAGTAGCCATATAAACCAAATGTAAACGAACTAGTAACACACCATCGAAATCAATGCGAAGCGATTAATTGTAATCGACTTGTTGCAAAACTATTATGATAAGTGATTAAGAAAAGTTCAGACACATATTAAATTTGGCGACTATGAGCTCGGCTATTTGGCAACAGCAGTCGGATTTCACTTTTTCAATATGGCGAGAGGATAGTCGGCACTGAATTGTGTGAGTAGAAGATGAGTCAGAGGAGCAAATAATTTGATTAATTAAATTTTTTTGGAGAATTATAAGAAGCAATATAGTCATGGATGGTACAAAACCTAATAATATAAACAAAAAATAATAGTTTATAAAAAACAAATGGCTACGAAATAACTTTCTAACGCAATATTCTAACAAATAAGAGTGTGCATGCTTATCGTTACCAGGATACAAAGCGATATGAATTCGAGTTCGATAATCGTATTTTAAAACTGCTTTAATCTCAATATCAGACTTATTTTCGACAAATGCGGGCCCCCAAAGAGAGGGAAAAATGCTCATTATCGAAATAAAAGTCACCTTCAAAAGAAATATCTATGATCTGAAGAATGAAAAAATCATTACTGAATCTAGTGTTTTACTACTGATGTAGTGTTGATTAACGAATACATATACACCTTTTTTATGTGTTATTTATTTAATTTTTTTAATATCACTTATTGAATTTCGACACAAAAAATATACGAGCTGTTCAATAATATGATATATGTAGTAGCATTGCTTTACATCAATACCACATATGCGCATAGCATTTACGTATTTCAAATTTTTGTGCCAAGCCCCTGCAGAGAGTGGCAAACGAAAGGATAAAAACAACCATCGAGGAAAGAAAATTATTGAAAAAAATTAAAATGGAGCTAAAGGAGAATTTAGTTCATTTTTCGACGAACAAAAGTATGTAGAAACAACTCAGTTAGTTTGCATTTAGGTATTGATAATAGCTTTCGAATAAATCCCAGCTAGTCTAATAAATTAATTTAGTTTAATAAAAAATTGTCGTCTTGTTACCACAATTTTTACACAAATCTTATACCGAACAAGTTGAGAAGTAATAAGCCTTTTTGAGAAAATAAAATTATAATTCATAATTAGAAATTGAATGGAGTACACTGAACGAAAAGAATTCGAAATTTTAACTAATTGCAAATAGATGACTTTGATTTGGTAGAAAAGTCTAAAAGTATGATTTATTCTTCAAAACACTTTAATTAATAAGGAAATCTAGATTAGTTGATATTACTAATCTTCTTTAGTTAAAAAAGGATCAACTGTTTGTAGAGTTTCTTACTATTGAAATAGAAAATTTTGCCAATATAATTTGCATGAATGTCTGCATTATAGAAAGTTTAGTTATTTTTATTGTAAAAATGTCTAAAGACAGTAAAAGAAATGATTAATATTATACGGAGATAATTAACGATTCATGATTTGCGGAAACAACAAATTGAATTAGTAGGCTGAAAATCAACCATTTTCTTTAGTAAATTATGACTATTTCTTTATATGAAATACCAAATGATTTTTTTCAGTGTAGGTACGTTAGTTTAGATTTAAGTGTTTCTTTAACTTTTGTTACACACATTAGCTATTATTTTTGTATTATTACACTTATTTATTTATTAATACTTCTATGGTTGTATGATATGTGGGAGCAAAGCTTAGCTGATGTTGGGGTTTAACGGAACCAACATTCATGCGCCTTTATACGGTACACTGAAAAAAATAATTAGGTATTCGGTATAAAAAAAACAGCCATAATACTCTTAAAAAATTGGTTGATTTCGGCCAACTAATTCAATTCGTTGTTTCCATAAATTATAAATCGTAAATTATTCTCGGATAACATTACTCAGCTCGTTCATTGCTTTTAGAAATATCGTACAATAAAAGTAGATAGACTTTCCAGTCATTTGAATATACTTTTCAAAACTAAAGGTCTATACAAATTATATTGGCTAAATTTTCTTTTTCAGTTTTATTTTTTTATGCAGCAAAAGCAAGGAAAAAGAGGATATCATTCTTAGTGTCCGACCGAAGTCGGTTTTTCGGCAGAAGCCGAAGCCAGAGCCGAAGTTCGGTTGTTAGTGTTACCTTCGGCCGAAGCCGAAGATGAAGTGAATTCAAAACAAACTCAAAATGCTAGTTTTGAATTGAAGATTGATCAAAGTAGCAGCTGACAAGTGAATAGTATTTCCGATGTGATTTGCTTACATCTTGTTTCTACTGCTGAATAATATATTCAGAGTTGTTATCTTTCAGGGCGAGTCTCGTGCAGATCATAGAAATAAAATTCATAATTAGGGACACCGACGAAGAATCTGCTGAAACATCAATCGTCTGTTGGTAAAAACATTTTAAGACATTTGTTAAATTCCCCATTAGTTTCCATTCAGTTGCAGTCGGAACTTCTATTCCCCGCATTCTGCCATGCACAAATTGAGAGAGGTTTTTTGTTCTAGAAGTCTTTCTACCATTGAATAGGTACCGTTCCAATGTGTTTCAATGTCTTGGATTAAAACATCCTTTGGCAATCCACATGTATCTTGAAATTTATTTAATTATCGAGTGGGTCCATCACTCTCCTTGAAATGTCTTTCAAATTTGCGACATTTTTTTTACGTTGCCTAATACACTCACTGCGCACTATTTGATTTGCAAAACTACTTTAAGTCACGAAAATTGTTCTGGTTAAATCGTTGTTCGCATATACATATTAATATGTATATCCACAAAATCAAAATGTTCATGCTTGGTGTAATTCGTGGAAATTATCATTAGAGCAGGAGCTGCTAATTTGTTGGTCACTGTGATGCCCTGAAACGGGCTCCATAGCACAACGCAATTCTGTTTTCCACGTGCATTTTCGAATAATTCACTACGCCCAATTAGACGCTACATTTGATTTCTTCGGCCTGTATTCGCCGAAGCCGAATCCGAAGCCGAAGGAACTTTTTGTGGCCGAAGGTGGCTGAAGCCGAAGCCCTAGCCAAAGCTTCGGTCGGACACTACATTCTTCATATCTTATCTGAATTCCCGACTCTTGCTAGAAGAAGAATGTAGTCCTTTAGCTCATACTTCTTCGCTAGTCTAACAAAAGTAGTTTCAATAGACTTAAATAGAATCAGTCAAAGTCAGTCAAAGTCTCAGTCTTTCAAAGACTCGGGGTGGGCCTTTACTCAATAGTAATTCAGCGCTAGGCACTGCGACATGAAAATGGTTTCTTCTCCGGAATTTTTTTGGAGAGGCAGCCGCGAAACTTACTAGCATATCCGACTAGGTCCTACCTAAGGTCAATACATCCAATAAATTTCAGTTGTTGTTATGATTTGGTCGTGTTTTCCCAAACACCAATTTGGGTGGGTCTGTAAATAAATACTCTGTAAATAGATACCATTCTTGTTGGTCTCGAGATCTTAATATTTTTAAGCATATTGAGTGGACAAATCACGAAATTTATCAAAAGTTTGCCTTTTTTCCAAAAAATTTTTCAAGAGGACATTTTTACGTACCTATTGTTGTGACAATGTTACCCAAGCATTAAAAAAATCGTAAATGACTATTTGTAAATTAAGTCTTGTGAATTTCGTAATGAACTGATAACTATGTCAAAAGCTGTCACAAACAAAAATTTCAAAAACAAATGCTTTATTCGATTCGCATTTGTTTGTATTGTTTGTGAATTATTACGAATAATATCACACCCAGACCGGAAACTGGCGTTAAAAAGGCAATTTTGAGTCGCCTATCCATACGAGGCTCTTTCTTTGACTATGACTCACCAACCACTCAAATTTTTTAGCTTTCTAGTTCTCAAATAGCTCCTACCCCTAGTAGTTAAAGTAACGTGAACAATAATAATCAGCAGTCTAATTTTAAAATATGAAGATGCAGCTCCCATTTAAGTTTTTCGTACTTTCTATCTATTCACTTTCAGAAACTGATGGATGAAAAAGAAGTTTCCAGCTTCACACAGTCATTGAATATGTCAAACAATCCCTACAATATACATTCATGTGCGTTCAAATCATGTGTCATGCTTTTCCATTTCTTTGGTAACTTTCAACATCATTGAAACCATCTCATCATCATACAAACTACAAGTGAAGTATTTTATTCCGTGAAAAATTTAATTTTCATTTTAATACTATCATAGTCGAAAGCGATGACGAAGGATAGAATGTAAAAAAATAACTTAATAGGAAGCAACCCCTTGCTCCAAGATGGTGAGTAACAAATTTCCCGTTTGCAATGCTTGCTAACGAAACAGGAACCTGTCTATATGTCGTTCCCGACTAGGGATTCCAATCCCGAACCATATTTTCAATCCCGGGATTACGGGATTAAAAAATCTCAATCCCGGGATCCCGGGATCCCGGGATTTGAAATTCATAATACAACACAACAAAATAAGTCAAGTTTCTAGTAAACAGATTATATTATTTGCCATCATTTCAAAACTACAACAATAAGTAAGCTCAAAACTGTATAAAAAATTGCATTATTACTTTTTTACATTATTGATGCAAATAAAAACAATAATTTTAATTATCCAAAACGTTGACAGTATGAAGACAGATATTAAAAATTACATCTATTACAAATTACAACAAAAAATCACAACAACAAAACACAACTCTTAGAATTGAGATACATAATAAAGTAACATATAAAAAATTCGACCAAAGTTCATTGGGTTTTTCGGAAGTAACATTGAAGCAATAGCAAAGCATCTAAAGTATCGTCTCCAAGCCTGCTTCTAAATTTATTCCCGATGTTGGACACCGCGGAAACGGTCGAGAAATATTGGTACGCCTGCTCCAAACTATGCAAGCTATGCAAACTATGCACTTTCGAAAAGATTCATTTCTTTTGCAATGGTTTTAATTAGATTAGTTTCTTGCGGCATTTCATGATTGATTATTTTCATACTTTTGCAGCTCTTATTGTAGCGTTAATTGACGACTACCTTGTTCTGATTCAATATGGGTATCTACTGGGTTCTCTTCATTTCTTTGGCTATCAAGCATAGGGTTCAGCATCTAGATCATTGAAGTATGTTTTTTTAATATTTGCGTTGCTTAGTTTCAAAAATAGAGATTTTATTTCACTTGGTAAATTTTTGCTGGTACAATGTGGATTCTGGTGGATAGCTCGGTACACTGACGCTCTTTTATTCGGTCCAATATTGCAATTTTCATAGCATTCAGAAGAATAGACCGTTTTTCTCCTAACAGCCTAAATACAAATCTTGATGAAGTATTAGCAGCGCATAAATTTGCAAGTCTGCGACTAAAGGCCGTCACAGCCAATTTTACAGGGAGTAAAACTTCAATAATTTTCTGAATCGAATCAAACTCTGTTGCTTCTAATTGCTCTGAATATTGCAGGCCTATTAATGTATACTATTTTTCAAAATGGGAAACTATTCGAGCATTGTCAAGAGACTATTTCATCTTGTTTTACAGTCCATTTAAAGGAGACAGTTAAATGCCTTGCTCAGATCCGACATAGTTTTAAAGATCGTTATTATTTTTCGTTGGAGCTTTTTTAAAATATAAAACTACCTAACAAATTTTCTTTATGCATGCGCTGATGTCCTTCGTCTGATCTAGCGTGTCTTGCAGGCGACCGGTTTCAACGTAGTTAGCTGATTCAGGACCATCCAAATCTTCGTGGTCGTCGTTCAGACTATCGGGAAATCACTTTAATCTGGAATGGACCTCATATTATAGCGAACATCGCAAACTGCCAAGTGGATGCTATGCGCCAAACAAATATGTTGCTCTGTACCAACTAGTCTGCCTTCTTTTCGCATTTCGTTTGACCCATCAGTTACGATGGTAACAATGTTTTTTCCTAGAGAAACATTAAACTCATATCTAGGTAGTTTCCAGCTGTCATTGATATTCTTACTCCCACCAAGCTCCAGTAAGAATTAGGATGTAGATAAGAATATAAGATAAGAATTAGGATGTAAGTAGATGTTTATATTTATATAGCGCCTATTTGCAGTCAAGGTCCATTCATCAAACATCAAACTGAACCGTTCACCTGAGATACTAGCCTGTTATATCTTATTTTTTATTTTCTTTATTCATCTTGCATAGCCAACAACCTTTTTTTGATTGTTGTTAAGGATTTTGGTAAATCTGTGTATGCATTCGCTAGTATTAATTTCCTCAAATCATTCGATGTAACGAATGCACTAAATGCGAAACAGTCCATACTTATTTATTAACAAACCCCTTTGTATTCTCTTGTTAACTGTTACATCGGTTTATTTTGCTCTATTCTTTACGCATTTTGATGTGAGCTAATTGTTTTCTCATAAATATGGATTCTATTTGCACTTTTCGAGGTTTGCTGCAACTTGATTGCCGATAATGCTTGACTCCCGGCCCCGAAATCCCATGCAATTTCTGATCCCGAAAATCCCGGGATTAGAACTCATCAATCCCGGGATTTTCGGGACCAGAAATTGACCGGGATCCCGGGATCCCGGGATCCGGGATCCCGGGATTGGATTCGCTATTCCCGACACATAATGAAATTTTCTTTCCTTTTTGTCAGCGTCTATTATGCACCTTGGTAGTATTATCTAGGAGACAACGACGATGGCAGTGACTGCGAATACGACGAGTCCAACGGCGACAATGAAGCCGGCGAAAAATGTTCGTTGAACGAACGTGACATAATGTTGATGTCATCAGCGTAAGCTACTAGCTGTGTCGACTTAAATCATAGAGCTCCTCTCGTGTCAACGGAGATTTTTCTGATGACATACTCAAGTGCTAAGTTAAAGAGTACCGGAGCTAATCCATCCCCTTGTTTTAGCCCTGTATTCGTCCAAAACGAGTCGGTCATATTATTCTGAATCAGCAATTGTGACGTATAGTATAGTTATACGTATAGTATAGTTATAGTATAGTATAGTATGTATAGTTATCGTTTATTCTTGTGGCAAATCCTGTCTTTGGAATCCCTCAGAGTATTTCTAGATGAGTGTTTGTTGTTCGAATTCTCTTAGTGTTCTATGCTCTTGACCCAGGCTCTAGGTTGCTGCTTCGTAACATCAGCCGTTCTGATAGATCACTGATTATTTTAGAATGGCTATGAGTTATTGATAAGTAGGGATAGTTTTAAGAAATATTATGTGTATTAAGGAAAAGAAGAATAAAGACGAGCTTTAGAGCGTAATCTGGTCTGGTATAGAAAACCGGCTTTTTTACTTTATTGCTTTCTATCGGCAACCAGGCTATAGGAGTATAGATTGCTGCCCTGAATGTCTGGCAGCTTGCCTTTAATTGGCATATAGATCAAAGATAAATATCGGCAAAGATAAATATCTTCTACAATCTACCAGTCGCATTATGTACAATAATTCTACTCATTAAACTCTCTTGTTTCTTTATTATAAACTAACTTCGATCAGGAAGCGTATTGTTATTGAGGAATACAAGAGGAGATATCCACAACAACCCAATCCACGATCATTACATTATATTCACAAATATTATGTATAATACAATATTTTTTCCTATTATCTCTTTGGATTTCCATTGTTTTCTGTATTTTTATTGATATTATAATTGTTCTACTTTTGTAATTGGGTTTCAGCCTCTGAAAATAGATAATAGTTAATAAATAAAGACATAAATTAAATACCTGTAAAAAAAATTCAGGGTCTGTTGACCTTGACGTTAAGCAATTGTTGTAGACTTTTGGTTGCAGTGTTGGTAAAGTGCTGAAAGCACTGAGCATTTCCTACATTTTCGTGCTAAGACATGCTGCAATCAAATTTTCATATAATAAGCGTCCTGTAAAAAATTTTAAAATTCATGCAAGTGGTTATTTTCTTTCTTCTTTCTCTCGTTCTTTCTACCCTAGGAGTTTCGATGCAATCATTGGATCAAAGTCGTGCATGACTTTAGATACAGGTCGGTTGTAACAAAGAGCACTTTTGATAGAACATGAAGTCAAAATTTACAAAATTCCTATATTCTTCTTCGAAACTATGTGTTTTTAGTGGCTCATATTATACAACCTTTAAATAGTACTGAAAGGTAACAAATGCAAAAACATCTTTTTTCTGCATAGTTATACTCAGGGCATAGTTATACATAGTTCAGTCATAAAGTGGAGAATTTTGTGATTTTGACTGATCTATTTAATAAAATTTCAATCCCGTAACAAACCAATATCTTAATCATCTTTCAAATTACTCCAAATCCAATCGCTAGCCAACTAAACAAAATCTCCCCGGCTAAAAGCGTTCAGCCTGCTCAATCTGAATGACAGCAATTAACACGTTAAATCGTTCAATTTCACCACGACTTTCACCTTAAATATTCTAACAAACGCTACATAGTCTAGTTGAGCAACCAAGTAATTAGAAAATCCTCGCGAAACCATCAGTTCCACAAACGAGCTCGAACAAAGACCCACGGTATTTACACAATATCCTGCTGACATTCTAGCTTCCACCGTTCTGTTGTCCTGATCGTTATAATTCTCAGATTTTCCAGGAAAGCAAGGAAATATTCAATTCCGATTCCTTGTTGGCATTTAAGATAGCTAAGAAACAAGTTCTCTTTTATCTTCCTGTCATCATCCTTCTCTAGAACATGGTTGACTAAAATGAAAATCATGGACACAGGCATGCAGAATGTTCCATTACAAGGAGGCAATAATTCAGACAATATCGAAAGTTTATTGTGTTTTCCTATTAATTCTTCTAGTGAAATTTCTAACGAAAATTACTACGTTAGCGTTAAATTTATTCTGAAAACGGCTTTCTTGATAAATCGATAATTTATTGCGAAGATTAAAGCGTGCGAACGTCTGAGCACCTAGAAACGATTTAGAGGGTATTTATCGAATTTGCCTGTGGCGGTTGAGGGGTTGATAAGACATGGCACAGTCGAAAGTTGTTCTCTTTAACATATCGCTATACAAATTGGCTCCCCTGGAGCTCAGCTGGTTACAATTGTGTCGCATAAACTTTTCCACTGGCTCCTTGGAACGTAAATATGATTTCAAGCGTGTAGGCGTGTGGAGTCCAAAACAATTTAGTGTGGTGAAGCTAATCTCTCTGCTTTGAATTATTTATAAGATGCAAATTTTCATTTACAATTAAAATATTTACTTCAAAGACTTGAATCGGAATTGTGATCAAGAAAGCGGAAACGGTTGAATCGTTTTACTTTCTTTGAAACTTTGAAACCGCTCATGTCTCAGATGGCATTTGGGAGAAACTGTCGGCTGTATGAAAGTACTTTTTCTCGTTTCGTTGAGTTTGAGTTCTCCTAGTTGGCCAACATAGAACTAACAAGGTCAACAGAAAGCCAGCAACGTGCCTCGCGCTTCATCCCGGATCTTTGCGCCTTGAGTCAATACTTACTGCAACGAAGGCTTAATCCCCTTTGGTCCTGTTGAGCCAATATAAGGTGAATCGAAAGAGGGAATAACATGACAAAGTTAGTTATTTTTCGTGCGACAGTTTACACTGCTTCCACGGTTCGCCTTAATGTCGTCTCTGCTTTTCCTTAACGCCAGCTGACTACATTACGAATCACTTAGGAGATTCAGTGCAGAAGCGAAAGTATATTTGGCTCGACAGATTTGAGTGAATTTCAGTCCGTAGAGGATGATACTTTGTGCTACGCAATTTTTTCAGTTTGTAAGTTTGCAGGGAAAAATCAACTTCGAAGCCGAACTCGACCCCGAAAATCAGGGAATTTAATTTCAATTCTTGTGCATGGTCAGACAATTCAGTGAAAGTACTGGAAACATCTTCTTTGAAATGTGACAGGGAAAAAACTTTTTGCGGAGTTTTAGCTGCTATCGAAAAAAAAACTGAGCACCTCATATTTCATGACCAAGATTTATATTTTAGACGATGCATATTTGAATGGTTCTATTATTAGAGCTCGTCTTAGACGTAGGAGTCACTATAGCAAATGGTGACTATTTTCAAGATTAAATATTTTATCGTTTTTTTGAAAAACTTATATTTTACTAACATAATAATATAAACAGCTAAAAGTTCTCCTAAGTCGTTTTGTCCTGCATTTCATAGGAAACAGAAAATGTTGCTTATTTAAGCTACATATAATTTTAATAAGCTCCACTACCAATGGCCGTTGTTTCTTATAAGGCATTTTTTCCACAAATCAACCAATACGGAGTAATCGATCATTTTTCGTAGAAAAGTTACAAATAATGAAAATTAAATAATGTCACATACATACTTCACTTTTTTTCATTTTGTAATGACATATGTATATTCATTTTGTAATGAATATTTTCATTTTGTAATGACATACAAACAGCCCTTCGCTGTAAAAGTAATTAAATATGATGCTCCTAATGCGCAAAGCAATATTTCTTCTTCCAATTCAGGCTTTAATAAATGATTTTGTTAACTGGACAGGAAACATTAAGCTTCGAGCAAAGTAGCTTCCGCTCGAAGACCTTACCGATCTTGCAAATAGCGATTAGTCGTATGTATCATTCACACTGCCACGAGACAACAGGAAAAAACTTCAATATTCTCCAATATCTCAGTTGGAGACCATTAAATTAAAAGCCATTTATAAATAATCGTCGTCTCAGAATGCTATGGTACCGTAGAAGAATGGTGTAACCAGCTTTGTTTCCTTCAATTTATTCAACTTCAATTAATAGCCATTGCTGGCGTCGGAGCTTCACTCACTCGTCACAAGAACAATAGACACTTGCGCCTATGCGATTGTATTGAAGTGATGAATCAATAAACGACAATTCATCCAGTCAGTCAGCTAGCTAGTCGATAGAAGCACAAGCAATAAATGGTACAAATATTCGAATTTTTTCCTTCTTTTCAATGAAGCCGGGCGAAACATGAATGGAATTCAGAATTGTCTCTGCATGGACTCAAAATGTGATTTGAACTTCAGTGAATGAGAGGAACCATGAGCGGAAAATTGATTGTTTGATTTCGGATGGGAGTTGGAATTCGTAATTGTCAGTTCCACGAATAGTTCACAAGTGAGGAAATCTATGAAATCGTTCTTAGAACACACAAGACATGAATTCAAATATTAATTTATCAGGCTCTGAAGTCACATGCTGCTATTTCAAACATGTTTCGTGTGAAAAATTTCAATAATTTTCTTTTAAATCTAAAAATCGCTGTAGTACTCATGGCAAACTATCTTTCCCTACTGAATATGCAGGTAAAACCCATTCAAAACTGTTAGCATACCGCACAACAAGCCGCTATCATGTTAACACTTCGAGACATTTTCCATGCAGAGAATAGTCGTTATCGTGCTCTGTGTGATTGCGACATGCCACGAAGTTGTCGTTACGTGAATTGCATTCGATTAGTGGTTCGCACTACGGAACGTTGGTCACCTGAAATCCTATTGCCATTGCATCCAATTTCTCGAAAACGTTTCATTTCACTTGAAAATGCCTATAGTCATGGACAGTTTGCAAATACTTTTCGACTATTTGCCTGGATAGTGGCATGCATTTATCTGCCAATCGATAGATGTGTCTTTTGTGTGGTTAAGTGACAGCAACCAGGACATCGAAAATGGGAAGAAAACAGCGACAAAATCGAATTGTTCCAATCGAAATAATAATTGTTGCAGGCGAAACTTCCATGTATTCTGGGTTTGCAGATTCGAAGTTTCGTCGAATGTTCATGGCGTTGTGTTGTGTGAACGGGAGAAGCTTAACAATTTTCAAAAAGGATAGTAATGGATGTTAGTTGAAACGACCTCAAAATGGATAGTTCTCCAAATGAATGGGGGAAATATAGATTGGATACGGAAGTAACCAGTAAAAAAATCGGTTATGGCACAGGAAGATTTTATGCTTGGGAAGCAGTACATAATAATAATTTTTAAATTTAAAAAAACAAAGAACAAAAAAAATTATTAAAACATCTTGATGCTGGAATCAGCTTTGATTTATTCCACTTTACATATTTATTTTACTTTGAATCTGATTTCAGTTAACCCTAGAATGGTACGGTAAATTTTTGAATGATTTTAGGTACATATTTTTACTAAAAAGAAGGCAACAATAATATTATGAAATTTTTTTATTTTATCATTAAACATGAAAAGATTATATAGCTTCTAGCCTCATGGCAGTCAGAGTGGCCAACTGGCTGATGCGCGACGAAATATATACAGCATGTGAGTAAAAATTACTCATCGGTAAGGTTACCACATTTTGTTTCAACACTCGACAAGTCGATACAATTCGGTCGTCGTTACATCCTAGTGTCAAAAATGACGATATGAAAAGTTGCGATATTTGTTTCCTTACTATTACGTCTTAATGTTTCCGCTTTGTGACCATTATGCCACTTTGTGCTATAATTGTATTTGAAATGTCAATACTTTTTATTCTTAACAATTTGAGATAATCAGTTTCTAATAATTTATCAGTATTTAAAATGTAAGGCAACTTATAGAATAATGGCGGAACGTGATTTTGAGACTCGGGGGGAAGTACATATATTTTTGCTGAATAATTGATAGGTATTTCAGCTCAGCAAATATATATAAAGAGTGATTCAGGGGTCAGTAGCTTAGTTGGCTAACGCGACAGTCCGAAGCAGCGATCAACTGGCCGCGGGGTCGAATCCCGCCGTGCCCATGGCTGTATTTGTTCGTCTTGTGTTGTCTTAACAGTCGGCGACTGGGCATAATACCAGCGCTCCATTAATTGTCACATTAAAGCTTTAGTAGCGACCAGGCGTAGCACTAGCGCATTAGAAAATAAGAAATAAATGTGGCACTTAAAAGAATAATGGAATAATTGATATCGGCTTCTCCCATATGTGTCTCCCTACCGCCATCGCTAAGCATTCGCTTCAAAGGGCGATCCCCTGAGCTTTGGCCTTATCATAGAAAGCTGCCTTGGGGTGTACCACGTGATTTTTTTAAAAATTTCAGCTATTAAGCCCATTTTCTCGCTTTGTGGATACGTTCATAAGCAGAGCTGTAGAATATGGGGCTCATAAAATCTACAAGCTATCGAAGGGAGTCTTTTACATCCGGAAAAAGTCACTGTGTGGTGCGCATTATGGTCTGGTGGCGTGATTGGACCGTATTTTTTGAGAACGGTCAATGGAGAGCCATCACCGTCAATTCTGAGTGTTATGGCCGCATCTTAACCGGTTATTCTTCGACGGAAATTGAAGATTCTGATCTTGACGATATGTGATTTCAGCAGAATGAGGCAACAAGTCACGTAACACAGGCAAATCCAGCTCTTTTGCAAGAGAAATTTGCAAGATGTGTAATTTCGCGATTGGCCAATTTGAATTGGCCTCTAATATCCTACGATTTAACACCTCTGGATTTATTTTTGTGGAGGTGCTCGAAAGATTGTGTTTATGCAAACAATCCCCAAACTCTGGTCGAACTGAAAGCCAATATTTGTGATGTCATGGCTGAGGTATTGTCCGACCTCTGAAATGTGCCAGAGAGGCTTTGAAAACTGCCTCAAAAGGATTGCGTCCTGTAAGAAATCCCGTTGAAGATATTTGAAGAATATTGTATTTCAAATATAATGGAATTACAATGAAATAAAAATTACGTCACTTTCCGAATATTTTGTTTGTTGGTTTTTTTATGTTTTAGGTTCATCAATTTCCAAGACAAAATGAATTTAATATTCATGTACTATTTGCTTTAAAACCAACTATTTTTCTTTTATCATGCGAACACAAACTTACGCACTATAAGCTCATTTAAGCAAACAAAAATATCAAAAGAATTTCTATCAACAGCAAAAATTAATATCAATTAAAGGATTGAAACATACAAAGAACATCATATGTTAAACAATAAATCCATTACAGTATTCATACATAAAAATAACATGCTAAACTTAGGCGTTCAGGGCAAATCTGTTTCGGGCTCTGGCACAGAACAGAAACTGAAAACAAAACG
This sequence comes from Nemotelus pantherinus, assembly GCA_963978885.1. Classification (NCBI taxonomy): domain Eukaryota; kingdom Metazoa; phylum Arthropoda; class Insecta; order Diptera; family Stratiomyidae; genus Nemotelus; species Nemotelus pantherinus. Next base: position 220,529,236 of record OZ022263.1, on the reverse strand, counting down.
CTGCGAATTTTGTTGCGTCCATGCAAAAATATTTCTGGGCCATTTATTGGGCGGATATGCAAGGAGTTTTTTTATTGTCCCTTAAGAAGACGCTGTGAGCTGAGCACCGTCCGCACTGCTATTCGCAAACATTCAATAAAAAATTAATATGACCATCAATTGTGTAATATGAACTTGTTTAGATGTGTATGCACACATCAGCAAAACGTGCATTGAGCACTTCAATTTCAATCTATGATTTGTGGATGATTAATTTAATATATGATAATATATTAAATTAATCATCCATAATTGCATGAGGACTATTGCGAAAAAGTTTGAATACATGCAAATATATATACAAACATATGCATATAGTCATATAGATAAATATACGCAATTTTCAGGTACCAATTTATTTATATAGGGAAAATAAATTGTGAAAGAAACGAGTTTGAAGAATGAGAATTAGTAATGTTCTAAGCTTGGTGACGACAATGTTTTAGCCATTGTCTGATTTTTGTTATAAATTTCGATGCATGGTAATTTGTTATATAAACGTGATACCATTAGGAAATTCACACGAGGCGTTGATGCTTGCTGCAAATATATTGGAGATTTTATTAATGTTGGCTGTTGTGGTAGTTTTCGTAATTCTTTTCGCGGGGCATACGTTAACAATTCATTATAAATCAAAATTTAAAAAAATAATCATTTTCAGGCAGTCAGCGTCTACAAATGACTAAAAAATTTAAATCGTCGTCGTCACAAGCTTGGAATATTACTAATTCTCTCAAAGTCTATGGTAAATTAATCCACGTATCCGACCTCATCCGGTTTAGGCCCGCCTTCAAAAAACTGAGTTTGAGTTGACTTGACTCGTGTAATCTGAAAACGCATGGACGCACGACCTATAGGAAACCGCGTTGGCGGCAACCTCTTCTATAACCTGAACTCACCTATTCCATATCATATTCCATATTGCTATTCCATATCAGCTTCCTGGGTCTTTTGTGTATTGTTATCTTTATTTTTATTGTCCTGCCTTTGACACTTTATATAGCATACACCTGCTGGGATAATCTGGGCAAAAAATACTTAAAATTCTTATTAATATGCTACGATTTATATTTTATTTATAGCTTATTGCAAATAACTTAGCCTAAATAAACCATAATGTTATCCTTGCTTTATATTGAGAAGCATGCATAATCCAATTGACTATCCATGTGCGGCCATTGACATATTTTTTACGTGTAATTCGTAAATGGCTCGATGAAACTAGCTGTGCGTCCAAGTGACTTAATAAATCTGTTAATACATTAATACGTACGCAGAATCATGTGGTTAATTATGCAAACTGGTCCTTAAGTGGCTTCTTTCCTGGCTTTTAATACAGGAGAAGGTTTTTCAGCAATTTCTCAGATACCGAACTGTAGAAACCGCAAATACAGAGGCGAATGTGTCTTCTTTCGAATACCTCTATCTTTGACTTGACATTAATCTCAGAATGAATATCCGAAAGTTTGACGAAACTGTTTAGGCCACACATGACCAAGAAGCATACAGGATGAGTGATCTGTTAAATATTTTAACATTGGCTTCAATTTCTTGAGTGTGTAGATCAGTGATAAACTTCAAAATGTCCGCTTTCTAGGCCTTTATTGGAAGAACCTGTATGGGTATGATTACATAAAAAAAGCATTTTTGATTTAAAAACAGTTACGAAATAAACTTTTACCAAGTTCTTGTCCTTTGCAGTTCATTTTCACAAATCGCATCTTATTGGGTTGAAATTCCGTTTGAGCTGCAACTAAGTCTGCTGCTTCATATGTGATTCATAGTTAATGGATGGTTGGTTTGAATGAGCTTACTGTAGGAGCTACCTTCGCTCGAGGTTTCGCCGCCTTATGATTTAGAACTTGGTTTTGATTGGAGCCCATGGAAGATGTCATTTGCTGATGCAGATTGTTTATTTCTCAATATTTTTTTTTCGATGACCCCAATCTTGCCTGCTGCACTTTTTTCCATCATCGAAAAGTCTGTGTTCATTTCCTCCAGAGTATTCACATATTTTCGTCTTCTGCCCATTAAGCGCAACAGAAACAAAAGAAATATATACTTAATTTACTTGATTGCTTTCACGCGCACTTTATTGAAATTTTAGTTGCTACTGAATATTTTTATACAATCAATAACTTAATGAGTCAATAAATTGTTTTTTTATTTTTTCGTCATTATTGGTACAATGTTCACTTTTAGTGGCCTAAAGGTACTTCACTTAAATTTATTGTAATATCCAACACTAGATGTCGAAACATCTATGCACGGCACTTATTTATTTTCGCACGATACATCTGCACTCGACAAGTTTTGGCAATCGAATAATCTCCACAAGATGAATGTTGATCTTTCGTTTGCTAGCTTTTTGTGTTTTCTTGATTTCCGCTACCTATTGCTTGGTACGTTATTAGTTGTATTAACCTATGTAGGAATATTATTTTTCAGCTTATGCAATTATTGTGGTTGATCTAAAACTAAGTTAATTTATCAAATTAAGCATAACTTTCAACTGGTTAAGTCTAAACTTAAATTCGATCGTTATTTTAAACCTAGATGTTGTAAATTTGCTCAGCAAAATAGAGCTTTTTTCCCTATAACTTCCGAACTAGTCATAAAATCAAAACAAAATTCAGGTAGTAAATGGCCCTTATTATAAACCAGCTGTCGTAAGAATTTCGCAGAAAAATCGTGAAAGGGATTACAGCTATGGTAATTTTTGTAATGTTTTGGCATATCTTTACTAAGCGATGTTGTCTTTAAATTTTCAAATGGGAATGATCATGCAGTGACCATTGATAAAAAATATTTACTTTTGGAAAATTTAAAAAGTTCTGAGGGTGGTAGCCCTAAAATTCTTTTCACCCCTTTAACTTCGAGCGCAGTCACCCAATCGAAACGAAATTCACAGGGTGGGTGTAAGTTAACGTGAAGCAGATTTGCTACAGCTCGATAATTTGGCTGTGGTGCTAACACAGGATTGCCAGCACCGGACATTTTCGTATGTATTGTACCAACAGATAATTCCATTTTGTATTTACAATAAACTAAGCAACCAGTGCTGAAATGTTCCTAGTTTTCGAAATTATTCGGATGGCAGCCCCAGACATAGTTTAATGGCTGAAACTTTCGATGATATCCTCGGATGAAAACCAAATTCAAAGGATAGGTTGATTTCAGCACGAGCTTGTTATGGTATTACGGTAGACTTATTGCTGCTGCGTTGAAAAAAAGTTCCCAGCACTGAACATTTTCATTTGAACATTTGTACTAAAGGAAATGCTGTTAGGAAATGATTTTTTCAAGAAATTGTTGATATGATACTACAAAGAAATATATTTCGTCTTTCCACATTTTTAAGTCACTCATAAATAAGTTCTTCGAAAACCAGTTTTCTAGCGGATCTGATGCGCTAGGTATGTTTTACTAATTACACTTAATTTGTTAATCAAATTTCTACTTACATTTGCACAAAATTTATTTTTAATTAGCTTCCTAAGTCAGTTTTAGGATATACCTTTGCAAATCAAACAAGTCGCATCTATCAAAAACTTAACAAACGTCTTCATTTCAAATCAGCAAGAAAAAAATGAGCAAAAAAAAATTACTTCTTCAAGAAAGCTTAAATCAAATTGAATGAAGAGAGGTAGAAAACAATTGAATTAGTTAAAAGTTTCTGAGAAAACTTTCTTCTTGCAAATTCGACACACATCAAAATGAAACAAAAAAAAATAATGGGAAAGAATTACTTACAAACATGGCACATTCATCCACCACAGAGCATCAGAAAAGAGTACTTCGTGGAAAATGCGAGGAAAAGACTGAAACTTCTCTGCCACTTCAAACACGTAAATAGAATTTTCCTTTGCGACTTCAAAGAGAAAGAAAACTCTTTTCGTCGGCTGATGCGATGATGGTGACGCTCTGGAAGAAAGAAACACGAGCGTTCGAAAAGAAAACCAGAAAGAAAACTTAACTTTAGAAGATACCACAGCGTCATGAGAATAAGTTTATTGTGCCAGTGTGTACGGTTTTTAGTTAACTTTACAATGTGGCGCCCCGTGTGGGCTGTTTGATACTCGAACATGAGCTGCAGCTTCTGTTATATAGCGATTGTTTCTACATTTCTTGCACGTACTCTTTGCACTAAACATTATGGTTTTCGGTATGAAAGGTAGGTGGAAGATCCAGCAAGAACGCACCATGACGGTTTGTTTATTGTTTTCGAGTGGGGCCAAGTGTTGGAATAATGGAGGTCAAGAAGCTCGCTCTTTGTAGTCATCGACAATTGTGATGGGAGTAAAGCAAAACCGGATAGATTCTGCGAAATCAAATTCAAGCCTGATTCAAGGTGAAGACTACATTTAAATAATGAAGAGCAGACATAAAATGCAACACTGAAAGGAAAAGTTTCTACAGTAACTCGACGTGAAAAGTCTGGTGGTCTTTGAAGCTATCTGTAGTGGCTGAGGGGTAACTACTTAGTCTGATTTAACCGTAGCGCAGTTGAGTTTGGTTACGACTAGTATACTTGAAAGTAACGGAGAATTTGTTTACTAATGGTAAGCTTTTCTTCAGTTCAACAGGTTTTGTGATGAAAGCGAAGTGTTAGTGATAGATTGGTGAACTTTCGATATTAATGAATATTATTCACCATCCGAAGATAAAACAAATAAATATTAAACTAATTCTTTCCTTTTTTTGATGGTTCAGTGCAATTTAATTAAATGACTTTAGTGGTTTTGGGTATATGTAACCATCAGCTTCCAAACTATGTGCAGTAACTGCTTCGTCCGAACGTTGAGTTGGAGTGTATGGCTGTGGTGACGTGTACTGATTTGGTTGTGAGTACTGCTTTAATGACAAATCCTGATCTGGTTTTGAGTACTGATTTGGTATAGAGTCCTGATCTTGTTGTGGATACTGATTTGATGGCGTGGGCTGATCTGGCTGTGAGTTTTTATTCAATGATGAATCCTGATCTTGTCGTGAGTATTGATTGAATGATGAACGCTGATCTGGTTGTGAATATTGATTTAAAGATGGCCGCTGATCTGGTTGGGAGAGCTGATTTAAGGAAGAATCCTGGCCCGGTTGCAAGTACTGGTTTACTAATGGGCGCTGATCTGGTTGTAAAAACGGATTCAATGATGAATCCTGAACTGGTTGCAAGAACTTATTTAATGATGACCCCTGATCAGGCTGTGATAATGGGCGCTGATCTGGTTGTGAGAGCTGATTTAATGATGGCGTCTGATCAGGTTGTGGATACTGATTCGATGATGAGTCCTGATTTCGTTGTGGGTACTGATTTACCGATGATTGATCTGGTTGTGAGTATTGATTCGATGATGTGCGCTGATCTGGCTGCAAGAGTTGATTTAATGTTTGCGTTTGATCTGGTTGTGAGTACTGATATAAAGATGAATCCTGATTTCTTTGTGGATATTGATTCGGTGATAATCCTTGATCGGGCTGGGAATATTTATTCAGTGACGACTCTTGGTCTGGTTGTGAATATTGATTGGATGATGACTGATCAGATTGTGGATACTTTTCTGAAGATGAGCGTTGATCTGATTGTGGGTAATTATCTGACGATGAGCCTTGATTTGGCTGCGAGAACTGATTTGGTGATTTTCCTTGACCTTGATCTGTTTGTGGATATTGATTTGATGATGACGCCTGATCTGGTTGTGGATATTGTTTTAATGCAGGCCCCTGAGTTGGTTGTAGGTACTGAGTCGATGATAATCCCTGATCTGGTTGTGGGTACAGATTCAATGCTGACTGACTTGGAGGTGGATAATAATATGGTGATGCATCTTTATGAGGTGGAGCCAATCCTGTGGCGTCACATCCATTGTTTTCTTGATTCACACGTGGTGACAAATATTGCTTCGATCCGTTAATTTCTAGTTCGGATACATCAGCAGCAGCAATGACAATGACAGCAAAGACGACAAGCGCACATGTGGATTTCTGCAGATAGATAAACAATAGATATTCAAATACTCGTGACCATGAAAAGCTGAATACTGGAAGCATAGTTTGAGTACTTACCATTTCAAGTGATGTTTATGAGCTTCAGTTCAGCTATTAAATGATAGTTTGTGTACTGAAGCTCGAGTATTTATATCTATGATTAAATAATAGTGCTTTTAAATGTCTTTATGTAAGAAAAAAACTTTGATGAATTGTCCTCAAAATGATTGAATAGTTTGTGATCTTATGCTTTGTTCATACGCTAAGGCTAAAAGCGGAAACAAAATAAAAGAATACTATTAACCTACGATCAGAGCAATATTTCATTCAAAAGACGGCGTGTTTCGATTATAAATTTTAGTTGTTTTATAGGGTAGGTACATAAGATTCATTTTTAAATCTGGGTCAATGCATTAAAAAATGAGAAAAAAATTTCAAATCTGACATATTTCGTAAAAAATCGAGGATATTTAATAGTTTAAAAGGTCAAGGTTAAATCCAAGTTTCAACAATGCAACATTAAACTATACAATGGTCTACCGAAAACGTTAAAGTTGAATATAATTAGTTACAGACTTATAGTCTAATAAATTTAAAAATTTTGAGTTAGATGAATATTAATTTTACTTTCTGAATCTCATAGAGGTAAAGGTGAACGTATTTACATTAGGTTTGGAACTTTATGTTATCACATATCTGTGCTTGATTATTTTAACCCCCTTTTATTATTTTATCGCTTCTGCAATCATTGAATTATTATGATCTATATATTTTAAAAAGTTACTTAAATCAACAAATGTGTTTGGTATTTTAAGCTAATATATCTCACCAAACAGCCCTAAATGACAGCTCTAGTCTGTCACAATATTCATATCCATTCATTAGCTGCAGTGAACTCAATGAAATATCCAGTCAGCTGAAACAAAGTATAGTAAGCTAATTTTATCAATTTCTTTCAAACCTGCGAAAAAAGCACATGTTGTCAAATTTTGGCAAATCATGCTGTCAAATTTTAGTAGCCATATAAACCAAATGTAAACGAACTAGTAACACACCATCGAAATCAATGCGAAGCGATTAATTGTAATCGACTTGTTGCAAAACTATTATGATAAGTGATTAAGAAAAGTTCAGACACATATTAAATTTGGCGACTATGAGCTCGGCTATTTGGCAACAGCAGTCGGATTTCACTTTTTCAATATGGCGAGAGGATAGTCGGCACTGAATTGTGTGAGTAGAAGATGAGTCAGAGGAGCAAATAATTTGATTAATTAAATTTTTTTGGAGAATTATAAGAAGCAATATAGTCATGGATGGTACAAAACCTAATAATATAAACAAAAAATAATAGTTTATAAAAAACAAATGGCTACGAAATAACTTTCTAACGCAATATTCTAACAAATAAGAGTGTGCATGCTTATCGTTACCAGGATACAAAGCGATATGAATTCGAGTTCGATAATCGTATTTTAAAACTGCTTTAATCTCAATATCAGACTTATTTTCGACAAATGCGGGCCCCCAAAGAGAGGGAAAAATGCTCATTATCGAAATAAAAGTCACCTTCAAAAGAAATATCTATGATCTGAAGAATGAAAAAATCATTACTGAATCTAGAGTTTTACTACTGATGTAGTGTTGATAAACGAATACATATACACCTTTTTTATGTGTTATTTATTTAATTTTTTTAATATCACTTATTGAATTTCGACACAAAAAATATACGAGCTGTTCAATAATATGATATATGTAGTAGCATTGCTTTACATAAATACCACATATGCGCATAGCATTTACGTATTTCAAATTTTTGTGCCAAGCCCCTGCAGAGAGTGGCAAACGAAAGGATAAAAACAACCATCGAGGAAAAAAAATTATTGAAAAAAATTAAAATGAAGCTAAAGGAGAATTTAGTTCATTTTTCAATGAACAAAAGTATGTAGAAACAACTCAGTTAGTTTGCATTTAGGTAGTGATAATAGCTTTCGAATAAATCCCAGCTAGTCTAATAAATTAATTTAGTTTAATAAAAAATTTTTCGTCTTGTTACCACAAGGTTTACACAAATCTTATACCGAACAAGTTAAGAAGTAATAAGCCTTTTTGAGAAAATAAAATTATAATTCATAATTAGAAATTGAATGGAGTATAGTAGGTACGTTAGTTTAGATTTAAGTGTTTCTTTAACTTTTGTTACACACATTAGCTATTATTTTTGTATTATTACACTTATTTATTTATTAATACTTCTATGGTTGTATGATATGTGGGAGCAAAGCTTAGCTGATGTTGGGGTTTAACGGAACCAACATTCATGCGGCTGAATACGGTACACTGAAAAAATAATTAGGTATTCGGTATAAAAAATAGCCATAATACTCTTAAAAAATTGGTTGATTTCGGCCTACTAATTCAATTCGTTGTTTCCATAAATTATAAATCGTAAATTATTCTCGGATAACATTACTCAACTCGTTCATTGCTTTTAGAAATATCATACAATAAAAGTAGATAGACTTTCCAGTCATTTGAATATACTTTTCAAAACTAAAGGTCCATACAAATTATATTGGCTAAATTTTCTTTTTCAGTTTTAATTTTTTATGCAGCAAAAGCAAGGAAAAAGAGGATGTCATTCTAAGTGTCCGACCGAAGTCGGTTTTTCGGCCGAAGTCGAAGCCAGAGCCGAAGTTCGGTTGTTAGTGTTACCTTCGGCCGAAGCCGAAGCCGAAGATAAAGTGAATTCAAAGCAAACTCAAAATGCTAGTTTTGAATTGAAGATTGATCAAAGTAGTAGCTGACAAGTGAATAGTATTTCTGATGTGATTTGCTTACATCTTGTTTCTTCTGCTGAATAATATCTTCAGAGTCGTTATCTTTCAGGGCGAGTTTTGTGCAGATCATAGAAATAAAATTCATAATTAGGGACACCGACGAAGAATCTGCAGAAACATCAATCGTCTGTTGGTAAAAACATTTTAAGACATTTGTTAAATTCCACATTAGTTTCCATTCAGTTGCAGTCGGAACTTCTATGCACAAATTGAGAGAGGTTTTTTTGTTCTAGAAGTCTTTCTACCATTGAATAGGTACCGTTCCAATGTGTTTCAATGTCTTGGATTAAAACATCCTTTGGCAATCCACATGTATCTAAAAATTTATTTAATTATTGAGTGGCTCCATCACTCTCCTTGAAATGTCTTTCAAATTTGCAACATTTTTTTTGCGTTGCCTATACACTCACTGCGCACTATTTGATTTGCAAAACTACTTTAAGTCACGAAAATTGTTCTGGTTAAATCGTTGCTCGCATTAATATGTATATCCACAAACTCAAAATGTTCATGCTTGGTGTAATTCGTGGAAATTATCATTAGAGCAGGAGCTGCTAATTTGTTGGTCACTGTGATGCCCTGAAGCGGGCTCCATAGCGCAACGCAATTCTGTTTTCCACGTGCATTTTCGAATAATTCACTACGTCCAATTAGACGCTACATTTGATTTCTTCGGCCTAATCTTCGGCCTGTATTCACCGAAGCCAAATCCGAAGCCGAAGGAACTTTTTGTGGCCGAAGCCAAAGCCGTAACTCTAAATTCCCGACTCTTGCTAGGAGAAGAATGTAGTCCTTAAGCTCATACTTCTTCGCTAGTCTAACGAAAGCAGTTTCAATAGACTTAAAAAGAATCAGTCAAAGTCAGCCAAAGTCTCAGTCTTTCAAAGACTCGGGGTAAGGCTTTACTCAATAGTATTTCAGCGCTAGGCAATGCGGCATGACAATGGACTCTTCTCCGGAAATTTTTTGGAGAGGCAGCCGCGAAACAGACTCACATATCCGACTAGGTCCTACCTAAGATCAATACATCCAATAAATTTCAGTTGGATGCTATGATCTGGTCGTGAGTTTTCCCAAACACAAATTTGGGTGTCTCTGTAAATAGAAACTTTGATGATACTATAGATACTTGTTGGTCTCAGGATCTTAAAATTTTTAAGCATATTGAGTGGGCAAACCATGAAATTTATCAATCGTTTCCCTTTTTCCAAAAAAAATTTCAAGAGACTCAATGATTCAACGGACATTTTCACGTGCCTATAGTTGTGACAAGGTTACCCACACATTAAAAAATCATAAATAACTATTTGTAAACTAACTCTTGTGAATTTTGTCATGATCTGATGGCTATATCAAAAGCTGTCACAAACAAAAATTTAAAAACAAATGCTTTATTCGATTCGTATTTGTTTATATTGTTTGTGAATTATTACGAATAATATCACACCCAGACCAGAAACTGGTCGAAGGATATAGGGGCAATTTGGAATCGCCTATACATACAAGACCCTTTCTTTGACTATAGCTCACCAACCACTCAACTATTTAGCCATCCAGTTCACAAATAGCTCCTACCCCTAGCAGTTAAAGTAACGTGAACAATAATAATCAGCGGTCTAATTTTAAAATATGAAGATGCAACTCCCATTTAAGTTTTTCGTACTTTCTATCTATTCACTTTCAGAAACTGATGGATGAAAAAGAAGTTTCCAACATCTCACAGTCATTGAATATGTCAAACAAGCCCTACAATATACATTCATGTGCTTTCAAATCATGTGTCAAGCTTTTCCATTTCTTTCGTAACTTTCAACATCATTGAAACCATCTCATCATCATACAAACTACAGGTGAAGTATTTTATTCCGTGAAAAATTTAATTTTCATTTTAATACTATCATAGTCGAAAGCGATGACGAAGGATAGAATGTAAAAAAGAACTGAATAGGAAGCAACCCCTTGCTCCAAGATGGTGAGTAACAAATTTCCCGTTTGCAATGCTTGCTAACGAGACAGGAACCTGTCTATATGTCGTTCCCGACACATAATGAAATTTTCTTTCCTTTTTGTCAGCGTCTATTATGCACCTTGGTAGTATTATCTAGGAGACAACGACGATGGCAGTGACTGCGAATACGACGAGTCCAACGGCGACAATGAAGCCGGCGAAAAATGTTAACAACACCTTTTATACGTTGCAAAATGAGTCTTGAAGACATTTAAGACGACAATTCATGCCAGCAAGGTGAAAGAGGAGATGAACAGTGGAAGTTGTCAGGTTGGCTTTGCATGGCTTGGATAGGACATTATCATGCAATTGCAGATTGAATTTGAAATTCGCTTCAAAACTTTCATGGGGTCCAGGACAACCGATTCGCTCAGGACACACCACTGACTTTGATCGTCGTGGCAAGTAAATGAGTAAGGGAAACTAATTTTCAATGTAAATATTTTTAGAAAGTCTATAACGTGGTGAATTGAAAATCTCTCTATTATCATAAAAATAAAGCTGGAGCCCTTTGAAGGATATTCTTAACTTTAGAGAGATTATTAAGGCATAAGAGAAATGTGTTTGGTTAAAAATTGAGAATGCTGTGTTTTTGTGAAAGTATGAAAATTTCTAATGATTGTTCATCAAAAGGCTCATATGAAAGCCTTCAAATTTGATTTCCCAAGGTTCAGGTTATCAAGTAACTGTTACTAAAGTAGATCTATTTTCAATAAACTAAATTATTTAACTATACTGTCTTCAATACTTACAATTCACTTACTAGCTATTATCAGCCACCTAAGCCTAAAAATTTTGCTTTATTGCGCATATTCAGTATTTTAGGCAAATAAGTGTTTCAGTGTAGCTCAGCAATTTCAAACAAAATAGGCTGTTCTGCCAAACACCCCAAGTAAAGATCTTCAATGGAGTTATGAATATTGTAGGATAAGAAACACAATGACAAAGATCAATGATGGTAAAACAATAAGTTTATCCCTGTGAGTATGCTGTGGATTGGATGTGGTTTCAATAGCCTCAAAATGTCCGAAGACCGTAAGATACCAGTTTCTTTACGTGTCTATTTATCTTAAGTATTTTTATTGCATTTAAGTTGTAAAAGTATTTAGTGTTTCTTATAATGAAGCCCAACATTCTATTTGTCTATCGAAAGTTACATCATGATCTTTCACATTGTCAACAAGAAGAAGATTATTGTGTATGAATAATTGTAATAAGTTTTACTTCCATTAAAGACGATTAACTGACATTTTTTTACATTTAGCTTTAGGCAGTTGTTCACATAATAACTACAAAAGCTGTTTAGTAGCAGCTAATGATGTAATAGTTTTAAAAATCTGACAATCGTCAGCAAATAGCAAACATTGAGCAACATGAAAAATTAAGCTGATATCATTTATAAAAATTAAGAAGAGTTTTTTTTATTTTTTATTGTTATGTGATTTCTTTATATTATCTCTTCTATTAGATATTTTTTTGTCTTGCATATCAAACAAAATCTTATCTTGACTCATGTCTGCATAGGAAATGGAATTCCATTTCTGCACACAAAATGATAATGTCGACATAGAATCGCGTTAAACACTCATCAAACCGCATTCATTCCAAGAAAACTTATTGAAATGGGATAATTCACAGGATGTGACGTCGGTCCCGCCACTGCAATGGGTTGTCTGCCATTCAAAATTACTCTGACAACATTTGCTTGCTATTTCCGTTCTAACTCATATGAATGAGTTCTATGGATCTGATGCAAACATTTTCCGTACATTCTTCGTGTGATCTCTAGCAAACCGCACATTCACCGCATGACAACGTTCGCTTTGGAGTGTCTTTTACAGATTGTCCGAAGCTCTTTCCGGAATGAGCTACAAATTTCGGTTATTAACCCGTCTTGACCCGAATACGAAACAGCTTACACTCCGATTCATTACAAGCAATGGACATCAGGAGTAAGACACGTCCTATCTGCTTGGCTTTATCCCTGCGGAGCTCAAGTGATGTCAGGCTGGTCGAGTTCAGTCCGAAAAGCATCTTTTGTTTCTGGCTTTTGTAGGATCTTGAGTCAATTGGGCTCATATCCAGGCAGCTCACATAGGCATTTGAATGAGTTTATCGCCGGTCCTGAGCCTGAAAAGTCAATGGGGAAAATATATATTGGTCTGACGGAGTGACCACTGCGAGCCGGTTCTCATAAAACAGTGACTTGGCAAGCAGACATATGGAATGGAAGCCAAAGAGGAAGCATTGTAGATGCAGATAAATTCCGGACAGAGGACTTGTTCGAAATTAGATAATTCGGCTTTCAAGCGCCAATGGCTTCCTTTACGAAGCTCTGTGGGGTATTGGGATGAGATCTGTTGTGAACATCTAAATCCAAGAGTACAATTTGGTTCTGGGACGCACGAGCTGAGAACTTAAATAGTTTCGGAATTTTCAGTTACAGTTTTGCACTCTCTTACGATTGTTTGGTATCTTGTCCAGCAAGCAAACGAATGTACATGTTCTCGAGTCTGCAATTTATGCACCCTGGAATCGAGCGCATTGCTTTGCTCCTCGAGCGCCATATCCATGCATCGTGATATATTGCCTCGTTTTATAGTGAAAATTAATTCGACTAGATACTTTGCAATGCAATTAGTGGTCGGAAGAAGCGGTCAAAGTTACTCGTATCTCGCCAACAATCGCAGATTAGTCAGGCTACTGTTTCAGTCCAACAAAATTATTTTGCCAATCTAATAAGATGCAATTGTGGTTCTTGTTCGGTTCAATCGTTTCATCTGATTACCACCAACGTCTCGTGTGAAAATTAATAGTTGCCAACGAACCGCCTCGATGTGCGAATACCTCTGGTAATGAGTCATTGAGTCCTGCTGCGGCATTCCGGCTCGTTGATAATGTTTTCATCGTGTTGCGGCAAGACATAATTCCTGAAATGATTAATTGAGCCTAAGAGATCAGTTCGAGCGTACATAACACAAGGCTGTCGGTTTTAGGTATGTAGCCTGGTCCAATGGTAGGCACGTTGCACGGTTCATGTAATTTTGGTTTCTATACGTTATGACAATAACTGCTTCGAATTGAACATTAATCATTCTCTTGGAGACTGCAAGTTAAGGTATGGTGCTTGTTAGTGAAGGTAGACCAGTTTGTTGTATGTTATAGAAGGACGTTACATACATACATACATCGTTTACAAATATGATGTTTTGTTTCATAGAATTTTGTTAGTTCTTAGTTCGAATGTAATCGAACTAAGAACTAATGAAGACAAAGAGACAACAAGAACTAAATCTTATCTCAGATTGTAACAACTGTAACAGATTGGAACTGAATCGTATCCTAAAATTTACATTGGATTAAAATTTTATTACAATACGAAAAAGCAAAAGCAATATAAAGCAATAAAAATTTTGCGTTGTGATTATTATTTTTCAAGATATAAGGATTTAAGTGAGTCAGGGTACAGGTCCGAAACACTTCTCTTGACCACCCTGTAACTCCGCCACTTTTGGAAACCGGATCACCCTGTAGAACGATTTTTCGCTCAAAATATATCGAGGAATCCCTCCTTCCAAAAGTTTCCTCCGAGTACCAAACACCCTGTATATGTAGTATATATTTGCAAAAAGTCAATATAGGACAGGAAAATTAATTTTGTTTCTAGCTTATTATATTTTCGAAATTCATGCCGGCGCTAAGTGCCTAAAAGTAGACAAAGAAATTTTTAAAACTTCGAACTGTGACAACTTCGCACAGATTTTACTACAAAATAATATTGATGAGTAAAAGAATCATGCTTTAGGTACTTTAATACAAATTCTTCAAACCAAAAATTCTCCTGATTTTTTTTACGAAAAACTTTAACTTTTGCTTAGTATTTATTTATTTATTAATATATATATGTATATATATATATATATATATATATATATATATATATATATATATATATTCAACAGATAAGAATCCAATTACTGAATATTAGAGACACCGTAGTAAAAAAAAAAGTCCAGCGCATCAGAACCGCTAGAAAACTAATTTTCGAAGAAGTTGTCTTTGAGGGATTTAAAAATGTGTGAAGACGTTATACCCTTCTTTGTAGTACCATATCAACAATTTCTTACTCAAAGAAACAAATATCATTTTCTGACAGCATTTCCTATTACACAAATGATGAAAATGCTCAGTGCTGGCAACATTTATCCAACACAGCAGCAATAAGTCTACCACTACATGCTCGTATTTAATCAGCCTATTCTTTAAAATTCGTTTTCATCGAAGGATATCATCGAAAGTTTCAGCGATTAAACTATGTCTGGGGTTGCCATCTGAAAAATTTCCAAAACTCGAAAAATTTAAACATCGGTTCCTTATTTTATTGTAAATGCTTTGCTGAATACAAAATGGAAGCATCTGTTTGTGCAATATTTACGAATTGTCTGGTGCTGGCGATCATGTGCTAGCACCAGAGCTGCTTCATGTTGTGTTAAACCCACCCTATGAATTTAGTTTCGATTGAATGGCTGCGCTGTAATTTATAGGAGTGAATGTAATTTTAGGGCTACCAACGTCCAAACTTTTTAAATTTTTGAAACGTAAATATTTGTTGTTAATGGTCATTGCAGGATCATTCCCATGTGGAAACTTTATGACAACATCGCTCGATAAAGAAATAAAAATAAATTATGAAATTCATCATAGCTGGCAGCCCTTTAGCGATTTTTCAAAGAAATTCCTACGAAACTAGATATGCAACAAGATCCACTTATCACGCGAATTTCGTTTAGATTTCGTTGCTGCATCGCAAGTTATAGGGAAAAAACCTTTATTGTCCTGAGCAAATTTACAATATTTAGGGGACAAAAGTTGCCATAGCTGGAGACCCTATATTAATTTTTCAACCAAATTTCTATGGAATTAATCTTAGAGTAAGGTTCACCTACTGCGTGAATTGTGTTGAAATCTGGTGGCTAAATCGGAAGCTATAGGCCAAAAACAAGTTTTTTTTAGTGATTTTTCCAAATGGCACCACTGCCACAGTGTTGCCTGTATTGCAAAATCACTTCTATCAAACCTGTTTCTAACTAATACCAACATGTTCTGTAAATCTCATATTGATCGCATTAGCCGATCGTCAGTTCTCGTGAGCAGAAGTTTTGAGTGCTGAAAATAGAGGTAATTTGATCACGGGTTGCCGTTCTTGTTTACCGCGGAATTTTGAAAATGTTTATTTGACTTGGTGGTCAAAAACCAAAATTTATCAATAATTTTAATTAATTTTCAAAAATCAAAAATTTTTCAGGAGACTCGATGATTTGAAGGATTTTTTTTTTAGGAGCCTGCTGTAGCTACAGAGTTGCCCACACGGTCTCAAAAGCCCATGTGTGTTAAATTTTAGTCTACATCAATACGCTCTGAAAATTTCATGATGATCCATTGCTTTTCTTAGAAGTTATGACAAATCGAAATTTGAAAAAAAATCCTTGCCTACTTTTAGGCACTCAGCGCCTACACGAGGTTCAAAATTTCCAATTCTTTATCATAAACAAATTAAAAACATAATAAGTTTTTATTCCTTATACTTTTTTTAACAAAAATTTACAATGCTTGGAAATATAGGAGTACTTGAAAGTTCAGTAAAATGCCCGCTGACGCCAAAATGTTTAAGATATCTAAATTCTAGTAAGTCATGGACCTACTTGTTATATACATCTATGTCTTCCGAAAATTTCAGCTCAATCGGATCAGCCACTTCAGAGATTATCTCCCTTAAGAGGGGAAATACATGTAAAATCGAAAAAAAATTGCTAATTTCAGATTGATTTAAAATATATACATATATTGTTCATTCAGAAAATGTTTAATATTAAATCCTGAAAATACATGTCTCACAGTAAATGAAAATATTTTTTTAGTAATTTTTCAACACAAAATGGCGGCGATGCGAGCGAATGAAAGAAACACATCAAAAACTGCCTCGTACAACTTAACGCCTTTTCCGGGGAACTTGCAACATTCAGAGAAAAAAAAATATGCTAATGAAATATGTAATTCATAAGTGAACCAATAAAATTTATAAAAATATTTTAAATTTTTACATTAATTTTAGATTAAACACAAAAATCGATTATTTTTCAAAAAAATCACACTTTAAAAGTTAATAAATAAATTATTTTTCTGAAATTACAATAACATTTAGGTTCAACGAGGAGGTAATACTCTTTTGTAATTTTTGCAGGATTTTCGCAGCTTTGCTTAACGATATTTTTTTTAAATTTGTCTTTAAGTCGAATTGTTCTTAAGCTAGTTTTCGTGCTTTGTAGTTAAACGTATGGAATTTAAATCTCAGCCGCTTTTTGAAGTTATATAAAATAATTAAGTAGCATATAATGTACATGAATTTTGAAATTTTATCTTCAAGTTTATATTTAGTTCAACTCAATCACCAAATAAAAGCCGAACTGATGTTACGTAAAACCTTATCAGACAAAACTCGATACTAATTTCAACAATAAATTGAAATGTGTGCTAAAATAAACTCTTATTACAGTGGAAAATTTTTATCGCTAGCCTATTTTATGCTTCCACTCATCCGAATCGATTCGAACTGAAACGCAATAATCTTTCCTACAGAAATGAAAATAAATGCTAAAATCGCATCAGCCACACAGTTTTTTCCATCATAGGTTTTCGTTCCACTTGATGGCGACGTTTCCCATGCGGTATCATTATGATCGGGAAATTGAGCCATCCCGGGAAAATAGTTATCCGGATCGCGCAGAAAGTCAACGTACTCGCTGATTTTCGTGAAAATTTGCGGACGATTAATCAAATCATTGCAGTCATTACTGTAGGCCAGGACGCCAGCAATTTTGTCATTGCACACAAGGATGCTGCCTGGGTCGCTTGATTTACCAAATCGTCCGGGAAGGATCTGGTAGCCAGGAAACAAGTTGAAGTCGGAACGGGATTTTGACGTCGACGACCATGTAGGAATGGATGTAGTCAACGGAACCACCTCGGCACTTGTGCCGTTGAGAGGCATCGCTTGTCTGGTGCAGAAAGTCTTGTAGTTGCAGAGATTTGTGTTTGTTCCTGTCGCTGCTACCGGACCTGTATTTGAACGAAGGAGAAAATTTCATTTCAGTGTTTTAATAACGGCAAACGGATATTTGAATAAGAGCTTGTTCTTGTCTGTTTTCTTAGCCTCTCGTATGATTTGTCTATTGTTTGTTATTATCGCTAAATCTCACATGCACAAAATTGGCTCGTAACGGAGACATGTTTTCCCTGGTTGCTGTAGCTACTCGAACAATTGACGTCCGGTTGTATGCGAACAACGTAATATTGCAGATTGTTTGCTGGAAGACTCTGCAAAAGTGAAATTCATTTTGAATGAAGTGAGCGTTCAGTTGGATTATGCTTAATGGAAATAACAGTTTATAAATGAACTTTATTTTTACCTTCAAGCATTAGACTTATTGAATTTGCTTGCTTTTATGCTGAGACTTGAAAATTCATTTCTTAAGCTTATCTTCATCGGGTACGAAATTATGCAAAATTTTCAAAAAAAACTTCAAATTCGAAAAATTTAAATTAAGCCCTCAGCAGGCCCCAACACTAACAAGTTTCTGTGGCAATTTATTAACTCACCGAACCACCCGGAAAATTATTCCAGCCGAGCACAATGCACTTGCCACCGGATTGAAAAGGAATTTCTGTGAAAGCATTAGTACTGGCATTCCTCCTGTCACTGAAAATATTTTCGTTTAGAATCAAAACAGCCAAGTCTGCTTCCCTGGTGTACGGAGTGTAGGCGGGGTAAATAAACGCCTTGACAACATGTATCCGGGTAGTTAACGAATCATCAGCACCCATAGATCTACTCCCAACTACGACCGTGATAGAGTCTTTGTTGCTCAGGTAGTTGTCACTGTAATGTTTCAATTCATTTCCCAGGATATAATTCGCTCTCTGTTCACAAAACTAAACTCATCATAAAATCAACTTACAATGAATCAAACAAGCAATGGGCCGCTGCCAGGACGACTTGTTCTTTGATTAATGCTCCTGCACAAATATGAATCGGGCTATTTCCCATTAATTCGAATTCAGTTCTTCGAAGCGATACCTACATAATTATTGGGAAATACTCTTTAAGGATAATACCACTGTTCAATGAATAGGATTGATGTGAGAGCTGCTCGTTTACCATGAACGGAAATTGGTAATCAGTTGCTTCCTGCAGAACTGGCGCTTCACTGATGTCCATAGAGATCGAATTGCCCGAAGATATCAAAACTAGCAACAGGACACCGATGAAGGTACACATAACTACCGTCACTTGAACTGCTCATCAAAAGCGCAATACTAATAATGAAAATGGCCTGCAGGTGGAAAACATACAAACCTATAGAGATACAACTTATTCGCATTTGGGAGGTTGAGATAAGTGGCTTGTATTGGATGGAACTGATAGTTGAAGTGACTAGGGGGCAAATTGTATTGAAATAACATTGAGCTGTGGGTTAGTAAATTTAAGTTTTTGAAAATGCATTATTTTATTTGTTCATTATGGTCTTTGAAGCTTTAAGCTTAAAGTAAATAAATTAAAATAATAATACAATTAATAATAATAGTACTCAACAATAATGCACTATGCTGAAAAATGTAACGTATCTTCTCAAAAAAAATATTTTTTATTGAATATTCTGTGAAAAAAAAGTTTAACAGATTTGCATTCCGTTATCGATTTGAGAAAAATGTAGATTTTCATCTTATTGTACGTGGGAAGCATTAATTTGCTCCATCAAAAGATCTTTATACACTGGGAGCAAGAAGGCAACGTCTCCATTTTTAATCTGTTCTGGTTTTCTCGAATTACCAGTGCACTCAAAATGTAGCGGTTTGAAAAGAAGAAGGTCCATTTTCAATTTATGAGTAAAGTATCTTTTTTATTTAAAATATCTGTACCGTAGTTTGCTGTTAAATTGAATTTCAGCAAGAAGTTTAGCATTAAGCTACGGAACGTTTACACTAAGCTCTCAAATAAGTTAAGCGTAAGTGGAGCAAGTGATGATCCTGCTGCAAACTGTGGAAAGCATAATCGCTGTCGATATTTAATGTCACAACTGACGTACACATTGATTCCGCATTGACCAAGACGATGCAATGATTCAGAGCCGTCACTGCCTATTCCATTCTCCAAATTTATTCCGTGGTCAGTCATAGATCAGCACGAAGAAACGTATCACAGAAGATCGGGATCGGATGTGAACCGAGTTCACTTGATAATTAAACACACTACGGCCGCAGCGAAGGCGAAAATGATGTTTGAAGCTGACTTACCTGCGAACTCACCTGCGCCGAGTTAGATTGTTCAGTTGGTTTCACCAATTTCGATGTTTCTGCCCTTGAAACTCTTGGCCACATCACACCATCACGCCCATCAACCGAATTAACACAGACCGTGGAACTTCTACGGATAAATATCGGATTTAATGATTGAAAACATTCAACTCACCTACAATGTTTACACACAGTTGTCACTATGGAGAGATGCCCACTTTTGGAACTTTCATCTAACAGCAAAAGCTTTGTGCATTGGAAGTAATTACGTCGACCTTCTTATTCAAAATTATGAATCTGGATGTATCCTTTTCGCTTCGAAGCGATGGCAATGGCAGTTTTGTTGACTGTCTTGCGTGAGCAAGGCCGCCCGAAACCGCCCCTCTATCTTACCCTTCTTTAGGGGCGAAAAGGGGCTTGGATCTTGGTTACCTAAATTGGCGGTAACAATCTGCAGCAACATATTGGTTGCACTGATCAAGATCAACTACAATTTCAAAACAACAAAATCAGCGTGAATCAGCTGTGGACAATTTTACGGCCAATCCTGAGCTAAAGCCCTCGCACCTTGCTGTCCAAGCTACATCGAACTTTTCGGGCTCTACATGTACATACCTTAACGTTACTTGTTCCAGTAAATGCTCCATCATTATTGACTGTGAAACCTCAGGGGCAGATTTTTGTACCAAGACTTCCTTATAATACGTTAGCGGAATCTACAACAACATTAACTGGGTCGCCTTCTTCCATTTCTGACCTGCAAGACACTCACAAAAGATGACCTGAACAAATAAATCATCGCTAAATGTTGCCTCTCCATTTCTCCTGGAATAGATATGCATCTTCAGAAAAACTTCAGGCCCCTGGCACATTGGTGAAGGAGTTCACTCCAAGATTTTGTGAGAATTTTTGCTCTAAATCAAAGCGCAACTTCGGCCCCAATCATAATAGTTTTCTTATCATTTGCTTTCAGAATGTTCAAATCGTTGTGGTTAATGTTAGTCCTCTTTATCACTCTTCATCTTTGTTATCTGATCGAATCATTTACTTTACCGGAACTTGGCTGTGCTGTGACTCCAGCCCCTACTTAAACTGTGATTGTTGCCTCAGTACACTTTCCGTATATTTCTCCTGTTTCCGCCTACGACCAATTCTTTGCTTAACTTTCTTATTACCTCATTTATCATTTTCGCTTTGCTTCCGCTCTTCCACCGCAAGTGGCTTGAATTTACCTTTTAGTGATTCTTTCGCCAATATTGAGTTTTCTATTTGTTGTAAGCATAATAAAATCTTCTGGTCTTATATCGACTCTCTGGAAAAATTACATCGTTTTCCTGATACAATGTATCTGAATGCTGCCATATTTTCAAATCCTCAAAAGATCTGTTAACTTTTGGCTATACACTTTTACTGATTGCTTTTCCAGTAATTGGTAGCCTCTCCCCATATTTCTCCACTTATAATTTCTTCTCCTATTTTTCGCATCCAAACAGAGATTTTATAAATCGAGTCCATACTAATTTTGCTAGCACAAATATCAGTAGTGGCCCTGACTGTTCCCCAAATTTGATAGGTAAGTCACTTTTCTCGACACTGTGTGTTCGTTCCTTCGTCCATTTTCAATATAATTTTCTCCTCCCATTGGAAGTCTTTTCATACCTTGGCGATACACAAATTTGATAGCCCAGGCTGCATTTCTCACAAACGGCCAATTGTCTTCCTTTCCTGCTTTCGGAAGAACGTGTGGAACGTATTTCAATAATTCATGTCAGCTGAAACAGTTGGCTGCAGCGATGAATTCCCCAAAAGTTTCTCTGTCAATCTAGCAGCCAGGAAACATTGAAACGGATGATTATGATTAAAAAAAGAATGTTGTCAATAGAATTCCCATCCTATGAGTTGGAATATTCTTCAATTACGTTTTAAAAAAAAAATTAAGTGATTAAGGTAGACATTAGTTACTTCAAAATTTGAATTTTGAACTGGCAAATGTTTGACAAACCAACTGCTACCAACCAAGTAGGAATCAAATAAACTCGCATGTTACTCCGGATCGTTTTTTATGCATGCAGGATACATACTACACTCTGCATGAAAAAAACGCAGCTATTGTTGCATGTACACCAAATAAATCATACTTCGCCCTATCAGTGCCAGAAATGACGAGAAACATCGAAACATATCTTCTCGAACCATCTCCTAAATGTATCTCATATAAAATGTTTTCATAGGACAAGAGAAATCGAAAATAGCCTAGAAGTCATCAGAAGTCAGTCTTATACAGCGATTCTTGCAGAACGAATCTATTCAAAAGCGAGTTAGGTGCTTCCTGGCGCGTAATTTAAAAGCGAGTCAATTGCAGCTCGGGTGATATATTAGTAGAGCGATAAATCAATTGTGTATGCCATTTAGTTAAAATAGTTATTGCTTGAATAAAAGTACGATTATTTGTAGAAAACGAATTGTTTTATTTCAGAGAATATTGAGTCCACGAAGCATGTTTTAATGGAAAAAAACAACAATATTTAACTTCTTCTTAACGTTTCCAAAATAATGAACTTTTCGAGCCTGTTTCACCCTATGTCCCTGTACAAAAAAAAACATGCCGAACTTCCAAACACTTCAAATCAAATCAACGCCAATTACTTCTTAATCGTCTGTAATCTTCTTCCCACAAAACATTGTAATTTATCCAGTAACCTGTCCGCCATACATGCCAGGACTAACTGATAGCAATCAACGATAATATGGTAAACATAATATCCAAAACAAATCCCAATGTGTTTTGAAAACCGATAGCAACTCAGTAAACCAGATTATAGAAATTTTATCAAATCAGCCGTAAACTCTATATGTATATAAATATCAAACACCCAAGTGTATACACATTGGTGTTTCTGTATACAGTTCGTAAAACGTAGAACTAAGTTGAGCTTTAATAAAATTTATTAGAGCTGAAACAGTTTTCGATCTACTATACGATGATTAATCACAGTAGCACTCAATTACGAAAAATATCATACAGTTAATTGACACACTTGCTACTATATAATTGGAATGGTAGTGTATCTGGGCACAAAAACTTTTAAGCACTTATATGCTTACTCATTTACTGTTACGGAAAATGATTGATTTTGCTGAATGTCAGATACACGTGTTCAAACTCTTATTAACAGTAAAATGAACAATAACCATTTTAGTTAGATTTAATGCCAGTAAGTCCATATCTGTTCGCAAACTAAAATAGAAAATATGAGCTGGTTACTTGTCGATTGATTGGTAACATATCATAGTCTAACCCGTTAAAATAATATGGTATTGCTGTGGATATTACTAAAAATTTAATTATCACATTTTAATTTGCGCTGGTTTACTATTGATTAAAAGCACATAATTACTCAACGGTTTTTGTTTCCACATACGCCAGTTTTATTATTCGACCTAACAACTCGAAAGCTCCGAAAAGTTCATCACTCGTTCATTATTGTAATGCCAAGCGAGAGCATTGCTATATTGTCGGTAGCGCTAACAGGAAAAATTTCATAAGAGCTAAAGGTATACGTATAAGCTCCCAGTTTGGTGACTTACTCTGTACCAGTGGAAAATATGTTGTCAATAACATTTTACTTTAGATTCACTTTTATTTTGGAATAACACCAGAGTTTTATATGCTAGCTTATGAATTGTGATCTACCTAGTCTAGCCATAAATATTGTTACAAGGTTTGGCAACCCTGCAGAAAGGAACCCTTATATTGCATTTCTTAAAAATTGAGCTAATCGCTATAGTAAGCTTGTGCTTGATGCATTTGTCATCATTTGAGTTTAATTTTTAGTGTAGTGAACATGGATTGGGGCGACAAAGAAAATAGAATTGCTGTGATTGCACTTCATAAAGTAGGAATGCAACCAAGTGATATTTTTAAGAATCTGCATACCCTTGGTATAAGCCGAATGTTTGTATATCAGGCTATTGAAAGATTTTATGATACGTCTGGAGTACGTGACCGTGAAAGAAGTGGCCGTCCGCGAACTACTCGAACACCTCAAGCGGTTAAAGCCGTGCGCGAGAGAATTCGCCGTAATCCTCTTCGGAAACAATAAATTTTATCGCGTGAGATGAAAATACCCCAAAGAACAATTTCACGTATCATCAAAAGTGACTTGGGGTTGGGTGCTTATCGTAAATCTACCGGGCATTTACTAACAGATTCGTTAAAAAAAAATAGAGTGGAAAAAACAAAACGATTACTTTGCCGGTACGCAAACCAAGAACACCGTAAAATTTTGTTTACGGACAAACAAATTTTTACTGTCGAAGAAACATTTAATAAACAAAACGATAGAGTTTATGCTCGCAGTGCCAGAGAAGCTTCCCAAGTTGCCCAAAAGGTTCAAAGAGGTCATCATCCAGCCTCAGTAATGGTTTGGTGGGGTGTTAGCTACAACGGAGTGACAAAGTTGCATTTTTGTGAGAAGGGCGTCAAAACGTCTGCCAAAATTTATCAAAAAAGTGTCCTTGAAAGTGTAGTGAAACCTTTCAACACGTCATTATTCAAAAATCAGCCTTGGAGTTTCCACCAAGATTCTACACCAGGTCATAAGGCGAAGTCAACCCAAAAATGGCTTGAAGAAAATGTTCCAGATTTTATTAAAGCTGAAGATTGGCCTTCCTCTAGCCCAGACCTGAATCCGCTGGATTACGAATTATGGTCTGTCTTAGAGCAAATGACGTGCTCTAAAAGACATTCTAATATCGAATCCTTAAAGAAGTCTCTTACACATGTATTCGCCAACTTTCCGATTAAAGTCGTGCGTGCTTCCATAGATAAGTGGCCAGCTCGATTAAAGGCTTATGCAAAGGCAAAAGGCAATAACTTCGAATAACTTGTTGCAATTTCCGTTGTTGACATTGCATTTAATAAATAAACAATGATTTCTTAACATATAACGCCTCTTTCATTGAACAGTGCTTCAAAAAGTTTGTAACAGTATTTATGGCTAGACTAGGTATATTGACCGGGTAGTTCGCATGGACGCATGCCTAAAAACCCCTAAAGAGATTGTAAATTTAAAGGCGTTTTAGACAAGCGTTTGAGTTAACTTGGCTCGTGTAATCTAAAAACGCATGGACGCATGGAGCTATGTCTAAAATCCCCTTAAAATCCCTTTAAATGTTTCGTAGTAGATTTGAGAACTTTTAATCTAACCAGAAGATAATGCATGATTCGATGATGGTTTATTTTTGGTTTTGTCGAAGGATAAAAAAAACAAGACAAATAAATAAAAAGAAAAGGTAAAAATAAATCAAAGTAAACAATAAGCTGTAAATTAATTAGAACTGAAACTTAATACAGAGATTAAGTTAGAAAGTCAGCAATCTTATTAATTTATTTGGTTATGATAAAATACTTGCTCTTAAAATTTTTTAGAAGCACATAGCGAACTCGGAAGAGTACCAATATTAAAACAATAATATTATCCAGGAGAAAATAAAAAGATGTATGAGTACAAGCAAACGGGATGTTATGGGTAAATGAAGACCTGGTAACACGTAGCAGGTCACAAACAGAAAACTGCACCCTGGCGATATAAGTCACAGAACCATTAATAATTTTGTAAAAGAAACCTGCATCTAAATACACTCTGCGTGACGAAGGTATGGATTTCTAAGATAAAACGATGCATTCTATCAAAAAGAGAAGAAACATCATTTAAAAACACCAAAAGTAGGATAGAAGGGAGAAGAAAAACGAGAGTTAACCGTTACGAAAAAAGCAAGATCACGAAGGTATGAAGAAAAACACCAACGGAGTTGACCTGAAATATTGAAACCATCGAGCTTTAAGAGGAAAATGTTATGGTTCACAGTGTCAGAAACCTTAGCAAAGTTTGTGTATATTACATCCACTTGCTTTTGCTGGGTGATGATGAACGCAGCAGTATTAGTTAACGAAAGTAAGTCGGAAACCGGTGACTTAACTTTGACGAAACCATGTTACTCAGAAGCAAGAAGACGTTCATTTATCGGGCATACTTTATTGCAAAACAATCCTTTTGAAAAGCTTACTGAAATGCAAGACGAATTTCGGGCTTAAGAGAGGGGAAATTTTTGAGAATTTCTTGGAAGAAGAAAACGTACAGGAAGATATACCAAGATTAAAGAAGACTGATAAAGGAACACACAAGAGTGATGACAGTGACTTTGCATCAATATTAGGTAGATAAGCCTTCGGAGCCAGAGCTGGCACTACTGTCTAGGATGCAAGTAAACCTTTAACATCTAAGGAGTTCATTGGGAACAAACAAAATTTATGAATACTAGAAGAGGAAATATTTTCAGAAAAAGATTGACTAAGTTGGGAAGTAGCAGGAGAAACTAAATGTGCACCTAGATCGAATATTTCCTAAGGTGAGGACGACATAAAGTGACAGAGCAGCATATAAACGACCAGACGACAAATGAGGTTAATCAAGAACAAAATTAAGTATTCTGTTAAGATTAAGAACATTATTCAACTGAGAAAAAGAATATTGCTCATTGAAAAATTTTCAGCGAAGTTTGCATTCCAGACAAAGTTGAGAATATTAAAGTCACCACATAAAGGAACAAAAAAGAGGGGTAATAGTTGTTAAGTAACGAAGAAATCTCTGTTAAAATACATGGGAAATAAATTGAGGATACATGTACTGTAATAGAGGGAGTGTTAGAAATACGAATAAGGATATATTCAACAGGCGGAGAAAACACGAAACCAGTGTAGGAGGTCACACTAAGTGCCTTATGAACAGGAACTAAAAAACCGTTACCGCCAGATAAACCACTCGCTGAGCGATAACGATCTTTGCAGAAGACAGTATAAAAATGTAAACTTTCATTATTGAATATATTCCCACTCAGACAGGTTTCCCGCTTTAAGAGGCGTGATCCTACTACTGCTGCCACCAATCCCAACATAGGAATTGATTGAGTTTTAGTGGGCGAAAGAACATAGAAATCTGATCAGGATATTGAATACTGATAAGATGATTGAATATTTTCTGCTTAGCATACGTCGCCGCTTGGATGCTTCCTACAATATTTCTCACGTTATAATAATACTCCAAATATAATACTCCAAACTTCTCACAGGACGACACCTCAAATAATGATTTTATTTTTTCGAGGAACTCGCACAAGATCGCTTCAATTGCAACAGGTTGTTTTTTTAAAAAATACCTAATTTTAAGCAAAACCAAAAAAAAAACGTTCAGGTATCCAAAAGATCGTTGAGCTATATTTGAACACTCAAAATCAATGGACACCCAAAAAGTTAAATCATAACACAGTTTTATTTCCCCTCTACGTATCCCCGAAAAAACATAAGCTACACGTATTCTATACAAGTTACAAATGATCTAAGCTTACTTTTCTCACTGGGAAAAGTACAATCCGCGGGAATCATTAACGACTTGATAGTCATCAATAAGACAGAAAGTATTGAATTGTATGCTCAATCATCTATCAAGCTGTTACTCAAGACAGTCTGGCTTGGTAATCGATTGTAGAGTCATAGATTTTATGGACGCTTGCCAAGCACCCGGCTACAAGACAGTTATCTCGGCACGTAGAAGGTGCAGCGGCTCTAGTTGGATAAGCCATTAGTGGAACTGGCAAAATGGCAAACGGATTTCAACTACTATCGCGCAATTCTCCCGGTTCTTCTTGTAAAATGTGTTACAAGCAATTTCATAATGAAATACTAAGTTCATTAGATGTGCTGCTTCGACGGGGGCAAAGAAGAACCCTGACAAGATGTTGAATCCATTCTATTAGAATTTGTATCGATGGTGTAGATAGAGCGGAATATGGCTTCCATGAGTTGTCATTGATGGAATCGTTGGGTGTATTGTTCGACTGGTTGCTGGTACCGAAGGCGATGATGATGTTGATTATGTTATTGCTGTCGACGTAGTATTGCTTTATGACCTGATACGAAACATCAAATGACGGAACATTTCTTCAAATGGCACATTAGAGAGTGGCAACAAGTTGACTTGCCTTGAACTTGTCAAACGATCAAATTATGAATTATTGTTGGAGCGAGCGCAAGTCATGGTTGTAAGCATTTCAATTAAGGGAATGAAAGCGAACAAGAAAATCAATTACAACCAGTTTGTTGGTAAGTAGCTTTTTATGATCATTTTAATGGTTGTGGGACTTCTATATTTATTATTAGAATATATAAAACTTTTTGCAACAATAATGAACAAAATCAGAATTAAAAGCATGTTCATTAGCTACCAAAAGGAACTTGTAATTAAAACGAGCTGGTGGACAAATTGAGTTTCGTTTATCATGTACGAAAAATCACCCCGTTCAAATAATTTCACATGATGTACTTTCCAATTAATCAACTGCCCGCATATACCTGTGCAAATTGCTTACTTACATGTGTACTCTGTTTCCGTTCGTATATCGGTTCGCTTTTGGGATCACGCAATCCATCCTTTTTTGTTGTAAAGTAATCAGCGGTAAACTCATTATTCCGTTCCGTGCATTTCGACCTCGAATATCTCCTCCTTTCTCCGCATCCGTACAAACAGACGTGAAATTTTTGCCTCACGCCACCGTCCAAGCACGCTCATTAGCATAGTCTGCTGCCGTCGCAGGTCTGGAATTCGATGCCCTCTGAACTGTTACCGAGCACAAGCCAGCGTAGCGTACATCCTGTAATTAAGTTTAAATGAAAAATCGTTGGCATTTTACAATCTACTTGCCCCAAATTGAAAATCAATTGATTGGGCATTGTACACTGATAGCACCCGACAGATTCGTCTGCTTCGATTAATCTAATCTTCGGCCTAGTATCGTCCGAAATGTCCTGTCTGCCGAGTTGTTTCGTTTCTAGAGGCTGAGTAAGAAAGAACCCAAAAATGCCCAGCAGAATCAAGAAAACAATCACTGCCACCTCTATTTGCAACTACTTCCAACACGAATCCGAAAAAAGTCATATCGATTCGATATCTTAATCGTCCGGAAAGGTCAGAGCGAAAAAACAAGATTCTTTTTGCCGACGCTCGCCTGGTGACAAGTTCGGAATTGAGTCCGAAGCCATTGTGCCATTGTTCGCATTTTTTTACTCTCCTTTCACTTCAGCCGTTTCTTGTCGGGCGGTTTTATTGGACTTTGGCAGTTGTTGTCGATGGGTTTTTTTTCTTACCCGGTGAGGTTTTACCACCTTGTCGAATCCTTGTCTGTCCAGTGCACTGATTTGTCGAGCCACTTATTTTCATCTTATCTTTTCTCTTCGTCCACTTGACAGGCTAGTAAAGAAGTAAAGTAGCAAAGGATATGTTAAGCTTATCCGGTTAGAGGGAGTTTGTTTGGCATTAGAATTGAATTTGAAAGGTAGTTGCCCAGGAGATTTTACGAACTACGAATATTGAGCTCAAATCGTATCCTTGTGCCAAGTATTCGGTTAAAATTGTTGTCTGCTTAAGTATTGATTGCATAGCCACGAGGAAGTAAAATGAAAATGATAATAAAATATATTTCACCTGCATAGACAAACAAAACAATTTAAAATTTAATACGTGCTTTGAAAGCAATAATATTCAAACGAAAACTATTCAAGGTCGAACGTTATAGAGAACGACACCAACATAAAGTTAAAAATGAACCAAAATATAGTTTGTAGTCGTGACATTAAGGGTAAGAAGTAGCTTTAATGATATAAAATTACTTTTGGAGACTGTTAAATTTCATATATTAAATTTCATATAATTAAACAATAAGTCTAGATATACGTAACATCTTAACATCTATTTCCTAAATTTCATTTTACCATATGTTCACTTAGTCATCCATACATACGCTCAATTTAACTTTATGTGAGAATCATCATTTTTGCTTTGATACGTTTAGACTCAAGTCATGTAGTTATTTTTGCTATCTGATACTTTGTATGTTCGTATGTATATGCTGTAATATCAAAACATATTTTACCTGTACGAAACAATTTCCTGCAAGGTGTCAATTGCAGCACGAGCATATGTTTTGTAAAGCTGCATGCATAGGTCAATGATACAAGTGTCAGCAACTGTTGCCAAATAATGAAAATAATGAGAAATTGCTGACCCACGTCATTGACCTACGCATTCATCTGATCGACTGTCGTTGACAATGATTGTACTTTTTTTATAGGTGAAACTTTGCATTTCGTTAATTTAGCATTATACGAGTTTAGTATATAAGATATTGATTATAGTGAATAAAGTCTCTTTCTTTTTGAGATTGCTAACAAGATTAGTTGAATTTCATTTCTTAGAGCTTGCCCATCGGTATTGTACCGAAGAGCAATTAACTACTTGGACGGATTTGTATTCGGCCAGTATATTTTTTAAAGTAGACGGATTTGTATTCGGCTACCTGCGGGCAGATAAAAGAATCTGCTCGCTTTATAAACAGAGACCATTTTTTGAATATAAACACTATTTTGCATTTCCACTTTAAAACTCTATTTTTCAATTTTTGCATCACAAAAAAAAACTCTATTTTGCTCTAAAAACTCTATTTCGCATTTAAAATGTTCAAGCTTGACATTACTGGGCTCTGTAATGTAATGTTTTTTTCTTTTTAAATCCATTAGTCTGAGAGTACTCTTACCTATTTAGTGTGGCTAGATGCTTCATCATCATTGGCTTCATCATCATCTTCATTGAAGGTCCGACCCTAGCCTCCTTTAACAATTTTTTTTCGCCGGTACCGATCGCGAGCTGATGTCATTCAATCAGGCACCCCTAGCCCAGGCGGCCTGATCAGCTTCCCCTCTCTAG
Organism: Nemotelus pantherinus; assembly: GCA_963978885.1. NCBI lineage: Eukaryota > Metazoa > Arthropoda > Insecta > Diptera > Stratiomyidae > Nemotelus > Nemotelus pantherinus. The sequence continues at coordinate 220,498,193 of OZ022263.1, read as the reverse complement.
CGCAAGCAAGGTCCTCCACACTGTCTTCACTTATACGAGCTACCCTATTTTACACAGTGCATACCTGACTGATGTGACCACATACAACGTGATGTCATTAATTTTTATTTACGTTAGTTGTTACAAATTTTAACAACCTCGACTTATATTCAACGAAATTAGGACTAGGGAGGACTGGTTTGTGTACTTTGTGTTCGTGATTTTAGTAGAACACTCGGATTGCTCAAGTTTTCCACATTGACATATGAGAGAACAGTTATTAGAGCAGCTTTTTATGCTACCGCTTTTATTACAAACTATTCATTAAAAACCGTATTAGTTGCCTAATTGCGTATCTCTACCTGAAAGTCAGACACTCATCTACAAATATCTCTAAACGCACCGCATCTTAGCTAGGATTTCTTTACCGCCATCAACTTCTACCATTAATAATTGCGGCACCTCGTAACAATTATCTGCAATAAATCCCTGACCATTGTGTCGTTTATCGCTACAAAGTATATCAGAGATAAATGCTACCGCTCGCCGACAATGTAATAAATTTCATTTTCTCCAACACAAAAAAGACGATCAACCGTAGTCAGTGCATGGAGAGCGCCAGGAAAAACCAAAAAGTTGCAGGATAAAGTGATAGCATTGGGCAAGTGCTGTTATATTGCTTTTGTTCCAGCTCGGCGTCTTCGCAGTTTTTACATTCTAGATTTTTGCCACAGCATGCGGCGCTCAGCATGTGTGCTCTACCTTAGACGTGAACGCGTGCCGACTTCATTCCTTTTCTCTATTTGGTCCTTAATCGGAATAATCTCGGTGTTTTTGACTACGAGTAAATTATGTTTCTTTCAGCTCACTTCACAAAACTCCACATCGACAGATTTCAGAAGCCAAGATGTTTCTTGTAAACGAAATAACAATGGTGTGAGTGATCCTTTGTGTGCATTCTGCCACAGGTCACTACATTCTTGAGCAAGCGAATCGAAGGTGATCCCAATCAGAAAGAAAGTAATTTCGGCTCTGAAATGTGTGAGAAAATGCTAGTTAGACAAACGGGTATGAAGACTAACTGTTAAACTGGAAGATTACCGGGTGGTAAGCGGCTTATGTAGTTGAATTTGCCGAATGAACTTCATATTTGATTGACATAATTTGTAAAGTGGATGGGACTCTGCATGAAATTATATAACATTTATAAATATATGTTTAAGAAGCTTGACTCAAAAACCTCAATAACTATCTAGCTCGAAAAAAAACAATGAATTAATCAAATGGCTTTTAGGTATATTTTTGTAAAGTCCAAAAAAAAATCAAATGACCTGCTTCGTAAAAATTATAGAAATCTAACCCAAAGGGACATACAAAAAAGTCCTTCTTCGCCTCTTCGAAGCAGTAAAAAGTCCAACAAACGTTAGCAAATATAGATCAGGATCAAATTTCGTATCAATGACTAGGAATACAACGGACAATAATAGAGGTGGTTAAACCAACAAAAGACAGAACACACAATAGCCACCAGACACAAGTCTACTCCGTTCGGCCACTATCGTCCTCGCCGTCACTAGCCACTATTCATAAGACTGCGAAAATAAAAAAAACCCCGTCTGTCAAGATTACACAAAAGAGCACACTTAGATATAATAGGAGAGTTTCAAATCAGTTCGTGCTGCGCTGTGATGTATTGCATGAAGCAAACCTGTTTCCAGTTTACCTGTAGCTTTGAAGAAGAAAAAAACTAGCTGTTTGAACAGGATTAGTGACATTAGTATTATACTCGTAGGAAATTCAGACTGAGTGAAATTCAGTTCATTATTTGGGTAGTATTTGTTCTTCTGTTAAGTACATATTGATTTTTCCCGAAAATAGTTTCAACAAATCAAAGAATTTTCTTAAAAAATTTCTGATTGATATAATTGGAAAAAATGCGATGATTTTTATGATTGATATCACAAAAGGTTTAATTTTCTTGTGGTATAAAAAATTCGGAATAGCCCAAAGAAGTTTTAGCTGAAATATCAAGTCATTTCGATTATCTTGCGTTGTCTTCTCGAAATCGAACAGTATGAGCCACGGAAAGTATTTCGACACATTTGAGATGAAATTGAATAGTCTTACAAACAATATGGTTTGTTTTGCTTCAAATTTTTCCACCTCTTAAAATTCTAACCACACTTGCCGAGCGAGCAATAAAGCTACTCTGAAGAATTTTGAACAGTTTCCACGAATGTTGAAAATGCAAAAAGTACTACTTACTGACGTTTCTTTCGAACAACAAATAAAATTAGCTGAAATAAGCAGCATATTGAAAGATTTAGACCGTCTTTGCAAAAATCCAACAGAAAATACAGACGAGAATTCATTTATAAACGAAGTAACACTCCATCAGGCGCCCCTCAGCAAAACGATGCAAATATTTAATAGCAACGGATAAAATATGAATATGCAAGACAAAGGCATATCACCTATAAAGAAACTAACTTACAGTACAACATCATCAGCTTAGCAAACCAAATTGTTAACATATTCAAACTTCAACTTCGAAGACCCAATTGAAAAATTCGGAAATTTTTAGTCCCGAAACGATAAGCAGAATTGTATACAAAAAATAAAAAGCCCGAACGAAAATCTTCATGAAAAAAGCACGTACTCCGATTTGCCTACATCAACAAACAAAAATACATTTTTCGTGAAAGGAGTTCTTTACTCTGCTGACAGAGGCTGGTTGGGAACGATCCTCGAAGCTGATTTGATGCAAACTATTAAGGACGAAAGATTTTTCAAATTTTTTTCAGTTCAAACATACATCACTCAGACAATGTGAGGAATTTATCCCTAAAATATGCGTGACTTTTAACAAGCTTGAGAAAATTTTATGATAACATTAGTTGGTAAAAAAGATCAAAAATTAGCTCTATAGCTGACAATTCTATCATGATTTGCAACTAAATTCCTACCATACGTGGCTTAAAGATCAACTTCTGTGTGAAAATCTGCTGATGGGATCGGAATGTGTAGGGCAAAAATAAAACAGTTTTATTCCTAGCGATTTTTCAAGACAGAACCACTACCACATTAAAAGGCCACTTCTATTAGACGTAGCAAAAATTTTAATTTAAAGAATTTTTCTCTGAAACAATTTTTTTCAGGAGGATTGTTGATTTGAACGTTTTCTGTTTAGGTACCTGCCATAGCCATAGCCCACACATTCATTCAAAATCACACACGCACATTTCATGTACATTTTATTGTGTTCTGAAAATTTCACGACAATCTGATAATTTTCTAGCAAGTTATCGCAATTTCAGATTTTTTTTTCACTTAAAACAATATCATATTAAGGCTAGAGAATTAAAAAGGACAATTAATTCACATTAGTCAAAATGATTATTGGTTTCAAGTACAAACTTCGAAATTGAATACTTGAATTCTCTTTTTTTAAACATTTTTCAATTGTAAGTAGTACTACTCTCCTAGTACCTAGTGATTAATAGGTAATTAAAAATGAATCGTGATAAAATATCAACAGTAAAAAATACGTACTTGATTCGGAATCAAAGCAAAATTTTTAATTTTTAGAAGGTTTTCCAAATTATACGGTCAAAAATAAATATTCAAGCAAAATTATCTCAAATATTACCGCTATTGACTGCCGACAAACCTTGCTAGGTATTTACATATATTTTCGGCTAAAGATATGACAGAAGCTATAGTTCATCCAATCTTGATCGTTTGCAGCTTGATCGTTAACGTTATACCGATAAATTTAATGTTCAATTTACAATAGACATGCTAATTCTACCTTGAAAGTTTGCAACTCTTCCTGCAATTGAACTTCATTTAAAGCACACTATGGTGCACTGAATGACTCGACGTGAGTACCACTCAATGAAAGAACACTTAAATAAAAAGCCCAATGACATTTAGTTAGGCAGATGTAGCCGAAAACCTGCTTGTCGGAGGTATAAATAGGCGACTCACACTTTTAAGCTATATCATTCGATTGAAAGTTCAAAGCAACGTAACATATCCAAAATGGTAAGATTCATTAGTAGGAATAATTTACAAACGAGAATTCGAGAACAAAAGTTAAACAAAATTTCTAGATTTTAAAGTCTCAGTTTTTAGCGCGTTTAAATTAAACATTTAAATCAATTTTCATTGTAGCACTGATACATGCATTTAAAGAGTTTACTTTTCTTTAAAAAAAAAATTACAAACACATTTACAGAAAGCTGTGTTTACACTGGTTCTTTTGGCTCTCGCCGTCATTACTGCAGCTGATGTTTCCGAGCTAAATCGGCCGTCCAATGAATATTTAGCTCCAGAGGGAGGCCAGCAAGCTGCAGGTCAAGGACCAGAGCGGGAATATCTACCCCCAGGACAATCTAACGATGCTGCTCCTGCTCATAGTCTTGGACCTGACGGCTACAATTATAAAGACCCATCAAGAAGATTTTGATCGCAAAAGTGTAATAGAACTGAAAAATAATTATTTTTTAAAAACCTAGTAAATATTATGAAAAGACTCTAAATTTTCACGGTCCCGGTGAATCAGTGATGTAATTTGTTAAAGTTTGAAGTTTGGCTGTAATTGAAACGTAGCACTGCTAAAAATTAAATTATTATGGAGCTAAGATTTTTATGGGTTATCAATGGTGTTTCTGTTATTTAGATTGCCCAAATATTTTGATATTCTTTAACGGCAGAATTCGCTGGACTATCACCAGAAAATCAAATTTAGGTTACAAGTTACCTTGGATCTGTTGACTGAAATCAAAAGAAAATTTTGGTATACGTAAATCTGGATATCCACTATAAATCTGGAAGTATTTTGATGGGAGTCAACGTGCACTTTACCCCCAGGCAATTTGACTAATATTCAATTTTCAAGATACAAGATTTAAATCTAGAAAATTAAATATTAGCCAAGCTATTATCTAAGCTGTATAGCAGCAGCATCAATCATTTGTCTCAGTTGAAAACGCCTGAAATCGCGATAGAAAACGAAGCACATTAGCAAGTGATAGACGAAGAAGCTCGTACTCCAGATTGTGAAATGACGCTTTGAAATATTTTGTATTTTTTGCTTTGAAATATTTTGTATTCAAGAATATCCAGATTCATATATAACTGTCCTGATGGAGCAATGAAGCTAAAACTTTATTTAGGAAATTATACGATACGGTAGAATTTTTTTTTATCCCCAGACAGTTTTTCTAAAAACACAAGTATTAGAAATGAAAACTGATGATATTTTCTGCTTGTTAATGATAAACTATTGGGCATATTGAACCTTTTATGGACACTCAGTGCCTAAAAGTAGGCAAGGATTTTTTTTAAAATTTCTATTTATCATAGCTACTGTCACAAACACTGGATCATCGCGAAATTCGCAAGGCATGTTGATGCTGACTAAATCTATACAAGACTAGAACTATACATGAATGTGTGGAAAATTCTGAAGCGACGGCAGGTAGGTAAAACAATATCCTTCAAATCATCGGTCCTCTTGAAAAATTTTCGCTTTTTGAAATAAAAATGTAAGCGAATGATAAACTTAATCCTTTTCCACCCTGTCAAATCAAAATTTTCATAATTTTGTGCTACATAAGAAAACACATTACCTCTATTTTGAGCACCCTAAACTTCTTTCTGCTCACGCGAACTCACGGTTGGATAATCATTTGAACTTGAAGTTCACAGAATATATTAGCCTTGAGTAGAATCAGGTGTTAAAGAAGTGATTTTGAAATGTTGGTAACATCGTCGGTGGCACTGATGTCATCTATAAAAATTTGCTAAGAAAATAGCTGCTTTTTGCCTTATAAATCCCGATCGTGTAGACACAGTAGCTAAGCCTCACTTAATGCCAAGTATGCTAGAAGTTTGATTGAAAAGTTAGGGTAGAGCTGCCAGTTATTGTTATTTTAGTTTCTTGAATCTTGAAAGCTTGCTCAGCAGAATAAAAGTTTTTTGACCTATAACTTCTGATGCAGCAACGAAATGAAAACAAAATTCATATATTATTCTAACTGTTAAAAAGCTTTGCTCTTCATCAACTCCAGAAATGCTTACTTTTATACTTTTTGATCATAGATTTGAGAGAAAATGGATCGGAAATCAAACGTGAAACATTGTACAATTTTTGGCCTTTCGCTTATTAATATGAAGTTGAGGTACAAATGTTTGCAGCTATACTTTTTTAGGCATTCAAAGCACAGTTTGACAATTCGCTCATTCGAGCTAGTTGTCCTGCCCACCGGAGCCTACCGTGCTTTATCTTAGTCTTCTAGTTATCTGCTTCCAGGTAGATAGCGTACAATTATGGTTGTAGCGTCTCTGGAATCGCCCTTCTTCACATATGGGGCCAACAGTTCTCCTCAAGCATTTCCTTTCGAACATCGCTAAGAGGTCAGAGAGCCTTTTGCTGAGCACCCAAGTCTCGAAACCATTTGTGATTACTACCAGGACCATGGTCTTGTACAGGAGCTTTGATGTTCGGGTGAGATTTCGGGATTTGAAGAGTCTGTTGTGGGCTTTGTTGGATTTGAACAGCCGCTAGCGAATTTCTTCCCCATGTTGTTATCGACTGTTGACCCAAAGTAATTGAAGGATGGCACCTTTAAATAAGGCACTACTTTAAGCGCATATATCAGGTATAAGTCTAAATTTAATTTTATAGTTGTAAAAGCAATTTGCCTAAAGCTCTATATTAAGTTTCAACAAACCTGTTGAGTGTAAATTATAGTGAATAGATTTGAGTTTGAATTTGATATATACCCTTAATGTCTAACCAACTCTAGGTTTTCTTCCTGCAGATGCTGCCACCATGTACTCAGTCTTTCTTATTTTATATTATTTGAACAAAAAATAAAGAACTAAATAAAATGAGGGAACCTTTAACCATTCTTATAAGTTATTCGAGTTCTAAATATTTAAATGCGCCCGAAAGTTATATGCTCGCAAGAATATTTGAAATGAAAAATTAGCTATGTCCCGAAAATTTTAATCAATCATCGGTGACGGAGATGTGACCGAAATATAATTGTATCATGGGCCCCTCCGAACAACTTTATCTCACATGTTTTGATTGAGTAGAATATTATTATTTCATCAAAACTTACAGTTTCAAGCTTGTATAAAATTGTTCAAATTAAAAATTATTATTTGGATTCAATAAATTATAATAAAATTTGAATAAAATTTAGCTTAATTTGATGGTAAAAAAAAATAGCTGAATCAATGTTTTTCATATTTTAGTTATGAGCTTTTCTCTGGGCTCCGATAGAGTTCTTAGAAAATTAGCAAAATACTTGCTACTTTTCTTTGTGTTCCCTTGCCCATAATTTTCAACATTTTTCTGTGTAAAGGCGTTTTCGCAGCTAATTGGAACGTGTCAAGCATTTTTTCTATCCACAAGTCTGATGATCTGAACCTAGTCACTAACTATCGTCCTATTTAATCATTCCATTCTTTTTCTAAAATTTATCAGCGTCTGGTTTTTATTCACGTCTATGACTCTTTATGCTGCAACACGGTTTCGTGAAAGGCCGATCTACTACCACTTGTACTCAATCTTGTGGAGTTTTCCCAATTTGTTGTTTCTGCTTTAGATAATCACCACCACGTAGATGTCATATACATTGACTTTTCCAAGGCATTTGACTCAGTCAATCATGAGCTCCGCCTTCTTAAATTAGAGCATTATGGCATATCTGAGCCCTTTCTCTCGTGGATATCATCATTTGTATTTAATCATACTTACTATGTCTCCTTCCGTGGTTCTTCGTCCTCCCTCCGATGTAGCTCAGGGATCTACTCTCGGACCTTTCCTATTTAATCTCTTCGTCAGCAATCAACCTAGTGTGCTTGCTTCTCACTGTCTAATGTACGCTGATGACCTGATATTTTTTGCGATATCAGTGCTCATCCGATCATTTTGCTCTTAAAAACGATTTGAATCGTCTTGTTTCCTGATGTGGCTGCAGTTACTTGTATTTGAATATCTCCAAATCTTTATTTTTGTCTTTTGCATTGAAACCTTGTACTTTGTACACTTTTTGCGATATTATTCTTTAAAATGTGGATCATTTTACTGACCTTGGTGTTACCTTCGATCAAAAGCCTAAGTTTGATATTTGTACTTATACAATGACTCGGAAGGCGTCCTGGATCGCTGGTTTTGTTACACATGTTTACCACGATTACTCTGACATTTCCACTTGTGTGCGTCTTCTTTTTTCCCTTGGTCGTTCTATCCTTAAATATTGCACCATAAAGTGGGGTTCTCGTTTCTGTTCCCTGTCTAGGGAGGTTGAATCTGTCCATAGAAAGTTCATCCGCAGCCTTATTTTTAAGTGCAACCAACCATATTGTCCTTACAGTAAACTTTTAGCATCCCTTAATATTACTCGATTTGATTGGCGCAAAATTTACCTTGATTAAAAATTTCTTTTGAAATAAATAGCTAAATGTACCTTTTCCGCGTAGTGACGTTAATTTTCACTGCCCGTTTTGCATTTGCTGAGGAGGCATTATAGTTTTCAGCTTACATGTAGCTCTCTCCCACAGTCTATTGAAATTTTCGAAAGTTTAGTTCGTAGTGCATTTTTTTCGTCTACTTAATCATATTTATTTATATTTTTAGTTTTCAGGATATTTTATTGGGTTCTTAATACTTTTATTCTTTTATTTTACTTTGATTGTATTCTAATTTTGTACTTCTATTCTTATTCTGTATTTTAATTTTTTACTTATATTTGTTTCTTTACATTATTTTCATTCATTTTGTAGCTAGGCATCTTGCATGTTAAATGAACTTTTATGAATAAATGACTAAATTACTGAAATACCAAATATCTTTTAATACACAATATCGTTACAATCAGATTGCCATTCTATTTCAAGAAAATCAGAAAATAATATAACCTTTTTTTAATACAATATTGAATATAGAAAAAAGGTACATGTGCAGCTCATTTATATGCTTAGATACCAAGCCATCTGACCTTTTCAAATATTACTTAAATTATTTTCCAATAACCGACACCCACTATTGAAAAAAAACTTCAATATTAATTTTTTTCTCATTTTAACCACTCAGTACAGTCCCTGAGCAACATAATGGATTGTTCATGGAGACAATAAAAAACGGTATAGCGTGCACAAGTATAAAAATTCCCTGTGGGCTGTTTAAAACATACTCAAAGCCAACACTCTAATCGCCTCTGTATTCTTTAATACCAAATCAGATACATTCGGACAGCAAATATATTTTCAAAAAGATGCAAACATCTAAACAGCAATGCACTGCCCACACCGCTATCTTAACAATTGCTAATTATCGCAAATCGTCAAACAAAAACCAAACCGAACGCCGGCTTTCATACCACCAAGGTCAAGAACATGCATAGCCCGGAGGGTGAAGTTTTTTGTCCTCATAAGCCACATAAACGTGTTCAGCAGAAGTGTATAGCTATGTAAGTACGTACAAAAAGTATGCATAACTTTGGATCTAATATTAAAGAAGATAGATCGAAAGTGGAAAAGGAATGTTCTTACACGCTCCGCTCGAGATACAAAACTGCATCTTGCTACACGACTTCTCCACTAGTCATCGTCACAGCGCCAGTTCGCGGCTCCAAAATGCATATCTTTCAGATACTTTGGATTCGGCGCATTCCATCGACACTCCACTCCACAACCAGAATGCAAAGCCACGAAGATGTTCTCCAACATTGTCGGAATGTTTTCAGAGCACGTTGCTCCCCATTTTGTTTGAGGGGGTGTTGTGCGACTGTGTCATGTGCATGATTTCTCACAAGCAGTAGAAGTACATATCTTTGTGGTACAGTTGTACTGTAGATTTAGAATTGCTAGATGTTGATTTTTAATCGAAGATATAGATTAAATTTTATTCAGATAGCAGGGTATCTGATGACGGTTTTGAGTGAGAGACGATTAATTGAATATCAAAATCATATACATATGTGTATTTATCTGAGGATTTTAAAGTTAACTGAGTTGTATGTATAGGTATGTTCTCGCAAAGATATAATCGAAATTCGTTGAACATGTTCATTTATATAAAATGACATAATATCGATGGTATCGAAGTAAACGCTTTGGTACAATCTTTGAAAATAAAGTCCAAACACATTACCATACAAACTCATCCCACATTGGGCACCATATCGTAAATAACGATATTCTGTCTCCGGCAAGAACTAAGCTCCGTCGACGACCATTGAGAGTCCAAAAAGGCACCATACCGCGATGTTCCCAAAGAATCCAAGAAAAAGTTGAGTTGCTGTCTGGTTCGTATGCTGAGCCAGTCGTTCACCACGTTCTTCTTAAAACACTCCGGCACCTTCAAGTTTTTGGTCATTCGTCGTACGGGTTCCGTGCGTATCGGTCGCGCTCACATAGTGCCACACGGCTCCGAATTCGAAACTGAAACAAAATCGCAATCGGAACGTATTCGAAACGAACACCTTAAAGTAGTACATACAATTTAAGGATCCCGTTTGTGTAAACGTATCGACGGTTCGAAGGAATTTCTCACAAAAGGACCAACGAGACGAAGGAAAATAGACACTTTCCATTTCACTCGGTTCAATCGTTGCTAACTGCGGCCAGTTGGATTTGACCCATTGGAAAGGATTTCAGCTTTGGCATTTCGTATCCTTGTCGCGTCCTTTAAGGCGAACTAAGCGCGCTGTAACGAAATACTTCCGCTAGATTGGAAACCTTTATTCGATCGGGCTAACATTGACGTTATCGGACATAACAATAAAATCCAGAAGTAGATTTCCCATTATAAGCGTTTCTTCCTGTGACGTCCTTTTGAGATAAGGGCATATCATACGAGTCGTACTTGTGTTTTTTCTTCTCAATTTTATTTCAGTTCAACAACATTAATTGTTTGTTTTCCGTTCGTTTACTTTTCTATTGTACCTGTTCGGTGTTACGTTTTTTTTGGACGTTGTCCTGATTTTCATCACACTCTTTCATCCTGCTGGCGAGTTTTCAACCACGCGTAACTGTGTAACTGAACGAAATCTCATCGGTGCTTGTGTGAAGTGGAAAATATTGGTTCGACCGCCGAAAATAGTAAAGCGCAGATAATATTAAGGAAATTGTGTTAAATATTTAAAATCATAATCCTCTGTGCGCAACGTTGATAATGCTGATGATGATGGGATATAAATTCGTTTTTGTTGTGCTCGTGCATCTGATGTGGATAAGTTCGAGCGGTGTGTGGGCAGGATCCTGTCGGGAAGCGCAGCTTTGCTGCAACGGACGGGACTCATCGTGTGTGGTTCAGAAAGCACCAATAAATGCGATTATTGAGGATCTGAGTGATAAGCCGTGCTACTGTGACCATGCATGCTTGAAGCTGGGCGATTGCTGTGAGGACTTTAAGCAGCATTGTGGTGGTAAGTTATGGAAAAGGATGAATAGATGTGTTTGTTGGTATTTATATCATGGATTTGCTGTTGAGTACTGGGTAGTCTAGTATGGTCTGAAATTTATGGGAAATTGAGATTAAATCCGTAGGATACCGAAAGGATTTTACTGTGAGAATTTAAACGGGATGTATTGTTGAAGTCATAGGTTACGGTTGAAAGTCCTGAACAATTAAGTTTTGGTTTCTGAGTTCATATTGTGCATTTGAACTGAATGCTGATAAATCTGATTACTTAAATCTGGCTGATAAGCTGGTTGTAATTGGAGATGAATGATTAATTACTATGGATTCCTGGAAACGTGAAATACATAATCAGGAATTTGATAAATCGAAAAATATCTGCACCGGTTCGAAAAAGGTATATTCAAGAGGCATTTATCCTTGATTAAATAAAAGAGTTAAACCAATCGGGGCAAGGAAAAATAAGTTGAATTTCAAAGTAGCTGGCTGCTGAATATTGGTCCGTCGAAAGACAGTGCTGAAAAAGTACAGGGAAAGTTATGTTTTTGTGTGTTTTATTTACTTCCACGTTCTATGCCGAGGGTTAAAAACAGTTTGGTAAAGAAACAGTTTGAGGTGGAGAGAGAAAGAGTACTGACTTGCTATTGGGATTTCACTAGACGCTGATAAATTTGAATATCGGCTGCTGATTTTAAAATTCAATGTGACGTTTTCAAGCAATCGGCTTCTTAAAGTATTGCCGGTGTGCTTACTTTGCTACTTTAAGTTATTCAAACAGCACTGAATCTTACCGGAAAAGTTAGTCCTTTAAAATGTGAATGAACAGTGAACACATATACATTTGTTCACTTTATTCTCCATTTCATCAAGCATTTTTTAATAAATGATATAAGAACAATCAGGATTTTTGATGCCACATCCAAATCTGATATCTTATGACGATTTTGTGACTTGGGGGAGGATTACACTTAACGATGGTAAAAAGCATGTGTCTAGACACAATTTCATATCGTACTCTTGAAGAAGTTAGCATAATTTATCTAAGGCTTCAGATAAATATAGAAAGAATATTGAGCAATATTTTTTATAATTTGATGAGCTTGCCGTAAAGTGTTTTGCTGCTTAAGAATGCCGAAAGATCGATATAGAATCTGATTCTTTAAAAATCGAATCAATATATTGGCTATATTGGTACTGCCGTTCATGCTGGAAATATTCTATGGCTACTATTTACGTTACTAGAGATCGTTCTAATGCCGACACCATCAGCAAGCTAAAAAGTTCTTTCGCGACTCTATGCGAACAGTTAGATATAGCAAACATCAAAGCCAAGGTTTGAATACACCGCATCGAGAAGCCTTCTTCCTCAGATCGCATCAGTTATTGATTTGCAAGTCAATGATGCGGCTCTTTGTCCATTCAATTGTCTCTCTTGCCATGACGCGCAATTGTCATCAAAAATATTTGCCACAACTAGCAACTTAACGGCGGCAGCAACCCGAATCACCTCACCTTAATCATGATACGTTAATCAGTCCAACTTACATCTAACTGCTGATGATCTTGGTTTACGTAAAATCTCTATATTTTTGTCTCACGGTTTTCGTAAGAAACATTTTTTGCTACACTGGAACGCTACACCTTGAAAAACCTCCTCATATTATTGAGTGTCTACAACTTACGAAAATTGCCCACCTAGGATATATGTGGCTTCTTTTAAAATAACCTGGATGTTGTCGCTGATTCCAAATTATAACCTTGCGGTAAATTAATCGAAATTTTTGAAAACCAACGAAATTTTCGATCTTCAAACAACCGGAGAACCTAAACCAAGCTCTTAAGGGGACCACCCCACTTGTGACTTTGAAAATTTGATTTTTTTTTCCTCTTCATATTTTTAAAGTGTAACTATCTGAAAACATGTCCTAAAAATTTCAAGTGGATCCGAATAAAATTGAATGAGATATTGGCTTTGAAAGAAAAGCGTGTGTTACGCAGACGACAGGCAACACTGCCGCCTGCCGCTATTTTTCTCAAAATGGTATTTCTCAAGTCGGTGAACAAAATTACTTAAAAAGTACTAAACCGATCTTTTGGAAATTTTGATTCAATGCATAAAAATCTAGTCTTTAATCGTTCGATTTTTTTTTCGACGAAAACTTTTTTTTATACAGCCAAAAAAGGCGGTTTGTTTGTTGTGAAAATCGAACCGTTGACTTTGACTAACCGTCATTTTATAAAAAAAGGAAATTTTTTCATATCGAACGTTTAAAGACTAGTTTATGTTAATAATTTATAATTTTATAATTTTCTTGGCATAGCGAACAAATTTGAAAACTTTAAAACTGTAGCTTTACTAGAAAATGATCACCTGATTTGATTGTCGGAAACTTGGCAAACTGAAGACATTTTTGGTTCTGAATTTTTTCCTACGTGCAATGTTTTCCGCTGTGACCGTAATCGCTTGATGATGGTGGCATGATTATTGCTATGCTTGGGACTCTCAGCAGCAAAGTTTGCGCTGATGCTATCTCCAGTTCACCTGTTGAATGTGTTACTGTCTGTATATTTTTGTCTCCAAAAACTTCGCTGTTTGTTGCGTCCTCATATATCCCTTGAAATACGCCCATTTCGACTCATGGTCCGTTTTTTCTGAACTTTCCTCATTTTGAACAGCAATTTTTCCTCGTCGACTATCATAATCTGTGGCGACTTTAATATGCCTTATATACAATGGGACTCCTCTTTTCTCCGCATTGAGTCAACCAACAATGTTTCTATTGCCTTATCTTGTTTTCTTTCTCCCTGCTCACTTTCTTAATTTGACTGTTTCCCTAATGCTAATAACAAGATCTTCAACCTCATTTTCCTTAATAGTGAATCCTTTTCCTTTTACTATCATCTGTTTCCATGCCCTTCAGGCAGACTGACCCACATCATGCAGCTCTTTCTGTTAATGTGCTCATAAAGTTCTCGAGTCGCATTAAATGTTCCACTGTTTGTCGGTTTAACTTAAAAAAAACTAATTTTGACCACTTGTCTATTGATATGAATTCCATTAATTGGTTTAGTTGCCTCCGGGGTCTCGATATTGACTCTGCTGTTGTCAGATTTAACGTTATTTTTCTGGGTTAACACCTTTTTATTCCTGTTTTCTGCTCTTGCAAGGCCTTGAAGATAAAACGTTATTTTTCTGGGTTAACACCTTTTTATTCCTGTTTTCTGCTCTTGCAAGGCCTTGAAGATAAAACTTCAGCGCGTTTGAATTTTTGATCGCTCGATCTGGCAAAAATTATGCTATCTTCTCCCATTTACGTAAGATTAACATTGCGTAACTATTACTCATTTTTTGAATCTTCTTTGATTTCGATTAACCTACAGTAAATCGGTTGAGGTTGAGTTGTTTTCATTCTCACTTGATTCTAATTGTTCTCCTGGTCCGAAATCTTGCACCTTCTTTTTGAGTCCCTTTATGCATCTTATTTAATGTCAGTCTCTGTGCTGGTGAAATTCTTTCGTTTCTTATTATTGCCATTTTTCATTTCTGGTCTCATTTCTTTGCAGCGCAACAACAACAAAAAATAAAAACTTGCGTAAGCCATTGAATGCAACAATCAATTTGATGTCAATCATGTTGATTTTTCCAAAACTTTTGACACTATTAATCATGTAATGCTTCTCGTCAACCTAAAGCATTATGGAATCCGTTAACCTTTGCTTTCCTGGATCTTCTTTGTTTTAATAGCACTTGTGTTTTCTCCTTCTCGGGCTTGTCATCCTCACCTTTTGCCTCTTCTTTTGATGTACCTCAAGGTTTCATCTCAATGCCACCTTCGTTGGATCTTTTCATCAATGATCTTCCCAGTAATTTTTTAAGTGATCTCCATGCAGATATTTTGAAAATCTTTCGGGTGATCAAAAATTTTGCTGACTCTCTGCTTCTTCAGGAAGATTTAAATGCTCTTTCTGGTTGGCGTAAGAACAACACTACTAAGCCTTAAACACAACCTAGTTTGCATGATGCAATCACCTATTCTATCAAAGTTTGAAAATCATGGCAATCTCTGTAGTTGGCAGTAAGGTCATTATCACAATTGCTACATTTTTTAATTGAAATGTCTAATTTGTTTTTGTCTCAACCTTTTTTGTGTGAAAGTCAATCCAATCAAAGCAATAGCTGCCTATACTCTTGAAAAATATGTGTGTTGCTCTGGGTCAAAATAAATAAATAGAAACTAGAAAAGATTTAAATAAAATTGAAAACAGAGCCTAGATTATGTCATCCTAATCAAAGACCAGAATAATTATTTGTCAGCAATCAAAAATTTCACCATAAGAGTTTACCATGTTTTTTGTGATAATATTCTTCAAATAATTGAAAGCATTCGAAAAACGTTCTGCCAAGAAAAAAACTGAAAATTTAAATTGAAATAAAATTTATTATTTTGCAAGTATTTTATTTGATATTTGCGAATAAAATATGGTTCGATGACTTTTATTTTTGCTTCGAGTATGTAAATATAATTCTTTTTTCACATCCGGAACTGTGATATTGATATGAATAACAAAACTGATATCCAAGATAGAGAAAACGGGTTTTTTATTTTTGCGTTTCTATATTTATGGAACATGAACTTAATCACAAGTTCATTCCTTGAAATAACGTTAAATAAGTCGCCATTTTAGTAACAAGCATCCAAATAAAGAACATTTTCGATTCGTATAACCTCACTGATTTGATCAAAAATTCAGACTGAATTATAGTGCAAATGTTGTCAATTGGAGTTATTGAGCTCTTTGAAATTCTCAAAAGGCTGTTTCGCTAAAAATCGATGGAAATGTACGGTGAATCAGCTTATGTTTGTGCAGTTCAATCGAAAAACACTAGAAATACGTATGTAATTATTTTTTTCAGCTTATATGTAATTTGTTCTTGAAACTATCATTACAAGTCTTATGGTGCCAAAAATGGAGTTTTTACATCATTAACTTTTTCATAGCAAATTCTGTGAGGTTTTCCACGCCACAAAAAATATACCGAGCTGAAGCTTGCAGGTTTCACGCAAAACACGTTTCAATATCTTTTGCGTAAATTTAGCATTCAGCTGTGTCACATTAAACTTTTGTTTGAAAAGCCCTCCAGATAAACTAGGAAACATAAAATGTAGAAGATTGAGTCTGCATTTGTTAGGGAAAATGCTATGAAAATCTCTCATGCTTAGAAGGTAACTAAAGGTCGTGGGTTCAAACTGTTTTTGAATACATTATAATATGAATGCAAAGGTACTCAAGTCGAAGTCTTGCAAATGTTGTGGTATCGAACCCAAATGTTTTCGAACCTTTGGGTGTGTGTCTTAATGAAACCAAGCTGTTTATCAGCCTGCCATGACAACGTTCAACTTTCGTCAATTCAACGATACTAAAGGAACAAAAGTTAATTGTTACTTCATTTTTATAGGAAAATATATTATATAGCACTAATTAACGTTCAGTTTAGATTAATGTAATTGCAACTCAATTACAGAGATTGATACTTGTGTTGAAGAAATGTTGCATCAGATAGCGTTTCGAACTTTTAATACAACTTCGTCAGTGCCCAACATATGTGGCACATGAGATAGTATCTTTGATACGTTAGAGATGAACGTGCATAAAAAACCGGGAATTAGAAATCTTAAAGTGGTTAATTTATAGAACTGCAAAAAATGTGCAAACAATTTTTGGTTAGAAACTTTTTAGCTTGGCCAAATGAGTGTGATGGTTGAAATAACATTTGAGTGACCTTAAAAGTAAACCAGCTATAATAAGATTACAGAGTTCAAGCATTAAGATTTGACGATTCAACTAAATATAAATCTTACTATATGCAGTCGATTTGGGCCATGCGAAATCTAATTAATGTCAGAAACATCAGAATTTATCAAATATTAAAGGCGTACTAGTGGTGGAGATTACCTTAGGTTAGGTTAAAGTGGCTGCCGGTCTACAGAGGTCCGCCGTCCCACACACATAGGCACATGAGAAGCCCGTTGTGATGCCACACTAGTTTGTGACTCTCTCCTACTCACTGAACTCGGGAAACCATCCACTTCCCTTGACAAATCGCGTTATCCCCTTCAAACTGACCAGGGACAACTCGGTCAGGTTTGAGAGAAAGGGAGCACCAATTACCGCCAACCTTCTCCTTGCCAACGCCGGGCACTGACACAAGAGGTGGAGGACGGACTCAGAGAAATCATTCAAATGCACTCCCAATCGTTGTGCATGCCGTCCTATGAGGCAATGGCCCGTAAGAACTCCCACTGTGCAACGAGTTAAACCTAAAAGCTGCCTGGTGCGATGCGCATCCATGGATACCCAGGACTGCCTTGCTATTGCACAGGATGGTTCATCTGCCCAGGACCTCTTAGCATCATCGAGATATTTTTGCCTAATGGCCAGTTTGACCGATGACATCGGTATACCTATTGAGAGGGAGCAGGAGACCTCCGGTAGCAAGATTCCAAGTCTTGTTAGCTCATCGGCCTCACAGTTGCCCTGAAAACCCCTATGTACAGGTACCCAAATCAATTGAACCACCGAATGTCTCGACGTCTCCCTAAGAGATGCACGGCATTCAGCAACAATCATGGAAACTGTACAAGGACCAGCAAGGGATTTTATAGCCGCTTGGCTATCTGTGAAAATGGCAATATAAACCCCGAATATTCGATTACACAGAAGGCAGTCGATTGCCTGTAAAATATCCGCAGCTTCCACCTGAAAGACACTACCATGGTCTGGTAGACGGAAGGACAGCTTGAGGTTCAGCTCATCTGAGTATACGCCACTTCCAACTCTATTGTTTAGCTTTGAGCCGTAAGTGTACACATGGATAAGCCCACTTTCGAGGGTGGAACCATCACACCATTCATCGCTACCAGGAATGCGAGTTGTGAACTCCAAATCTAGTAGGCACTGCGGAGCAATGTAGTCAACACCCGCTGGAGCAGGAACTCCCTCGACCAAAATCCTCGGATGGCCGAGTTCTGTTCTATTCTATGCCGAGATACAATTTAGTCTCACAGCAGCAAGATTAGCTTGCTGTAAGATAAGTAGATTGGTTGGCAGCCAATGAAGTAACACGAAGAGTGCCTTAGTAGGGGTGGAGCGGAGCGCACCAGTTACAAGTATGTGCAGCCATTCTCCGCACTTTTTCAATCTGCCGTTTATCTTACCTCTCTGAAGTCTGTGTTGTCGTTAATTAAGGATAGAGTCGTCGATGCTGCAGAATTGTTTTTCAATGTTTTTAGGAAAATCGTAAAATGGTGATGTTTCGATATATGCGATCTGATTATAGTCATTTAAATCAATCAATATTTCTTTTTTTTTATTTTCTCATTTTTATTTGGTGAAAAACATATTGGTAGAAGATTGCTCATCTGCAGAAGCAGTGTGACTGAAAGTGTTGTTGAAAAAGTATCAGAATCAATGGCTAACCTATCGAAAATTTAAGAACATAAGATAATTGATATTAAATATAATCATCTGCTGTTTCTATTAAGAATCCAAATAACTTGATTATTGTCATTTCCATAGAGCACACTGATAATGTTTTATTGAAGAAAGTGAAAGAAAGTATTGATTATATTTCGATCAGCTAAGAAGCTAGTATTGAGACGATAAAAGTCCTTGTTGAAGAATGACAGAAAACAGTCGTGGAAAATAGTTTTAGTGGCTGATCGCGTATAAATTTGTCAACTATCTCAATTCTTAGTTCTTTGTGTATATTTATGTACTTGGCGTACCCGGGAATTTCGAATCTTCATTGGAGACCGATATTTCACCAAAACTGGAACTTTTTCTTGTTTGTTTTAGTTGTGTCTCAAAAAACTTCGCAGCCGTAGAGTTATAAGGGTCTTAGTTCTTGTCTATGCAGATGGACTCTGTTTGTGTTCTTTAGCTGGGACGTTCTTAGAAGAGGAAAGAAGGTATTGATGGTGTTTTTCATGGTAGCTTGTTTGTTGTTTACATGTGAAGTATATTGTATTTTGTTTTTAATGTAAGTCATAAGTATGTGGCCGGTCTCTTTCACTTATTTATCGTCTTTTGAAGAAAATCTTTTCGAATTTAGTTTAATCTTCCATTTTTTGTTGTTGAAATATTTAATAATTGAATCAATAGAAAATTGATGATTTAAAGTAATGGCTGTATTATGTCCAAACGTGTGAAAAATCCATATGCCATAAGCGAAAAGGGAGTTATGGATTGTTGGATCTTGGAATATCTGCTGTGTACAAATTGTATCAAGCCAATGACAATGAGGAAGATTGAGGGACTCTGGCTATTATGGGTCTTTTGTAAAATAAAATGTTGACAATTCTGAAAGAGGAATCCAATAATCTGTTCTGGATATCGTCCAATTTGGTAACCAGCCCAATATTGAGCTCTGCTCTCAGTCAAATATTGAGCTCTGCTTTAATATGCAGGAACGCATGAGATAGTTAAAGCTCAATAGGATGGTTTTTGTCGGAAACCAAATTGGCAGAGAATTATTTACGAGTAATGGCTTTTTTAGGCAAGAATGAAACATTGGCTTGTGAGTTTGGTGATCGAAGAAAAAGTGAATAATAGGCCGTCAGTTTTGCGGAAAGGTCAAAACCTTAACAATTACTTTTTTAAGCAGAAACTGGTGTTGATAACATTCTTCGTAGTCTGGAGAATAAGGTTCAACTTACATATGCTCTCAGGAAAGTTTCACTTGTTGAAACTGTTCAAAATGTGATTTTTCATTTCTCCAAGAGATGCTGATAAATCTGAGTCCCAAGTTGGCTAATGCCTCGGCTTGGTCTTTATTTCTTTACACACAGAAAGCTAAGTGTGTGTGTGTGTGTGTGTGTGTGTGTTGGGGGAGAGGCGCATTGGCACCTCTAATCACTCAGGCCAAAGGACCCATTGTACTCATTTCCCCCTGCCTACCACAGTTTCCCAGACTTCTTGATAAAGTCCAGGATCACTGATAGGGGAAAAGAGGCTATCGTCTGCATGCGTGCAACATCCCAGCCAAAACATTGATATCTGAGACGCACAAACGCTGGGCATTCACGGAGCAAATCGTAATCCCGAGAATGCTTAAAACTAGAAAGTCAATATATACTCTCCCGATATTCTTTAGGCTTCAAGGCAAATATTGCAGTCGATGGTAGTAGTGGACCAAGCAACCTTATTATATTGGCTGTTTGAAATAAAGGGAACTCATATGTCATTAACTGAGTTAAAGCGAGTTCCTTGAAGCGGCAGTTTAAGCTTTATGAATAAGGAAAAAAAATATTCGTAGTATTTTTATTCAAAAGTTCGGTCACAATGATGACTTTGTCAGACGATGCAATGTCGTGATGCAAAATCCATGAAATGTTCTGCTAAAATCTGGTAGTTTTTACTGAATGCTTTCTCTCAGACATCTAATAACACCCAAGTGAAATTATTTATTCCTTGCTTGAACCTTCGGAAGGAACCTCAAGTGAACAATTTCTTGAATATAAAAAAAAAAAAAACAGTAAAAAAAACTTCAACTTTGGATTGCCTTTTTATAATCATACCAAATTATGAAAAAAACATTAAAAAACAATTAACAGGGCTGATTTTTTTATCAGATTGTGCTGCATTTTCACATTTTTGGAACGAATACTATACAGATGAGATTATCGTATTTCCAAATTTTATCTCATGTTCCATTTTAATTACAAATCTGCTTACTTTCCATATCTGAATATCAGTATTGATCGGCATACACTTTGACTCATAGCTGATATCTAGAAAAATTAAATTTCCGACCGGTTGTGGGCATTAATAATGATTTTAATAACCACCATCTAAGTTCTGTCGATTGAAGCTGCTGTGTTCGTGGAATAGTTAAACATGCTTGGACAACTAATTATCTCGTCTTTAGCAAATGTAATCAATTGAATTTACCACCAACACTTTAATTACACGTGTACGTGAGCAACAATATCTTTCCACCTGAAAACAACACATATTGTTTATCAGATTACGACTCGAGACAATTGAATTTCATTAATTGAATTGTATGTATACCTGTTCTTAACTCGACGTGACTAAGCCTGACAGGCTCTTAGCTTCAATCAAGCCCCTCGCACTTAATACTTCTCAGAACTAACAAGACTATATCCTTCAATTAGCTTCTCGATTCAGGCCAGCCTCCAGAGCTAAAGAATTGTCTTCATGACCCCAACGATTGGGCTTTAAATGCTAGTCAATGTCTTTTCCCCAACCTTAGATTGTTTTGTTAATCCTTGTTCACGCAGTATGCTAGTCAATTTAATTGTCCAATAAAACCAAACCAAAATGAATAGATCGAGTGTAGTCAAGCCACTTGCACTTACAATCCATTTATTAAGTGCTACAAGAAATGTTGCGTTATACGTTGCCGTACCGTGATCCAACCAACAGACATAAAATTGTGCAATTGATGGTGCACTGAACTTTATGAGTACCGCATAAAATGCTTGTGATATTTTTCCAGACTCGATGTTGCCAAGAAATATTTAATAAATTGCTAGGGTTTTTGCGGCTGGGTGCAATATGTGGCGTAGTACGCTTGTTGGCGGTATTCGATGCTAACAATGCGAGTTATTGATGATATTTTAATGGAAGAGATGCGATAGTATGACCTTAATTAGGTAAAGTCCTTGATATCGGCTGTTGCTGGCTATGTAGGTTTTTGTTTTCATTTTCGTGACCAGTTCAAAAATGAAGTATTAACAATGTTTGTCTTTTTTTATGAACTCTACAAATAAATTATAAGTATCAAGTGGTTGGAAACCAACTTATCTTTCATCTTTGGCCAAGACGATTTGATTGGACTTGAAGCAATGAAATACATACAGGTAGTATCACAAAAGCGTGTGCGCTGGAAAAGGGACACAAGTGAATATCCATATCCAATTGCACTGAAAGAAAAATCTTGGTATAATCAACCATTTTCCTTAGTTGTTTTTGCGTCAACTACGGGTTATGGTTAAAACAACCATAAAAAAATAGTTGATTACTTTTATGCACCATGACGCGTGGTTGGTAAACAACATCCGTTGTGCAAAAAAGTCCTGGTTCAGGCGGTGACGATGTATTGGTATATTTTTCTCTAAATGCTTGTATCATTAGAGGAGCATTAATAAGCCATAAACCATAGCAACATAATTCATCCAAGCCTTAAATAGAAACAGGACGTGAGACGTGAAATTGAGTTCATATGCATAGCTGCAAGCTGCAGCATCTATGAAAACAATTGAAATTGCTAAACAATTTCTGGCATTGGGACAATCGTACTCGTTTTCGGGACTCCCTGTTTTATAAAAGTGATCTGCAAACAGAAGACTTATATTTTGTGAATAGAAGAAGGGAAATATAAAGGCTTCACTGCATAACATGAATATGAATTATATCGAACAGCAAACCGAACACAATTTTGCCATGTAGCATATGAAACTTCTATGATAGAATAGGAGTATGAGTATGAGGAGTATGAAAAATCAACAGTTTGCCTTAGTTGTTTTTGCATCAACTAGGGCTATAGTTAAAACAACCATAAGAAAATTGTTGATTACTTTTATGCACCATGACGCGTGGTTGATAAACAATTTCATTCGGAGCATGAAAAACATCCAAATGTTGAAACCATTCTACTTTGCGTAGAGTAATTCCAAAGACGTTGCTCACTGAATTACGTTTGTTGAAATCAACTATTGCGAAGTAGTTTAAGTACCATAAAAACTGTTGATAATTCGAAACGTTGAAGTTTTGAGTGAATTGATGAAAATTTTTCTATTTATCAACTAATTTTCGTTGTTATGAAACAATTAAAACAGTTGATTTCATGAACGTTGCGATATTTTTTGTACAACCAGAACCAACTACTTTTATATCGTTAAATTAACTATATTAACATAATAAAAATAACTATTTTCCGTAGTTCGTTTAACGATTTTGAATGAATCGTTGCAATACTATTAAAAATAGTTGAACCAACCAAGAGTTTTTCTTTCAGTGTGGTTTTTAATTTATTAACTTCTACATATATCTTCAAAATACATTTATTAAAAAGAAAATTTTGATTAATTGATATTACTCATCCGCCTAAGTTGAGAAAGGGCCCAATGTTTCTTGATTTGCTAACAACTTAAATAGAAAATTTAGCCAATATAATTTGTATGATCCATTGGTTTCGAAAAGTATTTTCAAAAGACTGGAATTTTTATCTATTTTTATTGTACGAAATTTACAAAACCAGCGGAAGAATTTTGTAATGTTAGCTGAAGATAACTGACAATTTATAATTTAAGGAAACACCGAATTGAATTATTAGCTTGAAAATCAAGCAATTTCTTTAGAGTATTATGAATATTTCTTTATACCGAATGTCTAATTATTTTTTTCTCTGTAGCTGCTTTAAATTTACTACACGCTTTTGATTACCTTAAGTTTTCTGGCAGTCCAGACATTTTCGATCGGGTTCATGTCTGGTGACTATGCAGGCCAGTTTTTTATCGTGATGCCGTTGACTTGTTTCCATTCGGTAAATAGTCAGCTGTGATGTTTTCTCCTCTTATCCTTTTGAAGAGCCCATGTGCTCGGATCTGGTCCAAATCATTTATGGGCAGACTTCAGCAAAAACTTTTGGTAAATCTCTTTCATACTTTCAGAGTTTAAGATTCTGAGTTTAGGACAATCGTTCTTTACTGAAGCACCTCTAAACGTGGACCTTGACAGTATGTTTAACGGTGCGCTGGATATGTGACATTCCTCGAGTCGACCATGCTCGCTTGTAAGTAGCACATGCCCAAAAAGTAAATTCGTGCATAAAAATGACAATTGGAAAATTGCGTTTGCTATTTTTTGTGACCCACTGCAATCATTTTTCAATGTGTTTTCCGATCAATAGAGGAACTTAGTCGACTATTTGATGTAATCAGGCTAACGGAAATTTCCTTCCTCATCAATAAATCTTGTGTTTGGATAATTATACCGGTCAATCCACTTCCGAACGAACTGGTTCAACTTTTTAAGGCTGAGGCAGCTATCTACATTTGTGACCCTTTAGAGTGCAGACACACAAACAGCTTCAAGTCTCTTTGCGTACGCAGCATTCGTTTTGATTATCTCTGATTTCTCCAAAAATGACAATGCGATTGAACTGTAACGTACAACTTGCGTTAGAAAAAACCTTAGCCAATCAAATGGGATCAACACTTTCCAGGTAGTGAAACCCGCTTTTTGTGTGCAGTGCATACGCTCTTGTCATAATAAATATACTTTATATTTTGATCATTTTCGCGGAAATTTTAACTTCCTGATGCAGGACTCTGAACATCAAAAATTAGGCTTAATCTTTTTCAAATAAAATATGTTGCACTTCTTTTATTCTTCTTAGTTAATAATATGCATGCAATTAAAATTATATCTTACTAAACCGTCATTTAATGTTCATAGCACTAATTTTAATAAATAATACCATTCTTTTATTTTTTCCTTACCTAATCTTTAAAAATTCATGAGCAAATATTTGTTTAAATTATAAAAAAAACACAGCACCTTGCAATCAACAATTCATTCTTCGCGTTTTTTAAAAGTCACTTAATGCTCGTCGAAAATGACACGTCAATTTAAGATGCAAATTAAAATAAATTATTCTATCAGCCTCTTCGCCTCCGCTCCAAACGCAGCAGCCGCACTCAGTCTCTACTTAAGTGACTCCAAGCGGAAGGAAAGTAATCAATGACCACTTTAGACCTAATTCCATTCAACTGAACCGTGAAAGCCACATCGTTCACCTGAACCGTATCGAGGCGAAAGGTAAACGATAATAAAGAGCCGACAATTAAGATAAAATCCTGCGAACAAAAGAACTACAGGAGGTTGAAAACGTATCGTCAGCATACCGCACTGCGTTCTTTAGCGCACAGTGCATGGAACTATAATCATTAGCTTTAAGTATCTTAGTGACAGTAAATCGCATTTGCATTAATTTCATGAATATATACAATATCTTGACAATCCCCCTGGAATGGACTCCAGTAAAAGACGATTTTCAGCGGTTCTTTTTTCGGTTCCCCCTGGATGTGTTCTGGTTGCCGTGTTGGGTTTTCTGCTTTGGGACATTGAGTCCAAAGAGGCAGACTCGGTATAAGGTCAGAGAACTTTCGCGTGAACTAGGGCACCGCAAGTTGCCTATTAGTAAAGGACCATTACCGGGAAAGCCACCATCGCTATTGTCACCCGAAAGAAATGGAAAGATTTTTATTCAAATTAAGCAGGGTTTTAGTTATCTGCGACTTCTCTGGCCACTGAATGTATCTTCCATGAGATATTAGGTAATTTACGAAGAGCTTTGTTATCAAGTGGTTTTATTCTATTCAAGATACTATCCGATGCGCTGTATTCTTTCTTAATTGACAATGAGAATAATTAATTGATACTTATCGCACTCTAGTTGAGAAAACAAGATCGGGTATTGTAATTTAATTGGAATGCACAGTTGAAGAACCGTTTTATAATTATAAATTGTAATAATCATTTTGAATTGCTTTTACAGTTAAGGGAAGTATTGAGTCTTTTGATTATTACATAAATATTCAAAATGAAATTGATTTCATGGAGCGGAATAATATAAATTAAAATGTTTCATAACTTGTTAGAGTAATTTCATGCGTTATTATCAACTGAAGCTCGGTTTGAACCGTTACCTTTTGTAAAAGCCATTCTTTTCTATCCTGCCACCGCTTATTTTCAAGTCAGCATATCATGTTCCGTTCCTAGGAGCAACTTGTTTCATCGACTTCAACTGAATATAAAATACTCAAAAAAATCCCCCCAACTCTTGTTCGCCTCCCTTTTGGTTATTTGTAACATGTCCTCTAACGCAATAATATTAGCGCTAGCCACAAACTCCCATGCCAACGAAAGCAATAGTATTTCTTCTTAGGTTCGTGCATGTTAAATTGATTGGAAGCACTAAAGATTGCTTATATCGTGGCTTTGGGTTTTAATCCAACTTAAGTTCCGTGTCTTCTATCACCGAGTTCATCTAACATGTTTTTACGTACAACAAAATAGTTCCAATAAAATATAATATGTCGGGGCTTAGCTTCACAAACGAGAAGTATTTATGTCAGGTTCTCATAACACAAGTATTCTTGAACAAAATTTCTTTTGTAAACAGGAACGAGAGAGCAACTATCGGGTTGGCAACTAAGTAGTTTCCGATTTCACTCATAGGGAAATATATCATTGATTAAAATTAATTCTTTGTATTTAAAAAAATGTGTTTTATTTGTATGAAAAAATCGGCAATCAATTATTTACCAACACAATGTTTTGAGAACTAAGCTTAGAAGACCGCATTGATTCATCAAACTCAAGTTCAAAATTTACATACATGTTACCATCCGTTTCTCATTAGGAGAATGAAACTTTTGAAATTTTTAAACAACATAATTGAGTGAGCCAACTATTTTATACCTTGATGGTTCGACGAGTCTGGAGCTTTTGGGCGCTCCAGTCGGCTGTTCGCAGAAGGAAATTTATTGAAGTTTGCAAAGGAGATACCCTTATTTTACTATTTTCCGGTTCTCTTTTTTGGTAATCAGAAGCGATTTGCTTTTCTTTTCTATCTCTTTATCTTTCGGGCATCCATGGTAACTTCGAATTCATGCAAAACACTTCTGAGTTTCCTGCAGGAGAAGGGCACTCTTTAGCTCTGTTTAACGCATTTTACGCAGCACACTTCAAGGGCACAGTTAACTGCCACGTAACCAAAACGTAGCCATGTAAAGCATTGGGCCATGTTCTGCTTTTGCAAACGCTCTCAGTGGACTCAGTGCTGGAGTAAAATTTTGATAATCATTATGGAACTCTGTTCTGCACCAGGTGCTAGTTGCACTAAAATATTTAGTTTTTTAGGTTTTCTCTCTTCAATGCTGAAGCGAATAAGTGCTCGATAAACACTACTTTATCTTGAAGGATATCTTTTAGCTCAGGTTGTACACCTTGCTCCTTGTAGGAAAAATGTATTCTCTTGATTAAATACGTTATTTTGTCCAAGGCTGCAGGGGTGAAAGTAAAATAGGGAACAGAAGCTGATATAAGGTGCTCAAAGAAAAGACTATGATCTTCGGACGGAGAAATGGTTATGTCAAATTGCTAGTATTCACTATTAAGCGTTTACCAACTTAGCTTTAACACTTTTCAAGTTTAACTTCAAGCAGACAATTGAGTTGTGGGGGTTTACTCATGGCTCCCATATTTTCTGAAGTGGAGGATATCTAGAAGATTATCGTGGGGCTCAAAACGAGGCTTCAGCTTTAGTGGTGGCTTAATTCTTTTTTTGTGTGTAGCGAACATAGAGTCTGAGGTGATAGTAGCTGCTTTAATCCCAGATGTTGCCAATCAGGTAAAGTTTCAATCACAAGCCCGTCGAACGTCATTATGAAGATTCAATTTCTGTGCTGTCAACAGAGTATGATTTGAAGCAGGATATGAATAACTAAGAGGTAAGCTTCTTTTTCTGAATGATCTACTTCTAAAAATATATCATTCGACACATCAAGTGATGGCGCCTCCACGACATCATTTTTTATACTTAAACACTTGTCACCATTTTTAATGCTAAAAACATCCTTCCATCGGAGCCAGTAATATTCGTTTGGCTATCCGATATATTTTCAATTTTTCCATTGTCGCCGTCGGTGCTCGAAGAAATCCGTTCTGCCTCGATTGATGCTAACGAATTATCTTATACACCAGTGGTGGGCAAACTTAATACTGGTATGATCGACATAAATTTTTTTAATTTATACGCGATCGACTTCGAAAAATGGGTTAAATTAAAAACAAATAAACATTCAATTAAGGTCTTTATTGATATTAATACATTAAATGCATTGTATTTAGTACTTTGTGCAATGTACTTTATTAATAAATATTTTGGATTAATTTTTGATGTATATGCGTGACACTCCATTTCATCAAAAAGTATTGTAGGGTTAGGATTGTAAGCACTGATGCACAATCGAATAGATGCCATTAAGTGGTCATCAATCAGAGAACTCCTAAGTTGCGATTCGATGTTTTTCATTTGAGAAAACGTTGCTTCACATAGGTAAATGGAAGCAAAAAAATGCAAATATCCTCATTGCCACCAATCTCAATAATGGATATTTTTTATGGTAATAAAATCCAAAAATAATGTTCATTTGCACGTGCTATTGTTAAAATTTCTAACTCTAAATCCGATCAATTCAATTGTAAAGTATGAGCTAGATTTGATGAAATATCCTCGTTTTCGAATTTTCCAAAAGGAAATGAAATAAATTCAAAAATCAGTTGAAGATTATTGAGATTAGCAAATCGTCTCTCGAATCCTTGATTAAAATTTTCCAGTTCAGGACAAAACATTTCAATTTTACATTCACCAGTAGATTAGGTTAGGTTGTACTGGTTGGCACAAGGCCACTCATAGACCTATTGGTCCATAGTGATACCAGATATGGTATATGGGCCAGGAGAAAAAAAATTCAGTCCAAGCGGCCATCGAAGGCCCCGACCTTTTTCGCGAATTGAAGGATGTGTTTCAGCTTTTGCATTTTACATTTACCAGTAAGTTTAATATGTTTTTCTAAGTATGGAAATATATATAAAAATTTTGCCTACTTAATTGTGAAGCAAAAGGTTTTAATTTAACTTAGAAAAAAATTATCGAATTCAACAAGTCAACAATATTTTCCTTTTCCTTGTAATTGTAAATCAAGCGAGCTGTAATGGCTCATAAAATCCGTAAGAAATGCTACTTTCTTTACCCATACTGGATATTCTAATTGTTCACTTTTTTCTCCCAATGTGTCCAAAAATGCAATAATTTCAGGCAAAAGATTTAGAAATCTTTGCAAAAAGCTTCCTGAGCTGAGCCATCTAAAGCTTAGCACTGTTTTCGATTTCACGTTAAATTTTCATGCAAAATTTCACGTGAAATTTATTTTGGCGAAAATTCAGTTTGAAAATAAACAAGAGTTGCGCTCACTTTTAAGCGTGAAAAATTGCTTGGAAGATGCTTTCGGTTTGAAAATGCAGATGGCTTTGGCACATGTCTCCAATCATTTCACGCCAATTTAGTATGTGCAGTTCATTCTTTAGGCGAGTACTGAGTTAATCGTGAAGCTAAATTTTGACATGTCTCCATTATCTGATCATTCTTTCGAGCGAAAATTTTGAAAATGGAGAAAAGCGGAGACACGTATCATTTCTGACGGATAAAATGTCAAGAATTTCAATTTTTGATCGATTTTGTTATTGAAAAGACATTTGCACAATTCTATTTTCAAATTCAAACACCAAATGTGACTTTTTAGCTCGAAAGAATGAACTGCACAAACTAAATCGGCGTGAAAAGATTTTAATTTAAAATTTTATTTTATCTAAAATTGAGATGAACCTTTGTTGCGCTGTGTGCAACAATTTACTACCTTGGTAGCAGCGAGACGAATGCAAATGGTGTATAGCGGGAAGCAAAAATATAAAGTGTGTACTTTAGAACAGAGAGATTTAAGGAAATGAAACAAACGTGTACGAGATTAAGTGAAGCAGTTTTACTACAATGATATAAATCTATTAATTGAACAAATCGAGAGGATAGCTATCTCGGATTTTCCCTTTGGCTTCTCCGTCCCCAAGGCTCTGCGAGCTTTTGTGTGAACTGAAACTGCGTGAGCTGTCCGATTAGATCTATTAGGCCAAGGCCCATTTCGAAATGTACTGATTAATCCTCTACTAAATTTTTAGTTCACATTTTAAATTAACCTAGTAAATTATTTTAAATGTCTGCGATCGACTGTCGAACTGTTTGCGATCGACTGGTCGATCGCGATCGACCGTTTGCCCACCCCTGTTATACACCGTCAGAATTTTTCCGATGAAATTTTCCGTCACATCCTCACGTTATTTTGTGCAAAGCCTAGACAGGTTATTCTTCACTTTTTTGGTGAGGGCAATCATATTCTTCTTCATTTGTACCTGCCGATCGTTCGTTGTTGAGGATGCATGGCTCTCAGCATCTTCCTCCACGCGTATCACTTTCCAAGAAAATTTGAGAAGAAGCAGAATTTACGAAATCGTTCGAAATCCTTACGATATTTCCGGTTTTTTTTTTAAATTTTGACAAATCACGAATTCGATACCGCTGAAATTTCTTATCACATAAATATGTAATGAGCAGACAATTAAAAAACACTGTGAAACACAGTGACGCCTGTCATTCTCTGTATATCACTGCAAGCTCAGCTTAGAAATGTCACATATATACAGGTCCGTTGTCGCTCTTCGTAGATCCTTACGTACGTCTGTATTTCTAGCGTACCATGGGATCCTGAAAATTATCTGAAGTGCAAGATTTTGAAACATTTGAACTTTTCGTCTTTTGATTTAACAGGTCTGTTCAAGAAAACATTTGGAGTGGTATCTACGAGTCACTTGAAAATGTGCTGCTAACTGCCAATAAGACATCACCTCCTCGCGACTGACCCGCAGAACAATAATCACGATCACTTCTGTAAACTATTGAGCTATAAGAATTTCTTCATAGCCAGGTAACGGCGAAAGTGAGTAAATTAACATGGCACAATTTGGCATCAAGGTATAATCTACTTCATTTGCCTCTCATATCACGACATTCGTTTTAGAAAAGTTTGAGGTTTCTCCGGGTTTGGTGACAGATGGATGTGAATGTCAAATCCATGAGCTACGACATCAAAAAAAAACTTGGCTCTGGAGACCCGGGCAATTGCTCACCTCCACTTTGAACGAAAATAGAGTGAAAAATGCAAGTGACTTTTGGCGGAGACGCAGATGGGGGCTGCAAACAAATTAATTTTACGGACGAGAAAATCGTCACCGTGCAGGAGAAATTCAATCGAAAAAGTTATCGGGCGTACGCTCACTCAATATTGAAAGCATCGCAAGTCATTCTGCGGATTAAGAGAAGCCATTACCCGGCGTCAAACATGGTTTGGTGGGGCAAAGTCTATGATGGCACCACTGAGCTGCTTTTTGCGAAAAAGGCCTGAAAACCTCCGCAAAAGTGATTCGACAGACGATTTTGAACAGTATTGTAAAGCTTCTCAGTCAAACGATGTTTCGAAACTGACATGTTCCAGCAAGATTCGGCGCCAGCTCACAAGGCCGGAACGGCTCAGGCCTGGCTTGAGCGGCACGTACCTGCATTTGTGAGCCCAAATGATTGGCCGTCTAGACGGTTTTGGAAGACATGGTCTGCCATAGAAGATGCAACAACATTGAATTGCTCAAGTCTGCCCTGGCCGAAGCTGTGAACAATTTTCCTCTATATGAACTGCGTGCTGCGAAAGAACGATTGGCCAAAGAGTCTCAAAGCCTATCTGAAGGCGAAGAGTTATTTATTTTTTTATTCTATTTTATTCTAAAATAAAACTTTCAAGAGGAAATTTCAAGCCAATATTTTTTTAAATTGAAGAAAATGATGTGACTATTATATAATAATATAATACCGATATTTTTTTTCATGTCTTCTGTATTTTCTTGTCATTAACTTCTCAATGAATCACTGGAGCAAAAAAAAAATAAATCAACAGTAAAACTTTTTTTAATTTATTAGATAGTTTATCGAAAGTCTTGCAACTACATATTTATTCAAGAGCTTTCAACAATGCAAAATTAAATGATACTGAATATTCAAATCGAAATAACTGCGCCAAAACAACTCAATTGCCACTTCATGTCCAATTACTTGAATTCGACTGAAACACAATTTGTCTACCTATTTTCCAACTTCAAAGCGAATTTACTCGAACGAAAATCTATGGGGATCACTTCAACCTCTCAGATTCGAACTACTTAAGTCACAAGATTTATTAGACTTTCAAACTTCTGTTGAATGAAACACATTGTTGCGTGTTCCATTCAGGAAATATTTAGTTTTTTCTAGTGTTTGACGTTTTTTATTCACGATTGGGGCGAATTTCAGAATCAAGTGGCACAAAAACTGTTTGACGATGTTTGCAGATCGTAACTTATGTTGGGCGTATGCAATAAAATTATTGCCTAATTATGAATTCATAGAGAACAGTTTACGCTCGACAAGAGGCCGATTGAATTTGATACCACAATTTGTAGGGAATATGATAATGTTGTACGTATTTTCAGTGGAACGCTGCTTGAGATTGTCAGTTCGGATATTATGATTCGTTTTGATGTATGTACATACATGCATATGTATGAAGATATTTGCGAATGGCTCAATAAATATTGTTTCCAAAGAGTGGCTTTAGGAAGTAAGAGCTTTGCTGATTTCAATAGAATTATGTTAATCTCCGAAGCCTTACGCAACTGACACTGAAATTTAAGAATTCGGTCAATGAAACTCGAATGTGTTTGGTGGCATCTTCAATCAATTAAAGCCACATGTCTTGATAGCTGACCTAGAGGTTTATTCTGTACTACACTGCTAGCATATTTCTAAGCACAGCTTGAGTTAACGTTCGATGAAAAATATAGCAACGATTACAACATTCAATATTGGAAGAATAAAATAACAATGTAAGAATTTCGTTATTAGACTAAGTGGCAAAGGTCAGACAAACACCCACACTCCCAAAATTTCCAAAGATATAAATTAATCTCGAACTTCCAGACAAGTTTTTTGATCTATCCACAAACTTTTAGCAATGACAGAGTACCAGAAAGTGGTGGAAAATTGAAAGGTTGAGTGCAACTGAGCTGGAACCATATTTCTGACAGAATGACTGATTGCCAGTCATTAGTGGAATGTTAGAACAACTCCATCCCAACAACAACAACAACCCGTTTCAGATAAGGTCAGACTAACCGATTAGAACATAATGCCATACTTATGTGCACAGGTAATCCATATATGGATCAAAGTACGTGCTTACCTGGCGCTTCGACACAAATCTCAAACCGTTCCTTTTTCCATACAGTGTTTATGATGGGAATTACACTCGGCTCATATCTTAATTGGATGAGAAGCTTCGAAACTATTATGACCGGCATTAAGATATTAAGATACTGCCTCGAACAGAAGATGTGGAGATGCTGGCCTTCAAAAAATTAAGCCACAGGCAAGAAGGCATCAGAAAATCGGTTCTGATGATGACTTTCACATGTAAACTCACATTTGAATTGTTTTGGTTAAAAATATCTACACTATACCATATTTTATTTCATCAAACCATTCACAATTATTTCTGAAATAACGTTCTAAGCGCATCAGAAGAGGTTGGAAAAGCATTAACGATCCAATCGTATATCAAATGACATATCCATCAGTAATTTGATACGTTCAATGTGCTTTTTATTGATCGCATCAAATCAAAAACGAATTTACAGAAAAATCAAAAACCAGCCATACCATTTCCATACCGACAGATAAATTGGATGCAACGATAAACGAAAGACATCTTTCAGATTGGTATCTACGAGTAAATGGTGTGTTAGCATGCTACAGGTGATTTTCGTCTTGTCGATAGAAGTGAAATTATTAAAAGGCTAGTTCTGTTTAAAAGGCCTATCAATTTAACGGGCAATAAGGAATCGTTTGGAAGAAGTTGTGCGTCAAATTCGAATGGGGAGGTGAATGTTGACGATCGCATTTAGCCTAAATGGCCGACCACTTAAGATATTCTGACAAACACTGCGTGTAGGTGTGTAGATTTTATGTGATTTAAGTAGGAGGTTGGATGTTAATTTAACTGAGTTTGAACGAAGTTGTGTATTTATGGCTGTTGTTTTCGGGTTTTATGTTTGTTTTTGGTAAGTAATGGTGATTCAACGGATTAAATTAGGAAAATTTATGCTACTGGAATAGAAATAATTTGTGTATAGTATGTTTGTTCCTTAGAATATATGATCATTTGAGCTTAAAGTCATATTTATTTAGTGTATCTTTCATGTAAACGAAAATAACCAGTAAATCATAAGGATGATAAGATAGGTACCGTTAGCCTTGATGATTTTGGAACTCGGAAGACTGGCAAAAGTTACCAGTCTAAGAACGTTTGATTGCAGGAAATGTACTGTATCGTTTCTTATATTTAAATTTTGTTTGTTTGTTGCTAATTGGTATATCATTTTGTTTATTGTTGCTGGTTTATTTGACATTCGCAGAGGATAATTTTAATGGAACACATTTTTTCAGCAGTATGTAAAATTGGCACTAGATTTTCCCTTTTTTTGTGGTAAGTACCCGTAGCACGCGCCTGGAGCATTTTTTCCACCTGGCGAAAAACAATCAGCTTTACAAGAAATACGGTGAGCAGGGGCTTTTTATGGCGAAATGCACCTGTAAAATTTACACAGCTGCCATCCAAAGCATCAGGCGCCCAAAAGATTAAGCATGTCGAATTATGAATCATGAACATAAAAATTTATGTTCCTAAAAATGAGTCCAGCGCTGATAAAAAAGACATCTTATTTTGAAGTGTTTGAGGGAGCTTTCGATGTCTACTTCCGATACACCGTCAATAGTGTTCCGTGTGGCTTTAAGGGCAAAATTAAGGAAAAATTCCATTTATAGGTAAACTTTTCTACTCTAATTAAATGGTTTAGATGATAGTACTAATGCTAATAGGTTCTGGACCATACTCCAAGTAGCAGTTCAAAAAATATTTGTTGTGAAAACCTGGTTTGTGTCGAAAAATATTCATAAAGCCACCTGAGTATCTTCAGACGGGACCACCTTCAATGAATACCCTATGCTGACAGATCACTGCGGTTTTAGTAATCTGTTGAGCGGGCGAGTATATTAAAGAAACATTAATTAGCCCAGTGAAATCCGACATAAAAAAGGCGAAACTTCGGAAAAATTAGGGGAAAGTTGAATTTTGGTGTGAACCTTGATACTGGCGTGTTGAACAAAATGGCAAAAGTCCTCATCGATCCGAGTGCTGCGTCACTTTTTATACGGGGTCAAAGGTCACCAAAAGTGACCTTTCCTAAATATCTCAGTAACGGTCACGTGTTCAGAAAAATAATGTATGACGAATTTGTAGCTTAAAAAATTTCCAACAAAAAAGATTGTATAACTTTTTCTTGTAACCATAACCGTTTTTGAGATATATTGATCTAAACATTTGTTACTAACAGCACCCTCATTATCATCGGCATGTTGATATTATCCGATTTTGATTACGACTTGGCATGTTTGTGAGTTTGTTTTTCTATGTTTAAGAGGCGTATGAAAAAAACATGCACACAAACTTATCTACCAGACTCCAGGGTAGGTGGAAAAGCGTGCTCCGAAAAGTTTCCAATACCCCCCGCCCCCCTTTGCCATAAGACTTGTAGGGACATCTGTTCGCTACTCTCTTCTCCGAAAAAAACTGTATTGTGGCATCATTTATGGGATATTCCACGAAAGAGCAGGACAAAGCAACAAAATTGCAGGTGAAAATAGGTTTTGTAACATATCATGGGCCTAGGAGCATGAAAAAGCAAGATAATATCATGGCATAATTCTGTAAACGCTCATTCTTGACATTATAGGTGCTCAATCCGATGCAGATCATCCCCCAATAATCAGTTTTTTTTACCAATCCTGTGATGACTGCATAGCGGCAAAGGGACATGGCACGTCTCGAAACCAATTTGCACCTGAAATTACGTGACCTTGCCCTGATCGTTCATGGGATAAGACGGTATGGAAAAAAAACTAAAAAACCGGGTATTTCGGGGTGGTTCGTTTGCGGGGGTGGGTAGGGTGTGGGTAGGGTGTCGGTGTAGGTCTGGTTTTGCGATGTCAATAATAGGCAATTAACAGGATAAAAAGTGATCCTATCTTGTTTAACAGTGGGCGAGGAGTAGGCAACGAGCTGATTTCTGAAGATTTGGGATGAATGCTCAGGGATACCATTTTATGGCAAAGGGGGAGGGGGAACTTTTAGGAGCACACTTTTCCACCTACCCTGGAGTCTGGTAGATAAAAAATTCGTTTGGTAAGTAAATTAACTTTTACCTTCTTTTCTTACATAGGTTTGCACTTATTTCCTTGAAAGATAGAATTATAAATACCCTTTTCCATGTTTAATTTACAGTTTATTTTATACAGTTTGTATTTTTGCCATTTGCCATGGCACACTTCCAGAATTAGAAACGAAATAATTACAAAGTACATTTCTAATATTGTTTGCAGTCAGTCCTCCTCTTATGGTTGCGTCTTGTGGTAACTCTTCCAAACCTGTGATCGACATTGTATCTACATCGCTATATCCGTCTCTTTGAAGCACATAATTATGTAATACAATACAAGCATTTACAATAATGACAGCATAGTCTGGTTGCACATTAATTATAATATTTATAAAACAATAATATTTGAGCATTAAACAGCACACCATTTAATCACAAATTGAGCTTGTGGCGAAAAAAAACCGCGCATAAACCGTATAGTGTGAACATGTTGCTCATTCGAATTTTCACCGTACGGTTTTTTGCCGTACGGTCGGAACCGTATAATGTGAAAGAAGCCTACGGCTGCTACACGGTACGGCCACGGCATTTTGCCGTAACCGTAAAATGTGAAAGAGGCTATACTCTTCTTCACACCACTAGAAAAATATCGCCGTACGGTTTTTTGCCGTACGGTCGGAACCGGATAATGTGAAAGGAGCCTTACTGAGCCAAAGATACCGCAATCATTCAGAAACTAAGTAACCTTGAAACCAAAGCTTAAGGGAATGACGTCTGGCATCTGATAGACGAAATCATTGATACAGCTACAAACACCTTAGGTCTGAATTGCAGCTGTAAGCTTGACGATGAATGCTTCAGAGGCGGTTGAGGCTGCAATAAGAGCGGTGGAGGCATGTTATCAAGCCAGACTGGGCGACCTGCTGGTCACGCTGGACGCACAAAACGCCTTCAACTCGGCGAGGTGTACAGAAATCCTCTCGGGCCCTTGAACAGAGTTTTTGTATCGCTGGCTACTTGCTAGCCATGTTGGAACCGATGCTTGTTTTACGACACCGAAGACAGAGTCTGAAGGGGGCCTGTCGCCTCAGATGCGGCACAGGGGTCGATCTTAGGATCTGACCGCTGGAACATCATGTACGATGATCTGCTGCTCCTTTAAATGCCTGCGGATGTGCTCCTAGTAGGTTTTGCTGATGGCGATAAAAAAAATGTTTGCTGAGAAAATATTCAAGATTCAAGACAAAAAAATTACGATAGCTGGAAACTCCAAACTAATTTTTCAATCAAATTTCTACCAAACACGGCTTAAAGTAAAGTCCAGTTACTGCGTGAATTTCGTTAAAATCTGTTATAAGCTTTCAGTGCCTGTACTTGATTTTTCCAAATGTTTTGTTTCCGCTAAAATATAAGGGTCCCTAGAAATTCGTTAAAACGGTTACCACCGCCATAGAGTTAAAAATATTAAGCTGTAAATCAAAATCGTCTTCCAACTCATATACACCAACAACCAACAACAAGAGCCTGATTGGATGACGCGATTCGGAGAATCGTGCTGGAAAAATGTGTTGATAATAAAGAGGATTCGGAAAACTGTTTTGATATATAGGTATAATATATATATATAAATATATATATATATATATATATATATATATATATATATATATATATATATATATATATATATATATATAGAAGAAGAACATATGCATTTTTCGGCTAATGTTCTTCGAACATCAGTAGAAACACTATTCCAATCAAAGTTTTACAACAAATGATTACCAAATCAACCGTCGTAATATCGCACAACATAATTTTCTCACCTAATAACTCAAGTATGCTTTCGTGCAAATTGATATTTTATTGTGACAAGGTCAAAAAATCATAAAAAGTACCTTGTTCGTATGAAAAATTATAAGCCGTATGTCTGCCTATGAAACGAAACCAAAAACACCCGATGTAATTAACTAGATTCTTATCAGCAGCGAACTAAATTATGAATAATGCCACACTAATAATATTATCAAGGTGATAATTACAAGCATTGGTCATAAATAGATGAATATCTTGCAAATTTATGATCGATAGACTGTGTGTGGTAATAATGATGGATAGATATGCATCATACAGTTACAAAAGTGTTCTTGTAACGTGCTACCCGAAGGGTCAAAATGCTTGAGTAGTTTCATGTAACTAGTATAAGATTAAGTGTAATCAATCATATTTTACACAAGCTTTGGGGTCTGCATGTCTCATACATGAAGCAATTGAAGTGAATAATATACATTGATAGTTTGCCTGGTCGTTAGATAAGTGAATGTGATTGTTTGGAAAGTATCTGAGAGATAAAGTATTTTTGGATATTCCTAGTCGCAATCTCAAACATACTTTCAAATGCATGAAAACTGGTGTTGCGAAATTCGATAATCTTTGGCACATACAAGGTGACAGTGATAGAGATTTTAAAAAAGGTGTCCATGATGCAGATTTTCATCATGTTGAATTATTACTTTATTTACATTTGATGTGTCGTACTAGTAAAAGTAATTTGAGTGTGAACTTACATACATATGAATTTTGTTCAAATTGAATTATATATGACACAAATTTACCTTTCAGCAATGCAAATACCATGTTAAAACAGTTTTAATCAAAATGGTATTGTGCAATGTGATTTTGTCAGAGGAACAGATGACTAGGATTCAGGGCAAACAATAAGTTTATTACTAGTGATCGAAAAAAAAAAAAAAAAAAAAATATATATATATATATATATATATATATATATATATATATATATATATATATATACATATATATATATATATATATATATATATATATATATATATATATATATATTATATATATATATATATATATATGACTTATTAATAATAAGATATCTTTAAGTCTTTGGCGTCTGTGAGCATTGTGGTGGATTTTGATGCACCCCAATATTTCTATGGAAAGAATTTATTTGAAAAGAACAAATACTGGAAATGACAACTGATGTTGTTTTGTACTTATTTATGGCAAAGAATTGGAAATTCTAAATAAATAATCAATCTAATTTTAACACTAAATTACCTCTGTTTTCATCACTGAAAACATCTTTTAACCAGATATCGCGGTAGGATAATCAGCTCGAAAGGAAATTCATAAGATGTAATGGTATAAGATTTGATTTTGAAATGTGGACAACTCTGTGGCAGTGGTGCCATCTTGAAATTTTTTTAAAAAAATTGGTTTCTCTCTATAATTCTGAGTGACCAGATTTTTACGAAATTCACACAGTAGTAGTAAAATAGAGCCTCTTGCCGTAGAACTTAAAGTGTAGTCATGAAATCAAAACGAAATTCATACGATAAATGGGCCTTGTTGCAAACCAAATTTGGTGGGATTTTGTTTTGAAAAGCCATGATAGGGCTGCCAGCTATGGTAATTTTTGTAATTTTTTGTCATATCTTTACAATGCGATGTTATCATGAAATTTTCAAATGATCTTGTAGTAGCATTAAACAAAAAATTATTGAATTTTGAAAATTTGTCGGGTGGTGCTCTAAATTTCCTTAACCCCTTTAACTCCTAACGCAGCAACTGGATCGAAAATAAATGCACAGAGCGGGTTTACCTAAAATTTAAGTAGATTGGTATGCTTTTAGATTTGGTACTAGCAAAGGTATGACAGCACCAGGTATTTATGGCTGTAATGCTAATAGGGTGCATTTGAAGCATTTTCATTATTTATATTATGTGATGCCAATTTCAAAGTTTGATCAGGTTTATTCGATAAAGTTTTATTCGACAATGAATATGAGTAACGAGTATTTCATTTTTTAATATCCTCTCTACCCGATGGGTTTCGATACAGTCTTCGAAACAAAGTGGCACCTTCGAAACAGGTTGGCTGTAATAAGGAGCACGTTTGGTAGAATTTGCATATGCACGATTCCCCTTCTTTGTTCGAAAATTAGTGTTTCCAGCATAAATAAGCGCTAGAGTTCCTAAACTTGAGTGACTCTGCATTAGGTTTGAAGCCAGACTACTTGGCGTATGCATATATGGCTAGGCTATATTTTCTTCTTCGACTTTTTTTTCCAACGATAGATTTTTTACCTTCTTAAGGCTGGTACTGAGTTAATCGTGAAGCTAGATTTTGACGTGTCTTCATTTACTGGTCATTCTTTCGAACGAAAATTTTGGCCGTAGAGAAATGTAGAAACACTACTCATTCCTGGCGCATAAAATGCCAAAAATTTCAATTTACGATCAATTTTCGTATTGGAAACAACTCAATTTTCAAACTCTAACACCAA
Source organism: Nemotelus pantherinus (assembly GCA_963978885.1). Lineage (NCBI taxonomy): Eukaryota > Metazoa > Arthropoda > Insecta > Diptera > Stratiomyidae > Nemotelus > Nemotelus pantherinus. Next base: position 220,457,447 of record OZ022263.1, on the reverse strand, counting down.
ATGTCACTTTTAAGCTCGAAAGAATGGACTACACATACTAAATTGGCGCGAAATGATTGAATGATTGAAGCAACTTTTCACGATAAGGAGTGAGTACAAATCTTGCTTATTTTCGAGCTAAATTTTCCCCGAAAAAAATTTCACGTGAAATTTTATATGAAAAAGGATGCATACTAAAAAACAGTATTTTTTGCTGTCTAACATCACCATAAAATTTTTGAAAGTTCCCTTTCTTTGCCTTTGGGGTTTCTTCTAGGCATCATTTGTACAATGGCTGCTTTATTGATTTATGTATATTTCCAGTGGAAACTATCTTTTTCAAAAACCAAGTTCAATTAGTCGGAGCTGATTTATATATTATATTTACCTTTATTAATATGTACAAATGTGCTGTGTGTCAAATTCGTTCAACGAGTGTCGGACTTGATATGGCTGATCGAAATACGCTTATCACCCGACTCAAACTGCAATTTTTTACACGTTTTCACTTTTGTATGGTTTTGGAAATGAACCTTTTCCCCCATTTAAAAGATGTTTTAAAACCAGAATTCGCATTTACTCGGTGTTTTAGTTTAATTTTGTATTCATAGTCATTTGCAAAATGCCCTATGCTCCAGAAACTAAAGATAAAATGTAATTTGCACTACATGTTATAACGGTTCATTTACAAATATGTATGGACATGCTGCGTGACTGAATTTAGCGTATATATGACAAATTATGGTGAAATGAAGAAACGACAACTCTGACACAAAGATGCGATGATATTCTGCAATTTTAGTTTTTCTTGCGAAAGTGAGGTAATTGAATCGTGCCTTGAATAATTTAGTCCGGCGAAGATAAATATTACCGTTCGAGAAGTAAGTGTAGTGAATCTCTGACACCTAACAATGTCAAAAGAAGACAAAAAAGTTAAGCAGATGAAAAGGAAAGTGATTGACCGGGAAATTCTCGACCGTCTGCGCACTGGAGAATGAGTAATCGATGTGATTAAATGCACAGGGATAGAAAGTTAAAGGGATTGAACAGGGAAAGTTACAGGGATAGAAAGGTGTCTCGTACTGACAACCCAAAGCAAAAAATATGTCTCGTTAAAGTCAACCTACTCTGCCAATTTGCTTTCGATCCAACAACTCGAAAAAATTTACAATCTTAGATTGTGGTGAGCATCTAGGACTTTCTTATAGCCAGATTAAGCAATCAACGTTGAATGCCTGCTGGAAAATCTGATGACCTGACGTAGCTCAAAGTGAGAGTTCTAGAGTGCCATTGCAAGATGAATGTGCTAAAATAACTTAGTTGTCACATAAAATAGGCGATAATGGTTTTGACAATTAAGGCAAAGCAGACATAGCTGAGCTTATGATAGACAAAGAATTAGACGAGGAAGGTTTCATTCAACCAGAACCGTTGCCGAATTATGAAAGTGGCACCAATTCACAAAGCAAATAAAATTCGTATTCGATCGTGGATAATAATACTTGAACTTTGATGGCTTTCTTTTTAGACCATTATTCAAAATTTTGTATTTGACTGTTTCTGATTTTTCGTTAAAATATGAATCTGACACTATGAATTTAAATTTCCTATATACTGTATTATGAAAGGATTTTCATATTTATGTTTTTTATTGTAATATTTACGTTATACTTTTATATCACACTAAAATAAAAAGTACATTAGCTTAGTTTCCATTTACACGCTTTTCTGCGGAACCTATCTTCCGTGTAAATTGATGGTAGGTGTATTTGTAAAAGGTCTTCTCGTAAAAGTAGCTTAATATCCGATCCTATTCTCTGTAATAAAAACCAAGTTAATCACACCTTTGAAATTTTAACTGGTCGTTCATCATTCCGTCGATATATAAGGGCTTCAAGTTAAAACCTTGTCTTGACTTTAATCTTTCTCCATTTCTTGGCAAATTCCATAACTGCAAGTCCACTCCTCGACCTATTTTTCTCGGTTCAAAGCAAAAAAAATTAAAATATTCAATCGTGTCAAGCCTTTGTGTTCCGTTAACTGATTTCTCTGACTCTTTTTTTTTATATTTTCTCGGCGGTAACCACTTGACAAGCAACATTTGTGCCGATAAAATCATATCGCGCCCACATCGAACATAAACTTAAACGCAACAAAGTTCGTTGCGAACAAGACGAACGCATTTTACACGCCAACAAACCGAGAATGTTGTAAAAAGCAAATCGTAAACAGTTGGTCGTGTCGTAGCCGAGTAGAGCTTAATCAAAATCAAAAGGAGTAACTTTTTATGTGACAACGGGTGCACGTCGGAGTTGGATGCTTGCGACAATGTTTGCTGAAATGGTGGCTGAGGAAAATTGAGTGCTGCGAGTGTTTTATTTGAAAATTTTTACGGCCGGATGTTTTTGACAGTGACATATCCTTTGAACATTTTACATATGGGCCGCTATTATCTTTCATATAGGAAAAAATATTTTTTATGCATGGAAAAGTCGAGGATGTTTTGAATTCCTTGTCTAGGCCACAGACTGTGGAGATATTTTTTTGCCGGTATGGCTGATTCATTAGTTGCGCTATAATCACCGACATCTCTACTAATTTATCGGACATTATAAAAAAGTGCCTAAAGGCGTGAAAGCACTCGAGGTCACGACGTTTGTCACGATGCTACAAAAAACCATTCGCGAAGAATAATGATTTATGCATTTTTCATTTTTCAATTCTATGGAAGGAATTCGTTGGTGACCTTATTTACACTTCTCTTTGTCCCCACTTTCTTGACAGGCACAAATGTACTTGAACGCACATAAATTTTGCTATCGCAATAAATTCGAGTTGAATCTGCGAAAGAACGCAAGAATGGAGCGGATAAAAGGTTTACAGACTAATGAACTGAGTGGCTGCATGACTGAAAAAGTCTCCGACGAAGATATTAATGGTTTCATCTGCGTACCAGGAACAATTTATTTTCACACCCACAATCAGCAGTTTTTTCGGCGTATGTTGAATGGGTTCGATTGGCCACGCACCCGTAATCCCATTTTGACTCATTTGCACGGGATTCAATCAGCGCAACAAAACAATCTTTTGAAACGTTCCGCGAATTGATTTGTGTTTGTCGCTTAATAACATGTCGTGCATTGATGCGGCAAAGTCACGGCTTTCACGTGTCAAAGACGGATTTCCCTGTGGTCGGGAACGATACATAGCTCCAAATAGGGAGTTGGCTGCTACGGCAGGTTTAGATGAGCACAGCCAGTGACAGGTTATTGGATGGAACGATTTGTCATCCAGCTCAAGTGGTGTCTTAAGGTTCCAAAGAGGCCATAAAACGTGCCGAGGAGATGAGGCGGTGACGGTTCAATGATGGCATTAAAATCTACTGACAATGATAAGTTTGATAATTTTCAAATTTGTGGTCGCAGAGGGATATATACTTGTTACAAGCTACAAGTTGAACATGTTCCAATGCATCAACATGCCATTAGTTATCCGGTGTAAATATAATAGCTATTCAGCCTTGCGTGTTTGATTGAAAAATGTTCTGATGAAGCTGACAAAATTCTCAAAAAACGAAAATAAATTATTTGCCTCTTTTAAATGTGAATAAATCTCACACGAAGGGGGTAATTAGTTAGCATTATATAATTATAGTATAATATAACAGTATAATACTTATTATATTACAATTGCTAAATTAAAAATTAAACTGAATCGCAAAAAGTCTTCAGCTTGGCGGCTGCAGGAATTATTAATAGGATTGAGTGGGAGAATTACCACCGAAAGATTAAAAAATCCCAGATTCGCAGCCGATTTTTCCATTATTTGAGCATGATGCATCATTTTGCAAAAAAAAAATTATTGGTTGTTTCCCTACACTTCGGCAAGTTAAAGTATAGGTATAAAATGCTGTCTATCAAATCATAATATAGTACTTCCGTGCATAACACTTCCGACGGAAAAGTTCACGGGCTGACGAGATGTCTTTAAAAAATTCCACAATACAATCATCTTAATATACCTGCGTTGGTTTTGTTCGATCGTATTTTTATTAAGTATATCGGTAAAAAAGCGCAGTGTAGAATTCACGTAGGATTCAATTTCGAATTTCAAATTTTCAAATTGTCAAATCTATAAATGATAGAATGTCAAATAGTCATTCATGAATCTGCTTACGCGGCGAAGCAAACCACGCAAATCATATGTTGCACCCAAACATAGCTTTCCGAACTGACAGAAATGTATCGTACAAGTATGTTTAAATGGTGTTGTGACTTTGAAAACGGAAGTACTGATCTGTACGACGTGCAAAGGAGCGGAAGGTTGTTGATTTTGACTGATTCGCTTGTTCAAAAAATTGAGGTGGTTATTTGGATGATATTTCCATAAATTTCCACATCTTTGCTGCACGAAATGATCACACAAACACACGGATTTCATAAACTGTATACAAAGCGGGTCCCAAACCAGCTCCAAGAGGACCACAAATTGAATAGAGTGGTAGCCTCCAAAATGTTTTTGAGTTACCCATTATATCTCTGGAATCAAAGGACTATCTTTCCAATAGCAGACCACCTTATCACCAACAGTCTAAAAATTAGTAAAAAGTTTGGTTTGGCTATTATTTTGGTGGTTTTAGCTTCAGCTTTCATTGAAGTTGGGTGAAGTTAAATGGGTCGGACACTTCTTATTCTTTAAAAACTAGACCTTTTCTTCGTGTTTCGATGATTAAATTCTGACACACTTCATTTGGAGACTCCACTGACTATCGAGTGGAGAGTAGAAAAAGGAAACACATGACGAGAGTCGGTTTCGTCTCGTCATGGGCCATTCGATATGCGCAAACAATGTAACATATTAATGGTTCTGATATGAGTTCTTCCTGTTCCGCTCTCGATGCATTCTATAATTGCTTATCGACAAGAACCATGAAAATACGCAATTGAAATATGTAGCAGAGAATCGAACTCAGCCAAATATAGCATTTTTGAGAGTTAAAAGTGTTTTAAACTTATCACCAAAGTAATAGTAGTGGCATTGTTAAATTTTTTCTACTGCAGCACAGACATAAAAGTCCGAAGGATTAGTAGCCATATCATCAATTGGTGAAAAAAGATTTGTAGTGCAGAAAGTAAACACCAAGAGGTATATTTGGAAAAAAAAAATTGTGCTAACCGCTATTTTTCCCTGCATAATTCAATTCTCTTTATCTCATCATCTCTGCCAGATTTGTCTTAATCAAAATAAGAGTTCAACTTTATATATTTTTTGCGTTGACCATTTTCAAAAATGTGTCCGGCTGCCATTAAATGTAAATTCAATAGGTTTCATTTTCAGGATGAGCAATCCACTTACCGTTTTTTGATTGCATTTCTAAACTTTTTGAAGGCGTATCTAAAAGCAAGTCAATCGAAAAGAATTTGGTATTTCCATTTGAGTTCAGCCATGTCCTTGTTATCTACTTCAAATAAACACAAACTTGATGGCAATATCCATTCAATCAACCGAAAAAGAATTTTAACTTTCCATTTCCCATTCAACTCATTCTTCATCAAAGCAAACCTTTTCATTTCGCGAGCAAAGTTGATGAGAGAAATCATTAAACCGAGCATTCATGTTCAACTATGTTCATTTAAAATTGCCAATATCTGTTCATTAAAAAAAACTCCCTGTACAAAGAAACAAATAAAATCGAATTTGCAGAGCGTTCCCAATACGCTGAAATATCCAAATTCTACTCAGCACTCCTATAAAAGTATTTGATGTTGGATGAAATGTTTGCTTCAAGCTTGAAAGTGAGAAGCAGTATGATGGTGCAGAAAAAACAGCAGATTGAAAAAAAACAGCAACACAAATTCCACTCGACCAGAAACCCGAAAAAGGCGGAAAAAGTAATGAAACGCACTTGATTGAATTGAAACAGAAATGGATTTAGCCATTTTCGTCCTTTCGTCCGTTTTTGGGTTGGTCCCCTGTAATTACAATCCAATTGATTAAAGATGATTAGCATAAAAGTTTGTTAGACGATTTTATTCAAGTCCTTTTTGCCAGAAGAGGACATTCACTCGAGCCTAAACGGCTAAGTTGCGCGTGAACGAGTTTGTGACTACAGATTGAACTTAGGAACTTAAAAATTATTCACAAAATCCAATTGCCCTTATGGCCATTAATTATGTAATCAAGCACGACTTTCATTGGAGGGAGGGAACGACACTTTTGTACATAATTAAAGTACGATTCAGATTGCATTTAGGCGGTATTAGATGTTCTTGGCATATTATTTACTGCTGACTGTATGAAATAAATAAATTTCACGTACATTTCGCGTGAAATACATTATATTTTTAAAATGCATGCGACGTTCGAGTCCTAGTTATAGTTATATTATTGATCTTGCCATACGCTACTACTGATGTATATTTAATTAATCAAAATCGATAAGCTTTTGAAAGCCATTAGGTTTGCGTGAACTAAAATTATTTTTAAATACCCAGAGAGAAAATGAATAGTTACATTCGCAATTTTAATGCGATTCTCTCTCTTATAATTGTTTTAATTAATTTTGTTTTCAGGTATTTTTATATCAAATAGCTGAATGCAGCTCATTGAGTTCAAACAGACGCAGATAACTCAAAGAGGTAAGCAAAACGAGATCTGATTGTGGTCTGTCTCTATCAGAATATATAAATAGGATTGCAGGCTTAAAACTGTGGAGTATCACCCACAATAGGGCCTACTTTTCTGTTTGCATGATTCTTAGGTCTGCTGTATAAACACTCAACAGCATTAGAGAGGCCGAAGGACTACTTTAGAGAAGTAGTTTCTAGAGGCTAAGATCTGGAGACAAAGCTCCGCACCTTTATTTAAAAGGGTACTGTCTTGTAGGAAAGAGGTTAAAGTTATAAGTAGGAAAAACATTGAATTCGGAACCGATGTAACTTGAAGATTAGCCTTGTATACCAGTCTTTGACAAATGCCTTGGTCGCGTCAAGCATGACTTGCCTTGTGAATTGTCTTTGATTTAACCCTTCTCTTATACACAGGACCACATTAGCAAGTTGGAGCTCAATAGAGTGAAGTTGATTGCATCCAAACTGTATCTATAGTACGATACACTTTTCCACTGTTATTTCTGCAAGTCTACTCAGAAGAAAGTTTTCCTTATGGAAAACAGTAGACTTATAGGTCTCCACTTTTGTGGGAAATGCAGATCCTTGTCAGGTTTTAGTAGGGGAGGTAGGGGAGGGATGGGCAGTTGGGAGACATGGGCACCCCCCTTTTATTCTGATTTGATCATAGTTTTTTTTTTTTTTTTGGTTTGGTAGTTTACTTTACCGACTGGCAACACTGTTCATCCATAGACTATCTGTCATTTCTGTAAGTTGTCAAACACAAACACGTTTGAAGGTTATGCGCTCGTAAAAGTAAATATTTTGTTGCGGTTTCGGATCGTTATAAAGAGAAAACTAATGAAAGGTATGTGTATTTTCTATTATTAATCTATTGTACATTCACTAATCTATAAATTAAACTGAAATCCAAGCCTAAATACGTAGATTCAAAAAAATACGGGTAACCTATGTCGAAAATGTATACAGAGGGAGTAATGGGCATCTTGACGTGCGGGTGGTTTGGGCATGCCCAACGCTCCCTCCTATTATGTTCAGTATAGGAGGATTTTAACTATTGGTTTATTGTTAATTACAGAAAGATGCCGTTTAAATTCAAAAAGAAAGGTTTGCGACGGGAAATTCCTAAAGATTTAATATTACGAGCCATAGAAGAGGTATCAAAAGGATCAAAAATAAAAACGACAGCTGATAAATATGAAATCCCTAGATCAAGTTTGCAACGGTACCTAAAACAAGATTCTATAAAGGATTCTTCGCACAGATTTATAACCTCACAAATCTTCACTGACGAAGAAGAACAAAAATTGTCAAATTACATGATAGTTTGTTCTAAACATAATTATGGGTTGACAAAGATACAGGCACGTAAATTGGCCTATGACTATGCTGTAGCCAGAAAGATAACTAATATACCCGATAATTGGACCAAGAAAACAATCGCATCTAAGGACTGGATAAGGGGATTTCTAAACAGGCAATCTCACTTATCAATACGGACACCAGAAGCTACATCGTTGTCACGTGCAACAAGTTTTAACAGAACAAATGTGGATAATTTTTTCGAAAATGTAAAAGCCGTCTTTGAGCGACATCATTTTGGCCCCGAAGCTATATATAATATAGATGAAACAGGGTTGACGACTGTTCAGCGTACAAAAAGAGTGATTGCTTCAAAAGGCTCGAAACAAGTTGGACAAGCAACATCTGCAGAGAGAGGCTCACTTGTCACAATATGCTGTGGAATCAATGGTATTGGAAATTCAATACCTCCATACTTTATATTCCCGAGAGTAAATTTCAAACCCTACATGCTTCATGATGCCCCCGTTGGGTCAGATGGCTCAGCACATCCATCTGGATGGATGACATCTTCAAATTTTGTTAAATATATGCATCATTTTGCGAAACATGCCAAACCGACGCCTGAAAATCCAGTGTTGTTGCTCCTTGATAATCATGAGAGCCATATTGCTGTGGACGTCTTAGACTTTTGTAAAGAAGTTGGCATTGTTTTGCTGACCTTTCCACCACACTGTAGCCACAAGCTACAGCCACTTGACTTAACAGTGTATGGACCACTAAAAAATTACTACAATAAAGCTTTAACAGACTGGATGGTCAGCAATCCAGGAAAAACCGTAACAATCTACGATATCCCCAAACTAGCAGCCATTGCTATACCTCTAGCGTTCAAACCACAAAACATACAAAAAGGATTTGAAAAACCTGGGATATGGCCTTTTAATTCAAATATATTCACAGATGAAGATTTTCTTTGCGCTGCTGTCACTGATCGCGATGCACCTGTAACTGATGAAGCGTTACCGTCCAGAAATGATCCAATAATCCAGCCAACTTCAACTCAAGTCCTTCCAGAACAGTCTGAAAGAGAAAATCAAATTGAAGTAGATCCAGTTGACAAAAACATTGATGTTGCTGATGCTTCCACGTCATTTGCTATAGATCAAATTACAATTCAAGTCGCTGAAGTTGTAACCCCTGAAATAGTGAGACCATATCCAAAGGCTAGTCCTAGAAAACTGATTAGAAATGTAAGGAAGAAAGGAAAGACAAGGATATTGACTGACACACCTGAAAAGAGACTCATAGAATTAGCAGAACAAGAAAGACAAACCAAGAACAGAGCTAAAAGAGAGAGACAGGAAAAAAAGGTTCTTAAAAATACAGAGAAGAAACAGATTCCTAAAAAGCAAATGAGCAGCAGTGATAGTGATGTAGAAAATGTTGTACTCGATGAAAGTTCCGGAGAATCTTTTATTAATGAAACGGCAGAAGAAGAGTTTGATGAAGATGATGTGATAATCGTTGACAGAAAATTTAAAATAAATGATTTCGTTCTTGTTAAATTTAATACAAAAAAGACTGTTGTGCACTATGTCGGTCAAATCGAAGACATTAGTCCTACCATGGCTACTATAAAATTTATGAGGCTGAGTAAGATAAAAAGCACCTTTTTTTTCCTGAAGTAGATGACATAGCTAGTGTCCTTTTAGACGACATCAAAACTAAATTGCCAGTACCAAAGACATGCAATAAAACCAAACGTGGTAGCTCTAAGTACACATTCGATAGTCCTTTATGGGTTATACCCAATCTCAGATAAGTTAAGATACTGTTTAAGATGTTTTTTATTTGTTAACTTTTATATCTGGTTTCTATTATTGATATAGTTTAATAATAGTATATTTGTTAACTAATTATTGAATTCTATTATGGATATAAAGTAATTTATAGGCCGTGCCCAAGCCTCCCACAGGGTATGTCCAAGCCTCCCTACCATAGGGAGCATTGGGCACTTTTGACTTAGTTTATAAAATATCTCGTAATGTTGAAACTGATTGTAATTTTTAAGAAAGCTCTTTAATTATATGTAGCCAAATGTGTGAATTGGCAATAAAAGTTGATTTAAAAGAATTGGCAATAAAAGTTGATTATCTATAAAATCTGATTTTTTTTGCAATAAATAGTGAAAAAGTGCCCATCCCTCCCCTACCTCCCCTACTTTCATGGTAGTTGATGATGTTCACATCTTCAGAAAACTTTTTATTAAAACAAATGCATTTTTAATGGCTATGATAGCTATTAGAGTTCTGTTTGGTAGATATACCAGGCATTCATTGCTGATTCCATTGGGCCCATGAGATTTCGACTTCTTAAACTTGTCTATTTGATTTTTGAATTGTGTTCAAATAGAAGGTCTTCGGATGATGTCGAGGCAAGCATTTGCGCAACCGATTCAGTATTATTTTCTTCCATGCTATCATTGTCCATCAGGCTGCGATTTTTCTGAAAACATAATTTAAGTACTTCCACAAACGCCTCTGCTTAACTTTCCTTGTCATGTTTGAGGTGGGTTTGCCCGTGGATTATAAGTATATTTACTTCATTTTCAAGCTTGGAGTATTTGGTCAGGCGTCAGAAGTGGAAAATATGTCTCACATTTCATTGCAGAAATGTGCGACCCGACAGCGCATAATATTTTTGAGACTTTTAACTTGCTGTGATGCTTGGGTCATGAGTATTCTTAGATTTTACTGACTAACACAAGGTTACACATAGATATAAAAAGATGTAGAAAAAAAAATGTAGAAAGGTTCAGTTCAAGTGGCCATCGAAGGTCCCAGACCTTTTTCTGAACTTCAGCCTTCCTTCATCCTTCAGCCTCTGCTGCGCCAAGTGTAAAAGATCCAACAGCCAGCACCCGCCGAAGCAGCGCTGTCTGGTTTTCCCTAGTGCCAAGCAGTGACACAGGAGATGCTGGATTTTTTCTATGACTTCCGACTCTGGACACTTCCTACGGATGCTTCTGGATCCAGTTCCATTTTCATGGCCAGACCAACCGTTTGCAGTCAGTTTGCCTTAATTCGAGCAGGTATTTAGTAACTGCAAGATTGTATGACTCCCACATAATTTTGGTTACTCTGCAGGTCTAAGCTGCATATCGAACCTTGCATTATATTAAAGGCAATCAAGTGCTTGATCGTTTGATAAGGAGCTGGCATTTCTGCCAATCCTAACAGGGGAAGACTGGTCCTATGCCTGGCTAACGCATCCGTCCTGCTATTTCTATAAATGCCCTTGTGATCGGGAAATGAGAAAATTTGGACTCATCTATTGTTGCCTAACCTATTCAGGGCCTGAATGCACTGCTTTTCCCGCCTCTTGGCTGTCTGTAAAGATGATGATGCGTATTCTAAGGTATTTTTCAAATTTTTCGCTTCCAGTCAATAAAATATTTTATTTCTCTGTGGGATTCGTAAAGTTTTTGTTCCTTCGTTGGGATTTTTGGCATAAAATTATCTTTAGCCTGAATTATTTTGGCCATAAAAGCTTAGCTATTACTGATCTTCTAATATTACTGGTGGTTTCAACAACTTGTTCTTAGTGTTCATTCCTCAGAGCGTCTCGAAAAGTATGCCATTCATCGATGACGTTGAAACGTTTGTTGACAGCTTAATGTACAGATTTGCCAATACAAACATTGGAAGCAATGTTCCAGTTTTATTATTTGATCTATTTCCTCTTTGTAGGTCTTGAAAATTCAAACCTCTTAACAAAAAAAGTAATTTTCTGATCACACAGTTTTAAGCATCTGAAATAAAGATACCTGGACGAGGAGTTTCTATATAGATTATTGTTAGAGAAGCCGATGTAACCAGCAGGACCGAAAAAATATTTCTTTCATGAGGAACAATTTCAGTTTTTTTTTTAAATTTATTATTATTAATTTATTATTATTATTGCGAAACCTGGCATCTTTTTCTGTGCCTATCGCTCTAATCTTAATGTATCTAAGATATCTGGCTGCGTCCTGCATTTCTTGATCGTTTGAAAATTTCTTTCCATTCCTTTTTTCAATATAATAATCACTGGTAGGTAGCCAGACTATAGGGTGGGTGATCTAAAATATCGAAGCCCACCCTATGCAAGATAGCTTATGTATAACGTCGTCGTGTATGGTTGATTTGCCACTTTTGTTTTCTTTGATGACTTCTTTCTACCGCTCTAGAATTGAAGCATAGTATTCTCTAATTATGGAGATGCCTTTGTTTTTAAAATCGATCAACAGGATACCTTCGGACTTTTGACTTTTCCCGCAGGCTGATACCTTGAACTTTTTGGGTATGTTTGTGCATTTTTTGTACTTCTGGATAGAGTCTTGTTTGGACTCTGGCTCATAATGATGAATCCAAGTCTCGTCTCCGGTAACGATTCGACTCAATATACCATCCCGTCTTCCCTACAGAGGACCAAAAACGAGCGACAGTACACCACACGTTATTTTTAAGATGGCGTGAGCATCCTTGGCATCCATCTTGCACTGTCCTTAGTCATGCCAAGATAATCACGCAAAATATTTTAAAAGGTTGTATTTGATACTGCAACCATTTTGAGGAGCTGTTCCTTTTTTTGTCTAGCATCTTCAATGTCACCTTTTGGATTTTTTGAACAATTTCTGGAGTGACCACTTTTGGCCGTCCTGGTGGTGGGTCGTCTTCAAATGAGTCTCTTCCTTCTTTAAATATTATAATATTATTGAAATAAATGATTACATAGTTTTTCATCTTGTTTTTATTATTATTATTTATTTTGTAAAAGATAAAACATTCAAGCAATGTGCTAATTATTATCATTATTATTTATTGTTATTATTCATTATTATTTATTTATTAAAGATTTAATTTATCCTTAATTTGAGAATTAATTTGTAGGCTTTTTTAATCAGCGGAGCAAGACCATGCATGGAGCAAGACCAATTCTGTCAAATTTTCAATGTGAAATTTTAAGAAACTCCACGCAAGTTCAATCAAAAATCGCTAGCTGGACCCAACGTTTGAATTTCACAATAACCACATTATAAACAAATCCCAGAAATCATTCATTGCTTAAACATTATTTGAATTTACATTACCGCGTATAACTATTTCTCAATTTTTCATTTTTCGTACGCCCTACGTACATAAAATCGCGGCCAAACGCCATTATATTTTACCTTGGCCTAAACTTTTACGTATTTAATTTTCCTTTGCGAAATTGAGTTTCGTGTAGCTTAGCAAGAATAATGTGAAGAGGACATTACACACAATGAAAGCACGATAAACAGACAGAAGAGTAATTTTACCGTCGTCATCGCTCTCTGATCCCATAATTTATCAATTTTTGGTGAGTGTATCTGTTCTGGACAGAGAACAGCAAATCGTCGTTCCATGTCGTTGTCACTAACGTTTACTTTGATTTCACATCAGACATAACTGGGCACAGCAGGACTTTTGCGGATGTTTATAAAAATTTATTCTTGTGGGAGTTGCAAAAAAAAACAACTCAAAGTATAATGCACGAAATGAACGATTTTGACTTACGTCCGTTTTGATTTAAAGATTTAAAATGCTTTCTTTGGGGCTCGCCGTAGTCTTCTTTATGTTGACTTGTTTTCTTTATTCAACAACTTGACTGTATTTTTTCACATTGAGCTTTACTTAGCTTGTTTTGGGTAGGCAGGGCAACGGTCGCACAAAAATGTACGTCCTTTTGTATCTGTTTTGTTCCAGAAGATTACTATAGGCCGAAGAAAACGAGTCGATGGTCTTTTCAAGTTTTTGTTCATTTTCGGGTTCTTCTGTAGATACAGATGTGCTTGAGTCAGCAGGACTAGCTCAGCCTGTACGGCGAGTGTGCAAGAATGTCTGACGCAGGAAAGTCCAAAGTCGGGCGACCACGGAGTGTAGCATTAGCTTATGGGATTTTCACTTAATGGTCCAGATACTTGCGAAGGTGTAAATAAGATTATATGAGATTTTATTTCGGACTTAAGTAAATTTACGCCTGCTTTACTGAAATAGATTTTATAGCATTTTCGCACGACCGAATCAGCTAAAATCCAAAGAGAAACCTGTGGCGCGATTACGTTTTCTGTAACTGTATGTAGGTATTTACTAAAAAAAAAGTTAAGATTCAGATTCAATGCTAGCAAGTCACGTCATTCATTCATCATAAAGAATGTCGACAGTAAACATTGTTACCTGCGGAATACAAATCCATGTTGTCCAGCTATTTTCCTTGAAATACATCAATAGTCCCGCAGCTGCCTTAGTTTGCTTGATTGTCGAGTGTTTTGCGAAGTTTAATAATAATGTCCCACTTATGAAGCCACCGACGACGTCGCGATGCAGACATTCACTGGCGGATCTTGGCCGTCTTCACCTTGCTATCGAGGAGCTCTGAGGAAAAAAACTCAGCTGAATTCTGGATCGTCTTGAGTTTTAATATTGTGAATTACGTATATGTTTGTACGCATGGAAATAAGTAAGCGTCTAGTCGAAAGTAGACGTGACAATAATATGAGGTGACACAGATGTTGAAGCAATTAATATGCTGGTGGTTAATCCAACGAAGCTGCCTTCTCGGAAAATGGAATGGAGTGAAATGTCAAGACGGTTGCTCTTTTGTACGGAGGATAATTACGATGATTTCTTTTTGCACTTGATATCGAGTGTAGATGAATGCAAAGCTGTGCCATTTCTGCGAGAGCTACATTCTTGGAAATTCGATTATTGCGCGCCCAGTTATTTTTTGTTCAAAGGACGAGGACTTTATAAAATTATATTTGCTTTTTTTTGAATATCTGAAACCGCCGTCTAATTTACCTCAAAAATTAATATCGGTTTGCATATCCGAGGTTCACAAACTTGTTATAATTAAGTTTATGCTAAAACCGTAAACCATGCTGTTAAAGCTTAAAATTGTTGTAAAAGTGTTCTTGAATACCTAAACGCTATCCAACTCAATATATAGGGAGAATAAGGAGTCCTTGTAATGGAGCATGATGTAAGCTTTCTAGGCTGGAAGCCACAGTTAAAGTCGTTTTTAGCGGAGGAATATTTTTTTCTGGTTTTACGATGCCAAATTAGTTTTTTTAAATATTTTAAGTCATTTAGTAGTATTAAATTAAATATTAAATTAAATTAAAATTTTAGTTTAGTCAATGTTTTTAATCGAATGAAGCTGAGCAGATAGAGCAGCAGCCACTACTGTCTGGGTACCTTACCATGATCACACACCGGGCTTCATGTTGCCAGATTTTTTGTTGACATATTATTAAAATCCAGGATGTAGATCTATGACTTGGTGCGAGATGAGGCTGATATACTAGACTTTCCCAAAGGGAATACTCCACAAAGTCTACATCTTCTAACCAAGATCGGCGATTATCATCCCCTGCATCAATATTGGATCTGAGCATTACATATGTCCTCCTAGGTGATTGCGTCAAGTTAGAATGCTTCTACACCGCAGAGACTTCTACAATTGTCCATGTTTTTGTTCAGGAGCAACCTTGTAGTCCAATGGTAAGATTCTGAGAAGAAAATCTTCATGTTCATGGCCAAATCAGAAGACAGCCATATGTCTTAACGGGTGTTGACTATCCACTTCTGCAAAATAGCATATGCTAATGCACACCTAATTCAGGGTTGAGACCCTTCAACGCCGCAGTGCTCAGGTGCCCAGAGCAGATGCACCTAATTGAACCTAACGACAGAGTTCAATAGAGCCTGGTGTTCTTATGTAATTTCCAAACAATTTTCTATTTTCTAAGTAACGTTAGTAGCGCAGCTTGACTGTTGCAGTAAATAGTGAATCCCTCCACTTTTCATTGTTGGCCTAGCAAATAGCTCAAGAAACAAATAATTTTGCGTGGGAAATAGAAACAAGCAGATAAGTGCCAGCGCCAATATTTAAAATCCGTCTTCGAGTCATCGATGATGCAGATTTTGGAAAACTCTCTCGTACAAATATCTTAGTAGTTCCAGTCACTTTTGCCCTAAAAGAGTGATTCATATCGTCTCTCGAAATCCGCTAAGAGTATTCGTGCACCTAAAGTAATCGCGAGAACCGGAGAGAACTCTTGCTACGAAAACTTTCAGAGAGCAGTTACCGACACCACGTAGTCTACCCATAGGCCAAGTTGAATTAGCCTACAGGCGGAGCTCATCCTTTTGTAGTGAGGCAAACTTCTTGCGATCAAACTAGCGCTCCAAAATAGTCGACCACACGACAGATGCGTATGTGATCATCGTCTTTACGATTTTTATGTTTTATTAATTATAACTACATGAGGTTTCAAACATCATTGGACTGCCGAGAGTGCTAATAGCTTAAGTAAGCTTATCTCATTGAAGTTTTGTTTTTATCCAAGATTACTCCTAGCTATTTGACTTCATCTGAAAGCTGAAGACTTGAGCTTTTCATTGCTTCAGCAAGTGCCTTCTAATATAGACAGCCAAAGAACTGCTGACTAGGTCCGTGGAAGACCTATCAGACCGCGGGCTTTGTGAGATTTGACTCACTTAAAAAAGACAATTTACAAGCCTTTGAAGCTAAATCGGCTCGCTTCAACGTGGTCGTTCTGATTCACCTATCAGTGCCCACAGACCTCAAAAATTTCCTCAGTTCAAGGTTGAGTCCTTCCACTTTTTACACAGTACTTTCACAAGGTATGTTGGCACGGTGTGCCACTTCTCCTCATTTTGCAGCATTGCATCCACAAAAATCTTTGACGGGACCAGGCGAAACGTAGATTCAACAGTGTGCCTCAATCTTGGAAAGCGACTGTTCACAAAAACTCTGTGCTGATTATTATCAAGCTCAGTCATTCGGTTCAAGTATCTTTGCGTAGCTATGGCTTACGTAAGTCTCAATAAGACCAATCAGCTTAGCAGTCCAGCTTCCTTTACTACTTTCACTCAAAAGTTGCCGCCAAAGTCGTTGCTTTACGTTTAAGCTTTACGTTCCTCAGTAACTAACTTACTAGCTGCTAATAAGGCCACATCCTCAACATAAACTTGCTCGTGAAGCTGTTCTCATAACAATTCATTTTGCAGGGAGTCGGTTACTATACACGACAAGAATTGCAATAGGACAACTTCTTACATACTTCTTTATGCTGCCTCCGTTCTCAAATAACAGTCAGTTCCAGCTTCTTGCGTCAACAGTCTCTGCATCATGTTTATTGAAAGGAACAGAAGCTTTTTGCGTTTGATATCTCGAAGTGCCCTGAAAGTAATTCTCCAGTAGAGTTTGTAAAGACTCCGTTTCAGAGAGCCCAGCTTAATTATTTGATCCTAACAGAACGATAAAACTGATTCTTTGTTGGAGATTCTTACCTGATTTTCCTAACTTGTGTATGAGGTTCTGATTCCCTGGTATCTTTGATGAACTTCTATATTCTTGGTTACACAGCAAGGAATCGTTTTGCTGCATCTAATCTTGCTGGTTGAGCAGGCACCTTCATAGCTATCTAACATGGTTCTATTCAGAGTGCCCAACCGAGACCTTTTAACTTGAACGACTTCGTCCGAACAGTAAAACACACTCCTTCTCCTAGAAGTCGATTGAATTTGTTTCACTCAGTGCTACTTGGGCTTCTCCCGTTTACCATGCAAGATAGATGCGCAGCAAAGAAGACGGTCAATGGTCAAAGAGTGAAGTTTATCCGATACATAGTGTCCAGTTATTGATTTAAATACTCCAGATGAGCATATTTATACACCAATAACCACACTACTTGTTTTTATTAACTTTGGTGTGTTGTATAGTGTTGTGTTTTGTGGATGTGTAATTGTGGATTGTGTTATGTGCTCCCACAACTTCTTAGACACCAGCTTTCCCGTTTTGAGCAGCTTGTTACGCTAACTATCACTAAGAGACTTCGCAGGTTTGAAGCGTCCAAAGCACGGAGTTGGGAACACTCCTTCTTTTTATACTTCCTGTAAGTATCGCGTTTACTTTAGCTGGAGTTATTTTCTTCAAGGCTTAGTTCTTTATTTTTTATGAGAATTAGGTATAGGGTATTTTTCCCCAGGCACAACCGTAGTCGCACTTGCAGGTGACGCTGGTCTCACCTTTCCCGAACCTGCAGCCATAAGAGATGCGATCATGAATTTGAAAAATTTACTGGCAATGGATTGCAGTCAAAGACCTCAATTGCAGTCATATACGGGAACCAGAATTCAAGCCCCTGCCACTCTCCGTGAGCCAAGAATGGGTGAATTTTGAGACTCAGTCTGACTGTTACCTCTAGTGACAGGTTGCATGGGATTCAGTCTCATGATGTTTCCCTGGCACTCTTAGTGTGAAATTTTTTGATGCACAAGGAGGATTTTTCGAACTCGACCTGGAGTATGGAATTTTCACAGATATCCATGATCCCAGGCAAGGAGCATGTACGATTTGCCTAGCACGATTCATCTTCTCTTCGGAGGACCGTTATGTATTGCATTATGCGTTTGGTTAGCATTCGTTGCTTTCGTTTAGGAGTTTCCGTCTTTGGTTACCAGACCAGTTTCTGATTCGCTCGATTTTCCTCAGCTCGGCTACTATGTTTGTCACGTACGCTGTCATTTGATCTCAGTTTTCAGCGAATCGCGTCAGAGATTGCATTGCATTAAGGAACTAATATGCCAGACCTCGCAAGTTGTGGCATTCGAATTTTGCGTATTTACTTTTTCACTCATATCTGGGTAGCGTGGAAAAGTTGGTGAATTGTCATGCCTAAATTAGTGGAGGTATTTGTGAAATCAACTGTATCAGGCAAACAAATGAGAAAAGTAGTAGATCGTTTTACCATGTTTCCTCTTTAGCCAAGTGATTATATTCGGGATTATGTGATGCGGCCATGTTCTCGTTTTCCTTTCTTAATCATATTTCTTAACGCCAGATTGTTAACGACTCGATCGTAGATCTGCTTCATTTGATACATATCCATAGTTATAATGCCATTACGTATGAAATACAACATCATTCAAATGACCACCCCGGATGCGCTTGCAGCTGTGGATCCGCTGAACCCAATTTTCCATGACTTTTCCACATAGTGTGGGCGATATTACAGCGCTTTCACTTTCGAGATTGGATCTGAGCATTTCTGAAGCTGTCATATGGCCCACGTAGATCTATGACTTGACGTAGCCCCAAAGATAAAAACATAATGGGGCCAAGCCACAAGAGCGAGGCGGCTAGTTGGTAGGACCATTTCTTGGTAATAAATTTGCACTATCTCTAAACGTGGGTGAAGCGTTTATTTATCCATGATTGAAAATGGTAAATCTTCAACTGTTCGAACATCAAAAAAGTTTGATAGAATTTTCATCATGAAAGGAAAATTTAAGCAGAAAATTGGGGTGACCCTAATGGAAAACCCTATATAATCTAAACCTGAACATGAATATTCCAAAATTTTACATCTCTATCAATTGGTGTATTATTTTCTCTAAAAATATTTAAATAAAATTGAATTGAATTGAAAAAATTGACTTTCGTATCCTAACCAATTTAAGACGTGTTATTTTCCTTCCAAGCCTTTAGTTTGCGCTTTGAAACCTGAAAAACCTACTTTCAGTTCATACCAACACCTTTATACAATCCCTGACAAAGTCACACAAAAACCGTCAACACAAAACATCCCCTCCTTGAGCTCGAAATTTACGACGAGTCATTTCTCAAACGTCATTTTCTTCCAAACAATGTTGAGTACCTTAATAAAATCATATGTCGAAAACGACACGCTTTACGACTAGTTGACTTCACTATACAAACATAATTTCGCAGTCGTGACTTCGTGCATTTGCAGCTGAAAAGACGTCAACGATGACTGCTTTGTAGGTGAAATCCAAATAATCATCATTTCTCTTGATTCCGTTCTATTTTCATAGTCGCGTGTGAGTTCTCAATTCACCTTGAGCCGACAAAAACATTGACTCGAGTATTTTCGATTGCCGAGCCAAAGAAAACTGTAAGAAGCAGCAAGAAAGCGAAACACATAATAAACAAAATGGAATTCATTTTCTGAAATATGACATTATTTGCATGACATGGTACGGAAAAGAATTAACCGTCGAAAAAAGTAGAAACGAACTAGGATTATCAAGAAATCTCGGAATTTCCAGTGTAACTGCAATCTACCGGGCAAACTGTTCTACTAAAAAGATTCCAGCAAACGGCAAGGAAGCTGAAAAGAGTTGTCAATGCGAGTCAAGCTATCAAAACCAAATAAAAGTACTTTATCTTTATTTCGGAATAAACCGACCATGAAATAGAACAGAACTTTTTCAAAGCAGACGACCGTTGACTGCAACCAGCCCGTAGCCCAAGGAATTCCCAGCAATGGGGCGCGAGAGTCAGTTTGGGTAGCTTGAGAATTTCGCACTGGCAGTCAGAATGTCCTTTATGACATTTCTGGTTTGGAAACTGCAGATACAGCAGCATTTAATAGAAAAGATAATCGTTTCGAAATAATAAAATATGCTTTTATCTCCGTTCTTCTTTCCTAAAATTCAATTCCGTAGTGCGATTCACCGAAAAATTCGTTTCAAAATGCTCTTTTTCTAACTTGGCTACTGGCATCCAAAGATAATTTTTATGGACTGATTTCTATTTGAAATTTATGTACCGAAAAACTAATAAAGTTAACATTCTAGTCAGAATTGTAATTGGCTTGCGTCTCATGCATGTAAAAGCCATAAAAACGGAAGGATTTATTCCAGCTTCGAGTCCATCTAGTGCCTGTAATGATTAATCCTTGCAATCACTTCTTGTCCCTGACATGCTTTTTACTGTAATCATTATTTAACAAGAGAAAACTTCCAGCTGCATTTTATTTTCATTGTGTCGTTTGTGCCATTAAACTGAATCGTCTTTTCAGTTCCTGGGTATAATTTCACGTTAAGGTAAGCCTAAGCAACGAAATATGCACTAAGGAGCTTTTATACTTCTCTTCAGTTACATTTGCTAACAAAATCCACGAAATACACTGTTTTCAATGTATATAATAGAACGGATTGTACTTAAAGGATCTTCTATATTAACGAAGACAAAGTGTCCATTTTCTACGACGGCCAGGTTCCTTGTCTTCTGCAAATCTACTTTCAGCTGCTTGTCATCGACTCTGTTCACTTAGCCTTCGTGCGGCTGAGCGTTCTGAGGAACGATTTCTTTCAACGTGAATCCTTCGAGCAACAGTAAGCACAGAAGACAATTAAATTTCGAGATGAGCAATAAATCCTTGGGGAACGATGATGTTAAACTTTTATGCTTACACTCATTTCGTGATCATAAAATCAAGCAAGACTCTTTCATTGCCTCGTTGGATAAATTGTTCCAGTCCTTATTATGAGCTGCAAGTTTTAGGATTTTATAGATGCAGAAGTTTTGCACGAGGACATTATTGAAATAGGCTGTTAAACAACTCATTGGGCGTATGCTATAATTTGACTAATAAGTGAGTGTAGATATTAAATTGAGTTTTTTTCGGACTTTCTTTTTCTTGGTAATGAGCTTTCTTTCTATCTGGTTTTGTAAAAGGAACTAAAGCTTTGCTATAACAACCTATCGCAAATTTGGATTTGGTTGCAACTAATTTTGAGTCTTGAGGATTGAAGCTGATCACAAGATATACTAAAAATAGTACTTAAATATAGATTTACAGAATTTTTAAATGACTAAGGTAATAGCCCCATTTCCCGAAATACAACCGCATGATTACGTTCTATTCTTATTGTCGGAATCAAACTACCCAAGACAGAAAATCAATGCTTTTGTCTATCAACTGTTTTTTTGTTTGTTGACGATTGTATCAAGTAGGTTTTGTAATATGATCGATAACGACCCTTGCTTGGCAGAAATATTTCTGCGCCCAATGTGGGAATCTTTAATGATGATACTGTATCTGGTAAGCTTTGTAAAATTTTGATATAAATCGCTCCCGAAAGTCGTTATTTTAATTGACTCATAAGTTATTTTAAGTGCTATTTAAATTTAAAATCAAAAATTCAACGAAAATGCACACAATATTGTTAATAGATTATTCGTTAAATATAAAACAATGATCCATGCTAAGAACAATGAATTATAATAAACCATTACCATTTTGAATGGGCATAAATATAAATTAAATACTAATACTGACATGCTTATTTGTTCAGATTCGTACAATATGAGAGCAAAGAATGAAAAAATACCTCAAAAGTTAAGTTTTCCAAAACTGTGCCACAATCGACCGACTCGTTTGATAGTTTTCTTTAGCTACCAATTCCTAATTCATGGCGACTGATCGGCACTGAAGAATTACTTACACTTGTTGCCAACAAAACTATTTTGTAGGTTCCTTAAAAATTACTCCTTATACTAAGAAATCATAATCAATCAAATAAAGTTAATTGCTTTAAATTTTCTTCTACATTAATTTTACCATATCTAGCCCACAAGATATTCATAATTTGTTTCTCTTTTTCAGGTAAGTCAACTTAAATTTTATTCTCAAACTGATGGAAGAATATCTTGTAAGTAAGGATGCCTTTATTTTTTTTTAACTTTATTTATTGGTCGAATATTTTTGAATGAAATTTTGAAAGTAATTTAAGGAGCGTTGTTTAATTTTTATCCCTGAAAAAAAGCGGTAGCTTCTAATATAACAAACAAATGTAGGCTTTTTGTAAGTAAAGTTTCTGTTTGAAACTCAGTCAGAAACAATCAGCCCCAATCACACATATGGCTTTAAACTACAGAGTTTTGATACTGATTTATTGAATGAATCTTAAAGCACTGTCAATTCGATTTTTCGATGAAGAATCCTGCAAGTTGACATGAACACGAAGACGAAGGTCGATACAAATGTCTTTGACTATAATTTTATCAATATGCTCTTCGGCCTTTAATGAATAGTAGTGCTGCCTTCCTTTAAGCCAGTGATGTTGTGTTAGAAAAGCCGAACAACAAAAAGATTTAAAAACTAATCGTAGCATTGGAGTCGGCAGTGCAAAATGGTCTCAAGTTTGTTTACAGGTTGTAAAAAGTGGTCGGTATACCCTCTTGTCAGCAGATGTGTTGACTTTTCTTAAACCAGAAAAAATAAGGGCAGTTAAATTGATTTGACATAAATCAGTAAACAGCCTGAACGATTATCTTGACAAAAAACTTGGATGCTTCAAGTTTTCTTAATAAAATTTAGAGTTAAATGCTCATTTATTGTTACGGTTTTGAGCAACCATCCAATAAATGATCTTTCGAATTTTATTTTTAATTAAATGAAGCATTTTGCAAGTTGAATGATGCCTACGCTCAAGACCCAAATCTTCAAATTTACAGTTCTTAATGAATGTCATTTGATTTGAATTTCTTTTTACAACAAAATTAGGGCGCTTATCAGGTACATGAATTATTTCTAAATAACTGAATAACAACCAAAAAGAAGTTGCAACTTGTAGTAAAAGCATAAACAAAATATATAGAAACTCGTGCTCTCTAGTGGGTAGAGTACTGGCTTTTGTGTGCAGTCCCTGGTTCGAATCATAGTTCGAAAGAGAGTCCACGCACCGAGCTTTGAGTTTACCTAACTCTGAATCGGTACTTAAGCTAATCCGAGGTAAAGACAATCGCTGACCTAATGACAACACACCTTGATGGTAAATTTGTGAAAGAAGCTCTCTACCAGCCTTAAACACCGCAAGGGCTGTGCAGCGATTATTTTAAAATATAGAGCATGTTTCATGAGCCTGCTAAAGCTTCTTAGTCGGTTTCAAAACCCCGAGTCCTAAGGAATAAAAAATAGCTAAAGAGCCACTATAAATGCAAACTAAAGAGTCGATTTCGAAGTAAATCGCCATATATCCCTGCGATTGGCTTAAAGAAAAATACAGGGGTAATTATGCAAGGCAAGCTTGAAAGAAGATCTGAAAAATCCTACTACTAGATCAAGTATCCGAAGATTAAATAATCACAAGGCTGCCTTTTTTAAATATTGGTGAAGGATTATAAAAACTCTTGGATACAGAATTAATCAAAATAGCTGAAGAAAATGGCAAATTATCCATTTTGGGCAAAAATAGCAAAAAAGCAATATTAAATAGCAAAAAAGCAACATTTCAATTAAATTTTTGAAAAATAATGAACGTATTCTAGTACTCTGAACATCCAGAAAGTAAAAAGGTTATCTGTATTTGATTTTCAACAAGGTATATATACATACGTTTGAACCATTCTATTGTAATATAGTTTGTAATAATAATATGAAAGCACTATATCGAACATTCTTTTCAAATTCTCAATCAAAACAATCACCACTCCTTTCACAAAACGTTTGAGCCCGTTATTAACCTCAAACCGTTCCCAAGCCTTTATTCGCAAACTCTTCGCCAAGTATATAATCCCACCGATTGCAATTTTATTTTCCCATACGGAAAACTTCACGACATTTTCACACAATTTTTCTTTATGATATCATCATCGCAGTCGTAGTCATTGTGCACACCATCGCCAACCACATCAACAATAGGCACCATGAGTTCAAGGCTCTCGGGTCCATTGTTTTGCTCGTGGTTATTTTACTTCACTTCACTTTCATTCTGTTCCAGTCGACCATGCTCTACAGGCATCTTATAAATACGACAAACCTGTGGCTTGCGGTGCAATAGCCTATGCAACTACGCTCCAAGAACATGGAAACGAAGACTGCTTCTCGTTAACCATAAAAAATAGAACAAAAAAAACGGAAGCATCCATAGTCCACAGTTCGGCTAAGCTCCTAATAATCATACACGATGACTGAATAGAGTTTGTACATGACATGAGCATTACAAGGTACCTTTCAGAGGTGCATACCAGTTACAACGAGTCCGTTGGCCTTTTGGTTAGTCGGAGAACGTAACTTCCTTTTCCCGTAGGAGATAGACTTAGAACGAGACTCAAGCGGTGCGAAAGGACCACATGGAATCTGCACTGTGTGAGGGCGGACAGTCTTGACGCTCAGTCGACTGAAAGATATTTGCATTAACGAGTCTGCGGCAACAAATCAAATAAATTGGAAATAATGGAAGAAAAATGTCGAGGATGTACGTACAACAGTTACGAAGATTTATGGGAGCGAGAATGTGTATCCAACGTTGCATATACGAGTATGTAGATTGTACGCTAATGATATGATTTGTTTTTTCTTGAAGGTGAAGTTTTTACTCTCAAGGTGCCACACAACGAAATTGTATGTAATATGAACTAGATGAAGAGAAATGTGAATAACACAAAAATAAAATGTTAAAATAAAATGTTTATTTAAATAGAACTTGATCCTTCTGATTGAGAGATTCGTATTCGGAGAAGACTTTCAGGATGATGTAGTTGAATCATGTGGCATAGCTAAGACATTTAAATGCCAATTTGTTCTTTACCATGTGACGATTCTTCTGATCCTATAAAAGGATTTTTATGATGTACTTAAGTTGAATTAAATGATTCGTTGCAAAGTGGTAGCATGACAATCAACGTTGTATACGAGGTAGCTAATTGAAAGCTTGCAAAAATTCCTTTAAGAGAGTTGAAAATGAATCTCACAAATATCATTGACCAATTCGCACGAAAAAAAACTGAAGTACGTTGAGCTTTTTGTACATTTCAAGTGCTTCGATCAAACTCTTCTGTGAATCAATTCCACTGAGAGAACTACAAATCAAAAAATAGAAAGACGATCACATCTTTGGAAACATAAAAACATCTGCAATGAAAACTTACAGGACTTGCAATCCATCCTTCTGTTCACTACAACCGAACATCCAAAGAACCGAGATGGTTTTTCCAATTTCGAAGAAAAAAATCATTCGAATCCCGGTTCCGGACGTAGGTATGTATAAAAACGCTGAAAGCTATGCGACTCAATAGCTTCACCTGCAATGAACATCTCTATTTTCATTCTTTTCAATTTCACCCTATTTTGTGATTCCACTTCTGTTTCTTCTAGCTCAATCTATATCTTGCATAGGGACAAAGTACAGTGAGGGCATAGTGCGGGTTTTTTTAGAACCGCAATGCAATTTCCATATTCGCAATTCGAATGGTCTAACGACCTCAAGAGTCAACTAGCGATTCCTTCATATTTGATCAATCGATTCGTATCATCCTTATTCCCTAGCCGCCGACGATGTTTCCGTTCTAGCCATTTTTCCAGCTGCTGTTTCTTCTGCTTCTGTCGTATTCGCTCCGTGCTTACTTTAGTTCTCAGTTGAGATTTCTTTCAATCTATTCCGTCTCTCTCACTGTATGTGTTTTTTCTGCTGTTGGGAATGTTGCCAACTTCATAATAAATTTTCCAGTTTCCTGGATTTACTCAAGAAAAACGAGG
This sequence comes from Nemotelus pantherinus, assembly GCA_963978885.1. NCBI lineage: Eukaryota > Metazoa > Arthropoda > Insecta > Diptera > Stratiomyidae > Nemotelus > Nemotelus pantherinus. Next base: position 220,431,155 of record OZ022263.1, on the reverse strand, counting down.
ATTTGTTCGATGTGAGTAGTATTCTCCCCGCTATTTCAACTTATTGCCTTCGGAATTAGGAAAGGAACATTCACAGACGATGGTTTTTTCGAGGTGTAGTATTTTTTTATAGATTTGTGTGGAATGCAGATGGATTTTATAAAAAGCTGGGTTGTATTCAATTTTTCTCTTTGATTTATAAACACCCATGAACATTTGTATTTATTGGATATGTAAGTATGCTTTTGTTTCTGTGTCGCATGAACTAAATCATGTTTAACTTTATTTCCTTGACTGAATGGAAGTTGCTTTTTCTGAGACGCGGCATCAAATTAATTACGCAGAGCTAAGAGCTTGAGTATTTTATAATTTAACAATACACACCGTTTATAGTTTTAAGTGCCAAGTGACTAATTGGCGATTTAAAACCATTTATGTTCAATACTTTGACTTAATATTAGCCCCGGTTTTTACCTTGTAAATGAACTAAAGAAACATGAAGGAACATTTTTCCCAAATCTTGCTATGCATAAAATGCAGCTAACATATTTTTGGCAATCTGTTATTTGAATGCGAAATTGATGAAAGTTGTTGAAGTGCACAAAAATTTAAAATGTGCATATCATAAGCCGTATTTTGAAAAACAAATTGTTTTGTGTTAAAATGATACTAAGTAATGGTCCTTTGCATGCATTTAGAGGAGATTTAAGATCCGATATGAAAATGTAAGTAAAAGCGATTCTAGGTCACTAACTTATATATCCGTGGACAAAAAACCTGAAAGGTAGCACAAAAAGTTATATTTTGTAAGATAAGAGTCTAACCAATGTAATAGAGACCCGAGTTGAAGAATATAATGAAGAGTATCAATTTCATAAGGAGACACAGGGTACCGGCTAATGCCACGCCTAACCTCAACGGAATAGCATTGGAACTTGCTGATAGTGTTAAATATTTGGGCCTTATACTAGACAGGAAACTGAACTGGGGGGCTAACGTGAAGCACAGAATTGGTAAGGCTCGCGCAGCCCATTTTCGGCTTGCCGGTCCGCCTACTCCAATACCTGGGGTCTTAAACCTAGGGCGGCCTATTACATATTCACATGTGTAGTCAGGCCGATTTTGGTGTATGGAGCGGTCGTGTGGTGGAAAGCAGCGGAGAGTAAAACTAATATCAAGGAGCTAACAAGACTGCAAAGATTAGTTAGCATATGTATTACGGGCGCTTTAAGAACCGCCCCAACGGCTGGGTTAGAAATGATTTTGGGACTCATGCCCCTAGATCGATTCATCTTTAGAAGCGCAAGCTTAGCGGTGATACGCGCTAAAAGTTCTGGCATGTGGAATGATTCAGATCAGTGGGGCCACAGCGGTATTCTTACAGAATGCCGCAAAAGATTTGGACTCCTTGCAGAAGACACGGACCACATGAGCAAAATAATACATCTTGGCAGGAATTTCCAGATCAATATACCCACAAGAACATACTGGAAGAAAAAGGAAGCTACCACCGATGGGGGCGCCTGGATTTAGACGGACGGGTCAAAGACGGACACAGGAGTTGGCTCGGGCGTGTTTTCTACGGATTTGAACCTTAACCTGTGGGTAGACTGTCGGACCATGCTACCGTCTTTCAGTCTGAATTGAAGAACAGATGTTCTTCAAAAATTTTTAACGCTTGCAGAGTGGCTCTCAATGAAAAGGCAAGGCATATTCCTATCCGGATTGTGTGGGTGCCAGGGCATAGTGGGGTCATAGGCAACGAAAAAGCTGATGAATTGGCGAGGAAAGGTTCAGGAGCTAGCAATTGCCCCTGCATCACTGTACCTCGGTCAATCGCTGACGCCACAAACAAACTTGGTGCCGCCATTTGAGCCAAACTAAAGTCCGAATGGGAAAACAGGCTGGACTGCAGGGTGGCCAGGACATTATGGCCATCACCTGATCCAAGCAAAAGCAGGAAACTGCTCAAGCTCAGCAGAAACTGCTTGAGAGCCACGGTCGGCTTGCTCACAGGGCACTGCCTTACCGCATCTCATGCGAAGAAAATGGGACTGACTTCCAGAAATTTATGCAAGAGGTGCGAGATGGAAGAGGACACCATCGAGAATACTCTCTGCGATTGTCCGGCCTTAAATAATAAACGCCTCAAAATTTTTGGTGCATACTACTTTCAAGGGTTAGCAGAGGCGGCCAGTACCGTCACGCTGAGTCAGCTGATCCAATTTGGCGAAGCGGTCACTTGGCAGCTCTAAAAAGCCAGCGGAGGGTGGCAAATGGGCCTAAACTGGTGGCCTAATGCAAGCCGCCTTTCCCAGCAGCCCTCTTTACTAACATAACCTAACGTAATCAATTTGATAACCGTTTTTTATACCGAAAACATAATTCGAGGCAAGAGTCATAAGGTTAGTAGTAATTGACCTGCCTTTTCTAAAACCTTGTGGCTGTTCATTCAGAAGAGGTTCTATTAGAGCTGTGAGGTTGTTGCATACCGTTTTTCAAACAGTTTTGATAATGCTGATAGTATGACAATGCCTCTGTGATTTTCCGTCAAAACTAGCGGCCGATAGCAATAAGGGGCTGTTCAAATCCGACAAAGCTTACTACAGTATGTTAAGACAGTTCAAATCTGTTATATTTAACATACAAGCTGGCAGAATTCAATGAAAGGATTTGTCCTGTAGCGCAAGCCCCTGCAATATTGACTGCTCAGAAAGGACAAAGGTCGACTGAACAGCCAAATCAGTGGGAGCCGAAGAGACGAAAAACTGTCCCAACTGAAATAACTCGGCTATTAAACGAAATGGCCAAAGAATGTCTGGAAAGGGCAGTCATCGATAAAAGTAAAGCGATGGCATCATCTCGCCGGACAACTGGAAGTTGGTGCAAAAAGTGATATTAGCTGTCTTCAAAGGTTTAATATAAGAAAATACTAGGCCATCACCGATATGCCTCGGTGCTGGTTGGCATCAAGGCCGAGTTAAGCTAATAGCTTGTCAGGACCAGTTCTTTGCGGACCTGTCCTAGCTGGTGATAAACAAGCTGAGCAAGATTTGGCTAGGCGTAAAATTGGAAATAGTACTTAGACACCAGATTTCGAGCAAACCATGATCCACAGCATGGATCTCCATCGAGTTTTTCTTGCCTGAGAATATTTTCGATGTCATAAAATTGAGCAATGACCACCTACTTGTAAGCGACTGGAAGATGGCTAAGATCAGTAAGCTATCCGACGACCAACATTAGGCCCTCATTGTCATCAACGAGGAATCCTTTCCTAAGCTAAAGTCCCGTGGTACAAAATTGGCTACGAGTATGAACTTATACAGTTAAATGTGTGCAGTGGTGACATAAAAATCTCCACACCAAAGGGTCCAATCTTGGCAGAAAGGGGGATAAAACGGTCACGCAGGAAGAAAAGACCGCAAAAAACACTGAATAAACCACAGACAATTCATATCTGCGAATGATATAACACCTAATATATGACACTATATGACACCTAACGGCAGACGAAAAAGTATATGAACAACAAAACCCCAACGTAAAAGAAATGTTTGAGTTGCCAACCGAAATGAAGAATCGTTGAAACAAATTTCGCTTCCCCTACAGATTTCCTGCTTTAAAATGTTAGCGTGAAAATCACTGAAGAAAATTTTGCATTACAAATCGTCCAATTCAGCCGGTTCACCTTAAGTCGAAATTTCAGTTTATTTTTTTATTTTATTTTAAAACCAACCCTAATTTTTAACACGCCAGTGAAAACTAATTGTTAAAACTAAACATCTACAGATACTCCTAATATACGGCCATTTGTAAAAAATAGAAGACTCTAAGAAAAAGACTCATTTTTCATTCATTTTCTCGTTCATTCAATTTACCCTTCAAGTTCGCTCCGCACGTAAGTTTGAGTAATGTCTGTTGGGGCTAAACTGTATGAGCACATTCTCTATTATTCCTTAGTCAAGCCATGTCGAACCTTAATTAATATGCTTTCACCTTTTTCGCATTGTGTTAGGTTACCTTATTTATGGTTCAGAAGAACTCACTGCTTGAGCAAGTTTTCATCATTGTTATAAGCAGAGTCTCGGAATTTTTCTATTATGGCTTCACGCCGGTCTTCATTGTGGTATATCCTGTAAGGTCGATATGATGCTGATATCGGGCTTAGGTGACCTATAATGCCCTGATTCGCATAAACGTTCTATCTACATTTTTGTCATTTTTGAGTTAACAGCTGATTCAAAAACTACATACTCTATTAAATCATTCTGCAAAATATGAAAAATCTATCTTTTATGGAAGTATGTTGAAATCAATAATGAAAAATCAGATGTCTGCAGCATTTAGAAAAACACAAAACATTGAATATCTCGAAATGTAGATAGAACGTAGTAAATGTAGATAGAACGTTTATGCGAATCAGGGCAGTATAACTATGCATCTTCTTGTGTATACTTCCTACGTCATAGAACGAGTCCAAGAGTCTTTTTAAGCCTATGATTGAAACGACCGACTACCGCAGTGACGACTTGATGATGTTTGTGTACGGACAGTGGAAAAGGAAGATTAGTGCTTTAGTGCTTGTAAGCTCAACGATATCCTGTAAAGCTGTATCAACCTACAGTGTGCGATAAGTGAAATAATTCCGGAAAGAGGTTTTCGACCTTTAGCGTTTCTTCCCGGAAAATCGGATAAGAGTAACATTTCGAAACTGAAGATTTTTTGATTTTCATTCATTTCAACCATCCATACCTTCCTTTATAACCAGATTCCATCCACCCGAAATCAATCTCGGAATTAAACCAGTCACAATCTTTGACCCGACAGGCGTTCAGCCAATTTTCCGGGAAGCACTGTCGAAAAACCGCAATCTCGAGCCGACACTATCCCTGCAACACACTCAGGAGCTAAAAGGTGCTCAGCTGTATCAAAGTGCTTTGTCATGATAACGGTCAAGGGCTCTCATGTAATGTATCCGCGCCTACTCGTCACAGTGACTAGAGCTATTCGCTTTCGAAACAAGGCAAGGCTAGTATTAGAAAAAATTACCAGTGAATGATATGCTACAAATAAAGAACATTTCCAGTTATGCTTTGCAGCCACTAGTCAAAATATACCAAACCGCTCACAGTGGTAATATGACAGTCACTTTTTCCTGCCCAAGGATATAGTTCTATCATATTCGTCTGCTCTACTTTTTCCTGTAACCTATTCATTTCTCACTCTGACTGTCGTTTTGTTTACATATCTCCTTAAGGTTATTTGCAGGGATTATCCTTTGATGGTCAGAAGGGATTGCTTTCCATCTTTTGGTATTTTCGGTGATTTATCATAAAAAAAAGGACGAAGATTTTAGGTCGACGAGCTCTTGGGAGCGTAAGTAGCTTACTCGGGTCATAATCTTATGCAATGTTTCACTGAGTTTTTTATTTGTGGGCTTGTTTTCCGAGTTAAGCAAAAGAGAGTCATTTGAAAGAATACATATTTATTTCATGTTGGATCAGCTATAGCGATAAAGATGCTTAAGATAAATTTAGCGGGTTATATTCGAAGTGAGATATTTTTCGTTGCAGTAGAAAATGTAAAAAGATATCGATTTCAGAAATCTATTCTATTTTGAAAATTCTATGCTGCGGACAAAGCTGAGCGGTTGAAGAATGTTATGCTACCTTTCAAATTTTCAGGATTTTATTCGAAGGTTAACATTCATATGCGAATATTCAAATTTATATTACTTTTTCACAGCATAAGTGGAATTTCTCTTGAAAAGTGGGTATGAAACTAAATTATTGCGCGATATGAAAGCATATTTTTCAAAAGAAAAAAAAGGGCATCATTCTCGTATCTAAAGCAAAATATTCATCGAAGGCCGCCTCTGAAAAAGCAGCTTTGAGACTCATTTGAAATTAGATGAATCTAACGAGAATCTTTGAGAAAGGCAGCTAGATAGATTGAAATGACTGTTGATCGCTAAGGCCCACCAACAGATCCGCAAAGGCACAAAAGTGGCCCGTTGTTATAGCACAATAACAATTTTCTCCTCTATTCACTGAATTCAGGGCACCATCTGCTCCCTTGAATAAAATGCACTATATCCTTCAGATCAACCACGGATAGGCCAATTAGATTTGAGAGGAAGGGTGCGCGAAGTGCCACCACTTTTCTCTTCACTAAAACCAGTGATGGCACGTGAGATGAAGGACGAATTCTTCTCCGTTCCCCGAGCCACAGCTCCGACAAAAATCGTTGAAACCTGAGAAACCTGAAAGAACGCCCACAGCACAACACAGAGTACTAAGGGTAAAACCTAGTAGCTGTTTGGTACAAATAGTTTCCACGAAGACCCACAATTGTCTTGTTATCGCACACGATGATTCATCGGCCCAGGACTTCCTAACGTCCTCAAGGTATATTGGCCATCAAATGTTATTTTCTGCTGTTTTTCACATTCATTTTTAGTGGCATGTGCTTTCTTTTTTTTAATGGAAATTGGCTGGATTTCATCCAATCTAATCTTCATATTCTATTCATTGTGAAGTTGAAATATCAGCTTCTTCTATATTTGGCGTTTGAAGGAAGCACATTTCATCAAGGTGTACGGCTATATTAGGGTATGGACCAAGGTATAATATCTACGGATGATTAGACCTAACTTTAAAAGTCTGTAACTAACTTTAGGCCTAACTTTAAAGATAAGTATCCTGGAGGACATCAAACATATACTGGAAATACTAATCTTCAGCGATCAAATTAAAGAAAAGAAAAGAATACAATCAAAGAATTTATGTGACCCCATTCCTCTTCCAGCAAAAAGAAGCGCAGGTGTAGTATGCGGATGACAAATGTGGTATGCGGATAAAGATGATCTATGGAGTAGAAGCAGGTGTCAAGCAGTATTATCTGCTTTACTCAAGGCTATGTTTATACAAACGATGGGAAATATTAAAAACGTCAACATTAGAATTCTATCGGATGGGCAACTGATTCTTAAGGCTACATTTTGTGATCCAATAAACTCTGCTATACTCTCAAAGATGAGAGGTCGTAAATGAAATTGGGGCACATAACATACTCGAGCTGATATGATACCAAAGTCAAAAAAAGGGTTGAATTTTCTGACCTCGTGCTGGGGCCTTGCGCAAGCTAATAAGGGCAACAAAATTTAAACAAAGTTACTGGCTTAATTCAAGGGTTTTGAAACACTCAAAATGTTACTTCAGTTTCGATATAAAAAATAGTAGAAGAATCAGTAGCTTTTCGTAGTGTCATTAGGGCCTTAACAGGTCATTTACCTTGCACAATGTACCTCTATAGGATAGCAAAGAGCAGACAACTACTGCGAATACTGCTGGTCCTATATATTATCCGCCACATCTCACACACTGCCTAGCACTACCGAGACGAAGATAAGAGTTTTTGGTTTTGCTCTTCCCTCCAACTGGGACATATCCAAGTTCATACAGAGTTTGAATATCCCATCGAACGTGGTGCTAAAGGCCATCTGAACCAGCTTAATCCTGTCAATCAAAAGAGCCGTTGAGCACGGAAGGCACCGATCCAGAACCATTTGAATTCACAGACCATGTAGCCAGTCAAAAACTGGATCAATAATTTCAATTAGGCCAATGATACACACGACGATTTCACCAAAGCGTTTCCCGAGAGGCAAATCGAGTCGGTTTAGTCGTGCATTACAAAACCGAGAGGCGGCAAAATCGCTGTGTGTGTCATCACAATGCTACAGTAAGGAAAACAAATTTACACGTTACAAATAGGACTCAGAGACATCTGTACAAGCATAAAACGACCAGAACATCATAACGATAGAGTGAAAATAAAACTAACAGAGACTAGAGCATTTAATAAGTGACTAAGTTATTTGATACATTCAACGAGGGCCTATAAATAACCAAACAGCGAATTGCCCCGAAAAAATGCCTCGTGATAGCAGCATTTGGCAAAATCAAAAAACTGTCAAATTTGTGTAATCAGTTCACTCTAGGAATTCCATTTGAAACCGATGGAAGGATTTAAGGGCTGAAAAGTGACAAATTCAGTATTAATGAAATTCAAACGAAATTTATTTATATTCACTGCATGGAGGTGATAATTTGAAAAATATTTGCTGTTAGCTCTTGGTGCGAAAATGACCAAAATCATCTTAGCTGGCAATTATCTGTCAAGTTTATTTAAAATCTGTCAAACATAATTAAGACGCTGGACTTCTAAAGTTTGAAACTGACCGGTAATTATACCATTTGCAAGTCAAATTCACCATTTTACTAGTCAATTTAACACTTTTGCAATTCGATTTAACACTTTTGCAATTTTATTTAACACTTTTTCAAAACAATTTAACACTTTTGCAATTCAATTTAACACTTTTACAATTCAATTTCACACTTTTGCAATTCAATTTAACACTTCTGCAACTCAATTTAACACTTTTGCAAATCAATTTAACACTTTTGCAAATCAAACACTTTAAAAATTATACTAGTTAACTTCGAGTGTACCCAATAAACATAGAGAAAATTAAGAAACGACAACACTTTACTGTGTATGACCTCCTCTTTGCTCATAGCAGCTATCAAGGTCACATTGCGGCCTCGAACTGTTGGAATTACCACACGGGCACGTGTATTTTTTTGGGAACGTGCTGGCCCTCGATGAAGATGAAGGTTGAATCCACATTCATCTATGAAAATCATGTTTTGACGGGTTTGCTGGCATCTAGCCGACAGATCTATAGCGTATTCTTTCCGAATTTCTATTGTGCGAGTTGCGTTTACTCTATCCATCTCAAAGTGTGCTAGCTTTAGCGTGATTTTCAATTTGGTCAACCCGTTGTTGACAGTGGACATACTTACATCAAATCCTTGCAGCGCAAGCTGTTGCTTAATAGTCTTGATGGTTATAGTAGGGTTTCGCTCCACGTATTCCTTGAATTTTTGTAGCACCTCTTCCGTAAATTTTTTATATCGAGATGGCTGTAAAGTGCAATCATTTTTTGTATACGCGCGCAGAATGCTTCTGACTGTCTCATGTTTTAATATTTCAGCTGCAGCTGCTGCTTCTTTCACACTTATCCCAACTTCATAAAATTTTACTAGCAATGCCTTTTGTTGCTTTGTATAAAAATATAATGTTTACTTATTTTTTAATGCTACTTTTCCGATTTTTACAAAACAATCACTCACATTCGTCGTTTCTTCTAATCATTTGGCACACTCGAAGTTAAATAATTTCACCATTCCTAAAGCGTGAAACTGATTTGCAAATAAGTTAAATTGAATTTCAAAAATGTGAAATTGAATTGCAAAAATGTTAAATTTAATTGCAAAAGTGTTAAATTGTTTTGAAGAAGTATTAAATTCAATTGCAAAAGTGTTAAATTGAATTGCAAAAGTGTTAAATTGAATTGCAAAAGTGTCAAATTGTCTTGTAAAATGGTGAATTTGACTTGCAAATGGTATATATCAAAGCTTGAAAGCTATCAATTTCAAACTTATAAGGAAACCCGAAAATTCCCTTAATTTGCCCGTCAGTGCCAAAGGGTCAAAGATATCTTAGTTTTAATTCAATCTAGACCTAAATATAGACTAAAAAAAATTCTAGCGCACCAGAACCGCTAGAAACACCAATGTTCGATGAGCAGCATAGGAATTGTGCAGATTTCGAGGGTATATTTTATCAACTCTATTACAGTCAGCCTGTTTCGAGGGCACAAGAATGAAATCCATAGGGTGGAAAGGTTTTCAGTGCTATCACTTGCATGAATTTCGAAATTTAAGAAAGTCAAACAATTGCTACTTATATTCAATATTGGTTGCTCATGCTATAAAACTTTGGAAACAGCATATCCTGTTACATAAATGAAGAACTTTGCAGCACTTTGCCCCCACTGCAACTGAAAGTCTTCTACAACTGCTTCCCGCCAAAATCAACCTTCCCTATGAATATCGTTTTCATCTGATAACTTCATCGAAAGTTACAGGGATAGAAAGATGTTTGGGGCTACCATCCGAAAAATTTCAAGAACTTAGAAAATTTAAGCATTTACTACTTATTTTCATTGAACATTTTCATTCTATGAGTAATTAACGTTAGCAGTTATTGATACGAAAATGACAAAGCGTCTCGTGTTGGTAACCCTTTGGTGGCGCCAAAGCCAAAAATGTACCAAATCTGCTCCAGCGAAAATTGAAAACGAAAATTTTTCAGGAGACTCGATGATTTAAAAGGTCAGTGCCTGCCGTATGCTAATGAAAAACCACATATGTAAGTCTAGGACTTGGTAGCATTAATAAATCTTATAAGTATGATAAAAATCTGATAGCTCTATCAAAAGTTAAAAAAAGTGATTATTTTTTTTAAATGCAAAAAATGCAGACACGGTTTTAATTCATATCTTGATCTTAGGTTTTTTTGAAAATCATTAGCCGATAGATTGAATCGAAGAACATTATTAAAAAATAGTAAGTCGCTTTATTTAGTCGTAAGCAAGCAATTCATATTCATCTTGCATGCTTAAACATAGTCCGTTCACCCAGACAATAAATTTTGCACCATTCAATCAGATTTACTTCAACGTAACACCAAACTAATCGACATTTGTGACATCAATCACATACCTCTCAGGATCATAAAGTTCAAGTGCCAAAAGGTTACATGCCAATAGTCCGCAAATAATCCTAGAACTTTGTGTATCAGTTGACAACTTGCATATCAATTTCTGTCCCGAGTTTTCCATTATTATTTTTTCCGACTCAAAACCAAAAAATATTGGGAAAATTCATTGAAAATTCATAAGAAACTCATAATGCATCGAGCACACATAGTGAGGCAACTGGAAAGACGTTGCGTTGTCACACAAGCCTGGGTAGCGATAGCAGCAACCACCATCAGGCAACAGGACAAATCATATATTTATATGTCAAGGATTTCATTTCTCTTTTTACCATCACGTCGTTTCACTGATAGAGACCAGAACAGGACACATGTCACACTGCGGCCAGAATAGTGAATGCTATTTAAATATTGATGATGGTGATGTCGATGGTGGAATTAATGGAGTTAGAAGTTTCGATCGTGAAGCTCAAACGAAAGTGTAGACCCATGACGTTGGCAGAGTTGAAATTTTTTTAGTGTGAAATGGCCAAATGGTAGTGTGTTTCAAAGGAACGAATATTAACAGGGTGTTATTTCGATGTTTTTTCAGAACTTTCCCATGTTGGCAAAAAAATTGCAAAGCTGGTTTTGATCGCAAAGATTTGTAGATTTGACAATTTGCCACAAATGTACGCCGTTTCTGCAACATACATATATCCAACCTCGGTGACCTTTTTCGAAGTGTGTAATGATACTTTTTATAAATTGCCGCATTCCAATCTTGCCGCATAGCTAGATTAAATCGACCTGCAAAGTATAATCCTAAATATTTTGGATTATAAGATTATAATGTGAAACTGTCAATGAAGCAATGATATTAGTTTTTTCCAATCTTCTTTTTTTATGCCTTGTAATATTCATTTTAAATTGTTATTTGAATTTATTTAACTCACATCAGAAAGAAGAATTTCGCTGAAAGCTTTCGACTTGCGGATAATGTATAAAAAAACATATCATTGTTATTTTGGAACTAACTCATCTCATGATAAAATCAAAGTATGTATAATGAAAGAAAAACTATATTGAAATATTTGAGAAAAAAAAATTTCATCTTTTCTACCACACATACTTATTTTAAAAAGTCACCAAATGCTTTTCTTGAATCAACTCTTTGCCAGCAGTTGGAACCTATTAATCCCAAACATCACAAATATCCTTGCGAATTCTCCTCAACATATTTCAGCCCCACAACGAATTAGTTCAAAACTAATAACACTTTCACCACTGATTCCATATTTAATAGGAACTAATGGAGCCAACAATGTTTCCCATACAATTTCTAGCTGTAACATATGGAAATTTTCATAATATGCTTACAGCACACATTCACATTTGTATTCTTCCACTTTCTTGATTACACCGGAAGGTACGTCACATTTAAGTGGCCCCAAATTACAGACAAGAAGCTAGTTAACCTTTTGAGTTTTCCACACTCTTGCGTGATTTCGGGCCGGGTTGGTTTGAAAAGGTCGAATGAGATTTTCTTATTCGTTAATTCATGAAATAAGCAAAGGGTTTCTAGTGAGGTCGAAATCCTGTCGAACTATTAGATTTCTACCAGAATATAGTTTTAAAAGGCTGTTCTTTAACTGCTCCATTTTAAAATGAGGACGACTAGAAGCGTGGCAGATAATCATTTTGTTTACATTTTGTTCGAAAAACATCATTGTAATTAAGTATGATTTCACAAACAAAATACTAGAAAACTTAATTTATGTCTGTTATTCCCGATGACACGAAGTAAAATAACAAGCAACAGAGAGCGAACAGAGAAAAATAATAAATAAAATGGACAACAACGGCAGCGACAATATGATATGTAGACATTGTTTTCGTCTAAGCATACGATTCGAGTGCTTCGAAAAATAAAGAGGGGCCCAGATTGTCTAAATTTAATGTGATTGATAAGATTAATTTAAATGTGCTCTCGAACATCTTGTGCAAAACATGCTTCTAATAATTTTTGCTTATAAGTATTCTTCCCTGTTCCTTAAAACTATCACATCATAAGTTTAGAGATTGAAGGGCAACCATACTAATTTGTACTGTTTTTACATTATTTTACGACTGAGATTAATATTGAAACGTGAGCCCTTGAAGAAACAGTCGATCGAAACTGATATGGAGTCTGATAGCTAGTAATTTTTTAAAAAAAATTTATAGAAAGTTCGATTGAGAAAAGAAACTCAAAATGGCTGATTGACTAATAAAATGACTGAAAAAATTATCAGTATGTATTAATCTTTAGGAGGACCAGTTTTGATAGAAGCTAAATGCATGTACTGCTGGCGCTGTGGATATGGTCCAATCTTGAAAAAAATTTCAGCAAAGTAAAGGTTTGCTGGCAAAGAGTTTTCAGTGTTGGTTATTTGGGGAATTTTTGTACTGGCATGCTACCATCAAATTTACACATAACAAACATTTTATAAGACATCTATCTGGCTTTACCAAAAAAGAGAATTGACTACCTGAACACAGAGCTAAAAGAAATAGTTTAGGCATTCCCACCACTGGGCTATGTTTGACGGCAGATTAAGGCAGTCTTCAAACCAAAATCTGGAGAAGATTGATCTAAAGAGTCTGAGGTCAGATCTAAAGAGTCTGAGGTCAATCAGTGAATCATTATCAATGGTAAAATGCTTGAAGAGACTTGCTGACTGAGACAAAAACTTTAGAGTGCTTTAGCCGGATTCCTAGAATGAAAAGAAATATGCATTCAAGTTTTTCATTTTTTGATTTCCAGGGTAGAGGGAGTGATTTCTACTTGGGGGTATGAAAGAATTTGATGATATTGCAAGGTAATTTGACTGCACTCTGTTTAAGAAGTTATGTCAAGCTGCAAGTCAAATATCTAAAAGTTATCTTGGACAAAAAACTTCTCTTGAAGAAGTATGCGGAGGTTCAGCTTACTCAAGCTCGAATGCTTTCCGGCAGTCCAAACGAGCTTGGAACATATTTGATCTGAAGTCCTCATGTTGCTACGTAAGAGTCGCAAGATCGATAAGAAATTAAAATTGTAGGTGACAAAATAGTTTTGAATGTTGCAAACTTTTTATTAGTTGCTTTTTTATTAATTTGAACTCCTGTAAACGATTATCTATGGGGAAAATTAGCAAAAATTTGTCTCTTTTTCTGGTTCTAAGTGCATGTATCGATAAAAAAAATATTACTGACTACAGAAAATTACTTGAACTGTCAAATTGAGTACACAAAAGATTGAAAAACTCGCTTCAACGCTAGTGACCACATTTGCTCCGAAGTCCATCGGCTAATTCAAAACCTTATTTTATTATCTGGGTACTGAATCTCCTTATTTCAATGATTCAAATGAAACGTTTCAATTTTGAGCATTTATCACTTTGATGTCACGGGAACTTTCAATAAAAGCGGGAAGGGCCACTAAGGAATAACGAGAATAAATAATTTAAATTGTTACCCACGTTGGGCGCTATCATTTCATGAACATTTTTGCCATTTATTTAGAAAAAAAACAAGCATAATGGTTGACGTTATCATTTTTTGAAAAGTTATTTCAAATGTCAGGATTTAAGTTGGTCTATTTTATTTCGCATTAACTGTTGGACAAATTATGTTTGCCTTAGATGATTTCCAACGTCATTAGCTCTTAACATATAGTTTACTACAGAAAATCTTTTACAAACAGACAAAAACATGCTTTATCTAAGCGAAACCGCACTTGTTCCTTATCAATCAAAACAGAACAGAAAATTCAATAGAAACAACTGAACCATTAGCCATTCCTCTGCTGTCTTATCTTTGCACAAAAGCTAGCTCCACTTCAACTTTATCCAAGTCGACAGTTTCAATGGTTGTGGTTTCATGTGACTCAAGCATCCGACTCCTTTATTTTTCGACGTGGGTGTTCTTACGAATCTAACGCCCGGCTAATTACATTGGCAATGAACCAAAGCCAGGCACACAGATCTTGAGTGCTTGTAATTTACACGCTGTGTAAGCTGTTCGATTTGCCATTACTATGGCATTAGATTAAGAAATCTCATATGCTCACTCCAAAGCCAAAGAGATAAATCTGAGATAACGGTAGTGGAAGCGCGGAAATGAAAGCAATAGAATGCTGTAAGCTGTCAAGGGTTTAGATAGTGAGACACGCGTAAGGTATTTTCTGAAATGATTTTCGGAGTAGCGTTTGATAAAAGGTTAAGAACGATCTGGAAAGTTTAGGAATTGATTAGCGAAATGACGAAACAATTAGTGTTTGGTGGATGAATGGGAAGGAAATTAGGTTTAGTGCTAATTAAAATGAAATAATTAATCAGGTTTTGTGAGTAATAGAAATTGTGATTTCGAATTCTGCTCATTGTTCAAATTGTGTTTAATTAGTTTTGTGTCAAAAGGAGAAAAATTATAATCGAGATTTTCATTTCCAAATAATATGTCAATTTTACGTTAGTTCTACATTTTTCTTCCTAATAATCATTCAACTTCCATTTCACATCTACTGAAGAAAATCAAACTAGGTCATCATCATTCATTCCGAATCAATTTCACTCTCAGTCGGATAACATCGCAAATGACGAGGCTCTAATAAATACATTTACGAGGCCATTAAATTCCTACCCAGAACTTATGTCTCGGTGGGTGGCCCAACAAAACGGAACTTTTCCTGCTGTGACTTGTTTTCAATAATTGCTTCGCAATTTCTAGCCGTTCATGTTTCACATCGTCCTCAAAGGCAACGAGGAGACAAATCGGACTGAAGAGTATGATACAAGTTTATTGCAAATTATGGGGAGAAACGTCACTTCCTGTGTTTGCCGAGCTGAGACGCGAAGGAGTGAAAGACAGTTTGAAAAAAGTTGGAACCGTTGGAGTTTGTTTTCTAAGGATCGAATGAACATTATTACTTAGGAACGTGTTTTGTAGTTTTAAAGGCATTTGGGATTTAGAATCCCAATTCGTTCGGATTTTTTTGAAACGATCAAAATGTTGAAGCTTATAAACACTAAACTATCCCTTTACTCCTAACACTAAACTTTCAAAGGCGCAAATGAAAAGTGAAATGCCCGCATACATCAACAATAAAATCATATCCTTTTCACAGACCATTGAATTTTTCAAACAAACCACATAATTCAATTAAAACGATGAATGCTTCCACGTCGAAAAAAAAACCCGCTTCCGACATTTTTCATTTCCGAATTGATTATCCTTCAAATGGAAGAAACATCCATTCATTTACGTCAGCTATCTAGCCATCTACTCACAACCACTATGCCTCGAAGCAACGTCCACAGAGCAAACATATGATGACAATATTCCCTGGAACACCCAAATACCTCCGAGTAAATTTTAATATCAAATTCACAATATTTATCAAACAAACAGAGAATGAACAGTAAAGCTGTTATGATGGTGGTTCTGATGGCTGGTAGCAGTAGTACAACGCAACCCCCAACTCACGGCTGGCTGCTTCCGCTCCCTTCTGACTCGTTACTTTTCCCTTGCTTCACTGGAATCCAATTTATTGTTTCATATTTTCGCATATCTCGAAATGTAAATAAATGTGCTGTTGCTTGAGGATGACATCCGCAAAATGTATCGTTTTGATGTTGTGTCTATTTGTCTGCTCGAGAGATAGAGGGCAATGCAGGTGGGTAGTGATGTGATCAAGTTTGTTAGTTGCTTGGCTGCATAGATAGGTAGGTATTTGGATCGTTCAATGTTTGTTTACTTCAATTGTGTTGTTTTCCAGTTGATGAATTATATTCAAGTTTTCGGGTGTCGCATTGCACATAACGACAGATACTTCACGTATCTATTTGGACAATGTCTGCAAGATATCACGCAACGTGCTGTGAATTGGGACGTGATGAATTTGGCGGCATAAATGAAAATATAATGCTGGAACCAGACTCTTACCGAGACATAACAAACATAGCCGAGCACGAGAATGTGGATGGTTTCCTCGTCAACGCTCGCTGTTTTATGGGCGCACCTTTTTTTTTGCTCGACTCGACTTCGGGATCGCTCGGAATTTTGTCGGTTTTAGGTCACGAAGCAACTGGATTTGAAAAAAATCGGGTGCTGGCTCCGATTATATTTACAACCCATACGAAATCATGGACAAAATGCATCACACCAAACAAGATGCATGAGTAAAAATGGGTACAAAGTACACTCTTGGAAAATTTGTTAAAGATTTCCCAACAATTAAAATACTACCTACCTCACCATACCATTTCTGCGCCCTGAAAATTGACACCTTCAAAATATTTTCAACGCAGACATGACGAGTTTTATAACCTACTGGGGTAAAAAAGCGTTTATGGCTTAAATAGACGGCTTTTGAGCGAATACTTCAAATACTCTTCGAATGTTGCGCCGAACGTTTCAACGAAACGTTCGCCAAGAGTGTAGGCTTGGCATCAGAAGAGGTATGAAAAAAGGTTGAAGCCTGGTGACGAAATGTGTAGCTATGACTGAAAACAAGGAAACGAAACGTGTAGCTATAACTGACAACTATAACTCAGAGAGAAAGATAGTGTTTGCTATTTATTGAAGAATGGAAAATATTGCTGCGTCAGTCATGTAAATTCGCAAAGTTTTTTGACTTAAAATTAAATCACACACAATGTGTTTAGTTTTCACAATGTGTGTTCACAATGTGTGCTTTCATATTGTTCGGTGGAGAATTCTAGCTGAGATAAGCTCAATTACAATTTACATAAAAAATAATGTATCGGTTGTTCTAAAAATGGATCTGTAGTGAGCAGAAAAATATTGTGACCTTATCGCTACATTTGAATTTGACGAGAAGGACTATTGTCACCAGATCTAGCCAGATATTAGGTATGTTCCCGTACTACGATTAATTGCGATTAATCGCGATTAATTGCAATGAAGCTGTTCCCGTACTCCGTTTTACTGAAAACTGAAAATTTCCCCTCTTTCAGTATATTTCAGTAGGGTCTGAGCATGGCCTTCATATAAAAGGCCTATCGCAAAAGCAATTAACGTACAAGATGGCGGACCTAAACTACTTTTCCCTACCAGTCCGCACCGTGAAGTTTTTTTATGGTTATAAAGAAATTCACGAGATCCATCTACAGGAGATATGAGGAAACTCATATGTCATGTTAATCAATGCATTTTGGGATCTTTCACAAGCAATTTATATATAAAAAGTCTTTAACATCAGACCTCAATTCATCGGGACACTTATCCGAAATATCGTTTGTATAGAAGAATTTGTAGATTTTCAAAATTTGATGATTTGTAAAGTGGAATAAATCCTACCAACCACAAACGGCAATTGTTTACAATTCACATTGCCGAAAGTAGGTGGTAGGTATTCCAAATTGCATAGTTCTCGCGTATACAGCACAATAAACACATCACTTTCACGACACTTATTCGAAATATCTTTTACGCGACAAAAACTTCGAAACCGGTCTCCGGATAGTAGGAAAATATACTATATTCCCTAATTCAACCGAGCAGCACCATTCACATTACTAATTGTCAGAGAAATGTCAAACAGTTGTCATTGTGCAATTCCCAATAAATCTTAATAACGAGAGGACTACACCATTTTCAAAAGTAGCTTAATACCTGTCAGATTGAAAGTCGCGATAGGCCTTTTATATGAAGGCCATGGTCTGAGCTACTGAAAAATACTGAAGTGTCAAACCATGGCCTTCATATAAAAGGCCTATCGCAAAAGCAATTAACCTACAAGATGGCGGACCTAAGCTACTTTTCCCAACCAGTCCACACAGTGATGTTTTTTTATGGTTATAAATAAATTCACGAGATCCACCTACAGGAGATATAAGGAAACTCATATGTCATGTCAATCAATGTTGTTCTGGGATCTTTCACAAGCAATTTAGATATAAAAAGTCTTTAGAATCAGACCTCAATTCATTGGGACACTTATCCGAAATATCATTTGTGTAGAAGAATTAGCAGATTATCAAAATTTGATGATTTTTAAAGTGGAATAAATCCTACCAACCACAAACGGCAATTGTTTACAATACACATTGCCGCGAGTAGGTGGCAGGTATTCCAAATTGCAAAGTTCTCGCGTATACAGCACAATAAACACATCACTTTCACGACACTTATCCGAAATATCTTTTACGCGACAAAAACTTCGAAACCAGTCTCCGGATAATAGGAAAATAGACTCTATTCGCGGATTCAACCGAGCAGCACCATTCACATTGCTAATATTTACTAATTGTCAGAGAAATGTCAAACAATTGTCATTGTGCAATTCCCAATAAATCTTAATAACGAGAGGACTACACCATTTTAAAAAGTAGCTTAATACCTGTCAGATTGCAAGTCGCGATAGGCCTTTTATATGAAGGCCATGGTCAAACGGAGTAAATATTTTCAAATGTGCGCGGCAAGCAACATATTTGTTGCGTAATGTTGCTATGAAGGTCGAATATTTTTGTGGCGATAATTTATTACCGCTTAGGATGATTTTATAATCACTATTGTTCTCGCAAAAACCGAAAACTGACACTTTCGGTTGTCAATTTTCAGGAAATACAATGAGAGCGTTCCCGTACTTTTCATGAAATTCCCCACCACATGATTCAGGAAAATTCAGTAAAATTCAGTTACTGAAAGTACGGGAACAGACCTATTGTCTCTATCTCAAACTATCAGTTTTCTCCTGGCTTGTAAACTTATATACTTTACGTCAAAATGAAATGCACAAAGTAGGTTAGTCTTAATAGCTGCGTTTTTTGCTCCCCTTATCCATAACAGAACAATGCTAACCAGTACAGACGCATTGGAATCAACAACAACTCCTGTTGTTGTTCCCAATACGTCAGCATTGTTCTGTTATAGATAGGGGGAGCAAAAAAATACGCCTAATATAAAATTAGTTATCTTAATGTGATGCAGATTTTGTATACTAATGACTGCGGCGCGAAAAAGGGGTACCGGATTTGGAAATTTTCGTCGTTTTAATACTAAATTACACTAAATTATTATATTTTTTAGTATTACAGATTATTAAATTTTTATATGGGATGCACTTTGTACTAAAGATACGCAATAGACCTTCGGATTTGCTAAACATTTAACCTTGTGCAGATGGCAATTCCAAAATTTTTTTAGTCTCACAGCTTCCGATGCAGCTATTGGAGCCAAACAGAATTCATAGGGCTGTTTGATCTTAACGTGAAGTAAGTGTGGTAGAGTTTGTTTACAGTACTAGCGAAGACTTGCCAGCATTTTTTTATTTACTGATGTTACGGTCAAATTTTGGCTTGAAAAAACATCTTATAATAAAATTAAGTAAGACCTAAATTTTGGGACATTTTATGGGCGATAGCCCTTCCGAATCTGTATAACTCCCGATTCATTCATTGGATCAAAACCGAGCTTACAAATCATGTTGATTCAAAAAAGGTGGTAGTCTAATGTACTTTTGGTGGTGATAAGTGGGCGATTTGGCCAGTTTCTTTCTGAAAAATGCTGGCATTAAGTTTAAGATCGATCGTCAGTACGAGGTTTGATATAAAATTCAACCATACCAAATCTGAAAACGAAGCTTGAGTAGCCTAGTGGGTAGAGCACTGGCTTCTTGCGTGTGGGCTCCCTGGTTCGAATCCAGGTTCGGACGAGGGTCCGCTCACCAAGCTTTGAGTTCACCTAACTCTGAATAGGTACCTGATTTAAATCAGGGGTAAAGTGAGTCGTGGAACTAATCACTCCACACTCGTATCCACAATTATTTAAAAAAAATTGTAATGAAGCTAAATACGTGGTTGCGAGCGTTTTCGTACAAAAATAAAAGAAAACTCCGGATTGTAACTTTACAAATCACTTTTATTTAAACGAGCAAACGTATAACTAATTAGACAAGACAATTCAAAACAAGTTCGAGACAATTAAGTTCTAATCAACAACTGGCCGAGAAGTTATCATCCAGGTGTATTTATTGTCTCATGTTGCTGACTATGCGTCTGGCTGTTTTACCTGTTCCACATATTTTCTCACGTCTACCAGCTTCAACCCCTAGACGCGTACAAGGGTTGTCGTGGGATTGCTTTAAATCTGAAACGAAATCGATGTATTTCCTCTGCTTTTCTTCGAACATCAGTCTTTCTACGGATTCCTATGCGCTGTACTTTCTTTAATTTAACTGTATACTAAAACTTAGCAATAGCAAAGCCTTTTTAGGTTGATTATTATAGGCTGTTCACATCGCACTCATAATCATGTGATTATGGTTCTTGCTTTTGAAAGCAGAAAACTGCGTTTACAAGTGTGTGAGTGTGTATGTGATTTTGAATCTGATTATAACCAAAAGCAGGAATTGTTTCAAAACAATGTGACTTTATGAAAGTTTGAATGAGCTATAACCAAATTGTCATCTATCTATTAAATATTGAAAAAACGTCTATATACGTTTATGTGACTGTCGACCTAAAACATCTGGCTTTTCTTTAATGAAAATTTAATAGTTGATGCTGATGTATGAGGAGTATTTAAAATGACAATGAATTCAGTTTACAATTTTCTCTGCAAAACAGTAGTACAAAATTTGTAATTTCAATTAAACTACACTCGAAACACTCCTGGTACTTAAAGAAAGACAGTGTGAAATTTTGAGCCAAAACGATTGAGTAGCTTTTGAGTTTATAGGGCACACATATACGAACACTCTCTTTTATTTATATAGATATATTCTTATGGGTAAAATCTTAACCAGTAGATTTGGCTGACAAAATAGATTGTAACGACTGCGATCAAGATGATATGAGATTTGAGTCTACAAAGTAGTTATCCCATCCGGAGCATCAAAAATAGTCCATTCATCTCTATTTCTCAAAAATACAAGTTCCTGTTACACAAGACCAATTCTTCGACTCCTAACTTGAGTATTTAGTAGAAGAATCTGTCAGATCTTTTTCACATTCGAGTGGAAGATCTTTGGATTTATTGTTGGTCACCGAGTTGGACACAGAGATCGCGTTAGGGAAGAAATTCGGCTCGAAGAGTTTGACCACGTGAAATTAATTGAAAACATGACACGGCAGGCCCTGTCTTCAGTTGGACGGTGGTGCACATCCTAGCACCAAGAACTCTTAAAGACAATTCAGTAGTGCGAAACCAGAACGCCTGGAACTTAATACTACAGTGAGCCTAGATCATACAACCACATAAGGCAAAACCACGTCAAACCAAAAAAAAACCGCCTTTAAAATTTTTCTCATTATTCAAACTTTTCCTAACACAGTGCTTAGTGCTGCAGTTTAATTTCAATCTTTCCATGCCATGTTGTGCACATGTCACTTGTTCAACTTTTAAACGTTTCCAGAAAAACCAACAAAACTCATTTCTTGAGTCGAACACAACTCAGCTGCTTTGTTAAACACCTGGCAAAGTATGAAAGTCTCCTACAAAGAACAGTACGTACAAAGTTTCAATCATAGCACAGCATGCATGGCAGCCACGGTAACACTCCCGCTGCTTCTCGAGTTAGTCCTTATGTCTTTTCTTGTTTTTCTCCTTCATTCGTTTCGACACAACAACAAAAAATCTCAGTCTAAAGCATCTAGAAATTTGTTAAACTAAGTGGAATAGCGGATCATTCAAGTGAATGAAATATGAAGTGAATTGAAATTGGGCTGAATAGAGCATAAATACAAATGGAACGACGACAACATGGACCACGTTAGCAACCGTCGATATACACGGCGTGGGAAATGAAATGGCTACACCGATAAACCCAGAAGCAAAGTAGTGGTAGCTACTCCTTTATGTGCTCTTTCTTTAATATCACCTGACTATAAATAATTTCGAAAAGCTCGAATCGAAACATGCCGGAGCTGGGGCAGAACGAAGTGTTTGTCGACAGCAAGTGATATGTTTGTATGAAACGAAACAACTACCACGAACGAATGTATCCTTGTAGATTCAAAATTTATGAAAGAGTCATCAAAGACTCTAATGGGATCGACTTGGACCGAATTGAGCTCAGAGCCGAGCAGCAGATATACACTGAAGTCTGAACGAAGCAAATATACAGCTCTCAAAGGACTGCGGATTATTGTAAATGTAAATCAGACGTGGATGAACGTTAAACGGAATTATCAGTGGATATTTTGATAAATTGCTTAGCATAGTTAAGTTTTTGTGCGATAGAGAATTTATGATGAGTAAGTTTAACTGCAGTTCGATTCTTCTGCCGTGTACTTTGAAATTTATGCCTTTGATAAGTACATTGGGAAATTAATAGGATGAAATTAGAAACAGTGCACAGAAATTAGGAATGAGTTTTAACGAGACATCATAAGAAGCAGTGAAATGAAAAGAGGCAAATCAGCTAGGGATATTTAACTGGGGCAGTTAAATATTCAGATGATAAGATATTATTCAGATTCAAAGATTATCTAATACAGAAGTGTTTATCTGCAGAATTAATTTGGCAGCGTTGATTTGTTAGTTCAAACATCCTTAATTAGAAAGTAAAAAAGGCATTTCACATTAGCGTTATTTGCTGCGTTATTTCTACCAAAGTAATGCGTATTAGCGTTATTTCTACTGCATTAGCGTTATTTCTACCAAATTAATGCGTATTAAAAACAAAAAACATCACCTTAAGCTAAATTAAACTTATCACAAATTACCTTATTCTAAATTAATTATACATATCACAAGACTTTTATTTTTGTTCGTTTGCTAAATTGTGCAAGGAGATTTCTCGTGTTTTTTGGGATATTATTTATTAGACGTAAGTTTACGATATTTATGGTATGGAAAGTTTAGTCTTAAGTTTAGACTTGAAAATAGAAGGGAAGTAATGTTTGCCAAAATTATTAAATATTTTGCAGCACCTGCTAATTAGCTATATGTCTCTATACACAGTATGATGTTGAGTCATTCAAAAGACTTGTATGCCTAGCCCGTCTTTCTGAATTATTACGAGTGAGTTATGGACAAAGCTTCAACCTTGATCGAGCCCCAACAACGTCAAAAACGAAGCAAGAGCAAGATACCGTTCTTTTTGAAGATATTGTCGTATGATTTAGAAGACCAGGTCTGTATGCGTACGATGGTAGACTTTCAAAATCATGTAGATTATATACATCTCGCAAGCGAAAAAGCAAAAACTGCTATTAGAGAGATTTGAATCTAAGCCTATAAATATCCAAAAAATTGCTTCCAGACAATGCAGGCATACTCAATTAACGGGCAAACTAAGGTAATGTACAGAGATTTTGTCACCCATATAATCTTGAACTCCTTCGTGCGCCTCTTTATGAATCCCAGCTGCTCGCTAGTGTTGTGAATATTAAAATGCAAACACACACAAATGTCATAACAAATTAAAAATATTCACTTTGTGATTTTAGTGCCATTTTAAGAAAGTGGTGAACTCTAAAATTAGATTTGACTTAGCGAAGACTCAAACAAGTACACTTAACGTTAAAAATAACACCGAAAACCAAATCCATACATTTTAGTACATATATTTTTCACTTAGCAATTTAACGAAAATGTTACTATTTAAGATCGGACATGACACAATAAAGTTAGTCTGTCTTGGAACGCCAGCCTTGTTCGGCGACCATGCAGACTGATCAATTGAAAATAAAACTTTAGTTTTATTTAAATCAAAGGCACTAGTGTTTGTAGTTTTGCTACGCGGCGACCAATTTCGCCACGCAAAACTTACAAACATAGTGACCCACATTGTAAAAGCCATTCTTAATATAAAAAGGCATTTTATAATACCACATGGCGATCCTGTAATAAAAGATCCTGCGAACGATAAATTTTGGAACTATACATTATAAGTTACGAATAACTCAGGAAAATATATCTGAACCATTGGAGTCCGACAACACTACGCGCCGTCCATAGTAGTAAAACGATTTTACCGATAGATGTCTAATAACTCACATTTCTGTGAGTCACGGCTCTACATTTTTCGAGCGCCTGCTGAATTGGAGCATAAAAAATTTTTGCAATTGGATACTTGCAAATTATGGGAAAGACGATTCTGCAGCCTACATTCCAGTGAATCAGAGTCCTGCACTTTTCAAGCGCACCAACTCAAGAACCTTGGAGCCCGACAACATTTCGCAGTTCAACAAGAACATCTGCATATTTTCTGAAAATTTCGAGCGGTGCAGATTTCGAGTACGGGAAAAACAACGAATCTTGGACGACTACAGAAATGATGCATACGAACAATAAAAAAGTGAATTTAAATTACAGTTAAAAATATAATAAAACCTTCAAATCAAGCAATATTACATTGCAAATAATATAGAAAATAAAAGTTATCATGGGGACAATGTATGAAAACAAAATTTTGCAAAAATAATAAAAACCAGAGACGAAAGGCTCGAAAATAACATGGATTTCAAGAACATGGAAGTATAAAATTAAGTAAGTCAAATTCAAATATGTAAATTTATTGCAAAAACAAGCAAATGTAAACAAATGCAAATGCAAACTAATTAAGTTAAACTTACAATATGTGAACGTTACAATCAAAGCTGAAATATTTTTTTGAATGAAACAGAATTTAAGAATAAAATAAAATATTTTTAATTAAAAGAAAGGTAACTTCAAAATAATTCGAATGATTTGTAATCAATTACAGTAGAATATCGAAAAAATGTCCATGATCTGTGGTATGAAGAACAAGTAAGTGAGGAGGTAAAATAAAAAACAAAAATATAGTCGCATTTAAAGAGAAAATATATTTCTAATCAAAATATGAAACAAACGAGTTATTTTATTTTGAAAATTTAGAAGATTGAAAAGATACCAAAATGAGTAACTTTGATATTGAGTTAGCATTAGAGTGCATACCAATTTTCACTGGCAATTCTAAAGAACTTCAAGCATTCCTAACAATAGTTAATTTAATAAATGGGAACCTTAATGAAGACGGAAAGAACAAATTACTGAAATTTACTAAAAATGTAAAATTAGGAACAGTTGTTAAAACACAACTTTTGTCGTTGGATATAAATAACTACGTGGAACTAGAAAAAGCTCTGATAAATAGATATAAAATAAAGAAAAGCCAACAACAAATTCATACACAACTATCCCAATTACGCCAGCGCGGAACAGTTGAGAAGTATGGCGATAAACTATCCGAACTCATCAACGAATTAAATGAGATTCAAATTAGTAGCTTGGGTCAGAATCCGTCTCAAACGGAGAAAAGTGCAATACAGAAGTCAAACGACTCATATGCACTAACTATTTTTAAGAATGGGTTAAGCGAAACCCTCAAACCGACTATTTTTGCTGCACAGCCAAAAACGTTCATAGAAGCGATTCAGATAGCAACTGAATTAGAATCAAGCATAAATATAACAGAAAATATTATGCAAGTAAATAGAAGAAACAGTATACATCAAGAATTGAATTATAATTATAGAAACTGCCCAAGCAATAACAACAATCAAAGAAACTGCTATAGCACATATAGGAACCATAATAATTATAGTCAAAACCAAAGTAATAATTATAGAAATCATAACAGAAATAATGGAAACAACAATTATTCCAGAAACAATATAGGAAACCAAAACAATAATTATAGAAATTATTATAGAAACAACAATAATACTGAAAGAATTGGGAAAAATACTAGAAACCAGAGAAATGGAAATACTTATAACGAAATCGCGCCTGAAACTCATATAAACTATCCAATAATCCCAGAACAGAGCGTAAAACACATCGAAGTATTAAATACAAATAAAGAAGATGAATTGTTCGATAATACTAAGACTGAAAGTGAATCATTAAATGAATATCGATCGATTGAAGTCGAAAGCCCAACAAACGGAATATTCAAGCATAAAGAGATAAGTAAGGATGCAGTACAAAGCATTGACATGAATCACCTGAATTCAGAACCATTAAAATATATGAAACGAACACGGAAAAATGATACAAATGACAAAAAAGTTTTGCCATGTACAAGACAAATAATCAAAAACCAAGAAAATATTGGGCAGAACAAAACTAAAAACAAATCCGAAAAAGCGCAAAAACCAAATCACAATATAAAGCATAATAAAGCTGATTTATGTAACAGCGAATCTACGATTGATGTAAAAAGATTGATAAAATTAAAATACGATATAAAGTTCGAAGAAGCCTTCCATTGCAACAGCGACTCGAACGTTGATACAAAAAATTTGATGAAACCAAAATCCGATATAAAGAATATTCGAAGAATGATTATCAAAAATAATAAAATTACAGTTAGATGCAGTGATAATCCATCAAAATTAGTTTTGCCATTGGAGAAGCTGACATCACAAATAACTGAAACGAAGATATTAAATGTGTGCCGAAACAAGAGCCATACAATTCCTCACACATCCAATATAGTGAAGTTCAAAAATATAATCAATAAAATGCAACAACACATTCATAGACAAAACGAACCGATGAAAATCTACATCTACAAAACACCTAAGAGAATAGTTGAAAGCATAATTCAATTTAATTACATTAATGAACTACAAATCAAACTAAAAAACAGTATTAGTTTAATACAAAATTTAAAAAAAAAACAAAGTGAAGTCAAACAAGATCAAAAACTGAAATAGACTTTTGAGCTTTAAAGTAAAGCATTTATTCTTTTCCGTAACATATCGAACATACTTTTTGAAACCAAAGTATATTCAATCAAATATAAAAATAAACTCGTTGAATTTTACATAAACTTTAGTTAAAAACACAAAAAAACAGCAAAAAGAATACCACAAACCATACAAAATTTAAAGAAACAAATGTTGTTAACTCACTTATACTAGTAAACAGAAAATGCAAAAGAAAAATCACAATAATTTATTAATGCCAAATGCACCACAAATATGAAAATATTCTACAACAAAAAAAAATACACAAAAAAAAAAACATATTTACATATAAGTATTTTAATTTTATTGTTATTCGATACGAAATTGATGCATACACAAATTTACATTACTACAAAATCAATGAATTACTATTTTAGCTTTTAGAAGAAAACCAAGCTTATCTCATAAGTCAAATCACGAAACAATTACGAATTAAATATTCGAAACTATTATACCTATTTACTTACAAAAAAAACCTTAATGAACAAAATTGTAATCGAAATTGTAAAAGTATGGATGGATCAGTGTTCAAAAAATTTCTTTTCTACAGAAATGAAATTTTTTTTTCCCAAAGGAAGAGGGTGTTGTGAATATTAAAATGCAAACACACACAAATGTCATAACAAATTAAAAATATTCACTTTGTGATTTTAGTGCCATTTTAAGAAAGTGGTGAACTCTAAAATTAGATTTGACTTAGCGAAGACTCAAACAAGTACACTTAACGTTAAAAATAACACCGAAAACCAAATCCATACATTTTAGTACATATATTTTTCACTTAGCAATTTAACGAAAATGTTACTATTTAAGATCGGACATGACACAATAAAGTTAGTCTGTCTTGGAACGCCAGCCTTGTTCGGCGACCATGCAGACTGATCAATTGAAAATAAAACTTTAGTTTTATTTAAATCAAAGGCACTAGTGTTTGTAGTTTTGCTACGCGGCGACCAATTTCGCCACGCAAAACTTACAAACATAGTGACCCACATTGTAAAAGCCATTCTTAATATAAAAAGGCATTTTATAATACCACACTAGCTTTACTTAAGACTTGATCATACTGTAGATGAAAACGGAGATTTTTGTCAAATTGACATCAAGATCTGTGACACTATAAACTTTGTTCAGTACCTTATTATTTAGGTGGTACTTGAAATTCATAGTAGTAGTTTTGCGTGAAAAAGTTATAGCATGCTATTTGACGTTAATAGATAGTTTATTTTGTTTGTTTCTCAAGAGATAACAGTTTGAATTGAATAAACACTGAGTCAGATTTCGATTGAATGATTTAATAGATGTTCAGATCATCCGATCATCATAGAAGAGATGCGGAATGTTAGATAAAACCTCTGATAAATCCAAAATGAATACATTAAACAGGCGGCTTCCTAAGTGGTATTCCTAAAGAAAAAACGATAATTTTCGATAACAAACCTTGAAATTTTACGTATTGATTTCGATATCGTAGACGGAATTGAACATATTAAGCATGTCTGCCGAGATGCCAAACTTCATTAGTTTCAATTTTAAAATTTCATGGTCGATACGGTGAAAAACTTTACTAAAGTAAGTATAAATGGTATCAGTTTGATGTCCTCTTTCCATATCACAGAGAATATCTGAGGATATTATCATGAGATTGGTATTAATTGATCAGTCTTTTCTGAAACCATTTTGTTGTTCCTTCAGGAGAGGTTCTTTTAATGTTATGAGTGCGATTTTTTTATGTAGTTTTCAATCGAGCGTTTGCCACCAATTCTGAAAATCGGTGCAGAAATGATGTTTTACAACGAATTAGGGAATGCACTGAATGACAGAGATTTGCTGAAAATTATACGAAGGGGCAAGGTAACCGATGCTGCACAATGAATGAGGAGGGTTGGTGGAAATTGGTTAGGTCCCAGGCCCTTGCTCACGTGCAATTTAATAATGCCATATCTTGTTAATTAAACTTCGTCGACAGTAAAAAGCTGAAGGGCTGAGAGGAGTGGCTCATTAGGTAAGGTAGTGGACACACAAAAAAACTTCCTAAAAAAGGTTAGCAAAAAGATCACACATTTCTTGGATGTTAGACGTAACGATGTTTTTCTCATACGTTGACGTAGGATAACTGGAAGCTTTGTGCTTGGTTTTTACGAAATTGAAGAATTTTTTCAGGTAGTAAACTATATTTTCGCCAGTTATATTCAAGTAGTTCACGGTGTTTGGCTGAAATTTCTAGTGCAAACTCTTTATATCTATCCTTGCTGACATTGATGTTGGTTTTTATAATTTTATGTAGTTTATTTGTTTGGTTCCGTAATTATATCAAGGTGCTATCAAGCCATGGTCCCGAAAGTTTATTTTTTTCTTTATATCCGGAACGTGCTTATCAACGGCTTCATAAACCAGCTGATAATATAAAGTCCAATTGTAACATTGATAGTGTACTAGTCCACTAAACGTTGTTCAAATGAACGTTAATGGTCTCATAATCAGCAGTTCGAAAATCATAATGAATATAGTTATTGTATGAATGAGGAGTTCTCAAAGCAGACATATATAGCTCAACTGTAAAAGCAGAGTGACAAAAAGTATTGAAGAATAGATGTTCTGCGTCAGCAGTTAGATTAACTACCACATCGTCGTAATTATTGGTAAAGATAAGATGATAAGATAGGAAGATTAGATAACAGCTTACTGAAATGAGAGTATGGCGCAACACTGTAAAAAAGAGCCATCATGAGTGATGAGCTAGGATCACTTTTGCCCATGTCTAAGTGAAATCTAAAATATTCCAATGTAAAGAAAGCGTTTGGGCAAAGAAACCCGGATGAATATGTCCCAAACAGATAATGTGAGGTTTTTTCGATCAGTTCACTTGAAAGAGAATTATGGGTGCTAATTAGCAAACCACCTCTCCTTGTTTGTCTGGTACAGCGGTACAGTGGCCAGTTCTGTAAATGATCCAGTTAGCATTATGAATAAAAACACGAAGTCGCGCGCATTATGCATTTGAGCAAGGAAAAGACACATTTTCAAATAATCTGTTATTCCGAAGTCGAGAGGGTTGATATTTACTTTCCAGATCAGTGCTTGAAAGAATAGTAGTTTTGACATGTGGTGCCACCAATGGATCTGTTACAGACTCTTGAAACATTACCAGCAGAGCTAATTGGGTTGATGATGCTGGGTGTAAATAATATTTGGCTCTCGCGACGAATAAAATTTGTATACGGCGATCTACTTTCGGAGTACTTTGGGATCTATCGGAAAAAGAGGACATGTTATTTTTGTAATAGGTTTCAAATCACAATCAGTTGTTTAGGCATTTGATTTTATTTTGGCATTTGATTTGAAAAGATTTTCTCTTTCACTTTTCGAATGAAATTTATGAATGTGGAAGAAGAGGCTGTCTTTGCTTGACATTTCAGGAAGCAAAAGATGATGCACTGCACGAAGCTGTGACTATTTCAGTGTCAGAGACCTACTTTGATGCCATGTTTGGAGAGCTTGATTCGTTATTATAGTGAGGTCAATCTGAATGGAGTCACTTTGAGTTGACGTGGTGGAAGAACTTAGCTTTAAGTAAGGAGTTTTACGTGTCGAATCGGTGGTAGTGTCAATGCCGGGATAGGAGAAAGAGCGGCGAGGAGAAAGCGTGTGGTACAGTTTTTAGATTTCAAGTTACTAATGTTATTCTCATGACTATATGCTTTAGCTGGTTCTTCCAATGGCAGAAGGGAATCAATTTCCAGGCATAATCTTCATCGTTTCCATTAAGGTTGTTGACTAGCCAAGTATACCGTCTCGGAATCGCTACTTTGAAACAGCATAGATTTTTTTTTTGCGGTTTGTTCGTCGCGGAAGGGTTTCAACTTTAATGTCACTAGCTTCCTTCTCCGACAATTTATACATACAGGCCTCATCTGCAAAGCGAGGTGCTCCCTTTTCAAAGAACGCCACATGTTCAAGACTATTTTGATTTATGGTATGGCTATATTTCATAGTTTTGAGTCGATCATGCACTTCATCAATTTATCTACGAGCTGGCAGTCTGAACATATGAACTGATCATCCATATAGGAATAATACCAATCCTTAGGTGCATCCATACAAGCTCCGTAGAGTTTCTTGTTGCGAAACGCTTTACAAATTACAAATTTAAATGTATTGACGAATGCAATGCTGTTGACCAAATTGCACTTGATATTCATCGTTATAAGCACTAGTTAGACACACACCACAAATAAAGTGAGTTAGTTATTTTATTTTTTCGTATTTCACTGCTCGTACAACACCACAACCAGTTTCAACGGTATCAGCTTGAGTTTGATCACTATGTGCACTTATTTGCTACATTTGCACAATGAAAAACTTTTGATGATGGAATTAACACCAGGTCACTTGATTTAGTCTTATGACCTGAAAATCGACTTACGTGCGCTTGGTGAAATCAGAAAAATTGATGAAGAAGCAAAGTCAGCACATTGTGGTCAATTTTAATTGGAATGCCGCGTGAATAAAACAAGAATTTTTGCTTCAACGGTCAATTATGAATATGAACTTTTTTCAGTAATAAGCTCATCAGTTTAAGTGCGAGGTGATCTGATAATAATCTAGTGAAATATTTTTTCTCACAGCAGCGCAACTTTTTAATCAGACATTTCGAAATTTAATTTCGAAAATATCTTGACTAATATTCAAATATTTTATGAATAGAATATAAAATGATCTTTCACATAATTTATGTTGTCTTTTATATTACAGAATTATGTCCAAAAGCATCTCCAATAATTTTTGTTTCGCTTATGCAGCGCTTTTTCTCGCATTTAATCAATCTTCGATGATTTCTCATTCACGCCATTTCTAAAATGTATATTCGAAGGAAAATGAGATTCATGTTAGAAAAGGAGAACACTTAACCAAACAAAAACCCTCAAAAACAACTCCGATAGCTCCTTTAACCCTAATTTGTGCCTCCTTCCACTCGTTATTAATTAGTCGATGATATCCAGCATGGATTCTATTTCTGCAAACACCTCTCAAAACACACAAGCCTAACCAACCGATCTATCGCAGTCCCTAGCAAACACAAGATGGTATCCACTGCAGAGAATGAAATTATCCTACTTTGATAACATTCTCTTTCGTCCCCTTTTGCTCAGAACTTGCCTATATGGTTGGTTACCTCTTCAATTGATGACACGATGCTGACAGTGGCGCCTGGCTATGTTGATGACAACGCTTATAGCAACTGCCAGGATACGATGGAGTAGCGATGAGCTGGTGGTGGAATGTTGACGAAACGAAACGGTTCCATTGCAGCAACATCTTTAATGACAACCACTTCTCGCCGAGCACGAGCCAGCTATCTGGATGACCTGGTTTCATATGTCCTCGTCTACGAACTCCGTTCTCGTTGACGAAGTCATATCTAATTTTAATTACGTACAACTTCAGTTCGTTTTTGTTTAAAGTCACTCGCTTTTTGTTGGCAGAACTGAAGTGTTCGTGGCAAGTGATAAGGGTTCGAGTGAATTGTGCATGTCATTAATGATACGATGACGAAATTATGCTTTCGTCCAAGGAGTCAAAACATGAACTGAAATAGTGTTAATGGTTACTTTAGTAAGTTCATGCACCTCATATAATAATACCACATTCTAGCAAACCGTAGTGATTAAAGTTGGTTTGCTTCAACAGTTTCACAATGTTTCAAATTTAGAAAAATTTCATGCATTTGCGCTTTGTCAAATTTTACGTCTCACTTTAGTTCGGAAAATATAAAGTTTAATTCTTATAAATTTAATACTCATTTCGAAATTTTCAACAAGATATATAATAATCTTACGTCAATCTTGTATTTCTATCTTCTTAAATTATTGATTGGGACACTTCGGAATTCCAGTCCCTAACTTATCTCTCGAATTCTTGCTCTTTTATTGAATAAAACTTTTCCGCCCATCCTTAATTTAACGGAAAAATACATCTCACTGAATCTTCGTTTTTTTTCTTCTTTTTATTGTTTCATTACAGTTCTGGACTGTCAAGTTGGCGAATGGGATTCCTGGAGTGATTGTGACACGACATGTGGAACAGGCATGATGACAAGAACAAGAACTATTATCCAAGCTCCGCAGAATGGCGGAAAACATTGTCCGTCACTGATACAGAAACGTGGCTGTCAAGGATATCGTTGTCGTGGTCACAAGGACCGCCGGATACTGAGAGGTAAGTTTACTGAGTATATGAGAATGTATCCATCTATCTAGTTTGGATGAGTTTCACAGCCTTTGTGGCAGTATCTAATTTTCGAAATGGAATGAAAGGAAGACTAGCAGGAAGGGTCTAATGATAAAGTTGAAGATTGAGATAAAAGTTTTCGTATCGTGATCAAACTTAATGCTTGGAAAAAATGTGGCTCGGGAAACAGATGGAGAGAATGATTATTGAGTTTGCACAAAATTTAATTTGTTTTAATGTAATTGGTTGCAGGCGTTTTGATATTTTTGAAATAAGTATGGACTACAAAACAGAATGGATTCCAAAACCGAAAACATAGCCAAAATGTTGGGGAAGAAAATGCAGAATGGTGCTATCCGAATGCGTTACATGCTATATGATTCACTTTATTCTTCAGTAACTTTACATAACCAAGTTTTTTAAGCAGTGTTCTCATTCATGTTTTGCTATTCTCCATCTTTAGTATGCAATAAGTTCCCATATGTTGATTGGCTTTATCTTAATTTCAAATAGTTTACATTTTAGAACTAAAACATAATAAAATTTTAGGCACTAAACATTACTTACTTATTTTCATTTGCATGCAATCTTTATTTGGTTCCCCTATTTCTAAGTACTCCATTTCTTCTATCAAAGACCCTTTTTCGCAAATCTTCCAAAAGTTGCAAAATACTCGGATCAAAAGTAATTTACCTGTTTTGCAGACGTATTAAAAACTTTACAGCTTATATATTCTCTAACCAAATTACGGCATTGCAATGTCGGTGGCAGAAGACCGAATTGCTAATCATTGACCAAATTGCTAATTGTTCAAAAGGCAAACACAAAAGACGATGGATTGTCATGAATCGCTTCACAAACGGAAACGTTGCTACTAATATTCTACCATCCTATAACATAATTTAAAGAAAAGGTATTGATTCTAAAGAAGAAAGGTGAAAGAATACAAGACAATTGCTCTAAGAATGGTAAGAAAACCAAAATCTGAAAACCGAGAAACAAATAAACCTGCGCTAAACAGATTCCAGCACGGTATTCAAAAAGACGTAGAGTGCTTACCAGACTTGACTGCAATATTCAAGGAAGCTACGAACAAAGGATAGAAAGCGGTGTAAACAGGTGGAAAGATTGATGAAAGATCTCTCGGAGCTTTTGAAAATCGTCAGTATACAAAAGAAAGATCATTAATGAATAGAAAACCAAGGATAGAACCTTGCAGAGCTCCTAATGAAGGACAAAATAGATTTGAAGAACAGGGACTGACAATTATAATACCATGAATGTAATAAGTGAACCAGAATAGTAGAGGAGCGGTCGTACTGGTATTTTTGTAGTTTTTGTAGGAGCAGGCTACGGTTGACCGAATCAAAGGCTTTGGAAATGGCAGTACGTAAAACATCAAGTAGGAGTTCACGGAAAAACTAATCAATTTGAGCACATCAACATCGAGACCACGGGAGAAACCAATTAGTTCTATTTATTGGTGGAAGTTAAAATGTGATAAAAACAAATAAATTCATTTTTCCAAGAAACATTGATTAAGATATCTAGGCTAAGAGAAAGCAGCTCTCAGGAAAGGTAGGATTTCAGAATATTAGACAATACGAGATCCACAATTCTCTTGCTGACATTAGCGATGTTGCTGAATTAGAATAGAGAGCAGAGGGAAGGTTGCAAGAAATATATTCAAGAAACGACTAATGTTTGGAAAGATGGTAAATAAATACCTACAAAAACATACTCAATAGGAGGACAGAAAGAGAGATCCACCATGAGCTTTATTAACATGGATGAGCACGCCTCTCCAATAGATTTGCTGCTGACAAAACGATCCTGATCCTGACGAAGTACAGTGTTGAATTTGAAGTTGACGTTTCTGTTCATTGAGCCTATTGTCAAATTGTAATCCAAGATATTTTGCTTCGTTACTTTGAGGTATTTGTATATTGTAGAGACATGGTAAAAGACAAGTCGGTTTTTTTATCTTTGGAGAGAAATTTTGACTTATGGAAGTTACAGTACCTCTGTAAAAGCAGTGCTGCTGAATTTCATTATATCTGGCTCATGTATTCAGGTCACATCAACTTTGTTTATCAGGCGAAATCAATAGCCAGTAATATATTCCCAGGTGCCAATTTATGTAGAAAGTCAGCTCACACTGAATTGTGTTAACCCATAGCTGATGGTTTTTGTAAGTCGGGTTACTTCCGTCCTTATGCTAGATTCACCCACGTTTCCGGACCTTCATCCTGTTCCTTCTTCTTAAGAGGTATTTTACATTGTTAGGGATTTGGTCAGGGTTGGCCCTCTTTGTCAAAATTTGAAACGTCTTCTCTTGCCTACTTGATATTATCTGCCAAAATGTTGATTACTCGGTCAAAGTATCTGGAGATTTTAAATGTTGCTTCAAAATTATATCTTTATCAGTTGTCAATTAACAAACCTTTATGAAAAAGAATACCAACCTATCGTTGGATGGAAGTTGATTGAGGATAGTCACAAACTATGATGGAAGTTTTACGAAAACATATATGGCTAGGAGATGTCTATGAACAGTGCTAAAGAGAGTGGGTTCATCGCACAGATTCAGACTCATACGGTTTTCCGTGATGCTACTTTATAGTTCAATTCCAGCTCGAGCGTTTGACATGTCTCTTCAGAGCTGTTGATGGTCATTTTAGTATCTTACAAAAAATACAGAACTTTCAATTTGATACAAGCTCCTAAGACCCGTTCCAAAGTTGGTTTTCTTAAGATGATGAATAAGGAGATGGTCATGAAGTTTAATGAATCGGTGTGCACTTTGATGACTTTCACTAATATTCGTTGAGAATTGGATTCTCGATATGGAGGTGGCTGATGCCCTTTCTAACCAGGGCTGTCAATCTAAAGTTACGATATAGATTGTAATTAGAGATCTGAAGGCAACGAGTTAGTTTCTGGATGAACCCATATCAACCGTTTAATCATATAGGAATCGCATCAGCTCTCCAATCTTACATGATAAAATTTGCATTTAAAAGTAATAAAGGTCATATGGCTGGGAACGGATATTTATCTTTCGAGCATTATCTGCACCATTTGCTTCATCACGTCCTTTGTAATTTGAAACTGTTTTTGCATGCTGTGGAAAGTTGACCCATGATAGATCGCAGTGAGAAAGAAATAATGCAGCGTCGGCAGTGCTTTTTTAGTGTTCATTTTCGCCACCTGTGTGATCGTATTCGTTAAGTTCTTGTAGCTGGATGGTCGCTACCACAATTGACGCATTTGGCAATATTTTCAAGCTGCCTCCGGCATTTAAATAAATGATAATAACTTTCGCATTTAGCTTACATTATCTGTGCAAGTTGAAGAAATGAGTTTGCTTTTATTTTAAAAATAGGATTTATTTAAATTCATCTGGTATACTGCAGATCGATAGTTAAACTTTTCAGCCTAATAAGCTTAACTACTTATTTACAGTTGATTACAATATCTACTGGCATTGCTAGCTCATCTGGAAATTAATATTGAATCGTTCTAAGAAACTAGGAACGGTGATAGGAATTATAGCATCGTGAAAGGTGAGAATAAAAAAACTCTAGCGCACCTGAACCGCTAGAAACACTAATGTTCGAAGAGCAGTAGAAAAATCGTGCAGGTTTTGTGTGCATATTCCACCACATGAGCTGCTTATTACGGCCAAACTGTTTCAAACGCCACGTTTTACTTTGGTCTCAAGAATGCATTATAACTCATATGATGGAAGTTTTCAGATATTACCACTGGCATGCATTTCAACGTTTATGAGAGCAGAACACGGGTTAATTATATTCGTTATCAGTTGCTTATTTCACAAAATTTTGAAAGCAGCATCTCATATAACATCAATGAAGAAAATGCTCAGTACCTGCAGCACTGTAACTGAAGTTGGTGTTTGGGGCTGCGATCCGAAAAATTTACAGAACTTTGGGAATTGAAACATCGGTTATTTATTTTCATTGTAAATGTTTCCGGTATGAATACTAACTGAAAGCATTTATTGATACAAAAGTAGCACAACCGACTCGTGCTGGCAACCTTTCGCCAGTATCAAAGCCAAGAATATATCACATCTGCTTCACGTTGTTATATTACATTCGAAGTTATAGGAGTATAAAGAAATTTAGGGTTACCTGCAGCGAGTTTTTTCAAATAATCGAAAGCTTAATATTTGCTGTTTATTGTCACTACAATATCATTACCAATTGAAAATTTTACGATAAAACCGCTTAATAAATATATTGCAAACAAACACAAAACCAACACTAGCTGGCAACCCTATCTTGGCTTTTCAACCAAATTTGGCCTGAATAATGTTTATAATAGGTTCCATCAACTGTATGAAATTCGTATTGGTTTCATGACTGCGCTGGAAGTTATAGGGCATAAAGTTTTATTTTCCTGATCGAATTTTCAAAACCAAAGACACAATAATTACCATAGCTGGCAGCACCAATCGAATTTTTCAACCAAATTTCTATCAAACAGAGTTTAGAGTAAGGTTCAGCTACTGTGTCAATTTCATGAAAATCTGGTAACTTATTCACATTTCATAGGGCAAAAAGCAGTTTTTTTTCTATTTAATTTTTCTAGATGGCACCACTGGCACAGAATTGCCTACAATTCAAAATCGCTTCTAACAGATCTGGTCCTACTTAAGTCCAATGCATTCTGTAAGTTTCAATTGTATCTGATTATTGATTCGTGAGTTCCCGTGAATAGAAATTTTTGATGCTAAAAATATAAGTTAACTGTGAAAGGGTTACCGTTCTTTTCCGACATGAAATTTCCAAAGTTTTACTTTCAACGTGTAGATAAAGCATGAAATTTGTATACAGATTGGTTTTATTGTAAGAAACGGACATTTTTTAGGATATTCGATGGTTTGAATATTTTCACTTCCAAATTTTTATTTTTTCAAATTTAAGACACCAAAATTATCATAGCTGGCAGCTCCAACCGAATTTTTCTACCAAATTTGTACCAAACGTGGTTTGAAGTAAGGTCCAGCTACTGTGTGAGTTTCGTTAAAATCGAACGATTCAATCAGAATTTATAGGGCTAAAAGCAGTTATCTTTTTTAGTGATTTTTCAAGATGGCACCACTGGCACAGAATCACCCGCATTTCAAAATCACTTCTATCAGACCTGGTCCTATTAAAAACCAATACATTTTGCGAATTTCAATTAATTCCGCTTATCGGATCGTGAGTTTCCGTGAACAGAAGTTTTTGATGCTAAAAATATAGGTAAATTGGGCAAGGGTTGCCAGGCGTTCCCGTTATACCATATAAAATTTTATTTTTTTTCTATATAAACAAAGCACAAGATTTACATATGAGTGGCTTTATTTTGAAGAAGCGGCATTTTTTCAAGAGACATGATGATTTGGAGGTTTTCACTTTCATTGCCTGCCCTAGCTACAGGGTTGCCAGCACGGTCGTTAAAAGCTTTACAAGTCTACAACTAAATAATACCAATGTGTTCTGAAAATTTCGTAATGATTGAACAGCTGTGTCAAAAGATATCGCAATTTAAAAATTTTCTAATTTTTCCGTTCTCTTTTTAGGCACCCAGCGCACACATGGGGTTAAAAAATTCCAAAAAATTATCCGATTTACATGTAAAACACGTTCGAAATTCATTTCGTCAACTTTATTTTTGCAAAAATTATTTGTGTACGGAATAATAGGTATATTAAAAATATCACTAAAATGGCCGCCGGCGCCAAAGGGTTAAAGATTATTAACTTTTTGTGAGACCTGGCACTATTCTGCATATACACCAATGTGTCCTGAAAATTTCAGCTCAATCGGATGGCGCGTTCCTGAGATTTTTTCACTGAAATTTTTTGATGATATATATATATATATATATATATATATAGAAATATGAATTTTTGGCCAAAGTGATTTTAATACTAATGTTCTTCTTCGAACATTAGTAAAAATTGCGAAAGATAGGGGAGAAGATAAGTCCAATAAGGTGCTTGGTTACGTGATTGATGTTTAGGGAATCAAAAGAGAATGGCAATCAATCGATTTTGATATGTAACCCGCATGAATTAACTGCTTACAGTTATGACATTGGGATTGCTCTGGGCTTTGACTTCGCAGATAAAGCGGCCTACTGGACACATGTTATATATTTCTGTTTCTGCTCTTGGAAAGGACTTCAGCTAGCTTTGAGGTCCCATTCCTCAGTTCAAGGAAAATTCTCCTAGCGAGTGGAAGCGTTAAGCCTTGAGATTCTCCATGATTTCCTCTGATTAGCCACGACGCCAACCGTTTTTCCTTTGTAATAATATATAATAATTTATAAATAATTTTTTCCTTAAGTGGTAACTTTGATATTTTCCAATAGACTTACCGAGCAGCGACTGTATATTCACTTGGCACGTTCATATTTAATTTGGGTATCTTTAAGGGTTCTAGCTATTTGGGTCCACTTGTTTGGTTCTAGTTTTTTGTTGTAAATTTGTTTTCCCGTTTTGTGTTGTTTCGGCATTCCCTGTGCCGTCTGTAGCCAATCTTTGTTTAAACTGGTTTAGAAGCTAGAAGTGCAGAATACTCATTTTTTTCCTTATAGCCTTGGCCGAGAGTCCAGCATCCTGAACCCTAATTTCCTCCGGAAAAACTATTTCTATTTATGTTTAATTTTCTTCAGCCCCTGACGACACAGGTGACGGAAAATTTTTTCATTAAAATCTTTTTGTCACTTTTCGTTGTTGGCATATCATCAGTTTCCGTTTAGGTACTAGGTTTCAATGTAGAAATTGTCGTTCTCATTTTGAAATGATGTTCGATAACTCTTTGTTTTATTTTCACCTGAGTGTTAGCCAAGTGTCAACATGTTTGGTAGGTAATACTATGAATCTGGATAAACAATTTGGGACATTGTCTAGTTTTGCTCTTTTTTATATAACTTTGCTAATTTGTTGATTCAAATAGTTTTGGTAGGATTCTTACCTTGAAAATAATAATACCTTTGTAATAGGCCATAATTTGAAGATACGAAAGAAATTTTAAGTTTATCGAACAATCATGTAGGAAAAATATCACATCGGGAAAAAAGTGTGTAACGAAACTTGAGGATTTGATGCATACATTAAAGTTGCTAAAGTATTCGAAACTGTGGCCAACTTAAGTCAATGGAAGCAGCATGATAGCTTTTTAAGCGCATTTCTTGTCCTAATTAACCATGACATAAATCATAAATATTTTTCCCTAAGAAAACCTTAGACATTATTATAAATTAATTTAACTTATATAACAGTAAATACCCTGCGGCAATCATGTGACAACTCCCACGAAAAATACAAACTGGCTCTTTGCACGAGGCAACCTGGCAAAGGTACCAATAACAAAAACAACAATCACAATAATGAAAATGTCATTGTTGGAGTTGTGAATATTAGATAAACCGGATTTCCTGTGGGTAATAGATATGCCCATAAGCATCATACTATCAGGTATAGTACATGCATAGCCTCTCAAGTGTCGGTATGTTTTGCTGCAATGAGCTCAGCACACAATCCAGGGCTATGTTTACGGTTGGAAATTGCAACTTCCTCATAGCATAACAGCCAAAAGGATAACGACTGCTGTTTATTTTCCACAGCCTGATTTCAATTTCACATTAAAGAGTGAGTATCTTCATGCTTGTGAGCTATATTGCTATATTTCATGTTTCGAATTCATTTATCGAATCATTTTTCGGCATTTCATCATGTTCACAGTATTCGTTGATATGCTGAATTTGAAATATGTATACTCAACGGTTGCAAATTTTTTTAAAACAATATTTTCATTTTTTACTAAAAGTTTATTGATTCACGATTTCATTTATTTCTTATTTCTTAATTCAAGAAGCAATAGTTTGCCTCACTTCTGCTTTATAGTAATAATTTATTCTGGAAAATGTTACATACTCATGTAACATTTTACAAATGTAAAATTGTAGAATGTTACCGATGATAGCTATAGTATGAACGGCAATAATAATAAGTACGAACCATAGCGCATTCTGAATGCTCATGTTAACAGCTACTTCCCCATTGAGCCTTAGCCTACATTGATGCAATTTTGAGTAATTCCATAGCACCCGTATCCTTTCCATTTTCACGTGAAAACTGCGAACTGTCTGCTGCCTGTGCTTGCTGCTCTTCTACTTCCTGGTCGCGGGCTTTTCTTGCCGCTCCGCACGCACACAAAGCCGCCCGTGTACGGACCAGGATTTAAAGATTACATGGTGCTCTATTTTTCTTTGAACGTGGTGTTTTAGCTTTTTTCATGCTCACTGCCAATTATTCAACAGGAGCACAGAGACGTTGCGGTGCTTGGTTTTCAACCGAAGAGCTTCCCTATTGTCGTAGCTGGCTGCTGTTGCTTTGGGTGGTTGGGAAAATTAGGGGGTTGAAGGTTGTGAGTGGGTCGCGGATGAATGAAGATAATGTTTTTTTTTTGGAGGGAAACGTCGGATGAGATAAGCCGCAGATATTTTGCTTTATGATCTATTTGCATTTTCGGATCATTAGCAGTATCTTGAAGGATGATGGATGAATTGCAACAACAGCTGTGGTTTAAGGCTTTGATGAAATGAAAGATGTTTTTCGTTTGTTTGCCTGGGTGAATAGATTATCTCGACTCTTTTGATAGCACTTGTGTATGTTTGCCTCAGAGGAAAAACTTTGTGCGCAATTAAAGCAATGCATGATGCTTAGAAATGAGGTTATGTGTGCTCTTCAGTTCGAAAGATAATTAGCTTTCCTAATTATAAAGCATGCAAATGAAGGAGCTTAGGTGTTATCGCGACATAGATCATACACTGATTGTAGGAGCTATCAGTGAAAGTTATATTTTGCTTTCAAGGGCAATCAAAGGCTTTTCTTTAGACAAAATAAAAACATTTATAACACGGCCAATAATTTTTAGAAACGGCGTTTTGTCGAAATAATATTTTGTGGTCTGATACCTTCCAATCAGTTTAAGCATTGAGTTCAGACATTCTGAAATATGATTGCATTTGGAACTAAACATAGAAAATTCTTTTCCAATGCATGGGAAAAATTGATTGGCCAACGTGAACCCGTGTTTGTCCGGAGCTTGTACTTCTGGACCTATAAAACTACATTACTCTAAGGGACCGCCCTCCCACCTTGCCTTCATCGTACTAACGTTTGCTTATTGCAGCGCAACAGGGTTGTAAAAGCTTAAGACTGTTCCAACATAAGCTGTACATATTAAAATGTTTATAGATCAAGAAAATCGTTTAAACTTTAAATTGCCATTACTTCTAACAGAGTCATCAAATCGTTGAAAAATTTACAGGACACATTGATGTTATTAAGG
Organism: Nemotelus pantherinus; assembly: GCA_963978885.1. Classification (NCBI taxonomy): domain Eukaryota; kingdom Metazoa; phylum Arthropoda; class Insecta; order Diptera; family Stratiomyidae; genus Nemotelus; species Nemotelus pantherinus. The sequence continues at coordinate 220,388,254 of OZ022263.1, read as the reverse complement.
TATAGACTTGAAGAGTTTTTAACTATAAGAAGCTCGAGAAGAAAAGACTTTCAAGAATCGGCCAGCCTGATTTTTTGGAATTCTTCGCAGCTGGCAACCCTGGCAATCTTTCTTTTAGCTTCCGAAGCAGTCTTTGGTAGTTTCTCCATAACATGGGGCGCATTTGATGAGCTTTTAGTTATCGTGCTCAAAAAGAGCTGCTATTACCAATCATCTTTGTTACCCTGCACGCAAGCGGTACAAATATTGAGTTGCGATTGAATTAAAAAAATGCGCTGGGTGATTCTGCAGTTGTGGAATCGCAGGGCAAACAAAGCCTCTCATAAGGCGATGATTGAATCCTCGTCATTTTTTGAAATAAGATGAGGTGTGGAATGGGCGTTTGATCAAAGCTCTTGCTCATTTTAGACTGACTCCTTTTCGGTAATCGCGACGAATTCTATTAAGGACGAAGCGAATAAGTGTTCTCAATATGATTTCCCAAGGTATAACGTATGATTTAAATCAAAGATAATAAAGCAAACACAGAACGTGCTTCTTCGACAATCAAACAGGACACTAGATTAGTTTCGAGCTTTTCGATGAAGCCACTATGCCCAGGCAATTTGGAGTACGTAGCACAGAAGCACGTACACTATTTACATACAAAAGAATTAACCTAAATTGTGTTTCACGGAGCTTGAATTCAATGACAAATGCTTAAAGTTTTTATAGAATGGTTTGAAATGAATGTTTTTCTAAACTAGGCACGAAATGCAGAGCCAGAAAACTGTGCATATTCAAAAACTTGTGAATTATTATTGCGAAATCGATACAAAATAGAATTGTTGCAAGTGCTAGCAAATTTACCGTATGCTACAAATGTCACCCCTCGTTTCAAATGTTACCTAACTTTAACAATATTAGAAAAAACTTACTATCTAAATCATCTAAATCTTTGCCTCACTAAGCTGAAGTCAAACGCTAGTAAAGGCAGTTTTTGATATTTTAATCTTTTACTGAAAGTTGATCTAATGGTATATGAGCACCAGCATCCGCATATTACACCTCTAATAGAGTTAAACCTTAGTGCAACATATAGCGCCCAACGTGGGCAAGCGAAATTATTATTTTATTTAAAATTCACTTTTTTGTTATAAAATCAAAGTATTTTGGTATCTTTCGATTTCAGATTATATATTTATTTTATTTGATTTATTTTTTTTACTTTTACAACTAATTTAAGTCAATTAGACAGCTAGTATGGTATCATACTGGTATCAGGAGTCAAAAGAGTTTCTTTAATTAGCATAATTCGTGCATAGAAAATCCCAAAAATGACAATAATAAGCACTTTAAATAATAAGCACTTTACCAGGAATCTCTTTGATAAATTAATGAATACTCCGAAACGAGCACCTCTTTTGAATCCGTCAACACAACGAAAGCAAACACCCATGAAACTCCTTAGGATAAAATATCCACTTAAACATCCACAACTCATCATTTATCCTTAATAAATGTAACATTGCATGCAGATACGTAGCCCATTATCCTTCAAGCCCGTTTGCCAGTTTTCCTGTTTTCCATACACACTTTCATAAACACACTCATTCATCTCGTCCACGGCTCTCGTCTGTCATGCATGAGAGTGCAGTAAAGACGTAATGACCTTCACCTGACTGCCTCCCAAAGCCCATCAGCCCCGACATTAAATTAAATTCATTTTGCATCTGGAGCTGCTAATATGTGTACCAGCGTTCATAACGCGTACACACAGGACTGGAGCCTACATTCAAGCGAACGCTAATATGGACTCATGAGACAGTAGACCTTCGGAGAAAGCTGAAATTCAAATTATATTTAGATTGCTCTACCTGTCTCATGGACGTTCAGTAGTATTCCGAAATCCTTTTCTACATTACTTAGCTTCGCTAGATATGGCCATTGAATATGCAATCGTTTTTATTAACATGTCTACGATGCCCACTTAGCCATTGGTGATTTTGATTCTAGACATACGGAAAAGGAGTTTTTTTTATAATTTGCCTAAAAATGCGTCAAAGCATAAAATTGTGTTAACAGATCATCTGTAGCATATATAATTAGAGTATATTTTTCGTATCATACCAACAGAACGATGCACGTGTTTGATTGTATAGGTCAAGGCTAATGCATTCCCTGTTTTTGCTTCTATCGTTTCAGAAATGGCCTTGCTGCTGCCAGCTGCTTTATCGAAAAACCGACATGCAAATGACAGTATTGACATTCGGCGCAACTTGCGACTACGCTATCGGGACTCGTTCAAACACAATCGCGAGCATGAGTAAGTACGGAGTGTTTTCGAGTGAGATACATACATTATTAGCGTAGAAATAAAATAAGAATATCGCAGAAAAGTACGAAAATATTTACATAGTAATATTTGTGTGAGTCATAACTGACACTATTCAAAAGGATCGTACAATTCCAAAGCGTATTTAGATACGACAATTGGTAAGTCCTCTGGAATATTTTAGTTTGGTTTGAAGTACTAAATCTATCTTGAATGAGAATAAATGTAAATGTTCCGATCTTAGCTTGTTCAATTTCACAGCGAAATTTCAAATTGTTGACGCGTTTCGTCAGGTTTTAGCACCAGTTCACTTAACCTAATTTTTTTCACCAACACACTCTTTCTAAAAAAGAGTTGTAAGCCTCACAAACCCCTAAAGATCAGGGGAGAAAAAAAAACACTCCCACGATGCTTTATATCCACACATTCACGTGCTACTTTTCACGAAAAAGTAAATAATTTACTTAAAAGGCACTTTACAATTTCCGAAGAAACGAAAAACCCTGCAACAAACATTTCTTATGTGTGTCGTCATAGAGTTTACCGAAAATCCTTTTTTTTAGTTTCTTTTTCCAACACCATAGCACTGCTTCCTTACTTCCTTCTTTTCCGCCACAACACCAGCTGTACTACCACAGCAGCCCAACGCAAACCCAATTTAAAAATGTTTTCGGTTCCTTGTTCTCGTTCCGCAGAGCAAACATTAAGGGACATACCGTCGGCAAGTAAAAGTTCTTTGAAGTATTGATATTATCTTTACAAGGCTCGTCTGAACTTCCAGCGTTGTATAAATCGGGGTTTTTTTTGTTAACGCTCTGAGCGGGAAAAAATTGGCTGTCGTCCTACTGTCGTCGTCATCGTTGCTCAGGTCTGGTCCTCAATACATTAGCCGCTTTAGGTATTTAAGTTTTTTCCGTGCGCATTCTGGTGGAACTGTATGTACATACAGATTCCGCTTCTTTACCCTTATTTCTTTTTCCGGATTTTCCAATTTGATGATGCCTTCGGGACACATGCCAAAACTTTCTGACAACTCGGGTTGACAAGAACAATGGTAGTTCCATGTAGATCGTGAAGTGAGTTCGAACATGTAATATGGGAATAAAACTTTCATGTGATTTTTAATTGTCTGATCGTCTGATATTTTTCGGTATGAGCTGTCGATTTACAAGGACAAAAATTCATCTGGATTTGATTTGCAAACATATTTCAATTCTAAAAAGCTAACAAGCTCGAATTGAAAAGGAGAAAGTAGTTTAGTGTCAGAATTGAGATATTTCAATATTGGATGACCGAAACCATATTGGACTATGTCGATATTTTAAATAATCTGATCATTCAAACCCCGTTATTACTCACGTTCGGAAAACATTCAATTTTCGGATATGTATATATATATTTTCGGATATGTATATATATATATATATATATATGGTATATATATATATATATATATATATATATATATATATATATATATATATATATATATATATACATATACTTATATGAAAGATTATTATTATCTTAACGATTAAGGAAGATAATCTCTAATTAAGCTGAAATTTTCGGATTACATAAATAAAGAGTAGGTCCATAAAATTTAGATATAGTTAACCCTATGGCGGCGGTGGACATTTTCGTTAATTTATTTGTACTCCTATATTTCTATGCAAAGAAACTTTTTGTAAAAAAGAGTATTGGTAATGAAAACTGACAATGTTTTGTACTTATTTATGATAAGGATTCAACCATTTTGAATACTTTGTGGGCGTCAAGTGCCTAAAAGTAAGGAAGGATTTTTTTCTAATTTGGATTTGTCAGAACTACTGACAGAAACACTTGATCATCACGAAATTTTCGGAGCATATTAATATTGACAAGCAATATACATGACTAGAATCATACATGGGCTTTTGGGCAACCCTGAAACTACTGCAGGCACTTGAGAAAAAACCTTCTAACGATCGACGCTCCTGAACAATTTTCGCTTCTTTTTAAAAAAAAATGTAAACGATTGATAAATTGTATCCTCTGTCCAAATTACAATTTATGAAATTCCATGTTGCTCAAGAATGATAACCCATCACCAAATTACCTCTATTTTGTGCATTCGAAACTTCTATTCACGAGAACTCACGATCAGCTAATCAGGTCAATTTGAAACTCACTGGATGTATTGACCTTGATTAGACGCAATGCTGATGGAAGTGATTTTAAAATATGGGCAACCCTGTGGCAGTGGGTGATCTTGAAAAATCACTAAGAAAAATTCATAAAATAGCTCAACCTCATTTTGAATCACGTTTGGTAGGGATTTGGGTAAAACCTAAAAAACACAAAAAAAAACACCCCCAAAACCAGACGCTCAGCCACAAAGGAACCAGCCAGACATCAATCGGTAAAACTGTCTAACGGCTATGGGGAACAAGTACTCCAGTTTAGCTGAAATTTGTTTAAAAAATTAGGATAAAGCTGCCAGCTATGGTAATATTTATCTCTTGAATCCTGAAAATTTGCTCGGCAAAATAAAGCTTTTTGCCCTATAACATCCGGTGCAGTCATGAAATCAAAGCAAATTTTTTGCAGTAAATGGACCTTGCTATAGTTCAATTGGTAGGAAATTGGTTGAAAAAACACGTTAGGGTTGCCAGCTTTGGTCGCTTTTGTAATTTTTTGTAACTTTTCTACAAAGCGATGTTACCATTGAATTTTCATTGAAAAAAAATTAACCTCATTCTAATTTTTCTCTTATTTCGAAATTTGAATTTTGAACTGACAAGTGTCTGGCAACCAAGCTGCTGCCAACCAAGTAGGAATGAATTAAACTCGCATGCTACTCCGGATCGTTTTTCTATACATGCCGGATACCTACTCCACACCGGATGAAAACAAAAACGCAGCTACTATAGACATCGTGCATCTGCTCCAAAGCTTGCTAAGCCGCGAATATTATTTGACTTCTGATTATTTTCTGGCATTTTGATAGGAAAAATTACTATTGCAGTTATGAGGAATGGCAGCATTGAATATGCCCTGAATCTTTTTGGTCACCATATACAGCATTGTGAGATGGAGCTACATATCTGCAAACAACGGATCTGTTTGACATGAGCTGGATATGGTGCTTTGGGGCAATTATGGTAACAAGCCTGACTTCTCTAAGGTTGTCGAGTTTATATCGTTGAAAACCGTAAAAGGAAGTATCATTTCTGCGCAGTGAAAATTTAAATAACCTGTTCTTGTTCACTGTGTAAAGTGAAAGCCCTGTTCCTCGAAGTACTCTTTAATATGCTTTGTAAACTTTTGATACTGCTATTTAGATTATTTTCATCAGGGAGGACGTAGCGGCACTACTTTTGAACTAAAAGTTCACTCTGCGAAATGCCCCTCCTGGCAAAAATTTGAATTTTGCTGCTTAGATGATAGATTTTATCGCTAAGGGGATAACTAATTTATGTAACAATTTCGGTAGAAAAAGTTATAGGTGTTCTTTGAACCCCGTGGTTTTTTTATGAAAGTGCTAACGCTCACCTTTTAAAGCGAATGCTTAGCTATTATATAGTGATTTCAATTAATTCTATATTAATAACAATTGGAACATAGAGGCTACCTTTCTCGTCTGCCAAAGCTCTGGTCAATGTTCTAGAGAAGATTTTGCTATCGTGGATTACAACAACTTATCTGTTGGGCAAATTTAATAAAATAACTTTAGAATACAAGAATGAACAGTTTATGAGCTACACCGAAAATCCACACTGGACCGAAAGCTTTTCTACATTACCTTAGCAAACCACTTAATATTAGTCAGCCTCTTGTCGCATTTTATAAAGAGTTAGAAGACTTGTAGGAATTCTGAGACCTTACTTGGAGGAAATTTTCTAAACAGCGATGGTCGTCTTTTCAGTCACTGACTTCTTAAGACTAAGATGATACGTTCTTGAAAATCTTCAGAGTTCTTGAAGATCCACCGAACAATACCTTTGCCTTTTGGGTAAGAAAGCGTAGACGAGGAAAATATAATCAAGCAAGGACCCTCCTCACTCACCTTAGTCAAAAACTGGTTCACTGGGAATTTCGAAAGTGATATTCTGACGGGTAAGCAACTACGCTGGCGTGTTTCTACTATTGTAGTGGCAGTTATCATCAAGATGAGACGTACCAGCTCCTTCTCATGCGGATATTATTAATTTTCGATTACACATTTATACCACATTTATTCTTTAGAGTCTACTTTAAAGATATTTCGGGATAAGTCCTCCTCAAAAAAAACATTAGCAGCTCTCAAAATAAATTTGATTCGCTTATATTCATCATTGAAAGCATTAAATTGTCTATGCATTGGGTGTTCTGAAGGAATTGCGTCTAATATGCACGATGAGAATATCATCCTGGTGGGTTTCACAATAGAAGGTTTAATTACTTTATCAATTTCATCAATCAAAAGCAACAAAGTTTTCGCATCAAAATTTCCACCATAATGATGCTAATTTACTTGAAAAACTGTCAGTATGTAACTTTAATTTCAGTACAAATCTACAAAAAGTCTTACTTTTTCACTTAAAATGCGGTCTAATCAATAAATTTGTCTGGTGTTTCTACTTTAAACTCCCCTGCTTCATATCAGCACCCACGAGAGTCTAGAAATCCAAATCTAATAATATGAAATGCCTTAAGTAACTTCCTATGTAAATTAAAGCCAGTAAGTAGATTTTTGAGGAAAAAATCCTTACAGAGTCGCATCATTTCTTTCTGTCTTATTCCCATTCAAGTCTCCGCGAAAGCACCAGTGGAGGAAAAAAAACAGGAGAGAAAAAAAACATCCTTTTACTTACTCAACTTTTTCTTAGTCGCGTCAGCCACAAAGGATACATATAACAGCTACCTTCGGGGAATAAAATAGAAATTTATTAGCTCCTAAGCTATTCAACCGACGAAATGTGTTCTTACGTACAATGTCTCGAACCTAACTTTCATCACACTACGGACATTTACTTCCGCGTGGCTTACGCGTATGCTCGCTATGATCGTCATCATCTGCAATGTACCACGAATCTCATAGGATGTAAAAGCTGTAAAATTATTCATTCAATAACTAAAGAGGACTGCCTGCCGTTATCCGCTCTTTCCGTTGCTTTCGTTCCATACCTCACTCAGGTTTCACTTGCGGCAACTGTAGCAGTCGATTTTGACTTTGATTATGCCATACGGCCATCGTCATCATCAATCAACTCGAAATAACAACAATATCAGATAAAAAATTCCTAAAAGGTTCGATACCCTCAATTTGAATGAATATAGATCTTCCTTTGCTTTTGTCTCTGCTCGTCGTACCGTTCTCGTATTTCTGTTGCTCACTGATGATGGTTTTGGTCTGACCTTACCTTGAACGTCTTCATCTTCCTGTCGTCCCATATTGTTCAAAACGGAAGATAGCGTATTTTTCGGGAATTTTCGCTTATGACTTGCAGGCAAATAGATCAGGACAAGCAGAGAACGGGCAAAGCATCTTAAATATATTGTATTTATTATCGGATAAATCTCGAGATAAATCGTCTTTAGCAGAAGCGATGAAAAGAAAAATGAAAAATTGTTTCAATCGTAGTCATTGTTCACCAAAATATTTGATGATATTGAGATAGTCAAGACGAAGGGAAGATTATGATGCATGATGTGCCGTGGGGGCACGTGGGGGAAAAAAGTGTTATGACTGTAACAGTTATAATATCGAAGATGCTAGGGAACATCAGAAAGAATAACGAGGTTTTAAATCTGTTGGGAAATGTTGTCCAGATGGTTATATAACACCACAAGATTTATCACGCATATTGTACTCGAATAATAGTGTACAGGCTTTTTATATAGCAGAATTATAGCCCATTAAAACTCCCTGTCTTTTTTTCATAAAAACAAGGAATGTTGACGGGCAAAAAAGATGTCGCTAATTTGTTACAAAATATTGATTCTCGTCGTATGAATTCTTCCCACTGGATAATGTTTTGTTACAATGCACCGTTTACAGAGAATATTTTGATAAACTTTGAGAAATATGGAAGTATTTATCATTTTCCATTCTATACTCAGAAAAAACTGCTAACTTTATCATTGGACTCTGATAGGAAAACAAACGGGACTTTGATAGGCTTCCTGGTTCCTCTTTCTCTCCCTTTTTATTTTCTAGATTTTTGTAACTTTGCAATGTATTTAAACGCTTTATTTTTTATCATGCTACCTTGCCATTCTAGTTTCCATTCAAAAGGGATCAGGTAAATCAAAGCTGTTCCACTTGAACCCACCATCAGCCTGAGGGCTGAAGTCGATAGAACTTCGTTTACAATTAAGGAGTACAATTGTGAAGTAATTCGTGAGCTTAGGAAAATAGAGGTATTTTCTATAATAGCTTATTTTTCAAAGATATACAGTCACTCAAAGTGAAAATGATCCACTCGATGCAAAACAATTCCAACGTAATTTAATGATAGAAAATAAATTAAAAATGGACTGTTCCTACTTAAAGATGGTTACTTCAGATGTGCAAAATCAGTTTTAAATGTGTAGTAAATAAAAAATTTATTCGATTGGAAAATATAATAATATAAACAAAAAATGTATATTCCATAGTCAAAATGAAAATGATCCATCAAAATACAAAACACAAAAAAAATATAAATCAAGAATTTTCTTTAACAAATTAATATTTAGTGTGAAGGCCCTTGGCGAGCCTAACAGCTGATAACCTGTTTGGCATTGAAGCAACAAGTTTTTTTGTGAATTCTGGGCAGATTTTCGACCACTCCTCCAGAATAACCTCCTTTAATCGATTTCGACTGGATAGTTGATGCTCCCTAATACGCTCTTCTAAATGGTCCCACAAGTGTTCGATAACGTTTAAATCTGGTGATTGTGCTGGAGTTTCCATAACTTTGGGACAATGATAGAGCATCCATTCTCGAATGAGTAACGACTTATGTTTGGGGTCGTTATCTTGATAGAACTGGAATTTGTCTTTAAGACCCAATTTTTCGGCGCCTTCAGGTAAATTGTCCTTCAGAATTTGGAGGTACATAAATTTATCCATGTTACCGTCAATAACGTGAATATTGCCGACTCCATTAGCTGCCATACAGCCCCAAACCATTATCGAACCTCCACCATGTTTTACACTTGGACGAAGATTCTTCAAATTCAACTCATTATTCTTCTTTCTCCATACTCGAACCTTCCCATCCGATCCAAAAACATTGAATTTGCTTTCATCAGCAAATATAACGGGCCATGCGAATAGTACTGAGTCGCAAATTCTAGCCGACGTTTCTGATTGTTCGCACTTATTAACGGTTTTACTCGTGGGGAGCGACTGTCATATCCTTGTTTTCTTAGGACAATTCTTATTGTTTCGTCGCAACATGTTTTCAACATGTACGCGAATTTTCGGCGCACTAAGCTTCGGATTTTCTCGGATGAAGTCTACTATCCACCGTTCGTCACGATCGGAAAACGCTTTTTTTGCACTTTTTCGAACCTTATTACCGATGCGATAGTCTTTAAATCGTTCAATTATATGTTGTACAGTTGACGCACTCTTGTTGACAATCTTTGCTATTTCACGTTTACTTTTCCCGAGCTTGAAATGATGGATTACCAGCTCCCGTTCTTCGTATGTCGTATGGCGACCCATTTCGAAAGAAAACTTGCTCAAAACGATAAATGTGAAACAGGTGACTGCACTCAGCGAAAGACTAAAGTCAACTAAGGAAATGTCAAATACATGTCAACAGCTGATTATAAAATCTTAGTAGTGAACTATATGAAATAAGTACAATGGATCATTTTCATTTTGACCCCATATTCAGCCTTCTAGTAAAGATTGACCCGTAATTTCAAATGCAATGTAACCATTTTGCGTATTACTTGTGTATTTGTTGCTTACACATTAGGAATTACTTTTGCCTAGAAACAAAATAATTTCCAATAATATAAAATTGTATGCGATGCACATCAATTTATTTTCACTGGGTGGATCATTTTCACTTTGAGTGACTGTACAAAAGCTGCATTTGTAAACTTTAGTGTCGCTTAAGGCTAGTATCCATCTAATGCGCTACGTGCGTGCTATTCACACAAAGCCAGAAAGCTATCGTCTACACCAAAAACTGCTTGCGCACTGAACGCAAGCAAGCAGAAGAACTGTACGCGGGTTACATTTGAAAAACGTCTCCACTGAAAAGGTTCGCGGATTCGGATACAAAACGTTTGATCGAAAGTGACATAAATTAATCCACGCGAAATAGATATACATATAATACCGCCATATTGTGTTCGACGTCACTTCTAGTTAGTCTCAGTACATTTTTGTGTTCGTTTCAGTGTTTTAAAATACACTAACCGGGAAGTCTGTTTTTAGTCGCGATACTCATGGAATTACATGTTTTTTAAGGGTTTGCCAGGAATTAACAACAGTAAAGTTCCTAGTATAGTAGCATCTATTATATAAATCACATGTTGTTTAGCCAATGTCGGTGTGCAAAGTGATTTACAGTAGAATTTCAAAATTAATGAGAGAATAGTTCGAAAGTGCAGCATTGGATGGAGTGTGAAGTTTCAATGCCGAAGAGTATCTTCACATCAATGAAACGATGTTATTTGCAATAATTACGCAATCAGACAAGATTTAAAATAGAAGATTTTGCAGAAAAGCCAAATAGTGATACCATTCTTCTAATAAAAGTAAATATAGTACATATGACTTTCTGTACCATAGCGAAAACATTTTAAAAACTTCGTATCTCCTACATGTCCGATGTTGGTTGTCATCGACAAGCGAAAGTACATCGTACAGATTATCACCAATTTGACAAAGCAGTTATTTTCATAAATACAGGAAATGAAAATAAAATATACCTGCGTACGCATAGAATTAAGAAAAATTAATATTAATATAAGATATATATTATATTTTGGTCATCGCAGCTGTTTTTCACCTGCTAGATTGGAAGAGTGACAAAGCCCGACGTGAAGAGTGTGATGGTGATCAAAATTCAGCTGACGCCAAATTATATTTAGAAAATATAACGTTCTGACGAAAAAACATTGTTTGAGTAACGTTAATTGAATTTAAATTTTTTGGTAAGAGTTTCAGAAACTGTGTGGCGATTTTTCCTGCTTCCTGAGTCGAATGTCTAAGATCGAAGATGTTTCGGACGACTGGTAGCAGATTGACGACAATCAGCTGAACCTGTACCGCTTATGAATTGCTGCCGGCGAGTCATACGACAGAAAATTGGGCGATTTTGACCTAAAGATCGCATTTGAGATTTGCACCTGCCTCATCCTACGAAAACTTATTTGATCTACAAGGATCGTAGATAATATATAAGTTAAAAAACGGTGTCCCTACCATGTCAAATACAATAACACCAAAAGCCGTAGTAACTAAAGCAAGAGTAGCATGTAGTATGATATGCTTAATAAATAAATGCTTACATTAATTATGCATATGGCGAATATTTACAATAAAAATTTATAACCAATGATTAAATTTTCCAAGTTCTTGAAATTTTTCGTATGGCAACTCCAAACACTTTTCTGTCCCTGTAACTTTTGATAAAATCAAAGGATGAAAACGAGATTCATAAGGTAGCTTGATTTATACAAGAAGCAGTTGTGGTAGACTTTTAGTTACAGTGTCGCCAGCACTGAGTATTTTCTTCATTGTTTTACAGAAAATGCTGTTATCCAAGTTTTATAAGATAAGCAACCGATAATAAATATAAGAAACAAGTGTTTGACGTACAGAACAACTGCTAATTGTTCTTCTACTGCTACTTTTTCATCGAGTGTAGAGGTGGCATTGAGAAAAATTGAGGCTTTCTCTTCAAGGTCCGGATTTTTTTAGAGTTGCCATCATTTCTTTCTTCACTTGACTAAAAAAACAGGATGTCGAGTCACAACCACTGAAAGCATGAATGGAAAGGAAAATTTCTGGTTTCAATGAGGTCTTTGACGAGTTTATGCTGGAATGCACGACATCTGATGATTTTCCTCTTCCACATTTCTTGAAAAAAACCTCATTTTGGTTTGTAATTGCAGTTATAATGTTCAAAAAGCTAATGTTTTCACTAATGGCTCCCACTACACCGTAGGTAGGGGCAACAGTGACAGTTCTAGTAGTGATGAGTCTAGTAGCATCTTTCTCTGCCTGGAGTCTGTGGACTAATTATACCTAGTGTTGAATTCTATGATGGCATGGCTTTACGGTTACATTAGATAACGCGTACTCGTACAAATATAGTTTCAGGTGTTATAATTTACCACACTTTTCAAACAAGCAATGTCAATAGATTCAAAAATATGGCCCTAGTCATTAGTCATTAGCAACCTTCAGCCATGAGCGTTTTCATCATTCAGTGTCAAAGCGTTCACCGTCAATTAATTAACACAACTCACACCACTTTCACAATGAAAAACGCATATGCCTCATCATAAATTTTGATTTTATTTTCAAATGCTTTCAATGAGCACTTTGGACGTTACATAGGATGAATTCAATTTTGAGTTGCAGGAAGAGCCAAATAATATCGTTCGCTTGTCGATTTTTGAAGCAATTTGAAAAGTCAGCAACTGAATCGTCACTTAACTCGATCTGCTTCAACCAAACTCATAGACGGTGTTCGCATAACTTACCGTCACTTCCTTTTAACTTCAACTTGTCCGCCTCACAACTTTCGATAGTAGGATATTTTTCGATTTCCTCACTCGTTCGGCATTCTGACCAAATCTCATGTACGTCACTGTACGGCTCAAACGCTGCCACAGCGAACTGAAAATGAAAACTGTGACAACTAAAGCTTTTCAGTAAATTGTAAGGAATTTACCCATTGAATTATGATAAACACCACAAATGCTCATTCAAAATGCATTATTGAATGCCTCAAACCAAATAAACTTCATAGAAATGAGTAGTATGGTATTTTATAAAAATAATTGCGTAAAACAAATCCAATAATGAAATTTATTATAATTTTAATTACATTTAAGCTTTTGAAAAGCGTTAAATGAGCATTATAAGCCCCGGAAAGTTAATTTAACGCATTGATCTTGTTTCTAGTTTTAATTTACAATTATTAATTTTCTCTTGCGTAGTATTTGTATGTTACTTATTTGACTTTACACTTTATTGAATATCAACTGTAAATGCGTCCAAGCAAAGACCAGAATATTCCTCTCGAGATGATTTAAAGCAGAATAAAAACAATTAAAATCTGTGGTGATATAACCACTAGCAAGCCACTGCCCAGGGAATAAGTTTTTGTCTATATTCTAAAGCCTTACTTCTTACTTTCCTTTTATAAACAAACTTTTGTGGTAGTGCGCCACCACTATCTTCTTGTCGTTAGTGTTCTTACATGCAGGTTTTGCCCAATATTTCCGAACATAAACTTAGTTTCGCTACATCATATTTTAAACAAAATGTATTAATCTTTTTATGATTATTTTCTTGGGTGCAAAAACTTGGTCTCTCAACAGGTTTCTCTCCTTGGGATATTAAGATTCTCTATTTGACTATCGTGTGTAGGAGATACAAGCCTGTTTCAGTATTGAATGAAAAGAAAGAGAGGAAGAAGCTTTTAAGAAGCGGACAGCGTGATGAATGAGCGCTTTTTTATTTACCAAATGAGGCCATTGTTCAGCAAGTTCAATAATTCCACAAAATAATCCTCGGTCTCCCTTTTCAAGGTAGTCTATGTATTTTATACCATATGCACCCCGAAAATACTGACCAAGACCTTTTTGGCTGATTTTTGCGTCGTTGGACGTTTTAATCGGCATCTAACCACTCTGCTTGTTTATTGAACTGTGGAGTATAATACTACCGTCTTTAACATAAACGCTGTATCTGCATTTTTTCCATATTGGATTTAGCACTGGATTCAAAAGTTACATGCTCTATTACTTCATTCTACAAAATATAAAAAGCTTTATCAATGTTAAAATTAATAATACAAAATCCTCCATCTACAAAAAACGTAGCATTACTTAGCATAAACGTTCTGTCTAAAGTAGATAGAACGTTTCAGATGTAAGTCAAATAAAAGTATTTGTATCCATGTTTAAACTTACGTACCACTTGGAGATACTGCAGTATTTAGAAAAACATGAATCATTGAATATCTCGAAAGTACTAACATGTAGATAGAGCGTTTATGCTAAGGACTCCAGAATAATGTAGAATATTGTTGTGAATCGCACAAAAACACATTTTTCGATCTGTTTAATATCCAAACGCTCATGCAAAAGTGTAAATACCGAGCCATCTGACATACCCATTGCTTTAGCTACCTCGCGCACTCTCAGTTTTCAGTCATCCAATACGATACGATGGATTTTATAATGTTTTCTGAAATGACTACCTCATTTGGGTAACCTGTAGGTGGTTTGGTACTCGTGCTGGTTCGAGCACGTCTAAATTATTTTACCAAATAAACCAAACCAATATTTGACCGTTTTATCTGACGGAAGAGATGGCCCATAATATTTATCGAGCTTTTCTTGGGTTCCTTCGCTGTTTCTTTTTGTGAAATAGTAGTGTTTATTTGGTGTACGAAATTTAAGTTTATCCAGTCTATCCAACTTTACAATTTGTAAATCAATAGCGCGTTTGTAAAAAATGCAATAAAAAATGGTGTCTTCGTCGTTCAGACGAAGGTACATTGGTTTCTATTAGTGTTGAGCGGCAACATGCAGGTGCATAGAGTACGCTGTCTGTGTGTGGTGATGCCGCTTCGCTACAAAAATACTTAAAGCTGGAGTTACAATCAATGCAACACAACATTGTTGTACAACAAAACGAGTTTGAACACATGAGAACGTATGTTTGCTCATACCTCAAACTTAGCATGGTAACAAATTTTTTTAAAAATATTCAATTTCACCAGTTCCTATGAACGTCCGGGAAATGGGAAATGTCATATGCATATGAAAATCAGAATTTGTTTTTTTACTCATTTTTGCTTTGCAATATGCTCTACAGCTTTTAACGGATAAAATACTCACTGATATCACTTTCCGAGACTTTAAAGGTTCCATATTAACAAACAACAATATCGTTAATATAGCCAGTGACAGATGACGGTAAATGTTGTGTTGCATAGATTGTAACTCCAGCGTCATGCTATCCTTGTGAAAACCGATATTACTTTCTTATTTTTACATTTTTTTGAGTCAGCATGGCAATCCCTAGTGAAGTGATGCAAAAAAAAATTCAAATTTTATATCTGAAAACGCCTTTATTTTCATCTCTTGCAAACTTCATAAACAGGCAATTCACCCTTACTTCAATTTAATTGACTGAAAATGAATTTTAAATGATTAAACAGCTATCAAATGCCCAAAATTACTTTAAAAAATTATAATCTTACAAACCGACTTCGTTAAAATTTCATCAAATAAGAAAAAAAAATCCGAAAAAATCCCATCCTCAGCACATTTCTTTAGTAAAAAATTACAATCTTGACAAAAACATGAAAAATATCTCTCTTCTTCATTTCACGCGAACAAAGAAACATCAGGCTTCATTACGATGAAACAACTCCTACATCTTTTCACATCTAAAATTGAAACTTTTGTACAAATTAGGTGTTGAAATGGCCGATTAAAGAAATTTCTCACCAGCTCATTTTTAATGGGAACCCCTGCCCTACTCTCTTGCAAACAAACTAACTTACTTTGCGACTCAAGGAAAAGCTTGCAGCTTTAGATCGTTCTTTTGGCTACCGAAGACGACTACAGACCCCAAGAAAACACTCAGACAAACAGCGGACAGATAGACAAAGTGATAGAGTACTGAAAATTTCTTGATTATGTTAGAGCAGGGAAAAAATGGAAATTAGATTGTATTCGAGGAAATTTGTCTGGAAGAATATTTAATTAGCATCGTTGCAGTGGTCGGTTAGGGAAGTTTGGAGAAGGAGATTTGTTAATGAGTGTAATACTCGAATTAATGCTTGAGTATTTCATTTGAAAAGCTAACAGAGTTGAGGGATAAAATTGGATTTTTCTTCGTAGAATTTGATAAATAATTAAGAAGATTTTGAAAGAAATTTCCGTTGAATGAAAATAAATGTTTTTTGAGTGATTCGATGCTTTTTATGACGAACCCTCGCAGCCTCTAACCACACATAGGATAATTATAGTCCAATCTTCTCAACATTCAGCTAGGTTCTGAAATTTTACATTTAGACTAGAAATATTACTCAATTCCCTTTCGTGTGTTCTTAGATTCTAAATTTCAATCACTCTTGAACAACCTAGAATGTATTCATATGCTTCAAAATAGTTCAGTTCGATAAACCTCAATTACATAATCATTTCGTAAAACCCAAAAGCCCTATCTCATAGTCATAAAAACTAATCGAACTTCCCGGGAGATTTATTGATGATAAAAAAAAAACAGTACAGCGGAGGCACCCATATTCATTAGCATTTTTATCCACGCAAACCGTTTTCTCCTACATTTTTTCCAGCTTGCGGCCGCCAGAAGAACAAGAAGACGAATATAATGATTTCTATACATCTTGGCGTTATGGCCTAAACGCTATCTGCATGCATAATATATGGCTTTTTAGTAAACTCTAATTCAGCAGTCAGAAGAAGTAGACCCATTCGGTGAAACTCATGTACAAAAAACTGTGTCTGTCTGTAAAGGTATAGATCCTTTCTAAACCGTTCGTGATTTATGTCATATTTTTTACGCCGGGTGCTACGGGAAAGATAGTCGGGCGTTTGGGGAAAATGAAGAAGATTGAAAGGATTAGATTTTGTTAAGAGTTGTGGAATTATATGATCCTTTTGATCTTTTTTTGCTTGATATATTCTGATGATGTAAATTTTGTGCGTTTTTCTGATGATTAAATTTAGCTATTTGAATATTCCTTTGATTTGGATTAAATTAGAAAAAGTGCGTGAAAATTTCTAGCGATAAACTTTTATTTGCTCGAAACCAATGAATTAGAATAATTGTAAAGCACTTTATCCGAGGTCACGAATTCAGATGAACATTCAAAGTTCAGAGTCTCAATTCTTATGTAATGGGCTAAAGAAAACTCACAAGGTGTATTATTGTGTCCTAATTTATACACACTTTAACACATCGCAACGAAAATTTGCACTTCTGCCTGAAATAATGTGGGTGTTTACAGTTTGTTCCTATGTTTGCACAGCTTGAGTGTCATTTAAAACTCTGGAACTATCGGTGACTCTTTCAGATTTTTGCAGAATTACCAATTTGAGGCTTCACTTACATTGTTATTACCCTGTAAGAAGGCTGAAGTACCAATGGGGTTTTTGTCGTTTTCACTACAATGACAACTAACTTGTTTGACAACTAATAAGCAACGCATTTCACGATAGCAGCGACAGCTTCTCTAACAACCCTTTCCTTTTTGCAATATCCACCAAAGGAAAAGTTTGTAGATTCCAGTGGATGGTTGAGCGCTGGCTGCCAATAAGTCTGTTCTATGGCTCGAATCTAGCCACTGACGATCAACAATAATTATACAATAGGATCTTAATCATTTGAAATTAAAGAAATGAAGTTATCAACAAACTACAGCCCAGACACTTGCAACAAATGGTAGTGAGACACGTCCACTTTTTGTATTAAGGAGTGGAGTCTAGTTGATTTCAAAGGGTGCAGCTCAAAAAAAGGTACAACATTCGTTAGTAGTGTGTGTTTGTCAGAGTTGGGGAGAGTACCTGACACGTTTAAGCACTCCGGTCTGCGTACAATGGTTAACAAAACCTGAATTTTTCTGTCCGCTGCGAGCACCGAATCCAAAGCGGAAGAGAATAGCACGTAAATGAGATCAGAGAGGTATGTCTCATTTGATATACAGCTTCCAGTTTTATCTAACTATTTCAGGAAAACATCATCATATAAAAATAATTAAAAGATGGGTTAAATCCCAGTGTTTGGATTCTTTAACTCCGCAGAAGTTGTATAATCAAGAGTCTATCTCTTCTGATGTTGCATTTGTTGCTGCTTCAAGTGAGGTGATGAGAAATACCACCAGCACTTCCATTCTCTCCGATTTAGGTCTTTGAGCTCCTAGTTTGGCAGCCAGATTAAGGAATCAAAAGGAAGGTGAGCTGAAGAATCACTCGGTTTGGTCTACCATTTTTCTGGTACTGCATGATGACCATTTCTAAGTTCCATCTTGAAAAATATTTGAGCGTGGTAACACCAAGCACATAAGAATACTGAACAAAAACACTGAGCCTCATTGATCATTCATCCTTAAAGCTTTTTCCCACTATGACTGAGCGGAGTTTGCAAATCTTGCTACCTAGGACGATTAAGAGATTGACCTAGTTGAGTTTGAGAAATTTCGGCCCCGAACTGAGGACAGTAGCATCGTCAGCCAGCATTTCTCTCGCTTCTTCAAGTAAACACCAAGTGTTCCTTGACTAGCATCCACTTTTGTGAGGAAAAAATTGTAATGATATATCTGCCCGCCTCCGCCGGCAGTTTTCTTGTTTACCTGTGACTTTAGTGATTTCTCTGCGACTGAGAACTTCCAAATATTGGCGCTAGCTCCTACTGTATTTTCAGCAGATGTTTAGTTTTACTAACCGGAGCTATCTTCTTCCGTACCTCCGACCGCAGTTTTTATGAGAATTCGGGAGAGAGTATCTTCTCCCCAAGCACGGTCGTAGGTTGACTTCTAGCTGGCACTGTATTCACTTTTCCGGAACCTCTAACCGTAGGAGATGCAATCAGCAAGTTAGAAGGCTCGCTGATCATGGATTGTTACACGATTGCAACTTTTAATCTCCCACTGCAGCTTGAGTCCTCCATTGGAGTCATATGAGATTGGATTCTGCAGACTCGAACCCCTGCTGTCCTGAGGAAGCCCATCGTCGGTGAATTTCGAGACTCAGGTTAGCTGCCACCTGTAGAGAAATATTTCCTAGGATTCGTCCTTATGATGTTTTTCGGGCACTCTTAGTGTAACATCTTGCAAAGCAATAACTCCTTCACTACAAGAAATTTGTCCCCCATTTGTTCATATCATATTCCTCTGCCGTAAGCAAGAGAAACTGCATGATGGCCACTCAATTTAAATTTATAAGAATTATTTCTCATTAATTCACTGGACTAAAATTTTTATCGTTCGTCAATGTCACCGGTAACATTTCTCAAGCATTTCATTTCCTCCTACCAAACAAGATAGTATAGAAAAACACGAAAATTGTTCCCTTCTTACCGCCAGTAACAAGACAGCCATAAAAAGTTGCCAGACAAGAAAAAATTTGATAAGTTACCGCGCGGACAGGCTACTAAAAACTTATGTAAATCCATGCTACACAACTGACAGCACGAACAAGAAAGCAAGATATAAACCACGAAAACGTAGTCAGGACGAAATGGATTAATAGCGAGATGACTGCAGGAAACCAACGACAAAAAAAAACAAACAACGTCCTGTCGACAACGAAGACCGCGAGAATGGTGTTAATGGTAGCGGTTTTTTTTCGTTTCGAATCAAAATACAAAATGTGGTCATCGTTGTGAATCTAATTTGACCGTTATGTAGACAAACCAACGACCTGTAAGATCAGCAAAGAGACAATTTAAAGTTGCTTGTCATTCTTGGCTTGGTTTTAAGTTCACTTCTAATTGGTTTTATTCGCGTGACGACATCGTTATCGAAGAAGCTCAGTTGCTGTTGCTTGGGGGCCAAAGAGGAGAAGCAGTTATTTTAGCGACTTGCTTCAGTTGTTCTGTTTTACGAAAAAAAAATATAAATTGTTAAATGAAGGGAACGGCTAGTTTCTTTAATAATTTTGAGAATAAAAATTACTGTTGATATTTTAATGGCTTGAATGTTTCTTAAAGAAGATTAGCTTTCGATTCACTTTATTGTATTAAAATAAACAATGCTGTGAATTAAGGGGTAGTTGTCACTGGGTAGTAGGTAGGTATGTAGTTTAAATTGTCATTAACGCGAGCTATTGAAATCATAGTGTGTATTTAAGAAAATAAAAAATTAAATCCTCTTTCATGTTTTACGTTCCTTTCGCGCAAACTGATGTTTGCTTTTATTCACCGTAGTTACGTATAGTAAGACAACATAGCGAGTTGAAACTCGGCCCTCTTCCGGTAACGTTCTTCGAACACAAAAACTTTTCAAATAATAGAGTCCTAAAGTATCATGTCAATTGATGCTGTCTTCGGCTGTGACGGAAATGCTCGCCAAGAAATATAGAAAAGCACCACCATAAACGACAGAGACAGGTGTTTACTAGAATTTCTAACGTCAACCAACCTTAATATCCTCAATATTACCTATATTAAATCCTACATTTATTACAAGGAACAAGGCCTATCTCCAACGTAATAAGCCTTGCACCAATTGGTATGCTATTCGGGACTACTTCTCAGTATAGAATAATGGACCACTGGCTTTCACTGACGTTTTAGGCCCGTCCCTAAAGTAGACCGTCAAATTGAACTTAAATCTTACTACACATAAGAACTTTCTGGAATATTTTTTTCAAAGAACTGAAAGATTTCTTGTTCAAAGGTATTTAAAAATGATCTTGTGCGGACACTTGTGTTTCTTTTAAAAACTATACTTTTCAATGATAAAGTAAGCTAAGAAAAAAAAAATTTCATTTTTGGAATAAAAGTCAACAAGGAACAATTCAGAATGTAGTTTCTTCTTCCAAAGTCTGAAATAAAAAGAATCACCGCAGATTAGTATTATAATAAGTTAAAATACGTTTTGTTAGTTTTAACTAAGAAAAGACGAAGATTTCATTAACAGGACATGTATCACAGCTGTTTTTTGGATAATGTTACAAAGTAGGCTTAAATTTTTTATGATATAATAGAATGGCTCTAACACTATTTAACAAACTAACAAATTTTAGCTGGATTTATATTACACTGAATGAAATTTATATGTTCTGAGGTAAGTACATGTAGTGTCTGAAGACCTGTGTGAACGTCAAGACATCGGTACTTGAAACATCTATATTTTGACAAAAATGTTCTAGCTTTGAAGTGTGCAGCCTCTATTCCCTATTAACATAAATATAACATGCCCTAAATAAGTAGTTCAAGAGTATTTGATAGGTTTCCATGCTGAGAATCTACCGGCCCACTTAAGTCTAAGCGTTCAAAGACTTTACTTTCCTCTACCCTTTTCTGAACATTTTTAGCTTATTTCACACTATCAAAGAAATACGTATTGAAACAAATCCATTTGTGCATCTTTCTCATTGATTGGAAACACTTTGCAGATTCACATTGAAATTCGTAGCCAAAAATATCATTCCAATCAAATTTATTCATGAATTCAACTCAAATCATTCTATCTTCCAATTACACACTCAATAAATCTGAATTTCACCAATCTCGCATAGTTGAATAATCATCATGATCAATATTTCAATATTCAACAGTATGTACATAATCTCTTTGGATCATATTTGCTAACGATGGAATCCAGTCTAAAGCGATATGCTTTAGAGTAGATACTCTCTGTATGTTTGATTGAATAAAAGCTCGTTGAGTAATTGCACGTTGAATCGAAGATATGATAGATAATAGTCAATAGCTATATTGGAGTATTATTTCATAGAAGCAAGTATCTACCATTCGACTGATAAGCTCGATAAGACACGTGGTGTTGCTTTTACTATAGGATCGAATTTCACCAATTAATTCGATCCGTTATCATCGTTGGCAGAAATCATCTTATTCCGCCTTGGTCACTTTTTTCATCTAAAGCAAATCATCTTATTCGAGTTGAACGAATGCTTGGAATGGCGTAGAAATTTTTGTTCGTTACTTTAAATTGGCATCAACTGAAACTGAAGAATCATCCTAGAAACTGAATTCATAATTTGATTTGAGGGCTTTCATTTTTTTTGTGAGCTATCGAACGAAGAATATGAGATTATATACGTTTGAGATTTAAGTGGAAGATGATAAAAGGATAATAAATCATTCATATGAATTCAATGAAAATACATTGAAATCTTTAAAATACCTTTGTTATTAAAATACTCGTAAGAGCTCTAGACTACAGCAATTAATACTTAATTAACTGAGCTGAACTGAATTAGGTAGGAACAGTTATTTTTCAAGAGGCTTCAAGCCATACACATATATAGATTGCGTGGTCAAGCGCGTTGTCGCAAACGTTATCAGCCTCATCATACGAAAGAAAAATTGATACAATAATATTGAATATGAAAAATAAAGATAAGCGCGAGAAATTACAATTACTACCAATACCTCTAGAACCAATACTACCCGGCGTAGCAATTATCTTTAGCAGGATAGTTTGAAGTGGCATATTTACAGCCCAATCTCATCATCAGCCAACTGGAAGTCATGTTCACGTTCATTGAAGTTCATCTCGGAGTTTCTGGGAAGATGCATTTTCTTTAAATATAAAATACTGTCTATACGACAGGCCGTCCGTTAAATAAATCGCGTGTATGGCAGATATACTATTGAAAATCGCTTACCCGTCTGTTCTAATAAACTTGCGGATTGATTATTTAGCTTGCACAATCGCTTGTTCGAACATCCTTTTCCGTATCCTGTTCACACCACCCGACAGTTTTCTACTAACAATTGATAGCATTATAATATATGGGCAATACATGACTCAAATATAAAGCAACAACACAGCACACCACAACTACAGAATCCTCAAAATTACTCGATTCTTTGAAAATAGCCTCCAAATTATTCAAACGAACGAACAAAATCAACTAATGCAAAATAACATTTTTCTCCTGGGATTGCAAATACCTTTACTTAACACCAGGAAAATTAACATATTATGGCATAATATTTATAAATTTGCTCCCCCTGCCATATTTACTACCCATATAGATATTTTATTTTGATTCTAAGGGCCGGTTTCACAGTTCAAATTTAAACCAAAGATTAAGTTTAAACTTAAGTTTAAACGAAAAACACGTTTCACAGTGGTTATTAAACTCAAGTTTTGGTTTAAACCCAGGATTAAGTTAAACAATGGTATGGCCGCGGTTTAAACTGTAGATTAGCATTTTTTAACATTTCGTGTACTAATCGGGCCCGATTTTAAACTTTAAATTTCAATAAATCAAGTTTATTGAAAAAATGTATTTAAGCAGTGATGAAGATGCAAGTGATGGATGTGTTTCGATTGCGATAAATCATATGAGGAGGAAAAGGATTGTAAGAACTCGTCCAAATCACTTCAACGAGTGGGACGATGTTGATTTTCGCACTCGTTTCCGAATTTCGAAGCCATCCGCTTATAGTCTCCTCGAATTGATTGGATCGGATATAGAACATTCAACAAATTGGTAAGCGTAAATTTATTATGTATGTAATTTCCTACATTTGCATCCTTTGAATAACCAGGAGCAAGGCTATGTCTCCAGATAGCATGTTGCTCCTAACATTACGGCTTTTTGCAACTGGATGTATGTTAACCGCCGTTGGGGACTTTTTCAGGGTTTCAAAGTCAACCGTGTCTTGCATTACAATGCATTATATTGCATTATAATGCATTATAATGCATTGTAATGCATTATAATGCATTATAATGCATTATAATGCATTGTAATCGTAATGCATTAAAATGCATTATAATGCATTGTAATGCATTATAATGCATTGTAATGGTAATGCATTATAATGCATTACAATGCATTACAATGTATTGTAATGCATTGTAATGCATTGTAATGCATTATAATGCATTGTAATGCATTATTATGCATTGTAATCGTAATGCATTATAATGCATTATAATGCATTATAATGCATTACAATGCATTATAATGCATTGTAATCGTAAAGCATTATAATGCATTACAATGCATTATAATGCATTACAATGCATTGTAATGCATTATAATGCATTTTAATGCATTGTAATGCATTATAATGCATTGTAATGCATTATAATGCATTGTAATGCATTATAATGCATTGTAATCGTAATGCATTATAATGCATTATAATGCATTACAATGCATTACAATGCATTGTAATGCATTGTAATGCATTGTAATGCATTTTAATGCATCGTAATGCATTATAATGCATTGTAATGCATTATAATGATTACAATGCATTATAATGCATTAGGATTACAATGCGTTATAATGCATTATAATGCATTGTAATCGTAATGCATTATAATGCATTGTAATCGTAATGCATTATAATGCATTGTAATGCATTAATGTATTACAATGCATTATAATGCATGATAATGCATTACGGTGCATGTAATGCATTAGAATGCATTACGATAACAATGCATTATAATGCATTATAATGCATTCTTATGCATTATAATGCATTATAATGCATTGTAATGCATTATAATCCATTATAATGCATAAGAATGCATTATAATGCATTATAATGCATTGTAATGCATTATAATGCATTGTAATCGTAATGCATTATAATGCATTATAATGCATTACAATGCATTATAATGCATTATAATGCATAACAATGCATTATAATGCATTACAATGCATTATAATGCATTGTAATGCATTATAATGTAATATAATGCATTGTAATGCATTATAATGCATTGTAATCGTAATGCATTATAATGCATTATAATGTAATGCATTTATGTAATGCATTGTAATGCATTACAATGCATTATAATGCATTATAATGCATTACAATGCATTAAAATGCATTATAATGCATTATAATGCATTATAATGCATTACAATGCATTGTAATGCATTGTAATGCATTATAATGCATTATAATGCATTGTAATGCATTATAATGCATTATAATGCATTATAATGCATTTTTATAATACATTATAATGCATTGTAATGCATAATAATGCATTATAATGCATTATAATGCATTATAATGCATTGTAATGCATTATAATGCATTATAATGCATTGTAATGCATTATAATGCACATTATAATGCATTACAATGCATTGTAATGCATTGTAATGCATTATAATGCATTATAATGCATTGTAATGCATTATAATGCATTATAATGCATTATAATGCATTTTTATAATACATTATAATGCATTGTAATGCATAATAATGCATTATAATGCATTATAATGCATTATAATGCATTGTAATGCATTATAATGCATTATAATGCATTGTAATGCATTGTAATGCATTAGAATGCATTACGATTACAATGCATTATAATGCATTATAATGCATTGTTATGCATTATAATGCAATATAATGCATTGTAATGCATTAAAATGCAGTATAATGCATTGTAATGCATTATAATGCATTGTAATCGTAATGCATTATAATGCATAATAATGCATTACAATGCATTATAATGCATTATAATGCATAACAATGCATTATAATGCATTACAATGCATTTAAATGCATTGTAATGCATTATAATGCAATATAATGCATTGTAATGCATTATAATGCATTGTAATCGTAATGCATTATAATGCATTATAATGCATTATAATGCATTACGATTACAATGCATTATAATGCATTATAATGCATTGTAATGCATTAAAATGCATTATAATGCATTGTAATGCATTATAATGCATTACGATTACAACGCATTATAATGCATTACAATGCATTATAATGCATTGTAATGCATTGTAATGCATTATAATGCATTATAATGCATTATAATGCATTACAATGCATTATAAACCATTATAATGCATTGTAATGCATTATAATGCATTACGATTACAATGCATTTTAATGTATTATAATGCATTACAATGCATTACAATGCATTATAATGCATTATAATGCATTGTAATGCATTATAATGCATTATAATGCATTGTTATGCATTATAATGCGTTGTAATCGTAATGCATTATAATGGTTTATAATGCATTGTAATGCATTATAATGCATTATAATGCATTATAATGCATTATAATGCATTACAATGCATTATAATGTATTACAATGCATTATAATGCATTACAATGCATTATAATGCATTACAATGCATTGTAATGCATTATAATGCATTATAATGCATTGTAATCGTAATGCATTATAATGCATTACAATGCGATATAATGCATTACAATGCATTATAATGCATTACAATGCATTATAATGCATTATAATGCATTACAATGCATTGTAATGCATTATAATGCATTGTAATGCATTATAATGCATTGTAATACATTATAATGCATTGTAATGCATTATAATGCATTGTAATGCATTATAATGCATTACGATTACAATGCATTATAATGCATTATAATGCATTGTTATGCATTATAATGCATTATAATGCATTGTAATGCATTATAATGCGTTGTAATCGTAATGCATTATAAAGCATTAAAATGCATTACAATGCATTATAATGCATTATAATGCATAACAATGCATTATAATGCATTATAATGCATTGTAATCGTAATGCATTATAATGCATTACAATGCATTATAATGCATTACAATGCATTATAATGTATTACAATGCATTATAATGCATTACAATGCATTATAATGCATTACAATGCATTATAATGCATTATAATGCATTATAATGCATTGTAATGCATTATAATGCATTGTAATGCATTGTAATGCATTATAATGCATTGTAATCGTAATGCATTATAATGCATTATAATGCATTACAATGCATTACAATGCATTGTAATGCATTGTAATGCATTGTAATGCATTGTAATGCATTTTAATGCATTGTAATGCATTATAATGCATTGTAATGCATTATAATGATTACAATGCATTATAATGCATTAGGATTACAATGCATTATAATGCATTATAATGCATTGTAATCGTAATGCATTATAATGCATTGTAATGCATTATAATGCATTGTAATCGTAATGCATTTTAATGCATTGTAATGCATTATAATGCATTATAATGCATTGCAATGCATTATAATGCATTGTAATGTATTAATGTATTACAATGCATTATAATGCATGATAATGCATTACGGTGCATGTAATGCATTAGAATGCATTACGATAACAATGCATTATAATGCATTATAATGCATTCTTATGCATTATAATGCATTATAATGCATTATAATGCATTGTAATGCATTATAATCCATTATAATGCATTGTAATGCATTATAATGCATTATAATGCATTGTAATGCATTATAATGCATTGTAATCGTAATGCATTATAATGCATTATAATGCATTACAATGCATTACAATGCATTATAATGCATTATAATGCATAACAATGCATTATAATGCATTACAATGCATTATATTGCATTGTAATGCATTATAATGTAATATAATGCATTGTAATGCATTATAATGCATTGTAATGCATTATAATGCATTATAATGCATTGTAATGCATTATAATACACTGTAATGCATTAGAATGCATTACGATTACAATGCATTATAATGCATTATAATGCATTGTTATGCATTATAATGCAATATAATGCATTGTAATGCATTAAAATGCAGTATAATGCATTGTAATGCATTATAATGCATTGTAATCGTAATGCATTATAATGCATTATAATGCATTACAATGCATTATAATGCATTATAATGCATAACAATGCATTATAATGCATTACAATGCATTTAAATGCATTGTAATGCATTATAATGCAATATAATGCATTATAATGCATTAAAATGCATTGTAATCGTAATGCATTATAATGCATTATAATGCATTGTAATGCATTATAATGCATTACGATTACAATGCATTTTAATGCATTATAATGCATTACAATGCATTATAATGCATTACAATGCATTATAATGCATTATAATGCATTACAATGCATTATAATGCATTGTAATGCATTATAATGCATTGCGATTACAATGCATTTTAATGTATTATAATGCATTACAATGCATTACAATGCATTATAATGCATTATAATGCATTGTAATGCATTATAATGCATTATAATGCATTGTTATGCATTATAATGCGTTGTAATCGTAATGCATTATAATGGTTTATAATGCATTGTAATGCATTATAATGCATTATAATGCATTATAATGCATTACAATGCATTATAATGTATTACAATGCATTATAATGCATTACAATGCATTATAATGCATTACAATGCATTGTAATGCATTATAATGCATTATAATGCATTGTAATCGTAATGCATTGTAATGCATTATAATGCATTATAATGCATTGTAATCGTAATGCATTATAATGCATTACAATGCATTACAATGCATTACAATGCATTATAATGCATTACAATACATTATAATGCATTATAATGCATTACAATGCATTGTAATGCATTATAATGCATTGTAATGCATTATAATGCATTGTAATACATTATAATGCATTGTAATGCATTATAATGCATTGTAATGCATTATAATGCATTACGATTACAATGCATTATAATGCATTATAATGCATTGTTATGCATTATAATGCATTATAATGCATTGTAATGCATTATAATGCGTTGTAATCGTAATGCATTATAAAGCATTAAAATGCATTACAATGCATTATAATGCATTATAATGCATTGTAATGCATTGTTATGCATTATAATGCGTTGTAATCGTAATGCATTATAATGGTTTATAATGCATTGTAATGCATTATAATGCATTATAATGCATTATAATGCATTACAATGCATTATAATGTATTACAATGCATTATAATGCATTACAATGCATTATAATGCATTACAATGCATTGTAATGCATTATAATGCATTATAATGCATTGTAATCGTAATGCATTATAATGCATTACAATGCATTACAATGCATTACAATGCATTATAATGCATTACAATACATTATAATGCATTATAATGCATTACAATGCATTGTAATGCATTATAATGCATTGTAATGCATTATAATGCATTGTAATACATTATAATGCATTGTAATGCATTATAATGCATTGTAATGCATTATAATGCATTACGATTACAATGCATTATAATGCATTATAATGCATTGTTATGCATTATAATGCATTATAATGCATTGTAATGCATTATAATGCGTTGTAATCGTAATGCATTATAAAGCATTAAAATGCATTACAATGTATTATAATGCATTATAATGCATAACAATGCATTATAATGCATTATAATGCATTGTAATCGTAATGCATTATAATGCATTACAATGCATTATAATGCATTACAATGCATTATAATGTATTACAATGCATTATAATGCATTACAATGCATTATAATGCATTACAATGCATTATAATGCATTATAATGCATTATAATGCATTGTAATGCATTATAATGCATTGTAATGCATTGTAATGCATTATAATGCATTGTAATCGTAATGCATTATAATGCATTATAATGCATTACAATGCATTACAATGCATTGTAATGCATTGTAATGCATTGTAATGCATTTTAATGCATTGTAATGCATTATAATGCATTGTAATGCATTATAATGATTACAATGCATTATAATGCATTAGGATTACAATGCATTATAATGCATTATAATGCATTGTAATCGTAATGCATTATAATGCATTGTAATGCATTATAATGCATTGTAATCGTAATGCATTTTAATGCATTGTAATGCATTATAATGCATTATAATGCATTGCAATGCATTATAATGCATTGTAATGTATTAATGTATTACAATGCATTATAATGCATGATAATGCATTACGGTGCATGTAATGCATTAGAATGCATTACGATAACAATGCATTATAATGCATTATAATGCATTCTTATGCATTATAATGCATTATAATGCATTATAATGCATTGTAATGCATTATAATCCATTATAATGCATTGTAATGCATTATAATGCATTATAATGCATTGTAATGCATTATAATGCATTGTAATCGTAATGCATTATAATGCATTATAATGCATTACAATGCATTACAATGCATTATAATGCATTATAATGCATAACAATGCATTATAATGCATTACAATGCATTATATTGCATTGTAATGCATTATAATGTAATATAATGCATTGTAATGCATTATAATGCATTGTAATCGTAATGCATTATAATGCATTATAATGTAATGCATTTATGTAATGCATTGTAATGCATTTCAATGCATTATAATGCATTATAATGCATTACAATGCATTAAAATGCATTATAATGCATTATAATGCATTATAATGCATTACAATGCATTGTAATGCATTGTAATGCATTATAATGCATTGCATATAACAATGCAATGCATAATACAATGCATAACACAATGCATTATAATGCATTGAAATGCATTATAATGCATTGTAATTCATTATAATGCATTATAATGGATTGTAATGCATTATAATGCACTGTAATGCATTAGAATGCATTACGATTACAATGCATTATAATGCATTATAATGCATTGTTATGCATTATAATGCAATATAATGCATTGTAATGCATTAAAATGCAGTATATTGCATTGTAATGCATTATAATGCATTGTAATCGTAATGCATTATAATGCATTGTTATGCATTACAGTGCATTATAATGCATTATAATGCATAACAATGCATTATAGTGCATTACAATGCATTATAATGCATTGTAATGCATTATAATGCAATATAATGCATTGTAATGCATTATAATGCATTGTAATCGTAATGCATTATAATGCATTATAATGCATTATAATGCATTGTAATGCATTATAATGCATTATAATGCATTGTAATGCATTATAATGCATTACGATTACAACGCATTATAATGCATTACAATGCATTATAATGCATTACAATGCATTATAATGCATTGTAATGCATTGTAATGCATTATAATGCATTACGACTACAATGCATTTTAATGCATTGTAATCCATTATAATGCATTGTAATCGTAATGCATTATCATGCATTATAATGCATTACAATGCATTATAATGCATTGTAATGCATTATAATGCATTACGATTAGAATGCATTTTAATGCATTATAATGCATTACAATGCATTATAATGCATTACAATGCATTCTAATGCATTATAATGCATTACAATGCATTATAATGCATTGTAATGCATTATAATGCATTGTAATGCATTATAATGCATTACGATTACAATGCATTTTAATGTATTATAATGCATTACAATGCATTACAATGCATTATAATGCATTATAATGCATTGTAATGCATTATAATGCATTATAATGCATTGTTATGCATTATAATGCGTTGTAATCGTAATGCATTATAATGGTTTATAATGCATTGTAATGCATTATAATGCATTATAATGCATTGTAATGCATTATAATGCATTACGATTACAATGCATTATAGTGCATTATAATGCATTACACTGCATTATAATGCATTATAATGCATTGTAATGCATTATAATGCATTATAATGCATTGTAATGCATTATAATGCGTTATAATCGTAATGCATTATAAAGCATTATAATGCATTACAATGCATTATAATGCATTATAATGCATAACAATGCATTATAATGCATTATAATGCATTGTAATCGTAATGCATTATAATGCATTACAATGCATTATAATGCATTACAATGCATTATAATGTATTACAATGCATTATAATGCATTACAATGCATTATAATGCATTACAATGCATCACAATGCATTACAATGCATTGTAATGCATTGTAATGCATTATTATGCATTATAATGCATACGATTACAATGCATTATAATGCAATACGATTACAATGCATTACAATGCATTACAATGCATTATAATGCATTATAAGGTATTACGATTACAATGCATTATAATGCATTACAATGCATTATAAGGCATTATAATGCATTACAATGCATTGTAATGCATTATAATGCATTACGATTACAATGCATTATAATGCGTTATAATGCATTGTAATGCATTATAATGCAATATAATGCATTGTAATGCATTATAATGCAATATAATGCATTGTAATGCATTATTATGCATTATAATGCATTGTAATGCATTATAATGCATTGTATTCGTAATGCATTATAATGCATTATAATGCATTATAATCTCTTTGCACTCAGGAACGCCAGTTTCAACGTTTAGAATGACTATTTCTATCAAAAACTAACAATGAATTTAAAACACAACTGCAGTTTTTTCAAAATATATTTTTCAAACAACAAACATTCTGTTTTCCTAAACCTGTACCATGTTACTTCGGGCCGACCGTGGCACTAGGTCCTTTCGCGTACCCCAACAAATTTTCACGTTCCAGCATGAGGAATCTGGTAGAATTATTTTCCATTTTTCAGTCGCATTGCCGTCTCTACATATACCAATACATGTATATAAGCATTTTCTGATTCTAATATCGCCTCTACAATTGTCTCCGGCGCTAAAAGGCGTTCTCGTTCTCGTTCTTTTCTAAAGGGAAAGCACTTAAAGCAAAGTGTGCAATGTAAATTGTCAGTTTACTGAATGCAGTATATGCAGTACTCCTTCCTGACTTCGGGATTTCTTTGAGTAGCCGTTATCTGATAGACATTGACTGAAGGATAAATTTATTTCAATGTAGTCACGACTAAGCCAAGTATTTAATGCGCGGATCAGCCTAGTCTTCCATGCTCTCGTTGTCCTAGAAGCCCAGCGTTCTTCCTAAATCTCAAGCATTCGCACTCGTGATTAAGCGGTAACATATTCTCTTTGCAATGATGAGTTACTCGAAAAAGCCTATCTACGCTCATTTGCTAGTAAGTCGACTAGCGTTACATCTGTTCCACCAGCCCAACGACACTCTGGTTTTTCCCCATATTGTTTCTTACAATAATGTTGATAATACTCTCCCGTCTTCACAACGCTTTATACGAACCCTAACCCCCATCGTCCACCCCTCTTTCCAATGAGCCTTATTTCAATTTTTGAAAAACCAATCTGGATCTCTTAGCTCCCAATCTCAACTCCTTTATTTAATCCCCCTCCTATTCTACTTAATTTAATCACCTCTCATACTCAAATTTTCCGCTTGCCGAATCAGACCTGTTTTCAACGCTGCTGTATGATGCGGAGATATGTGTCACCGCCTTAAAATTTGCAAAGTATTGAGCCAGGAAGAATCTCTAACAGCCACCGTGCGGTATCAGGTAAAGTCAATTTCTATCAGACCATGGCTACTTTAGGAAATACCTTCATAGAATGGAGAAAGTCAAAACGGAATGGTGCGAATACTACATGAATGAAATTGATGATGCATTGTATACTTTTTTCAAGTACCTGCGCTTCAGAAGAGAATGGGAAGCGCTCTGATCTGTAATCGGTCCTGCGACACCGGAGACGATTGTCGAGGCGCTGTTACATTCAAAAGATCCTTGCGTACTAATCTCAGTATATGTAGAGACGTATTGCAGCTGAAAAGAGAAGAGGGTTGCCTAACGGACTCCTTTTGACAGAAC
Source organism: Nemotelus pantherinus (assembly GCA_963978885.1). Classification (NCBI taxonomy): domain Eukaryota; kingdom Metazoa; phylum Arthropoda; class Insecta; order Diptera; family Stratiomyidae; genus Nemotelus; species Nemotelus pantherinus. The sequence goes on along the minus strand of OZ022263.1, from coordinate 220,354,420 downwards.
GAAACTAGCCGTGGGGAGCACCTGATAGGTCGCTAGTGGCACGACCGAGTAGAAGTAATGTGAAAATGGTTCCGGCTCGAATTCCTATTTTCAGGCGGTGATCTTGTTTTTTGTGAGTAGAATCTCACAGAAAATCTATGAAGGTTTTTCAAAATCTGATCAAAACGAGAAAAGGAGTTTTCAAATCTCATTCAAGAGAGATTTTGACGAAAAAGTGACGATCAGTTCAAAAGAATCCGCGTGCATCCTACCTACGATTGCCGACATGTGTTTCAGGATCAGTCTATACAGATAATCGTATTTACTACTTCTTCTCTTCGATGCTGCAATTTCCCTATCTAATGTAGATTCCGTTAAAATTGGCACTTCCGGTGACAGATAAAGATACTGCAACCTCATAAAAACAACAAAGAATATCCGCATAATTGTATCTCACAACAATGAGTATTACAATGATTCACTTTCTTGTCTGTCATCGTTTCTATTCATGTACCTTTCTTCTTATCAACCGAAATATGTAAAATAAGCATCCTTATGCATATACACTTTACATACACATTAATCCTGATATCGATATGTCGACACCTCATGGGAGATTTGATAAAACGAAATACAAAATATAAAACGAATATATTTAACACACCGAAAAAGTTTTCGTTTTCTTTCTTATTTTTCCCCCTCAAATTTTTCATTCTTGTAGAATATTTGTGTACATCGTGCACTTTTCATGCGAAATGATTTAGGCAATATCGAAAATTTCCGCATGAATGATGGAACTGAAAAAAGTGTTCTTCTCAAGAGAATGTGTGAGAATGCTTGAAGGGATATGAATGAATTGAAATGGTTTCGGTATTTCTGATATACGGGTTGGGGCAAATACACATGTCCTACATGTGTACTTGGCTCGGGTAAAAAGAAGATGATGCATGAAATAGATGAGAACGGACGAAAATTTATTGCTTGATTCTATTCATATCGTATGCTGTTTGATATTCAAAAAAGTACTATTGATTTTTTTCGGGGATTTGTTGGAGCTTTCAAGTAGGTTTGCTGAATTAGAGAAGAAGCTGTGATGGATGATTTTATAATTTACAAATTGTATCAAATCTTAAAGCAGTTTTCAAAACCAAGCGAATATGATGCAAAATTCATTAAAAAAAACATCTTTCGTTCCTCAATTTGACGAGTTTTTGCTTAGACAACATTAGCGCCCAGTGTGGGCATGCCCATTGAGAAGAATTATAAGATTTTCGAAATCGAAAATTTAATTAGAAGTGGAAAGTTTAGTCAAATTACGGTTCATTTGTTGCCATTTTGTTTTTGGCATTATACGCGTTTTAGATAAAATGACGAAGTAACACATTGACATTCATTCGCACTCAGAAGAAGATATCAAGTTCAAAACCTTGGAATCGTTAATATACATCAGATCACCAAAAAAATAATTGAGCATCAGAAAAAATTGAAAGGCCAGTTCTTAATAAGAACTAGCCTACTAACACGGATAAGTTCGCGGTACAGGCATGGTTCCAAACACCGAACTTTGACTTAGCTCTCTAAGTAGGTACCTGTATCAAATCAATGGCAAAACGAGCGTTGAAGCGAATTATTGAGCATTGAAGATAAAGTCTCTACTAGCTCCAATTCCCAATTCTCTAAATGGACTGTAATAAGATAAATCTGTTTTTACTTTGTATTAATTTTTTTTTGTAGTGCATCATTAATTAAATATAAGTTCTCTGTTATCATTTTGTGACTACTATAATGATGTTTTTTGTCGTATTTCCGGTAGGTATCTACAAAATACTAGAGATAGCCTACAATCGAATCTGCTTTCGCAAATCTCATTGAACTTTTACCCTACTTTGGCGAAACCCCACAACAATCCTTGTTGACTCTAAGGGTTGAAACTGGCAAAGGGCATAAATTTACAATCAATGTGATTACGAGTGATTAGCTCCACAACTCACTTTATCACTGATTTATTTCAGATGCCTAGAGCTAGATGCAATCGGTCTCGCGTCCGAGCCTGGATTTGAATCAGAAGCCTCACACACTAGAAGCCAGTGTTCTACACACTACACTACACGAGCTTCAGTTTATCAAACAAAGAAAATTTAAACGCTGAATCCTCATCAGAAATTCGCGAAATCATATTCGATTGTAATCAGTCTCCAGTAGAATAATTCCAAGTGGGTCTATCAAATTGAATTTTGACCTCAATTCATATTTCAATCGACTGGCTTCGAAATGTTTCTGGTAAAAGTTAAATTCGATCTTCAACTGAAACTGCAACTCAAAATCAAATACATCATAAAATACAATATTCCCGAAAGTTTGCTAAAATTTCGACAAAGTTTGCATATTCGAATCCTTGTATCGAAATTATTCGTTTCAAAGCGAAAATTTCGTTCTCACGTCCTGTTAAAATGAAAAGAAAGACATTCAAGTTTTACGTCGATTAAATACGAAAAACGCTCAAAGTCTTCTTAGTACCTTTTTCGTATACGATCCATTCAAAGCACACATAGACCAACTATAATAAAAGGGATAAACTTTATAAACGAAAAAGACGAGCGTAAAAATCTGATTTTAGGACCTCAAGCACACAATGTGCTCGAGAAAGAAATAGATTGAACGCGGAACAAGCTAGCAGACAGTAAAACATCATTGCGTAACTGGCATCGCTCTAAATCTTCGGATTACATGGCGATGCCCAAACAGCACTTTTGAAGCTGAAGGAAAGCAAAGCTGAGATATGGAATTTTGCTATAATGCAATTCCTTTCTATTGTTGGGTACATAATGTAAAATTTTCCTGGTGAATGTCCTCGTCTGGAGCTGGAGAACGAGATTTTATGGCTTGATATGAAATTATAATGGTCTTATATATGAATGTATGGAGAGCCGGCTGAGCTGAGTTTGTTCTGGTTAAAGGTTTTATAAATATTTAACTGGAACTGAACGGCTGCTGCTATGTTCATTCGCTGTATCATGACTTCTATTGTGCGCGTATACAAGAGGTCTGAAGAATGTTACAGCCTGTTAAAAGTGGTGGGAGAAAGCATCCATTTTGGATAGTTGAATTAATTCAGACATGTTTAAGAATTTAGCGATCGCCTGAGGATTCCGACTGAAATTTATGTGTCCACAATGTACGCAAGCAGTTTAATATGAAGCTTTGGTCCATACATGAGCAAGAGTTGGTCCAATCTCTGGCCTGAAAGTATTCTTAGCAAAACCTTCCTTCGTTCCTTCTTAGCAAAACGTTCCTTTATATATATGAAAACATATTCAGCACACTAAGGGCAACCCCCAATTTACTTGTTATTGCGCCCGGTTACAATCAAGCATACATCTTAAATAATGAAACAAATGATGAGACTTTAACTACTTATTGTCTCTCCAACTCTGTCTTGACAAACTGCCAGCAGTATAACATTCCGACAAAGTCGTATCTAAACTTCGGAAAGATTTAACGATAATATGTCACGTATCATGGTCGACAAGTCTTTGGTGTCGGAAAAAGTTGTCGGCTGGAAACTTCCGGAATCAGGACACCATCCCAAAAGTGAACAATGGCTTGTGGGCTGGAGAAGAAGAGCTTGCAAAAAACAAAGCGAGTTATTTGTATCAATATATTAAACAAAAGGACAATTCAAAGTAGGACCAGGACGGCAGAAGCAAGAAGTAAATGCTGGGCGCGTGTAGAGCTAACACTATCAGTGTCCGGATACTTACATAAACGTCCATTGATGCCAACACATGTCTCATGCCAAGTATCAATTTATTATCAGGCGTAGCCGACAGTTTGTTATTGATAAGCACATTGTCGCCTAGAGCACGTTTCTCAGCTGTCTCTGTTGTTTTATGCTTGCACCGTTTTTGCTTTTGCCCCATTCCTAAAATTTCAATTTGTCCTAATCGAGGCGAAGGTCCAAGGAGACAATTCTCTTGATTAACATGCAGATCTGCTATCCAGCCTGCAAGACATTATGAAACATTATCTGAACTCAAACTAACCCAATCAAACAATATTCTTGTTTTGGTGAAGTTTTACTTTCGTTCATTGTTTGTATTTGGTGCGTGGCATAGAAAAGTTGTTCATCGAGAAGAACAACGTTGAGAACCATTCATCTATACAAAAATGAATGTTTCTTTTCCATGGGGCGGGAAGGAGGAGAATATGTAACAATTAGATGCCTGAAATTGATTTCGTAATGGGAATTATGTTTTGTTTCGACCAATGTGATTTATGATTGTTTGTGTTCCACTGCCCTGAAGGAAGGTTCGAGGTTTTTCGTTGGTTTTGGGTATCTTTTCTGATAAGCTTTCGTGATGTAACCATTGGGATTTGGCTTTGCTGAAACTGCTATTGACCAAGATCATGTTGGCCTAATTGGCTAACAAGAAAGCATATATTTTTATCCGTAAAAATAAACTAGACTCAATCGAAATAATGACCTTGTACGGAATGCTATTATAACTTAATCAAATTGATAAATGATGCGCAGTTACATTGTATTATTCCAATGGTACGCAGTAAAGCAATAAATTATTTGATTGTAAGTACGAGGGTTGATCCAAAAGTAGTGATAATTGGCTATTTCCAGTTCGCATAAAACTTTTTTAGATTTATTACTACCTCATATACCCACTAAGTCAGCACAAAACAAAACATATAAATAGGCCACGGTTCCAGGGAAGTACAAACAGTCGAAGAGAGAACATCAAAATGAAATTGAGGTGTCATTAAGTACCTGTGTTTGAAAAAAAAATCTACCAAAGACAAAGACAGCGACTTGGTGGAAACACTAGCGGTCTCTGCTCTTCCATATTCCACCGTTACACGCTGGGTCAAGGAGTTTAAGCTGGGAAGAACATCCACTGAAGACAAATACCGCGAAGGGCGTCCATCCACGTCCCTCACTGAAGACAACGTGAAAAAAGTCGAAAATGTCGTGTTGGCATATCAAAGAGTGACCATCAGGCATGTAGCTGATCTCATATGGCGGTGTTCAAAGAATCTTTTACATATGAGGAAGGTCTCTGCGCGATGGGTGCCGAAAATTTTAACCGATGAGCAAAAGAGGAAACGAGTCGACATTTCGAGGGTGAATCTCGAAAAGTTCCAGGCAGATCTGGATACGATTTTGTCACGTTTCGTGTCACGACGAAACTTGGATCCACCCTTTTCATCCAGAAATCAAACAGCAATCGATGGCCTCGAAGGTGTCGAGTTCGACAAAGAAGGTTATGCATCAGTTTTATGGGACGCTGAAGGAATTATTATGGTGGAATATTTGGAAAAGGAAGCCACTATATCAGGCTCTTACTATGAAGACCAAATAAGAAAATTGTGGGAGGCTATTGAGGAAAAAAGACGCGGCAAACTGCGAGACGGAGTGTTGTTTCATCAAGACAACGCACCGGTTCACAAGGGTGCAGTTGCGATGGCTGCAATTCAAGAAACAGGATTTGACTGCTTGAATATCCACCCTATTCGCCAGATCTTGCTCCCAGTAACTTCTACCTCTTCGCTCGGCTCAAGGAAAACCTTCAAGGCAAGAAATTTGAAGATGATAGAGAAGTGGTGGCCGCTTTTGGGACGTTTTGGGAGAGTAAAGACAAAAAAAATGTTCTAAGGGTATTGTTAGGAGACTATGTTGAAAAATAAATATTTTTGATTATCATTACTTTTGGGTCAACCCTCGTATGTGAATGTCACAGCGGATAGCATCATGAATTCCAGAGGTGCATGATATCACTGAATCCACAAATTGGTTTTCCTTGAAATGCGTTGAAACCGTCAAATGTTTTTGCTTTATGTCGATGACGCTAAAATTTTCAAAGTTGTTAAAATTTATAACGAATGCAATGATTTACAGCTGAATCTAAACCGCTTTGCAGCTGGTGCTCTCATAATAACCTCATTATTAATAATAATCGATAATAATATCCTTATCATATCTTACAAATGCAAATATAATCCTATAATCTCCTATCACCTTTAAATAGATCAGTTAATTTACTCAATTTTGGAGTTTTGCTGAATCAATAATTCTTATTTGACGATCACATCGAATTAATCGTTGTGAAAGCTAGCAATGCTTTAGGTTTTGTTGGAAGACCTTCGAGGTAATATGCAAGTCCTGTATGGGCGCCGTATCAAAAAGTTTTTACTGACCAAATTGAGTCCATTCAAATAAAGGTCTCCCTTCGCGGTCTTCAGTGGTAGGACCCTTTATATCTACCTCCTTATCGAGATCGGAAAAATCTTTTACGTCAAAGTTCCAAAATTTTAATTGCCGCGATAATTTTAGCATGCAGCTTTGACTCAAACTATTTACTTACAATTAGCCAATTTGAACACTAATGACAAACGTATCAGGTGTTTGAAATTTTCGTCGATCACTCAACATCGGACTAAATATGGTTACAAATAAATGCTTAAACGAAGCTTACTGTATGTGCAATTTTCATTTGCCGATTCTGATAAGAATTATACATAAAAAAATGTATCACTATTGTTTTCATATAATTTTCTGAAAATAAATAAATAAACAAATACATTTTTGCTATTCCTAGGTACATGTACTTTACAAAATCACACTAACGAAAAAATATTTACAAAGGAAACATCTTTCTTTTAGATACTGTGTCGAATTCGAGGTCATAAAAGCGTCAAAAGCTTGTCACAAACTACCGCCGTACAATCTAATGCTGGAAGGTAAAACTTTCCCCAACAAAAAATGTTTAGTTCTTCCAAAACTTAACGCTCATCTTCATTTTTAGGCGATCGTGTCACAGTTCGTTGTGACCTCGAAGCCCTTATCGCAGACACAACTAACACATCATCACATAATCCCAGCAACAGCGAACACAATCGAACCGAAATCACAGACAATTCTTCAATATTAAACGAAGACGACGAAGAAAATGCAATATTTAAACAATCAACAACTACACCTGCACCGATCCAGAAATATCGTTGTCGTGGCGAAGGATTGCCAGGCCATTCGACAAGATGGAGTGCACTGGCAGCACCGTCATGTCGTGGCAAGTGGCTTCGACTGTCTTTTGGCAAACCGAAAAAATGTACCAATAATTCTCAATTTATTTTCGTTTAAAGCAACCTAGACGTATGAACATTTAAGAATGAAACAAGCGAACATGATCATAGATCATGAGAAATAGAGTTTTTGTATTTTCTGGCCACATTCATTTATAAAACGTATTTACAAACCGTTCAAGAAACGAGAAAAAATTAATTTGAATGTTTCGTGTAAAAATAGAGAAAATTAATTTAATTTTTCCAGCATATGTAGCGTAAACACATAAACATTTCCATTGTAGAACTTTTTCGTAATATTAATTCACCTTTTTTATGCAATACAACTTGAAATCAATCAAAGATGACTTCTGATAAATTTGTTTATTTAAGTTTGTGCAGGTTTTTATTTGCATTAATACAAATTTATGTCAATAAAACCGACGAAAAGAATAAGAGGAAACAATAAACTTACTTAGATTAATAGATTAGAATTTAAAAATTTGAAAATATCAATATTTTAAGATACCAACTCACATGCGCAAACTAGACGAGAACAAAAAGAAATTCATTGACGTTCAGGACGAATATACAAAAAAAATAACTGTTTTCGGATCAATTCATATAGAACAAGACCATGGGAAAAAATATTTAGATTTTCATAGAAAAAAAACAATATAAATATACAGTACATGATGATTTCGAGATAATAACGAATTCGGAACAATGTAAATAGTGAATCTATCAAAGATAAAAGTTCAGAATGATGATGATCAATAAAAACAAAATTTTTAATCAAGATTGTTATAAAATTCGATATAACATTAAAAATTCACTTTTCCGTCGATGAAAATTCGACCTATTTGTTCACTTTTAAGGAAATATTTTTGAGAATTATTAAAGTTTCATTTGTTTGATTAAATTCAACGAACATCTGAAAATCGCAATCAATTTTTCATATTTCGATTACTCAATAGCAAAATAATAAACTATCACAAGGCTTAAATTCAGCGTAAATAAATTACAGCTAGTAAACCTTGAAACTATGTTTTCAAAGAAACAAATTATCCCAGCATTTAATTCCCTCGAATTGCAACTTACCCATATTCAAATTTTTCATAGTTCTCCCAAAATTGTAATGACGTGGAGTAAGAAAAAATGTAGTTCTCTTTAGTTATTTTCATTCTCTGATCAACTGAACAAAATTAATTGTATGAACCGTAAAAAATATTCAAAACATTCAAGCAGCTTTGAAACGAAACGAAGTATCAAAAATTTCAAAAATATGCTTTTCTTTAAGATGGAAAATAAACATAAAAGTGCACATCGCTATAACAACACACCAACACTGAAACACTTTACATATACTACCAGAATTTCACGATTGTAAAACTACATTTTTTTCGGTTCAGATTCGATTTCGTAATGGACGTAAGATGAAAGATTGAATAATAGAAATATGAATGAAATTTAGAGCTAGCGAAAAATTGTAACTTTGAAAATATATAAAGAAAAATAAAAAAACTAAATAGAAATATATAAAATAAATGATTGCGATACGGAATAAGCACATAAAATAAATATAACAATTGTAAATGAAAGAAAAACTGATTTTTTCATACGACATATCACATGCAAGAAACAATTTATTGAAAAAATGGAAAAAAATAATGTAATTACAGTAAAATGACGTAAATGAGTCAAAAATAAATCAAATTCTTGGATGAAAAGCTCTTTACTCAATTATCCTGGAAAGAATAAAAGATTTTATAAGAAGCATTGAAAAGGTTTTGAAAAGAAAAGAACGTAAAGACTGAAGATGCAAAGCTCAGTACCTGTCAACCATTCATTCAGCTCTGATTTAGGCCTGAAAGCTTCGAAATCCTTTCAGTGAAAATATATTACCGCTTTGGACAAAATTCCTCAATATACCTGGTGACTGTAAATACGTGCGAACTACTACCACATGATTATAATTTGAATGGCAGCGATGAATCATGGATGAAATACACAGTGCCGCTCAGCACTGGTATTTCGAGTGTAATCGATGTTTCGCTATTTCGTTAGATTCTGAGCGAATGGGTAGATTGCTGACAAATTATCACTGTCTGTGAAGAAATTGAAATATATTTAGCTTAACGGAGAAATTAGTATTTTGCTTAACATTTAATTCTGATGTACACAAACCTGAAAATAGCATGCATAATATCAATCTGAAGAGTGCTGCAAATCACTCTTCATCTCAGCAGCAGCGAATCATAAATGAATCTAAAACAGTTGCCACTATTTGCCGGTCCCAAAAACAAGCCGCAGCATAAGAAAAACAATTGCGCAGTTGCTTAATTATTTGAACACGGTGAAATGAATTAAGCCTGAATTACATTGCCATGCAGTGCAGTGCAGTAAACTGCAGTCCAGCGCGGTACCGAAGCAGTGCACGCATTGCAAAGCACATTGAAAGCAGTGCAGTGTTCTGACAATGAAAGTGAAATTAGTTTGTAGAGGTTTGATATTGTTGTATTTTACCGTTAAAACACCTTCCGTGGATTCGATATTCTTCACATTCGTGATATAAAACAGTTTTTCTTTATCACTAATTACACTTTTATTAACACACAAATAATTATAAACACTTATTCGTTTACACTTTACTATCGCACTATTATAATTCCGCGTTACAACAACTCACTTTATCGCTTTCAAACAAAATATCCGCGCCCGGATACTGATTTCACCGTAACAGACTTTTCGCTGTAAACTGACTCACTACTAACTCGCGTGTACAAGCTTTCGCTTCTGATTGCCAGCTCCTCTCGTGGCGGTATTTATAGTCGTGTCGTGTTCGCATGTGTCTTGGGTTCTCGAATGTTCTGCTTTTGCTTTCTAGAGGGCTCTATGGGCTATTTAAAGATCCGTTCTGTTGTTATGGGAAATGGGTCTGTGTCTTAGGTTCTCGAAGTTTCTCAAACTGACTTCTAGAGAGTTATTCTACGTTTTATCGATTGTTATTGTGTATTGGCTATTTATAGATTTTTACGGTTTTTGATTGTTTCTATTCCAAGAACACATGATCAGAAAGACACCTTAACGGTTGTCGCTCTTTCGGCCGCCGACACGTCGAAACATGTTTGTTCGTGCATTCAACAATACAGACTACTTTCAGAAGTTAATACACGATATTGCATAGGACTAAGGACGACATTCGGGTAAACTCGACTTGATGCACCACAGCCGGGAAATTCTACCACCAGAGGGCGAATAGTTGGTAGAAGGGATCAAAATTTGAAGAAAAATACCCAAAATTATGCAAAAAAAAAATACTCGGGAAGATAACACAATCAAGAAAAACAAAGAGAAAAAAACCCAAAAGCAAACACAACCACAAAAACATACTAGCCCGACATCTATCGGCAAAATTCATGTAACAGCTGTGTGGTGCATCAAGTCGAGTTTACCAATTTTTCTTAGCGATCGAAACTTTTCGGACGACAGCCTTTCAAAATTTTCTGTGCCTATAACTTCCGATCCGGTCATCAATTCAAAATAAAATTCCCAATGCTAGTCTGAACGTTAAGCACATTTAATACATTTATGGTGTCATTGGTAGCAATATGCTGCCAGCACCGGTCGTTATTGTACCAATAGATGCTACCGTTAAATCTGATAAACACCTTATAATGGAAACAAGCTGCAACTGGTTACATTTGAAATTTTCGTTTTTATATAGCCTTAGATGCAATCATCACCGGCAAAAATTTGGCCGCCTGTACACAGAGAGATGCTATCATTAAATGTTCTCTCCACGTACTTGGTGTGATGATCCGGTCGTCACTAGAATAAACTCATTAATAAACGTTGCAGCCACAATAAATATGAAGCGAAATGTTCACATTTCTTCTTCTTTTGTCTACACTTTTATTTGAAAGACCGTTTTTCCGTTTAGAAAGTAGATATATTTCAAATTCTTGACAGATATTCATATTTCGCCACTCCTCTTAGCATTAATATTAGCACCCTTCGTCAGGTTTGAAAATGTTTTTAAATAGTGATAGGTTTGTACATTAGGTTAGTTTAACTGAAAGAAACACCGTCAAATAAAATTGAATAAATTGCAAAGAAGCATAGAACGTTCTCCACTCTCTGAAATCGGAATTCGACTGAATTTAAATTACTCATTAATGTAGTTTTAAAATTTAGGTAGGAAAAATAGATACATATGTATAAAAAAAAACGACCACAAATAATCCTGTCACTTATCGTACAAATCTACACGAGGCAGTAAATATATAAAAAAAAAACCAACAAGATAACCAAAATTACAACGAGTATAAACGATATTCAGCAATGGGCTCCAATTCTTTCTTTTTATCTTCACACGATACCTCGGTAAATTTCTTGTAGATCCTATGAAATATATATCCATCATAATACGAATACGGTACAAATTCGTTAAGTCCACAAAATTTCATGGCGTCCTCGAAATGGCGAATCAAATTCGTATAGATAAATGAAAGCAAAAACGGTCGCGTATAATAATGGTCAGGCGGCCGCAAAATCTCAGATTTTGCAGGATTTAACCCGTTTGCTGCAAATATTGTTAGCAACAGTGAATCGGCTTCATCAACAGTTATTTGTCCCATCTAAAATACAAAGTAACATTTACCATCGTCTACGCAACGTGTTTAGGTGTTGAAATCACTTGTCTGACTTACTTGATATAAATAATTCGTTACAATCGAGGGAAGTATATAAATTGTTCGTAAAAGTTTCTGTATCGACTCCAACTTCAAACTTCCTTGATTAGGTCCAACGACCCAAGCAAACATTTCCAACCGTCTTTCCAAGGGCATTCTATCTTCGTCATCCGACAGTATGTCATCCATCGGAGGCGCGTCGAAATCAGGATATATCGGTGTATACTGATGCATGGCGAACGGTTCATTTTCACTACGTTTCAAACAAATATCTTGTTTGATCTCGTTAGTATCGTTGCGCCGAGAATAGTACATTATTCCTAATTCACGACGTAGTAACGGAAGAACTAGATCCGCATAAGGCACTGTATTTTCAGAAAAGCCAATATATGGCTGGGTTATGAATAAGACTCCTTGAGTGTACATAGTGAAAACGACAAAACTTGCTGTATGTAAAACATGGTCACGTAACCAGTCAGGTTCTAGTTTTCTAACTATACGTGTTTCCTGAAAAAATAGAAAAAATTTCACAGAATTATTTAGATAAAAATCTAACTACCTACAGTCATCTTAACACACAACATTTGAATTTGCATGTATCTGAAATTTGCTACTCACACAGTCAAAAAAGTCCAAACTAATTTGAACAAACCGAACGATTTCGTTTAATGATATTTTACTCTTCACTCTGTCATAAATTATATCAGCTAATTTTAAAGCCAGGTCCTTTTCCTCCGGGTTTTTAAAATTGGAGCGAACCAAATCCGCAATAACTCTTACAAGCTGCGCATTATTCATTCTAAAGCTGTTTGGTCTTAATTTGTCATGAAAATACTAAAAATTTGAAAAATTAATTATAGTTATTAAAGAGCCATTATTAGTAATTTTAAAAACAAATCTAATCAAAAATATTTGGAATGCAAAAATTTGGGTTGAAAACTATTTGCAGAAACAGTAAAAGTACTTTCCTCGCACGGTACTAACACATCTAAGTGCAATTACAACTACCGTACAAAAATCTGGCAAAATATCCACCTGTTTTTAAGGAATTTTTTTCTTCTCTAGTTGGCAACATTGGCTGTCACCCATTTGACGAATTTTTTTAAATACATTTTTCGCAAACTGTTTACTGAGATTTTCAGAATTTGATAGCCAAAGTTATTTTCCAATTGCAGTCTCCAATACTTGTTAACATATTAATTTATATTTTTATCAAACTTCGCTTAACTGCGATATATTTTAAGAACGTATGAATAAGGCCCAATGAAGCCACGAAACTGTCAGTAAACTTACCACAACGTGTTCATATGGCAAAAAGCTATTACTGAGCAATGTTCCCAACAACGGCATTTGCCATTGTTCTAGTTTCAACGAGGCTCTCAAATTCTTCTTGTTCCACATTTCCACAGACATGGTTGTCAAATCCAACGAGTATGCTCGCCAAATCGAAAAATCTCCTAGCATTACCATAAAATCTGAATCATTTGCAAGCACAGCCATTGCTTGGACTCTGGTGGCATGTTCCACAATATCCATACCACAATCGTTATCAAGTGATATGAAAATTTCCCCCCACTTTTTTGCGACTCGTAAGTAATTTTCGTAGTGGCTTTTCAAAAATCTCTGCATTTTTAACGTAGTTGTGCTCAGTTCGGTGAAATTTGAGAGTGTTGGTTTTAGAAAATCATAATTATCGTTCTTTTCGCTGCACCAATTTGGAGCTTTGATTCGTTTAATCGGTCCAGCCAGAAAGAAGTGCAACTCAATATCTAGATTACGTAGTTTTTCAAATATCTCCTCAGCACGACGAATACATTCGCCCTCACGTCCGCCGCACATTGCTTCACTAACATCTTTAAATAGAAGCTCTATTGTACCGATAAAATCGAATACGACCACTGGCTGGGATTCGTTTTTATTTATTCTGAAAAGAATCAAGCGTTGATTTTCATAACACTAACGACTATAAATGGGAGCGAAAACGGTTTACATAGTTTAACATACTCACAGCTTATATTTCTTTACTTCACTTTCAATTTTGACTCTAGATACAATCATATCATTCGAATTTTTGACATATGTGGTAAGAAATCTGACCATAGTTAACGCCGTTATTCTGAATCTGAAAAGAGCAGTATCCGTCATTTGGTGGTTAACATTTATATTAGTGTATGAGTAAAAACAAAATCGGCATACAAATGTTCGACAATTTTGCAAACTCTCTGGAAATTCGCAAATGTGTCAATGCCATCTGCATTTCAACTCCGAAAGTAGCTTTTAACAGAAAGAAGTAACTTTTCACGCTAAAAAGTGAGAACAACTCTAGTTTAGTTTCAAGCAAAATTTTCGCCGAAACAAGTTTCACGTGAAACAAGATAATAATCCTAAGCTCGTAATACTAGGATATTCTTGGCGTACAAAACTCCACATTTGCTTAAAACACCGCCGCAAGTCCTGACCTCAATCCCATTGAGCACATGTGGAACATGCTGGAAAAAAGGATCAGGACTCATCATATTAGCTCGAAACCTAAGTTGAAACAGGCTCTTCAGCAAGAATGGACGAAAATAAAGCCAAGCTATGGGAAAAAAAAACTTGTAGAATCGATGCCACACCACCTTAAAGCCGTGATTAAATACAAAGGCTGCCCAACTAAATATTAAGAAAAAATGAATCTGTAGGTTTTAAGATTTTTCATAAACTGTTTCGTAAGTGCACGAAGACATTATTGAAGGGAAATTGCGATCTTTGTTTTATTTTTAGCTAGTAACTTTGATATGAATAATTTAAATGGATTAGTTTTTGTTTCTAAATTAAATGAAAATGTTTAATGAATAAATTTGCATGAAAACTTTATCAAATTTCTTACAACAATTTATTGTTTTTTAACACTTGAGTTTCAAATAGCTGCTGTACGAAGAGGTTATTGGTACACTCACTGTATGTAGGTATATCTAGCTAGTAGTCTTGTTCTTGTTTGTGTGAGGCAGGAAAGTGAGATTTCCAGAAACGGTATAACAAAAGGTATCGTACTTTTTATTAATTTGTCCTATGCTTTATTTAAAGTCCTGCACCACATGAACAAGGAATCTGTAAAAATTTGCAAACGCCTGCAGTACGCGGACTTATTCTACCGTGCTAAGAAAAACAGTATTAAGCGCGGAAATGCATTTTCGGTGTTAATTTCATGATGTGATAGAGCACATTGAACTGTCTTTGTAACCTGCCAACAGTTTATTTCTGAAGCGTGTTTATAAACAAATCTCGCAACATTATTTTCACATCTCCAGAATGTAGCATTCGTCCTTATGCCTAGTACTATACTCTTCGCGAAACGAATTCAACCGTCAAATCCCATACAAAAAGAGCTTTTCAATTCGTCAGTAAAGCTCTTTTTGTATGGGATTTGACCGTTGAATTCGTTTCGCGAAGAGTATAGTACTAGGCATTATAGAGTATAGTACTAGGCATAACCGGCGAAGTCATTTTTTGGAAGTGCAAATCTTTTATTACATTGTGCCAAATCGATGTATAGAAAATTCAATTTTTCTCAAAACTACAAAAAATGAGTTAAGACTTTTAACTTAGGACGGTAGTATTAACGTTCGTCAAACAGAGAAAGATATGACGTCAGCGAACTTTTGTTGCCGCAGAAGTAGTGATGGGCAAAATGGCTCTTTGAAGTGAGCCAGCTCCGTAAAACTCACTCACTTTAAAGAGTCGCTCTTTAAGAGCCACTCAAAAGAGCCACTTCAAGCAACTTTTTTATGGTTGCAAAAGTATAAAGTAAATTGCTATTTTTTGTTGTTTTATTAATAATAATAAGCTTAAATCTAATATAACATAACATTACTTTAAAAATATAATATAGCATATAATATAAATTTAAAAATAAACCATAAAATCATATCTGAAAATCTTTCCATATAAGTGGCCACTCTACTCAATCGTTGGTTCACTATCTCCAGATTCTGGGATGTAAATCTTTCTTTTCCTTCCACCAATTGAGAGGGTCAGCAGTTCTGGGTATATTTACATGTTGTAAATACTTATCCATTTCGTTAATGCCTGCAGCTACATAGCTTTGCTGGGTTCTTACACTGTTGACTTTGTCATCAAATTTTCGCCATAGCGAATTTTGCGTTCCTTGTGCTGTGGGTACCGAAACTAGATGTATACAAGCAAGTTTGTATGTGGATTCATTTTGAAATGCTAGTCTTTTAAATCGTGGATCTAAAAGAACGCTCTCTAGGCAAAACATATTTTCTTTATATAATTTAAATCTGTTTGAAAGTTCTCTTTGGATCACATTTAAAAAACTGCGTACATCAGCAGTTTTATATTCGTTCAGACAGAGTTTTGAAATGTAGCTTATAATCGTTGATATAATAATATATATTTTTGAAATCGATACTGTTTTCTCACTGCTTATTTCTAGAGTAGCCTCATTGAAGATGCTCAATATATCAGGGGCTGTTTTCATAATTTTCCATTCATCAGAAGAAAGAGTTGGTAGATTTTAGTTCAGGACACCTAAGGTGGCTAATAGTGGCGCTTTTACTTCTTGAATGCGCACAAGCATAGATTACGTAGAGTTCCACCTGGTAATAGCATCAAACTTTAATTTAAGCTCTACGTATTCCATTTGCCTCTGTTTTTGTTGTAATTTTGCCGTTATTTTGCTACCAAAATTTTTTCGGACGGTTTTCCGTCAGATTTCATTTTGCCGTATCTTCGAAACTAGTCCGCTTTTTCCCAAACTTGTATGGAAATTTCGCCCGAAACAACTCAAAAAGGTCCCCGAATTCATGCTAGTCAAAAAAAAATATTTTTGAAAAATGAACGTTTTTGCCCAATTTCCCCTATCAAAATTTTTTTTTGCCCTTGAAATATCACTATTGTATTCCCCGACCACTTCCAATCATCGAAAACGTCCTAAAGGCAGTTTTTGCCAAACCGTGGCCAAAAAACCCCTTACTCCCCTACAAAACCGAAATTTTTATATCGCAGCAATAGGTCTTGGCCCGTTATGTCCCAAACCACCTTAACCCCAAATTGGCCGATTTTGTCCGATTTCAACTACTTTTGCCCTAAAAACTTTTTGAAGAACGAAAATATTCGATACGAACCTCTTCCATATACCTGTTCTAGTGTATACGCTTAAAAAATAACCGTTTTTGCCCATTTTCCTCTCTCAAAAATTTTTTTGCCCTTAAAATATCACTATTGTACTCCCCGACCACTTCCAACCATCGAAAGCATCGTAAAGGCAGTTTTTGCCATACTATGGC
The DNA here is from genome assembly GCA_963978885.1 of Nemotelus pantherinus. Classification (NCBI taxonomy): domain Eukaryota; kingdom Metazoa; phylum Arthropoda; class Insecta; order Diptera; family Stratiomyidae; genus Nemotelus; species Nemotelus pantherinus. Next base: position 220,337,385 of record OZ022263.1, on the reverse strand, counting down.
GAAAAAACCCCTTACTCCCCTACAAAACCGAAATTTTTCTATCGCAGCAATAGGTCTTGGCCCGTTTTGTCCCAAACCACCTTAACCTCAAATTGGCCGATTTTGTCAGCTACTTTTGCCCTAAAAGGATCTCAACCTTTTCCTACTTAGCACTGGTACTTTCAGTTTTTCCGGACGGTTTTTCGGCAGATTTCATATTGCCGTATTTTCAAAACTAGGCCGCTCTTTCCCAGACTTGTATGGAAATTTCGCCCGAAACAATTCAAAAAGGTCACCAAACTCATGCTAGTAAAAAAAAAATATTTTGGAAAAATGAACGTTTTTGCCCAATTTCCCCTATCAAAAAATTTTTTTGCCCTTGAAATATCTCTATTGTACTCCCTGACCACTTCCAATCATCGAAAGCGTCCTAAAGGCAGTTTTTGCCAAACTATGCCCAAAAAACCCCTTACTCCCCTACAAAACCGAAATTTTTGTATCGCAGCAATAGGTCTTGGCCCGCTATGTCCCAAACCACCTTAACCTCAAATTGGCTTATTTTGTCCGATTTCAGCTACTTTTGCCCTAAAAACTTTTTGAAGAACGAAAATATTCGATACGAACCTGTTCCATATACCTGTCCTAGTGTATACGCTTCATCTCTAAAATCTACCTATGAAATGCACCGCCTAATAGCCAACATTTGGCTACTAAAATACTCGTGAACCAGAGCAAAATGTACGCACGTAAATGCATACTGTGTGTTCACAAAATGTCACCATCAATAACCGCACACGATCAGTATCCATCATTCGCACAGTTCTTCATTCAACGGAGTCGACTCTTTTATTCCTCACTCGCACAGTGTTCATTCAACGGAGTCGACTCTTTTATTCCTCACTCGCACAGTGTTCATTCAACGGAGTCGACTCTTTTATTCCTCACTCGCACAATGTTCATTCAACGGAGTCGACTCTTTTATTCCTCACTCGCACAGTGTTCATTCAACGGAGCGACTCTTTTCACTGTGCAATACGATAGTCGTATAGATATGTTCGTGTTCCGACGTTAGAGTAGATTTCGCTTCAAGTACACACGGTAGTCTAATGAAGTATTGCCGTGTGTATATGCATAAGCTTTATTTGGTCGGGTGGTTGTTTGAGTGGCTCCGCAATATCTATTGCGGAGCTATTCTAAATGATGGCTCACATAGCTCTTTCAAAAGAGTCGAAGAGCTGAGTCGCTCAGAGTTGAAGAGTTGACTCACACAGCTCCTTCAAAAGAGTCGCTCTTTTTGATTGACTCGCTCATGAGCGACCCATCACTACGCAGAAGGTACCAAAACGAATTCTTGGAAGTTTCTATGAATCGATTATAATGCACGAAGTACGCGAACACAACCACTTATGTACAACTTTTCAAATGCACATTTTCTTTCCTACACGTATTTTCTTGTTAATATCGCTTACTCGAGCATCAATTGAATCGAATTTAAATATACACATATTCATACGTAAGTATATGTATGCATATACTCGATATATAAATTTTTTCGATACACCAGCAAAATTATTTCATTCGAATAGTTTGGAACATTATATTTCCAATGAATATTAGCATCATTTTGAAAAAAACGATATAATTCATCTGCTTGCGCGATACCAATTTATCAAATCCTACAAGATGTAACATACATATATACATGCGTCCACTTCAGCTTTGGCATTATATTCTAGAAACAACGCCAGATACAATATTTTCTTCCGAAATGGCGAGAACTTGCGTTTGGATTGAAACATACTGAAAATCTACTTACTTGTAGGACCGTAGACTTTTTCCAGGGATTCACCGAACTAGATACACAGCTACCACACATAAACACTTTTACACAAAACACTACGAATCACTTCTTACACTACCGATTGCTTCGATCTGATTGACGATGCCTGCGAATGGAAAATTCGCGGCCTGCCTGAATAACAGAGTAGCCAGATGACCAAAATCGACGTCCATCATCAAAACGGAAAAATAAAATCCTCCAAATACCTCACTTAGTAAAAATCTCCCATGGAGTAAGGTAATTTCAAGGTGCAGATAAAATTTCAATTCATTTATAGTTCAGACATCTAAAAATGTACCGATGCATTGTTTTTTATTTTTTAATTGAGCTTAAAATCTGCAAAACTCAAACTCATAGATATGCTCAAACTCATCATCGCGGAGTTATCTTTTATTTGAAAATACATATATACAAACTACTTTCAGAAGTTAATACACGATATTGCATAGGATTAAGGACGATATTCTTCAATAAAGATACCGCCAAAGTGAAATCTGAATTGCTGCAAATTTTATTGGGAGCTATTCTAATTGGAGAAATAGGTTCATTAATATTTTTAATATTTATATTTATTTATTTACCAAACAAGGTATAATAATATTACATACAAATGACATATATATAAAAAATTAAAAAAAAACTAAACAAATTTAAAAAAAGGTATAAAATACAAACAAATACTATTTATATTGTATAAACACTCGATAAATAAATACATAAAGCTAAATCACATGTAGGTCAAAATATTAAACACGCCAAACGCAAGACGAAATTAAATAATTGATTAATCAATTATAAAAATAGTCCTAAGTCATAAGAGGATACTAGGCCGGTAGACTAGAGAAGGTAGGATAAGAAGCCTTGGTAGCTCTATTTTTAAAGGACACTTTGGATATCGTTCGGGAAAAGTGTTGGCTAATAATGTTGAATATTTTGCAGCATCTGTTAATTGGCTCATTATCATCGTATGCGGTGCTATGCTTATATTCAACTAGCATTCGTCGGGATCTAGTGACTCTCACGGGCTGATTAAGCACAAATCTTTCCTGTATATAGTCGACATTAACAGCACCTCTAATGACATCGAAACTGAAGCAGGCAGGATAACATTAAACCGCTGGATGCAAGAGGTGATAAGTTTAAAAGTCTAAGGCGAAATTCATATGACGGTAAATTGTTAAAATCACTAGGATAGTAAAGACCTCTAAGAGCGAATAGCAACAATTGCTTGTGAATAGATTCAAATCTCTGGCTGTGAATTTCGAAAACTGGGTTCCAGATAATGCAAGCATACTCAACAAGAGGGCGAACGAGGGCGGTGTACAGTGATTTTGTAACCCAAAGGCTCTGAAACTCACTGGCGCGTCGTTTAATGAAGCCAAGTCGTTTAGTTGCTTGAGAAATCATTTTGTCGTAATGAAAATTAAAGCGGAGCTTATCATCCTGCACCACACCGAGGTCTAAAATATTTTCGACCCTACTAAGTGCCGTATTGCTTAAAAAGTACGTATAATGTACGTGCGTACTTTTTCGAGAAAAGCTTATCACATGACATTTTGCGATGTTGAAAGGTAGGTTATTCATGCTGCACCAATTTTTGAGGGAATTTAGTTTTAAGCCTAGTAATGTATTCGACGAACGAAATACAGCGAAAACGTCTGTGCGGAATCGAGCGAAATAAAGTTCCGCACCCCGGCACCGGGGGCAGTATAAATTCCCACTGATGACATTTAACAAGTGCATTACATTTGAATTCGGTGCATACAAATTTAACTAACCGGCATCAAAAATGATATTATCAGCAAAACAAAAACTACTGTTGCAAGAATGCGCTGGTCATCCATCCATTTTCACCCATTTTTCAATAAAACATCCGCAAGCTCGAATGAAATTATAAGCTGTCACATTTTTCGCATCAATTTAAGCTACCTGGGTCATTAAATGGCCGCGAAATTTAACTTATACATCGTGCATCTTTAATAAGCGATGTAATCATCAAATTTACTAATAGTAATGATATTGTAGTGACAAAGAATATTAAGATCTTGAAAATGTTAAATATTACTGGTGGTAACCCTAAATCTCTTGGTGCCCCTATAACTTTCAATGTAGTCATTGGATCGAAAAGAAACATACAGGGTGAGTTGGTCTCAATGCGAAGCAGATTTGGTATGCCTTTGGTTTTGGTGCTAGGAAAGGAATGCCAGCACAAGACATTTTCGTTATTTCCGTACCAACAGATGCTACCATGAAATATTCAGATGGCAAGCATTTACAATGAAAATAAGTAAACAATGTTTAAATTTTGCAATTGTTGATAATCGTTCGGATGGCAGCTCGAAACATCTTTCTATCCCCGTAATTTTGAATGAAGTCATCAGATGAAAAGCTGAGATGCATAGAGTAGGTTGATTTTGACGTGAATCAATTGTGGTAGACTTTGGGCCTTTCCACACTTGTAGTCTTGATGCACTCCTCAAACCGGTTTTCTGGGCAAGAGACGGAAGAAACAAGGGGAATTCTCTACTTTTTGTAGAGAATTCCCCTTGATTCTTCCGTCTCTTGCCCTGAAAACCGGTTTGAGGACTGCATCAAGAATACAAGTGTGGAAAGGCCCTTTGAGTTGCTATGCTGGTAGAGTGTTGCAGGCACTAAGCATTTTCATCATTTCTGTTATAAATAAGATATGCTTTAATGTTTTTAACGGTTCCAATGCACTAGTTTTTTGTTTTTTGAATTCCGTTAATCAAATAGGTCGTAACTCATTGCTCAATGAACAAATTTAGAGATTAGGGATTAAGTTTTATTTGATACACGGAAATTTAGAATGTAGCACATAAAAGCTTTAATTATATTTAAATAGTAACTTTTATTGTTGGTATCGGATCGCTGGAAATAACATTATCCTCCACATGAACTACACTCGTTATGCTATGCGACAAGACATTTCCATAATGATCGAGCACTTTGATTTCCTTCGACGATCCGAAATGCTCTTCACATTTATACAAGGGGCAGCATCCAGGATATGGATCATTCGGGTGCAAATACTCCTTGATACAATGGCCTTTAATCATCGGATCGTTACATCTAAACGATGGAGAAAATATTAGATAGCACTTCTCTACTAACTGCGATATGATTTAATCAAACTGAACTTATCTTCCCACAGGGTCAAATCTCCCAAACACTGAACACGTATGCATTGTCCCCACCTTTGAAAGTACTCACCGATGTAGAGCTCACGTTTCGATTGCATGTCGTAGCATTTGCCATCTTTAATTTTTAATAAGAATGAATTAGCCATATAGAGCAGAAAACAACCGACACGTACCTAAATTGTTGTATTCGAGTGATTTTGCGAAACAAAAGTCTGCGGCGGTTAATATGATTATCACTAACTGCAATGTCACAATCCGAGGGCGGATTTTAAGGGAAGTCATTGTTTGATTCCAACTACTTCACGTTACTATTATATTTTCAAGAGCTGATGATCGGTGTTATAGCCACCGATAACAGGCATCCACGTTATCAATTCGATTTTTTGCTGCTAATCATCAGAAAATAAAATCAAAAACATTTTGGAATTTATAATACTGCAGGCATATAATATCAACAACAGAAGATTTGACATTATGCTAGAGTTGATATTAAAGCAGGACATTGCATTCAAGAAACAGTCACAGGAATTATTCCAGCTTAAAATTAGCAAATACTAACAACCAGGCTCGAGTCCAAATCATAAAATTTAATTCATTATTACAGGATGCGGTGCCCCACCCAGCCATTGCTGACTCCCACTCCAAGCGATAAATGAGGACGTTTACACAGTTCGAGTTGCAAGTATGTCTTCTAAAATTTGATTTCACTTGTCTTAATTGAAAATGACGAATTCAGTGTTCCGAGTAGTACGATGGCGAAGTTCAGCCCATTTTTATGAATATTTCATTCGATTCCGGAATCATATTACTGCCTCTCATCTAGAATATTGTACATTTCTTGTAATATTATTCTTAAAATTCTGCTGATAATATTTTTTGCGCAATTAGATTGCTTGTGCAATTCTGTTTTGATTCAATCGATTTCTTTTTATTTGTCTCATCTTCTGAACACAACATCAAAGACGATAAGAATTCCGTCGCGTGTGAGCAATATGACTACTATGTAACCTTGAACATGACAAGTAGCATTCTAATAATGAATTTCAAATTAATGTAACGCTGTTATCATCGTCAATGAATCATATTTTGAATGTGCTGTGAACTTGATTGGACAAATGTTGCAGGGTGTTTCGTAGTTGGCGCCAAAACAAAATGTATCCATGGAACTTAACTAAATGTTTTTGTGTATCTATTAATATTCATCCTATATTTTTTTAAATATATTGTAGTTTTCTATAAATTTTATTTTATTTTTCCATCCACTAGTACTTTAGGGTTGAAGTTTTGCGAATTTGGTTGTTGTAAAATTCGAAAATTAGTTTTCCCTCTACAAATTTTTCGCTGAATACAATAACAGCACTGTACTACTACAGTACTGCTTGGTAAACCAATATGCATGTAATGAAGCTCATGCATACGGTCCATGATCGTATTTTCATTTATCGTTGTATGTACTATTATAATAATCAGATAATTCATTCAGAGAAGTTCAAATTCGCTGAATTCGAAGCTCAAATTCGCATTGCTTTCTACGCTGCCAGGTACACTACCGCTCCATTGTTCGAACGATTCATATTTTTGCAATTATTGAGGAATCTTTTTCTCAATAAAACCGTGTAATCGAGTTGTGTTACAGATTTGTATTCATTAAGATCTATTTAATTGAAAAAAGAATAATATAGCTAAATAATACATAAATTAAGAATATTATACATTTTACTTTTATGACCCCCTCATAAATTCGTGTCATTCTCTCTTCTTCAAGCATTGAAGAAGTTTTTACCAAATGTCTTTTTTATTTATAGGACCGACCTTTCAACCTCGTCCCACAAAAGTTCGATAGGAGATAAATCCGGTGACTCTGGTGGCCATACCATCCGTTTTAGTACATTATTCCTTTCCAGTTCGTCCAAGAATGATCTGCATGGATGTGTAAATCATTCGGATCCTTATCTTCTTGAAAAATGAGTCCTTCACTTAAAAGTCTAATTCCTGATGGCACAGCATGCTCCTCCATATCTTCTTGTATCCTTCCAATTCTAAACTTTCGTTAATTCTCGCAAGATAACCAGTGAATAATCGCCGAAACTTCCCAATGATAAATTCAAATTACGACATCTTTAACCTTCTGGCGGCGGCAGTCATTTTAGTGAATTTCCAGTTACCCCTATAGTTCTAGGCAGAGTACATTTTTGTTCGAAGTAAGCACGGGAAATGAAAATTAATTCCATTTTATGCTTGTTTACGATAAAAAAAAAATTGGTTTCATAACCCTATGTGGGCGCTGAGTACCTAAAAGTGATTTCGATTTGTAATAGCTTTCGGCATAAACACTGGATCATCGTGAAATTTGCAGAGCGCATTGATGTTGGCTGAAACTATACACACATGGGCTTTCAAAACTGTGCAAGCAGCCTGTGGCTACGGTAGGCTCGTGAAAAAATCCTTCAAATCATCGAACCTCCTAAAAAATATTTGGTTTTTGGTAAAAAAAAAAAATTCAAGTTATTGATAAACTTTAACCTTTGTCCACCATGTCAATTTGAAATTTTAAAAATTCCGAGCTGCACAAGAAAGGCAGCCCATTACCAAATTACCTCCATTTTCAGCACTCGAAACTTCTGTTCACGAGAACTGACGACCCGATAATCCGATCACTATGAAATTTACAGGATATTTTGGTATTATTTAGGACCAGGTTTGGTAGAAGTGAATTTGTCTCTGTGAAAAATCCATCTTGAAAAATCATTGCGAAAATCTGCTTTTTGGCCTATAACTTTCAATTAAACCAACCAATTATGACGAAATTCACACTATAGTTGAACCTTTAAGCAAAGATTTGGTATATTTTTACTAATGTTCGAAGAACAATAGTATTAAACTCGTTTCGCCGAAAATTCATATTTCTTTATATATATATATATATATATATATATATATATATATATATATATATATATATATATATATATATATATATATATATATATATATATATATATATATATATATATATATATATATATATATATATATATATATACTTAGTCCTGCCATAAGTTCTGTCACATAATTTCTCACATTGGCAACAACTTTATTTTATGAGTGACATTTCAATATCGGCCAGTTTTATAAACGTCATAATGTTGTTGACAGTTGATGGTCATTTAAAGTTTGTTCGTTAACGTGTGAAGATGGAATGGGGTGTAATAGAAAACCGAATTGCAGTGATTGCACTACATAAGTGTGGAAAATCCGCGAGTGAAATTTTCAAGTTGGTGTGCCCGTTAAAAATAACGCAAAGATTTGTGTATCGTGCGATCCAGAGATATAACGAGATCCAGACTATTGAAGATCGACCTCGTTCTGGACGTCCGCGTGATGTACGTTCTTCTGCTGCCATCAAAGCGGTCGAGAGTCGAATTCGTCGAAATCCGCTTCGTAAACAACGAATCATGGCTCGAGAGATGAACATCTCCACCCGAAGTATGTCTCGCATCATAAAATCGGACCACGGGATGAGTGCCTTTCGACGATCAACGGGACATTTGCTGACTGAGCAGTTGAAGCAAATTAGGAGCACCAGATCGAAAGAGCTCCTTCGGCGGTACGGCAACAACAAACATCGAGAAATTTTATTTACCGATGAAAAAATTTTTACGGTGGAGGAACATTTCAACCGCCAAAATGATAAGGTGTATGCCCACAGCTCCAGAGAAGCCCGAGAAGTTGCCACTAGGGTACAGCGAGGACATCATCCAGCATCAGTCATGGTATGGTGGGGTGTCAGCTACGAAGGGGTCACCGAGCTTCATTTTTGCGAAAAAGGCGTAAAAACTGCAGCGAAAAATTATCAAACGGACATCCTGGAGGGATGTGTGAAGCCGCTGAACTCTACGCTATTCAACAACCGACATTGGGTTTTCCAGCAAGATTCTGCGCCAGCCCACAAAGCTCGAACCACACAAGCGTGGTTGGAAACCAATATTCCAGAGTTTATAAGGGCGACGGAATGGCCTTCTGGGAGCCCAGATTTGAATCCCCTGGACTACAAACTGTGGGCGGAGTTAGAGTCCATGGTGTGCACGAGACGACACCCAAATATCGAGAGCCTTAAGCGATCTTTGACAGAAGCAGTAGCTAATTTTCCGGTAGAAACAGTGCGTACTGCTATCGATGACTGGCCCAACAGATTAAAGAGCTGTGTAAAGGCTAAAGGCGGCCACTTTGAAAAATTTGTTGCTTATTTTACTTCCATTAGTATGCCAAAATAAAATATATTTTCCTTTGTCAAAAACTCTTTTTCATTTATACAAAAATTGCCCATATACGTGTGACAGAACTTATGGCACGACTATGTATATATATATATATATATATATATATATATATATATATATATATATATATATATATATATCAGCAAAATGATTAAGGGAGATAATCTCTGGAGTGGCCGATCCGATTGAGCTGAAATTTTCGGAGAACGTAGATGTATATAATAGGTAGGTCCTCGACTTTCTCAAATTCAGATATCCTAAACCTTTTGGCGGCGGCGAGCGTTTTAGTGAATTTTGAGGAATTCCTATATTTCCAAGCAGTGTAAATTTTTGTTAAAAATAAGTATTGGAAATGAAAACTAATTATGTTTTAAGCTTGTGTATGATAAAGAATTGGAAATTTTGAGCCGTGTGTGGGTGCAGGGTGCCTAAAAATAGGCAAGGAAATTTTTTCAAATTTTGATTTGTCATTACTTGTAAGAAAAACAATGGATCATCGTGAAAATTACAGAGCGTATTGACGTTGACTAAAATTTGGCACATATAGATTTTCAGCATAAAGCGGGTAACCCTGTAGCTGTGGCAGGCTGCTGAAAAAAAATCCTTCAAATCATTGACCTTCCTGAAAAATTTTAGATTTTGGACAAAAATTTCAAATCTTTGATAAATTTTATCTTTTGTCCTGCATCTGAAGATAAAATTTTCAAAATTCCGATTTGCATAAGAACGGCAACCCATCACCAAATTAACTCTATTTTCAGCACTCAAAAGTTCTGTTCACGAGAACTGACGACCGGATAATCCGATCATAACGAAATTTACAGGATATGTTGGTATTAGCTAAGACCAAATCTGATAGAAGCTATTTTGAAATCCGGGCAACCCTGTGGCAGTGGTACCATCTTGAAAAATAGCTGAGAAAAAAAACTGGTTTTAGGCCTATAACTTCCGATTCAGCCATCAAATTTGGACAAGATTCATACAGTACTTGGATCTTACCTTAGGTAACATTTGATGAAAATTTGGTTGAAAAATTAGAATAGAGTTGCCAGCTATGGTGATTTTTGTCTCCTAAATCTTGCAAATTTGCTCAGCAAAATAAAGCTTTTTTCCCTATAACTTCCGGTCCAGTGCAGAAATCAAATCGAAGCTCACACAGTTAATGGACCTTAATGTGAACCAAATGTCGTAGAAATTTCATACCAAAATCATGAAAGGGCTGTCAGCTATGACCATTTTTGTCATTTTATGAAATTTCTTTACTGAGCGATTAATGTCATTAGATTTGCAAATGGAAATGATCCCGCAATGAAATTTAACCACAAATATTAACGCTTTACAAATTTGAAAAGTTTTGAGGGTGGTAGCCCTAAAATTCTTTTCACCCGTATAACTTCCAGCGCAGTGATTCAATCGAAACGAAATTACTGGTTGGGTTTAACTTAACGTAAAGCAGATTTGGTATGTATTTTGCTTTGCTGCTGACACAGGCTAACCAGCATTAGCCATGTCCGTAAATATTGCACCAACAGATGCTTCAAATTACGTTCTCATATGCAAAGCATTTGCAATAAAAATAAGGAATCAATTTTCAAATTTTCCGAGTTTTAAACATTTTTCGGATGGCAGCCTCAAACAACGTTTAACCGCTGAAACTTTCGATGAAATCCTGCGATGAGAACGAAATTCAAAGGATAAGTTGATTTGAGTATAAACTTGTTATGGTAAACTTATTACTACTTCGTTGGGAAAGTGTTGCCAGCACTGAACATTTACATCATTTGTGTTATAGTTGAGTTTTGTTGCTTTGGATAAGGAATGGTTGATATGATTCTACAAAACAGTGTATTACGTCTTTCCACACTTTTTTGTCACTCAAAGACAATTTCTTCGAAAATTAGTTTTCTAGCGGTTCAGGTGCGCTAGAGTTTTTTTATTTTATATCGTTTAATCGCTGAAACTTTGGATGAAATCCTCGGATGAAAACGAAATTCAAATGATAGACTAATTTTAGCAAGAGCTTGTTATAGTAGGGGAGCCCAAGCGGGGATTTCTCGCGTTACTCGAGCGCGTCAGAAAATCATATGGGGAGAAGCCCTGCACCCTGCAATGTACCCTACCATATATGAGCCCTTAATATAGTGGGGTGCGTTGAGGGAAGCCCGTCAGATTAGTAAAAAAAAATTGATCCTCAGCGCGTCAGATTAAGACAAGGTAAGTTAAGTACATCCAGAAAAGAGTATATTTCAATAATCTGACAATTTGAGCGTGGCTTAAGGAAATGGGCGAGTCACGAAGTTGTAAAAAAAAAATCTCACCTCGAAATACTCGAGCGCGATTAATTTTTTTTTTATTTTGAAGGAAATCCTATCAGGATTACGAAAAACATATAATCTGACGGTTTTCATGGGGCGATGTAGCTAAAATCATCAATAAATGAAAAAAATTGCAGGATAAAAACTGATCTTATCTTGTTTAACAGTGGGCAAAAAGCAGGCAACGAGCTCATTTCTGAATATTTCAGATGGAAGCTGAGGGATACCATTTTATGGAAAGGGGGGGATAACTTTTCGGAGCACACTTTTCCATCTACCCTGGAGTGTGGTAGATAAGTTTGTTTGCATGTTTTTTTTCTGCGCTTCTTAAACATAGAAAAATAAACTCACAAACATTCCAAGTCGTAGTCAAAATCGAATATGAACATTCCGTTGAGAAAGAAGATGCTGTTAGTAGCAAATGTTTAGATCAATATATCTCCAAAACGGTTATAGTTACAAGAAAAAGTTAGCAGATATTTTTTGTTGGAAATTTGTTAAGCTACAAATTCGTCATACATTGTTTTCTGAAGACGTGACCGTTACTGTGATATTTAGGAAAGGTCACTTTTGGTGACCTTTGACCCCGTATAAAAAGTAACGCAGTACTCGGATCGATGGGCACTTTTGACATTTTGTTCAATACGCCAGTGCCAAGGTTCACACCAAAATTCAGCTTTCCCCTAATTTTGCCGAAGTTTCGCCTTTTTTATGTCGGATTTCACTGGACCAGACGCGTTGGTTTGTTTGTTGTGTTTTTTTAAATAATTTTGTGAATTAATAATGAGTGATGTAAGTGTGAAATGTGTATTTTGTGAAAAAGAAACTTTTGAAAAAACTAAAAAGTTTACACATGAAACATTAAAAAAATGTATGAATATCTTGCAATATCGTAAAGTGAAACGTGTTCGAAGAAAATCTAGCAACGCTTATGCTACGGTCGTAATTTCGGATGTAACATCTTTAAACGATATCTATATAAATATATATATATATATATATATATATATATATATATGTATATATATATATATATGTATATATATATATATATATATATATATATATATATATATATATATATATATATATATATATTTCATCCAGTTATTTCATCCAGTAATAAAAAGAAGAAACGAATTTTTTTTTTTCAAATTGTCAGATTAACAATATCCCTGCATATAATTGTCAGATTATCATTTAGGACAACTAAGACATCAAGTTGAACCCTCTGTATAAATCTCTGACACGCTCGAGTATTTCAAGGTAACATTTTTTTTTTACATTTTCAGAAATCAGTCATGTCTTTTGGTCACGTCCAAACCGTCAGTCATTTAAATAGGACACTTTTTTGAGTTCACTTAACATTCCCTCTGAATATCTGACACGCTCGAATAACTTTTTTTGTTTGTGTTTTTTTACCTCTTTTTACGGCCACCCCCCACCAGTTAATCGTCAGATAAATATCTATCGGCTATCAGAAAGACAAAGCGCGTATACACTATAAATGTCTGACGCGCTCGAGTATTTCCATGTAACTGTTATACTACAGAAAAATGTATTACGTCTTTCTATATTCATTTTAGTAAAACCATGTACCTAAAATCATCCAACAATTTACCGTGCCATTCTAATTCTGAGTGCAACTTTGACAATTTATATGATGTTATCTGTTGGAAAGGCGGCCATGACGAACGGACAGCTTGCAGACGTATGTATGTAAATTTTAATTAAGGTGATCGGATTCGTACTGTATTTGATAAACTGTGTTCATTATTACATTGGAAGAATCAAACGAACTTCATCGAAGAGCACTTTCCAACATAAATCGGCTATTTAGCGTTTCCTGCAATAAAAAAATTGGACAGTGCTTTTAGACACCGCAGAAAATTTCGAGAGCGCTACTCTTCTTGGCTCCACCAGAATATTAAATTGGAAGATGCTCCTTCAGAAGCAAATTATGAATCCCAGCCTGAACCAAGAGGCATTGGATGAATGCCGCAAACATCTTTTGAATAAACATCGACAACAACCAATGAATACCAATGGTACAGGAATTTCTGGCTGGCAGAACATCTACAGAGTTGAGATTTGCCACAGTTCTGGCTGAAAATAAACGTATGTCCTCTTTAGCACTCACTAAGCACTAGATTTATATTTAGACCATGATTTATCGGAAAGAATATACAAACTGCTAAGATCTGTGGTAAATGGGTTGGTTGCAAAAGGATTGCTTTCCAACCTTTCCAACCTTCATTGATTTTGGCTAAAAAATCACTGTCAACTAAAATTATCGCAGATGTTATTTCTGCTAGTGTAGATTTAGAAGAAATTCTGGTTTCCACCCAGTATTATGAAAATTGTGCTAAAGAGTAACAAATTCAAACTGGTCTGCAAATGTGGTTTCGACGGCAGTTCCGGACAACGCCAGTATAAACAAACATTTACCAACCCAAATTGTACTGATGAATATTTACTTCTTATTGCTATGGTACCGTTAAAATTGATATATGTGGATGCAGGAAAAAAAATTGAATTAACCCACGTTCGACGTCCATCCTTTACTGCAGGCCCATAAAATTTATATTCCATAAGGAAACAGCAGATCTTAAAAATTATGCAGATCTTAAAAATTATGAGCAATGCTATTTTCCAACAAACAAAAAAGTGAAGTGAACTTAGAAATGCTGTTCACAATGTTAGATGGAAGTATTGGTAATATTTTATCCAACAAAAATTCAACATCTAAGCCTTTCATTTGTGGGACAACTCTAAAAGAATAAATTCGGAAAACGTGGTTAACTGTCCACCTGTTTTGGCTTGTCAACCATTCACTGTTAGATACGATTCTTTGAATGTCTTCTACAGTTGAAAAATGGAAAGTTTGGGGATATGAACTAAAACAAATTGTGGAGAACAACAAAAAACAAATTCAATCTGAATTTAAAAATAAAATGGGTCTATTGGTTAACAAACCGAAGCCAGGATATGAGTCAACCAACGATGAAAATATGGCAAAACGGTTTTTTCAAACCCAGAACTTAGATCAGAAATTACTGATGTCAACAAACAACTAATAGTTAATTTTTCTGTTATTCTTAAAGTGTTGGAAAGCGGCTATGCCATAAATATCGAAAGATTCAAAAACATTATTCGCAGAAACTAGGGCAGTTTATTACAGTTTATATAACTGGTACTATATGCCTCGTACGGTCCACAATACATGAAACCGAAATAATATCCACATTTTCCTTACCTATTGGACAATTTCCTGAAGATGCATTTGAGGCAAAGCATAAAGAAATAAGGAAACACAGATTGCATCCCACCCGAAAAGATTCAAGAGTGAGTTCAAATACAGTTCTACTCAGAATGCTGCTGATAACATTTGAACCATACATATCATCCACACGGCAAATTATCACTAGGAAAATGTTCACAATTAAATTGTTCTTCACACTATTTTGCGCGTAAGTGCGTTTTCAAAGTTGTAGTGTCAAGAATCACTTATTTTTCGTCTAAAGCAGCCAATAGACCACGAAAGCCTTCACTTTTTCTTTTTTGCAAAGGCTACATGTCCAAAACAACCACCCGAACGTATAGATTCACATATATTTTTAGGACAAAATCAGCCACGCAAAATCACGTTCTTTAAATATATTTTTTTAGTATCTTCTGTCTACCACTTCCTGCTATAGATTCACCAAAAATATTTTTTATTCTGATTCATGCTATAAATTGAATGTCCATTTTCCCGTACAGATACTATAGGATAATCTTCATTTCTGCTTTGAATACTCATCTATTTCAAAACGACAAGTAGCATCACTGATGTGCCCATTATATTACATTTCCTTTTCTCTTTGTTCCAAAAAATAAAAACAAATCAAACCAGCGATCTAGATTCTTTGGTTCTTATTTAATTCTTCTTGGTTATTATTTTATAATAACAAGAAAAGGAAATGGTATGAGCTGAGAAAGAACGAAAAAAACATGAAACACTCACAGTGGATGGAATGAGATCAAAATTATATCTTAAGGGGGGAAAAACATGTAAAATCGAAAAAAAATACTAATTTAAGATTAATATAAAATATATATATTGTTCATTCAGAAAATGTTTTATATTAAATCCTTAAAGTACATGTTTCACAGTAAATGAAAATATTTTTTTAATAATTTTTCAACACAAAATGGCGGCGATGCGAGCGAATGAAAAAAACACATCAAAAACTGCCTCGTACAACTTAACGCCTTTTCCGCGGACCTTGCAACATTCAGAGAAAAAAAATATGCTAATGAAATATATAATTCATAGGTGAACCAATAAAATTTATAAAAAAAATTAAATTTTTACATTAATTTTAGATTAAATATAAAAATCGATTATTTTTCAAAAAAATCACGCTTTAAACATTCATAAACAAATTATTTTTCTGAAATAACAATAACATTTAGGTTCAACGAGGGGATAATACTCTTTTGTAGATGTGGTATAAATTTGAGCCGGATCGGTTCAATATTTTTTGAGATATTTTGTACGGCAGTTGAAAAAGTGCTACTTTGAGAAAAACGCGTTTAAAGTTTTAAAGCTCCACCGACCTGGGGAACGCCGCGCTGCCTATAACTGACTATGACTCGAGAACTAATACGAATATCGCTTCAAAACTTTTTTTGGTATATTTTAAGAGCATTTCAAATATTTTGATGTAATAAAAAAAATCGATTTTTTTTTTGCAGTTACATGTATATTCCCCCTTAAGCATCTTTTTCGAAAACTAAAAAACATCAAGGTTTTCAATAGTCCTGAAATATCGATAGTATCGACAGGAGTATCGATGGTTAACGAATACTTCGACAGGCACGTCAGAAAAATCGTTCAAATCATCGAGTCTCATGGAAAACTTTTTCTTTGACTGGAAAATAATGCTATTGATACATTTGATACTTTTTCCACTCAGTCAAGTTGAAAATCTTAAAACTTAGTGTCCCTCAAGAACGATAAAACTCAACCAAATTAATTTTCCCTGAGGACCCGGAATTTGCCTCCACGCGAATTCCCAATGGGTCATCAAATCAACCAGAAACTCAGAGGTTGTATTGTTTTTCAATAGGACCAAGTCTGAAAGAAGTTATTTGAAAGTGTGCCGACTCTATGGCTACGGCACCATCTTTTATTATTAATGGCCAAAAAATGCTTTTTTCTTTATTATATACTTCTGATGCAAACATTCAATTACAACGAAATTCATTCTGTAAAGTGATCTTTATGTAGGCCAAGTTTGACAAATATTTGGTAGTGAAATTCAGATATGCTTATCATTTACTATAATTTTTGTCATATTGAATTAGAGTTGTCAGTAGAATAAACTGATTGATAAACGTTGCAGCCACAATAAATATGAAGCCAAATGTACAAGTTTCTTCTGCTTTTCATCGAAAATCTATCATTATACTGGTGTTTACACTTTTATTTGAAAGACCATTTTTTCGTTTAAAAAGTAGATATATTTCAAATTCTAGACAGATATTCATATTTCGAGGTCATCTGCCCTCTTCTTCAGGTTGGAAAATGTTTTTAAATAGTGATAGGTTTGTACATTAGGTTAGTTTAACTGAAAGAAACACCGTGAAATAAAATTGAATAGATTGCAAAGAAGCATAGAATGTTCTCCACTCTTTGAAATCGGAATTCAATTTGAATTTAAATTACTCATTAAAGTAGTTTTAAAATTTAGGTAGGAAAAATAGATATACCATATATATAAAAAACGACCACAAATAAACCTGTCACTTATCGTACAAATCTACACGAGACAGTAAATATATAGTGTCGAACATTTAAAACATAATTTTTTCTCCAAAAACAATAAACTTCCTTAAAAAAAAACCAACAAGATAACCAAAATTACAACGAGTATAAACGATATTCAGCAATGGGTTCCAATTTTTCCTTTTTGTCTTCAGACGATAGCTCGGCAAGTTTCTTGTAGATCCTATGAAATATATATCCATCATAATACGCATACGGTACAAATTCGTTAAGTCCACAAAATTTCATGGCGTCCTCGAAATGGCGAATCAAATTCGTATAGATAAATGAAAGCAAAAACGGTCGCGTATAATAATGGTCAGGCGGCCGCAAAATCTCAGATTTTGCAGGATTTAATCTGTTTGCTTCAAATATTGTTAGCAACAGTGCATCTGCTTCGTCAACAGTTATTTGTCCCATCTAAAATACAAAGTAACATTTACCATCGTCTACGCAACGTGTTTAGGTGTTGAAACCACTTGTCTGACTTACTTGATATAAATAATTCGTTACAATCGAGGGAAGTATATAAATTGTTCGCAAAAGTTTCTGTATCGACTCCAACTTCAAACTTTCTTTATTAGGTCCAACGACCCAAGCAAAAATTTCCAACCGTCTTTCCAAGGGCATTCTATCTTCGTCATCCGACAGTATGTCATCCATCGGAGGCGCGTCGAAATCAGGATATATCGGTGTATACTGATGCATGGCGAACGGTTCATTTTCACTACGTTTCAAACAAATATCTTGTTTGATCTCGTTAGTATCATTGCGCCGAGAATAGTACATTATTCCTAATTCACGACGTAGTAACGGAAGAACTAGATCCGCATAAAGCACTGTATTTTTAGAAAAGCCAATATATGGCTGGTTTATGAATAAGACTCCTTGAGTGTACATAGTGAAAACGATAAAATTTGCCGTATGTAAAACATGGTCTCGTAGCCAGTCAGGTTCTAGTTTTTTAACTATACGTGTTTCCTGAACAGATAGAAAAAAATTTCACAGAATTAATTAGATAAAAGTCTAAACATCTACCGGCATCTTAACACATAGCATTTGAATTTACATGTATCTGAAATTTGCTACTCACATAGTCAAAAAAGTCCAAACTAATTTGAACCAACCGAACGATTTCGTTTAATAATATTTTACTCTTCACTCTGTCATAAATTATATCAGCTAATTTTAAAGCCAGGTCCTTTTCCTCCGGGTTTTTAAAATTGGAGCGAACCAAATCCGCAATGGCTCTTACAAGCTTCACATTATTCATCCTATAGCTTTTTGCTCTTAATTTGTCATGAACATGCTGAAAATTTAAAACATCAATTGATTATAGTTATTAAAGAGTCATTATTAGTAATTTTAATAACAAATCTAATCAAAAATGTTTGCAATGCGGTACTATTCTTAGTTTCGAACCTAGCACATCTAAGTGCAGTTTTTCCTAGTTTTCCTAGAGTTACCAAAACTAAATATTTGGGCGTAATCATTTGAAGATAACAAAAAATTTTAACATCGAAATTTAAACAACCGAAAATGGAGTATAGTGAAAGCAATTGCAGAAGAGAGGTATTGCATCGTTAGCAGGGCTCATGATTACTTCGCCATAGCCGTTAATAAATACAAGATCGTTAATAAATACAGACCTACGTTTCGGAGTCGAGAAAACCTACTACAAATCGTTGCCATAAAAAGTACTCGCAAGGTTGAGATCATTGGCATCCAGAAGGTTTTCAATGAAAAGAAATATGTTACTTTACATAGATTTGGACGATTGAGATCACCCAAAAGTATGATTTTATCGTCCTCGTTTAGGGATGATGCAAAGGAATATACTGTTTCACATAAATGGTTGTAAGCGGATTTTAGATTAGGTGGGACTTAGACTACACCAGTGTCAACCGAAGTATAAATTGTTAAATAAAAATTATTTTCTACACATTGTAATCGATTGAAGAAATTCAATGTAATATATTGAAACGTTTGTATGGTTGTATGTACTACACATTGTAGCTAATTACAACTACCGTACAAAAATCTGGCAAAAATCCACCTGATTCTAAGGAATTTTCTTCTTCTCTAGTTCGCAGCATGAGCTGTCACCAATTTGATAAGTTTTTTTAAATACATTTTTCGTAAACTGTTTTCTGAGATTTTAAGAATTTGATAACCAAAGTTATTTTCCAATTGAAGTCTCCAATAGCTGTTAACATATTTATTTCTATTTTTATCAAACTTCGCATTACTGCGATATATTTTAAGAACGTATGAATAAGGCACAATGAAGCCACAAAACTGTCAGCAAACTTACCTCAACATGTTCATATAGCAAAAAGCCGTTACTGAGCAATGTTCCCAACAACGGCATTTGCCATTGTTCTAGTTTCAACGAGGCTCTCAAATTCTTCTTGTTCCACATTTCCACAGACATGGTTTTCAAATCCAACGAGTATCCAAGCCAAATTGAAAAATCTCCTGGCATTACCAAGAAATCTGAATCACATACAAGCACAGCCATTGCTTGGACTCTGGAGGCATGTTCCACAATATCCATGTCACATTCGTTATCAAGTGATATGAAAATTTTTCCCCACTTTTTTGCGACTCGCAAGTAATTTTCGTAGTGGCTAATCAAAAATCTCTGCATTTTTAACGTAGTTGCGCTCAGTTCGGTGAAATTTGAGAGTATTGGTTTTAGAAAATCATAATCAACGTTATTTTCGCTGCACCACTTTGGAGCTTTGATTCGTTTAATCGGTCCATCCAGAAAGAAATGCAACTCAATATCTAGATTACGTAGTTTTTCAAAAATCGCCTCAGCACGACGAATACATTCGCCCTCACGTCCGCCACACATTGCTTCACTAACATCTTTAAATAGAAGCTCTATTGTACCGATAAAATCGAATACGACCACTGGCTGGGATTCGTTTTTATTTATTCTGAAAAGAATCAAGCGTTGATTTTCATAACAGTAACGGTTATAAATGGCAGCGAAAACGGTTTACATAGTTTAACATACTCACAGCTTATATTTCTTTACTTCACTTTCAATTTTGACTCTAGATGCAATCATATCATTCGAATTATTTACATATGTGGTAAGAAATCTGACCATGGTTAACGCCGTTATTCTGAATCTGAAAAGAGCAGTATCCGTCATTTGGTGGTTAACATTTATATTAGTGTATGAGTAGAAAACAAAATCGGCATACAAATATTCGACAGTTCGACAAACTCTCCGCAAATTCGCAAATCGAATTTACCTACTTCTTAAATCAATTCAACATTTTTACAAATGAGTTTGATATTTTTGGAAGTCAATTAAGCGTTGCAGATATAATTTTTGCTAACTTCTTCCATATTAGATGAAAAAATGGTGTTTTGTCTATAGTGTTTTGATAGGAAGGTGCTGTCGTTATATAAGGTGACGCTGCACATTTTCGACAAGCTTGGTGACAAACCATACCACTCCGCGAAAGAGAAGGATCCGCTAGCCGTAAATATTTTGCCAGCAAGGAGAAGCTAGTGGTAGGCATAATGCTCTGATTTGGTATTATGTAGGCATGTGTATGGTATTATGTGGCCTCTTGATCACTGGTATTTCGCCCTCAGCGGACCTTTGTCTATTCGCTGCCTCATTCTTGGCCAAGCTCTGGTCTATCTTATTGTGGAAGGCAGGGCCACAATAAGATAGACCAGAGCTTGGCCAAGAATGAGGCAGCGAATAGACAAAGGTCCGCTGAGGGCGAAATACCAGTGATCAAGAGGCCACAGAACAACAGCAGTCAACTAGAGGCACAACAGCTCTCCACCTTCAAACCGAGAAGGTCATGAACGCTAGCGACGTGGCTAAGCAACACTGAATCTGGGCTTTGATTGACCACGCTAAGAATCGTGCATATCAACTTGCACCCCAGTAAGTTGGCCTCGGCACAACTAACTGCTGACTCTCAACGAAGGTAATTTTGACATGGAACTAGTTCACAAACCTTGGAAAGCTATGCCTTGGATCTCAGCGTGGACCGGGCTACTGGACTGGTGGCACGTAATATCAATTTTGTCTTCCTCACTGCAGTAGCCAAAACAAAACGACTATGCTGGTGAGAAAGAGTATTCACGATCATCTTCGATCTAATTTCAGCACGGATGATTTAACGGTCGTGGCATGTGAGGGGGGACAAAGAGAAGCTTGCAGCTACGGCACACGACAGTACCACACCGCCAGAGGTCATGCCAGAGTCACTAATAGAGTGAGTGGAAGGGTGAGATAGGAGAAAATGTTGGGCGGACACATTCTACAATTCAAAAAACTATAAATACGTGGAAATACGAAGGAACCTTAAAGGACAGGCCTGGAAGAGGAAGAAAGAATATTCTTTCACAACATGATGAACGGCTCATTGTTCGCAAGGTAAGGGCAAATCCTAAAACAAGTGTTCCGAAATTAACTGTGAAAGTGCTCACGACGCTTAAAAAAGCAATTTCGACAGAAACGATTCGTCGTGTTTTGCGTCGAAAGAATTTGAATGGAAGAGCTGCTCGGAAAAAGCCATTCATATCTGTCATAAATCAAAGAAAACGTTTGGAGTTTGCAAAAACACATGTAAATTTGCCTTACAACTTTTGGGAGAGCGTCATTTTCACAGATGAAACAAAAATTAATTTATTTGGCTCTGACGGGAAGCAAACAGTATGGAGAGAACCTAACATGGAACTCAAGAAGAAAAATCTTAGTCCAACTGTGAAGCATGGGGGTGGTAGTATTATACTATGGGGCTGTATGGCTGCAAATGGAAAAGGGAATTTGGAATTTATTGAATCGACTATGGACAAAATGAAATACCTCGATATGCTAAAACGGAATCTGCATCAATCAACACAAAAACTGAATTTATCTTTGGAATTCTGCTTTCAACAGGACAATGACCCGAAGCATACTTCCCACATAGTTCGTGAATGGCAGTCCCCAGATCTCAATCCGATCGAGCATCTATGGCATGAAATAAAGAACCGCCTGAAAAGTATGAATCCTACGAACAAAAATGAGTTGAAACACAAGATACGGGAAGTTTGGGAAAACATTCCTTCTTCTTATACAAAAAAATGGTAGAATCAATCCCCCGGCGGCTACAAGCTGTTATAGATGCAAAAGGAGGTCATACAAAGTATTAAGTTTATGAGTTTTTTTTTATTTTGCTATAATATTTTTGTGAAGTGTACGCCCAATTTTGTGAATTGTTATTTTAATGGTATTTTTGTTTTAATATAATAATCTAAGAAAAAAAAATTATTTATTTGTTTACTTTGCAAGCATTCCTTGAAATAAGGTAAACACTTTATTTACAGAAAGATTTTTAATAAAAACATTTTTTAACATGTTAATTGCAACGAAATACGTTTTTTGGTTGCCTGTATGCTCAATTTTGTGAATAACTGTATGTACAACTTTTCAAATACGCATTTTCTTTCCTACATGTATTTTCTTGTTTCCGATCGCTTATTCGAGCATCAATTGAATCCACAGATATGAAAGAATATGGATACGAAATGACTATCCGTGTACCCATACGTGAGTGTGCCTTTTTTAATACACGCACAATATTGCTCTCTCACAAAAATTCTGCTCAGTGCGCCCCTTTCTACCGCACTCACAACCGAAAAGCCTTAATACTGTGAACACTAGATCGGTGTAAAAGCGTGCAACGGCCAACACGGAAACAAACGTCAATGACAGTTTGATTTGTGTCAGGGACTGAGAGCACTGACTTTCAGTCAAAATTTGTCAAATAAAATTTGGAAATTTTTCGGCATTTTCGGTTATATAAAATATTATACATATATAAAAATTAAAAAATAAAATAAATAATATAAAAATTATAAAATAGTGCGATAATGAAGTGCCGCGTTCCAAGCTGCAAAAGTAGCTACCGAAGTGCTTCGCAGGGGATATCGTATTTCGGGTAAGTAAAATTAACCTTTCGCATCAATTTCGTATAGTTTTTGTGTGAAATCATAATTAATTTCAGTCACAAAAAGCATTTTAATCTCCGCTCGCCGATTGCGTGGAAAGAAATGTCAAACGACATTCAAAATGGCGATCTCTCGTGTTTTTTACATGAGCGTTATCATATGAACTGTGTAGGGCACACACCAGTATCTCATTCTCACACCAGTAAGCAAAAAGTCGAAAATTAGCACAATTCGCTCGGTCGATTTCTAATCCATTCTCTCTTATATCTGTGATTGAATCGAATCTCAGAACAGAGAGATCTTATGCCGGGTTTCCACCAAAGAGACAAAACAAGAAACACGGACAAAAAAGGTGTTTTGTTTACTAAAACAGTTTTCAGAGACAAAAATGCTCGCGAAACTGTTCAGTTTTTACAAAACATTCGTGTTTTTGTTCAGAAAAACATGTTTTGTCCGTGTTTTTTGTTTTGTCTCTTTGGTGGAAACCCGGCATAAGGAAATGAAACAAGCGTCTACATATACGAAGTTTAGTGAAGCAATGTTACTACAAAGGTAAAGTCTATAAATAGAACAAATGGAGAGAATTGCTACCTCAGATATTCCCCTTGGTTTCCCCAATACCTTAGTTCTACGAGCTTTTGTTGTTGCTGAGTTACTGTCAAATTCGCGTACACATGGCCTACTACCTTTCTCTATCCATCTTTTTCTCTATCTCACTCTATCTTTCTGTTCGCGGAGCAAGTGAATGTCAAATTCCCTTACTACTACTAACGCTCAGTCTCAGGCAAATTGCTTCAATTCTCATTGCCATTTTAATTTCCTTATATGTATCTCTCTTCTGAGAATCGAATTTAAATATACATATGTACATATGTATGGATATGTATGCATATACTCGATATATACATTTTTTCGATACACCAGCAAAATTATTTTATTCAATAGTTTGGAACATTAAATTTCCAATAAATAGACAATAAGCATCATTTTGAAAAAAAGACCCGATATAATTCACCTGCTTGCGAAGTACCAATTTATCAAATCCTACAAGATGTAACATTATGTACATATATGCGTCCACTTCAGCTTTGGCATCCATTATATTCTAGAAACAACGCCAGATCGCGTGTTGTCTCTTGCGGTGGAAGGTTGTAGCCGGAGAACTGTAGTGTTTGTTTTTCTCCGAAGAACGGTCTTTCTCTGGAATTGACAAGACATGAATCATCGTCTCTTGAACTGCGTGTTCGCGTCGTCGCGTTGTTTCAGATGCCTTTGTGTTTTGTGTTTTTGACTGTCTTGTGTAAAAAATAGTGCGCGTTGTTAATACGCAGCTTGTGTTTAAATCAAAAATAAGTGTTTAAAAAATAATAATCGAGTTAACGTTGGCTGATGCCTGCTAGTCAGGAAGCCAGGAGTTTTCTGGAGAAAATCTGGAAATCATTAGAGGCAAAAAAACGCCAGATACAATATTTTCTTCCAAAATGCCGAGAACTTGCGTTTGGATTGAAACATAATGAAAATCTACTTACTTGTAGGATCGTAGACTTTTTCCAGGGATTCACCGAACTAGATGCACAGCGACCACACAAAAACACTTCTAAAAAACACTACAAAACACTTCTTTTCTGTCTTACACAACCGATCACGTCGATCTGATTGACGATACCTGCATATAGCATGAATCACAATACAACGGTTTTTCGCACTGGGCCGAGAAAAGCCGCTGCCAAAAACTTAGAATGCACTGTTTTGTATGGTAATGCCCACAATGCCGACGGCCGAAATTTTCGAAGCGTCAGAATTCGCCGGAAAATTCGCGGCCTGCCTGAATAACAGAGTAGCCAGATGACCAAAATCGAAATCCATCATCAAACCGAAAAAAAAAATCCTCCAAATACCTCACTTAGTAAAAAATCCCCCATGGAGCAAAGAAATTTCAAGGTACAGATAAAATTTCAATTCATATTTAGTCACCATTTCAGACATCTAAAAATGTCCCGATGCATTGTTTTTTATGCACCTAGACTTAATTGAGTTTAAAACCTGCAAAACTCAAACTCATTATCGCAGAATTATCTTTTATTTGAAAATAAGTATAATACAGACTACTTTCAGAAGTTAATACACGGTATTGCATAGGACTAAGGACGATATTCGGGTAAACTCGACTTGAAGCACCACAGCCGGAAAATTCTACCACCAGAGGGCGAATAGTTGGTAGAAGGGATCAAAAATTGAAGAAAAATACCCAAAATTATGCAAAAAAAAATACTCGGGAGGACAACACAATTAAGAAAAGCAAAGAGAAAAAAACCCAAAAGCAAACACAACCACAAAAACATACTAGCCCGACATCTATCGGCAAAATACATGTAACAGCTGTGTGGTGCATCAAGTCGAGTTTACCCATTTTTCTTAGCGATCGAAACTTTTCGGACGGCAGCCTTTCAAAATTTTCTGTGCCTATAACTTCCGATCCGGTCATCAATTCAAAATGAAATTCCCAAAGTTAGTCTGAACGTTAAGCACATTTTATACATTTATGGTGTCATTGGTAGCAATATGCTGCCAGCACCGGTCGTTAATGTACCAATAGATGCTACCGTTAAATCTGATAAATACCTTAGGTCTGTTCCCGTACTTCAGCAAACTGCAGTAGTAACAGAGTTTGGCAGCTGGCTTCTTTTTGCTGCAAAATTTGGCTTGCATTTGGCTTGCAGCAAAAGTACGAAAACGACTTGCTGCGAATCTATTTTAATATATTATAATAGATTCAAGTACGGGAACAGACCTCTTATAATGGAAAGAAGCAGCAACTGGTTACATTTTTAAAGTATTGAAATGTTCGTTTTTATATAGCCTTAGATGCGATCATCACCAGCAAAAATTTGGCCACCTGTACACAGAGAAATGCTATCATTAAATTTTCTCTCCACGTACTTGGTGTGATGATCCGGTCGTCACTAGAATGAACTGACTGATAAACGTTGCAGCCACAATACATATGAAGCGAAATGTACACATTTCTTCTGCTTTTCATCGAAAATCTGTCATACTGGCATGGTTTCTACACATTAATTTGAAAGACCATTTTTTCATTTAGATGGTAGATATATTTCAAATTCTAGACCGATATTCATATTTCGAGGTCATCTGCCCTCTTCTATAGGTTTGAAAATGTTTTTAAATAGTGATAGGTTTGTACATTAGGTTAGTTTAACTGAAAGAAACACCGTGAAATAAAATTGAATAAATTGCAAAGAAGCATAGAATGTTCTCCACTCTTTGAAATCGGAATTCGATTTGAATTTAAATTACTCATTAAAGTAGTTTTAAAATTTAGGTAGGAAAAATAGACATGTATCGTACAAATCTACGCGAGACAGTAAATATATAGTGTCGAACATTTAAAACATAATTTCTTCTCCAAAAACAATTAACTTCCTTTCAAAAAAAACCAACAAGATAACCAAAATTACAACGAGTATAAACGATATTCAACAAGATACCCAAAATTACAACGAGTATAAACGATATTCAGCAATGGGGTCCAATTCTTTCTTTTTATCTTCACACGATAGCTCGGGAAGTTTCTTGTAGACCCTATGAAATATATATCCATCATAATACGAATACGGTACAAATTCGTTAAGCCCACAAAATTTCATAGCGTCCTCGAAATGGCGAATCAAATTCGTATAGATAAATGAAAGCAAAAACGGTCGCGCTGCATAATGGTCAGGCGGCAACAAAACCTCCGATTTTGCAGGATTTAATCTGTTTGCTTCAAATATTGTTAGCAACAGTGAATCGGCTTCATC
This sequence comes from Nemotelus pantherinus, assembly GCA_963978885.1. NCBI lineage: Eukaryota > Metazoa > Arthropoda > Insecta > Diptera > Stratiomyidae > Nemotelus > Nemotelus pantherinus. Next base: position 220,310,201 of record OZ022263.1, on the reverse strand, counting down.
AACAGTTATTTGTCCCATCTAAAATACAAAGTAACATTTACCATCGTCTACGCAACGTGTTTAGGTGTTGAAATCACTTGTCTGACTTACTTGATATAAATAATTCGTTACAATCGAGGGAAGTACATAAATTTTTCCTAAAAGTTTCTGTATCGACTCCAACTTCAAACTTTCTTTATTAGGTCCAACGACCCAAGCAAAAATTTCCAATCGTCTTTCCAAGGGCATTCTATCTTCGTCATCCGACAGTATGTCATCCATCGGAGGCGCGTCGAAATCAGGATATATCGGTGTATACTGATGCATGGCGAACGGTTCATTTTCACTACGTTTCAAACAAATATCTTGTTTGATCTCGTTAGTATCATTGCGCGGAGAACAGTACATTATTCCTAATTCACGACGTAGTAACGGAAGAACTAGATCCGCATAAGGCACTGTATTTTCAGAAAAGCCAATATATGGCTGCGTTATGAATAAGACTCCTTGAGTGTACATAGTGAAAACGATAAAACTTGCCGTATGTAAAACATGGTCTCGTAACCAGTCTGGTTCTAGTTTTCTAACTATATGTGTTTCCTGAAAAGATAGAAAAAAGTTTTACAGAATTATTTAGATAAAAATCTAACCACCTACCGGCATCTTAACACACAACATTTGAATTTACATGTATATGAAATTTGCTACTCACATAGTCAAAAAAGTCCAAACTAATTTGAACCAACCGAACGATTTCGTTTAATGATATTTTACTCCTCACTCTGTCATAAATTATATCAGCTAATTTTAAAGCCAGGTCCTTTTCCTCCGGGTTTTTAAAATTGGTGCGAACCAAATCCGCAATGACTCTTACAAGCTTCACATAATTCATTCTATAATATTGTGCTCTCAATTTGTCATGAACATGCTGAAAATTTAAAACATCAATTGATTATAGTTATTAAAGAGCCATTATTAGTAATTTTAATAACAAATCTAATCAAAAATATTTGGAATTTGCACAAACAGTAAAAGTACTTTCCTCGCACGGTACTATCTTTAGCTTCGAACCAAACACATCTAAATGCAATTTTCCCTAATTTTCAGTTTACTTATTGCAGAGGTACCAAAACAAAATATTTGGGCGTAATCATTTGAACAAGTCAAAATTCGAAGTGTCATCGACATGTTCAAACCATATTCATCGACATACTCAACCGAAAGTGAAGTATTGTGAAACCTATTGCAGAAGAGAGTTAGCAGGGCTCATCATTACTTCGCCATAGCCGTTTGTAAATACAAGGTCTAAACAAATATCATTACGTTTCGGAGTCGAGGAATTTTACGAATTTTAGTTTAGGTGGGACTTATGGATAGTTGTTAAATAAAAACTATTTTCTACACATTGTAATCGATAGAAGAAATTAAATATAATAAATTGAAACATTTGTATGTTTGTATGTACTACACATTGTAGCTAATTACAACTATCGTACAAAAATCTGGCAAAATATTCGCCTGATTCTAAGGAATTTTCTTCTTCTCTAGTTCGCAACATTAGATGTCACCCATTTGATAAGTTTTTTAAATATATTTTCCGCAAATTATTTACTGAGATTTTCAGAATTTGATAGCCAAAGTCATTTTCCAATCGCAGCCTCCAATACTTGTTAACATATTAATTTATATTTTTATCAAACTTCGCTTAACTGCGATATATTTTAAGAACGTATGAATAAGGCCCAATGAAGCCACGAAACTGTCAGTAAACTTACCACAACGTGTTCATATGGCAAAAAGCTATTACTGAGCAATGTTCCCAACAACGGCATTTGCCATTGTTCTAATTTCACCGAGGCTCTAAAGTTCTCCTTGTTCCAAATTTCCACCGACATTGTTTTCAAATCCAACGAGGATGCTAGCCAAATTGAAAAATCTCCTGGCATTACCAAGAAATCTGAATCATTTGCAAGCACAGCCATTGCTTGGACTCTGGTGGCATGTTCCACAATATCCATACCACAATCGTTATCAAGTGATATGAAAATTTCTCCCCACTTTTTTGCAACTCGCAAGTAATTTTCGTAGTGGCTTTTCAAAAATCTCTGCATGTTTAACGTAGTTGCGCTCAGTTCGGTGAAATTTGAGAGTGTTGGTTTTAGAAAATCATAATTATCGTTCATTTCGCTGCACCAATTTGGAGCTTTGATTCGTTTAATCGGTCCAGCCAGAAAGAAATGCAACTCAATATCTAGATTACGTAGTTTTTCGAAAATCTCCTCAGCACGACGAATACATTCGCCCTCACGTCCGCCGCACATTGCTTCACTAACATCTTTAAACAGAAGCTCTATTGTACCCATAAAATCGAATACAACCACTGGCTGAGATTCATTTTTATTTATTCTGAAAAGAATCATGGGTTGATTTTCATAACAGTAACGACTATAAATGGGCGCGAAAACGGTTTACATAGTTTCACATACTCACAGCTTGAATTTCTTTACTTCTCTTTCAATGTTGACTCTAGAGGCAATCATATCATTCGAATTTTTTACATACGTGGTAAGATATCTGACCATCGTTAACGTCGTTATTCTGAATCTGGAAAAAACAGTATCCGTTATTTGCTGGTTAACATTTATATTAGTGTGTGAGTAGAAAAAAAATCGGCATACAAATATTCGACAGTTTTGCAAACTCTCCGCAAATTCGCAAATCGAATTTACCTACTTCTTAAATCAATTCAACACTTTTACAAATGAGTTTGATACTTTTGTAAATCAATTAAGCGTTGCAGATATGATAATTTTTGCTAACTTCTTCCATATTAGATGAAAAAATTGTGTTTTGTCTTTAGCTGGGGAAAAGAGGGGAAGGGATACGGAAGATAGGAAGGTGCTGTCGTTAAAAATGGCGACGCTGCGCACAATTGATCGCCTGATAAAGATTTATTAATTCTTCTTTTATCAATTTTATATTCAGCTTCAGATAAAATATAATTGATTACATTATCTTCGTTCAACAATTGCTGAATATCATTTGTTATTTAGTGATATTGGTTAGTGATATTGGGTTATTGATTTGCTAGGGCTAGATTGTGATAAATAATATAGATGAGTACAGACTCAGCTCTTTCATTTATGTGCTTGCTGCCACAGCTTGCGCATTTGTGACCGCTCCTATGAGTAACATTTTCTTCATCCTGCATGCCACCGCGGCGGGTTTAGTGGCCTCTGGCGGTGCGGCACTGTCGTGTGCCGTATAGGTGGATGCCGTGGCTGCATGCTTCTCTTTGTCTCCCCTCACATACCACGATAGTTAAATAATCCGTGCTGAAATTAGATCGAAGATGATCGTGAATACTCTTTCTCACCAGCATAGTTCTTTTGTTTTGGCTACGGACTTACGTGACTCCAGTCCAGTAGCATGGTCCCCGCTGAGATCCAAGGTTTCTTGAACTAGTCCCATGTTAAAATTGCCTTCGTTGAGAGTCAGCAGGAGTTCTGCCGAGGTCTACCTACTGGGGTGCAAGTTGATATCCTTAGCGTTGTTCGCGACATCCTTCTCCACCACACCTTGTTGGTGACCCCCAGTTGCTTCACCTAGGTCAACTAAGCTCAGATCTTTTCCAATCTCGCCAGTCTTCAGGGTGTTCGCACTGCTATACTTTGAATGGCGTTTCTATAGACGTAGGTACAGGCAGCCTACAACCGAACCGCGGATAGAACCAGGTTGTCAGTCTTCTTGCTGATCTGGAGTATGTACACCTGTGCAATGTATTGTGCTGCCGACTTCTTCACGTTCAGGATCTTCCGGTCCTTCGTTGGGACGTCCAGTTCTGCCTATGCAGCAGTTTGAGGATTACTTCTGGTTCCACTATTTGTGATATTACCTTTTACCTTTCAATATCCCCTCTGTCTGCAATTTCTAACTGAGTACCTTCCCAGAGCCCAGGTAACTCCTGGACTATACACCAGTGCCACCTGATCCCGTCTTCGATCCCGCCTTGTCAAACGAGAGAATGGCTAGTTCGGGATACTTTTCTATCTGGTTAATTATCGCATTGACCAGGCCTAACTCTGCAATCTACCATTATTTGAGCGACAATTGATACAAAGCCCCGATTTAGTGTTGCTTAGCCATGCCGCTAGCGTTTACGACCCTTCTCGGTTTGGAGGTGGAGGGCTGTTGTGCCTCTAGCCGACTGTTGTTGTTCTGTGGCCTCTTGATCACTGGTTTTTCACCTTCAGCGGATATTTGTCTATTCGCTGCCTCATTCTTGGCCAAGCTCTGGTCTATCTGATTGTGGAAGACAGGGCATTATGCCTACCACTAGCTTCCACTTGCTGGCAAAATATTTACGGCTATTTGCCACTGTCATCAGAGCTCAGTCAGGCGGATCCTTCTGTTCTGCAGAGTGGTATGGTTTGTCACCAATGTAAACTTGGAAATGTAAATTCACTTATATTGTCAAAATCAGATAATAAAATAGTCACATACATTTTAAGAAAACCTACCCTATCCAACGATAGAAGATGTGGAATTTTTGAAGTTAAAATTATTTCCACCCACAATTCAATACTTTATATTATAAATATACCCAAAACAACTTGTCAAATGCACATTTTTGTTTCTAGACGTATTTTCATATTTGCTATCGCTTATTCGAGCATCAGTTGAATCGAAGTTAAATACAAACTTGATAAATGTATTCATTTTTTCGATACACCAGGAAAATTATTTCATAAATCAATAAACGAACAAAAGATAAACATCGTTCTTGAAAACCCGATAACATTCTTTTGCTTACGAGTCGTTCTTGACAAACCGACAACATTCTTTTGCTTGCTTATTCTAATTAGAGAAATAAGCACATTAGGTCCGAAAAAAAATTTCTGTACATATACTTCCGCCGTAAAGCTTAGCAGTAAACAGATTACAATATTATGGTTTCAAATTTCGTCCATGGTTGAACGACATAAGGGGTTATTCCGAGACCGTCGGTGGGTTAAAATTAACTTTTCACAGGAGAATCGCAATATTTCCAGGAATAAAGTTTTAGAATTTTAATATTGGCGGACGTAACAAATTTGGATATTTTTCGCGACGGTGCTGACCTGTAAGTAGTATGTTAAAGATCTCTCTCCAGACTTAGTCGATGTTTGGATTGTGGTCTAAAATAATGTGTCCGAACGCCGTCGTTGGATAGAATAACAATGTTCGTTCTTCAACAATGAACGTACCGCATAGTTCTAGTATAAATTCCACTTTGAAATTATGAAATTTTCTCCTTAAAAGAGTTTTCGGTCAGGAAAGTGACACAACCAAAATTTGTCTTGCTGATACATTATGAGAAGTATAAACTTAATGAATGGAATTTCGTTTAACTTTATTGAATATTGAGGCCAATTATATTCAAAGAACATGTAGGTCTTTAAGAATGCACAATGTCAAAAAATGAATGTTACAAAACTCTAGCGCACCTGAACCGCTAAAAATACTAATGTTCAATGTACAATAGAAGAATCGTGCAGATTTTGATTGCATATTCTGCCACACGTGCTCCAACCTGTTTCGGAGTGCAAAACCACTTTGATCTCAGGAGTACCACTTGCATGAAGTTCAAGATTTAGGAAAGCCAAACACTGCATAACTTTGAAAGCAGCACAACATAAACAAAGAAAATGCTTAGTGCTTAAAACACTTTACCAGCACTGCCACTAAAAATCTCCCACTATCGCCTCACGTCAAAACCAAATAACTCGATTGATCTCAATTTTATCCGATACAAAGAAATTTAGGGTTACCAGTCGCAAATGTTTTCAAATTTTCAAAAACTTAATATTTGTTGTTTATTGTCACTACAAGATCATCACCGTGTAAAAATTTTACGATAAAATCGCTTAGTAAAAATATTGCAAATAAATACCAAACCGACTATAGCTGGCAACCGTATCCTGGCTTTTTAACTTGATTACCTTCTGAATAATACCTATATTAAGTTCCATTTATCATATGAAATTCGTTTTGATTTAATGACTGCACTGGGAATTATAGGGCAAAACGCTTTACTTTCCTGAACGAATTTTCAAAACCCAAGACACCAAAATTACCATAGCTGGCAGCACCACCATAATTGTTCAACCGAATATCTACCAAACACGGCTTAGAGTAAGGTTCAGCTACTTTGTCAATTTCATGAAAATCTGGTGACTAAATCAGAATTCATAGGGCAAAAAGCAGTTTTTTTTTCTTAATAATTTTTATTTTTCAAGATGGCACCACTGGCACAGAGTTGCCCGCATTCCCAAATCGCTTCTATCAGACTTGGCCCTACTTAATTCTGTGAATTCCAACTGGATTTGATAATTGGATCGTGAGTTCTCGTGAACAGAAGTTTCTGATGCTTAAAATATAGGTAAATTGGATGACGGTTACCGTTCTTGTCCGATGTGAAATATCAAAAGTGTTGCTTTCGTTGTATAAACAAAGCATAAGATTTCTATATGAGTTGGTTTTCACTGCAAATGACCAACATTCTTCAGGAGAATCAATGGTTTGAAGGTTTTTATTTTCAATACCTGCCGTAGCAGCAGGGTTGCCAGCACGTTCATAAAAAAAACACGAGTCTACAACCTTGTAATATAAACATGTCCTTTAAGGGTCATAATGATTTGACAATCTAGTCAAAAGTTATCGCAATTCAAAAATTTTCAAATTTTCTTAATCTCATTTTAGGCGCCTAGCGTACATATAGAGTTCAAAATTTCAAAAATATCATATTCACATTAAAAACGCGTCCAAAATTCATTTCATAAACTTTATTTTTGCAAAATAATAAGTATACTTAAAATATCACTAAAATGGCTGCCGGCGCCAAAGGGTTAAAGATGAATGACTTTTTGTAACATCTGGCACTAGGGTTGGAAAACTAATTTTATTCACCGGTGAACGGTTAACCGTTAACCGATCGGCTTTTCACCGATGAAAGTCCTGAGGCGGACGATTTTAACCGGTTAACCGATTAATCGCCGATTTTTGGCGAAAACATTCTGGAAAATGTTTCAAACTATTATACTCGCATATTCTGATTTGCAATGAGTTTTAATAATTTAAATGAATGAGGTCAACCAAGATTCAAAAATTTCAAAAAATATGTATTTTTATGAACAAAAGCACTCAACAGAACAATTAAAACTAATAAAATTGCTAAACAATGTAAATTTCAAAAATAAATAATGAACAGAATGAGATCATATAAAATTTTAAACTTACAGCTAGAAAACACTCAATCAATATAAATGACTTAGATTTAGATTAGTCAAATGTCAATCTCTTCGAAAAAAATTTAATGCGAAAAATTCCAATTCAACCGGACACAATACAAATTTACCTCACGACTCAAACCAATCTTCCTGGTTAACAGAACGCAGGAAGACTAGCATGTTTAGGTTTTTAGGCGATAATCTATTCCTCTTCGTGCACTTCACACTACCTGCGTGGGAGAAAAGTCGCTCGGCAGCAGTTGAAGTGGCCATAAGGGGCAAATAGAGCATGGCTAACTCGTAAAGTTGCTCATACCCAATTCTCATAGAGTCCCACACCTCCATAGGATCTGGGTTTGTGCGCCTGTCCACAACGGTGCTGCTGAGGTACGCCTTTAGCTGCGATGGGATGGTGTCTGCAGCCTCCTGGTCGATTGTCCCCGCAGAGCTTCGGCGGAGGAGACTGTCTACCGCGGACCAGATTCCTGAAGAGTAGTCTTCATCATCATTGTCAGAAGCAACGTCCAGGGCCACAGCGTGGTTTGATTCAAGAATCATTCCCGATATACAGCTACCTGAAAACCAACGTAAAATTACAATCGTGTATCGATGTCGGGACGTGTGCAGTCCCATCTTGACCACTCTCGTTTTGCTCAGAAGTGCTTTACCAGGATGCGCACCAAATGCACCTGTCCATCTTGTCCACCTTGTACGCCTTCAACCGGACTCCTGGACAGGACGGACGTGTGCATGTGGCAACACCTTGGAGGGAGAAGTCCCTTGCAAATTATTTCCAACTACGAAGACTACATATCGAACAGCGAAATACTCACCAAGGTAACTGATTATGGAAGAAGCAGCGCGTGGATTCTCAAAAACTAATTTTTTATAGCGAGGGTCCAGAAAAGTTGCTGCTGCATATGGGCGAAGCAACTCGATATCAGAAAATTTCAAATTGATTTCCGATAAAAGTTGCTGCTTGACATTGAATGACAAGGGCTCTGTTGGCAGATAGGCCTTGACATCCTGGAAGTTTTGATCAATTATTTAGTAAGTGCTCAAAGGTATCAAAAGTATATACAGGGTAGCCCACGAGATCCGGTGTTGTTTTACAGGTAGGCAACACTTCATGCATCTTTCGGCGACAAGCGAGAGGCGAAGAGTGAAGCTTGGTGGAGTCTTCCAAGTCTCTCGTCTTGTCGACAGATGCCCAAATTGTAGCCTGCCTGTCACAAATCCCGGGGTCCGTAAATCATAAGTGACACGCTATTCTCACCGTTTTGAGTCCGTACACGATGGGGTTGACGTTACTTAGAGTGACATCCTTTTCTTTAGAGAGCATATTGGTTGCTTCCTCCAAAGGCTTCAGGAGGTCCCTGATCTCAATCAAAATATTAACCTTTTCCCCACCAATTATTGACGGTGGTCTTCGCTTTGTGGAGCCGCGCTCACGCTGTATTTTGAGAAGTACGGCAGTAACGTGCTCTTCAAGCTCAAGATAGCGCTGCAACATGTAGTAGCCTGAGTTCCAGCGCGTTCGTACCTCTTGGATGAGCTTCAAGCACTTTGCTTCTGGTTTTCCAGCCTTCATTTGCTGCTGTTTCAGCTCCTCCGAGGCAACTTCACTGGTGCGAAAAAAACGCACGATCCGTTTAACTTCCATGAAGAGAGCGTGCACCGACAGTTCTACTGGGTCTTGTGTTTCCCCCTCCTCCTGGATATCCTCAAGCAAGACTTCAGCATCCTCTTCATTTTCAGGTTCATTCACTTGATCTCCTGGATCTGCTTCTGAGGGTCTTGGTGTTGAAGTCATGCCGAGAATGGATTGGCCAATGGCATTAATGAGGTGACCAGCGCAAATAATGTGCTTCTCCATGCCAAACACTAGGCGAGCAGCAGCTTTGACATTGGCCCCTCCGTCGGTTACGACGCCCTGTACTTTGTCGGTGTTGATTTGCCACTCATTGCATATTTCACGAACACCAGCTGCAATGTTTAGAGTATTTTTTCTCTCTGGCATATAGCGCAGACCCAACTCTATGCTACGAAGTTTCTTACTTTTCTTGGTTTCTGCCACACAAAAAAAGAGAAAAAGAAATAATAAAAATTAAGTTTGAATTTGTGCCATTCGACGCCCGTCAGAATTGAATCTTGTGGAAAATTCTTTACAAAATCAATGATGTTGATTTGTTCACATATTTTCCACTGATTTTACTTTCCACTAATAAAATGCCGATTAATCGTACAACACAAATTAATTACGTTAGAAGTCAATATTATAAACTTCCCATCTCTGAAATGCTCCGTTACACCCAGGTATGACTGCATTGTCTCCGAATGTGTCCACAAGTCTAATGTGAGTCCGATAGACTTGGCATTGGAAAGCTTTTGTCCACAAACAGCCCGCAGCTCCAGAAATTTCTGCTCCATCGCCTTGGTACACGTAGGTTCAGAGGGTACGGAGTACAAAGGCTGCATTGCCTTGCAAAATGCCTTGAAGCCCTCCTTTTCCGGCGTCCTTAATGGCATGTCGTCACGTGCAATCATGAATAGTAAAGCGTTCGTGATTTGCTTGTCCCGGTGACCACCTCCTATAGAGAAACCGAACAGAAACCATCAGACAAGCGATTTCAGACGAACACCCCTCTCACTTGGGGTTTCATTAGAAATCGACGGACGAGATCGTTGCTATTGGATGAAAACAGACGAGTGCTTACTTGAGAAAGACATGCTAGCAAGACACTTGTCCATGGGCCCTTCGAAACTGGCTCTCGCAGCATTTCTACCTCCAACGTCCTTGCTGCCACCAGCATCGCCCGGCTGATCACCTGCACACGTGCGCTAGGAATATACCGAGGAAATATTTCACGTTTGACGAGGATACACTAAGCCTAAGCGTAAAGTAAAGCGAGATGAGTTGTCTTACCTGTGCAGGTGGCTCATCAGTATCCTCATTGTCACTTGTGGTATTACTCACTCTCTTTTTCATATTTGACTCTTGTTTAGGAGTGGAAATCAAATGCACTTGCGCTAGATGGTATCGTACGGTGCTTGTGGACGGATTTGAAAACTTCTTGCCGCATTTTAAGCACTCGGCTGTTTTGCCATCACTGCTCCTTTTTACGAGGCCCCACACGCTACTCGGTGCCATTTTATTTACACGAATGCCAAAAATTTCAAAAAAATACTTGTGCTTCAACAATGCTCGCGTTAACGTGTTCAACCACACTGGATAGGGGGAACGAGAAGGCGGTAGCAGTACTCTGAGACGTCGAAAATCGAGCAAGTCAAGTCGCGACAGCGAGAGGGAGTGAATCGGCTAGCGAGGAGAGAATGTCGACGCGCAGGGCCGTAGCAAAAGGCGACAGCACAACGAATCTGGTTTTTTTCTTTCTCGACTTTTTCGTTGAAGTAGAGGGCAAAATTTATCATGTAAAATAACGGTTAACCGAAGCATTTAACCGATTAATCGATTTGGGTGAAAGTGGTTAACCGGTGAAAATTAGTCGATCGGTGAATCGATTTAACCGGTTAACCGGTTAACCGTCACCGATCTTTCCTTCACTATCTGGCACTATTCTACATCCTAAAAATTTCAGTTCAATCGGATGGCGCATTATTACTCAGATATTTTCACTGAAATTTTTGAGATATTTTCACAGTAGTAAAAATTTGAGAATCAGGTCCATTTTTTACAGAATCGAAATAATTTGCAAGAGGGCTTGTATTCAACAAACAACTGAAAGACATACTACTCACCAATAATAAGTTCATTTTACTGTCTTGCGATTTTTTCGCTTACTCATAAACACAAATGAAATTAATTGAATAAGTTGATGTTTTTTTAACTCTAGTTTTCAGTAAAAATTTATATCATATCTCTATTGATATTGAGATTCTTGTTTTTATCAAATTTAAAAGAAAATTTTGCTACGAAATCAAAGAAAAATATAACTTTGAGACAAATTATACCAAAAAAAAAAAAACTATGAATCAAGCTTTTTTTTTAAATTATATATAAAAATATTTTTTTCAACACTGGAAACCTTTTTACCCTATGAGTTTCAATGCAGTCATCGGATCAAAGAAGACAATAATCTTGGATACAGGTCGTTTGTAAAAAGGACATTTAGTAGAACATGTATTCAAAACCGCACACAGTTCCTCCACCTTCCTTCGAGAATTTGTGTTTCCAGCTAGAAAATTTAACAATAGCCTTTTCCTCTTTTACAAACTATTGCGGTCGTCTATTTTAATTGTTATGAATCATAGCCCCATTCACTCTCCTATCAATAAGTTCTAATTGACCATTCAGCCCCACACTCACCTTTTTATCCTATGTCCACAATATTCTTAGAATCCAATCTTACACGTCAGCAAATATCTCAATTGACCCGATTTGTAAACAATAGATAATGCCAAGCAAACTACTTTAATTGAAATGCCAAATTTAATAACTTTCCAGGATCATAAATTATGCCGAGTATGGGAAAAAATTCGTCTAAACAAAACAATATTCCATATGAGAAATTGTACTTTTGCGACATTTGCAAATCCGACAAACAAAATCCAATAAAATCGCAACGGACCATCCAATTCTACGCGTAAATAATGCGAAGTGGATAAATTCGTGACCAACTAATAAACAAATTCAAGTCGAATCATATGCTTGAAATCAATAGATTAGCGAATTCATAAACAAATACAATGCGAATCATATTCTTGAAATTTGATATTCTTGACATTTTATCCGTCAGAAATGAGCAGTGTCTGTGCTTTTCTCCATTGCCAAAATTTTCGCTCGAAAGAAAGATAATGTCAAAATTTAGCTTCACGATTGAGTTAAGGCTGGTACTGAGTTCGGGTTCACGTGAAATTTTGACATGTCTCCATTATCTGGTCATTCTTTCGAGCGAAAATTTTGGCAATGGAGAAAAGCAGAGACAATGCTCATTTCTGACGGATAAAATGTCAAGAATTTCACTTTTCCATCGATTTTCTTATTGGAAAGACATTTGCACTGCTCCATTTTCAAATTGAAACACCGAATGTCACTTTTTCGCTGGAAAGAATGAACTGCACAAACTGAATTGGCGTGAAATGATTGGAGACATGTTTCAGTGCCATCTACGTTTTCAACGCGAAAGAACTTAGTACCACTCTTGCTTATTTTCAAGCTAAATTTTCGCCGAAACAGATTTCACGTGAAATTTTGTATGAAAATTTCACGTGAAATCGAACTCAGTACTATGCTTTAATCGTGAAGCTAACTTTTGACATGTCTCCATTATCTTTCTTTCGAGCGAAAATTTTGGCAATGGAGAAAAGCAGAGAAACTTATCATTTCTGACGGGTAAAATGCCAAAAATTTCAATGTTTGATCGATTTTCTTATTGGAAAGAACGAAACAACGTGAAATCGAACACAGCACTAAGCATTAGTCAGTCTTAATTTGAGTTCTATGATTTGAGTTAAGCCAAATTATTGTAAATGTGCAAGTAAACTGTGTAATAATGTGAAAAATTTAAAGAAAAATGTGATTTGTATTTCTTTTTAAAGAGCCCCTAATATAATTTATTTTGACGCATTCTCCAACAAAACTTTATAAACACAGCTACAGTGTACCAATAATGTCTTCGTACAGCAGCTATTTGATACTCAAGTGTTAAAAAACAATAAATTGTTGCAAGAAATTAGAAAGAGATTTAATGCAGATTTATTCATTAAACATTTTTATTTACTTTAAAAACAAAAACGAATCCATTTGAATGATTCATTTCACAGTTACTAGCTAAAAATAAAACAAAGTTCACAATTTCCCTTCAATAATGTCTTCGTACACTTACGGAACAGTTTATGAAAAATCTTAAAAACTACAGATACATTTTTTCTTAATATTTAGTTGGGCAGCCTTTGTTTGTAATCACGGCTTTAAAGTGGTGAAGCATCGATTTTACAAGATTTTTGCATAGCTTGGCTCTATTTTTGCCCATTCTTGCTGAAGAGCCTGTTTGTTTTAATATGATGAGTCCTGATCCTCCTTTCCAGCATGTTCTATATGTGCTCAATGGGATTGAGGTCAGGACTTTGCGGTGGTGTTTTAAGCAATTGTAGGGTTTTGTACGCCAAGAGCATCCTAGTATTATGAGCAATGTGCTTAGGATGCGTTGAAAGTTTAGAAATAATTGAAGGAATCATGGATCATCGGGCATATATTGAAATTCTCACGAGAAATTTGGAGCCAAGTGCTGAAAAATTGGGTCTATCAAAGGATTTTTACTTTCAACAAGATAATGATCCTAAGCATATGGCTCATAATACTAGGATGTTCTTGGCGTACAAAACTCAGCATTTGCTTAAAACACCACCGCAAAGCCCTGACCTCAATCCCATTGAACAAATGTGGAACATGCTGGAAAAAAGGATCAGGACTCATCATATTAGCTCGAAACCTAAGTTGAAACAGGCTCTGCAGTAAGAATGCGCGAAAATAGAGCCAAGCTATGCAAAAAAAAAAAAAATTGTGGAATCGATGCCACACCACCTTAAGCCGTGATTAAAAACAAAGGCTACCCTACTAAATATTTAAAAAAAAAATGTATCTCTAGTTTTTAAAATTCACATAAACTGTTTCATAAGTGTACGAAGACATTATTGGAGGCAAATTGTGGACTTTGTTTTATTTTGAGCTGATAACTTTGAAATGAATAATTTAAATGGATTAGTTTTTGTTTCTAAATTAAATGAAAATGTTTAATGAATAAATCTACACTAAAACTTTTTCAAATTTCTTGCAACAATTTATGAGTTTCAAATAGCTGCTGTACGAAGACGTTATTGGTACACTGTATGTAGGTATATCTAGCTTGTAGTCTTGTTCTTGTTTGTGTGAGGCAGGAAAGTGAGATTTCCAGAAATGGTATAACAAAAATTATCGTACTTTTTATTCATTTATCCTATGCTTTATTTAAGGTCTTGCACCACATGAACAAGGAATCTGTAAAAATTTGCAAACGACTGCAGTACGCGGACCTATTCTACCGTGCTAAGAAAAACAGTATTAAGTGCGCAAATGCAATTTACGTGTTTATAAACAAATCGCTTAACATTATTTTCACATCTCCAGAATGTAACACTTGTCCTTAGTTAAAAAGTCTTAACTCCCATTTTTCTATCTAACCGGCGACGTCATTTTTTGGAAGTGCAAAGCTTTTATTACATTGTGCCGAATCGATAAATAGAAAATTCAAATTTTCTCAAAACTACAAAAAATGAGTTAAGACTTTTTAACTTAGGACGGTAGTATTAACGTTCGTCAACCAGAGAAAGATATGACGTCAGCGAACTTTTGTTGCCGCAAAAGGTACAAAAACGAATTCTTGGAAGTTTCTATGAATCGATTATAATGCACGAAGTACGCGAACACAACCACTTATTAGTACAGTAAATCTGTCGAAAAAAAAATCGATTTACGGAAATTAGTGCCTAGGACGTGAATCTTTTTTTATTCGATGACAAATGAGATTTACTAAGCAACCATGGGGGTGGACCAGTTCAACCCTTAGCGGTCTTTTGAAAAACTCAAAAAAACAACCAAAAAATTTTTGAAATGCGTTTATCTCGTTTGCTATGCATTTCACAGAAAAATCGATTCATGATAAAATGTAGAGGACGTTAAAATCTACAATTTATGTCTTTGGAGCAATGCTGTACAACAAAAAATGCACACGGTAGGTGGCGCCAAAGTATCCAAAAAAGTGTTTTTCCACTTTTTCGTCCTGAAAATATTATTTTAACGCAAAAATGTAAATGCAAAAGTTGTTCCTTACATTTTTATCAACAATTTTTATTTAAACATTTTTTATATACGACTTACCGTTTCAAAGTTACAGTGCAATATAGCGCAAATAAAAAAAAATAATAAATCTTGATTAAAACGTGTACCTCCGATGTGCACTCATTGCGTGCAACCGTATTATTGGAATTTTCGTACTTTTGCAAGCTGCAGCTTTGAAACGGTAAGTCGTATAAAAAAAATGTTTAAATAAAAATTGTTGATAAAAATGTAAGGAACAACTTTTGCATTTACATTTTTGCGTTAAAATAATATTTTCAGGACGAAAAAGTGGAAAAACACTTTTTTGGATACTTTGGCGCCACCTACCGTGTGCATTTTTTGTTGTACAGCATTGCTCCAAAGACATAAATTGTAGATTTTAACGTCCTCTACATTTTATCATGAATCGATTTTTCTGTGAAATGCATAGCAAACGAGATAAACGCATTTCAAAAATTTTTTGGCTGTTTTTTTGAGTTTTTCAAAAGACCGCTAAGGGTTGAACTGGTCCACCCCCGTGGTTGCTTAGTAAATCTCATTTGTCATCGAATAAAAAAAGATTCACGTCCTAGGCACTAATTTCCGACCTCAACCTGCAGATTGACTGTACTATATGTACAACTTTTCAAATGCGCATTTTCTTTCCTACACGTATTTTCTTGTTAACATCGCTTATTCGAGGATCAATTGAATCGAATTTAAATATACACACATATCATACGCAAGTATATGTATGCATATACTCGATATATACATTTTTTCGATACACTAGCAAAATTATTTCATTCGAATAGTTTCGAACATTATATTTCCAATGAATATAAGCATCATTTTGGAAAAAAACCGATATAATTCATCTGCTTGCGCGATATCAATTTATCAAATCCTGCAAGATGTAACATACTTATGTATATACATACATGCGTCCACTTCAGCTTTGGTATTATATTCTAGAAACAACACCAGATACAATATTTTCTTCGGAAATGGCGAGAAATTGCGTTTGGATTGAAACATACTAGGTCTGTTTCCGTACTTGAATCTATTATAATATATTAAAATAGATTCGCAGCAAGTCGTTTCCGTACTTTTGCTGTAAGCCAAATTTTGCAGCAAAAAGAAGCCAGCTGCCAAATTCTGTTACTCCTGCAGTTTGCTGAAGTACGGAAACAGACCTACTGAAAATGTACTTACTTGTAGGACCATAGACTTTTTCCAGGGATTCACCGAACTACCTGTAGATACACAGCGACCACACAAAAACACTTCTACACAAAGCACTACAAAACACTTCTTGCACTACCGATCGCTTCGATCTGATTGACGATGCCTGCATATGGAAAATTCGCGGCCTGCCTGAATTACAGGGTAGCCAGATGACCCAAATAGAAGACCATCATCAAAACGGAAAAATAAAATCCTCCAAATACCTCACTTAGTCAAAATCCCCCATGGAGTAAGGTAATTTCAAGGTGCAGATAAAAGGTCTGTTCGCGTACTTCAGAAAACTGCAGCAGTAACAGAATTTGGCAGCTGGCTTCTTTTTGCTGCAAAATTTGGCTTGCAGCAAGAGTACAAAAACGACTTTCTGCGAATCTAATATTAGATTCAGGTACGCGAACAGACCTAAAATTGCAATTCCTTTATAGTTCAGACATCTAAAAATGTCCCGATGCATTGTTTTTTATCCCCCTAGGTTTAATTCTCATTATCATTATATTACAAACTCATTATCGCAGAATTATCTTTTATTATCTTTTTACTTTCAATAGTTATAGGATTAAGGACGATATTCTTCAATAAAGATACCGCCAAAGTGAAATCTGAATTGCTGAAAATTTTATTGGTTGCTATTCTAATTGGAGAAATAGGTTCATTCATATTTTTAATATTTATATTTATTTATTTACCAAATAAGGTATAATAATATTACATATAAATGACATAAATATAAAAAATTAAAAAAAAACCAAACAAATTTAAAAAAGGTATAAAATACAAACAAATACAATATAAATAAATAAACACTCGATAAATAAATACATAAAGCTAAATTACATGTAGGTCACAATATTAAACACGCCAAACGCAAAACGAAATTAAATAATTTATGAATCAATTATAAAAATAGTCCTAAGTCATAAGAGGATACTAGGCCGGTAGAATAGGGAGGGTAGGATAAGAGATCCTTGGTAACTCTATTTTTAAAGGACACTTTGGATATCGCTGGGGAAAAGTGTTGGCTCATACTGTTGAATATTTTGCAGCATCTGTTAATTGGCTCATTATCAGCATATGCGGTGCTATGCTTATATTCAACTAGCATTCGTCGGGATCTAGTGACTCTCACGGGCTGATTAAGTACAAATCTTTCCTGTATATAGTCGACATTAACAGCGCCTCTAATGACATCGAAACTGAAGCAGACAGATAGCATTAATCTTCTGGATGCAAGAGGTGATAAGTTTAGAAGTCTAAGGCGAAATTCATGACGGTAAATTGCTAAAATCACTAGGATAGTAAAGACCTCTAAGAGCGAATAGCGAGAATTGCTTCTGAATAGATTCAAATCTCTGGCTGTGAATTTCAAAAAATGGGTTCCAGATAATGCAAGCATACTCGACAAGAGGGCGAACGAGCGCGGTGTATAGTGATTTTGTAATCCAAAGGTTCTGAAACTTCCTGGCGCGTCGTTTAATGTAGCCAAGTCGTTTACTTGCTTGAGAAATCATTTTGTCGTAATGAAAATTATCATCGAGCATCACACCGAGGTCTAAATCATTTTGTTGTAATGAAAATTATCATCGAGCATCACACCGAGGTCTAAAATATTGTCGACCCTACTAAGTGCCGTATTGCTTAAATGGTACGTATAATGTACGCGCGTACTTTTTCAAGAAAAGCTTATCACATAACATATTGCGATATTTAGAGGTAGGTTGTTCATGCTGCACCAATGTTCGAGGGAATTTAGTTTTAATTGAAAAAAGTCTAGCGCATCAGAACCGCTAGAAAACTAATTTTCGTAGAAAATGTCTTTGAGTGACAAAAAAATGTGGAAAGCCGTAATACACTTTTTTGTAGAATCATATCAAACATTCCTTATCCCAAGCAACAAAACTCAACTATAACACAAATGATGAAAATGTTCAGTGCGGGCAACACTTTCCCAACGAAGCAGCAATAAGTTTAACAAGCTCATACTTAAATCAACTTATCCTTTGAATTTAGTTCTCATTGGAGGATTTCATCGAAAGTTTCAGCGGTTAAACTTTGTTTGAGGCTGCCATCCGAAAAATGTTCAAAACTCGGAAAATTTGAAAATTGGTTTCTTATTATTATTGCAAATGCTTTGCATATGAGTAAGTAATTTAAAGCATCTGTAGGTGCAATATTTACGAAAATGACTAATGCTGGTTACCCTGTGTCAGCAGCAAAGCAAAATATATACCAAATCTGCTTCACGTTAAGTTGAACCCAAGCAGTAAATTTCGTTTCGATTGAATCACTGCCCTAGAAGTTATACGGGTGAAAAGAATTTTAGGGCTACCATCCTCAAAACTTTTAAAATTTTTAAAGCGTTAATATTTGTTATTAATTTTCATTGCAGGATCATTCCCATTTGCAAACCTAATGACATAATCGCTCAGTAAAGAAATTTCACAAAATTACAAAAATGGTCATAGCTGGCAGCCCTTTCATGATTTTTGTACGAAATTCCTACGACATTTGGTTCACATTAAGTTCCATTTACTGCATGAACTTCGTTTTGATTTCTATACTGGATCGGAAGTTATAGGGAAAAAAGCTTTATTTTGCAAGATTTAGGAGACAAAAATCACCATAGCTGGCTACTCTATTCTAATTTTTGAGCCAAATTTTCACCAAATGTTATCTAAAGTAAGATCCAAGTACTGTGTGAATTTTGTTAAAATCTGATGGCTGAAGTGATGGCTCAGTGATTTTTCAAGATGGTACCACTGCCACAGGGTTGCCCGCATTTCAAAATCACTTCTATCAGACCTGGTCCTAGCTAATACGAACATGTTCTGTAAATTTCATTATAATCGGATAATCCGGTCGTCAGTTCTCGTGAACAGAACTTTCGAGTGCTGAAAATAGAGGTAATTTGGTGATGGGTTGCCGTTCTTGTGCAAATCGGAATTTTAATAAATTTTATTTTACATGATGGATAAAAGTCAAAATTTATCAATGACTTGAATTTTTTGTCAAAAATCAAAAAAATTTCAGGAGGGTCAATGATTTGAAGGATTTTTTTTCAGGAGCCTGCCGTACAGGGCTACCCACACTATCTTGAAAATCCATGTGTGTTAAATCTTAGTCAACATCAATACGCTCTGCAAATTTCACGATGATCCAATTTTTGCCAGAAGTAATGAGAAATCAAAATTTGCAAAAAAAATCCTTGCCTACTTTTAGGCACGCTGCATCCACACACGGCTCAAAATTTCCAACTTTTTAACATAGAAAAGCTTAAAACATAATAGGTTTTCATTCCCAAACATTTATTTTAGCAAAAATATACACTGCTTGGAAATATAGGAGTACCTCAAAATTCACTTAAACGCTCGCCGCCTCCAAAAGGTTTAGGATATCTGAACTTTAGCAAATCATGAACCTATATACTAAATACATCTACGTCCTCCGAAAATTTCAGCTCAATCGGATCGGCCACTCCAGAGACTATCTCCCTTAACCCTAGAATGGTACGGTAAATTTTTTGACGATTTTAGGTACATGTATGTTTTACTAAAAAGAAGGCAACAATAGTATTATTACATTTTTTATTTTATCATTAAACATAAAAAGATTATATAGCTTCTAGCCTCATGGCAGTCAGAGTGGCCAACTGGCTGATGCGCGACGAAATATATACCGCATGTGAGTAAAAGTAGTACGGTAAATTTTTTGACGATTTTAGGTACATGTATGTTTTACTAAAAAGAAGGCAACAATAGTATTATTACATTTTTTATTTTATCATTAAACATAAAAAGATTATATAGCTTCTAGCCTCATGGCAGTCAGAGTGGCCAACTGGCTGATGCGCGACGAAATATATACCGCATGTGAGTAAAAATTACTCATGGGTACCATTCTAGGGTTAATCATTTTGCTGATATGTACATATATATATATATATATATATATATATATATATATATATATATATATATATATATATATATATATATATATATATATATATACAATTCGTTTTGCCGAAAATTCATATTTGTTTATGTCTATATATATATATATATATATATATATATATATATATATATATATATATATATATATACATTTCGTTTTGCCGAAAATTCATTTTTCTTTATATATATTTATATATATATATATATATATATATATACATATATTTATATATATATATATATATATATATATATATATATATATATATATATATATATATATATAAAGAAATATTAATTTTCGGCACAAGTTTAAAACTAATTTTCTTCGAAAATTAGTAAAAATAATAATATAGCTAAATAATACATAAATTAAGAATATTATACATTTTCCTTTTATGACTGCCTCATAAATTCTTGGTATTCTCTCTTCTTCATGCATTGAAGGACTTTTTACCAAATGTCTTTTTTACTTGTAGGACCGACCTTCCAACCTCGTCCCACAAAAGTTCGATAGGAGATAAATCCTGTGACTCTGGTGGCCATACCATCCGTTTTAGTACATTGTTCCTTTCCAGTTCGTCCAAGAATTATCTGCATGGAAGTGCAGATCATTCGGATCCTCGTTCTCTTGAAAAATGAATCCTGCACTTAAAAGTCTAATTCCTGATGGCACAGTATGCTCCTCCAATATCCACTTGTATCCTTCCTTTGTTAAACTTTCGTGAATTCTCACAAGATAGCCAGTGGTAACCGAATGATTAATTCAAATTACGACATCTTTAACCCTCTGGCGGTGGCGGTAATTTCAGTGAATTTCCAGTTAACCCTATAGTTCTAGGCAGAGTACATTTTTATTAGAAGTACTGGAAATGAAAACGAATTATATTTTATGCTTGTTTACGATAAAAAAAAATAGGTTCATAGCCCTATGTGGGCGCTAAGTGCCTAAAAGTAATTTCGATTTGTAATAACTTTTGGTAAAAACACTGGATCATCGTGAAATTTGCAGAGCACATTGATGTTGGCTGAAACTATACACACATGGGCTTTTAAAACTGTGCAAGCAACCTGGCACGTGAAACAAATCCTTCAAATCACCGACCCTCCTAAAAAATATTTGCATTTTGACAAAAAATTCAAGTTGTTGGTAAACTTTAACTTTTGTCCACCATGTCAATTTGAAATTTTCAAAATTCCGAGCTGCACAAGAAAGGCAGCCCATCACCAAATTACTTCTATTTTCAGCACTCGAAACTTCTGTTCACGAGAACTGGCGACCCGATAGTCCGATCATTATGAAATTTTCAGAACATTTTGGTATTATTTAGGACCAGGTTTGGTAGAAGTGAATTTGAAATGCAGGCAACTCTGTGACTGTTGTGTCATCTTGAAAAATCATTGCGAAAAAAACTGCTTTTTGGCCTATAACTTTCGATTAAGCCAACCAATTTTGACGAAATTCATACTGTAGTTGAACCTTATTTCCAGCAAATTTAGTTGAAAAATTAGAATAAAGATGCCAGCTATGGAAGTTTTTGTCGCCTAAATCTTGTAAGTTTGCTTAGCAAACTAAAGTTTTTTTCCCTTTAACTTCCGATCCAGTCATCAATTCAAAATGAAATTCCCAAAGTTAGTCTGAACGTTAAGCATATTTAATATACTTATGGGTCATTGGTAGCAAAATGCTGCCAGCACCGGTCGTTATTGTACCAATAGATGCTACCGTTAAATCTGTATGTATGTAATATGATAAACACCTTATAATGGGAACAAGCAGCAACTGGTTACACTTTTGAAGTATTGAAATTTTCGTTTTTATATAGCCTTAAGCATAGTACTGAGTTCGATTTCACGTGAAATTTTCATACAAAATTTCACGTGAAATCTGTTTCGGCGAAAATTTAGCTTGAAAATAAGCAAGTTTGGTACTGTGTTCTTAGCATGAAAAGTTGCTTTGAAGTTGCTTTCGCTTCGAAAACATAGATGGCACTGAAACATGTCTCGAATCATTTCACGCCAATTTAGTTTGTGCAGTTCATTCTTTCGAGCGGAAAAGTGACATTTGGTGTTTCAATTTGAAAATGGAGCAGTGAAAATGTCTTTCCAATAAGAAAATCAATCGAAAAGTGAAATACATGACATTTTATCCGTCAGAAATGAGCATTGTCTCTGCTTTTCTCAATTGTCAAAATTTTCGCTCGAAAGAATGACCAGATAATGGAAACATGTCAAAATTTCACGTGAACTCGAACTCAGTACCAGCCTTTAGATGCAATCATCACCAGCAAAAATTTGGAGTAAACTCGACTTGATGTACCACAGCCGGGAAATTCTACCACCAGAAGGCGAACAGGTGGTAGCAGGAGTTGAAACTTGAAGAAAACACAGAAACTTACGCAAAAAAATACGCGAGAAGACAACATAATTAAGA
This sequence comes from Nemotelus pantherinus, assembly GCA_963978885.1. Classification (NCBI taxonomy): domain Eukaryota; kingdom Metazoa; phylum Arthropoda; class Insecta; order Diptera; family Stratiomyidae; genus Nemotelus; species Nemotelus pantherinus. Next base: position 220,287,506 of record OZ022263.1, on the reverse strand, counting down.
AAAATAAAACAAACAAAATAAAACAAACAAACAAAATAAAACAAACAAACAAAATAAAACAAACAAAATAAAACAAACAAACAAAATAAAACAAACAAACAAAATAAAACAAACAAACAAAATAAAACAAACCGCAAAAGCAGGCACACAACCACAAAAACACAAACATAATTGCCTGAAATCCATCGGCAAAGATCATGTAACAGCTGTGTGGCACATCAAGTCGAGTTTTACCAAAATTTTGTCATTTGTACACAGAGATGTGCTATCATTAAATTTTCTCTCCACGTACTTGGTGTGATGATCCGGTCGTCACTGATTGATAAACGTTGCAGCCACAATAAATATGAAGTGAAATGTACACATTTCTTCTGCTTTTCATCGAAAATCTGTCATTATACTGGTTTTTACACTTTTATTTGAGCAAAATATTTTATTTGAAAGACCATTTTTTCGTTTAGAAGGTAGATATATTTCAAATTCTGGACAGATATATATATATATATATTATATATATATATATTTCGAGATCATCTGCCCCCTTCTTCAGGTTTCAATTCTTTTTTAAACAGTGATAGGTTTGTAGATAAGGTTAGTGTAACTGAAAGAAACACCGTCAAATAAAATTGAATAAATTGCAAAGAAGCATAGAATGTTCTCCACTCTCTGAAATCGGAATTCGATTGAATTTAAATTACTCATTAAAGTAGTTTTAAAATTTAGGTAGGAAAGATATATATAAAAAAAAAACGACCACAAATAAACCTGTCACTTATCGTACAAACCTACACGAGACAGTAAATATATAGTGTCGTACATTTAAAACATAATTTCTTCTCCAAAAACAATAAACTTCTTTTCAAAAAAAAAAACAAACCGACAAGACAACCCAAATTACAACGAGTATAAACGATATTCAGCAATGGGCTCCAATTCTTTCTTTTTGTCTTCACACGATGCCTCGGCAAGTTTCTTGTAGACCCTATGAAATATATATCCATCATAATACGCATACGGTACAAATTCGTTTAGTCCACAAAATTTCATAGCGTCCTCGAAATGGCGAATCAAATTCGTATAGATAAATGAGAGCAAAAACGGTCGCGCTGCATAATGATCAGGCGGCCGCAAAATCTCAGATTTTGCAGGGTTTAATCCGTTTGCTTCAAATATTGTTAGCAACAGTGAATCTGCTTCATCAACAGTTATTTGTTCCATCTGAAATACAAAGTAGCATTTACAATCGTCTACGCAACGTGTTTAGATGTTAAAATCACTTGTCTGACTTACTTGATATAAATAATTCGTTACAATCGAAGGAAGTATATAAATTGTTCGTAAAAGTTTCTGTATCGACTCCAACTTCAAACTTTCTTTATTAGGTCCAACGACCCAAGCAAAAATTTCCAAGCGTCTTTCCAAGGGCATTCTATCTTCGTCATCCGACAGTATGTCATCCATTGGAGGCGCGTCGAAATCAGGATATATCGGTGTATACTGATGCATGGCGAACGGTTCATTTTCACTACGTTTCAAACAAATATCTTGTTTGATCTCGTTAGCATCATTTCGCCGAGAATAGTACATGATTCCTAATTCACGGCGTAGTAACGGAAGAACTAGATCCGCATAAGGCACTGTATTTTCAGAAAAGCCAATATATGGCTGGGTTATGAATAACACTCCTTGAGTGTACATAGTGAAAACGATGAAACTTGCCGTATGTAAAACATGGTCTCGTAACCAGTCAGGTTCTAGTTTTCTAACTATACGTGTTTCCTGAACAGATAGAAAAAATTTTCACAGAATTATTTAGATAAAAATCTAACCATCTACCGGCATCTTAACACATAGCATTTGAATTTACATGTATCTGAAATTTGCTACTCACATAGTCAAAAAAGTCCAAACTAATTTGAACAAACCGAACGATTTCGTTTAATGATATTTTACTCTTCACTCTGTCATAAACTATATCAGCTAATTTTAAAGCCAGGTCCTTTTCCTCCGGGTTTTTAAAATTGGAGCGAACCAAATCCGCAATGGCTCTTATAAGCTTCACATTATTCATCCTATAGCTTTTTGCTCTCAATTTGTCATGAAAATACTGAAAATGTAAAACATCAATTAATTATAGTTATTAAAGAGCCATTATTAGTAATTTTAATAACAAATCTAATCAAAAATATTTTTAATTTGCAGAAACAGTAAAAGTACTTTCCTCGCACGGTACTATCTTTAGCTTCGAACCAAACACATCTAAGTGCAATTTTTCCTAATTTTCAGTTTCCTAATTGCAGAGTTACCAAAACTAAATGTTTGGGCGTAATCATTTGAACAACTCAAAATTCGAAGTGGCATCGACATGTTCAAACCATATTCATCGACATACTCAACCGAAAGTCGAGTATGGTGAAAGCTATTGCAGAAGAGAGGTACTGCATCGTTAGCAGGGCTCATCATTACTTCGCCATAGCCGTTTGTAAATACAAGGTCTAAACAAATATCATTACGTTTCGGAGTCGATGAGTACTCGCAAGGTTGAGATCATTGACATCCAGAAGGTTTTCAATGAAAAGAAATATGTTACTTTACATAGATTCGGACGATTGAGATCACTCAAAAGTATGATTTTAGCGTCCTCGTTTAGGGATGATGCAAAGGAATATACTGTTTCACATAGGTGGTTGTAAACGAATTTCGGTTTAGGTGGGACTTCTATATATGTAGTTGTAAAATAAAAACTATTTTCTACACATTGTAATTGATTGAAGAAATTAAATGTAATATATTGAAACGTTTGTATGTTTGTACTCGTACGTACTACACATTGTAGCTAATTACAACTACCGTACAAAAATCTGGCAAAATATTCACCTGATTCTAAGGAGTTTTCTTCTTCTCTTCATTGACTGTCACCAATTTGACGAGTTTTTTTTAAATACATTTTTCGCAAATTATTTTCTGATTTTAAGAATTTGATAACCAAAGTTATTTTCCAATTGCAGTCCCCAATACTTGTTAACATATTAATTTCTATTTTTATCAAACTTCGCATAACTGCGATATATTTTAAGAACGTATGAATAAGGCACAACGAAACCACGAAACTGTCAGTAAACTTACCACAACGTGTTCATATAGCAAAAAGTTGTTACTGAGCAATGTTCCCAACAACGGCATTTGCCATTGTTCTAGTTTCAACGAGGCCCTCAAAGTCTTCTTGTTCCACATTTCTACAGACATTGTTTTCAAATCCAACGAGGATGCTAGCCAAAATGAAAAATCTCCTGGCATTACCATAAAATCCGAATCATTTGCAAGCACAGCCATTGCTTGGACTCTGGTGGCATGTTCCACAATATCCATGTCACATTCGTTATCAAGTGATATGAAAATTTTTCCCCACTTTTTTGCGACTCGCAAGTAATTTTCGTAGTGAGTTTTCAAAAATCTCTGCATTTTTAACGTACTTGCGTTCAGTTCGGTGAAATTTGCGAGTATTGGTTTTAGGAAATCATAATCATCGTTTTTTTCGCTGCACCAATTTGGAGCTTTGATTCGTTTTATCGGTCCATCCAGAAAGAAGTGCAACTCAATATCTAGATTACGTAGCTTTTCGAAAATCTCCTCAGCACGACGAATACATTCGCCCTCACGTCCGCCGCACATTGCTTCACTAACATCTTTAAATAGAAGCTGTATTGTACCGATAAAATCGAATACGACCACTGGCTGGGATTCGTTTTTATTTATTCTGAAAAGAATCAAAGGTTGATTTTCATAACAGTACCGACTATAAATGGGGGCGAAAACGATTTACATAGTTACACATACTTACATCTTATATTTCTTTACTTCACTTTCAATGTTGACTCTAGAGGCAATCATATCATTCGAATTTTTTGCATACGTGGTAAGAAATCTGACCATGGTTAACGCCGTTATTCTGAATCTGAAAAGAGCAGTATCTGTCATTTGGTGGTTAACATTTATATTAGTGTATGAGTAGAAAACAAAATCGGCATAAAAATATTCGACAGTTTTGCAAACTCTCCGCAAATTAGCAAATCGAATTTACCTACTTCTTAAATAAATTCAACACTTTTCCAAATGAGTTTGATACTTTTGAAAGTCAATTAAGCGTTGCAGATATGATAATTTTTGCTAACTTCTTCCATATTAGATGAAAAAATTGTGTTTTGTCTTTAGCTGGGAGAAAGAGGGGAAGGGATTCGGAAGATATGAAAGTACTGTCGTTAAAAATGGCGACGCTGCGCATTGTCGACAAGCTTGGTGACAAACTATACCACTCCGCGGAACAGAAGGATCCGCTAGACTGGGCTCGGATGACAGTGGCAAATAACCGTAAATATTTTGCCAGGATGGAGAAGCTAATGGTAGGCATAATGCCCTGATTTGGCATTATGTAGGCATAATGTCCTGTCTTCCACAATCAGATAGACCAGAGCTTGGCCAAGAATGAGGCAGCGAATAGACAAAGATCCGCTGAAGGTGAAAAACCAGTGATCAAGAAGCCACAGAACAACAACAGTCTGCTAGAGGCACAACAGCCCTCCAACTCTAAACCGAGAAGGGTCATAAACGCTAGCGACGTAGCTAAGCAACACTTAATCGGGGCTTTGTATCAATTATCGCTCAAATAATGGTAGATTGCAGAGTTAGGCCTGGTAAATGCGATAATTAACCAGATGGAAAAGCATCCCGAACTAGCCATTCTCTCGTTTGACAAGGCGGGCTCGTAGACGAGATCAGGTGGCACTGGTGTAGTCCTGGAGTTACTTGAGCTCTGGGAAGGTACTCAGTTAGAAATTGCAGACAGAGGGGCTATTCGGACCCTGCCCAGAGCAAAGGTAATACCTCAAATAGTGGAACCGGAAGTAATCCTCAAACTGCTGCATAGGCAGAACTGAAAGTCCCAACGAAGGACTGGAAGATCTTCGACGTGAAGAAGTCGGCAGCACAAGACAGTGGACAGGTGAATATATTTCAGATCAGCAAGAAGACTGACAACCTGGTTCTATCCACGGTTCGGTTGTAGGCTGCATGCTATAGAAACGCCATTCAAAGTATAGCAATGCGAACACCCTGAAGACTGGCGAGGTTTGAAGAGATCTGAGCTTAGTTGACCCAGGGGAAGCAACTGCGGGTCACCAACAAGTTGTGGTGGAGAAGGATGTCGCCAACAACGCTAAGGATCGCGTATATCAACTTGCACCCCAGTAGGTAGGCCTCGGCAGAACTACTGTTGACTCTCAACGAAGGCAATTTTAACATAGGACTAGTTCAGAATCCTTGGATCTCAGCGGGGGACCGAGCTACTGGACTGGAGTCACGTAAGTCAGTAGCCAAAACAAAACAACTATGCTGGTGAGAAAGAGTATTCACGATCATCTTCGATCTAATTTCAGCACGGATTATTTAACTGTCGTGGTTTGTGAGGGGGGAACAAAGAGAAGCATGCAGCCACGCCATCCACCAACACGGCACACGACAGTGCCGCATCGCCAGAGGTCACTAAGCCCACCGCGGTGGCATCCAGGATGAAGAAACTGTTACTCATAGGAGCGGTCACAAACGCGCAAGCTGTGGCAGCAAGCACATAAATGAAAGAGCTAAGTCTGTACTCACCTATATTATTTATCACAATCTAGCCCTTGCAAATCAATAACCCAATATCACTAACCAAAATCACTAAAGTAACAAATGAAATTCAACAATTGTTGAACGAACATAATGTAATCAATGATAATCTTCTATCTGAAGCTGTATATAAATTAAAACTAATAAAAGAAAAACTAAGAAATCTTAATCATGCGATAAAATGGGCTAAACTTGGAAATGTAAATTCACTTATATTGTCAAAATCAGATATTAAAATAGCCACAGACATTTTAAGAAAACCTACCATATCCAACAATAGATGTGGAATTTTTGAAGTTAAAATTATTTCCAACCACAATTCAATATTTTATATTATAAATATACCCAAAACAACAGAAAAAACTTATCAGTCATTGCTTATAAAACCAATTAAAAGACAAATTTGGTACCGAAATTCCCTTCAAAAAATTATTAAAAGATGAGATTTATGTCAGATCAAAAGAATGTAAATTATTAAATTATTTATCAATTTGCGAAGCATCACATATAATAGATATAAGCAATACAGCTTGTATTTCAAATCTATTCGGAAGCACAAAAGCAACATATAATCGGATAAACAACCAACACGTAGATACGATTGACGACATATCGCCTGGTGTTACCTTCCTAACTGAGGTTTTAATCTGTACAACTTGTCAAATGCACATTTTCTTTGCTAGACGTAACATATTTTCATTGAAAATTTTATTTTGACAAAGTGGTTTCGAAAGTATGCACTGATTCTCATCAGATACCAGCACACAGTGCATACTTGACTGTGGTTTAAAATTAACTTTTCACAGGAGAATCGCTATATTTCAAGGAATAGAGTATTAAGAAAATTTCCGCCTCTTCGTTGAGGCTGAAAAATTAGGGAAGACGTTAAATATCGGCGACATAACAGATTTGGATATTTTTCGCGACGGTGCTGACCTGTACGTAGTATGTTAAAGATCTCTCTCCAGACTTAGTCGATGTTTGGATTGTGGTGTAAAATAATGTGTCCGAACGCTGTCGTTGGATAGAATAACAATGTTCGTTCTTCAACAATGAACGTACCGCATAGTTCTAGTATAAATTCCACTTTGCGATAATTAACCAGCCCGTGAGAGTCACTAGATCCCGACAAATACTAGTTGAATATAGGCATAGCACCGCATATGCTGATAATGATCCAATAAATAGATGCTGCAAGATATTCAACAGCATGAGCCAACACTATTCCTCTACAATTTCGAAAGCGTCCTTTAAAAACAGAGTTACCAAGGCTCTCTTATCCTAACTTTCTCTAGTCTACCGGCCTAGTACCCTTTTCATGGTTAAAAAAATATTTAATTTAATTTCCTTTTTGTATTTAATAATTTTGTGCCCTACATATAATATTGCTGTCATATTTATTAATAGAATGTTAATTTATTTATTTGCATTGCATTCAGTGTATTTTTTACCTGTTATTTATTTGTTTAGTTTTGTTATTTTAAATTGTAATTTCAATTTATATTTTTATGTTTATTTTATTTATAAGTAATTGTATACCTTGTTTGGTGAAATAAATAAATTATGAAATTTTCTCGTTAAAAGAGTTTTCGGTCAGGAAAGTGCCACAACCAAAATTTGTCTTGCTGATATATTACGAGAAGTATAAACTTAATGGATGTAATTTCGTTTAACTTTATTGAATAATGAGGCCAATTATATTCAAAGAACATGTAGGTCTTTAACAATGCACAATGTCAAAAAATTAATGTTACAAAACTCTAGCTCACCTGAACCGCGAAAAATACTAATGTTCGATGAACAATAGAAGAATCGTGCAAATTTTGAGTGCATATTCTACCACACGTGCTCCAACCTGTTTCTGAGTGCAAAACCACTTTGATCTTAACAATGCATTTAAACTCATAGTGTGGAAAGGATTTCAGGAGTACCACTGCATGAAGTTCAAGATTTAGGAAAGCCAAACACTGCAAAACTTTGAAAGCAGCATAACATAAACAAAGAAAATGCTTAGTGCTTAAAACACTTTACCAGCACTGCCACTAAAAATCTCCCACAACCGCCTCCCATCAAAATCAAATAACTCGATCGATCTCAATTTTATCCGATACAAAGAAATTTAGGGTTACCAGTCGCAAAAGATTTCAAATTTTCGAAAACTTAATATTTGTTGTTTATTGTCACTACATCATTACCGAGTAAAAATTTTACGATAAAATCGCTTAGTAAAAATATTGCAAATAAATACCAAACCAACTATAGCTGGCAACCGTATCATGGCTTTTTAACTTGATTACCTTCTGAATAATACCTATATTAAGTTCTATTTATCATATGAAATTCGTTTTGATTTAATGACTGCACTGGGAATTATAGGGCAAAACGCTTTTCTTTCCTGAACGAATTTTCAAAGCCGAATTTTTCAACCGAATATCTACCAAACACGGCTTAGAGTAAGGTTCAGCTACTGTGTCAATTTCATGAAAATCTGGTAACTAAATCAGAATTCATAGGGCAAAAAGCAGTTTTTTTTTCTTAATAATTTTTCAAGATGCCACCACTGGCACAGAGTTGCCCGCATTCCCAAATCGCTTCTATCAGACTTGGCCCTACTTAACCCTCCGAGAACACAGGGGGTCAAATTGAGCCCAGAGACCTTTTTGACCAATCGCAGCGCTTAGGACTGCGAGAAAAGGGGGGTACTGTAGGTTCCTTAGTGTATTTCTGTGCCTTGATTTTTAGTTTAAACCGTTCTCATACAGTTCCATGTCGTCAGTCGTCGTTGAGAAGCCTTTGAAGCAGATCAAGGGGTCAAATAGACCCCATGTGTACTCGACGTCAATTTTGAGGTAAAATTCAATATTTTTTTTTACTTTATAAATCGATAGATTAATTTAAAATAGCCAAAAACTAATTGTCTTTAATATGTACCAATTTTTTCCAGCTTGTAAAAACTGTTTTTAAAAAACCGATTTTTCCTTTCGAAGCTAGATATATTTAGTTTTTGTGACAAATATCGATATTTCGAGGGTAATCTGCCCTCTTCTTCTTCAGTGTCTATCGGTCTATCGATAGACACTGACACTGACGCTACCAAAAATAAATCTGCCATTGCTGCCTTGAAAGAAGTTGTGGCTCACCTCGTCGAGCCATATTTACGAGAAAAATTAAATAATACCATTCTACGTGTAGACATTCGAAAAGGGATCGAGAATATTTTAGGAATAAATATCCCAAATGTTCCTTCAGAACGTCCAAAGCTCAATAAAAGAGCAAGATGTTTATTGTGCTCTCGAAAACAGGACCACAAAATAAAAGATGTGTGCGCATCTTGCGATCGACCGATGTGCGACGAGCATCGGGCATTTTTATGTAATGATTGTGTTGGATATGAATAATTTTTCAATTTCTTCTTTATTTTGTCAGTATTTTTATATATTTTAATGAATAAAAAATAGTTTTTTCTATTCAAAAATGAAAAAAATTCATTATTTTTCATACCCTCAAAATTACTACTACCAATATGCTTAACGAATATTTTTTTTGCAACCCTTTGTATAGGGATGATTTTTGTATTATTCTAACCATATAAATTTTAAGCTCAAAATATTAAAAATCAACAAATTTATTAATTTTTTTTTTAAATATGCAAATATAAAAAACCTTCAAAATCGCCACCGTAAATAGGCAAATTAAATACTTGTTTTTAACGTCCAATATACATCTAATTTTTTTATGATTTTGTCATACCTTGAGAGTATCTGTCTAAATTTTTAGCCAAAAATATTGAAAATTAAAAAAAATAACGATTTTTTAGTAAAAAACCTGATTTTCGGCAAAACTGTTTTTCGCGAATTTTCTTTAGGTATGTTAAGGACATTTAAGGCACGTCTTATGCATAAAAACTACTAGAAAAGTTCTCAAACTATACCTACAAATGTTTTCAAATTAAAATCTTCAGTGGCGGCGATTCTCTAGACGTTCAAAAGTGCTTGGGGTCAATTTGACCCCAAGTGTTCTCCATGATCGAAAAAATAGGTGTGTACTCGGAGGGTTAATAACAATACATTCTGTGAATTTCAACTGGATTTGATAATTGGGTCGTGAGTTCTCGTGAACAGTAGTTTCTGATGCTTAAAATATAGGTAAATTGGATGACGGTTACCGTTCTTGTCCGATGTGAAATATCAAAAGTTTTGCTTTCGTTGTATAAACAAAGCAAAAGATTTCTATATGAGTTGGTTTTCACTGCAAATGACCAACATTTTTCAGGAGAATCAATGGTTTGAATGTTTTCATTTTCAATGCCTGCCGTAGCTGCAGGGTTGCCAGCACGTTCATAAAAAAAAACACGAGTCTACAACCTAGTAATATCTATATGTCCTTTAAGTTTCATAATGATACGATAATCTAGTCAAAGCGCACACATAGGGTTAAAAATTTCAAAAATATTATCATATTCTCATTAAGAACCCGTTCAAAATTCATTCCATAAACTTTATTTTTGCAAAAGTTATTTATTGACAAAATAATAAGTATATTTAAAATATCACTAAAATGGCCGCCGGCACCAAAGGGTTAAAGATGATTAACTTTTTATAACATCTGGTACTATTCTGCATATACACCAATATATCCTGAAAATTTCGGTTCAATCGGATGGCGCATTATTATTCAGATATTTTCACTGAAATTTTGTAGATATTTTCACATTAATAACAATTTGAAAATCAGGTCTATTTTTTTAAAGAATCTAAATAATTTGCAAGAGGGGCTTGTATTCAACAAACAACTGGAAGACATTTATACCAACTTCCCAACAATAAGTTCATTTTACTGTCTTGCAATTTTTTTCGCTTACTCATAAATATAAATGAAATTAATTGAATTAGTTGATGTTTTTTTTAACTCTAGTTTTCAGTAAAAATGTATATCATATCTCTATTGATATTGAGATTCTTCTTTTTATCAAATTTAAAAGAAAATTTAGCTACGAAAACAAAGAAAAATATAACTTTGAGACAAATTATACCAAAAAAATTATGAATCAAACTTTTTTTTTCAATTATATATAACAATGTTTTTTTCAACACTAGAAACCTTTTTACCCTATGAGTTTCAATGCAGTCATCGGATCAAAGAAGACAATAATCTTGGATACAGGTTGTTTGTAAAAAGGACATTTAGTAGAACATGTATTCAAAACCGTACACAGTTCCTCCACCCTCCTTCGAGAATTTGTGTTTCTAGCTAGAAAATTTAACAGTAGCCTTTTCCTCTTTTACAAACTATTGCGATCGTCTATTCTAATTGTTATGGACCATAGCCCCATTCACTCTCCTATCAAGAAGTTCTAATTGACCTTTCAGCCCCACACTCACCTTTTTATCCTATGTCCACAATATTCTTAGAAACCAATCTTACACGTCAGCAAATATCTCAATTGACCCGATTTGTAAACAATAGTTAACGCCAAGCAAACTACTTTAATTGAAATACCAAATTTAATAACTTTCCAGGATCATAAATTATGCCGAGTATGGGAAAAAATTCGTCTAAACAAAACAATATTCCATATGAGAAATTGTACTTTTGCGACATTTGCAAATCCGACAAACAAAATCCAATAAAATCGCAACGGACCATCCAATTCTACGCATAAATAATGCGAAGTGGATAAATTCGTGATCAACTAATAAACAAATTCAAATCGAATCGTAGTCTTGAAATCAATAGATTAGCGAATTCATAAACAAATCCAATGCGAATCATATTCTTGAAATTTGATACCTTAAGCTTAGTACTGTGTTGTTTCGGCGAAGATTTAGCTTGAAAATAAACTAGAGTTGTACTCACTTTTTAAGCATAGTACTTTGTTCGATTTCACGTGAAATTTTCATACAAAAATTCACGTGAAATTGGTTTCGGCGAAAATTTAGCTTGAAAATAAGCAAGAGCTGTACTCTGTTCTTAGCATGAAAAGTTGCTTTCGCTTTGAAAATACAGATGGCATTGACACATGTCTCCAATCATTTCACGCCAATTTGGTTTGTGCAGTTCATTCTTTCGAGCTAAAAAGTGACACTTGGTGTTTCAATTTGAAAATTGAATTGTGCAAATGTCTTTCCAATAAGAAAATCGATCGAAAATTGAAATTCTTAACATTTTATCCGTCTGGAATGAACAGTGTCTCTGCTTTTTTCCATTGCCAAAATTTTCACTCGAAAGAATGACCAGATAATGGAGACATGTCAAAATTTAGCTTCACGATTAACTCAATACCAGACTTAAAATAAACAAATAAGAAATGAAATTCGCGTGCGAGATTGCGAAATTGTATCCCTATAAAAGGGCTTTGAAATTATTGTACAAACTCACTCTTAAGACTGGTGCTGAGTTAATCGTGAAGCTAAATTTTGACATGTCTCCATTATCTGGTCATTCTTTCGAGCGAAAATTTTGTAAATGGAGAAAAGCGGAGACACTTATCATTTCTGACCGGTAAAATGCCAAGAATTTCAATTTTTGATCGATTTTCTTATTGGAAAGAACGAAACAACGTGAAATCGAACACAGCACTAAGCATTAGTCAGTCTTAATTTGAGTTCTATGATTTGAGTTAAGCCAAATTATTGTAAATGTGCAAGTAAACTGTGAAATAATGTGAAAAATTTAAAGAAAAATGTGATTTGTATTTCTTTTTAAAGAGCCCCTAATATAATTTATTTTGACGCATTCTCCAACAAAACTTTATAAACACAGCTACAGTGTACCAATAATGTCTTCGTACAGCAGCTATTTGATACTCAAGTGTTAAAAAACAATAAATTGTTGCAAGAAATTAGAAAGAGATTTAATGCAGATTTATTCATTAAACATTTTTATTTACTTTAAAAACAAAAATTAATCCATTTAAATTATTCATTTCAAAGTTAATTCACAATTTCCCTTCAAAATTCACAATTTCCCTTCAATAATGTCTTCGTACACTTACGAAACAGTTTATGAAAAATCTTAAAACCTAGAGATTCATTTTTTCTTAATATTTAGTTGGGTTGTCTTTGTATTTAGTCACGGCTTTAAAGTGGTGTGGCATCGATTTTACAAGTTTTTTGCATAGCTTGGCTCTATTTTTGCCCATTCTTGCTGAAGAGCCTGTTTCAACTTAGGTTTCGAGCTAATATGATGAGTCCTGATCCTCTTTTCCAGCATGTTCTACATGTGCTCAATGGGATTGAGGTCAGGACTTTGCGGTGGTGTTTTAAGCAATTGTAGAATTTTGTACGCCAAGAGCATCCTAGTATTATGAGCAATGTGCTTAGGATGCGTTGAAAATTTAGAAATAATTGAAGGAATCATGGATCATCGGGCATATATTGAAATTCTCACGAGAAATTTGGAGCCAAGTGCTGAAAAATTGGGTCTATCAAAGGATTTTTACTTTCAACAAGATAATGATCCTAAGCACATGGCTCATAATACTAGGATGCTCTTGGCGTATAAAACTCAACAATTGCTTAAAACACCACCGCAAAGTCCTGACCTCAATCCCATTGAGCAAATGTGGAACATGCTGGAAAAAAGGATCAGGACTCATCATATTAGCTCGAAACCTAAGTTGAAACAGGCTCTGCAGTAAGAATGGGCGAAAATAGAGCCAAGCTATGCAGAAAAAAACAAAAGAAAAAAAAATTGTGGAATCGATACCACACCACCTTGAAGCCGTGATTAAAAACAAAGGCTACCCTACTAAATATTTAAAAAAAATGTATCTCTAGTTTTTAAAATTCACATAAACTGTTTTGTAAGTGTACGAAGACATTATTGGAGGCAAATTGTGGACTTTGTTTTATTTTTAGGTAATAACTTTGAAATGAATAATTTAAATGGATTAGTTTTTGTTTCTAAATTAAATGAAAATGTTTAATGAATAGATCTACACTAAAACTTTTTCAAATTTCTTGCAACAATTTATTGGTTTTAACACTTGAGTTTCAAATAGCTGCTGTACGAAGACGTTATTGGTACACTGTATGTAGGTATATCTAGCTTGTAGTCTTGTTCTTGTTTGTGTGAGGCAGGAAAGTGAGATTTCCAGAAATGGTATAACAAAAATTATCGTACTTTTTATTCATTTATCCTATGCTTTATTTAAGGTCTTGCACCACATGAACAAGGAATCTGTAAAAATTTGCAAACGACTGCAGTACGCGGACCTATTCTACCGTGCTAAGAAAAACAGTATTAAGTGCGCAAATGCAATTTACGTGTCTATAAACAAATCGCTTAACATTATTTTCACATCTCCAGAATGTAACACTTGTCCTTAGTTAAAAAGTCTTAACTCCCATTTTTCTATCTTACCGGCGAAGTCATTTTTTGGAAGTGCACAGCTTTTATTACATTGTGCCAAATCGATAAATATTTTTCTCAAAACTACAAAAATGGAGTTAAGACTTTTTAACTTAGGACGGTAGTATTAACGTCCGTTAGCCAGAGAAAGATATGACGTCAGCGAACTTTCGTTGCCGCAGAAGGTACAAAAACGAATTCTTGGAGGTTTCTATGAAAGGTTTCTCGAAGGTACAAAAACGAATTCTTGGAGGTTTCTATGAATCGATTATGACGCACGAAGTACGCGAACACATCCACTTATGTACAACTTTTCAAATGCGCATTTTCTTTCGTATGTATGTATGTTCTTGTTTGCTATCGCTTATTCGAGCATCAATTGAATCGAATTTAAATATGCATACATACATACGTAAGTATATGTATGAATATACTTGATATATAAATTTTTTCGATACACCAGCAAAATTATTTCATTCGAACAGTTTGGAACATTATATTTCCAATGAATATAAGCATCATTTTAAAAAAAACCGATATAATTCATCTGCTTGCGCGATACCAATTTATCAAATCCTACAAGATGTAACATACATACACAGACGGACAAAAGTATTCGCCATTAGTTGTCCGCTGGAATTAAACGTTTATAAAAGATCCAAAGAAAGCAGTAGCAATTAAATGATTACAGAAAAAGAAACTCCCTGTATTTACAAAAACAATTCTTGTAAAATAAAACTTAGTCCACATTTATTGACATTAAGAATATATATAAAACGGTTAGAATTCAAATTTCGCCTGGACAAAAGTATTCGCCATATCCTAATATACATTAAAAAAAGTTAACAATTATTGGAATGTAAGCAATTTTTAGTATTTGGTTGACTTTCCACTTCGCTTAATTACCTCCCTTAAACGACTTCCCATTGAATATATTAACTTTCTGGTTGTTTCTGCACTGATTTTATTCCATTCGTCTTTTATAATAGATTTCAGCTGACTTTTCGAAGTAATATGGTGATGTCTTAATGACTTGTCGAGGGAATCCCATAAATGTTCTATGGGATTGAGGTCAGGTGACTGCGGAGGAGTTTTTAGAGTATGGGGTGTATTGTAGAGAATCCACAAACGTACTATTTCAGCAGTATGCTTCGGATCATTGTCCTGCTGGAAATAATAATCGTCAGCAAGATCCAATTTTTCGGCACTTTTTCTTAAATTTTCCTTTAAGATATTTAAATAATCTTCTTTTTTCATTATACCGTCAACAAATACAAGCACTCCCACGCCAGATGCCGCCATACAGCCCCACACCATCACCGAATCTCCACCATGCTTTACCGTTACTTGAATGTTCTTTTTGTCGAACTCAGTTCCTACTCGCCTCCATACACGAATCCGTCCATCTGAACGGTACAAGCAAAATTTGCTTTCGTCTGAAAAGATGGTTTTATCCCAGAAGTTTGTTGGTTTGTTAATAAACTCTTTAGCAAATTTTAACCTCTTTATTCTGTTAACATTACTAATGAAGGGTTTTTTTCTGCAGCATCGGGAATTGTACCCATCACTTC
The DNA here is from genome assembly GCA_963978885.1 of Nemotelus pantherinus. Lineage (NCBI taxonomy): Eukaryota > Metazoa > Arthropoda > Insecta > Diptera > Stratiomyidae > Nemotelus > Nemotelus pantherinus. The sequence continues at coordinate 220,271,919 of OZ022263.1, read as the reverse complement.
GTAAAACTCTACGTATAGTACGAGGGTGAACTTCGATTCCTGTATCTTCCTTAAATACTGCAGCGATTTTTGAAGAACTGGTTTTTGGTTCCTTTTTAACAATTTTCGTGATTTCTCGCTTATCTCTAGCATTAAGCTTGCTAGGTCTTCCACTTCTTTTAAGATTTCGAAAATCCCTATGGCCTGAAAACCGCTTTATTATATCGCGAACTGTGGTTCGACTGCGTTTCACTATTTCACAAATATCTTTAATAGGTTTCATGTCCATAAACAAATTTAAAATTATTTTCCGTTCTTCTACAGTGGTTTCTTTCCCTTTTCGACCCATTTTTACTTTTAAAACTCGAAAAATACCTCACAAACGCAATCGCGGTCAGTAAGCTATGCTAAAATGTCGTAAACTGGAAAATATCTCCAATCGTATGCTAGTAGTGCAGTAAATTTGTTTTGTTTTGTTTGTAAATTCCTGGAATTTTAACTAGGAATGCAAGTGGCGAATACTTTTGTCCAAGCGAAACTCGTACCATAACTAAATAATTATATTTTTTCTTGGAATGGTGACAGTTACCCACATTGCTCTATATAGGATATTATAATGAAAATACAGAGATAGTATTTTCGAAAGAATTTTCCTATATACATGTTTTTGGAAAATGCTATGAACAATTAAAGTCGGTATACGTCGAGTGGCGAATACTTTTGTCCGTCTGTGTATATACATGCGTCCACTTCAGCTTTGGCATTATATTCTAGAAACAACACCAGATACAATATTTTCTTCGGAAATGGCGAGAACTTGCGTTTGGATTGAAACATACTGAAATTTACTTACTTGTAGGATCGTAGACTTTTTCCAGGGATTCACCGAACTAGATACACAGCGACCACACAAAAACACTTCTGCACAAAACACTATAAAACACTTCTTGCACTACCGATCGCTTCGATCTGATTGACGATGCCTGCATATGGAAAATTCGCGGCCTGCCTGAATTACAGGGTAGCCAGATGACCAAAATCAAAGTCTATCATCAAAACGGAAAAATAAAATCCTCCAAATACCTCACTTAGTAAAAATCCCCCATGGAGTAAGGAAATTTCATTGTGCAGATACAATTTCAATTCATTTATAGTCACCATTTCAGACATCTAAAAATGTCCCGATGCATTGTTTTTTATGCACCTAGACTTAATTGAGCTTAAAACCTGCAAAACTCAAACTCATTTTAGCAGAATTATCTTTTCTTTGAAATTACGTATAATACAGACTACTTTCAGAAGTTAATACCTGATATTGCATAGGACTACGGACGATATTCTTCAATAAGGATACCGCCTAAATGAAATCTGAATTGCTGCAATTTTTATTGGAGCTATTCTAATTGGAGAAATTGGCTTATTAGGTCCGAAAAATATATTTTTGTATAGATACTTCCGCCGTGAAGCTTAGCACCAAAAAAGATTTTATTCTTATGGCTTCAAATTTCGAACGTGTCCATAGCTTGAAGTTTGAGTCAATTATTATATCTGCTTCAAAATAATATGCAGCTGTCGCTTAAGCCTGAATTACATTGCCATGCCGCAGTGCCGAGGCAGTGCACGCATTGCAAAATACATTGGAAGCAGTGCAGTGCTGTCGTTTTAGTGTTTCTTTGTGCAGTAAATAAAACTCCGAAGTTGCAGCAGATTGCTCTAAATTGCAGTAGATTGATTCTTCTATAGGTATATACATATGTATACACTTATAAGTTTTCTTACATGCATTTAAAATACAACTATTGCTATTTTAAATAGCAATAACAAACCATATTCAACAAAAGATATATAATTCTTTTTTAAAGATATCAGATTCGAGTTTTGTCGTTTGGTGAAAAATACATACTATTGTTAATATCAGTTTTTCCATATTAAAGAAAATAAATTACAATATACAGTTATATCTCCAGGACTACGAATTGGGGAAATTCCTATACATTCTAATTTCAAAATGGCTAGCGGTTGCATATATAGCTAAACAGAGCGAAACTAACTTACTAAATATGCTAGCTAGATTAAACAAGTGCAAATTTCGTAAAATGCAATAGATGAAACGCAAATGCAATGTTGCAGTAAACTGCATCAAATTGCAGCAGATATGCTGCAATTGCAGTGAAACGACAGCACTGAAGCAGTGCAGTGTTCTGACAATTAATGTCAAATTAATTTGTGGAGGTTTAATGGCCATGGTTTGATATTTAGATTTTCTGCGTCCGTTTTTCGTCCATTTACAATTTAATACCTGTAACGGAATTTCCGCCTCAATTTAAATGGTTTTTGCCCGGTCAACTACTTTCAAACAAATGTCAACCGATGCAGTGTGCAGTGTTTTAAGAAATTAGCCTAAACGATGCAGTGCAGTGCACTGCACTGCACTGGGCTGCAGATAATGTAAATTGGCACATGCAATTACATGAGCTCTAAATTTCAGTGCAGCGCAGTGCACTGCACTGCATGGCAATGTAATTCAGGCTTTACCGCTGTAGCATTGCTGTGCCCCAGTGGCGACTCGTGGATTCGAGATTTAGGAAAGCACAAATATTTTGCATATTTTTGCAGAATAATCAGGATATTTCATCGCAACAAATATGTTAAAAACTGACAGCACTATTAACTTTCTATCAGTTTGATTCAGTGGTTCTCCTACTCAGTATGACCACTATCAAGCTCATAAATGTTTGAATAGTGGAAGATATTTCAAAGCAGAAAAAGAATTTAATTTTTTGGAAAGCCAAGTTATATCAGTGGTCTTGGCGCTCCACGAATCTATAAAGTACATTTCTCTCTTCATATAGTCGGGGTCGAAATTATGGTCGCTGCCAATCATCTATGGTAAAATCGCGTCAATTTCAAAGACAAAATGAATTCAATACTCCTGTACTATTTACTTTAAAAACAACCACCTTTCTTTAATCATTCGAAATCAAACTTATACAATATAAGCACAAATAAGCAAAAAGAATTTCAATCTACATCAAACATTAAACTCTAGAGCTAGAGATCCCTTATACTGTTGCGAAACAGAAACCAAAAACAAAATGCTCTAAATATTATTGCGTCCACGAACAAAGATTTCTGCCGTTTAATAGGTGGATAAGGAAGGAGTTTTTTGCATGTCTCTACCCAGAGCATCCATTGCAAAGTATTTACGACCATCAATTGTGCAATCTCTGCTATTAGATGTATGCATACATTGTGGTAAGTGAGTGAAGGCAAGATCACTTTAGTGTTATTATCCTTAAATTAAAAGAGTGCAATATTATCAAAAGGATACAACATCATCAGTTTTGGTTTCCAATTCTTGTTTTTTACAAGAAAATTCTCTTTATAGAAATATAGGGTAAATCAAAAGTATAGTTCAGTAGTATAGTGCATCAAAATTCACTAAAATGTTCGCCACAGTCAAAAGGCTAAAGATATCTTAATTTCTACTCCTTATATACATTCATGTCCTTCAGTTCAGCTCAATTTGATCACTCCATATATTAGCTCCCATAATCTTTTTGGTGATATATACGTATATATTTACATACATACATAAAATCCCCCGTTATCCCTCAAAGCATGTTTCTTCGTGAAATTTCTGCTCCCACAAGAGACCTGTGAGCTCCTTGTTCGTTTTTTTCATCGTTTTCAACCCCGCAAAACTCTCTTTCTCCTCTACATGTTTCTTTTTCAACTCATTCGTCGTATCGTGATAGCCTGAAAGCGCTCTCTTCTTTCCGTACAAACCCTTTAGAAGTTGAGTACTTAATGAGTTGTCTCGATTCTAGCTCTAGTTGCGGCTCTGACGGTAGCATACTAGCTAAGTCACTATCTTCTTCACTTTGTCGATTATATTTAACCTCAGCATCGCATCTGGCGTTTTTCCTTTCTTATGGAAATCTGCCAATAGTTTCCCTATACTTAAAACCGGTGACCCTGCTTTTCTGCCATCTCGAATTACCGCCAGTGCTGCCATATTAGGGATTTTAACCCTAGATTTAGGGATATTTTAAAGACTTCAGGGGACAAACAGGGGGAAAAAATACTCAGGGTTTTGTTTAGGGTATTCTGAAATTTGATAATGCATTTTTCCGGAACGTATGTTTTGATAAATAATAATTTCGAAATACGTCATGTCCACCTTTTTCTGATATAAGAAAATATAAAATATCAATCTTCAATCATACCAATAAGCGGATATTGGTGATGCTGTTTCAAAATTGATATTTCTACCTTTCCGATTGATGACACAGGCAGCGATTGCCGTACCCTATACCTCTATCCCTATATCTCTATCTATTCAGCTGAGTGACTGATTCACTTTTTCGTAGGTACTATTTGCAATACGCTGTCGTCAAACCCATGATGGGGTCATTTAACCGACCTCACTGTATCATTGTTTGATGTGTATTGCATTTAACACGGGGATATCCCAAAATATCGGAATAAGTCATATTCGTTTCTCCGAGCTCGCTTATTAATTAATCAACCAATCAAATCTGCCTATGGTACTGTTTAACTGTCTTTCGCGACTCTGTCGATAATAAACCTTTCGGGACTAATTTTTTCTAAGTGCAAAACTTAACGCACCCATGAAAAAATTAGTCCCAAAAGATTAGGATGAGTGAAGGAAAGTTTCACATCACCTTAAAAAAGTTTGCTTCATGTGACGAAAATCTTACACATACAAAAATTTATATTTAAATAACCTGGTTTTTGAGAATCCCGAAAAATTTCCTGGAAATGACGTCACTATGACTACTTTAGGGTATTTTCAGGGTTAAATAGGAATTGTCTGGGGGTAAGCTGCAGCGCCTACATGGCAGCACTGATTACCGCCCTATATCGCTTTTGCCTTGCTTTTTTTCTGCTTGGAAACATTTTGCACTATTTGATGGTGATCATAATGAGTAGGAAAATTACTGAATCAAACTATTGGAAATTGAATAGTACTGTCAATTTATAATATATTTGCTACGCTCAAATACCTACTTGACTATTCTGTAAAAATATTAGCACTTCTCTGAGTTTCAAAGTCACGAACCGCCACTGTCGTTCATCCATTTGTGATGAGCCGCGTCCAGAATTGTAGTGAGTTCGGAAAACATCACCAAAATCCACAATGCCATGTTACAGGATCGACGCGTCACAGGTGTCAGCTTACTACTGATAATGCAAGGATTTCAATAAGTAGTGCTAATGCAATTTTGCTAACGATCAATTAAAAATGCATTCGCAAGAACGTTTCGCAGGATTACTTGGACATGATTAAGCGCAATTCAAGAGAGTTTTTTTGACGATACATCACAGTTGATGAGACTTGAATTCATACTACACGCCAGAGATGAAACAACAGATTTTTACAGCTGGCTTCTTTTTGCTGCAAAATTTGGCTTGCAGCAAGAGTACGAAAACGACTTTCTGCGAATCTATTTTAATATATTATAATAGATTCAGGTACGTTTCAAGGTTCGGTCCAACAAATCTTTCGACAAATCCTTCGACAAAACCCTTCTAACCCTGGCGTCGACTCTCTCTCTCTCTCTCTCGACCCTCTCGAGCAGATAAAATTTCCAACTTCATCTTAAAAACGGTCCCTACCTGCTTTTTTTAGCACCTCTCTGTCCTATTCAAATCTTGTATAAATATTGGATATTTTCCCACTGCTTAGAAGCGTGCGGAAATATTTCGTATACCAAAAGCGTCAGGATCCTGCGATGTCCTCAACGCACGTCCGATTTCTCTCCTCTCAAACTTAGGGAAATATACTCGAAAGAATCAGTAAAATTCATTTGTACTACTCTATAGAAGAGAACCACATCATACCCGGTAGAGAATTCGGCTTTAAATCCAAACTCCATTATCTCAGCTAGAATTAAAATCATCGCCTATAAACAATTAATTATACCTATCATCACTCACGGTGCCCCTATCTGGTCCTCCGCTCCTCCTATCGAACTTGAGACGCTGGCAAAATTCGAGCAGCGTATTTTCCGAAATATCACGTCACTCTACTTTAAAGCCAATGGCCACTACTATAAGAAAAGTGACCTATACCACAAATCCAAAATAGCACCTCTTTCCTCTTATTTGGTTCATCTAAAAGACAATTTCATTCGACGCGCCATAGAGCACCCCAACCCTATCATCCAATCGCTTCATCCAAGACCTGGATCTTAACGATCAGACCTTCATCTTAGGAATAGCTCATAGGCAATGAGCTACTCACTCACCACAAATGAAGTTTACAGTGAACTTGTTTGTTTTTATTCACCTAATCCAGACCCCTCTTCATTCCTCATTTCTCTCTAAAGAAATTTACCCGAACACGAACTCTTTCCTCCTTTCTCTTCTCTTAAAACAGCCATATTAACTAAGTAATTGAGCTTAGTTACACAACATATTTTGTAATAAACAAACTAACAAAACAAATTAGAGCCAGAAGCCATCAAGGGCACAGCTCAAAAGTACATTATTATATTAAGAAATAGTTTCAGATTATCTATTTCAATTCTTCCCCACTTCAGTGACGTAAAACCTACCTCCCAGATACAACCACTTCATTTAAAATTTCAATTTCAGTCACACGTTAAACTAACTTTAGAGTTAGGATTGGACAAAAGCCAAAATATAAAAACAACAACTTTTTCAGCACAAACAAAACAGCAATATATTTTAAATATTCAATAGTAAAAAATTAAATAATGATTAAAAAGTAAAACATTTTTCAATAGCAATATACCAATTTAAATAATGATATCTGAATACCTCAATATATCGAGTATTATATACCTATAGTTAAGATAAACGAGATTACAATGAATATAATCGATATTCAGCAATAGGTTCTAGAAGTTTTTTCTTCTGTTCACACGAGATCTCGGAGAATTTATGGTAGATCTTATGAAATATGTACCCATCATAATACGAATATGGTACAAATTCATTCAGTCCACAAAATATCATCGCTTCCATGAAATACCGAATTGAATTCGTGTAGATAAATGATAGGAAAAACGGTCGCGCTACATAATTGACAGGAGGCTGCAAACTCGCAGATTTAGCAGGATCTATTTTGTATGCTTCAAATATTGTTAGTAGTAGTGAATCTGCTTCATCAACAGTTATTTGTCCCATCTAAAATACAAAGGATTATTTACTGTCTCCTACGCAAAGTATCAAGGTGCTAAAATCACTTTTCTGACTTACTTGATGTAAATAGTTTGTTACAATCGAAGGAAGGATATAAATTGTCCGTAAAATTTTCTGTATCGACTCCAACTTCAGACTTTTTCGATTAGGTGCAACGATCCAAGCTAAAAGTTCCAAGCGGCTTTCCAATGGCATTATATCTTCGTCATCTGATAGTATATCATCCATTGGAGGTACGTCGAAATCAGGATATATCGGCGCATATTGATGCATGGCGAACGGCTCATTTTCACTACGTTTCAAACAAATGTCTTGTTTGATCTCGTTATTACTTTTGCGACGAGAATAATACATAATTCCTAATTCACGTCGTAGTAACGGAAGAATTAGATCCGCATAAGGCACTGTATTTTGTTTAGAATAGCCAATATATGGCTGGCTTATCAATAAAACTCCTTGAGTGTACATAGTGAAAACGACAAAACTTGCCGTATGTAGAACATGGTCTCGTAACCAGTCAGGTTCTAATTTTGTAACCTTACGGGTTTTCTGAAAAGATAGGATAAAACGTCACTGCATTACCTGAATGATAATTAAACGGTCAGCCGACACCTAACCACATCGAAACTTAATCTACATTTCAATGCCACAATTATTTGTGCATAGTTTTTTCGTACGCTAAACTAAAAGAAAATCACTGTAACTTTTCACTTTTACTCGAATCGCAATCTTGCGAAGAAAAAGGGGGCGGCTTGTCGTCCCAAATCCCACATAAAACTATCTAGGCTCATTTAAATTTTTCCCAGCTTCTGCTTTCCCTCGTTTTTTAACATTGTTAACTACAATTTTACAGTTCAAAAATTTAAAAAAAAATAGTATTATGAAGTTTTCAATTTCAGCTACATTTTTAACTTTAAATCAACCCAATTATTCCAATTCCAAAAGGTTCAGGACACGTAATCAAAGTTGGAAATATTTTTTGATGAAATTTCTTGAGGGATTCTTCATATTACGCCAAGTAATTTAATTTAAATGCCATTTATTTTTATTCTGTTCAAAATGCAACAAAAGAAACTTGCAGTGTAGGAAGTAAGGCAAATAGAACGTTCCAAGAAGAGGCAGCCGATGCAGAGGGTACGCCGTGTTAACTTTAGGCACCTTGTATATTCAAATTCATTTTTTACACTTTTACTAGTATGACAATTTTGTGGTATGGCTTAAAATGTTCACAACAAGTCAATGTATAACAAACCGTTACAATCTAAAAAAATTTTGCGATCAGCCGCCTCCTAAGTTTTTGAGTCAAAATCAACCACATTTAACATCCTTTGGTATGATTTGAATGGTTTTATTTTTCTTACCCGAATAATTTCGTTGTCTACTTTTGCAGAAGTTGCCTGGCAAAGATTTATTATTTAGTAACGGATGGTATTTATGAAACTCAAAGTTTTTCGAACGCCTTAACGAAAAGACATCGTTTTTTATTTAACAACTGCAGCTAACCTTCGCTCCATGCTAACTTCACATTCTCGGATCATTTTCAAACAATTTAATAACAACCCAATACTAAGCAAACTACACCTAAAGTTAAGCCATTACTTTACACGTACAATGTACAAAATACCCAACATAATCATCCATTATTCTCCTAGAGTGAGTGATATTTCGTACGTGCACAAATATTTTAGCACCTCTTAATCATTAATTTTGGTTTATTTGGAAGTTTTTTTTTAAGTTTTTGTTATTTCATATTGTCCTGGGTTGCTATATGCGTAGAATGATCATCGTACCACTTCAACATTTTTTCGCTGTATGTCTGTTCATCTGAACATGCAAACTCGACCACCGGCCGGCAACTATTGGCTTGGTTGTTTACTAGTATAGGCCATGGAAGGCAGTCGTTACTTCTAAAAGTTACAGTGATTTTCATTCAGCTTTACATATGAAAAATGCCTGCCCAAATAATTGCGGCACCGTCTATACAAGAAATATGCTACTTACATAGTCAAAAAAGTCCACACTTCTTTGAACAAGCTGAACAATTTCGTTGAATGAGATTTTACTTTTCTCCCGGTCATAAATTAGACCAGCTAATTTTGAGGCAAGGTCCCTTTCCTTCGGACTTTCGAATTTCGAGCGAACTAAATCTGCAAACGCTTTTACATGCTTCACATGATCAAAATCGCCCTCGGGTATCAATTTTTCGTGAAAATGCTGATAAATGAAGATAGATTAATATATTTAAACCAGCAAACAGCTATTGTAGTTAATTTCAATAAAAAATCGAATGGAAAATTATGTTTGGGGCAAAATTATTCACAGAAACAACACAAATACTTTGTTTGCATCGCACTACAAGAGCCTAAGCACCATTGGGTGCATTTTGCTGCCAACTTTTTGTTTTTATAGTTATAGAGTTGATTTACTTCTCCAATATCGACTTATTTTTATTCGAACGCCATTTGTGCTTTGTACTACAACAGCCTATTGCAGAGTTTTTATCCTGATTATATCGGACTATTGCAGATCGTCGAATATTCCGTACTTGTAAGTTAAAAAATACGTATTTCGTTATTTCGAAGAATTTTATTTGTTAGCACTAAGAGTTTCTATTAACAACTTAGTACTTCAAAAGATTATACTTAAGCACTATTTGCATCCATGTTCAGGAACGCTTCGTGATAGGAGGTGATTTTTACTGAGCTCCACGTTTGTTCTGTAGACGCCGTCTTGAAAGTGTTAGGTTTTCTTATGCGCATGACCTTTATTTTGTAAAGTAGTGCTCCGGTGCAATAAAGTGTCAAGTTTTTTTCAAATTAGTTTTAAGATTTTTGGATTCCTTAGTGCGTGAAATATTCTTGGGGTTCGAGGTTGGGTAGAAGTTTTTTTTATTTATTTCTTTACTCGTTGGTGAACCAGGGACCTAAGTAACGCATAGAGGTTCGACTAAACCCAAAACGAAGATATATGAAGAAGGAAGTGTGATGCTTACTAAAGCTACATTCAAGCACGCCGGGATGGGAGAAAAGATAGTTGAGGTTAAGGTTGGAAATTCAAGTTGCTTACTGTAAAGTGCATTTTTAAGAGAGACTAATTCCTTGATTACATACAGATAGATTATTTCAGGAGTAAGGTTGAATATTATACCTCCGAGCCAAGGCAGTGATTCAACTGCAGAAGATTGGACCGTACGGCGAAATTCTGTAGAAGCTCAGAGAAAAAGTGCTGTATAGGTATGTATAGGAAACTGTAACACAATCATAAGTGTTTTGTGTAATTCATGAGACCATTTGTCCACGAATGGATCATGTCCAGTCAGAAAGATAGGAATTCGTCCCAGAGGTGGCAGCGATTCAAAATGGAGCCTATTATGAGGCAAGAAAGATTGTGGAGAATGAAGCAAGAATGGTTGTGGACTTATTGATTACGGAAGCTTTTCAATTTTCTGTTAAGCCAGAAATCTGCCTAATCGAAAAGAGCTCGTCCTGTAATGAGTGTCGGGTCCACTTAAATTGGGATTGGATTCAAGTTAGTCGGTCCCGAAGCGATTATCCTGCAATGTAGAGAATTGTGAGGTCCTTGTGAATTTCGTCTGTCTTCAGGTACCATTTGACATGAACCGTTATTAAAAACGCTAGCAAAAGCATTTCTCATGCATTTTAGAGCAAGTGCTAGAGCTGACAGTATTTGGCTTGGACGGAAAGAGAATGTCACACAGGGGCATATTTAAATCAGAAATTTTTTAGCTCCAAGACACAACGAGAGCAGAATCGCTCCATGTAACATAATTGGCATTGAACTTATGTTAATTCCGTCTTGTTGCTTAGTTTTATCGCACTGATTGACGCCACCGACGATCCATTGTCCACCATTTGTGTCCAATTTTGTGGTAAAATTATCAGCAGAATGACTGTTAATTTGAAAATTATAAACAATACTCAGCTGGCCCTCAACTATGGAAGACGTACCAGATTGAAGTTTCTGTAATATTTAACTTGCTTTGTTGGTCGTCCGACAAAAAAAAAGAGAAACGCAGATGAAGTTTTAACTGACTTTCGAAGATGGTTATTCTGATTTTCGAAAATATTTAATATTAGAATCATTTTCCTCAAGAAAATCTTACGTACATATCATCTTCATCAGTGCTGCCATTTTAGCACTTTGAATTCTAGATCTAGCATTATTTTTTTTTCTAAAACAGAGTTTGGAGTTAGCACCCAGCACAACTATTAGCATTTATATTTTTATTTTTATAATTTGGTGTGATCTATTCATAATTTTGCTATTTATATTATTTGAAAACATAACGCAATGCTGCCTCATTCCAACCAATATACGCTTTAGGCTAGAGTATTCTGAACAATTCCATTGTAAACCAAACCGCTGCAAACGAAACCGCTGTCGACCGACAAATACCAAGTGACATTTTGAAAAATATTTTACATATAAGCTTTACATAGAAGACGAAGATTTAGATGCAACTGACGGGGCTGTTATGGATATAGAATTATCTAGAGATGTGATTTGTAAGCTTCTAATTTGTTTTTATTTTATAAATTCATATATTACTTCTATATCGACATATGAAACCAAAAAGCATTATTTAGCATTATGATTTTACCGAATCTGGCAATATTTAGCATTAAATACAATCACATCTGCCATTTTTGCAAAAAAAAAAGAACAATTCGCAGCACTGATCATCATTGGCACTACAACCGGGATCCGGTCCTGTCCTCCTTCAACAAGTTCTTCCACCAATCCGGATCGCGAACGCAACTCATTCAATTAGGCATCCCTAAGCCCCGAGCATCCTGGTCAACCTCATCTCTCCAGCGCAAAAAAAGGTCTGGGAATCTGCCGTAAACGTGATTCCGAACAGCCGTGAAGGCAAAATGAAGATTTAGTAGAGACGAGTTTTTTCAATGCGTAATTTCTTTAGTTTGCTGCTTTTGTTTTCGTACATGTTAGTGAATCAGATAAATGCTTTTCACTCTTACTGGATTATTTTATCTTTGTAGAGAAAGTCTAAGCAAAATTGTAGCTGTCCCCCATTCGATGTTGTTTTGACTAAAGTTAACATTTTCCTGATATTGAAAATTTGATAGCCAACATCATCTTGACATCATCATCCTCTTATGCATTTTAAAATATTTATTTTCATTGGAAAAAAATATCATATAACTGAAATATATTTTGGAAAGTTATGCAACAATACAGACAATAAGCTTACCTTGACGTGTTCATGTTGCAGCCAGTCGTTACCAAGCAATGTTGCCAACAATGGCATTTGCCATTGATCCAGTTTCAACGAGGTTCTCAATTTCCTCTTGTTCTGAATATCCACTGTCATTGTTTTCAAATCGAACGAGTCCGGTAACCAAATCGGAAAGTCTCCTGGCATTACCAGAAAATCTGAATCATTTGCAAATACAGCCATCGGCCGGACTCTGGAGGCATGCTCCGCAATATCCATGTCGCATTCGTTATCAAGCGATATGAAAATCCTTCCATATTTTTTTGCGACCCGCAAGTAATTTTCATAGTATGTTTTTAAATATTTACGCATGCGTATCTTAACTGAGTCCTGGTCTTCTAAATTTGATAAGAATTGTTTTAGCAATTCATGCTCACCGCTCTTTGACTGGCACCACTTTGGAGCTTTGATTCGTTTCATCGGTCCGTCCAGAAAAAAATGCAATTCAATATCTAGACTACGTAATTTTTCAAAAATCATCTCAGCACGGCGAATACATTCGCCCTCACGTCCGCCGCACATAGCTTCGCTAATATATTTGAATAGAAGCGATATTGTACCAATAAAATCGAATACAATCACTGGCCTGGAGTCGTTTTTATTTTTTCTGAAAAATAATTATAGATCGATTTCCACCACAGTGACGAACATAATTGGAAGAAAAAGCTTTTATCATAGTTTAAAATACTTACAGCTTATATTTCTTTACTTCATTTTCAATGTTGGCTCTGTAGATGATATTTTCCTTTGGATTTGCTGCATATGACGTGAGGTATCTGACCATGGTTCACCTCGTTATTCAGAATCTGAAAAGATAATTATCTGTCGTTAACATTCGTATTAGTTTATGAGATTTAAAGAAGATCGGGATTTGAAATAGATTTGATAAATGGTTAAGTTCATAGTTTACTTTGATCATCTTGCAATTTTACAATTTCATCAAATAAGTGATGCGACAATTTGACGAGAATTGTCTAATTTTCATCGAAAATCAGCAAAATTGATCGAATAGGCACTCGGATAGAAAAGTGATCATACAGATATCGAAAAATTGGGTAGCTTTTTGATACATATGCCGTTTTGTCAATTGCAACAGAAGTATTTGCTGACAATATTGTCACACTTAGGGACAGTTTGTTCAGTCTCAGTTATTTTAACCAATGGTTATTCCAATCGATAGTCGTCAATGGGGTTTATTCACCGATTTTTTTAACCAGAGAATCCAGGGTTTGCTCAATTTGACCAGATAAATCCCAAGCCCACCGTTTTTGATCGGCTAAGGCCATTTAATCTTTTTTATGCTAGGTTCATTCCTTTTCCAAGGAACTAGATTGGCTTGTTGTATAAGGCATAAGCCCGGCCTCTAATTTTGCTTTTGATGTGAGCGATTCAATGGCACCCATTGAATATTTTGTGCGTACATAGAACATGAAGCAAGTTTCTTTCTTTTCGAAAACTTCCCTTCTTCTAAAAATACAATTTCGTTACGTTTCGCTTTTTATTTACAATCCGAACGAGTTCTTTGGGAAATTGCATTTGGGATTCGTGGAGCATTGACAGTGACTTTAGGGATGAAGAGTACTATCAACTTCTCGTGGTTTGCAAAAGGCAGTATACATACCATATATGCAATGGGGTGCAACCAATAAAACCAAAAACGAATTGCATATCCTCTACAAAGCAATCACAAAATTTTTTGTTGAATTTTATTTTCACTGTTTAAATTAAAGTAACCATAAATCGCTTACGGACACTCTGATATAAATGCCATACGTACGGGACATCACACCGCGGTGATACAAGTGTAGTGCGTGAAGCATTGTTTGATTCCCATGCATTGGCGATCTCAAGTTCGCATATATATTTGTAAGTTGGAAGCATGCTTTTTTGCGTGATGATTTTGGACGGTGATGTGAGTAAAGTATCGAGGAGCGATATCAGCCGTAATCTCAAGTTTCTAAGTGATGAGGCTACGCGAGGGTGCCAATTTATGAATATTTGCTTTGGAATTCGTTTGAAAGTAAAAAATAATGGAAGCAGTATCTAATGGCCCAGTTATTATTATTGTGAAAATTCATTGAAAATTACGTCCCATGTAAGCAAAGACGGAGAAATTGGACAAGACGGACAAAGTCCGACTTATCACCGCTCTGGCCGATCAGGACGAGTAAAACAAATGGGACAGAGAAAAAGCAAAATTTTTTTATAAGATTTTTTTCACTTCGTATTCATTCCAGTGATTTCGGTTAAACAGAAATAACAAACATTTACATGATTTTGCTGTTCTCGCCACATAGGTGGAATATTAAAGAGTATTGAAAAGTGAGTACCTTTAAGCCATCCTGCAGGGTAATGTGAACATCTTGAACAAAAAAAATATTCGGACTCAAAGGTTTTCTTAAATCACTGAATCCAAAGTATAAATGATATGCTCTTAACAGCCGTGACGAAAATTTCTTCGAACTTTAGCGTGATGTAAAGTTTCCACACACAAAACTAAATAAATTTGGCGAATTGATTCACTTCAAACAAAGCAACAAATAACGAATGAACAACTTTTTAACATGCGGTCTTAAAGAAAATCACAACAGAATATTTGTTTTTTCATTACTTTGTCCGATTGTCCAAAAAAAAATTGTTTTAAAATAACGAATAAGTTTATTGCTACTTTTATAGTGTACAAAACTCTGGATCTGTACACATAAACCGTAAGCACCCCCAATGCAGCCTCACATTGGGGGATAAGGGTAAAGGTAGGCTTGCTTGCTCGTGCTTAATTGATGCCCGTTAAAGACGAATAGTGACAACCCACTAAAATCCAACCCGAGATGAATTGGCTTCTATCTTTTATAGCTAAATAACGTTAATCTGTTGCAACAATTAGTTCACGTTAATTGTTGCAACAGCAAACTTGAGATGTGTGAATATGATACCTGAGCAATGCACTTAGTTTTTCTCATGAATATAGAACATGCGTGACGGAAATGCTGATGTACAGAAATCGTAAGAATTCTGTCCGTGGGAAATTCTGCAAATTGAAATGTGAAATGAAATTGAAAACGTGTTATTGCGGAATTGAAATAAAAAGGGATTGAGGAAATGGAATGTAACAATTACCACCAATTACTTCTTTCCTTGTTTAACTTTTGATTACCTTTTTTTCCGACGCTTTTGCTTATAATTGATCATCCTTTTTATCATTTACTCCTTCTTTATCCCTTTTTAGCTGTTATCCACTAGCCTAACTAATCTGCAGTATGTGTTACCTAACAAAGGTAAAAAGCGAATTAATGGCTAAAAATGACAATTAGGAATAATTTTAAAGAAATACTAGTTCTGACTGATTCCAACCAGACATGCATAGAACTTACTAATAACCCACTTAATAAATCAGTTGTAGATAACATTTATAATAAATGTCTGTAGCGAATCAGAACCAATTCAAAGTAATGTGGATTCCGGGGCATAAAAATATAAAGAAAATGGATCAAGTTGAAAATGACGCCAAGAAGGGAATAATTGCTGGAAATGCTCATGTCACATGAGTCTGATTTTTTTTCTAGTAACAAAATGAATGGCAAAAATATCATAAAAAAGAAATGAGAAAACTAAAACAACGTCCCTGGGCGAAGACCTTTTTAAGCTTTCAAGATCAACTATGTTTCAACAAATATAATTTCAAAAGTAATACAGTCAAAGACTCTATAGATTATTTAATCAATATTTTAATAACAAAAGGTCTTTTGTTATTAAAATATTGTTATTGCTTTTGTTATATATAATTACCCAAAAGACTATTCAATATGAAGGTTATAGAGAGCCCGATATGTAATTTTTTTAATAATATAGATAACTTAAATCACCAAATTTTCTCCTGCCTTGAGAACCTCCAATATTAGAAACAAGTTTTAAATTTTCAATCAGTATAATTCTGTAGCTGCATTGTTGCAACACACAATAAAGAGCACATCACAAAATTAGCAAAACTTCTAGAAATTTCCAAGATAGATATTTAGTAAGCTAGAGAGATTAATTCAGCTGAAAAGAGCTGTATTTTCTTCTTAATTCAAGATTTACATAAATAATATGTTTAAAAAAATTAATTACAAACAACTGTTAATAGTCAAATTGATAAAAGATTCAATCTTCGGTAAACAGGATATAACAAAAAAATATGTTCAGAGCAGCTATAGCATGCTCATTGAAAACACCACAGATTTGTTTCCGATAAGTTCCAGCATCGCGTTTCCAAAAATAAACAATATTAATCACAATCACACCATTTGAGAGCCCGATTATTGCATCTCCTACCGAACAACTAATGCAAGAGGCTGCACATTACTTTATCGCCTATGTCCACTTCAATCATACAATTTGTTCAACTTATTGAAGTTATTATTATCAACATTATGATAACAACTTCCACTTAACTAGTAATTATTGAGTAAACGACTTTATAACAACAACTTCAACTCAATTACTTTCTTTCCAAACACAGCAAATCTTCAAAATTGTAATAATGTACTTACACCGAAGTGCAGAAAAATAATTCAAACCTTCCACGTATGTACCAGTAATCTCAATACCAGGTTCCAATCCGAGTTCCGACGCCGGCTGGCTAAAAATTACACTACTTTGATGAAATGACGACCGGCTCGACTGGCATTTGATGATCAACTAGTGCCTGACAGCCGGCGGAAATGTCAAAGAATGTTGAAGCTTCGGATACACGTGGGGCCAGCCTAGACCATCTCCAGCCCAGTCCAATGCGGTTGCTGTCTGTCACTTGTCTTTTAAATTCAATCGTGTTAAGGGAGGGGTAAGGGTTTCAACGTGACTAAAAATACTTTTTTTACGATTTTTTTAGAAATATGGATAGAGCAAATTTATTTAAACCTTTTGTACATTATTAAATATCCTTTCAATGACATTGTGTAATTTTTTTATGTGAATATATCGACAAAGAAACCGGTGTCTACGGTTTGGAAAAGGAAGATTTGTGGTGTTCACTGTATCTCAGCTTAAAATTATCGGAAATCAAAAAACAATAAAATTTAGTTAAAGTATCATCAAATCCTCCCCCAATGTTCTCTGGTATCTATTTTAATTTTTGGTGGTCATTTGATGTGAAAATGGCTATTTTTCACCTTTTTGTCGGTGGAAAACCTCCTTAATATAAAAAAAAAGTTTGAAATGAATCGATAATGTGTGGAAAAATTTGTTCATTTTGTAAATACTTTTGACTATGGCTGTATATATGTGTACGTGACCATTCCCCAAGGAAGAGATTAGCACTCTATTCTTAAAAAACTGTACGATAAATTCAATCAGCCACTCCTCAAAATGAATGCCTCAACAAAGGCCCTTTCAATGTCCAAGCACAAGTGGCAAGCTTATGAACAAAAGATTTCTTAATTTGTTCAATGAGGACATGAAGAGCAGTTTTGATAGACTTACCTTTGAAATAAGCATGCTGTGATTGCGAGATCAACATATGATTGATTTTTTCATATGATAGCCAATGACCCTTTCCAAAATCTTAAGCAGGACCCAGTTAAGACATATTGGATGACATCGATGGTACTTTGGTTTAATACGTGCATCCTGCTTTAGGAATAAAGACAGTTTTAGTATCCCGCCAGCAATTGGAAACATATGAAAAGTGCAGGTAAGCATTGTAAATTTCTCTGAGCTATGGTAACAACACCACAGCGTAAGAAGTTAGTTCCTAACCAGCGTACCAACTCCGTATATGTATACGGCCCAAAAATCCAGTGATCTAACCTGAGATTGTATTGTTGGTCAGCCTGGAAAGTTGGAAGAAATCGCATGGAACAGAAAGAGATGCAATGTACAATTCGGCAACTACATACTCAAGCTAGATTTTTAGCTGCTCACATACGGCCCACTCTCGCAAAATATACCAACATAATCTCAGGCTGCTTTGACAGATAATGCATTGCGTAAATGGAGGCGCAATTTCAAGGTCAAAGTGTTTTTTTGGGAAAGTGGAATAAGTTGGTACGCTGGTTGTTATTACGCTGTGACAATACTTCCATGGACTGCTGGATATCAGCCGCAAGAACACCATCAGTGTCCGGAGATTTAAACGGCTCAGTTGGTTAATGGCCCAAATCAATTGAGAATTAGATATCCTGAACGACGGCGTTGAACTATAAGACTGCTGGGTCTGGTAAGCCGCTTCTAGAGGAAGACAACAATTGCTGAGAAAATGTGTGCCCATCTGCGCTCAAACTAGTCAAAATCCCCTCAGGATTCATGAAGCACCCCATAGCCTTTGGTGTCGTGTTTAAAGTCTTACGAAGGTGGTTTCCCTCGCTGAGACTCTGCACATTTCCACAGAAAGATCCCCTAGAGGACCTCTTTGCTTTGCATACGGCACACTTAAAAGCTTCAGATTCCACCAGGAGGATCGTGGGATTCCCCCTGGCTGTGGATGAGTTACACGCTGCTCTAGATGTGGAGTTGAGAGCACTAGTAAGGGTTTGAACTCTTCATCCAATTCATGGTAGATTGATCTATGGCCAGCCACGTTGAACGATAATAGGTGCATATCAGAGAATGAACACTTCTGTAAAACAATCCAGTCACGGATAAGATACGATCAGGGTAACGTGGAGAACCTCACTACCGTTTGACTATGAATAGGTCGTGGGTAAGGGTGAAATCAAAAAATTCTTCACCTTTGTTAGAGCTGCCGCACGCGTCATTACGGTCATTAGAGTCAGCTCTCAGAATAAGAGGCACACCAATTCTCATGGCCTCAGCCACAATACCCTTGACAACGCCGCAAAAAGTGCTAGTACCATAATTGTGAGCCATGTAGCAAAAAACAAACAAGCATGAACTTTGATCGATTCCCGCCCAAAATGTGATGCTGTCCTTGTCACCGAAATTGTGAAAGACAAGGACATTAACGGTTATCTTGATAAGAATACAGACACAATTATTTAGCCATCGGGTGCTATCAGTCTGTATCTCTTGGTGCGTAGCCTTCAAATCTATTTGTTAGTAAACCTTGGTTTTTGAATTAACATAAGCTCCTCCCCTGTCCCAGACAAGTGAGCAGCTGATGCTGCTTTGGAATGGTGCAGATTCACTTCTAGCCTTATCATTGTTAATTATTGATTAGGGTGAGGTCAAGGTCCTAATCATCGGACGTAACAGCTGCCCCAGCCCCCTCCTCTGCATTCAGAGTCAGAGGTCCAGGCAGCTACCCAACTCCGAGGTAGGACCAACGCTAACCCCATCTGCAAAGAGGGATACCACATCTGATTTCCCCTCAGATGTTACCCTCTAACAGGCCGTGTCCCCTCTCCAAGTGGCTCCTCTGCCCTTTGGGTCAGACTTCGCAGATACCGGATCTCCTGAGCCAGAGTTCTTTGAAGAACCAATTTCTTCTTATATGCCCTTTTGGATGTCCGACATTTGTAAAGGAGAAGACTTCCTGCCGATTATCAACCGGTCGCATATTTTCGCAGCTCTTCAATCCTCCGTAGAAAGATTGGACTCAGGACTTCCACTGGATCCGAATGGGAACAAGGAATCCATGAACTACATCTTGGCCGACGGAAGATCTTGTTTTTACGTACCACCTTTATCTTGGCGCTTAGCTAGAGCTCCCCCAGCTCGGAGATTGGCCACTCGTAGAAATCAGCCAACATTTGGTCTTTTTATGTTTGGTCACGCAATCAGCCTGATTCCGTTGTACCAGCCCGCGTCGTCCATTGTAGGTGAATGACTCGAGTTGGCTTTTTGCAGCTTGCAGCAGATCCCGAATAAAACCTACCTTATTTTAGGCCAGTCTATGCCTAATCTGCAGGAGCTGGTGCTCCTCAATTAGTGTTGTTGCCCAGTGAAGATACTTTTGATCCTTGTCGGACATTGTTGGGGGGACTTTTTTTAGCTCTTTGAGAGCTTTGGTGGCTGCCCTTCTAGTAAGCCTAAAAAGAGCTGGCGGAAGAGCGTTGTGTGTCTGAAGAGGGGGCTTAGTAAAACTTTTTTGACTAAAAAAAGAATGCAATATTGTTTCACATTCACACTTAAAATCACTCAATTTTTCCGATCACATTTTACTTTTTCGATATGCATGTGTGTACTCACTAGCTCATTGAAGAGATTTTTTATCCTTGTCGGACATAGTCAGGGGGGACTTTTTTAGTTTCTTTAGAACTTTGGTGGCTGCCTTTCTAGTAAGCCCAAGAAGAGCTGACGGAAGAGCTTTATGTGCCAGAAGAGTAGGCAGCATTGGAGGTAGCACTTGCTGACGAGCTGACTCATTCGCCTTAACTTTCCCGCTACACTGGCCAAAATTGGGTTAGTTGGCTTTACGCAGGCCACGCTTGGTGACCAAAGCCCCGAGACTCCCTGAAGCAGGAGGTCAGTGAAGCTGACTCATTCTTCATATGTCTACGACCTCCAGTAAACTAAACTACCGTCCGTGGAGCAAGCTCATTCGCCATATCTCCACGTCCTGCTGCTTTAGCTGCATCCGATGACACAGCCATCTTAGCTCCCTCTTCACACTAGAGGCTGATTTGGATTTAGTGCCAGGCTTGTGTTTGACGGGATTTGGACCTTTGGATATTCGGTTTATTTTCCGTGCAGAAAGAATCCCCACTCAAAGACGCTATCTCCGTCCGAATGTCTCGTCACTTTGATGACCATTCGAGGGTTAGCACAAGCCTTTATGGAGACAAGTGTTTAGAGCCAGATCGATCTTAATCAGAAGTCCGCCCCAACTTAATGGCGACGATACTGAGAACGTACTCTGAGGCCTGCCAGGGTTTTAACGGGACAGAGATGATCGTATTAACCTGGAGCCGTTCACGAAGCAGATTTCACTTTGATAAGGTCTGGAATGCTACAACCACCAGCCCAAGCGAAACAAACTAATTCATTGAAATCCGAAGTCAAAAGCAGTCAACCTCAGCGTGAAGCAGATTTTTTATACTTTTGTCTGTACTTCTTGCCAAAGTTTGCCAGCACCATGCATTTTTTGTTATTTTTATACCAACAGATGCTACTTTTAAATTTTAATTTGCTAAAAAAAAGGAGTAACAAATTGCAAAAGTTTTGGAATTAGCGAATGGTAGCCCTAAAAATCTTCCTACCTCTGTAACTTTCAATAAAGCCATGGAATAAAAACGAAATTCACAGATGTAATATACTTTTGGCTGAAGCTCTAGAAAAATGTTGTCAGTACTAATCATTTTCATTATTTTGGTAAGAGGAGATGCTGCCATCGAATTATCATATCATAAGCTTCCTATAATGCAAATAAGTAACGAGTGTATTACTTTGCTAAATTTTGAAACTCATGCAAGTAGTTAACCTCTAAACATTTCTACCCAATGATGCAGTAATTGGATCAAAATAGTAGATGACCTTCGATATTGGTTGGTTGTAATAAACAGCACGTTTGGTAGAACGTGCCTTCAAAACCTACACAATTCCTATACTTTTTTTCTGGAAAATCAGTTTTATCCTATGCACAAGACCGTTTAGATTTCCCTCATCGACGTTATCTATCAGCCATCTAAACATAGTCTAATACAAATATATAAATAAACGTAGTATCTAAACGCTACTTAACCCCCGCTAGACACACCTGGGTCTTTGGTGTCCGGCCGTTTTTGAAAATCGTCAGGGCGCACAGGTACGTCAATATTTCAGGTTCTAACCTCCACTTAAAAAATTGTACTTGGATCCAAAACTGGCGTAGTGAACGTCACGCTCGGTCCTCCGTTCTTCGTGAATTGCTGAGCTGTCAAAGTTGGCTGCGGACACCAAAGACCCATGTGTGTCTACGGAAGCATAAAAGTGTGCATTTTCTTCGAAGCTTTTCTTCGGTATATTAGATCAAGCGGTAGTTAATTGTAACATTCTGTACAATTTTAATGAAGCGAACACTGCATTGGGAAGATATAAATTTATTGAAATGTTAGCACTTCGTTTAACGAGCGAAGAAATAAAAATTTGCGAAGAACACAAGCTTCATGTATGCAATGAATGCATTTTGTAATTTTGTTCAGTTACTTTATTTATTTTAATAAGAATAAGTGTAAGTAATAATAAATAACACAAAAACGTATAAAACTTTGAGTTACATTACTTTCAAACCAAAAATTGTAATTTCAAACGAATTTTCGACTCCAAAAAAATTGTACTTTTTCTCTTGTCATAATAATTATACTTTTTTCGAAGTTTCATTATGTCCTTTTTTTTTCTTTCATCTACTATATGTCAAGAAACATTTCGTACAGTAGAATTTTCTGAAACTTATTTAAAAAAAAGCTATGATGTTTTAAGTGAATACGTGTATTTCTCGTGTTTTGTGTCGATTTCCATTAAATAACAATAATAAAAATTCATATATATCCATCACCTAATGCACGCTCTTTTTCTATAGATATCGATCTACCTTCATGAATTTTTTCAGATTTTAAAACGATTCGAAGTGTAGTAAAAAAACGGCAGGACTCCATAGACCCAGGTGTGTCTAGGGAGGTGCTCAAATTGTAGTGTGTCTGGGGAGGGTTAAATATAACTTGTGTCAAATATAGAAAATTAACGCACTATTATGAATTGCAAACCGTTCACTTATAATATTTAAAAAAAAATATATTTCTTATAATTTCACTAAAAATAAATCAAAACTTGCTGATTGCATACATAACATGTCCAAATTACACAAAAAAAACTGATAGTAAAAATTCTTAGTATCAAAATTATTCTAAATTTGTATAATACTCTCCATTTCGTTGCGGAGACATTTGAATTTTTTTACACAACAATCTGGATATGGCTTTGAAATGTCCGCATAGCCCAAGTCTTCACAATTGCTCATAGTTCGCGATCCACAGCTGCAATATTCAAATAACAATACAAATTATCTACTTGGAAAATTATTTAGCGTTTGAATCTTTTTTAATTTTTTCTTATTTTAAACTCACTCGAATCCGGTGACAACACTTCCCTCGCCACATATCAGCTTAATGCACTGATCTTTTGGGTCGTACTCTTCACCTGCAGAAAGAATTAGTCCTTGTGTGGTGCACTTTCCGGGATGTCCTGTAGAAATGAGACACATCTAAATCAATTTTCTTGTTTATGATTGTAGGCTAGGTAGTGACGTGGTTGTATAAAATCCAAAATAAATTCACTTCAGAAATGGGTTTAGTAAAACTTTTTTGACTAAAAATTAGAATTCAATCTTGTTTCACATTCACATTTAAAACCGCTCAATTTTTCCGATCACATTTCACTTGTTCGACATGCATATGTGTACTCACTAATATCACTGGCATCTTCAGCCCATGTCCCGCAGGAAACTAACTCCACTAGTACCAGTAACAAAACAACAACTCTGGTTGAAAATCCTTTGCTATCCGTCATTTTCGTGCTTGTGCAAACACAAAGCCAACTTCTAAATAATAAATGTAATGTAGTCTAATAGTTTTTCCTCAAATCAACAAAGCTATCACACGATCTGATGTTTTCCCTCTGAGATTGACCTTTAATTGAAAACCCACATTAATGACTTTGAACAGTATCTACATGTATTGCATGTATTGTATAATGTAAGACTGTGTGCGATAAGTCTAATTACATAAACGAAGAATACAAACTTGAACGGATCTAGCTATCTGTTAAAAATAAAAGAAAAAGATGATAGTAATGAAAAAAACAAATTAGTTCAATTTCAAGTAGATTGGCCGGGTCTGAGATTGAAAGCAAGTGCCGAATGATGCAACCCAAAGTAATACAGTTCATGTGATTTGGACTGGTTGGAAGTATGTATATAAGGAGTTGAATGTTTTGAAAATAACTGCGAATATGCGTCGATGTCATATTTCATTCAAGATAGTTTTTTTTTTAAGTTTTAATTCGCTTAATATACCTGAATTCTAACTTGATATAGCTGTTGGGAGAACAACCATTAATTTATTGCAATCTTTTTATAATAAATAGATTTGCTCACCAAATCTACCATTTTTTCTTTTTTTTTGGGTGCTCGAAAAACGGCGAGCTTTTTTGCTGACATCATAGCTTACTTGTAAAAATTTACACGAGTATTAGATCTTTTCGCGTAATTTCAGTCGATTTAAGGCACTGAAAGTTCCTGGATCCATCAAAACTACGAAAACACTTTCCTAACATATCCTTAAAAAGAAGAAGAAGACATCAAGGAGGGAATGCTGTCTGTTTCCGAAATAACGATATAAAATTTTGGAGACTAATCCGGTGTAACGAAGAATATTGCCAAGAAGACCCCAGCTTTTATACAAGTTGTATAATAATGTCTTGGATAAGATTAAATGGCATGAAATTTCTAAAGTTCCGTTTTTTATCAAAGGAGTACCAAATTCCACCGATGAATCTTGGCTTAGCAGGATCTTAAAGGAAAAACTTTACATCAGTGAACTTAGCGTTTAGCTCTTACCTCAACGAAAACAAAACGCAAGCAGGTGCTACAACGTCTCGATTCCTGAGAAGTATGCTTGGCTTTTCGCTTGTGTGAATGGAAGCGGCAAAAACTGTGACTGGAATGGCATCACATTTCGTTGTTGGAGGACCATTATCGGCAACAGTAACATCAAAAGAAGAAATACGGACTTACTTGTGAATAATAATTGTCCTTTACCTGTATCTACTAGCCAGATAGCTCCCTTAAACTTGAGACTTACCCACTCACTTGAGACTTACCCAGTTTGAACCGAAATTCTACCGACAGGTATTTCCGTCCTGACACTCATGCTATAGCGTACCGATACATTCATATCCAACTCGACCCTCCTCTCCATCTCAGACTTCTCATCACCGTAAGGTATGTTCCGACTCAAATGAAACTCTTAATTCGAATTCATCCAGTAAAACATAAACGATTAGTACTGCTCTTGCTACGACTTCTACTTATACAGTCTCGGTTAAAAATGCTTTACAAAAACCCTACAACCGCATCGGTTATTGCTTCAAACAAGATATCCTCGCTCAAGAGCCTCAAAATATTACCACAATTGCTGTGGTATGAGGCGTAAAATAAATAAACTCTTTCTTGACACCTAAAACTGCCATATCAACGTACTTGCCTTCACTGAAACATGGTTCAATGACTCCCATATCAATGAAGAGATCCTCGACAGTAGCTAGACAATCTGTAGAAATGTCAGTCAAAAAGTTGTGGTGTCTTGCTTGCAGCTAAGAACACTTGCTCAAGTGAACTTGTAAACTGTGCCTTGCATGATTTGTTTCAGCATATATTTATCCGCGTTTCAATTGACAAAACCTCAGTTTATATTGGTTTATTTGACGTCCCACCGAGACCTGACGAATCAGTGTACAATTATATATGCGAGCAAATATCTTCTTTTATGGCTTTTCGTAGTGTTGAGGATAAAATTATATTCTTAGGTGATTTTAATCGGCCGAATTTGCGTTTTGTTTCTGTCGAATCTGATGATTATTTAATGCTAGTAAACCTACTTGAGTCTTCTGATTTTAACCTTGTGAGTACGTTGTATAGTTCCGATTCCCAATCAAAATGGTAATTGGTTAGATTTAATTTTTACAAATGTTTATGCCGAAGTGGTGGTTAGCCCAACTAATAACGCAGAGAATCTCTTTTCTAAGAGCATTCATCATTCCTCTCTTACAGTTGAACTTTCCACTCCAGATAGGAACATGTTTAGAACTTACAATAATACGATTGAATACGTTTTGTATACGATGACTTCATCGAAAATTACAGGATAGAAAGATATTTGCGGTTGCCATCCAAAAAATTTCCAAACTTTTAAAGTGTAAACACTGGTTACTTATTTCTATTGTAGATGTTTGCCATATGAATATTTAATGGTAGCATCTCAATCTATTCCACGTTGAAGCCAACTCACACTGTGAATTCCGTTTCGATCCGATGGCTGTATTGAAAGTTTTATTTGAAAATTTCCAAAACATTGTCATAACCTAAAAACATAATTAGCTATTCATCCCTATACTCATTTTTCACGATATTTATTTTTTACAGAAATATACGGGTGCCTATAAACTCTTTAAAATGGCCTTTTGCAGGAGGGTCCTTGATTTGAAGGTTTTCTGTTTACGTACCTGCCGTGGCTGCAGGGTTTTCAACACATTCATCAAAAACACAAAAGTGTAGTTTTTGTGTCCACTATTTTATCCTGAAAATCTCATAACGAACCGATGACTGGGTGCGAAGTTATTGCAATGTGAAATTTTACAAATTTTACAAAAACCCACTGAAAAAACTGATCACATGACGGTCTTATTGCAAATTCCTGATATAGTCAAAATTTTTAGGAATATTTTTGTCAAGATATCATTATAAGTTATAAAAAATAAAAATAAAACAAAAACAGTTAATTATTCTTGAATATTTATGTAATCTCCTTCAAAATAATCATCATCGGAGGCGATACACATTAGCTAACGTTTTTTTTCCAATCTTCAAAATATTTTTGTTTGGGCGATTTTGAAATCGCCTTCTGCTCCTTCTGCAGATTTTCTTTTCTGACTTGAATCGGCTCAAAATATTTTCCATGGAACCGCAATTTGAGTTTGGGAAATAGGAAAAAGTCACACAGCGTAATATCTGGTGAATGTGGGCTTGTAGGGCGATATTGACGCTGTTTTGGGTCAAACATTCGCCTACAAGGTTTGATGTGGGAGGTGGTTTAGAAACTTTGGGAACTAGTTTTCAAAATATCGTACGCTATTACACATCAACTAATTGCCTAAAAGCTATTATTTTTAAATAGCCACCCCGACTCGTCATACATCCTGGAATGATTTTTTAATGTTTCTGCCATCATATCTACACATTTACGATATTTTTGACTATGGATATACTTTTACTGCTCATTTTTCTCACTTCATACTCGCCACCTAGAATTATTTCAAATTATTGACATGAATTTTAAACTCATACGCACCTCATAGTAACACTAACCCCAAAAACATGAAATCTTACCTCATTTTGATTTCATCTCTCCGTCATAGTTGAAGCTACTCTTCCTATCCCAAATATTTTAATTTAAAGATCAATGTTTGCTTTAAAAGCTAGATATATTTTAATTTCTTGGCGGATGCCGATATTTCGAGCGTAATCTGCCCTTTTCTTCAGTGTCCCATAGGCTGAGTTATTTGCCATTAACGTTCATAATGCGCACTGTATTACACAAGATCTTGAAGATGTAGAAACTTGTTCCCTAGTTGGTTGCAAAATAAATGAGCTTTCAGATAAACCCTCCAACTTTATACCGGCAGACTTTTGCACTCCTGCAGAAATAAAAAAACAAATTATAATGCTGAAAATAATATCATCTGCCGGAATCGACAATACCCCAAACATTCTTATAAAAAACCTACCAAACAAGGCTATAGTCCTATTCTGTTTTGTTTTTAATTCCTGCCTAAAGCTGAGCTACTTTCGCAGTGCGTGAAAACTGCCAACATCATCGCAATACCTAAACCTGGTAGAAATCCAAATTCACCTCTCTGAACTACAGACCCATAGGTCTGCTGCTAACACTGAGCAAGCTATTTGAAAAAATCATCCTACTAAGGTTAACGCAAAAAATTGCGGAGTACAAAATCATTCCCGACTGGCAATTTGGATTGAGACCCGACTGGCAATTTGGATTTTTAAGCAACTTTCCGTTTTGCAAAGGAAAGGAAATCTTGATTCTGAGGATGCGTCAGAATGGACCCGACGGAGTTATTGGGATCGCACTATTACTCCTACATTCCCTTATGCTACAAGTAAACATTCCCTTATGCTACAAGACTTTATAAAAACAACTTTTAAGCATTACTTCTGCATTACTAGTAATGCTTAAATTATGCATAGTTGTTTCATGCAATATTTAGTTTCTCGTAGGGTAAAACTCTACGCTGACGGTCAGCTAAGTATTGTTGATAGTGTCGTTTTATTCATAATGCCATTCTGCTGATAATGTTACCACAAAACTGGTCACAAACATTCGATGGATCGGTGATCATGTCTATCAGTGCGATAAAACTTCTGACGCCATCAAAACAATGCAACAACACGGAACTTGCATAAATCTTAACAGTCAACAGATCAACTGTGCTATTCGGACTCTCCTATATAGTTTTAGTCAATCGTTCGTAGCCCCCATATAATTGAAGGTGGAGGGTAATAAACTAAGTGGATGAATCCGGACGACCAATCCATAAATTATTTGATTCTATGTAATAATATAAATTCAGAATCAAAAGATTCATTGCACGATTAGTTTTTTCACTCCGGACGGTTGCAAATTTTATTCAAATTTCCAAGCAGTTTTTGCCTAGTGCTTTTTATTGTTGAGTTTTGAATTAGTTGAATGTGTTTCGCAGTTAAATTTATTGTGTCTATTTTTATTTCCTTTTTTGGAATCAATCAAGTTTTTATTGAAAGAAATGGAAAGTATTAGTGATGGTGGCTTTTGAGAAAAAAAATTAAACAGGTTTCTAGAATGTTTGACGATAGAGACTGTGAAATTAATAATTAGTCTAACACCATGCTGTGAATCACGTTTGTGATATGCAACTTCTGCAGAGCAGTGTCATCACTGGAAACTCCAAGAGAACAAGATAATCATATATTTAGGCCTGTTTTTTGCTCCCCCTATGCATAATAGAACAGAACAGACGCATTGGAAACAACAAAAACCCCTGTCCCAGTGAATTCACTGGTACAATTGCTTGTGCAATTTATCTAATCGATGACTATTTTTAAAACTGGTTATACCCAGTGGTCAACCGACATTGCAAAAAGAAGACTTAGGATTTCTTTAACATATGCTATCAGATTTGGCTAAATAAGGTTTTGGTACATAGTTAAGCAATTTAGCTTTTCACAATCGTAAACAGCTCATTTGACTCAATGTAAATTAACAGAAAGATTATGTGCTTATCTCCTTTTTTCCTTTACATTTTCGGACCCTTTATTACTATTTACTTACTTCACTCGTTTACTCTGATTATTCTGCTATAAATACATCTAGGATCAAATTGCAGTTATATATAGTAGTTATAATTGGAGTGCCATGAGCCATATTACATGGCTCATGGCACTATGTAATATGGCGTGTGGGGCCATAATTTCTGCGCCATGTAATTATGGCGCTGGGAGCTATACTGCATGGCTCAGGGCACTATATGCATAGCTTGTGGCACCATAAATGCTGCGCCATGTAACATGGGACCACGCGCTATGTAGATTCTGAGATTATGGCGCTGGGAGCCATATTGCATGGCTCAGAGTACTAAGTACACGGCGTATGGGACCATAAATAATGCGCTATGTTACATGGCTCTGGGCGCTATGTGGATTTTTTTCAGTGTACTTATTAAATTATATACTTATTTAATGTAATAAAACTAATAAAAAATTCTAGCTTAATTCCATTTAAAAAAAAAATAACATTAACAAAAATGTATTTGTCTGAAGATTAAGAAAGGGCTTTTAAAATAGAGAATTTAAAGGCAAATTTACAAGCTGTGGAGGTATAATATATGCGTACGCTGTTTAATACCCTGCAGCATCTACTTACTGGCACATTAGCTGCATATACGGTAGAAAGTGCATAATCCTTGAGCAAGCGATTAAATCTTGTGCTCCTTACAGGCCTTTTTACCATAATTTAGAATTCAACTCTAGTAGCAGCTCTAAAAAGTGATGATACCATCATTCTCCTGGTGATAAGTGGAGGGAAGTTTGAATTTATAGGATTTTAAACTGCAGTTGCTGGGACTATATATTTCCCTCAGGGCGAAGACTAAAAGATGAACAGAATCGAGTCTGTTACTGTGAATTTCAAAATCTGGGTTTTAGACTATACAAGTATATTTAAAAAGAGGGCATACTAGTGACGTGAGTGACGTGAGTAAATTTCTTTGCAATCGCATTTTATTCAAACGGGAAAGAATTTTAACGCATTGTATGCTGAAGAAGTTTTTCATCTAAGATTACACCGAAGTCAAAATTTTTATCATATACATCTAATAAACTGGCTAATTGTCGAGATGGTAAGGGTTATGTATAATCGTGTTTATACGACTTGTTTATACGTGTTTATACGACTTGTTTATACGACTTGTTTATACTAACATGTGTCTTACTTGACTCCGTCAAGTAAGACACATGTCACCGTCATCCTCGGCACTGCAACCGGTGTTCGGGTTTGCATCGCTCACCAAGTCTTTCTATAGGTCCCGCTAGACAGCCGATATCATCCAGTTACGTGACGTTAAGCTCTGATCGTCCTGCTGAAAGCTATCCCTCCAGTGTAAGTAAGGTCTCCCTCGCTGTCATCTGCCATAAGATCTACTACAAAATATATTCTCAACAGGCTCCTCTTCGCTTATACGAGCTAAGTATATAGCTCAATCGAGTCTACCGAACTTATTTATTGTTCAACTCATGGCGTTAACGTCTCCAGAATCGTCCTTCCTCACATATGTGGCCAATCATTTTCCGTAAGACTTTCCTCTATCCAAATGATTATATGTATCAGGCCACTGTTGCTTGGGTTCTCTCGTTAATCATGGGCACACAATACAATCGTGTCAGTTTATTTAGGTTGCTGAATCCTCTCATGGATTTTCAATGAAATATCCTAGAACTACTAACGTAGATGATTTTAAAGTTTACCAATAGAAGGTATAACGGACCATTTTTGCATTTCCTGCCTAATAGTGAAAATCTGATCAATTGTTAATTTACTTGGAATGAAGCCTTATTTATACTTTCTGAGTTTGGGTTTAGCATATGGCGCTATCTGCTCTTGCATGGCAAAGTAGAATACCTTATAAACAGAATTCAATAATATTTTACAGATATAATTGTTGCAAGTTGTCAGTTCTATATGGGGTGGCAAGTGATGCCCAGGTAGCCATATGGATATTTACGCAGGAATTGACATTCGCAACGACCAAGTTCTTCGATGCTACCAGTTCTGTGACTCGAAGTCCTTTGCAATTAGTGTTCTCATGCAAACTTTGGGTGTCAGCTTAGTATCTGAATACCAGCTCTCGAAATATTTTGGCGCTAAGATCCGCAAGGTTGATTTTTACATCGCAACATGTGCATTGAGGGTTTGCTTTGCTCGACTTGTTCGTGATATGCTTCTTTTTCGGCGTCAGCAGACCCTTTCATATGTCCGTGAACGTTTACAAAGGTAATGTCTGATAATATGTTTCGCACGCGATAGGTGCACAGCTTCTCATGAATTAACATTGAACCTGATGATCGTTGATGTTTTGGCAGACTAGGAAGTCTATTAAAAAAGTATGGTGTTTCGGATGACAACTATTGTATTATTAACATTTTTTCTTTTCTAAAACAACATTCTCTGTTCATCTGATTTCTTGTATTGCGACAAAATCAGCTTTATTTATTTATTTATTTACTATTATTCAACAGATAAAATCCAATTACTGAATATAGAAAATATAAAATACAAATAATTCACTAACGAAAGAATGAAAAAATAATGAGGGGCCGTTCAAATATTACGTAAGCAGATTTATTACAATTATTTACCCCCCATCCCCCTTGTCAGCAAAAGTAAGCAAAGCTTTTACCCCCTCCGAATCCATGATTCTAAGTTTTCGATGACATTGGATTGCTTGGATTGCTACTCAGTGTTGTGAGTCTGCTCACTTTCATCCGATTTTGGAATGTCTACGTCGTAAATTTTGAATAATGTAAATAAATACGTAAATTTTGAATAATGCACATCAGTTCATTAGCACGACGAGCAGCGACTCTTACAGGTCTAACTTTCCTATCAGTGTGCGTGTTTACTTTTTTATGGATCTTCTCGATGTGACGATTTAGTGACTTGATGGAAGCATGATAAAGACCACACGTTTTGCATGTTCGACTTGATAGCCTCAATTTTACCGTCGGACAAAAATAATCGTAGGGCATTTGCAGGAAATCTTTGAGTGAAGCACTTAAGCGTAGAGCTAAATTGACTGGAAGATCAAGAAATTGCCCTCCTTCATCCAAAACCAAGTCATCAACTGTTTGTTTTACTTTTACAGGTGGTGGAAGAAACCTGTTATCTAGTAATCTGAATAGACCACTTCTTGGACGACAGCATTCTGTATTTTTACATTTTACAATTTGAAGCAAGTATTGGCTTTCACGCACATGTTCTGAATACCATTTAATGTCTGGAAATACAGGAACATCTTGTTGACCTGCCCCAACATATTTTGCAGTAACATTATAGCCATCAATTTCCATTGAACTCCATACTTCAGCTAATACATTTCCTGCAAATTCGAAATTAGATCTTTCTAAATGTTCATCAATTGTAACGCCACGTTCATCCAAATGAGACCCAAAATGGTCATGAGGCAATATTAAACCAGCCAGTTCCCGACTAAGAGGAGCCATTCTGCGCTCTACTCTGTTGTACGCACTTCTTCCAGGAGCATTGGTAGCTAAAAACAATGCATCGAGATCATGTCGCTTAAAGTGTTGTATAGCAAACCCTATGACTTTTTCATAACGCGGATTTTCATCTGGCCCTCCATCAACCGTCATGATTACCACTGGTTTTACTAGTCCATGGTCAGTTTTAGCTAATGGTCGAAACTCTTCAAGTTCGAGAAGCGTCTCGAAATCCTGAGCATGAGTATTAGCAGTAGATGAACTATGCTTTCCACTTCGAATAGCGATGTATGTTGGTCCAGAATATCCAACGGCTTGCGGTTGTCCTAGCATACTGGAAGTGATTTTGATACCAGCATAAACAGATGGTATTAATTTATGACGCTCAGCGATTACCCAATCGTGGTCAGGTAATTTGATTCTATATTCCATGTGCATTAGAAGAGGTGCTTGCTTATTTGCCGCAGTTACGCCCATAGGGACTCGAGCTTTATCATCTTGAGATATGAAAAATACTTGATCTGGTCCAAGTATGGATGCTATGTTCTCTAAATAATGGATTGATGTTTCAGCGAACTTGCTATCTAAGTGGCTCTTGTGGTGATCAGTTTGAGCCCGAATGAGCTTAACAGGGACTGTCGATACATGTCTTCGTCCCTCTGCAGAATTAGATTTTCTGGGAATCAAACGAAGATATGTCCCACTGCGACTAATGTCAAATCCTATTTTACGTAATTCTTGTGTGAGTTCATCAAGAGTTTTTACGCTGCGAATAGATTCCGTTCGTCTTCTATCATCTGCTGCACTCCCAAATAAAGCTATATCCGCAATTGTTTTCAATAGTGATGGTTGATTGCTTTCAAGATTAGGACGTCCCACTGAATCCCTCAGAGATAGTCTTTTTTTTATTTCTGGATTTTCATGACAAATATCTTCTAACTTTCTTTTCATACCATCCCTGTGTTTCTTCTGGGCAACTGCGTTTTGAATCTTCCTGTTTAAAGACTGTTTTGCTGTTTTTATTTCCTCACGCAACTTAATGATCTGTTTATCAACTTCAGCACGGCTTGGCATAGTATCTCTGGCAGAATACAAAGCGTTCAGATTTTTTTCGAGTAGAGCAATCTTATTTTTCATAGCTTCCTGAGAAGGTTTTGCTCTCTGTTTATCTGCATTTTCATTATTTTCGCGTTGCTGTTGTGATTCATTACCGGGTTTTATTTTATCTTCTTCCTGTTTTTTAATATTTGAAGCTGGCTGTATAATTTGTGTTTTTTCTGCAGGTTTACAGGTAGTCGTTGCCTAAAAGTAAAAACTTTCTATTGATTCTGCTAAAGATTCTCTTATTAAGCTACATAAATACAAAGTATGCAATAAAAACTGCATTTAAAGATTATTTAAAGCCATAGCCCGTCATTTGGCAACTTTCCCCAAAGGGAAATTGCAAAATTCGCATATAAAGGAGGTCATTAAAAGCCCATACAAGTTTGCCCAAAGTTGTACCCGAGGTACATGCATATCAAATTATAGAGAAAAAACAAAGGATTTCGAAAATAATACTTTAGAGATTTAGAAATTCCTTATAACTTGTAAATAATAGTCCAAAGTTTTATTAATCGACAACACAATTTAAAAATGTGGCAACATCAGACATTTTATGGCGTTCTGTTAGTTAAAAAGTTTATAATATCTTTATAATGTCGTTTCTATATACAGTATTTACATAAAATAATATCTTATTCTGTTTACTTAAATATTATTGCATTATAATATTAAAAGAAACTACACAAAAATACACAAATCTAAAAATAACAAAACGCCGTCGACTATTTGACACTTCATAGTTCATACGTTGTTTGTTTATTTGAGTATTTTGATAATACTAAGTATAATTATAATATAAATAATTATAATAACTATCACATATTATATAATACTAGTAACTTGGCTATTCTCTCTGGATTTCTGCTTTTTTGCCCTACGAATTTGTTCTTGACGATACCTACTATGATCTCGACAACTTGGCATTTTCTTTGGCATTTACCGATCCAACACAAATATTAAAAAAGTAAATATACAGTGATATTCAACATATAATAAGGATTTTTTTTCTACAAAGTGTACCTCGGTACATCATTTGGGCCACTTTTAATGACCTCCTTTCTAATATTTCTAGTACTCATAGATACCTAAAATGATTTCGTCACTCACCTTGGAAAAAAAATGTAGTAGATTGGATTTATTCTTAGTCGCCGCTTGCAATTCTTCTTCAATTCTCTTAGATACAATGATATCTAGTTCCTTGTCGGACTTTGCTTGTAATTTATAATTTCGCCACACTTCGTTAACTAACTTTTGTACATTTTGTACTTTCGTACTTGTATGAGATTTTTTAAAACTTTCAAACAATTTTTGGTATAACTTGGATTTGTCTATTTGAAACGACATCTTATTTAAACGTTAAACTTTGGCTAATGGAATCAACGGTAACACAAATGTTGAATTGCTTTGCTATGCTTACAATACGTCTACTCGCTATAGTATCCGAAGAAAACAATACACTGACAGAAGAAATTTAGACAAGTGAACAGCGCGCGGTAATTCCCCGAATCGATTCTAAAGCGAGTGCCTAAACGTATGCGTGTATATTTGCGGGAATCCCCGAAAATGCGTTTCGTTTTCAAGCATAGACAATGTGAGGGTTGCCATTCGTGTAAAAAAGTAAATAACTATCGATGACGTAATCATCATCTGGACTCCCCTGCCCCCCATGTCATCCAAAATAAGCAAAACAAAGACCCCCCACCCCCTATAGTGCTTACGTAATACTTGAACGGCCCCTGAGATGATAATGATACAAATTCAAAATAAGAAATATAGAGACACAAAAGAAAAGGAAAAAAGACTACATTGAATTAGTAGTAAGCAAAACATTATTTTTCAGAAAAGTTTTAAAGGCATATAATGTTGGCGGTAGAGGACCAAACTGTAGATCATTATGTTGCCTCAGTAATCGCAACAGCGGAAAATAAAAAAAGATATCAGTGCGCGCAAATGGCAAACTAAACTCAAAAAAAGAGCGAGTGCCATGCACTGCAACACGGACAGAAACGTGGTTGCTGATGTCGGAATCTACCAACCTATGAAACAATTTGAAGAGTAGGCACTCATCCAGGAAAAGTCTCCGTGATTCGTGGGAAGGGAGATGAAGGAACGACAGACGATCACTATAAGGACGATAAGGAAGCTGAAATTTATAAAACAGGCTGCGAGTAAATTTGCGTTGAGCCGACTCCAACGCAGTGTTTAAGTAGGCAAAACGAGGACACCAAACTTGACAGCAATATTCAAGGATACTACGTACAAAGGAGAGGAAAACGTGTGCACAGGTGGAAATATTAACGAAAGCTTTAGAGTATCTAGTAATAAAACCGGATAATTTAGAGGCCCTGGCAGTAATTATCAAATTTGAGCTTAGGATCAAACATTACGCCAAGATCTCTAAAATTATCAACGACTTTAAGAGGATAGCCACAAACAGTAGGAGAACATCAAAGGTGAAATTTTCAAAGAGAAAGACATTTTGTGACATTTCACGATGTTCAAAGTGAGAGCATTGGAAGCGCACCAAGTCTGTAAGCTGTTGAGATCGTTTTGTAAAACCATACAGTCATCTTGTGACTCAATCACTCGAAACATCTTGAAATCGTCGGCATACAAAAGACAAGAAGAATGGATTAAAGGAGGGAGATCGTTTATGAACAAAAGAAAGAGAACCAAGGATGGACCCTTGCGGAACACCTGATGCAAGATAAAAAGGAATTGAAGAGGAGGAATCAACAGTTACAATACAGGTACGGTCGAGGATGTAAGAGTTAAACCAGGAAAGAAGAGGACTAGCAATGCCATCGTACCTTAGCTTTTGAAGAAGGAGGTTATGATTGACGGAGTCAAAGGCTTTGGAAAAGTCGATATAAAGTTATACTGAAAAAGAGCTTCAGTTTACTCTTGAGTAGCTCGAGCTCTGTAGAGAGATCCAACGTTTCATGAGAAAAATCTCAATTCATTAAACTGTTAACTGTTTTCGTTGTGTTATCAGTCTGATTCTTAGACTTGTTGATTCTCTCTTAATTGGAGCTCCAAGAGCTCTCTCACCA
The DNA here is from genome assembly GCA_963978885.1 of Nemotelus pantherinus. NCBI lineage: Eukaryota > Metazoa > Arthropoda > Insecta > Diptera > Stratiomyidae > Nemotelus > Nemotelus pantherinus. The sequence continues at coordinate 220,234,877 of OZ022263.1, read as the reverse complement.
GCCATACGTAGAAGAAACTAGAGAATAGATAAGCTAATGCTATGACAAATTACTTCGAGCACCGCGTAGAGGAGAAGGTTATAATCACTTTTTCCCCAGTCCGAATTGATACGACACGTTTGCATTTTCACACACTGGATGTTATTCCACCTATTTGACTGATGACTAACCGCGAGACATGAAATTGATTGAATAACAGGTTAATAATTGAAAATATTCAAAATTCTATACCTTTATTGCATATACTATCTAATATTTTTTTTTTTTGAAAGCTGAATATGTTAAGCAAAAGGTCAAATTCAAGATTCTGTTAATTTTGTTCAAACTATATGATTCAAGGTAGTTTAACAATTGGTGACTAGTATGAATCGCTAATTGTCTACACTAGACAATCGTTAAAACAAAACTTCGCACATCATACCCACTTGTGGCAATTTAATGTCAAATGCTGCAAAAAAATCTTGAAAAGACATGAAAAGCGTCTACAGTACTACTGTAAATTCAACCGTTTATTAAAAAATAGTAAAAGTCCCCCAGCTCTGGATTTTTCGCGAAAAAAAAAATTATTTTTGAATTTATACCAAATATTTCAAATTCGAATCTCCAACTGAAGGAAACATCCTATCAATCGTCAATGTTAATCGAACGACTAAGCACACACAAGAAAAACTACTATTCTTTTTGCTCTCATCAATTTTAGTTGAATAGTATAAAAGATGTAAATTTTTTTCGGACACGTTTAGTATAAGCTTTGTCGGGACAATAAACTGTTGCGCCATCGACTAAAACGCTGACGTAAAGAAACATGCAAGATAAGTCCAAGGAAGGTGCACTAATTCGTTTCGTGTTTTAATAGTCATATTAACAATTTGTATAAAGTGAAGTTTCAGTTATAGTTTTAGCGTATTTTTGTTTTATAAATGCGTTTAAAATGAAGTTCCTGCAACATGTTGGAATATTTTCTGTGATATTAGTTTCAATATGGACGAGATTTACAAGTGCTCAAGGTAATAAGTTGGATGAATGCTACTAATTAACATAGTTTTCAAGAGACCCAGTAACAAAGATTTAACTAATTTTTTGGGTGACTTCAAGGCAAAGCGCTTTCAAGAATAGTACTAGATAGTCGACGTAATTGAATTTCGCTTCCAACAACTTCTAATTAATTAAGTCGCTGTACCTTCCAAAACGTTGTAGGATATTGAATTTTTCGTATAATTATATGATAGATTTCGAATTGAAAACTCATGAATGAAATCAAAAATTTCAAGATAGCTTTTTAAGCTACCAAAGAAAGCTGCTATTAATTCAATCAAAAAATAGCTCAAAATTTGTATGATGGTTTAAGAAAAATCTTGACTACATCAAATCAATTTTAGGCATTCAACGAGGCTGCTTCGACGACGAAACGAAACACTATTGGCCGGTTGGAGAATCCTTCAATCCTATTGGCCGTTGTATCAGTATGAGTTGTATGACAGCTGACGGAGTATTCGATGCGTTACCGTAAGTAAAATGAAAATATCCAAATTTTACGTTTTACCTTGACTAGCAATTGAGGATCGTGTAGAGCAGATCGAGGTTCAAATTCTAGCTTGTGAGGATCCTGGTTCGAATTCAACCACGGACATTCTTTTAGTATCATACACCGGGCTTCAATTGCTGTTGTTGCTTGCTGTGAATAGATAGCTCAGACAAATCCTGACAGTCAAGAAGAAAGTGAATCATAAAACTAATCACTCCACAATCGCAAACATTCATTGCGAACGAGATCCCTTTCAATTTCAATCCCTAAGCCCGAAACGGTTTTCAAACAGGCATCGCTAGTTTACCCTGACTAGCCATATTCAAATAGTATTTATTTCTAAAAAAAGAAAGCTTACATCACATGCTGAAATAGATTTTTACGTGTACGGCTTTCAGATGTGCACCCTATGTCCCACCAGACGGTCAGTGTGAAATTATCGAAGAGAATTTAACGAAACCGTACCCTGAATGCTGTTCAACAATGAAGTGCAAGGAAAAAGATAAAGTTGAAACGCAACCGCAACCAGCTAGGACGACGAACGAACAACAATGACATATGTGAATGAAAATAAAACAATCATTTAATTTTTATTTATTTATGTATAGACTAAGTGCTTGGGAAAATATACTGCAATTTGTTTATTTTTTTTAATTTTAAATCTTATTAATTGACATGACTTGTGCCGAATATCCCCAATAGTATTTTGAAATGGCTCGATACAATTTGATCTTCAAACTATATCGTGAATCAACTTAACTCTCGAAATCAATTTCGTTTTGTGACCTAGAGTAGAGCACTGTAAGTGATCTAAGTAAGTAGAAGTAATCTAAGATATTGTTCCAAGCTTTCATTCTTGGTCCACGAAATTATGAGGTGTCGTGTAATAAAAAGGTATTTGCAGAGCATGTATCATATTGACGACTCAAACAATAATGAAGAAACTCTAGCGGATGGGAAACGCTAGAAACGCTGATTTTGTCCAGATTTTGAATGCTTCTTATTGCAACCAACCGGTTTCGAAGGTCATGACCAATATGATCTGAAAGCTGGGTCAAAATACGTAGGGTAGAAAGGTTTTCAGGGCTAGCTTTTACATAAATATCAAAATTTAGGAAAATAAAACACTTGTTACTGGTTTTTATCGGATGCTTATCTTATAAAGCTTTGAAAGCAACATCTCCTATAACTATAACACTTTACCAGTATTGCAACCAAAAGTCAACCATAACTACTTCACATCAAAATAATCTGAACCTATGAATTTCGTTTTTATACCATGGCTTCATCGAAAGCTATAGGGACAGAAAGATGTTTGGAGTTGCTGTTGAGGACGACGGTAAAAGGAAAATACATTTTTCTCTATCGATTCTGAAGCTCTTTATAAAAACAAACTACTTCGCGAACCTGTGTTCACTGGTTTGGGCAATATTAGCTCTAAGCTTTACATTCCAGAAACCAGTTACAAGCTTTTTCTACTAATAGCAATTGAAATTGAAAAGAGTGTAATGCCAGAGTGGGTGTATGAATGTGTGTGAGGTTTGTGAGAATTCATAAAATTTCCAATATTTGGAAAATTGAAAATGTTGGTTACTTATTTTCATTGCACATGTTTATCCTATGAATATTTAAAGATAGCATCTATTGTTATGAAAGCAACGAAAATGCCTGGTGCTGGCAACCCCTATCTAGTAACAAAGTCAAAAAAATTTATATTCTGCTCCAAGTGGAGTTTAACCTACCTTGTGATTTTAGTTTCCGCTTTTTTCCATGATCCAAATTTCCGCTCGAAAGAATGACCAGATAATGCAGACTTGTCAAAATTATGCTTCACGATCAAAGACTGGTACTGAGTAAATCGTGAAGCTAAATTTGGACACGTCTCCATTATCTGGTCATTCTTTCGACCGAAAATTATGACAATGGAGAAAAGCGAAAACTAAAAGCACAGGATAGGTTAAACTCATCTTGGAGCTCATTTCGAACGGATAAAATGTTAAGAATTATAATTTTCGATCGACTTTGTTATTGAAAAGACATTTGAACAATTCGATTTTCAAATTCAAACACCAAATGTTACTTTTTAGCTCAAAAAAATGAGCTGCACATACTTGATTGGCGTGAAATGATTGGAGACATGTATCAATGCCATCTGTATTGCAACGTCCAAGCAACTTTTCACAATAAGAAGTGAATACAACTCTTGCTTATTTCCAAGCTAAAGTTTCGCCGAAACAAATTTCTCGTGAAATTTTGTATGAATATTTTACGTGAAATCGAAGACAGTACTAAGCTTAACTCAGTACCAGCCTTAAGACTGGTACTGAGCTAATCATGTCATTGCAGTCACTTCGCAAATTCCTGCGTGAAGTCTTCCCTCAAGTACTCGGGTGTTTTGAACATTGGTCCAAAAAGTTTATACTATTTGCCATTATTATGAATTTTAATGAAACTCAATTGGTGAATTGCAGTCTTTCATTGTTTCTGGTAATATTTTTATGCCATCTTATGCAACAGATTGAAGTGCATTCAGTACTCCAAATTGAGCTCGTGAGAATTCTTTGAACGATTCTGAAGTCATCAGTTTTCAGTGTCAAATTAATTGCATACGAAAACTTAACATAAATTATAATCGAACCAATTGTCATCAACCATAATTTATTTTCACAACTAACCATAATACAGGTGTAACCTATCAAACCACAAAATAAATCAAATGCATCTTATATATCAAATATTTAAATACCAAACAGCTTGTCAAACCTTTGATTCAAGAATCCACTTTCCAATAGGCGAGGGAATTCCATATTTGCATTCATTATCATAAACAATTTTTTTTATCTTATTTGCTTAGTCCAATGATTCACGAAATATTGCGAAAATCCGGTTCAAAGAATATATCATTTTCTGTACTATGATTTAATTAATTCTTTACAAAATTCTAAAAGTCTGCAACAGTCTCCTGCGAAAAAAAGACACAGTGATGAGATCATAATAATTTGAAATATCATACACCAGACATAGAAGCGAATAAAAAAAAGTGATAGAAATAGATTATTATCGAATAGTTTTAATTATATTCTAATTTTACTACTATAGGCTGACGACCTTAGAAACGTATGAATAAACTTTTAAGTTTGAAAATATTTACGTCTTGTAAAAGTGCTAATGGAATAAAGATGATAACATCTTAGTTGCTAGATACACAAAAAATGCAATACTATTAGCTGAAATATGTCATAATGAATCAGCTTTAGTATACATACTAAAATTTTGTTCTACTATACGAAGATCACACGAAAAAAAAACAATTAAAAACAAGAGGACATGCATTTTGGCATATACAGGGTGCGGCGCCAAAATCCGGACAAATCAATGAACATCCTTCAAATAGTGCTATTTATTGAAAAATGAGGTTTAAGTACAAAAACGTCTTACATGGCGTTTTGTGCATCTATTGACATTGTAATTATTCAATGTAGCCCCCATCAGCTTCAATCACGGCCTCCATTTGCGGTCTGAAGCGCTCGCACGCCCTCTGCAATTCTGCGCTGTCAATATTGGCGAACGTTGCCTCAATGGCGGTCATTAATGATGTCAAATTTGGATGTCGAGACTTGTTGGTAGCCCTTTTAATCACGCTCTATACGTAATAGTCCAAGGGATTTAAATCTGGACTATTCGGAGGCCAAAACTCCTTAGAAATGATCAAATTGAACCTTAGAAAATATGATCAAATTGCAGCGAGCCACTCGCTTCGTTCTTACAGCGTCAGAAAGCATTTGTCTAAACTTGATCGTGTAAGAATAATATCGAAGGTCCTCCTCAACGATTCTCCGCATGGTAGGCTCGCTCACATTCACAATAGACGCCAGTTTTCGTAACGATAGCCCCGGGTCTTCCAGAATCAGCTCTTCAGTCCTTTTGGTGACTTCAGGGGTTCTCACGGTGTGTTCTTTTGAGTGCTGCTTTCTTGCCGGTGTACTTGAACCTTCACTTAAGGGGCTATTCTACTTTGTCAATTTCAAAAAATCGATTTTGTTTTTTTTACGTTTTTTGAAAGTATATGATCTCAAGAATATCGTATTAAAATTTCAGAATGATCCGAGCATTCTATTTCATCATTTTACTCGAGCGCGTCTTAGTTCATTTTGAGGCGTGTACGTCGTTCAACCGCGTTAAACGCGTTTTTCTCAAAATCATGTTTTTCGATACTGTCCAAAGCTTTTCTCAAAAACTAATGAACCGATCCTCCTGAAATTATTACCACATATTTGTCAAACATACAACTATGGTTGGTACTAGAATCGTGTCAAAATATTGATTTTATCTATTTATTTTCAGCAAAAATCGGTAAAAAAAAACCGGTTTTTTCGAAAAAAATTTTCAAACAGTCGCCATTTTGTTGATTTTGCATAAAACTTCATGATTCTAGTACCAACCATAGCCGCTATTATACAAACTAAGAATCTTTTTGAATTTTGTGTTTCAGACTCTCCGTTACTGAGAAATCTTATGGACAAGTGCACCCCTTTTTTTATGACATGTCAAGAATGTATGCGTCATGACTATATATATAATTATATATATATAAATAAAAAAATTTTTTGTGAAGTTCAAGAGTTTATTTATTCAATGCCAGAAAGATTTATAACGATACATGTAACGACTCCTCAAAAAAAAATCGCAAAAATTAGCATTTTTATAGGGCTCTAAAGTAGAATAGCCCCTTAACTGTTCTTGAGCTTTGTACTTAGTAACAACCTCATATACAGTTGATTTCGGATATCGGAAAAATTGAATAATCTCCCGTGCTGACCGCCCAGCGCGAAAACTTTCGATTATCACGGCTCTTCGATTATACTCTGCACTTGGCTTAAACATTGCGACTTTTTCGAGGTTATGAATGTTCCACATATGTGTTAAACTATTTGTACGCGAATCGCGACCTCTCGAAGCCTTATAGAATGGGGGGAAATTTAAATTGAATTTTGTCCGGATTTTGGAGCCGCACCCTGTGTATATATATATATATATATATATATATATATATATATATATATATATATATATATATATATATATATATATATATATATATATATATATATATATATATATATATCCGATCATGCTGAAATGTTTTGACATGTATGCTTTGTTTTTGATTTACTGTAAAATATATTTAACCCTTTGGCAATTGCAAATGCTTTAGTGAGTTTCTAAGGACCTCTCTATTTCTGCAGAAACAAAATATTTGGAAAAATTAAGTACAGATGAATAATATTTCCATCTTGAATAGCATATTGTTTTGCAATTTTTAACCGTCATATGATGCGGTAAATTCCTAAAAGTAGGCAAAGAAAATTTGTTAGATTTTAAATCATCAAATTCTCACGAAATTTGCAGGACTCATTCATGGGCATATGAATTACGCGTATTTGTTTTTTATTAATGTGTGGGCCCCTCTGCAGATACGGCAGGTACCTAAACAGAAAACTTTCGCATCAACGACACTTGTGTAAAAAAATTTCGTTCGAATAAACAAATGGGAATTTGTGATTGTCTTCATGCTTTGTCTACAGTTTCATATTAAAATTTTATAAGTTTCTATTCGCACAAGAACGGTAATCTTTCACCAAAATATTTCTACATTTGAATTTGAACAAATACCTCTAGTTTTAAATTTGTCTTCGCGATGACGTGACGTAGATCCATGACGAAAATAACGATTTTTTTTTTATATTTGGCAGCGGCATTTTAGTGAATTTCAAATGTACCCTATTTCTATGCTGAATTTTTTTTTTGTCAAAAACAAGTATTGAAATGAAAACCGATAATGTTTTGTGCTTGTTTATGATAAGGAATACAAAATTTTAAACCCTACGTGGGTGCTGAGTTCCTGAAAGTAGACAATGATTTTTTCAAATATCGATCTGTTATAGCTTCTGACTGAAGCATTGGATCATCACAAAATTTTCAGGGCGTATTTATGTCCACTAAGACTATACATGACTAGAACTCGTTCAAATCATCGACCATCCTGAAAAATTTTTGTTTTCTGACCAAAAATGCAAATTTTTCATAAATTTAATCTTATGTCCACCCTGTCAATTTAATATTTTCAAAATAATGTGTTGCACAAGAATGGCAGCCCATAACCAAATTACCTATCTTTTGTAAAAGTAAAGTAAGTAAAGCAATCCCACGACAACGCTTGTACGGGTCTAGGGGTTGAAGCTGGTAGAGAGCTTCATTACAATTTTTTTAATCATTGTGGATACGAGTGTGGAGTGATTAGTTCCACGACTCACTTTACCCCTGATTTAAAGCAGGTATCTATTCAGAGTTAGGTGAACTCAAAGCTTGGTTAGCGGACCCTCGTCCGAACCTGGATTCGAACCAGGGACCCCGCACGCAAGAAGCCAGTGCTCTACCCACTAGGCTACTCAAGCTTTTGAGTACTCGAAATATTTGTTTACGACAAATCACGGTCGGCTAATTCACAGGCAGGGCTGATAGAAGTGATTTTGTGGCAATGGTACCACTATGAATAATCAATAAGAAAAAACTTGCTTTTTGACCTGATTCCGTCACCAGATTTGAACGAAATTCACACAGTGGCTGAACCTTATTTTAAACATAGTTTGGTATAAGTTGGTTGAAAAAATACGATGTCGCTGCCAGCTATGGCAACATTTGTCTTTTGAGTTTCCAAAATTTACTCAGGAAAATAAGGCTTTTCGCCCGTTAACTTCCGGTGCATCCAAGTTTGGAAAATGGGTCCCGAATCAGTTATCAACATCAAATCTCCAGTAAAGAGTGTACATTTGTTCCCACATGTTGCGAAACAATGAAACAAGACATTTTCTTAATCGTGTTGAAACCGCGGACGAAAAGTGTGTAGTCTTTAACAACGTCGTGTGGAATAGACAATGGGTGGATGCAAATCAAACATCAAAACCAGCTGCCAAACCAGGACTGCACCTACAAAAGATTTTTCCGTCTGTTTGATGGAGCATGTCAGGAGTCGTATATTTTGAATTGTTGGATCTAATTAATGAAACTATCAAAACGGAAGTAAAATGTCGTCAACTCGAATGCAGAATTGATTAAAAAACGCCCTTCTTTAGTGAACAGAAGGAACTATTCTTTTTCACCACGAGAACGCCCGTCAGCTTAATGCAAAAGTCACCCTCGGTAAACTGAAGGAATTCAACTTGGAAATTATGCCTCATCCAGCATATTTCCCAGACATCGCTCCAAATAATTTTCATTTGATTAGAAGCTTGCAGTCGGTTTTAGGTGGAAAAGTATTTCAAAACAAAGATAATGCAAAAGTCAACCTAATTGCATTTTTTAAAAAAGGATAAAATTTTTTAGTTCAATGGAATTCAAGAATTACCACAAAGGTGAGAAGAGATTGTAGATAATGAAGGAAAATATATAAGCGATTGATATTAATATTAATTGTTTATTTTTATGAACTCCAAAATGAGTGAAAAAAAAGTCTCGCGCATAAGAACCGCTCGAAAACTGATTTTCGAAGAAATTGTCTTTGAGTGATTTAAAAATGTTGAAAGACGTAATACACTTCTTTGTAGTATCATATCAACCATTTTTTACACAATGTAACAAATGTCATTTCCGGACAGCATCTCCTATAATAAAAATGATGAAAATGTTCAGTGCTGGCAACATTTTTCCAATGCAGCAGCAATAAATCAACCATAACAAGCTCTTGCTAAAATCAACCTATCCTTGAATTCCGTTTTCATCCGATGATATCATCGAAAGTTTCAGCCATTAAACTATGTCTGGGGCTGCCATCCGAATAACATCGAAAACTAGAAAATTTCAGCACTGGTTGCCTATTTTATTGTAAATGCTTTGCTTACGAATACAAAATGGACGCATCTGCTGGTGCAATATTTTTGAAAATGTCTGGTGCTGGAAATCCTGCGTTAGCAGCACAGCTAAAAATGTAGCAAATCTGCTTCACGTTAAATTGAACCCACCCTGCCAATTTCGTTTTGATTAGGTCACAGCGCTGGAAGTTTAAGGGATGAAAAGAATTTTAGGGTTACCACTCTCAGAACTTTTCAAATTTCCCAAAAGTAAATATTTGTTGTTAATTGTCATTGCCGGATCATTCCCATTTGAAAATTTAATGACAACATCGCTCGGTAGAGAAATGCCAAAAAATTACAAAAATTACCATAGCTGGCAGCCCTTTCACGATTTTTCTACGAAACTTCTTCGACGTTTGGCTTTTAAAGTGATAAATTCATTTATCACATAAATTTCGTTTTGATTTCATGACTGGATCAGAAGTTAAAGGGGAAAAAGCTTTATTTTGCCAAGCAAATTTACAAGATTTAGGAGGTTAGGTTAGGTTAGGTTGCACTGGCTGGCGCATGGCCACACATAGACCTACCGGTCCGTAGTGATACCAGATAAATGGACCTCGAGAAAGGAATTCAGTCCAAACAGCCATCAAAGGCCCCGGACTTTTTCGCGAACTGAAGGATGTCCTTCAGCTTTTGCTCTGCCACGTGTGAGAGAGATCCACCAGCCAGGGCTCACCAAAGTATCGCAGTCTGGTTTTCCCCAGTGCCGGGCAGTGACACAGGAGATGCTGGATAGTTTCTGACACTCCCGGCTTAGGAGACAAATATTACAATAGCTAGCGACTCTATCCTAGTTATATATAATTTGATTCTTTTAATAAAAACCAAACATTTTTCAGGAGGTTCCATAATTTGAAGGGTTTTTTCTCTGGAGCCTGCCGTAGCTACAGGGTTGCCCGCACGTTTTTGAAAACCCACGTGTGTATAGTTTTAATGAACATCGATGATCCAATGTTTCTGTCACAAGTTATGACAAAACGAAATTTGAAAAAAATATCCTTGCTTACATTTAGGCATTCAGTGCCCACATAGGGTTCGTAATTTCCAATTTTTTTCCATAAAGAAGCACAAAGCAAAATTAGTTTTCATTTTCAGTACTTGCTTCTAGCAAAAATGTACTCTGCATAGAAATATAGGGGTGCCTGAAAACTCACTAAAATGCCCACCGCTGCCAAAGGGTTAAAGATATAGTAATTTGAATCAATCGCTGCACTAGTTCTTATACTCATCTATGTCTTCTGGAAATTTCGGCTCAATCGGACCGGCCTTTCTAGAGATTATCTCCCTTAATATTTTTGCTGATATATATATATATATATATATATATATATATATATATATATATATATATATATATATATATACATATACATATATATATATATATATATATATATATATATATATATATATATATATATATATATATATATATATATATATATATATAAATGAAGAAATATGAATTTTTGGCGAAACGAGTTTAATACTAATTTTCTTCGAAAATCAGTAAAAAGTAGCAGTATCAACTAGTGCCTATTAAAGAAATTTCTATCATAGCCCATCTCTTGGTATGGTGCGCGTACACAGTACAGACACACAATTCGAACGGATGGATTTATTTGGGGGCGCGGTTGTATGCATGATAAAAAACCATAATAAGTTTCAGTGATCAAAATTATCAGTGACACAAAGTATTACCGACCAAAAGTATGAGTGATAAAAAGTATCAGGTAAAAGTATCAGTGACAAAAAAGTAAGAGTATCAACCTATACCTGAAGCAACACCAATTTTTTTTTTCGAAAAATCAGTAAAAAGAACAAGCTACGGCCAGACAAGTTTATCTACGGTTGACAGGTCGCAAAAGTTATGAGTAATACTCTTTGGACCTTTCATCTTTTTCCAAAGGTATCTTTCTTAAGTCCCTGGTAACCTAGACATTAATTTTGATTATTCTTAGAGGAAAGTACAAAATCATATTCTCATTAATAATAGTTTATTCACATCACATTGGCAATAATATTTCTGTAAAAAGGCAATTCAAAAAAAAAAATGAATCGTGAATGGCCATAGAACTTCAAAAATAAACAACAACAGCAAACTTCAACACTACCAATCAAAAGCGGTTGCTCTAATTTGCTCGTTACCCTCATTGTCGATACATCGAAGCTTGACGCAGCAATCTGGGAAGGGTTTAGTTAAATCAACTGGGATTGCATCACAATCATCTGGGATCATGTATCGGGGGCAGCTAAGTTGGAAACACAAACCATATTAATCAAATTTAATTCGATATTAAATTCCATTTCACTGATGCTCAAATAAGGCCACTTACTGATCGACACGAATCACAAAATCATCACGACATGTAAATCTTCTGCAAACTCCAACTGGTCTGAGGATAGATCCAACATCGATAGCGTCATTGGTTTCCTTCAGCAAACATTTATTTGCAAAATCTGAAGTGAAATAAGCTTTTAGTAGAATTACCATAAAATAATAAGCCCTTCATGGGATATTTTTGCAGCGCTTATTCTGGCACTAACATTGAAATGTATAATAATAAAAAGTTCAAATCTCTTCTATTATTGATTTACCAGACCAGTCAAATGACGCATTCGCTTACGAACTTAATTGATTTTAATTTTTATACACATCATTCGTCATAAATTCTGAATATAAACAACGACGTGATTTGTTTTTCTAAGAAATACTTACCAGGATGTTTAGAATTCGGAATATATGTTTCATGAGCACAAGCCGCAACTATCAAACAAATTATCGCAAAAACCACTTTCATCTTTAATTATTTCACAATTACCGTAGCACTGTACCGATGTCAATCTCAACACTCAATCTCAGCTTGTAAAAGATTGCTTAACAGACTTACCGCAGCAACGAGCTTTTATACAGATCAGATAGATAATATAATTTCATTGAGCAGATGGTTTTTCGAGGAAAAAAAATCTTTATATAATTGAGTTGTTATTATTTTATCTTCTCATTTTTGTTTTATATTTGCTACAGATTTTCCGCCGATGTGTTAAAATTGGTATGACACAAGTTAAATACTCCCACAGTATTATGGATTTGGCTAGAGATACCCATGTGTACTTGGGCTTAATCGGGCTATCAAGATGATAATATGCACGAAATCAAGTGAAGTCAATTAAATTAGCATATTTATACAGTTCGCCGAAGACAAGAGCCGAGGTCTCACGAAAATAGCTATGTAATGCATGCATATATTAAACTGGTATCACCATAGGTTTTTGCAGGTCGCATTGCAGTGTGCAGTAAAACTAAAATAATTCATCGTTTCGCTTTGTCATTTTAAGTTAATGTTAAGCTTGTGTAAGCATGCAGCGAAACTCCAACTTCATAATTTTTTTAAGCTAACGAACAGGAATAATTTCAGATAGACTAAATAATGAAATAAATTCGTTCTACTTTGAAATGATATTGAGTCCACTTTAGATGATTATTACGTTTTCTTGATCTTTAATTTATCGTTTCTGACGTGAGCAAGACATTATAAAAATAACAGGCAATTTTCAATTACATGTTTCGCCGAAACGCGCTACAGATTCTAAGTAATGGCTACGTTTTTGTAGATGTTTTTTGAATGTCAGATAGGGTGTTTATGCTAAGGACAGCAGAATAGTTTTTAAAAAAATGTAAATCTTTTTAACGAACTGAAACGAATATCCAACCCAAAAGCAAGAAGTATCTATAAAACCGCTTAGCACCATTGAATCATATTTTAATTTTTAGCAATCGGCTCATTCAATAACAAACCACGAGCATCAATTACTTAATCATCCATTATATTTCAATCATTCATCACAATCAATTAAATACTTACTTGGATCAATTAGCCGAATACTATCTAGCCCGAACACTTTCTAGCATTTTTTCTTCGTCAGGGGGTGAATAAAGTTGAGATAATCACTTTTTTCTAATTTTTAGAGTAAATCCTTACAATTAAGGTCAGATTCATGTGAAATTTTCCTATAATATTCCAAGTGAAATTTCTTGCGACTAAAATTTAGCTTGAAATTTGATGATATGCTGATGGCGAACTATCAACAAGTCAAATAAAAAAAACGAAGTGCCCCGGGAGCAGGGTACCCTAGATATGGCCGTGAAGGCCCCTCGTCCACATTAGCGAAGCAGCCTTTAATCCGACCCCGACGGATACTGGTGGCCCATCTTTGCCAGCTCTACGCGCCTGGGGTGGTTCTTTAAACAATGGGGTGGATTTGCTCCCAGAAAGAGAGAACGCTACGTATTACTCATCCGTCATGAAATAATACTAGCCGCAATCTAACAAGGAAAAGGAAAGGGGCTTTTGTCCTTAAAGGACCAGACGTAGCTCTCAGGCATGGGCTGTAAGCCGGACCCAGCCGAGACGTGTCAAAGAACGTTGCTAGCGATCTGAAAGGGGAACTGAGAAGTAAAGAATGAAAAATCTCAAATAGGGGACCTCCATTTAGCAGTCCTGAGGAGAGGGGCCATGACCCCGATTGTTGGCGGGGTCACTTCGCCCACTGACTTCAGCCTAAAGAGTTCCCTCCCTTTATAAAAGACAAAAACACTACTAAATTAATCAAAGACTAGTCAGACCATCGCAAACTCTGTAAACCATAATAAGCGGCTAAATGAGAAACATGAGCTTTTAGCTTTTTAGAGTTACATATTTCTTCTGCGTAAGCGGTTATTATGGCAAATCAAAAATTATTAAAAAAGAAAGATTGTTAACCCTCCGAGAACACAGGAGGTCAAATTGACCCCAGTGACCTTTTTGGCCGATCGCACCGCTTAGGCCTGCGGGAAAAGGGGGGTACTATAGGCTCCTAAATGTATTTCTGTGTCTTGACTATAAGATTACACCGTTCGCATACAGTCCCAAGTCGTCAGTCGTCATTGAGAAGCCTTTGAAGCAGATTAAGGGGTCAAATAGACCCCATATGTACTCGCCGTCAATTTTGAGGTAAAAATTCATTTTTTTTACTTAAGAAATCGATAGATTAATCTAAAAAAGCCAAAAAATAAGTTTCCAAGTGCTTTTATTTTTTGTTTTTAGCAATATGACGTATAATCTGCGTTCTAGTGTACGCAATAATTTGTTAGCTGAAGACAATGATAACAATTTTGGCGACAGTGATTCCTCCGAAGACGACCATGTCTCGGAGCAATCAGACTCTGATTATTCAGATTATTACACCTTTTTTGCAACCCTTTATATAAGGCTATTTTTTTTATTATTTTACTATGTCTTGAGAGTATCCATATACATTTTTAGCTCAAAATATTAAAAACTGACAAAGTTATGGTTTTTTGTAAATGTGCAAATTTTAAAATCCTCACAATCGCCACGGTAAATATGCAAAATAAATACTTTTTTTCAAGGGTCCCTATAGGGCTAATTTTTTTTATGATTTTGTCATACCTTGAGTGTATTTTTCTAAATGTTTATCCAAAAATATTGAAAATTGACAAAGTTACGATTTTTTTTGTAAAAAAGCTGATTTTCGATAAAACTATTTTTTTCGCGATTTTTTTTAGTTATGTTAAGGACATTTAGGTCACTTCTAATGCATGAGAACTACTAAAAGAGGCCTCAATCTATATCTACAAATTTTTTCAAATAAAAATCTTCAGTGGCGGTGATTCTATAGACGTTCAAAAGTGGTTGGGGTCAATTTGACCCCAATTGTTCTCGATGATCGAAAAAATAGGTGTGTTCTCGGAGGGTTCAGAAAAATTTCCGTAGAAGCTTATCAAAAAATATTCGACATTGCTAGAACAAAACATGTTTGGTATATTGGGCTCAATGCTCATAATGCTATTGAAACACAATAAATTATCGTGTTTGAAACTTTTGGGATTTTCGGATCAGTACTGTCAATATTTTAAAAGACTATTGACACGGAATTCTTCTTTTTCAAAGCCATGTTTACATTCATATACGTTTCATTCTTCCGGTATCTGCCCGTTGTCTTTAAAAGAATTACAACAATGATTGTCGTACACGCTTGTTTGTTTCCCTAAAATTTGCAAGCAACTGCAGATTGTGCCAGTATGCTGGTATAATGTATGCGTTGCGTATGGGGCCTATTAACTAAAAACCGATGTTAATTGTATTGCGGACTGACTAGAATTGTCCAGTCTGGTCCGAGTAGAAGAACATATCAAAAATGAATTGAAATGTTTTAGTGGGAAAATTCAGAACATTGGTAAGTCATATGGGCTGCTTTCACTAAATTTGATTAAAATAAAAGTGTATGGAGAATATTATCCGAATGGATCGAACATATATATTTTCAGACAAACTGAACGCTTAAAGTTTGTTTATATGGATTGCTTTCTGATATTTAGATATAAACAAGTTATAGATGGAATGGAAAAAAACTAAGAAAACAATGAAATGTTATATGAGTGATCGAAAATGACTATTCAGATTGTCTCCAAACGCGCGTAACATATTTACGCACAAAAGTACTATCTTCTAAAGTTTTGCATCATTCGCAAATTTCCCTAAACTAACAGGAAACATGCTTTACAAGCAGACTTTGCAATTGTTGGCTAGACATTCTGAAAAATTAAATCATTTGCCGTTTTCAATACAAAAACAACAATCTATGAACGCTTTCTCCCAGTCAATGCGTCACCAGATATTTCAGACATTTCTGCATCACATGCAATAAGTCTCCTGCTGCATTCATTGTCTCAAGATCTAGAGTAAGGTTTTTATTTTATCGTCAACAAATAAATCCACTTCTGTAAATATCAATAACAATCTGCAAACTCAGTTTTATCAAAAACATAACATTTCACCGTCACACAATAAGCAGCAATAAAAGTGCCTGCAGTATTTCGATAAGTACTATAAACAGTAGTTGTTTAGTTGTTGTTGTAATCATATAATGATAAACCACGTATATTGCCCACGTAGTCACAGCAGATATCATTGTGTGAATAAGTAAATTTGTACAGTGAATTTATAGCAAGCAGAAGAAAAGATAAATTCAAATTAAACGATTCAATAAAGTGGGTGGCTGAAAGCTAAGCTGTATTTACATGCTCATCCATGCACTTTTTTTTACAATGCAATTACTACTCGCCTCAAATACAGGTTCAAGTATAATTATTTCCCTTGATTTTATAGTGTTTAATTATGCATGATTAATTTATCATTTTGTAATGTATTTGGTTGAATTTATAGAGAATTGTTAAGGTTCCTAGATAAACACTTTCTTTTAGTATAAAAATGCTTGTGCAATTCAGAAGTAGTCAGTTATTGCAAGTTGAGCAATTCAGAAGAAAACATCAACGAAAATGAAAATCGCATTGTTTGTTTTGGTTGTGGTTTTAATGGCGGGAAATGGTTTCTGTTTCGATGCCTATATTCCAAATGCAAGGCATCCAGGTAAGAGTTTTTTTTCCAGAAAATCAATTTCTCCATTGTTCTGTTGGTTCATACTTTTTGTACACAAAAACCTACAATTTTCATTACATATTTTGTCTTTACTTTACATGGCATTTCTGTTTTCTTTTTCAGATGTATCTGATAAATGCTATCTCGAAGAAACTGGAGATTTTGTTGATTTCGGTGAAACAATTCGACCAATAGGAGGACGATGTGCTCAGTTCACTTGCCGTACTGATTTTGTGTTTCTCGTTAATCAGTAATATTTTTTTCATCATTCATTTAGCAGATATTTTTTTTAAATGTCACTATAAAAATTTTCAGATGTGGCCGATACATGAAACCCCCAAATTGTGAAGTTTTGGAACGAGATCTAAGTCAATCATTCCCCGAATGTTGCCCCAAATTGAAGTGTGTTGATGAAAATGGAAATGTTGATATTAGGAATACCAGTGGTTAAATAATCGAACGAGCTGTAGATTAAAGGACATCTAGCTATCATTTGTTCATATGTGCAAAAGCGTAAAAATAAAATATACAAATTGACAAAAATTGTTTATTCATTGACGAGATTGAGCCTAACTATTGTTTATTTCTGGGTCTGATTCCTTGAAGTAAAACTACTAGACGATCAAATTCACATCTTAATTTCTAACCTGAAATGTTTTTGACACGTGCTAAAAAATCACAATTAATCGCTACGTGAATTTCAAAATTCCAACGCTAAACTCACATTGTCAAAGTTATACTTAAAAGTAATTCCACGACAGCCTCTTGTCAGATCTACATAGAAGTTGAAGCTGGTATAGAACTTCATTCCCACATTTACACTCAACACATCCTAGTGAGGATTGATTAGTTCCACGACTCACTTTACATCTGATTAACTCAGGTACCTTTTCTTCAACCTTAAATTAAGTTTTCTTTTTTTTATTTGCATTTTTCTTCTGTGTATTCAACAGAAGGAAAAATGTATTCTCTATTATTTATTTCTTAAGAAAAATAGATATAAACATAAAAAAAATCTAAGTTTAATGGAGGTTTAGTTGAAAAAATCAAAAACCACTAGTGTGTTTATGGAAATTTTCACTACTGTAGCTGGTTAAGTTTCTGGGCTTGATCAAGTTTGTGGAATATTTTATAATAATAATATTTACAGCAGCAAGTCCAGTATTGGATTTTACTCCATGCTACTTTGTTCTACCTGAACGTGATCTTAGCTGGTTCCATCGTCTGTGAATTAAATCATGGACGGATCAATGGCTTTTCTGTTCAAAGCTTCACTTGGTCGTGATATTAAAGCTGGTTTAGTCCCAGTTGTAAACAAATAACTTTTCCGGTATTCTACTTTAAACAAAGCTAACATAAGCCACGCTTACTAACATTGGTATTATTTTTTTTTTCAGCTTAAGTAGTCCTATTTCACATGAAAATTAGTTGTACTTACAATAGTCACTGTATGCAAAATTTTGTGCTGCTTTTTTATTCTACACGTTTTTCACGAATGATCTTATTTTTCACTAATTCACAGCTCGAATATCCATTGAAAGTTCACTTCTGACACCAAAATTTTTCTGAAACCCTGCGTTTCCGGCTCATGATTTCCTTCGTTTTTGAAATTGACCAGTTTGTTTTTCAAATTAAACACGCTTTCAAGTAAATTAAACTCGGAAAACATTCACGACCATATAACTCTCAGAACTCAATAAAAATTATTCACTGCCTTCCGCTTGATTTGCGAGTTCATCGTAGAGACTATTCATAGACACCATTCAATTCATCGTAGGACTATTCATAGACACCCATTGAATATCTGGTCGATTGTTTCTTGATCATTTGGAAAGATGGTTCTGGATCCTTCTAGTAAATCAATAATTCATATTATCTTTTTAAAATAGCTCACAAAAATACTGCTGATAACCCTTTGTGTGTTCACGTCGAGGCCAAGCTATCCTGTAAACTTGGCTTTGATCCGATGACTTCGCTGGAAGTTATAGTGGTAGAGAGAATTCTAGGGTTACCCTTTGTGAATATTACAAATTGTTTGAAACTTAAACGTGTGGTGTTAAGTTTCACTACAAGATCATTATGATTATTTACACGTTCAATATAGTTTGAAAATTTACTAGTTGCAACTCTTTATAAAAAAAGAAGCAATTTTTCAAGATGGCACCACAGCCACAATTTTTCCTATAGCTTTTTTGAATCTGATAATCGAGTCGTCAAAATAACATAAATTTGGCGAACATAAATTTTTTGTGCAAAAAATAAAGGTAATTTGTGAAGGGTTACCTTCTTGTGCAAACTGTTATTATAGCGCTTTTAATACATAGGTGCTTATTATATATACGCGATAATAATATATAAGCGATTATAAAACTAATTTTCTTTACAAATCAGTGACAACTAAAGCACCTGTAAAATCAAAGGACACTCATCCTTTTGTGAAAGAATATTTAAGAAATTCATTCACTGTTATATATTTCATGTTCTGTGTAGTTTTTCGCGTTATATTATAAGTAATTTATCGAACAATATATTCAAGAAATTGAAATAGAGCAATACAGAGAACAACAACCCAGGCAACATCTTATGGAGAACACATTCACACTTTCACTTTACTTTTCTACCGGGATTCTACTCCGCTGCGTTCTTTCTTTGGTACCGACGCCTTTTTTGCACTATTAACAATGTCCATGGACAAAGAGGCAGCCTATGAGGTCTTGTAAGGAGCGTATGCTAAGCTGCCAGCATTCCAGCAGAATGAGCCAACTTTTCGGTCTGTCTAGCTCAAGAGCCAATTTTCCTTAGCTGGCATAGAAGTATGCTTGGCTAAATACATTTCTGTAGTGTCTTCGTTGGGGAGAACTGAAGTTTTTTCGTTTCTTAGGGAAACTCAGCCTGGGTGACTGGAAACATTCTCAGCTGCTTTGGGAAACAAAGCGGTTGGCAAGTTTTTCAGTGGATGACGATCTGTTGAGGATCCTCTGGTGACAGATACTTTTAGAGTATGCACAGGCAATTTTTGCCTAATCACAGGAAGCATTGTCAAGCTTTCAGAAACGGCTGACAAAATTGCGGAAATTTTTAATCAGGCTCCAAAAAAGAGGGCCCGCTTCCACACCACAGTCACCCATCTGTTTAACTGGAACCTAAGGCCACAATCGCACTCTGGCTTCCGGACTAAAACTCAAAAGAAACTCAAAAGTTAGCTTCTACCATAAAAAATTTGACTCAATTACACTGAAGCGCGTTCTTCCTTGTACCTTCCTCAAAATCAGAAAAGCTGTTCTCTTCAGTTGATTTGGCAACGCCATTTATAACATAGCCGTCGTTTGACTATTTTTGACAGAAATTCTAAATAAAGTTTCCTGATGGATACTGTCGCAGAAATTTCTCTGCCTCCAGTATCTACAACCGAAACACTGCCTCCTTCTGGTTTTTGGCTTGCCGCGGCAAGCCAGTTGGCCATCAACAGCTACAGGCGAAACGTGATTTTACTGGAGTTAGGACTTCGTCGCAAGTTCTCATGGGATTTTATCGTTCCCGTTCTTCCTGGGCCTATTCTATGCGCAGACTTCCGCTTTCGCTACTTATGGGCTTGCCATCCGCTTAGCAAAGACTATCCTGCGCTGGCTTGGCAAACATTCGGTGTTTTTTAGCTGCCTCTACCCATAACAGAGCAACGCTATCCAGAACACATGTTATGGATAGAAGGAGTTGTTAGACATGTTTTTTTGCTCCCCCTATCTATGACAGGCTATCCACTACAGACGCATTGGAAACAACAACAACTCGTCCTATCCATAACAGGATTTGTTGTTGTTTCCAATGCGTCTGCACTGTTAGCATTGTTCTGTTATGGATAGGGGGAGCAAAAAACGCGCTTGTTATCAGCGAAAGAAATATCACTATTAGGAACAATTTTCAGATAATATAATTGATGATGCTAATAATACTATGCTGTGCGTATTTAAGATAAGTGATAGAACCTTCAAAGCAGTATTTCGATAATATCCGGATAGTGCAAAAATAACTTCTTAAATTTGCTTCAAAATTAATATATAAAAAAACAATTTCAATTTTCAAAGAATTTTTCATTAAGTAACAAACAAATCATGAAATATATTTCAAGCACATTCAGTCTTCGGACAGCAATCAGGATAAGGCTTGGTCAAATCCTCCGGAGTGGTTTTGCAATTACCGATGGCTTGTTCAGATGCACATCTGTATAAAAAGAAGTAGAAGATTGTTTTCAAATGTATGTAGGTAGGGAAAGTAAATTATTTGTTTAATTATTCAGAATAAGCGAAAAATTCCAATTCCGGCTTTAGATCTAACGCAATACTTACGTTTTTGCTGATATTGCGCCACCTGGTAGGCATTTGTATGAAATACACTCTCCAATTGGATTATAATCTGTACCAGCCGCCCATTTATGATTTGTTTTTGCATGGAAACAATCTATACGATGAATATATTATATGAAAATATTATTGAAAGAAATTTTTATTTTACCATCATCTGCAAAGGCAACTGCCATCAAACATAGAACAAGAACCACAATAGACTTCATCTTTATAATTTTCCCTAGAAGAGAATATAAAAATAAATATTTTGTTACGACTTAATACAAAACAAATTATTTATTATTCACAAACATAGATTTATACTCGGCTATAAATTGGGCCAGATGGAAATGAAAGAAGTTCAATTAAAACTTTTCATGAGTTAGAAAGAGAAAATTTGAAGCTGTAATCAGGGCCTTTCCGAATTTATGGGTTGGTGCTCAGCTTAATATAACAGATTGTGACGTCAGTGGAGTAGCTATGACATTATAACCGATTGGTCAGAGAGTGTGTCCAAAATCTTTTGTTTGGCTTGGTAACATACATTCAAACACCTTCCAGACGACAAGAAGTTAACTCACAATTAGACTTCGTGATCATGCAAACGTGGTGATTAACTGTTATGTAGAAGAGCAAAGCCAAACCAAGATATGAAAATTCGGGTACTACTTGATTTGCTCTGACGTCCCAATCTATTATGATAAACTGAAGAAGCAGAAAAGGCCCTCAGCAAAAAATAATTTTGTGTCGTTAGCGTGATAGCTATCCTACACCTACTAAGCTGTAAGTAAGGTTATCTAGAGCAATTCTTTCCAGAACGGCAATAAACTTATAGAGTTGGTGCACGGCCGACTTGGTTGGGACATTTTTCTCGAGCATGGCCAGCCTACACTTATTAGCTAGCCGAGCGGTAGAGAAATAGCGGTTTTAGATCTTACTTTTACTATATGATTGAAGCTTCTATGAATGATCATTCTTTGTGAGTGGTTTTTTCGGAGAGTCTTTGAGTGAGTACATGGGCCTTTTTCAGATTCACGTCTTTGCCTTCGTCTTCAGCTTGCTATAATTGATATTGACGTCAGCAGAATAGTTATTTTGAAAGGTTGCAGGAAGCCAAAACAATGTGTCTGAATTCACCTGCTTGGCTTGATAACCTAACCTACAAACACCAACAAGACAACGCGAAGTCAGCAGCTAACTAAAATTTGTAGTTAAGCGAACGCCGTGAAAAAAACAACTTTTAAACAAGAGAGCGATGCTAAACGAAAAGAACTGTTTTCGAAGCTTGACTTGATCTGACGACACATTTTGCTACATAACAAATTGAAGACGAAGGCGAGGAACAACCTATGAAATTGACGAAAACAGTTGAAGTGTAGTTGTCTGAAAATGCTAGGGTTTTGTTTTTCCCCCGCAGGAAAAAAATCATCCTGCTATATTTTTTACTTAAAACATACCTTGTTAATTCCTAAAGAAAAGATACCTTCTCGCAAAAGAAGAGGCGGGAAGCATTGAAGGATGCAACCCTGGCCAGTGCAAACGATGCATCCATAGTAAGCATAGAAAACAGAAGTGCTCTTTGCTCTGGACTCTGCAAACTTGTGAAAGTTCTCTGTTGCAGGCAACGCAAGAAGATGCACAAAATGCGAAAGCTGTTGGCGGTGGAGGACAGAAAAATAAATGCAGTGTTTATCCGGAAATGCCAGGGCAGACTTCTTAAAAGACATATTTTGAATCGGGCGCTTAAGTTGAATCACTCATATGAGGAGTAATGTGCGTAGCAGCGAGGAATATCACGCTAGTTGTCCCCTAATTCTTTGGTTTCGACGGTTGAGCGATTTTTAATGACCAGTCTGTGTATAGGGGTGTTTGTGGACATTGATGAGACCTTGGACAGCGCAGCCATTAAGGGGCTTCGTTAAGATGTCAGAACTCATGGCATGGTCCATATCTTAGTCAAATGGATATATGCCACGCTGTCGCAAAGATTGTTACTGTTGGAGGCGGGAACCGACTGCTTCTTAGAACGCAGGCAACGAATGGACTTCAACAAAGGATTGTGATATCACCACTTCTGTGGATTATGCTAGTTGGTTCCTTGCTGAACGAATTTCAACATGAATGGCTGCATGTGAAAGCTTATGCTGATGATCTGGTCGCACTTGCAGTTGGTAAAGATCTGAATGTTGTTTGCCAGTTGATTCTCAGCGTATGACCTTTGAGTAAATACTGGTAAAATCAAACTGGCTTTTTACACCAAGGAAAAAAACTTCAACTTTTCGAGGAAGTCAAATATCTAAGAGTAATCGTGGACAAAGCACTTCTCTGGAAGAAGGATGTCGAAATTTACTCGAGATATGATGTCGGAAGCTACATATAGTATATGTAGTTCTTATGTAGTGTTGTATTATGTAGTTTTAGGTAACAGTCATAAGGCCGTAAATCACGTATGCATCTATAGTGAAGTCGACTATAGTGAAGCCCATGTATGCTCGGGAGAAGTTAAACTCACTACAAAGAACTGTTTGACTTTACTATAAAGACCCTTGACTACCTCAAAAATTGCTCATGAATGAAGGCACAATTGTCACTAGGTTCAATTAGGTGCATCTTCTTTCGGTACTAAAACAAGATTGCTGATGCTACTACAAAGCAAGCCTCGATGCTTCCACTATAGCTCGATGCTTCCAGAGCCCGCGATCGGTGTGCTAACCGTACCTGCATATGTCATTTTTTGGAAGTGGGTAGATATGGCTGACACAAGAGATGTGATTGGCTTCTGATATAACCAGACACACAAAGATGTCAAGCGGATTGAATATAGAACATTATATTAAGTCTGATCCTAAAATATTGATCGAGGGCTGGAAAAAGTCACCGTGAAAAAGCACCTTATTGCACCTCACTAAACTTTTCTGAACATTGCACTAAGTATATTTATATGTTAACCTTAGAAAAAAAACACTGCTCAAAAAATAAATATTTGAAATCTTCTAGTGCATCTAATAAAACCATACACAATATATATACGGCATTTGAAATAAATAGTAGTAAATACTAATAAAATCGCTGTTTTAGATACGTATTATAAGCGGAATTAATATAGCATTAAGAATATGATTAAGATTACTATTCTCTCTTAGCACTGAGGTACTTAAATACTGTGAGACCTAAGATAATGAAAGAAAAATAGGTGGATTAACATTTCTAAAAAATATTCTAAGCTAAGGACTAACTTTTGTTATTGATGGTTAGAAACTATGATTAATTTATCATAGATCATCTTACTTGTGTGCACGTCGGATTGATCAAAATGAAAGATTATATCACTCTTATACCGAACTATTCCAACTTAAACTGACAACTGATGTTCATCTCAAACTGGCGTCACCTTTTAATACTTTCGGTTTCGATGTTATTACATTTGTATGTATACACGTATGAGTTTCCACACTGTAGCGTATCTTTTGAAAAAATAAAATTTTTCGTATGAATTTGCTAATTATGTACTCTCCTTCAGTTGCATGTTGTTCTCGGTTCATACAAAATCAAATAGCAAATATTTCTCCGCTCAATTGATGTGTTGAAATGCTGATGATTATATATCCATACGTGCTTCTTACTTGTTTGGCGATTTATTGATTATTCATTACCACTTACTTAGTTGTTTCTACAACGAAAGATTGTTTTCTAGAATCAAATTAACACTAGATGACCTTGATATCGTTGCTTATTGACTAATCATAGAGGTCACTTTTAGGTGTTCTGTGTTTTTTTTTTAAATAAGTAATATATAAATAAATAATATCCTTAAAATGCCTCATAGACATCTTTATATCTATGGTTTGAACCACTATATATAGGAATCTTTTAGCACTATACAAGCCTATCTTCGTTAATCTTCCTAATTGTATTAATCTAATTTTGATGATTCAAATATCTACTTGACCAAAACAGAAAATATCTTAAGCACATTGGAGCTACTAAGTTCTTAAACTTATATAATGATAAGAGCTGATCTAATAATGATGGATGCCAATCGTCAGCCAATTCAGCCAACAACTCACTGATAAATAAACAAAATTAGTCATCTTTCGAATGAAATAATGAATTTCAGTTGACTTGTACAATATTTACTTTCAGAATCAACACAAAGTATTTTTAGGTCTACATGCTAAATGCAAAATAAACCTCTGTATGCTAACAATTTTATATAAATGTTTAATTTGTGAAATTTTTTTGCGCCAAAAAAATTAAATGCATATTGATGCATATTTTGAAGGCCTTTTTAAAGTTGTTTAATCTTTCTAACACAAACATTTTAAAGAAAAAATACGATAAAAGTGTCAGAAAGCAAAAATATAATAGTTTAAATACTATTTGAGAGCACAAATATTTCTTCATCGTAAATAAACGCTATATGTAGGGGAGAAGAGGAAATGCGAATATTGTTTACAGCCAAGCGATAAATTTCAATGGAAATATTTTACTGGTTTTCGACGAAAATTAGTATTAAAATCAATTTGTCAAAAAATTCATATTTCTATATATATATATATATATATATATATATATATATATATATATATATATATATATATATATATATATATATATATATATATAAATATATATATATATATATATAGACTACGCAATTCAATAAGGAAGATAACAACTTTTGGTGTTTTAATAAAATGGATTAAGTCCAATTTGGAACACGGATTAATCGCTACTATTTCATAAAGAGATATTTAAACATGGTCGGACTAGCAAGAGTACCGAACCAAGTCCAGGTCGCCCAGAAGACAATATTAAAAAAACGCCCAGACAATATTAAAAAAAATCCATCGTATCATAAAGCTGTTTGGATAGAATTTCTTGCATCAATCCACAACGATAGACAAACATGAATCCACTTCTATACTCCACAGTCCAATAAACAGTTAGCAGAGTGACTAAAAGAAGGCATTAACCGCCCAATGAGCCCAAAGATCCTAAAATCAGCTGGAAAGATCTTGGCCAGCATTTTTTTTGCCATGTACATGGAATAATATTCATGGACTACCTTGAAAAAGAAGACAGAGTTGTTAGGCCGTTCTAACAAAGAGATTAAGAAAAAAGGTGTTCTTTCATTATAACAACGGTCCCGCGGTCCCGCAACGGTAAAACCTTGGGCTACCACGAACCCAAAGGATATAGCGGTACCTCTTAGCAATGGCAGCGGACCCAAGAAATTGCTAGTCATTTCAATGGAGCAGTGCTGCCGGTTTAGCGACTTTGTCGCTAGTTCTAGCGGTATTTTGTTGATTTTAGCGACATTATTTTACGTTTTAGCGACTTAATAAAATCTAACGACTTTTGGGGACTTTTCAAGTTTTAGACTTAGCTCAGCATTAAGTGGTTTAAATACACATCTTTTAGACAAAAAAATCAGTGATTTCAGATATTTTAAACTCTTAACACTAATTTACAAGAAGAACATCAGATAACCCCACGATTTTTCAAACATTTATCTTTACCATTTTATCCTGAAGTTGATCACATATCACCATCTCTGTCGGAATTGTCCACCATTCATTATTGCATCAGTTTTTTACACTAAGCGGAGACAATTTTCGGGAATTTCGCTACCCACATTGTCACTGCATCGTGCTTATTGCCTGTGTTCCACTCATACTAGGTCTCTTCCCGTACTACGATTAATTGCGATTAATCGCGATTAATTGCAATGAAACTGTTCCCGTACTCCATTTTACTGAAAACTGAAAATTTCCCCTCTTTAAGTAAAATTCAGTAGGGTCTGAGCTACTGAAAAATACTGAAAAGTGTCAAATGGTGTGGTGCGAGTAAATAGTTTCAAATGTGCGCGGCAAGCAACATATTTTTTGCGTAATGTTGCTATGAAGGTCGAATATTTTTGTGGCGATAATTTATTACCGCTAAGGATGACTTTATAATCAGTATTATTCTCCCAAAAACCGAAAACTGACACTTTCGGTTGTCAATTTTCAGGAAATACAATGAGAGCGTTCCCGTACTTTTCATGAAATTCCCCACCACATGATTCAGGAAAATTCAGTAAAATTCAGTTACTGAAAGTACGGGAACAGACCTACTAGGTCTGTTCCCGTACCACCATTAACTACAATTAATCGCGATTAATTGCAATGAAGCTGTTCCCGTACTCCGTTTTACTGAAAACTGAAAATTTCCCCTCTCTCAGTAAAATTCAGTAGGGTCTGAGCTACTGAAAAATACTGAAAAGTGTCAAATGGTGTGGTCCGAGTAAATAGTTTCAAATGTGCGCGGCAAGCAACATATTTTTTGCGTAATTTTGCTATGAAGGTCGAATATTTTTGTGGCGATAATTTATTACCGCTCAGGATAACCGTACAATCACTATTGTTCTTCCAAAAACCGAAAACTGACACTTTTGTTTGTCAATTTTCAGGAAATGCAATGAGAGCGTTCCCGTACTTTTCATGAATTTCCCCCACCACATGATTCAGGAAAATTCAGGAAAATTCAGTGACTGAAAGTCCGGGAACAGACCTACTATTTAGTACTCACTAGTACTTTTGGTTACTACAATCTACACATGCTTTTGTTCCCGAGTAGATACCTTGTACTTACACCGTCTTTTGCCCCAGGTGGTGAATTATATAAAATAGATGGCTTTGATAGTTTATATGCTATGTTGAAAAATCTGGCTACGTAAAAATTCAAAAAAGCTCAGAAATTTCGAAGAGAGTGAAATTAGACAATTTTCTGTATGCTGACATAACATTTTCTATGGAATGTGATAATATTTACGCACCACTTTTAGCATTAATTTAAAAGTTCGTTAGCATTTGAACGCAGAATCTCTGCTATGGTTGGAATCTTTGCTTAGAATATACTTAGGCCAAGGAAAATAGCGCTCTTTTCATGATCTACTACCAAGTACTCGCAAGTACTAATTAGTAGAAAAAGATCACGGCAAGTAATTGCTTTATATATACTTTCAAATCGTCTATGGTCGAAAGTCGTAGAAATTAATTTTGTGACCCATTCCGAACGGAGAAAAACTTAAGTGAGGACTAGTGAGGTGAGAATTAAGTCTAAATTGAATCGTTGAATTTATAGTTTAATTCATTGTTAGGTGTTTGAAATGGATATTCCTCTTAAAAGAAAGGTGTACGCTCAAAATTATAGAACGGAGTGGGAGCAACAACAAGAGTTCAAAATGTGGCTGAAACCTGTGATGAGTGATCCAACCAAAGCGTTTTGTTCGTTTTGCCACAGTGAAACATAAACAAAATTGCGAAATACTTTAAAAACACCAACAAATATGCTTCGCACCAGCCACTAAAGTAAACAGATGCACCCAAAAAGCTGAAGGTAAGCTCGCTTTATACAACGCGGAACATAGTGCCATATCGCAAATAGATCATCTGACAGATCTATGTAAGAATGTCTACATAGAACAAAATGCACTCAGGTCATCAATCAAGTCCTTGCGCCACATTTCAGAGAAAATTTAATAAATGACATTGGTAGCCAAAAATATAGCGTCATAATAGATGAATCGACGGACGTTAGAATCTTATTGGAATCTCTTTGGATCTTATTGGGATCTTATTGGGATATTATTGGAATCTTGTTGGAATCTTATTGGAATCTTATTGGAATCTTGTTGGAATCTTATAACAATCTTATTGGAATCGTATTAGAATCTTATTAGAATCTTATTGGAATCTAATTAGAACCTAATTGGAATCTAATTGGGATTTTATTGGAATCCAATTGGAGTCCAATTGGATTCCAATTGGAATCCAATTGGAATCCAATTGGAATCCAATTGGAATCCAATTGGAATCCAATTGGAATCCAATTGGAATCCAATTGGAATCCAATTGGAATCCAATTGGAATCCAATTGGAATCCAATTGGAATCCAATTGGAATCCAATTGGAATCCAATTGGATTCTAATTGGAATCCAATTGGATTCTAATTGGATTCCAATTGATTTCCAATTGGATTCCAATTGGAATCCAATTAGAATCCAATTGGATTCCAATTCGAATCCAATTGGAATCCAATTGGATTCTAATTGGATTCCAATTGGATTCCAATTGGAATCCAATTGGAATCCAATTGGGTTCCAATTGGAATCCAATTGGAATCCAATTGGATTCCAATTGGAATCCAATTGGAATCCAATTGGATTCCAATTGGATTCCAATTGGATTCCAATTAGATTCGTATAAGATTCCAATTGGATTCCAATTAGATTCTTATAAGATTCCAATTGGATTCCAATTGGAATCTTATTCTTCTTATAAGAAGGGGTGTATTGATTTCAACATAAAACTGGCAAAAGAGTTACAAAACCGTTTGCCCAGTAATTACATGGCTCTTCAAAAAATGACCCAATTGTCTGTAGAAAATACTTTAAAACAAACTAGGGAGCTTCGCCCCCTGCTCGCCTCACTCACCAACCCCAAGACCATTTACGATTTTAAATTGTACATTTTACTGGACGTATGTACTAAAGCCGTGCGAAAATCAATAAAAGTTCACAGTCGCATATATATATATATATATATATATATATATATATATATATATATATATATATATATATATATATATATATATATATATATATATATATATATATATATATATATATATATATATATATATATATATATATATATATATATATATATATATATATATATATATATATATATATATATATATATATATATATATATATATTATATATATATATATATATACAAATATATATATATATATATATATATATATATATATATATATATATATATATATATAATATATATATATATATATATATATATATATATATATATATATATATATATATATAATATATATATATATATATATATATATATATATATATATTATATATATATATATATATACAAATATATATATATATATATATATATATATATATATATACATATATATATATATATATATATATATATATATATATATATACATATATATATATATATATATATATATATATATATATATATATACACGTCGGATTTCGTACGTTTATGTGTCTACTATAAGAGAAAAATAAAAATATAATCCGACCAAATTTCCAAAACTTTTTTTATTAATAGAGAGAGAGAGAGAGATAAAAGACAATTCTATTGCTGAACTTGCTGTGGAATTTGGTTTTTAAGAAGACAAAATAGAAAAGATTTTACAGCAATGGCACTGTATTCATTTTGTGAAATGGAACGAAACAACAGATACTATAAAGTTTGGGTGCAAGTTCTTAAATACAAAGATGCCGCAGGGTTTAATACCTACAAAGATATATCAGACTTGGCAATCACAGTTTTGTCATTGCCACATTCAAACGCAGAAGTCGTGCGAATGTTCAGTCAAATGAGCATTATTCAAAATACTCACTGCCCTGTAGTTATTATTAGCATTTAAGCTATGGCAAGTCATAAAAATACATGTTAAGTCATTAAACACTATCGATTTCTTGAATTTAATTTGATTCTTTAAATGTTGAAACACTATTGTCATGGGCAATGCCCTAGGAGTGATCTTTGCACTCGATTCATTCATTAAATGCTTAATATCCAACATTATCAGCACAGGCAATGCCCTGGAATCGACCTTTGCATGCAACTTATTGCAAATTATAAATTACAATTCATTAACTTTCTGCATGCAAACTAAATTTTCTTTTAATCGAATCAATCGCACTCAAATACAATTATGAAAGTGCAACCTACACATAAATACAATAATAAGCATTTTTACCATCCAATATCGTACTAAATACGAAATTGCAAAATATGCGTAATAGTCACATAAGCAGAATTATGATATAAAAATGTAACCCATGGAGCAATAAATTGTCACTTATCAATCAGCCTTTGTGTTTCATTGATTTTGTATATTTCCAGATCAAGCATAATAAAAACCAAGTTGACAAACAAGATGGCATAAAAAACTTTAAATTCCATTCTACTTATACGAAACCAGCTTAAAATTTTAAAGCAAAATTGTCACTCCTACAACATACCTGAGGATGTTTTAAGCAACATTTCGAAAACAATTAAAGAGACAAGTACAAGCGCGCCATTCGCTTCGACTTCGACCTTTCAATCATCAACTTCCGCTGCACATCCCGTTTCTATGACATCATTAGGACATTCCGACGAAGATGATACCTACAATGATGTTATTTTGCCGTTTATAGAATTTTAAACGTAAAATAAATAATAAAAATAAGTAGCTTGCTTTTTATTGCAACAAAATCAAGTCTACACATATTTGAAAAATTTAGCGACATCTAGCGAATTTTTTTCATTGAGTTTTTAACAAATCTAGCGACGTTTCGATACAAATCTGGGGAGATTCGTTTTTCCTTGACGGCAACACTGCAATGGAGGCGGTGGCTGAGTAGCTGCCACCGAACTGAAAGGCTTACAAGCCACCGTAAGTGAAGCAGCAGTTAAGTTACTTAGCGGAGCAACAACCGAAAATTAACGTAGCAGCTTCAAAGCTCTGCAGGGCGTTGCAAAGGCTGCGGTGTCTGAAACTACTATGATGCGGAATTATCAACGCTTTAAAAAGTGAAGCCACCATAATTCCGGAAGCCACCACAATCCGCAAATTTGTTAGTGGTTTGTTTGATGATCGTGATGTCATTTTTTCAAGTATTTGTTTATTTCGTGATTGTGGTAAATTGTTTGTGTTTATTTATTTCGATTTGTAAACTATTAAATATTTCAAACAGCTCATGGTTGTACCTTATTCGTCATTAGCCGCTCTCTCTCTCTCTCGTTTTCCTTCAATTATTCGCCTCAGAAGCCATCTTTCGAAGGTGTTCAACATATCTTGCGGATGCTAGTGTGATAATCGACGTTTCACATCCATAGTATAACACAGGTTTTATTATTACTGACTTATAGAGTTGTTGCTTTATTTTCCTGTGTAAGCAGCTGCATTTCAGTATATACAAAACGGAATAGAACGTCTTACCTGCGAGCTATTTTCTTCGGTTTATATCTTCAGTTTCAATGCATTTGGTTATCAATTTCAAATTTAAGTATAGAAATTCGTCCATATTTTCTAAATCATATTCGTCAAGAGCAATATTTTGGCTTTTGGGTGTCCTCTTTCTTGTTTGTGTCATGATTTTTGTTATCGTCTTGTTTGCTTGCTAGCCAAAAAATTTCAGCAGGAGCTCTTTGTCGATTATCGCGGAACGTGATAAGATGTTGATGTCATCTGCGTAGGCTACTACTGGGCTGGATATGTATAAAAGCGTACCTTTTGTGTCGACAGGCAGCTTCCTTATCATGAACGCAAGAGCTTAGTAGTCCGACATTTGTATCAAAGGCTTTAGTTGATTATGATGGCTTGATTATGAGACCTTAACATGTTGTCGTTGTCATCGTAATTTTGGTCAGTCAGACAAGTTTTGTTGGAATAAATACTGAGGTGCAGCACTATTTTGTGCAAATAAAATGTTTGGCTCACTCACAAGTCACCACGTCGCAGTGAATGATAAATTTGACTAAAATCAAATGAACAAAACTTGTGGAGCCTATTATTGTACAGAACTGTTTTGCCCAAGTCTAGCGTATAGCCTATGGGACTAGTGTTGTGTTACTCATACAAGATGCATGACAAATGTCCCATTCACATCTACAAAATGTCACATCACCTCAAGCTTCAAATTTGTACCACCTCATTTTTTTTGTCATATTGAGGTGAAGCGATTGACTTGAGGCGCAGCGATTGTAATACTCAATGGAAAATGTATGTACGCGTGACAAGTTTGATTTGTACCACCTCATTTTTTGTCATATTGAGATGCTTTGGTTAATTTCGAAGCGATTGACTTGAGACTTTTGAGGCGCAGCGATTGTAAAGGTCCAGTTAGCGAACGTGCGTCGCGTCCGTCGCGTCCGCTGCGACTGAGTTGAATTTCTCAGTTTCCATATACCTTACATTGGAAGACGCAGCGATAGTTATCCAACCGGTGCGTCGGACGCGACGGAGCGCAAGAGATGATCAAATTTCATCTTCGGACGCATCGAGAGAGAGAAAGGTGAGTTTAGAATGAGCGGTGAGTGTTTTGCAAGGCATTCTGTCAGCTAAGAATTTTTCAAGGTGAATATATTTTCAAAATGTTTTGTGGAATAGATAAATCATTTTCCTGAAATATTTAATTAATCGAATGTTGATGCTGTAGAACTTGTTAATTAGCGTATTTTATAGTTATAAATATTACTGGTAAAATAATGTTAATTTACCGATGGTTCAAAAAACAGTCAACCTTTGTTGAACCGATTAAATTGATATCTGCATTGAATTAGCTTATGTTTCATTTATCTTCGTAACTGTTGCGCTTAAAATTTAATTGATAATGTTCCAAATATAGCATGCTTGAAAATAGCGTGACAAAAATAATAGTAGTTGTAATTTGTGACAATTCAAAAGTTTGATTGATTCCGAAACCAAACACCCGAGTAGAAATGTAAAAAAGCGTTTACGTTATTATGCCTTACTTAATCAGTTAGAATATGCAACCATGATATTAATTTTGAAAGCCATCTATTTTTTCCCTGGTGGATGAATACTTCTTAATAAATAAAAATTTAGCAATACTCATGTGAAATACCAGTGTCTACCTAAGACTGCCAAAATAATTTGTTCGGAGTATATAACAAATTTATACGAATATATAACACGACAATAATTTAATTCAACACCTTCAACTTCGATACACGGAACGCACGCATGAACTGAACAGACAAATTACAAAACAGTTCAAACATCTCCCGCTTTCGAATATGAATTTTTCACCAGGAAAATAAAAACTAACCACCTTTGCCTTTGACAGACGGAGCGGACGCGACGCCCGCGACGCACTCTCAAAGATCATCGATGCGTCCGGTCATAAAACGCAGCGGACGCGACGGACGCGACGCACGTTCGCTAACTGAACCTTAATACTCAATAGAAAATGTATGTACGCGAGACTAGTTTGATTTGTACCACCTCATTTTTTGTCATATTCAGATGCTTTGGTTAATTTCGAAGCGATTGACTTGACACTTTTGAGGCGCAGCGATTGTAATACTCAATGGAAAATGTATGTACGCGAGACTAGTTTGATTTGTACCACCTCATTTTTTGTCATATTGATGTGCTTTGCTCAACTTTGAAGCGATTGACTTGTGATAGTCGAGGCACATCGATTGCTGTACAAGGGGAATATGTATGCATGCGAATTTAGTTTTGAGTTTGATTTGCACGATACTTAAACAAAAAATTTGGTGGTAATTAGCTACCATTTTTGGGAAATTGTTTAGTAGATTAGTAACAGTACTGCTCTCATTAGCATAAACGTTTTACCTACATTTTTTTTCATTTTTGAGTTAACGCCGAATTCAAAAACTACATACTCTATTAAATCATTCTCCAAAATATGAAAATCTTATCTTTTGTGGAAGTATGCTACAATCAATAATGAAAAATCCCCCATCTATAAAAAAACGTAACCAGTACTTAGCATAAATGTTCTATCCTACCGTAGCGGCGGCGTAATGGTATGGGGCTGTATGGCTGCCAGCGGCGCTGGAAACTCATACATAATTGAAGGAATGCAACATGACACTTCATTTGAAGTATGACATTGTACCACCTCAAATTTGAAAATGAGTAACTCATACAAATTCATATCAGTATGACTGACGACCCAATACTATATGGGACTGTAATATATACTAAATATCCAATTGAGTCAATCAACATACGAGGGTTGATCAATAAGTAATGATAATGAACATAAACCAAGGTGATTCAACTCAAAAAATATATTTATTTTTCAACATAGTCTCCTAACAAGTTAATACATTTAGTCCATCTTTTTTCCAAACCCAGAATACCCTTAGAAGAAAATTTTTTATCTTGACTCTCCCAAAATGCCTCAACAGTGCCCATCACGTCACTATTATCTTCAAATTTCTTATCTCGAAGGTGTTCCTTGAACCGAGGAAAGATGTAAAAGTCACTGGATGATGTAAAAAAAGTTTTCCGAGGAAAGATAGAAAAGTTCGAATTATGTTGTTTAAATTGCAGCCGTCAAAAATGCAGCCTTGTGAACCGGTGCGTTGTCCTGATGGAACAGCACTCCGGCTCGCAGTTTCCCATATCTTTTTCCCTCAATAGCCTCCCCCAATCTTCTTATTTGGTCTGTGTAGAAAGAGCCTAATATAGTGGCTCCCTTTTCCAAATATTCCACTATGATAGTTCCCTCAGAGTACCAAAAAAATCATGCATAACCTTCCCCGCTGAACTCGGCACTTTGAATACCTTCGGCGTTGGTGATGAGAGTGGCTTCCACGTCATCGATTGCTGTTGGGTTTCTGGATTAAAATGGTAGATTCAAATCTCATCCATGATCACGAAACGTGACAAAAATTCTCCTGATTTGCCTGGAACTTTTCCAGATTCACTCTCGAAATGTCGACTCGTTTCTTCTTTTGCTAGTCGGTTAACATTCTCGGCCCCCAACGCACAGAGCCCTTCTTCATATGTAATTCGTGGGCAACGATCCTTGTGACCTCAGCTACTTGCCTGGTGGTCACTCTTCGATCTACCGACATGACATCTTTGATTTTTTTCACATTGCCTTCAGTGAGGGACGTGGTTGGACGTCCTTTGCGATGTTCGCCTTCATTGAATGTTCTTAACAGCTTAAATTCTTTGGCTCAACGTGCAACGGTGGAATATGGAGGAGCAGAGTCCCTTAATGTTTCCACCATGTCGCCGTGTATGCCTCTGGTAAACAATTTTTTTCAAACAGAGGTACTTCATGACAGCTTTAATTTCGTTTTTCTCCATTTTAATGTTCTCTCTTCGACTGTTCGTATTCAAATGAATACGAACAGTCCTCCCTGGTGTCATGGCCTATTTAAATGTTTTTTTTAATGCTGACTTAGTGAGTACATTTGTTGTTAAAAAAACATTTTCTTGAAATTTTATGCGAACTGGAAATAACCGATTATCATTACTTATTGATCAACACTTGTATGTATATGCCTGCGGCCACTGTTTCCCCTACTGTACCAATTTTATTTCTTTGTGAAACTAAGATAATTTTGGATTTTGTTTGCAAGTAAAATACATTGTCAATATTACATAAGCCAATACCACTCATTCCCCCGTATGCGAAGATGATTCTATTTCACTGAATAAATTGACATACGTTTGAACTTGCCTATCTCTGTTTGCAGATAAAGCCTAGGAACACCGGTTGCAAATTCAATTCATATTAAATTAGGAGAAAAACTATCATGAACGTTATTCGCGGATTACTGATTTGTTCTCGCCTCTTCGTTTTGAATAAACAAATAACTTCGATTTTCGTGTGTTAACATAATCCCAAAAATTAGCAAAAAAATAAATAAATCCATTGATTGTCACTATCTTTTGGGCTAATATATTTATTTTGTAAATAACTACAAAATAAATTTGCTTTTGTAAATTTCGGCGGAGAATTCTTATCTGCTTTGTAAATTGCGAGTATATACATAAGACTAACTACAATACTGGGCTGTTTATTTTAAATTTGATTTTAATTTTATTCACAGTCTGACTTTGAGATTCGTGAGGTTCTAATCACAATTCATTCTTCAAATTAGTTAAAAACGTTCATCATTCAAATTAAAATGAAGTTAATTTGTACAGTTGTTCTTCTCGTTTCATTATTTTACATGGCACAGTGCAAACCTGCAGCAGGTAGGATAAGTTTTAATTTTTTAATGATTTTAATATTTATATTAATAACAATTTTTCCAAAAAAAATTTATGAACTTCACTTTGCTATTTAATAGTATCAAATAATACTTTTAAAGTTCGATAGTTTATTAAGAGCTGGCTATTTTCAAAATTGATAGTATATTTTTTTACATTTAATTAATTCACATATTTCAACATACCTACGTATGCGTAAGCAATATGTTCCTTGTCGTAACAATTTAATCTAAGTTTAACTAAAATTTCCTACGTAGGACCAATACAATGCTTTGATGCGCCAACAAATCACTATTGGGCTGCAGGATCTGCATATAATCCGATTGGTCAGTGTGTTTCCTTGAAATGCAGTGCTGATGGAAAACGAGTTCAAATCGGGTAAATACTTCTTTGCAGTGTACTTACATGTAGCTTCGAAAATTCAGTCTTGCATATATTCTTGCATATATTCTTGCATGCATATATTCTTAAATATTTACCAATAATTGATTTTAACAAAGGATTATACATTTCATTTCAGATGTCCCATCATATCAACAGATGGATGCAAAAAACAACCAGCTGATTTACGTAAATCATATCCAACTTGCTGTCCGACTTGTACATAGAGATAAGTGTAATATATTGTAAATTACACCGATTTCAAATAAATTACTTTTATTTTGCATCGATTGTTGTTTGAAAGAGTTGTATTTTTATAGGTGCGTTTTTTTGCGCACCCGAGCAGATCAAATTTTGTTAAGTGTATTGAATACAACAATTATAATATTTCTAAATTGAGGTTGGAGGCTAAAAAAACATTAAATAGAATACGTTTTTTTGCACTCTTTGGCAGGCTAAGTTAGAAAAAATGCCCTTATTATCATCAAACCGTAGTCTTGTTTCATTTAGCCATTATTTTCGAATTGAAAATTGTACTTCAAATCAAGTATTATCTTCATAGAGTGCCTGTGAAGAGACTCACGAGATCTTCATAGCAGAAAATTCACACTTAAACATTGAGTAATGCTTGCAAATGAAGCCGCTTCTCAAATTATATTGGTACCACCAAGTAAACCATTTTTATATTGCCTTTGATATATAGGACAACAAGCTCCAGTCTAAATATTGCTGCATGTACATCAACATAAACCGTATTTAACCCAACTAAACCCAAATATCGAAAAGTATGGACTCGAACTATCGCGAAACAAAACATTCTAAAGTATTTTACCGTAATAATAAAACGAAGAATCTGACATGGGTCTAAATGCGGTCTAAAGCCCCATGTAGCTGGATGATCACGTACGCATCCGTGGTGTGTTGAACTATTGTGAAGCCCTTATTTGCTCACAAGAAGTTAGGGTTTCACCCCACTTTTCCTTCACATCCACCTTATCGAAACCACTTTTTAGGAAGCCTCGGGCGATATCTTGGTTAGATTATATTAAATGAACTATTGCCTCGGATTGATTACTGGTTGTCAGCTTTGTCCTAAAATGACAAACAAAATAATATATCAGATACATTCAACTAAAATCTACACTTACATTGTCACCGCTTCGTGATGTCCCACTATAGCTTCTTTTAACGTCTTTTGTTACAATTGATGATGGCAGACATATTAACGTACTACTTACATAAAATTACTCCCGCTCGTTCGGACCCGAACGAAAGGCATTAGTATTACCTCTCAAGACATGAGATTAGAAAAGAACAGCACTCGTCCTTTTTCAAATCTCCGACATACATTTTGCATGTTACTTTCCTCTGCGTGTCACCTACTCGAATGCAATCGACAGAAAATGACGATTGAAGTGGCAACAAGGCA
This sequence comes from Nemotelus pantherinus, assembly GCA_963978885.1. Lineage (NCBI taxonomy): Eukaryota > Metazoa > Arthropoda > Insecta > Diptera > Stratiomyidae > Nemotelus > Nemotelus pantherinus. The sequence continues at coordinate 220,196,000 of OZ022263.1, read as the reverse complement.
TTGTGGCAACTGTCGATGTAGATTGACATACGCAATAGATCGACATACGCAATCGCTTCATGTATCGATGTTGACGTGACGTAACATTCACAATCAGGCCAAATATCTCCTGTGTCACTGACAGGCACTGGGAAACCCAGACAGTCCTGCTTCGATGAGCCCTGGCTGGTGGACCTCACGCAAATGACACAGCATAGGTTGAAGGACAATTTTCGATTCGCAAAAAAGTCTGTGGCCTTCGATGACCAATTCGACTAAACCTTTAAACTCCAGGTTTTCTTATCTGGTTTCGCTACGGATAATTCTATGCCAGTGAAATCCATCCCTAAAATAGCAAGTAGAACTTCACTCTATTTTAATATTCCTTTTGCTGGTTCTAGGCGCTATGAACATTCAGCTGCAAGAATTGATATGTACGTTCAAAATGTTGCAGCGAAAATAAAGGTCGATACAGCATAGGGTAATCTATAACTGATGAAAGAATATCAAATTATCTCAGTGAAGTAAGCCTTCGAATATTGCCCTATTTAAAAATTTCTTTTAATAGGCTACCTTTTTCAAGAAAACTTAAACACCTTCATAGTTCTATTTATTTTATTTATTTCGCACAACGACAAAATACCAGAAAAAAATGAAATTTGCTCTGAAATTTATAACACAATATAATATGTACATACTTACACATGAAAAGCTAGTATGGAAATCTTAATTCTACAGTTTTAACTCGCTTTATCTCATTATACATCAGAATCATTGCATAAGCACAATCAATTTAAAGAATATGTCAGCACTACATCTCCTATATTACATATTTCTATGACCCTATATTTACAATTTTATCTAATACACACTTCGTATAAAATTACCACAAAATATCAAACTTGACCCTATAAACATATTTGTATGAAAATTGTTAATACAATATTAATAGAAGCAATACGTGCTATAAAACGAATTCAATCCATTCCGAGCAAACATGATATCGAATAATAAAATTGGAAAACATGGCCACGTCAAGATATCCATAACGAGACCAAGCTTAGACTAACAATATTATATATTAATGTAAATTAATATATTCGTACAGAAATTTAACTAAAATATAGATTAATTAGTAATTTGTCATAACTTACCATTAACCGATGCATACTAATTATTTTAATTTACCTTTTTAGTTTTTAATAATTAATAATTTTCGTAGTATTATTGTTAAATACCGAAGAAAATACGCGAATGACAAAAAATAGTTATTCCCTATCGGACATATGATATCGAAAATCAAATAATTCCCAACTGACTCTCAGTTTAACTTATCACAATCTTCATTCAGCATCTGCTCAGCAAATCAACTCTTCCCTAACTTAAATTTTATCGAGATCTTTCATATCGTTTTCGTCACTTTGTTCAGTTGCAAGTTCATTGGGATTTTCTTCGTGTTTACTGGTTGAATCAGGTATAGTCTCTTCTGCATCCATCATTTGGTCTGCGCTTGCTGCTGGCTCTGCTTGTATTTGAAGGTCAATGCTTTCGACCATTATATCTTCGAGCGGATTTTCCCCGCCACTGACCGATGTTTTTTCATTACTTAAACTAATCGTTGCTGATTCGGGATCACAGGATTCCGATAATTGATCGCCCGTCAAGAATTCAAATATTTCACCTGCACTGTCAGGAACAATATCAGATTCAGCGATAACTAATGATACTGTTGAAGATTCAATCATATTCCCATCAACGGCACTTACTGTTTCATCGACAACGAATTCCTCAATTTGTGAGGCTGTTTCCATTGGTTCATTAGTTTCGGTAACAGTTACCAAGACCGGCGTAGTAGTTGATGTGAGGAACTGAGGGCCACTATCGGTGGAATCCGACGTACCCTCTGTAAGTTCAGACCTGATTCCTACTTCAATTGCAGCTTGCTCGGGCAATTCAGAGCTCGATTCGGATGACAATGTGATTTCCGCCGATTCAATCATTGAATCGATGATATTCTTGAAAACACCTTCGGTGGCCGATTGTGCCAAGCATTCCCAGACACCTGATTCGTCTTGTTCACTAATTATGATGACAGAACTGTCCCGGCTGCATTCACCTCTCACTGAAGGTATTTGGCTTGTTTCAGACTCATTGTCAAAATTCGTGCTCTCAGGTGTGCTTTTCGTGATTTCGAGTTTTGCGTCGTCAACATGCGTTGATTCTTCCTCGGACAGAATTTGTGATGCTTTCGTTTCCACTTTGTCCCTGTCTTCAACGATTTGATTGGCAGTTTTGTTGCCCAATGATTGAAGTTTTGGTGAGTTTTCACGTTCCCTTTCATTGCTTGCCTCGCAAGAATTCGTTGCATGAACAATATCCCCATCTTTTTCGGAAGTCGAAGGTAGCATTACCTCAACATCATCACTCGTATTCGTAGTGACAGGTTCAGATTTGATTTCATCTATAATATCAACAGTCGAATATATAGTGACAGGCTCAGTCTTGGCTTCATCAACGCCAGCACTAGTATCATCTACAGTAAATTTTACCTTTTCCTCGCCAAATTTTTTCATTTTTGTTTCTTCTTCAGTGTTTGGGCTATTAACAATATCAGACTTCAATATAAGAAATTCACGAATACTTGTTTCCGGTGACTGAGTACTATAATCTATCGAACACTTCGAATATGACTCCGTCATCGAATGATTTGTCTCTTGGTCAGTTCCAACATTAGTTTGGACTTGACCATCTGCAAGCATATTGCAAATCAGATAAGACATATCGTCCTGAGCATTCTCATCAATATATTGAAGATCGTCAACATTTTCACCGCTTTCGTTTTCATACCTCTGATCCACTTGCAACAAATTCACAGTTTGGTATGTACCGGTCGGAATGTTGTCGACACTGATATCTTGCAGCTCGTGTTCCGTTTGTAGGTGCCTGAATATATTATCAAAGAAAAGCTGCACGTAGTTGCAAATGAGACAGACATAGGCATCAATTCGATCTATTTCTGGATCTATTTCAAACAGCTTTACCACTGTAGGATTCTCTTTCGTGCATTCCACATTCGCATGACGTTTAATTTGCTGTAGGCAAGATCGGCGAGACAAACACGCGGAGCATTGGTATCCATATTCCCCAGTGTGGCGTGTATAGTGCTCGTACCAATTTCGCAGTGACATACAGCTTTCCCCTTGACAAAATATGCAATAAGCCACGTACGTATTTACCGCACCCTTGGCTGCTGAAAGAAACGCAAAGCTCATAGCGCCCGACTGCAGTTTCATCACATCACTCGCTGTTACCCTTGATAACATCACTTCACAATTTGGATGATTATTCACATAGTGGGAGATTCTGGTTTTGCGGTTAAGTCTGTCGGTGCAGATTAGACACCTTGAAATGTACTTACTACGACAGTGATAAGCACGAACTATGTTCTTCCCCGACTTTACTTGCTCCGGGTCAAGTTCCGATGATGACTCATAGTCATCATCTATTTCATCTTCTGGCTCCCGGACTGCGTTCTGCAATTCACCGGTACGTCTTCGCTTCGCTGGCTGATTGTCTTCGTGACTCGAACCTTCTTCATCGTCGTTATGATTCGCGCAATCTGGATTTGTATCATCTGCATTAGAATCACTCAGTAATATTTCTCTTTTCTTCTTGGATCTAGACACCGATTTCGATTTACTCGGTGACGGTTGAGTTGCTTTTTGTGTTTTCGGTTGCCCTCTCAACGCCTGAGTCAGGTTAGCTTCGGTCGCACGGATGTAGGTCTCGTCATCGATAGTTCGTTCTAACTCTAGATACCTTTGACATCGTATTTTACTAGCTCGCTGCAAAGATGTGCGTCGGGTGCTGCTTGTGGGGCTTTCGGAAGTATCATCTGGGTCAGATATGTACTCTTGCGGCACGTAATTTTCATCGTCGTCGTCATCGTTGTCAGAACTAGTACGTTTTCGACGTCGTTGCTTCTGCTTTTGAGGCGTTATTGTATCCTCACGAGAAATATTCTGCGTTTTCATCGGGGCCAGAAGATCTTCTTCTGAACAAGCAGGCATGTCACGAGAAATATTCTGCGTTTTCATCGGGGCGAGAAGATCGTCTTCCGGAGCAGCAGGCACCTCGATCAGTGGAGGTGGCATCTTGCGTATTATTGTCGTTTGCACTGTGGATGGTTTCCAGGCCTCTGCAAAAACGACATTCGAATTGACTGTTGGGATTGAAGTAGATTTTCGAACGAACTGGCGATTCGTTTGGTTTTCCACAGACTTCGCAGTATTCGGTTTAGGTAATGCGGTGGAATACGTTTTTACTACCCCATTTACTTTGTTATGATTTACCAAGTTATATACTTGGTACCCAATGACACTTATTGCTCCGCCGAAGAAGAACAAGTTGCGCATGACGAATTGCAGCTTCTCCGGGAAGACTTTGATGCGATGGCAGAAGGGACTTGGCGCCGGTAAAGAGGAATCATTAACAGGTTCACTGCAGTATGATTGTATTACTCGTTTGACATCTTTATACGTGTCTATGCTCAACACTTTCTGCAATCTTTGTAAGCACAAATTAACGCGATTTTTCTCATTCATGAGATTTCTTACAAACGACTCTAGATATTTACGAACTTTTTCGTTATACTTTTGCGGAACTGTATGGTGCGAGGTGTACTGAGTTGCTTTGACAAGTTTATGCAAATTCCCCTCGATTTGTCTTTTTTTATCGTGATGTGCTTGCATCGTACTGATTGATTGCACAGAAGCAATGGTGAACATGGGCTTATCAATCTTCGGTGAGGGCATCTTCATCTGTCTACTGGATTCAGCGATCGATTTCAACTTGGGTGAGCTTTCATCTTCCGAATCAGAGTCGAGATCGATTGTTACGATGTTCGGTAATCGACTTTCAATTACTTTTGGTTTCTTTATTTCTAACGGATCTTTCAATGGAACTACTGCCATTTTAGGTTTTAAGGGGGTTTTCTTTCGAGCCACAAAGGAATTCAAAATTATTGGTGCTGGTTTCACTGTAGGTATACTTGTGAAAGTCGATTGTGTAGTTTTTGCAGGTAGTGCCGCAGGTGATGTATCAGTGTCACTATCGTCAGATGTCAAGTCAACAAATCCAGCCTTTACCTTCTGATTTGCATCTCCAACTGGTTCGGGTGGCTTCTGCAAAGATACACCTTATTAGTAATGAAAAACAATGTAACTAGAAATCTTACTTCATTTAAAATTGGACCTTTATTTCTTGAGGAACCATTCTGCTCGACTACTGGCGGTTGCTTATCAATCTACAAGAGGCGATATTCAAATAAAATTTACATTTTCACACTTCTGGTTGACTAATAATTACCACTTTTGATACATTGGAGCTTGTCAACTCTTCATCGATTTCCATATCACATTCACCACTGTCTTGAACATTAGACGCTGGTATAGAGGCTGGTTCAGAGACAGTCAAAGATCCGCTCTGCACAGAGACTATCTTCAGAATGCTCTTATTCTGCAATTGGCTATCACTTTCGTTCACCTAAGTATTCGAATGAAATAATTATTTGAATTTTTATATTTATTCCATCGTATTATAAGAAATACAAATAGCTCAACATATTAAGTTTGTGTTTAGCTATTTGGCATAGTACAAAATACTAAGCCACGCAAAACTAGGAATCAGAATCTTAAAAGGAAAACAATAAAATACCTACACATTGCAAAATGCTTCCATTTTCTTGAGGCAACTTGACCACAACACCAGGATCTATCTCAGAAGATATAGAATCACGGATTTTACCGTGCTCAGTACCAGCAACACCGTTTATTAATTTTTCGGAATTTTGCACTGAAATCTGAAAAGTTGTTAATTAAATAATCTGAATCGCTGTAAATATTCGTAGAACAAACTTCACTATCCCGATCATTTGAAATAATCATAGCTGTATCTGTGTCCACAGGTCCGTTGATAGTTTCAGGTTCAGAATCCACCTGCAATAGGAAAATTTTAATGATTAATTGAACGCATAATACAACCACAGTCAGTCAAGTTAATTGTACTTTATGGTATTAATTGTTAAAAGACCTCTCCGATTATTGTCATAGAATTGCACATCTTACTTTTTTCAATTTCTAACTAAATGATACAAATGTCCGTAAAAAGTTCCTCAGCAAAATCAAAATTATACTCGTACAGCTGCAAAGTTACAGGTTTGAACTTGTATCCCCTTTGATTTTTTTATAATTAAGAAAAAAAAGCGGACAGGATGTAAAAAACAAGTGCAAAGTAAGAGGAAAGAAAATATAAAGTTTGAGTGTTGAACGCTGGAGTTTGCGAAGAAAGACCTTTTGACAAGTGCTCCTAAACTTGCAGTAAAACCAAGGTGACCGAACGTCCATACGGAAACATTTCGATGAATTCTGAAGGACATCAATTTTCACAGAAGCTTAGCGAAAAATAAACTCTATTAATAATAAAAATCGAAAAGAATTTTGGTTGCATATCCAATGAAAGGATTACAATTACTGAAGTACCGTTATTTTCTCTTATGAGAGTATGGGAGTCGCGTAGCACCACAATTTTGTTATTTTAATCAATTTCAGTAGCCAGGAATTTGGAAAAATTGAAACGCCCCATCCTAGAAATTATGTATAGATTTTTAGGAGCAATTAAACTTCGATAAAAAGTACATTAATAACGATAATCTCTGCAAGCAAAACCGCACCCGCAGAACTTTCCAAAGGACACAGAAAGTTCAAGACGGGTATAAAAGTTCAGGACGGGTATAAAAACAGGCACTCAACTGATCGAAGAGCAATCGACAGATTTCCAATAATCTGCTCTCGAAGAAGAATCAGCCTATAAACGAACGGATTTCTATTTTTTTGTTTAAAGACTAAGCAAGTTAATATATAAATACTTTTTTTTACATAATTGACAAAGAAATATATTATTAGAAATGAGAATAATATAAATATATTGAAAGAGATTTTAAAGGTTACTGCAGGGGAGCTTGGGAATTTATATAATTTTAAATGTTATCAAGATAACAACCCAAAATGTAAAGCTCTTCAGATAAGAATGTGGCTTTTAGATAATTTTTCGAAAGCTATAGAACATACTCCGCTAAGAATGCAGCCAAGTATCTGAGAGTAACCAGCTAAGTATCTTGACTTGGAGCTGACTTATGCAGAGTGCATCCGAAAAGCATTTTATAAGGCATTAGGGAATGTAACCTTATTGAGCAGCATCTCGCTAATCTCACGAGATACGTCCGTGGTGCTAACGCGAAAGAGTGAACATAGAGAAGAAACTACAGTAGAGTAGAAACATTGATTTTTTCATCCAAATTAGAAATATAAAATTTACGAAACATAATATTAATGTTAAAGAATCAGTCACAACTACAAAATAAGAACAGTGTAACTCATATAATAAATCTTACCTCCACTATATTTTCGTTTTGACTATCTTCTTCTGTAGACTGTGCAAGTATTTGCTATTCAAAATAAGACTTTGTTAGTAAGATTCCGCCCAACATTCCGTGCAATCATAAAAAAATTACCTCTTTGCCATAGACTTTCATTAGTATATCTTCACACTTGACAAGGGTTTCTAATTTAATGCTGGAAAATATCGAATTTGTACGATAATTCATATTAACATGGAGTTAATTAAACCTTAAAATTGAATTAAAATTGCTTTCTGCTTTTTTGCCTACCTTTTATCTTTTTTGGTCAACATTTCCAATAAATACTTCATTTTCTTGACCTGTTCGCTCTTAGCTGGATTATCTTCCAGATTTTTGATGAGCAATTTTAAACATGGAATATATTTTTGCATTTCATCAATTTTATTTACGACTTCCTCCATGTTTGCGGATTATGTGCTGAAAAGGAAAGATATCAAAGTTGAGCTTTTTATATTGGCAATAAACATATAGAAACTGGAGTAATTTGATGTACCTGTAGGACTAATTGCCTCGTATTCTTAATGTCAAAGTAATCGTTTTATAGATATTTATCTTAAAAAATGTTTCAGTTATTTTTGTACAGTGGCATCAGAGAAGATTTACCTTGTGTTAGTAGTGGCTATCTGTCTAGAAACTTATGTTGCCCTTTCGCTGAACTTACTTGCTTTACCTATTTCGTTCATATTTCATTTGCACTTCAGATCATAGCTTACAAGTTCGCAGCAACACAATACACATCAGGTAGGTTCCTGCATTCACTTAAGTTGCTGATTTGCACACAGCCAGCCTCTTTTAAGCAGGATGGGCAAACGTCATCCTGCGCAACACCCATTCGGTGCATATGTCCTCCTAGGCAGTTGTGTCAAGTTAGTATGCTTGTGACGGCTCTGCAAACTGGATGAGGGGGTATCCTGTGCCTGAACACATCAAGCGATAGCCATTTCTGTTTATGGGCATCAACTGTTCTCTTCCGAAAATTGGCATGTGCAGATGCTGTCCGACCTTCGAGCCATTCTCGAAGAAGATCTCTGAGTATCTCTCGCACAGACATGTGGGTGCTCCCAGCCACTTCTGCTTAAGAAGATTACCCCGTGCGTCATCCCGAACTCGAGAAAAGGCGCTTGATCATTTGAAGGCATCAGGAAAATTGAAAAGAACTCACACATCAAACCTCTAGGAGCTTCGTTGCCTGCTCCATTGAATTAGTATGTAGACAGAACTCATGGAAACAATTCAAATTTTAATGCCATGTGGAAGCAGATTGAGAAACGAATCAAGAGCCGCACCAGGCATAGTACTGGTAGCACCACAGATATCTAGGCATACAGTCGTTTGTAGTATAGCTAATTTGTTGCAAGCGGACATGAGCTTCACACTAGTTAACCACATCCCAGATGCGTACATGATCATCGGCTTTATGATGTTACGTAGGTCCACATAAGTACACGAGGCTTTAGACCTCATGTGGTGGCGAAATTTCTCTTGCTTTGCCCATAAATATCTAAACCTCGAGTAAGTTACATCTCCTTATGATTTTTCCAGTGGAAGTTCTTACTCCTAGATGTTTGACTTCATCTGAAAGTTGAACAGTTTCACCCTTCATTTTTGAAAACAGTAGTTCTTTCAGTTTTTTTTTCTTGGTAAACAAAACTCAAAACAAAGGATTTACCAACTTTCAACTAAATTCAATGCGTTTTGTAATTTTTATGTAACTGTTAGTGTGGCCACGTCATAAGCGTAAGCACCCACGCTCAGCCGTTTTTATTACAGTTCGTTTAGCAAGGAGTCAACTAGCATTTCCCACAAATTTCCGCATTTTTCAATGTCCACAAATGCATCCATCGTAACTCTACAAACCAGAGAATGAAGGGACGATTCGCATGACTTTTCTCGCTGGTCTTGGTGCATATGTGCTGTTCAACAAGCCACTTCAGCCATTTCAGTATTTTAGGCTGATTGGCTGAAAGTTTCTTTGATCTGAATAGTCATCCGGTTTAGGTATAAAGACTACTTTAACCTGTTGCCAAGGTGACAGAACATACCGCAGGGCTAGGCATGCCCAAAAGATTTCTCTTAAGTGAGCCTCCAGCTGATTATTTCTCCCTTTAGCATAACCGGATAGATGCCATCCAGGTCCGGCGATTTGAAATGTTCGAAGAACATGATTGCATCTCTGACATTTTCAGTGGTGACCAAAGATCTAGCTGTGTGCTACCATTTCACACTGCTGCGAAAAGCAGGAAGTTTGGCCAGAGGCGCATAAGCGTTTTGCGTTTCAACCACCGGAGCGCCCGGAAAGTGAGTTCCAAGTAAAGTTTGCAGAGACCCTTTTTGAATTTAGTAAAGTCACCATCCGAACGTTTAGATAGCTTAGCTGATTGATCCTTCTCTAGGGCCTGGCAAAAACTCGACGTCTCTTGTGCACCTTGCAGTTCCTCACAGAACGATCTAAATGATTCTTATTCCCAAATTCTTATTATTCTGCTAGGTTCTGTAGGCAATCCAGTCATCCTCAGTGTTGCTCTTACAAGCTGGATTCAGAAGTTTTCTGGTACTTTTCCTGTGCTTCTGCAGATCTCGGTTCCAACAGGGAACCGACTTGCCACATCTACTCTTACTGATCGTGCAGGCCTCTTCATGTGTAGTTACCTAGTATGCCTCTATTCAGAGCGCTCAACCGAGATTCTATTGACTTTGGTGGTTTTATCCCACTATACGGACACGCCCTGTCTGCAAGAAGTCGATTGAACTTAATCCAATTATTGTTCCTTGGATTTCTGTAGCAGTGGTGATCTGAGTGTGAAACCTCATCCGATACGTGCCATCCAGTTGTTGACCGAACTATTCCAGATGCACATAGTCATACATCAATAACCGTCCAACTATTTGGGGTGACAAAAGTGGGAGAAATCTCAGCGCTTAAGATCATTAGCCTTAATGATCATTAGATCATTAAGATCAAATAGTCTGTACCCTCTGACGTTACATTTGTTGCTGTCCCAGCTGGTATGCTGGAAGTCACCATCGCAGCCCAATAGAAGTTCTAGTCTCTTCGATTCAGCGCACTAGACTGGGTCCTTCACCTCCTGTATTGCCGGCGGGAGTAAGGAGTCAAAAAGAAATATCATGCGTTTCAGTTTGCCATTTTCCGAATACTGCATGACAATCCTCGACCATGTTGATATTTCGTTATAAAAGATCTTTGATCCCGCGATTGATTTGAGTCCGCAGATCTTGCTGCCTGGAACCTACGGCACAAGTAGAAGTGCAATGTAAGAGAAAGCTTGCAGTTTTGTCAATTTTTCGCTCAAAAGATAGGGCGAAGCCTTGGCATGCTGCAAGTTGATTCATAGAAATGTCCGGAATTAATATCTTTGGATCCCTTAGACAGAGTCTGCGTGACCTAAGTGAAAGAAACGCTATAGAAGAGAATCTCTGTGTTTTGCTCTGGAGGCCTGTCTATAGACAGACACAAGAATTGATGCTTCACTTCTTCTTGATTTTTGTTAAAATTAAATTTTTTATTAAAATTAATCGCATGCAAAAATTAGCTCAGAACCATACGGTATCTGGCCCTGAGCGCCGAGAGCCTTCTCTGGTCAGGAACAATCACTAAATTGAAACCATCTTTACCGGTGGTGGGTTTCTTGCTGGGATTCATGTACCTGATAATGTATTGTTTCACATCGATGGCCGGATTCAGCTTCTTCCTTCTTAAGGATAGCGCACTGACCATAAATTAGTTTGCCATCCTTGTTAGCCAAACCTATCACAACGATGAGAGAAGACGCAGTTTCTGCGTACGTTTTCTTCCGTGCTTTCGCGGATGGTCTGTTTGTGCCAGTAGAACCAGCTACTGCGAGATCTATCTCGCTTATTTTGGCACTTTTCGACACCTTGCGATCAGAAACGTAGGCATCGGCTTTTCAGTCAACCTTGTGTTTCTTCCGCGCTTCGTCACCGACAGATTTGGCTTCTGTGCTGGCCGGCAGGAAGATCTCCCGTGAAGTCGGTTGTCGGTTTTTCCTTACCTTTCAGCGTCATCGCTAATTCATAGTGTACATCGGGAAATATCAACTTCCTGTTCAGAGTCGTCCTCTGTCGACGGTTGAGATCCCTGATTCCCTGATTCAGGGATCTCTTCCCTGATTTCCCTGATTCGCAATGTCGCAAATCGGCGTGGTTTTGCACCCAGTCATCAGCTCAGGTCAATTCTGCTCTGAACTGACAGTCTTAGCATCACCAGGCAACCTTTTTTTCGTTACTCTACGTAAGCTCAAAGGTTTCACTGCCTGACTTCTAGTTTCCAGGGAAACACCTGCCGTTGTTACTGCATTGGTATCCCTGTCCACCTTCGCCGGCAGCTTGCCCCTTTTGCGCAGCTGCTTACGTTATAAACCCTTCCTTGGGGTCGCAAAGATCGCATGGATGGAAGTGCAAGATCTTTTCGACACTCAAGCACAGACCGTCATAAGTGAAGAATGTGTTAATAAACTTAGTGAATTAAAATAATATTTTCAACTTGTTTTAACTTAGCTTCTTAAAAGCTGGATTTATGCACACTCAACTATTCATAAATTTAAGTGAAAATAACATTTTGGTAATTTGATAGAAACATGGAACGAAACAGATATGCTAGAGATGAATTGCATTGAAGAATTTCAACATATCAACAAGAAACTCTTGGTTGAAAATATTAAGATTGATTTATGCAAACAGTCTTATCTCTAAGGAAATGATGCTGTCTTAGATTCAGGTGACGAAGAGGACGATGGCGAATGCAACGTCATTACCTGCATTGATTTTGTTCAATAATTAAAAAGCTTTGCATCACACTTTGAAGATCATATTGCAATCATCGTCAGGTCTAGAACACACTTATAATCGGCTCATATTAGGTGTGTGTTTTCGCTCCCCCTATCCATACCAGAATAATGCTATCCAGAACAGGCGCATTGGAAACAACAACAACTATTATGGATAGGGGGAGCAAAAACAACATGCCGATTATAAGAAAGACGCGACAAGCTACCGTTTATGACTTCTTTCTTCTCACATAAATACTTGAATTCTTGAAATTTACTTTACTTGAAATTCAGAATCGCTGTGATTAATTAGTTCTTATTACAAATATGTGCTAATGCATTTTGCTTGTCATTCAAATTTTGAAAAAATCCTTTTATTCACATAAAGATCAAATTTGTTTTCTGTATATTTTCAAAATTATTCCCCTTAGCTTCCTTTGAGCGAGCACAAATTCTCAATACCAACGGTGCCCACCCAAAAGCGATTTCACTTTATATTAACTTTTAATGCTCCCACGCCTAGAATCAATAATTTTTTGCTGTTTTTTTTTTGTTTTTACAATATATTGCTCATCTAAGATCTTATCAAGGTAGTTACTAATAAATGGTACGCACATTTAGTTTTTATTCGTAGTGCACAATATAGTTTTTAAAAACGATTGGGACCTTGATTTTTGTAGTTTAATTTCGATTCAATGAACTTTGAACGTTCATGTGATACTTTTGATTTCAAAAAATTACTTTATTGAAGCTTTTTTATATGTCAAGGCACGAAGGGTGGTGTTGACAAAAACTGAGGACATACACAACAGGCGCCTCGAGTATAATTAATGGAATTCCTATTTAAAGGCAGTCCGCGGAGCACAACATTTTAAGCAAAGGTTTTAGTAACCTGTCGTTATGCATGACATCCTGCGGATAGGTCAAAACAACGCAAGGGAGGAAAATGAAATACGCATGCGCTCATTATAAGTATCCCAGGAAGCCATCGCTTTTGCAAAAGAAGCGATTTATACCATGAGTTTTTTTTTTGGGCTGGTATTTATTTGATTTGATATATAGTTGGAAGCATCATATGCCACTTTCGAGCAAGAATACCTTTCCACTTTTTATTCATAGCATTCATACAGACTATTTGCCTCCTAAATTAACATCATCCACATCGCTTAACCGGTCGGCATCATTTTGAAAATATTTCCATCGACCGGCAACATTAAATCAAACGATTCCATTGAATACTCTTGTTTTCACTTCAAAAACAAAACAAATATAACTCAAGCATATTGTCGAATAAACCTGAATTTCCTACCTTACTTTCTTCTTGCACTGACAAGCCCCACGCCACTAATCGACCGCACTGAACAGATGCACTGTGTTTACAACTTTGAAGTGATATTGTAGAGGTTGCTTTCTGCAGTAATTGAATATAAATTTTATTTTCTAGCCATTGTTTGCATGAAACAAGAGCCAGAGAAACACATTTTGCGTAAAATTCAAAGACATTTAGATCACACCCTTGCCGCACCAAATGCAATGTACAAACAACACACAAATATGTAGGAAGGCGACTCGAATGCGGCGAATTGACTGATTTTGACGTTGCGACTGCTTTGAAAAATGTCAAATGGCTGAATTCGCCGGCAGAAACAATGCATTTTCGTTTTACCGATTTGAGCGCTCGTAGGATAAATACAAACCTGGCCGTCTGACAAGATACAAACATTCAAACAAAACTATTCGAAAAAACCAAAATGATCGGAAGGAACGATTAAAATAAGTGCTGATGACGGAAATCGTAAGCAACAAGAATAAAAAGCATTTTCAAAGATCATCAAAGGATGAGCTGTTTGCACCGACCGAAGTAAATTAGAGTTACTCGAATTGCAAAGTGAACTCGATGAACTTCCAACTTTGACGATGTTTCCTCAACTATCATGTTTTTCTGCATTTATGTACGTTTTTCTTATAAATGGGTTGAAAAATGTTGATGCATTTTTTTTTTCTGTGTATTTCAGTAAATGGACAATAATCCTACCATTGCGTTCGCAGAAAAAGTGAACAGTACCATAATTAGTTTGGCTCAAAGTTAAAAAAAATTGCGGTAAAACTGGACTTGATGATCAAGTCCAGTTTACCCAAAATTGCAAATGTTATAAAATTCAAAAATAATTTTAAAAACATGTTTCAACGGCAAAACCGCAATTGTACACATTACTAACAAATGAAAAACAAACGAGAAAAAATAATTGGCTAAAGCTGACAAAAGGTACATAAGCATAGAAAGTTTTTTACGGCCGCCCCCGTAAGTATGGCTGGCCACCAAACTACTATTCCGTACAGCGAATTGATTCCACTATACTAGTGAAAATCCAGGAGACGATACGAGACTACAGCCCCCAAGTTACTTCTATAGCCCTTTTACAGCTGTGAAGAGCTCAGAGTGCCTTTTGTCCCCTTTCCGCCATATTTTCCTTCCATAGAAACTATAATCCAGGATAAGTCCCAAATATTTTGCTTTGTTTGTGAGGCTTATAGGAGTCCCATTGAACGTCGGTAGATTGAAGGATGGAGTTCTATACTTCCTCGTGAAGAGCAATAGTGCAGTTTTTTAAGAGTTAGCACTAAGGCTACACTCCTGGCGTCATTGAGCGAGAATATGTAAGAAATGATTTAATCTCTCCCATATTGTCGAGATAAATTTTCCTGATCTGGCAATAGCGATGTCATTTGCATACACTAGCTACATCTAACTCGATCACGTTTTCTTAGAAGCTTATCAAATGTTAAATTCCAAAACAAGGGCGACAGAACACCACCCCCGCTTGATAGTTGAACAACAGACGAATATATTACCCGATTTCTGAGTAACTGATTTATAAATGCTACTAATTGCGGATTCACATCGAGGATAGCATTTACAACTGCGCGAGGACGCACAAAAATAAAAGCTCCCTCAATATCTATATTGCAGCCAGCGTGTAACCTTTGCAAGCAAGTGATTTTCCAGCATGCCCTACTAGTGTATCTAGCGCTGTTTCGACAGCATACTGTAATTTCAACATCAGAGTAGGTTTAAAGGCACATGAAGCATACTCCATAGTGAATACAATTCAAAACTACTATTTTTTTTAAACGCTATTTTTTATCGAATTATATTTGGCTTTATAAAAACATTTTACAGTTTAGATCACAGAATAATATATTCATCTTCAATAAAATCTTACATTTCATCAACAATATGTCTTTCATTATCCAGTACTTTTCAACAAGCACACTTTAAGTATGATTTATTGCTTGCAGAGCTAATTTAATAACAAAACTTACTGATAATAAAAATTTAAAAATGAAAAACACAGCTAATGCGTTAATAAAAAAAAAGAAACATATTCATATAAATCTAGATACTACACTTCTTACTTCATATTTAATTCTATGTTTTGTCTATTCTAAGTATGGATGCATCTTTTGTTTCGAATAATTCAAATGTGAACTATAATTAAATTTGTGTTTTTAATTACACTTAATAGAAAAACACATAAGTTGAGAAATGTGGATTTGCTATGTTGGAGTCCTGGCGAGATTGACTGAGCATAAATGTTCTGACAGCTAATACTTCTTACTTGTAACCTTGTTTTTATGATTACAAAAGCTTATCACATTGGGAGGTAAAAGTACAAGTGAATATCGTTATCCTAAAGTTATTTTTGCTGAATGAATTCCTATGATTATTGTCTTTGGGAAAACTATCATCAAGGATCCGATCACCTAAGGCCCTTTCTTCTCTGCTTCCTTTCAAACTACTGTCCGGACGTTGCATTTCCCAAACAATTTGTAGCCTGACAAAACATGTCTGCCTCCTTTTCGATTTCGATTTTAATCCGGGTTATAGACTCGATCTGCTCAGTTCTTTGCTGTTGGCTGATCTTAGCGTGCAGTTCGGCCTTCTCCATTGACTCGATTCTCTGAATAAACTGATCGTGATGCCCATAATCCGTATATGCGCACTCAAGCTTGCTAAGTATTAATCCAGTCGGGAACCGGAGAAGCATTTCTAAAAATTTCTGCATGTTTACAGAACTGTTTCTCAGCTGATACGTTTGTTCATGGGTTTTATGGAACAGATGATAATGATTGAGGAGGGCACTGTGCGTTGCAAAACTCAGTTCGCATTGATTGCAGCCATATGGATCAATATGTTTGCGAATGTGCTGAATGGCTCGCAGCTCAGTATCGAAGAACACTTTGCATTGACCGCATCCGAACAGGATTCGGTTAGTAGGACCTCGTTCCGGCAGCAGACGCGGTGTTTGTGAATGACTGTGCAATACGTGGTTCATATAAACTGCTTCTTGCAGATATTTATGATCGCAACTCGGGCATTTGAAAACATCAGCCACTTGCCCAGCTCCGATCTTTAGGAGCTCCATCAAGAATTCTTGATTTAAGTACTCAAAGGAGGAATGCATTTCTAAGTAGAGTGCCTTATGCACTAGTTCACAATGATTCTTCAGCTCGCGAATTTTAGAATAAACAAACGAGCACTCAGCGCATTTTTTGTGATAATTTCCTTCCCGCGTGATAAACAGATCGTTTTCGTGCGCCTCGAAATGATGAACTTTTAACTCAGCAAACGTACTGTACGTATTGCAGTAGGCGCAGAGAAGCTTTTTCGAAATGCGGAAATGCACTGGATCGTTAAGATGGTTGACTCGGAAGTGGCTACGCAACTTTACAAAGCATTCAGACTTGATGCCACAATAAACGCAAAGTAAAAATACGTCATCTTGTGCGGGGCGGATACGGACAATTTGAAGTTTTGTCGCTGCACTGATAGGCGGTGAAAACAACGTTTTTTGTACGTCTGCAGATACAGGAGCATTAACTGGTGAAGATTGCGGTTGAGCTAATCGAGCTGGTTGATTCGTCTGAGCAAATGAGTTATCTTTCATTGATGGCGGAAGCGAATGTGGTTGATTTGTCTGTGCAAATACATTATCTTTCATTGATGGCGGAAGCGAAGGTGGTTGTTTTGTCTGGGCAAATAAGTTGTCTTTCATTGATGGCGGAAGCGCAGGCGGTGGATTTTCCTGTCGCAACAATTGTTCCAATGATGGATATCTGTCTGCTGAAGTTCGTCCTTCAAAATTGTTTACTACATCGGCGCGTAGAAGTTTTTCAACAGGCACCAGTTTTAATTTTGGTATCGGGGAATTAACAGTGGGTTCTGTTGGATCTTTGTTCGGGGTATCTGACAGAATCGATAAAAGGATTTGGCCGGAATTTTCTTCACTTTCAGTTCGGTTTGCTGGCGACGAAATTCGAGGTGGCGACGAGACTTTAGGTCGCTTTGAACTTTCGTCAGAAGTACCTTCAACGGGACGCTTAACACCACTTCTTCGGCTCTTCTTCGAATCTCTTGTGGATCCAGTATCCTCCTCTAATTTTCGTTTCTTCTTACTGTCAGATGTCGACTGGTTGGGGGATTTCGGAGGCGATTTTCTCGTTTCAACTTGAGATTCGCTCAATTTTACCGTCGAGTCAGGGACTGATGCAGACGACTGTACTTCATTCTGCTCGAGATTAGTACGATTATTGCGATTACTGTCTTCTGTTTTCACAAGTGTTTCATTCGCGTCTTCGTTACATGCTATAAGCAACTCGAATGGCGACAGGTTTTTCATCCATTTCCCACCAATTGGCAAAAATACACTTCTTATGCGGATCGTACCTTCACCGGTGTGGGCCTTTCTAGCATGTGCGTCTACTTGTGCCTGTGAATTGTCGAAAAATGGACAAGCGTCACATTTGAATCCCACATTCAGCTGATGTGATTCTCTCATGTGATGGAACAGTTCTTCGCATTCAGTTAAAATCGCGTCACATATTGTACATTTGTAATTATCTTCTGGACTTCTCACATTCTTGTTGTATAAAATTTCGATTTTCGTCTTGGTTCCGCTTGAGCTGCGCGCATTAAGCGTCAGCGTCACAAAGTTATAAGGATGACAGCTGGCGATATGATTTAGAACACGACTCCGATTGTAATGATAGTAATTGCAAACATTGCACACGACGATCGTTGGTCCATGGTACAGTAGATGATTTTTAATGCGATTTATGTTCAATTGAGCGGTACCCATATTATAGGGACAATGTGGACATGAATACATTCCGCTCAGTAGGATACGATGCCGTTCGCCAAAGTGTTGCATCAATTCATCTTCTGTTTTTGCAACAAATGGACAGGCGTCCATATTGCACCGCAGTCTTGAATCAAGAGCCACAAAGACGGGAACAGGAGTTTCTTCTTTCCGCTCAATTGGAGAACTTGGCCTTTCGACAATAGGCTTTTCTTCTAGAGTCTCTACGCCTGAGGGTTTCCTGAGAATAGCAAGTAGTTTTTCTTTCACGTCATCGTTACATTTTCGTGGCATAGCGACAAAAATTCGACACTCATTCTCACCCAGTACAGACGTCCAGTCTGTGTCCTTCGTCAAGTAAACAAAATGATTGCTTTGCGATTGATGTTCCTTTCTCAAATGCTCTATAGCCAGGTTTTGCGATGCAGTGGACTTCCCGCAGAAGAAGCATATGTGTCGGTGACGCCGATGTTGAATTGTATGCATACGAATTTGATTTGTCGCTACTATGTTGTTGCAATGAGGGCACCGATAAAGCGGCTCTTTTTTATTTCCTTGATGGCTACTGATATGCCTATCAAACTGCTCAAACGTATCCAAAGCTTCACCACATTTCGGAAAGCCACATTTATACAAATCTTTGCCAATTAATCCCGTATTTTTCACAGCAGCGTTTATCAGTTGGTCCAATTCACCATTCTCATCCTCTTGTATTGTATCCGGTGTCATTCCTTCGGCTATCTTTCGAATATAGGTCTCCACATCACTGAACTTCACAGCAGCTTCGCCAAACGTTTGCCTAATGCGGTCATTTAGTGCAGTTACATCTTTTCCGCTATTTACAGCTTCGATTGAATTAATGTCGAAAACATGATTGGCTGGATTTTTTATTACAAAACGACTTTCGTTTACTTTGCCACCGATGTAGACAAGGCTAGTTGTTTTGATTGATGTTATATCTATTTGACTGCCCTGGGTAGCCTGTAAAAAGAAAAAAAAATAGTATTGACTTCTTATTTAATAATGGGATTTAAAAAAAGTTAGCAAAACACATCCAACAGCCCACAATTCTCGGATTGAAACGGAATGGAGCCTATAGCTCTGAAAAACCTAACAGTCCAGCAGTATATTCGAATGAGGCCTAGCTTGCCACAAGCTTAACTTTATTGGTTATAGTTAGTAAATGCACTACATTTTAGTTAACGATGTTAAAATCATGATCTAATCTACCTTGCCCCTTATTTTAGGGGTTATATAATTTGTGGTGGATAACAAATGAAAAAAAATCCTAAACTTTTTATTAAAACCCAAAAAATAACACAAGTTATAACTACCTATAGACTGCTGCCTCCTAAGGAGACGTTTTGGCACATCGATCATCGCTATATACCACGATTGAGTCGCTAAAGAGCGACATCTATGTCGGAATGTACGGTTGCCTCTGCTTTATATGCTGTTGCGTTTTTCTCAGATTAGCCGTACAAAGTAATACGAAAAATCAAATTCGAAAGAAAGTTCAAATATAGCGGGCTGTAAAAAAATAGCAGCATTGCAAATCAAGAAACATTTGGAACCGACCAAAGAACGTCTCGAAGGAAATTAAAGTTACGTGATGAGATTCATTAGCCGGTCAAAATTTCCATCGAATATCATATTATCAATTTCGGACTGGTTATTACGGTATTTTATCTATGGCACTCCATACTTTTTTCTTAACCGAAAAATGATACCGTTTTTCGGTTAGCGTAGCTCAGAAAATGTTCAACAAAAAAGATGTTATAGGTTTTTCTTGTAACCATAACCGTTTTTGAGATATATTGATCTAAACATTTGTAACTAACAGTATCCTCTTTCTCAACGGCATGTTGATATTCTCCGAGTTTGATTACGGCTTGGAATGTTTGTGAATTTGTTTTTCTATGTTTAAGAGGCCCATAAAAATTACATGTAAACAAACTTATCTACCACACTCCAGGGTAGATGGAAAAGTTTTCTAAGTTACAAATTCGTCATACATTTATTTTTCTGTAGACGTGACCGTTACTGAGATATTTAGCAAAGGTCACTCTTGGTGAGCTTTGACCCCGTATAAAAAATAACGCAGCACTCGGATCGATGGGGACTCAAAACGCCAGTACCAAGGTTCACACCAAAATTCAGCTTTCCCCTAATTTTTCCGAATATTTGCTTTTTTTATTTCGAATTTCACTGGACTATTAAGTAATATTACGGAGCGTAGCATATGAAAGAACCCAAAATAATAATAGAATATACAAAAAGCTCTGCATACAACCTCTGAAAACCTAAACTGACTCAGACACTACTGCAACTTGAAACTTCAGGCTCTTGAGCCTCGGATGCAAAAACAATTGAACACATAATTTCTGAATAGTGTCTCCTGCTGAAACTGACAGTATTGAGAGGAACATATATTAATAAAATTTAAACCCAAATGATCGATAGATCTTATAAGCATTCTATTTTTTCGCTAGCACCGGCGGGAAATCTACGCGGGAATAAGTAAGATGCGTCTTAAATCTAGCAATAATGTCAAATTCCACACCCAAATAACATCCTGGCAACAATACAGGTATGTGTTATTTTCGAATTAATTATCCTATTCCAATTTTTCCATCCATCAAATAAACCATGGTCAAAAAGTGCAATTATTTTAGTTTGACTCAAAATGCTTGAAACTTACCAACGGATGCAAAGACTTGATAAAAACCAAGCCACAAACATAGAGCAGCCTATTTGGATGTTCATTCGCCATGTGTTGTCGAATCGACAATAAATCTTCACTTCCGTACATGCAGTGAATGCAATCATACAATGGTGAGTACACATTTATCGGTTCTTTGTGAGAATGATCTTTGACGATATGATCCATTAGAAGGTGTTTTACATAAATCCATTTTCGACAAGCCGAGAACACTGTAAGAGAAAACAAGTTTGTTTCTTTATCCAAGAATACGAAACAGATTATATATGTAGGTAAATAACAGAGTAATTCGTAAACTTTGGCTTTCCTTGGAAATAGCTGCATTTTTTTAATTCTGAACAAAAACTACCGAAAGATAAAGCATTTTTTTTCCTGATTTGAAGTCAATAATTTCTCTACTATATTGAAAATCTAAAAATACTTACTTGGACATTTCAATGGCTTCACATTCTTCTGTCGATTATCCAAAAGTTCTAACATCTCCGTACTGAACGTATGTGCTTGGTCGGAGCAAATTATTATTTTCAAATCCCTCTGGTCCGTGTGAAACGTCCGCTGATGCATCTGAACATTGTACGCAGCGCAACTTCGATAAAAACACTGCGAACATTGATATTTCGACGCACCGTGCACTTTCGCAATGTGATCTACTAGTCCGTTGCAGTGTATAAAGTCCTCTTCACAATAGCAGCAATACAACGCACCCATATCTTGGCTATGATTCAATGTAACGTGAAATTGCATGTCTTGGGAAGAGTTCGTCGTGAACAGACAATTCGACCCCATGCACTTATACAGGTTCTCCAAATGGAATTCTCGCTTCAGCATTTCACAGATCTCCTTACTTTTCTGGCAGTTTGACGGATCATTTGTTAGCCATGGACGTATTGTTTTCCCGGCGCAGGACTTATTCGGTAAATGTTCGTTGACCAAGTGCAAAATCTCGCGACTAACCGGGAATAATTTGTTGGAAATTTTCGATTTATCGCGCTTGCAAGCAACACATTCTCCCGTCCATTTATGGCCGTGCGACTTCATATGCCTCCGTAGATCTTCTAGAGAATTGGTTGGAGCTAGGTTGCAATCCTTGAATAAACAATGATATTGCAACTCATTTGAGCGGAGTCTTCCAAAACCGACGCTATAGACACGAAATACGTTTTGTCCCAACAGGGTGACATCTTTGAATTCAATTCGTTTCGAATTTTTGGACTTTTTCACCGAGTTTGATTTTGATACTGGTGATTTCGGAGATCCTACTGGCGTGTCATTTCCCGAAACTTCCAAATTGGATTTCATCTCAACTGTGAAATTCGCTTCCACACTAGGGCCATTTTCGTCGTTCGTCTTGACAATAGTCATTGGCTTTAAATTCAGTTCAGCGTCTCTGGCTATTTCAACATTTTCTTGTAGGTTTGCGTGAATTTCCGTGAAAATCTGATTACTAATTTCCTGGTCTGTTTCGATAGGCGGTGGTTTGGGAATTTCTTCAATAGAGTCAGCCACCAATGTATCTTCAAGAGACTTCCAATCAATGTCATCGATTGCGTCTAGTAGAAGCTCATTCTTGACATATTCGATTGCCTCGTCAGGATTGGGTTCACGTTTATCTGTATCACTAGCTGGACTCACAGGGACATCTTCATAGTTATCATAGTCATCGTCCTCATCAGCAATCGCCTCATTACCTACTTCGATGTTATCTAAAGTTTCATCCTCATCACCAGGTTGCCTTTCGCGAACTTTCAAGAGTGTAACTTCGGTAAAATCATCAGATTTGACTTGTTGCTGATCATGTTCGCCGCGAATATGTTTCACTACGTTTGCTTTATTCAGTTGAGTATAATTGCAATGACTGCAAATGTACCCCTCAATTACCTTATCGCTGAGGTCGTAGCGATAAACGTAAATGAACTTAGCACCCTTAGGACACTCGGTATTGCAGTGATTCAGTATATCTCGTTTTCGCGAATACCGCCAACCACAATGGTCGCATTCATACGCGTATTCACCGGTATGACTAGCAAAGTGCTCCATAAAGCGACCAATCGGAACCGTCATTTCTTCAGTGCAGAAAGGGCATTTCCCGCAAAACTTCTCGATATTCGATGACCTCGTTGGTCGCACACTATTCGGACTTTCTTTTAGCGTTTCAGCTTGTTCTGCAGTCAAGCGGGCTGTGTACACTTCATGTTCGCGATGGATATTCACGTAGTGCGAAATCAAGTCATCGACTCCCTTGTCCTTGCAGAGCAAACAGGAGGCATCTTCCAGATTACAGTGCATGCTCTGATCTGTGTTCTTCGGCGCACGTTTCTGTGAGTCGGGCCTCTTCCTTCGACTTTCTTCGTATGGCATCTCTCGTAGAGGTGTCAGCAGATTCACATCTTGAGTTCGTTCAGCTTGTTTTAATGCCGGTTTCGGCTTAATTTTTGTAGAGCTCGAAGTTTTGCCTAGCTTTATAATTCCTGCTGTATCGTGAGTGATTCGGTTCCGCAGAGTATCGCTGTTGGTAATGGGAGACTTTCGAGCCTTCACAATATCTCGCTCCCGAGTGTTTCCTGTGTCTGCCTCTGGAGACGATTCAATTCTATTTAAGATTCTGCGGGGTTTCGCTGGTTTTGATTTTTCAGGTGTTTCGTTTTCAATACTTTCATTAGTCGGTGTGCTGCCTTTCAAGATTTCTGATAGAATTTTGTCAGCATTCATATGCCGCGGGCCACTACCGTCTTTCGAACAGGCATTTTTCATCGGCTTTACCTTTTCAGTTTGTTTTGCCTTCTCTACCGTTGAATCTTTTCTCTGGCGAACTTTTTTTGTTTGCATTGTGTCGGCCCCTTGCGGGGCAAGTAAAGACTTATTTGCGGCCAGGACTTTCTGTATTTGTTGGCTGATAATTTCTTCTAATTTCGATACTTCGATGGTGATGAACTCTTTTCCTTTTTCGGACCCTGAATGGGAGTTTTCATCGCTTATAGTACCAGATGATATATAGTCTTCATCGCTAAATGAATCGGTTCGAGCACGGCTTTTTGAAGGTTGCGACGACTGCGGCAAGGCCACGGCTGGTGTTAGTCGCGGTATGAGAGGGGGCGGAGGAGCTTCCATAAGGTCGGCGGTAGTTGAGGTTCCTGGAGTACTTGAAGATACTGGGGCAGTTGGAGCTGGACGAACGCGATTGAGCCGAGGATCTTTAGAACTCACATGTGCCATTGCAGATTGTACTCGCGATTGGTAGAAGTAAGGAGAAACTGATACCATAGTGGGTAGTGCGGATTGTTCATGAGTGGCATCGGCGCCTTTTCCTACCGCATTTGAGATCGAAGGGCCGTTTATTTTGTCTATAGCATTGCCAATAATCTGAGTCAATAAGTCCGAATCGATTCCAATTTCTTTTTCGAGCTTTACCTTTATTTCATGTAATTCATTAAGGTTTTTCTCTTCTAAAGTTTTCTCTGTTTCCTGAGCAGCAGAATTTTCAGCGTCACTTGTGTCTGAAAACGCCACCTGAGATTGCTCACTTTCATTTGCTTGCTCCTTTTTCATGATTTGCGCTTCAGATGTCTGTAGTTCATTTGAAGTTTTCGATGTTGACATAGTAGTTTCGGTGCTTAAAGGCTCATACCCTGATTTAATTGTATCTTCTCTCTGGAAGTTTGGTGATTTCACAGCTTCCACATCATCATCGATAAATATGACATCATTCTCGTCACGTTCTGTGGTGAGTTCTCTCTCAGTTTCGTTTGGAGCTTGAGCTGATTCCTCTACTTCGGTTTTTGGTGAGTGCTTCAGCTCTTCCGCCGTGATTTTTGGTGGCGGAGGTGGAGCTTGAACGAAATCTTCATCATCACTCACTTCAATCGTGAAATCTACACCCTCTTCCTCTTCAACCAAATTATCTGGTTGTTTTTCAGCATTTTCTTCTTCTTCATCAGTATCACTCAGATTAATGTACACAACTGGTTTGGGCGATGGAACACTTGAAGTGACTTCATTGTTCGCTATAGCTGCTACTACCGGCGGTGCTATGACAGAAGTTACTTCCTTTGGATCCTCTGTTATACGTTGAGGAGATATTGATGGGCGCTTTAACCGACTAGGAGACTGCGATTGTCGCAAAGTCAATCTACGCGGTGAACACCGTCTCGGTGATCTTGAAAGTCTCCGTGGAGATCTTGATAGTTTCCGTGGCGATCGTGATAATTTCCGTGGCGATTTTGAAAGTCTCCTTGGGGTTCTGGATAGTCTCCGTGGAGATCTGGATAATCTCCGTGGGGATCTTGATAGTCTCCGCGGCGATCTGGATAGTCTCCGCGGCGATCTGGACAGTTTCATTGGGGATCTTGATAGTCTTCGTGGGGATCTTGATAGTCTGCGTGGAGATCTGGACAGTCTCCGTGGGGATCTTGATAGTCTCCGCGGCGATCTTGATAGTCTCCTTGGAGATCTGGATATTCTCCGTGGGGATCTGGATAGTCTCCGTGGGGATCTGGATAGTCTCCGTGGGGATCTTGAGCGTCTTCGCGGCGATCTTGAAAATCTTCGGGGAGATCTTTGAATCCTACGAGGAGATCTTTGAAGCCTTCGTGGGGACCTGGAACTTCTACGTGGTGATCTTGTGCGATTGATCGGAGATCTTGCACGTCTTCGTGGGGACCTGGAAATTCGAAGGGGTGATCTTGAGCGACGTCTCGGTGACCTGGGAAATCTACGCGGCGATCTTGACCGGCGTCTTGGTGAAGCCAGGCGCTCATTTGGCGATCTTGTTGTCCTGTATGCTCGCCTCGGAGACAGCCGTCTCGGAGATCTGGAATGCCTCCGTTCCAGCTTCACTCTTGGGGATGGAGATCGCCTCAAGGTAAATCTATTAGGAGACTTGGGCAGCCTCATAGGAGAGTTAGAGCGCCGTCCAGGAGATCTCGAATACTTTTCTACTTTTTCGATCTTAACTCTAGGTGATAAAGATCGTCTCAACTGGTTCACAAATCGTTTCGGGGATTTAGAGCGTTTTCGCTCCAATTTAACCTTTGGTGATGGAGACCTTGTACTTACTTCTCCCCGCACTGGCGGCAAACGCGATGTATTTTTATATTCTACATCATCCTGCAATGAAAAACGAGTGTTTTCATCAAAATTCGGTGATCGATATCTTAGCTTGCTTTGAATACGGCATTTATCGTCATCAGGATATTTTTGCATATTGTTTATCTCCAAATTCTCTTCGTAACTCAAAAAGGAATCATCATCTTCTGCTTTCATAAAATCAAGTCTTGAATACAATGGGTTTTCCAACAACTCACTCGCTTTCTGTTTACTTTTCAACGATCGGCGCTTTGGTTTTCGCGGGCTTATGTTCAGTAGCTCCTCGTCACTACCTGAAGTCGAAGCATCACGAACAAGCCTAACATTGCCTTTAAAGTCGACGTAGCGAATAGGAGAAAATGGTGGTTCTATTTCGTCAGCCAGGTCGGCATTTTCAATTTCCATTCTGCAATGCTTAGTGCGTTTTTTATGTTTGCGCTTTTTACGCTTATTAGTTAGTTTCAAACGTAAATCATCATTAGGGATTGTTACTCTCAAGGCTGCAGCCCCAGGATTAGCAGAGTCTGTCGCGAATTTAATTCGGTTAGAAACAGAAACTTCAGATGGCTCGTTCTTTATATCGCAAACTGTCCGAAGCGTTACGGGTGGTTTATCTGTTATTTCCCCCGACTCTGGGTCGCTTATGTCACTTAAGCTTAAACTTAAACTAACACAGTCTGCGTCGCTTTCGCTGATTTCGCTCAGGTTAGATGATTTTGGGACTAGTGGAGATATCGATTCCAAATCTGCCTGGGGCTCTTTTTTAAGTTCACAAATTTTTCTTTCCAATTCGGCCTTTTGTTGTTCGAGAATAGCGAGATCATATTGAGAATCTACCTTTGTTGTTACAATATCTTTAGGTGCGTTCGGTTTAGCAGGAAGTTTGGTCGCTTCTGGCAGGGTTTTCGTAGAAATACTTTTGAGATCATTGACGTCATTTCTATCGCGTTTAGTTTTTGATAGCTTCTGAGTTTTTGCTTTTAATTGGCTGGTGAGATTAGTTCTTGCAGTTACATTTTTAACTGGACGAGCCGAAATGGAATATAGGCTTTTAGAGCTTTCTGAAACAGTACTTGGTGCAATGGTTCGAGTTTTTTCTTTAGGTGATTTCAATGCAATTTTGCAAGATGAAGTAGGAGAGTTACTTGTCATTTTATCATTTACGACAGGATGTTTGGCAGTCCTTGTTACTCTGCTAGAGTCGAAGTCGACACTCGAATTGGCGTTACTGCCAGCTACTTGTTTCGAAGTGTTTTCTATTGCAATCGAATCTCCTATCTTAGACTGATCACTTTCAAGATTTTCCTGCGTATTAACGACTTTGTCGACGTCTTTTTTATTTGCAGTTTGCTTGGTATCTTGAGGAGAATCGGTAAAGTCAACACTTACATTGCCCTCGCAAAGACTAGATAGATTCAAATCATTTTTTACACTTAAAGATGTTTGAGAATTTGATTCTTTTTGGTTTGCAGAAACATTCAAAGTTTCAATTTGTTTCGGTTCAAACCAAATGTTATTTTCGTTTAAGGCAGGTTCTGTAGCAGACACCTTAGAATCTTCTACCTCTGCATCGAATTTTTTGCCAAGTAGAACGACATTTTCATTCAAGGAAGCGGAAGATACACTTACATCATGAAGAAGAACATTTTCTGGAAGCTGTTTAGCTGGCTCACCATTTTCAATCTCTTGTTCACTCGTCGTGACCATATCTGATTTTATAAGCTCAGCTTTCATTCCACTATGAAGATCAGTATTTGAACTTGGTACTTCTACTGCTACCTTCGAAATATATTCCTGGCATTCGATTGTGCGATCAGAACAAGTAATTCCCGCTTCCGATAGATCATTCCAAATATCAGCGTCATCTGGTGTAGCATCTCTGCTATCGACGGATATTGTATCAATTGTTGAAATTGGCACAGATTCATCTCTTAAGGGTTGATTCTCTATATTTCTCACCAGTGACACAGCTATTGTTGCATCTTGTACGGATGATAAATTTGAGATTAATTCGAACTGGTTGGTTGAGTCGCATTCTTTTCTTTCAATAGTCACGCATTCAGATGTTTTTATCGACTCTGTTGAAAGCATTTCATCTTTAGCTCTCGTTAACATTTCAGTAGCTATACTTCTGTCAGGCTCCTCATTTGTGTGTTCTTTTGCTTCATGCAGCTTTGCATTTTCATTGCTTTGTTGTTCGCATTGAGATTGATCAAATAATAAATTAATAGCGACTACAGGGACTTCAGCTAAACTTGTTGCTTCATTGTCGGTAGAAACAGAGAGACAGGAATCTTGGGGCTTTTCAACATTTAACATTGTTTCAGCACATTCAGCAGCACTTTCAGCAGCAACACTTTTTTCGTTAGTTCCAGGAGATATGGCCGCTAGGTTAACTATCACTTTATCAGTTTGCACCATATTTGTTTCGAGTTCTTCTTCGCTCAACTTGGTGCTTTTTGTAGCGTTTTCAATTGAATTGTTTTTTTCAGACATGTTTTCCTCTTGTTTTGTATCAGCTTCAGATATTTCTAGCTCTAACTTTTCACTTTCAGCCAAAATTTCATCATTTAATTCCAAAACATCAGGTAAATCAGACGAATCGACATTCAATCCACCATTTTCAGCAATAGCTTGACTTATCTCAAGATCCAAACTATCTTCATCTTCAGCATTTAAAATTTTTTCTGGTAAATCCGAAACATTGCCAATAGAATTTATAGTATAATCGTCAAGATCATCAAGTAACTGAGCACTTAAATTGACAGAATCATCAATAACGAGACCAGATCTGTTTTCCTCGTCGGTTTCAATGGAATTATTTAACATATCTTGCACAACTGCTGGAATATCAGAAAGAGTGATTTTGTTGTCAAAAAGACCAGGGAACGGTTGTACTGATGCGACTGGTGTAATTGTTTTTTGACTGCTAGCATCATTTGTTGCCACTGGATCCATTTTTTCGATACTTGGACTCAGATTATTTTTGAGAGAGGCAATGATTTCGGATAGTCTAGTGTTGGCTGTCGAATCTGATGCACAAGCTGTAGAAGAGATATTGCTGCCTGTTTCATCATTTAATGGTGGAATGGAATCAGAAGTGGTTTGACTGTCGCATGTTTTAACAGAATTTGGAGTTCTTTTCTCATAGTCTTGAGTAGTAATTTCTGTTGGAGTAGATTGATCAGTGTTTTTTTTAGCATTCAATTTTTTGTCTGATTTCGATTTGGTGTCTTTAACGGTTGCCATCTCCGGTGACAAATTCGTACTCTGATTGAAATTCGGGAATGGAAAGGGAAGCAAACTTTTCCTGGCTTCTAACTTTTTACTGCTGCTGTTTTCATCGTCTTTTTTTGAATGCAACTCTGGAAGTATAGTAGACTGTAGTAAGACATCATCAGAACATGACTGTAGCCCAAAGTTGGGTTTCTCTGAAGCTGGAGAGCCAGTTGATTTTGACAGAAATTCTTTAACAGCATCTTTTTTTTGGCTGCGGTCATCATCAATCGGCAGGAGTAACTTCTTCGCAGTGCTTAGTTCATCGCGTTTCTTTGAATGCATCTGGGGAAGTGTAGTAGACTGCTGTAAGAAATCATCAGAAGATGGCTGTAGCTCTAAGTTGGTTTTCTCTGAAGCTGGAGAGCCAATTGATTTTGACAGAAATTCTTTAACAGCATCTTTTTTTTGGCTGCGGTCATCATCAATCGGCAAGAGTAACTTCTTCACAGTGCTTAGTTTATCGTCTTTCTTTGAATACGTATCCGAAAGTGTAGTAGACTGCTGTAAGAAATCATCAGAAGATGGCTGTAGCTCAAAGTTGGCTCCTACTAATGCTGCAGAGCCAGTTGATCTTGATAGAAATTCTTTAACAGCATCTTTCTTGTGGCTGCCATCATCATCAATCGACACAGATAAATTTCCCGCAGTGCTTAGTTCATCTTCTTTCCTTGAATGCGTCTTAGGAAGTGTAATAGACTGCTGTAAGAAATCATCAGAACATGGCTGTAGCTCAAAGTTAGTTTTCTCTAAAGCTGGAGAGCCAGTTGATCTTGACAGAAACTCTTTAACAGCATCTTCCTTTTGGCTGCGATCATTATCATCTATCGGCTGGCGTAACTTCTTCGCAGTGGTTAGTTGATCGTCTTTCTTTGAATGCGTCTCGGGAATTGTAGTAGACTGCTGTAAGAAATCATCAGAAGATGGCTGTAGCTCAAAGTTGGTTTTCTCTGAAGCTGGAGAGCCAGTTGATCTTGACAGGAACTGTTTAACAGCATCTTCCTTGTGGCTGCCATCATCATCAATTGACATTGATGAATTCTCCGCAGTGCTTAGTTCATCGTCTTTCTTTGAATGCGTCTCAGGAAGTGTAAAAGACTGCTGTAAGAAATCATCAGAACATGGCTGTAGCTCAAAGTTGGCTTTCTCTGAAGCTGGAGAGCCCATTGATCTGGTCTGTAACTCTTTAACAGCATCTTTCCTTTGGCTGTCATCATTATCATCTATCGGCTGGCGTAACTTCTTCTCAGTAATTAGTTCATCGTCTTTCTTTGAATGCGTCTCAGGAAGTGCAATAGACTGCTGTAAGAAATCATCAGAAGATGGCTGTAGCTCTAAGTTGGTTTTCTCTGAAGCTGGAGAGCCAGTTGATCTTGACAGAAACTCTTTAACAGCATCTTCCTTGTGGCTGCCATCATCATCAATTGACACTGATGAATTCTCCGCAGTGCTTAGTTCATCGTCTTTCTTTGAATGCGTCTCAGGAAGTGTAATAGACTGCTGTAAGAAACCATCAGAACATGGCTGTAGCTCAAAGTTGGTTTTCTCTGAAGCTGGAGAGCTCATTGATCTGGTCTGTAGCTCTTTAACAGCATCTTTCTTTTGGCTGCCATCATTATCATCTATCGACTGGCGTAACTTCTTCGCAGTAATTAGTTGATCGTCTTTCTTTGAATGCGACTCGGGAAGTCTAGTAGACTTCTGTAAGAAATCATCAGAAGATGGCTTTAGCTCTAAGTTGGTTTTCTCTGAAGCTGGAGAGCCAGTTGATCTTGACAGAAACTCTTTAGCAGCATCTTCCTTGTGGCTGCCATCATCAATTGACACTGATGAATTCTCCGCAGTGCTTAGTTCATCGTCTTTCTTTGAATGCGTCTCAGTAAGTGTAATAGACTGCTGTAAAAAATCATCAGAACATGGCTGTAACTCGAAGTTGATTTTCTCTGAAGCTGGAGAGCCAGTTGATCTGGACAGAAACTCTTTAACAGCATCTTCCTTTTGACTGCTATCATCATCATCATTAATCGACAGAGATAACTTCTTCGCAGTGCTTAGTTCTTTCAGTTGTGATTCGATTTGCTGTAGAATATCCCGACTTTCAGCAACTTTGCTGGGGTCAAATTTGACTTGAGGAATTACTTGATGTATACTGCAGTCTGGTATACGTTCGGCAGAGCTTGATAGCATAGGGTAATTTTTTTCCCGACTACATGCTACTTCATCTTGGTAGCCATCACGTTTTTGTGAGATTTCCTCTGCATAATCTGCAACGTCTTTGGATTTATTGTTTTCTTCGTGTTCTATTGTATTACATTCTGGATCTCTTAAAACGACTTGTGCATATGGCTCTAGTGCTGGTTGCAAGGGGTTGATAGATTCTCTAGAATATTGGTTTTGCGTCTCAGGTTGTTCTTGTTTCACTCGCACAATCTCCTTAGATTTCGGGTCGGGTATTTCATTTTTTCGAACATTATCTTTCCCCGTAGCACTTTTATTAAGCGGGTCTTGTGCTTTGGAGCAGTTTGGGTCCTTATTGGAACTTTCCTCCTCATCGGAATCATCCAAAATAATAATTTCCGAGCATTTCGGTTGTATAAATTGTACGTCATCATCATCTACCGTATTTCCTAAGCCTGATTCTTGTTTAATTTCTATTTTAAAATCCTTCTTAGCCGATGGTGCATTTGGCGATGTTCCGGAGCAACTGTTTTCAGTAACCTTCTCTGCCTTGTTACTTATAAAAATGTCCTGAAATTTACATGACGACTTCAGTTTTTGGAAGTTTCAAATGAAATAATGCGGAACTTGAAACCATTAATTGTTAATGTGAGAAAAAATGGGATAGTAATGCCGAAAAAATAAAATACATTAACGCTTAATTCTTATGAAAAGATTTTTATGAAGGTCAAAGATTCACGTCATCTAATCACCGTGCAAAAGTAAAAGTGAAAGGCAAATATTTATATTGTATCAACCGCATCACCAATATGTAGCAAAAGGAATGCATAATCAATGGAGTTTTAATATGTTTGTTTGATGAGTACTGTTGATGCTGAGTAAGGACTATTTAGCTGTTTAAATTTTCAGTTACGAGGAGAAAATGGATAAACGAATGCAAACGAAATGAGGAAATAAATATGACAATGCCAAAATGAGTAGTAATTTGAACATAAATATTACAATAAATCAAGGAAATATTGTAACAAAAATATATCTATTACTATGAAAATATAATTATGACAATGAAAATAATTTTCGAATAAACAAAAACATAAAGACATAGAAAAAGTGTTCAGTTGAAAGCGACATAAAAACAATTATCACTCGACACTCGTATACACTGATTTTGTATGAAGTATTAACTAATTTCAACTAATTTCAATTTCAACTCCCAGGCCCGAATAGGGTTGTAGTGGGATTACTTTAAGCAAATGACAAAAATGATTTATGTAGCTTTAAAAAATAATTAGTTTTAACCCAAATCAACAATAAAGCAAACATACAAACCTTTGTAAATTTTTTGATTGCATCTTCAGTTTTCAATAGAATTGTCATAGGAACTCTGAAACAAGTAAACGAACAGATTGTACCAGGCTTTTACATTTACCATTAATATTGTACTTACTTTATTTTCTTAATTACGATGTTTCGTAATTTATCTAGTGGAACACTCAGTGAATGATTCTTTTTTCTACGTGCATCGTTGATTTTTCGATCCAAGGCCGGCAGATAAGCCTGAAGCTCCTTGATTTTTTCATCATACTCTGATTCCATTTTCACAGTTAGCAGTGGTAATTCTATAATATAACAAAGCGTTTTGGATTAAAATTTCATATAAATAAGTTTATCGTTTTGTCAGAAAGAGTTTTCAGGTGATGAAATTGAAGTTCGAAATCATAGCGTCTTGGCCCTAAGTCTGACGTGGCGTAGAACTTAACCTCCATAAATCATGAAACTACCTTAGGAACTAATTTAACAGGCAGCATCAATAACTTACGTCCTTTGGATGAGATTATTTATCTGATTTTCTTAAATAAGTACTAGGTATGCAACAGAGTTTTCGGTTTTTTATGGATGAAATTTGTAAATTTTAAATTTAAAAAAAAATTATTCTAAGTATAGGGTGAATTCGGTGAGGCAATGGTCGTTCCTCTTGATATTTCGAAGGCCTTTAGCCAAGTTTCGTGCATTTGGTCTTCACCCTGTTCTTGTCAAATGGATTCAAATTTTCCACGTAGATGGTTCCTTCCAAGTTGTTCTGGATAGGCTTAAATCCTGTGTCCACACTACCAATGCCGGGATACCACAAGGTATTGTTCTCTCACCAAGTCTCTCTTTTTTATTTATAAACGATATAATTTCCTGTACTTTCAACCCGATTCATAGTTTTGCCGACGACAGCAATCTTGACTCCGCACCCTCTTTTGACAGTGACCGACTCTTGCGGGACGGATACTTCTGTTAGCAGAGATCGCATGTTTGCCTCGTTAAACAGGGACCTATTAACCCATTTTTCTTTCTTTTCAACTTCTCTTCTTGGGTTACAAATGTGTTGGTATTATTGTTAAAATATATTTTACGTATAAAACAAACACATCTACTAACATTTATGGGTAAAACTGGACTTGATGCCCCACACAGCTGTTGCATAAATCTCACCGATAGATGTCGGGCTAATATGTTTGTGTTTTTGTGGTTGTGCGTTTGCTTTTGGGGCTTCTTTTCTTTCTTTTTTTCTTTTTTTGTCTTCTTTTTTCTGTTTTTCTTCATTTTTTCAGCCTTTCTACCATCTTTTCGCCCTCTGGTGGTGGAATTTCCCGGGTGTGGGGCATCAAGTCCAGTTTACCCCATTTATGTCCACTGCACGCGCCCCTAGCGCCATCTTTGTGTAAAATCTGGAAACATAGTTACGCACATAGAAAACTGTTACGGTAAAACTGGAGTTGATGCCCCACACAGCTGTTACATGAATTCCGCCGATAGACGTCGGGCTAATATGCTTGTGTTTTTGTGGTTTTGCGTTTGCTTTTGGGGCTTCTTTTCTTTCTTTCTTTTCTTCTTCTTAATTGTTTTATCTTCTTTTTCATTTTTATGTATAATTTTGTCTGTTTTTCTTCATTTTTTCAGCCCTTCTACCATCTTTTCGCCCTCTGGTGGTAAGATTTCCCGGGTGTGGGGCATCAAGTCCAGTTTACCCGCGATATTTTTGAATCCTCAAATATTTGTACTGCAAGAATTTATCTACTCCACCATATTGAATATACCCTTAATTGCGTAGATATCGATTTCACAAATATTGTAAATATGAGAATGAGAATGCAATGAGATTAATATGTGAATGTGGGCTTCGCCGAAGTAACCAAATTATCAGATATATAAAACATAAGCATACTCCCCTCAGGTGTGTATGTGTCAGTTTGGGCAGAGGCATCTGGCCAAAGACTCATTGTACACATACTTCCACCAGCTTACCATAGTTTCTCAGATCTCTTAATGAACTGCAGCATACATTTTAGGGTAAAAGTGGCTACCCTCTGCATATGCGTCATACTCCAGCTGAAGCATTACTAGGTCTGTTCGCGTACTTTCAGTCACAGACTTTTACTGAATTTTTCTGAATCATGTGGTGGGGGAAATTCATGAAAAGTACGAAAACACTCTCATTGGATTTCCTCAAAATTGACAAACAAAAGTGTCAGTTGTCGGTTTTTGGGAAGTCATCCTAAGCGGTGACAAATTATCGCCACAAAAATATTCGTCCTTCATAATAACACTACGCCAAAAACCCTTTGACAGTTTTCAGTATTTTTCAGTAGCTCAGACCCTACTGAAATTTACTGAAAGAGAGGAAATTTTCAGTTTTCCGTAAAACGGAGTACAAAAACGGCTTCATTGCAATTAATTGCAATTAATCGTAGTACGCGAATACGCTGGGCATTCACAGAGGAAATGTTCTGCACAGTCAGCCTCTTCTAGGCAGGATGGACAAAGATCAACCTATGCGACATCTATTCGGTACAAGTGTCCCCACTTCCGAAAAATGGCATATGCAGATGCGTTCGACACACCTAAGGCGGGTTCAGTCGTCTGTATTCGAATACTTTGAAACTTGCTTCGCAATGGGGTTAGCAATTTGATTTCCTGCAACACCATAATGCCCCGGTGACCAGAGCACCTGATCCTGGTGACAGAGTTCAACCGCAACCCTGCATTCTTGGGTAGTTTTCAAAGTAAACAGTGGTCTAAGTAGCACTAGCAGCGCAGCTTGACTGTCAGTGCAAAAAGCGATTCACGTTTCTTCCTAATTCTGCTTGAAAAACAGAACATGCTCTCCGAGAGGAAAGGTCCACTTGTCATTCGACTAATGCAGATAAATACCAGCTCCACTGTCATTCGTCTTCGAGCCGTCCGTGAAGACCTCGGAGTATCCTGCCATACAAATATTTGGGTGCAGGACTACTGCTTCATTTTAGGTGTCAACTGTCAATTAAATCCATTGTGTGTTTATTTCTACATACCAAATTCAGATCCGTACTGATGGCAACTATGGGAGAAGTCATCAGCATAAACCTGCACGCGCAGCCATTCGTTTAGCAGGGAGTCAACTAGCATACTCCACAGAAGCGATGACAGAGCTTCCCTTTGAGAACATACATTTGTCACCTCCGTTCTTAAGTAGCAGTTGGGTCTAGCTTCCTGCAGCAACAATCTCTGCGTCCATTTGGTAGGACCCGTTGAACTGGCACATGGCCCACGGCATAAGCTTTCGTAGCTTCACACAAATCCCTAAAGGACGTGCAGTCAAAAGCCCCTTGAATGTTCATAAAACCCCCATTATCTCTCATCATTTGAGATCGCTCTCTCAACTCTGGAAACCAAGGAATGAAGGACAGACTCGCATGATTTTGCTCTCTGGTATTTACGATAGTTATGTTGCTCATCATTCAAGGGGTAATATCTAAGCGACCTACATAGTGCGTATGTGTCGTTTAACAAGCCTCTCGAGGCATTTCAGCATAAACAAAGTTAGGCTGATCGGCCTTAAGTTCCTTGGATCTGAATAGTCATCTGTCCTAGGTTTAGGCGTGAAAATCACTTTCACTTGTCGCCAAGTTGACGGAACATACCCCAATGCTAGGCATGCTTTAAAGATTTCCTTTAAGCCTGCCTCCAGGTGGTGAATTCTCACTCTTAGCATAGCTGAATGGATTCCACTGAAATTTTCGAAGGACATGATTGCATCGTGTACCTTTTCGCTGGCGACCAGGGATCTAGCTGTGTACCAGGATTTCCTATCACTGTAAAGAACAGGAGGTTCGGACATAGGCGCAGATGCCTTTTGTGTTTTAATCACCGGAGATCCCGGAAAGTGATTGGGTCTAAGAATTTTTGACGAATAATCGTTTTCAAGAGAGAAGAGTGTAATGCTGCGGGGCTATAGATGTTGGATATTGAAAATGGATGTGACCACTAAGTTCCTCCTCCCTTTTGAGCCTACTACTATTGCATACTTTACGACTGACACACTAAACACACAGAGTTCGCACAATACATAAATATACGAATACCCCATGTTCCCACGATTGATCACAATTTATCCGCGGTACATATGTATAGTCGAATGAAACAAGTCACCGGAGCTTCGATGATATGCTCAATGGTTCGCTATGGCCGGTATTTGATCTCGGCGGATTTGAATTCGTTGCAAAGTCGAACTTGCTAGTAGTTTCGGGCATAGTCCAGACGACGGGACATGTTTCTTGTGGAATAGTTCTCGGGCGTGGTCCGGCTGTCGGACCGTAACAATTCGGAATCAATAACGGGACCTAAACATCAGACTGGAGACTTCTGCGAGAAAACAACATTTACTGATAGAAAAGTACAAAGTGGGATGGATTTCGATGTCGAAAGTTCAGAAAAGATAAGTCGATTATATGAAAATAATTTGACCTCATCGGACGGAAGGCAAATATTCTTCATCTTTGTATATACGAGTTTGTATATACAAGTAATTTTGCTTCTTTACAAAGCTCATATTGGGCAAGTCAACGTAATATTGATCTCTCCGAGATATTTCCGCATCAATCTATCGCAGAGTACTCTTTAGGGACTTACTGGATACCGTCGTCGTCGTAGCACTACAGCTCCTCTCGGGCCTTGGCTTCTCGCAGGTGACGCCTCCAGTTGTCTCGGTCCAATGACCGCGTCCTCCAATTTCGAAAACCGAGCAGCTTTGCGCAGTCTTCGTCGACAGAGTCAGACCAGCGTTTTCTGGGTTTTCCCACTGGTCTTCGACCCGCGGCCCTTCCGTCGAATACCTTCTTAGGTACTCGATGCTCGTCCATTCGTTGCACGTGACCAGCCCATTGCAGCTTCCGCAGTTTGATTATTTTAGCAACCTCTGGCTAGTCAAAAACCCCGTACAACTCGTGGTTGTACCTTATACGCCTGATTACCCGTCTTTCGAAGGCGTTCAACATATTTGCGGATGCTTGGGTAAGGGTCCAAGTTTCACATCCGTAGCACAACACAGGTCTGATTATTGATTTGTAGACTTGGAGCTTCGTCTTCCTGTGTATGCAGCTGGTCTTCAGTAGGGCCAGAACGGAGTAGAAAGTTTTATTAGCGAGCTGTATTCTCCGTTTAATTTCATCAATTTCACTGCGTTTCCTTGTCAATTTCGAGCCTAAGTATATCAATTCGTCCACATTCTCTAAATTTTATTCGTCCAGAATTATATTTCGCCTAATGGAGGTCTTCTTTCTTGTTTGCGTCATGATTTTTGTTTTCGTCTGATTGATCTTCATCCCTACTTCTTTGGCTTCCTGGTCAAGTTTCAACAGGAGTTCTTTGGCGGATGTGAAGGAACGTGACAAGATGTTAATGTCATCCGCGTAGGCCACTAATTGGTTCGGCTTATACAGAAGCGTACTCCCTGTGTCGACAGGAATCTTCCTTATCACGTACTCTAGTGCTAGGTTGACCAGTAGAGGGGCCAACCCATCGCCTTGCTTTAGTCCGACATTTGTGTCAAAGGCGTCAGTCAGACTGTTGTTGATTCTGACTTGTGATGCTGTCGACGTCATCGTCATTTTGGCCACCCGGACTAGTTTTGCCGGGATGCCGAAGTATAGCATTATTTTGTACAGTATGTTTCGGTCAGCACTGTTATATGCTTGTTACTGTCATATGCCCGTTTGGTCCTCTGTAAATTGTACCAGTTCTGACTTGGTGTCGTTTTACGTTTGCGGCCGTATTTTGTTTTTCTTCTGGGGCTGTTTTGCAGCTGTTTTTTTGAAAAAATAACTTCTCAAAATCCAAATCATCCAAATACACCGAAATGTTGGCCTTGGTCGCAGAACTTAGCTTTACCCATATTATAAATTTAGTAGTTTGGCAAAACAACTTTCGCAATTCAAAGTTACAAGTGAGACTGAAATTTTTCGGGCAGATACTACGCTTCGCAAACGACTGGGGAAGTCATCGCATCTAACACAGATTAAAAGAAGAAATATCAGAATTTGTAAAATTGGAACATTTTTTTGTCAACACCAACTCATTGTATTTAAAACGATTTAAATTAATTTATCCGTTCCAAAAAAAAGATTCAATTTTTAGAGGTAGACAGGTTTCCATGCCTGACCCAGATATGACGTTAAAATCGAACTGGGCGATTTAAATATCAAAATAAGGAAAGAGCCCATATGTGGGCAGTATGTTGGCTTTGGTATCTTGTATAGCAATACAACTGAAAACAAGCTGCGGGACATCCAGTCAGCAGCGACTGAAGGTATGGTTGTAGAGAGTACCTTATTTACGTGGAAATATATCCATAAAGTGACCTGAGTACCTCCAAAGGAGATCATTCTAAAACAAATTGATCATCGCCATTTTAGTAGTTTATCGAATGTACAAATAAGTCGAGCAGCACAATAAACTGCGCACCAAATGAAAATCAATACTAGGAGCCTAAAAGAGGCCAGAAAGAAATCCTGGAAGGTGAAATGTTCATGAACACATGCAATACAGGTAGTAACCACAACAGGTGTGAAAGTGTTTAGCCAATAAGTGAGCAAAATGCAGTTTTACATGCTGCGCAAGCAGCAAGGATAGGGCGAAATGTGATTTCTAACCAGTTGGAAATGGTGGAGTGATGAGTCTACTACTTTGATGGATTGGCGATTGAAGGCGATCAGTTAGGTTAAAATATCGAACTTAAAGGGACTGGTAACTGATGACGGACAACAGCGGCCACTACGAACCAACGAAGAATCCGTTCGTGTGATCCAACGGTTCAAAAACCACAAATTACCAGACTCTAGCGTAAAATACCCGACGGTGAAAGGCTACAGTATCGGACAGCGAGACTAATCCGCCGATTTGCATTTGAGACTGATCTGCCCAATGCACAAGAAAGGAAACCCCACAGGGTACAGCGATTATAGCGGTATCACGTTACTGAGCGACGTCTGTAATGTCTTCCTTGCTTTCATAAGACCAAAAAACCCCACCCACATGCGGAAAGCCGCCTATAATGAAGTAGCCAGAGCTAAAATATATGCAGCCATACAAGAATTTGATATCCCGAACAGAGTGATAAGGCTGACCATAACGACTGTGCAAAACCAAATGAAGTTGGCTCGAACAGCAGAAAGCAGGAAAAACGAAATATATGGTGACGCCACTGGCATTAAAAATCACAAAACCGACAACTACGTCTTGAAACCAGCCCCTGGACACGAACGGTATAACTTTCCACCATTAGCCCCTTCAATCCTCTCGCGCACAAAGCATGTTAAAGTTGCCTTTCCGCCATTTTGACCTAATTGTCAAATTGGAGGGGAACTACTTGGATTTGACCAGATTTGACAATGAGTAGCTAAAAAATTTCCCCTTCAATGTAAATCTTATGGGCATTTCCACTCCATTTCTACTACCTCACTGCTTGAAACTAGCGAAAAGTAAAAGCATAACGAGAAGGTAGATAAATACAGCTTTGATGACGTTAAATCGTTTACCTATCTAGGATCAAAAATTATATTAATATTACCGTAAGAACGAGGAATATCATCAAGTCTATAGGGCTAGGATTGTTTGGAAAGAAACACAAGGGCTAACTCTGTGATAAGGTACCGTCCACCATGGTCTCTTTGGATTGTCGACCACCAATTGTGGAGTAGTCACAAACAGAAAAGACAGCTTGTTTTTGCATGAAGCAGGAATCTAGCGGAGTAGTGGTCAGATGAAGCGATGGCATGAAGGTCTTCAAGAATATGACATCAAACTAGAGGATGGTGGTGCCAAACCAACGTCTAGAATTCTCTTCTCCAGTAAGCCTACAATGTACATTAATAAACAAAAGATACTCGGGGGTCTATTATGATTCAATTCCGATATCAGGTTTCACACAATCTTGCTTTCATATTTTTTATGTCCCAGAATTCTTCAGACCACTGCTCGAAAAAAGAGATTTATTCATTCACAAATTTACGCTCATACAATACAGCTTTGCATTAAGCAACAACAAAAAACAATAGGTGGTATGCTCTAAAAAAAAGCCCAGAACTACAAGACAAAACAAGCACCCACGCACATAGCCATATGATTATTTCGCTGTCGAAACTGTTAGCAAAATTATTTACAAAAATGGAAGTCATTAAAAAAAGATTCATAAAAAATATGTGATGCAAAAAAAAAATCCAACAGCCGATTGTAGTAAACAGCAACGTAAAAACGCATTTCAGTAGAGTCCATTTCAATTAAGAGCATTACTTTTTATTAAAATTAAATCGTTCTTTTGCAAATATCTGTAAAATCTGGAATTGACTGAGCGCATTCGAGTAAGATTGCAACAATTTAAAAACATTTCACACTTAAGTATAAAATAGGAAACGAAGTACTGAATTATAATAAAATTATGATAACATAAATATATAAATAGGAATATACACAAATGCATATAATAAGAATGTGCTCATAAAAAGTAAGATATGAATCGAAAAAGTGTTTCAAATGCAAATAGAAATATAAAACAAAAATAAGTAGATAAACATATAAGCACAAGATAAAATACGAACCAAACATAATGAAAAAAAAAACAAAAACAGTAAATGAAGATTTTAAGAGAGTAAAGTAAAATATATAAAATAAAAATTTAAGAAAGTAAAATATATAAAATAAAATTTTAAGAAAGTAAAGTAAAATATATAAAATAAAATTTTAAAGCATGCAAAATAATAAAAGGGTAAAATAAGAAAAAAAAGGATTGGCGAAAATGAAAAGTGACCTCCATAGAATGCGAATATTGACTACAGAATTGTATATTGGTCCAGAGGGATGCCATTAGAAAGACTGGTAAACTAGTTTTGATATTGAGCTAAACAAAATGATAAACTCTTTTTAATATGTTAGCAGATATCAATATTTCGATGATCGGCCATTCCACTTCTCATGTGTCGATAGGCCCTATAAATACTTGGCTGAAAAATTATGACACCCTTCAATTCTTTTAAGCTTCCGAAAACTAAAGAATAGAAAAGCCCAAGTACCTGGATTATTGAACGAATGAAAGTTTATTCAAGAGTCGATGGAAAAAGACACCCTTCAGTTCTTCAAAACTTTCAGAAACTTCAAAGAACAGGAAAACTCAAGTACCTGCATTATTGAACTAATAAAAAGTTATTGAAATTTCGATGGAAAAAAGTATTCCCATTTTGGGTTACTCATGATATGCATAAAACCAGCCATTATCATCTTATCATCTTCTTTGAAATTTCTCTACCTAAGGAATACACTTCAAGATTCATTTTTTCCAACGATTGCTTTTAGTCGACGATGCCAGCAATGAAATTCTAACTTTTTATTTTTATAAGGAAAGTGATAGTTACTTTGTTGGAACTAACAATTGTAACTTCCATTTCGCCCTGATCATAAACTTAACTGATATTATTTTCGTTACCTTCAAATATAAATTTGATAACAGATAATTGAATGAATCGTGAACTACAAAATTCTGGTGGATTTTGTGATTGTGGATACCGAAAATACGGATTGTCGAAATTGTGGATTTTTCAAAATTTATGGATTTTGCGTAGTTGGATTTCGTTTTTGTGGATTCCATGATGTTCCCCCTCCTATTTTACCATTTAATGAGTTCTAGATGTTAAATAATTGTCTGCCACAACAAGATAAGACAACGTAATGTTGGAAATAAACAGAATGGACATTTCGTCATTTCGACATGTTGGAAATAAACAGAATGGACAGAATGGTCCAGCTCGGCGAAGCTGTCGTTGACACGACGCAGCTAAGCGCAGTTTAAGTTGAAATGGTTTCAACTTTGACGCAGTCAGGCACGACATTTACGACGGTGGAAAGCTGAATTTCGATTTGAATTTGAATTGAATTTAGTCAGTGAAATCGCTTGAATTTCGATTTCAACAACTGAATTGAATTGTAATCTAAAAATTGTCGTCAGGCGTTCAGCATTTAAGCGCGTTGTTGTTCGCTGCGGTAGATCCAGACAAGTTTTTTTTAAAATATTTTATTTATAAATTATTTATTAATTCTCTTGCGGTACTTAATATCGGCTTTTCATGTGATTTGTGCATGACTGAAATGCCTCAAGTGCAAAATCTTTTTTTACGCTTTTTATCGTGCATAATAAAAATTCGAAACTAATAGCACATATATTCCGAAACTACGTGCAGGAGAGTGAGCAATTTTCCTATGTGTAGGAGGTTGAAATCTTATGTCGCAATTGTGACAGCGCAAGTAGAAATGATGACCGCATAGCGCATTGATCGTTCACCGATCACAGCGAATTTCAACGCTTGCAAGCAAAATTAACAAAGTATGTACACAATAAAATTATACGAAGCATGTCGTCAACCTGGAAGTGTTCCTTCCACCTCTCTTCTTCGAAACCACAAAATA
Organism: Nemotelus pantherinus; assembly: GCA_963978885.1. NCBI lineage: Eukaryota > Metazoa > Arthropoda > Insecta > Diptera > Stratiomyidae > Nemotelus > Nemotelus pantherinus. The sequence goes on along the minus strand of OZ022263.1, from coordinate 220,152,584 downwards.
TCACTACTCCTTCCTAGACGATACCTTTTGGGGGCATTCAAAAGGAAACGTGATTTTTATGTTTGCTATCAACTACACTATTGCAATTCATGCATATCAACAAAAAAATAATGCGACATCAAAAGCTATTAATCAAATTCTGAATTAATGAATTCAACCAACCGAAAATGTTTGCGACTATGATATATGATCAAACAGGATGATACACATATATTCGTATTCACAAAATGTTGATTCTGAACATTGGTGCAAAATGATATAAAAATTAACCGTATGAAAATGAACATTTGATTAGTTGGATTAGTTAGCAAAACTCGAACAGTTAGCAAGAAAATATATTACAATTTTGCCAATAATCAGCTATCTCAGACAGGCAAAATCTTACAAAAAGTCAAGCTGAAAATCGACTGACATATTTCACAACCTGCAGGTAGAATATTCGTCAAATTAGCAAAAACTAAATGAACCCACAACCAATGAGTCCCAAATTTTAAGCATTGCATTTTGCACTCTTAGTACTCCTGAAGAACCGCTGTAACATCATAATTAACCTTTATTTCACACATCAAGTATTTGTTCATCATTCACAATTTGCCATTTCCCATTCAAGGAATTTCAAATTTTGTGTCTATTGTAGCTTCTCAAGAGCACGGTGTAAAAAATGCGTGCAACAAAACCAATTTGGAAGTTTTCTTAAATATTTTCTGGCTAGAATATAATTACTTTAAATCTAACAAAAAATACAAACCAATACTAAAAGAAAGCTATAATTAACTTCATTTAACATAAATAAAATATGGAAGTCGTACAGAAAATATTGCAGACTTACCGAATAGTAATGTAGAATAGTATTCTTCACTTGTAGCCTCCAACACATGAATGGTTGCATTAAGATTAATTGTTCATCATCCACAATTGGCCAAATCCCCAATCAAATATATATACAAATTATAATAATTTGGTGTTCTTTCAATTCACATGGACAAAATTATTTCAAATTGGTGCAAAAATGTATACGTACAAAAAAAATTCAAAGAAAATCAAGTTACCCTTTTAAATTGGCAATTTTCATAGCATGGCAACGTATGACGTTGACTGTTCTTATGTTGATTGTTTACGTTTTTGCGGTTACCTTAGCTAAGGATATATACTCATTTACAAAAATCTCCATGCAACAGACAGATACTAAAATTGACTGCATGGGGTAATATTCGGAATTGGAAATTTGCATTAATGCTTTGACGTTTAATTTAATATTATGTTACAAAATAATGTTTAATGGTATTCTGCGACGAAAAATAAAAAGCAATGAAAGCTATGGTCGCATATAGTCAGCAGCAAGGAGACCTGGGATGAAATTATTTCGAATGCAAACAACAGCCTCGCCTTTCGGTGTCTAAAAAGTTGCAGGCAATTGAAGTCGCAAATCGTGGTCAAACTCAATATTAAATACGATTTTTGCCACTAGAGAAAGGAATTTTACACTTTTGCTGTATGTATACTTTTCTGCTAAATGTTTGTAAATTTTGTTTTGTCTTCTATTGACTTCATTATTTTATAATTTTCTGTCGTAATGTGCATAGGCAAGGAAAAATCGTTGAAACAAGCTCAATTTGAATTACATGTGGTTTTCTGTAGCAAACAATATTGTAAAATTTGCAGGTGCATGTAAACTTTTGTGGCTTGGTGTATTTTATTTCCCAAAAATATTCATTTTCACAAAAACTATAATTTTTTTGACATGTCGAATCGCGAGCTATTTTCTGGTGTATCTACCAATTAAGATTCAAAAAGCTAAACGCTGTATCCTGATCCCCTGATTCCCAAGGAATCAATCCAAGTGGAATCATTCCAAATTAAATCCATCAATATTATACCATTTAGAGCTGGTAATGCAGGAGACTTACGATTTTCTTTGGATCACTTCATAGTATAAAAATAAATACCCACAAGGCCCGAAAAACTAGGACAGTTTTAAAAAATTTAACCCTTTATTACGTAGATAATATCTCAAACGAACATCCTTTTCGACACAATATTAAAAATAAGTTCTTGCTCTCCTCTTCATTTTGAACTAAAGAAACAAAGATATCCCACTACAAACCATTCGAGGGTTGAAGTTGGTAGAGATTTTATTCACAATCAATGTATACGGGCATTACCCGATTATACCTAATTTGACCCAGCTACCAATTCATAGCTAGGTTATCTCAAAGACCAGTGTCCTCATGGTCCGATAAAACCCTCAACAGCTGAAAGGGTAGGCCAGCCACGTGTGTGGTCGCCGATTCGAGTTCAACCAACCTAGTTCAACTACCTGAGTTGACTGTAAATTTAAAGCCAGTAGGAGAATTTATCACTTCACTCTTGTAAGCATTGATTTTGAATGCAGTAGTGATGGGCGATTGGGAAAAATTATAACAATCGAGACCGTGGCAATTGATATGATCGCTAAGTAGCACAAAACAATTGATGTAACTAAAGCTGGATGTAGGCACTATAGCTTTTCCCGTGGCCAGCACTGCGGATTAGACAAAATTTGTGGCCAGCACTGCGGATTAGACAAAATTTGTGGTCAGCACTGCGGATTAGACAAAATTTGTGGCCAGCGAAAAGTTGAAAGATATTCAATTCCGGCTACAACCACTTGGCCTTCTACAGCAACCGCTATAAATTATGTTTTTGCTATTATGGAAGCGGTGCCAGTCATTAGTATTCACGGTAGCGGTGCCAGTCATTAGTATTCACGGTAGCGGTGCCAGTCATTAGTATTCACGGTAGCGGTGCCAGTCATTAGTATTCACAGTAGCGGTGCCCGCTGCCATAATTGCTTTTACTATCGAGATTCGATCGTTATGAAAACTTATCGAACTAAACATGATCTCACTAGGTTTAATCGTCCAAAAAAGCAATAGCTATCCTTTTTTGAACTTTATTGTCTAAACACATGTATCCTGAAAATTCAGTTGTTTACAGCTAAAAAACCACTTGAGTGGAGAAATCTCAAAATAACGAATTAAATTTGCATGCATACATAATGTGCGTCAATAACTCGTCACAGATAATGCGAAGGATATTTACGTTACATTTAAACATACCAAGTTTAATAAGATTCCATGACTTGACTGGCTGAATGCTAGAACTGCGATATTTTAAATTCGATTGTCTTAACTGCTACAATTGTATTTCACTATCGAGTCAAATTCAAAACAATCTAGATCTTGTAAAAATCGAGGTAATCGTCAAAAAATCGTGTCAAACATCTCGCAGTCGAGCATCACTAGAATAAAGTCCCTATCAACCTAAATCCGGGGCGAATTGAAGTCAGATACAGCTACATTGGTAATCTATGCAAAACTAGTGAAGAAAGCAAGGATTTGTTTTCAACTTCCATTCGAGAATTTATTTACGTAACATTCAGCTAGCTTTTAGATAGTTTTAGCTTTTTGACCATCGTGGGCATTTTCATACTAAAGATACGCTGCGGCTGGGAGCTGGAACTAAAAACTTAAACTGAATCTAATTCAAGCTGAGTGTTCCCATACAGCTGCTGCAATAGAATGCTGAAACTGAAAGCTTTAGCCAAATCTGAAACTTCTATCAAACTGAGCTTTTAGAAACTAAAAGTGAGTAACGAACATGTTCATTATTTTCAGTTTTAGTTTTGGCGTTTTCGAGTTTGTGTGCTAGCCCGTACTGCTCTTCTAGTATATTCTTCTCATTATTGACAGAAATTAACGTTACAAATGTTAAATAATAAAAAAACAACAAAACATTTTTACGTTCATTTTATAAGTTATATGACTGCCATATTCGTTTAGATTAAGCAACCAGCGGCAGCATTTCCTTGCTAAACTAAATCGAAAATGACATCATTAAGCTTCCCTAAACCTTAAAACCAAAATAAGTTTTAGTTTAAGTTTCGGCTCCCAGCCGCAGCGTAGCTTAAGAAGTGATAAAATGTAGACCCCAGCCATCAAGTCTCCTACATTGTCAACTCTAAGACAAGAAGTCTTGACGGATATAATTTCGCATCCCTCAGCTTCTGTATTCCTTTAAAAAAACATCGAATCACGAATGCAGTTCTCAATGTACATTTCATAACAACGACACTATTATAATAGGTCCGCTTTTTGCACGACCGATCAGATCGGAGTTAACCAAATCGCAATAAAAAATCACACGGGGTAGATTGCTGCATTCACTAAAGTTACAGGTGGTGGTCGAACCAACCGCTACTAGCAGTTCCCGACTCTATTGTGAACCCATGTGTTTTTACTCAAAAAGGTTTTGCAGTCCATAATAGTACATTCACGCTACACTTCTCAATCAGGTAGATTTACGAGCTTTAAGTAAATCAGGTCAAGCGTTCACACTGGCCGAAGTGATTTGGAGCAAGAAATGTCATTCAATTTATATGCATAATTTTTTTTTTCAAAGATTGTTGCAAGAACATTTTTTTTTCACTTTGTACAAATCACATTTTCCTTTTGCGTTCAATTTTCACTATTTTAGAACGAAATTCGAATGACATTTCATTAAAATCTATTCTACATCTCATGGATGGAATTTAGCACGCTCTGAGAAAAATTCAGCCGGGATAAAATTCACAATAATACCTGATTCTGTGTGTGATTCTTTCTGAAAGTGTAGATTTAAACCGCATGAAATGTACATTGAACTTCCTCCCATTCATTAGCTTTCGACTGTCAAAAGCCGAGCTCTAAATCGATCAACTGATCGAAATCGCCTTATTTAGCCTCAGTGTGGAGGGCTATAAACCCGCTTCAGTGAGATCACTGAGGCTGGATTTTTTTGCTGTTTTTAATTCTATTAACCAGAGCTAAATAGAGCTGGAAATAACACACCTATTATATAGAGTGGTCCCTGCTTATTAAACGTCGGTACTGTTCGTAAGTAGCAGCATGCAAATGATAAATTTAAGTGGAGATGATTTGAATGAAAATTTCAGCAAATTTTACATTTTGATTAAATCTGCAAATTTGCCAAACATTAAGGAATCTCGCATCTTATTTGTCATTTTTGAACTGATAATAGATTAATAAAGAGCAAAAAAAAACTAAAAATCTACATTTTATGACGATTCGAAGCAATTCAAGAAAATAGGCGTGGCAGTTTTTGCTATAATTTTGTAAGAAGTGAGGTGTGGCTAATGGCTTAAGCATAAAATCCATAAAATGTTGCCATAACTAGCCCAGATATAAGTAGGAGCCTAAATTAAATCAGAGCAAGTGTCGTGCCAATCATTCTACACAGCACAATAAACAGTTCAATTGGTCATGATATGAAACGTCTACTTGGTTCGCTTCATCAGAAATTCCTTGTAATGGAACACGAGATTTCGCCTGACGAATATACTTCTACTTCTAATATGCCTAGAACCGTGGAACTTTAAAAAAAATATTTTTCGAACATAGCATCCGAACGCCTCAATACTTTTTATGGCAAAACTATTGATTTATCAATTAATTAAAACAAATCAATATCCTATTCCAAGAAAAATATATTAAATTAGAGGCAACTTCCTCCCAGTACAAGCGATTTGAGATTCCATTTATCAAGACTTTTTCCCTCCACTGTAATTAAGACAATTCATTCTAAAATATCTGCCAGGAACGCCATCGTATTCTCGCGAAACTGTCACGACTCGGCCATTTCTACAATTCATTAGGTTCCACGATCTCATTACAAGCCGGATTGCATTCGCAACAAAACTCGAATGATGACCGTTCGATAGATAAAATAATTTTTAATTCGCGACAAGAGCACATTTCGACATAGGCCCGAAAATTAAAACCTATCCAACATGCTACGTCCATCGCCACGTGTCAAAGCGTAAAACAAATTTTAAAAAAAACCTTCAATTTCATCACTGCATGAACTGCTAACTAATGCGTCACATCACTCTACCTCGAACTCTTCAAAAAACTTCACTTTTCATTGTCTTAACTCGTTTCATGTCTAGTTTTCACTAAAAACCACGCACTTCCAAAATGGCGACAAATTCACAAAATTCAAAGTTCACTTATTTCACTCACTGGAGCACTGACACAGCCGTTCAGCCTCACTATTCAATTGCGAATGAAAATTTGTATGAAACGAAACATTCGCTTGCCGTCGAGACGACTTGGCGAGAGACGAATGTACATTCGGATGGTTGATTCTAAATGTAAAACGTATTGCTGACAAATAACAAAATGCGCTGAACTTATATAGTCGAACTCGTCGGCTAGTTTTCGGTATACCGTCGGTTCTAGTGTCGAATTTGTATGACTGCGTCTGTATGTGACGATTGGTGACGATGTACATATATATTTTTTTTAGCAGAAACAGGAATTAAGCGGAATTCTGAAATGATTTTGTGGCGATAACTCGATGAACATTCTAGAACTAAAAATCCGCTAGAACTTGTTTCCTTTGTCTACGACTGGAGCGTAAACTGCGAAAGCCGCACAAAGTGAAACATGTGCGCCGTCCGCCGTCTCATACACCCAAAATCCAGTTAGCTGCATCGGCATGTGCGGTTGTGGTGTACGAGCAAAGCCTGAGAAATACACGTTCGTATATATATATACATACATTTATACGTGCAGAAACGTGTTTGATCATGTTGCGGTATTGCTGCCGATCGAGGAGAAACATGAAGTGGTGGTGTTGCCGCTGTGCGCCGCTAGTAAAGTGTTCTTTGAAATTCACAATTATGGTTTTGTGAAATTTGCATGTTAAAATGACACGAAAACTAACTAATGAAAATATATGTATGTATATATGTACGTATGAATATTAATTTTAAAAGTATCTCCTTAGGAAAAACAGAGTCGCAATTAAATTAAATGATTGGCATATGACAAACAAATATATTGCCGATTGGCAGTTCCAGTCCAATACTACCATTGCGACGATAGCAAAAAAAAACGGCACAAGCTGCTTTTAGAAGGAATTAGATTCAGAATACATAGTTGCAATTTCCGAAATTCAGCCTCATCGAAAACAAAACTCGGGCACAATTGATGTGTGCCGAATGGAAATTTTGTATGTACATATGTATGTATATACGTGTATTCATTATGAAATTGAACCTGCATATTATGTTTACAATATCCATACGATGAGAAGAAACGGAAAGTAACTTCCCATGGACGGACGCTAAGTAATTTTCATTTTGATTATATTTCCTTTGTTTTTGCAACATTGTGATATGGTTGCGACAGGGTCAGAAATGGCGGATGCTGTTATCGCTGAATTAGCATATGTATTATAATTTGTAAGGATGTACTTATGTGCGTAGGATGGTGTGGTGGCGTTCTGTGGTTGTTGGTTTGGTGGACATTTTGAGTGGCGTATTAAAAAAAATGCTTTATTACATAGCGTTATCATGTCTGATTTTACATTCATGCATTTGTTTTCGGCGGCGGCACTAGATATTTACACAGCCGTAAGTATATCATGACGATTTCATTAATGTAGTTACTCAGATAAGTCTGTATGTAAGTGAATCTGAAGCACAATCTTAATTTTTTCGCAAGAAGGCGCAATTACACCTCGATCGTTTCGTCGAGCAACTTGTAAAATTACTTCCCTCCATGTTCCCTCGCCCTTATCGATAGCTGGCTAGAGTAGTAGCATTGGAAACAACAACTGGGACAGGACGGGATTATTGTTTTCAATGCTACATACCCTAGCCATATGTAGATGTATAGAGGCGCAAAAAAACCAAGCTAATAAAAAGTTCGTTCACTTGGTTTAAAATTATATTCACGTGTGCATGCAAGTAGAAGTAACTCCCGGCTCTACGGGTTTTCAACGGGAAAAATAATTAATAATGAATGTTGACTAAAGAGGAATATATTATAGATTGAAGCGTAAAATCTGCCCTACGTTGCATAAACGCCCTATCTGCATTTTAGTAATTGTTGGGTTATTTGAAGATTTGTGTTTTTCTTTATAGGGTAAATGTATTAGTCCCCGGACAGTTAGTGCATTTTTCAACTTAAGTTCGGTATTATTAATTATAAGCTTAATATTTGGTTTACTTGTAAACTTTTGCATACATTGGGATTGGTTGTGGGTTTTTTGTACCAATTTTGAATTCAATAAAAGAAATAAGTATGCTGATATTCCAAGTAAATGAACTTAAGTCATATTGTGCTAGTTTCCGGACACCATGAGTCAGTGTTCGGACAACTTTGAGCTAGTCTCCGGACTGTGAATATTACATCTTCAGTTTAGTTTTATGAATTGGAAGCCTAAGCTTAGGTTTAACCATACGCTTTTCCATAAATTTGATGTCGTTTCGAACCTGTTTTTGAGTTTTGATTTCAATAAGATGAGTTCAAGTAAATGAACAAAAGTCACATTGTGCCATATTTCGGATAACACAAGTCCAGATAGATAAGGCATTTTTCACTATTGATCATAAAATATGTAGTTGCACAAAAGATAGATTTTTCATATTTTATAGAATGATGTAAATAGATTATGAAATATTCAAATCCGGTGTTAACTCAAAAATGGAGGAAATGTCAGATAGGGCGTTTATGCAACGTAAGGCAGAACTCAAAACCCAACAGTTTACGCTTCAATATATGTATTTGTCCATCAATGCTACCTTTTTGCGAATTTAATGATAGCCGCGTTTTTGGGCCTCTATCGAGAGCTTGTTATGAAAGGTATTGTTGAAAACAACAATCCTGACCCCGTTGTTATTTTCAATGCCACCTATCCTAACCAGATCTCGACAGAGGCGCAAAAAACGCAGCGGATGCTGTCGATAAACCAATCCTATTCTTTGAATTTAGTATTTGTTGTAATTTGATCATAAATTTAGTTGAAATTTGTGTTCTCTGAAAACCATAGTGTTTATATGATGTGCATTTGCCATTTCGATTCTTGAATTTGTTTTGTTTACTTTTGAAAGAATTAAAAGATCGCACGACACGAATGGTTTGTTTATTTTTGTTGCCGCGAAAAATGATGCAATAATATAAAATTATAAAGAATGCCAGGTTTAGCAGCTAAAAAACAAACTCTTGAAAGAAATAACTTTAATATTGATAAGTGATAGGGTAGTTTGATGTGTCCGAGACTATTTTTCAACGTCCTTTACACCAAAGCTTGAGTTTAAAAAATTAATAGGCTGCCCGTTGAAAGTTTTACCTAAAAATGAGTCGAGAAAAAGTGATGCAATCGCTGCTATTTAGGTAGTAACCATTTCTAGTCCAGCTATTCTGGAATTTTGGACAGCTCGACTGTCAAATAGCAAGTACAAGAAAGTAGCTATTTCGTGCTATTAGATAGCCAGAGCAGCTAAAATAGCAGCTATAGCAGGAATATTGAATACACTTCAGAAACATAACTGATTAGACCAGTTCTTTGTGTGCGATTCATGATGATTTATGGTAAAAAAAATGGTATTACCGTCCTGTGAGATTTTCGGTTTACACATATGAAGCATTAAAAAACTTAATTACTCAATGAATTCATTAAAAAGTATTCAATTCGAAAACGTAGTTCAAACATTATTATTTGTTTTCTCGTGGTGGCAAATAACAATCGAAAATCCTAAGAAATTGTTACATTCCCTTTCGAATCGTGGTATGCTATTACTATTTACCAACGTACGTATGTAAGTTTTGACACGATTTCATTACAAAAAATCTTATCAAAGCGTTGTATTAAACTCATATGTATGTCATTGCATATTGTAGTTGTATTAATTTCATATACATAAATTTACATTCAAAAGGTAATAGAAGTTTATTCTTTTGGGTCCTAGCCACGTCTTCTCTACGTTACTCGCGATTGAATATTTACATATGCAATGTAAGTCAAGTGCATATTTTCATTTCACTAGATAGGGATATATTCTATTACATGCTTTATTACATTTCACACAAAAACAATGTATCAAAAAATATATTTTTCGTATCATTGAAATAATTTCAAAAATCTTTAGTGGACCGTAACATAAATTACATGCATATCTTGGTTCCATATTACAAAACATCATAAAATCTTATCTAGTTTCACACTAGCAACTTAAATTTTCTGTACGTACTCATATTTCTCGACCGTTCACCCTTAAGTGAAACATAACTCTCTAGACACAGCATGTTCCTTCACGTCTCAAAACAATAAATTTGAATTTTCCTTTAACTTCACCATGCACAGCAAAAAATCAATTACAGTCCGCACACTGGGAAAAAATCACTTGAACGGTGAAATTCTTTGTCAAAAAAATCAATAACTATAATTGAAATGGAGATCTAGTCACAAAAAAATGCCACACAAACTTTTCTTTCAAGTACCAAAGGCACAACATGTGCGTAGGACAAACAACCCGGGTATGAGATCGGTAAATTTAGTCTAGGATCTTTTATAGATCGAAGAAAGAGTTTGGTCAGCAAACCATTTGGCTGAGCTTCACTTAATCGTTTTGAGTCCATTGCATGTGGTTATTAACATCTTGGTCTAGAATTAATGAGTTTTGCTGAGGACAGAAAAATATGTGACAAAGTTCGGTACGATTTATCCGTGACCATATGAAATATTGAAATATGAATTCTTATGTCCATACATACATACGTATCTATAAGCACACAGTTAAGACCTTCATTTATATGCTGTATTTCTGGAACTAAAATTCTCCATTTCATATTTATGTATTATCCAAGTTTACTTAACCCCAAATCCACTGAGATGATGATTAATAATGACTCTAGGAAATTGTTCACAAAGGTAACACTAATTAATTTACTCAGATTTTTGAAGCAGAACATAAAATAACTAGAAATTGGCAAATAAAAAAAATGATATTATTGACTCGACATATAAGAGATAAAATTTCAATCAATTCAATTAGAGTTTGTTTAAAATCAGGTTTCATTTAGATTGGTGTGCTCTACATCCCACTCGGTTCAGACGAAGCCGCGTACAGTGGTGTATGTAAAGCGATTTCTTCCCTAGTAAAGGGTTTTTCAATGATGACATACGTTAAAGTACCCAATAGGCAATCTTTAAACCACAAAGTCAAATTAAAATAACAATATTACAGCTTGGTAAAACTGTACAAACATCATTCCAATGCAAAATAAAACTATACTCTCTTAACTTTAGTCTAAGCAATCAATGAAAATAATACACTTTTTTATATAGATGCAACACAAGATTAATTAAAATAAGTTATTTTTCTTCAATACTCAGCGTAGCAAAGCCATTTAGTCAGCCATATAGCGCTCTGTAGTCAGCCCTTATGCATGAACAAAAAAAAAATTAAATAGAAATTTAAAAATTTAAACTATTATACCTGAATCTTAAAAATACTTCAAACTTTTATTACATTACTGAAATTCGAAATGCAGAAGTGCAATTTCTTAAGAAACTCTACCGACAAACTCTGTACATTTTTAGCGGTACCAGGGTGGACAGCGATCCCATCCAATGATTTTCAACACATTGGGTTCGTTTTTTTGTTCCTCGATCCAGAGCCGGTTAGGGTAGGAGGATTAAAAACCACAACAATCCTGCTTCAGTTTTTATTGTTTTCAATGCTACTTACCCTAACCAGCTCATGATTGAGATGCAAAAAATGCATCTATTATTTTCGGAGTCACTTATCATTTTATCTTCGCAGCTGCTACATTTTATCTGAGAGACAGCCTAGTTCTTAATTTGCGCCTTACGTTTTTACAGTTTTCATGAAAATCTTACTCGTGTTCTTTTTGCTCTTACAGATAGATTTAAGGAAATGAAACAAAATTAAGTAAAGTAATTTCACTACAAAAAGATAAATCTATAAATAGAAAATATCCAGAGCATAACTACCTCAGATTTTTTTACTAATGCTCGAAGAGCATTAGTATTAAAGTCACTTTGGCCAAAAATTTATATCTATATATATATATATATATATATATATATATATATATATATATATATATATATATATATATATATATATATATATATATATATGTATATATATATCATCAAAAAATATTAGTGCAAAAATCTCAGGAACGCGCCATTCGATTGATCTGAAATTTTCAGGATACATTGGTGTATGTGCAGAATAGTGTTAAGTATCACCAAATGTTTATAATCTTTAACCCTTTCTCGCCGGCGGCCATTTTAGTGATATTTTAAATATACCTATATTATTCTGTCAACAAATAACTTTTGCAAAAATAAGGTATATGGAATGAATTTTGAAGGTGTCTTGAATGTGAATATGATAATATTTTTGAAATAATTTAACTCTGTGTGCGCTAGACGCCTAAAATGAAATTGGTAAAATTAGAAATTTTTTGAGTTGCGATAACTTTTGACCAGATTATCAGATCATTATGAAACTTGAAGGACGTATTGATATTATTTAGTTGTAAACTCGTGTAGTTTTCTGACAACCCTGCAGCTACGGCAGACATTGGGAGTGAAAATCTTCAAACCATCGACTCTCCTGAAAAATTTTCGTCTTTTACAGTGAAAACCAACTCTATAAAAATCTTATGCTTTTCAACTAAAGCAAAACTTTTGAAATTTCACATCGGGCAAGAACGGTAGCCTTCTTCCAATTTTCCTATATTTTAAGCATCAAAAACTTCTGTTCACGAGAACTCACTACCCAATAATCAAATACATCTGAAATTCACAGAATGTATTGGTATTAAGTAGGAGCAGGTCTGATAGAAGTAATTTGAAAATGCCGGCACCTTGAAAAATTATAAAGAAAAAAACTGCTTTTTACCCTATGAATTCTGATTCAGTTACTTGATTTTCATCAAATTGACACAGTAGCTAAACCTTAGTCTAAGCCGTGCTTGGTAGAAATTTGGTTGAAAAATTCGGTTGGTGCTGCCAGCTGCGGTAATTTTGGTGTCTTGGGTTTTGAAAACTCGCTCAGGGGAATAAAGCTTTATTTGCCCTATAACTTCCAGTGTAGTCATGGAATCAAAACGAATTTCATATGATAAATGGAAATTATTATAGGCTTTATTCAGAAGGAATCTGGTTAGAAAAAAAATTTGATAGGGCTGCCAGTTATCGCTGGTTTTGTATTTATTTGCAATATCTTTATTAAGCGATTTTATCGTAAAATGTTTAAACGGTAATGATCTTGTAGTGACAATAAACAACCAATGTTAAGTTTCGTGTACAAGCAATGTTAAGTTTCGTGTACAACAAATGTTAAGTTTCGCGTACATATGGCCTACTATTTCAATGCATATGGCGGACATTTTCTGTTCGCGGGGGCCAAGATTGCTAAATTTGCCCATAGTCCCATAGTTTTCCTTCACTTCTACTAATACTCAGATTCAGACAAATTGCTTCAAATCTCACTGCTGTTTTCACTTTCTTATATCTCTTTCTACTGAGTTTTTGCTTTTCAAACTAACTTTTGGCGGTTACAATTTTTTTCTAGCATGGGTGCCATTTTTCGAGACTATATCAGAATACTAGATTAAAACTCTAATTTTTTCCGCTTATTTACCTGGTGCTGACCATCCTCAACATTTTAATTCGAAGCACAGTTTAGTAGCTCTCTAGCGTTTACTGTTATATATTTTTTAAAGGTGCCTTGGCTGTTGAATCGTTTCCACTTACTAGGTTCTTTACTATAAGTTCTTAGGGTACAGTTATTAATACTTTGGGTTTGTTTACCTCTAGCACTTTCAATAATGCCAAGTAAAGTGTCAATGTTGATAAAAGCATCAATTAATTTTATATTAAGATAATTTATAAATTTTCGGGAAATTGGGTAGTCATTTTCATTTGAAGATTTTAGTTGCGATTAAACACGGCTTAGAGTAAGGTTCAGCTATTGTGTCAATTTCATGGAAATCTGGTAACTGAATCAGAATTGCAGTTGAGTCAAAGTCTGAAGATATGCGTAGACTGCGGATTGGTGACGTTGTGCTGTTATTCAAATCTTTAACTGGCGAGGAAGTTTTGGCCTGCGTAGATATCTTCTTACACATTTTTTTACTCGAAAAACTGTTATATTCTACTATAAATAGTTCTCCGACTGCCTGTTCAATGATGGATTTTTTATTTTTTCATCTATCATGAGCTTCTGTGCGTCCCTGAAACTTTCAAATTGACCGCTCAATTATCCTAATTTCAGTTGTTGTGCAGAGAATGCATCAGTTATAAAGCTAATATGTACTTTCATCCTGGTCCATCACTTTAAGTCATTTCTCGATTTTAACCAGTGTTAAGGAGCGCAATAGAGAAAAATATTAATTAAAAGTTTGCAATTGCATAGAAATGTATTTATTTCTACCATAATTATTTACATAAACTTTGCATTAATGTTAATTAAGATATAAGCTTACGAAAAGATAATTGTAATGGTATACAAATAATTCAAATTCTAAAACTATTTCTTTGATAGAAAATAACTGAAGCAATCGAAGTCCTCTTTGAATATCGCAGGATACCTCAACTACAGTGTTTGAAACGGATTTCACAGTCCTTCTCATTTCCATTCATTCAATCAGTTATTTTAATTTCATCAGCTTATCGCATAGCGATAGTAGGCTTTACACTAATTCTTTTTTTTTTTGTTTGAACATACATTTCGTATTTGCTGACCATTCTTTTTCTACACAAATACATAATCGATCACAATCAAGTAAGATTTCAATCCACACACTGTTATTCATGAAACCTGATAATCATTTTGGTAGAATTCTATAACGTACAAGAAATGAAACGATTTTTGAAATTTGAATTTAAACCGAAGGATAACATGTAAACGGTAGCAATACTTGGAAAACTGTATTTCCACTGACACGTGAAGGATTCTGACGAACAATTTTTCTTAGAACTAAGAACAGCTAATATGTTTAAAATGTATGCTTATCACTCAACTTACATAGAATTTATGCAAATAAAAACCGTAATTGGTGTACCAGTGCCGATACCGTTTACAAAAAACACTCAATTTTATATAGAACAGAAAAGTATTGGGATGACGAACACATAAGCGGAAAACGATAACGAAAACTAAATAGAATTAAAGCAGAATGATAAGATGCGCCTTATATCTGTCTATAAAAGATTAGTGCACTCATTCTAAATTAGCAAACTTGTGAATTTTCAAAAAACTGGTAATATGATATCAGTGCGAAACGAAAATGTTGAAACAACAGGAAAACAATACCAGAAGAATGCGACTGCATTGGATCTCTACGAAGTCTTAGAGCCGCTTTCAACAGAACCCGCTGACGACTCACTGGTATCCATAGGTTTAGAGGCATCATCTACAACCGAACTAACGCTACCCGCACCAGCAGGAACGTCAACTTTCTGCAATTTCAAGGTTAGGTTTTTTTTAAATAGTTTGTGGAAGTCTTTAGCTTGAACTCTTACGGGTACTCCATCGACATTAACTTTCGCTACGATGCCATCCATGCTAACAGGTTTCGTTCCGTAAGAACTGAAAGGTTTCAGACTTTCTGAGCTTTTCTCTTCCACGGCCTTGGTCTCAGTAGCGCTGCAAGTTGCTGGTGCTTGTTGATCATCGCTTGGTGCAAGACTAGGCTTGATAGTTGTCGCTCCAGATTTCTTTGCATTGGAGAGAGAAATGTTTCCAACCGAACCTGCGGTCGATCTTTGTCGTCGTTTTGCTCCCGGCGGTATGTATTCTTCATCCGAATTAGATTCGTCTGCTTTCGTGGCTTTCATCGATGGTCTGCGGGTCAGACGCCGTTTCGCATTACCAGATTCCACCTTTCCGCCGGCAATTCCTTCGTCGTCTAGTGAATTTTCATTGCTTTCATTCATGACCGTAGAATCCGACCTCATTGCAGGCGCGTTTACTTTAGTTGGACTTGGACCAATTCTCTTCAGAAAGTTCTCAATACAATTGAGCTTTCCGTATTGTGTTTCGAGCAGACTGTATTTGGGTAGTATTAGTCCGTTGGGGAAAATAACTTCGAGCGTTGTAAAAGGCCAGACATTTTCGCTTATTTGCGCAAGTCTTGTTACAGTCCTGTGATGTGTGAAGTTATTGCAGTTTAATTTGTTCGAGATGTGCCTTACAATCATGATTTCCATTGGTGAGCAAATATGACAGGTGGGGCATTTGTACAGTATTCCCTGTGTGATGGCACAAGGTGGATTTTTAACGATTTCATGCGCTTCGGCAAAATGATGATTGCTAGATTCCATATCGGACATGACAACATGACAGATTGAGCACTTAAAGCACTGCAAAGGCTCCCCAAAGCCGATGAGTTCTTGGAGTTGGTTCTGTGTGATTAATGATGTTGGGTCTGGCGGAATCGGCGATTTATCTGCATTTTCTGGCGTCGGTGGATGCTCGGTTTTGTAGTGCTCGAAGAGTTCATCGATATTCGATTCCCAAACGAATGTGCAGTGACCGCATTGCTTCCTGTTTTCTAAGCAGCTCACCGCGAAATTCTCTTGCGGATGTTCGATGAAATGATGTATTGCGAGTTCTCTGTAATCATTATTCATCGAGCAGCGGGCACATCGTAGACGTTTTAGAATCGTAAACCAAGGCGTAACGCCACAATATTTATCACAGCTCTTTTGCGCAGAACCCAATATAAGCTTGTGAGTCTGCTGCCAGTGCTGTTGGTATAGTTCAATAGTCTTATAAGATGATCTGCAATAATAGCAGGCATATTTGAACAATTGATTTAGGAGCTCGTAATTTCCTGATTCGTTCGTGCTGTGAACCTCCGCAATATGAATTTCTAGACCATTTTGGTCTAATGCTAAGTACGAGCAGATGTGACAGACTCTGGATTCAGCCGTTAACGCAAGTTGTTGCGTGTTTTTCGGACGTACATTTTCTTGGATCTCTGAGCTTACTTCAGCTGCATTGTCTTCCTTCTCTGCGCTGGGTGAAGCAATATCTTCATCTTCTTCCGAAGCACACTCGGGTTCATCAATCGAATCTTCAAGAGCAATCGGTAGGGAAATTGCTGATGATTTCGGAGACAGAGGCTCCTCTTCCATTAAAATTCCACGAATGTTCTTCACCTTGTTTGGATCTCTACGCCACAAAGGTGTCGTGTCAATTTGCTTCGCCGCATCTTCATCTATTTTCGAATAGTAGCACAAGACTTCAGGCGTGTCGTGAGGGTGCCTGCGTTGTGCGTGATCGCTGATCGAAGAGATGAGAACACCTCCAAATTTGCATTTGCTACACTGATAGCGATATTTGATCCCATGAGTGCTATTAATGTGAGTTGTCATCTGACTTTGAGTTGCAGTTTTGTGCTTGCACAACATGCACTGCCACTTCAAATTTGGCGCATAGATTGCAACTTTAGCAGCCTCAAATGCCGGGGCAGTCGACTCTTCAATAACTGCCTTTTCGCCATCATTTTCGCTGCGGATATAAGTATAGTAGCCTTGACTGTTTGAGGAATGTTTTTCGATTAGATGTTTTTCCATCGTGGGTTTGTCGAAGTGCGCGTAGGAACAGCGGACGCAACGAAACTGTTTGGCTTCGTGAAACTTTAAGTGCTGGATAACATTAATACTGCACATTTTGTTGGTACAGATCACCCATTTGCAGTGTGGACATCGGTAGCTTTTCTCGTCCCGGTGGACGACATCTAAATGCTCTTTGAGACGATTTTCCTCTAAACACAAATATTGGCAGGATTTAACACCACATAGAAAACGAGCTTTGTCGGGAACGAATCTGGTCAATGGTTGTGATGTTTTTGTCCCGAACGCGTTGAGTTCGACTCCATCCTTTCTAACCGGCGGAAGCGGAGTGCCACCGGATGTGCCAGGACCGTTCGTGGCCGGCGGAGGTGGTTTATTTGCGTGAGAGCTGCAAGCCAGATTTGTCATCTTATCGAAATGCTTTTCATTTGAATTAAGACAGGGAACAGGGTTAACCGGATCTACGTTTGCTACGATGACTTCATTTTTGTGAAACTGCAGATGTCTGTAGAGATTCGTCCGCACCTTTGTCTTGTACTGGCAAACTGCGCAGTAAAGCTCTTCTAAGAATATCGCCTGACGCGGCAGTTGCTCCATTTCTTCGGGTGTAAATGCTTTTTTCATTAGCGCCCACTTTTTACGCTCGGCTAATTTCAACAGTCTATCTCCGAAACGTAAGACATCACCGGTTTTCACGTTGTTCGGACATACAAAAAAGAAATCTTTTCGTGGATTGACACATCCCTTTATCAACGCGTAAGTAACTATCGTTACCTTGCCTTTGATGGGATGCTTTTGGTGGATGTGGCGAGCGAGCGCTGACGTTGCTCGATCAGTTTCAAAGCAAAGAAAGCAGAAGTAGCGATGCCGCTCGTGTTCCAGATAATGAATTGTGTATTCGTTGATGCTATCGAATAGCTTGCCGCAATAATAACAAGGCAAAAACGCATGGGAGACTGAGGACAAATGAGCTCGGAAGTACCTCACGTTATCAAATTTTGTGTCACAGCCTAGGTAACCACATATGAAGAGCATTTTGGGGCCAGTGTGTTGTACAAGCTCGTTAGCCGCCGCAAGAATCTTTGTCGAGTGATCTGATGTACCATCAATGTTGGCTGGCGCTGCTAGCGTAGTTGGAGGTTTATTCGATTGGTGGCTAGTGACGGTAATCGGAGCTGGAAGAATCGGTTTATATTTTGATATTGGTTGTGTTTCTTGATTAGGCTGATCCTGGAAGGGAATGCTCTCCGATCCCAATGAGTTCAATATTGCTTCGCTATACGGACAACGCTTCAACTTCTCCAAGTTCGGATTGCTTAATCTTACGATAGTAGCTCCCAGTGCAGTTTTGGCGAAAACTTTGCCCTAAAACAAAATAAAAAATGTGAGAACGTGAAGTCACAATCTGTTACAAATCTAGTTTCTTGTATTTTACCGGTATATTTTCAGTAGCTCCTCCTGTCCGAATGCAACAGAATGATATGTCCGATGGATGACAATTGGCCAAATGGATTTCAATGACGTTCTGATCATCAGTTCCGTACCGGCAATAGATGCATTGGAAATAATGGATGTCATGCGCACTTTTTAGATGCAAAATCGCGTAGTCTTTGACATAATTACGCCCTTTCACTGGACATAAAGTGCATTGGAAATTTGAAAATGCGTCGTGTTGTTCTTTAATGTGTACACTGAACACCTCCGGTGAGATCCAAACACGAACACATTCTAAATTAAATGAAATAGTAAAATGTATCAACAAATAAGGGCAAGTTAAATATCAGTATTAATTTCTCTTTCCCAAGGGAATTTCACAAATAATTTAATTGAAAATGAAAAGCAAGAAACATAAGACGACGGGGAGCTGGGTTCGTTTGGAGCTAGTGAAGTGATTCACCCTTACTCCACATTTTTGTGAGCGGTATTTTGCTCAGATATGAGTCTTACCTACCTAGGGTAGTTAGATTTAGTTTTTGTGCAAATAGTTTGCACTAGCTAGTGATTTTTCTGAGGTGTGGGTATGTCCCGTGTGCCCTGCTCGGTAATCTGAGAATATCTATGGTACTATTAGTGTGTCGGTCTATTTTGTCAAAGAGATTTAAATCTTTATCGGGTAAGTTCTTCTCTACTATTTCGATCCTGAAGTCTTTATATAGGTTCAAGTTTCTAATGTACGATGGAATTCGGAAAATTTTTCGCAGTGCGGGATTTTAACAGGTATGTACGTTTTGTTTGCTAGACTGTGTGGTTTGCCTGAATGCAAGACTTTTGTATGGTAGCACTCGTCTTAGTATTTGTTTGGATTTTAGTGATCTGATGGTTTTGCTTAGTCTTTGAGACTTAATGAGACAGAAAAGGGTTTGAAGGAGTAATTGCAGGTGTTGCGTTTATTTTGTATGTATACAGTCCAAGTTAGTCGACTGTCCAAAATGTGTCCTATGTACTTGGTCGTCCGCTGCTTGTCAATCTATTCGTTTCCTGTCAGTTTTCGTGGTGTCTGTCTGCTCTGTTGTGTAATGAAAGTTGCTCTTGTTTTGTCAGAGTTTATCTTAATCTTCTATTTGTGAATGTACCTAAGAATCGCAGTTTTGGAGGTTCACAGATTTGATGTGACGATTTTGCTTGCCGGGACGTGTGTTGATGGTTGATGCATGTGTCATTTGTGAATAGTGATAGATTAGCTACAGGCAGTTTAGGGATGTCTGCAGTGTATATATTATACAATAGGGACTAATTGCGATCCTTGGAGAACTCCAGCTGCAATTTGACCCACGGAAGAGGAGTGTTTGGTAATTCTAAAAATTAGTCCTGCATGTCCGACTTTGCCGAATCTATGTCGAGCAGAACAAACTCAGACCATTTGGTATGGTTAAGCCCTGTTCGTATTTGTTGTAGCACCCTTACTAGCTGGAGTTCTGTCGAGTGAAGTGGCTGGAGTTCTGTCGAGTGAAGTGGCTGGAGTTCTGTCGAGTGAAGTGGCTGGAGTTCTGTCGAGTGAAGTGGCTGGAGTTCTGTCGAGTGAAGTGGCTGGAGTTCTGTCGAGTGAAGTGGCTGGAGTTCTGTCGAGTGAAGTGGCTGGAGTTCTGTCGAGTGAAGTGGCTTGAAGCCAAACTGCTCTTCCGGGAGGCTTTTTCGCTCACGCGAGAAAGGAGAACACGTTCAGCCAATTTAGCTGTCGATGGCAGTCATTAACGATTCTACCTCCTCGAGTTTATTTATTTACAAAAAGTTTTAAAACTGAGAAGACATGCGACCGATCGTTCGATGTATTCTTCATATTCTAGGTCGTCCTCGAATCAAGCAAAATGAAACTTCAGAATTTATTTTGAAGAATTATTCAAGCCCTGAAATCCTAACGAAAATGTAACATTAAAGTAATTTTCTGCTCTTTTGTAATAAAGTTCATAATGAATCGAGTGTAAATTTAAAATTAAATAAGTTTATAACCATGAGGAGCTCGATTTTTCTACAATCAAACTAAGCTCTTTCTGTCACAATCACCTTATTCGATGTACGAGATACATGCCTTTGCATTTTCAGATGTTGGCCATTTGGAACTTAACCCTGCCACCACCAACCTGTTCGAGCACGGATTTCATTTTAAAATTTAACCCTACTCACCTGCGCATTTAATAACATCAACGAATTTCATGATATTCGACTTCAGTTGCTTGAGAATGTCCGCTTGAACTTCGACGGGCAAGTTTTTGGGGGGTGGGTAAGCAAGCACTTTTTCTTCTTTTCCAGGATGATGGGCACGTTGGTGGACTTCGACATTGTACTGTTCGCGCGATCGATAGAAGCAATAGGCACATTGGTAGATATCGCGAGCATGTTTCGTTATAATGTGTCGTCCCACCAGTCCGGGATTTACTAGACTAAGCTGGCAGTAACAACACTGACGCCACGGTCGATCAGTGGATGATGGTGACTTCATGGCGGCCAACTCGTGTTTATTTAAATGTCTTGCAAAGTACTCTATAGAATTCGTCACAAACTCACAATCGTCGCCCATGCATTTGAAGAGGGCGTAGAGATTAATTTCCTTCGAAAGAATTTTAGCCATTACTGCTGGCTTTTTGCCACTGGAGGACGGCATCCACGGTCTTAAAGTCGAGATTGAGGATTTAGCAGCGTCTTTATCCTGAATTGTATCATTAGAGCTTGTCGCCGATGTACTTGGTGAACTAGTCGCGTTCGATTCCGGTAACATGCTTATTCCGGATATACTCGTCACCTTGGAAATTTTCAATGACCCTTGATTGGGCGAGCTTTTGGTAGAGGGCTGGATTACAACTGACGGCGAACCGGATGCTGCGGCTTGTTTAATAACGAAGGGTATATTCTGGTTTTTTGGTTTGTCGGGCGATTGAGAAACAGTGAACGGTTTCCAAATATCTGAGTCTTTGTTTAAAGAAACGGCACTCGTGATTTGTAGAGGAGGTGGCGATGAACTTTTGTTAGGAGTTACAGTTGTTTGGCCCGAGAGGACGTCACCAGACAGCCTGCGAATCTTTAATATGCCCGAAGAGAGCACACAACTTCCATTTGACTCAGATGCAGCTTTAGGCTCGGCGGGAGATAACTTCGGTTTATTAATGTGCCTTTCTTGCATGTGACGTAGTTCATCGACTAGCTTTAAATCATCATTTGTTGCTACTTTTTGGGCACACATATGGCAGAATCCATCCCAAGTCACTGCCGAGTGTTCGAAAACTACATGGCTTTCCAAACCTTCGGGAATGTCCGAGTATAAGAATGAACAAATATCTACCAGGCAATGATACTTGAGTGTACCTGGAGTTTTTTCACTGAATCCAACCTTGTTGATCCTGTTCATTCCCGTTGATTCTGCTTTTTTCAGATTGACGTCGCAGTTAGTGTTTCTATCAGCTTGCTCACTAGTCCCATCGGATTTAGCTTTGGATTTCGGCTGAACGATCGAAGCATAGAGGCGACTGAGTGTCGCATAAATAGTTTTATTTTTCTTTCCTTTGCAGTCAGATGTCGAGCCTTTGGGTTCATTGTCCAAACATGACGGAGAAGGTGGGGCCTCTATATCCTCCCAATCATCATCATCGTCCAGAATTTCGCATCTCTCATTTTGTTTCTCCAGTTGTTCAGAAGTATTGACTTTGGAGATCGATTTCGGTGAATTTGATTTGATGTTACTTGTAGCTTTAGTTTCCTCCTCTCCATCAGATATTATAATACAATCATCTTCGGATGACTGGGTATTTTCGTCCGCAAGCGAAGTATCTTGAGTGACATGTTTCGTCGCAACATCTTGTACAATTGGAGTTGCTTCATTACTTACACCTCTATTTACGCTTGTCATACCAACTTTTTCAGCAGGGCTGGAAAGTTTCGCTACGGGACCAGCAGGTTCGGAATGTTTCTCTACAGGAGCAGTAGGATCGGAAGGTTTATCTGCAGGAATGATGTTGCGATTTTCCTTTGTGAGAGCAGAGGATTCGTGTGCGGCTGAATGATCAGCAGTTTCAGAGGACTTTCTATTTCTAGTCTCAGTTTCATTTGAGACTCGATTGAATCGCTCAGTGAGGCGATCAGTAATTGATTGTGGTTTGACGTTTGTGACCTCCTGTTCGCTAACAGAATGTGTATTTGCATTTTTGAGGCGTTCGGTGATGCGGTCTGCCACGGACATAGTTGATTGTCTGGGAGGTGAACCGGTCGCATTAAACGAAACGTCTCGCATGAACTGAATTATGTTCGTGTCTAAGTTAATGTCATTCTGTTCGTTTGCAACAAACACATCCCTGTTTTGTTCCGAAACAATCGCGTCATCTTCAACTTCCATGTCTAATCTAGGTTGCTTGGCGGGCGGCTCTGAGGGCAATGTATACTCTGGATCTTTAAATTCGACCTCATCGCATTTCAGCAAAACGATTTTGGTGATCATTTTATCATCGGAACATTCGTGCTCAGTTAGCAAGTGACTGACAACCTTATTGTTGGCCATTTGAATATAGTTGCATAGGTTGCATATGTAACCATTTAAAAATTTGCTCATTCCAGTCACTTCTCGGATACGATTGGCTTCGGCTTTCGGGCACTTCTTCTTGAAATGTTTCCTTATGTCCGACTTGCTGTTCACAATATCTCCACAAAGCGAACATTGGAAAGCGTATTCTCCGGTGTGGGTAGCAAAGTGGTCCATCCAACCTAGTTTAGTGGAGGCGTGCAGCCCATCGCAGAATGGACAAATTGCAGAGAAGGCAATTTGATTTTGAGACCGTCTGACGACTCCCTTTATTGTGATACCCTTACCATTCAGCAGTTGCGCTTGCTGGTGTGGAGGTAAACGTGAGATCATGACTTCTGTGTGATGCTGTAAAATATAATGCTTAGCCATGCAACGTGATCGCGCTGAGCATAATACACATTGCGACGCGTATTGGCTTTGTACATGCATATCGGAGTTGGTATTTTTGGGTGCCTTTTCAGGAGTTTTCGGTTTAGGAGGACGACCACGACCACGCTTCAGAAGAACAATCGGCATTAGATCTGGGGTAAGGTTGGAAGCATTTTTCACAATTAGTGCGTTGCTCGATGTATTACTTTTACCAGTGCTCTGCGTCTGAGTTACTTCGTTGTCGTCCATGTCATCATTGGAAGAGTCGAGAATTTCTACAGATTCTTCATTACTCTTGGCTACTGTCGTACCCTTCTTCCCGCCAACAACTATTTTCAGAACCTCTTCTTCCGCATCACTGTCCTCATGGGTAGCCCGATTTTGATGTGACAAAAAATCATCTGTGTGAGACTCATTTTGTTCGTCTTCCTCGACTTCCATTTCATCATCATGGACATCATTGAAAGATTCGTCTCCATAATCGCTACTTTCTTCAACAGCATTTTTTCGTGGGCGGCCCCTTTTACGCTTCTTCCTTCTGTCACCTCGCCAGAACACACCACCACGACGTATTTTACGTTTTTGAGAACCTTTTTGCAAGGGTCCTGTAACTTTATCAGTCAAAGGTTTAATAATTACAGGCTCCAATACAGGCATTTCTGTATTTTTACTACTGTGAGCAGTAAGGTCAATTTCTTCATATTTATCTTTTTCGGACATGACTGAGCACATTCGACGGCCCGTGGCTGTTAGGACACCTTGGCAAATAAACATGTCTCGGATGTCTTCATTCAATCGATCCAATTCATTCTTTTTCTTTTTCGGTTTACTTTTTAAATTATCTTTCGCAGATGGCGGAGACAAAACGGTTTGTACGGGTGGTTCCTCTGCCATTGACGTGCCTTCTTCATTATTCGGCTTCGCTTCCTCGTTGCAAAGAATCTTCTTGACTTGATCGAATTTATTCGAGTCGAGAACTTTTTCCAACATAACAAGCACTGAATTCGTACTCATACTTGACGGATTAAATAAATTGAGAAGGAAGCCTTCGAGCCATTCCTTAGTGATTTCATCCTTTTGAGCTCCGCCCGCGCTCGAACAACTCTGAGCTGAGGCTGCTGGCTTCTCAGGCTCCTCCTTAGTTTCTTCTTTTGCAGGTGATGGCTTCGGTACAGTCACCTCATTATTAGTTTTCGGTTCGGGTTTCTGATTTGTTTCCGTTTCAATCGGGTCAGGATCAGCCCCGGTCGTCGTACTACTTACAGCACATTCTTGAGAGGAATCTTCGACAGATTCCATCGCTTCAGTTTTCTCGTCCTTCTCTGGTGTTTTTCCGTCAGCAGCCTTGCCTTTCTTGACCGGCGACAGGCTTGATTGTTTCGGTCTATTCGTTGGAACTTCGAATACTTCAGATAATCTGTTAGCTCCTCTGGTTCGACGTTTGCCTTCGATTATATTTTTGCTCGATATGTCGCTATTGATAATCGTATCCGGGAGAAGCTCTTCCTCGTCATCCCCATTTTCGTTATCGGGATCAGAAGTTGAAGTAGAAGGATTGCTATTCGACTGACTTTTGTTTGTATCTTCTGCAATTTTTGTATTTACTGCAGTTTTTGTATTTTCTGCAGTTTTTGTATTTTCTGCAGTTTTTGCGTTTTCTGAAGTTTTGGCGTTTTCCGAAGTTTTGGCGTTTTGTGCAGATTTTGTGTTTTCTGTAGTTTTTTCGACAACAATTTCTTCTGTTTGTTCAACAGTTTCTTCATCACCTACAGTCGAGCTTGTTCTGCGGATTTTCGAACCAGCCTTTTGGGCAGTACTTGTACTCTTGCGTTTCTTGCTTCTCGTTTTCGCCGGCACTTCATTATTTGCGTTAGACTCAGAGTCATCGACGGACTCCCCTTCAGCTTGAACCAATGGCTCAACTTCCTTGGCTTTGGTTTTTGTATTCCCTGCAGCTTGAACCAATGGCTCAACTTCCTTGGCTTTGGTTTTTGTATTTCCTGCAGCTGGTGACTTGTTTGCAGCTTTTGCCACTGGTTCCTTTTTAGATGCAGATTTGTCCTCGACAATCGGAACACCGGAACTATTCGAATCATCATTTTCACCATCCCAATGATCAGAGATTGCTTCTAATCCCTCAGAATCATTACTATCGCTATCGCAAATGACATTTTTGAATGGATTTGCTTTTTTCTTCGTTATCTTCTTATTTGTAACTGATGTGTCACGGTCGTCGTCCCAATTTTCCTCATCTGAGATCTTAGTCAGATTGGAGTCTTTCTCTTTATCGCTAGCAGTCTTGTCATTGTTTTTGGAAGATTTATCAGCTTTCAGGGGTTTGGATTTGTCTTTTCCGCTTAGAGGCTTGTCTTTATTACCTTTGCTGAATACTTTACTGTCCTTGTCTGATTGCTTGTTTTCCTGAGTTTCCTTTTTGACTGGCGGTGTGGAACTAGTATTCTCTGTTGATTCTTTGCGAATCTTCGGTATTTTGAAGCTTTGAACGTTACTACTGGAAACCGGATCCTTTTTGAAATCAGTGTTCCGATACATGGTGTCGAGAACACTAGGAGCTGTGGAATTGGTAGCGAACTCCATCGGTTTCACAGTACCTTCCAATGGGCTATGATTCTTTCCAAGTTTGGACTGTTCAGCTTGTTTTTCAGCTGGTTGCTTCTTAGTTTTTTCTATTGACTGTTTGATTTTTCGATATTCACCATAAGTACGCGGTTGTGGTTGATTAAAGCGGTTCGTATTTGTATTCATGAACAAGTTTTGAATTATAGGCTGCGGCATTGGGTTTGACGGCTGGAATTTTCCGAAAAAGGTTTGAGCAGGACCACAATTGGGGCTATTTCGGTTCTCCCCCATTGGATGATTATGCTTGGAATCAAGGAAATTAGTCATAGGGGACATTGGACTAGAGATATTGGTGACTGGACTTGGCATTCCACCGATTTGATTGGGAAGTGCACTTTCAGGTGTGAACAGTGGCAGCTGACGATTTCGTAGGCGAGGATCAGACGGATTCAAACTCGGTAAGTGATTTAGGCTGTGAGGCTCATCGAATTTTGGCATTCCGTACCCCTGTTGATCAAAATCAGATTTGGATGGCGGGGCCTCGCGTCTTGGATGCGGGTTGTATTTGAAGGCGAGGCGTACCTCTTGATCATTTGGCTTTGCATCCGAATGGCTCTGCTGTCTTTGAGGATCAATCTGATGTGGATGGTTTAGGTTTTGTCCTAGACGAGGATCAACTCTCCCCATAGCTCTCGGATCCATACGAAATGGATTAGGACGGTCGATTTTGGCGTTATTTTGTTGAAAGTTATTTCGAGGATCAGGTCTTTGATTGAATCGCGGATCTTTGATGTGGTCGACGCGAGGATCCGGCCGAGGTGCTGAGCCAGAAACAAGTGTCGAGATATTCATCTGAGTAGGCATCTGCACTGGAAGTGGGACTGGGGAGCGTCCAATAGGAGCAGGCACAGGTGAAGGACCTGTCACATGAATTGGAATTCCCATCAGAGGCGGAGGAACTGGTGGAGGAAGGTGCGTTGACCCGGATGCTTGTTCGGGATCATTCATTAGGTCCTTCAAGTCATCCATAGTCAGCGGTGGACTTTTCAGAACTGCCGTCGAAAATCCTGTTCGCACTGTCTGCTGGCGAGGTTTCGGCGTTGAATATTCATGACTGGAGTAGGTAGAGCCTCTCGGCGGGGCATTGTATGAGTTATTGTATCTATCAGTAGGACTGTCATATTTTCTCCAAACTTCTTCATCGTAGTGAGAGGAGCGTTCGCGATTGGGCGATCGGCGCCTGAATAATTCTGGACCACCCTGGCCCATACTTCTGTTGTGGTCGTATCCTCCGTCTCTGGGTCTCACGCGATCGAAAGGCATGTGGCTATCATCATGTTTATTATTGAATCGACTTGGTACGAAATTATTCATATTGCCTGTTGGCGGTGGTGGAGTTCGTCTTCGTTCCGTTGGAATGACTATCGGATTGCAATATTCAACAAGCGATTCGTCTGCTGGACTGGAAGGCGCTGCTATATCCATATAGTCTTGTGATGATTCATCGATATGAACAGCAAGATCGGGAGGTGGTGGTGTAGGTGTTGATGCAGGTGGTATTATCATGTTTGCATCACTTGACGTGCTTGCTGTTGATGGAGATGATTGGTGAGTTGAATCGACCTGCAAATATTTTAACGTTTACATATAATTTCAAACAAATCGCAATTGTTAGCTATTCTCACCTTATCAATTTTATTACATAGTTTGACAAGAACTGCCTCACATTTTTGTAGCGTCTCTATTTTCAATCTAATTGGAAATATTTTCAAGTGAATTTCAATAAATTTCACCGGTTGATGAATGTACTTACTTCTTGTCCTTGTTGGTTAGGAGGCCGTAAAGCATTTCCACTTTTTGCAGATGCGTTTCACGTTTCTCATCTTTGTTGTTTTTCATCTTTTTGATGAGAGTTTCAAGGAATGGAATGTATTTCTGCATCTCTCCTATCTTTTTATCGTAGTCTAAGGTGTCCGCCATCTTGGAAATAAAAGTGTTCGTTTACTGTAAAATAAATAAATAAGTTAGTTAAAAAGAAATAAATTGTCAATGTTGAATATTATCCCTGAGCATCATAAGTTGAATATAGAAACGGTTAAATATAACTTAAGAACGACAGTAAGAAATATTTATCTCAATGATAAATGGCAGATAACAATTTCGATTGAAATTTCCGTTAGTTTAATGGGCTGTTTCGGATGCGAAATTTCTGGCCATTATATTAGGTGTACAGCTTTGCATGCTCCGTTCTCTTCCCGTAATTTTAGACTTTATTGTTAAAAACTGGTTATAGATTTACGATTCATACCTCATCGCTGGCCACTACAATTGCTTTGGATATCGATTGACTGTGATTATTCTAGGGTTTTTTAGCAACTCATAATTAACTACGCTGAGCTGGCCTCACAAAATAAATCCCTCTCTTCCACCGCGATGCCGGTCTTCAGACTCAAAATCGCCGACCTTGAATTGTTGAAGCCTACCACGACACGCTTTGCTCACTAAAAGCGGTCCACTATAAGTACTTGAGAGC
The DNA here is from genome assembly GCA_963978885.1 of Nemotelus pantherinus. Lineage (NCBI taxonomy): Eukaryota > Metazoa > Arthropoda > Insecta > Diptera > Stratiomyidae > Nemotelus > Nemotelus pantherinus. The sequence goes on along the minus strand of OZ022263.1, from coordinate 220,123,644 downwards.
ATTCGATAAGCCTCGAAGCAGCAAAGGAAACGTGTGTACTTATCCGTCCTACAGGTATATTGAAAGTTATTTTATTTGAAATATTATCAATGTTTAGTGAAACGAAACATAAGCCTAATATCTTTCTCCTTATAGAAAATGTCGCTAGGTTTAGATGACTTAGTTTGTAACTGTGAAATGGTGGTCTTTCAGAATCGTGAGGATTATATAGGTCTCCCAGGGCTAATAGAAGAAAGCTTTTATATGAATTCCAGCCTATCGCTATGAATATTGAAAGTAGGATTTTAGACGATGCTACCGTATTCGAGTAATAGGCGAACTAAAGATAAATGTAGATTCTGTAGCCCATAAATTTTGCATGTCTCTTTATGATCTTGCGAGAACTTTGTCGTATTAAAGATTAAAGCGAAGCTTCTTATCAAGAACGAGACTGAGATGAAATATACTATTTACACTTTTTAGAAGCTGATTACTAAGGCGATAATCAAAATATAAGGTAGAGGTTATGGCATAGCATTTGTTAACAATAAGGAAAACCTTGTTTACGGTCACGCCAGTGTTCAAGCGATAAGAGTTTTAACTGAAGGAAATTTGACTCAGATTTCGATTGAATAGTGTGGTAAATTTTCAGATCGCCTGCATAAAAATAGTGCGGAATGCCAGATAACATCTCCAAGAAATACGAAACAAAAATATTGAGCAGAAGCGGTCCTAGGTGGCTGCGTTAAGTTACCCCAGAGGAGACAGTAATTTTTTTATGTTGTATAGTTCGGGAAGGGTTATTATGTTTCTTTTTGAAGGTATTTGTAGTTTGCGAAAGAGGACCAAGGTAGGAGAGAATTAATTGTATGTCCTCGCTAGTCTCGGTAGAGGTGAATTAAGATACGCTATAGCCCTGGCAAATGGAACTTAAAATATATCTGTGCACCGAGATTCCCATGTAGGGTTGCAAAGTTTGATATCCTCACAAAAAGAATCTTTGGGAAGGTTACAGCACATTTTGAAAGGGGATTATTGGTATGAAAATTACATCGAGGGTATACTGATCGAAGTTTAAGTTAGATAAAACAGCCCGAGTAGCCTATGTGGGAAATTTTGTGTTTGTAGAGTAATGAACAAGAAGATTTACGTTGCACAGATTGAATGTGATTCCTGTCACAATCATAAAAAGCATTATGAACAATTAGCGGAACAATATTCTGGATACGTTAAAACGATGATTTGTATGCTACCTACCTAACAGTAGTTATAATTACAAAATAAAGCTTGATAGTCTCCGGCGTACTGGGCACTTAGCTCGTATGCACGAAGAGGAGCGAGCCTGTTCGGAAAACACATTGCGGCAGATTTTATGACAGCGGGGAGACATTTTGCGCAGGAGGGATTATATTGACTGGGATTCTATGCTTTGATAAACTTTAGAACGATATACGTGGTCTATGCTGATTTATAGACAAATTAATATCCTTCATGAGTAAATGATATCGATGGAAATTAGTCGAGGATGTTAAAATTTATCACAACTAACGTAAATAAAAATTAATGATCTCCAATTAAAAGTGGTCACATCAGTCAAGTATGCACTATGAGCTGATGTCTGATGAGAATTAGTGCATACTTTCGAAACCACTTGGTAAAATTTTTTTTCAATTTTATTCATCGCACAAAAATAATTCCGCAATGTGGAACTGCTGGAATTATTTGAGTTGGGACATTTACACGTTCAGAGATTTTCAACCTAAAATTAGACAGTTTTCACCCGCAATTTGGTAATTTAAGTTATTTTGGCTTGAAAAGGCAAAATCATCGCTGGACTCAGTAAAATTTTCGTGGCATTCATACCGTGACAGGGTTCTGCAGGTATACTACACTGGTGCAATGTTTGTATTAGTATGAGACTTTCAGCTACTTCGAAAACAATCTACTTTTTTTCAAATTTTTTACATTAGTGATTTGAATATTTTACTTTGAAAGATCATTCATAAGTAAAGTAGTCCCACTAAGTCCCTTTTCGGGTTGTGGGGCAGATACTAGTAGATACTTCAAAACAATAAATGCATACGATAGCGGAAGTGATACGTTTCACGACCCCCATTAGCCCAGATTTTCGATTTTTTGAAAGATAATTTCCTCAATAAAAACAATATCGCGCTTGGATCTCTAACGAATGGTGAGCTTCCAGGCAAAGTCTTAATGTAACATGTTTTAAATATCAGCTATTCTAGTTGTTCGTGTTTCAGAATTACTCAACTGATTATTGGAACTACTCTCCTGTTTACTAAAAATATCAAATCTATATTTCAATTTTTGATTGATTCTTTCCTAATCTGGTATGCCGAATACGTTGGCACAATTTAATTTTCAAATTCAAACACTTATTGACATCACATGTCATTTTTTTGCTCGAAAAAATATGCAGACATGGTGCTTATACCATCTGCATTTTCACGCGAAAATGTTAACACCACTCTGACGAAATTTCAGCCCAAAGAAATTCAACGTGAAACGGATCTTAGCACTAGGATTTATTCTGTATATGCGTAAGCACCCTATCCGGAAAGTTTTTCCGGAATCTGTGCACAATACTTTTAGTGAATTCTAACTCGATTTTTTTTATCTGCATTAGAAATGGGGATGTTGTGCAACCAGTGCATATATCAATTTATCCGAATCCCTTATTTATTATTAACAAGGAATTTAATGACGCCTGCCCGAATCCCTTATTTATTATTAACACGGAATTAAATGACGCCTGGGCAGGTTTATAAATACCTTCTTGTGTTTATTCTTACGACTAAAAACTACATACTCCATAACCTCAACAATAGATGGATAGCAAATAATACTTTGCATGTTTGACTTCACTCTCGAAATATTGAAGACAATCCTTTCAATATCAAATTTCTTAAGGCGGTAATTGTATTGTGGGTATAATTTTTGCAGAGATAAATACTAAGCTTAAGTATTATTCATGAAACTAAATCCCTTTTATGGGAGAAAAAAAAACTGTCTCAACTGGTTTAGCTCGTTTGAACTATCTATAATTTATCAGCTACCCAGACGAACAATGATTATTGGTCTTCAGCACGATCTATTCTCAAGATCGAGAGCTTAGGTTAGTTAAATCTAAAAACTATTGCAAGTATAATTTATGGTCATATAATAGTACACGCATGCGCATTGATTTAAGCAGGTATATGAATAATATGCCGGTTAAGTAGAATTACAGGCATGAATTACGATCCGAGGAGAACACTGGCAAGAACAAAAAAAACTTATAATTGTAAAAATTAAACAGTTGAATTATTTTCTACATAACTTAATTGCTATTAAAATTTATGAACAGAATTGTCCGTTCATAAAACAATTGAAAACATGGTTGACTGATGTAGACACACAATGGACGTAAGAACCCTCCCTTCCTCCGTCAGGTGCATAATTTCTGACAGCAGATTCAACAGGGAAGTATACTTCACTAATTGCAACGGATAACAAGTATCGGAAAACAATACTAGGCCTACCAATTTTGCAACTAAATTACAATTTCATGGTCTTTGTTTTAACAATTACAGTATCTACATCTTTCATAATGCACACCTTATTGTTGCTTTTCGCTTTCGCTCGCGGTCAAACACCCGACTCAAAATGAGTAAGCGTTGAATGTTACTTTTTACATAATTTATTCGTCCCAAAGACAAAATGTCGCCGCCGTCGCAGTTTTCATATCACAAGAACAGGCAGGCTGTAGAAGTGAAAATTTTTTTATTCGAGATCGTAACGCAGCTCACGAACGTACTGCATCTCCATTTTCATGCCACTCTCCTGTATCTATCTATGCGCGACGCTTTATCTTTTCCGAGTTTTTGACGGCCGGGGAGAAACTATTTACACGTTTTCAATATTTTCAGCTTTTCCATTTTTTTTCACGACAAAACCATCCACATATAAATTCCGTTCATGTAAGTTCAGTTCTCGCACAGTATTTAATTATGGGCACTCCCCTACCCAGCTTACATTCGCTTCGACAATTCGTCCGTGAAGAAAGGCACACCAATTTATCTTCTGCTACGCCGAGCTATCTTATGAACTTTTCCAGGTTTCTTTTGATTGTCCATTAATTTCGGAGCGTTTGCGACAAATGTGCACGGGTCATTCGATTAAGTACTGATACATTGCAAGAAAAGACATTTAATTTTACTCGGATGGGAACAAAACGATATTTTTCGGTCGTTGGTAAAATGTATTTTTTCTTTTCACACCACTATGGAATTATTTTACGCGTCGAGATCTCTATTCGATGCACGGGAGCTGCAAAATGCGATGCTCGTTTGTTGCTGTGAAGTTTATTGTACTCTCTCTCCGTCGACGAGCGCTCCTAAATTCTCTTTGTACTAAAAACGCCGAGGAAATGGCGGGAAGAGATTGCAACGTAGGATAGATGGCAGTAGTGTTTAGAACTTAGGTGTGTTGTCCGATGTGTGTAATAGGCATGGTGTTCTTTGCCTTACAAAAATACTGGGAAAGGAAGGCAAAATAAGGATAAGATAATAGATGCAAAAAATAAATTAGAGGCGAGAGAATATAAATGTAAAAAAAGGGGCTTAAGTACAGGAAAAAGGCGTACAAGGAAAAATAAGAGGACTAAACGAAGTATAAGCATAAAAGGTGAAAAAGAAATAACAGTAGAGGAGAAAAAACGGACTGGAAAATAAGAAGAACAAGATAACAAGGCATACAAGAAAACAATGGGTACAATAAAAAAAGTAGGAAATGAGATAAAAAGTATGCTTAAAAGCTACCGAAGCGCGAGAGAAGAAAAAAGTTCAAAATTGAGAGAGAAAACAAAAAGATAGAAACAAATAAAGATATGTAAATATAATAATGTAGAAGATATAATATACAAGAAAACATCTGAAAATATGAGGTAAACGCAAAGAAAATGGGAAACTAATAATTTTGAAAGAAAATTGCATCCATGAAAACGAAATCCAAGGAGAATGCGACGTTCATTTCTATGGTGATGATATGGGATTTTTCACTATTTGGAAAATATGCCAATCCAGCTAAGTTTGCTGGAGACGTTAGATCTTAATAGGTTTAGCGAGGGTGAATGTCTACACCAACAACGAAAATAATGAGGCTGGCAGGAGGGTAAGGCTTCAGCGAAAGAATACGGCATTGGGTTTTGGAAGTATTAAACACAACACGGCTAGCTGAGCCCTAAGTAATAATGCTAAATATGTCTCTTTTTAGCGAGGCAAACATCTCTACTGACAGAGGTAGCGTTTTCGCGAGAGTCGCCCACTCTGTCAAAAGAGTATGCGAAGTCAAGGGTTTGGTCGTCGTCGAAACTATGAATCGGATTGTAGGTGAAGGAATGGAAATCGTTTATAAATAAAAGGTAGAGACTTGGCGAGAGAACAGCACCTTGTGGTAGCGGCAATTATGGAGAGAACGGTTCTATATTACAGTGATTTTTTTTGTACGTTCCCAGTGGAGCGCGCAGAACGAAAACCATACTGTCGGTCGTTGTTAAGATGGTTCCACTCAAAGATAGTTGATTAATTTAGAATTTACACGAGATTCAAATGCGTTAGACAGAACCGAAACGAGTGGAATTGGTCGGCAGTTAAAGGGATCACAGACCTCCTTCTTAGGCTGTACGTGTGCAAGCTGCTATGCGGAAGGGTTAAATTCATTTCCGGAACCACTTAGTTACATTTCAATTTTTAACCATTTCACAAAAACAATTCCATTCCACTTAAAATAGTTTGCGCAGCTAAGATGGAGGCACAGCACTGGAGTGCGAGGGGCAAAATAACATCAGGTTTGAAAGATTTGGAAACAGCAAGCGTGGCGAGTATTTTCAATACCTCTTTTTATGCGCCAAAAGTGGTCCTTGTTTGAATGTACACCCCGGAGGGCTAGCGAGATTCAGCGATAAGGGAAGCAAGCAAGAGATAAACAAAAATCTCAGCAAAGAGGTTTGCGTTATCCAGTGACTTAGTAAATACGTTAACACCATGAAGAAGGGGTGGCACGGAAGAACCGGAGACACGTTGGGAGTTCTTATTGGAAAATCCACTCATTGCTCCAAATTGAATGACTCGCTGAAAAGACCAACGTGCCTGCCAACCAGGCTTATGGTGGAAGAGTATCTGAGCCACAGGACGTTGTTCATATTGAAATCACCGGCGAGGATGATTTCAGATGAAGGGGATTTTTCAAGCATTTTGCCAATGTCAGAAGACAGTACATCGAACTATTGAACAGTATATGCATCAGACATTTCAGGGTTGTGGTATTAAAAGCAAAAGAAGATTATGAGCTTTGAGAGTTTGATTATAGTCCAGCGATAATTAAACTCAGGATTAGCAGGAGTAAATTGGGTAAGAATGATAAAATGCACATTATTGCGAACGTAAATTGCAATCCCTATTTGGGGGTGAGGGAAGCGAGGCACTAGATAATAGTCAGGTACGTAATACTGATTAATATCAGTAGTTAGTTTCACTGAGGACCAAAATTGCCGGTTCATGCATGGATAAGTGACAGTAAACTAAAAAAGAACAAAAATCAAAAATATATTTAAGTAGAATTATGTATCCTAAATTTACTAAAACTCATTAATGGCTTCGAAAAGCTGAAATTGATATATAACAAAGTGTAATAAAGTTTTTGATACACTAATAAACTAAAGATACGCTTGATTGAGAATGCACGGTGAATTGGCGAACATCAGTGTCATAAAATTTCACGGACCTACGGAGGAGTCTGCAGACGACGAAAAAGATACATATTAGGACAAGTCGAGCGTATAGGTATAATGCAAAAATAATTCTTGGGAATCTGAACGCATAAATAGTTCATGAAGCGGTATTCTGGCATCAAGCAGGCATTTAAAATTTGCACGAAAAAAGTAATGACAATGTACTACGAGCCGATATCGAAGAACTTAATCGTTACAAGTACCAGCTATCCGCGTAAGGATATCTATAAGACCACCTGAGTAACATTTGCTGGAACCATCCGCAACCAGGTAAACCAATTGACCGTCACCACTAATCGTGCCTGATGACAGTACGAACATACCAAGGCGCCAACAAAGACTCGGATCACCATTGGTATGGTTATCCGTGCAACGATTGCCTTACATATTACAAGCGTATTGATTCCGCAGATCAGATTTGGATCAATACACGAATACCATTAACGCCTCTGGTATTGCGTAAGGACTCACCCCCGAAGAGGTCCAAGCTTGGGGAGTAAGTCCTGGTGGATGACGGGAGTAGAAGAGAAATGACGATTTAAGAATCATGTCATTATTACTGTTGATTCCATCTTCCACAGAGGTGGGAGGGATTTGTTTGACGATGAATGCAAACTACCTGCTGAACGCAAAAATTTTGAACGTACCTGCACAAAGCTTGATAGCTTTCGCATTATAAGCATATGCTGCAGGTAGCTAGCAACAGCCATCAGAGCAACAACCACAGGCAGAGAACAGACACAGTTTTTCGTATGCATGAGATTGAGATCGGAACTGTGATTGAAATCACTGCTACTGTAAACTACTCGTTGCTCTCTTTGATTTCTGCTCAGTAAAAAGAGCAGGCTAGTAGATCTCTAGGCTGAACACTTTGCTTCCACTGTTAATTTCGGTGCTTTGAGGCAGAGTAGGATATAATAGAGTCCAACATTTACGAAGTACGTTTGAGAAAAAGGTGCAATAATAAAAGAAAAAATGTTTATGCAAAGTCCAAGTGATAAGTTTAGTTTGGTTTTGAAAATAATGTCGTCGAAATGTTGACCTTCACGAACGATGCACATTTGGAGCAGTCTTTCGAAGTTTTCTCCAACTCGCAATAGCATATCTACACTAATCGTTGCTACTTTTATTATTTATATTAGAATTAGGATGTATAGCTGCAGAGATCACATGACAGCAATAAGTAGTTGGATCAAGTGGCTACCAAGCAGAGTGCCGTACCGGATGACACACAAGCACATTAGACCCACCTTGTGATACCCCAGGCGTTAATCTTCTAAAGCCATTGTATTCAGAAAAACAGCTGGTTTATTGTATTTAGCTGCAAAATCCTTTTAAAGTCGATGAAGGATCTTCCTCAACTACTGTAATCAGAAAACTACCTGTTTTTTTTTATTAAACTGTAAAATGTCTTTTAAGTCAATGTAGGATAGATTAGTCAGAGCCGGGTGCTGGCATATGAGATAGATGACAGATTCCTCTTCACTCTTTGAGTCACAGCTCCGATAGAATCCATTGAACCCAACGGCCAATCGTTGCGTCCTATGAAATAGTGGCCTATTAGTTGCACGGGATTAACCTTCAACTCAAGGTGTTTTTGCCTGATGGTTAGTTTAACCGATGGCATCGGTGTTCTTAAAGAGAAGAGACATGAGACTTCCGGCAGCAAGGTACCAAGTCTAGCCAATTTTTCGGACACAAAGTAGTTCTAGGTACCCAAATCAATACACGGCATGCAACGACAATTCTAGACACTGTACAGGGACTACCAAGGCAATTAATAGCCTCTTGACTATCTGTGAAAATATCAATAGTCATTTCGAAGATATTACAAAAATATCTACATCTTAAATTTTGGTCCCAGCATTGTGATGAACCAAACAAAATCGTTATCCTATCTTAGTTTGTACGAATTGCGTATTGCGTCGCAGTTACAAAAAAAAAACCCTACATCACAAAACATAAAAAAAACCTCTCTATACCTGATCAAGGGCCCCTTGAGTGATTATCTGATATGTGGGACTTTATCATGGACCACTCTCTATTTGACTGCAAATAATCTAAGCCGATTTACCGTTTAAATTTCGGGTCATGTGTATCTCTGGCCTTTCTTCGGATTTGATTTTCTGATGCGATCTACTGATTTTTCAAAGTCTGGTTACTTCCGCCAGTGTGATTTGGGGAGCGTGCCAGTTTTTGATGTTCTTTCGATTGTCGATTCATTTGAAAGAAAATCAGCGTGTTGCCAGTTGGCACCTCATCGAAAACATTGATGTGCTTGTTTCGGTGGACTATGTGCGTCGGCCCTAGCTGCAGACCCAACTGGCGTTAGGTATGTAGCGTCTCTGAAAGTAAATTTCGAGTCCACCTATTTCATATGGAGTTACTGATGGGAATGGGGGCCCGGTAGCTCTGCTCGCTAAGGCGTCAGGCCGAAAAGCGGCGTGCTACAGGGTCTGCGGGTTCGAATCCCGCCAGTGCCATGGCTGTAAGTGTGAATGTGTGTGATTGTCCATGAGGGTGGCAAATGGGCCCAAACTGGTGGCCTAATGCTGGCCGCGTTCCCCGCAGGCCTCTTCACTAACCTAAAACCGACTGATGGCATTAGAAATTAAATTGAGATAATACACTTCACTGAAAAGTTTCGTAGTGTCCTTCTTCCCTTTCCTATATTACTTATTTATTTATTTCCATTTGAACAGGCTCGATCCCAATTACAAAAGCAGAATGAGTTCGAAAAAGGGCAATAAATTATTCAAAGATACTAAAATGTAGGTACTTCAAGCTCTAAAAAGCTGAATTAAGATAGCTAATACAACTTAATACAGAATTAAGATAGCTAACACACAAACTCAAACATCTTTTGAAATTTCAAAAACTAATTATTGGATTTGCCGTCTAAATCGAAAGAAGGTTAGCGATAAAGAACCAAGCTTTAGATCATCGTGTCTCATAGGACAGTGGAGGATCTTGGAAAGCAGGTATTCATCAAGGAACAGTCGTCAAGGCTCCAAGAGGAGAATTTGGAATAAGGACAAACTCAGACTAATATACAGGAAATTTACATGATAATGAGCGTATAAATCTACGCTGAACGCACTCTACAGCACTATTTAAATTCAAAGATACTACGGTCAAGTGAAAAGAACATATGAAGGGATATAGTGATGTTAGTAAAACTAGTGGAAGATCTGAGACAGTTATGTATGAAATGTGTTTATCAAATTTAAGTTTTGAATCAAAAAGCACACGAGATTATTAGACGAGACATTTTACAAGTATGAGACATTTGATGACATTTAGATACTCGTACATTTAGTGTAAGAAAGTTCACTGAGTACCAGGGGCCGCTCGTCGATGTACGCAAAAGAAGCAGTGCTTCCCTTGCTAAATCACAAAATTGATCAAATAATCAATATGTAACAATCAAAAGATTTACAGTCAATATTTAACAATCAATGTAATAACATTGATTTTCTTACAAAATTCAACACTCCATCGTTACTATGAATCAAATGGTTTTATTTTATAACAGTCCAACTACAGAGCTTCCACGATAAATTTACAGCGATGCAACGAAAACTCAAACGTTTTACTCTACAGGCACTGCATGCCATTCAATTCGAAACCTACAGTTCATTGAGGTATACTACACAGAACACTAAAGTGATCTTGTTTCAATGCTCAAACTCGTGGTTTTCGCATAGATCTACTTAGACACATTGCCTAAATGATTCCCACAAAATCAGTGTACTCAAGTATCGCCGCCGCTGGCTCAGTTCGCAGGGTCTTGGTGGATAGAGAAATTCAAAAAACCCTTGCCCGATCCACCCGCTGAACGACCCGAAAATCTTTGTTAATGAATGAACTTAATACGCTGCAAAGTTATCCGCGTCTCATGTTATGTTACTGTTTCCCCCCATGATTCTGTAGATTCTCTTCTGCTCCTCTTCTTACGAGCCGTTCCCCTTAGGAATTGATGCATTTTCTGCTTAGTTCACATGCACACATGTACGGTGCATTGTGATGTTCATGTGGAGAATAGAATAGTAGGAGTTACATTTTTTCGTGTGCAATTTTCCCTAGATCGGTTTTTTGTGTCTGTTTTGTGTTTGCTTTGCCAAGAGACGTAGATTTTCGGTTCTGGTGCTTTGGTGAAATGACCACTTGATTGCTTTGAACGCCTATGTTGACGCTGAAAATTCATCCGCGTCTCTATTGATCTACGTTACAGAATTTGTAGATTCTCTTCTGTTCCCTTTCTTACGAGTTGTTGCCCTTCTGATTTGATGTCTTTTCTGTTTTGTTCGCATGGTGTATGTACGGTCCAAGTTGTAGGAGTTAAATTGTTTCGAGTGTAATTTTCTCCAGGTCGATTTTTTTTTGTATCTGCTTTGGGTTTACTTTCGCAAAATGAGTTTCTCGGTTCAGGTGCTTTGGGTGATATGACCACTTGATTACTTTGAACGCTTATGTTGACGTTATTTCTATGTTAAATTTTTGGAGTGCTTTCTTTAGCATTTATAATTTACATAAGTTGCGTTTTTTATGTCTTCTCGCAAAAAAAACGCACCTGTTATAATTCTTTTGACTTGATTTTTTTGTATTAGGTTCGGTTAAAGATGGATAAAAGGATAGTTTTTAAAGTAAATTATAACATAGAGCTCGTTAAAGTGAGAGCGTATTGAATAGATTCTGTTTCGAAACGTTAATATATACCCGTTTAAAATGGATTTTAATGTGGAATGTTGGCCATAGGGTATATACTGCGGTAGTCTTTTTCATTGAGGATCTTATTGAGTCTTGGCAACCAAGTCCACAAATTTCGCTCAGTCAACTGTTTGCAAAAGGTAACTATATTAGGCACTTATATTGCTAATTATATTGCTCATTGGCTCTCTAATTTAATTTGCTAAAAGATGCATTATATACTACTTTGAGCTATTAAAAAACTTTCACCATTTATTTAGCCTGTAATATGTTTTCAATGTAACTTTTTTTTTATAATTAAAAAAAAAATTAAAGAAATTATTAATTTTTTTTTGCTTTCAAATACTGTACATAATTTGAACTTTTGTGAGACTTTTTATATTAGTGAGTAGGAATATAACTGAAATAAGCTATGCTAATCACTAGCTTTTAATGCAAATATGGTCAGCATTGAAATACCTAATTGATTTTTTACACGATATTTAAAAAAAATCGCAAGTATAGTTTACTACGCGCTTCATAAGTATGCTTATCTATATTATATGCTTATATATTTTGCTGTGCTTCCCTTAGTCTCAAAACTACGAGCCGCCACTGGTGAGTACCACTCGCGCAGAGCTCAAAGATCATTCTATTACTGGTGTTAATCATTTGAACATCTTAAAGTCATCAGCGATTAGAAGGCAAGAGGAATGGATAAAGAAAGAAAGATAAACAACAAGAATAACAAAGGACCAAATATCGAGCCTTGAGGAACACCAGAAAGAGAGGGCAGTATGTTACAAGAATGCACAGATTCAACACAGCTACGACCAGAAACATAGGATTAGAACTAGGACAAGAGAAGGTAAAATAGCCCATAGCGTTCGAGCTTAACAAGAAGACGCTTGTGGTCAACAGAATCAAAAGCCTTGCAAAATCTGTGCATACCACATTAACTTGCTTCTGTTCGTAGAAGACGGAAGTTACCAAGGAAGTGAGTCTTATGGGGTTAGAGGTGGAAGATCTGCCTTTTATAAACTCACGCTGTTCAGCAGCAAGTAAGGGATGAATGATAGGAAGTAGCCCATTGCACAAAACACCTTAGAGTACTTTACTAAAGCAAGAAAGGGGGAAATAAAACGGTTATCGGATACAAAACTTGGGTAACTAGATTTTTGGATCGAAGAAATATGAGTAGACTTCCAGTAGGACGGAAATGACGGACATCAAGACACTCAAGTAAAGACTCTATGGGGTTCGTATAAATAGTATAAATATATATACGCTCGTATAAATAAAAGAGACAGATGACAGAACAGAATTATACAGATGACGGAAGAGAATTAGACGTGATCGGATTTTGCATGGAAAAGAGAAACGAAAAATATTCTGTAAAAAGATCACTTAGAAGCAGTATCATCATCAAGGAACATTTAATCGAGTAAACGGTGGAATTTCTATAAGGGGTAGACGTAAAAGCAAAAAACCTGTGTTAATTAGAACGTAAAGAGGACTCAATGCTATTGAAGTAATCACGCATACCTTTTTTGATGGCAGTTTTGGCGGCTGATAGGAGCTTTGAGAATTCGATGTAGTCAATATGATAGCGCAAAGCACGATATTTGGCACGAGCTGCATCTTTTGCCTTGAGAGCGGACGCCAAATCATGTCGAAACCAAGGGGCACAAATGGATTTACGGGGGCGAATGGACGAAGCGAAGCGAGAGATGAAGCTGAAAAGGAAATTATGCAATCGGAGTGTGAGTTCATAGACAGTTAATCCGCGGCAATATGAGAACCAGTTAGTTGAATTGATTTCATTCACCATCTTAGCAAAGTCCGCTTTTTTTACTGGATTTTACTGCATAAAAACACAACAGAAATTACTATACAAAGAGTAGGATGTGTAGGTTGAGTGGAATGTAGGGAATATTACCAGTTAGCATTCCGCACTAGGTTCGGCAAGTTAAAGTTTTCACGCATTAAAAACGAAGCGAAAGGGAAACTATGGTTGAAGAAACTGGAGAGCTCGACAAAAATCGATGGTAAACACTAGCAGAGGAAATACATGGAACATAAATCGAAGAAACTTTCAGAATTTTAGTAAGGGCGGCACAAACAGCAATATATTCAACAGGAATGGAAGGATGGAAGTCATGGCAGAGTGTTCCTTAAAAATACATCTGGATAGCGACTAAAACACCATTACCGTCCTTTTTCACTGACGCAGTACGATCACGGTCGCGACGAAAAACAACGTGAAGAGAGAAAATCTCGTTATTGTAAGTATCCTCAATTAATCATGTTTCAGTAAGGCAAATAATTTGGTCAGAATACACCGAAGAAGAGATATTAAACGTGTTTAGCTTTGTCATTAAACCACGAACATTCTGATAATAGAAATCAAGTTTTCCGACCCTGTAGACAGTTTGACTTGAAAAGAAATAGGTTCATTAGTTCCACCAGTGAAATATTTGTTTTATTTGATATGAGAGTTTTTTTCAAAATCATAACAGAAATCCTAGAAAATTAAAGTTATTTTACATGATTCCAATATTTCACACATGAGTATTATTTACCGTTGTAATTTTACGGGCTCGAGAAAAAATTACAACATATTTTTCATTGCGGTCAAATCTGTTGATACTCGGTAAGTAATACATAGTTAACATAAAAAATCATTCATTATTCACAATGGTGTAATTTTCTACGATTTTCTGAATAAATATTTATCAAATAGCTTCTTATTAACCAATATTGACGCATTTTACCATTCTTCATAGCTGACTTATACTTTTCTAGCTATATGGTAGCACCAATCATTTTAGTACAAACACTTGCTTGCAATTTTCAATCGCCCCTGTGAGAGCACGACGAGACGATGAGCTCATTCGCATTTTGGGATTGGTCGTGGACGGGTCGTCTCCCGTCAATTTTTCTTTTTACTTACCCACCTTTTATTGGGAAGGGTAGCAGACGAACATTAGGTCTGTTCCCGTACTACAATTAATTGCGATTAATTGCACTGAAGCCGTTTTTTGTACTCCGTTTTAGTACGCTTCATTGCAATTATTCGTAGTACGGGAACAGACCTATTATTCGAAGATATTTCATTGCAGTGAATGCTATCGCGAGGCAGCTAAATACTAAATCTTTTTCGTTCGAGTTTCTGTTTTGATTATTTTATTGAGGGATAATTCGAGATGAAGAACGTGGATAGATTGCTTTATAACGCGAACGCTAGTCGTGGAACCGCAGTAACAGCGTGTGTATGGGGTCTTCGTGCTGTACGTGCATGCACATATTTTTCTCATACCAGAAATACCTATCCGGACTTTTTAAGTGACAAACCAGTGAAACAAATCGGAAAATCGATTTTCAGTTTTGTGGGCAATCAATACAGCGCGAACCATAAAATTTATAAAAATCATTTTCATGAGCAAGAAACAACGTAGTAGTCAGCAAAACGAAATGTAATTATTTCCGGGTGACGTTCTCAAAATTTATTCGCAGCCGGGCAGCCATTTTGATGATTTTCTTATTAAATCGAATTTTATTTTTCGTTGTGGAACGCAGTGAACGAATACATGTAGAATTGTGTTAATTTGAAATGGGGCACCTACCTTAGTTAGGAAAATTAAAATCTTCGCATTTTTTTTCGCTCGGGATAACTTTAAAAATAACTACACTGCAATTGTCACGTAAACATCAACTTATCGCACCCTCTACAGAAACAGAATATTTCAGGTTGAGGTTTTTACAGTATGTCAAACTGAACGAACCGATTGTGTTCTATCGATCCTATTTCATGCGAGTTCGGTTGTTTTCGTGTTAATTTCGGAGTTTTGGGTAGGTAGGCCCTGCAGATGAACAGTTTTATGATCCCGGTTTTAATTCAGGAAATTGCGATTGAAAGTCCTAACGCGACAGATTTGATGGGAAATGTGAAAATGTTCCGTGATCGTCATCGATTTAAACGCATTTCAGAAAGTTTGAATGTATAACATGTTTTTTTCACAAAACTATATGTTATGTAGGGCTTCCAGCTGTGTATTATGAATAATTTAGATTTAAAACGATCAGTCACAAGGTTAATCTTGGCAGCTTAAGTATGGAAAATGTGACTGCTGGAAATTCCTATTCCAAATCTGTAGATTTTTCCATATGAAAATGCGCATAACAGAAAAGGTCGCGACTTTGATCCAATATAAATGTTTCAAATTAGAACATGAATAAAATATAGTGACGGAGGACAAAGGTTTTGACAGTGTGATTGGCTATCAGAAAAATCATTCAATTCCACCTGTCTATGGTATCTTGATTTCTAATGTGCCGCGCCAGACGGAAATATTTAAATGAAATGGAATATTGGAGGCTAAAGAATCCAAGAAGCAAAGGGACGGAGTTATAACTAATTATAATCTGTAAAATCCAAGGATTTTTTTTAACATTGATATTCATCTTGCGTTTTTCGCTGCAAAGCACTTCTACCATAAGTTCTCTGTCGTAAACCAAAGTGTCGCTCCGCTTAGAATAAAAACTCTAGCGCATAAGGACTTAGTAAAGATATAGCAAAAATTTACAAAAACTACTATAGCTGGTAGCCCCATTATGAGAAACTCGTTTATAAGGTAAATTTACTATATGAATTTCGTATTGATTTCATAACAGCACTGGAAGTTATAGGGCATAAGGCTCTATTTTTCTGCGCAAATTTTCAAGATTCAAGACACCAAAATTAACATAGCTGGCAGTTCCAACCTAATTTTTCAACTAGAGGCTTAAAGTGACTACTTCAAATTTTGTTAAAATCTGGTGACTTTCTAAAAAGCGAATATTTTTCAGGAGGATCGATGATTTGAAGGTTTTTTAAATGCTTGCCGCAGCTACAGGGTTACTAGCATCAAGAACTACATAAGTCTACATCTTAATAGCATCAATGCGTCATGTAATTTTTATAATGATTTGATATGTTTGTCAAAAGTTATAGGAATTCCAAATCGTGAACATATTCTCGACCTTATTTCAAACACCAAGCGCACTCACAGGGTTAAAAATTCTCAAACATTAGGAAAAAAATATAAATAATAAAAGGAAAAATTAAATAAAAAATAATCCAAGAGATCGAACAAAACAATGTGACAATACAGTGTAAGAACAAAAATAAACAAAATAAAAAAATAAACAATCAAGTTAAAAATTTTACATAAAACTTTAGAAACTTATTTTTCAAAGGATTATTGTGTCCGAAGAACATCAACGGAAGAAGACCGAGTTTCAACTCGTTATGTTGTCTAACTATACGTAACAATAATGAATAAAAATAAGCATCAGTTCGCGCGAAAGAAACGTTAAACATAAAAGAGGATCTGTTAGATCGATAAGATTCCCGAAAAGAAACGCGGCTGCATAGATCAGAATAAACAAGATGGTAATGCAGTTTGAAAAGGAGACACTCGTCAAGGAAAACTCCGCGTAATTCAAGGGAAAGAATTTGCAATTTCGAAAGTCGATGATTATAAACAGAGTAAGGGATTTTGAATTTGTAAAACAAGGAGCGGGTAAACCTACGTTTTGCGGATTCTAAGGAATGCACTAGGTATTGGTAATGGGGACACTACACTTGACAACAGTATTACAGAATACTGCAGACGAATGAGAGGATGTGGGGAGGTTAACGAAGGGTTTGGAGGATCTTAGGTTGATCGAAATTAATTTTCGAATCAAATATAAAACCAAGGTCCTTGAAATTGACAGCAACGTTAAGAGAGGAACTTTGGAACAGAATAAGGGAAGGTAATATATGTAATTTTATGCGTATAACACATCTCGTGACGGTGGAAGCTGTTACATCGATGCACTTCATACAGTTGGGAATACCAGAGGAGCTTTTTAGAGAGTGAATGTACGACCAAAAGGATTTAGGCTGATCAGATTGGAAAGATGCTTCTATATGATTGATGTAAGACTGTATAGCCAGCTTTGCAGGTTTTTTCGCTTCGGAACGGATCCTTATGTTACCATTAAGGTCATTTTTAGAATCTGTAATTTTGTATTTATTAGGAGCAGCGTCTTGACGTTAAACCAGGCAGCGACATTTGTTTTAAACGAGCGGTAGATTGGGGTAAAATGTGAAATCAGATTGCAAAGAAATGGTTAACATTTTTTCAAAGCATCATCAATATCAAGAGCACGAAAGGAGAACTAATTAACTTTATTTCTTTCAGTGATCATGGCTAAGAAGTTAGCTTTACGAAAATTGAAACGTGAGACATTAGTAATTTTCTTTTCCGTACGACAATTGAGAGAGAATCCTAAAAAAAGTGTGGTATGGTGGAGATCAGGAGGAACATAAGAAGGAAAGGCTTTATTTAACGTGATGGAGCACTTAGGAATATTGGACAAAATAAGATCAAGCATTTTATTGTTAGAATTTAGGAAAGTATTGAGTTGAGAAAAGGAGCACGGTGGAAGGAAAAAAGAGGTAAGCAGTGATATGCTGTTGGCAGTTACGATAGTCGAGAATGCAGCATCCCAATCGACGGTTCGGAGGTTGAAGTCTCCACATATTAGTAGGAAACTTAAGTGTTAACCGATTAAGACGCCACCGCCATCTGATTTGCCGCAAGCATCGCGGTCTTTACGGAAGATATTATGCAAAGGAAGCCGTTCATTATTACATAAATTTTCAATCAGCCAGGTTACTGCTAAGCAAACAATGTCATCTGAGGCTAGGGTAGAGTTGAAACTGATCTCATCAGTTTTGGTCCTCATACCACGGACGTTCTGGTAGCAGACTTTCAATGCGATTTTTATGTATAGGTTATTGAATTGTGATCATGGTTCCCTTGTCTATAAATCAGCATAGACAACGTATATCGTCTCTAAAGCTTATCAAAGTAGAGAATAATTGATACGGGAAACTCGATCGTTTTGAGGAATAAGCCTCCGAAAGCAGAATCAAATTGGAATTGTTTTTGCGGGATGATTAAAATTGAAAAATGTTTATTTAAATTGAAAATTTTATTTGACAAAGTGATTTCGAAAGTATGCACTGATTCTCATCAGACACCAGCTCACAGTGCATACTTGACTGATGTGAACACTCGCAGTTGGAAATCATTAATTTTTATTTACGCTAATAGTGACAAATTTTAACATCTCCGACTTATATCCATCGGTATAATTTACTTGTAAAAGGTTTGTATTAAAGTCGCAGCATTTCTTGAGCACTTGTTTGACTGTGAAAAGATGATCAGTCGTTGATCGTCCACACCTAAATCCTCCTTGGCACTCCCCAATGACATTTTCCGCGTAGGCTTTGATTTTATATTCCAATATTTTCGTAAAATTTTATCGGGCGTACAAAGTAGTGATATAACTCTGTAATTTTCGCACCGTGATTTGTCTCCTTTTTGTCGATATGGCATATGATGAATTCACACAACTCCTGAGATAGCTTTCATGGTGTAGCTCCGACCGGATTTGATTAATTCAGTCAGAATTTTTCTGACTTCTTATGGCAAACTATCATACACTACCGTAGATATATAACATTGAGCAGGTAAGGGATACATTAACAAGTTTAAACTTTCGGTTTTTCTATATTATATAGCAAAGCCCAGTTTAATTAGGAATAATGTTGAATTTTTTAGTCTCCTGCATCTCTCCACAGGCATGAATGCCCATGCACAATTGGTACATGTTTGTGAATTTTTTTTTGTTCCTCCTTCCTTCCACTCTCTCCATCACTGCGCAATCTATTTGCACCATCTTTACCCTCCAGTAATTTTTTCATAGTTCTTCCCAGACAACTAGTTTGTTGGTATAAGGGACAGTACAATTCTTATCAATATGATATACCACTTTTATTGACTTATGATTGTCTTCACTGACTTGTGTCCAGAGAAAAGTATACAAAAAAACTCTGGTGTTAATCGTCATTGTGCGTTGTTAATTTTTGATGTGCAATTTTAAGTTTTCCTTGAATATCACGATATGGCTTGACTTCTTGAGCGGATCTGGCAATGTATTGTAGACTATAGCCTGTTGTATTGGATCCATTTTCAATCTATCCGTTCTTGGTTTACAAACCAAAATGCTGCTGGCTGATCTTGCTTCCCTGTTAGTTAACTTTCCAACAGTCCGAGGAATATCTGGCCATTTTAGCTCGTTGTTAATAATTTGGTATATTATTTTGCCTCTTTCGAGATTAATAATCTGTTGGATGTTCAACAACCCTGATCGAGTGTACACGGCGCTCGTTGGTGTTAAGGTCTGCAACCCAAATATTACTTTTATCGCCTTAGTGACAAGTCTCCTTACTAGCTCGATGTTATGCTTAGTTGTTTGGCACTACAAGACTGCTCCATATTTAACAGCAGAGAGGATAAAAGCATTTAAGATTGGGAGTTTAGAGAGTTTTTTCAGGAAATCATGCTTTCTCAGTGTTTTGATGAATGGTGCGATTTTACTTCTGATATAGTTGATGTGATGGGTCCAGGACATCTTTTCATCCAAAATCAATCCCAGGTATTTTATTGAATGGACCTTCTCCAGTTGAACTCCATCAATTTGAATACATGGATTAATAGCGCGCTTCTTATTGCTATGGCTAGTTTTATGTCTCCCCACAAGTTCCCGATTGAATTTAAGTCCGGAATGGTTGGAGGCCAGTATAAAAAGGCGACGCTGTTGTCCTCCAGAAAATTTCTTATGCGTCTTGTCGTGCTGTAACTTCCATATAATAGGAAGATTCTTCACGGCCCATAGCAACATGAAATTTTCTAAGATGTTGACGTGCATTTTCATGATTGACATTCCTTCTATACGGTGTATTGCTCCAGAATCAAACCACGAGAAACATCCCTAAACATTGATGAATCCGTCTTCGTGCTCCGTGTAGCGAGGTTTGAATTTCTTACTTCATGGTCGCCTTGCAAATTTTCTACCGTCGGGGCCGATCGATTTATTTTGGTTTCGTCGCTCCAAAGGATGAATTTTCACACATTTTCCTAGGTTAAATATTTCCGTGCGAGCGATTAATTTCGACAGTTGATTTTTTTTCAGCTTCATTTCGATTTGCGGACAAATTGTCTTTCCACGCTGCGAGTTATTTTTCGGGCTCTTTTAGCCCGGGGAATATCTTCGACAGTCCTGTGGTTTTCCGATATGACAAGCCTAAGTCTCTCAAGCCTACAATCTTTTATCTAACTAGAGGAGATATTGTAATTAAAACCCTTTTTAAAACTATAAAAATCACGTTTAAACTGGCTTTTTCAAATTGATAAAAACGAATTTGAATATTATCCTAGTTATAGTAAAGTACAGTGTTTCTAATTACGTGTCCGCTCGAAGTTTTGACTTCTCCAGGACTTTATTGCCATGTCGTCCTTTTATAGGTAGCATCGCTTAACCCTTTACATCCCTCAGTAGTCATTGTATTCGGTAAAAAAAATCAACCTGAAGGGAATGTGATATATCGAAGGAACCATTGACAAATTGAGTTAATCTTAGTAAGCTATAAGTGTTTGTAATTATATGTTTTGAGCTGTAGTCGGATACTACTACTCCATTGATCTTAACCTCACGCACGATTTTACTTTGCTTAATGTAAGAAAACTGGCACCGATTGATTTTTCTATATAATTATTTTTCAATTATTAATTTATTGCTCTTGCAAATAAAAATTGAGACTGGTTGTGTGCATCAAGAAATATTAGAATTGAAAATATTTTTCATCCATTTAACACTATCGATTCAAAGCAATATCTAACCACTATGGTAAAAACGACCCAAAAGACGAGTCTATTGAACCATATTTTAATTCGGAAAAATGATTGATTTACTTACGAAATACATCCGAAGTAACTAATCGAAATTGTTTCCTGATCGGCATTTGTTTTTACCTTAAATTTTAAAAAGATTACAGCCAGCTTAATAGAACTGAGCGATCTCTGAAAATTCGGTTTCAGCAAAAAATGACAGCCGACTAATCGATGGTCTTTAGGTCTGTTTCCGTACTTGAATCTATTATAATATATTATAATAGATTCGCAGCAAGTCGTTTCCGTACTTTTGCTGAAAATAAAATCTTGTTGACGTCATCGCTTCCCCTCTTTCAGCAAGTTGAAGAAATTTACAGCCGAACTGAGCTGAGGCATTTTGCTGCAGCTTGTCAAATCGACTACGATGGGCTTGGCGCGAGGCTTTGAAATGTATATATCTTCAAATGAGCGCGCGAAGAAAAATCTTTTCTGTGCAATATTCCAATGAACACGGAATATATTTCTCGCACAACGTTTTTATTGCTATTACAAAATATCCAATGGTGGATATTTAGTGCATGGTGTGCCCTTATTTGTATATGATCGACTTCGGTGGAGGCTAGGTTTTAATAAGGACAAAACTGATTTGTCCTTTGAACTTGTTAGTCATTACAACTGAAAATGAAATGTATTGTTGGGGGGAATATGCTGTTGTTTTATTTTGCAGGCATAAGAATATTGATGAATTATAAATTTTGTTTCGCAGGTATATCAATTTTGATATGGGCTCCATTAATAGAGCCTGTTATACCTATTAATGGAACTCATAATTGCCCACGAGCAAAATATGATAATCTTGTAGATGGAAAAGGATATGTTTACAAGGTGTTTCCAATGCATATGATGGCTTCATCTGGTGTGTGGGCTGTGATCATGACACCAATGTTTCTCACAATTGTTTTTATTTTTTATTTTGCATACTACAAAATACATACTACAAAGATAAGACTGAAGAAACGCAAGAACGTTTTTCGAAATTCAAATCAACGCAGCTGTCACTTTTAGTGTCTTCTTCTTACTTGCAGCAAGTTGCAGCAGCGCGTTTCTGTACTTTTCCAAATGTTCCCCCACCACAAAAATAATCAAGCTGTAAAATTCTGTTACTGCTGCACTTTGCTGAAAGTACGGAAACAGACCTTTTAGGTCTGTTTCCGTACTTTCAGCAAAATGCAGCAGTAACAGAATTTTACAGCTTGATTATTTTTGTGGTGGGGGAACATTTGGAAAAGTACAGAAACGCGCTGCTGCAACTTGCTGCAAGTAAGAAGAAGACACTAAAAGTGACAGCTGCGTTGATTTGAATTTCGAAAAACGTTCTTGCGGACCTTAAATCAGCCTTATCTTTGTAGTATGTATTTTGTAGTATGCAAAATAAAAAAAACAATTGTGAGAAACATTGGTGTCATGATCACAGCCCACACACCAGATGAAGCCATCATATGCATTGGAAACACCTTGTGAACATATCCTTTTCCATCTACAAGATTATCATATTTTGCTCGTGCGCAATTATGAGTTCCATTAATAGATATAACAGGCTCTATTAATGGAGCCCATATCAATATTGATCCGCCTGCGAAACAAAATTTATAATTCATGTATATTATTATGCCTGCAAAATAAAAGAACAGCATATTCCCGCCAACAATACATTTCATTTTCAGTTGCAATGACTAACAAGTTCAAAGTACAAATCAGTTTTGTCCTTATTAAAACCTAGCCTCCACCGAAGTCGATCATATACAAATAAGTGCACACCATGCACTAAATATCCACCATTGGATATTTTGTAATAGCAATAAAAACGTTGTGCGAGAAATATATTCCGTGTTCATTGGAATATTGCACAGAAAAGATTTTTCTTCGCGCGCTCATTTGAATATATATACATTTCAAAGCCTCGCGCCAAGCCCATCGTAGTCGATTTGACAAGCTGCAGCAAAATGCCTCAGCTCAGTTCGGCTGTAATTTTCTTCAACTTGCTGAAAGAGGGGAAGCGATGACGTCAACAAGATTTTATTTGCAGCAAAAGTACGGAAACGACTTGCTGCGAATCTATTATAATATATTATAATAGATTCAAGTACGGAAACAGACCTTTTGTCTACTTGTACTAAACGGTACTAAATACTTCCTCTAGTTGAGTAGCTGAGTCAACACAAGGTTCTCTTTTAATCATTGTGGGCTGTGGCATTTCACTCACCACATTAGACCCACATACATATGAGCACTTTTGCAGGGTAATTTTATTATAACACCAAAATATATGTTCACAGGTACTAGGAGGATAAATTACAGTTTTTCAATTTCACATTAAAGTATAGCTATCATATTTGCATTTCACTAAGAAATCGCTAGTTCGTTTTAAAGCTAATTAAGACGAACACGAAAACTACCAATCTTGTCACGACACGACCCTATGTCACAATAGTTTTAGTTTCATTTAAATTCGAAACGATTTTTGTCACAGGTAAAATAATCAAACGATTTCAGGTACTCGGGCTTCATTCCCAGTATTAACCATCAATAAATGTTCTCACAATCGCTTCAGGTAGAATGGGCACAACTCCCTTCAAACCTATTTTTAGATAGAATAAATATGGCGATTTTCGCCACTCAATTCGATCACGGCCTTGTTCACCGAACAATGACACGACTTTATCGAATAGGTCTTTCAGGGCATAAATCTAAACCTCTTGAAAATATTCACGAAAAATCCACAAAACTGAACAACTTCAATAAACCAAAATCATTTACCGAAATTTGATAAAACAAAGCGAACATATTTCTGAGCTTACCTCCTTAATGACAAGTGCGAACAAATTTATAAAACAAACTCGAGCACAGCACAATTTTTACTCGCATGCAACTCAGTACAATTGAAAAGCCATCGGAACTGCATGTATTCCGCACCGGTTGTGTTTCATGACAGTTCACACGGCAAAACTCACGAGCAGAGCCCGTGGCGAATGCACGGGCTTGCGGCGAGAGAAAAAAATTCAGTCACTTCAGTCAAGGTTCGTCACATTCCAGAAAGTGCTGTAATCAGAGCGTGATTCTTCGGATTGTTCACGTAGAAAACGCGAATTGCGTGGAACACGCAGTACACGCGAAAACTATCACTGAGATAAGAAGAAAGGTAAACACACTCGAAAATAAACACGATTAAAGTCCATTGCGAATTAAATTAGTGCCGATCACGATACCGGTTACGATTCAGTTTACAAGTGAGCGACGCGAAACGTCAAAGTTCTTTAACTCCGCGTCGATAAACTTCGCTCTGGATTACGCGAGAGAATTTATGTGGGCTCTCGTTTTAGTACAAATTCGGGTTGCATGTGGTTAGTTTTAGGTGACGTTAAAAGGTGGCAGTGAAAATGAGTGGTGCCATAATCCAGTGATAAAGTGTGAAGTTGTTAGAAAATAGAAGTGGAAATAATGGTAAATGCATTGTGAAAATAACGGTTCCGATCCTACAGTTATCATAGTACGATATTAATGACTACTGAAGGTGGATTGATTTGCATATTTATACATAATGCCTGTACTATTTTATTTTGTGACGTATAAGCTTAACAGGTAGAGCCCGGATTATGACCAGTATAATAACTGGTCAGTTTTTATAGAAAATAATAAAGAAAAATCGAACCCATTAGCATGAAAGTAGTATTTTTAATTATGCGAGGAAAGCTTTAAGGATTAAAGCCTAGTAATTATTCGCGAAGAAATATTGCATTGAGTTCTCCCAATGATAGCAGTAAAACTATGGGCACAGAGAAATTGAATAGAATCCTCTACAGGTATATATTTCTATGCTAAAATTAATGTAAGGGTACGGACAAGACGGAGCGACGAGAGCGTCGAGTCGAGCATAGCGTCGAGTCAAGCATGGAACACCTCATTCAATTGTGTTCATGTAGACGCGACGAGACGCAAAATTGTAAACGAAATTTTACAGTGGCAGTCGAAATAATGAGTTCTTCAGTGTCGGATGAAGAATTTTTCTCACCACAATACACCAAATTGAAATCAACAGACTGCTGATATATATAAATCAATAGATTTTCCTAATCACTGGCAGAAATCTAATTGACTGTGTGCAATTCCGCACCTTTCATTCATAAAAAATGTATCCAATATTTCGAACTACCCACGAAAACCCATTAACGCAATTCGTCTACTTACTGTATGCCATCAAAACACATTTTGCAACAACAAAATACATTACCTCTGCGAGCAGTCGAGCAACGAAATCGGTTCGAATCGATGTCGTCGCTACTATCAAATTTTCACTCTTTGGTCGCTGCTTCGACATGGCCACTTCCATTTGAAAGCATAGGACCGATTTCGGCGCGTTGCTTGACTCGACGCTCGCGACGCTCTCGTCGCTCCGTCTTGTCCGTACCCTAAGACGGTTTCACTATACAAGAAAATATAGTGCTTAGAACTATCAAGCCTACATTAAACTGATGATAACAGCTTCGCTCTAGCTAAATTCCAAACTTTTACTCTCATTTTAATGCATTTTTTTTTAAATTTAAAAACCTGCTAAAATAATGAAGAGTTTAGATAGCGCCAAGTATTATTCCTTCTAGTATTTTCCTTAAAACTCCGTATTGACTTGATGAAATCATTCGCTTAATTTTTAGTTTCTTTGTCTCTAGTAAAATTCATATGAAAATTGACATTTTACTCGACTTGCCAGCTAAACTTAAAGAAAGAATAGTTTGGAGAGATCGGATAGTTTGTTCAAACGAAAGCTCTGAACATCCTATCTCCAGAAATCAAAGAAGCCTTTTGAGAGTTCAATTTAATGTTCAATATTATGGTGATCAATTTGGTTCTTAACGTAATCGAATCTGAAATTATGTTGGAAAACCAACCAAAGTGAGGTCTAAAACCACTTGCTTGTTAGCTGTGAGGAACGTTGGCGTCTTGCCCTTATTTACTAAAATAAATTGCTGTTTAGGAGGAGGTCTAAGAGTAACTCACCACTATTGTTGATGTCACTGCTCCCAAATGCTGTGTCATGAGCGTTGGCATCGTATCCAATAATTAGCATTTTGTTCTTCCTTTTGCAGTGGTCTACGAGTGCCTTGATGCTGTTACTTGGGACCTGTTTTCATCCCCTGGGAAGTAGGCTTGGGTAAATATCGCCTCCACTATTTCTCCTTGGATGAAGACTTGTACTTTGACCGCCACTGTGTCCCTATTGGTGTATTCTGCGATTAGAAGAAAGTTACTCTTTGTGCTAATTACTACCGCCGCCTTCGATTTTTCTTCCCTTGCGGCCCATATTAACTTCCTATTTTTTGTATACAGGCCATTTATTCGGCATTTGTCTACCCGGAGCTCTTGTATTAACCCAACTTTATAGGTGCCCGAGGCAAACCTGTTGTTTATTTTCGCTGAAGCAGCTTTGGTATGATGTAGGTTCACCCATAGACACTTCATTTTCTTTTCTATATTGGTTGGGAGCCGCTGGGACCTGGTGCTGCGTATCCTCCATATTGGTAGTTGTAGTGGCCGCTGTATCTGGTGGTTTCCCACCTGACTTTTTGATGGCCAACATAACCTGCCCAAACCGGAAGCTTATGTTGCCGTCCCCGTGTGCTATTTTGGTAGCAGAGGCCTGGTCCGCCGCTAAGACTTGCATTTGTTCTCCTTGAAGAGGGTTCTCCAGGACTTAACGTTGAAGTCAAAAGCCAGGATCCTCGCCGCAGCCAAGTCCGCTGTCTTTGAGAAGTAGCCAACAAGGGTCTTAGAGTTGGGAATTAGAGATTCTTCCGTGGCCCAAAGATTGGCCCTTTCCCACGACCTTATCTTTTGGGCATCCACCCTTATCCACTCCGCCTTTGGTTTGTCCTTGCGGGGGAGGAAGTGAGAGGAAACGTTTCTCTCTATCTCAGCCAGTATACTCTTCTCAAGGGTAGTTTATATCCTGCCCATTTAGTCAGTCGTGAGAAGTCCTTTTGAGAAAGTCCTTCGATATAACCGCCATTTTTACACCCTGCAAGACTCCGCTATAGGTTAGTTGTTCTTACCTTTTGCTGGGTTCAAAGTATCTTGGGGCCAGATCGGTGTCCCTTATTTTCTTCGCCTGACTGTCTTCAGGAGTGCCATCTTTGGGTTTGGCCTTTTCCTATTGGCCTCTGGTGCCTTATTTAGGAGTGCCTCTTCCCTAGCCCCTTCTGTGGACATGCCTTTTTTTATGAAGAAATTCATGCGCTATCTTGCAACACCGCTCATATTCTTCTTTTTTAGAGTTTCTTTCCATGGTCCCTGCCAAGTCAGTGCTTCCATATTGCGCGAGAAGTCCTCTGCGATTTGTAAACGCTTCTGGGCTTCTTCTCAACTGTTCCCTTAAGCACATTGAGGATTGACTGGGGAGCACTGAAGCTCCATTGTTTGGAAGCTCTGAGGTCTTTAACATAGGGTTGGAGTACTTAAGGCAGCCCCTTCCATTTTCTTTTGTACTCTCGATCTTTATTATTTTTATGAGGAGAAGCTATCATTATGAGAAATCGTGCGGACTAAGTATTGAAAAATGTCGAAACTAGTAAACGAGCTAACATTGACAGAATTCAAAAGTATTTTACCGTCGACTGGCAATGAAACGGGTTTGCTATCACAGCTGAAGAGGACTTTGTGCATCAAAGACGACGTTCCGGGAACGTTTTGGACTATGAAGCTAGCCAAGAATACGTTCGATAAGAACAAAGCAAGTTGAAGAAGAGGCTGATGATATATATCCTGCTGAAAATGGATTTCGATCTTAGAAACAAGCTGACGACAACAAACAGCGAGCCATGAAATCGGATCGGAAACTCGAACAGCAAGCCATGAAGCTAGATCAGAATACCCAACAACAAGCCATAGACATCAAGGAGCGATTAAGCTAACAAACTTTGGACAAAACAGCAGGCCTTGAGTTAGAAAAGAATTAATCCGACTGATTGAAGCGCAGTAACGTACTCATTGCAATCATTTTCGATCGACAAACTTCTTGGATCCCGCCAGTTTGCGGTTTTTCCAGAATACAACCGTTGGAGCCATCGGGAACATATGACCGTACTAACGGTGTCATTAAAAGAAACTATGGCAAAAATACTTCAAGCCATTCCAGTGGACAATTAGTCCAGCTATTGAAGTCCGATGAGTGCTTTGGATATAAAATACGGCGGAAATCAGCTAAAAGAAGTTCATTGTTAGCACGGTGAAGAATATTTTCATCCCAGAATTACGTGATAAAGAACTTAAACAAACACTTCGTTTGACTTATAAACGGACTTTGATGGACTCGACAAATCGGTAAAGCGGGTGTCTCATAGTAACGTTAAAGTTTGTAAAATGTACGATGAGTGCGTTTACCAAACAACTGATAATACCAGAGAATCAACAAGACGTGGAGTTTCCTCTATATAGAAATTCTGAAGAAAAAGGGCACTTGAAGCATGAGTGTCGCAACAAAATGAAAGCCGACATATTGCCAGGAATGTTACGTCGAAGCATAATTACGACCGAAACTTTCTTCAAGTTCAAATATCTTTGGAGCATTAGTTTTGCGGGCCGTTACCATGCTTTATTTTGTGATTCACTCAAAGTCAGTATTGCAGGCATAACCTTGCTATTGATTTTGTTCGGATCGTTGTGACTTGTTTTGATCGCGTATAATTGTTCATTTCCGTTGCATGTTGCACGATTTGTTTTTTCAATTGGGCTTTGGTTTTCGGTTGAATTTATTTGACTTTTGGCGTTGTAATCATGCAGGGTTTCCGTCTGAATTTCTGCTACATTTCCGGAGTAAGAAGAATTTTTATACATACTGTCGGTCACGCTACTGTCACTGTCACTTATCACAAGCCAGCAATTGCGATAATCATTGAAATTAAGGTCATTTTTGATACTGATATCAGTAGTGCCTCGCTTATCCCCCCAGATAGGGATTGTGATTTACATTCGTAACAATGCGCCTTTTATCAATTTTACCCAATTCACTTCTGCTAATCTGCGGTTGAATTCACATGGTTTTGGATGTTGTATTTGATGCTGTTTGCATTGTTATAATACACGTGTAGCATATGTAGCCTAAGAGATAACATGCTTAGCTGACAATAAAATCCGCCCAAGATATTAGATTTGTACGTGGTGGACATAAAAAAGTTCCATGACATAGATCAAGAAGGATATCGACCTTTTAGGTTTGCGGTTCATTGTGACACTGATCACACTTTTGCATAAGAATTTGGCTTCCTTTGTGGATTTTTCTTAAAAATTTAGAAATGAAAGCCTGCGAAAAACTTTTTAAAAATAAAGGAATATCTAAACGCCCACAATTCTATAACTATATCATTAAAGGTAAATTATCAATTTTTTTTTCTATTTCTAGAATACTTTTTGGAAACTAACTGCGTTCATATTATCAAGCTGTTAACAAACTCAAACAATATGGTAGATATGACAGAACAAATCATTGCTGAAGTCAAAATGCGTCCAGTTTTGTACGACAAGAAGCTAAAAGACAACACAAACCCTTGTGTCAGAAGACAATTGTGGGACGAAGTATGTGCAGCAGTGGTTGAGAATTGGAATGACCTAGACGGTGAAGAAAAAATGCGAACATGTAAGCTATTATCGATTTCCTAATTATTGTTTTAAGCATGGTATAAAAATCGTAATTAGTGAATTTTTTTATTTAATTCGTTTCATTCCAGATGTGGAAGTACAAAAGAAATGGATCAATTTGCGGACTTGTTTCTCGCGCGAACTGAAAGCCCAGAAAGAAGGCTATGAAAATAAGAACGGACAAAAACGTAGAAAATATATTTATTATGATCATTTATCGTTTCTAAGCGATCATAGTGAGCCGAAACGATGCTCCGACAGGGATTCTTCTAATTCCGGTGGTAATTGCAGACAAATTAAATCGGTGCAGAACGAAACAAGACGATCAGAAGGATTGGAGACGCATCAGATAAATGAGAAACATTCGAAAAAACGAAGAAAGCAGGACACGCAAGCTTACGAAAATTCATTCTTAGAAATATTGAGACAAAGCTCAACTGTTGATACCGATGAAGATTTGAATTTCGCACTAAGTTTAGTACCTGTTTTAAGGTCGCTAAATGGTCTGGAGAAAATGGAAGCGAGAATTAGTATAATGAGCTTATTGAAAAGTATTAAATATCCAAGTAGTACTGTGACTAACGAGCCTGTACCTGCCAGTGTGGTAGGTCCTAGCAACTCGTACGACGATGAGCCTATAGTTTTTTATGAGCAAGCAGCCTCTACTGACCATTCGCTATCCGAGTCAATGGAGTTTGTAAAGAAAGAAGCCAACGACTCGACGCAATTAGAGTCATAAGCGATATAAATTATCAATGGGTACATCACAAAAATATAATAAAGCTGAAAAATTAAATAAACTAAGGTATATTTTGCGTACTGGTGTTTAAATTCACTTACAGATCATGGTATCAAAACTTGTAAATGTGCGATCTCAATAGAGACTGCACGATTGTCGTTATTGCAACTCTGAAAAGATACAGAGGAAATGCTTGAATAATATCCGATGAATACGACCCAAGACCAAAAGCTACCAAATATAAATAATGAGCGCCCGAAACCCTCAAATAGAGTAAAAATTATTGTTCGCGTTATATTCAAAGTCGACTCCCTGCACTAAAAACAAAGGAGAAAATTTGTTTGTCAGCTATCACGAACATTACATCCAAGCACCATCCATTTGCCTACGTGAGCAGTCGAGCAAGATTGTAATTTCGTCCATCTAATGTCCACGGAGGCACAAAATTTCAAAGGCAATATCTCACAGCTTCTTTTCATCACTTGAAACTAAATTCATCATGGCTGGCGATTTTAACGCGAATCACACGTGTTGGGGATCTCGACTCACAGCACCTAGGGGCAAAGCACTCTTCGAGCACTACAAGCCTAACATTTCAGTCATATCTTAACAGGCCAGCAAACATATTGGCCGTCAAACGCCAAAAAAATTCCGGACCTCGTAGAAGGGAATATCCTCAAACTCCGCAAAATCAGAAGTAGGTTTTGATTTGTCCTCAGATCTTTCCCCTGTCATCATTACTCTGGGCATGCCACCGCAGTTTGCTTGCGTTAAGCGTAGATATCCGCACAAAACCAACTGAAGTGCATTCAGGCGACACCTCACCAGCGCAACATTTCTTTGTGCATCTCTCAAATCACAGGATGATGACAATTCTGCAGTTATTCTTTACAATGAGCATGTCTTGCAGGCATTCGTCACCGCGACACCTGAAATGGAACTGCATCACTCGGCTCAAAAAACAACATAGCCTTCATCAATAAAAATCTTAGTACAGGAAAAATGATTGGCACGAAGGAATTGGCAGCTGCACCGGTCTCCTCAAACTAAAGCGCGACTCAAAAAAGCTTCTAGTAACTCAACCTGGCCCTTGCGAAAAACAACGAGCTAAAGTTTGACTTAAAGAGCCTCAGTCCCACTAAGAATCCCGACTATTCGCTGTGGAAAGCAGTAAAAAAATTAACAAACTTACCATCAACTGTCAACGGGCAATGGGCCAGAAGTGACGCAGACAAAGCCACTGCTTTGGGAGTTCACTTGGAACAGGTTTTCACACCTTTCACCACGGCAACATGTGTCTTTCCACCTAATATCAATGCTCAGGACTCAAAACCAATCAAGACTTCGGCTAAGGAAGTGCAAGATATCATTATTCAGGAAACATGTTCAAAAAATTTAAGAAAACGGATTTCGGGTAAAACCTTGCAAAGCAAAAAGAAGAGTGGAACGTGATGTATAATTTCATAATTCCGCATCACTCTTGCTCACACAAACAACGTCAAATTAATCAAATGTGGGACTAATTGACAGTCAGGACCCTTGCAATGTGGACCAAAAAAATGAAAAAAATGACAATCACTTAATCTAGCGCAAAAAAAGTTCGAGCGATTTCTTGTCCTTTTTTGGCTAGAAGACGCTTTTTGAGTAAGTTTGTGCACCCGGGAACTCAGTTAGGGAATATACCTACCACAACAAATGGCAACAAATTCATAGCTGAAAAAGTTATGTATTACGTTCTATACAATTTCAGGATTTCGATAATTGTAGATTATGGAAATTCGCACTTTAATTATTGAAATTTTACGACTGTTACGAAACTTTTATGAGTGAGAGGCAAAGTGCATATCATCAGATTCGATGCTGGAACGTCATGTTCCGGAAGCGGTGTACTTTGAATCTAAAATTTGTCGACACATTGTGTTTAGCTTTGTTTTTAATTTGCCGGCGAAATGGAAACGAGATTGTAAGTGACTATGTTGAATAAAGTTTTTTGTGGTTATGTTAAATAAAAATATGTATGATTGAGCTTTTATTCTCAGAGTAAAAAGGACAGACATACTGTAGCAAATAAGCTAAATCTCTTTGCGGGAAGTGCGATCATCACATCAGTTCTACGAACACACCCAATTACGCATGCTCATGTTCAAAACATGTTCGTCGGTAAAATTACAGTTTCAGTTTCCTTGTTCCAACTTTTGCAAACACGATGATCCATTATTTTCGCGGCGTCGATTTTCACTTTTGATTACGTCAATAAATTGTTTCCGTTGTGTCTTTGGCAGCTTCTTCCTGCGAAAGAACGTATTGCACCCGCCACATTTATAATGGTGGTACTACTGAAATCTTCCCCTTTACTGCATCGAACATGTAAACAAAGGCTTCTTTCTCTAGTCTATATTTCTGTAAAAACCTGAAATAATAATGCTAGTCCGTATTCTTACTAATTCTAAATTTAACTTTTCTTACTGATTGCATGGCATACACAACGGATCCAAATGGCCGAACACTATTCTCCATATTACACTCAAACTGCATTCTATTTCATCTTCTTTATTCATAAAGAATTCAACACTACTTCAAATTCTTCTAACAGATAGAGGTTCTGCCTGGGCGAGTCACTCGAAAACAGTTGAATTTCATTGTAAGCAAATCTATTTTGCTCGACTTAATATATGAGTTGACTTTTTTCCCATGAGAGGGTCATGATAGGCTTGTTAATTTTTATATTATTACAAAAAGATCCTGCTCAAATTGGGATTCAAACCCATCACTGTATACTTTAACTCTTGTAAGGCTACACTAGCTTATTAGGGAGCTTTTGCTATTTGACCTTCTTTGAGGAAATGTGCCGAAATTATGTTCATAATAGTTTGGGCTATATTGCATAAGATTTGAGGCTATGTTTCGTGAGAGTCGAGACTATACACGTAGCAAAAAAGTCCATAATCTATGTGTATTCGGCCATTGTATGTAGCTGTATTTGATAGATCAGGGCACTATGTTCACTGCACTTGCGCCCATTAACACTGCGCTATGTTATTCAGGACTAATTTCTATGTAGAATTTTTTTCAGTATCTGGAATATAAAAAAAAATTAAAGTTTTGCTTCTATTTACAATAACTTTATTTATAAATATCGGCAATTAAGCTCTTACTCATTATCAATCTTACTATATACTCTATTTTCGCACTTCTACAAAACCAAGTGTAAACGAGAAACTAGGTTCATTTGAATTTTGTACTCTTAACAATATTACTTAAATAAGGTGGTTCTTATATGTTAGATTCTAAGCTTAGTTTTTAAAATTTAATAAGTTGTGAAAACTTAAGATATTTTCTTATGTCGATTCGGTATTATGTTGTCAATGCAGTAAGCTAGCGCTTTTGGACTATAGACAGTTACAATATACATTATGGTACATTCTTACAGAAAATATACATATGTAGCTTTGAGACTTAGAATAACTGAGATAATACAATACTATTTCTTTAAATTTTCTCATCTACGCTACTTGGAATATTCAGTTGAATATGTATTCTAAATAACAAATGGCTGCGACATCTTTTTAAAAACATCACTTCGCTAAAACCAAATCACAGTCTGCTACTCTCCATTGGCCTATTATTTTCTGGCGTTGGTACTGGTTTGCCGTTACGGTGATGATGCCCGTTGATGACAGCCAAGTGCCCTGTTCCATGTTCATCTGCAAAAGTGGTATTATCGTGACCGTAGTCGCGTGGAACACTATTGAGGGTTTGGCTCGGTGCAGTTGTTTTTGCTTTCTTATCCTGGCTGGGTTCCATCAGGAACATTGTGATGAAAAATAAAACAGAACCTGAAAGCAAAAAAATACGGTTAAGTGCACAATTATTTTTGGAAAAAGTTACAAATGACTTACTAACTCCGTAGAATCCTGCATAGAAAATCATAATTGATCCCCGGTAGCCAATAGACTTGGCGACTGGATCAACTAGAATTGGTAGGTTTCCACCAATGTTGTTCATAACGAACAAGAACACGCCGATTGTTGTCGATCGTACTTGTACGGGAACGATTTCGACAACAACAGCAAAGACGATTCCAAACCACATTTCAGCGAAGAAATAGCTAATGCCAAGGGTTATCATAGCCCAGACGGGATCAAAATACACTGAACCAAAGGCCGGTGGTGTGGAGATCAATTGACTGAGAGCCAACACAAGAACTCGAGATTTGATACCCATCTTAGCTACAATTTTGTCTGAAACAATACCACCAACTACCACGCCAATACTTCCGATTCCAATGGTTACGGCAAACAACCACCAGCCGAGATCGACGTCAGGGAAGTAAGTGTTGTAGTACAGATCAGCATTGTATGCGAAAGTCATACCACCGCAGTGCCGAATCGAAGCAGCAATCATGAGCAGTACCATTCTGGGCTGTAAAAGAACCGCCCACAAACTCACTTCTCCCCCTTTCCTTTCGTTTTGTTCTCCAATAGACTGCCTTTCAGGTTCCTTCAATGTTGTACCAGTGATGATAGCGACAAGAATAGACAGGACTCCGGTTCCATAGTAGCACACACGCCAGCCCAAATTCCACAGATTAAGCTTTGTTATATAACGACCAACAGGGAAAGCAATTCCATATCCACCGTAGATGCCCCAATTAAAGATAGCCATGACCAGTGCTCGCTTGTCTTCGGGGAATATATCGGACATGACGCCTTGAGCCAGCGGATTGCATCCTGATTCACTAAAATGAAAGTATATTGAAAATGTTTACAGTGAAAGCTTAAATAGATTTTTACCCAGCGGCCATAATCATACGAAGGACGATAAGCTGCCAATATTCCTTGACTGATCCTTGTAAGATGATTGCGACTGCGAAAACCATAGTGCATACGGTTAACGTTTTGACTCGGTTGTACTTATCGGCAACGAAGCCCATAAAAACGCCGGCAATTGTAAATATAGCTATGAAACTGGGACCAGCCAAGAGTTGATAGTCGATACCAAGTCCGTTGTAGTTCCATTCACAATATGGTGTTCCATTAACATTGAGATCAAAACATCTGCAAAAAATTATTGGCATATATTTTTCAAATGTCAAAAACATGGAGAAGGTCATTCTTCTTCCAGCTTTTCTCGAAGATGAGAACTACCACGTAAAGCTTAGAGGAATCATAGAATGCATTGAATCATTTATAAAAGTAATCCTTACTCGGTTTCATTCATAACTTCGCCACATTGTACTGCGAGTTGATGTCTCGTGAATTCCGTATTATTTTGCTGGCACGCATGTTCACCATAGTCCAGTTCGATTGCAGTCTGTTTCGATGTTACACCTATTAGATAATGCCCCAATTCACCGAGGATATATCCTATGGTTAGGATACCCAAGGCATACCAGTTGTACATAAGACTCAGTTTCTTCACAAGCGGCAACATTGTTTATTTCGGTTCTATGCTCCTGTAACGGAAAGAAAAATCAAAGATTAAATTAAAAAACAATTATTTAAAAATCTGAAATTGAAATTGTGTGAACATTAACACTTCATCAAGTTGATAGGCTTCTTAATGATAATATGAGTGAAATTCGTAATTATACATTATGTGGGAAGGTAGCAAGAATAATGAATCCGTTTGGTTTATTGAATTATGTAATCATTATTACTATTACATCTAGTTTGAGTTTGCAGAGTTTGCTACTCATGCTATATTATGTTGAATTAAACTTTTGTTCGACTTAAAGATGGAAATCATTGTTAATGGCGATTAAACTTGCTAATCAGCACAAACACAATTAGTATCTACTTTAGTGAGCTTTTGCGTAGTTGATTGTTAATTTGCGTATTTGGCGAACTTGGAATATAAAAGCTATACATAGCCACTGACTGGAGGTTGGGACATTTACTTGACGCATAATTTTGATAGAAACCACAATTCAGATTAATCTGAAGACTATCTGCATTACTTAGACTTCTAAATTCTATTAGTACTTTTCGTTCGGTGAATCAAATGAGTAGTTTCGATTGCTTCAAGTCTGGTGCCACGGCATTAAAGAAGGATTTGGAAACGTAAAACGGACTGATACTTTTAGAACTTTAGAAAAATCTTAGAACTTTCCATACCAAGCCAATGTCATATACGGTTCAACATCAGTTCCATCGGAGCTCTTAGAACCCAAAGACATGTCTCGTGTGAAGATATTTGAAAATCATCGAGCCAGGATGGCAACGCAGAGGAGCAGTACGCGTCGCAAACAGCTACCATAGGGTATCCGAAAACGTTGTATTGGTTATAGTAGAAGTAATCCCAGTTGACTTCTTGGCAAAAGAGTGTTTGAAAGCGTTCTTGAATTGCTCAGAAGTGGGAAGAGAGGTATCAGCCCCTCAAGCACGAGCATGAACACTTCAGCTTTGGGAGGAATGCTGGGCTACGAGCAAAACAGGAGCATGGTTGACTAGGCTGATCCGTGCCACAAAGCCTTGGCTAAGTTGTGACCACGGTGAAATAAATTTCTACTTGAGCCTATTTCTATCAGGTCATGACTATTTAGTTTAGGAAACACCTTCTTAGAATGAGGAAACTCAGGACGGAACACTGCAAATACTACATTAACACGTTGACTGCCGACTACGAAATATCTCGTAGGTTGCTTACTTGCCCAGGATGGTTACTACGAGCTATCTCGTCCCTTCATTACTTGCCATATTTGTACAGCTACATACGAGGAAATTCACAGCATAACAGGGTAAATATCAATAAATGGTCTCAGGAAAGAAAGCAAAAAAATAGATTTGGCGTAAGTGAACAGAAAATACAATTATACAAAGTTTATCCAAAAAGAAAAAGTTTGTACGAGGAAGGAAATTATTCGCTCGGTTAAAATTTGGCCCTTTAGGCCTGAATCGTGAAAAATTCCGTGGCAGTCAACGTGTTAAAGAAATTGATGACGCATTGCACGCTTTCTTCATGTGCCTCTTCAGAATATAATGAGAAGTGCTCTTGTTCACAATCGGCCTCGCAATGCCGGAGACGATTGTCGGGGCGATGCTTCCTTCAAAAGACGCTTGGGTACGTGTTTCAGCATCTCTTTTGCGACTGAAAAGAAAAGATGGTTGCCTTGGAGACCCCTTCTGACAAAAAGAAAATACTAGTGGCACGGCCGAGTCGAATTAATGCGAAAGCGGTTTCGGCTCGGACTTCCGTGGTCAACGCGTGATGTTTTCACTGAGTAAGAGCCTCACATGAAATCGCAAGAAATCTTTTCAAGGTTTGAAATGGAAAGAAGTATACGAAAATAACGCATTTTACTGTCGTGCGTCTGAATGCATATCAAATAAAATTTTACCTGCGTATAAAACTGCCTCCTGCGTCAAAATTATTATGAAAAATAAATGAAATTCAGGAAAAAATACCGTAAAGGCACTGCTAGAAATACTGATTTTCAAAGAAAAGCAGAGGAAGTATGTAGATTTGGAATGCATGCTCTACCAAACGTTCTGTT
Source organism: Nemotelus pantherinus (assembly GCA_963978885.1). Classification (NCBI taxonomy): domain Eukaryota; kingdom Metazoa; phylum Arthropoda; class Insecta; order Diptera; family Stratiomyidae; genus Nemotelus; species Nemotelus pantherinus. The sequence goes on along the minus strand of OZ022263.1, from coordinate 220,085,497 downwards.
TATAGCAACAAACTTGTATCGAAGGTCACGTACTACTTTGAAACGATGATCGCATCGGAACTCAAAGGCTATAAAAATTTCCAGGTTTACTATTCGCAAGTGTTTCAAAATTCAGGAAACTGAAAACTTCTTCTCGTTTTTATCCGATGACTGCATCGGAAGTTAAAAGAATAGAAATATTTTTGGGGTTACTGAGCAAAAAATTTCCAAAATTTGAAAATTCCAAAATTTGAAAATTTTTTACATTTGTTGCTTAATATCATTGGGTAGGAACATTTAATAGTAACATCGGTTGGTACGAAAATAACAAAAATGCTTAGTACTAGTAAGCTTTTAGTGATTGAGGTCAACAAACCCTGTGAATTTCATTTCGATCCGTTATAGGAGTAGAAAGAAGTTATAGGAGTAGAAAGGTTTTGATGGTTGCCACCTGCGAAAATTTCAAAATTTATAAAATTGAAAAGATTAATGCTTGCTTTCACTAAAAGATCCTTCAATTGAAAATTTGACGGGAGCATCAGTTAGTAAAAAATGACAAAAATTATCCTAGCTGGCAGCCCTACCCTAATTTTCCATTCAAAATTCCATACTTTAATTGGATTACCATAAGGCCCACAAGGTACTGAGCTAATTTTTTTATAATCTCATGACCGCATCGCAAGTTTTAGGGCAAAACGCTTTTATTTTACTTATCGATTTTTCAAGATGCTACCATGCCGCTACCTCTTACTAGTATATCCGTTAAAGATGGCATCGGGTGGTTAACAGGACTCTTCTTAATATTTCATACAATTAATTTAATTATAATTAAAATTAATACTTGGATCGGATCAATGGAAATGGCCACGCAATCAACAGATGAAACCTGGAATGTGTGAAACATGTGCAGACCGGAGATCACTAAGGCCCTTCTGGAGCAGGAGACGAAATACAAAATAAATGCAAATTTTTCAATATATTGGCGGCTGTGGTGGGTCGTAGAAAATGTAGTGGACTTGCTCCCAGAAAAAGTGGGACGCTACGTATATTTCATCCGTCATGAAAATATACTAGCGTCCCACTTTTTCAGGGATCAAGTTCAATTAAACAGAATAATGCTTATTATTTATAATTTTCAACTTTCATGGAATGGATAATTTTAGTTTAGCGATCAATCTTGTTCACAATAGAAAACTATTCATCTGGTTGCAGCAAAGTATTTTGTTGGCAGAATTTAGACATCTGTGTTTTTATTACTTTCATTTTTTTCTAAAAACAAGTTCAGAGGAAATGGAAAATAGGAAAAACATATATAAGTAAAACATATATAATTGATGTAAGTGTTCTTTATAATATATTTCATAGAAACTTAATGCTTCATAATCTTGCTCTGACTCAGTACAAATCACTTTCAACCTGATCAATAACATCTGTAATTTGATGAAAACCCGCAAATTGTGTGTGATTTAGTTGTTCTTGCTCAACCAGCTCGACACATACATAAATAATGTTCGACAATGTCAGCTCAACCTTGAAAAGTCACAAAGAATCAATTTTAGAATTTTCCAATTAACATCAAAACAAAACGTATTTCATTACTTTTGTCGGAATATTTTGTCCCTAAGTTTCATTGATTCCTACATCAATCTTTATTCAGATCTGAAGCTAGAAATTGTGTCGATGTTCAAGTGATTTAAATTAGCTCTCATCAAAATCAATTGCAGTATAACATAAATGGAAGTGCGACATTCTCACTTTCAGTTCATTATAAATAATTGTTTTAATTAAGAACTCGCTTGAATTATTAACTGATTGAAGCACACTATTCAATCTGAATCGGAAACAAAAGCTAGGAACAATGCAAACAACTTTTCACTGAAACCTATAAAAAAAGGCCCTATACAAGTGGGCACTATTATGCACGTATGTGTGTGTTAGTGAAGTTATGTGCAAATGCTGCAGGCAGAAGTAACAAGTGCGGGGACTACAATGCATATTTTGCGAGGAGACAATTAGATCAAGGTCTGTTGTTTGCCCTGGCAATGATTGGCTCTACCTAAAGTAATTGTTGACAAACGCTGTTCGGAAGTGTAATTAATTATTATTAGTCAATGTGGTTGAAAATTAGAGCCATCGCCTATGCACAATCTGCTGTGGCACATATTGTGCTGATAATTTAGATATTAGGGTTTTGGACAAATAGGATCTAGGAGTGTACATTAGAGTTGACTAGCATAACGTAAAAAAACAAACAGAGAAAGCATGTAGTTAAATTTTTCAGAACTTATCTAAATATTATAGTGGCCAACTTTCACTGATTTTCGCAGTTTAACATAACTATTTTTGGTTTTATATAAGGTCTGTTGATCGATTATTTTATTGCCAAACTGTTTTTGTTGTTGAATATTGGACTTTTTTTTTATTGTATTTTAACATTTGGACGTCGGGTAAAAGATTGTTCGTGATCTTTGAAATTACGGCAACTAAAAAAATTAAAATAAGTCACATTCTTTGACTATATACAACAATTGTTTTTAGTTTGACAGCTTTTTTTAAGTTTGACAGTTCTCCGAGACAGTAAAATCAGAAAAAACGGCAAGCCATGTGGTAACATTTAGGTCTCAATTGGTAGAAGCAGGAAAATAGAAAGTGTTAGCCGAAAAGAATCTCATTAGAGAATCTAAATAAGATATACACAAGATTAGAAGAAAGCACACTTCAAGTTTGTTGCCTTCATTCAAAAATGAAAAGCGAAGCGCGGAAAGGTTTTAGAAGAATGGAACTGGTCCTTCAAATGAGAGAAAGAGGACGATCTGCAGGAGGTAATGAGAGAAAATATGCATGAAAAAACGCCCTAGAGACTATCCCTAACTTTGTGGTGAAAAGTCTAAGGTTCAATTTACAATAGAACAAATGGCGCTGCCTAACTAAGGCCTGAATCACACTGCTACAAACGTACCAATAAGCAAATTCGCAAAATGTACTGTAGGTGAATTAAAAACCTTAGGAAAAATTAGCGATCGGTTGGTTAGAAAACGCGTGCGGGTTGTAGAGGGGGTTAAGTGTCGAAAACAAAGAAATATGTGCTAGTTTTATCGTTTCATGTTAATACTTTGTTGGTTTCCAAACATATCGGAAAAGCAAGGATTAAAAAATTAAATAGTTTTTTGGTAAGATATTCTATTATCAATCGAAATAATAAAAAAAATAACACCGTTCGTGGACTTGCTGCTCATCAGAGAGGATTATTTTCTTGGGCTCAGTAATCATCGAAAACACACAAAAAGAGCATCTTTCATTGATTTGTAAAGGTATTGGCTTTTAACGGTAACCAGGATAGTTTTCACTCGGAAATCAAATATGTCAAAGAGATAGAAAGAAAAAAATGAATTTGATTAGAAAATAACTAGGAATTATGCTAAGAAGATCAAGAAAAAGGACTAAGTGCAACGTGATCAGTTAGTGACGCTGTTTACACATAGAGAACAGGCCAAAAACATAAGAGTTCCAAGAAAATAAGTTTGGCATTTACAAGAAGATACAGTAAAGGTAATTGAATTTGATCACGGTTTCCTTCTTGTCTATAAATCAGCATAGACAACGTATATCATTTCTACAGCATCGAAGCCGAGCATATTGAAACGGGAAACTCGATCGTTTTGCGGAATCAGCCTCCGAAAGCAGAATCAAATTGGAATTGTTTTTGCGGGATGATTAAAATTGAACAACTTTTTATTAACATTAAAAATTTTAATCTACATTGAAAATTCTATTTTTTGACAAAGTGGTTTCGAAAGATTGCACTGCTTCTCATCAGACACCAGCTTACAGTGCATACTTGACTGGCGTGACCACTTGCAGGTGGAAATCATTACATTTTTATTTATGCTAGTTGTGACAAATTTTAAAAAAAGTTCCAATTTGATTCTGCTTTCGGAGGCTGATTCCGCAAAACGATCGAGTTTCCCGTTTCAATATGCTCGGCTTCGATGCTGTAGAAATGATATACGTTGTCTATGCTGATTTATAGACAAGAAGGCAACCGTGATCAAATTCAATTACCTTTACTAAGTAAAATTATATCCATGGATATAAGTCGGAGATGTTAAAATTTGTCACAACTAGCATAAATAAAAATGTAATGATTTCCACCTGCAAGTGGTCACGCCAGTCAAGTATGCACTGTGTGCTGGTGTCTGATGAGAAGCAGTGCATTCTTTCGAAACCACTTTGTCAAAAAATAGAATTTTCAATGCAGATTAAAATTTTTAATGTTAATAAAAAGTTGTTCAATTTTAATCATCCCGCAAAAACAATTCCAATTTAAGATACAGTAGTTACGAAAACTGAAAGTCTCCATGAATAGATAACTAAATACCGACCAGAGGGCTGATTTAAGCAATTTTTTATTGATAATAAATTAATTCAAAAATGTAGAACGAAAATTAGAAAATATTAATTTATATTGCGATTAAGAAGACGACTAGCTTTGAAATTTAATTAAATAAGAAAGTCTCTTAAGCCCTATCATATAAATAAGACGTTTAGGCTAGCATAAGGCTGATAGACACTAGAAAAGAGGGCAAACTATCATTAAAAATATGGATATATGCTAACAAATTGAAAGACATTTAGCTTTTATAAAGAAAAATCGTCTTTGAATGGAAATATTTAATTTTTAAAGCTAGAAAAAACTTAAGCAGAATAAATTCGTTTAACGGCATTTGTTTGAATTTCGACCCTTTATTATAAAAACCAAATATATTTTTTTATTTAATATTTCCGAAATTTTTCGAAAATATTTCTGAGATGTTTCCGGACATGTGAGGCTCTGGCTCAAGACACACCTCTATTAGGACACTTTTCATGTTGCTCCATTGGCTATCAACCAATCTACTAATCTTGTATTCTTCCGTCTACCTGAGCATTATAATGTCTTTCAAGTTGAGGCTGTGACTCTTTTTCCAGGCAAACAACTGGGTTTTGTATAATCTAATATTCAGAGTCAATATTGATATTTTCACCCATAGTGAAGCACCTATTAAGTCGCTTGCTGGTCCTTGTGTAGTGTCCATAATCATCGCTGAATACCTACCGTGCATCTCTTAGGGAAGACAATTTGGCAGTACAATTGATTTGGATATCTGGACAAAGCTTCTGGTGAGGTTTCGTACTTTGCTACTGGAGATCTCAGGCCCCTCCACCTTAGGCATACCGCTGTCATTAGGCGAAAATCCCTCGAAGACGGTAGGAAGTCCTGGACCGATGGATCATCCTGTGCGATAACAAGATAGTCTAGGGTCTCCATGGACACGCATAATGAAACACAGTTTAGTCTGAAAAATTGTGGCAAAAAGGTATTGCAACCGATACCAAGATACGTGGAAAATGGCAGTACTGCCTATTTTACATAAATCTCGACAGGAATGATCAAACTGCTAATACGAATGTTCAAGCGACGAAAGATGGATATTTAGAGACTCTTAAAAATCAACCAGGATTTTTCAAAGAGCGTTCGGCAACAACCTGGCCTAAATGAATTTATTCTGCAATTTTCTTTTTATTTCGTTTTACAAATATTTGGCAAACAGCCCACTGATTTTAAACAAAAAAGCTGCTCTGTTGAAAAAAACTCAAGTGAAGATTTTTCAACTGAGTAATAATTCTTGTGGAATGTCAAATACAATGTTAAAAATTCATTATGAAATTGGGTGTGCGAAAAAAGTTATTAATGGTCAAAGGTCGTTTTAACGTAGATTTTTATCGCATCAAGTGTGTTCAGCACAAAAATCTACACTAAGATTTCAAATACAAAACTCAACTGGGACTAATAGTTCTTGAGATATGAACCTGGGGAAAACTTCCGTGTTTTCATACATTTATCATCGGTTTACATCACTATGCATAAACGGTGGCTAATTATGCATATTTTGTCGAAACTCCCTCGGGCTGATGTCTGGCAAATTATATATAAGTCGCCATCGAATTTTGTATATGAACATTTTGTGCGGATTTTTGTGTAAACTAATTGGATGCGGATAAAAATTCAGTAAAATAGTAAATAATTGATTTCCGTGATCTTTGACTCTTAACTACTATTTGCACAGATGATTTTCTAATGAACTTTTACATTGTTTGTCTCATTCTACAATACATATAATTCTGTTGAATAACCTTCCACGGATTTTTTCGCAGATAAAGTATAAAATGACTGAGCTAAAATCAATCTCATGGAATATTTTGTACATCTATTGTATTAAAATATGAGAATAACTAGACTTGGCAAGAAATCTGATTGATTTTTTCGCATTTCTTTCTACCATTTATTTCGTAATTATATTTTTAGTGTGGTGACTATGCCTCTAAGCAGATCAATTATTTCAATCATCTTTTCAATAGTACTGGCTACCAAATATCGATGGAGTCGATTAATCACAAAGATAGTCTGGACGTGCAGTATCTAGACAGTCATCGTATTGCAGATAATTTTTAACTGGGCCGATAAGCGATAAATGATACCATTTATTTTAATTTAAAAACATACTAACTTTCTTGAATTTGATCAAGAGCATGCGTTTCAGTCTTGAGTTTGTAACTGTCGGTAGTGGATTCATGTATTCATTAGAACGCTTATTGATAAAAAGTTTTTACATAATTTTGCATTGATAAAGCACCAGTAATGAGTTTGCAACATTACACGAAAGATGACATCGCATATAACGATGGCGTTAAAAGCTCTTTTATTTGGATTATTGTAAATAATAAAGTCTACAACGTGACCGACTTTTTGGATGAGGTGGAGTGCGTTTGTGATCTTTAGCTGAGTTTTATTTCACATCTTCCCTTTAATCGGTTAGCATCCTGGAGGACGGGATGTAATAATGGAATACGCAGGTAAAGATGCTTCAAAGGAGTTTAAAGCAGTTGGACATTCTAATGATGCACAAATGAGCATGAAGAAATATCTTATCGGTGAATTAGTTCAGGTAAAATTCCGTTAAGATGCAGTTGTATTTTTCACTATCGGACAAAATTTAATATTGCAGGTCGAGGCCAAAAGGCAGACTGACGGAAATGTTACAGTAAATGAATCAGTCAGTTCACACAGAGGCTCTTTATTTTGCTGCAAGTTGTTTGGAAATCGATGACATAGTCTCAAATTCATTAAGTTATGTGTATTTATTAATGTTTGTTCTTTTAATGTCAGCGTTTTTATAATATTTATTTGGAAAAGTAGTTCCTACATCGTTTGTTTAAATACAAAGGTATGCATATTGCATACCTGACTGATTGAATTGTCGCAACTAAAGGAAATAAAAATCAATAACCTTGCAAGTGGTTGTATGAGCTGATGTCTGGGTACTTTTCTGTTCCCCCCCCCCCCATTTTCTTTCACTTTTTGTTGCTGCAATGCTTCTAAAATTGATTAGAAAGTAGTAATTAACCAAAATTATGATGGAGAAACACGTTTAATTTTTATTTTTTTTATATTTTTATTTTTTATTTTTAAAATAAATAATAATTTTTTTCAAAATAATTTTTATTGGGTTATTGGGTACTTTCCTGTTTTTCCCCCTCCATTTTTTTCAATTTTTTTAATGAAAACTGCTCGAAATGGGTTAAAAAGTGTTACTCCACAAGAATTGAGATGGAAAAATGCATTCAAAAAATTTTTTTTCCGGTTTTAAAATTTTTATTCATTTTTCTGCGGCAGAATGAGTTTTTTAAAAGTTAATGTGTTGTTGACCTACGACTGGGACCGCACCCCCCGCTATACCAATAACCCAATAAAAATAATATTGAAAAAAATTATTATTTATTTTAAAAATTAAAAAAAAAAAAAAAAAAAAAAAATTAAACTTGTTTCTCCATCATAATTTTGGTTAATTTCTACTTTCTTATCAATTTTAGAAGCATTGCAACAACAAAAAGTGAAAAAAGGGGGGGGGGTGAAAACAGAAAAGTACCGATGTCTGTCATCACTTCATTACTTCTCTGTTATCCAATATTTGGAAATAATTGAGTTCCAAATATCTTGACCTCTCAACGAAGAAAATGTTCGAATAAAGAAACACAGCCAAAATTACCGCGAGCTTTTACGGCGTATTCGAGCTACAAATTTTGTTTTTATAATTCTTCAAGGTGATTTTCTTAAGGTAAACAATTTCCATATGTTATATTAGGCGTGTTCTTTTGCTCCCCATATCTATAACAGAACAATGCAGACGCATTGGGATCAACAAGAACTCCCCCTTTCCATAACAGGAGTTGTTATTGTTTCCAATGCGTCTGCATTGTTCTGTTATGGATAAGGGGAGCAAAAAAACGCGCCTATTATGTCAGTCAATGTGCCATGTGTTGCTGACCCAGGTCTGTTGTTGTCCAGGGATCAATAAAATTTAGTTTTATCGCTTTCTATGGTCTGAAACAAGCAGTCAGCGGGGAGCTACTGGAGTGGAGCAGCACCAGGAGTTCCTCTGCCCCCATTAACAGTACGCACTTTCTTTAGCATTTTCTTATTTACAGCTTTAATATTGCCGGCCGCCAAACTTCTGCAAGATTGAGTTCCAGTATGCTAGTGTAGATCAAGAAGATGATGTAATGTTGCAGCCCCCAAGTTTCTGCTATGATCCTTTAAGAACTGAAAAGATAGAAGAAACTTGGGGTTTAGTTTTGAGGATTATAGGTGTTTCATTAAGCTTCGCTGAGTCGAAGCTTGGGACTTAATCTTCTTCGTGAAGAGCACTTGTTTGGCTTTTTTTAGAGTTAGCGCTTAGGCCACACTCCCGGTGAAATCGCCATAGAATATGTTACAACTCATTAAATTGCCCAGTTAGCGTCAAAATAAATTTCATGGATATGGCAATGGAGGTATCATAGACATAGGGATCTATAGAGATGCTATCAGTTAACATGAAGTTTGGCCAAGCTTCCTCAAATGCACATTAACTGTTAAGTTTAAGAGAGACAGAAAGCTGCCCTGATGAGGGCTGGTTTCATGCCTGGGCTAACCACAGACGAGTATAATATCCGATTCTTGAGGAACAACGCGTATCCAATCGCACAGAATGATTTTTGAATTCAAGACTCGTTAGTATGCTCAAAGTTTTTTTTCTGCATGATGGCTTTTTTGATCGATGACATTGGTGTTCTTAGGGAGCAGGGACATGAAGCCTCTAGCAGCAAGATGCCAACCTTTGGCAGTTTGACGGACGCACAGTTGCCCCGAACACTTTTACGTACAGATATCAAATTAATTGTACTACCGAATGTGTCGACATCTCTTTAAGAGATGCGCGGCATTCAGTAACAATTCTGGACATTATATAATGACCAGCAAGATAATTTATAGCCAGTTGGCTCTACGTGAAAATACCAATACTAACTAAGATCGTTGTAGACTTTGTTCGTCAGTATCAACTCACGCAAAGCGTCGTTTGGTTGTGCAGTTGTGCTTAGCTTTAACTATTTGTGGTGTTCAGATTGTGGACCCTAAAATATGATTTGCGAATTAAAGATAATTCACAGGGAAAGATTTAACTGCAAGAAATTATAATATCGCCGTGACGGTGTAGAGCTAACATGTGATTTTTTAAGATAACAATATCTATTTTTAAAGTATTCAAAATTGATAATATAATAAAATTGAAATTACTCTACTCAGCTCTTGACGACTTATCTAATATTTACTTTTATCAAAATTATCAAAGCAAAATTATGTAATTTTGGTGTCGGGGGTGTAGTGTTTGTGGAGAGTTGTAAATTACGTGTGATATGAAAGTATATTTTTTTTCATCCACAATATCAAATATTTGATTTTCACTTGAATAAAGAAAATCATGGAAATAACTTAAGCCATATTTTTGCGTCATCATCGAGAGCTGATTAGGATAGTAGCATTGAAAACAACAAAAGCCCTGCCCCAGTTGCTGTTGTTTTCAATGATACTATCCTAACCAGTTTTTGATGGAGGCACAATAAACGCAGCTTTTAATGATTCGGTTTGAATATTAAAGAATGAGAGCAAAACACATTTATTTCTCTATATTAATTGTATTTTCATGGCTTGTTAAGCATCTTAAAAGCAAATAACTTTTTAGATAATCCGCTCCACTATTTAAGAACACTTTCAACAATATAAAAATATGCTAATGCACATAATTCAAATAAATATTGGAAGGCAGTACAGCAGTTTGAATTAGCAATGTGGCTTTCATGACAATCAATGCACTGTTTCATAAATTAAACTTTAAAACTTCGCCTGTATTGTTATGATTTATGAGTTGAATCATATATTTATCTCGAAATCAGAATATTTGAGAAATGGGAGTTGTTTGAATATTCATGGCACTTTAGATTCATCAGCATGAGCTTGATTTTTCATATTATCAACGCATTCAAAAAAACTATTTCTGCAATACAAGAAAGTAGGTGTTCAATGGAGTCAATAGACTACTGATAAAATGAACTGATGATCATTGTCATGATGTAGATATTCCAGCAGCAATGGTACTAATTGTTTTTTTTCCTCTTACTGGTGAAATACATTTGAAACTAATGATAAAATTAGTCAAACATAATTGTCATTATTCATCGCAATATTTCATTTCTCTGTTGAATTTGAACCCTGCTTGCTACCAATATACAAGAAACTAGGTAGTAGCTTACATTAATCACTATACATGCAAGTGATACGTCCTTAAACTTAGCATCCGACCGAATGATGTCACACTGCGACTAGAATAATTTATGAGGTTCTATTACTAACAGTTTCTCATGCAATATTTCAATTAACCGATAAGTAAATACAAATTATTCAAAGTGCCCAATTGAAACTGTCTACAGTTTCATAGATTTCGCAATAGAATTGGAAGTGTTTACAAAATATGCAAGCTGTCAAATACAAGGCGAACGACATACTTACATACATATGTTTATAATGCAGCAGATTTAAATGCTCAACTATGCAAAAGCGGAGGAATGCACGTAAAACGTGCCAATATTTTATGAAATATTGTGTAAATAATATTGAATGAAAATTCTTATTTGAAATATGAGATTGTATACAAAAGCGTTAAAACAATAAATTAGTATATTTGCAACTAAGAATCGCACAGGGTGTAGTAATAGTGTAATCAAATGCCTTTGCTGATTTAAATTTACTGCTAGTTTAAATGTATTTTGTGAATCATTTAAATTAAAAATTTGAATTATAAATTGCACGAAAATTGCATGGGCTCTCAAATAGTCAATTTGATAGTCTCCAAAAAGTAAATATATAAAATGTACTTAGCAACAAGTGTACAATAACTAATTACTTAATCAAGCTTTTATAACGCAACAACTTTTTCAACACCTGGAAAAAACTAGCTTTGATAATGATAATCAGTCAGATTCCCCAATAATATATGCAAATATTTTAAACTAGTACAGGTGTTATGGTGGCAAAACTACAATTGAAATTTTCAATTAGATATTAGCTTCATTTGCCATTAATTGTATTCCGGTTTCCAAGTGACCAGATGTTAACGATAGCAATTTGAAATTTTAATGCAATATCAATCAATCTATAAATTATTTATCAACATGCTGTTCATATGGCTAATATCCGTCACTCAATTTGCGTATTTTAATTAGTTATGCATGAATAACATAGCTGTAGCAGGTGCTATTGTTACTAAGTACTCAGATGCGAATCTGAATGGTACTTTCAGTTGTTTTTTCACTGGACTAGTTCCGGCCTGGTTTTTCGCAGTGAGACTTGAATTCAATAGGCAGGTTATCAGAATCTTGAAATTCATGAAAAAGTTGTTGCTGATATAGTTGAAAGTGCGATCAAATGCTCTACATATTTCAGGTTTTTCAGTAAGCCAAATCAGCCTTCTTTTTTTGTAACCTACCTCTAGAGCAACAATCCGGACTTAAATGCGTTCATGAATGATACCTATTTTCATGTCCATTTCCACAATTTTTTGTTTCTAATACCAAAAACTTTCTGCATTTTCATCATAATCATCGGCGCAACAACCAGAGTCCAATTGGTAGCGATAGCAACCTATTTTTACTGGGCTTGTCATGTTGGTTATGGTTAATCTACACAGTCGTGTAAATTTATTTGGAATGCCAAATTTTCTCAAGGCTTCATAAAGTTTTACCCCTGGCTTCGCTGTCATAGGCAGTTTTCAAGTCTATACATTGGTACGATAATTTAATAAAATTATAAAAATAATAAAAGAAAAGAAAGAAAATAATAAACTTTTTTTATAATATCATATCAAACATTTCTTACACAAAGGAAATTGATGAGAAACACTGTTTTATGGCTACATATATCCTTTGAATTTGGTTTTCATCCGACGGTTTCATCGAAAGTTTTAGCGATTAAACGATGTTTGGGGTTGCTATCCGACACGTTTCCAAAATTTGGAAAATTTAGACATTGGTTTCTTATTTTTATTGTAAATGCTCTACATGTGAATGTATAATGGAAGAATTTGTTGGTGCAATATTTACAAAAATGGCTGGTGCTGGTAACTCTTTGTTAGCATCACAGTCAAAACAATATAAAATCTGCTTCAAGTTAATTTAAATCCACCCTGTGAATTTTGTTTCGATTGAATGATTGTGCTGGAAGTTAAAGGGGTGAAAAGAATATTAGGGCTACCACCCTCAAAATTTTTCAATTTTTGGAAATCAAAATATTTGTTGTTAATTGTCAAAAATTACAAAAACTACGAGTTATTTTTTTCATGATTTTTCAACGAAATTCCTAACGACTAGTAAGGATTCTTATCACATGCTCGTCGTAGCTACAGATTACAATCTTGAAAACCCACGTATAGTTTTAGCCAACATGAATACGCTCTGCCATTTACACGGTGATCCAATGTTTCTATCAGAAGTTATGACAAATTAAATTTTGAAAAAAATACTTGCCTACTTTTAGGCACTCAGCGCCCAGATAGGCTTTATAATTTCCAATTTTGAATTTATCACGGACAAGCATAAACCAAACTTGCTTTTGATTTCTAGTACTTGATTCTTCTCTGCATAAAAATATAGAGTACTTGAAAATTTCCTAAAATGTCCACCGTCGCCAAAGGATTACATATATCTTAATTTAATTATTGCACTGGTCTTATATACATCTATGACCTCTGAAAATTTCAGCTCAATCGGACCGCGCACTCCAAACATTATCTCCTTCAATCTTTTTGCTTATATATATTTATATATATATATATATATATATATATATATATATATATATATATATATATATATATATATATATATATATATATATATATATATATATATATATCTATATATATATATATTTATATAAGGGCGCGAAACAGGAGAATGAAAGTAAGTATTTCTACGTGAGAATGGTGCTTCAAAAGCAACAGAGGACCTAATTTATCTCTCTCTCGCCTTTTGTTTGGAACACATTGGTCAAAGTAAACTCTGCGCTTTGCCAGAAGAGGGAGATTTAGGAGCTATAAACGTTCTTTATAAGGCATATAGCGAAGGTTATACTTGAACAGTAGAGTGAGAGTAAATCTGCGTTGAACTTATTCAATAGCATCGGAAAGGTGTTGGAAATGACAAGTCTAGACGTGGCTACAGTATTCGAGTTTGGAACGAATAAGGGTAATTAAAACTTTAGCACAAAAGGAGGAAATTCAAATCACCTTGAAGAAGTAGATGACTTGTCAAATTTTTTAGGAGATGAAAAGAATTTGAATGAGAGAGGTCCAATTATGGATCCTCGTGGCACACCAAAACAAAGGGAAAACAGTGAGGAAGACACGCCAGAGAAGAAAAAGAGGTGCGATTTATTAAGGACGAAGAAGGCCAAGAGAATAAAGACACACAGATGCAATAGTGATTTAATTTGAGTAGAAGTAGCAGAGAGTAACAGAGTTCAATATTTGTGAGAAATAGCATTATGTATAAATAGCATTAACTTAGCACTTCTGATCTAAAATCGTGGCTACAAACAAAGGCTTTAACAAAGTCATGTTGGTAAGATACAAGCGCAAAGCAAAGATAATGCTTAAAATTATTGAACACGAAACGTTCAATATTTTTGGAAAAGCAGAGAAAGATAGTTATGAAATGATAATTTGAGACGAGAAAAAATGTTTCACAGCTTGCATGAAGAAGGGAATTTACCAGGTTAAAGGCTAATGAAATAAAACTGATAGGAAGCACATAAGGAAGATTGGAAATTTTTCTCAAAAATGTTGGGAATGCCATCAAGGGCAGGAGAGTGGTTGAAATCAATGGTAGGATCTAAATTTCCAAAGATTTAGTAAAGATTGAAGGGAGACAAAGAAGAAAATCAAAAGAAAGTTATAAGAAAGAGGAATAAATGATTCGGAATATACTGAAGAAAAAAACACTGCGACGAGTTTGTCATAGTATGTTTCTTTTTCGTCCTCAGTAGGCTCATATATAGGTCCGTGAAAGTTTACAGGACTGATATCCGCAAATTTTCCCCGCGCACAAGAAGTGCATAGCCCCTCATTGATAGTATTAAAACCAATGATAAAAGGATTCAGCTTTTGACTGACTACGAAATTCACCTCGGGCGAATGATGTTTTGCTATGCTATAAGTCATATGCTTTCTTTTGTAGAACCCCATTCGCGGTCCATTCAATTACTTGTATTTGTGCTACAACAGTCTTAACAGCAATTCGAGCTCTAATTACGCGATTTGTGAACTAAGTACGTAGAAAAGCGATTATTTCACGCCTTGTGTGGCATGCGGCCCTATTTTGCTAGAATCAAAGATCTTTCAAGCTCTCATATTCATTTCTTGCCACAAAAAGTCCGTTTTTATCTTTTTGCAGCAATTTCCATTGACAATAATGGCACTGGCACCTTATTTTCAAAGAAAAATGGCCAAATGATACCATTATCTAAAAACCTTGATCGTTGCTGTCATCCTCCGGAAAGCGGAGGATGATGTTATTAGAATTAAAATGCCTTCCAATTAAAGTTCCAATAGCTCGGCAAAGGCCTTCACCTTGCCAGCACTACCAAATTTTAGCCCACTGAACATAAGGGCGAAAATATTTGGTCATACGCCAATAGCCCCAGGTTTCATACTGCGCAGAAAGTCATTCCACTTCTCACTGCGGAACTGTGCAATCTGATCGCTGATAGAGATTGCGAGGCGATTTGCTTCCATTCTTATGCTCTTAGCTCGCCTCCGGATTCTATTCCTCCTCCTTAAGATATCTCTTTTTAGCTAAACAAGTAATGTAAGCTTTTTAATTTGATCCATGACGTGGAAATGATTTTACAAAAAAAAATCCATCCAATACTAACGTTCATTACCCAATGCATTAAGTTATTGCTAAACTATTTTAGTATGCAAATTACAAAAAGCTGTAAGAGTCAAATGTTTTATAGTAACTTAAGGACGCCAATTATCCACTTCTTGTTGCACAACTGAATTGATACGAGGGTAACGCTTCCTTATTATGACGCCAGTCATTTAATGACCTCAGTGAGACTAATGCAGTGAAAAATATTTAGAAACATTTGCATGCCAAGCAAAAAACACCGCGATCTGAATCATTTCTGTTTTTTAAAAACTTAGTCTTATCTTTTTATATCAAACTACATCGCAAGAAAAAAATCGTTGATTTAAGTCGCACAAAAACCAATGAGTAATTGCATTACTTCATCATCATCCATCGTACTTATACCTCCATACAGTAAACATTTTAATTGCTTTAGTTTCACTGTCGAGGTCATTGCCATGATGCTCCAAACAATTTATGTTTGCATCATTTCACTCGAACATGCTTTAAGATATCGTCCATATAACATGTTCGAGGTGCAAGTCGAATTTAACGGTTCCAAACTGTTTGTTATATGTGATATAGATTTATTCCCTTTGCCGATAACTTGATTCTGAGCCAATTGATTTGAAACCAGTTCCCGATTATCACCAACGATCAGGTGATCTGTTTTATGGCTGTTGTCGAGAAAGAGGTTGCCGTTTCCAGAGATGATACATTAAACAAAAAATTGTGAAGAAAGTTCACAAGGCCGATGACCAGTCAAAATGATGCTGGAGACGTTGGTGAGTTTTCGAGCTCATAGGTACATTTGATAATTTATAGTGTACGAGCACTTATGATAAATTCAGTTGTTTTCAAAACGTGTAAGGCTCATGTTTTCTTTATTATTTGATGTAATATTTTATGTAAGAAACAATGAATGGTTGCAAGCTTTCCGAATTTCAAATGCTAAATAGAACCATTTGTACAATTTATTGGTGAAAATGATGAAAAAATAAAGTGTATAGGACAAGAAACATACTCATGTATTTATCTTAAACATACTCATGTATTTATC
This sequence comes from Nemotelus pantherinus, assembly GCA_963978885.1. NCBI lineage: Eukaryota > Metazoa > Arthropoda > Insecta > Diptera > Stratiomyidae > Nemotelus > Nemotelus pantherinus. The sequence continues at coordinate 220,069,137 of OZ022263.1, read as the reverse complement.
TTGAATTTTCATATGCAGACTCGTATGTCTATAGACTGCAAACACTATGTAAAAAAATTTTGATACAAACTTGCTTTTGAATTTGCCAAGTCATGTCAACTTTCCTTCAGGCAGAATGGAAAAATTGCATGACATCACGTCTGGAATACAGACAAACAGTTTAATTTTTGCTGCATTATATACAAACTTTAACGATAATTATTCGAATTGCTGCCTATCAGGAAGATAATCGCGAAAAACAATAAAAAGCTGTCATAACTAGAACTGAACATTAGATCTAGAGCACATACAGATATTAATAAAAAAATTCACTTGCTTAGCGAAGTTTTTATTAGGACAGTAAAAATGTGTACAGTCATTTCAAATCCGGTACACTTCAACACTTTTAGGTAAATATCTATATTCTGGTTTCGAAGCACTTAATTTTCACGAGGATAACAAGGCTTACATAATGCAACTCAGTACACATGGGTCGTATAAACTTAATTCAATGTCACAGCTCGCTTAAAACATCAGACGCCTGTTCTATACAGCCATAAATGCTACCTCGGGCCTTAGCTAGTGACTTTGCAACCCATTAACATAATGCAAAAAAATCAAAATATTCCAATCTGGAATAATAGGTGGAATATTGTTGAATCTGTCCGTTTAATTGTTAATTCTTATTTCATATCCATATTGGTGATGCCAACCACTATAGATGCATACCTACTCCACCGATCGTCAGCCTACAATAATTTCCTGATGATCTTTTAATAATTTAGACCGCTTGAAGACGTAGACGCAATTAGAATCTTTTCTGATCGAATAGAATATAATTTTCAATGGATATTCAGGTAGATAAGTATGTATTACTGATGTGAGTTTATACTCGTTGAAATTTTACGAGTGGAACGAGCTAACGACGACGTGGCAAGATTAGGAAAAGAAGAGGAGTGTTGATATTACAGGTTTTAGATTTTCACATAAAGCGCGGTTCGATCAACTTAACCTTGACTGAATCACTTCAGATGTCATGATCTTATGGATTTTTAATGGGTTCGGTATAGGTGTATACATCTTCGTGGAATAGTGTTACTTGAATGGGGGACGGGGCTATTTTATTCAGTTTTCGTTATTAATTTTTCGCTTCATACTTTGTATATATGTGCTTGGTAATTAAAATACTAACCTTTCGGCATCAAAAATGATTCAACGGAAAAATTGTTCAACAGAAGACATAAATTTCAGTTTTTGAATTACAAATGGATTACAGTCATAAGTATTTTGTACTTAATACAGATAGATAAGTAAGATCCGCTGCTACCTTCTCTGAACACACTCCGGAGAAGGTTCACAGAGGCATGGGCCGTTTGTGAAACAAAGCTGCATTGTATATAAACCTTATTAAATCGTGAACTACCCCGAGTTTTTAATGAACTGGGCTTTTTTGAGTTTCCTGAAGTTTTTTCCGGCATATTTGGTAAACGGTGCATATCTGATAAACATACGATGTACGGTTGAAATAGACATGACTGTGCGGAGGGACCAACTTTCCAGTTCGTATAGTTCCTTAGTGTAGTTAACGTCAAAAGTTTACCACAACTGCCTAGCTATCGCACATGTCGATTCTCAAGTGATACTTGTGTAACTTAAGGGCTGTCGAATGATGGTCAGTTTGACTGAGTCCATCGAAGTGTCACTCGGGAAACTGCAGAATACATCCGGTAATAGTGTACTATCGGTTGCAGGCTCATTCACTTCACAGTTTCCTTTAATGTCATCTCACCCAAAACAACTGCATTATCGATTGTCTTCACATCTCGTTAGGAGATGTACGGCTCTCAACGATTAGCGTTGAGGAAGTGTAAACTACAGCACGGGACTGTAAAGCCGCTTGAATGCTATGAAAAGTACAAATATCTATTATGAATGTCTGATTACGTAAGATACAATTGGTCGTTTTGAGAATCGACAACAAATTCGCTGCAAATACGCTGCACTGCAGTGGTCCGAAAAGTGGAAGCAAAGCTTCAAATTTAGTTCGTTCATTCTACACTCTTATGCATTGATTGTGAATTTTTGGATGATTATTCAATATAATAAAACCTTCTCTAAAATCTATAATAAAAAAATAGCTAAGAAAAATTTGTCTATACTTCTTTGTTTTAGCGTGTTATGCAGCCCAGAGCAACAGAATCTATGCTTGGAAGTTTACGGAGTGACTGGCTTCATTGGCACTTTCAAGATTTTCAATTTCAAGATTTACAATTCACCTTATTCACGATATTTTTGAGTAGCCTTAGTTTAAACTCCATTAAACTCCATTCAAGATTAAACTCCTTTATAAATTAACTTTGAAGAGCCTCAGTCTCACTACTCTCCAACTGTTGCACAACTCTCTCACAGCTACTTTCAACAATACCACTTCAAAATCCTGCAGCTCAACTAGATTCGTCCGGAAAATTGAAGCCCCTAATTTTGCGGACGAATCTAGTTGAACTGCAGGATTTTGTTAAAAGCAAATATTAGAGAGTTGACTGCCTTTTTCAAAAGTTTCTGGGGGTGTGAGTGCCAGAACATGGCCCAGTTCAGTATAGAAGGCTGATCGAAATCTCTCTAAATTAGTTCTTTTTCTGTTTGGGCATGTATTTGTAATGCAATAAATCTTTCCGAATAATGTTGTTGAGAGCGATAGCAAACCTTCATTCTGTGCCATGTAGCATGGAAGGGTATAAAATGACTTCAGCTTCACGTTGACTATGATTACAACTTGCCCTTGCCTTTTATGTTTGAAAGGATAAGAGAAATTATTGGCACAAAAGCAATGACAAAAGGGCAACCGACGCTGGCTTTGAGTAGTTAATGTCAATTTGAAGACTCTTCACCTTTGTTGATTAAAGTGCCGTTCAGATTCTCATCATATCCAATAGTCTACCTCATTATACATCCAATTTGAGATTCAAAAGATTCAAGTGGCCACCCAGCTCAGAGATTATAGTGGCCATTTTTAGGCGGACATTTTTTCACGGGCTTATGCGGTAAGATGAACGAAGTCCAACCCGTAATCTATGGCTTTTAAGCACAAAAGTTGTCATTGATGATGATGCGGTCTTTATGTCGATCACTGGATAGCTCTTTGAATTTAGCCACCCTCCAATTCCTGGCAGATAAGTCGCTCTAAATCAGCTTAATAACGTCCATAGTTGTTTTTTAGGTAAAGCTCTGATGACATCCTTTCGTATTTTATCGACGCAAATAGAATTGGCGCTTTCAAATTGGGTACCTGACGCGGAAGGAGCATTTAAAGTACCCGCAGCGGACAGATACGTGAGTCGGCTTATTTGCCTATTCTCATGTATTTCGCTGACTAAAGTCATCTTTTATAGGCTTCATCCTCACGTCAGTGATCAGTTGAAAGAGGGGAAGAGACTGGATTATTAAAAGTTTGTTGTAGGGTTGGAAGCCACCTCTGCAGAGCTTTTAGTCAGAAATACGAAGAAGTTGCCCACGGACGATGGAGAACGTTTTCTGGCCATTGCTTCTCTGGTCAACAGTAGTGCCACTTTTCCCCAATAATTACAAATTCTGTCAGTTTCTTTACAAGAAAAGTAGGAGATTTAATTTTCGATTTGAAAATGTTGTTATGAGATTGTTAAACAGTAGTGTTACGTTTTGTATTGTTCCAGAAAGTAAAATATAATATTAAAGTTCAAAGAAAAAGGATTATTTTATCTTATGTGTGAAAAGCACCATACTTCCACTCCTACAATGATCTGAAGATGATATGTCAATTTGAATATAGTTGGTTTTAATTTACCGGCAAACTGAAGACGCATTTTTTTTACAACCCATGAAAATAAGTTTTACCTTGTTATCTCGTTTTTACCTAGTGTTAAATGATTTAGAGAGGAAGCTATGATATGCTAGAAGGACCCATTGTACTCATATGCCCGAGCTACTAGACATTCAAGTCCAGAATCACTTATTGGAGATAAGAGGCTATTCTTTGCATGCACGCTGGTCGTTCGCAAAAGAAATGTTGCACGGAGTTTACCTCTTCTGACCAGGATGGGTAGACATTATTCAAAGACCAATTGCGCCCTGTGTTCTTGGGCAATCTACGTCACGGCTAGCAAGCAGCTAGGCATTCGATATATCTTCTCCCGAAGTCGAGTAGAGGTAGTCCAGTGTCTGAAAGTATCGCGAGAATCTTTGAACTGATTCGGATTGATCCCGAGTTTGTACTCCGCGTAGTCATAGAAAGTAAAACACGTTTCAAAATATTATCCAGTATTAATAAAAATCTTGGTTTTTCTTAACTGAACAGAAGTGCCAAAGAGTTCGAACACATTTGGGGTACAAATAACCAACAACCAAATTTTTGCGGACTTTATTTGAAAACGTTAAGCATTGCTTGGCAACCAGTTCTTGAGCCGTATAATGACAAATTTGGCTCTTTAGAAATGTTTATAAATTTTTGCCTTGAGAGACTCCTATTACCCAAGAGATTAAAGCTGTTTTATTAACAAATGTAGGTTTTATATTGTAGAACTGTTGTAGCTTTTTTATCATATTATTGGCAAGTGAATAGATTATATTGGCCGCAAACACAGCTAGAACTCCACATGAACTCCTCTGTTTAATAAATCTTTTATAATTAATTTTCCATCTAACCGAATTTAATTCTTAGCTATTGACTATCTTCAATTACAATTTTTGGTCTTTCCTCATTATGTAATCGATTTCATACACATATTTATTATTATAATATGTATTTTTAATATAGTCATTTGCTACCCATATCAAGAGCGCAGGCAAGCTATGTTGGTAGACACTCCTACCAAAAGTTATTATTATTTATAACTCACATCTTCCTTGAAATTTCTTTTTTCAAATTTCTGACACCTACAGAGAAATTCCACAAGCATTTGTATCAGATGGTTCCTCTTGAATATTCGCTGACAAATACATATATTTAAAACATAAAAGAGACGCCGTAACTGGGCCAATCGAATCTTATGGCAGATCCGGATATTCTAGTTTTTACTATTTCTTTACCCAGATTAGTTTTTTTTTCGTGTCTCTCTATCGTTCTTTAGCGTCTTATGCCTAGTACTATACTCTTCGCGAAACGAATTCAACGGCCAAATCCCATACAAAAGAGCTTTACTGACGAATTGAAAAGCTCTTTTTGTATGGGATTTGACCGTTGAATTCGTTTCGCGAAGAGTATAGTACTAGGCATTAACTGTAACCTTGATATAGAAAGGCGGAAGCTTTTCAATATTTGCATATTAGATACTATTGACCACCTTTCCTGTCAGATAAATCAATCGCCTATCACATGGAAATTATGCAATAAATACTTTTTGTTGTTAGGTGCTCGTATCATTTTTTTATGAAATGAATTATTTAAGGTTTAAACTCAATCGAAACGGACTTGGTCTCGAATAATCGTATTTTTACCAGCATGACATCTAAATGCGTTTAGTTGAAAAGTGCAAGTAAATAAAGGCTTTGAACATTGACGTCAATAACGAGTCGTCTAGGCATATTGCATGTGATTCGACTGTAGTCACATTTGTCGCGACGTCAGATAGTATGATATGGTAGAAGATGAATATCATTATCCACCTCCAGCTCAAACAACGATTGGTGCAATTGCTGTTTGCATGCTCGCAATTAAAGGCTGCATACTTAGATACAGATAACGTACATTGCCGTAATTACACTTATTCCTCTGCAATTTTATCCATGGCTCTGTGCGGATAATGTGCAGCCACTTGGGTCTGATTAGCTGGCACAGAACTTTGTTGCAGAAATAAAAACACACAAGAGCTATCGCTGTAGGCGCTAAGACGTTTTGTTTTTAAGCTCATTAACGCAACTCGCTTAATTAATCTCTCATATTGTTTCGACGTTTTGCATTCCGATAGAAATTTGCATGTCAAGGCTGAAGTGTTTTTTGCTGTTGAGGTAGTGCATGGGTTTTGTTGGATTTGAAGATTTATCACAATTATGAATTAAATTTTTCGTTTGAGGAAAATTTTGCTAATGTGAAATATATCCAATTAGCTAAAACTTATAAATAAAAGATTCGTTTTGGGTGTTTCGTATTTACCCAAGAGTCTGGATTTTTTTTTGTATTTTTCATGGAAAATAATGTGCTATCAACTTAAGGGGTTAGGTGGGTTTTAAAATTTCAAAAAATTTTTTTTTGTCTTATTAAATAAATAGTACAACATGTCTAGAATATTCTCCCAAAATTTTAAATCGATTGGAGTAATATTCTAAGAGATAGAGTCTTCGGAAGCTCCACCCACCAGCCTGACATTGAGGCAGCTGCTAAGTTTTATCAAAGCTGTTCTCGAAACTCTATTTTAAGAGCCGGTTGTCATGATTTCTCAAAAAATTATGAACCGATCTTGTTCAAATTTGGCACACTTCTTTGAAATAACATTATCTAGTGCTTGAATGAAGGAATTTAGTTTTCCTTCATTAGAACTGATATGAAAAGGCAATACGTGGTGCGAATTAGACCAAAAAATGGGACTTTTTGTTCACAACTGCGCCAAAAATTCAACTTTTAATTTTAATTTTTTCCCTTCGTCCAAGCACGAGCTATATACATATACGAACAGAAAATATTTGGTTTTTGAATTTCAGATGAATCTGTCATGAGTTATCCTGACAACGCCGAGATAACTTTTTTCTGTAGGGTCAAGGGAAATGAGGTCCCAGTGGCTGAATTTAAAATAATTTTAAATGAAAATTTCACAAAGTACTTGTTAGATGTGTATCTTTTATATGTTTTTTGGGTTAAATAGTTCATTTGATGTAATAGAAAAAAATTAGTAAAAATATCCTTTTTTTTGCCTTCGAAACCCACCTAACCCCTTAAATCAAAAACACAGTTGCCTCACTAGTAATCACTTAGGGGTTTGGGATTAAAATTTGTAGAAATTTTAATTCATAATGAACGTGTACGAGTGTGAGTTTTTATAAAACTATGATTTGAAGATGGTGTAGTGGTGTAATATAATAAGTAATAAGAATTATTTGACATATTTGACATATAAAAACATCTCATTATATTTTTATTTTAGTTACTCTTTTGGATGGTATTGCAAGCTCTAGGCTCCAAAACTCAAATTCGAAGCAAGTATTTCAAACGATAAGAGCAACACTTTCTACAAATACTGAAGAATGAAATCAATCAACGAAAGTGTGCCCCACACTCAAAATTCATTCAATACTTAGTCAAGCTCATGGAACCGAAAGCCTTCTTAAAATCAAAGTCTACGGCCATGTCCAACTCAAATTCAACCACAAAAAACAAAACAGCTTAATATGCGAAACAATATTTTAAATGATGTCATTTGCCAAACACCACCTGAACGAAAGATCGACTTGAATGTTGTACGTACGTATTTAATACACATTTCCGACATCGAACAAAAATCTTTGGCTTGTGTTTAATAAATTAACACTTGATTTTTTTTTGCGCATGAATCAAGCTATCAACGCAATGAAACACAATACATATAAAGGTTTTTTTCCTGATTAATGAACGATGTTCGCTAATGTGAAGCAATAATTTTAGTATGATGAACCACCATTACAGGCTTCGTTTGGATTTTGTTGAAGGTGATTACACGTCGATAGATCTTTCCTGAAAGCTCTGACACTTTAATGGAAACTTTGTAATAAAAATGTAAGTTTGCATCTGTTCACGTTATTAAGCGGAAATGCTTGGACTTGTAGTGGCAAGTTTACGGAATTATTATAGGCAAAAAGTTGGAACTATGACATGTGTAGATACTATGGAACAGGTCAAATATGCAGCAGAGAAAAATTAGTTAATAGTTTTATTTCTTGTTGAAATTAATACCACTTAAAAAACATGAAACTCATGCTGAACTTTTCCTACAAACTTGGAAACAGGGTCTTAATCAGCTCAAAATGCGCAAAAGGCTCATAATTTAGCATCTTAAGCATAGTACTGAGTTCGATTTCACGTGAAATTTTCATACAAAATTTCACGTGAAATCTGTTTCGGCGAAAATTTAGCTTGAAAATAAGCAAGTTTGGTACTGAGTTCTTAGCATGAAAAGTTGCTTTGAAGTTGCTTTCGCTTCGAAAACATAGATGGCACTAAATCATGTTGTCAATCATTTCACGCCAATTTAGTTTGTGCAGTTCATTCTTTCGAGCGAAAAAGTGACATTTGGTGTTTCAATTTGAAAATGGAGCAGTGCAAATGTCTTTCCAATAAGAAAATCGATCGAAAATTGAAATTCTTGACATTTTATCCGTCAAGAATGAGCAGTGTCTCTGCTTTTCTCTGTTGTCAAAATTTTCGCTCGAAAGAATGGTCAGATAATGGGGAAATGTCAAAATTTCACGTGAACTCGAACTCAGTACCAGCCTTTACTGTGGAGCATCTGGTCGATGATTCAAGATGTAAAATTTTTCAATTTTTAACGAAAACCTTACATAGCTTTTTACTTGTTTTTATATAATGGTTTTTAACATTTTTATACAATGTTTTCCTACGTTGTCTATCTTTGTAATACCTGTTAACAAATCGTGAAAATTTCCAATAGAACGATGCAGCATTATCTAAGACTTTAGCATATTAAAAAACAACACCTGCTGATCAGGGTATTCAAAACTGGAATTAACTCAGTTCAGTCAAAAAGATGTTCTAATCTGGTGCTTTACAAATTTATTTTGTTCCCACAAAGGCTCACAGAAATTTCTAAAGCATTGTTTTTCTGTTTTGAACTGGGGCACCAAATTCACATTCACTGAAATAACTACTTAAGCATCATCTGAACGCAAGATCATCTGTTATCCCTCCGATCTAGGTAGGTCAAACTTTGGTTATGTCCCTTTGGGTCTTGACTAGTTCATAAAAGATGGACCCATCGAGTGAGGATCACCTTACCAGATTTGACAGAACAGCACAGAACTGATCACCCCAAATACGGAGGATTTTGTTTGAATACGAATCGGTTCAGGGTAGTGATGGGCGATTGCGAGATGTTTTAACAATCGAGATAATCGCAATCGGCGCCGCAAAACAATCGAGATAATCGTAATCGAGAGAATCGCAATCGATGCGCCAAAACAATCGAGAGAACAATCGAGACAATCGAGAGAATCGAATAAACATCTCGCCATAGTAGCAATCGAACTAAACATCTTGCAATCGATCATTCGGTCGGTCAAGTAATCGACAATCGGCTGACGGCAATCGAGTTAGCCATAAAGCACGTTTCGTTGGCGCAGCCAATAAAAAAATGTTCAAATATTTCAGCAAAAATATTAAGTGTTATTATTTGATCAAACTGAAATTTTTTTGGGAAATATTGATGTACAAAAGGATAGGTTTACCTTAAGCTAAAATCAAGATATCTTTAACTCTTTGGTGGCGGTGGGCATGTTAGTGTATAAGCACTTCAGGGTCATCTAATAGTGTGACAATCAGTATATATAAATAAAGCTATGTACTCGCGAATTTAATGCGCCATCATTTGAGAAGTACGCAGCCCCAAAAAGTATGTCTTCAATTTTTAACGTCGCTCGGATAACACTAGGCTCTTATCACACTGACGGCTATATACAGATACAAGGCAAACTACACAAGTATATTGGAAGCATTAGAACTTAGCTATTAGACCGTTTTTTTAATATTGTTTTTAAAATATAAAGACATTGCATACACAAAGGACAGATTTGACACAATATTTGATGAATTTACATTTAACACAATTTCAGCCTCCGTAATTCTCATCCACCGCGAATCTCAAACAAGTAGCCTTTTAAAAAAAGAAGCTACTTTCAGTAGGCATGGTATTCTGGGAAGACGAGCCATCATTGTTGATTCAAAACACCCCAAACAAAGTACAACTAAGTGGTATCTTCCCTGGAGTAGAGGACGATTTATGCCGTGATTGTGAGACTTGCTCCGTAGACACTGAAAGATGTCTGCAAGAGGGCTCTCACACCACGAAGAATCCTATTCTCTTAGGGAACCTTAGCCTAGGTGACCGACAACCTTCTCAGTTGTTTCGGAAGATAAATCAGTTCCAAGATTTTTTAGTTGGGGAGGATCTTTTAAAAATTATTTGGCAGAGCTTACTAAACAAGTAGTTTGCCTCAGCTAACTGGTTAATTGGCACCTACGTTCACAGTCACACTCTGCATACCGCTTACGCTCGCAATCGCAAAACCGTCAAACCGTCACAGCAATTTTGCTTCTATCATGAGAAATTTAGCTCAAAAGCAATCAAGTGCACTCCGCCATGCACCGATAAAGTATTACTCTGCAGACGGTGGGATAGCGCAGGCTATTATAAAATATTTACGATAACTTGTCTAATATCTTATTCACAGCCAGAAGAATACATCCTCCTGGTCTCTGACTTATCGCGGCATACTGGACAACAATCAATACTTGCAGTGCACTCTAATGGCCCTTACAATGGTCGATGGTTCTAGACCCATTTAGGGAAAATACCTTTTTTGTCACTATGGGCTAGTTTTTGATTTGGCAAACCTTGCCTTGATGCATCCTCTCACTTCATTTTCATTCTTTCTTTTCATTTTCACATCGAATAAATCTCCAAAGCTTAGCATTTTCAATGACATATTCACAGATTCATTGATACATGCCCTTTTCAAAAAATACCAAACCTATGAAAAGGATCTCTCAATCCGACAAACACAAGGTAATACAACACATATTGACCTCTAGAACAAGTAAAAGCAGAGTTTAGTAGTACTTCTAAGTCATGAGCTTAAGAAAACGCTCACTAAGAAGAAGAACCCATTACGTAAACGGCACAACTCCTTTTCTTAGTGATTTTCTTCAAGAAAATCTGAAGAAGATCAGTCACTCTGATTTCGTGTCCGAGGTCAGTTATGTATAAACTCTGGCCGACTGACGCAACATATCCCACAGTATTGAATAAACTTACTTTACGAAAACTAGACTCTTGTTCTCATATTTATTATAGTCAAAACTGTTCTTGTACCACTTTTATCCATTCAAAGTCCTAGCCAACAGCATCAGATACAAATCCCTCAATATTTCAGTTTACAGATTCAAGCCGTGTGACTCGTCTTTCTTGATGGAACCAATACACCAACGAAAATGTACTAAAGATTGGTTAGACAACCAGATTCTAGTATGTGTGGTCGCTGGTTCAAATCCAGCCAAGGACAGTCAACCAGCTATCTTTGAGCCCTAGGTTTGAGTCGATACGTTGGATAAAATTAGTTGGAAAGTGAGTTAAACAACTTATCACTAGACCATTTGTGCAATGTAATGTCTCTCGCAACTGTAATTCGCATAACTGCTCTGATTCTGCTCTGCTTGTACTAATGATTGAATACTTTTTTCTATTCTAAAATTTGTCTTGCGCACGTTCAGTTTTGTACTAATTAATCAGCCGAAACTCTTATTTATTGATTTAAAATGCAGAAGATGCGGCATTTTGTGTTTAGGAAAAGAACACGTGATATAATTTAATAAGCTGATTTCTTGCATTTGATTATATTCAAATTATCATATCTAAACCCGAACATTAAATATCAATTAAAACTACATCTCTCAATGTACGAATAATTCCATCACACTACATGAAACCGATGTAAATTTTCTCAACGGCATATGTCATTCAATAATGGATATCCAAGTGATGCAATTAAATCTTCTATCTCCCAACACAATCAGTAATGAAATAGTGGTACTACGAACGGAATGTAAATATGCAGTTTCGCTAAGTAAATTTAATTGCCGTATGAGCACGAATTAAATTATGATAGACTGCTTGTAATCGATTACTGTAAATTTTTGATTATAGGTCTGCGAAGAAGGCTTGTTGGCAGGCTTCTATTAATTGCGTATGCGATATGAGAATTTAATTTATTGTTTCTGAATATGATTTTAGATTCTATTACGATAATTCTATAGTCGATACCAAATGAACACAAATAGATTGTAACGAAAATCACAGGAAGAAAGACGAAAAAACCTTGCACTGAAAGAAAAATCTTGGTAAAATCAACAATTTTCCTTAGTTGTTTTTGCGTCAACTACGGGCTATAGTTAAAACAACCATAAAAAAATAGTTGATTACTTTTATGCACCATGACGCGTGGTTGATAAACAACGTCCGTGGTGCAAAAAAAGTAAGCAACCACAAACAATGGTATTCCAACCATATACATAGTACGAAATATAGGCAGGGGAGGCGTGAATGCCGCAGTTGAATTTGGTGAATCACAATGCAGCGACAAAGTCGCTGTCAATGCAACTAAGGCACCTACCAAAATTAATTTTTTTTTTTTTCGTATTGCTAAATCCTGTTGAACGAGGATTAGGTTGGCTTATCACAATACTCATCAGCCATCGCTTGTCTATTCCACCAGACCATTCAACCTAATTCAAATAGATTTAATTCAACCTAGTGGTGATGCCAACCTATGGTAGGTATCACCGCTAGCGGTGCGGCAAAATGAGAAATTTGGCAAATTCTGCTGCTGCCGCAAATTCTGCCGCTGCCGCAAATTCTGCCGCTGCCGCAAATTCAGCCGCAGCCATTGTGCGCGTCACCATACAAAACAGTGCATTCTAATTTTTTGACTGCGCTTTGCCGCAGCCCACTACTTTGCAACAGCGGAAAACGCTGTACTGTGAATAAAATAGCGTCATACAACGTAATATAAAGGCTTCACAGCATAACATGAATATGAATTATATCGACAACAAACCGAATACAATTTTGCCATGTATCATATGAAACTTCTATGATAGAATAGGAGCATGAGTATGAGGAGCATGAAAAATCAACAGTTTTCCTTAGTTGTTTTTGCATCAACTAGGGCTATAGTTAAAACAACCATAAGAAAATCGTTGATTACTTTTATGCACCATGAAGCGTGGTTGATAAACAATTGAACAATTGACTCATTCGGAGCATGAAAAGCGTCCAAATGTTGAAACCATTCTACTTTGCGTAGAATAATTCCAAAGACGTTGCTCACTGAATTACGTTTGTTGAAATCAACTATTGCAAAGTAGTTTAAGTACCATAAAAACTGTTGATAATTCGAAACGTTGAAGTTTGAACTATTTTTCGTGGTTATGAAACAATTAAAACAGTTGATTTCATGAACGTTGCGATATTTTTTGTATAACCAGAGCCAACTACTTTAATATCGTTAAATTAACTATATTAACATAGTAAAAATAACTATTTTCCTTAGTTCGTTTAACGATTTTGAATGAATCGTTGCAATACTACTAAAAATAGTTGAACCAACCAAGAGTTTTTCTTTCAGTGTGTAGGTCCATTAGAAACTATATTTTTCTCCTCAAGAAAATATTTATGCAGAACACGTGCTAACTGTTATCTAAATTATTAAAATCGCTCATACCATTTTCAGACTGAAAAGTGAAAGTGCATTTATTGAAAATTTCATTAATATCAAGGACTGCCACTTTGCGTTTGGATTTTATCACTTGATCGCTGCAAATGGATTTTGCGGAAAAAAAAACTTGATTTAATGTTGCCCAAAATCACAGACAATAGATAAGTAAAATTCAAAACATACAGATGATTGTTTTGTTGGATATGGAAACAACAAATGTGTCACTGTGGCGAAAAAAAACCTGTCTTCGAATGTTTCGATGTTTCAAATCAACAAGTTTCGGTTTAATGGATGATAAACTATAGCCACGTTCATGCTTTCCGAGAAACTGTCATACTTATCTTTTTGGAAAAGCAAAGCAAAACCACATTTTTTTTAAACAGAAAATATGGTTTTGCTTTGAGAAACCGAAATTCATGTTATTCAGATATACTTTGCGTTCACGTTCCGATCCATACTTATATGGCCATTATTTACCAAATTAAGAAAGAACCTGATTATAAACAGAACTTTGCAAGTATATGCAATTAACAGTAGTGAAATTGTTATGAGGTTCTTAATCATTCGAAATGTAACCGGGTAAATACTTAGCGGAATCATAGGCAGTATAAAGTTAATAACAAGAATTTTTTTGTCTTGGTGTGGAACAAGTGAACGAAAGAAACGTTCAGCTGGATCTGCTAAGTTTAAGCTTCACTGGCTGACACTAGTTTTCGTATACATCTATTGGTCTGTAGCGATACCAGACACAGACATTACTTCGATACAATCGTACAAACATGGTACGATTTTTATTTTTTCAACTTTCTTGATACCACTGATAAGCTATCTCTTCAATTTGAAACGATTTTATTCGTATCTCTACTTCGCCCATAAGAAATTTCTATCAAGTAAACTACGCCTCTTTGATCATCAAATTAAGATGTTTTCATATTTTAGACACCTGAATTACGGAAACATACATTATCGAAATGTTAACTGCTTCTTTATTTAATTATTCATTTTTTCTACACACTTTTTGAAATAGTAAATTTACTGGGCAGGAACTAACTTTTGAGTGGAAGGATACATAAATCAACTATTTTAGTTCACTTGATTTCATGGGGTAATGTTAGAATAAGAATATATTTCGTGTCTGATTAGTTTCTTTTGATTTTAAAATGCATTTTAGCAATTTTCAAAACGCTAATTTTTATAAGAGTGGTATTACTGATACCAGATAAAAAGACCTGAAACTTACAGGTTCAGTTCAAGCGGCCCCAGACGAAAGATCGAAGGATATATCAAAACATATCTTTCAACTTCTGCTTCGCTCTGTGTGTGTAGCTGGAAAAGGCTCACTAAAGTTGCATATTTTGATTTTCCCCTGCTTCGAGAAGTGGTATAGGAAATGTTCGATTGATTTTGAGACTCCAGGCTCCTGACACTTCCTACAAGTGTAACTTCAACAACCGATCAAGTTGTTTGTAGTTAAGATAGTAATTAGGATGTCTACCGAACCAAATAGGTGTAGAGTGACCCAGGCTCGGCTAACGCAGCGGCTTTCACAGTAGATTCTGTTGTGACTTAACCTGCTCAGGCCCTGAATACACTTGAGTACGAATTTGAACTTACGTCAATTTGTCCTTTTACCGCAATTTGACTGCCAATGAAAATGTTGATCTTATCTTCTTGAGTATGCTCGACGTGCATTACTTCTGCAACTTTTCGTATGACAACAATACTACAGCCACTAAGAAGCCTGCAAGATACTTCTATATTGCGGTATGTAAATTATTTTGCAGCACCTGCCCCTCCAACTGTTTTGGATCCGCCGGTATAGATGCTCGGGGATGCATGCCCATTTCCTGATATAATTCCTGCCCCTCTTCTACAGTTGCTCGATATCTTCGGTTGAAACAAAATTTGGGACACAAATAGTGCAGTGCAGTTTCCACCCACCTTCCCAATATGGCCAGAGGACCTTGATTTCTTAAGCGTAACAGCAAATTATGCAGCCACGCTTCTACAAAAGGGGTCAAGCGGAATAAGATGAAACAGGTCGTTTAACGCTTATGAAAGAGTTGTGGCTAAGAACCTGAAATACAGAGGACCAACAAACGCTAAACTAGAATCGATATATCAGCAAAAAGAATTTCATCCTTTGGTTGCTATCAGACCAGACAGCCGTAATCAACGATCGGAATTGCCATCGCCGAGTAGATCCAGTGCACTATTCAGGTGAGTTTGCTGTCTACAATAACGTGCTGTCTACAGTACTCTATGTGCGACTTCAGACTTAGTCTTGCGTCGCCCAGCTTGATTGGTTTTATTAAAAGAATCTTGTATTTCCTTGTGAAAAGTACAACGTCGGTTTTATTGTAGCTGATGCTAAGGCTTATAGTTTTCGTCCATTCACCAGATCATGCCAGATCATACTCGATCTACTATTGGTCAAAGCTATGCTGGAACCTACCCGAGACTATGATCGCAAAGTCATCGGCGTATGTCAGAATCATGAGTCACTCTGTTTATGCTACTGGTTTATTATCCGCGGAACAACTTTCTCCCGCAAGATACCATTAACGAATAATTTATTATATTTTATTGCTGGGTGGTATCGTACTCGTATTTTCTCATATTAATTCTTAGGTCTTTTTATTTGGTTCAACCGTAGTGACTGCGTTGATTTGATGAATATTATTGGTTTTGCACTACTTTCCAATCAAAATATCTAACTCGGAAAACTTCGGCAGTAGGGTAGTTCTGCACCTTTGTTTGTTTATTGGCAATTTTCTTGCCTTCCTTCGATAGAATGCCACAGCCTGTACCTTGAAAAGTGTTATACTCAAGACTCTAAATGTTGATTCATCATAGATTTGTCTGTTGAAAAATCCACGTGTTATGTGGGAGAGGAGGAAGAAGGCCTTCTTTTCATTTCACAATTCTCTTCCATCGTATTCATGTGTATACTCAACCATCACGCGTGTATTAAGGACTAAGAAAGACCTCCCGTTTGATCTTATACGTTTTTTGCCTTCGAACTTACTCTTAGATAAGGTGTTTATCTTTTATAAATGTTTAGTTGTCGAATTTATCTTAACGCTAATTTAATTAGAATCCTTTATTCAATGCAGTTGATTCCCCTCTCAACATTTTCTTTACTCCACACTGTGTTATTCTTCAAAACCGTAATCACCATAATCTCACCATATATTCTAATCTATAATTGAGCATGAACTTTATCGTATAATTGAAATGCGCTAGCATTGAAGGAAGATTAGTACATTTCCTACGAAAAATGTCGTAATAGTCCTAGTCACTTAGCTTCTATACTAATTTTGAGTTACGAAAATTCTACCTAATATAGAGCTGCTTACTATACACCCACTCTTACAATATGGGTAGCAAACAGGCCTCAAGTTTACTTGTTAATTTGTTAACTTGGCCTAGGCTACAAACAATCAGAGTCACATCTTTACATTAACAATCATGCAACTGACCAAGCGTAAACAGTCACTCATATTCCAGTCATAGTCTTGGCAGCTGACTTCTTGTAGCATTTGGCACAAAGCAATCTGTACAATGCACTCTGGTCGTGCTGTATCTGTGATTGCGGCTACCACCGAGTGGTAATGACATTGCGAATGATTGATGTGCGAAACAAACCGATAAGTACATTCATGCAACGAGCCTATTAAAGTTAAGCTACATCCATATAGATGCTTTGGTGTGCTTACCAACTTTCAATTTTCTTTCACTCAATTCCATTGAGATACACGAGAACTTTTGTCGTGTTTTCCCACATCGGGGAATTCGGATTTGGGTTTGGTTTCAAAGATACTCTGCCGGAACGGAAAAACCTACTACAACTTAGTATCTTTGTATGGAAATAATATCAAATAACGAAACGAAAAGTGTAGATTGACGGATGAATGGATTGATACCATCAGATAAATGGATGAATCATGCATGATGCGATAATGTTGTATCGGATTTTGGGAAATCTCCAAATCCGAGCATGTGCGTCTAGTATAGCAAATGCCTAGATCAGTCGAGCATGCATCATATGTATCTTGTATCTAGTGTGAAGATGAATTCGCAAAAAGTGATAGAGTAATTGAACAGCTAATGACATATTGACGCATTAATGATGTATGTTATTAGTATGAATTATTTCTATAGTCTTTCGAGTTTCGAACGATAAAATATCATGGGCTGTGAAATTTTCATTGAAGAGCTTGGAATTTCCATATTCGTGAAGGAGAATGTCGGGTGCTAATAAATTGATTTTGCAGTAATTTCGCTAATGAGAAAGGTAAATTTTTGGCGTGTATGCGATATTGAAGTATTAGAAAATAAGGTGAAAAATTTAATTGGTATTGTTTACTTGTAGTGTTAATTCTTATTTGCCGTCATAATCATGAGAACACTCCTTTCACTATTTTGCTTTTTGCAAGCCATATGAATTGACTCTTCGTTCCTGACTCAGGAATTAAATTTTTCATAGCTGCTTGCAGAAAAGTTGAATTTAAAGAACTAAAATTCATATTCAGAGAGGATGTGCTGTCAGCGGATCGGAACAAATAAAAAGTTTTAAAATAATAACAGACGTTTGAAATGTGAAAACATTATGAAATATTAATGAGTCTTGAATAAATCTATTTGTTCACAATCCATACTTTTGTAAAGTCTTTTGACCTTGAAATTGATGAAATTATCAAATGATGGTATTTACTAGGTAGTAGATATTTCTACTTAAATAACAACAATTTCATTTAGTATATTTGTTCTGTGTTTTTGTTTCCGCTTCAAAATTTTCAAAATTGATTGATTATTTTGGAAAAAGACGAAAATATCACAAATGGAAAATATTTGAATATAATTGCCTCTTAAAAAAAAGAAAATATAGTTAAATGCGATAAAATTTGTATTGAATGACTTTTGTCAAAATGCAGAGAGATTGACTAATAAAATAAACTTCAACTTTGTAGATTTAATCATTTACATTATATTTACCATATTTTTTTTGGATATATAATTTAATCGAAAATTGGTTTTATAACGAAAGTCATTGCATGAAGCAGTGCACCATGTGTGCATAACACGAGTGAAATTCAGCGGATGGACACAAATTTAATTTATAAGGGCTACCAGAATAATGTTGATAAATGACTTAGTCTTCATTAGTAATCACATCCCGGAAGCAAGATAATTTTTCAAATTTTTGGGCAAACAGATAAATTAAAAGCTCATTGTTTTGTCAAACGTCAGTATAAATCTAAGCTGGGTGGGACTCGCCCCACTAAAAGCGGAGAAATGTCTATTGTCACAAAACCAATAATCCTGCTGGGAAAGTCCAATCCTTAAACGTCTTCAGACGGCCACGCTGAATGGATAGGATGCGCCTGGGTGTAAAAAAAATCAGACCATTCAATGTTTTTTTTAAGGAACAAAATTCGTCTTTGGTAACTTTAAAGATAAAATAGAGAAGAAGCTCGAATCAAGGGATTATATTGACCCTAATAGTTTGAATGAAAATATCAATATTAGCACGGAAAATAGTTCTTGGTAGAACCCATAGTTTGCGTGAAAAGATACTTACAAAGTCAGCTGATTATCTAACAAGTGGAGCAATCTCATCTAACTAGATCATGTGCTGAAGCATTGTCACATTAGTAACCTGTGGGATGTGCAAAAATATTGGGAACCTAATGCTGACGCAGCCTACAGCCTCATTAATCAAGAGTTCCAGGTCTAAACTTTTGTCACGCAGAATCTACAATTTCTTCCCAACAAATAGAAGGCAGGTAAATTTAAGCAAAGAAAGTCTGAAAGAGTCTTGCAGACAAGATACCTTTAGTTATTTTCGAGGAACATTTTGGAAAGAAATTGCAGTGACATGAATTGATTAGGACTTCTTGAGCAAAATAACTTTTACCTTTTTTATCATCGAATCGAGATTCAGATTTGCCGAGCAAATTACTGCAGGTTTAAGTAGAGCAACGGCTGAATTTTTAGTTAATGATATCTGGGAGCTCCTCAAAGACGTTATTTACTCGAAGAATGGAAAGCACCATTGAATGCGTTGGTTAGATGAATGTTAAATTGCTCTGCAATTTCACTCATAAGGTAATTGGTCCATATCACTTATAGCCCGGGAAAATTTAACATGGTGCTTCGGAAAAATTAGGGGAAAGCTGAATTTTGGTGTGAACCTTGATACTGGCGTGTTGAACAAAATGTCAAAAGTCCCCATCGATCCGAGTGCTGCGTTACTTTTTATACGGGGTCAAAGGCCACCAAAAGTGACCTTTCCTAAATATCTCAGTAACGGTATCGTCTACGGAAAAACAATGTATGACAAATTTGCAGCTTAGAATATTATCAACTTTTCCGAAGTTTCGCCTTTTTTTATGTTGAATTTCACTGGGCTATTAACTGATAAGTGGGATCATGACTAATGTGCTCAGCTAAATTCTGAAAGCTGAATTTTCATCGATGTCATTCAGTATTAAAAGCGGTCAAAGAAAATTGAACACTTTTACATTTTTTAAAGGCTGACGATAAGTATGGCCGAGGCTAAGAAATCAACATGAAGGGTGTGTTTCTCAATAAATCCATGGAAAGACTGGCTTGTGTTGAGAAATTCGACATCATAAGACAAAAAGAAAGAGTAATATAAAGGCCCATTTTAGAAATTGAGAAAACAGCGAAAGACATTGAACTCGACATGGAAATCGTGAATCGAACCAGCAGAACGCCTGAAATAAAAACTTTCGCATGAAATGAGACCTCCTGCACTTACCTGCACGCTAAGTTACCGACTATTCAACGAATTGTTAATAATTGGGCAGAATCAGAGCCATGGGTAAAACATAGGGTCTCAGCCTTGCTCTAACGCACTGAATCTACACGGCAATAGCAAGGCCGAGCCTTATTTACGGGTATCTGATCCGGCCGTCGACAAAGAATAATACTACCCTTGCAACAGAGTTAAGCATTTGGCGCGTTTCTGTACTACATATGCCTGAACCACAACTGCTTAGGCTGCACTGAATACGCTGCTTTTTCTTTGTTCGCTTGATTTCTTTGTTAGAAACGCTGCCACGAAAGCTGCAGTCCAGTTTTAAAAATCGGGACACTACGAGTCAAAACCGTTGATCACAGCAATATCGAGCAGGAGTACACAAGGTGCACTGATTACTTAAGTCCTACTCTTTGTTTCAAATGAAGATATCAAGCGACCATAGGAGATGAATAAAATTGCAATCAAGAAAATGGGCACAACAGCTCTTAGCATTTCCACTGATGAGTCCAAAACAGCTGCAGGAGTAAGCGCTGCAACATACTCTGCAGACCACGATATAGAAGCAACTTTCAGGCTTCCTAATCACTGTAGTGTTTTCCAGGCGCAAGTCTTTACGATACGATAAGAGTCAAGGTACAATAAAAGTGTTGATCGATTATACTCAGGCCCTGAACAGGCTACATAGCAACAGAAGATTCAGAATCTTGTGGGTTATCAGTCATAAGGGCATTGATGTGCATAGGAAAGTGGATTCCTTAGCGAAGCATGGGGCTAGTTAGGTCGGCAAACATCCCAATTCTTATCTTAACTGTCAAATGGTTGATCGACTAAAATATGACAGAGGTCGCGGTGTGCAGATGGCCAGCATTTCAGACCTGCAAGGTAATCAAAATAATGTTGGGGCCATACAATCTCACAGTTTTGAAACACCTACTTGAATAAACCCGGACTGATAGCAAACAGCTGGTCAGATGTAAGGAAGTGTCCGAAGCTGGGAGTCTCAGAAAAATTTCAATACCTCCGGTGTCCATGCCCGGCAATGCGGAAAGTGCTGCTTCGGTGTGCCCTACTTGGTGGACCTCACAGATGCGGTACAGGAGAAATTGAAGGATTTTTAGCAATTTGCAAAAAGATCTGGAGCAAAATCATCTAATAAAACTAGCCAGTTATTTGAAACGTAAAATTATAAAGCAAAGCTAATGGTTGTGGTTGCAAATGCAGAGAATATTTAATCCTGACAAACAAAACACTGTATGCTACGCCGATGCTGAAGCATAGCAAATTCCCATAGCATAGGCAGTTTTACTGCTGTCTAAACTACCTCAGGTAAGGTCTTAGCTGTTCTGCATGGAGATACATACGAATATATACATTTTCTCGTCATCAAAAAACACCACCAGACTCTAATGTGCTGAGAAACCAGGCGTCTCTTATCTTATAGCTAAAATAAAAATGATCCATTTTGTTTGTTTATTGAGTCGTCTTCAAAACGGATCTTCAAAGACAGCAAATAAATGGCAAAAGTCAGATACCATCACAAAGCCGAGGTAAATTGGTCCCCAGCATTTTGTCAAAACTGCTAAAGCCAGAAAATTCAGATGATCATCTATGTCAGTCAACACAAAATAATAGGACGGTTCAAATTATCTTCAGCTGACTGATCTAGATTTTTAAAAGTCTATACAAAACTTGTATATCGTCTAGACGAAACTCGTAAGATTTCATTTATGGTGATCGGACGTGTCGAAATGAGATTTCACACGATCTTCCTCCATTGCGAGCTCCATGCAATCTTTATTCATTCCCGGTTGAATGCACAAAGCAATCGGCTTAGTAGAAAATTTCAGTAATATAAGAATTGTGTTGCTGTAGAACCAGTTAGAAGTGCTACTTTTACGAGTATAAGAATTCGACTTCACATGTTTCCTGCTTGTCATATCCACTTCATCTTCGTGTGCTAGTACCTCATATGCTAGCATAAGTTCTGACCAAGAGCCTTCGTTAGTTTCAGTTGAGTGGCATAAAATCACATTAGCTAGTTTGTTTTTTTTCGAAGTTATAGTGGCAGGAGCTCAAATTGTCAGTCAGTCTTAGTAAATATTACAGCAGGTCTGTCAATTTTGACCTCTCTGTCTTCTAGCGTTGGGATTAAAAGCACATAGCATGCTCAGTTCAAAAATATTTGCTACAATATATATGAGCGAAAGATTTACCAATTCAAAAATTATGCCAGTGATGGTTGTATTTGGAAATAGTAATTCAAATTCATTCAAAAAACCATTTGAAAATGTCCACAGCCATAAAATACATACATATCTATATATTTACAACACTTATTTCCACTAAAGAAAACACTTAGTCTCATGGCCAAATCATAAAAAAATCAATCACATTCACGCGAATTGAATAATCATCGCATCCAATTAACAAGCCAATAAATTCCAAAATCCATTCACCATTTCTGCACGAGTTCATCTCGAAGTCAGCATCCTACGTCAATCTTCGATTCTAACGGTGAATGTCTCATCGAAATCCCAAGAAAAAGTATTTAATACGATACAATGCACGACTATCAATAAAAGTGTTCTTTTCCAGACGGGTTTTTTCCCCATCGACCGCTGTAAGAAACCACCTGATAATTGGGTTTGGTCTCTCCTCGCAATCATCCGAAAATTCCGGCACTATATTATCATGAACAATGCTTCGACAGCCTGCCAATATAGCTAATAATTATTCGTGTATGTTCGGCTATTGCAGAAAAGGCTAGACACGTATTTGCAAAATTTTCTTCACTTAGAGAAAGTTTTTGTCCCAGGTGTAGGATGACGATGAAGAAATCGGAAAAGTACCGAGTGTTTATTTCGTATCAATTAATATGAAAATATTAGAGGGATTTTATGTGTTTATATTAATGCAGATATCGAATCAATAATTGCGTCAACCGTTTTTATGGTTTTTAGACAAATTTGTAAAATTGTCTGAAGATCTTTGAAGAGCAAACGGGATCGTGATTAATAAAAAGCCGAATTTTTGTAAGCTCTCCTCGTTGGTAAAAACATAATTAAATACTAGACTTAATAGGGTCGCTGAATATTATATCACAGTATTAAACATTTGTTTTCATATTAAACGATAGATGTATCGAAAACAAATTGTAAATGATTCCTCACATTGAAATTATGGTTAAAATTATAATCTGTTTAAAAATAATTTAAAATTGCAAGTACAAACCTGTTATATCCAGAAATGAATGATGTTGTTTCACTTAGCACAACTTTATTTCAATCTAATGAACTTTTTGCACTGAACTCTTGAATGTATCTATGAATACATCCGATCAAAACCGATAGCACGAAACTATAATTTTATATAAAAGTTGATCACTAACCCGGTGGTTTCAATATACTTTATCCTCGAATTTATGTCCTTATAATTGTTGTCCCTTTTATGTCTGCCAAACTTAAGATAAAATAAATTCACGAGACAGGGAGTCCGCGCTTGGACCCGTAAACTCTTAAGTGAGTTTTTTTTTATTTAAATTTAAGCACTATCGTCTTTAATTACTTAGAGCCGAGATTGCCACCGTCTGATCGATTCCGAACTTAAGAAACAACTGATGGAAAAGAAGTTGGAGCATTATTCTAGGCAAGCATCACCATCACTACCGCTGTTATGCCGTTGCTGCAGCTCCATCACATCACTCTTGTAATATATAAAATTTTCAGGTTTTTCTGCCATTGCTCACTGTATAACGTATACATCGAATGCGTATAGCTTGATCATAAGAAGCGCGATTGTGGTCACGCTGTAGGGTCTCGAGATATCGCGAATATATAAAATGATGTATCTAAGTATATAGATGTAGCCCAATGTCCGTATAGTGGCTAAGCCTAAAAAGTTTGATATTGTTGTTAGCGACCTGACCGCATGGTGGCCGGGGATTTTTTATTTTTATTTTTGATGATTCTACTTTTTTCATAATGTGTTTTCGACCATGCCCTCAAGTAAACACAATATTAATCAGATATAAGTTATTGTGGCTTTAAAGCGCTTATGCGTACGTACAATAGTTTACTATTTAGACGTGATCATCGGGGTACGACGTTTGTAGTTTTTATTGACCAGGACAGTCGTTTCCTTATAAATGCTGCGAACTTTGAGTGTCTTATCTCTATCGTCCGATCTATTTTTTTGATTTTATACGTAATCATTCATAATAGAGTAATTAAACTTTAATCTGAATTTTTAGATGATTTTATAACAATATTTTTCTCTGCCTGAATATTAACGATAGAAAGTGGCTTTCGTTAAACTGTGCTATGCATTACCAATAATCTATTTTTGTATTTATATTTTTTCAGTTTTTTTAATTTCTTATATATAATTCAAACATAACTTCTTTTTTTTTTAGAATTTTCTCATTCATTTGATCTATCCTCATTTAGAACTTTCCATTGTACTAGCAGATATGAATTTTGATGGTTGTAGTTATTCTCTCTTCTTTGGTTGATATGTACTTCAATGTCCCTCATATGTTCTGTACGCCTGGAAAAATACGTTTTTATGGTTCGGCGAGCTTTTTTGAATGATCCTTTGAGGTGCTCTGACGATCATCAAATCCACAACCTACTTCAAAGCATGATTGTTCAAAAGCATAGACTTTCATCTGAAGCAAAGATGACAATAAGCGGCGCTTTAATACCAAACCAGAGATACAGAAAAACTGATGAAAGCAATCAACAGAAGGAAACAAAGCTGCTAAAAACATCAGCAAACGCCAAGAAAACTCTGAAAAAGACTACGAAAATCTACACTATAAAGGCTGCATCATCAAAATGGAAGAACAAAGCAACATGCCAAGAAACTTTTTGACAGATTCCGAAAACCAGTGATTCAAAATGGAGGCAAAGTTTAAAAAAAAACACGAAAAAGACTGATTTTCTAAGAAAAGCAGAGGAATAGTGTAAAATTTGAATTTGGAAAAGTTTGGTAGAACTTTTCTTTTCAACCAATCTGAATCGGGGATCAGTTATCACTTTGATCCGATAACTGCATCGAAGATCATGGGGTAAAAAGGTATCCAGGATTACCACGTACATGAGTTTACAATATAACAAAGTAAAAAATTTGTTACTTATTATCACTAAATGGTGCTTATCATATTAACATTTGAAAGCAGCATCTCCTACCATCTCAGAGCTGGCAATCCTTTGCAAGCCATGCAACCAAAAGTGTATAACAATTGCTTCACGTCAACTTTGATACAGCCTGTGAATTTGGATTTTATCTGATGAATGCATCGGAAGTTAGGTTAAGTTAAGTTGTAAAGGGTGCCGGCTATGCGGCTAACATTGAGCCCATTTGCAACCCTCCGCTGGTTAGTTAGAGCTGCCAAGTGACCACTTTGCCAAACTGAATTAGCTTACTCAGTGTGACGGTACTAGCTACCTCTGCTAACTCTTGAAAGTAGTATGAACCAAAAATCTTTAGGCATTTATCATTTAGGGCCGGATAATCGCAGAGAGTGTGCCCGATGGTATCCACTTCGATTTTGCATCTCTCACATAAATTGCTGAAGTCAGTCCTATTTTGTTCGCATGAGATGCGGTAAGACTAGACCGTCGCTCTCTAGGAGTGTCTGCTGAGCTTGAGCAAAAGCACCGAGGCAGAGCATACAGACTAATAAATAGCACGGAAAGCGCGATATTTTCCGATGGGTGAGAAGGGTATGATGTTGAGGTTTTACGGATCAGCTGGCGCCTGAAAAGAGACCGTACAAAAAAAGTACGTTTTTCTATATGCAATGGTAAGAAGAGCATATTCTCGGCCCTGATACAACATGTGATGTTATGTCTAAAAAGAGCCAAAACCAAATAAGTTCACTTTATCATATGCGAAAGTGAGAGAAGCATATTCTCGACCCTGACAATCGACCAATGGGAGGTGAGATTCCATCAAAAAATAATAAACGAAGTGAACATTCGCTGCCTACAGCCAACATTGTCGTTAGTGGATGGCCTAAACGTAACAGAGATGTTCTTTTTATTCTTCAAATGTTATCGGAAATATTATTCCGCGTCAATTATCTTATTGCTGACCATTTTAATACACAGACTAGGTTTTAAGAAAATTAATATTGCATAAAACGCCAATCGTTAAAAAGGTGTTTTTGCAAAGTATATGTATATTGCCTAGTGGGAATGAAAGAACGTATCTTATCGTAGCATTGCCGCTGGCGGGGTATTTTTTGTCTTGTTTCAATTTTCGAAATCGGGTACTGCTATCTATTTTTCGCAATTTGTGGAGTAATGTCGTAATTAATATCGCAAATGACGGGCTTTTCGTGCTATTTATTAGTACATATGCTCTGACCGAGGACTAGTGCAGTGATTAATTAGAATTACGATACCTTTAACCCATTGGTGGCGGCGGGCATTTTAGTGAATTTTCAGGTAACCCCATATTTCTATGCAAAGTATTTTTTTGTTAGAAATTAGTGCTGGGAGTGAAAACTAATCATGTTTAATATTTGTTTGTGATAAAAAATTGGAAGTTATGAGCCCTATGTGGGCGCTGAATGCCTAAAAGTATGCAAGGATTTTTGTTCAAATTTCGATTTGTCATAACTTTTGACAATTTTGAATCATCGTGAAATTTGCAGAGCGTATTGCTGCTTCGTTGGAAAGTGTTGCCAGCACTGAACATTTTCATCATTTATGTTATAGGAAATGCTTTGGGTAAGAAATGTTTGATATGATACTACAAATAGTATATTGCGTCTATCCACATTTTTTGGTCATTCAAGAACAGCTTCCTCGAAAATCAGTTTTCTAGCCGTTCTAGTGCCCTAGAATTTTTTTCTAATATTTTGTTTACACAAAAATTAAATACACCTTTAGGTGCATTAAAAAACCTCGTCTGTCAAAGAAATAAGGATATTTTCTCCTCCTCTGATTGTCAAAGAAATAAGTATATTTTCTTATAGATTAGAAAACCGCATATATATCAATATCTTCAATTTCAGCTTGTTCGAACAACGCAATCCGGAGGAAACCCAGAAAATTATGTGCAAATATATAAACCTGCATGTAATGTGAAAATATCTTAACCTGCATCACATTAACATCAACCAACCTTGTCATTTTGGTTTCGATTCGATGGCTTCATTGAAACGAGAAAAATTTTCGAAATTGCCATAAAGAGAAGTTTTCAAATTCAGCAATTTTTGATACATATTGCTTGTTTTTATTACAAACTGTTCATTAAATGAGCTTTTGATGGCAGTATGGCCACTTTTAAGACCAACCTATCGCGTGAACTTCGTTTTAACCCGATGTATCCTTTGAAACTTATGGGGAAAGTAATATTTTGATAGTTATTGCCCGGAAAAATTCAAAATTTATCGTATTTCGACTTTTGGTACTTATTCTCATTTTGTGATGAATTTTATTGAAAAATTTAATAGTGGAATTTCTTTGACAATTTCCTCGAAGCTATGAATCCGGGCAACTTTAATAAATAAGCACTAGTCGCTAAACTGACTTGCGTCTCTAATTTCATTGTAATGCATTCCGTTTTAACAAACATATGAAACCAATATCAAGTTTGAGCTAGAGCCTACACGAAACACGTATAGGAACCATTGTAAATTCATTAATATATGCATTGCTGATTACCAGCAGGTGAGGCATTCGAGTAAAACCAATCAGTCGATTTACGTAGGAGGAGGTTCAAGTTTTATTCATAAGAATTGTGATTTCCCTAATGAATCTAGTTCAACATATCTTGTTTTTCAATTTATTCGCTATAGACGTTTAGCATTGAAGTACAGAAGCTGTTAGCGCTTAGTATCAAATACAAATTGAAAATAGGAATATTTGATTAGCGTAATTATTTTCATTACAATTTTATTTCAAATATGTATAATTATCGTAGGGAAATGATTCTTAGAATATGTTCGACAAATTGGCAATAAATGAATGAATCGACATGAAATTTTTGAAAATAAATGTTTGATGATTAAAATATAGTTTAGAAAATTTTTCATACATACATAGCTTCATGAAAAACTAGACAATATAGTGACTAAGAGATCTATTTCAATATTACTAGTTTATGCAATTAAAACAATCTGGGTTCCAAATACCTTTGGAAACAATTCAAAATTGTCACGGTTATTTAAAGTAGTGTTAATTTTGTAAGCATCAGCATATATTATGGGTATTGTGAAACTATAAAACGAAATTAGCTCGAACGTGAACGAAGGCACACCTTGAAATCAATAACAGTTAATCATGTTGCATAATATTTGGCAGTGTAGCCTGGGTTTGTATGGCATTTTACGGTGCAAAATGATAGACTGTAACACTTAGTTCTCGAATAATACATTTTTGTTTTAGCTTGTTACCTACAGCATAAGTTCAGCACATTATGCATATAAGCGTACTCATTTCTAAACTATAACTTGTACTGAATGATAAGGTCAGACTATTGCTAAAGTTTATAAATTACTCTGCGTTTGATTGCACATTAAAAATATATTATTTGGTTAAGTCAATTTTTGTTTCGTGATTGTGCGGTTCGTTATCAAGAAAATGGGGAATTCATTGTTGCTGAAAAGTTGGATGATAAAGCTTTGAATTTAAAACAAAGACATTTTAATATGTCGATAATTAAAGTTTATAGTTTAAGATTATGCCACAATAATACAGCAATATTCTGATTAAAACTTCTGATTAAAAATAATGAAAACTATGTGTGTTTAATAGGTATATTATTTTATAAGACCCATGATACATATTAGATAGCCAAAGTTTTTTTTTGCTGAAATGTATGCCCAGCATTCTTCATTTCTTCGTTACGAAGAAGTCAAGTTACAAACTGGTACTTTTAGAAATAACTTAAACCTTCTCTAACAAATTGCGACGAGTTTTAAAGTTTACAGCTACGATTTAAAACAAAATAGGTTTTTTCAACAGAAAAAAGGTTTTAAACAGTATTATTTAAACTTATCAAAAGAAATTATCGGACCGCCTCTGCTAGTTAATGTATTAATAGCAACTAATAAATAAAATTAATTTTTAGAAACTGATAAATTAAATTAATAAAGTTGCTAGTTAGCTTTTATTCCGACAAAATGAGAGCCAGGCTAATAATATGCATTATTGCCTTTCAAGATTAAGTTTGGAATTGCCTACTGGAGTTCGATGGTTGGTTTAAAAAAAAAGGTTTGTTGCATCTTTTTTGAAATTTCCTAACAATAGTTTCGGTACCAAAATTACTGCTAATCACTACTAAAACTAATTTGTTACTAACACACGAATCTGGTATTTTGTTGTTTTTCGTTAACAAAAAGAAAAAAAAAACATTTTGCTGCAAAAATAGAACACGGTTTCAAATGCTTAATAGGAAATTCGCGAAATATAAAAACTCTAGTGCACGTGCTCCTTGATAACACCGTCTGATAACATCTCTACCACAGCTGGTAACCCTATCATGGCTTTTTAACTAAATTACTACCACACTACTTACCGTAAGGTCTCTTTACTATAAGAATTTTATTTTGGTTTTATGGCTGCACTGAAAGTTATAGGGCAAAAAGCTTTATTTTGTACAGCGAATTTTCAAGGTTGAAGAGGTGAAAGTTATAATACAAACATAAAAATTATAGACGAATTTGGGTCGATCAAACCAAATTTCTACCAAACGTGCCTTGAAATAAAGGCCAGCTTCTGTGTGAATTTTGTTGACATCTGGTGACTGAATCGAGATTCATTGGGAGAAAGCAATTTATTCTGACTGAGTTTTTTTTATTCTGACACCCAAGAAGCTGAAGGTGTCGCAATCTTCTGGAAAAGTCATGGCGTCCATTTTTTCGGACTCAGAAGGGATGCTGCTGATCGATTTTTAAAACAAAGCTATCTTCACAGCTGGCCGGAGAGCTCTACGCATAATTCTAAAGTGGTTGAAAAAAAGTAGCAATTAAAAAGGAAGATGGAAATTCACCTTCTGCACTACAATGCGTCTATTCAAAAGATATGTTTTACGTTGGTTTCGTACAATTACCGTATTCATACGCTTACTTGTTAATTTGCTGGTTCATGGGTTCACCAGTCAAATAAAATAAATGTATGAGATGCTGTTAAATTGCAATTGAATAACAGAAACAAGAGAAAGTAAACAAAAATACATGGAATTGGAATTGTTTTTGCGGGATGATTAAAATTAAAAAAATTTTATTTATCATGAAAATTTTAATTTGACAAACTGGTTTCGAAAGCATGCACTGATTCTCATCAGACACCAGCACATAGTGCATACCTGACTGATGTGACCACTTGCAGTTGGAAATCATTAATTGTTATTTACGCTGGTTGTGACAAATTTTAACATCTCCGACTTATATCCATGGAAATAATTTACTCATAAAGGTTATTGATTTGTGATGCTTTGATAAGCTTTAAAGACGATATACGTTGTCTATGCTGATTTATAGACAAGCAGGGAACCGTGATCACAAATCAATAACCTTTATGAAAAATACATGGCTTCAGAGCGATTGTGGTTGTTTTCTCGGTCGTTTGTTTTTGTTTACTCTTACATAAATGCCAGCCATGTTTTCTTATTTTCAATTTCGTTAAAATTTATTCACTATTTTGATTCACCTTGCAGCTCCAATTCACTCAATTTCAATCAAAATCAGCCTATAGGCAAGGCGCAATTGTAAATTAACATCGAATTTTTCGCGCCCAATGTGGTTATCCATCCATGAGATTTTGTCATCTTGATTGTTTAAGCTCCAGATCGGTGACAGTTACCACCGCTCGATGGATACCGTTTGAAAATATATCTGAGCTATTTCCGGCATATCAATCTGTTCTGTCAAATTTCAGTACGTTAGCCTGAATTACAGTCAGAAAACAGAGCTGCCACTTCAGAAGCTACTCATCTAATCAAAATCAACAGGCGTCCACTCTATCAAGAAAAAACAACCTTTATTGTAAATACTAGAAACTTCTGTTCAGGAGAACTGACGATCGGATAATCATTTCCTTTTTTTTAATGTTTTTCACCAGGAGTTTTCCTCTTGAGATGTGAGCAAGAGCAAGAGCAAGATGTTTGATGATGTCTGCTCAATACGATATTCCTCTTCAAGATCGTCATTTGAGTCGTTTTTTTCCTGAAATTGGAGCTCTAGAGTGTCGGCAAAGGCCTCTGCTTTGTCTGGTTTACTATATTTTAGTCCGGTAGCTGCATGAATGGGTGGCATTATCAGTGGTGCCATCGTAAAATATCATATAGAAAAACAACATATCACTAAGAAAAACAAAAAATGCTTTTTGCCCTATAAATTCCAATACTGCCACTATATTTTAACGAAATTCTCACAGTAGCTGAATTTATTTTTAAGCCTGATTTAATATAAATTTTTCTTGAAAAATGTTCTTGCTATGGTAGTTTTTGTATCTTGAATCTTGAAAATTTCCTCAACAAAATAAAAACAAATAAAAAATTAAAACGAAATTCATATAGTGGATTAACTTTATGGTGAGTCAAATTTGATAGGATTTTGGCTGAAAAATCATGTTAGAGCTGTTAGCTGTGGTAATTTTTGTAATGTTTTCCCATATCTTCACTAAAAGATGTGAAATTAAATTTTGAAATGCTAATGACCATTAAGTGACAATAAAAACAAATATTTAGAATATTCCATAATGGGTGGTGGGTTGGGCTCTACGTGAACCAGATTTGATATACTTTTGATTTCGATGTTAAGGAAGGTTTGCCAGCACCAGATGCTATCGTTATTTTCGTACCAACAGATGCAAACATCTAGAATGAAACTAAGCAGCCAATGTTTAAATTTCGCAGACTTTGGAAATTCTTCGATAGCAACCCCAAACATCTTTCAGTTCTTGTAACTTTCAATGAAGTTATGGGATGAAAACGGAGTTCACAGGGTAGCTTGATTTTGACGTGACCTGATTGTGGTAGACTTTTGGTTCTCATACTGATTAGGTATTGCAAGCACTAAGCATTTTCACCATTTATGTGATTGGAGGTTCTGCTTTCAAAATTTTATTAGATAAATATGCGGTGATGGGTATAAGTAAAAAGTGCACTACTTTCATAAATTTGGAAATTCATGCGAAAGGTAGTCCTGAAAATCTTTCTATTCTATAAGTATCAATGTAATTTTCAGATCAATATGGTATATGACCTTGGTAGAATATGCTCTCAAAATCTGCTCGATTCTACTATTTTTCTTCGGAAATCAGTTTATCTAGTGGTTCCTATGCGGTAGAGTTTTTAATTATGTATTCAGCTTAATTTTTAATTTTAC
Source organism: Nemotelus pantherinus (assembly GCA_963978885.1). Taxonomy (NCBI): domain Eukaryota; kingdom Metazoa; phylum Arthropoda; class Insecta; order Diptera; family Stratiomyidae; genus Nemotelus; species Nemotelus pantherinus. The sequence continues at coordinate 220,036,579 of OZ022263.1, read as the reverse complement.
ACGTTAATAGTAACACAGCATTTGGGATCTGTTGACAGAAAAGATAAGCATAATATCGATTATATTTTTCTTAAATTCAGTTTCAATTGTTTATACTATTTAAGTTGAATTAGTCTGTACATGTAAAATAGTTTCAACTATTTCAGTTCTTAAGTTTTTCATTAAAATATCTTTAAGTTCCTGTTCCCTTTTAGAAAAAGGTAGTAAACATTTCATAAGCGTTAGATCAACTTCAAGAACGCCACGTGTCAACTTTCAAAATGAAATAGTTGAAAACACTTGAAGCTAGTTCAATTTATAGGCTAAGTGGTTAGAATTTAATATTACTAGTATTTTGTGCTGTATCATAGTTTTACAGTTTCACATTTCCCAATACACTCTTTATTTTATAGGCAAAGTCGTAACTAATCCGTAACGTCATACTCGAGATTAGATACATATTTAATGCTCGGAAGCGAGTTGTCTATGCACAGTGCACCTAAATACATTTGACTTATGTATTAATTTTATTTCTTAAACGATCTAGCTCTGGTGGTGGCGTGTTAATGTGAATGCAAATTTTATCTGTCTTATTCAATTGACCTTCTAGTAATCAGTTTGTAAACGCCACCAACACGGTTTCGTGCAAATTCTACGTAAGGAAAATCACGACAAGCATAAATCTATTGAAATCAATTCATTAGCAAGATTAACACTCACCTGCTTGGATTTATCGTTCTTTTATTCTTTTTGGTAATAGGAAATTCATATTTGTTTCTTGCAGCATACCTAATTCAGTTCGCATTCTAAATGTGCAAATTTAGAAAGTTGCCAGTTGTGCGTGGAGTTTTGTGTCGAATGGATTTGCGCAACAACAGGAAATGTGAACGACGACGTTGATAGTTTCGGGTGATGAATAGGTGAAGCAAATAGCGAAACGAGATATTTATGATTTTAATTGATGTTAATAGTACGCTATGTGGAAAATTGTATTGATAAGAAACTTGGTCTTTGATGAAAGCATTTGTTTCTTCAGCAATGTAAAGTAAATTTTGTGTGGAATAAATAATAATTTTCATAAAAAAATAATATTTTTCCTAGCAAACAGAGAATGCAAAGAACTCCAGTCTTAACTTTCAAAATTAATATATGATCGGAGAGTTGTTTCAAATATAGGATTGAAGAACTTTCGATTATGCTATGTTTGAAAAATAGAGTTAGGGAATATAGAATACTCAGCAGAAGAAGAAAACTATTATTGAGTTTTCAAGAAAATAAGTATTATTGTCACTTTACCCAAAAGTTTCACAGCTACTTATCTCAAAAATGTGTAAGAGTAGGGCCAAGCCGGAGCCAAGAGAGCCAAGAAAGTGTTTTGGGTCAATTTCGTCGCTACTATAGCTTTGATGCTTTGGTCGCTGTTTCGACATGGAAAAGTCTGAACGGTTGCAGTGCGATGCTTGAATCCGACTTGGCCGTATCCTAAGTCATATTTCGTCATAGTCGAATGCTCGTTTCTCAAAACTGTTGGACCGCTTTTAGTCAAATAAACTGACCACAAGTATTTTATTGTTTTTATTGGCGAAGTGATTTTGAAAACGTGTCTTATTACTGAGGGAGTACTTCAAGGCTCAATACTTAGCCCCATTCTTTACAACATATTTACGAGCGACATATCGATGCCAACAAATTGTCAGTTTTACCTGTTTGCGGATGATATTGCATTAAAAACCACCAATTCTGAAACACATCCGATGAAAACGATTCTTGAAAATAGATACACCACTATTTGTAATTATATTCATCGCTGGAATATTAAACTAAACTCTGTGAAAACGGAACTTTATACTTTACTTGAAAGAAAAAAAATGACTGATCTACCCACACCTGCGCTAAATCTAAACGGAAAATAAATTTATTGTATATACCAACATACACCAGAAGGCCAAAACAGCTCCATCAGTAAGACAGACGAGAGTGCTTGGAATCATAAAATATAAGTAACCTGAAAATTAAAAAAAAATATATACAGCGGCAAAATTAGTGGAAATTATATTCAAAACAAATTTAAAAATTTAATTGAATTTAGTGTGTTCAACTCCTCAAACGGCACCTGTTTATTGAGATTGCAGGAGTGTTTTAGTGGTAGCATATTTTAAAAAAGATTTCAGGTTTAATTTTGATTTTAAACTTCAATTTTTTTATTTAACAACTGATTGTTTTTTAACACCAAAGATCATTAAAATATATTCAGTAGTATTTCATTTTTTGGCCTTTTTTGTTTGTAAATTGTTGTCTGGAATCATGTAGTGTTCTAGGAGGTTTGTGGATTATGTGTGAAGTGAAATAGTACTTTTGTACGTGTATCCATAATACTCCCCTGCCAGTGTAATGCGCGTTGGTGCAAGATGTGAGTGAGTAACATCCTTGTGAATCTTCTGTTCAGAGAGGCGTATGGGGCCAATGTATGTAACCTTCTTTACTGACTTTTGAGTCGGATTTGGATAATTACGTGTAACAGCGCTTGAGCCTGCTCATTGAAACACTGACGTATGGGCCGTCATACGGTGGGAGAATTAATGGACGAATAGAGTCAGCTCTGGCAAAGACGTGTGAGCAAGAGTCGAGTTGCCTGAAGATGAATATCTGCAGCGGTTTGTGGTGTTTCGGTGTTTGTTAACCGGGTGAAGTTTTGCCATTTCGCAGGTTTTCTCCGTACAGTAGCACGGTTACGCGATAAACTCTTTGTGAATGAGAGAACTTAAAGACAAAGTTCTGGTTCAAGACGGGACATTGTGAGCCATGATAGCCGAAATTGATAGCCTGTGAGTGACATGCTCTGGTGCCATTGCATTTGAAACCTAAAAGTCAGCTAAGCTCAGTGTATGTATGACAAAGTATTGAGGAACTCCAAATCGAGCAATTCAGGTGCTCAGTAGCGTAGAAGTACAATCATTGGCAGTAATGTTGTCCAAAGAAACTGCTACAGGCTAACGCGTGAAACAGTCGACAGTATGTGTATTTATGTGAATGCGTTATGGAGCCAACGAAGTCGATGTGCATGGTTTTCAAACATGGGAAACACAGGTTTGCTTACGTGCCTCTTTTAGTAATATGAGAGGGAAGCATGATCGTATTGTTGGGTCAAATATTTCAGATAATATGTAGACATTAATACCAAAGATTTGTTATCTTTCGAAGGTGTGTTTTGATTTCTTTTGGACCTTCTGAAACTATTTGCCTGATTTTGTGGACAATACTATTACGGTAAAGTTGTGAATATTGGGGAGAATCATTTCTTCTAGCCAAGGGGGTGCTTCGGCAACAACATTATTTGCAGTCAGAGACATGCTGCATGTCAGAAGTAATCACCAGTATAACTTAGATGTCTACCCTCGTTGAAAAAAAGATGGTCTCTAGGCTCATATTTTTTTAATTGCCTATCTGAAGTGGCTTTGGTGGACTAGAAGGGAATCGCCCAGTCTATTTAGGACTCAGCGTAGCTTTCCTGTTAATAAGGGCTGTGCACTACGAAATGCGGTGTCACAATTTACCTACGTGTGCCTTCTCTGAAGTGTGAGCATTGAGTGGCTGCTGCATCACAGCTGTATGAGGAAGCAAGTTGACGTCTAGGTGGAAGCTGAAGCTACCAAAATATCGTCGAAGTAGATGAAGCGAAATTTTCAGTTAAATTTCAAGAAACCGCTGGAACGATTGTGTCGTACTGCAAAGTCAGGTGAGAAAAAGGGATATCGTCCGGCTCGACTGGAATTTTATAGTAGGCGTGAGTCAGGTGTATTGTGGAGAGAATTTTCCCCCACACATTTCATGACAGAATTTTCGCTTAATGGGGATCTAATATCTACTCGGGGTGATTACGACTTTAAGGTGCTTGTAAGGTGCTTTAGTTGAAAGGGAAGTTAGAGAATCGTCAAAGATAGCACTTGCTAGGTCAACGACTAGCTCACAGTGGCAGAGGAAGTCTGCGTCTAAAATGGGTCTGTAAACATCAGCATGAGACCTCACGACGAAGTCCTGGCTTCAGTTGGATCACTGATCTTCCGTATGTGTCTATTGTAGGCAGGATCGCCGTGCAAGTCAAAAACAAGAAGGAGATAATCGCTCGTTTATGGGTGCTAGAAGTACAGGAATACTCGCACCTGCGTGTGTTACAAAGTATTGTCTTTTAGAGAAGTTGTCGTAAATAATAAGACTATGACTGGTGTTAAATCACGTTGCCTACCCGTCTGAATAAATTGACGAATATTTTTTCGGGTCTATGGAACAAGCTTATAGGTGCATGAACGAGTGCACTTAAATAAATTTGAGCCAAATTCCCTGTGATAGAAGCGGATTTGTAATTGTTTTTTCCTGATTTGTGAGTGTGAGCAGGATCTTATCTGGGACCTAGAGCACAACCGTGCCTATAGGTGCCACTTCACCAGCTGTGTCAAAGACCGCACTTGTGTTTTGAGTCGGTGGCCTCGTGCTGTTTAGGCTGTTTGACGATTTCAGTAAATTTGTCGGCCATTTCCGCCAATTCTTCAAAGCTGGCTTCCGGCCAAAATGATAGCCTTTGTTTACTCGGGAAGCCAGTGCAGCTAGGGAGTTTAAACAGTTCCTCGCCAACCGAAGAATTTTCCTACCGCTTCATTTCCTGCAGCAGTTGGGAATGATGCTGGTCACCCAAACTGATGCTCCCCAAGATGTAATTCATCTTGGTGGAATAAATGGCTCAAAGTAATGATACAAGAGCCCTTTTGAGGACCTTTTATGGTGCTTTGGACCTGAGGTTCGCGATTGCGTCACTGTTGCTGTTAGTATACATTCTCTTTAATTCTGTTAAATCCAGCAATATAACCATTTCATTATGTTTCAATTTTCAATTCAGGCGGGTACTCGTCAAATCGTCTAAGTTGCCTGGACGGTGCTGATGATGTTGCGACTACGTTGATTTACGGTGGCTTCTTAAGTTCGTAGTCTCAGTACATCCACATCAAGTTGTCGTTAAGTTACTATTCTTGGCCTCTTGTTCGTAACTGATTTAAAGTTGTAATGATACTACTGCTAACACTATTGTTGTTGTCGTGTCATTCAGCTCGGAAAGAAACATCGCTGAAGAAGGCTATAAGTGATAGCCGAAATACTAGTATACGGATTTTTGAAAAATAAATTGGTAGAAATAAAGGAAACGAGTTCGACTTTTCATTTTAATGCAGTTTCTGCTCGGTGAGACGAGATCGTTGAAGGACTCGAAGGACGAGACCATTGATCTAATGGCCAGGACAGCTGTTTTGTTTTACCACAATAGGTCTTGAAAATATATAGTTCGATCTTGCTGCCCGTTCAATAGTATTGTCGGAAAACTAAGGCTTGTAGTTTGCTTCACACCTTTGTCTTCATCGAATTACTTGCCAATGACATAAATTCGTGAATGATTGAATTTTATTTTTTGTATTAGACTTCATTGTTTTCATTAAACGACTGGTTCTTTTTTTACACCAGGGATTCTTGAATAATTTTCACTGACGTTTCTTTCTTTAGCCTACTTTCGTGAAGTGTTTGTAGAAAGTGGTGGATTATGTGTGAAATGAAAGTGTATATTTGTAAATGTATCCACAAGGTAAAACAATGAGCTTCAAATATTTGTGTAACCTTTGGGATCAGGTGGATGAAGAATTTCGTGAAAATAGGCCTGATATACAGAAAAAAAAAATATTTCATCAAGTCAATGCATATGTTTACAGAAGTGGTAAGACAATTACTAAACTCAACGAACTAATGCACGAATTTCTTGAAAATCCACCGTATTCACTAGATTTGGTACCTAGTGTCTATTATCTTTCCCGAAAGTTGACAATGTCTGGCTGGAAAGCGCTTTTCATCAAATGCTGAGGCTATCGGAGGTGTGGATGGGAATCGTTTTTCAAACTATTTGACAAATGTTAGATCAAGTATACTGAAGTTCTGAGAGATTATATTGAAAAATAAGAAATATTTCAAACTTAAAAAATTAAACCTCCTCTCTAACCAGGAAGCTTTTCAAACTGTAATAAAAACTGCTACAATAAAATGAACTTCCATTTTCGTTTGTATATTCGGTTGATGAATTCGTATACATATTTGAGGAATTTGTGAAGACATTTGAGGTAACATGTCCATATGCATACTTCAGCAATTCGTATGTGCACAAATTTTAACATTCGCATCTATACGACATCAAACATTTTTGGAGTAGGTATACCTCAGTCGAATGGATACATCGGGGCCATAATAACGATTGGAAATTTAAATCAATGCAAATTTTTTCGATAGTAACTACAAAACTTACACAATAAACAGCAAATGTTAAGGTGAGTAAGATAATTTACGCTTTTGTCAATTATTTATTTCAACTTGTCAATTCAAAATTGGCTCAAACTAAAAGGTTTGATCTCAAATTCTTCAAATTTATTCAAGTTTGTCGGAGAACATAGCATACATTTTTCTAAGTACATATCTATCACTTATAGCCAGATCAACATCATTTTTTCACCTTGGTTCCTGAGCTAAATTGTTTGTTTTTGATAAATCCACTAACTTGAGTGAAAAGACGCCATCATCTAATTTATATAGTAGTAAAAGCTATCTGAAGTACAAAAACCCAACTAACATGTTTCAAATTCTTACACTAGCATACCTTAGCTTACATAGTATATAAGAACCGGTTTCAAGTTCAAGATCACGGCTAGGCTCTTGTAATTACGATCGCTTCACTATTCGAAGTCACCTATTCCAATCAGTCGCGTGTAAAATGAAAAAGATACGATTCACAAGAAGATAGATACATGGAGCAGCCTATGGCCCAAATTACCATTATCGTCAACATCACTTCTACGGCACATGATCGGCCCTTGTTTGTGAGACTTGGATTTAAGATTCGGTTTTTTGCCATGGGAAATCCCCAGTGAGTGGAATTGTTGTGTCCGTTCAATGTTTTCAGGTGAATGCAATCTCGCAGCGGTGGATTTGCAGCATCACATTGGTGGACCGATGGTATTCCGAATGCGTAAAGATAGGCATGCAAGTGGGTTGGCCGTGTATAATTTTCGATTGGAGTTTTTGGGGATTTTTCGAATAACAAGTTTCTCCGATATCTTTATCAAGAAAGTAGATTAGTCACATGCAATAATTGTGTTGTTTGTTTCGCAATATAATCAGAATGTTTCCATAGCAAGCTCATTGACGTTCATGCTGATAGTCTTACTTAAGTTGCGTTAAGTGTTTCCTCACGAAAATTATTAAAAGGTTAACTGATCAATTCAACTGATCAATAAATTAAACCTCAATTTATTTCCATATTAATTTAATTGTTTCATACGTATGCGTGTATACTTAGACTGTTCGAATTAGAATCTTTCATTTCACAGATATTTAATACAAATATTTAATCATTCCGACTTGTGAATCACACATACACTGGAAAATTTCATTTCACTCTCCCTGGCAAACATTTCAATCAGAAATTATATGATAGGAGCTTGGTGGTTTCGAATCAAACCATCCTAAATTGCTATTCCGTGACCAATTATGTTCCTCGTTCTATCTCTGCTCGGTGAATGCCTGAATGTATATTGTGTTGGGAATATAGGACTATAATTGAAAGGCGAGTGAAATACAATTCCGCAAGGTGGATAGGGCTATCATTTGTAGAAATTTGCGGCTACATACATATATACCGTTTATATGTTAGAGGTATTTGTAAGACGGCAATGCATGTACTTGCGTTCATATTCATATCTGGCACTGCAACGAACTTAAATTGATTTCGGAGTAGACCGAGAATATAATCTGGCTGCAGAGCTCAAGTTGGTTTGTGGATTCAACTTGAACTTTGTAGATAGATTGTATCTTTTCGGTCCACTTTGTATGTGTAGGTGGTATAGTTGTGAGAGTGGACATGTTCAGGTTTTGTTTCAAATTATTGGCCTTGTTTATATTGCTTTATAATGTTTGAGTAAAAGCATAAGACTATGTATTAATTGGTCTTTCAATAAATTTTTTCGCTCGGTATTATTGCAAATATATACATGGGCAACAAAACATCGTACCGTTATGCATACCTTCCGATTATATTAATTCCAGCAAAGAGTGACAAATGAAGCCTGGTGATGAATACATTGGATTTCATCATGAGAGTAAAGAACAAAAGAAGAGTGGAGCATCAATAAAGCCAATAGGGCAAAAATCACATACATACAAACAAAAAACCTAAAGCCTATTATAGAATGACTACGGCGTACTTAAATTAATTGTTTGAGATTTGAACAGAGGCAAACGCTTGGCACGAGTCTTTGAATACATTAAATATCATGGCTGCATAAGCCAGTATGTTTGCTTTTATGTTTGTGCTTGGGACAAAACTTTCGAACGCATACCTGATTCTAATGCCGCCTCCACACAATGGGTCATCATGGGCCACTGCTGGCCATCACCACTCTATAAAGGAGCGTTGGCTTGCAGTGGTAAAGCATGGAAATGATGATGGCCGAGGATGGCTTTGGGAGTGAATTTTCTCAACACATCACAACCGAGGAACCAGGACTGGCCCATATAGTTGCACAGTGTCTACAGCTAACCTCTTGATGGTGGTCATCATGGCAATCATTGCAGTGGGCCATTTAGTCCGGGGAAATCTAACATGGTGCTTCGGAAAAATTAGGGGAAAGCTGAATTTTGGTGTGAACCTTGGTACTGGCGTGTTGAACAAAATGTCAAAAGTCCCCATCGATCCGAGTGCTGCGTCGCTTTTTATACGGGGTCAAAGGTCAACAAAAGTGACCTTTCCTAAATATCTCAGTAACGGTTACGTCTTCAGAAAAACAATGTATGACGAATTTGTAGCTTAGCAAATTTCCAACAAAAAAGATTATATAGTTTTTTCCTGTAACCATAACCGTTTTTGAGATATATTGATCTAAACATTTGTTACTATCATCCTCTTTCTCACGGCATGTTGATGTTATCCGATTTTGATTACGACTTGGCATGTTTGTGAGTTTGTTTTTCTATATTTAAGAGGCGCATAGCAAAAAAACATATAAATAAACTTATCTACCAGACTCCAGGGTAGGTGGAAAAGTGTGCTCCGAAAAGTTCCCCCCCCCCCCTTTGCCATAAAACGGTATCCCTGAGCATCCATCCCAAATCTTGAGAAATGAGCTCGTTGCCTACTCTTTGCCCACTGTTAAACAAGGTAGGATCACTTTTTATCCTATTAATTGCCTATTCTTGACATGACACGACTAGCCTTACATCCACACCCTTCTCACACCCTACCCACCCCCGCAAACGAACCACCCCGAAATACCCGGTTTTTTAGTTTTTTTTTCCATACCGTCTTATTTCATAAAAGATCAGAGCAAGGTCACGTAATTTCAGGTGCAAATTGGTTTCGAGACGTCCCTTATCCCTTTGGCGTTATGTAGCCATCACAGGATTGGTAAAAAAACTGATTATTCGGGGATAATCTGCATCGTATTGAGCTCCTATAATGTCAGGAATGAGCGTTTACAGAATTATGCCATGATATTATCGTGCTTTTTCATGCTCCTAGGCCCATGATATGTTACAAAACCTATTTCCACCTGCAATTTGGTTGTTTTGTCCTGCTCTTTCGCGGAATATCCCATAAATGATGCCGGAATACAGTTTTTTCCGGAGAAGAGAGTAGCGAACAGATGTCCCTACAAGTTTTATGGCAAAGGGGGGCGGGGGGTGGTGGTAACTTTTCGGAGTACACTTTTCCACCTACCCTGGAGTCTGGTAGATAAGTTTGTGTACATGTTTTTTTTATGCGCCTCTTAAACATAGAAAAACAAACTCACAAACATGCTAAGTCGTAATCAAAATCGGATAGTATCAACATGCCGATGAGAATGAGGGTGCTGTTAGTAACAAATGTTTAGATCAATATATCTCAAAAACGGTTATGGTTACAGGAAAAAACTATATAATTTTTTTTGTTGGAAATTTGCTAAGCTACAAATTCGTCATACATTGTTTTTCTGAAGACGTAACCGTTACTGAGATATTTAGGAAAGGTCACTTTTGGTGACCTTTCACCCCGTATAAAAAGCGACGCAGCACTCGGATCGATGGGGACTTTTGACATTTTATTCAACACGCCAGTACCAAGGTTCACACCAAAATTCAGCTTTCCCCTAATTTTTCCGAAGTTTCGCCTTTTTTATGTCGGATTTCACTGGGCTACATTGTGTAGAGGTCACGCATTACATATGCGTATGTTAAAAGGGTGAGTAGAATTTGGGCACACATTTTGTTACTATGTGTCAAGTCTTGTAACTAAACAGTGTTCACAGAATAAAAAGTGTTCACAAACTGTACCTAAGTTGTATTGTTTTGAAACCAAGCGCACATGTTTCTACTGTTTAAAATTATGCAACCAATCTATGAAGTGGAAAAATTCTGAAATCTTAATCCCACTTCTTCTTTTTACAACCGGGCTTGGGACTGGCTTCGGCGGAAATAGGGCATTTTTGATTTCAAGCACGTAAGTTTTACACCTTAAATGTGTATTAAACAACGAAATATACAATTTCATAGCTATTGAATTTTTTTAGCCTCAATATGTTCCCGAAATTATTTTTTTGTAGCCCCATCAAGATATAGTGAGCGACGCCACTGAGCGAAGCCACGGAGGGGGGAAACGTCATTTCCGGCAATGCAGGTAAATAATCAATGCACAAACTTTTCTTACACTTTACGCAAAACATGCCTAATTTCTGTGGAATGTTTTGCTCGTGGAGATAGATTTATCCCGAATTACCTTCATATTAAAGAATTTACTTGCTGAAAAGTACGCCAATCACACTGAACCTTTGCCTATTTTAGCAAGTGCTATGTATTAGTGATGCGCGATTGCGAGATATTAAACTCGATTGTTTCGATTGTTCAAATATCTCGAAACATCTCGATTATTTAAGTTGGACTCGATTGTTGTAATCGAGATAATCGAGACAATCGCGCGATTCGAGATAATCGAGACAATCGAGCGATTCGAGATAATCGAGACAATCGAGCGATTCGAGATAATCGGCCGATTCGAGATAATCGGCCGATTCGAGATAATCGAGCGATTCGAGACAATCGGCCGATTCGAGATAATCGAGCGATTCGAGACAATCGGGGCAATCGAGACAATCGAACATATCGCAATCGATCATTCGGTCGGTCAAGTCATCGACAATCGGTTGACGGCAATTGAGTGAGCCATAAAGCACGTTTCGTTGGCGCAGCCAATAAAAAAATGTTCAAATATTTCAGCAAAAATATTAAGTGTTATTATTTGATCAAACTGCAATTTTTTTGGGAAATATTGATGTATAAAAGGATATATTTATCTTAAGTTAAAATTAAGATATCTTTAACTCTTTGGTGGCGGTGGGCATGTTAGTGTTTAAGCACACCAGTATACACAGTACGCTTGTAGAACCGCTTGTGAAGAATAGATTTGAATGGATTGGATATACTATTTGGCAGACTTCTTTACGTGTGCATACAAATGGAATGTAATGATCAGATATGCATGGAAATTTGTATGGCTAGCATTTATCATGTATAAATGGCTGGTAGTTTTGCTAAAACTATTAAGTCTGATCAAAGTGTATGAGCAAATATTATATGAGGTTGAGTTTTTTCATGTTGTTAAGTATGTTAAAATAAAATCTGCTTTTAGATAGTGCAGTTTGAAAGCATATCATTTATCCAGTATTTTCTCCTACTTGCGAGTATTTTATTCAAATATTCAAAAAGTTGTTAGGGCAAAAGTACCTGAAATCGGCCAATTTTGGGTTAGAGTGGTTTCGGACATAACGGGCCAAGACCTATTGCTGTGATACAAACATTTCGGTTTTGTAGGGGAGTAAGGGGTTTTTTGGCCCTTGTTTTATCAAAAACTGCCTTTACCGCGCTTTCAATGATTGAAAGTGGTCGGGGAGTACAATAGTGATATTTTAAGGATGAAAAAAATTTTTATGGGGATAATTGGGCAAAAACGTCGAATTTTTCCAAATTTTTTTTTGCGTAGCTTGAGTTCCGGGACATTTCTGAGCTGTTTTGGGGGGAAAGTCCATACAAGTCTGGGAAAAAGTGGCCTAGTTTCGAAGATACGGCATAATTCACAGCCGGAGAAGCCAATCATCGAACCAAAAAGGATCTCAACCTTTTCTTATTTAGCACTTTTAGTGCTACTTTCAGTTTTTCCGGTCGGTTTTCCGGCGGATTTCATTTTGCCATATCTTCGAAACTAGGCCACTTTTTTACAGACTTGTATGGACATTTCGCCCGAAACAGCTCAGAAATGTCCCCGAATTCAAGCTACGCAAAAAAAAAAACAATTTGGAAAATTTCGACGTTTTTGCCCAATTTTCCCCATAAAAATTTTTTTCATCCTTAAAATATCACTATTGTACTCCCCGACCACTTTCAATCATTGAAAGCGCGGTAAAGGCAGTTTTTGCCAAACTATGGCCAAAAAACCCCTTACTCCCCTACAAAACCGAAATGTTTGTATCACAGCAATAGGTCTTGGCCCGTTATGTCCGAAACCACTCTAACCCAAAATTGGCCGATTTCAGGTACTTTTGCCCTAAAAAATTTTTGAATATTTGAATAAAATACTCGCAAGTAGGAGAAAATACTGGATAAATGATATGCTTTCAAACTGCACTATCTAAAAGCAGATTTTATTTTAACATACTTAACAGCATGACAAAACTCAACCTCATATAATATATGCTCATACACTTTGATCAGACTTAATAGTTTTAGCAAAACTACCAGCCATTTATACATGATAAATGCTAGCCATACAAATTTCCATGCATATCTGATCATTACATTCCATTTGTATGCACACGTAAAGAAATCTGCCAAATAGTATATCCAATCCATTCAAATCTATTCTTCACAAGCGGTTCTACAAGCGTACTGTGTATACTGGTGTGCTTAAACACTAACATGCCCACCGCCACCAAAGAGTTAAAGATATCTTAATTTTAACCTAAGATAAATATATCCTTTTATACATCAATATTTCCCAAAAAAATTGCAGTTTGATCAAATAATAACACTTAATATTTTTGCTGAAATATTTGAACATTTTTTTATTGGCTGCGCCAACGAAACGTGCTTTATGGCTCACTCAATTGCCGTCAACCGATTGTCGATGACTTGACCGACCGAATGATCGATTGCGATATGTTCGATTGTCTCGATTGTCTCGATTGCCCCGATTGTCTCGAATCGCTCGATTATCTCGAATCGGCCGATTATCTCGAATCGCTCGATTGTCTCGATTATCTCGAATCGCTCGATTGTCTCGATTATCTCGAATCGCTCGATTGTCTCGATTATCCCGATTGTCTCGATTATCTCGATTGTCTCGATTATTCTCTCGATTGTTTTGGCGCATCGATTGCGATTCTCTCGATTGCGATTATCTCGATTGTTTTGTGGCGCCGATTGCGATTATCTCGATTGTTAAAATATCTCGCAATCGCCCATCACTACTATGTATACGAGTACACTTTTACTTCAATTTCTTGTCTAAAATTGTAATTATTCTGAACATGAAAATCGAAGCTGATCGTAAACGGAAACCACTAATAATATTTAAAACTAATACAGCACAGCCCAATTATTGGTGCTTTATATCACTTCCACTGAATCCATGATCCGTCTCAAGAACAAAAAGGCCTCAGTTGGCGAGGGCTTTTTGTACTTAAGGGGAGGGACATAGCACCTTCAAATTGAAAAAAAAAATGTTTTTTTCAAAGATTCGTTTTTAATTGAATAAAAAGACAATAAAAGACAACTTTGTACACATACTTTACTTCCTTTATACTACACAAAAAAATGGTTAAACATTTTTTGTGGCCCCCTGTCGTCTGCTACATTTTTTTTTGAAAAAAACACCAAAAAAACCTGGCGTTCACGATAACTGCCCTCAGAAGAGGCTGAGAATAAAGACAAAAACGGGGGTTTCATCAGCATCAAAGCGAACTTAGAATGAACTATTAATTGGTTGAAAAATAACAAAATGGCGGCGTTTTTTTTTCGAAAATCGAGTTTTTTTCCCCTAAAAATCGGTTATAACTAAAAAATTTTAATGCCGATTTTTTCATCCTTAGTTCATTCTGAGCATTAGCATGTGCAGATTAATGTGTTAAAATTTCAGATATGATTTCAATGTGTTAAAATTTTTTCTTAATCATGCACGCCAACTTGAAAAAGGTTGTTTCGAGAAAATCGCGTTTAAAGTTAAAATTCAATATATTTTGTAATTAATCTTACCGAAATTTAATCTGCGTTGCCTGGACCATACAATATACCTTCCTTTTGTTCATACTCCTCCCCTTCCAAAGATTTTTTGCTCTCTTCGAGCAGTTCTGGCCTCTTTAGATGTCTCAATCGCGTGTTTTTTCGCCTGGTTGATTCTTGCAGCATCTCTATTTTTTGCATGTTCCAGCGCACATTGGCCAGTTGTAATTCCCATGACTTGCATTATTTTCAAGATAGCCATAAATCCTTCATTGAATGGTCATGCAGAAATATTTGCAGCCATATTTATGATATTTTTTCCCACAAAAAGTATGTTTAGAGGCCAAATTCCAAAAAATCGATTTATGAGAAAGTACGCTAGGTTTTCCTCTTCAAGAACACACTAGATAATGGTGAATTTTTGTGTTAAATACAGTCACCGTGTTAAACACGACGGTGTGTTAATGGTTTGTTTTACAGTGGGGGACCATCCGACCTGGTCTATAGCGCGGACTGAGTGACTTCGGTCTTACATCGACCTGTCCTAAAATTTTGTGAGATCGAATTTAGTCCTTATTTGTTCGTGACAGGTGTCATTTCGTTATTTCATGCACTGTAATATTCTTTTCATTTGTGCGTAAAACAAGTTTATTACAAGTTTGGATTTCCACGACCTATTTTAGGTTAGGTAGTTTGAAATCGTGGACTGACCTATCGCCAGTTTGGGTCGGGTACTTACTGAGTGTTTACAGCAAGTGGACTAAATAATTTAGGTCAAATTTGGTGTAAGAGGTCGGACTAATTAGGATGCAAGCCACCTTGATATGACAAATATTAAACATGTGGCATTTGAAGGAACCAAATATGGTTCCAAATTTAAATAAAAAAATTTAAATACATAGAAGTCGCATAGGGTGTGGTACCGAGAGCTTGATTAGGATAGCTAATGTGGGTGAAAGCAAAACATTTGTAGTAAAACTATTATATATCACTTATATGACTTACATATAGAAGATAAAATATTAAAAATCGCTGCTACTGATTTACTTAATGAAAAAAAAACTACTTGTGTGTGGAAAAATGAATTTATTGCACCATTTTTTAAAATATTACTTTCGTTTCTAATACTAGTTCTTTTATTAATTACTAGAGGTGTTTCTACGATAATTTTTTCCTGCAGCTTCCACATAGGTTAGAGTTATCAATCTGAATTGATATTCGTATGGTCCCAATTTTCCAATATATTTTCTACTTGATCAATGATCGTAAAGAATCAACAAACATGGACATATGCTATCAAGAGCTGAACGCATTCCACTTGGTTTTGTTAAAATTTGTGCGCCTATATCGTGTAGTGTGTCAAAAGCGTTATTTTAGGACAGATCAAAAAGTGTTTCTGATGTTGCAGAATTCAGAGGTGTTTCCCTCCGGATTTCTACGTGTATGATATCATGCATTTGGTTGATATCCAATGGAAAATAAGTAGGTTTTTAGTGTTTTGCAAAGTGTGACCAGGCGCGATGCATTTGTTTTACAGTAATAAGAAGAAGCTTTCAAATAAGTATTGTGGCGCTTGAAATTTTGCGTTTCGGTGGCCAGTATATGAACGAAATAACAATCTCAGCCAACTGCTCTCCTAGACAAATTGATGTTGATTGGATGTAATCTTCGCTGAGTTCTTTCAAGTGATGGCGGCGCAAATGTTTTTAATGAGTGTAGCAGACTCACTACTAGTCTTATTATTTGGCGTCGAAGAACATATAGGGTGGGTTGCTAAGTTTAGAATTTTTTTTTCTGTGAGCTGGACTTTCGATATGAGAAATACATCAATGTCATTAGTTGATTTCTAACAAGCTATTTCTCTTTATGTTAGATAATGCCATTAGAATTCGAATACATGAATTCATTTGTTATACATAAGAAACTGAAGTAATATGAAATAGGTTTTGTCAAGTAATATGTTTTGGCTTTTAAATATTTCTTGCATCATTCATTCTCATCATGAAGTAGAAAAAAAACCGTAGTTAGAGCTACTTTGAACAGAAGTTTCCTCAGGATTGCGTCCATTTAGTTTAATTGCATTGAAATGAGAAGATGCGGGCAAAATAGAACAGTTTCTGGTATGGAGAGTGGTTTGTTGGTTGCAATATTCAGAGCTTCTTAAGCACTGTTTCGGGATGGGATCATCTTTACTTTTAATATCTGAAAAATTGGGCAACTTCTGCAGTTAGCAGTATGGTTTTACCATAGTTACTGCATTTCTTAATTGCAGACTCTTCTTTGCACTTTTCACACGAATTTGTAGCATGAAACTCACTATAAATAACATAACGAATAGCTCCACTCGAATGACGGTTGCTTGACAGACGATATTTAGTTTGAAAATTCATCCAGAGGTGGACGTACCATTTATCCGATCATGGAAGAAGGAATCTCTCGCTATAATTAGAAGAATTATTACCTAGTGATAAAATTACGGACCAGTTCTGTTTGGCTGAAGGCTCCAATTAACTTTATGAAAAAGAAAATCGAGTGGGTCAATTGTTTTAGTCTTCTGGCAACTGTTATTAGTTTTTTTTTTATTTAGATTTGAATTTTTCTTTCGCTACTTTTTTTTCAACACTTGATCAATATTATGGTGGCACAATATGTTTCGCAATGCTAACTCGTTTTTCTTAGTTGATTCTAAGTGACATCTAGTTAGAAAACCTATTCAGAGTATGCTATGGCGTATATTTCCAGTACTCCTTTGGTTTGCAATCAACTTTTTGTTTCGTGTCAAGCTTACCTTATAGTAGTAAAATGTTGTTGTCTAGGCGAAATCACCTACCACAGAAGTAAAATTCCACATTGTCATAACCGTATTGGAAGTGTGGTCGTTTGGAAGAATAAAAGCAAGTTTCCAGTGTATAGTTATGTTCATATTCACAAATTCATATTTGCACCTTGGCAGGTTCGGATCCTCTAGTCCGGATCGATTCATGTACATACTTACATATCTACATATAATCGTACCCGTGTTTCGTGTCCTGACGAATACTTGGCAAAACCTCTGGGATAAAGTCAAACTTATAATTGACTGTACGCTAACATATTCGGAAATTCACGTTTGCATCTATCGAAGAAATAGATATGTTAATTGTTTTATACGTCCGAAGTCAGGCACGATAAGTTAGTCAGATTAAATTACGTTTACTCTTCCAATGGCTGGTCAGAAGCCGGTACTGCTTTCCAACTTTTAAGTTTATTATCCTAGATCCGGGTCTATAGAGCAATACAGGACACTATCAGATATCCATGTCAAGGATGTCGAATTAACGTCGAACATTCCAACTTTTTCGATGTCCACTGGCATATGGTTGCGGCTTGATTTGATACACATAATGCTATATGTATATCCGGGTTTTTCCCGTAAACCGACCAAGATGTGATGTATAGAGTACATAAAAGTCCGGCTAGAGTACTTCAAAATTTCAACTAATTACTCTGTTTATTAACATTTTAGGCAGTAATGAAATGAAGTGCGCATAAACTAGTGGAGCACAGTCTGCCAACCATTGATTTGCAGCGGTTAATTGAGACCAGAAGACATACGCGGTAAACAATGATTTGGAGGACAATAAATGGCGATAAAATGTTTCATTATTTTTTCATTTCATTTCGAGGCCGTATCCGTATTTTGTTCTACTAGATAATGAGCACAACAGATTGCCGTGTGGGCTATGCATATTTTTTAAGTGTACGATGCATAATATGCATACTTATAACGAGTTGATCATATTGCAAATGAATTGTTAAATGAAACGTCCGTGGATATGACACATACGAAATAGCTAATGCGATCGTTAGTTAAACGAATGATTGTTGCATAATTATGTTTTTAGCTCGTAATTTCAATTACGGAACAAGAACAAAGATTGCTTTTACGATTGGTTGACTTTTGAAGGATAGCACTGTTCGTGGTATGAATATCCTATAAAATATTCTAATGAAGTTGATGGAGCGCTAATTGATAATTTATCGTCATTTTAAGTTAAGTCAAATTATCAACTATTCCCCATAATGAAATGAGAATTATATAGTGTGAATATATTCGTTCTTAGCATTAGCTGCGTTTTTTTGCTTCTTGATCGAGAGCTTGTTAGGGTAGGTATCATTCAAAGCAACAACAACTGGAGTAGGATTGTTGTTGGTGTCAATGCTAACTACTCTAACCAGCTCTCGAGCGAGGCGCAAAATAACGCGTCTATTGTTCATTTGCCGAATTTTCCTTCTTTTCTCTTCATTTATACGAATATCAGCGATAAGGGAAGGTAATTTTTGGAGTGCGTGATCCGATTGAGCTGAAATTTTCAAAGGACTTAGATGGACATAAAAAATAGTGCAGTGACTAATGAAAATGAAAACGAAGAGAGTGTAGGAGGGAATTCAATAGATCGAGAAGGTTTAATGACTGATCACTGTATAGAACGAAGCTGGGGGCTTTTAAGTATGCCGTACGCACGGCAAAGAGAGCCTCAAGGAGATCTTTCTGTGCAAACGTGGAGAGCCTCAACGAGAAAAACAGATTTTGTTAGGTTTTAAGCGCGACACCGAAGTCTATGGGGTGCATCATGAACCCTGCGGGCATTTGGATTAGTTCAAGCGCAGACTCTATAAACGATCTTATGTATGTACATTTTCCGGGCAATTATTGTCCTCTGGAAGCGGTGCACCAAACGGAGTAAGCTTCTAGCTAAACGCCGTTGTTCAAAATATTAAATTCTCAACTGAGGTGGCTCATTTGAACCGTTTAAATTCCCAGGCCCTGATGGTGTCATTGCGTCATTCCACCGGCTGGCGGGAAACTAGAGCTGTGTTCAGTCCTAGAGCAGGAAAAGTTTCGCATGGTAAGCTGAAGGACTATCGCCCAATAAGCCTTAGCTCTGACCTGCTTAAGATTTTAGGAAGCATCATTGATTACCAAATTAAAAGATCAATCGATCCTATTTTGATCTCGCAGTCACAGAACGCTTATACCAAGTCTGTTTAAACTGCTCTTCACGTCTTTATTGAGCAAGTCGAGAAATTTCTTGCTCTTAAGGAATATACGCTTACCGCCTTTTTGGTCATCAAAGGGTCTTTCAATAACGTAAAGTCCCATGCAATTGTTGAGGCACTCTCGGTGCTGCATGGGAATGAGCGGCTGATTGCTTTTATCGTACAGTTTGTCTAAAATAGAGTGGTAGTCTCTTCCCTGGGGAATGCGATACGACGAGAGGTCAGCACGGGCACACCTCAGGGTGGAATCCTCCTCTCCCCCTGCTGTGGAACATCATGATGAATCCTAACGAGGCTGATCCGTGACGGCTGCAAAATGATTGCTTATGCGGAAGATATAGATGTAACAGTGTCGGAAAAGTATTTATCTACGCTATCGAAGATGTTAAATCACTCTCTTGACATATTTTCACGTTGGAGCCTTAAATGCGGCTTGAATGTGAGTCCCCGCAAAACGGAGCTAGTGCTGCTAACAAAGAAGTACAAAGTACCTTGTTTTGATTTACCGAAATTAAACGGGGTCTCCATTGACCTGAACCAGATGGTCAAGTGCTTAGGGGGCCTTGACTCAAAGCTACTAAGGCGCTACAAAATAGCAGAAAGAGCGCGGAAGACTTACAATGCACTTTACGGCTGTAAAAGAGTCATTGGGGCGAATTGGGGATTACAGCCAGGAACTGTTGCTTGGCTTTATACTGCTGTGGCTGAGCATATTCTATTGTTTGGGGTGGCGTTCTGGTGGCAGGCTGCTCTAAAGGCTACCTACAAACGGCGCACTGAATATGGTTATTTATAGAATTCAGATTTGAGAAGAATTCAGATCTTTTTGTAAGATCAAATATAATTTTGAATTTTCGAAGTGGTTGTATAACTGTCACATTCGAATATAAAAAGTAGGCTGTTCTTACGGTTTGCAGGTATGTTACTGAATAATTTAGGCACAGCTCTTCTTTTCATAATTGTAGCGATGGTCAGGCTGTTAATTGCTACCGCAACAGAATCACATGGCATAGTGGGTTCCATGGGTATAACCAGCATCTTCTCAAGTTACGAAGAAGCGTAATTTTTTAAATATATGTATTTGCATTGGCTTCTGTGTCAGATATTTCACATGTACATCATGTCGATAAATTAATTGTAAACGTTTCATGAAGTACGTGCTGGTAGAGGTCGTCGCCTACTTTAGTTCAGAAAGTTAAAATAAGCTTCTCAGAAACGTGAGCAGCGACAACATTTTCTGGATACATACTAAAGAAGATAAGTATAATTGACATAATAAGAATTAAAAATCGCTAGTTCACACTTTCAATAGCTTACCGAACAAATTTAAAGAAATTAGATAAATCTCCTTTCGGGGCCGTTCAAGATACCCACCTGTTGGAGCTACATTCATTATGTTGCTAACGTTAAATGAACCTATAGCTACTTAATCACCTGCCATACTTCATTTGCACGGATCTGACACACACAAACAGTAAAAATTTCATTTCCGTCACCAACATCAACACAATTGCGCGCATGACAATCACATACTTTGGCATGGCCAATAAAATAACTATGCTGACATAATCGCCCACATTACTTTCAAAAAAATATTCGAATCGTGACAATAACCGGTGTGCAATCATGCACCAATCTCAAACCGTATAGAACTTCGCTATGCAAAGCTACACGTACAGAAAGTTAGGTATCTTTTGCAGAATTACATACCAGTCGCTACGGATCTGAATGCTTGACTTGACTGAGGTAGATAAGATGAAAAAGCACCTGACATTGAAATCGATGTCCGCAAATTCTATTATAATGAAAACAAACTTGAGAGATTGATTTATGCATCCGATCGTACCTACCCTAACAATCCAGTTCTTGGTGAAGCGTATTAATCACAGTTTGCTCGGTAAGTTGATCATAAGCCACAACTAATCACTGTTGCTTGCACACACAATCTAATGAGATATCGATTTCATAAATGCAATTTAATATGATTTTTGCCAAGGGCAGTGAACTTGGACTGTGAGCTTGAAAGTGAGACGGGAAATAGACACATGCTTCGTGCTGGTGTCAAATACACTCTCGAATTTCAAAGGAAATTTTCATATTGAATATTGGAACAGGAACCGACAAAGTGGCGTTTGAATTCAACGGAGCTCGAAAACTGTCGGTGACTTCTAATTTAAGTGCATTCGAAATTAACTTAATCGAAAAACACTTATTGGCTTACATACATACATATATATGTAGTTTGCAAAACGATCGGTGGGTATAAGATTATTGAACGGTATTGTGTCTTACTGTACTTTGAGACAAGATTATAAATTTGAAAGTGTTTCCTTACACATTGTATGGACTGGTTGTATTCAAAAATTGTTAGTAGGCATTCTAACGTGAATAGCATTAGTTATGACCTGGTTTTTACAAACGAGGCAGTTGTATATGTAAAAGTTGTGTATGTAAAAGTGTGTCACAAAATTGTTGCTAGGATACCCACCACGGAAATAATAATGAGAAATATTTTGGTGATGTCTTGGGCAGGAACGCTATGGGCAAATAGTGAAAATATCGACTGTGTTTAAATAAGAACTATTTCTTTCGACCATATCATCTGTTTAGCCGAAACATGGTTGCCTGGGAATATCTACCATACTGAGCTCTTCCCTTCATTGTGATTATGCTACTTATGTACATAAAGAAAAGTGATTGTGGTGTTGTGTTAGTTGCTCTTCAAGAAACACTCTGTTGGGCCTTCTCTCCTCCTTTTTACATTGAATGTATTGTTGGTCGCGTTACCCAGACGCTGGAATGACGAATGAAATGAACTTGATTGCCTGGTCCTTCTTTTCACGCGGTCTCACTGCTGATGAACTTGGCATCAAATTTCACAGCATCTTCAATAACGCTCCTTCGCTTCGACGTGATGTGGTTTCTGCCTTCAAGGCAAAGGATGCAGCTCTTGTTAGATTTAGAATAACAGGCACTCATAATGTTTTCCTCAAATTTTCGAGGCTACTTCTGCTGTCATTGCCGTCAGTCAGGTTATCAACGATTACTTTGCAAGTATTGACTCCTCTATCTGCTCTAATCTTCTGGTCTCATGTCCTATCCCTGTATCGCTATAAAATTCCCCATCGCTTCATTGACTTCATGCTCCTTGATAGTACCAGTACTTCTATTTGACGAGAAATTTGTGACCTCGTTGCAAAATACTTTTTATCCTTCTTTTCCCAACAAAATTCAATCTCACCTTGTGAAGTTCTCCATGTTGCTTTATCTCCTTCTCTTTATAGTTACTTGAATGTCTTGATGCTGACGTCAGCTGTAGTCCTGATGGTATCCCGACTTTGTTGGCCAAGTCAATTTGTCCATTATATTTAACCTCGGCTTCGCCACCATCTTCTTCCAAAATAATTGGAAATCTGCTTAAATTGCACCCATTCACAAGTCTAACGACCCAAGCTGCATTTCCAACTCTCGTTGCATTACTTTTCTTTCTTGTTTTGGTAAATTTCTTGAAAGAGTTGTACAAGCTGCTCCTTTTCCTTCATCCTTTCCTGAACAACACGGTTCCGCCAAGGGTAGATTTCCCACCTCTGATTTTATATTTTTTTACTAAATTGATTGATTATGCTTCAGACCAACAGAAACAAGTGGGTGTCGTATACACCACCTTTTCAAAAGCCTCTGATTCTGCTGATCTCGGAATTCATCTAGCAAAGTTTTGAGGCTGTGGAGTGTCCTGTCTTCTTTTGTCTTCGTTTTCATCTTATGTTTCTGGTGGTGCCTGTTCTATAACGATTCATTCTACCACTTCTTACCCTTTCTGTCCACTTTCCGGATTTCCTCAGGGTTCGATGCTTGGGTCATTATTATTCCTAGTTTTTATCAATGATCTCCTTTCTTTTATTCGTTCTTTCTGCATCACGCTCGCTGATGACTACAATGTGTTCAGAGTAATTGAACCTATTGATGATTGCCGCCAGTTACAAAATGATCTTTGTACTCAGTGCGACTGGTGCTCTGAAAATTCACTTACTCTGAACAAATCTAAATGCTAGGGGTCTACACTTCCCTATGACTCTGGATAAAACGGAGTCAAAAGTCCATGCCTATAAATACACAGGCCAGAACCTGCGAAGCACTATTAACTTCCAAGGCAAAACATTGAATGGGACTCCAAAACCAAATACCTTGGCTTGATATGTGTCAAAAACTAATGCTTCAGTGCAGCTATGGTTGCATTTTTTATTATATCTTTAGTAGGCGATAATAGGGTAGGTTGATTTTGACGGAAAGCAGTTGTGGTAGACTTTTAGTTACAGTGCTGGCAAAGTGTTGAAAGTACTGAGCATTTTCTTCATTTTTATTACAGGATATGCTGTTTTAAAAGGTTTGTAACTTAATCAACCAATCGCAATGTTAGACTTTCCTAAATTCTAAAATTCATGTAATTGATAGCCACCCGATGACTTTCAGTGCATTCTTGTGATCAAAGCGGTATATAGCTCTCAAAACAAGCTAGCTGTTAGAAAGCTGGTAGAACATACACTTAAAATCTGTTTGATTCCTCTACTGTTCATCGAACATTGGTGATTCTAGCGGTTCTGGTGCGCTAGAGTTTTTTAAATTTTTGAATCGGGACCACCATGTTTGTAGTGCTCAATACTTTTAATTTACAAACACTTATTATGTTGTGCAAGTTAATACGATGAAAGTGTGCACAAAGTCTCTCTAGAACGGAGATTCCAGACTCCAATGCGTGATTGTGGCGCATAATCCAAATTCTTGTTTCATTATCCCAATTCCCCATTATTGCTAAATCGAAAGACCAGTCTATAAAAAACTGGAACCAATTAATTGAACAGAAAAAGTTATTAGACTGTTTTTGGTAGCCTCTTTCATCAGTTACCTCGTATATCAGTCAAAAGGTTTGGCTAGTTTATCTGCATTACCTCTGGAGTGCGTAATCTGACGGGGCTGAAATTTTCGTAAGATATGGATGTATATAAGGAATAGGTCAGTGCAAGGTTAAAATTAATATGTCTTTAAGTCTTTGGAAGTTTTCATAGAAACTTTTTATAAAGACCGGTTCCGTCTTAGGTCTGTACTCGTTTCACAATTTTTTTTAATCTGTCACATTTGGCTGATGGTTTTAACGTTCTGGACTACATCGTCTTCAGACGCTGTATAAAATTATATGAGTCTCGTTAAAGCTCTGGCAGGCCTCAGAATAAGTTCTCAGTCCGCTTGTCATTTAGTTGATGGCATAGTTTTAGTTAAGGTGGATATTTCTCGATAAAGAAATGTGTCAAACCTCAGCTGGCCCCGTGATTGTATAGAAAACCATGGGATGGTTGAGACGTTATCAGACTTGGATGAAAACTTTGAGTGGAGGCCCACATAAAACAGAAACTAAAGAAACCAAAATTTCAATCTTCGCACATCTTCTAACATCGAGGCAGGCAAGCACCTGATCTGTTGGCAGCAGTCGAAGACACGGGAAGTGGAGTTACGGCGAATGAGCCAGATCAGCAGACTGTTGCTAGCCTCGCCACAAATCTGCTGGGGTTAGTGGAGATATGATGAATGAGTTAGCTCCACTAGCTTGCAGCACATATTTGGCTTCACCCTTTACCTTCTTTTTTTTCAAACCTCTTTTGTGGCCAACATAGCGTACAGGCTGCAGTAAATGAGTCAGCCAGATCATCAACTGGTGTCGCTTCTAGCACTCAACCCCTTTCCAACGACTCCGTTCGGGCTTACAAGACCAAAAGGCCAGTCTTCAAGGTTTGGAGGAAGCTTCGTAAGGTCTCTCAGAAAACGCAGTCCGACAAGAACAAAAAGTCCCTCCATTCGGTAACTCGTCTTATCAAAGAGCTCCTGCTTCCTCGAAATCTTGCAGATTCTACTCAAAAACCACGAAAGTCAGCTAAGCAAAAGAAACCAAGCAAACAAATTTCCAAAAAACGTAAACTGATGGGCTAGCTCAACCTTTCCACGAGGTTGCTAAAGAATGCTTCATCTGGACTTAAATTGATGGCAGTAAAAGAGGAGGAATTATTTCGGCAGAAAACTGGCTGAAAATAAGATAGACAATGTTCAAGTTCTGCTGCAAGCTGCAGAAAGCCAGATCGTGTCGCCTACCAATAGTAAACAGTACTGGTAGATTGTTCTACGTGGAGGTAATTTCCGAGCTCGGGGAGCTTAGGACAGGTGCCAAATCAAAAACGGTGTGGAACCATTAAATCTATAGTCGGTTTATATGCAAAGCGTGAATTTGTTGCTTCCATTCCGACCCAAAGGAAATTCTGGTAATAGCCCGAATTTTCCTCCGGAAGATTGGAGCGTTTCAAAATTTCTGAAGTCTGTTGAGAATCAATAGAAATCAAGAGGCTGTAGCGATCTTAAAAGTTCGGAAGGAAATTATTAAGTAGGGGGTCGATAAATTGGTCTTACTCTCATCTCATCTTACTCTCATCTTATCTTACTCTCATCTAGTGTACAGAAGCGATCAAACGTAGGGCTCAGCATTGGTTCATTAGGCATAAAGGGAAAGAAAAAAATTAAGCAGTGGAAAAGTCTTTCAACAAGAGGTCTGCCGCTCTTTTAGGGGTGGCAGCTGAGGAAGAATCAGTTGAATTGGACTAGTTAAGGGACTATTTTTGAAAGGGGGGGGGGGGTAATTTGGTCTGTATAGACCTTCTGACTCTGGAAACATTTTATCGTTTATTCATGAATCATGATGTTTTGACTTGACGAGTGGGTAGACAAGCGGTTTTCGAATGTCTCTAATCACAAGCGTTGTTTTTTGGGATCTTTTATTACAGAGTCCTAGATTAAATAACGCTTTTAGTGATTCTATGTGCTTAATATGAGAATGAACATTGACAAAAGATCATTTCAGTGTTTGTGTAGCATATTTCAATGCGCTGAAATGAATTGATTTTTTGGGTTAGAATGACCCGATACTTAAGACTATGACTAAAGCGCATAAGTTTCCATTGCGGTGCTGTATACCTATCATTAAAACTCTGTACTTCAACTATTACATAAAACCCGCTTGATTGTTATGAAATAAAACCACTAAAAAGCCCTTTTGCTGTAGAAGCAATACTCTTCAAAAGCTCCAAACACCGTTTAAAAGTTACCGAAAGAAAACAATGCTATATTTACCCATCAGCTATTTACTTTCTTTCATAATCTCGAATGATATTTTGTCATTTATAATGCTCCTTTTTTATTTAACATACCGTCTAGAATATTTTTCTTAGAGCTAATACTTTAATCTAAATATATATATATTCATAAAATGTTAACATGTTACTTTCAATGATTTATTTTTTCTTCACTCTCATATCTTTTCATAGTTAATAAATCATTAAATCTATTGTATGTTTACCATCTTCCAAAATATCCGCTGAATTTTTCGATTTTATGACTCACATCAACAATAATTGCAATAATTGTTTATTTGTCCTCATAATCGCATCTTGACATACTTTAGTAAAATTTCATATTTAGTTCTAGTCAAGCTAAAATCTCTAGTTGCTATGTGTCGAAGAAAAGGCAAGTGGATGTATTTGAAGAAAATAAGGTATTTTGTTTTGAATGTGTGAAAGGAAAGGCTTTCATTGAACGGAAAATTCGGAATTTATAAGAAAGCAAAAAAATAAAACATTTTGTTTCATGTCGTGTCGGTGCTATAATCAAAATAGCCTTTGGTAAAAATCTTTTTTCAAATAAACAAATTTTCAAAGTCTTCATGTTGCGTGCGAAGCGCTCTATTTCCTAAATTCTAATTGATTTCCAACAGGATATATTCGTTTAGGCCTGAACGTTCAACAAGTGCAGTTCAGATCACATAAAAACGTGTGCGACGCGATGATTATAGCTCTCATACAAACATGATAAAATTTTGATTATAGATTTTATGTCATGTAACGTTCTATTCTACACGTACATACATACGTAATAGAGTGCCATCTAGTTTATTTTCTTTGCATATCTACAATATATTTCGCGTCAAGCTAAATTGACTTGATATTTTCGAAAATTGGATTCTATATGTTCTATGTAGCATCGAAAAAATGCGATTTCCATTCACTCGAACGTTAATCTAACGAGTTTTTCAATAGATTTGAATTTCATTTCTGACATGAAATCGTTTTGATATAAAACTATAAACGCGATAATAAACTCGATTGTAATAATCAACATTATAAATCCTTCAAATACCTGAAAAATCTTGCAACTAGCTAAATATGGTTCGTCATAAGGATGCCACTTGTGCTTTGCGTTGCGATTCCAAGCGTATTTCCAGCATTGCGTACGGAGGCACACTAAGCACTAGAACTATGACTAGGATTAGAATTTTCGGGTTTTCGCAAAGGAATCCGTGCGCAGCGAATGTGATGCCCAAGCCGAGAAATTTCAGTCCCTGCAGCGGCGAGTAGATTTCGGTGATGTGATTCGTATGGGTCAATGTGACCAAGGCAAACAGAAGAGTCTCCCACATGGCGTTGCAGGCACCCCAACCGGCTGCGATAACGTAGAAGAGTGCGCTGTCATCGCTTGAGGGTTTCCAGCGTGAGAGGACGAGTAGGAGGCAAGAATGGAAGAAAAATCCGGCAGCTGAAAACCAGATTGAAATATAGTATGTAAAATCAAAAAGGACATTTCCATTTATGATCATAGACTTTTTTGGCTTCTAGATGCTGTTACTTACCCAATACGACAAGCCGTTTCGTATGCCGGAGTAACATGCTTAGAGTGCATGAAACGATTGCCTGCATGATTCCCATTCCGACGAGTGCGCCTGCTACCATCGGGATGCCGAGCGAACAGGACACGTAAGCCTGAAAAACGACATGGATAAAATTGTTTTCTCCCAGTCTGCGAATGAAAACGTTCACTTACCCTAGTAAAGTCACCCAACATGTATCCTTGTTCCGTCCCGATGAAATACGCCATCGGTCCAGCAAACAGCAGCGTGTCTGTCAACCGTCTTCCTTTCTCGATTCGAAATGCCTTCTCGCCTCGGCCCGACAGACATGCAAGACTCACAGAAATCGTTGCGAACGACAAGTACAACAGAATCAGCGCAATTTCACCGAAACTGGTCGTCGTGTGAGCAAAATCTGCATAGAAAGTACCGTTGTGGCCTATAGTACTGCTCCAGACTGGACATAAATCTGCGCCACATATCCTTTCGCCATGTTCGTTATGATTGTACAGCTCATCCGCGACCAGTTCGTTCGTGGGATGCAGTGTCGATAAGGACAGCCAGCTATGTGTGAGTCCGATTTCGGATCCATTAGCTCCCATAGGAAGGCTGGTACTCGTTGAATTCGTTATGTTTTGCGGCGGATAGAATTCGGTGGTCGGTATCATTTCATTTTTCGCTGGGAAACATGTCGACTGCATGGAAGCACACGACAAAATTATGGCAGCCATAGAAGCACCGAATATGATTCCCAGATCCTGGGCCACATGGAAGAGTCTACCGAGACGTCTTACTTTCTGGTCCCTGTTGCAGAAAACTTTGTGTTCGTCCAGCGTATCTGCGTTGCTGCTGAGATTGCACTCGTGCTGGCTGCAGCTAAGCTTGTTCGCATAGTACACTATCAGAGCAAATTTTCCTACCCACGCAGGACCCAGAGTCACGCCCAGAATCACATAGGCAGGAATCAGCGTGTATATGGATGGAACTAGATGACACATTAGGAACAAACACATGCCCGTGTAGCTGGATGCGATTAGGAACGTATGACCCAATTTTCTGATAAGGCGCGTGGTGAGGAAGCACATCCCCGAGGATATAAGAAATGATATGCTGAGTAGCATCGATCCAATGTTTGGTCCAACGTGAATCCATTGTTCCTTGTGGTGCCAGATCGAGTTTGAAGCCTGCAATCCCACCACAGGTATAAGTACGGCTGAGATTAGACCGTGAGCTATCGCGAGCAAGGTGAAGTTCTTGCACACTTTATTGCGAACGTGTGACGGAACCTTGTGGCGACACGGTCGGTTGTTGATGGTCAGGAGACGTCGTATCGAATTAGCACCAATTGAGCTGCTCATCGAATCGCGACGCCTACTAGCTGACAGTGGATGTACACCCTGATATGACGGTAGGACGTTAAGGCGATGTGATCGTGTCGATATTGGAGAGTAAGTGGCCATGTGCTGGAATAAGATTAAGTTTATAACATCAATATCCATATTTATTTGTGTGAAATGTGGCATGAGCTTGCTGTATCTACAATCATTTCTCGTGTCTTCAATACTGGAGAATTTGGGTGGACAATGACTATTATTACACTCGAAGTCAAAAATGCCGAATGTACGAAATTATTCAGAAAGTTTTATTTCTGACTTTATTGAGCTATAAAATCACTTCCGTGTCGATGGAATATAAAGTGAATTAAAAAGAATTCGGCGTAAGAAGCAATGACGGCAAAACTGAAGGTACTGTGTAAAACAATCTTATTTGGTGTACTGTTATTTATTTAGGGTTTTTAATTTGCATTTTGGATTTTTTGTGTTGATTTTTCGCAACAAGTGCAGATAATATAAAATAAATAAATAATAATAAATAACTTATAAATAAATAAGTTACAATCCGATAGAAAATAAATAAATGAATAACTTTAATGAATAACAGATTTACAATCTTAAAAATTACGAAGTACAAGAGGTTTGCATAGCCGAGGATTTGAAGGATAATGTGGATCGTTGGAGAATAAAGGTTGCTAAAGCCAATGAAAATCCTGCGTCGACTGTTTACCGGCTCATTAGCTGCATGTGAATGTTCATTTAGCAAACGATTGCACCTTGTAGTCCTTATAGAGATATTTATGACTATCAAATTTTTGAGGAGTTCAACTCTAATAATGCCTTTAGTGACATCCAACGTAAAATTTGGATTATGAAAGTTTGAAAAGTTTTGTGGGTGGTAACTCTAAGCTTCTTTGTATCCTTCCAACTTCCATTGCAGTCATCGGGACGGAATGAAATTCGCTAAGGATTGCCAGAACCAGCCATTTTCGTTACTTTCTTACCACTTACCAGCACTTAAGTTGGATGTGTTTAAAATTTTAAAAATTGTTTGGATAACAGCCCCAAATATCTTTCTACCCCTGTGAATTTCGATGAAGTCATCGGATGAAAACAAAATTCATAGGGTAAATGGATTTTGACGAGAGCAATTGTGGTAAACTTTGGGCTGCAGTGCCGGTAAAGTGTTGGAAGTACTGAGCTTTTTCATAAAAGATGCTGATTTTAAACTCTTATAAGATAAGTATCCGATAATGAATACAAGTACTAAGTGTTTTGCTTTCCTAAATTTTAAAATTCAATCGAGTGAAATCCTTGGAAAACTTTCTACCCGAGGAGTCTCAATGCATTGTTAGGATCAAAGTGGTACAGGACCCTTGAAACAGGTTAGTTGTAATAAGGAGCACGTGTGGTAGAATATGCACTCAAAATCTGCACGATTTCCTACTTCTCTTCAAAACCAATTTTTCTAGCGGTTCTTATACGCAAGAGTTTTTATTCGAATATTCCGTTATTTTCATAAAATAAGCTGACTAGCCTCATTCTATTCCAAAAAAAAACAGCCATATATCGCTTGTACATTACACATTAAATAAATTTTACGCTTCACTCTATTAACTGTACACCTACATTCATGCAAGAATCGATAAAATAACTTACTTCAATCATAGGATCATCCCAGATATTATAAGTGGCTCCTGAACTTCTTGTCCTCAGGACACGTCTACTTGTCAACGAGTGACGATGATGGTGTTTCGGTACCTGTCCCGGAGTGCCACCACTACTTCCGAGTGCCGTCGATGGCCCTGCTATTGCAGCTCCCGTCAATGCTGACGACAGTGTTTGCGTTAAAAGCTGTGGATTAAATCATCGGCCGTTAGCAATAGGTAGATACAAATATGGAAATTTTTCGAGCTCAGGTAGGATAGAAATATTCAAATAAAGTTGGGTGGGGATAGCTCACGAATTCCAGAATTTATTTGCGATTTAATTTACTACTCGGAAGGAAGTGCCTAATGGGTAGGATAGGCGATTTTCATAATTCCATCCTGACCGTTACTAATTTCCAGGAAATTAATTTTAATTTGTGGTTAAACTGCTTCTCGTGTTACAGTGATGTTAACGAGTATGTACAGGATGAGAGAAAAGTTACGAGGACAGTGCACTCTGAGTTGAATGTTTTCATAATTTTTTCTATGTTCCACGTAAATTTTCAACACAATGTACATAGGGGTAGAATGGATATTACGGCAAGAGTCTTACCTGTGGTTGTAGGAAAACGGGAAGAGTGTCTCGTTCGAGGCTTGTCTCACGATGCTCACGTGTCCGTGATTGCTGAGGGTGCTCTCGGTGAATGATTTCGGGATGCTCAGGTTCGAGCCTGCGCCGTACGCGTTCCAATTCATGGAGGTTCGGTAAGCTTCCCATGCTGTTCGTAGCGTGACGTTGTTTATGTACCTGTTGAACGTCGCCGGTTTCTTCGACGGCGTTGCCGATGCTGGTTGTTATGTGATTATGTGGTAGCTAGACTGCTGCCACCACGAGAGGGTCCTGGAGACTGTCACGCACATTCACTGTCGCTGATAGTCCCGTTGAGCTTTACTAGCTGATGCTGACGCTGTCGCCACGCACAATACAGCCTTTGTCGTTGTTTTTGTAAACCGTTATGCTTTGCAGAGGTGACTTTAATGCCGGATAATAGCATCATCTGAATGTGACAGTTTGTTTGAAAGAATGATCCTGAAATGGAGTAAATTACACAGAATAAGAAACATTAGAAGATTCTGTCGAGTGTTGAATTGTTTGCGTAAGATTCTGATGCGAAGCAACCAAGAGGTGCTCGAGTGTGCGATATGTGCACGTATTTGTGGCTTAGATTTAGATAGGAGAAGTGTGGGATAAAATAATCGTTTGATATCAAATTTCGCTGGGTTTGATATACAAGCTATTAGATGTGATATAACCGTATAGAAAGATTATCTTTTTGTGCTAGACTGCTAATTAATTCTTCGCGTAGATGACAGGCGAAAAGAAAGGCTGGCAAATTGACTGGTTTTTGTAATACCAATTATATAAGATTTCTTTTACTTGTACTTTCTTAGGAGAGTTGAACGACACGTAGAAACACTAGATATGGCACGGAAAATATTTATGGACAACTGCCAGTTTATGGAAAAATATATCTGTTGGTAATTAATAGTACCATAAGCCGCACCCAACCGATTCGATAGCTATATGTTATGATGTAAAATGTACTTTACGACCTTGAAATTTACTGTTTCAGACAACATACAATGAAGCTGGGTATAGCATTGTAAAAACCCTTCGATCACTTGCAACTGATTACTTCAAATGCTTTGATTAAATTCTTATATATTTTGCTATTCGACCTTTATTAGCTTTCTTTCACATTCCTCAGCAACACATCCACTAAAGAGCTTTAAATAGGCACAGAGTTGCGTATTAGAAGGTGAATTCATCAACGTCACGGAATGTATTAAATATTTACAAGAACTCTTTCATCTCGGATGTCTCATATGGACGTAAAGAAAGTTAACAAGCGCACAGGCAGACAGGCAAGATAGACCGGCAATAAGTAAGTTATCCCAAGGGTGCCATTCACAAAAACATGTCTGAGCTTCATCAATCTTAAGGGATCTCCAATGCTTCTACGAAATGATCAACGTGCTAAACGTATATGGATTCCTCTTATCCTCGGAATAAATACGTTCATCAAAATGACGGAAACAAGAAACTTACGTGGGTTTTTCTCCTGATGTGGATATATCTGAAACTTACTGAAAATTCAAAAATCATGACAATAAGATGGATATGCCTATCATTTTCTGAAGTGTTGTTTGCGAAGCTTTGAATGAATGAGAAGAAGTGAAAAATGAAAATGAGGATAAGGTTCCGCAGGAAGTATGTATTGGCTATAGGCTGTGCTAAGAAAAGTCCCGGGAAGTTTTAGCAATTGTGAGTTATAGTGATGAAACTTAAAATCATATAGAATTTAGTTGGCTCTGCGTGTTTCATGTCTTACTCGTTTTTCTCCTTTAAATAATGTTAAATTTTGTTGTTAATGTTAAACCTCTTTCGACGTAATCTTTCTCTCTTACATCTTAACAATTCAAAGATCACAAATTAGTTTGAGAATAATTATATCAAAAATTCATGTTCATCTTATGTTTGGATCATATTAAACATAAAATTCAGATTATAGATATTATGTGTAAATTATATTTTTTTATCGATTATGTATACGTTGGATTCGTATTTTTAGCATGTAGCATTTAGCATTTTCAGAAGACATGGGTGTAAAGGGTTGTCGAATAGAGGCGATCAGACTTTGAAAATCAGTTTACTCTATATGAAACTGCGTACCTTAAAGACAAAGAAAACCCAGGAGAGTTGAAAATGTTGCTGCTTTTCAAGCCAGTGCTAGCGATAATTCAAGATCTTCGGTTGTTCGTCGATCGATCTAATCCCATCATCAATTTCGTTGCAAAATTATCTTCTCCGATGAGACTAATTTTAGAACTAATAGCTTTATTAATAAGCACAATTTTTGGTATGGTACGAATCTAATTCACACGTGGTACATGAGAGTTATTTGTATTCGCGAAAATATCGCAGTTTCCTGTAGATTTTGGCATGAAGTAATCAGTAGCCCTTATTTTTTTCAAAAAAGAGGAAGAACCCACCATCACCATTCATTGCTGGAGAAATTTTAATTTCACAAAATGGCCCCATCGCGTGGCCACCGAGATTGTGTGATTTAATGCCTTTCGACAATTTTCTCTGGAGCTACGTTTAATCACAGGTATATGCTGATAAACCTCTTACTTTTGATGACTTGAAGACTAACATTCAACATGAAATAGCCGCCATACCGTATGTATGCCAAAATAAGCCGTGGTGGTTATTTGACAGGTATCGTTAGTTAAAAGTTAAAATAAAAATAGCTTGAAGCCTTGTGCGGTGGCGTGCATTTTAGTCAATTTTGTGCTATCCCTATACTGCCCTACTAAGCGCAAAAGCTGTATATCAAAACAAATCGACAGATTAATTTTTATATCATTTGAAAGCTTAAAACAATACGCATCTAACGAAGTAAGCTTTTTAATGGTATCTTATTTAAAACATATGGAAAACACCTTAAGAAAGTTTTATAAATCTAAGTACCCGATGTATCCAAGATTCATAGCTGACCGGAAGACCACTCATCGACAAAAGTGTAGTAAGGAGAATCCTCCACCAGCTCCAAACGAACCCAGTTCCTCGTCACTTATCTCAGTTTTACCTAACCTCGCTAAAGGAATTAGAGGTATAACAATGTTACTACTTTTACAAAACTTCAATTATCTCGAAACAAGCTCTCATTGAGATACCGCTTTTGCCCTTACTAGGGCAGTATATTTCTATGCAACAAAGCAAAAACCAAGTCTTGGGAAAAAAGCCTATGATGTTTTATGTTTGTCTATGATAGAGAATCGGAAACTTTTAACGCTATGTGAGCAAAGAGTACCTAGATATAGGCAAGGATTTATTTTTCAGTTTCGATTTGTCATAGCTTCTGGCGGGAACATTGGATAATCGTTAGATTTGCAGAGTATATATTGATGTTGACTAAAACTAAGCATACTTGATTTTATGAATGTGCAGGCAACTCTGTAGCTATTAGCAGTGCGCACGATTCCTCTACTTGTCTTCGAAAATCAATGTTTCTAGCGGTTTTATGGGCTAGTTTTTCATATTTTTCAGTATCAGATGTATTTTCCTATCGAAAGTTTATTTGTTTTCAATCACGCTTGTTCATGAATTGTTTGGTATTAAATATAAGATTAGATAACCTTTTGTATTGCTGTTTTTATGTCTTTAGGTTTTTTCAAATGCATTTTCAGTAATAGTAAATAATTATTTTATGTTCTTTGATATCGTCGTCGTCATAATACTATAGACCCTCGCGAGCCTTGACTTCTTGCAGAAAACGCATCCTATTATCTCAGATCAACGACCGCGTTATCCACTTTCGAAATTCGACCAGCGATGTGCAGTGTTCGTCGACTGAGTCGGACCAACATCTCTCAGGTTTTCTCACCCATTCGCTGCACATTACCATCCCATTGCAGCTCCTGTATTTTGGACAGTGGCGGATATGGATCATGATATATTCGGAAACTTCTTTTGGCGCTGATAGATTTGAATCATGAGCAGGATTCTGCGAAGATTATGGCAATTTCTGCTTTTGCGAAGATATTGGCAATTTCAGCTTATATCCGTGTGTTAAACTTTGTTACTCGCTAAGTTCCTGTCAATACTCTTCAATTGTCCATCATAATAATTCCGTTTCTTTCATCTTATGATATTGTTCTTGTTCATGCTATTCTCTCGTTGTTCTGGTGTTTCTTTTGAGAAACTCTCTGGGCACCTGAGTTTTCTTTCCTTTTTTATTTTGGCATTTATCGGCAAAACAGTCATTTCTTTTGCATCGGGCTCCGTATCCAACCATTTGTTCTCTATCCAGACTTCTTCAGCCGGGCTCACTGTGTTATTTTGTAGGATGGGGGTTAGTTTTGTTCCTTGCTGAGAATCCATATCATTTCAATCATCACACTGGCAACTAATGTTCGGTGACTTGTTGTAATAATGCTTAAAAAGTGCTAGAACTGTTGAGTGATCTGATATTCCTTGATCCAAAAGTCGTTTTCGTTGGATCCAAAACCTCTACGTTAGTTCCGAAAAGGTTCGAAGTTTCACGAAGAACGGATTCTCGGTCCATCACTCCAATCTCCAAGCCTGGAGGGCTGGACTTTCTATCACTCAGTTTCTTTCTCTTCAATCGACGCAGCGGTTTAACATCACGATGATATCGTTATCCGATCCCCGATCAAGATTAACGAAACCACCGCAGGAAGGCGAGTAGAGAGGGCGAGAAGGAGAAGTGAGGGGAGTCATTTCTATTCAATATGGTTAATTATATAATTCTCTTAAATAATAGACTAAGAAGACTTACGCTTTATAGTATTTAAAATCGGTGGCTTTTAAAGTATGAACATAAGCCAACACCGGTTCCTTAGAGAAAGCAACCAAGGTTAAAAAAAATGTGTTTTGAGTCTTGTCGTCATTGCTCTAGCAAACACGCCTGTCCCGAGGAGTTATGTTGCCATGACAGTCAGATAAATAAATTTTATTTTCGAAATTGTTTTCGATTATTTGTTGTAATTTTCTATTCAGATTGATATGGATGGATGCTGACAGATTGCTTTTAGTTTTTGGAAATGGACACCCAAGATGTAATGTTGAAGTCAACTTTTAACAAAACGCGGGTCTACTCAGCGATATTCCTAGTCCGGCTCCTCTATTCACCAACTGATCAACCATCGCTCTTGTTTATTTTTCATTATTTTTTGAAAATGTCATGTTTGTCGGAACATGTTCTAGCGGCAATCACTTCTGATAAATAAACTATTGATCCCAAAAAATGCTAGATAATATTCGTACAAACTAGTTTGTTCTAATCAACCATTTCCAAAAATTTCATAGCTTCCACTTTCGCTAACTTTCTAGATTTTCTACTCAGCTTCATACTTGTGTGGTTTTCGACTTCATCCTATTATCCTTGTTTACAAGTAAAGCTAGAAAGAATATTGTAAATCCCGTCCAAATTCAGTCTGAGATCCTATTGTATCTTCCGACACAAAGTCGACCAGCCATGTAAAACAGCAACAACGATAAAGCAGCTGGCAATCAAAAACTCATGATATGACCACAACAGCTCAAAACTCTGCTTTCGGAACTCAACAATGCTCTCAGCTGCTTTCAACTACTTTTCCTTTGTCATTTCAACACTTTCTCCGTCTAACTTTCGCAAACCCCGACGTTCGTCCCTATTCTTTGAATCCTCTTTCGCATCAGCACACAATACGAACCGAACTGGCTTTTTGTTGATAAACTGGTGAAAACTCTCGTTTGAAAAAATTAAGCGCTGAAAATGGATAAGACTACGCCAGAACACTTTTGGTCGACTGATGCATAAAGCATTGGCACAGCCAGGAAAAAACAACAACACCAGCAACAATAGCATTGTCAGTAATAACAGTTGCGGCTCCGACAGCAGGCAATGGCAACAAAAACAACGAGAAAAACAACGATGACGAATCCATAGACAGGAGTGACTCGGTCGCAATTTTTTCGCAAAAGAATCCGGCGAGGACGAATAAGAAAATTC
The DNA here is from genome assembly GCA_963978885.1 of Nemotelus pantherinus. Lineage (NCBI taxonomy): Eukaryota > Metazoa > Arthropoda > Insecta > Diptera > Stratiomyidae > Nemotelus > Nemotelus pantherinus. Next base: position 219,998,958 of record OZ022263.1, on the reverse strand, counting down.
GACCAAAGAAAGAAAAATAAGAATAATGAAAATTAGTTTTGTTTCTCGTCCTAAGCGAAACATGGAGCTTTTCGTTTTATTGTCTGCGTGGCTTTTGCTTATGCTTCATGTACGCTCGGACGCTTTCAGATCCTGACTTTTCAGCCGTCATCATTGTCGTCGTCCTGGCAGCCCAACTATGTTTTATATAGATGAGCACGTGCAGATATGTATGTATTTCTATGGCTATGTTTGTGTGTACGGAGGACATTCGAATTGAGAGGAATTATTTAATTGGAAAAGTTGGAAAGAAATGCTTCTTTCGTTGGCAACGTATTATCATCAATGTCACCATGTGAACTTGAAGGACTTTTTTGCAATATTCGATGTACCTAGTGTATGAACAGTTCGGCAAATGGAAAAAGCAGACAGTATAATACAGTTTGTTAGCTCTTGCCAGAATGTACGTGATCAAAATATGAGATAGGTTTGATAATTGTCGTTTTGTTGTTGTTGAAAAAAGACGTAAAATTGCTCACCGGCATTTGCTGCGATTTCTTGAATTTAAGTGACTGAGAGCAAACGAAGCCATTAGTTGGATAGAGCAAATAACATGTAGTATATGAGTATATGCACGTGTCGTGACTATTTTGACAGAGGAAAGTCCGATCTTCAACTCCTCGTGCTACCTGTAGGCAATCTTTCTTTCAGAAATTATTGGCTAATATTATCACTTCGAAGTAAGGTTGGCGAAAGACCGAGTACCTATTCCGTCAAAAAAATTTCCGAAGTGTTTATCTCCAACCCATCAATAAGCCTCGGAACCGGGTTGATACCACAACGACGACTATGCAAATGAAAACGGCTTTGAGAATTTTCTCATTGAATGCTAAATAGCGCTATAGCGCTAAATAGCGCTAAATATCTAGGCGAAGCCTAGTCTGCATATAAGGCTGATATAGCAGCAATACAAGAGATCAAATGGACAGAAAATCGTATTTTACAAAAGAAAGAACATGATTTATGTTACAGCTGTCATCTAAAACACCATGTCCTCGGGGTAGGCTTCCTGGTCACCCATAAAAGTTAAATTTTAAAAGGCCGTGCATCCTTCGCGTGCGAAGCAAATTTACAAACGTCAGTCTCATAAACTTGCGCGGATCTACGGCGAAAAATAAGTAAAGTATGAATAGATCGAGCGGATACTCAATGCCTGCCTAATGTAAGATTAAAACTCATCCTTGGATATGTTTATGCCAAAATATGTCGGGAGACGTTATTATATGTATGAAAATACACATGACAATTAACTTCGAGTCATAGAACTAGCAACATCGAAGAACTTGGTCGTTGCGAGTACAAGGCTCTCGCGTAAAGAAATCCATAAGGTCACTTGAGTATTATTTGGTGGACCCAGTGATGGGCATTTACTACATTTATAGCAGATCTGATACTTTTTCCTGCTCTTTTCTGAATCGACTACTCTACTACGTAGTAAATGGTGCCTACTACTTTTCCCGAGGAACTACTTTTTAATGAAGATATCACTGATGAAAACTTCGGTGATCCATTCAAAATTAATTGAAGCACATCTACGATAAGGAAACGCCAAGCGTGTGGCAACGACTGTAAAAATGCTGATTAGCGTTTTCGCTGTTCGTCTGGTGGCGATTCTATACTGTACCATCTATTTATAGACTAGAAGACTGCGGTAGCCAGGGTAGAACTTCATAAAGCCATGCGAGAGTTTGGCACCGTAAGCAAACTGATGCGATTGTGTTGATTGGCCATCACCAATGAAACAAGCAAAGTAAAAATGGCCGGATTGCTATTCAGACCACTCAATATCTCCAATTCAACCTGGTGCTGGAGAAGGCAGCTAGAGACTCTGGCACGTCAACAAGGCGGACTGTCGTCACCAAGTCCAGCCAGGTATTGTCTTATGCAGGCGATACTGGCATCATTGGAAGATCTGAGCTAGCCATGCAAGAATTCCGTCTGTTAAGGCTCTTCAAATTTCGATATCTCACCGAAACATCAGATCTTTTATAAGACCATGACCTTGTTAGTACTAATGTAAAGATCCGGGACTTGGGTGCTCAGCAAAAGTCAACCTGACCTCATAGACGCGTTCGAGAAGAAAGTTTTGCGGAGAATAGTTGGCCCAATATGTGAAGAAGGGTGATTTCGGAGACACTACAACCATGAGTTGTACGCTATCTACGCTAGATACAATTACACCAAACCACAAACGCATACGAACTGATTTTGAGTGCATATTCTACCACATATACTCATTATTACAGCCAAACTGTTTCGATGTCTATGTACCACTTTGATCTCAAGAATGCATTGAAACTCATAGAATGGAAAGGTTTTCTGGGCTAATCTCCTCAATAATTACAAAATTTAGGAAATCAAACTTTTGTTATTTATATTCATTATCGGGTGTTTATCTCACAAAACTTTGAAAGCAGCATCTCCTATAATATAAGTCAAGAAAATGGTTGGTGTGTGGAACACTTTGCCTGCACCGCAACTAAAAGTCTACCACAACTGCTTCACGTCAAAATCAACCTATCTATCAATATTTATTTTATCCCCTGACTTCATCGAAAGCTATATATATATGAGCGAAGAGGAAACTCCTTGGAAAAACCTTTACTGCGTATAACAGCGGAGCTTAGGGTGCTTAACCGGATGATATCGGGTCGCTATCGGGACCGATAGAAAAATATGTTACAGGAGGCCAAAATCGAACCTCGGTTATAGTACCAATGATGATGACATGCATGCGGTCTTAAATTAAACAACGAGGGTTGGTAAACGCCAAGCTTTTTCTGTGAACAGTGAAGCTAGGACCGAAAAATTGAGTTTCATCAGCTAATCATATGGACTGTGTGGTCAAGCAATGCTCCGAAAGTGTCCAAATTATGACAATCGACTTCACTCAACTACAGCAAATTATCTATTTGGTAGAAACTCGAAAAGAAAAGTTTTTCACATAGAAAATCTAAATAAAAAGAAAATCATGAATATTTCTGCGATATGAACTATGCGCTACACCATGCAAATTATGCATCCGTCTGACAGTAAACTATCGTACTCACTGCCAATTAAATTTTTTGTGGAATTGATTGTCATATGATAATTGCTTAGTTCGTACTTCAATCAACAAATATTTTGCTACAGACACTAAAACGCACTGGCGCAGCCTCAGATTGCCAGTTGATCGGGATAGTCATTCCATTATTCACACATTTTTGCCACATTAATGATATCAGATTTATTCCGTTTGTATCAGAGGAACTCAATTCTGTCGCCAAGAACGTGTCTCTTATGTGCTTTACCAAAAAAAAATCGAGACTTCCATCAATCCGAAATCACTTAGTGAATGGAAATCAATCAGCTATGTATGTTTGAAATGCTAAAATAAAAAACCCAATTCCCAGCTGATATAATCTGAGAGTGCGAGAAAAGATACGTATGTGAAACGCCGAAACTAAGTCGTAGCTCTCATGGGAAATTCTTAAGCCACGGAGTAGCACTACAATGGCGACAGAGCTATCTTCTTGCGACTTAAGTTTGCGCTGCTGAAAATATTCAGTCGTAATGCTGATATGCACACATGACAAATATCCTCGAAAGCATCTTGAGAAAAGCCGTCGTGATTTTCAAAAATCGTTTATTGAGAAATTCGTCAAGTCGGATATTAGTATTAGCAATATTAGCATGAATATACGAGTGGAGAGCCTACCAGTGTATGGTATCGATTAGCTCATATCCTAATTTCGCCTAATGAACACAAAAGCGAATCCTTTGAGATTATGTCAACTGAAATGAGCTGACTGTCAATTTCTCTGTTGATTGCTCAACATCAAGGACAAAATTCCAATATTGCATGGACTAGAATCGATATACATAGGCGGGCATCGCAACAGATCATCAATGTATCTACGTTAGTATATTCCTCTTCGTAATTTATGCATATGACTAGCCTCCCTGATGGCCTAGTGCTTCATTTTCTATATAGATGGGGACGGATTTATCTGTTTCGAACATACTGTGACGCAGTTCTGGGCCGAGCAAATATTGATGAAATACTCAGAATAAGCAATGAACTTTTCGTGTTCGAGTATAGTCTGTGAACGCTATAAAAATCAAGAGCATGTTAAGGCTTCAGAGGATGGGTTAGCATGAAAAGCATACCAATTATATTTGCTTCTGGATGAATGCAAGGCAAAGCATGATTTCAGATATAAAAATGAAATTCGAAATGCAAAGGAAACAAAAAAAAACAAAATGGAGGACGCGACACTCATGCTAAGAGCTCTGGATAAAAGTAATTTAAACACGAATGAAAACTTCATCAGACTATAAAATTACAATAAAACTATAAAATTGTGGTATTTGTTCGCTTCAAACCGTTTCTGCATCTAATTTTTACAATTCAGTTTCATTGAAAGTTAGTTGTCATTTTATATTCTATTTTTCTTTTTAAATAGCACATAAAAGAAAAGTATTTTAATCAGTTGGTTTGTTCGATTTTTAGAGGTACGTAATCTTAAAGTAGGTAACTCAAATCTTGTTGCTCACATTGGGCGCTACAAGCCGATTAGACATATTTTTGAAAATTCACTATATAAAAGGAATCTGGCTTTAAAGGTACGGAATCTTTATACAATTTATTTTAGTTTTATTTATTTGCAAAAAACAAGCATAGAGACAGTTAAATTTTTACGATTCAAGAGATTAAAATTACCACAGTTGGCAGCTCCAACCTAATTGTTCAATACGTTTTATTTCAAACTTGGCTTAGAATATTGGCATTGATTTAATTTAAATCTGGTGACTGAAATTTCATTTTTATATCTTAGACATTTTTAAAGATGGCACCACTGCCACAGGGCTACCCATATTTCAAAATCACTTCTATTAGACTTGGTCATATTTAAAACCAAAACACATTGATTATTTCATATTGATCTAATTATCTGATTGTGAGTTCTCGTAAACAAAAGCTTTGAGTGGCAAACATATAGCTAATTACAGGTAACCAGGGTTCCCGCTTTTGATACATTTATATCATTTTGATACGTTTTTATTTGAAACTTATATTTGAAACTTATATCATATCACTGAATTATGGCAAAATGATACATTTTGTCATCCAGTAAATAGATTCAATTTCTTTTAATTTAGCTGCCATGTGCCAACCAAATCTCCTTTCTCTAGCAGTCATAACTGCCAACTTCAATCTACTTTACATTTTGAACTACAAAAAATATCTAATATATGATATGCCTCTGAAGATTTGAAGCTTTCAAGCTATTTAAATAATAAGGAGAAAATGAATCTTGAAGCGGTTTGGGAAAAACCGAGTTTTGTTGAAAATAATTTAGGTGAATCAATGTCATCTGCTGCCTTTTTTCATGTTGATTTTAGTAGCTGTAGCTTATAGTTTTACCTTAATGTAAAAAAATTGATTAGAGTTGAAAAGAGATAAGAGGAATTTTGGGAAGCAAGAAACCAAACAATGTTGGGGTGCCACTGTATGACATACTTGCATCAAATCATAAGTGTTCCGATAGCTTTTTCCCTTACTAAGTCGAAGAATTTTTTTTTAGTAAATTAAAACAGTGACTTCCCAGAAAATAATCTGCGATCCGTATTGATTTCGTGAAAATTTTGAGCGCATTCGCAAAGAACCCACATTTTGTGATCATTTTATTTTGGTTGAATTCAATATTAATGGCAATACACAGATGAAAACAATTAGCGGAAGCAATTTGTGATATTTTTTTGAATCTATATTATTCAATAAATATATATTATTAGTTATAGTTTCAGTACCTCGACAAAAATACACTTTTGGGAACTTTTTGATATATTTTTACTAATATTGATACACTTTTTGAAAAAATTTGATACGGCGGAAAATTTGGAAGTGGAAACGCTGTCCCCCCATGATAACAGAAAAATCAAATAAAAATGTGTGCAATAGTGAATTTATGTGCTGAAATTAAAGTGACGGCCGTCAATAAATATCTTGTCAAGTTTGGTTTTCCACAAAATTAAAATTCATGTAAACTATGTTCACGATACAAACAGTATAGTGTTGGAAACTGTGAAGTTTTCAAAAACAACTCATAGTGCCAGCCCCACTGTAGCTGAATTTTAAACATTTTCTCCCATATTAATGCACCGGACATTAAAATACTTGGTGACATATTGGAAATTGTACATAGCGCCATTAAATTTTTCAACGCAAAAAGATCAGTTTTTTCCCTTCAAAACTCCGTATTGATTTGGTAAATTTATGTTTTCGATTTTATTTGTAGAAAACTTTTTTTGAAAATTGGCTTTTTACCCGAACTGTGTACTAGGCTTTATCTACTGTATGTGTTGAAAATTGCCAAGCGTAAAACATTATTAATTTTTCTTTCCTATATAACATTTGTGCAAATATTTATTGCTCACAGAAATATACGGGTAGTTAACGGCACATGCTAAATTGGGATGAAATGAGTGGGGAATAATGACAATACCATCTGCATTTTCAAGTTGAAAGCAACTTTCAAGCAAATTTTTTACGCAAAGAAGTGAATACTACTCTTGCTAAATTTCAAGCTAAATTTTCGCTGAAACGAGTTTCACATGAAATTTATTAAGCATGGCAAAACAAAAATAGCATAGCAATACTAATCATAGCATAATAAAATTAACACACTCTTTCTTTCTAGATCGACCATTTCATATTCAACTTGACTGCACCAAGTCTGAAAGTTACTATTCTGCTGCCGATGTTTCCCCAGGTTCAGTTCTTGGCTTTCAAGTATGTCTCATCTTCATTAACGATATTCACAAATGTCCCAAAATAAATTTAGTTCTGCATGCCGAAGATCTACTCTTGTAATCTCCTGGTGCAAATGCATCTGAACTGACGTCTGTTACTGAAAATTACCCACTTGAGCTGTCTTAATACTTCGCAAAATGGAAAATTAGAGCTAAAGCTGAAAAAATTTAATGCATGTTCTTCGCTGGAAAAAGATCACCCAGATATATACCACAGAGAAACATTAGACTTGAAAATCAAGAGATGCAATGGTGCCCAGTCTTAAGGGGGTATTCTGGTCTAGAAATTTGGTCAAATCGATTTTTTGTGTTTGCACATTTTCAAAGTTTAGACTTTTGAGAATAAGCTTTTAAGAGGATTTTCGGAAATTCGAATTATTTTTGGAGTTACAGTTCTTTTTGTGACATGCCAACTAAACCAACAAACGCGATCAACAATGAATTAACCGCTCCGAGCTACGAGCTTCTCAAGCTTCTAAAGAAATTCGAACTGCTCGTATGGCTGAAAGAGCTCCCGAAAATCTCGTTTTTAAAGTTAAAGAAGGAACATTGCATGAGACGGGGATCTCTGATTAAAAAAATCCAAGTATAACATGCCATTAAACGACTCAGACTGCCCGAAACGAGACTCCAAGTTTTAAACGCGTTTTTCTCGAAACTACTTTTTTCGATACGGTAGACATGATATCTCTAGTTGTAATGGACCGATTTACGTGAAATTTGGCACAAACCTTTTTAACACTATAAGAATTGGTCTGACGTACGGATTTTTGAAATTATTTTTCTAGCATTTATAAAATATTCCCAAAGTTGAAAAAATGAGGCAAAAAACGACTTTTTTTTACATGGAAGCTATTTTGCAAAAAAAAAAACGTTTTTTCAAATCGCCTACGTTAGACCAATTCTACACTCTTCTTTTTACAGAATTCACCAAAAATTTATGTTTCAAGTTTTTTTTTGAGTCTTCACATCGCCGGCCTGTTTCTACATCAATTTTTATTTTTTTATATTTTTCGAATACATTTTCATACTTTTAAAATGTTAGTGAAAAAAATAAAAAAAAAAAAACCGATTTTAAAAATGTTCATGGTTTTTTTTTATTGCGTCCGTAAAATCACCTCAAAATCAAGCCTCTAGACCAGAATATTGCCTTAAATTATCTAGGTTTGATGTTTGATAAGTCCTTAACTTATAAATATTATATTTGAAATCAAATACCTAAATACTAAAATCACGTCAAGAAGTGGCACCCATTAATTAATAGAAAATTAGGTAAATATCTGATAAAATAGAAAATTAATTATTTACAAAACTATATTACTGCCAATCATCATTTTCTCTCATTTTAGGAGGTTGTAAATACAGCAAAACTGAATGTTCAAGATGATTTCTGATCGCCCTTGATACTACTCCACTTTTCAGTTGTATAAAAATCTGAACATACTGATATTTGCAGATTACTTTCCTATCCTAAATAATAAATTTAATGAAAGAATGTAGAATTGTAGATTTGAAAAATGTAGTAGGTCTGTTCCCGTACTACGATTAATTGCGATTAATTGCAATGAAGCTGTTCCCATACTCCGTTTTACTGAAAACTGAAAATTTCCCCTCTTTCAGTAAATTTCAGTAGGGTCTGAGCTACTGAAAAATACTGAAAAGTGTCAAACAGAGTAAATATTTTCAAATGTGCGCGGCAAGCAACATATTTTTTGCGTAATGTTGCTATGAAGGTCGAATATTTTTGTGGTGATAATTTATTACCGCTTAGGATGACTTTATAATCACTATTGTTCTCCCAAAAACCGAAAATTGACACTTTCGGTTGTCAATTTTCAGGAAATACAATGAGAGCGTTCCCGTACTTTTCATGAAATTCCCCACCACAAGATTCAGGAAAATTCAGTAAAATTCAGCTACTGAAAGTACGGGAACAGACCTAGTATAATCTGCTGATATTGGTTCTATACTTTTGATACATTTACATATTGTATGTTTAAATTTAAATTTTAGAACCAAATTACTCTTTACTAATTGATGTTTTTAATAGATAGTCATAGCATCGTTTTTAAGTTTCTAATTTTTAACCTCTCTTTGGTTTAGTAGGTCTTTGAAATTTAATCCTACGTTAGTATATGAATAATATTACATTATACTCAACTGATAGGTGATAAATTGAGGACCTTGCTGAACATTCAGTAGCTACTTTTGCACCATTCAAATGTACTGTTATTGTTATTGTAGCCTTGAGAATAAATAAATAGAAAAGAATAAAAAAGTTCGTCTAAATAAGTATGAATGCGATCAATAAAGCGATATGTCTAAAGCGATTTTATTTTACTTACAAGTAGTTGATTAGTGTCACTTCATGTGTCTGAGTATAATTAATATCTAGCTTTCCCTGAACGCAACTGGTTTTGAATGGGTAACTCAAACAATTAGCCAGACGGACTAAGTTAGACTCCGCACTACTACTGATTTCAATATTTCGAATCGATTCAAATTCGCAACATAGCCATTTTCTTTAAAATGGCTTTAAAATAAAATAATAGCTTTATGGTTAAATAAAGAGATTTTGTGATGAATATAAGCCAAAACACCCACGTTGGGCGCTGTTTATTATTTCCATTTTAGGTCGAATTTACTTAAGTGAAAACTGTTTTCGAGTATCAAATCGATTCGACCTTTTGAGTTTGACTTACGAAAACACTTCTTTCATGATCAATAATCCAATCTAAATAAATGTCGCTACGACAAAGAACTTCTTATCAACTTTCTCCTTTCAAGAACAAGACCGAGTCCTTCAACCGCAATCATCAGTAGAAAATCCACAGTCGATGAGTTCAACTTGAAAGTGTGTGCTGTGTGTATTCAAGTTCATTGTTCACCATCAATGTTCCAACTTACGCCGAAATCGTAAACACTGTGCGGGATATTGAAATTACGGATCAGAAAATTTACGTTTAATGGCCGATAGACTGGTTACGATTGTTTGCCCTATCCACACCGTCTTTGTAATTCGAGCTCGTCAGTTGTGCCGCAAAAACAGGCGTCCTTTTGGATCACAGATAAAATTAAGTGCTAGAAAACATACTTATCATACTGCCACCCATGTGCTCATCCTTTTCTGGGCCATTGTTTCCATCGCCCGGACGAATTTCGGTTTACGGTCCTTGTGAAGATTAAGCTAATGCAATAAGATTTCGAGTTTATCCCGTTCGCAGGCTACGCAAATCTCATTAAGGATCGACTGTTTTATTGACCGAATAAGTGATTTGGCTGATAGTTGATTCAGTGAGAAAGCAGCCGCCTTCCCAACGACTTTTCCGTGTTCATCTTCTCACCTATTTGCTTCAACAGCCCCAGGCTTGGGACTGTGTTATCCCCACGAAGATAAACAAGTACTCTGGTTTCCTTATATTAAATCTGAGTATGACCCAGCTTCTTCCTTTCATAACCGCATCACAAATTGAAATGAGGTTTGGGTGAACGGTCCTTTTCGACACGACTCTCAAGTTGAGTTAGTCGCTTGGACTGTGATTTCAAAATACTTTGTTAGAAAACGTGTAATTGTTTCTCTAATTAAATAGATTTCATACAAAAGCAACTCAGTGGTCGTCCTAAAGATGAAAGCAAAACAACAGCAAATACATTTTTGCATAATTTGTGTTTAAAGGTAGAATAGCTGTGAATGATGTACTAAGATACGACGCAAAGGACCGTCATCGGAACAAGATACGAAGAAGCGAGGTGTATTCTTTCATTCATGAAATCGAGATTTTAATGGAGTTTGCAATTTATTTTCGAAACAAGAATAGGCAAGTTTCAAATGAAGAAAGTTTCCGAGGTGGAAGTTTTTAATGATGTCTGCCGTGCTGTCATGTAATGGATGGTTTGACGATGGGCGACTGGCAGGATTCTTAGTCGGTCATCATTCGTTTCATTTCAATGGCCGTGAAGTAAGTGTTATTCGATGTTATTAATATGTTAATGAGTTCCTTGCAATTTCAGTTGAGTTTTCGTGTTTATAAACACTCGGCTATAACTAGGGCGAATTTTCTCTAAAGTTTTAATGACAGCAGTATGGTTTCGCGTGTTGAAAGCAATTAGTGAACAATTTTTAAAGATTCTATTTTGTTTCGGAAAGTATCTTGTTGGGTTTTGTTTTTCACGTTTATCGAGTTATTTCGAAATAATTGCGGTAAAAACAGTACGAAACAAAGAGCAGACTTGCAGATGTTTTCGTTCAAGAAAATTTGAATTAAATGGATGGAGTCTATTGGTTGGGGTTTATTTTAAAATGAGCATACTACCTTACCATAATGTCTTTAATTTCAAAGCTTAGAAATCTTCCTTGAAATCGATGACAGAATTCTAACGAAAACTGTCATAGATGTTGTAAGACACACTCCAATTAGCATTGTCAGACTATGAAAATGATGAATAATCCTTCCTCGTGCAGTACCAAGTCTCGAATCGAGAAATCTGGATTTCCACCTTGAACGCCAATCAAATCTTCTATTATCCTTAACGGTCTGGAGTGACATTCCTGAAATAATTTTCTGAGACTATCGTCTTTGCAATTAATGCACTCATTTATATCCAACGAGAAAATTTTCAACTAACTTACAAGAGTTCATATGGTAGACCACATAGCACGTAGCATACCTTTTACTGCCTCCGCAAACGCCTATCTCTTATAACAGGTCAGGTAGAAGCAGTACATAAGCGTTCATACCACACCAAACACTCACCAGGTTGCCTGTAGCGCTAAAAAGACAAACTATCAAAGTAAACTTTTCGGGATGGAGAGAAGACCGCATCGACCATATCACATATAAAATGCGACATAAACCTGGAAGCAAGGAACTGTTGAAAAGGAAATGAATCGTAGATGTCACGTATTTTCCGAGGACGAAGTCAGCCTTGTATATATTATTTAGGTTGAGTGAACGAATGAACTTGCATGTACAAGACACGGTCGTGCTATTTTACAGTGGTATCCTGTGAGTTATCGTGACGAAGCTTTCTAGAAATTGAAACGATGATAGAAATGATAGGTCCTGAATGGAGTCATAATGTCTTGTGACGAATGTCTCCGCAAGGTGTTTACTGTGTTTGATACTTTCGAGAAATTTGTCAAACACACGTTGCTATTTAGATATCGAATGATTTGTTTTTGGATAAAGGAGAATTTCAAGTTTAGTGCTCCAGACCTTGTTTGAGGGCGTAATCTGTCGAAAAAAAATGGAATTTTCTCGTCACGGGGTGTTCAATTCACTTGTTGATAAAATCAACACATTTTCATTTACAGTGGTTTTGGGCTATGGTTTTAATCAACATTCAACTGTTTGAGAACATTTTCTGTAACATAGCATCAACAAGTACAACCGCTTTATTTTTTTGGGTTTGAGAAATTGAAGACTAGAATGCTCGTTTCGTTAAAAGATGATTGAAAGCTGATGCCGCTGGCTTCTTATAAATAACAAAGGTATGCTGGCGACAAAATTCTGTTAAGCAAGTAAAGAGTGGTGGCGAAGAAACAATCACCAAGAGTAAAGTAAAGTACAGTAATCCTACAATAAGCCTTGTCGAGTCTAGGGGTTGAAGCTGGTAAAGAGCTTCATCCACAAATTTGGAGTGATTAGTCCCACGATTTACGTTACTTCTGACTTAACTCAGACACCTTTTCAGAGATACGATAGCAAAAAACGCGATGAGTGGTCCCCGTTTGAACCTGGATTCATACCAGGGACCCTACCACAATAGGAGTCTGTGCTTTACTCGAATTTTTAAACGGCAGATGTCCTCATTATTTTTCACTCATGCAACCAATTAAACTACAAACGACAAAAAAGTCCACCCCAACAATGATCGATGTTGAAGTTAACTACAGCTAATGACGAGAAAATCAATTGCCTAAAAAGCGTAAGTTAAAGTGGCTCTGAAACCCGCAGAGTAGCTGACAGTACCGCAGAAGAAGAGGGGCTGCGAAATACATAGATGTCGCAGAAAGTAAAACGCAAAAACCACAGGAAAAGCAGTCAGAAGCAAAGACAAAAACTGTGATAGTGAAACCAGGTCCAGGTAAAACCTACGCCGAGGTACTAGAAGTGATTCGCAAAGGAGAACAGCTGAAGAAAACACATGACAAACTGTTATGCAGAGCCCAAGTGCATGCTTTGCTTTAAGAATCGTGGCATGAATAGCCCGAAATATATCAGGGGCTTTAGTGCTTGCAAGGTGTTCAAGGACTTACTGGACGCCAAGAAGAGGCAGCAGGGGTGAAAATGAGGTTATTGCAAGAAGACTTTGAGCATCGCAGACCAGCTGACGACCTACTCAGGCAGATGTTCTAAGAAAGTAAGACTCAGGCAGTTTTCATCAGCGAGCTTCACAGGAGGAGGAGCTCCTTTACATAATTTTTAAATGTAACAAGGTGCGTGGTAATGTGAATTGCATCTGCTGGCAGCACAAGCATATATGGTGTTGGTTTTGACAAAAGCCACGTATGAATCAAAAATAGAGAGACAAGATTCGTTACTTGTTATCTTTCTCCGAATTACTCAATGCAGAAATTTGGAAAAAAAATTGAGTTCACTGGAGAACACCCTTCGTACCATCAATGGCGGTATCGTATTTGGGACAACTTCAATGTAGGGTTTTGTAGTGGGTGTGCCCACCGAAACATTGGAAACAGCAGTATTTTGGAGATATCGAGGTTGAATCTGTTGGTAATATACATGTGCTCTACACCAATATACTAAGGCCACACTTTGGTGAATCATTTGGTGAATCATGACATCGGAAAGACTGATGTCACCCGTAATTCGTTCGGAGGGCATACTACCACTTTTCATTCACCACTCATTCTGAAAAACGCGTGGCTGAATCGTAGCCAGATTACATGTGAGTCAGGAGTAAAAAGTTACGGCCATATGGGTCCCGGTGACCTCGAACCTAATCAAATACCGGTCAAAGCACTTAAAATTGTAGTCGAGCGTCAGCTGCGGCTAATATTGAAGTTATAGAATTGTGTGGCGGGGATTTTTCTTTCGCGATGGAAACTAAAACGATCCGTCCGCTCTGCATGCTAGGAAGTGCGAGAAATCTTTCGGCAATCAAATCAGCTGGTGATAAGACTGATTTGACGACAGACTGATTTAACAGACAGTACGGCTTTCCAAAAGGATATTCAACTGTTGACACCATCTCAGTGGTCATTGAGGTGGTAGCAAGGGCAGTAGAGGGAAACCACAACACCAGACCCGGACATCCGGAAAACCGATAAAAAACTGGACATCTGAAAAACCGGACGTCCGGGAAACTGGTCAACCAGAAAACCAGACCTCCAGAAAACCGGACATCCGGAAATCATCTGAAAACTGGACATCCGGAAAACTGGGCATTCGGCAAACCAGATATCCGAAACTAGACATCTAGAATACCCGCTATCTAGAAAAACAAAAATCCGAAAAACAGTAAGTCCGGAAAACTGGGAAAAATTAAACATATGGAAAACCTGATATCTAAAAAACTGGACATACCGGAAACCGGACATCCAGGAAACCAGACATTCGAAAAACTGAACATCCGAAAAACCAGACATCCGCAAAACCAGACATCCGACTGGCCATCTGAACAACCGGTCATCCAGAAAAGCTGACGTTCGAAAAACCGAATATCTGGTAAAAACCAGAGATCCGGACCACAAAACAAGAGATCCAGAAGACTGGACATCCGGAAAACTGGGCATTCGAAAACCGGGCATCCGGGAAACCGGAAGTTCCGAAAACCGATCATCCGGAAATCCGCAAAAACAGGCGTTTGGCAAACTGGACTTCTGAAAAATCGGACACCTGGAAAACCGAATGTCTGTTTTCCGGAAGTGTAGTTTTCATACCGTCCGGTTTTCCGAACTTACAGTTTTCCGGGTGTCTGGTTTCCCAGTTATAGTGAATCTTTGAACTCAATACGTTACAGCTATCCTGTTTACTCATTCCATGAGCTCATTGACCCACCCTCGTTAAGAGGATTGTGTAATTTTTGAGGAATGCGTAGGCAAATTTGTAGATGCGGCAAGCGTATGAACAGAATTCCTGCAAATCATCGACTTCTTCACTTTTTTGGGAAAACTGAATGTTTTGGCTATTCTGTCAGCCTGAAATTTTCACAGCACTTCATTCCATAAGAACAGTAACCTCAAGTTACCTATTTTTGGAACATTCGAAATTAGTTTTTGCGAATTTTACAGGACATGTTGGTCTTGAGAGGAACCAAGTTTGATAGCTAGCAAACTTTTTTTCATTGAGGAATTCCACATTAGTACAAGTCGAGCAAATTAGCTAAGATCTCCTGCAAACTCAACAGCTTCAAAATGCTCTATCATTGATAAATCTTCTATACTAATCTTCTTCTAGCAGCTTAATCTTATGCTAAATTCATTTAATCTGATTCATTTTTTTCTAGTTTTGAAAACCAAATTTTTTATTTCTATTGAAACGGGTATTTTTCCTTTAGAAGCTAGATATTAATTTTTTATACTAATTTTGTAGCTAAAAATATGCTTTCAATAATTATGCATACAATATATCAAATATTTTCCGATGTCAGTCTTTTCAATTGCCAAAAACATATGCATTGTGAAACAATTCACCGCTTAAGTTGCAAAAAGTAGGAACTTAATTTAATTCTTAATGTACACCTTAGCCACTGTTTCATAAATTTCCTGAGATTATACTGCCTTATGCGTTTCGAATACTCTATCTCTTCATGATGATATTCCTCTATTCTCCTCTCCTGGGAATATCAACCAGATTTTGCTATGTAATAGCGGAATAGGTCCTTCTAAAATGAGCAGCGTACCACAGTTATCAAAGTCATAATGACTACGTAGGAATAATCCGAAGATAAATTGAGTTATTTTTCGATAGAGCCTCAAATCTGGTTATTTAATGATAACGATGGTATATCAAAATGATATCGCAAAAATTCCTCGAATGAAATGAATGATTTTGTAGTTCAATCGCCGACACAGAAAGAAATAGGTGGATATACATCTGGGAACTTTTCATTGGATACACAATCATTTGCATCAAATTATTCGAAGGCTCCATAAGATTACTCATATGACGATGGCCTTACGTTTCTTCAAAAGTTTTATGAATTGTTATCAGCAGATCGATGGAAATATATCCGTCCCACGAAGAACATGCATCATAAGACAAGCTTTTACCTTATAGTAGTTAATTATATTCTGCCCCACAATATAATTACATCAGTCAGGACTATGTTCGCGATCCGCATCTGGTTCACGTGGCTCTGTAAAACTGTGCTGAATTATGAAACATTACAAGAAAAAATGGCACGAGGAAATGTTGAATCGACACAAAAACACAGACGGCTGATTGCCTTTTTCCTCTTTTCGGAGTGTTGTACACTTAAAAGTCAGCATCCTGTGTAGCACTCTGCTCTCGTAAGAGGTAAATCTGCTACGCAAAAGGTAAAATGAAATTGCGGTTTTTTGTTGTGGAGTGTAAAGTCAAGGACTAATGGGTACGAGAAAAGCACAAGGGATTGTGACTCATCAGGTGAGACACTCGGGTGATAATTGACGCATATGAAAACAACCACAAATATCCTCAAGCTAGGACGTATGTTGTGGACATTTAAATGGTATAATTTTGTTGGTCATTAGATTCCTACTTGGTGGTGCCCGATATTTTAGTTTCCAGAGAGCAATCACCTAATATTGATGATAATGAAGAAAGCTTAAAAAGTCACATGTGTTTCCATACCACAGTTGCACTCCTCCCTTAGCTCCAATATTTGGAAGGTATTTTGTGTAAGGGTACGGACAAGACGGAGCGACGAGAGCGTCGCGAGCGTCGAGTCAAGCAACGCGCCGAAATCGGTCCTATGCTTTCAAATGGAAGTGACCATGTCGGAGCAGCGACAAAAGAGTGAAAATTTGATAGTAGCGACGACATCGATTCGAATCGATTTCGTTGCTCTACTGCTCGCAGCGGTAATGTATGTTGTTGTTGCAAAATGTGTTTTGATGGCATACAGTAAGTAGACAAATTGCGTTAATGGGTTTTTCGTGGGTAGTTCGGAATTTTGGGTACATTTTTTATGAATGAAAGGTGCGGAATCGCACACAGTCAATTAGATTTCTACCAGTGATTAGGAAAATCTATTGATTTATATATATCAGCAGTCTATTGATTTCAATTTGGTGTATTGTGGTGAGAAAAACTCTTCATCCGACACTGAAGAACTCATTATTTCGACTGCCACTGTAAAATTTCGTTTACAATTTTGCGTCTCGTCGCGTCTACATGAACACAATTCAATGAGCTGTTCCATGCTGGACTTGACGCTATGCTCGACTCGACGCTCTCGTCGCTCCGTCTTGTCCGTACCCTAAGAAAGCCTCAAATAAGAGCAGTGCGATCGCTTTTAATTGGGAGCTGTTGATATGTAGAAGAAAAATGAACTGCATTTTTCGTATATAATAAAATTTTAACTTTACTTAAGGAGTATTTAACATACTTCTTGGGTTATAATTTTTTGATTTTGTATCATTTATAACTTTTTGGCTTACACTTACAGAATATTACCCAGGTTGTACACTATGTGGGGTTGACTTAGCTACATTTAACTTAAATACTTCATTTACTAAACTAAATCTAACTTATCTGTAACTAGAATTAGCTTAGCCTAATTAGACCTAAACTTAACCCAGATTTTAATTAACCTCATTCGATTAGTCGTGAGGCCAAAATAATTAAACAGTATGTCCTTGAGCCACCGTTATTCTGCTATTTCCGCCGGACGCTAAAATGGTTCATTAGAGCCACTCGTGTGTCCAATATCTCGGATCAGTCCGTTTTCATGTCCTTCTGTCTGTGAGTCGTCTGTTGTCCCTATCTCACAACTCGGTCCCTAAGTGGCCCAAGTCCTGTCTTCTGGTAAGGGAGAGAGTTTCTTGGCCACTTTTTAGTCGCTGGATTGTATAAAGTATGAAGGCTTTGTTTATTCAGTGCATTATTACAAATCTCATTGTTATTTCATAAAATAAAAAAAAGCTATAAATATATCTTATAATTTGTGCAAAAAACGTTAAGTATGTATGAGTTAATCACTCTTATTAATTTGAGCCCCAATGATCCCCGAACAGTATGTTTGGCCAATTTCCCCTGCAGTGAAGAGGTCTCTGAGTTTAGCTAAACTTATAATTTATTAATTCTTTACTTTGTCTAAACATATTAAGATTGATTCCTTGAAATATTATTAAAATTTATTAATCATTCATTCGATGTATCGTACAATTTTTCAAATGTAATGTGAAAAGTTTCTAAAATCCTTTAAATATTAAGCTTGAAAATAAAGTTACTTTTTACATTCTGTACTACGCTGTTCATATCGTTTCGACCATGGAACGATAATCTAATAGATAAACTCTAACCCAAAACTCATAACGTTAACACATTTCCAGCAAATAATAACCAACTTCTTTGGAAAATGGAAAAACTATTTTCTACTAGGAAACATATTTTCCTTTTAGTATGCCATAAAAGTGCAAACTGCAATAACGAGTTGCGAACACGAAGACTGCACAAATGAACTGCTCAGAATATTCTACTTGAGACACTTTCACTCATCAACTCTTGAAAGTTTTCCGTCGTGTCTTGTGAATCGCATTTTAACGGCATTCACAACGGCTTCCTCGGGCTGCACTTTATCCTAATTTAACAGCGGTGTTACAGTGTTTGTATTGTGTGCGGAATTTACTGTGTGGCACTTACCGTCGGAACGATTAAAAAACTTTTGATGTACATACATATATCTGAGGTAGGTTCAAGTGAATAAATTTTTCGCGATCATAAAATAAATTATCTCATTAAGCGTTGGTGAAACGACGTCATGAAATGGAGCGTGGTTGAAAAAATTCATTTTGCCAACTTGATTTCTGGAATCGTTACTTTTAAGGTAAAGATTTAATTGAAGAGCCTGCTCACTCTTTTCGCTCTCATATTTGAGCTCTGATTTAGATTATGAGTTTCATCATAAACCATTTTTTTTTGGGTTTGAAGTAAGGATGCATAAATCTCATGGAAATTTATATCTAAAACCACTGTTATTTCATGTTAGGTAAAAAAGTTGTTACTTCTCTTTAGAAATAGACAGATTTGAATGAAGCAAAAAGTTGGAAGCTTCTTGCCTCGGAAAACGTATGGTGTGGCAAATGACGGGCTTTGAGAAAGAAAGACACGCACTCGATAAATGAATCAATGACCTACATAGTCATATTTATTTATTTATCGACAGATAATTGTCTATCGAAATAAATACATAGTACCTGTTGTTTATGTTGGGTGAATGTTAAAATAATAATTAAATTAATCCTAGGAAGAAAATCCGTTTATTCTATGATGATAAGGGGGTGCCCTATTATAGAGCCTTGGCGGAAGGAAAGTTAAGGAAAGGGAGAGAGGAAAGGTTGCAGGAGATAGAGTGCACGTTTCGTTTAAGCAACTGCGACTTATAGTCGGCGGGGAAAACAGTAGATGGTAGGCTGTTCCACTCCACAATCATATTGACCTTGAGAGAATAGTGAAATTTAACCGTACGACTGACACTGGTCGAAAGGGTATGAGAGTGAGAACTTTGAGAGGCTCGGGTATTGCGTGTAGAACATGCTCGACAAGGGATCAGACTTGATATTTCGTTAGAACAGTGACCATAGTAATAGCGATAAAGAAGAGAAAGGCAGCCCACATTACGTTGAGGCTCAAGAGACTCAATACGTGAAGTAATGGTTTCATTGCCAATTTGAAAGCAGTCCGGCCTGCCGCATCCCATATATGGGAGCTATACCGCTGAAACACAATAACAGCGAAATGTCGCACTGGGCGGAGAAATCCACTGTCAAAAAATTAGAACGCATTGTTTTGTATGGTGATGCCCACAATGCCGGCGGCTTAAATTTTCGAACCGTCAAAATTTGCCAAATTTCTAATTTTTTTCGTTTCGCTAGTGGTGATGCCAACCGCCTTTTAGCATGACTAATAAGTTGAATTGAGTCTGCTTGAATTAGGTCGAATGGTCTGGTGGTATAGGGTGATATTTATTGTGATAAGCCAACTTAATCCTCGTAGAACAGAATTTAGCAAAACCAAAAAAAAAATTAATTTGGTTGGTGCCTTGGTTGGCGCCTTGAATGTAACTGTCATTCGTCAGTACATTGACAGCGAAATTTTCGCTGCTAATGTGGTTCGCCGCCCTCTTCGAAATTTCGCAGTTATTGTGATTCGGCCTATAGTCAAGTCTTGGTCTTATGAGAGCCTTGTAGATATGCGCTATGTCTAAAGTGACCATACGTCCCGTTTTAAACGGGACTGTCCCTTTTCTCGGTCACCTGTCCCGTTGTCCCTGAATAAAGCTCCGGGACGCAAAATAGTCCCGTTTTCCGAAACCACGCAAAAATGTCAAATTATGGAGCTCGTCAGACACGAGCGGTTCGAGACCGCGTCCCCGCCCGTGCGCACTATCGGTTACCTAGTAACGCAGGGAGAATTTGGCATTTGTATTGTTTATTGGGCTAGCCACGCGCATGCATACAGACTTTTCGTTTTTGTTTTGATTTTTTGTGTAATATTCGTGAAGTAGTTGAGTGGTAAACTGGTAACTAATTTGAAGCATTCTGTTGTTTTAAAATTTTACTTATAATTAGCTTTGCCGAAACGCAAGTGTTCATTTAATGTCAACCTACAAGCAAAATACCCATTTATTGAACAAATAAATACTCCTTCGGTTGTCAGATGCAAAAAGTGCCACACAGAGTTTAGTGTTTCTCATAGTGGTACTGGTGCTTCCAGTTCTTCAATGTTGAATTTTTTCAAGAATTCAAATGCGGTAGCTTCAAAGGATTTAAATATTGGCGCGGCAGAAGGCGTCTGGGCTTATCACACTGTACAAGAAAACCACCGTTTTCGTTTCACTGATTGTGCGTCGAAATTAATCCAAACATGTTTCGATCCAAAACTCGCATGCGCGCGTACGAAAACAGGAGCTATTGTAGCAAATGTTTTGGCGCGTACTGCGATTGACGAATTAAAAGATGATCTCAATAAATCCAATTGTATTGCAATTTCAAACCACGCTTCAAACCACGGTAACAAGAAAATATATCATCTTGTAGTGCGCTTTTTTCAACCTTTCGAAGGTGTGCAAGTAAAAATTTTAGAACTTCAAGACCAACCAGGTGAAACTTCTGATATCATTGTTGATTACTTGCACCAAGTAATGACAGATAATAATTTGACAAAAAAAATCGTGGCATTTTGTGGCAACAATGCCAATGCTAATTTTTGGGGGTCTAGGTAGGCGAGGAATTAACAATGGGTTCGCAAAATTACTATAATGTCTGCAAAAACCGTTGATAGGTATTGGATGTGGAGCCCATGTAATTCACAATGCAATAAAATGTGCTGCAGATGGTCGACCTTTAGATTAAGAATCATTATTGTAAAAATATATTCATTTTTTTAATATTTACACGGTTCGAGTTGAAGCTCTAAAGGAGGTTTGTGCTGAAGCTGAAATAGAACATCAACAAATGCTCGGCTATAGCTTGCACTTATGTCTGCCTTGAAAAGAGTTTTCAAAATGAACCAACCATTGAAAGATTATTTTTTGAGCATTGAAGGATGTCCCAAATTATTAAGAAACTTTTTTGAAGATCCCCCATCAGAATTATGGCTTCATTTTTTACAAGCTCAGTCAGCAAGTTTTCACCAAGTTTTAATTGAAGGTTGAAGGTCAGACTTTGTCGGCAAGAGAAACTGCGAAAAAAATTAATTAAAAGACAATTTGGCTCAGAAACAGATCAATCAGTTTCTTCCATTTAGTGTTCGTAGTTTAATTGTGAAACCAAAAGATAATGACACTAATATTGATGAAGAGTTTGTGAAAAGTATGGCTACAGAATTTTATAAAACAAGCCATGAATATTTGGAACAGTGGACTTGCCTTCTTACTAAAGAAATGGAGATATTTTATTCGGCAAATTTAAGAAAAGCACCTGCATTGGAAGATATTCAAAGAGCACTGGTTGCATTGATTGAAAAGGGATATATTGACCGTAATAAAGATACAGAAGTATTTGACGAATTTACATTAATTTCAAGATACGTCACTTCTCAAAATATAACCGAATGGGATAATTTAAAAGTTTCCATAGAAACTCGTTGGGTGGAATTATTCAAAAAATTTCGCACCAACAATCTTCAACCAGTAAATTTTTGTGTTTTAATTGAATATATTTTATGTCTACCTGGTACAAATGCTCCAGTAAAAAGAATTTTTTCTCTAATGAATAAATTGTGGACGTCTTAAACAAATCTCTTACAGTTTGCAGTTCTGAAGGCGATGTTGATAACTAAGGTCAATATAAAAAACATGCCAAGAAGTTTATTCTTATTTAAAATCAACTCCAACTTCATTAAACAAATTTGTTCCTCTGAGGAATATAAATATAATTAATATATAATTTAATTTTAATAAATTTGCATATAATTGTATTAAGTTACACTTTTTTTAAATAAAGAAAATTAAAAAGTTGTGTTTATTTTCAATGTAAACCTGCTAACTGACGTATACAAACCCATGTCCCGTTTTGAGTTAAGAAAAAAATGGTCAGTTTAGCTATGTCTGATGGAGCAAAGTACTTCTTGGCATCTCTGAAGAAAACCTAGGCATATCATGGTATTTTTCGCAATTTGAAAAATGTGGCCAATCCAGAAGTAGCATTCTCGCGAGAGTCGGCTATTTTGTCAAAATAGTATGTGAAATTAAGTGTGCTATCAGCGGCAAAACTATGAATCGGAAAAAATAGAGTTGGTGAAAGAGCAGTACCTTCCGGAACTTCGACTTTGGTGGTGTGGACACAGGATTTGAGTTCATTAAGAACAACTTGGAAGAAACGACCTACAAGGAAACTTTCAATCCGCTTGACGAGGACGGGGTGAAGAACAAATGCACGAAGCTTGGCTATTAGAGCTGTGCGTTAAACTCTGACAAAGGCCTTCGAAACATCAAGAGAAACAACGATTGCTTCACCAAAGCTATGAAGAGGACGGATCTAGAACGCCTAGAACGGAAGCTATAGTAATAGGCGTTGATAAGATGATTCGACTCAATATATTTTATTTCTTTTTTCTTCGAAAATCAGTAACAATATGCTGGGCGTTTGCATACACTATGTGCTTAAGATCACTATATCTGACCGCCAGAAAATCCAGTGGCAATGGCTGAGGGAATTTCAAGAAATAAGATAGTCCGCGTAGAAGAGACACTTTGATGTGCAAATATAAGAAAAGTCGTTGATAGAATAAAACAATAAAGGCTCATAAATGATTTTAATGCAACACCAGACGTGTATAACCAGAATTTAAACCGAAACCTAGAAACAAGGACCAGATATGCCGTAACAAGTGAGCTTATTGACCTAGTTGAAAGCTTTCGAAATATGAGTACCTATCACATAAGAAATGAAAACACGAAATACACATAGACAAACTTATCAAAGTGGAGCGACCTTTGATAACATTGTGTTGCAGATTACAAATTGAGATGTTCTTAGCACCGAGTGGTTTTCTTCAACCATTTTTCTAACCGTTTAGGGGGGAAAATGATAACCCTGACTTTAGTGACGGAAAAATATTAGTTAATGTCAAGAATGAAGAGAAAATACCGTGAAAAGGCTATGGTTAAAAAGTATTGACGAAAAGACACATAATTAAGACGGAATAGATTTCACAAACACGATACAGTCGGGACCGCTGATGCCGCTAGAGTCTAGGGAGGACATCGAGGCCTCCACTGCTAGGATGTTAATCGAAAGGAATTTAATAAAAGGTCGATGGAATCCATTAGACAGAATGTAGAACAAGCTAAAAAAAGACGCTACCGAAAAAAGTGCACTTTTCTTTTTATTGACATTCTTGACATTTTTATTGACAAAGATAATTATTATATTTTTAGTACTTTCTAATAAATAATCCGGAATGAGATAAGACTGAAATGTTACAATTGCCAGAAATTCAAGAATGTCGCAATTGATTGCACCATTTTCGAATACTGTGTGAAATACTTGAAAAGCATTTGAGCAAGGCTTGCAGAAAAAGTAAAATTCACATAGCTGCCGTAATCAACGATAATCATGTTGGCCGCCTATGGCTCGTTTCTGCAACTTACAAGTAGAGAAAATCTGTACAATTCTCCATTTGACATGATTTTGACGTGCATGTTCGAGTGTTTCATTTGTTCATTCAGATTCGTAAACATTACAAAAAGTGAAATCACAAAATATGTTCCCCATGTTGAAATGTAATTTTGCAGTTAAACCATATTGCCCGTGTTCCATTATTACTATTTAGTACTTGGAATTTCTTCTGGCTACTTCAAACTACTCGCGCTCTTGTTCCCGGGTAGTTCATGTGTAGTTACACCTTTTTTGCCGTGAGGTGGCTATTTAGTTGGCAATAGGTAGCTTTGGTTCGTTCAAGGTTATGTGGAATGTTTTGGTAGTTGAGAAATTAGAATAAGCCCTCATAATGAGTAGAAAGTTCAAAGAGGTAATTTTCTGTTAGCTTTTTTTTTTATATTTTCGATCGATTGTGGCTGAAGCCGGATGCGACGTGCAAATGGGGTGCAACTCAGACCTGCAGGCTAATCAAAATCATGTGGGGGTCATACAATCTCGCATCGACTAGATACCTCCTCGATTTAACGCGGACTGACTGCAAACGACTGGTTGGCATCATTACTGGCCATTGTCTCGTAGCTGCACATGCTATGAAAATGGGACTCCTAACCAGCGACACCTGTAGACTGTGCCAAGAGCCAGGGGTCTCAGAAACAATGCAGCATCTTCTGTGTCACTGCCCGGCACCTGGGAAAACCAGACTGCGATACTTCGGTGAGCCCTGGCTGGTGGATCTCTCCCAAGTGGCAGAGCAAAAGCTGAAGAACATCCTTCGGTTCGTGAAAAAGGCCGCTTTGACTGAACTTTCTCGGAGTCCATTTATCTGATATCACTATGGACCAGTAGGTCTATATGTGGCCTTATGCCAGCCAGTTCAACCTAACCTAACCTTTCGATTGTGGTATTTTATAATCGTTATTTTCTTCCTATATTTTCAATTGTTTTACATTTGAAAACTGCATACAATTTGACAGGTTACAATCTACTTGTATGAACGAAAATGACGTTCCATTTGTGATCTACCGCCAAGTACTTGGAGGTACTAATTGGTAAAAATAAAATCATCTCTAGAGCAAAATCAATTCAAAAAACCTTCAGTAAACAGTGAGTTCTTTCATAATCCTCTAAACAGTCTAAGATTTATTACATTATTCAGTCAGTTACAGATATATATATATATATATATATATATATATATATATATATATATATATATATATATATATATATATATATATATATATATATATACCGAAAATTCACAAATATACATGCATTACGCTAATACACTGTCAGTAGTCTGCGCCCTCTCCTATCTTAAACGAACTTCAAAGAATTTCTTCGCCAAACGGGGAACCATCATTTTAATTACTTCTTTGACATTCATCCTTAAACTGCATGCAAACTTGAACAAACTTGCTCCAAGTTTTCAAATTGAGTGTATCATGTTAATTTCCTCCATGAACTGGTAGCCATGACCCTTGAGTATTTCGGCAATTAAATTATAAGATGAATGCAAAGCGTGTTAGGTCGAGCGTGCGGTACACCTGTTTTAATATAAGACTACGCGGTTATCGCAGCCCGGAATGAGCTGTACCTTCTCGAATAGAAGGATAAGTTTTGAAGTTTCTTAGGCATTTCAAACAACTAAGGTAAGTAATTCACGAGTCTGAAAAGCTTATGTTCAGCTAAATTATTTTCCTGACTACCTAGCAAATGAACTCTGCCATAAACTCTGTGTCAAATCAAAAATTTAAGTGAGCCAAACAGGCATAGTTCTCTTGCCCTCATGTGAGGAATTAGAATTATTACCCAGTCACGTAAACTTGATAAAATACCGAAAGATACTTTTTACAATTTGAAACTCTCAAGCAGACACCTGCCAGCGCACACATCCTCATTTAGTGAAAGCCATACGTGTTTAGGACGAGATGCGTCTTTCATGGAACGGACACTTGAAAGTCAATGAATGTTGTGAATATTTCATGGTGTAATTTTCAAGCGTTTCTTGTCTTCAGGATCTCCTGAAGAATTTACTCTTTCATTCACCTCCCCCTCTCATTGCCCTCTGAAGTTTGTTGAGTTTCCGGCAGACCTGTAACTTCATACACTAAGACGCAAACGAACATTGAAGGTTTGCTTGAGGGAAACATATCTTTCCGTTGCATGCTCATACATTCAAATTACCTTCCGAAATGCTCATAAGTATGCACGCCAAGTTTCCCTCTAAGATCTCTCCCCGGGGTCAATATGATATTTATAAATAATGGCTGAATGAGCTCCACTATATTGTAGAATTGTCTAAGGTAGAAAGAAGGAGAGTGGAAATGGAAAAATATGGCCTCACTTTCGAGTTTTGAGTCTAAAAATTATGCGCAACTAGAGCAGAGGTCTTACACATGCACGCTCCGTTTGAATTCAACGAGGCCATTCAGAAGCGTTGAGGACGCTCCGAGGACCACACGAAAATATCATAAATTTATAAACAAACCCTTCGAAGGAATACGTTGGAATAAACCGTTTGAGAATAACATTGGCAGTGAGTTCCATTATTAACAGATCCTGTGCGAAAGCTTCGCGTGAAAAGTTGAGTGAAGTTCCTTCTCGTTTTCACTGATAAGTAGAGAAGAAGAAATATAGTTCGGATACTGAGAAATTTTTTGTTGGAAGTGATGTATTGGTCGGTATCTACGCAGCAGAGGATTAGAAAGAAAGTCACGGGAAAAGTTTTCGATTACTATTTCCGAAACTGCTTAACTTTCTCAGAAAATTAATTATATTTCGCAAAGATTTTCGCAACTTTTGCATTTTTCGATTAGTTTCACATCTTTTGCGAAAAACATTTTCTCTTTTTGTTCGACGGTTACGAGTGAAACAGTCCATTAAGGACGATGATTTCGAAGCATGTTGATGTGCTTCAACATTTGGCCATGTGTATTGTTTGCGGAATTCGCTGAAATGTTGTGTGAATAATCCAATTAGTACCCCTAAAATATGATGACTCTGACGCAGCCAATCATGGAGGCATTAAACTATCTCAGCAGATAATCTTGTTTAATTAATTAAGTGTAATTTTGAGAAGGATTGGATCTGATGTTATTCTGGCAAGTCCTTTGGTGCGAAAGTTTGTTTTCTCAGAATCTAAAGTAATTTGCATTTTCCTGCTGTTCTCCTTTACATACATGTGCATACATAAGTACGATTGAATTTATGCTCGCCCATATTAATAGCTTTCACTACGCTAGCCTTCAGACAAAACTGATCCTACATCAAACTGAGCTATTGATTCTGCCGTCAGTTTCCATTCACACTTATGAGTATCATCCCAGTGACAATCGACTGATCCACTTTCATTTCCTATTATCTTTCAGGAGCTAGCACAAAAAATGTGAATGAACAGAAAATACCGAAAGTTAATAATGGACTTAAAGTCAGCTCTTAGCTCTGTCATGAGTCGGCCGGAACCTAATAAACGCTTATAGACATAAAATCAAGCTCGACAAGGAACACTGACTAGCTCGTATTGTACATCAAGGGGCCTCACACCGCGGGCCAACAACATTCGGAGAAAGCGTGCACAATCGGAGCACAAAAAACAGGCTGCCATTTAAAATTAACGCCAGACATGTTGGCATTAATTTGCACACCAAAGCAGGGTGCTGAAGCTCCAGCTGAACGAAGTAAAAAACAATGACATTATCTGGATTTCACGAAAAAGGCAAAGAAATCTTTTGCCTAAGTGATTTCTCTGGAAATCAGTAGCGCGGCAGGAATAAAAAATAGGTTGACTTGAGAGTTTCCGGTGAGTCCTTGATGTTGTTGAGTTGATTTCTTTTGCAACTGTGTCTGAAGCACGCATTTAGCTCGTCCCCGCGAACGACTATTTACAATGCAAAATACATAAGGATTTGCTGTTTGCATGTTTACACAAGGCCTGCGAAAGTTTGAAATAAAAAACGTTAAATCGAATCTGGTAAGTTACATGGTCCTGAATTCCTTTATTTTAATGCGTTCACATTCAATTGAAAACATTTTCTTTCTTTTTCTACTTCAGCATCAATTGCCAATGAACTGGAAAATTGCCCTTATTTACCTTATAATCGAAAAAAGCGGGCCATATGTTCGTCATTTTAAATTTCGCTATTCTGGCACAGACATTTGTTTCGGAAGATCTATGTAAATTGTAAATGCCTGAAGCAAGAGTCATTAGTGCGCTCTTTTGAAGTACTGTTTGCAATAAGCAAAATTATTCGATGTTGCTACGTTACCATGATGTTTGTATGACAAAATAATTGAATAATTAATTCTCTATGTTTTTCTTTTTTTAAGCTGATATTCTCTACATCAAAGCTCAAATCAAAGTAGGTGCCAGATATTATATAAATACATAATACATATCTAGATGCACTTAAAAATTAAATTAACGCTTTAACAAAGAAATTAATGCTTTTTGAGGGCAATTAACGGTTTTTGTCAGAAGTAAAATAAGTAGAAATTTAACTGCAGTTGACATTTTTCTATACTTTTTAGGTATTCATGTGACATACATTATATGTATACCATGTGTTGCGGTTAATAATTCTTGATTTTTTTTGAAGATAGCGGTGGAAACAAGGGTTTATAGGGTCAGAGTAAAACACGTGTCCAATTATAGACTTACATTGGAAAGTTAGGCACTCCGCACACGGGTCGTTAGCCATGCGATACGTGAGAGATGCGTTTGACACTTTTGAAGCTCGCGAGAAAACGAGTATCGTCATCCTCGTATCATGTCCGCACACGGGTCGTCAAGAAAACGTCAGTATGCGTCGGAAAATCATACAATTCGGGGCATTTTCCCAACTCCCCCACGAATTGTACGTTGCCGTCACCCATCGCGCTTGCAAAAACGACTAGTCATTCGACTTGAGGCCTGCAATGCACAACGCTTGAGACGCACTCAACGTGAACCGACTACGTTTCTCACTCTTCACGATAGGTTAACGCTCCGTTAGCGGTCACCCATTGATTTACATAGGTTGTGACGACCAAGCGTAGAAATATCGCATCTACGACCATAGCTCAACGACCCGTGTGCGGATTGCCTTACTGACAAGCTGCACGGACTAATGACTCGGTATCGTTTGATGGTAATCTTACACCATCACCATTCTAGCTTGGGAACTTTGTGTTTCGGGGAGATACTAATCACACCGTTTCATTACACCACTGCAAATTGCATGTATTGCAATTTTATATGTACATAATTCAAAAAATACTGGCCAGTGTTTTTGGAACAGGTATTTTTCTGTACTCGTACTCTAGCCTACATACCATGGCGAAAATTCACAAGGCAGGGAAATGGGTACCACATGAGCCAAACAGCAGGGAACTTTAAAGGTTAAAAAACATCTGTGAAGTGTTGCTTTCTCGGCATGAAAGGAAGAGGTTTTTTTTACAACTTTTGAAACTAGATTATCGACCATTTCAGACAACAACTGATAAGTTTGAGCTATGAATGACCAGAATGAGCCAACAGCAACTTACCTGATAAGTGGCAGATATGTATAGCAAGTGGTACCAAATTCTTTTAATGAAATAGATTTTAGCCCCACTTGGTATATTTATAATAGCTTACTAAAGAAAATTCAATTCGTCTATGCATCTTTTGATAAAACTTATTCCTTTCAGGTTAGCTATTATCCAGATTAAATGGCAATTGAGAGAGGTAAAAGGCTAGCCGATGCTTTTGTAAAAGGATGACAGGATAATGAATTCCTGGAAAACCATACAATTCGATCAGATGTCTAATAAAAATCGATAAAAATTATTTTAAAATTCATTTATGTAAGCAAATATTTGACCAGACGAAAATAATAAATAAATAAAACCTATCAGTAACGTTTCTGGACAATTTCATGCTACACAATTTTTTGTAGTTGATTCGGCATTATTGTTATGTCTTCTGCGTCTCTCCATAGGTATGGATGTCAACTAGCATGCTCCCCAGGAGCGATTAAGGGACAACCCTTTGAAGGCATTCATTTGTCGCCTCCGTTCTCAAATAGCAAACGGCTCCAGCTTTCCACAGCAACAATCTCCGCGCCAACATGGCATGCATCCATTTAACTAGGACTTCATCAACGCTATGAGCTTTCGCAGCTCCACATAACTTTCCAAATTTCTCGCAGTGAAAGGTTTTTTCAAAATCTACAAAAAAACCCATCGTATACTCAGCATTTAAGATCGCTTCTTCAACTTTGGAGACAAAAGAATGTATATATTTATGTCATTTATAAAATTAGATAAAGTAGGGGACCTAAACGTGTCCTCTGCTGAACGCCAGAAGTAAATAGGCGCGAAAAGTGTCTGTAATAATTCACCAGCAGGTATCGTTGCTGAATATAATCCGATAGCCAGTAACGGAGCTTTCATAAATGCTTTAAACAACAGATTGACATCGATTTTATCAAATGTTTTGCTAAAGTCTGCATAGATAACATAAATTTGAGGCACAATTTTGAACGAACTTGTCAGGACGTGGATATTGATATCTATTTAGCGTTAATTGATTTAAGCGAGTATCGAAAAGAGGAAATATTTACTGACTCTATTCGAGAAGGCTTTCGAAAAACCATCGGTGAACAAATTTTGAGAGACTAGATTTATCGAAGCTAAACTGATCATTCAAATGGACTGTCAAGGGATATGTTTGATCGAGTCTGAATTTGCTTGAATAATAACTGCAAAAAGATTGGGCGTTTTTAAAAACTCCGGATCGCCTAATCCGACCAAGCTGAAATTTTCAGAAAATAATGGTAGTGGTGATGTGTGAGTGGTAGTGATTCAAGAGAAAACATATTAAGCCCTTTGGTGACAGCAGGGAATTTATGGAATTCATATTTCTATGAAATTTAAAAATTTGCAAAAAATAATTATAACAAATAAAAATCGGCCATGTTTCAAATTTTGCTTAAAAGTAGGCAGAAAAATTGTAAAATTTCGAAATGTGATAGCTTCGCACCAGGGTTCCCACTTTTGATACATTTTTATCATTTTGATACATTTTTATTTGAAACTTACATTTTTGATACAATGATACAGCAACTCACTGAATTATGACGAAATGATACATTTTGCCATCCAGCAAATAAATTTATTTTTTTTAATATTGCTGACATGAGCCTAGCAAATTTCCTCTCTCCGGCAGTAATAACTGCCAAAGTCAATCTACTTTACACTGTGAACCACGAAAGATATCTAATATGTGATGACTCTGAAGATTTGAAGTTTTCAAGCTATTTAAATAATAACGAGAATATGAATGTTGAAGCGTCTTGGGATTGACCAATTTTGGTTGAAAACAATTTAGGTGAATCAATGTCATCTGCCGCTTTTCTTCCTTTTGACTTTAATAGCTGTACCTTATAGTTTACCTGAAACTTGGATGGCAATGTAAAAAAAGAACTGATTAGAGTTGAAAAGAGATTAGAGAACACTGTTTGACATACTTGCCCAAAACTTATTCTTTTATTCACCATATTCATCAAATCATCAGTATTCCGATAGCTATATGGTTTCTTCTTAAGCCGAAGAATTATTTTTTTTTCTGAAATTTAAAACGGTGAATTCCCTTAAAAATAATCTGCGCTCCGTATTAATTTCGTGAAAATTTTGAGCGCATTCGCAAAGAACTTACATTTTATTTTATGTAGCCTCAATATTAATGGCAATATAGAGATTAAAACAAAGAGCGGACAAAATTAGGGGGTTTTTTAGGCTCTATGTTATTCAATAAATATAGTATGTAGCTCCAAACTAAGTTTTTTTATACTATTATTTATAGTTTCAGTACCTCGACCCAAATACACTTTTGGGAACTTTTTGATACATTTTTACCAATATTGATACACTTTTTGTAGAAATTTGATACAACGGAAAATTTGAGAGTGGGAACACTGCTTCGCACAGACTTATCAGAGTTTTACGAAATTAACTGAACACATTAGGTCTGTTCGCGTACTGCAGCAGCAACCGATTTTTGTAGCTGGCTTCATTTTGTAGCAAAATTTGGCTTGCATCAAAAGTACAAAAACGATTTGCTGCGAATTTATTTTAATATATTATAATAGATTCGAGTACGCGGATAGACCTATTGATGAACACAAGAAATGTGCTTACATGATTTTTTTTATAAAAGTGCAAGCAACCCTGCAGCTATGGATGCCACGTAAACAGAAAACATTCGAATCATCGATTCTCCTGAAATTTAAAAAAAAAAATGCTAATATTTGATAAATGGTGAAGAATTGTTTTCTCAGCTTCTCAGCTGGTCTGGTAATATACTAAGGCACTGTAGAATCATAGTGGTTATTTATTGTACACAAGCTTTGAAACTCAACTTTAATATTTCAGAAAAACCACTACATTTGAGTATGATATTGTTATTTTTTTCAAATATGTATAGAATGATGCAGCCCCTTTTATGACACCAAAATCTGAATTTACTTAAGCCAAAAGTTTGTTTAACGTCAATTGCTACTTCGAAATCAAGTTATATTATCCAATCAAGAACACGTGACTGGCAACCAAACCAGATCCCTTTATTCTCCATTCAATAGCAAGTATCATCGACCTTCATATTATCTAATATTACTAAGATACACAAATAAATTTCTATTTACGAATAAACATTTGCATTTATCGATCCTCATACATTCTTCAACTCTTTTTCGGGCTCTTCATTTATTCAAAAAGGGAAAAAGCGATTGTTTCTTCCAACTCCCACTCGATCTGTTCGCTGGTCTACAGAAACGAACGAATTATCCTTAACTTGCCATCATCATAAAATAGAGACAAATATAGAAACGCATATAGGAATATTGCCCCCATTCAAGCACATAACGGGTTCTGCCTGAGTCCTTTCATTTCTCTTCGGATTTCCATACGTAAATCTTTTTCATTTTTAATGTAAATATGCCTACAGATACTTTGCTTGTTACGCAATATGCCCGAATATAGCTGTTACCGGTGCCATTCTTCAACTGTACTTGGCCATTTTGCTGAAAACTTTGTTTTCTCGATAAATATAATAGAGCGACTAAGGTCAGAGTTGTTTCGAATCCTTTACGTTACGTTGACTTGGGCTCGTTTTAGATGGACTAATGTTTTGCGTAAGATTTACGTAAATAATGGTAGACATGTTATTTTTTCGTTTCACATTTCGTTTTATGAACATTTTGTTTAGAGAAGGGCAACAATCGAAAACGAAAGGACATATGTAAAAATGTGAAATGTACATCCTGAAGCCGATGCTCAGATGACTGGAAGCATTTGTTGCTTATTACATGTCATTATATCTGAATGTGTCTACAAATCTAATAAAACATATGAGTTGGAATCACTGAATGTTCTCTGATTTTTTTATTTGAAATCTTTCAAACTACTCGTATTTTGGCACGCAGGGTGCGAAGGAATTTCTCCGAATGATTTTCAAAGCTGTTTTTATGCAAAAATTTTTTCTTTTGACGTTGCAACCATATCACGTCAAACCTTTCCTCATTCGATTCAAATGTGTCTCATCGAAAAACTTCCTTCGAAATATTACAATTTTGTGCTTTCTCTCAAGGATCTCAAACCCTTTTCACAACAAAAAACCATTTTCTCAATTCTGGCGTAAACTACAAAAGTGAACACGTAAAACGAACAAACAACATGTCGTTGTCCTTGCAGCATGGTTGAACTACACACATATTTCGACCATTCGTTGATCCTTGAAACTTTCCACGATGCTACTATGGTGCGGATGGGATAAAGTGTAGGAAAAACGATTCCTTTCTCGTCATATCACTTCCTACTTGCGCGATACACAGAAAAAAAGGTATAACCAGTAAATCCTAATGTCGTTTCTTCCCTATTCAACGAACGAGAACTCCTTTTGCTCCTTTTAGTGTTCAAGTTTACGGTCAGTAAGTATTATGGTAAAGTTTCAAGCATAAAACTTTAGTTCAGCTGCTTGGACGGGTTAATTCGATAGAAATAGATTCGAGCTGCTGCCGTCAGGACGATGAACAATGGCCAAGACGTGGCAGATGCATTCGAACTGATTGGGGACTGCTATTGGTCCTGTTACTTTGTTATCCTATCATATATGTTACGGTTGACATAGAGCCTTGAACAATGTCCTTACTCATCAGTAAACGATTGTGTTAGGCCTTTGATGATCACAACAGCTCAAGGCAACAACCTCCACTGACGAAATTTCTGATTATAGTTAGCGAAGCTGTTGCTGTCGTTTACATAGCCGTTACCCATTAATACAGACAAAATCATGGCACAGTCAGTAGAATTCTGGTGTAGTCCTTTTTAGTATAATTAAGTACCTGATGCGAATATGATTTTAGCCAGACAGGAGAGTTTGAATTATTGAGTGTTTCAAGCTTGATTAAATGGTAGCCATGTCAAAGTGTCGGGAACATTTTTGATGGTATTAGGATGGTAGTGGCTTTTAGTACAAGTAGATAGTATGAATTTTTGCAAGTAACAACGTAGAACGCAAAACTAAATACCATGTTTTATTGCTCTACAAACGTTTAAAATGAAAGTTCTACAAAATTTATTTGAAGCCATGTAACTTTCGAAGCAAAAATACACATCGTCAAAGAAAACAAGCAACAACACTTCAAGAATCAACAATTACTTCAGCACTTCTTAAAGGATTTCCCGACTAAAGTAAACCACATTTTTTATTCATGAATTGTTGCCAAGTTTTTATACCTACGCAAACAGTACGTTTCTTTGCTCTATACCCTCACTGAAGTACGTACACATCCAACAGGCGAACAATAGTCCTTGTCCATTTTGTTCCTTATCTATCGACTTCGCCTGCCATTATTTCTGCCGTAATGTCTCCAGTGTTAACAATACACGACACTATCTTGTTGATATACTTTCAGATACTGTTATATTCGCCCCCTGTCTATCCGCTCGATTCTGTCTCCTTATCGTGTCTTTCAACTCGAAACGTCTTCGGTATATTTATTTATCACAGTTTTTTAAGTGGTTCGCCTTGATCTAAATTTCATAATGCTCGAACGATGCGACAGCGAAGTTCAAAGCCAATGAACATAGCCAGCTTGGCTGGAGCATATGATTCTTCAGTGCAAGAGAAGGTAACGAGCTCATTATGCATGACAACGGAAGAGTATGTTTACTCGAATAATGCATGGGAGCATCTTGACATACATGCACTACTGGCTCGGATTCAAACGCATAAAAGCAGAGATGTGAAATATCTGGAAATCATCTATCATGAGCTCGGTGGACTTAGTTTGCTTTGCATCGTTCCTCCTCTGCTCCGTGAGGGAAACGGTCTTCGGCTCTGTTCAGCATCTTATCATAAACTCCTTGGTCAAACGAATGGACGCTATGCACAATGCATTCGCCAAGTATCCACTTAGTCATCTCAAGGATGCGAGCACTTCCTTTCATTCTGTCTTCTTTACAGTGTCCTCAGTTGTTTCGAGCTTTCACTGTTAGATTCATGTTTGTTGATTATGGAAACATAATGTAACCATCAGTGTAGCTATGATAAAAAAATTTCAAAAATGTTCTTTCTGAAGAGACGACAAAATTATAATCTCATCGAGGGAGTAGCATTCTTTGAACTTGCACTATTTTTAAGTAAGGACTAGTTTATGGACGCTTTTGTTTCGCCCTACGTTTCATTTTCGAAAAAATTTAGTTCTAATTGGGGGAAAAAGAGCTGACATAAGTTTTTTTTGTCTAAATTAATCTTTTTCTACATTCTATCGAAAGTTGCAATAGTAAATATTGGTTTTAGCAATAAATTTTCACAAAATGCAGGTCTAATCAAAACGCATGCCACCAGTGTGATGGGAAAGCATCAAAAGAGCAGAAAAGACTTAAATGCCCCTAGAGTAAGGTGATCTGGAAATGGACGTTTAGACTTCTTGTTAGCATTTATTTATTTATTTATTTATAATCCCTTGCGCTACAGATATAATTCCAATTACAGCGTCAAGAAAGCAAAAATAAAAAAAAGAGTGAAACATAAAAAAGGAAAAGAAATAATAAAAATAATTGAAAAATTAGAAAACTAAAATTAGGACTAAGGTAAATAGCAAAATTAGAAAACTAAAATTAGGACTAAGGTAAATAGCAATTCAAGGTAACATTTTCAATACATGCTTGAATTGTAAAAAAGATTGCGGTAGAGGACCAAGCTTAAGGGCATTGTGCGTTCTGGGTAGACGCAGCAAAGGCGAATGGAAATAGACTTCCGTACGTGCAAAAGGAACAGAGAAAACCTCAGAAGAACGATTTGGACGACTGGATACACGGCTGGTTATCTGTGAACCGAGATCTGCTAAGAAAATGCCTTGGCAAAGTTTGAAGAGGAAACACTCATCGAGGAACAACCTCCGTGATTGCAACGAGGACATACGAAGGAGGGAAAGACGAAAGGAGTAGGGACAATAGGGGATATTAAATTTAAAAAGCAGTGAGCGAGTGAACCTGCGCTGAACAGATTCAATGGCGTTAGATAAACACTGAAAGCGCGGAGACCAGATTTGGCAGGCGTATTCTAGAATACTGCATACTAAGGAGACATATAAATGAATACAGGAGGAAATATTGGTAAACATATACGAAGAACGCAAAACAAATCCAGCAATCCTAGAGGCCCTGGACGTCATATTCATAACATGAACATCAAATCTTAATTTTGAATCAAACACCACACCCAGGTCTCTAGAATACTGGACAACTGACAGGGAAATACCAGACAAAGAATAAGAGAACACATGAGGAGTATTTTTATATGCGAAAGATTTTTTTTTTATATTCGAAATGTTCAATGGCAAGAAGTTGTCTTGACACCAGAGATTAAGAGCAAACAAATCAGCTTGCAACTGGTGAAAATCGTTTGCAGACTTGATTGCTCTGTATAATTTTAAGTCATCCGCATATAAAACCAATCAAAAACAACCAAACCAAAAACACCAAAACCATTAAGTTTAAGGAGCAGCAGGTTATGGTTCACAGAGTCAAAAGCCTTCGAAAAGTCTGTGTAAATTACATCAACTTGACGTTGGCAATCGAAGGCAAAGGCTACAAAATTAGTGAACTCCATAAGGTTGGTCGATGTAGAGCGACCCTTGAAGAAACCGTGCTGCTCAGGAGCAAGTAAGGGCTGTAGAGAAGGAAAAATCCTATTATGGACAAGACGTTCAAGGATTTTACTGAAACAGCAGAGGAGGGATATAGGACGATAGTTGGAAGCAACGGAAGGATCACCGCATTTGAAGATAGGGAAAATACTGGCGGATTTCCATAAAGAAGGGAATACACCAGAAGTAAGGCTAATGTTGAAGAGGATAGCTAAAGGAACACAGAGCGAGGATGAGAGGGATTTGACAAGGATATTAGGAATACCATCAGGACCGGAACTGGCATTAGAATTTAAGGTATGCAAAAGGATTTCAACCTCCAAAGGATTGGTACTAACCATAGATAATACAGGAGAGGTACGGGAGACAGTGGGAGCTATCGAGGTATTCAGTGGGTTTTTTTTAAAGGAGGAGGAAAAAAAGGGAGCAAACAAATCACAAATAGCCTGAGGAGTGGAAGCAGTAACATCATCAAGAGACATAGAATCAGGAACTGAAAAAGTGGATTTGAGGGAACGGATGTAGGACCAAAAGGATTTAGATTGATTAGAACAGATTGAAGCCTCGATGTTCGAAAAGTAATCACGCATTGCCTGCTTGAGCACTTTTTTAGCGTCAGAACGCAAACTACGGAATTCCTGAAGGTCAGTGGGCGAACCCGTCTTCTTCAGCTTATCACGAGCTTTTTTCTTAGCTTTGAGAGCATCAGAGACTTTCAATGTGAACCAAGGGACATCATTAGGTTTGAGAGGACGTTTAATGGGAGTAAAACGAAAGATAAGGTTAGAAAAGAAAGAGTAGAACTTGGACAATGCACAATGAACATTCAATCCTTTGAAAAATGAAAACCAATTGATAAGATTGATTTCAGAGGACATTTTTTGAAAGTCAGCTTTGAAGAAATTGTATCGCTGAAAGGAAGGACATTTATTCTTTACCTGGAATTTGAGGTTGACATCAAGCAGGAGAGGAGGGTGATGAGGATCAGGTTGCACATATGCAAAAGAAGCAGGAGAGAGAGAAAGAGAATCTAAAGGAACGGTAGTAAGGACTAAGTCGAGGATTCTGTTATTAGTGTTACGAAGGTGGTTAATTTGGGAACAAGAACAAAGTGAAAGAAAGGAAGAAGTCGCAACAGAGAGGTGGTTGTTGGATAGTAAACTGAGGCTATTGGTGTCCCACTCCACAGTGGGCATGTTAAAGTCGCCTAAAATTAGGAGGGGAGTTGAAGGAAATCGAGAGAGGATGAAGCTTGAAAGCTCAGCGTAAAAACGTTCGTATGCAGTGACAGACAAGTTACAGGGGATAAAAACACAGCAGACCAGTAGGTCGGAAGATGGGGAAAGGGTAGCACGTACAACAATACACTCAACAGGAGGAGAAGGAACAAACTCGGCGCAGATTGTTCCACCAAGAGTGTTATGGATAGCTATTAAGCTATTATATAGCATTAGCGGAGCCCTCTCTTATCCAAATCTGACGGCTTCTGGTGTGCCGTTCTGGTAACTCTACGCACCTTGGGCTAACTCGAAAGTGTAAGTCCACTAACAAAAGAGTCAAATTCTAGTTTGACCAAAAGAAAAAGCAGAAAATCCCTGCCAGTCAGAAAGGAAGCGAAGGCTTCTGGTCACTTGTTAAAAGAGTCAAGAACAGCTTTTCCGGTTGTTCCGTGCCACACCTTCTTTATGATGGTAACGTATTTACTAAGTTTTTGGGCGAACCTAACCTTTCTGCTGAAATTTTTGCTACTAATTTTACTTGCCGCCTTCATCGCTGAGTCACACAAACGTCTCTATTTTTCAGCACAAGAGAAATTATTGAAAATACTCACTAAGCTACCGAGCCTGATGGTATCGCGCCCCTAGTACCAAATATCTGTGCCTCCACCTTCGTCTACACAGAAGCCAAATCTCTTCGTAATTATTTATTGTACTCGAGTGGAATATTCCATACCGCATCAAAACATATTCAGCCCAAACCTAAAAAGTGGAAAGGCCGGAGGTCGCTTGAACTACCGACCAATTATACTTGTTTCGGTTCCGTCTAAAGCCGGCAATACACATGTCTAATGTCATCAGTAAAATAGTCAAAATACCTAAATAGTTATATTTGAGAAAATTCTAAATAAATAAATACTTGTTATTCGTACTTATTGCATACATTTCGTTACATGTAGACACTCCTCTTCTATGTACTTTAATATTATTCTGATTGTTGAATATTTGACAACATGCACCCACAATTGATTGTATACGCATCGCCATCTAGCCCAAGTGAATTCGAACGTATAGAAAACAATGCAAGTCGTTGCAGGGGTCGCGAGTAAAATTTGCAATAGAAGATCGTGGATAAATGTTTAGGTAATTGGATCATTTCAAAAACAATTACATCTGCTATGAAAGGTTCGTACTAAGTGTCGCGAGTAAGAATAGGGTATCGAATTCACTTGAGCTGATGATGCAAAGAAATGCGCAGACCTTGGGTCAGCGAAATTGCACTCGACGCAATCGTGGGAATGCAATTCAAGGTAGTTGTAATAATTAAGAAAGAGTTTTCATGTCAGTTCAGTTGTTCATAAACCGTTGAAAGAGTAACAATTAAGCTCAATTCACCTCGGAATTAATAAAGTTCAGTTTAACAGAAGTTTGATTTGTTGTTCGTGGCATAATTGAAATCTTGATGGATTGATAGTGGATCGAGACACAAGAAAAAGCGACATAAGTGTGAATTCTTGGTGACTGTGACTTACCTGTTCTTCGGATGTGGATCGATCGTGTATCGAAACACACATTTGCGACAGACTAGATTTGCATCTAGGCTACCACACAGCGGCAGAATAAAATAATTCTGTCGCAGAATAAACATTTTTTGATCACGTCGGGGTCACCAAAAAATGTTTATTCTGCGACAGAATTATTAAAACTTTTAGTTACATTGCTCGTTAAGTTTTTGTCAATACTTTTCATTTGTTGGTCATCATGTTTCCGTTTCTAACATCAAATGATGTTATTCGCAACTCGTCGGAGGTTTTCATAATTGTCTCTCTTTGTCCTGTGTTTTTTTATTCGAGGAACTGTCTGTACGCTTGATATTTCTTTTCTAGCGCTTCCTGGCACTCGTTTCCACTCGTTCTGAAATAATTTTCATTGTTCTTCCAGATCCATCCCGTCTTTGTCGACTGATATTGCTGTATTATTTTAGGACTGGTCTTTATTGTATATGCCTTTGACATAAGACACCAATATTTGGATTTTGAAATGGCATTTTATCAGGCATATTTTTAAAAATTTTGTTTTAATGCGGATTGTAGACAATCATTTGCTTATTTGTTTGGAATCTATCTCGTGCGATTTTAACTTCCTATTCACAACGAAAGCCACTCCTTCCTGCAGGTTGCCCACTTTTGAATATTGTATGCGATCTCATGGCTTGTGCCTAGTTGCCAGTCCATTTCGTTTTCTGGATCGCTGGTACGTTCAATTTATGCTGACTAGCTTGTCAAAGAGAATGTTTGCTAGAACTTGCATTCAAAATCTACAAAGGGCGGCTGAAAAGTTCCGTTTAAAAAATATTTTCCGTCTTTGTCCTCAAAATGCTCGTTAGCGGCTGCCTTCAATTCCTTTTTATCCTGAAGTCGTCGGCCCTGCAAGTCCTTTTTCAAATTTCTAAAAATAAAGTAGTTGCTGAGAGTCAGGTGTGGACTATATGGAGGGGGTGATTAATTTCTTCGAAGCCAATCTCTCTTAAGGTCAGCCTCAAAAGTTGCGCTGTGTGAAAGGGTGCGTCGTCTTAGAGAAACAAAATTCCTTTACTAAGTTTGTCTCTTCTTTTCTGTATGACCAATTGGCGTACTTGTTTTTAAAATCCAGCGGTGTCCGGCGTTCATTATGCTATTTTCCGGAAGGTAATAATTTAGTAAAATTTCTTCGGAATCCCAAAAAATGGAAACTTTCACCAAAAAATGGGAAATTTCGGCTACCATTAACTTGGTAGCCGAAATTTTCCACTCTAAACTTCTTTGGTGGCATTTTTGCATTGACTCTTGTTTTGGTTTAGAATCATGCTGTCGAATCCACGTTTCATCCACAGTTACAACCCGGGCACAAATTTCGTTCACATTGTCCTTATATACATAGGCCTAAAAATGCCACTGCTTGTTAAGCGACGCCAGTATTTTTGGAATTCAACGCGCATTGACTTTGCTTATGTTCAAATGGGTGTACAAAGTGTCACCAATTCGTTCTTTGCTAATGTCCAACTCCTCAGCTATATGCCATATTTTTACTTTGCGATCATGTAGTACCAATTTCTTGACTTTAGCGATGTTTTTGTCCGTGAATGCCGTGCTTGCGAGCCCTGAGCGGATGTCGTTTTGCATTGACTCTTGTCCCTGTTTAATTAAGCGTGCTCAACGTTTGACCATGGCAGATAAAAGTTCGAATTCTCCATAAACCTCTGACATTTCTTTAAAAATTTCCTTCGTTGTTTTCCTTTTTACAAAGAGCTTTATGGCAGCCCGGTACTCCAGTCTCGTTAGATGTAGCGATGAATCAGACATTTAGTGTTTAATTAATCAGAGTGTAATGAAGCTTTTGACGTGAAACTTGGCTTATATGCTAATTAGATGTCTCATCACAGAAGTGATTAGCGTCGGTGCAAGTACCCTAGGATCGGCTTTTTTAAGCGCTAGAATTTTTCAAAATTAAGTAGCCTGTGAGTTGAACTGTATTGTACCGTACCATATTTCAGAATTTAATTGAGTTTGGACAAGTAGCAGAAATGGAGAAGAGAAAAAATAATTATCGAAACAGTATTTCTCAGCATAGAGCGATAGTAAGCTCAAAACTGCATAAGTAACAATAAAGGTACAGGGTGCGGGAGCACCTAATACACAACATTAATACACATTCACAATCCACAAACACTTGACACTTCAAACAAACACCAAAATTAACAAACAGCAAGTAGGCTAAGAAAGTTGTAATTTTTGATGTTTGAAGCATGTAAGTTTAGTATACTTTTAATCTACTAGAATAAACAATAAAAATATTTTTATATCACTTATTCAATTTTATTTATTATAAGGAAGAAATGTACACGTCCTAAAAGTGGAAGTAAGGTGAACTGTAAGTGAATCAATCGATACTGAAGAAATAGTGAAAAGGCAAGTAATTTCTTTCAAATTTTCGGTAAACAGATAAAGTCTTTGCTAGAACCTTGAAATGACAAATCTTTAGTTAAGGATTGTTTGGATTATACTAGACTGTACAGAGACGCTCTTGGCGTCCAAGACTCCCTTTAACAGATAACAATGGTTTGTGCTATACTCTCCATTGAAAAATTTTTTTGAAACAGATCACCGAATATATCCATCAATATACTGTGCAAATTTGTAGAACGATTGTTTTCATACCCAATTGTAGATTTCAGTCCGAAAATTAGGTGGAAGATATTGTACAATATGAAAACCAGTTCAAGGGGTTGACTGTGTCTTGTGAAGCAAGACATGATTTTTCGCGGGGCAAGATATTTATTTTTCGCGGGGGAAGACATTTATTTGATTTTTCGCGGGGCAATACAAATTATTTTTCGCGGGGCAATATTTTTATTTGCTTATTTCACGGAGCAGGACATTTATTTTTCGCGGGGCAGGACATTTTTTGCTATTTCACGTGGCAAGGCATTTATTTTTCACGGGGCAAGACATTTATTTTTCGCGAGGCAAGACATTTATTTCGCGGGGCAAGGCATTTATTGTTCGCGGGGCAAGACATTTATTTTTCGCGAGGCGAGACATTTATTTGCTATTTCACGGGGCAAACCATTTATTTTTCCCGGGGTAAAACATTGATTTGCTATTTCGCGGGCAAAAATGTTAAATATTTAATTCTCAAAACGAACACTACTACTGATCGAATTGCATATTTCATGTCTCACCTGCAAAGCACACACTGAATAAATAAATCGACAGCAAAATGTTCAATTCATCTGCCGAAATGAATTCATTAAGCTACGCCCCAAAGTCATCTCTCGCTTGAATTATCTCATAGCTCATATTTTTTTTATCAATCAGAATCGAGCGATTTACCAACAACGCCAGATATCATGGCAAACACTCGGCACGTCACGAAAGCCTAGAGACCATAAATCAGATTTATAAATCCACCCTCAAATCAATCTAATCGACAGATGTCGCCACATGTATCCAAGGCTAGAGATTAGCTTCCAATAAGCCTCCAAAGTACAACCGTTATCCTGTAAACAGTCATCGATAGATTGATGCGGAGGACACTGCAGCACCTCGTCATGTCTACATGTTTTTTTTGCCTAGCTGAGAGCTGACAATGCCGCGAGCAACAACGATTTCCTTAATTATAGACGAAATTGAATTGAATGGAATTGCGAGTTTGATGTTACCTTGACTGTAATCGTTCCGGCATCCTTGAAATTATCCTTTGGAATCCTTCTACCCTTGCTGCAAGCGTGCAGCTCGCTAATTTCTCGATG
This sequence comes from Nemotelus pantherinus, assembly GCA_963978885.1. Lineage (NCBI taxonomy): Eukaryota > Metazoa > Arthropoda > Insecta > Diptera > Stratiomyidae > Nemotelus > Nemotelus pantherinus. The sequence continues at coordinate 219,955,173 of OZ022263.1, read as the reverse complement.
CAAGAAGAGGTTTTCGCGTCAAACAATATTGAAGTGGATATATCTGACTTCCCTATAGCACACACGTTCAGCGCTGATCCATCGAGATGATTTTATTGAATACTTAAGCGGCGTATATGTAGTTCACTCACAGTATCAGACATTTCCGCTCGATTGAATCCAGTAAACAATTGATTAGGGGCATTATAATTTTAATGATGTTAGTCACTATGTCAACAATTAGGCACTGAATTATTGGGTAAATAAGTTTGATGATTGGATTTCAGTTGACCGGATAATGAGGCAGACACGAAACTTCGACACGGCGCAGTGGGCGGAGGGCATCACATCTATCCTTCACCGACACTGTATTGGAAATTGACAATATTTCACTTACTGCGGCTTGTGGAACACGACCCGACATTATTTCAGTCGAAGACACGAAAACTGCTGAGGCTTCACTGAAAATCCGCAAATATCTCAGATAACACCAGCAACATATTTTTCCTATCAACGGACCACTCGAACGTCCTCAATTCATTCCCCTACTTCCGAAAGATCACACAGCACTGATAACAATGATAGAAAATCCCTTTGAGCCGCTGTCGATGCAGGACTATGGGAAAGCTCGATTTGCACTTAACCTCGCGAACAGAAGAACGTCAATATTTGCACTGAAAGTGAAGCTGCCAAGACACAGCTTCAGGATACACATTTCGGAGAAGAATACGCGTTCCGAGCTCGGAAGCCTAGCGAAGGCTGAGCGTGCGGTAGTGCCTGACACGAATGAGATGGGCGCATGTCCTGTATCTTTGGATACCGAGCACGTATCCGGGAGATCCGAGACAAAGGTTGTAGTGGGAACGGTGGCTGTTCTGTGAGGCTAGTGTGCGAGCACAGTGGCGGTGATGCTAGCGACAATGACGACTACAGCAACAGAAGATTGTAGTGCAAAGCCTGGCCAAGCAACACAGTTTGCCATTCCTTCGCTCGATTCCTTTCCATGTCAATCGACCCGAATTGAATTTGTACGTTTTAGTGTCTATTGTCGCCGCCACGAAAATGTGGTGTATCCTTTTTTTTACTTCACCCCTATTTAATTTTTGATTTCGATTCTCTCAATCACTTTCCCCTTCTTGCTTGTGGCCCGGCGTACATTAAACTTGAAATTGCTTGGCATAAAGGATAGTCGGTTTGTCCTGTCTTTATGTTCTATCGATGAATACGACGAAAGATGAATGACTCGATATGAGAGCTATTGTCCAGTACAGTGATGTGGTTAAACTTGGATAAAGCTATATAGCTGATTGAGATGTTAATCTTAAGGCAAAAATAAAGTTTTATGGCGCCTAGCAGAAACTGTAAATTTATGATGCGGTGACTGAATCGTGAAATATTAGAAGACACCTTGCGGAAACCTATTATTTAGAAGGAAAAAAAAAATCGGAAAAACGCTGGATTAAATGTATAGAACTAAGAGGAAACTATGTTGAGAAGCAACAGACTTCTTTGCCGAAAAAAAATATGACTGCTGTAATTGTAGCTGTAATTTCCATAAATGAAGTCTACTATGAAAGGCTTTAACCCTTCCAATGAAAGACGATGTAGCCCTCGCGTGCAAAGTATTTTAGCAAACATCAGCTTCATGAGTGTTTGTGGGCGTATGGAGAAATCTGCTGACGACCAAAAGAAGTATAAAATGAACTGGTTGAGCCAATTTTCATTACCTGCCCAAGGTATGATGAGAAAATTATCCTAGGATATCTTAACGCCAAGGAGGTTGAGAGCCGGTATTCAGACATTACACAGGTACCCATAGTTTGTATGAGGACACTAATGGTAATGGAAATAGAATCATAAAACTAACAACTTGGAAGAATTTAATCGTTAAGACTACCGGGTACCAGGTGAAGATATTTATAAGGCCACTTGGACATCACTTGCTGGAACTACTCCTAATCACATAGACTACGTGTTGATAGACCGCCGCCACTACACAAGCCTGATGACTGTATGAAAGAACCGAAGTGCAGATCGAAGACTCCGAAAGACTTGCTGGTGTGGATTTCCGAGCGTGAACTGCTTTGCATAGACGTATCGCATCCGCAAACCAGGCTCGGAACAAAACGGCTGTCGGACATAATCAGAGTACCAACCAGTAAAACCATTGGTCTTGCGATCAAATTCGCCTTTGAAGAGCTCGATGGAAAGAGAGTAAGTCCCAATGTCAGGTCGCCGAGCCTTTATAAGAAGAACACTGTTATTAGTACTGCTGACTCCATCTCAGGCATTAGTTGCGGAGATCGGAGTGATTGGTCTGATCATAAATACAAGCAGCACTCGAGAGTTTCCCAAATCAAGCAATGAAGAGCTCATAAGAACAGAGAAGAATGCATGAAAAGATGAATGCATCAGGCGCAAAAGTTCTACCAAATACACCAAAACATAACGCAATACACACCACGCTGTACATACCTACTGTTGTGACAACGAGAGCAAGGGCAATCTGATCACCGATCTTCAAAACATGCTGTGGTCATTCGAACTGCACTTTCCTAACTGGTCAGCCCACCGAAGAATCGGAGTTTCCACCAAGTCATGAAGAAGATTTTATGGTGCCGCCACTAAGCAAGGAAGATGTACAAGATACCATAAGTTTTACAAGGCCCTTGGAGCTGACTGCATACCGGCTGATCTGATTAAATACGGAAGAACCACATTACACCATACGATGAATTAAATTATTCTGCACATATTGGAGCATGAAAAAATACATTAAGGCTGGTGCAAAGGTATGATATGTGATGTTTCATAAATAAGAACTAGTATGTAACAATGTGCAGCAGCTATAAACGTATAACTTTTTTTTAACCTGTAAGAGTGGAAAACACCATACGCCAAAAACCATCATCAGACAATATGAAAGACGAAAAATGACTGCAAATTAATGTTCCATTATGCCGTCTAATTATAGATTTTAAGGCCACCTATGGTAGCATAGCCAGTGTAAAGCTGTATAACACCAAAAAAGAATCCAGCATCCTTAATAACTGACAAGATTGTGTACGTTGACTATGAGCAATATAACAAGCCAAGTAAAAATAGCCGAAGCGTAATCCAAACCGTTCCACTTCTTCAACGGGCTTGAACCTATCGTTGGAGAAATGAATCCATAGCTCTGTCCCTTCAATGCGAGGGGCTATTAGCACCAAATCCAACTGTACATAGGCTTATTTTTTGATTTAGTTACTTCATTGATTATTTGCTGATGATTTTAATAACATTGGAAGATCCGAACTAACTGTACAAAAATCATTCATCCAGATCAAACGGGCGGCACAAAGTTAGGACTCCACTTAAATGAAGGAAACTCAAGTTATATAGTGGCATCTTCTGTAGGCACAATATCTAGAAACCATCAGGGCGGTGGAACTAGAATCAGAAAAATGCGATCCTTCAACTTTCTGGAGTTTGAAGTAGCGTGATTCTTCAACTACCAAAAGCAGCCGATAATGGTTCGCAAGAAGAATTACACGGGTGATGGGTGGCAAATCCAACAAAGCCTTCTACAGTCTGGCAATGCTCTTTGAATCCCGAAATATCAACCGAAACTCGAAGATATTAGGTGTGTTTTTTTGCTTTGATACAGAACAGAAGAGAACTATGCCGCAAAAACAACGACCTAGTATAAAACAGCAGTGCTTTCGCTAAGACTGACGTAGGTTGCCGTATTTGCTGTGGTACCACAAAACAGCTGAATATAAAGGGAGAAAATAACGAGTATACACTACCACAATCGATAGAAAATAGAAAAAGAACTAACAAAAAATTACCTCTTTTAACTTTCTACATATTATGAGAGCTTTTTCTAATTTCATAACTACCAAAACATTCAACATAGCCTTGAAAAAACCAAAGCCACCTCACAGCAAAAACACAACTTCTCATGAGCTTTTCTTTTTTCTATCAGCACATTATATGGTTCAGCACGTGAACTACCAATGAGGAATAGAATTTCTGTACTAGTGAATTCACTGGGACAGGAGTGTTGTTGTTTCCAATGCGTATACTCTATTCTCTACTGGATAAAGGAGCAAAAAAACACGCCTATTGTTGAATAAGGCTTAAATATGCGGATGCTCGAGTATAGATCCGAAACTTGAGTGCATAGTAAAAGGCACTCTGACCACTTAAACATGCTGGAGAGGAAAGGTAGCTGATTCCGGCGCTACTACAACTATGAGCTATACGATAACTAGAAGCAGATATAACCATTAAGATAAAGCTCGGTGGACTCCGATGGGCTGGGCACTTAGCTGTTACGAACGAAACGGAACCTACCCGGAAAACCCTTTGCGGCAGGCGAGAGCAGAGGAAACCCTGTTCATGTTGCGTTAAGCGTTCCTAATTAGATGACATCGGCTGGCGACCAGGGCCAGTGGGTATACCTGTTGTGATGAAAAGTGTTGAAAAGTGATGAAAATTTATCGAACAAGCCTGCCGAACTTCAAACTATTTCGATTGTTTTAATGGTAAGGTCTATAAGCCCTAAATAACTTTTTCATTCCCCAGCGCTGAAAACATTTACCAATTCACCGTCGACTCACTTTGAAAAGCTTTTGATATCTTCACCTTCTATTCATTGTCATTTAGTGTCTTTCCTTTGATGGATGATACATTTTTCTCCTTGGAGCTCCACTCCTCAATAATTTCGGAACGTGGATCACGAATAAGTATTTTATTAGATTGGCACTCTTTAGTTTTACCAATCCTTAGTTATTGTTTAGACATTATGCATCCACCATTCATTGCTGTTTCAGTAGGTTCTATCTGCTCCAGAGCCGTTTTTTTTTTCTTCGATAAAAACCACTTGTTGGGAAAGGCGACCGTTTAAAGTAACGTGAAGGATGACCTCGCCAGATGACAGTTCCGAGAGACATCTGCAATTAAATTATTTATTGTTATCTTGGAAATGGTTTAAAGAAGTGCAATAGCCTCTGTCAAAAGCAGTTGGCCGACTTGAGGCACCAAAATATTAAAAGTCCTAATTCATTTTCATTTTTTATGACATTGGAGTTTTGATTACAACCTTGATCTGTTGGTTTTGTCCTTGAAATGTTTCCTACATATTAATAATACAAATATTTTACTCATAAAGGTTATTGATTTGTGATCACGGTTCCCTTCTTGTCTATAAATCAGCATAGACAACGTATATCGTCTGTTAAAATTTTTCACAACCAGCGTAAATAACAATTAATGATTTCCAACTGCAAGTGGTCTCACCAGTCAAGTATGCACTGTGTGCTGGTGTCTGATGAGAATCAGTGCATGCTTTCGAAACCACTTTGTCAAAATAAAATTTTCAAGATAAATAAAATTTTTTCAATTTTAATCATCCCGCAAAAACAATTCCAATACAAATATGTTATTTCTCGTATTCACGACCGGATCCTCAAACTTGATAGCATACAGAAATAACATTTCTCAGTTTACAAGTGGTCAGATTTTTAGTAACGATGATCGTATTGGAAACTGGAGGGGCACAAATATATTTTAATTTTCAATACTCTAGTAACTCAAATAGAGCTGCTTGTTTTCATTATATGGTTTTTCATCATTTGCAAATTTAATGATAGCCTCTTTTGGTACTATAACGATAAAATTACCGATTCTGCTAACCCTCTGCTACCACTAACACGAAAAGCATAAAAACATCCACCTTGCGTTAAAACTAACTAAATCCAAGAATTTTGTTTTGATCCAATGACTGGACCAGATGTTATAGACATCGAAATGCGAAAACATTCAAAATGTCTCGTTTTGGTAAGTCTTTCCCAGTACCACAACCAACAGATTATCGAATTTGGTCCTTGTTTAGAACAATTCAGTATTTGTATTCTCAGAACCAACCACAATCGCAGGCACTAATTACTACCACTAATCTCACCAGGATCAACGTACAATGTGGATTTCATTTCAAGCTGATGACTACATTGGAAGTAATAGGGGAAGAAACGGTTTTTTTACTCACGATATTTCAAGATGGCACAGCAGACAAGGGTAGTCAAGATTTCTTAATAGCTTTTCGGGTCTGGTCAATACATTCTGTGTGATCTGTCTCGTGAGTTTTCGCGAACAAAAATTTTAGGTGCTCAGAAAATAGGTAATTTGATGAAGCGTAGAACCACCTTTACTGAGGAATTTTGAAAAATTAGAACTGGCAGTGTGAATATATATATTTTTCTCATGTGCTCGCTTTAACTACAGGGATGTCTGCAAATTCATTAAATGAACTTGAAAACGATAAAACCTTCTGTGAAGTTCGTAGTGACCTGATGCCTCTGTCAGAATTTTTGACAACATGAAATTTTACAAATTTCCTTGCCTATTTTTAGACACTCAGTTTCCGCCCAGGGTTAAAAATTTCCCAAACGTTGTCATGAACAAGCTTGAAATGCCATCAATTTTTATTCTGCGTAATTGTTTTTTTTTGCAAATTTCTTTTTCCCATAGAAATATAGGAGTACCTAAAAATTCACTACAATGCCCGTGGTATGTGATTTCATTTGATATAAGTGTGAGTGATTCTATTTGAGTGTTATTTGTGTGTGATTTTATTTGATGTAGTACAAAGGTCAGCTAAAATAATTTTTTTTTCTAGGGATATGATCCATTTAGGAACATCAAATTTTAGAAGCTAACATGTGTTGCAATTCGCATACAGCAGCCTACGACTTTCAAATATTTTGTAATTATTCGTCTATACATCGAGTTTTCATACTAAACATGCATCAATTAATATCCGTAACCTTAACCTAACTGAATCCATTAAATGAATGCTTGAGTTGTTTTGGTGTCACCAATGCTTTCTGGCCAAAGAGCTTTTAAAGTCATCGGAAAACATTCAATATCCGCCACACACCCAGTTTCTATTTCCATCACTATGCCATCATACGAGCAGGATGCACTTTCCACTAAAAAACAAGAGCTGCCACAAAAATGCCAACAATACTGGCAACGTAAAAAGTAGCCATAAAACACTACAAGCATATAAAAGAGCAGGATGTTGTCGTTCTTTTGCCATTTGTGTCATAGTGCATCATTGAAAACCATTTTCGGAAATTGCAAAGGCTCCCACATCAGTTTAGTTGCGAGCTGTAAGGATGGCACAGGATACTCCGTGCATCGTCTGTCGAACAAATTGATACCTTAGATGTTGAGGCTATTGAAGCTGCCTTAGTCTTATGCGACTCCTGCGGCAACTCCAGTCGTACCAACAGCACGTGAACCAAAAAGAATTAAAATTCATTTGTTAACGTCTCTTGCAATAAATTGCAAAGATACACTTTCATTTGATTTTCCTCTGACTCGAGTTGACTCGCCCCAACTTCGCTGCCAGGATATGGGTGTCAGAAGACGCGCCGGCCATGTTGTGCATGCCATTCTCAACACATACCATAATAGTTTGTGAAGAATGGCATCCTTCGCCTTCCTCCCTATTTTTTTGAAGTCTCAATCAACTTTTTACTTACCGTCGCTATAGTGCTGCACTGTTGGTTTCATCCTATCCTGGGTGTGTGTCGATTGGCAAGAAAAGTCAACGGCAAAACAACGAAGTAAGCATGGAGCTGTGGAGCAACAAAACATGTCAATACACACTCTGAAGAGTGAAAAGTATGGTCTAGTCGACTCATATTGGCTTGCGTCGTAATGTCGTTTCGTATAGATACAATGACGTCAGAAAACAGCGAAATCATTGAGAAAGTCTTATCTTTGTTATAATTTTGTTCCCAGGGAGAAGTAAGTAATAATTGTGGGAAGCAAACAGATAAAAATCAATATGCTTTTCGATAATAGCAATGAATTTTTAAATTGGTTCGGAAATATGAAGTTTCAATTCAATTTAATTTATGTTTGAATTTCTAAATTGGTCGAAAAACATCTTCTATAGAACGTTAATACGCAGTTTTCACTAAAAAAATAATGAAGTTGTGATCTTACATTTATAACGGGTTTTGTAATAAGAAAATGACAAATTTGTAATTATGTATATAAAACTCAGGTTATTTGAGATATTGGACTGGAATTTATTCTAAATGCAGTAAACATGTTACATTTAAGCATGAAATTCAATTTTGTTCATGTGATCATCGCGAGCATGTTTGGAGTAATAGATTTTTTGGAGCCAAATTTCCCATCACACCAAACAGGCAAATAGCATGCGCATCGGGTCAAAAATTTCCAAAACGTTATCATCTGCATGTTTGAAACACCATCAAAATGTGCTTCGCATACTTGGTTTTTTGAAAACATGTTTGTTTTAAGGGCACTTAAAATATCGCTAAAAAAATCCACCTGCGTTTAAGGGGTAATGATAACTAAAATTATGATAAATTTGGGCCGATTCTACATAGACTAGACACCAATATTTCTTGAAAATTTCAGCTGAATCGGAAGACATTTTCACGAAAAACTGTGATTTGACGCTTTAGCGACAGCGGTTGTTTTATTGAATTGATATATGCCGCTACATAATTGTGGCAAATAAGTATTTCGAAAACATAAGTAAAAGAAAGAAATATAAGCTACGATTTTAGATAGGCTATGATAATTTTTTGGAAACTTTCAACCCAAGATGGGCAAAAAGTACCTAAAAGTAAGCAAAAATTGTAAAATTTTGAATTACGATAACTTCGCACACTGCCATTGGATTATTATGAAATTCCCAGGACACACTAAAGATACATAAGTGCGATTTTTGATGAATGTACGGACAACCATGTAACTATGGCAGGAACCTCATGAATCAAGGAAATAAGATTACGACAATAGGTTTTCGCTGTTCGGCGCTGCATCTTATTTCGTCACGTACCGGAGACCAGCGAATCAGGGAAAAATAGTCGAGTGTCTGAATTTTATTGAATTTTTCTTTTCATTGTATAAGATTTGCATCGCCTACTTCTAAACATAAAATTCAAGTATAACACTTATGGCATATATCAATTAAAATTCTCAGCAAATGCTAATGTTACATTAAACTAATTTACCTAATGAAATCTACTGAATTTATGTACCGGACTTTAAAATAGTAGACACTGCGCTGCCTAATTGATCATTTGCCATAAATCATCATTTAAGTGCTGTCTATCATTTGCTAATTCTAAACAAACATCGTTCAATTACTACATTAAAATTGATTTAAATATCGCTTAATGATACTTTAGCTTTAGTCATTAATCCTTGAATGAGCTGTGAGCTCATTCAACTATGCAAAATTATAATAATTTCTTTGTAAAAAGTCATCTATTTCAATAATTTTCACGTCGATCTTCCTCCATTTGTGCTCAAATTTAATGAACTACAGCATAAAAGAGGCAACATACACTTCAAGCAGTTTCAATTGCTCCATTTCAGATCAGCAATTTAAATGCCCGTCTGCCTAGACTTGCAACATCCAATAAACTCATTAACAGAAACATTTGGACACAACCGAAAACAGTACTCTTCATTCACCTAAAAACCAGTTATTTCTGGATAATTTCTAGGCGTGTTTGCATCTTATTTCGTCATAAGTAGGCGTGGTCACGCTCATGTCGCAACCTTTAGTACTTGATCCATGGCAGGAACCTAAGGAAGTCAACGATCTTCCTGAAAATTTAACTTTAAAACAAAAGCTAGTTTTTGATAAGTAGCATGCTTTGTCTACAGGGTTAATTCAACATTCTGAAATTTTTCCTTTGCATGAGAACGGTAGCACTTCATAAAATTACCTCTATTAAACAACCCAAAAATCAGATTCAATTGAAGCTCCCAGGTTGCATTAACCTTACGTAAGACCAGTTTTGACATAAATAATTATGAAATGCAGGCAGCACTGATAGCTGCGATTTCTTAAAAAATCTCTGAAGAAAAAACTGCTTTTTGCTGGCTAAACTCCGATCCAGTCATCAGATTTGAATTAATTTTAGAAAGTGGCTGGATCTCCCTCCAAGCTAAGTTTCATATAAGTTTGGTTGAAAAATTAAGTTAAAGCTACAGTAATATTTCTCCCTTGAATCTTGAAAATTTGCTCAGCAACACCAAATTTTTTTCCGTTATAACTTCCGATGCGGTAATGAAATCTAAATAAAATTGATATATTAAATGAAACTTATTGTAAGCCAGATTCTGTAGGAACTGGGTAGAAAATTCATAATAGGGCTGCCAGGTATGGCAGTTTTTGTAACTTTTTGTCATATATGACAAAAAGTAACTATGCGATTTTATCATTAAATTGTGAATGATCTTATAGTGACAGTGAACAACAAATATTCGGATTTTGAAAATTTGAAAAGGTTTGCGGGTGCTAGCCCTAAATTCCTTTTAGCCTTACAATTTCCAATGCACTTATGGGATTGAAACAACATTCACAGGGTGGGTTGGGTACAACGTGAACGAGATTTTGTATACTTTTGGAATGATGCTAGTTATGGGTTGCCAGCACCAGGTATTTTTGTTGTTTTTGTACCAACAGATGCTACTATTAGAAATGTAAAGGAAATAAGTGTGAAAACACAAGTAAAAATTCACGAACAGACCCATTTCTTTTTCTAAAACATTTACAATGAGAATCAGTAACCAATGCTAAAATTTTACAAGTCTTGAAAGTTGTTCGGAGGGCAACCTGAAATATTTTTCAATCCCTGTAATTTTCGATGAAGTTTTCGATGTTATAGAAGATGCCACTGTCAAAATTTTATAAGATATACATTCGATAATGAATGTGAGTAAGAAGTGTTTCACTGAAACCGTTCAAACCTATGAGTTTCAATGCACTTTCCGGTTCGAAGTGGTTGGCTGTAGAATATGCACTCAAAATCTTCACGATTCCCCTACTTTTTTTGCTCAATAGTGTTTCTCGTGGTTCCTATGAGCTAGAGTTTCTTTTATCTCTGGATTGGATCATAGAAAATAAAAAAAAATATTTCGGGAGTATAGAGTATTATCGAGTGATTAAGTAAAGTAATAATTCAATATTTTAGTTTTGCACAAAATGGTGGATTCTAAAATAACCGTTATCGATCAACAAACTTTTACTTAGTTTTTTTTTAACTTTTTACAAGAAATTGAATCTTTTTACCGAAAAATATCAACAACATATTTGACCTTTTTAGCCGAGAATTGGTTTATTGGCTTGTATATTGTACCTAATCTCATATATTTGCTCAAGGTCCAGAAGTAGTCCGCCAGCGTTGACACATTCCATCGACACCATTGTCGATATATCTTCTTCGAATTATTCACCATATTCGTCATTTACATCACCGCAGTTAGCAGGAAAAAAAACCAAGATGAGAGTGAAGAAAATGAATTTTTAGGGTCATATTGCAGTCCAACGGCTGATACCTTTGTAAGGGATTATGACAAGCTGAACATAATTTTCACATTTCTATTGCCCAAACAATCATAAACGACTAACCTAAAAGACACTTACGTCTTATTTTCAAAGGTAAGTAAAGGTGAATCTAAGTTTTGGTGCTTCAGAATCTCTCAGTTTAGTGCTTTGAGTACGATATAACGTCTAAAATATTTTCATATTTTCGTGTGTTTCTTTAGCATGCACTGCGTGACATAACGTAATCGAAGGGTGTGTGCTATCATTGTGGAGAATAACAGGAATACTAAAAGGCAATGAACGCTTCTTTTCGTTTAGCCTTTTGATCAAATTAGTAGAACAAGTACTGCAGCTAAAATGTGGTACCCAGGATTTCTCTTGGTTTTTAATTTTAATTATAAATTACTGGAAGCAAGCAGTTTCTAAACGCTGAGCTATTGCTAAGTTATTGGAATTGCATATTTATATATTATTCATTCATATTATAGTTGCATATTTATATATTTATTATTCAACCATAGAGCTTAGCTTTGGTTGAATGAATAGAATTTAGAATATAATATAATTTAGCTTTAATTGAAAATAAAAATCAACAATTAAATACAGGTGTTTTGAAAAGTATTGATGACTGAGTGATGCCGTACGTAAATTTCTACATTGGGTCCTAGGTGAGAGCCAATAGAAAAAAGAGCAACAGATATATATATATATATACATATATGTATATGCTCCACTCCAACAGCAATAGCTCCACGAGAGTACCGCATCATTAAAACTATTGTTTATCTAAGCAACATTTGAAGATGCTTTAAATCGCCCATAATATTTAAAAGTGCCTGAAACAATTCTATGCCGATAACTACAAATATCAGCGAGGTTTTGCTGACAGGAAAATAATAAAAATTGAAACCATATGAGGATTTGATTTAAAATCCTACCTGCAAGATGATTTTAGAGACATATTGACTAAACAGGCTGGTCATGAAAAATTATTCGTTATCTTGTGCCTAGCCTCCTGTCCTAATGAAGTAAAAAATGGGGAAATTTTCAGAAGCTACCTTTGGAGTCCAGTTTCTGAATCATATCTATGTAAACACGAAACGAAAGCAATGTACGAGCCGGTTTAGACGAGTGGTTTTTTGCTGGATCCAGCACGAGCTTTTATGAACGAGAAGTGAAGGACGGAACGGAACAGCAAGCACGAGTGATATAGTTGGCCATCGAGCACGGCAGCAATTTTTCTGACATTTTGTTAGAAACAATTTGAGGCTTAGAAATTTTTCGCTAGAAAGTTCAATTGCTACGAATATAAAAAAACTGTGTGCTAGCACAGAAAGAAATCACTCGTCAAAACTTGCAGCAAGCACCATCGGCCAGCAAACTTTGTGCTGGCAAAGCACAACATCGCTCATCTAAACCGGCTCGAACGGAACAGCGAGCACGAGTGGTATAGTTGGCCATCGAGCATGGCAGCGATTTTTCTGTTGATTTTCTTAGAAAGAATTTGAGTCTCAGAAATTTTTGAGTAGATAGTTTGATTTAGTTTGCTTGGAGACGTCCAGTAGAGTGCACCGAATAATTTTGATAAATCAGCAAACTACAAGTCGAATTCGTCATGTCGGGAAAGTTTATATGGAGCCGGGAGCTAATATGTATGTTATTAGTAGAGTATGAGAAACAAGAAAACTTATATAATCCTAAACACAAGGATTATATTAATAGAAATATGCGGGAGAAAAGTTTAGAGGGCATTTTGAAAAAATTAAAAAGTGTTGATGATACAATTAGTTTGTGTGGCATCCGGAATAAGATACAAATTTTGCGAAGTCAATACGCCAAAGAATTACGGTTAGTAGCGGCTTCGAAAAAACGTGGATGTGGTTTGGAAGACGTTTACGAGCCGAAACTTTGGTGTTTTGACAAACTTAATTTTTTAAAACCACACTGCGCCATTAAGACATCAGTGTCAAATTTAAGCACAGTAAGTAATTTCTAATGAATTAAACCAAAAATAACAATAATGATACTTATTTTGTATTTTCTAGGACAATGAACAATGCTTAGAAGCGAATGCCAGCAGCTCTAGCATTGAGCAACTGCACGTCCCTTTTTATTCTACGCCTAAGGTAACAAAGTTTTTGCATTAATATGTTAATTTAATAAATTTTTTTTCTTGCCAATCTAATTTTCCTTCATTAACAAAATATTTCGCAAACTGTTGCCTTATGGTTTCAGCCACTCTCCGGTCGCGCATTGAAGCCATTCCTTTTTTTTAAATATCCATATTAATTGTTGTTTTTATATCTGTAGTATAGTTGTTCTGGCTATGGTGCATTAAGAAGTTGTGTAAAACGCAACAAGCTCGTGAAATACTTTCCACATGAGCAACTTGTAAATTAATACATTTTTGTAAAATTTGGAATCTGTTCGTCAATATCCCAAACGTATGTTCGACCGTTTGTCTTGCTCTGCTGAGGCGAAGATTGAAAATATCTTTTGTTTTGTTTGTGGTTGCATATGAGTACGGCTTCATCAAGTAATTTTGCAATGGAAAGGCAGATGTCTATTATTACCGATTACTTTGTCTGCAGGAAAGTGTTTTTCTGCATTATCGATTACATTTTTCAAGACGCTTTTTGCAAAATGCCAGCATCGTTTGCCCTGCCGTTTGATCCAATGTCTACATATATAAACTTGTAGTCCGCATCAACCAAAGCCAATAAAACTATACTATTCGTTCCTTTGTAGTTCCGATAAACAGATCCATCCTTACGTAAACTCCGGAAAGATATATGTTTCCCATCAAACGATCCCAAGCAAAGTGGATACTGCCAACGTATTTCATATCTCTCTGCCATTTTTTGCCATTCAAGGATGGTAGTAGAAAATTAAAATATAACGTGAAAAAACTAATTAGCATAATGGATTATTTATTTATTTTTCAGAGAGCTAAATTTCAAAAAAATCAATTGCTGAAGCAGATTAGCGACCATTTAAGATTAACGGAACAGTTTCTTAATAAAAGTCAAGATGATGGAGGTAACGGCTGGGTAGCGCAGTTGGTGGTGTCACAGCTGAACCAAATAAAGGACCCCACTATACAAAACAACACGCTTTGGGATATACAATGTGCTTTGAGGCAAGGCATTGAAGCAGATCGTGCCAAAAGTGCTGAGGCAAACACCACCGTATCACCAGAAGTACGTGATGGGAAATCGGATGCAGCGATACGGAGAACCCAAAAAAAATAAATATTTTATCAATGTTAACAATACCGTCATGATCGACAACTGTAATTCTTATGTCCCCTGCAAGAGACTTTATATCACAATCACTTGATGGGATATAGAAGATGAAAATGTATTTTAATATATCGAGAATAAATATATTTTTCTTTTGTATTATTATGTTTTATTTTAAAATTACCTTTAAATACTCTCCTCTTAAATTATTGCATAAAATTTCACAGATTTTTGGTACATTCTCGCTCAAAAAACTTTTGGAAAGTCTTGTTTGAAAATTCACGCTCTGATATGTTTCACCAGTTGCTAAGTATCGTAAGGTTGCAACTAACTTTTCTTTCGGTGATATCGCATTTCTCATAACAGTATCCTGGCACTGTAGGTCATTCTCTACATATGAAAGAAAGGTCTCAAAAGTCTCGTCTGTCATTCTCAAATAATTCCTATACGAATCTTCATCTTCAGGCTTTAATTCTTTTGTGAGGAATGATTTTTACACTTGAAATGTTAAATAATACCCGATTTACAGTTTTACTTCGAAAGCAACTTGCACAAAATATTTTGCTTCCTGAACGAATTACACAATGATCAACTGTCAATTGTGACGAACATAAAAAACTGTGTGCTATCACAGCAAGAAATCGCTCGTCAAAACTTGCAGCGAGCACCATCGACCAGCAAACTTTGTGCTGGCAAAGCACAACATCGCTCGTCTAAACCGTCTCTACGTACAATTTCGTCTTTGTTAGTTAAGGCACTGATATCTCAAAATATGGACCTATCTTTTTGATAAAAGACGCTACCAAAAAAATCTAACAACTTTTTTTCTGTGCAATTAATCGGATCCAGTTTTATATTTTATTTTAATTTTAACAAAAATGGGTTGTTCGGATAACAAAACAAGAATTTTGATTGTGTGCCGCCAGCACTCATTGGAATGTGTGATTTCTGTCTAAAGAAAATTTTGGCAGCACTTTTCATAGCGGATAGACCGTAATGAAGCTCGTAAACAATTTTGCCGAGCGTGAGATAATCATAAGAATGCTTAATCATCGAGATCCTTCAGTTCGGACGCAAGGAAAATATCGCTGCTGTAGCTGTTTCCATACTAGTCAATCCTAGAGTATCGTTAAGGGGTTAGGTACACTTGGAACGTCCAGAAAAAGCTGTTTTCCAGGTTTTTTTAGACACACATAAAAGTCATTAATAACAAATGTTTTTTTACTTGAAAGACATATATTTGCAGAAGCTATTGTAATTTTTTGAAGGTAAAACGCTGAAAATTAGTCGAAATAGAGTAAATTTTCGAGGGGTCCAAAAAAAATAATTGTTTTCCCGTGATCACTGTAGCTTGTCACTGGATCATCCGAAATAAAAATCGGGGATTACTAGTTAATGACATAGTGCTCCGGATGGACGAAGGACTTTGGCAGATTTTGATTTGTCGAAAAATGGCGGTTGTTGAAATTCAAAATTGTATTTTCGACCAAAATTTCACTCACATTTTCGGCTATTGAAAAGAAGTATATCGTCCAATCAAAAAATCCTTCGTTCATCCGGAGGATAATAACATATAAAAAAGTGAGAAAAATTTCATGCTGATCGATAAAGCCGTTTTCAAGTTACAGTGATCACCGACTTCGAAAACATAGTCTCGAGAAAAATGGTTTTAAAACATGCGATAAATGCTTTATGCAATAGAGACGACTTCATTCAAAGTTATTTATCTCCATAAAAAATTGTCCAATTCGTCTGAAATTTGCAGAGAATGCTCATGAAATATGCTACTTTTAGAAAATGCAAAGAAAATAAAATCGATTTTCTCAAAATTCTAAGTGAACCTGCCCCCTTAAGAAGCTTATTTGCTGAAATGGGTATCAGCAGACAATCACTGCAAATAGTTCTACGTTAAGATTTGCATTTCAACTCAACTAAGAAACGAACTGAATGCATCAAACTTGCCAATTTGCTTTGAATTTCGCCAGAAGATCATTCTAATGGTGGAAGAGAACGAAAGTATCTTGAACTGAATTTCTATGTCTGACGAGGCCCATTTTGATCTAAATGATAGCAAACAAAATTGTCGAATATGGATTGACTCTAATCTGCAGATACTCCATAAGACAAAATTGCATCCACTTCGAGTGATAGCTTGGTGTGCAATTTTATCAACCTGCATTTTTGGGCCTTGATTTCGGAAAAAAACTGCCTTATAGTTACGGTCAGTGGAAACCGTTACTTAAAGAGCTTGAAAATGTTTTTCTTTCCATAGCCACGTCAAAAGAGACCTCTTTTCATCTCTGTGTGGTTTCAACAAAGTAGTGCAACTTCTCATATAAATGGGGCTGTCCTAACAGAATTGCTGTAAGGATTCCCCAAGGTCTGCACCTGATTTTTCTAGTGGGGTTAATGCAAGCAGGAAGCTGACAAAACAAATTTGAATGATCCCTTCAAATCCTTTCCATCCCTTCAATAAAGAATGAACAATTGACTGAGTGAAAGAGTTAGTATGGGTAAAGAATGAAGCACCCTCTACCTCTACGTACTCAAATCAGAACACCCCATTTACTAATGCCAGTAGCTTACTCGAATATCCGGGATATACTAATAATGAATAGAATATCGTATTATATTCAAAGTTTTGTTGGAGACTACACATACGCACATGTGCATGTTTTTGTGCATGTATGTATGGATTTACTTTTGGGTATATACATATGGGTGGATTTATATATGGATTTATACATATGTGTATGGCTAAGTCCAGGCAACAATTATGATGTTCGATTCTTTTTTCTCTTTAATTTTTTTTTCTATTTTCTCTTTATTTATCCCAATTTTATTTTACCTTATTTTTTTTCCTGGGGTGATGCAATAAGTATAAGAATAATCTTAAATGTTATGGAATGAATTCATCTTTTATAGCGGATGTTTTTGTTTTCTCTATTTCAAATTATGAAAAGCAAACTAATATTCACTTTTGTCAGTCAATAATAAGCTCATTCTATTATTCGTTTTACTAAAATAGTTTTGTAACTAAAAAAAAATAAATTCATGTTGGCTGTAAAAATAAGATGATGTCTAGTCGCAATAAATGAATTGAATTAAATTGGTTAGCCGTTTCCAATCAGAAAACTACATACGTGGTTATGAAATTACCACCAGATGCTCTGAAAGAAGTATCGGTATAATTCAACAGTTTAATGTTGACATTAAACCACAATGAAATCAGGGTGCTACAACAACAAAATCAAATCAATCTTCAAGATAGAATAGTATGACTCGGTTTTTTCTTCGTTAAAATGTGGATTAAGGATTACAATATGCCTCAGTCGAGGTTTTATAAGCAACCAATATTTTGTTATTTATATAGAAAATGATTTTTATAAATCGATATATCAATTTATTATGCTGCTATATTATATATTCTGCCGTATTATGAACTAACTTCTAAGAATTCAACGTACTCCAAACATTCATTAAAATTCTTATCAGTCTGTTCATATTTTCGATAAATTACCAACCGATTCATGAAGGATTAACTATATATCAATCCTTCAATTCATGAAAACTTTGCAGGCTATTTAAATATCCTCAAATTAAACAAAAATTAAGGTCAAATTAAATGCCGAAAGCTATTTATGGAAAAGCTAAAACAACCAAGGATTAATTGGGTCCTCTGCTACATTTCAGCCTTTTCATAATGATAAGAGCGAATAAAAGACAATCAAAACCAGAACTTCCTCATTCCAGTAGGCTGAATTCCGCGAAGCAAACAACATTAAATATACCTCGCATCCATTCACGTACCCATCTCTGACATAAACTCACCATTCCTTCGTGTCCTTCGATGATGAATAACAAAATACATCCATAATCGCGCCATAAATTATAGAAATGGTGGCCCAAAACAACAAGAAACAATGTAATAAACAGTCCGAAATCGCATTTTGTACAACGCTGCCGGAGCCGTGGCACACAATCGGTGGAGTGGCTAGGCTGACAGCGGCTGGTGACCCCAACAGAACGGCATGATGTTGTGTTGAGTTCCTTTTGTTTATCAACCGACCATAGGACGGGACGAGCTCATAAGGATTCTTCTTCGGTCAGACGAAGAAGAGAATAACGATGATGGCAGCGACAACGAATGGAAAAGGTCGAAGGAAAAAACTCATTTTCCGTGATAAAGTGGAAATTGAAACTTTCTGTTATTTTCTTAAATACCAGAGCCTGGCGTGTTTCGACGTAGGGCGATGTCCCTTACATTGTCCCGCAGACATAAACCATCCTTTGGTTTAGTTCGAGTTCAAGTCCTGCTTCAACATAAATCAGCAACGTCATGACGGGAATTTTTTCGGGCGCTTCGAATCAGGACATTTTGGATGCGAGCGGCATTAGGAGGACAAATATGAAGAAGGATCAGGAGGTGAGCTGCCGTGAAGAATTTAATATTTTGTTTTCAGCTACAGGAAGTACGTTTACTGATTTTTCGAACATTTCTCTCCGGTTGTAGGTAGAGCGGAAATGAAAGTGCGGAAACGATTTGGGGACATTTTCATGCGTAGGAGGATACATCAGAATTTAAACGTCACGATGATACTTTGAAATGCAGGTGGAAGTTTGAATTTAAATTACAAATTCAGCCACTTATATCGAAGGAAGCATAGGTATGTGGTGCTTGTCATCACTCACCACCACTCGACATCATCCTGTCTTACGTACAACAAATATGTTAAGATATATTCCTGGCTGCTTCTCAAATGCCAATCTAATTCATGAAAAATTTGAGCTGTCATTGCTACAGTGTGCTTTCCATTCGACTGAAAGCTTCATCCGAGTGCCACGAAGCTATAGTCCTCTTTTTTTCCCGGAGCCTATTTGCATTTACTCAACCCCAGGAGTGAAACAAATGCACGTAATGAAATTTTCACTATGTTACAAATTCATTTATTCGAATCGGCAAGGTTAAAATCACTGAATGAACCGACAGCAAAACAGAGGTCGTTTTTCCGGTATAAAGTATTTACATGTCGGAAATTTTCCTTTGTTCTGGCGTCCCCATTCCTTTGGGATCCAGCGTCGAATTATGTGGCAGAGCGAAAAACCCTCATCGTATCTGGACACACAGAAACAGTGGAGAAAGTAAGCCTTACAAACAGGAATACAGAGTCCGCTAAGGGAATACGTAGTGCTCAGTTGTGGAACAAGATCTAAGGCTCTAACAAAATTAGTGTGAAGGTGAAAATACGATTTTCGCATGGATGGCTTAAGATCACTTCACTTGCGAAATTGGCTGAACCACGCTGAAGCGTTTGTGTGTTCAGTCTGGAAAGGTTTTCGCCAGTATATGCATGATTTAGAGGGTTCGAAATGGTTTAGTTACAAACGTTGAATTTTTATTGGGTCTAGTTAACGCCATCGACTTCTTCGCTTTGTTATTGGAGCTCGTTCTGATGCCGAGGTCCATGTGGCCAATTTGAGGTCGTACAGTTTGAAATAAAATCTTTTAAATATATATGGTAAAATTCATGGCAAACCGATGTTTTGTGAATTCCAATTCATTAACGTAACAATCGTATCTAAAATTCATAAGATGAAAATCAAACCGGGCGTGCATCGTGTTTTATGAAAATATCGATTAAATTTTAATGAATTCGCTTAGCAGAGATGTGTGCATCGAAACACTTCCAAAGGACTGCAGTCGTACGGAATAATGAGAGCAATGCTGATGAGTGCTGCTATTCAAATCGATTTATAATATTAAATTTGTAGTGGGAAATCGTTTGGATTATTTTCGGTGATGGTGATTTTGTGACACTATGAAATCGGAAGTATGAATTGCACTGTCAGTTTAAATAAATAGGGTTTCTAAATATTATTTACTGCAGATACAGTTTTAATTGCGATAAGTTAATTTATTGATTTCCGTTCATTGTGAGATTCAAGGAAAATTGAATGAAATATCACACAGACGGTATAGATCAAGGCAGGTTAATTCTCGTTGACGTTCAACTTTTTAATGAGTACGGCTATCGTGTGAAATGTCCAGTAAATGCCATTTGACTGATTTTAATTTATTTGAATGATCCTATGCCCGAACGGAGACTAGATTGCAAACTAGTGTGCAGATCGATGGCGCAGTTTGAATAGATGACATTAGTGGGGGGCCTCAGAACAGAGAGATTTAAGGAAATGAAACTAGCGTATGCATATACGAAATTAAGTCAAACAATTTTACTGCAAAGATAAAATCTATAAATAGAACAAATCGAGCGAATTTCTACCTTAGATATTCCCCTTGGTTTCCCTTGGTTTCTTTTTAGTTGTTACTGAGTTGTTAGTCGTCAAATTCGCGTACGCATGGCCTACTATCTTTCTCTATCCATCTCTTTCTCTATCTCACTCTATATTTCTGTTCGCCGAGTAGATGAATGTCAAATTCCCTCACTACTGTTAACGCTCAGATTCAGGCAAATTATTTCAATTCTCACTGCCATTTTCAGTTTCTTATATCTCTCTCTTCTGAGTTGAGGTCAGATTATAGGGACCTCGGAGATGGCCGAAATGTCACATCATCATTCACTTTGTCTTTGGCAGCCGACCAACTCGGTTCTACCTTTGCCATGTTAGAGCGCATGCATGATATTCACACGTGATTCTTCATTTACCTATTACTTTTTCATTTACCTATTACTGTTTAATAATGCGTGGCAAATATTAGAAATATACATATTAAAACTTCAAGAAATTAAACCTAATATACAATTTAACATTGAAGAAAGTGCAAAAATGGTAAAAAAAAAATTAAAAAGAATGTCAAACATTATAAGAAGCATGGTTTCGACCTAATGCCTAGTACCATACTCTTCGCGAAACGAATTCAACGGTCAAATCCCATGCAAAAAGAGCTTTACTGACGAATTGAAAAGCTCTTTTTGTATGGGATTCGACCGTTAAATTCGTTTCGCGAAGAGTATAGTACTAGCCATAAGCAATAGAGTTTTCAAATATCCTAATCAGGGCGAAACCGCTGGATCGAACAGGCAGCGCAGCGCATTGTCGATAAGCGAAAAACTACATCACCACGCGGAGAAGAAGAAACGGCTAAGTTGGGTTCGGACGACAGTGGCAAAAGGCCGTGAATACTTCGACAAAAATAATAAGCTAGCAATGAAAGACTTTACCTGCAGCAAGGCGAAAAGCAAACAGCGAAAAGAAAGATGTCCAATGAGGGCCAAAAACCAGCAATTAAGAGGTCAAAAATTGACAGCAGTCGACTTGTAGTGTAACAACTCTCCACTTACAAACTGAGAAGAGTTACGAAGGCTAACGACCTGGCTTAATGAGGCTAATTGAGGCACTTATTGACTTTAGCAGTCAATTATAGCTTGAGAAATGGAAGATCGTGACCGAATGGAGAAGCAGCCTGAGCTGAACATGCTCTTGTTTGACGAGGTGGGTTATTCAGATCAGCAAACGCAACGACGGACTCACGTTGCGTTGGTTTCAAGCAGAAGCCTAAGAGTCACAAAGAGAGCATACAGTCCCAGATTGAAGGTGGTAATACCGCAGGTTGTGGAATAAGAAGTGGTCCTTAAACTGCTGCAGAGGCAGAGCTTTGACGTTCCAATGGAGAACCGGAAGGTCTTGAACGTCAAAAAGCGAGGGCCATTCGTGCATACTACTGATTAACAAGGAGCACCTAATTTTATTAATACAGCGGACTGCCAACGTTGCTAACCTTCGCTCTGCCTGCAAATAGGCAGAACACTGATTTTCTTTTCGCTTCTTAGTCGTGCTTTGGGTAAAATGCGTTCTTTGAAACATTTTCCCCGACACTACCCACTGTTTCAGAGTCCCGGTTTAGTGCTTTCCTTAAAATCTTGATCTCAAGATTTACTTGTGATTCGCTCTGCTAACTTACAGCTTTGTGGTTGAAGCTCGCTTATGGGTATGCATCAAAACATCTTCTTGGACATTATAACAGTGACATTTGCAATAGTGTGAGTTACGTTTATTTCCCAACTTGACAGTGACTCGATCCTGAGTGATGAGCTAGCAGCCCACTCAAAATTCCAGACACATAAGTTTTTTCCTGAGCGTTTTTTAGTACTTCTACTTTGTCCAATTATAAGAACATTTCCCTATTAAATAACTACCGTCCGCATTATTTCTAATCGATCTTATAATTTGAATTAGTTTTATTATACTCTTATTATAATTAATTTTTCTTCATACGGCTTTGTAGTGCGAATTAAATTTTTGCTTTTTGACAAAAATTTCAAATTATTGAAAAATTTAATCTTTTGTCCACCATGTCGATTTTAAATTTCCGAAATTCCGAGTTGCACAAGAACGGCAGCCATCACCAAATTAACTCTATTTGCAGCACTCGAAATTCATGTTCACAAGAACAGACGACCAGATAATCCAATCGTTATGAAATTTAGAGGACATGTTGGTATTAACTAAAATAAGGTCTGGTAGAAGTTATTTTGAAATGCGGGCTTCCCTGTGGCAGGAGTGCCATCTTGAAAATCCACCGTAATAAAAATCTGCCATTTCATCTATTACTTTGGGAAAACCCTGGAAGTGAGTGACCTATTAAAGATAATATGCAGAGGGGTCATTAACTATTTGACACACTCACGCAACAAGAAGATCGGGACCAGGACCTTTGTGACAATCTAGTTCCATAATAGCTTTAAGTATATCTTCACGTGATATAACTATATTATTCACAAAAACGGTTGCAGCAGATCCAGGAAAAGAGTGGCAAGTGCAAAGAAATTAGAGATATCTTCAGGAGAAGAAGATGGGAAATTACTTAGGAGCATCGACAATGGATAACCGGTAGTTTTACGTTTCAAATATATAAAATCATTAAAAAAACGTCTATGTCGCGAATTATATTGTCAACACATGATTTCGCTTTGTGTACCAGTGTAGTGAATGTATCTTAACAAAATTATCACAGGCCGCCCGTGACTTCATTAGAAACTCATTGAATAGAAGAACATATGTCAATTTTTCCTTTCATGAGCTTATATAATTTATTTCTACGATTTCGCATGTGTCTTAAGTCCTTATCAAGCCATGGTTCGGAATTTTATTTCATTTTCTTAATTTTAGTGATGTACGAGTGTCTTTCAACAACAGCTTCAAATACCATTTCGTGTAATGAAGAAACCGTTTTATCAAGATCTAACGTTGAGAGAGTATTTGCCCAATCGAAGGTGTCAAGAAGGTGTTTAATGCTCTCATAATCAGCATTACTGAAGCCAAATACAATGGAATTTTTGTAAGCTTTAAGATAATTAGAATCAGAGGTGGAAAGTTCAACTGAGAGTGAAGCTGCATAATTTCTACCTGCCTGGCTTCAGCCTGCTTTTTGATTTAAGTGATAATTTTGCTCCTCTGGTAGTTTGCTGGATATCCATACTTTCCAAAAATCATACAGAAAGCGGGAGTGTTGAAGCGAAATAATAAAATGTTTAATCACTTTCTATAGACAAGCCATTAACTAGTGCAGTAAATGTAAAAAAGTGAGATAACCAGTTTTAACAGTTGTACTTTTTCAATGCGAAAAACTGTTCCTACAGCCTTTTTAACTTTAATCAAGATAACTTCGCACAGCAGTTATATATGGAAAACTTGTTTCTTTTTATCTTATTTCATCCTGAATTCTGTCAAACAATGTTGAATAATATCGTCAAGAAAACATTTGATCAACATAAGAAAAAAATAATAAAAAAAACATTCGTTTAAATCTCGTGATAAAGAAGCCAAAGTACGTATGTACATGAGACAAAACAAAGATTTAAAGGTTAATTATTATAGACACGATACTACAGATCAAAAATGACTTTTTTTATCAAATTTTTATATTTATAGCTCACACTACCAGTACACTAAGCATGAGTGGGCCGAAAGCTAATAAAATGAAGAATCATTCTAATCCAAAAATTCAATCGAGCGAAACTTGTTTCATAGGAGGTACCTACATATGTATTTTTCCAATATACATTTATACGTGTCAATCAACACACAATGACAAATCATACAGCCATTCATGCATAAAATCGAAGCCACTTTTAATTTGTATCGCGTGAATAACCAGACAGAAGGTCATTTGCTGACATCAGAACATTGTCGATGAAATTAAACTCGACATGTAATTGCAGTTTTTACTGATAGTTGAAAAAAAAATTGTTCTTGATGGGTCATTGAAATCATGTATACCATGCCTCAAGATTCGTGTATAGGTGTGAAGTAGTTTGGCTGCCAAAATCGCAAAGTCTTTTCATTAATTATAAACCGCGTCAATTTTTCATCACCTCGCTGGGTGATATGCAACTTGCAGACTTAAATTTGAAAGTTTTTTCAAGCAAGCGATGAAGACTCGATATAAATGAATATCTTCAAGAGGTGAATCTGTAAATGAGGATTTTCGTCAGAATAAAACACATTGCTCTACACTTTTTGCATCACTTGTATTCGAATAAAATTGACTTTACAATTTACGTCTAGAATTTCACTTTCAATTGGCAAAAATGCACAAAAAACAAATTAACTCACTGTTCAATATACATAGTAGTTTGAATCATATCCATGAAGTTCACGTCAAATCTCAACTTGAATCGTTATCGTTACATCCAATCTGCCGATTGTTTTTAAATTCTATTGATACACATATAAATATTTCGCAAAAAAAGAAAATGCGAACAGCCTTTAAATACAAATAGATTCAAATCTACGGCGAAAGTAGTTGAAACTCTTGTACACCTTTATCTTCTAATTCTATTTCATATGTAAACCAGTGTCTGCAATTATGTATTCAGCACTCTTTCTTTTTTAAATATTCTCTAGTTCTAGTCGTTTCATTTTTCGTTTACAACAAAACTATGTCAAATGCATGTTAAGCCAATCCTATCGTCTTTTGTTTTCGTAAGGCTACAGAAATAAGAACAATATTTAGATATTTTATATTTTCACATCTTAATTACCACATATATCAAGAGCTTTTTTTTGTCATCTTGCTGTTTTTATAGTTATTGTCGTTTATTTTCAATAAATATTTTTAGTTTCAGTTTCAAGGATCTGTATTTGAATTTTCAAGATTCAATTCATTTCATCAATGTTCATTTCATTTTTTTTTTAATTTTAACTGATATTTTGTGCCGAACGTTATACTAGCTAATGTAAAAAAAAAACAAGGTACTCTTTGAAATAGTCCAAAGTTATTGATATCAGGAAACGAATCTCTCTGTCTCGAAAGACATTTAAAGTCTTCTGCAGGTTATGCAACAGTTAACTTTAGTTTATTTTTGATTTTATTTTGCGGTTTTATCCTTGCTGAAAACATGCATATATTTTCGACACTGTATTATCTGATTTTATATTGATTTTAAGAAATTATTCATCGCATATGTTTTGAATTTTTATGACTTCGAAAAATTTTATAATTTGAGCAATTAACATCCCGAGTAAACTATCTTCTGAACGTTTAAGTAGCACGTTTCAAATAGGACATTCAAGAATCTGATTTGCAACAGTAAAATTCTTGGTATAATGCAGAGTATTGCTACAAAGAAGATAATTTCAGAAGTTGCATAAAATCGCAAATAAACTTAACTGATTATAACAAAAGATGAAATATGTAATGCGGCGTTTACAACGAATATGCGCTTTATTAAAATTATTAAAAACAATTGAAAGATTCACACTTTTAATATCATTGATTTGAAATCATTTCCTACGATACAATAATGACGGAACAATATTTTCGTTCTTTTATTTTTGTGTTTTCGTTTTCTTTGTAATCTTTTGATGTTTGTTTGTGTATATAATCACCATACCATCTTACTATTTAGAATTATCAATATTATCATGATCATCATTTCAGTATATTATTTATTATCACCTATAAACACATTGAAACGATTAAGAGCAAAAACTCTTGAATTCATCATAGTAGTAATAGTATTAATAGTTTGCAAGAGTGCATGTATTCCGTGTGTTTGAAAGAAATGTACATGAGTACATTCATTACATAATATCCTTTTACTTCATTCGGACACAGCTTTAATTTTACTTCGAACGGATCTCTTCTTTGTTCGTCACTGTTTTTATTCTATTCTTAGTCTGCTTGCAGGTAGTTCTATTAGTTTTCTTTAATTTACATAGCTTGAAATCAGGGCAATCACATTATAAATAATAAATATCATGCAGATAAAAATAGAAAAAAATATAAAGTTATTCAAATGTCATTGCTAGGAATAGAACAACAAATATCGTACGTAGGCAAACTTGTGTAATATCAAATCAACAAGACTTTCGAGAATCCCGTTAGTGAAAGGACGTCATGCCAATTATTCGGCCACTAAGTTTTTGTATATATCAGTTTAGAATATCTTATTGACGTCATATTCTAAGTATGTTAAGTTAAATTACTTTTATTATGATAAAATTAACGGCTAGGTCTCTTTTTCACAAAAACAATAAATTTTGGAAACAAAACAATCTCTGACGAGTTAACAAAGAATTTTTACAGCTATAGCGCGCTACGTAGTTTATTTATACTATAGATGTCCTGGACATTATCCCTGCTTTCGTTACATGACCTTCAATACATTAATATGTCCGTGCTGTTCGTTCTACTTCATCCGTTTCGATTCGATTCATTGCCTTGGTCTGTCATTCAATTCTAGTTTTATGCTCTCTCTGATCACTCAAGTATGGAAACTAAGGTCAGATATTTTATATTGGAACGTAGTTTCCTTTCGGTCTATAAAAGAGTTGTCCTCGCAACAATCGGCGACGTATTTCTGAGAGCAGAAGACGTTTCTCTTTTTGAATTTTCTTTAGGACCCCTTTGTTTTCCTGGGCTCGTCGTGACAGGTAAGGCAGAACTTCTTGAACTGGACCATACGGGATGTATTTGTAGGCTGAATAACCAGCTTGACCTATAAAAAAATGTATTGAAGACAGTTTATTGTAAGATTAGCAATAAAAAATAGGATTGATTAAGTATTTTAGGTCAGATTTGGAGGCCTTTAGACAATAAATGTTTTATTTTTCAAAGTTAAGTTGATGTTTCGTCACGATTCTCCTAGATAAGCATTTCAGTTCCGATGAGCTTCACCCACATAGGTTTGTATTGCCGTAAGTATGAACTGGTTCACTCTTTCGGATACATTGGCCTGTGGTGAATATATAGGATTGCAAGAATGCTCAACTCCAGATTTCATCAGTAAACCTGTGTTGTAATCGTAGATTGTCACTGGCACGATAAAGATGAGGAACACATTTTGAGTAAAGAGCCTGATGACATTTTCAGTGGTGGTTTTCGGTATAACTTTGAGCCACATGAACTTCTAATGATCGAGCACCACCAGCAGTTGGGTATTTCCAAACTTAGAACGCGGATATGTGCATATCAACATCCTCGACGAGCTTCCATTTGACTACAAGTAGTTCTTCTTTCGACAACAGAATATTCACTTTAACGATCTTCGAACTGGTACGTTTTCCCAATTCGACTGGCCGAAAGAGTAAGCAATTTAGCGAAATCAATAGATTTCCTCACTAATGTCATAAAGCAGGCAAAAAAATATACCAGGATCACCATTACGGTGAAAAACAATTACGTATTGCTTAAATCGATTATATTATTTATTCTGAGGAGAAATCAATTTCGGAGAAAAGCTAAAGGTACTGGTGACCCTAGATTAAAACAGGAAGCTCAAAAGCTTACCAAATAAATGCATGGACAATTATTAGAGCATAAAAATCAGTTTGGTACAAAGCATCGACCCTGGGGATAACACCCTATGTTGACGGTCTCGATACTTCAAGGTCTTGCCTAATGCCACCAATCTGCGGTACGCAGGGTATAAAATACAAATGTGCAGACAAAGTCAAAGTCTACGCGGACTCTTTCCAGGAGAACATCTTACCCGAGGATGACCTAGAGTATGAAGACCACATCGAAAAAAAGGCCGCAAGCTTTGACCATTCTAAACTTTAGGAGCCGTACAACCGTTTAGGTCTTCTGATTTTGAAGAAGTGAAGATCCTGCTTAATGGAATGAAGAAAGTTAAATCGCCTAAGATAGAATACATCATCAACTTTTGTCTGACACACCCGCCAAAAATATACTGCAAACTATAAACAATAGGCGCGTTTTTTTTTGCTCCCCCTATCCATAACAGAACAATGCTATCCAGAACTGACGCATTTGAAACAAAACCATGCATCTGCATTGTTCTATTATGGATAGATAGAGCAAAAAACCACGCCTAATGTTAAACTCCGTCTGAGGAGGTATCCAAATGTATGAGAATCAGCCATTATTACTAAAACCTGGTAGAAACTAAGCATTCCTTCACGACTAAAGACCAATCAGCCTCTCATCATCAATAGTCAAATTAGCCAATAGCTTTCTCTTTTCTTGGTTGAGTGAAAAAACAATATTCTCCCGGAAGAGTATTTTGGCTTCAAACCATTTTGGCCCACAGACCCAGCTAGCAAGACTGGATCAACAAATCCCAACAGAACTTAAATCATATAAAATCGACTGAGCTAGCTATGTTCAACACAATGAAAGCCGCCATGAAAGTCTGCCGTGCAGAACTAATTTTCAAAATGCATAAGTTTTGTCTGGCGTTTTTAGATCGTTTCTAAAAAAATAACAGCTTAGAATCGGCAAACGATTCTCGTCGAAGTGGCAAATTGCAGCTGTAGTTTCTCAAAAGATGCCCCCTATTCCTATTAATACAATTTAAGCAGTTTTACAATGGTGAAGTATGGCGCATTGGAAAGTCACATACATGAAAGTTGAGTGGCTTTCGAATATTTCAATCCCTCAGTCCATCGATCCAAGTTTTTCAATGCCAAGCTCGATTGTTCAGTTGTATTTCACAGTGCGTGCCAACTGCCTTTAGTAACAGCAAGGTTCGTCGTTTTCCTGTTTCCATGACCAGAGCCTGGAAACAGTTTCGCTTGACTCGCTCAGAGCCTGACCAACTTTTTTCTACACTGAGAGATATGTATCATCAAGAAGTTCCATTTGCATATCAGAGACATACGAAACAGCTCAAATTTAATTTTGAAGCGCAGACTAAGAGGTTTGAAAATTTTGTTAATTCTAAGACTTTTATAGATGGGCCACTCACTTTTAAATCTAACGAATCATATATTGATGATCTTTTTGATGTTAGTAATTTATTTGCTTCAGTTTTCCGTAAAGCTTATCTTACGGATTTGCCCAACTCTACAATCTTTTCACCATACTTGACGAACTCAGCAGTATCCTCTTTTGAGATGAAGGATTTAAAAATTGACGAAGACAGCAATATCGCGTTTGTTAATAAAATTGACAATAATCTAACATCTAGCCCAGATGGCATACCTAATTTGGTCTTAGAATATTGTGCATCATCACTTCTTCCTGTGATGTCTTATGTTTTCAATCCATCCTTAAAAACAGGCATCTTTATTCCTTGCAATTCCCAACTTGTTTTTGAGCTGGGTTGATGCTTACTTGACGAATCGAACCCAATGTATATTCTTTCTGAAATGAATACCACGTATAGTGATCCAAAAGGTAGTCATCTCGGCGCTTTAGTGTTCGCCTTATTTATTAATGATGTAGGTTCCATTCTGCATTTAGCTTCTGTTTTGCTTTATGCCGATGATGCCTTTTGTCACAAGACATTCGAGGGAGTCCAGCGACAATTTTCGAACTAAGACCCTCTTTTGCAGCCTAGTTAGACCTATTGTCCAATAAGCAAGTCTTATATACAAAAAGTTTACATTGGCCAAATTGAGTCCTTTTAAAAGAGGTTTTTACGTTTCTGTTTTCATGGTCTTTCGTAGTATGACCATTCACATCTAACCCCTTATCAACCTCCTACGAATGGATACCTTGAACTCTCGACGTCAAAATTCCAAAATCTTATTTGTCGCGAAAATTTTAGCAGGCACCATTGGCTCAAACTACTTACTAAGCCTAAGCCGATCCCTCAACATTGGACCAATTATCGTTGCAAAGAACCAGTCACTGCTATAAGCAGATTTTTTTTTTAAATACTAGATCCCTTTTGACAAGGATTATGTTGGCTTATGACGATTCGTATCAGCCATCGGTTTACGATAACACCCGTTTATGGTGGGTTTGACCTCAAATTTTTACTCTCGACAACACAAACATGTAAGTGACTCAAAACA
Source organism: Nemotelus pantherinus (assembly GCA_963978885.1). Lineage (NCBI taxonomy): Eukaryota > Metazoa > Arthropoda > Insecta > Diptera > Stratiomyidae > Nemotelus > Nemotelus pantherinus. The sequence continues at coordinate 219,924,345 of OZ022263.1, read as the reverse complement.
ACGCAACGAACACGAAACCGCAGCTTAAGACACGTTGATACACATATTGTCAATTCCAAAGAAAGACTGTCCTTCGGAAAAAAGCAAATCTCTCAGCAATTTTCCGGCTACAACCTTCCACCACAAGAGCCAACACGCGGATGCTATAAGTAGATGCTTTAACGAAGCGTATTCCATGTTTGATTTGCATTTGTCTACAGCATAACTTAACGAATTATATATAACAATGATTAAAAACTATTGTACATATATGTATAATCTGGATTAGACGAACATAATAAAATGAAATGAAAATTCATAGCATTATCAGCTCATATTCTCGTCGAGCTTGCGCATTGCTGCAACTCTGATTAAAATAAAAACATACGTTGTAGCCACACCAAGGCTTTGTTAAGGTATTAGTGAGCTTCTGCACCAAAAACTGGTATTGAAGAAGTCGCAAAGTCAGTGACACTTAAAACTACATTGAATCAGCCAGTAATAAATGAAGCCTGTTCTTTTTTCGAAATTTTCGCCATTGGGCATTTGGCTGCTCCTGGCCACTAAAGATGCTTTACAAACTTTTCAGTACAGATTCAGTTCCGAAAATTGGCATTTTGGAGTCTAGTGAGGTTTGCGAAATTTTGACTGAGGTACTACCTCTTAGTCATTTAACCAAATCAAAATATGAATTAATTAGATTGAACTCTTTAATCAAGAGCTTAAATAGTTCCAAAAGGTAAAAGTGTCTTACTGAAGTCAGGAGAGAAGGAGAAAAAATACTAAAATTATATTTTAAGATCAGCATTATGGGTTGACTTTTTGCTATCTGAATGTTAGTTTTTAGAGATTAATAAAACTGCTCTTCAATATCTCGGCAGATCGATATAATCAAAAAGCTGTGACCACTGATTATTTAAAAATTATCATAGCGAACACCATATTTACCTAATGGGAACGTTATATAATCACACATTCCGAGCAATTGACCAAAGCAAATCACTTTATCCTCAGGCTCGATTCCGATTTCTTTCATTTTCTCAATTGCAAATCGTACGGTGTCTTCGTTGTGCGATGCAACCATAATACCGATTTTCTTAGCGTCCTCGCCGCAATCTTTGTATGCCTGAAATAAAACCACATTTAATCCTAAAACTACACCAGATATTCAGAAATCACAACGATAATGCTACATACCTTTATCCTTCTCAAGCATTCAACAAGTGTCTTGTGATACATATCGGTAGTTGCTTCGTAGGAAGGATTAATCGGATCTGGATAGTCAAGGGCAGCCGCCCGAGCACGTTCCTGTTCCATGTACGCTCCACGTACTAACTTCGCTCCGAAGTAGAAGTTCTGTCGTTTGGCTTGCTCCAAGTCAGTGCAAACCTGAAAACGGATTATTATCCCAAAGGACATGATTAGTTTGTGATTGCTAGGGAACAATGAATTTGGGGAAGAGCGGAACCATAGCTCACCTCACCGAATGCTTCACGTAAGTAGCATTGGTATGTGTTAAAAACGATAGCCTTTTCACCGTTGTATTTTCGCATCATTTCGAGTGTGATTCGAGATATAGCTGGTTGGAAGTATGTTTGTTCGGCATCGATCATAATACGAACATCCAGCTCAGCAGCAGTCTGAAATGTTAGGCGCGGAATTAATAATATGATCAATTGAATGACAATGTGATTTGAGGCACTCAGTGAGTATTAATCATAATATTCGATGCTAAGTTGAACTGGTTTTGAGGCTCAATGGTTCCTTAGAGAATAAAAAAATACATTACACGGAACAGAGTTATTTTACCTTTGCAATAGCATTTAACCGACGAATCATATTACGGAACATTTCCTCCTCCTTGGGCGGAATCTGAGAGATCAATCGTCGCATCTGACCGGTTTTTGGATCCGGTACACGGAAAGTATCACTAAGCTGGGAATCTTCATTGACAATGCCAGACCACGGGAACAAATGCAGAATACTGAGAAGAAAGGTACCATTAGTTTCAGTACGAGATCATAACATATTTATTCATGCTACATAGCTTTTCGGATTGATATATCACAAGCGATTTATACCAGGTTATTAGATGAGCCTTGCAGCGTATTTTTTTTAGACGAAATGACACGAAATGTATACAAAACCATTACGGGACGTCAAACCAGAAGAAACAGGTGGGTACCAAAACACAAAATATCAAAACAGAGGCAAACACAAGAGAGACATGAAAATGATTTATTGTTAACATATTATTAATAATATTGTTTTATGGTTAAATGGGAAGCGGACATGTAACACTGGCAGCGTCTTATGACGGAAACGTGAAAAGTTTCCATGACGCTTTACAATATTGACGAAGCAGGTATAATGGTTCGGATGACAAACGCAAAAAGCCTATTTTCAATTTGACAGATTTTGCAGATGTAGCATAGTATGCGATTACTTATAAATCTCATTTTACAAATATTTACAAAATTACTTGACGTGTTGTTATTTATCTTACGCACATTCCGTTTGTGCTGGGCTGTGCATCTAAAGAATCGTCCCTATAAGTTTTGTATACATTGAGTTGTTAGTGTCGTTAATTAACTAATATAAATAAAATCAAGATAGGACGAAGATAAGTTGAAAAATTAATAGTTTTACGTGGAAAGCGATTTGTCTTGTGTTGGTCAATGTTTTTTTGTAATAGCTTTTTTATCTATTGCTTTTCGGATTGCAAATGTGAGTTGACATTTTTTTATGCAAGATAGAGGCTTCTTTTTCTAAAATACATATCATTCGAAGTTACTTATTAGCTTGAATTATTGTTTGCTTGGTCATCTCACAATGTTTATTACATGGACTTTCTCTACATCTTGACTAAATACGTAATAATAACTCACAACTAACCCTTCTTTATCCGAGGTAACGTTTTGGAGGAACTCCTTAACATCTTTATTATCACCCATACTACTGTAATACTTTTCTAAATCTTTAATTGTCTTGTGATGTGTTAAAACATTTCCCTGTCCTCCGACTAAGTTTTCCATATATTTACGTGTGCGCATAATGACTTCGGACAATTGCAGCTAAAATAAATCGATAAATCAAGAGATTTTTTAGTTATTCATTTGTTCGACAGAAAATTACGTGCTCCAAAGATGACTTACAAGTAGCTGAGGACGTCCGAGGGCTGTTAGTTTAATTGCAGCGATTCCAGTACCGAATGTGGCTCCTAAAATATAATGAAAAATTATTTCGTATGGATGTAATATTTGTCAGACTAATATAATATTAACAATAGATCACAGGTATGCACTTAAAAGAAAATGAGATAATCAAGCATATAACACAAAACAAGATAAAAAATCAATAAATAGAAAATCATCAGAAATTCAAAGTCAACATAAGACGTTTTGAGAATTGGGGCAAACCAGGGAGAATTTTTTGTACTCTATTTTTTTTTTTTTACATATTATTGATATACATATATTTCCGAACTGAAGGTCCGGAATATTCAGTCTGAGTTCTATTGGTGGAATCAGAATGATAAGAAAATCAAATACTGGACTACAATTCAAATTCTAGCTGCAACCAAATTAAGCACTACAAAAAATTCATTAAACTTGAAATAAGAAAACTAAATACCAAAGAATATTTCTTACCACCCTCCGAAAAAGCTCTTGGTTTTTTAACATCATCGACTTCGTATTCATCATAATGAGTTTTATTTCAAGATCATATCATAAATTTCGGTTGCCAATTTTTCAAGCACAAACACATTTTTTTCACATTGAGTTTAAAATTCAAAGTAGAGAACCAATTATTCATTTGTTAGTAAGAAACAATTGTCATGCATTTGAAAATAGTAATACATTTTTTCGAATAGTCACATCATTTGTCAAAAGCAAAATTTTAATGAGAACATCGAAAACAACATTGTTGTTAGTATTTTTTCACGCACGAGGTGAGTTTTCATGGTGATGATACAGATGAATGGGAGCGCACGAAACAATTGCAATGATAGCATAAAAATATAGAAAAGAATAAAATTACTAAATGGCGGATGAAAAATATGAAAAAGGAAAATGTTTGATCTTCATGCAATAATTTGAACTGAAAAATGTTGAATTCAGAACGCACTGCTATGGAATTATTAGATAATTGAATTCAGCTTCTGCCACGGAAAAATGGAAATTAATTACGATTTCAAAGGTGAAAGTTTAAATAAGCACACTGCGTATAAAAAAACATAATACTTGCAAAATAAAATAAATAACTTTAAATTTTTAATATTGTTGTGATAAATCAGCCTTAGCTAATGGATTTCATCCCAATTACATCCTGCATTTTATATTTAAGCCTAGTATGTAGTTCCAGTAAAATGCAAGTTTTCACATACAAATTTTATTAGCGGTAGAAGCGAAATCAAAAATTTTTTTAAAATGATTTTACGAAATCAAAATATAGTTTCGAGGTGAAAATTATTAGTGATAATAGATGGTAGTAGACGAATGAAACTTCCATGATTTTACCAGGCACTTTAATGACCGGCAACGGTAAAATGGTAGTAATATATATGTAGTTTAAAATTTTGCAAGAATGAATTTGTCATTATGACTTGTTTGTGTAAACTTCACACTTTTATGCTTTATCTTTTCCTGTACTGTTAGAAAGTTCACTTTTTTTTCTATGATAATGCCAAAGCTCAGGGAATTGCCCTTTGAAGCGAATGCTTAGCGATGGCGGTAGGGAGACACATATGGGAGAAGCCGATATCAATTTATTTTATTTTATTTATGTGCCACATTTATTTCTTATTTTCTAAATTGCTAGTGTTATGCCTAGTCGCTACTAATTAATAGAGAGCTGGTATTATGCCCAGTCGCCGACTGGTAAGACAACACAAGACGAACAAATACAGCCATGGGCACGGCGGGATTCGAACCCGCGGGCAGTAGATCGCTGCTTCGGACTGACGCAGTTTGTGAAAAACCGCGCTAGAGAAGATATTTACTGGCAGCCGTCACATTAATTTTAGCACTTAAATGTATTTTTGTGCAGAGTTTGTTTGACTTTTCTGTGCCTCTAATTTTACTGCAACCATTGAAGAGAGTTCAATTCGATGTTTCCTTACCGCTAAATGCATTAGAACATTGAAGTTCTGTCAGGCTCGTATCTCTCTCGAGTGATATTAGTTTGTGTTAATTTCGTTTTAGAAGTTTTGTGCGAATTATGATCTTAATGGAAGCTTTTGCGCAGATTTTTTTCACGTGAAAGTGATTGCTAGCAAATATATCAAACCCGGAAGACGTGACAGTGGTGTCAAAAAAAGGAGATTATTTTTGCGTACTTTTAAATTCAAAGCAGAAATAGTAAAATATAAGTAGAAACAGTGATAACGATGAAGTAAAGCTGAGAAACAGTGGGGCAAAAGTAAAAGAAAGAGAAATATAATTGAAGGACAGAAAAATACAAAAACAGGCGGTGAAATTTTGTTGTGAATTTTTTCCGGGCTTAATTTAACCTGAACAAATCTTTTGAGTGAATAATGCCAGGTAAAAGTATTGAGCTCAGCTTGGCTTAGTTAAGGGCAGATAAGCCGTAGCACCATATTGGAATTGCTATTTTGATACTGTGGTGGCTTCAAAGTACCCGAATTTTAAAACAATTTTTTTTTATTTTAATCTACGTTGATTGTCGAAAAAATTTACATTATTTTTGTTTTATTACATTATTATTAAATACGTAGTATAAGTAATTAGCAATACTGCCAATTTATTTTTTCCAAAAATGCCAGATGTGATTGTATTTAAAAGGCCGGATCCGGTAAAATTATAATAATAAATAATGCTTTCTTATTTCATCAAAGTAAACATAATTCGATAAGAAATAATATATGATGTGATAAAATTAAAATTAACTAGAAATTTTAAAATTATTTAAGGTCTAATTTCTACCTATAACAGCCCCTTCGGTTAGTTCTAAATTTTCTTCTTTTATGTGAAGCCTAATGGTACCAATATTACTTAAAATATTTTTTTGGAATTTAGGATTTATCGGTCGGCAGCGGTTTTGTTTGCAGCGGTTTGTTCAGAATAATCTAGCCTGAAGTACATATTAGTTGGAGTGAGGCAGCATTACATCATGTTGTCAAATATTAACGAAAAAAATTTGATGGGTAAAATTATGAATAGAAGAGTGCAAAATTATTCTGCGATCATAATTCAAATGCTAATAATTATGAAAGATGAACTTCCGAATGCCGTTTGAGAAAAAATAATGCCACATCTAACGCTCAAAATGGCAGCACTGACATTAATGAGGATAGTTTTATGAATTGTAATAAGTGTAAACACTCCTTATAAGTATAAACATCAAGTTTTATTTCAATAGAACCATTATTTTTTATGCTGTCGACTTTTTCGTCGACCAAGCAACTCAATCTGGAATGAAGTGTAAAATATGGAGAAAATTGAATAGATCATTACTATAAAGTTCGTCGCTAAGGAAGAAAAGTCGACTCAACCCATATTGAAAGAGATGGCATCCGTTAACGTGGATTCTTATTGCAAGTGGTGTACTCTTTTTAAACCAAGCGGAGACGCACTTGAAGACGACCCACAACCATGACGGCCATTCGAAGTTTCCTTTCCCGTAGTTGTAGAAAAATTCATATTGGCAGAGGCTAGACCAAAGAGAATACTGCTCGGAGAAATGGTTGGAGTATTGGATACAAAAATTTAAAATATTCTTCACCATAATTTTAGGATGACTATGGTCAGTGCAACGTGGGTGCCAAGAATGCGTGTGCAGTGCTGTCGCGCGTTTTTGGACTTCTGTAGTGAAGACGAATTTGGAGTATTAATTTTAAAAGCAAACTCATTTTCATAACCGGAGAGTTTTACGCTGCAATTCTAGAGCGGTTGAAAGAAGCCATCAAAAAGGAAAAAAGAGGAGCACTAGCTAAATGTGTCCTCCTTCTGTATGACAACACGCCTGTTCATAGGGGTCGTTTTGCGTTGACAGCTCTGCATAAGGTAGGCTTTGATATTTGAGATCACCCACCCGGTCCTAACCTGGGTCCCACCGATGATTATGTTTTCCCAAAAGTGACAAAAAAACTTTGTGCGAAGCAGTTCTCAAACGATGAAGAATTGAACATTATTATGAAGTTAATGCTAGGATGGAATCTGCTTGGCTGTTATCATTTTCTCATTCTGATACTTACTGATATCTACTAGATGGAAGGTAGAACTAGCTGGAACTAGCTGGATAATATCGAAATACGGCAAGCGTTTTTGAATCGTATGGCCAGACTCAAGGGGTCTTTTTAGTGAAAACCAAAAGGTAAGGTCTTGAGTCTGTAAAGAAATTGAAACTAATCTACCTGATTTTGTTTATTTGAAGATCTTCAATAGAAACTCTGCTACCTACATACGTTAAATCTTTTTCCCGGATCTCTGCAAGCATATGTATATCAAGAGAAGATTTAAAAAGCAGAACTTCATGAGGCAGAATGTATCGTCAAACATTCGATTCACCGCAAACAATTAAAACAATATAGCTTACCTCTCAAGGCACACAAACTCATTCTGTGATACCTTTACATAAACTATTTCTGGACTTTCATCCACCAGCGACTTTAAGATGGTGTCAAAGTTGGAAGTTGGATTCGAAAATGGATGAAATACGATTTATTTCAGTTGGGAAAAAACTGATGTTATACCTGTAAGCAGCGAAATACACAACGGGTAATTTATTTCTGTTATTGGCTGAATGTCATGAAATAAATCCCGAAAAATATAAAACTACTTATTAAGGAGTCAGTTAAGAATATTTCTTCGGATGTACAGAGCCATGGCACCATTGATTATCAAATACGTGAATTCATTGTTTATAAATGTACTGCGAGAAGTTCTGCCCTCACAATTAGGGTACCCTGGTATTTAACTGCAAAACCTGTTAGTAGGGTTTTAGTACGATGCTCGACTTCTTACCAAGGAACTTTGTAGTAAAAGTAATATATTATAGCTGTGTTTAATGAGCACGAAAAAAAAAAGCAGAGCATCTCAAGGCAAGTTATAGTAGCGCGGCTGTCAAAAAAAGTCGAGCAAACCAGAGCAATTGAGAGGCATAAAAAAGTCGAGCAAGTGAGAGCAGCTGAGGCAATTTTCAAAATTCATTACTCGTCAGAAGGTCAACCTGTCAAATCACTAACAAAAAGCTGCACTTCAGTAACAATTTTTTGTTGAAAGTCGGTTCTGTGACAGTTGGAAAACACCTGGTTGCTTGCCCGAACTTGCTCTACCCAAAAAAGTAGAGCAAAAATCGTGCTCTAAAGTTCTCTAGTTCAACTTAGAGCAGACTCATGAAACACAAATCAGAGCAACTTCGGGCAAGTTAGAGCAGCCGAATTGCTCATTAAACACATTTTGTTCACGCTGAAAAATCATTGTTCTACCCTTAATATATTTTGCAGCTAATATATTTATATTAAAAACATTTCTTAACATTATTATATTGATCTAGCAATAACATTATATTGCCCGCACATAGCATTCTTAAAATTTTATATATTGACATGCGTGTGGTGAATTTTTCTGTTACAATATTACATTAGTAGGCCAATATTAAATAGTAACATGGCAATAAGTTATATTAGCATCTTACAATACTATATTGACACACCAATAATATATATTAACATGCCAATATATTATAGTAACATGGCAATAAGTTATATTAAGTCTTACTATAGTATATTGGTATACCAATAATTAATATTAACACGCCGTCGATACGATTTTTCCATAGTCCCAAGAGGTCCCCCATCTAAGTATTAACCGCGCCCAACACTGCTTAACTTCGATGATCGCGGAACATTAGGTTATTCCAGTGTGCTATTGCCGCATTAAATATGAACATCCTAACTAACAATACAAGCAATGTACTTTGTTGTATGACCAACAATTTCACCACCCTTGCTTAATACATTTATATTAGCATAGTAATATATTTATATTAAGATGTTAAAACATTTATATTTACAGTTGTTCTGAATATAAAAAGTTAACAGCTTAATATGTAATGTTAAACTGCAAATATGATATTGTAACTTCCTAACATACAATATTGAGCTGTTAAAATTATGTATTAGGGACAATGCTGTTACTATAACAATATTAAGATGCTAATATATTGATTTCGGTCATTTCTCAGCGTGTTGAGATATCTCAACCTAGCTGAACCTAGAGCAGCTTATTAAACACAGCTTATAATGTAACGAAACCGAGCTTTACAAAATTGCTTTGAGGAGGATTTAGCAGAGATTTTGAGGCTACAAAGGACGGCAAACTCATAAAAAAATTGAGCATATTGATTCACGCCAACACACCTAGATTAAACTATGAGGGTGGACCTGGATTTATTTCGAACGGCTTCTAAATTGGCAGATCATGATATCTCGTAGGTAATGCCACTTAATGTTGCACTAGCTCGAAATTTGGCATTTTTTAACTTAGGTATTATCATAAATTTGCTGAATAAGAAAATGTGAATTTCGAGGAGAGCTAAAGAAATCAAGTCGCTCGACGTATATTCGCAGTTCTTGCCAGAAATATTTTTGGGTGATATGGGTATGAAAATAAGCCTTCTCAAAATTGTTTACGCTTATAAGTAACTAAGTGCGTTATGTTGTTCCACCCCATTTAATCTCAATCTCGCAAAATCAATAAATTTAAATTCTATTTTCTAAATTCGAATTTACTACAATTACAAATAAGAAACACTCCAACTATGAATTTGAAAAATCGTACGGAGAATCAACGTTGAAAAGAACACTGGAATCTTTCAAACCCATGGCGTATATCCAACAAACGCAGCAAGCATTCATGCATGCTATCGACAGTGGTATTTGAAATTATTTCCGTTTTCTAAAAATAATACAATGTCGACCCCATCAATATTTGCTAGCATAAATAATGAGTTTTTTCATTCAAATCCGTTACGGCGAAATCTAATTCATTCATTTATTGAGTTTACATAGCCCAGAGGTAAAATAAAGCTTTATTTTTGCTGCAAATACAATATTTGCAGAATGACGAGAGAAAAAAACAAACGGAGGCATGAAAGTGTAATTATGAACAAACAACTTTGCGCTCTCCGATTAAAGTCTTTGAATTTGTCTTTATCTAATGAGTTGCGAATTACGGTCGCAAACTTGGTCTGTTTAATTTTCTTAACAAATAAAACTCAAATTTCGGATGGTGAATGAAATGTCTACAGGCCTATACTAAATTTGTAGTTTATTTTTTGAATATGTGCCAGACGGTGGTAAATTTGCACTTAAATTATTAAATAAAGCGTGATAAGCTTTTCATATTTGGCGCTAAATTCACGTGTCTTAGAAAATCCGAAAAGCATTCATTGAATTATTTGTTGGGATCGAAAATGTAAGATGAAAATCTGATACGTTGATTTCTTGGGTACTTGGAACTCTAATTATAAATCATACAAATTATAGAAATCACATAACCATAAAACACCCCAAGAAATATCGGAATCAGTTACATATTTACGAATATACCATAGATTCAATAGGTGTGTAGACAGCATTTCCCGGGAAAAACTGTGCAATTGTGCTGTTTGTTTAAAAAAAAAATAAAGATCAGAGACGGTCAAGGTTGCTCTGAGCCAGAGATGTTAACACAATTATAGATTTCTTGCAAATTTTGTGGCGAAGAAGTGAAAAATTGAACACAATTGTATTCAGACGTGTGAAGAGCTTTAAAATTTGATCAAGCATGTTGTGTTGCGTAGTGATTTTTAATTTTCACTTCTTAAGCATCAATATTTTAGTCAAATAGAATAGTTAATCAAAGATTTCACCCGTTAACTTTGATATATGATAAAAAGTTGGAAAATTATAAAATAATATGTAACTGAGAAAATTTCTTTCAAAACAAATTCAAATAAGCAGTGCGCTGAATTCAACTTTTGATGATTTTAGTCCATAGGTAAGAAAGCAACATAAAATGGTTCCAAGGCATTTACAATATTTAAATTTATATCTGTACCTGCAAATAATTTTCTTTACAAATTGAAAATTCAAACTTTCATATTGATCAAACATGCTAAATGTTAATGGCTGACATCGATCAATGGAAAAATTTCAATCGAAATATACATTGAAAACGTTTATTTCATAAACACAATCAATCATCGCTACACAAATCTTTCAAAATACTCAGTTCAGTCACAAAGCCAGACATACTTACAACACAATAGCTGTGCATACCTGAAACTGCTTCAAGACATTTGATGAATGTTTCCATGTTTCGTTCGCAGGTTGCTTCATTCAAGTAAAAATATGTCCTTGCACTGCTTACTTTATATCGACGATCAGCGAATGATTTGTCTACATGGTATTGCGGCAATGCACCTTCAGCAGCAACATTGTCGCCCACACTTGAAACGGATGATCTAAAATGAATTAAATTAGATGTGATTAATAATAGAGGAAATAATTTTTTGAAAAAATCTGTATTCATCATTCTATCATCTCTTGAATTTAGGTAATCATTTGGTTTGTTGTAAAATATTTTCAATTTTTCGAACTATTGAAAAATTCAATTTATACGGGAACATGCAAAGTTTCAACGAGCCCACTCGAGTAAATTATTAATGAAATGCTTGCGTTATCGAAGGGTAAACTTTTACCTTTGTTAATTCTTGACAGGGCACGGTTACATCAGAAAATATCTGAACAGAATGGGAAAGGTAGTAAAGCGGGAGGAGGATTGCCTCACAGAACGACCTAAGAGCTGTGGTTTCCCCAATTACCAATAGATTAGTTAGCACGACCAGGTCAAAGCAGCGCTTAGGCGAGTTTCGACTCGAAACTTTGTGGGCATGAAGATTGTATTTTTTTTTAGTGCGACAAACTTCACATACCCCATGGTTATAGGCCACCCGGAAATCTGGTAAGCAAATTTTTTTTGGCCATCTACACTAATGGAAAAAAACGCTGCGAGCAAAGTTGCGAATATCAGTCTCATAAACCCTCATAGGTATATTGAAATATCTACTGATGACGAAAAAGAAGCATATTACGAACAGGTCGAGCAGTCGAGCAATGCTTGCCTAAAATATAGTGTAGAAATCATTCTTGAAGATCTTAACGCTAAAAAAGGTTTCGAGCCGGTATTCAAGCATTCGCCGGAACCCATTCTTTGCATTAGAACACTAATGACTGTGGACTTCGAATCATAGAACTAGTAGGATCGAAGAACTTGGTCGTTGTGAGTAGCATTCTCCCGCGTACAGATACCCATAAGGCCACCTGGGTATCGCATGATGAAACCACTCATAAACAAATAGACCACGTGTTGACAGATCGCCGCCAATAGTCGAGTTTGATGACGAGCCGGAACACTATCTTGTTGGCATAATTTTCCGATTGTATATTACTTTCTCTAGAAGCATCGTATTCAGGAACCTGGTCTGCATCAACAAGGCTGATTCTCTCATTACGCAATGAGAGTACCAGTAACACATTTGATTTAGCGTTATGACTCGCCCTTAAAGAGAGATTTAATTCTAAGACCAAAAGCCCGGGTGAATTAGCAGCGCATTAAAAATACTGCCTTTAGTACTGTTAACGTCATCTTTATAAGTCGCAGAAACCGGAGCGACTGGCTTGATGGTGAATGCGAGCTAGTGGCTGAACGTAAGAATGTTGCATACCGAACAATGCAGCAACCTTGTAAAACCCGGGCAGGTGAGAAGGAATGTAAAAAGCTCAAAAGAACAGGGAAGAAACTTCGTATATTCAAGAAAGTAGCCTGGGAGAAAGACCTGTTTTGTGAAAAAGGAAGAACAAGAGACTAAAGTCCACTTCAGGTGCAGAAAATCTACTAAATAGTCCAACACAGAACGAAGTGCATACCACACTGAAAATACAAAAAAAGTGATCTGATCACTGATCCTGCAGGCATTTTGGAGCAATGGGAAGTGCACTTTAATGAATTGTTGAAGCACCAGCTCATGGCAGAGTCGAGAGGCTCCACCAACTTAAGGTGCCATAAGTCAGCTGAGATTTAACAAAGCTCCATTTTACGAGCTTTACTAAGACCGGACAAATACAGGCTTATATAAATGACATTGACTTCATTCGAAGCTCGGAAACAGCTATACAGGAATCGTTCATCCAGAGAGAACAGGCGGTACAGAAGCTGAGGCTGCACATAAATGGAGGAAGGACGAAGTACGTGGTGACAAAATCTGCAGGTAGAACTTCTAGGATTGGTGAAATCCTTAGGATGCTGAAGCATGAATTTGAAGAAATACCAACCTTAGCTACGTTGGGTTTATAGCAGAAGCGTATAACAATATGGAGTAGGAAATACGCGAGTGGCTGCTATATTACAACAAAACTTACTATGTACAGTCTGTCAAGGCTCTTGGAGTTCCGAAATTTTACTCGAAACTCAAAGCTATTATTGTCCAGACCATGAACTTGCCAGAGTTTAAGTATGGCTCTGGACTAACTAAAAGCATATAGAATCACAGAGATCAAGCTTGGTAGATTCCGGTGGGCTGGGTACATAGCTAAAACACGAAAAACGGGAAAAACCCTTTGCAACAAATTCTATGGCAACAAGAGCTGGAAAGATCTTGCTTTCGCTGGAGAGACGGCGCTGACCAGGACGATCAGAGCTTAGGAGTACCTTGCTTGGTGACATTGGCTTGCAATTGAGACCGCTGGAAAAACTTGTTGAGGGACAACAGATCAGACCCCAGTATTAGTGCCATTGATGATGATTATGTAACTTTTTCAAACTTATTCATAGCATCGCCGTTATATACCTATTTTAGACAAATGCTCCTGAAACTTCACCTCAAGCATTAAAGAAAACTCAATCCAGATGCTGGAAAAACAGCGGGTTTGATATTCGTGGAATTTTAGAAGGTTTCTTCTATCCTAAGTCAAATAGAAAAAGAGCTTCAGTGGTACCATTATTTGTGACCATCACAGCAATATCGCAATGAAATCCGTTTTAGTGCATGAGAAGAAGGCAATAGGGTAGGGTACTAGTGTCTATTAGGCTACTCACGTTACTGGCCAGACACTAAACTGCAACTAGTAGAGAAGGGTGAGCACTTAGTTTTAACATTTAGTCGTTTTCGTAGCTTTATCGGAGGCACTCGGATTATTCACGTTACTGGCCATTGATTGTGGTTAATATCATTCAAATCCAGGTCTGGTTAACTAGCCAAGTGAGCAATTACAATGCAGATTACTCACTCATAGAGAGCGATAAAAGTAATCACAGGCTACTTATTGCGACCACCTTGCAATTCTTCGAGGAAGCCTTCAGGACCTGCACGGAGCAACAGAATTGATATCTCACACAGAATCACTGCTCGAATCCAAGAGTAAAGTCTGGAAGATCGATAGGTTAAACAGATTATTGTTAGAAAGACATCAGTCAAGACCTAATTAATAGGTGCGTTTTTTTGCACACCCGAGCAGATCAAATTTTGTTAAGTATATTGAATACAACAACAATTTTGTTGTTGTATTCAATATACTTAACAAAATTTGATCTGCTCGGGTGTGAAAAAACACGCACCTAATATTCAAACCATTCCCAAGCTTTTCAAGTTACAATCAATTTTTTAACGTGAATGAAAAGACAATAGTGTTAAATAACTTACTCAACTTCACGTTTTTCTGCTTCTTCTTGTGATATATCTTCTTCGACGGAATAATCTAAAATCGGTTTCACTCCAAACGATCGTAATCTAAAATAAATATACAAAATAACAACTATTAATCGAACATCATTTATGGAAAACTGATAATAACAGCACGTATACATACATATATGCAGTTAAATGAAAATATGAATAGGTTTTGATATGAACAAATATATACAGTCATAAGTTGTTTATAAGAAAATGTGACTAATTTATTTCGACATGCTATGCTGTATAATAAAAATTATATGCAGAGAAATGAAGGTAAACATTTTGAATGTGCTTAACTAGGATTTATTAAAATTCATGAAATCAAACAAGAAGTGTTCTGATAGCAAAGCAAAATGTGGGATAAAGACGGCATACGTGTGTCGCGTGTATTGATATTCATGTATGGTGATGATTACTACTGGTTTTCAAAATAAACATTTCATATAGAACATTTTTAAATCTCAGATTTCAACGCTCTTTTCGCAGAAATTGGTATCGAGTGTTGTGTGCATGGTAAAATGGTTAGTTGTTTATGCTTCTAAACAAATCCTTCGGTTTTCTAACTAAACAGTAACCGCATTCAGTTGTCGGAGCTAGAACATGTGCCCATAAAATATTAACTACACTTTTCAGAGATTTTCATCAATAAACTTGTACTTATCGCACATAAAAAGTTTTATACTGATTTTTATTATACAGTTCATTTTCAGTTCAGTTTCATTTTGAAATACTAATATATGTACCTAGCCTAGACATAAATTATGACTCTATATTTTAAATTAAAGTATTTCAGTAATCAAATGACATATGATGCTCAATTGCTTTATCAATACATATATAAGTCTCGATCTGCTTGAAATACTTTAGTTGCTCTCATAAGTCTGAGCTGACAACATGGAGTGGGGTGTTCAAACAGAAAAGTGTCGCAAAACAAGACGCCAGTCCAAATTTTCAATTTGTTAAAACCGCTCAGTATAACCAAAAAAATTGTCTACCGTACAATCAAAAGATTCGCCAAGATTCTTCTGTCGATGACAGACCCAGAAACAGCCGCCCTTCTTGATCAAGAACACCAGCAGTGATCAAAGCCGTTGCCGAGCGAATTCGGAGAAATCCTCTCCGAAAACAAAAAATGATGTCGAGAGAGATGAAAATTCCACCTAGGACCGTGTCCCGCATCATAAGACAAGACCTCAAGCTAGGTGCTCATCGACGAAATACTAGACATCACTGTGGCCAGATTGGGCTATTTCCCGCCAATTGGGCTATCTAAAATTTGAATTCGCGGGACTTTTTTTCATTTCGCGGGTTGGCGGTTTTTGGACTATCTATTTTTATGAAAAACTTTATTTGGGCTATACAGCAAAACCTACTAATCGGGACACTCTATGATCGAACCACCTGAACAATTGAGCTATAACATCACCGCACATACTATTTCTTGAAGAAAATTCACTCTGTAATCGGGCAACCTCTAGAATTGGACCGTGAACCAGATTAGCTACACAAAAATTTGCTTAGTGGTACTTGTTAATCGGACCAAAAACGGTTTTAAGACCAGCATGAAAAATGGTGCAACATTGAGTTTTCCAGAAAAAAATCTGTTGAAGGTGAAGAAAATTTTTCGCATAACTTTCTGCTGAAAAATTATTTAATGTGTAGAATTCGGTACGCTATAGATAGCTTTAATTTTATTGGTATTCTGATAATAGTAAAATATTGATTTATTTGAGCATTGTTGCATGTTTTCCCTTTAAGCAAGTATGAATGCAATTAATTTGATAGTTATGATGTAAATATTTGAACGTTTATTCAGGCAACGTCAAAACAACTGAAAAAATCTACTATGAGTGCAAAATACAACGATCTAAGTGTTCGCAATAAGTTAGACATCCGACAAACAATTGCTCATCCAAAGAAAAACTGGCGATAGCTTTAAAATTAGTAAGAGTCAGGTGCATCGTATTTAAAAAAACAAAAACCAACTAAAACGGGATTTAAATAACGTTGGAAAATTATGAAGACATTGGGAGAAAGCGGTTGAAGTGGTTACCATACTACCAGATAGATAAATTGTTGTATTAATGGTCTTCTAAAACACGCCCCAAAAATTATCCGGCCAGATACTTCATAGTAGAGCCCGTCAAATTACTACAAAATTAAAATTTTGTGATTTCAAGGCATCAAACAGCAAGGTAAAATCCGTTAAAAGGACTACAATATTCACTACGGCACGCTTTGTGGCGAAGAAGCTGATGTTGATTTAGACTTAGTTCAGAAATTTCAGTCACAACTAAGAATGTTATGTGAAAATATCTATAATTTTGATGAGACAGGAGTATTTTTTAAAGCAACACCTCAAAAATCACTACGCCTTAATAGAAAAAATGTACATATGGAAAACCTTGAAAGAAACGCGTGACAGTTGCAATGGAAGCTGCATAGGAAAAACCGAAAAACCAAGATCGTTGAGAAGAATTGACATTAAGCAAAGTTTGGGCACAAAACTTGGCGAGCCAACACAAAATCTTAGATAACGAGTGCAAAATTCAATGTTTAAAAATCTTTCATTTTATTTCAAAGCACACTTCAATTTTTCGCGAAACGTCGCTTGGAGACCCACAAGTGAAATTGTTTGACGTATATCTCCTTTTGAAAGTATTTAAACGTCTAAACATAATGTTAACAGCTGATCGTCTAATCGAACAAATTATTTATTTCAAAATTTGCGTCGGATAAAATATTTATATTTTAAATAAAATATTCAGCCGTTCCAGCTATTAAGACTGTTTCTTATACTAATTGAACTTTTGTGCCACCCAAATTTGCAAGTTGTTTTTGCAAACTTTTATTTTCTGTGTGAACATTCTAGGAAAAAAAACTACACTTATTTTTTCAAGCACTTTTCTAAAATTTCCACACAGTTCTTGGAATTTATTCACATTTTTCCCTTTTCAAATACGTTGTGAATGAAATTTTATCTGTATATGGTATCGAACATTTTTACTTTTTCAAACGACTTCTCTGCTACAATTAGAGTATTTATGTTACTTCGCACGAGTTTTACGGGTTTAAATATTATAGTTTAATCAGTTTAAATGAATTAATTTAGTTATAAATCTGGTGTGCCGGTTTTTGGGCTACAAATAAGAAATCTTGGCTATTTTGGGCTATAATTTGGCTATATTTTTTGGGCTATATTTTCTCGCAAATATCTGCCCACACTGCTGGAGATCGAAACAGCAACAAATTTTCAACGAAGAAGAAAAATTCGACCGGCAAATTGATAGCATGCACACAGCTCCCGATTTTATTGCCTTTGAAGATTGGCCCTTTAGTAGTCCTGACCTCAATCCATTGGATTACATACTATGGGACGTTTTAGAGCAGAAAGCCTGCTCGAAGTCTCGTCGAATCATTGAGTCGCTGAAGCGTGATTTAGTGGCAGCAGCGGCATGATGGTAAAACATTGAGCAAAGTATTTTTGGCCTTTCCCTTAAATTAAAATTGTTTTGCTAGTTGAGAAAAAAAAGTAAGAAATATTAACCAGTACACCTGGTACATGAATATTTCGTTATTGTAAATGCGGCAGAATAATGTTAGTGACCAAATATCCATGGGAAGGCCTTGCGGTAATATTTCTGGATAGTCGCTCAGCTTTCTGAAAAATTCTTGATAACTAGCAATCCTATACTCTTGTATAAGAAACGCTTGAATTTTCAGAGAAAATTGGATAAGGAAAATCAGCAATGGCTGTTGTTTTTTTCTCCCCACGATTAATTTTCGGCTTGCTGAACCACTCCCCGAATATTACAACAATTTCACTTTGAATGTAGTCGAATTCTTTATAAATGCTGCATATCTGGGCGCGTAGTATTTCTACGATCAATATCAAGCTGGCAGTCATCATACGGCTAATATTTCTGATCATATATTCAACTTGGACCTAAAATGTTTGCTGCCGTAAAAATGAGAGCATCTTTTGAACTGATACGAGGTGTTGTTCACTTGAGTTTCAGCTCCGAAGCTCTTTAAGACATCAGCAATTGTGATATTCATTACTGATTGCCACTAGTTGGATAACATGTGGTAGCATTGACGCTGGTATTCTTTAGAAAACTCATGGCACAACATACCACTGGTACATGAACTCTTACTTTAATTTGCTACCCTGGCATTATATCTAGAGCAGGTATCGAGGGCTTGCTCTTCCTCCCCAAACAATGAACTTTGCGTTATCAGTAGAACTGTAAGTAAAGTTACGAATTTTGATAAGGATGCCTTCAGAGATTTGCTCCGCACGTGCAGACCGCATAGCCTTCGGTTTAACGCTGTAAACACGGTGATTACGGGGTTATTTGTTAACAAGGATCGCAAGCAGCAAACATTTACTTGAATAGAAACCATAGAAATATCGAAATATATACATATTTACATATTTCGTCACAAATTGCAATTCATGATTAAAATTTTTGCATGGTTTTCTGAGGACGCTCTTTCCAGGATTTGTTTTGCAGAAATTTATCAAAATGAATGAGAAGGTCCAAAAATAATTAAGCAAAATTAAGGTATTTTTCTCCATCGCTTTAAATTAGTGACTTCAATTCTCTCTTAACTCTTATTAAGTTCGAAAATATATAGATACAGCTTTGACAACCCCTAGAAAATAATGAATTCAGAAAGAATTCAGAAAATTCAGAAAGTTTGCATTCGAAACTCATGCATATTGTCTAGTGGGGATGAAAAAGTTATCGTAATAATTGACAAAAGACTTGTTCTGTCTTTTTCGTTTTTGCACAACTTAACGAAAATGTATATTGCAGTGTTTTCCCTAATTGTTGCATGTACGATTTGATTATTTCACAAATCGACAGCGTATGAGGAAATTTTTTTCAGAAAAACCAATTTGCGTAGCCTTTGACCCGGAATAGTTTTTTTTGGGCACACGGACTCACAATGGACTTTTCGTATAGTGTTTCAGATACCACAATTAAGATAATTATGTTCAGAATTCTTTATTTGGATTTTGTCAAAAAAAGGACCTATGTAGTCCCAATAGTTACACTATCTTCTTGAAAGTTACACTATCTACTTAAAATTTTGATTCAACAGGAAGTAATGAAGAATGATTTTAATGAGTTTCCGTTTTTGCTGTTTAATGGGTATTTTCGTGTTAGTTAAGAACAAAAATCATTCAACAAAGTACAAACAGTCGCCACATTAGTAGTGACTTATAAAACCATTCAATTGTTAGTCGGATGATAACACGAAAACAATTGAAATTATTCTAAGCTAAAATCTTGAAAGACCTCTCTAGTTTTGGAACAATCGTGAAGCGATCCTCTCCAGCAACGAAATGTCCATAAAATGTTGATTTCATAAGCAAGTCAAACAATCTTCCGCCAAGCAAGCTTTTCGTCAATTTCATGATCTGTTCGTTTATTGGAATCAGTTTGCAAGCGAAGCCGGATAATACTCACACGGACACATGTGTTTGCAAATAAAGCGTGTCGAACCATTCAACATTTGAAGTTTGTTTCAGATTTACGGTTGAAAAAGCGAAAACCAATAAAACCAAAGTCACATCACGCAAAATGTCGATTGAAATTGATTTGAAGTCATATTTCAGTAAATCATAATAAAAAAATGTGCATAGCGTGTCGAAGAAATATATGAAAATATAAGAAAAAACAGAAAAAAACTACATTAGATTTATTGTTTACATTTCATGAAAATTACCTTTCTAGTGTCGGAATAATTTTAATTTGATCTTCGCCGGCGACAAAATGTCCATAGAATGTTGCTTTCATCAATGCCTCGAATAATCGTTTACCCAAAATAGTTCGGCTCCATTTCATAAGCTGTAATTTCGATTTCAAATATTTTTTAATGTTTGGATTTTATGGAAAAAGTTTATTCGAGGTCTGTGTTGTACAATTATTTTCTTTCTGAAGCTTCAAGTGAAAAATAGTGAATCAATTTTTTAAATTTTATTTGGCTTAAATATTTGCTTTGCTCAAAGAATAATTTTAAAAGGGCTACAAAATAGCGGTTTTGTGTCAAAAAATGATTTGGAATCTCTCATCATTGCAGTGGCTGTACGTAGGACCATCAACTACATGTCGATTTATAAACTTTACTTCTCCTTAAAGCTGACAAACGAATTCATCATTGAATTGAATCAAGTAAACAACTGAACAAAGTTTCAAGTTTTTTTTGTCATATGAAAATTCATTAGTTTAAAGTGGCAACAAGTTAATTGAAAACATCTGCTGATATTGCAAATATATTTGGTTGGTTGTACCGTAAATTGTTTACTTTGAAAATAAAGTTAATTAAAACGCCGTCACTTTTGTTTAGATCTCCAAGTGTACGCGGTGCTGTGCGTAGGAGCAATTATAATAAATATTCGGTGGAAATATATGTTACACTTTATAATATTTATAAATAAAAAAGTGAAGACAAGCACCTAGGCTTCGAATATCAAAAAAAAACAAATTATATACGAGTGGCATGGGCTATCTGGTAAAACAAGGAATCTCACGATAACTCTCGTACGGTACTAGGGGTGGAAGCTGGTAGAGAACTTCATTACAAATCTACAATCAATCTAATACGAGTGTGAAGTAATTAGTTCGTCGACTCATTTTACCCCTGATTAATTCATTTTACCCCTGATTGTTGAACTCAAAACTTGGTGCGCGGATCTTCGTCTGAACCTGGGTTCGAACCAGGGACCCGACACACAAGAATCCTTTACTCTATCCACTAGGCTACTCAAGCTTCATTCTCTGGTAAATAGAGATTTTTTTGCAGTCCACTTTATTCTTTTATCTTTTGTATCACATCTTTTGGAAATCTGAGTTTGATCAGTTTGTGTTAAAGAGCTTCATGCCATACGATATCGAAGGCCTCCCTGATATCCAAGCCACGTACAACCGTTGGATGCTACATATCTTTTGGAAATCACGGTCAGCATAAGAAAATGGG
This sequence comes from Nemotelus pantherinus, assembly GCA_963978885.1. Classification (NCBI taxonomy): domain Eukaryota; kingdom Metazoa; phylum Arthropoda; class Insecta; order Diptera; family Stratiomyidae; genus Nemotelus; species Nemotelus pantherinus. The sequence goes on along the minus strand of OZ022263.1, from coordinate 219,902,637 downwards.
CATAAACCACCAAATTGTAATACAGGGTCTGTCCTTAAAGTAGTAGGACTGATTTTTTCCCGGGCAGAAGAACAGACTATAGTCGGTTTCTCCGCCTGGTATTGGTGGAGTGGGGTCTACGGAAAGGCTGAAAGCCAACGGCAGTCAGCTCCTAGCCATAGCAAAGTGTAGATCGCTCGTTTTCGTAACCTCTGCAAGTCCCCTCGTCACGCTGCGTGATGGCTTGTCTTTTTGAACAGCGCTACGCCATCAAATTTTGTGTTAAGCTCGGTAAAACTGGAAAAGAGACTCATGATATGATCAAGACGGCTTACAGTAATAACGCTATGAGTAGATCGAGTGTTTTTGAGTGGCACAAGCTGTTTCGGGAGGGGAGAGAGGAAGTTGAAGACGACGCACGTTCAGGACGACCTTCGAGCTCCAAAACTGATGAAAATGTAGCAAGAGTGAAGTGTTTGCTGGACAGTGACCGCAGATTAAGTGTTCGCATGATTGGGGATCAACTTGGCATTGCCAAAACCCAAGTATACAAAATTGTAAGTGAAAAATTGCAAATGAGAAAGATCTGCGCTAAATTGGTGCCGCGAGTGCTAACAGACGAGCAAAAGGAAGTTCGCAAACGGATCTGCCAGGACCTTCTCGATGAAGTGAGTGAAAATCCAGACTTCCTAAACAATGTGGTTACGGGGGACGAGACGTGGACATTTGAGTATGATCCTGAGACCAAACGTCAAAGTGCAGAATGGCACACACCTGCATCTCCACGCCACAAAAAGGCTCGCATGAGCAAGTCGAAGCAGAAAAGCATGCTCATTTGCTTTTTTGATTCAAAAGGAGTGATCCACAGAGAATTTGTGCCACAAGGACAAACTGTTAATGCAGTTTTTTACGTGGAGGTCCTTCAACGGCTGAGAAAACGCATCGTTCGCGTCCGTCCAGACATCGCCAATTCTTGGCGGCTCCATCACGATAATGCGCCGAGCCACACAGCCTTCCGCGTGGCAGCGTTCCTGGCCCAACACAAGATCGTAACCCTGCCTCAGCCACCCTACAGTCCCGACGTTGCCCCACCAGACTTTTTCCTCTTCCCCCGTCTCAAAACCACTCTGAAAGGACATCGTCACGGCTCGGTGGAAGCGTTACAACAGGCCGTAACGAGGGAACTCAACAGCATTCCGGCTACCGCTTTCCAGGAAGCGTATGAGAGCTGGAAATCCCGCTGGCAGCGATGTGTGAATGCAGAAGGGTCCTACTTTGAAGAATTTCAATCACATGTATCATTTCTCTAAATAAATATTTTGTAATCGACTCAGTCCTACTACTTTCAGGACAGACCCTGTATGATAGCGATGAAGTGGTGTTTGTGAATGGTTTTTGAGCCAAATTCAGCCAAAAGCGACTTTTTATCTACTTACTCAGAAGAGAGGGATATAAGGAAATGAAAACAGCAGTGAGAAGTGAAGCAATTTGCCTGAATCAGAGCGTTAATAGTAATGGAGGAAAACTATGTGTACTATGGGTAAATTTGACAGATTTTTACCCCGCGAACAGGAAGATAGAGATAGTAAGCCATTTGACATGTTATAACCAAAAGCTCGTAGATCTTAGGTATCGGAGACACCAAAGGGAGTATCTGAGGTACTAATTCTCTCGATTTGTTTTAATTATCGATTTTACCTTTGTAGTAAAGTTGCTTCACTAGATTTCGTATATGTAAACGTTCTGAGCCTACTTCACTATTCTGAGCCTACTTAACTGACAAAACACAGGGACACAACGTAGATCAGCCTACTCCTACCACTGTTTTTATTTTTAGAAACACATAAAATTACATAAGTACATACTCATTCTACATAGTGACAGAACGTTTGCCGTCCTAGGGTTAATTGATTTTGTGCTTTTTTCCACTGCTTCATCATAAGAGTAGCGAGCATGCCAAGTAAAACCTGTCCAATAAAATAAATTATAGCTTCTAAGCAAGTGAACCATACGGTGCCAGTGCTGCCATATTAGGGATTTTAACCCTAAATTTAGGGATATTTTAAAGACTTCAGGGGACAAACAGGGGAAACAAATATTCAGGGTTTTGTTTAGGGTGTTTTGAAATTTGATAATGCATTTTTCCGGAACGGATGTTTCGATAAATAATAATTTCGAAACACGTCATGTCCACCTTTTTCTAATATAAAATATAAAATATAAAATATCAATCTTCCATCATACCAATAAGCGGATATTGGTGGTGCTGTTTCAAAATTGATATTTCTACCTTACCAATTGACGACAGAGGCCGCGATTGCCGTACCCTATATCTCTATCTATTCAGCTGAGTGACCTATTCACTTTTTCGTAGGTACTATTTAAAATACGCTGTCGTCAAATACATGATGGGGTCATTTAACCGCCCTCGCTCCATCATTATTTGATGTGTATTGCATTTAATACGGGGATATCCCAAAATATCGGAATAAGTCATATTCGTTTCTCTGAGCTCGTTTGTTAATTAATCAACTGATCAAATATACCCATGGTACTGTCTCTCGCGACTCTGTCGATAATAAACCTTTCGGAACTAATTTTTTCTGCATAAAAACTTAACGCACCCAGGAAAAAATTAGTCCCAAAAGATTAGGATGAGTGTGGGAAGGTTTCACCTCACCTTAAAAAAGTTAGCTTTATGTGACGAAAGTCTTACATATATAAAAATTTATATTTAAACATTCTGGTTTTTGAGAATCCCGAAAAATTTCCCGGAAATGACGTCACTATGGCTACTTAGGGTATTTTCAGGGATAAATAGGAATTGTCTGGGGGTAAGCCGCAGTGCCTATCTGGCAGCACTGTACGGTGCTCCGTTCAAGTTGAGTAATATTGCTTTTATTGTTATAAAGCCGGCCGGCAACAGCGAAAACGACAACAAAACGACACAGCCTTGCACTTCATTGCTATAATTGGATAAATTCGCCATTCTATATACACTTGTGCTGTTGAAATATGTCTGTATGAGAATATGAGCATACAATGCTCATGAAATGCATCATAGTCAATCAAGCAAAATGGGGTGCCTTAGAAGGCAAAAATATGTTGACTTGATTCAAGTTTTTGGGGTATTGAACAGACGAAAATTGTTGTAAGTATACAGAATATTGAATCATATAAATAATTTTCACAAGCCTTTATTCCTAAATTTTCTTCTGCATAAGCAGATTTTCTTCCGAATTCCGGCACAAATTGCTTGCAGAATACAAAAGCCAACAATCACTTTCTATATCCGTTAAATTTCACGTGACGTCATTATGTAATCAACTATCAACAAATTCGCTCTCATTAGGACGTATTGAAAGTTTTCACGAAGCTCCCATGAATGAAAAAGATACTGTCACATGCAATTATGTCAGATTCTATTAAATGTCCATTCAGTTCACTCGACTGCCTTAACTGTCAACTTTCACTGCTTAGAATCACCCGCATCACCCTTTGTAAGCGCCAAGTGACCGAGCAAGCAAGTGATTCATCAGCATTTTCTTAAGAGCTCGCTTCAGAAAATCCTCGTCGCTGTACTTAGCTTTTTTCTTTAGCCCAATCACTGCGCACACTAGGAACTTACCTAAAGAGAAATTCTTTCCAACTTTTAGCGCTTTAAAGAATTTGTTGCCGCTTGCATTTAAATAGTGAAAATAATGGGGTGCGAGAAATGTTCACACATTGAGCAAATCCCACATAGCGGCTCCGTTAAAATAAGTATGTTGTTTTCTGCGTGACTGTTGGACTAGAAAATCTTTATGTTGAGATATTCTATCTATCGAACATATTTAAATGCCAACTTTGTTGAAAGTAGAACTGACAGATGCAAAGCTAAAAATATATTTTGTAGGTAGACGAACGAAAATAGGTTTCACTAAGTCCCTTAAACTCTTCTTAGAAAATCGATTAGATGTACAGTGCTCTATAAAAAAATCGATATTGTTCACAGCAAATAAAACAAAGTGGACATGAAAGCCGTCAGGTATCCAGATTTGGCAAAACAACGCAAACTAATCGAATTATAGGAGACTGTGAGTCTGTGAGATAATTGGATTTACAATGGAAGGATCGGAGATGGTAATGAAACAATTGAAACACTTCGGACAGAATGTCGACAAGACTTTTGCATAAGGATACATGATGAGAGATTGATAATACTAACAGGTGGGTGATGTCTTGAAGTCGAAGTGGAACGTTCAGTTTTGTGTCAATCAAAGACACGCGTCCGCTTTATGCGGTCTTAGAAAAATGAATATCATTGCGTTCTGCATTACATTTAAAGGTGAAGCAACACTTACATTTGTTCTGTGTTTTGAGTCTAACCATATAAAAAGGATGGCTTTAGCAGCGTGGATACAATGGATTGTGCAGGGTATTCCGCAGATAACGCCTACTTAAGCTCTCGCCGAGACATGTGATAGTTCCAGTCGAACAGACCGGCCGTGTTCGCAGAATAGCTGTGCAATATATATTTCTTTTTTCTAGATTTTAGAATTTGGGAAGTTTGCTAGACTTTTCCGTAGATACTGGTGGTTTTTATCTAGGATGACGTGTTTGAACGATGATCGACAGGAGGAGATGAAGAAGGGTCGATGAAACTCAGCTACTGGAATGGTTGTTTACGAAAGAAATCTCGAGCAGGAATACTTTAATTCTGAAAAGCCCAACAATCTTTGGTATGTAAAACAAAGCTCAACCCCCGACATATTATAGCTTTTAACAAACACTTTGTCATACGCGAACGCGTGGCAGATGAAGTTGGTGCTAGTTAGAAGTTGAATAGAAATCGAATGACAATTTTAAGCGCTTAAAGTCAGGTTCAACATGAATCAATCTAAATGGTTCAACAAAAATCAATTTCTTCTTCTCATAGCTTATTAAAGACCTCAACTAAATATGGTTTGCGACTTCCAACTTTGACCATATCGCCATTGGTTGCGCCATTGGACTTGAGCGCATGGCCCTATGGCTGGGGAATTTAAATTTATATACAAGTCTACTTACTGTACTAAGGGCTTTAACTACACAAAATAGGGAAATTCCACGCTCTTCTCCCTCAACTCCGGTGCCCCTCAAGGATCCATTCTTGGAATTGTTTTTTTTTTTAATATCTTTACTTCGGATAGCTCCGGCATACATACTGAGGTTAAGATAAATTTATACAGAGAAGACTTACTGGCTTGATGTGATGGCCAAGGATGACAAAAATAATGTAGATAATAATTACAATACGTTATAAGTAAGGTATTAAAATTAACGCCAGAATACTCGTATGTGAGCTCAGTGCAAAGGAAGAAAAGGTCCATGAACCTGAAGCTTCGCATGTGAGGCCATTCCATCAAGACGTCGAAAAGCACAAACTAGCTGGGATTAATTTATTTCTTATGTTATTTTTTAACCACAAGAAAGATCTTATCGACCACGATACCATTAAATTCTAAGTCCAACACAAAGATTTGCCATCACCGTAAAGAAAGAAACAGCCTAAGCAGTAAAATAATAATAGAACACATTATGAAGCTGCCCAATACTGATTGCATCATTTCTCATATTCATATTTAATATTGTCAGCTGTCGAGCTAATTTTAGCAGTGGAAATGAAATGTAATACGGTTCAGAGAAACCTGGCGAGCAATTGGCATTGACATTGGTATGTACAATCACATTCCGTTTCGCATCATGCATTTCAATTAGAAAATACAACGATGCACTCATTGCATCGTATGGTTAAATTTAATGAAAAAGCTCGCAAATATTATGCAATCAATTTTGTAGATGACTCGATAGTTTTGAGAAGCTTTGGCTCTCACGCGATACATATCCGGCAATTTTTTTCTTTGTGTTTAGGTACACGTTATGCGCCCACGCATGTGGATTAAGAAATATTTTGCATATACACAAACACAAACAATACAAATAACGTCATAAATACGAGCTCTCGTAATTAGCAAAAACGTTTCGGGTTTATGCGATGTTGACTTTTTCCAACTGTTCAGATAAAGCTACATTACGAAATTCCGACTTCACCCTTCTACATCTTCAGATTCATCATATTAGAACTATGCATAAAATGTATGCATGCATCTAAAAATGATTAAGTGAATAAGAGCCGATATCAATCACAACGTCTGATAGACAACGCGGCTGACAGGAAAGTTCTATGGTTTCACTTTTACTCAGAACGTAGTGAGTGGATCTGTATTTTTCCTACGTTTCACTTTGGATATCTAGCGTTTATAGATAGATGGTCAACCAAAGACCATGACTGCCAACAGAAGATATTTCAACGAGATTTTGGCAAACTTCTATGCCGCCGGTCGTCTTCAATCTGAACGCACAATTTCTTGCATACATTTGCCAATCTTTTGGCAACAATGTTTTAGCTTAGTTTGGCATGAAATAAGTTTAAGAGTAGATTAAATCTGGTTTAAATGTATATTTAATTAGGAAAATGAAACATGCGAGTTCTGATATTTTTACGAAAATAATTATAAGCAGGAGAAAAAAAACAAGAACGTAAGTAAGTAGGTACATTGGGGTTAAATTTCAAAATCTGATGGTTTTCAGGAAAACAGCTGATGAATTTTCTATACTGCGAGGTCAAGACAAGAACGAAATAGTTAAATTTATTCTGAAGATGAACAAAATTAGTACCTATATTTGCAAAAAAACATCATTTATCAGCAAAAGAAAAACCCTTGGAAGATAATCATGACTATTTAGCCCACTAGTGTTGGATGGATGGAGCTCTGAAGAGCTATAGTCCCTCAGCCTATAAAAAGTTTTTATAATCCTGATCATAATGTATATATAGTTCATCATCGATCATGATGTTTACATAATGTTATAGTCCCGCGACAATATGCTGTGGTTCTGCAGAACATTCAGTGGACTTGGTAAAAACTTCAATAAGCTCGCTGCGCATATTTGAAGAGTATAAAATCCGTGCTGCCATTTCGCATACATATTTGAAATAACATGTAATTTTCTATGAAAAATAATTTTTTATGATGATATGGCCAGATATTACTTTGATACCACTGTCCCCTATAAACGGGCACCATCTTATCGTGGTGGAGACGACCTGTGAATCGCAAAATTTCAAATCAAGGCAGACTGGCAAACAGCATGAGGATGAATCTTGAAGAATTTATCTTTGAAGGTGCAAGCCAAACTGAGTCTGAAAATCCACCTGTTGTGAACGTGCTTAATACGGCAGGAGTTCAAATTCCGCTGGTCCCAGCCTAATACATGGCTGTAACGGAAAACCATGGTTGCAGTATAAGTTCCCAGGTTACTGTCGTAGAAAATAATATTGGAAATCTTCCTACGTTACACCAATATTCAAAAGTGATGAAAGAAGATCAATTCAAAACTATAGAAGTATCGCAGCTTTATCCACTATTCCTAAACTGTTTGAAAAAATCATATGTGATAAGTTATCCTCTCTGGTCGGTGCTAGATTAGGAACAGTAATGGCGTAGATGATACTGAAAGGCAAAACGCGAAAAAATCGTTAGATATAAGATATAATAAAACCATAATAAAACCAGCGAGAGAGATGTCTTCATAGCTGGTCTGTCAAGTACGAACACAATCTGCGAAAATGCGGAGAAAAACGTACGCAGAAGCTAGGTTTTCTTTATTTATCTTTGGTAAAGGAGTGTCCAACAAGAATGGCAAACTTTCTGATGATCAAAAATTTCGAGAGATAACGAAGTAACGAGATAACGAAGTCGATGTCACTTTCTAGCTGCAAGCAAGTGACATTTGTGGACGGTCCCTTCCAAGTCACCTGCTCGAGCCAAATATCGAAAGAGTGACACAGGTCATTTCGAAACTAAGTACTGACGGTTGGCTCAAATTTACCATTTCGGAGTTCGATTTTGCTAAACTATTTCTTGTCAGTTGGCATGTTCGGTCAGCTGAATCCGAGCATCGATGTACAACATTGTATTATCAGGTTCATGAATCCCAGGACGAGCCCCACCACTGGTGAAGAAGTTTTAAACCAGGTGGCCGCACTTGACCAGAGAATGTTGAGTATGCAGAATGAAAACTGATAATGTTTCAAGCTAAGCTAAGCAGACCATTTTTTTTACTTTCGTTTTGTGTTATCTTGAGGTTCAAACATCATATCATTAGGAAACTCACAGGACGTGTTAATGTTTGCCAGAAAGAAGCATGTACAATTTTGAATGAACGTGCGGAAAACCCCGTAGTTTTTGTACTTCCTTTCTTCCACACTCTCCATCACTCAATCCGTGTACTTAGTTCATTTGCATCTTATTATAAAATCACATATAACTATATTCTTAGTGCTTCTTAGACAATTGAAAAATTGATATAAGGGAAAGTACTACAAACTCATATGCTAAATAATTTAATTAGGTTTGTGTCATCTTGGCATACTTATATCAGAGAAATTTTTTTTTAGCAAAATACTCTGCTCTTTATGTTTATTGAGTTATGTGATTTAAGGTCAAGTTTTTCACGTCACGCTTAAAGTTAACGATGTTTGATTCTATTTAAGAATGAAAATGCCTTTCCCAAATCGTTTGGTTTTTGGAGCAGCGATAACTAGGTTGTGCGAGCTACGAGTAATAATGTTGGTAAATTCCCTTATCGTTTCCGGAATCATTGCTGATTTTATTTCACCATTCACTATTTTATAAGCGAGTTTTTCTCTTTCGATGCAAATTATTTGGTTTAAATTAAGTAATCCTGTTGTTGAGTATACCGTTGACGTCGGTGTAAGCATTGCCATGTAAAACATGGCTTTAATTGACTTCGACATTCGTCTATTAATGCATTTCCATGATCATGCCAATTTTCGCCCAACGTTAGATCTACATATTTTATATTTTGCACTCTTTGTAGATATACACTATTAATTATAAATTGTGTGATGTAATGTGATATATTTCGTTTTTTTCTGCATTCATATAAAGTTCGTTCGTTCTTAGAATAGCATTAAAGAAGAGTATCTTCTGCAAACATTATGACACGGATTCTTAGGATTATATCGTGTACCCTGTTTACACAAATTAGGAACAGTAATGGCCCTAGAGTGGATCCCTGTGGAATACCGATGTTAACATAAGTAGGCACGTGATCAGCAGACATATTCCAGTAAACACGTGGAAAAAATCCTCCAATACAACGAGTCTCCTAAAAAAATTGCATTTGCTGGAAAAAAAGCAAACAAACAAAAGATTTGACATTTTGTTTACCCTGCCAGTTATACATTTTTTCGATTCTACATTCCACAAGAAAGGTAATCCTACAACAAATTACCTACTTTTTCTCCACCAGCATAACTTCCGATGTAGGCGACGGATTGAAACAAAATTAACAGAGTTATTTGATCTGAACATGAAGCAAGTTTGATGAATTCTGACAAAGTGCTGCCACCGCAAGTTATTTTTATTACTTTGAACATAGATGTGCTACCATCAAAATTTTATATGATAAGCATTTCGTGATAGAGAAAAGCAACAAGTATTCATTTTTTCTTAATTTCAAAACAGTTCAGGCGGCATCCTTCAATATTTTTCATGCCTATAACTTTCGATTCAGTAATCGGATCAAAACGAAACTCACGGAGTAAGTTGGTCTTAACGTCTTTTTGGGGTCGATGCTGGCGATTTTTGTCATTATTGTACCGCCATTATTTTTCATTCAACTTTCTAGTGGTTTTTATGTGATAGAGTTATTGTTTGTTTGTTATTTGTAAGGTAGAATGAAAAACAAAAATGCCGAAGAGCAAAGACGGAAAGCTGGAAATTCGTTAGGAGACGATTATCGGAAAAATATGGCAAAACTTGTGTAGAGAAAACTATTGAATCCTCTAGTAACATTAAGATTAAATGAATACTGAAACGGAGCATTGAAAGCGTGTCAGAAACATTAAAGTAGTAATTTATGCTATTGAAGTATTCACTTTAAAATAATATAAAAACACTTGAATTTAGCTTCTCGAAAAAAATTTCAAACATACTTTACACAATTAATTCATTGAACAGAATCTGAAAACACAAAAAAAAAACAAAATCTGAAAGTTAATTTTTTCCCGTTATTAAATTGAAAAACAAATGCAAGAATGTAACTGAATATACCTCGAATAAAATTGGTACAACTAAAAAAAACATTTCCGAATAAAGTCAGCGACTCTATTTTACCTTTTCTCTGAAAATTGAAGATCCGTTACGAATGAAAAATGCAACCGCTTGCGAATTCTCGTAAATAATTTTTCCTTCCGGCGAAGAATTAGCTGAACAAAGAAGAGTCCTGAATAGTACAGCCAAGTTAAAATTAACCTACATCCATGAAGTATAATTCTTCTTTCTCTAGCTAGCTCTTGTATGAAGCCGATCCTATACTCCAATTTACATCCCCACTAAAAAGCTCCCACAGTCACCCCAAACCACTTAGAAAGCAGCATGTACCAACTTTTATGCGTACGTAAACAAGCAAACGTCGAGATAAAACACACTCAACCACAATCTTCGTATACCATGTAGTCATAATTAGCATGTTCAATTCAAAAGTCTGGCAAGCACATTTACAGCAGACACTTTTTAAACATTGAAATGACGTCCTTTATTAATGTCAACGTTCGTTCTCATGTGAGCTTTAGATTATGCACGAATTGTACCTGAGATTTAATTGCAAATGCTAATTAAATGAGGCCAACTTATTCCTTCTAACGGCCTTATTGGCATGCAGACAGAGGGAGAGCTTGTGACTTAAGTCGGGGAAACTTTTATCAGCTTGATGTGAATTAAGCAGCGAATGAATCATCAGTTTTGAATTAGCACGTATTATTATATTAATTAGTATGCATTGTTTACTAATTAAATAAGTAAATTTATTGCTTTCGTTTCGTGGAATCCTATATATTCTTTAATCTTATATATTCTTGAAAAAATTTTGTAATAAACTAATGTAGTGGGGGCCAATTTCGAATAAGTCACAAAAAATAAACAAAAAATCATTCACGCTGACGTAGCACAACCAAGACATAGCATTGAAAAAACGAGACACTTTCCGACAATTGAACGTCTAGATTTTTCATAGTAACCATACTCAGCGGCAAGCCTTCGGGAACTACTAACTAGAAATTTTCGAAACGAAAATAATATTTTTCACATTTTTTTCTGGTTCGACTTTGATATATGTAGTTCCGACTTGAAAAGAACACCCGGATTTAGTGAAGTCTAAAAAGCTGTAAATGCAGTTCTCTGCAATTCACAGGCGACGTTAATCAATTAGAGCGACATTTTTTGTTAAAGAAGCAGTTGGGGGGTATAACAATTAAGCTTGCTAATTGCATTAGAATACAACTTTAAGTGCTAACCAAATTCGGATGTTAATTGCGTAGGAATGATGTAATATCTTACCCAATCAATAAAAAAACTATTAATGTGACATGCCAAAAATGTATCGTAACAAAAGTATCACCCTGATAATTTGCTTTACTCGTTTTAATGTCATATTTTTTCATCTACTATCTAAATTCAAAAAATCGATGAAGTTCCGACATCAGGACAACTTTCTGAATAATTATTTTAAAGACATACACATATATTGTTAGAACTATTCATATATGCCCAGAGCGTACAGACAAGTGGACTTCTTGCGTACTCATTCGGATTAGAATGTAATAGGACAAGTGCCGGCAGAACAAATTTTAGTTGACATTCTCAACTAAATCTAGGCAACATTAATATTATTAATACAGGTAATAAACCGGCATTTATTACTAGGAACAGGGCTAAACTAACTGATATTACGGGCGACTCTATGTACACCGGACAGGGGGCACAATGATTATGCTGGAATATCAGTTGTCCAGGAATTTCACCCAAGATAATTTCGAACTGGAGACTAGCACAATGGAATGTTTAGTTCCAAAAAAGATAGAGACACCTGAGAGTATTTGACGATCTGCATATGACGAGTCAACAACGAATTAACGAGCAGTTGAGCCACTTAACAAGAACTTTTCAAATAAGCTGAGGACTAGGACCGATATAAACATGATCTGTCAATCTTTAAAAAGAAGAAGACGGACCAAACGAGACACTTGGGAATCATGGAGCAATGGACAAAAGCTAGAGGGGTGTCCAAAACCTGGCAACTGGAATCACCATAAAGTGACACCCGGAGCTCGACTGAGGTTGCGGGACTCTTTGCTAATTAACAAACATATCCGGTTGGCAAATCAGTAAAAAATGCATTACATAAAGTAGCCTGTGCAATAGAAAAATCCCTATAGCAAAGGAAATTCTCGTTAGCAGCCTTGCTAGACATTGAGGGGGCTTTCAATAATGTCACTGTAGCGAATATTATTGACGTGACGCTTCGTTTTTTTATGGGCGGGTAAAACTCTGACCACTCGGGCCTCTGAATTATTTAAAAACAGGTAAATTGAGACCACTTTTTAAGAGCCAAAGCGGAGAGAATATTTTAAGAGGGAACACAATAAGCTCAACATATATCCCCTTTTTTGGATTCTGACAGTCAACGAGATATTGGAAAATTTAAGAGCTAGTAGGTTTAAGGAGGTAACGTATCCCAAAGACATTGTGGAACTTGTCAGCGGTTACAGGGACATTGTGGTACGTGTGGGGTTACATTAGCGTAAGATTAACTAATTAGTGACGATTTACGCCTGCAGTAGGGCAGCAATTCTCGCTCTTGCGTCTAAAAGATGCTCTTCGCGAGCTGATAACGCGAGCAAAGTGGCTGACAGTAAAAATATAAAGCATACTTATATTCGAATTATGTGGATCCCAGAGCGTAGTGGTGTCACAAGCAACGAAAAAAGACAATGAGTTGGCTAGAAATAATCCAGGAGCTAGGAACAGTTCTTGTGTTACTGTACTGCGGTCACTACCTGACAGTATAGGCAAACTTGATGCGGCCTTATGTGCTAAATTAAAGTCTGAATTGGAAAACAGGATGGACTGTAGGGTAGCAGGAATATTATGGAAATTACCCAAATCAAACAAGAGCAGGAAACTACTCAAGCTCAGCAGGAACTGCTTGAGGCACAGTCTTCATGCACCTCACACGAATAAAATAGGGCTAATATCGAACAGTTTATGAAAGAGGTCTGAGACGGATGAGGACACAATCCCACATACTCTCAGCGAGTGTCTGATCTTAAATATTTCAATCCAATTTACCGGAGTGGTCGCTAGACAGTTCTAACTGGCCAGCGGAACATGGCGAATGGGCCCAAACTGGCAGTCTAATGCAAGCCACGGAAGCGGCAACCCTCTTCTATAGCCTAACCTGTTATTTTACAAATTTGATATTGAAAGTGTAGATAGAACGGTCATATGTATGTATACCTGATCAGTAGCGATATATATTGCAGCGACTGAATGTGCAGAGTACGTATAAATTTTCATTATATCAAATAAAATGCTCATATATATTCTACTGGTGCCTCAAGAGATGTTCCTATTTTTAAAGTTTGAGAGAGGAACCTACATCTATAGCTGTCAATTGGTCTTCGAAAATGGTGAATATTGACAAGATATTCCTTTCCAAGAAAATTTCGGCATTGCTTCTTCATATTGATTGCTTGCAACGAAAATAATTGAAAACCCCGTTTTTTGTTATAGAATCATTTTTTAGTAGACTAGATTCATGTTTCGTTTAATACGGCAATATTGCTTTAGGAATTTCCAATCATGTGAATTCATAAGTCATCGAACTTGTCACGGAAGCGGTACATATTTGCATAAATAATATTCAAATCCCTTTTTTATGCCTTCAAGTTGGCCCAATATTCTTGTTTTGATCGTTGGTGGCATTATTGCTCATTCTGAGCATAAATTACTAGGTTAGTTTCTCTCTATTTATTAGCGCGAATCAATCATTTTGGGATTGATGATCGGCAGTCGTAGGTTTCATAAAGGCTAGTTCAACAGGTTCTATTATTAGAGCCCTCACTCGAAAAGAATGTATGACGCTGTAGGTTTCAGCAATATAGTAGGTACTACTCAAAATCAATATTTATATTATAATATGTTTCTCAACTTTCTCGAATTATTTTTCACCGTAAAGAGCGTATTCCATTTATTCGTCTCATTCACTTTTTTTTATAAAAACGCTTCGCCAGGGTCGATGAAGTGATTTAATTTTACTCTTATTTTATGTTGCTAATGTGCACTTTTGTGTTCATCTTTTGATGATCAGTCTTGCTTGCTTCTGTTTTGTTGCGGTAATTTCACATATTTAACCAGTTTCTTCGCATATATTACCGATTTCGATTGTTTTATTTATTCTCCTTATTTTCTTTCTTTTCTGAGCTATATTTGGTTGAAAATATGATTACATCATTAGGGGCCGTTCAAGTATTACGTAAGCACTATAGGGGGGTGGGGGGGTCTTTGTTTTGCTTATTTTGGATGACATGGGGGGTAGGGGAGTCCAGATGATGATTACGTCATCGATAGTTATTTACTTTTTTACACGAATGGCAACCCTCACATTGTCTATGCTTGAAAACGAAACGCATTTTCGGAGATTCCCGCAAATATACATGCATACGTTTAGGCACTCGCTTTAGAATCGATTCGGGGAATTACCGCGCGCTGTTCACTTGTCTAAATTTCTTCTGTCAGTGTATTGTTTTCTTCGGATACTATAGCGAGTAGACGTATTGTAAGCATAGCAAAGCAATTCAACATTTGTGTTACCGTTGATTCCATTAGCCAAAGTTTAACGTTTAAATAAGATGTCGTTTCAAATAGACAAATCCAAGTTATACCAAAAATTGTTTGAAAGTTTTAAAAAATCTCATACAAGTACGAAAGTACAAAATGTACAAAAGTTAGTTAACGAAGTGTGGCGAAATTATAAATTACAAGCAAAGTCCGACAAGGAACTAGATATCATTGTATCTAAGAGAATTGAAGAAGAATTGCAATCTACTACATTTTTTTTCCAAGGTGAGTGACGAAATCATTTTAGGTATCTATGAGTACTAGAAATATTAGAAAGGAGGTCATTAAAAATGGCCCAAATGATGTACCGAGGTACACTTTGTAGAAAAAAAATCCTTATTATATGTTGAATATCACTGTATATTTACTTTTTTAATATTTGTGTTGGATCGGTAAATGCCAAAGAAAATGCCAAGTTGTCGAGATCATAGTAGGTATCGTCAAGAACCAATTCGCAGGGCAAAAAAGCAGAAATGCAGAGAGAATAGCCAAGTTACTAGTATTATATAATATGTGATAGTTATTATAATTATTTATATTATAATTATACTTAGTATTATCAAAATACTCAAATAAACAAACAAAGTATGAACTATGAAGTGTCAAATAGTCGACGGCGTTTGGTTATTTTTAGATTTGATTTGTGTATTTTTGTGTAGTTTCTTTTAACATTATAATGCAATAATATTTAAGTAAACAGAAGAAGATATTATTTTATGTAAATACTGTATATAGAAAGATATTATAAACATTTTTAACTAACAGAACGCCATAAAATGTCTGATGTTGCCACATTTTTAAATTGTGTTGTCGATTAGTAAAACTTTGGACCATTATTTACAAGTTATAAGGAATTTCTAAATCTCTAAAGTATTATTTTCGAAATCCTTTGTTTTTTCTCTATAATTTGATATGCATCTACCTCGGGTACAACTTTGGGCAAACTTGTATGGGCTTTTAATGACCTCCTTTATATGCGAATTTTGCAATTTCCCTTTGGGGAAAGTTGCCAAATGACGGGCTATGGCTTTAAATAATCTTTAAATGCAGTTTTTATTGCATACTTTGTATTTATGTAGCTTAATAAGAGAATCTTAAGCAGAATCAATAGAAAGTTTTTACTTTTAGGCAACGACTACCTGTAAACCTGCAGAAAAAACACAAATTATACAGCCAGCTTCAAATATTAAAAAACAGGAAGAAGATAAAATAAAACCCGGTAATGAATCACAACAGCAACGCGAAAATAATGAAAATGCAGATAAACAGAGAGCAAAACCTTCTCAGGAAACTATGAAAAATAAGATTGCTCTACTCGAAAAAAATCTGAACGCTTTGTATTCTGCCAGAGATACTATGCCAAGCCGTGCTGAAGTTGATAAACAGATCATTAAGTTGCGTGAGGAAATAAAAACAGCAAAACAGTCTTTAAACAGGAATATTCAAAACGCAGTTGCCCAGAAGAAACACAGGGATGGTATGAAAAGAAAGTTAGAAGATATTTGTCATGAAAATCCAGAAATAAAAAAAAGACTATCTCTGAGGGATTCAGTGGGACGTCCTAATCTTGAAAGCAATCAACCATCACTATTGAAAACAATTGCGGATATAGCTTTATTTGGGAGTGCAGCAGATGATAGAAGACGAACGGAATCTATTCGCAGCGTAAAAACTCTTGATGAACTCACACAAGAATTACGTAAAATAGGATTTGACATTAGTCGCAGTGGGACATATCTTCGTTTGATTCCCAGCAAATCTAATTCTGCAGAGGGACGAAGACATGTATCGACAGTCCCTGTTAAGCTCATTCGGGCTCAAACTGATCACCACAAGAGCCACTTAGATAACAAGTTCGCTGAAACATCAATCCATTATTTAGAGAACATAGCATCCATACTTGGGCCAGATCAAGTATTTTTCATATCTCAAGATGATAAAGCTCGAGTCCCTATGGGCGTAACTGCGGCAAATAAGCAAGCACCTCTTCTAATGCACATGGAATATAGAATCAAATTACCTGACCACGATTGGGTAATCGCTGAGCGTCATAAATTAATACCATATGTTTATGCTGGTATCAAAATCACTTCCAGTATGCTAGGACAACCGCAAGCCGTTGGATATTCTGGACCAACATACATCGCTATTCGAAGTGGAAAGCATAGTTCATCTACTGCTAATGCTCAGGATTTCGAGACGCTTCTCGAACTTGAAGAGTTTCGACCATTAGCTAAAACTGACCATGGACTAGTAAAACCAGTGGTAATCATGACGGTTGATGGAGGGCCAGATGAAAATCCGCGTTATGAAAAAGTCATAGGGTTTGCTATACAACACTTTAAGCGACATGATCTCGATGCATTTTTTTTAGCTACCAATGCTCCTGGAAGAAGTGCGTACAACAGAGTAGAGCGCAGAATGGCTCCTCTTAGTCGGGAACTGGCTGGTTTAATATTGCCTCATGACCATTTTGGGTCTCATTTGGATGAACGTGGCGTTACAATTGATGAACATTTAGAAAGATCTAATTTCGAATTTGCAGGAAATGTATTAGCTGAAGTATGGAGTTCAATGGAAATTGATGGCTATAATGTTACTGCAAAATATGTTGGGGCAGGTCAACAAGATGTTCCTGTATTTCCAGACATTAAATGGTATTCAGAACATGTGCGTGAAAGCCAATACTTGCTTCAAATTGTAAAATGTAAAAATACAGAATGCTGTCGTCCAAGAAGTGGTCTATTCAGATTACTAGATAACAGATTACTAGATTCCACCACCTGTAAAAGTAAAACAAACAGTTGATGACTTGGTTTTGGATGAAGGAGGGCAATTTCTTGATCTTCCAGTCAATTTAGCTCTACGCTTAAGTGCTTCACTCAAAGATTTCCTGCAAATGCCCTACGATTATTTTTGTCCGACGGTAAAATTGAGGCTATCAAGTCGAACATGCAAAACGTGTGGTCTTTATCATGCTTCCATCAAGTCACTAAATCGTCACATCGAGAAGATCCATAAAAAAGTAAACACGCACACTGATAGGAAAGTTAGACCTGTAAGAGTCGCTGCTCGTCGTGCTAATGAACTGATGTGCATTATTCAAAATTTAGAGCACCATGATGTTGAATGGCTCGATGAGAACGACGTAGACATTCCAAAATCGGATGAAAGTGAGCAGACTCACAACACTGAGCAGCAATCCAAGCAATCCAATGTCATCGAAAACTTAGAATCATGGATTCGGGTTTCATGGACTGAAGACTGTTAATTTGAATTTAATATGTGTACCAAAAATTTAAAATAAGTTTGTTATGTTCGTAAGATTATAATATTTTTGTCCCTTACTCTATGTTGATTACTGCATCAGTAAAATCTAATCTCTATTTTAAATCAATTTTCTTATTTTTAAAATTATAATTATAACATTATAATTATAATATAAAAAAAATACATTTTTAATTGAAAAATGTTTACGTAAGCATGGGGGGAGGGGGTAAAAGCTTTGCTTACTTTTGCTGACAAGGGGGATGGGGGGGTAAATAATTGTAATAAATCTGCTTACGTAATATTTGAACGGCCCCTTAGCACTTAAGGTTATTTAATTTTTAAAAATCATTGAACAATTTTATGTAAAATTATAATATGTTCCTGTAATACCTCATTCAAATATTTTTTCAATAAATTTAAAAGCTATAACCATTTCAATTAAGTTATTTTGAATTTGGGTGTAGATTTAACCAAATAACAGCTATAAAATGTTCACTCCATCCGAGAGATAAATTATTCTTCTAGGCATTTAGATACATCATAATAGAAAAAATCAACACTACAGATTATTTTCTCTTTGCATCTATCAACAAAAACAGAACGTAAAATCCCGCAAATGAAACGTTGGCCTACATTTCGCAGCTGCCTCTCACCCAACTATCCAAATCGACACTCTAACAAGTTCAGTTCTGTGAATTTATTCTACAAATTTTAGTATGAGGTCAAAAAAATTTGACGACAATAAAAAGCTCAACTGACCACCAGCGGTTTAGAAACCGGTACCGGCTTGTCGGCCTTGTTTCGGTCACGTGTAAGTCAAAACAACACAAATATGTTCGGATAGTAACCAATACACATTAAGCTGATGCTTCAAATTGGGAGCCCGGTGGCTCGCACAATCAAATATAAATGCAATCACATCTATGAAAAGCAGTTCTATTATATCACATGACTTTATGAATTTTCAACAGGAGATCCAAGTCATTCCTTCATTTTTAAATCACGTAACTATGAGTCAGGTGTTCTCTACTGCCTACACCACCTATTGAGTTTTTTTCTGGTGAAATTTTTGCGGCAATCCCAATTCTAGAAACAAAGAAAAAACATCCGAATTGGCCCGAATCCCACCTACTCAGCATCTCGCATGCCAACATGTGCATTAGACCGTAAATTCTCAGCTCTAAAGCAAAAACGAGAACAATCCACCCAATGGATCTCGCCAAAATGCCTACGACTTCATTGTCGTCATTCGAGATGCCTGATACGCGTGCATATGCATATTGAAGTGTACTTAAATATTAGCTTCGCTGGTCAGCAGTCTCGATGACGATATGAAAAATTAAATCGATTTTTAGCGATTTCCCGGTCGGTATGTGCTCGAAACTCAAGTATTGCGTAACTTAAGAGAATAATTTATAAATTGTGTCGGGATGGTTCATAAAAATATTAGTGGCACTGAAGATACCACACGAAAACCAAAAATTCTTATGAGCAAAGCAAATATCATTTTACAAAACATAATTATCTCGCGACACAAGTTTGATTCTGACAGGTGGAACTGCATAGGTGGGGTGGATGCAGGAGTACAGCATACGTTTTTTCGCACACCGGCAGAAACGTCTGCCGACATCCTCCCCTAGTCAAGCACCAACACCGGCCAGCTGGAATGAAGCCAATCGGCTGACAATTCCACCCTCCTCAGCACGTTACGTAATATGTACGAAGCCAAATGCATACAATCCTTGAGACAAGTTCTGCAACCGAAATAAGACATTTTTCGCCGGCACCAGAGACGCAAGTCTTTACCGGACGTTCCAAAATCAACGAACCTACCTTCATGTTGTGTTCGACTAATTTCTCGCTGGAGCACATCAAGTAAACGAAGTAGGCCCGAAACAGTTCCCATGTCGTTTTGCTTTTGAATGCGGCCACAGGATCATTGAAGCCGACATCGAGCGGGTCACGTTGTGGTGTAGTAGGGGTCTTGGGATCAGCGGGTTCGACCCTCTTGCGATGACCAGTAACGATGCTCGCTGTAGTCGCCGTTGCAGTCTGAGATCTTTGACGGGTGATCACGAATCGCAAGAAGTGTTCATCTCTTCGAAGGTTTCGGAAGAGATGCTGTTCGAAGGAACTCCGCTGCTGTCGTCCTTGGTGGTAGTGCGGTGCCGAGCTGAAACTGAAATGCCTTCCGGGCGCTGAGCTTATTGATGTCGATGCCCACGGGCCGGCTGTGGTGTTCGCACTTCTGTAAACAAAATTCACTCGGTGATGGCAGATCGAACGCAGAAACGCCATTACACAACTTTTGAACAACTATTGAAGATGTTTCGATGTCACAATATTTTTATCTAACGGTATTCCAAATAATTTTCACCACACCTAAAATCAGTTTTATCCTTTAATTATATTTTCGCAAACGGACGAAAACGGATAAAGCGAAAAAAATTTCTTTCCGATACCAGGCAGTAAGCTGGTTGCTTCCGTAACAGCGAAGGCGACTCACGTCGACTTCACTCCAATTGCTGTGGCTCGCTACGAAAGGACGAGGACGCAAGCGAAACCGTCAGGAAAAACAGCACGAACACTACGGCGGATGACGTTCACAGGGAGTTGAATGACGACTGATGACAAACCACAAGCGGACGCGCACACCCCCGATTTCCCCAACTGACAGGCCTCCTTAATCGATTTCCCCGACTACTGTCTTTCGAATTTTCGTTTTCTATCGCAACGACTTTCCACACAAACGTTCCGGTGTTATATAAGATTTTTCCGGCCGTTTGGGTGCCAAGATTCAGGGTGAAATCGATTTTTCCCGTGACTCGAAAAGGACGATGGTAGCAGCTTGTGAATGGGAAACGTACTCGGTGCACTATCGACACGGTTTCGAGAATATGCGACGCACAAGGACGATGGGCGATGCTTCGGATCAATATGCGCACGCGGTAGATTCTTTAATTTAGTCTAATTCGCAAAACGGATTTCCGTTAGTGAAAAACGTACGCGTTTACTTTCGCTGATTTGCACACATAAATGATGATTATGTATCCTTTTTCTGCGTTAGATACAGTTTATTCTCCGGTTTTTCCGTCAATAGTGCGAAATTATCATTGCCCGCGTACGTAAATGTTCCGAGAGCTTTCGACAGACTGAAGAGAGCAACGTTTCTTAACACTGTGCGAATCGCAATGGTTGAGCTGGCCAGTTGTACAGGGAGAAACCAACCTTCGGGTGAGATGCAAAACTTGCGCATGGAAGATCAAGTCCCCTCTATCGCTTGAATTCGTTCTGGCGCAGAATCCCCGCTGAACCGCGAAATTTCATCGGTGAAACCGGTTGATATCTTTTCTGGAGCTTTGTATCTCACATCATATCGCGAGACGCATCAATTGAATCTCGCAACCACGAGATCTACCAGCCTTTTCTATATTCGCGAGATGAGAGCTTGTTTTTGCATCGATGCTGCCGGCGCGCGCTACTCAAGCAATTGGCAGGGGTGCTACGAATGGGCTTAGTATCTCAGCCTACTCATTCGGTGGGTGAGAGGAAAGCTATGTTCACTGAAGTGGCTCCGATGGTACCCCTTTCAAAGAGACCGGGAAATCATCAATGAGTGCGCGAAACAGGTAGGTGGGCATGATTCATTGGTGAATGCTTTTTACTCGTGCAATTAAGATGAATCTCGTGTTTGCCGGTTAAAAAGAAAATTGCAATGACATGGAATTTCTAAACGGTGTACGATAAGAGTAGCAGTGGTGTGGCATTCAAGGGGCATATCGAATTTACTTGCATGTTTGCATGCGCATATACGTACGGAATGGACAAATGGATTCGCAAAGCAATTGAATATGCAAATTTACATATTTTGTTGATTTATATCGAAGCAAATTAAATTTAAAGCTCATTGCAAAGGCTTTTTTATAAATGCATGTTATAATTACAAGTTGTGCGTAATAATGTGCATAAATATCCAAGTAGAAAGAAAAATCTGCGGAGAACTCATTTGTTTCGGTATAACTTTTAAACATTGACATTTATTGTCAAAGCTAGTAGACGATTTTCAGAACAACTAATATTTTTGACATTGAAAAATTCTTCAACACGAGTTTACTTGTATTTTTCTATCAAGTATTTATTTATATATACATTTCATCGCGCTGGAGTGAAATAAATATATATGTAAATATATAAACTGGGATTTCATCTCACACAAAACAATTCCAATTACAGCAACTGAAAGAGTTTAGCATTATTATATATAAGAGTATACAAATTAATTTAGAAAATAAAAAAAGTACATAGAAGCTATGTTAACAAATATTCAATTTAACATACTTCAAGACGTATTAGAGACGAATGCGGTAGAAGACCAAGGTTCAGAGCATTATGCTTCCCAAGAAGACGTAGCAAAGGAAGCTAGAACTAGGCTTCCGTTCACGCAAACGGGATCCTGAATACCTTCGACGATCTGCGTCGCCGACTTGAATCACGAATGGTTATATCGTAGTCAAGATCTGACCAAGAAAGCCTTGTAAGCGTTTAAAGAGAAAACACTCACCGAGGATCACTCTGTGGATATAGAGGGTAGGTATATGTTGAGAGTTTAGTTTTTGAATTTCTTGCTATAAGTGTATGATAACTCTCGCTATCAGAACGTTGCACTTATATGTTTTTATACGGACCTGTTTTTATACGGACAGTAGTGAACGTTTGGGAGGTTAAATACCTTGTATAGTTATTGTTCTATAGTGTTTTATTGGAGTATATTATACGTTATATTAAGTGACAAAGAAATTTAGAATGCCTTTTAAAATAGTGCAAACTGCCGAATGCGAAGAAAGATTCATTATGCAGCTCCATGCGTGATGCATTATGCAGTCCCAAGCAAAGAGGAATGAGCTAGGAAACTATCCGCAGGAATCAATCTTGTGGAAACACATACCGATGGCAACAAAATGAGATGTAGTATAATGTCCTTCCGCTTGCCGGACCAGTATCTTTCAAGCGGAGGTCCTGGCAATTCTTGGAGTGGTCAACCGGCTCTTATGCAACTTCACTGACAGCCAAGCGGCTTTACAGTCCCTTGTTGAAGTTTACACTCTCTCGAAAGTCCACGAAAGCCGTACATTTCGAGTTGTCGGGACACTCTATAATCCAGTTGTTTCGTGTGACAGGTCATAGAGACATTAAGGGTTGGCTTCCTCACAGGGCACTGCCTTATTGCATTTCATGTGAACAAAATAGGACTGACATCCATGGATTTATGGAGGAGGTGCGCAGTGCTGCCATTTGTTTTTTTTTTTTGGAATTATGCTAGACACAATTTTATTTTATGCTAAATAATGCTAGATCTTGTAAAATTATAATGCTAAATAATGCTTTCTTATTTAATTGAAATAAACATGGTTCAATATGAAAACAATATGTATATTTATATGTATAAAAAAACAAATTAAAAGCTTAAAATTTACATCTCAAAATGATTCTATATCTATCAAAGACATACCAGTTACATAAAAATCTTCTTTTCGTGTGTAAAGCTCATTCCTACCAATATTTTTCAAAACATCGTTTGGAGTCTCACAATCAAAACAGCAACAATCATTTATTTTTAAGTGAAGAAAAAGTTTTAGTATCGGATAACGAAGACTTTTCTCCAGCGTTATCCGTGCGATTGCTTGTATTTGAAGCCCTAACAAAACAATTGATTTACATTATTCAGGAAAAAAAATCTAACTAGAATGCACATACTTTGGTAAACTTGAACATGTAGATGCCCGAGAATGGGACCACAACACTGATTTTTAGCATCATCACAATTTAATGGAACGTTATCATCTTTAAAGCAACTGTTACTTCTGGTTGTCACTTCTAAGGAAATGCCATGAGCGCGTTTTTGTATTTTTCATGAATTTCCGCCACCACATGATTCAGAAAGTTTCCTTTCATGAACGCGACTTAAAGTACACGAACAGAGCTATTATGGAGAATAATTTGATGGGCGCTACGTCTCCAAAAATTGTTTAATTATAGTTCGAAGTTTGCAATGGGTGATACTCTTGATTTGAATGAACACCCAGTAGTAAAGGATATTGGCTTTGGGGTGTTAGCATACTTATATCCAAAACAGAATTCAACATCATTGACACTATGACCAGGGCCCAGTTCTGGCCTGCCTCTACAAGTTATAGCCCTGATCCCGATTGCGAGCCGTTGTCATCCAGTTAGGCATCCGTTACCTCTGAGTGTCCTCATCAAAGCTATTTCCGGCACAAACAAGGTCTTTCCTACTGTCGTCTGCTATAAAATCTGTTACCAAGGGTTTTCCGTGCAGGTTCCTCTACGATCTTACGAGCGAAGTGCCCAAATTTCTAGATAAATCATGTAGAGGTTGTGGTTGTAGTTTTCACAATCGCACTTTCTCATATAGGGGCAAGGATTTTGTTTTATTAGCGATTCTCCGCAAAAGTTTCCTCTAAATATCTGATGCTGAGGATCCAAGTCTCGGATCCACACAAAAGTACTGGTAAGGTCATGGTGATGTACAGCAGTTGAGACTATGGCTGAATTTTACATCTTGAAGAGCTTGGAAAGACTTTTATAGGATTTCTTGAATTTGAGCAACCTATAAACTTTGACACTTTGAGAATACAAATATCAATTGCTATGAAAAATACGTTCGCATCAATGGATCCGCTATGCGAATTGCAAAAAACTAGCACCATTTTTATTACCTGCATCAAGTCTCTGCTTATAACAATACTTTCAATCGTTTTTAGCTAAATAAAACGAGTGCACTAAGTAACTGGGAGAATAATAATTGCATATCATAAGCATACTATGTACAGTTTTTTATAAGAAACGACTGCACGAGCCATATTGGATCAGCATATTAAAAAAAATGTTTTAAAATAATGGATTGCATTTCAAATCAAATTGAAGTGAATCAAACATAAAATAAAAATTTATACTGAACTAACATCTCCATGACCATAAATTTCTTTGCAATTATCACCGCTCAATATGCATATTCAATCTGGTTTTGATTCAATGGAAAGTAAAAATGCAGTTACACTCGCATTTTTACAAGTTACAAGCGCATTACCGTTCACTGGAAGTATCAGGTTCGCAAATATCGAACAACATTATTCTCGACTCATTACTACAGGCAATATTACGTACTGGGCCCGAAACCGAAAGTTAATTGTCCATTTGATTACCTTCCCGCTTCGAATTCACTTCACACACCATATATTCGCTGTATATGCAATTTCTTCTGATTGCTTCTGATCGCTCTCTGGCCACTAGATTGAAACCTGGGATAATTGTGGTATTGAGTGTTTGTTGTTCATTTGGAGCTTATCGCCGTCGTTTCCATCTGACCGTAGTATATCTCTCAGTGGCGGGCATATTCAAGACGATCATTTTGATTACGAAACAGGGGTCGCACCAGTAGAGCTAACAAAATGCATCCGTCATCGTGGACAAACATATGATTCAGTAGATGGGGCTCAGCATGCAACCAGGTGAACTCGTTTGGAACAAGACGGTGGAAGAAGAAGAAAAGTGTTAAAACATTATGACCGTTACCGACTAGCGTCATAACGAAATCAACAGCAGGAAGAAGTGGTTGTGCAAAGTGACCAGTACTTTGGAAGCAAAAAGCTTAGGATCAGAGTTTTGAACCACGGTTCCTATGATGGTGCTTTCCGGGCGTAACATATTTGTGGTGCTGGTGATGATTTTTCTCGTGAGTGTTGATGTTAGTTTGGGCCAAAGTGAACCAGTGGCTAGTGTTAACTTCTTGTTCGAAACGTTCAACCCTTACAGTTTGGTGAGATTTTTCGAGTTTAGTGATAAAGGATGGAACATAAGCGAGAATTGTTTGAAGAGCATGTACAGTTTTCTTGAAGGATTACAAAAAGGATCGATTTGGGCTGTTAAGTGTAAGTGAAAAATCGATTTGGTTCGTAGCGTTTTATTACTAGCTTTTTATTACTTGATTTGTTATATTTCTGCAGATAATAATAGGAATAACTAAAATATATTCTATATATAATGAAAGTTTATATATTAGTTTAAATTGCAAACGCTGGTTCATTACCTAAGTGCGAAAAAATAAATTCAGTTCCTTAGAAAAGTTAACTTTTGTAACACAATAAGTCATAATAGGCAGTAGCAACGCATACATTGTATGTTGAGAATATATGAAACAACCCTTTGTGGCAATAAGCTTCAACATCATCATCATCAGCACTACAACCTGGGTCCGGTCTTGGATTCCTTCAAAAAAATTTACAGTCGGTCCCGATAGCGAGCCGAAGTAACCCAATTAAGCAGCGTAAGCAAGATCTCCCACGCTGTCGTCTCGAGCACGATCCTGTTCGCTTATACGAACTAAGAGCCCTACCCACCGGAGTCTACCAAGCTTAATCTTTGTAATTATATCTGCTTCTTGGTAGATAGCGTAAAACTCATGGTTGTAGCGTCTCCGGAATCGCCCTTCTTCACATATGGGGACAACGATTCTTCGCAAGACTTTCCTCTCGCATGCGTCTAAGAGGTTAGAAGGTCTATTGCTAAGCACCCAAGTCTTGGATCCACAAGTGAGTACTGGCTAGACCATAGTCTTCTGCAGTAGAAGCTTTAATTTCCTTGTGAGATTTCGGGATTAGAAGAGCCTTGACAGACTGTAGTAGGCTGTAGGTTGGCTCAAGTAGGTTGGATTTGAGTAGCAACCCGCGTATTTCTTCTTCCATATTGTTATCGGCTGCTACAATTGACCTTAGGTAGCTGAAGGATTGCACTACTTCAAATTTATGCTCCACTGCACTGATGGTTTGACCAAATCTAGGTGTCCTTGGGCAGATGCTGCCACAATGTAGCATTAAGCTTAAGCGAAATAAATAAAAGCTAGTTCAAAGGAGTCAAGTAATTTGAAGGTTCTCCCATCACCATATGTGAAACAGGTCAAGCACAGGAAGGCTATGATTATAGCGGTAGACATAGTTCAGAAAGAATAAAAGCAACACAGGACACCGAAAAAAATTGCTAGAACCCCATGAGTCAAATGAAATGGAGCTAAGAATTAGAAATTAATAATATCTGTCAAAATTGGTCATGGTTATCCGGACTGCACCTAAAGAACATCGCCAAAAAACCGAAAGCAAAACTAAAAACTTATAAACGCTGAGAAACTCATGATCGATACAGTAGAAAAATGGGAAAAATTAGTTTTACATCTGCCTTTTTCTGTTTTTCGATAATAAGTGCCACCGATTTTGCTATGAAACACTAGAGCAGGGATATGCCAAAAGGACATATGAGGCCAAGAATAACTAATCCAAGAGCGAAATTGTCAAATATAACTTGTTGTCCGAAAGTATTGGTCAAATTTCGGTAGTTTGATGAGAGTAGGGGAGTGGCACACAGAGAAATAGAAGTAAGCAAATCGAAAATAGGACAATCAACTTCACATGTTTATTCGAAAAAAGTGGTTTGTCCGTGTTCCAGAAAAATTTGCATTTCGGAAAAATTAGGAATGGACCCATAATGAGAATTTTGAATGGAACAGTCAATGCGTATCACAGCTAAAACTTTTAGACCACAAACTTTTTTCGCAATGGTTCTTGTAACATAACCTTTGAGCTATTCTGCCTCAGTTTACCTCTATCAGTAGAATCGTCACCATATTTGCACATTTCAGCTATCTTTGGTGCCATTTGTGCTTATTTGCGGTTCCATTTGTTGTAACTGAAGAGCTTGCGTTCATGGATATATGTGCTAATATAAACTTCTATGTGCTATAAGTATCTTTATAATTACCAATACCTCTGTTGAGATACTTTAAGTGGTAAGCAATCTAGGGCAATCCACCTACGTTTACCATAAGTATGCTTAGGCCGCAACTTCACTAACTTACGTGTTGATTATTTGTTTCATTTAATTAAAGAAATTCAGCTCATTTTCGTTTGCCACCTCAAGGGGACATTAGCGATAGCTTGGTCTCAATAATCTTTTCACTGGCTATCACAATAAATTAAATTTTCTTTTTCGAATTAAGTTATTAAGTTTGCCTTTTCGATTAAACCTAAGACCTCTGTTTCACTAAGGGCTAATGAAAATCTATGTTCCATCATCTGCACTTGGCATAAGTTGCGAGTAGTTTCGAGGAAGGGAACAAGATAAGATCACAACGTTATGCCTAGCCACCATACCAAAATAAAGCCCAATACGACAACAGACCATCCCGAAATAAACAGTTTTAACTATCATGGGCATAACGTCACATAGCTATGTCACGTCAAAAAAACTACTTGATTGTTTAAATGACGTGATCTTGTCTAGTTCGCTCATGTATAAACTCCATTATTAGAGTATGAAGCAAAAAAGGTTTCAATAGGCATCGTTTTTTGCAGCAGGCTAGTAACCATGCATCAACCTGTTTTAGCAAACTGACTTACGAATAGAAACTGGGAAACAGAGATTAGATAGTATAAGTTGTCGATGAAGCTTGTATATAGTATAAATTGGCGATTTTAATACTATCGGTCTTCGAACATTAGTAAAATATTTTTGAGCGTTAATAAAAACAACATGTGAGCCTTTATCGGATGGAGTCCATGTCAA
This sequence comes from Nemotelus pantherinus, assembly GCA_963978885.1. Classification (NCBI taxonomy): domain Eukaryota; kingdom Metazoa; phylum Arthropoda; class Insecta; order Diptera; family Stratiomyidae; genus Nemotelus; species Nemotelus pantherinus. The sequence continues at coordinate 219,873,967 of OZ022263.1, read as the reverse complement.
CTACAAGGCACCTAGAATGAGGACCCCACACTTGACATTAACCAAGAACATTACGCAGCAACATTACAATAGATGCACAGATGTTGAAATATACTCAGAAAATTTTGAAGATGGCTAGGCAATTATACTCTTATACATGATGTGCTAGTCAAATTTAAGTCAGGAGTCAAAGAAAGCACTGAAGTCATCAAAATTGACGACCGCATAAAAAAAGCGCCATTTGTGTTTTTTTTAAAAAGAGCCAGAACCAAAATAAAAAAATTCTGGAGGAATTTTCCTAACAGCGAAAGACATTTATGATGTCTCGAGACATTCAAAGTGAGGAACTTGGCAAAGCACTAGCTATTCAATACATAAAACTCATTTTAAAGATGTTCGCAATCTTCATTTGAAACACTGACTTTAAATAGCTTGATGCTATCGGCATAGACAAGAAAATTCATTTGTGAAAAGCAAACACGGAAGAGAACTTAATATGTTGCGAAAGGTTACCAAATATGCTACGAAAACGAGTTGAAGAATCTAACAGCTAACGTGAATTGGAAGCTACTACATTCAAGGGTGGGTCATTAAGTTCACGAAATGAGTAGGTAGGATGAGTGTGGTTTAACGTAATAAGTTCAGAGACTTATCATAAGTATAAATAGCAAGTTGCATTTCAATCGAGTCATTTAATATGAACTATTGTCGGCGAAGCAACTCAGTATGAAAGAACGTGTCAAATATGAAGAAAATTCCTCATCAAACAAGGGAGTCGATTCGAAGCATAATGGAAGAAATGGCAGGGACTTTTTCCAGGTAAGCCCATGATTTACAAGTGTCACAGTCTTTTTAAGCAAGGAAGAGACTCACTTGATGACGACCCACAGCCAGGACGGACAATCGAAGTGACACTCCGGAAATTGTTCAAAAAGTCGAAAAATTGATGTGGAAAGATGCTATACTAAAGAAAAGACAGCTCGCAGAAATATTGGGGTATCAGGTAAAACCTCAGAAGAGAGAGATATAAGGAAATGAAAACAGCAGTGAGAATTGAAGCAATTTGCCTGAATCTGAGTGTTAGTAGCTGTGATGGAAAACTATGTGACATATATAGACAATCTTCTACTCCGCGAGCAAAAAAATAGAGACAGATAGAAGGGCCAGTGTCCGCGAATTTGACAAGTTACAACCAAAAGATCGTAGAACTTAGGTAGCGGAGATATCAAAGGGAATATTTGAGGTAGTAATTCTCTCGATTTGTTCTATTTATAGATTTTACCTTTGTAGTGAAATTGCTTCACTAAATTTCCTATATGTATACACTTGTTTTGTTTCCTTAAACTTCTCTGTTCTGAGGATAAAACCATTTTGAATACTCTTCACGATCATCTTGGCATGACTAAGATCAGTGCAAAGTGGGTGTCGTATTTATCACTATGAGCCTGACTCTATGCAGTCGCGCAAGTCATTTCACCACCCTTGAAGTTCAATATGCCACAGCCTGCTGGGAAAGTCATGGCGACAGTTTTTTGGGACTAAGAAGGGATCTTGCTGATCGATTCAAAAAATAAAGACGTCTTCATAACCGGATAATATTACGCTTCAATTCTAGAGCAGTTGAAAGAAGTCATCAAAGAAAACAGAAGAGGAATATTAGCCAAAGGTGTCCTCCTTCTGCACGACAACGTGCACCTTTTCACAAGAGAAGTTTTGTCTACCTTGTATAGGTGACTACTATCTTTTGCCAAAATTGAAAAAGAAACTTCGTGGGAAGAAGTCTTCAAACGATGATGAAATGAAGGACTCAGTTTCCGTAGACTTTAGAGACCAAGATACTTGATTTTAAAAAAAGTATACATAAACGAATTGAAAGGTTCGGAAAATATATTAGAGTTGCAGGCAAATATATTGAAAAAGAAAATTTGCATTTTTCTTTGCTTTTCTTACTACCCATTTCGCGAACTTCATAGCCCACCCTCATAGATGGAGAAGGAGAAAAGGAGACATAAGGAGAAAACCAAGAAAAGAGCGAATCAAAGCCGAGTTTAAAAGTAGCTGCTCAAGATCAACGGGGCTAATTACTTTGGAAAAGGTTGCATATACGGCATTTACTTTACTTGTTTATCTGAAGCAGATCCTACAGTGTTTGTGAAAGACAAAGGGTCTGTAAGAGTGGGCTTGCCTTTGACATAACCATGCTGCTCATATTCGAGGATGAGCTAGATAAAAGGATATAGTTTAAGAAGATTCTGAAGCAACGAAGAAAAGCAATGCGACGGTATTTGAATGTACTCGTACTATCACTGTAACCAGGCTTAATTATTGGTGTAATTTTCGCAGTTTTCCAGTTCGATGGAAATACACTATCAGCTGGTCTACAGTTAAAAATTATGGACAGAGGAACACACAAAGAGGAAGAAAGTTATTTGGCCAATGTATCGGGAATGCCGTTGTAGTCACAAACAGTGCTTTTATCAAGGTAGTTCATCAATGATTCGACTTCAGGAGAATCGGTGCGAAATGAAGACGATGTGCAAGGAAAGGACACACTAAACAAAGTAGCTGTGGAGCACTGGATACAAAAGAAGGAGAACTAACTCGCAAAGAGCTCACGAGCACTGAGTACATTGAGAAGAGAAAGAGAGCATAGTGATAGGGCAATAAAGTTATGGAAACATTGTTTTGTGATATGATTGAACGTTAGGCATATTGACATACAAAAAAAAGAGCAGTTCAAAAGCCTCTATATCAGCCTCTAAGTCTGTTTTTCTCCATCTACACATTTGCCAAGACATGACAAGCACGAGAGTGTGTATGGATAATTTGGCCGGCGCCTACCTGTGTTGCGAGGGTTTGTGAAGGTCTGGTCTTAGCTTCGGGTTGCTCGAAATTCGGTCGGTTTTAAGTATCGAGTCAAAGGGACTTGACAGGCTGCCTCCACTAGCAATTTCCCATGGCATGAAATTTGAAATTGCCAGTGGAGGCAGCCTATGGTATGCAATATTTTATGGTCTGCCATAAATGGTAGGCAATATGGTATGCAATTTGCTCGGCAATCTGCCTGGCAATATTTTGACAGTTCTTGATTTCAAAATGGCGCTGAACTGTGGGAATGTTTTATTTCTTATAGGAAATTGTAGGGATTTTGAATTCAAAGGGATTTTTAGATCTCGTTGAGCAATGAAAATAGTCCACACAATATGAAATGGTGGGAAATTGCGAAAAAATCAAATTTTGATGCGGAATGGTGAAATTATATATAATTTTTTGATTTAAAAATGAAATAATTTCGATTGGACGATGAGTAAATTTATGAGACTCCCAGTTGATGATTGGTGGATTTTTCAAATTACTTTTATCTCATTCCCCTTCGTACCCAAGCAAATCATATAATAGTTATATTTTCGTCTGAAATTTCACCCTACACGTGAACTTTTCATAAGTAGCAGAATTTCTTCGCTCTGCGCTTCAAATAACTTATTAAGAGCATTTGACACTCGGATACAGCGCACGTCCTTCTCGCTCAGAGTCATTTTCGAAATGAAATTGCATGCCATGAAATTGCCCATGCACAGATTGCATACCATAAATTTGACAGTCGCTACCATCGGAAATTGCAGGGTAAATTGCTAGTCGAGCCCCGGTGTGAAAAAAGGTCTGATGCTGGCTCCGATGATATTTACGAACCGATTTGGTTCGTCTACAAAATTATGGACAAGATACATGAGTACGAATGGGTACAAGGTATACTGTTTGATTATTTGAAAATTTTCTGAACGGAGTAAATGCTACCTACCTACACGATATGAATTTCTGTGCACCATGCAGAGGGGTGCGAAGTTTAAGTGAGCAGATATGCATGTCGTGCAGGTGGTAGGTATCCTTGCATAAGACAAGCCATCCTCATCCTATACCTTGCAGCGTTTCGGCGAATGATTTGTCGAATGTCTTCCCAACAAGTTTGCTCTATGTTTCTTGCGGCCTTAAAAATGGTCCTATTTTGCGATTAGCTGTCTTTCGGGATGGGGATGGATTTAAATTTGTTTCATTACAATGTAATAATGACCATAAATAATAAAATATTTTTAAAGCTTTTTTGATATTAGCATATTTATTATTGTAGTATTGCTCAATATTCACGAAAACCTTAAATCTATGCTCAATCTTATGATTCAAATGATTGTTATTCAATAAATTAATTTAAACAAAATCAAATATAAAACGACAAATTAAGGTTGATCACCTCGTTGCCTGGCAATTAATTTTGTTAGGTAAATCACACTATACACGAAATGTGAAAAACTTGAAATTATTCCAAATTTGTCTTAGTTTTATAATATCAAAAATGAATCGAAATGCATCAAATCAGCATTTCAAACTAAGTAATTTCAATTCATTCACTCAAAAAACATTTCTTGGCTTTTCTCTCAAAAAAATTAAATTATTATTTCACTCCATTAATGTGCGAAACAAAAAAAAATTATTTGATATTTTATGCAATCGTATTAAATGTTCCGGTCACTATTCCGTTTCCCACATGTCATTTTTTTGTCTAGCTGCAAGTCATTCAACTATAATTCTGGCAAATTGCCCGTAACCAAGAAATACTCGTTTTTATGGTCATCAGTTATTGCACATTTTCGTCATAATTTTAGTTTCGATTGGGGTGTCACGCTTTGATGTGTTTGAAAATATTAAAGGATATGTTTTCCAGTCAAGAATGTTAGCTATTGTTTTGTGGCATTTTCTCGTTTTCGCTACTACTCATTTCATACCCATTTGTTTATAGGAATACAGACCATGAACAAATTACACACATTTTTTTAAAATTTCAATTTCTTTCCCCTGACTTACATTCTCTTGATTGAAATCTAATTGTTCACCTATTTTTCGTTTATCACGTAGGATTAAATTTGATTTACCACCACGACTTTTTCACCTTAAACGATGCTACCACCTAACGCTATCGGCATTGCTGGTCGTAATTGCTTTCATCTCAGATAAATCTCCATGATCATTTTTTCTGTATCAAGTTTATTTCTCGAATAACGATTGTAATTACATTTCCAGCGAATGAAAGTGCGTAATCGAAGCCATGCAAGTACTCGAACAGGTCCATTCGAATAGCTTGTAAATTAGAATTATATTGGGGATTGGTGTTGGAGGTTGTGTTAAAAGACCGCGACTGTATCTTGTTATTTTCGCATATCTTTGCTTTTGCTTTCTCATCGGAAAAAATTGAAAGTCCGATTAAGCGCCAGTGTGATATATGGGTGTTTGGAGTTCTTTTGTTGAAATGTTCGTTGCGTAATGGTAATTTGGAATGGTGTGATTGGCTTGGACTTAAGGTTCCACTAATCACTCAATCCGTCAGCGCAATGAGAAATGAATATTTTGATACTTTGGAAGTTTTGCGTGAAATTTATTATCATGAATTTACATAAACGAGAAATAGACACTATAATAAGACTACAGTTTTGGCCAGAAAACAAATGATCATCTAGTTAAGTATGAAGCTTTCATTTTTAGATTTTATCATTTGTTGCACTTGAATAGTGCTATGAGCAGATTTGAGCAGTCCACTGTTAAACTGCTCAAAATGAACTTTTTTTTAAACAGCTACCAAAAAAAAAAACTATTCAAGATATCGATTTGAAATTTTACATGCATCTTTATTAAAGTTTAAAGCTAACATTTTCATTGGAAAAAAATATTAGAAAGCAAAATGGCGTCCGCCCTAATGGATCGCCGCAGCACCGCCGAAAAAAAAGCAAATTGCGCCTCGTAAATTCCTGGACAAAATAAGCATCTGTGAACAAACAACCAAAAATATTTCATTAGTTTTGAGTATAAAGAACTGCACGGGCCTAAATATAGAACAAAAAAATTTTTTTTTACAATTTGGGAAACATATTTTTATTGAAAAAAGGCAAAAAACTGGATAACCAATGTTCAAAAGTATACCACATTTTTTTTAATCGCTTTACGGCTCTAAATTTAGGCCCGTGCAGTCCTTTATATTCAAAACTAATGAAATATTTTTGGTAGTTTGTTCACAGATGCTTATTTTGTCCAGGAATTTACGAGGCGCAATTTGCTTTTTTTCGGCGGTGCTGCGGCGATCCATTGAGGCGGTCGCCATTTTGTTTTCTCCAATGAAAATGTTAATTAGTTAGTTTTTCCCAATGAAAATGTTAATTTTTAACTTCAATAAAGGTGTATGTAAAATTTCAAATCGATATCTTGAATAGTTTTTTTTTTGTAGCTGTTTAAGAAAAAAGTTCATTTGGAGCAGTTTAACAGCGGCCTAACCCCTTAATAGTTTGATCACTGGAGTCTCTCATCAAAATCTCTATATTTCGTCATTTCAAGATTCGTTGGTCTTATTCCAAAATGCAGGCGGCCGTGATGTTAGAGACCTAATCGTTCTTGCCGGTTGATCTCACCGGATGCAATTTCTCCCGCGGCTGTTCGTAACGAGAATTTCCTATCCTTGCATAATTTATGGTTTTTCACTAGGTATGGTCGTAATATCGATCTTGTTGCACCAGTGACAATAGTTATGATGCATTGTTCTCCGTAGACTTGTCCACGTAGGAATAAATTTGCTGCTCCACGTTGTAGTCTGAAGTTGGTGATAATGGTACTGGGGGCGTTTATCCTCCTAGCCAACTTCGGCCCCACAAAATTGTTTCTTACATTTTTCCCATCTCCTCAGATCAAGGGGAGGATTACTTGCTGATGCTTGATTCTATCTCGGTCCTCTCCTTGCCAGACATTCCGGGCAATAACTGGACCTTCCTCGCTGTCGACAATCCACTTGTGACTATCCTCATTCGTTTGCCTGTAACTGGCTATTTGAGCCAATGCACACATATTTGTACACTTCCAACGTAGTTTCCAAAAGTCCAACTGTGGTGCTGGTGTCATTCTTGAGTAGCTTCGAAGTTTAAGCCATATGGCAAGGCGTCCTTCACAGTCTGCTTTTCTGCTTGTCGAACTGCCTGTTGGAGTTCTCGATCTTGCAATGTACTGATGAAGGCATTCTTGACTGTGGTATCATAGTGCTCTAGATCTTATACTGAGTAAGCCAATTCTGCTAGTCGTTAAATTTTGTGTGCCAATTGCTGCAGAGTTTCGTCTGGTTTCTGCTTCTTCATTTTCTCCATTTTTTCTTTATTGAGCTAAAATTACTAGACGTCATGAATGTATAAAAGGAGTAGATATATGTGAAATTACATCTTTGTTCAAAATAAGTATTGGAAGTTAAAAAATCAGAAATTGTTAACCCTATGTGGCCGCTAGGTGCCTAAAAGTAGGCGAGCATTTTTTCAAATTATGATTTGCCATAGATTGGCAGCCCTGTGGTAGTGAAAAATAACAAAGAAAATAATAATTTTTTTCGCCTATCATTTCCGATTTAGTCACCAGATTTTAACGAAATTCACGCAATAGCTGGAATTTACATTGCGCTAAGTTTTGTAGTTTTGCAGTAGGAGTTTGGTTGGAATATTATAATATTTAGTAATTTATTTATGATTATAAAAATTTTTTGTAAATTTTCTACTAAAAGATGTTTTCATCGAATTTCCAAATGGTAATGGCCTCACTACAACAAATATTAAGGTTTTAGAATTTGTAAAGTTTTGCGGATTGAAGCCCTTAATGTTTCTGAGCTCCTTTAACTTTCAATACATTTATCGGATCGAAACGAAATTCGTAGGATTGGTTGACCTCAACGTGAAGCAGATGTGGTAAATTATTAGTTTTGGTGCTACCAAATTGTCACCAGCACCAGGCGCTTTCAATATTTTCGAACGAACATAAGCTATCCTTAAACTTTCGTATGACAAATATTTACAATGAAAATACGTAACCAGTCTTTAAAGTTTCCAAATTTGGAAAATTGTTCAGATGGCAACCCAAAACATCTTTCAATCCCTGTGACTTTTGATGAAGTCCTGGGATGAAAACCAATTTCACAGGGTATGATGATTTTGACGTGAAGCAATTTTAATGGAATTTTAGGCTGTCGTGCTGGTCAAGTGCTGCAACCACTGAGAATTTTCTTCAAAGTCTTTCTGCTGTCAAAGTTTTATAAGATAAATATTCGATAATGAATATGAGAAACTAGTGTTCCACTCTCCTAAGTTTTGAAATTCATGCGAGTGGTAGCCGTGAAAATCTATCTATCCTTTGTGTTTCAATGCAGTATCCGGAGCAAAGTGGTGCATGATGATTGCTAAATTTTATTCTTTTTCCATTCGCCTATTTTGAAATTTTGAATTCATTTTCAAATCACAAGCATTATTTCCTACCGAAAATAGTTATATTAAAATTTAAAACAAACAGATTTTATAACCGATTATAATACTTGCTTACATACTTACTTTCAGTATATGACAGCACTCAGTACTACGGCGGAGCTGCTTTCACTGGAGATCGATATCGGTTAGCTACTTCTGCATTGTGTCGCTCCCTGCAAAAGGAGTACCTTGAAGTCCTGAAAATGCATTGGAGTTTAAAAACGAATACAACTGTTGTACCGTTCCCAGTTCAACTCATCAATGCAAAATACCAACTGGAAATGAATCACAATCTTTTCGAGGTTAGAAGCTATCCATAGATTTCATTATGAGCTCATATTTTTTCTATTAAACAATGCTAGTTTGATGATTCTAGGTAATCGATATCCAGCAGTCGGTTTGCTTTCCAGAATATTGTGATACTAAAGATTTAGAACTGATTTTGATGCCGCCACCATTACCTCCGAACCAAATTTTGAACAATATGAGTTTGATTGGATTTCGAACTGTAGATGGAAAATACAGCATAGTTCAAGATACTAGTTTTTATACATTGATGTAAGTACTTTTGAAACTCTCACTATCAGAATCAATTATATAATTAAGTATCGATGAAGAAAAACGGAGTGCATGAAAAATTATTTTGCTTGGAAAAACTATTGGTCCTTGTAATATAAAATGCTAATTGCAGTACTATCATTTTAGGTCGCTTTTCTCAGCTGTTCTGATCATAACACTCTGCTCCTTCCTATTCGAACACTTCTCTGAGATGCAGCAAGACTTATCTGACGACAAAAAGAACTCCGACTTGAGCAGTAATTCATCGTTACCCAGTAATCTTTCACCGGATGATCTAGAGTGTGCTATCGAACACATTTCGAAGCTTAGCAGTTGCGACAAGAACTCTTTGACCAAAGTCAACATGCACCACTCGGCCGAATGCATGACCATCAACAACATGAACAACACCAACCACGTGAATCTGGTTAAGGTGAAAAAAGTAAAGACTCGCAATTCGGCTACTATCAGTTTGGATATTGTGGCTGGGAACTGTGAGTTCGGTAAATTATATTTTGAATCAAATGGGATCTTTTCAGTTACATATTTTCTACCTTTAATAGCCAAAACGACCAGAAGAATGAGTGCAGCTGCTAATGGTGGACCGTTTTGGAAAATGCTCTATGCATTTTCATGGAAACTGAACTTTATGAAATTTACCTTGCAAACACAAAGTGAATGGGAACTGTCATCTGTACGGGGGTTGCAAGTTGTTTGTACTGTTTTGATTCTTTCGGCTTATTGTTGTTCGATGATGGAATATGCTTCCAACAATCGGTTTACTGTTTCGTTTTTAACAACTAAAGTACTGAGCTTTGCGAAAAGAAATTCAACATATCTGGTTGATATGTTCTTCTTCTTGAGGTAAATCAACTACTCACGCTGTGGACACAATGTCATAACACGTTTGTTTTCAATTTCAGTGGAGCTAATCTAACATATTTGTATTTTAAAACCAGTTGCCAAGGAAAATGTAAAGCATTGGCACAAATTATTCACTTCACAGCAATGATCACCTATAAAATCTGTTGGTAGGTAAGAACTGCTTTAAAAGTTAGTATTTTGTTTCTACGGTAAGCAATTTGTTAATGTCGATTCACGGTGGAGCAAAGAGAAGTATTCAACGCCTGACATTATTATAAAAAACATACACATGTACGTGTATTAACGAACCACAGACTCGAGAAGCTTTATCGATAAGGTTATAAATTTGTGATTACGATTCCCTTTTTGTGTATAAATTAGCATAGACAACCTATATCGGCATTGATCATGATGTTCTTCGAATTAAATGACAGAAATTTGGTATCTTGGGTCTCTTATTGAATTGTTTAGACTCTTATCGTCGAAATAGGACGTCGAATAGGACTTTAGGAATGTATTTAAATTGTTAAATATTAATTGTAAGTGTTTCCTTTTTGTACGTCTTGTTTGGTTTAAATAAATAAATAAGTAAAGTTGCTTAAGATGGACATCAAGTCGGAACCTGAAAGGTTCACCGATGTCTTAAATGCATGCGTAGCCGAACGAGTCGTTCCAAAATCATCATCATCATCGTGGCAAAACAGCCCGGCATCGGGCCTTGGCCGCCTGGCTCGATCTCCTCCAATTATCCCGGTCACGTGACCGCGTTCTCAAATCTTGGAACCCCAATTGTTGATCGGCGTCCGAATATACTGATCTCTCCCAACGAGCTCCTGGTCTTCCGCTTAGTCTCGCTCCTTTGACTCGTGTTCCATCCATGAGTTGTACATGCCCTGCCCATTGTATCCGTAGAAGTTTGACGATTTTGGAGACTTCCAGCTCCTTGTACAGTTCATACAAGTCATTGTTGTACCGGATGCGCCATCCATCTCGGTCGCGAACAGCCCTGAAAATCCGCCGTAGAACTTTCCGTTCGAAAGTGTCGATCATATTTTCGGAGGCTTGGGTCAGGGTCCACGTTTCGCAGCCATAGCACAGCACAGGTCTTACGATAGTTTTACAAACGCGGAGCTTATTCTTTCTGTGCACATACTTCGATTTCATAATGGGGAGAACCGAGAAGAACGTCTTATTTGCTAGTTGTATCCGTCGCTTGATTTCGTTAGTTTCGTTGGCGTCATTCTATAGGTTGCAACCCAGGTAAACGAAGTTGTCCACGAATTTGATGCTAAGGTCCCCTACGTTGATGGTCGTGTGCGCTGGCGTCCTTGTCCTAGATTGCATCATAACTTTCGTTTTGTCCTCGTTGATTCGTAGTCCAACTTCCTTTGCTGCGGTGTCAAGTCTAAGCAGAAGTGGTTCTGCATAGGTCAGTTTTGGAGCCATGATGTTAATGTCATCTGCGTACGCTGCCAAATTCCAAATTCCATCCCAAATTCTTGGACAAGCCTAACTTATAAACTCCTTGAGGCTGCTGAAAATAATGGAGGACTAACGGATAAACAGTTTGGTTTTCTTCCGCAGAGCGTCATTAATATGTTTGATAATATCCTAATAATCTCACTAACACGCCATTAATATGAATATGATTTTGATAAAGTCTGTGATTGAAACACTAGGAGCTTCTCAAAGATATTGAGCCCTTACTACGCTCAATCGAAAATGCTTTTATTTTGACGAATTAAAGTCTGATAATTATGACTCTTGTCAAACTTGGTATATTTCACTATCTCACGGTATTAATGTGCGACTATTTGAGGAATAGAATACATTTGTACGACTCCGATAACGGGCCTGAGCGCTACAACGTCAAAGTAGGCATCTTTGGAGTTCCTAGGGTCCCTGCTTTGGACTATCATCTATACTGACGTTAGACTTCCAAAACTCTCAAAAAAGATAACAATAATTGATTTTGCAGACGACCAAAGTGTAGTTATAATAGCTGAATATCTGGATTAAATCGAACTTTTAGATTACTTGCTTCGAATGGAAACTGATGGCATTACTTTTACCTGCTATACCTGTAATTTAAGATTGAAGCATGTGCTCGAATTGTCAAAGATTTAACTTCTTGAGGTGAAATTCTTTTTAAAAATAATATGTTGATGTCATCGACTCCGACGTATTTCGCAAATGCAGCTATAATTCACTTCACACTCTTGAAAAATAAAAACATCGCTACCTTGCTTGGTAAACTTTAAGAATGTTTATGTTGTAGTTTGTAGCTTTTGACTCTATTACTCTTTTTCTTTGGGAATTCCGTAATGATTTCTCCAATAAATTTACTTTTTATTTCTGCATTTTCATTTATATGCAATTTAATTTCATTTACAGCATAATGCTACCTTATATGGTAATCCTGATTTGTGTGGAGCTATCAGCTAAATATTTTTACTCGCATTCATCATTGGATATTCCCTCAATTGATCATCTCACTTGCTTACACGATAAATGGTTGAATGTTCTTTACATCGAAAACTTTTTTCCGTTAATCGAAAGGGTGAGTTTAGATCTTTAAGTACCGTATGAATTTTGTTCGCGAATTAAAAACTTTTCTATTTTGATGCTGAAAAAAACAAAAATATTTTTTTTATTTATAACAAAAAATTACAAAAATTGTTTTTCATTTAGTTGTTCAACTATTTAAACAATGGGAGAAATCAAAGCACTTAAAGAGTACCTTTGCTTGAAATTTGCCGATATTTTTTCCAGCATAATTTATTTTACTGCCACTGCATTAGAAATTTGCATGATCAAAACATTAAATCCTAGTCTAAATTTCTAATTTTATTTTACATGAAACTCACCAAAATTTTAATTCACTATTCCATATGAATTGATAATTTATTTTCAAATTGTGCTGCAGAAAAGTATGCAAACGAAATGAGAAATTATTTAAGATTTATCTAAAAGCTTTAAGCTTTTTCTACTACAAAATGTAGATTTCTTGGCTATAGGGGGAATTTTCGAATGTTTTTTTTTTAGAGTGGAATACTGTGAATTAATAATTTATTTTCAATTTCAGTGCATGCTTTGGACATGGTTTATTTCACTTGAGGTTCATTTCTTCATAGCAGCCTGTCTAGTTCTGTTGTTAGCTCAGATTCATCCAAAATACGCTGGTGCTGTCTGCACAGGTATATTCATAGCATCCATACTGGCCACGACTGTTGTCGAAGTGGATTACGTTGCTGCAGAAAAGTATGCAAAAAAATCAACAATTATTTCAGATTTATCTATATACTCCAAGAGTTTTAAGCTTTTCCTACTACAAAATGTATCTTTCGCTTTCGTAGACAAGATGTGGAACATGAACTAATGGCATTTTATTTGATATTTGATAAAATCTGGGTACGAATTCCACCGTATCTACTGGGAATGTGTCTTGGCTATACGCTGTATAAAACAAGGGGAATCTTCGAAATCAATATCTTTGTAATTGTTTTTGGTGCGTATCTTATTTCATCAATGAGGTTATCGTGATTGAATTAACCAGTAAACTTCAACTTGTTTAAAGTATAGTTTCGTAAAAGCGTTAATAGATTCTTTACACGTTTTTCAGGGTGGATAGCATGCATACTTATTTTAGTTGGGTTCGCTTATGGATTCCAAACTATTGAATTTCGAGTTAATCCTTGGGTGAGAGCAATAATCAGTACATTGGGTCATACAATTTGGAGCATGGTTTTATTCTGGACAGTTTTGGCGAGCATATCTCAATATGGGGGCAAGTATCAACAAATGCATATTATTGAAGATGAACATATTCATAATAATTATTTTATTGATGCGTTGGATTGTTTTGTTCTAACAAGATCTTTAGTATTAGAGCCTAGACAGAATCTTTACGTCTAAGGTGTGATAACTAATATTTAACATAAGTTAGTGTATGTATGGTAAGCTTACCAGCGTATTTAAAAAAATAGGTTGAAACTTAAAGAAACCGTAAATCTAGCCTAATTTTTACTTAAAATAAACTTAAACCTAAATTATTGTTGGTAATTAGAACTTGATTGAAATGTGCTAGTAGTATGTGATAATTGAAACAACCATAAATTTTTTTTTTTAATGAGAAAAGATGGTAAAGCTAAGCCCAACTAGCCCTAAACGTAGAGCCACCGCTAATTTGCATAGTTCAAAAAGACTATTTGTTTCATTGGGTTTTTTCTAAGCACCCTTATCTTCCAAGCTTTGACATCCACACTTACAATTTTGTCTGAGTGCTATGCTCCTATCTCCTGTGCCAAATTAATTGATTTAGCTTTGTTGTTTTGCTAAGCAACAAACATGGTCCAGCAGAGTGCCCCGTCCACACTTGGGGCAGTTGTTGACGTGAACTGGTCTACAGTCTTCTTGAAAAAGTTTACAACTTCACGCTTTCTTCATAATAACGTATCGTCAATATTTCACAGACAATTATAGTCAGAGTTTATTTTCCTTCAGCTCTATTCTGGCTTCCCACAGATACACTAACATTTGAAGGGTGTTTGGTTGGTATGTTTTTCTTTTAAGCCTTTTCAGCTACTTCTTTTTTAAATCTCAATTTTTAGTTTTTTGAATAAACCAACCATATTCGTTCCTTCTTGCTACAGCCCATTTGGGATACTGAGAAGAGCGAGTCCATTTTTTAATTGAAATTTAATGAGTGTCAAATAATTAGTATCACGTTTCAGTTCGCTCCAAATTTGACACAGGTACTTACACAGACCTATGTATGTTAACTTAAGGCTCGGTGCATTGTCCCTCATCCGTACCCTAAGTATCTCATCGTCAGCCGTCCGTATAATTTGCCCTACCTCTGCTCTTACTTTACCTAGTTTAAAGCCACGACGAATGTGCTCTAGATTGATGGATTTTTAGCCAATTCTTTGTGCGCTTATAATTTGCTTTTCACGATGACTTATTGTGAAATTAGCGTGAACCATCTCGTTTGGTTACCGTTGCTCTTCCATCTCTTTTGACCACAGTCATCCTGATATCAAACCGGTAAAATTTGTTGTCTTTCTCTTCTTTGGTAACACTTTTTCGACTTGGGATAGCAATAGTCCTTGACCGATTTGATACACTAGTTTGCGTTATATCTTTTCCTCAAGTGTGTTTGATACATTCGATCGATTATTCGTTTTTCGTCACTAGCGCTATATACTAAATAAAATCATAAAGCATAAACACGTTTTAACTACCAAAATGATTCATGATATATCCCAGTATCATTTATAATCCACTATTTCCTTAGTTGTATGTAAGTTCACTTAAAAGGCAGCCTGTGCTATTAACAATGCAATAAAAAAACTTAAAATGACACGCAATCTACGGCAGCACTAGAAAAAATTCGTCTCGTCAATTAAACAAACATTTCAAACAGCAGACATTTTTTCTGTCTTGGGCAACTTTCCTTTTCATCATTTCAATCCGCAAGCTAAATGACTTGCCCAATACCGGTAGTAACTTCTCCGACCATACGAACAGCCACCGTTTTGGCCCATCTGATATCAGATTTATTTTCAATTTTACAATTTTCTTTCTCCATCCCAAGAGCTTGAAAAACACCAAAACATGTATCGAAAAATAAACGAAACCTATGGCGAAAAAACCCCAAAGATTAACTAGCCTAATTACTTTGGCGCGAAATTTGTAATAGATTCATTCACTCACGAAATCGCATCTTTTTGCTCAATTGCTGAAAATAATACAAATAATAACAGTAATGATTCGCTTTGCCAAACTCATGCCATAACTGCCATTCAACGCTTTCCAACATACATTACAACATGCGGGACTCGAGTAATCCGACATAAACGTGAAATAGCTGGAATCAAACCGAAAACGGAGAAAAACGCGAATCGAAAGATACGACGGCAGCAACAACGAGTAATAGATACTTGCGCAGATATTAACCGAAAATATAGCAGTTATTGCACCAGCAGAGTGATTCGCACTTTGTTCCTGCTATATTCGAATACTATGATTTCGGAGGTGCGGTAATGGCAAAACCATCAGCGCGCCCGGGCCAAACAAGATGCAGAAATAATTTGTTAATAACAATATTATTGCTGGAAGTTATCGCAATCGACGGAATGTATTATTATCATCAGGTATTGAAGTCGATGTTGGATTTCTGCTAATCATCATCGGCGGTGGGTGCGCAATGCTCGGTCGAAGCGAATTTTCATTGTTTCGATTTGGCGTCGCGAGGTCGAACATTAACGGACGTCAGATCTTTTAAAATATACAAACGATGCGATATTGCACAATGTCAATGCTAACGATTTGATGAAATTCGAAACTGTTATGTTATGCAATTGACGTTGGAAGAAAGTTGTGTGCGAATTTAGATGGCATTGGTTTGATCGTAATCACGTTTGTGTGGACTATTAAATTAATTAAAAGATGAATTGAATTAAATTATATATAAAACAATATAAGTATTTAAATTGAATTAATTAGATCCAAACAAGCGTTAATAGTGGGCGTTTATCAGTTCCAGAATAATATTCTGAAGTGCAAAATATATAAGCAAATACACTTTATTATGGCAGATAAAATATTGAAAATGATTTGATTGATGAAAGGAATTTAGTGGTTGAAAAAAGATGGTACTGAATAAAGCTTGGTTTCTGGAGTGTCATTAGTATAGCATTCCAGCTTAAGTAGTATTTAACTTATAGGGAGTCCTTAAGGTGCAACTCGCTTAACTCAAGCCAAGCCTGATTTTCAGAGACATCCAATCAACTGACACCTCGAAGCGCTGAGGCGAAAGGACCCATTATAAAAGAAAAGACCCATCGTGCAGAAGGAGAAAGAAGTCCTTTGCTCCGTAGATGTTTTCACCATTGGAAGCAAGCTGGGGATTATCGTTTTCGATTTTTACTTTAGCGAATTGGCAATGTGATAGAAACCGCTTTCATTGTTAATTGCATAGAACTGAAAAACATTTAAAATGCCAACTCATAGCTACATGAATCTAAGATACACGATTATAAGATAGAAGTTGTAAACGATAAGTCTCACTAGAAGGAACACCTATTTCCCATCATCCAAACGAATTTTTTGGAAAAAAAAAATGTATTTTAGTCCACTCCATTCAATAAGCCATTTTTTATATTTTGATCCAACGAATTTATTGCAGTCGACAAACGTCTCTCGGTGATGGCTAAGAAAGGAACCCACCAAATATATATAGTTGTTGGTCATTTCTACAACTACGAATGGAATGTTTGAGTCAATGTATATTCACGAAGTTTTTTTTTCAATTGCAATTTCAGTACCTTGAACTTCAAAAGAAGATAATATTTTTTACCTCAGACAAAGATAATCGGACCATTGTCTAATTATTAAACTAGAGAAATGTCACTTCTTTTGAAAATCAGTCAAACTTTTAGGTCATATCATTTTGCCGCACCCTAGTCTCGGCATTGTCTCAGCATTGCACCCGACAATAATTCTTGAAGCTTGAAACATTCTACGTTTGATTCTAATGGGACTTTTCTGAGTTTTGCCTTTTTTTCATTCCTAAAAAACTTTGGGACAAATAATATGCGATCTCCTGATCTGAGTTTTGGAAACGTTAAGAGCCGTTTTTTTGTTGGATGTGTTTTGTTGTAGTTCCAAGAATTTCCTTTGAAAACTGACTAGCAGAAGTTTTTTTATAAATCATCAATAAATGAACAAGACAATACTCCATTTTTGAAATATCGAGAACTATTACAAGAATCAAACATGAAGTCAGGAATTATCTGAACAATCCAGAAAACTATCATAAAAAAGCCCTGAGCTGAAGGGACTGGTACAGAAACAAATCTGAGGATGTGCAGCGTATTATACGAAAATGCAAACACCAAAAACGAAATAACGTAAATGTAAGTACCCACTAACAAAAGCATATAAGGAAGCAATATTGGAGATAACTATCTTAGTGTGGTAGAATAGTCCGTTGGAAAATTGCTCTAATCATGAACATGCAAATCTACTTAGAGATGACTACCGAGATTTTTTGAGAATGGACGAACAATTAATTCAACAGATTATTTCACCGATAGACTGACTAGAAGTCACTTTGCGATTTCTAGCATCAGGGAACAGCTTCGAAGATTTGAAGTGTTCATTTGACTTTGCTGCAACTGTCAATAGTGAAATAGCTCAAAAAACCTATGATGCACTGTATTACTCCTTACATGTGAACACGCAAATTGACACTATCTGAATACAATTGACAGACCTTCAATACAATTATATCGATTTCATTTTCTTCAATATTTTTCCCATAAATATTATGTCTCTCAGACGATCAATATATTGACTAATATTGGAATTGCAACAACTATTGGTATTGAAACAACTACAAACTAAATTTGAGCTTGTAATTTTTAAATTCTTTCAAAGAAAATAAATTTTTTTGAAATTAAAATAGTATCACATACACCTTTATTATTAATTTTAGAATTTGAGAATTTAATGTATAATTTCAACTTACCTAACATTCAAAATATACACACTCATTGTATTCACTTTAAATATCTTATGTACTTTTTCAGGGGTAATAGCCAGCTTTTTGACATCGAAACTGTGCAATTCACTCGGAAAGCTGACAAACTGCAGTTTATTGGTTGGCCCTTTAATCATACGAAGCTTACTACAAAATAATGAGAGTGGAGTGATTTTGACTTTTGGACAGTTGGTAATTTTCAGTTTTCAATCAAATATCTTATTAAATATATTTTTAATTAGCATTTTTCGCTCCATTGTTTGTTTCTCAGTAGTTTTAATTTGATAATTCCTTATTAAATCGTTTCAGCTGATTAGCATCATTGGCTTCATCACATTAACGTTTGGTCTAGCATTCGTACTGTATATGCTTTTTGAAGCTCCACTACTAGTCCTCATTAAAATGGTTTATAGATTCATGAAAAAGTCGAATTGGTAGTGCTCTGAATGCCAAATGAATTTATTACAATTGTTGATAATCTAATTTTACATGTGTTAAGTATTATTTATGAAGTGACTGCAAGTCTTTTCGGGGAAGCTGCTTTTGATATTTATTTATTGTTAAAATAAAACTTTATTTAAAAAACTAATAAGTTGCTTCCTTTCAAGTTTCATCAGATTTTTTCACACTTCACTTTTATCTGACTGTAAATTTTAAAGATGTGAAATTTTTATACTATAAGTCAGGACTTATCAATATTAAAAGAGAGCTTGCTGGCAGCGTTTTGATAACATAATGCTTAATAACACGTTTTATCGAATTGTGGTAGGAAAACATGATACATATTAAGGTCCTCAGCGTGTGTTAGATATTGTATACAAGATAAAAGACTAGATTTATGAAATGTTCGCGCTGCTTTAGGACTCCACATCCATTGTAAAACAATACATGAATATCTTTAGCCCAGCATTAGAAGATTCGACCTCCAAGAGCTCGATGGAGGAAAAATAAGTCCTGGGGCTACAATGCTGGCCGTGGATCAGAAGTGGCCCAGCCGTGGAAATACTGGCACTTGTACTGCTGACGCCATCTTTGGCAGTAGGCACAGAGACCGGAGCGACTGGTTTGATTTTCCCCTTATTTTTGCGAGTAATGTTCATTGGCCAGTCATGGACTTTTGGAAAACCCCTTGCAAGTAGTTTAAGTTTTCATTACCAAGAATGTTTGCTTCATAAATTCTGCCCGGAATGCATTACAGCGATTCCCGTTGGGATAAATGGAGTACTCAGCAAAATGCACTCTGATCTTTTAACCGCGTTCGAGAGGAAAGTTTTGCAGAGAAAATTTAGCCCCATATGTAATAGAGGGCGATTCCGCAGACGCTACAAACATGACTTGTACGCTGTTTACACAGAATCAGATATAAGAGATATAAAGCTCGGTGCACTCCGGTGGGCGGGGTACCTAGCTCGTATGAGCGAATAAGAACCTGCTCGGAAAATTCTTTGTGGTAGATTTTACAATACATGACAGCGGAAGAGGCCTTGCTTCCTCTGGGGGGATGGCATTTGCCAGAACGCTCGGACCTTAGGTGTGCCCGATTGGATGAATTGGCTTATAATCCGGATCGACTGGACACCGATTTTAGCCCCAATGATGATGTTGTCTAAAGGTTAATTAATTGTACAGAGATTCTCTCTTTTCCAGGTTTAAAATTCATCCATTCACCTATGTTCGTTGTCTCTGGTCGATGGTCAATGACAATATCTAGTAAAGGCTCCATTTATTAATTTTTTCGTCTCTTACAATGTCGATCCTTTCTTGTGCGAGCGAATAGCTAACTTTTGTAAAACGATTTGCGAAAGAATTTCGAAACATATGGCTCAAAGGAACCCTATTGAATTCAATAGGTAGGTTATTTAAAATTGCTTCAACTTACAACCAGCAGAATGGTAGTATCTGCTTCCTTCCTATTTGAAATCATTACAATGAATACCCCTGCCCTAAACTTCTGTATTCAATTGACTTTTTCCGCGAAAATTGTTCAAAAGTCTCTTTTTCTCCAGTATCGGAATATACAAGTTTTATATGAGCAGGTACGGCCCTCCAGATCTTGGCCTCTCTTCAATATTCCTTTTGCTTGTATATATATCGTCGCTGTGAAATCAAACCGGCATATCTACAAAATACACATTTTTCACTAGAGCGCTTTAAAGTTTTCGCATGTGGGCTATTTCCACGTGAATGCAAAGCGGCAAAACACCATTAGACGGGTTTTTATTCAACTTTACGATATGCCGGTGCGACATAAAAATAGAGGGGAAAATAAGGAATTTTTTGATACCAAAAAAACAAAAACTCAATTTTTGCAGATATGCCGGTTTGATTTCACAGCGACGATATGATAAGCATATGTTTGACTCTATGTTATAAGCGTATTTTTGGTTCTTCATTCTTAACAATACCTTTTCGATATCTAATCCTTAAAAATAAATTAATGTTTCATTAAACTGCTTATTTTTACTATTTTTCAATTTTATATTTTTATTTCATTATTATATATAAACTGAATTATATGAAATTGACATTAAATGATTTTCACACAAATCATCGTACAAAACGCATAAATTTACCAAAACTAAAGTATTAACTTGCAAATAAACATTTTTTCTTCAATTCTATGAATTATTTATATCGTAGGAAATATGTGTGAAATTCATTTCACTTTCCGTTTGCGGTAAATTACCACAATTTTAACATGTTTGATTACATTGCTTGAAAGATTCATCGAGTTTTTTTTTCTCGATATGATGCACACTACTGTTGCAACAAAAACACGAGCGAAAGCAATGTTATGTTTCATTTTGTTTGTTTTCAAGGTTTTCTGACGGATTCGGAATGAAATTAATCTGTCGATTTTCGAGCTCGAATTGTGGCAAATATCCGGAACATTTGATTTCGAAAGGCTCAGATTTAAAAATTGTAAGAAATCAGTTAGGTATGAATAAATAGACGGGAATAATTTATCAGAACTCTTTCGAAAGGGCGCTCGAGAAATAAAGTGCTGTCATCAAATATTTTATTTTGCTTATAGACGTAATTTTAATTTATTGTGTCTGATAATTTTAGATTCCAAATTTCATAGCTCGAGCACGCAATAAAAAGATCAAGAAAGTTCGCATATTTAATTGAATGTAATAATTACATTTTACGTATTAGCATACCTGAACTTCGTCGAAAGTAACATCTCTGCTGAGCATTACCTCAACTAAACAAAGCCTGAAATCCTGACAGTTTTCTTGAGTGTTAGTTGAAGGTGCAATGAAGGTAGTTTCGTCGTTTTAGTTTGGAGCGATTGTCTCATTACGAACGTAGTTAGCACCGTATAATTATTATTATAATTACGCACCTCATATATGAGAGTAGAAAGTGCGAACAATACTTGGGCAAGAATTATGTAGCAAAACCTATTACTTACGCATGTTTATTCATACTACAAATTAGTGCGTTGAGAGTTGCCTAGTGGCAGATAAATTTATTTTTCGAATTTAATTTGTTCATCGCGGCTTTTGTTAGTAAGCTTTTAGCTATGACTAAATCAATTTCAGCGTGTGCATGCGGACCGTAAACCAGCAAACCACGTTATTGCTTATTCTGCTGAAAACAGGTCAGTTTTTCATGTACCAAATTGCAAAGTGATTGATCACGATTGCGAAGTATTAAGCAGTCTGCTGAAAGTGTCGAAAGTACTTGATGATACATAGGAGTCAATTGGTTGATCCTGGTCATTTTAAATGCTACCCTGCTGCGCTGCTAGGAGTTGCTTATTAAAGCAAATCAATAAAACAATAAATTTTACATGTTATATCCAAAATTAATTGAACCTCAAATCGAATCCTTTTCGGATTCGCGTCGCGGGAGCTCTAACACGGGAATTGGTTAATTGCACTTTGTTTGATAAACAAGCATTATCTTGTTGCTCTGATCTAGAATATTAGTAAGGCAGATTTATAGCCTGAAGTATGATATGGCTATAAATTAAAATATAGTTGCAGAAAAGCACGCATTACGACCGACACAATAAATAAAATCGCAGCTGACACCATTACTAGCGGAAGATTGAGATATGATACCTATGATACAATGATACAAGCACATGGGACGTTGTCACTCAACGTCAAAAATTCCTTCAACTTGGCCAATTGAGTTTACCTCAATCTTATCACTACGCAAACTCCAAACAGCATTTTAGACCTAATATCGGGTTACTTCCCGATAAGTATGAGAGCAATGACGAAACAGAGTCCTACAAAATAAAATAAAAATACCTAGATTTCAGTTTGGAACGGCATTCTCAACTTTAAGGAGAACATCAGTTTCGTATGTGCAATAGACGAATGGCTATAACCAGGGGCGGATTTGCCACTAGGCCCGGTATGCCCGGGCCTAGGGCGGCAAATTTCAGGGGCGGCTAAGTTTCGATTTTTTTTTTGGGCGGCAGTTTTTTTTCTGTCGTATGTGTACATATATCTGAGTTGAATGAGCCTAACACCTCAAACCAACCGAATTCTCTAAAAAATCAATGAACGCAAAAATTCACCTCTGATGATTTGTTTCGGACATTGAAAAGTTTGACTTATAATAAATATCGAAATGCGATCACGGTAAAGGACCAAAGAAACTCAAAAATACCTAAAAAGTACCTAGAAAATATCAGAAAATGCCTAAAAAGAGCCTAAAAAGAACGCAAATAATACCTCTTCGATTTAAGAAAAGCTTATCAAAGGTATTTTTCAGAGATTTTTTATTATTATTATGGTACAGGGTATATCAACTACATGCGAATCTATTTATTTTTGAAGTGTTGTTTAAATTGTACCTACTTCATTACTGAAATTAATTTCTATTAAAAAAAATTTCTATAAAATGAAATCTAGAACATCATAGGTCAAAATATTTCGGGTTCATCCTTAACTAATAACATATCGTACATTAATTTACAGTAGTCGAGTTCATAGTTGATCTCCAGTCAAGTGCGGAAGCAAACTTTGAACGGAATTGTAAACTTGCTTATATGAGCGAAGGCGTTGGAATTATATGCGATGTAAAGGTGTATACGTTTTCGGACTGTTAAAAATTGGTATTTTTGGATTCTTTTTTTTTTAGGTACTTTTAGGTTCTTTACTGTGTGTATATTTTAATTATTATTTGTGTGGCAAGGGCGCAATAATAGGGAATTTTCACGAATGAACCGATGCTGGTTTTATTCCATTTTTGTGCGCTCGGGTGCAACAAAAAACAGCGAAGTATTCTAGGGAATCGAAAAAAAATCGCGGATTGTTACATATAATATAATTCACGAAAAGGGCGGCAAATATTTTTGAGGCCTAGGGCGGCGAAATGGTCAAATCCGCCCCTGGTTATAACCATCACTTACCAGAATATTGCCAAACATTGAAGGATCCAAGACTATGGAGCAGCAATTATTGACTGACGCAGTTGATATGGTGACTTTCTTTTCCAGTGTTGTCTTGGGCTTTCGCTGTAAAAAGGTGTTTAGCTTGCCGTCGTAAGTGTACAGCATATGATCAGGCAAACTAACACTGATACTGCCGGACCAAAGAATATGTGTGCAGTTCAAGCAAATGTGTACAAAACAAGAGCGGCAATGGAAAGTATTC
The DNA here is from genome assembly GCA_963978885.1 of Nemotelus pantherinus. Lineage (NCBI taxonomy): Eukaryota > Metazoa > Arthropoda > Insecta > Diptera > Stratiomyidae > Nemotelus > Nemotelus pantherinus. The sequence continues at coordinate 219,850,091 of OZ022263.1, read as the reverse complement.
AAACCTATATAACGGAAGATAGAAAAACTTCATGGATTTTTGATTTGCTGTCGTTCTCAGACCCCTAATAGTTATACATGTGATTTTAATTTTTGAGAATATTTTTGAGAAAATATCGAAAGATACTCGCAGCCCAAAATTCTGGCAAGTCAGCGTACCTATCTCATATAAGGTAAGGAAAATGGGAATTGAACAAAGAACCCGAACGAGTGTGAGTGAGTGAGTGAATGTAGGTTGTGGGATAGGTGACTCGCTCCTCTAAGCACTCACACCAATATAACTCTATGTTCTCATAAACTCAGCCTACCAAAGTTTTCAAGGTCTTTATATGAAACTAAGGACCAGTTGTAGGAAATAGAGTTTAATCCTGCTCTGTATTCTTCAGTAACTTTCAAGGGAGTAAAGCTTCTACGCAACGCCAGTAGGGCAGTTTGACTGTTACCGTAAATAGTGTTACGCTTTTACCTCTATTTTTCATCACTTGCCTAAGCATGCAGCTGCCAAGACGGCGAATATTCTCTTTGAAAAATAGTAACATGTTCTTCGAGAGAAAAAGCCCATTTGTCATTCGATAAATGCGAGTACACAACAGCTCCAGATCAAATGACTAGAGGAGCTCAGATAATCTCCTGATCTAAATATCTGGGTGCTTTCAGTCAATTTTGCTTGAAAGCATTACTTCTTATTTTTTCCAGAAATCAAGTAGGAGCACTCGAGCGTCCGAAGGCATCACGAAAATCGGAGTGATTTCTTACACTTAACCTCAAATATCCATGATGTCCACCCGTAGGCCAAGTTGAACTCATTTTTGGACAGACATCATGATCGCACTCTGAGTTTTTATGTTGAGTGGAGACACATAGAGGAGAAGATAGAATCTAGAGCTGATGAGGCATTAGCAGGGCTGCCAGGTTCAGACAAAAAAAAATGTTCTAAGGGTATCCTGGGTTTGGAAAAAAGATGGACTAAATGTATAAGCTTATTAGGAAGCCATGTTGAAAAATAAATATTTTGCTTATGTCTAATCACCTTGGTTTATATTGATTATCATTAATTTTGGATCAACCCTCGTATGGTGAGGAAGCTTTAAAATAAAGGCAGTGCCGAAATAGGTTTGAACAACGATCAAGTCGACCAGACGAGCTTGATGATGATCAATTTAAAGCCAGAATCGGGTCGGACCGTCATTTAATTTTACGAGAGATAGCAAAGAAGTTAAATGTGTTACATACAGCGTTTGGGAAACGTTTAAAACGTATGAAACTCGTTAAAAATTGTGATGTTTGGGTTCCACATGAATTGAAAGAAATTCAATTAACGAAGCGCATCAACGCTTGCGATTTGTATCTTAGAGGCAATGAATCCGACCCTTTTTTGAAATGAATCATCACTGGTGGATTGTTTGGATGGATTGTTTACAATAACGCCAATCGAAAACGATCATGGTCCAGGCTTGATCACCCATCATAATCCACTTGAAAGCTGATATGCACTAAAAGAAAATTTTGCTCTCAATTTGGTGGGATTGGAAAGGTATAGTGTATTTTGAGTTGCTTCCAAGGAACCAAACGATCATTTTGTTTGTCTGCTGTCAACAAATGAAAAAAATAAAAACAGCGATCGACGAAAAACGACCAGAATTTGTCAATCGAAAAGGTGTCATTTTTCATCAGGACAATGCTAGATCGCATACATCGTTGGCCCCTCGCCAAAAATTATTGGAGCTTGGTTGGGAACTGTTGTTAGCCCTGAACTTGTTCCCATATAGCCCTGAACTTATTCTATCAGATTAACATTTATTTCTATCTTTGCAAAACTTCTTTGTAAAACATTCAATGATGATGACGCTTTGAGATCGCACTTGGTGCAGTTTTTTGCCGAAAAAAAATTAGAAGTTCTACGAACGTGGAATAATCACGTTGCCAGAAAGACGGCAAATGGTTTTGTACAAATTTGCATTTAAAAAAAAGTGTTTTATTTATATGGAAAAAAATCTGCAATTACTTAGTTGCCAGCCCAATAGATATACATTTTTAGTTTGACAAGTTTGCCACAAAACGTTTTCATCATAGCATACACTCTTTGCACTCGTTAAATCTCTTTAGAACTTACGAGCCTGTATAAAACCCAATTCTACTGCAGAACTATTAAAATATTTTTTAATTAATCTAACTAATAAATCGTTTTTGTGCAAACATGCACTCATGTTTGGATGATAAATTCAAATATCAAATAAAGTTGCAGCCAATTGACTAATTCACCAATAGGTGTGTTTTTTGCGTCTCGATTAAGAGCTGGTTAGGGTAGGTAGCTTTGAAAACAACAAACCTGCCTCAGTTGTTGTTGTTTTCAATGCTGCCTACGCTAACTGGCTCTTGATCGAGACGCAAAATAACGCACCTAATATTTTCTATTTTAATTTTTGCTTTCAATTTATCTTCTAGTTTTTAAGTGAAACATAGCAAATGCTGAATTTGCTTTCAATATTGCTGTTTTCAGTTTATATTTAATTATTTATTAATATGTTTATGTTTTTTACTTCTTTTAGTAAATTTTTTACATGCTTTACAGTATATTTTTAATGAAAACAAACAACTAAGATTGGCCTTAAAATATCATATCGCTGCCATATTTTGAAAAAAAAAAAAATATGTAACTTCAAATATTAATTGAAAACAGGGTCGATCCAGAATTTAGCAAGCGGCTGCAGATCCTGTTTAGTATTCCCTAGTATGTATTTACATATACAGTTACATGTGTCAGTTCCCGTATTTTCTCCTCGAGAATTTCTTGACAACTTAAACAATAATTAATTCGCAGCAGATTTTCTTGAATAATATTTGCGCAAATCAAATCAGCGGAACATCTCGTGTCTCGATCGGCGTAAACGAGCAAAACAAACATCCCGATCATCACTGCCATCAACATTTCATATTCAGCCGACAACTCGTCGAATTTCTCATATCGATGTTACGCAACATTTCGAAAATGGAAAAATTAGCACGTATTGAAATACTCGTATGTCTTGTGGCCGTTACGTTGTCTTGATTTGCGTCTTCGACTTGGAGACGGCCAGGTATGGAGTATCGTGTATCGTTGAATGATTTTCATACTCGTACACAATTTTCATAGCCGATCAGCGAAAATAGCACCTCGTACACAATGGCATATGCCATGGCTGGTATTGCTGCAAACCTCAGCAAGCAGCACGGAGGCTAAGTGCTCTGACTCTTTTCCAAGCTTCAGCAACAATGCACTGGGCGAGTATTGTTTGTGGCCAAAACGTGCGGGAACCTGTCGTACTCAGTTCCGAGAAAAGGTAAAGTACATGTGTATATTGTATGAAAACATCACACGTTTTTACTAGGCAAATATTATTCACAATATGAAGCAATCAGTTGATAGAAAACGAAAGTCTTTCCCCGCATAAAGAAATGGAGCTTTGTTTGCTCGCTTTTAACGGTTCTGGGCAGCAACTCTTAAAGGGGACAATATGGCGGTAGGGTCTGCCGTGTCCTCAATGGAAGTTTCTCTTTACTCTGAGAAACCGGCGGGAACAACATCAGTTAGGCTGCTAATTGAATTTCCCGAGAGAGAAGTGTACCCAACATACCTGCTACTCTGGCTATAATACGTTCCATCTAGCGAATGATTAGTTTGGGAAATTGTTTAAGTTTGTTGCATAATTCGTTTGTTGGATTATTGCAAGTGCGCTTGGCGCTTGTCGACGTTTCGTGACAAACTGGGGGACTAAGCGCGTCGAGAAGAGTGAAGCGCACGGTTGTATGACTGTATGTAAAAGCTAATTGCGATTCGTGTAACGTACTGAAAGAGTAAGCATCAAAATGCTGATTGCATTATAGTCGGTGCATTGTAGGTCGACCAGGTTGACCCCTATAAAACCACAAAGATGATTGTGCATGTATGTAAAAATTGAGTTTCGAGTGATGAGGTTTGGATGTATTTTGGAGTTGCAATAACATAAAGTATTGTGATGAAATTGATTAGCGAGCGCATCCCCATTCAAACAAAACACATATATAAGAGGAGAGCAAGGACTCAGAAGGAAGGACTAAACTATAATGCGGATCATAGGTGATTCTTACTGGGCTTAGAGTCTAGTTTTTCAGAATCTTCTAAAACATTGACAACTAGCCAAATGAATTGATATGGATAGCCACGGAGAATTGATGCAAAAACAATGAAAACTTTGAAAGAATTACTAGGCTTCCAATTCTAATATTTTGCCCATCTTTTCAAATTGAAGTTTGTGAAATTCCGTGTTGCATAAGAATGGGAAGCCATTATCAAATTACTTCTATTTTGAGCACTCGAAACTCCTGCTGACGATTGGATAATCAGATCAATATGAAATTCACAGAAAGTATTAACCTTAGTTGAATAGAAACAGGGCTGATAGAAGTGGTTTTGAAGTGTGTGCAACACTGTGGCAGTGGCGCCATCTTGACAAGTCAATAAGAAAAAAACTGATTTTTGCCCTATAAATTCTGATTCAGAGACCAGATTCTGACGAAATTCACATAGTAGCTGGACCTCACTCTAAGCCACGTTTATTTGAAGTTTTGTTGAAAAATTAGGTTAGAGCTGCCAGCTATGGTACTGTTTGTACCTTGAGTCTTGAAAATTTGTCCGGCAAAATAAATAGCTTCCGGTGCAGTTATGAAATCCACCCAAAATTCATACAATAAATGAACTTTACTATTGGCCGAATTTGGGTTGAATTTGGTTGGAAGTATGGTAGTTTTTGTCATTTTTTGTCATATGTTTATTTAGTGATGTTATCACTAAATTTGATCCTGTGGTGACGACAAACAGCAAATATTAAAATTTAGAAAATCTGAAAACTTTTGCGGGTGGTGATCCTAAATTTCTTTTTACTCCTATAACGTTCAATGCAGTCATTGAATAGAAACGAAATTTACAGGGTGGATTGGCCAGAACGTGCAGCAAGTATGGTAAAGTTTTGGTTCTAGCAGAGGGTTTCCAGAACCAGCCATTTTATTTATTTTCGTACTAGCAGATGCTGCTACTAGACATTCATATGACAAACGGCTGCAATGAAAATAAGTAAACACTGTTTGAATTTCCCAATTTCGGAAAATTATTCGGATGGCAAACCAAAATATCTTTCTAGCCCAATAACTTTCGATGCAAATCATCGGGTGACAGCGAGATTCACACGGTAGGTTGATTTTGGTATGAAGCAGTTGTGAGTGTGGTGTGTGCTTTTAGTTGCAGTGATGGAAAAGTGTTTCAAGTATACTTTATGTTATAGGAGATGCCACTTCCAAGACTTTTTAAAAGAAAAACATTCGATATTGAACATGAGGAAAAAGTATATGTTACGAAATTGATGCAAGTGGTAACCCTGAAAATCTTTCCACCCAACGAATTTCAATACTGTTTTCGGATCAAGGTGGTGTTTGACCTTCGAAACGGGTCGGTGCTCAAAACATCAATAATTCCTCTACTTTTCTTTGAACATTGATGTTTCTAATGGTTCTGATGCACTAGAGTTTTGTAAACTCCCAGTAGAATTGTAAATAAAAAAAAAAACAGGAGAAAATATTTTGCTGGAGCTTAGAAAAGAGTACATAAACATTAATGGTTTTGTACAGGATTTGGAGCAGGCAAATTCTAGAAAGAGGAAAATGGGTACCATATGAGCTGCTCGAAAAATGAAAGCTGTCTTGGCATGAAAAAAGAACTTGTTACTACGGATCGTAGCGGGGGATGAAAAGTGGATATACTTCGAGAACCCCAAACAACATAGATCATTGGTTGACCCAGGACAAACATCAACGTTGTCTGCAATACCGAATCAGTTCACAAAGAAGACAATGATATGTATTTTGTGGGGTCGCAAGGGTGTCGTATTCAAAGAACTTCTAAAACCAGGTGAAGCAATTACAACCAATTTTTGTAAACAAAAACTGATCATTTTGAACTATGCATTGATAGATGCGACCAGAATAGGTGAGGAGACATGGAAAAGTAATCTAACAGCACGACAATGCCCCATCGCATACAGCGAAAGCGGTTAAATTCAACATTTCTACACTTGGCTGAGAGCTTTTACCCCATCCGCCATTCTCATCAGACTTGGCTCGGTCTGATTACTACTTGTTAAATTTAATGACACACGCAATTTCCTTTAAGTAATTACAAAGATAGCGAACTGACTGGATCACCTCAAAAAATGAACGGTTTCACTGAAAGGGAATCCGCAACTTACCTGATAGATGGCAACAATAGCATCCGCGCTTTCAGTATTTATCTGACGCCATTGAATCTGTTCAGCGCAGGTTCACTCGCTCACTTCTTTTTAAATTTAATATCCCCTATTGTCCCTACTCCTCTCGTCTTTCCCTCCTTCGTATGTCCTCGTTGCAATCACGGAGGTTGTTCCTCGATGAGTGTTTCCTCTTCAAACTTTGCCAAGGCATTTTCTTGACAGATCTCGGTTCACAGATAACCAGATAATCCAGTCGTCCAAGTCGTTCTCCTGAGGTTTTCTCTGTTTCTTTTGCACGTACGGAAGTTTATTTCCATTCGCCGTTGCTGCGTCTACCCAGAACGCACAATGCCCTTAAGCTTGGTCCTCTCCCGCAATCTTTTTTACAATTCAAGCATGTATTGAAAATGTTACATTGAATTGCTATTTTCCTTAGTCCTAATTTTAGTTTTCTAATTATTCAATTATTTTTGTTATTTCTTTTTCTTTTTTATGTTTCATTCTTTTTTTATTTTTGCTTTCTTGACGCTGTAATTGGAATGATATCTGTAGCGCAAGGGATTAATAAATAAATGTGTAGCAAGCGATGGCAAATACTTTAAATAAAATAGTTTGTGCCCTATTAGCAAATTTAAAGCGTTTTATTTAAGAAAAAATTAAAAATTATTAAGCGTCACACCTGCCAGATTACATCAGTTCATTTTCTACGCCAATCTTTCAAAAATTCAAATGCCTGAAAAGGAAACTTTAAACTTTAAAGGAATCTTTTGAACTGGTGATTGCTCTTTAACTGGTCAGAAGAGTCTTATTTATCCTGTTAGGTAGATTCAGCTGCTATGAAAAATTGAGATCGTGGCGTTCGTGGTGTTCTAGCAAAAGATGGTGTCAAAATATATTTTAAAATACCTAGGCAGGCTGGATGATGGTTTCAAGCAGAAAACTGGCAAATTCTGATGGTCGCCTAGTATTCGTTGCTTTATTATTTTTTTAAGGTCATTCTATATTTAAATGTAAAAGCCTGAATAAAATGCTTAAAAGAAGTATATTTAGTTGTATGAGATGTTTCGCATCAGCTGAATGGGGTTCTGACATTGATCCCGAGCATTGAATGGCTAGATAGTATTAGCTATGCTTTGCAGGGTTTTAGTTCGATTTAATTCTCGGCATTAAAATTAAGCTGGTGACGTGGTGAGTTCATTTTAGGCTAGCCGATCTCCGCCGATCGCAAGTCTAACTTGTGATATGCCGGTCCCAAGCCCGGAGAAAGGAGGAGGGTTTGAGGCAACGAGGTAACTCTATCCTCAGTAAAACTTGCATAGTTGCAGCCTGATGGCTGAATTACACCTATGCGTCTCAGGTCATTAGGGAGGATTAGCCACGTTGTCAGACCTGCAACATAGTTGTGTGAACTTTGGCACGAGGCAAGTCTCCTGAAGCAACTATCGCCGAGGCCCCCCATGGAAATGGTTGAGCGATGTGCCGACAACTCATCCTTGTAAAAACTTCCTCTGTCAAGAAACCTGGAACAAAAGCCTCGGATTGGATGGATCAACAACGACGACCACCAGGCGGCCAAGGCCCGACGTCGGGCTGCTGTGCCACGTTGATGATGATGATCCTAAACATAATAGAATAATGGTAAATGTTCGCGTCATGGTGTTGACCAATTGTCATTGTTCTAAGCATCGATTGGCTGAAGATAATTCATAGTGGCACAATCGCGATTCAAGAAGTCTCATAAATGCGCAAAGAGTTAGCGTAGATGATTAGCTCAGATTCTCGACTTCAATCAGTAACGATGTGTTGGAAAGGTTTAATACAAGCTGACAATCATTGTCATTGGTTCATTGGATCATTACCAATTTGTCCTTCTATTATCACTGCTTTCATTAAAGAAACTTATCTTTATATATGCTATTAATATTCTGAAATCATTGTAGACAGATTTTACATAAATTAAAATCATGGCACTTGTTAGATTAAAAAGGCATATAAAACCAAGTTATAAAGAAAATAATCGTTTATTCGCTCAGATGCATCTCCATAATCAATATACATAGACACAATTTGGCATTCTAACGTACTTATGTTGGTAAGATTAGTAGTAGATTTTCGCGGATAACAATACGCCGTCTGCGAGTGGAATAGTCGACTCCACAAATTCTACATAAAAATACACACTGAACTAGAAAAGCTAGTTCGATTCAGCAGGCATCACCAATAATCTGATTGAATACTTTTACAGGTACGGAAAACTTGGACCATTCTCTTGGTTTTAAGTGAAAGTAGCGTTTGGTCCAATTTGTCATGCTCCTTATATGCTTAATACCACAAATCGAATAGTTTCGAATTTTCGTTGTAACAGATCTCAGCGTAAAAGGGTTGGTTCGATTAGCGCTGTATATTTTGTAGTATATTTTAGTATGCGACTATTTTATTTGGGTCGCCATCGCGCCTACACACCCAAATTCCGTTTCTCTGCAATTTCATATACGGCGAGCGTCAACTAGATCAAGTTCATAATCCGACCTACATTTGAGGTTGCATTGAGTGAATAGCCGGTGAACAGCTCTAAAATGACATCATTTTTCGTAGTATCACAATAGTCCATTAAAAGTTTTTGAGCACTTCCTCCGAGGAAATGTGTGACAGATTTTACAATGCTAACATCTCACTTGCATTGAATCCATCACTAATCTCCCATTGCTGCCATTGTCTCATGTCATATCGAAGATTGTTTTCTTTTAGCACATATTTCAGTTCGACTTGGCCTATTCGAAAATAGTGACTGTTGCAAGCATCAATTTGCATTTCTTGTTTCAAGCGTTTGTCTCGCAGTCTGTTTCTCAGTCGCCTAACTACATATTGTGCAAAACTGGACCAAAACAAATTGGTGGATACCATTCGCCTCCTCAGGTAAAGCCAATATTTTTCATCGAAACCTGCAATAAAGACAGCTTGACATACCTGTGACCAGCGAAGGTCACTCGCCGGGCACTATTTCTTCAAATATAGTAAGCCTCGAATAGACCTGTTTTGTCTGCATTCTCTGCCCCATGCTCAAGCGCGACTCAGTAAGCTCCATTTAGCTCGTTCATTGCGATCACAGTTCCATAGAAGACGACGGTTTATCACTTTCACTTCCCTAAATATGATCGTATTCGTGCATGTGTGCCTGGTCACATGCACAACTTACCTGACAACCTGCTGCAATAGTCGTAATCGCAGTATGTAGGTGGACAGATAGATGGATGCTTGGGCGGAAGATGCATCCGAATGAACTAATCTTTCCTTTTACCATTGCGCCGATGCTTATCGTCAAGATGATTTGCGAATTCGCGCCGGGAGCTACAGTAATCGATCAGTTGCTGGTTGTGATGATTTTAGGGTATCAAAGATACCCGCGGCATGCTGAGTGATGGGGAAGAAGAAAGCTGTCACCCGGAAGGTGGATACTTGCGCAAAAAAAATATTTCACAAAGCGATGCTAACTATAGGAGCATTGGTATGGTGTTGAAATATTAGCACTGCTCCAGATGTTGTAATCGTTTTGAAATTATTAGTAAGTGTAGATGACGAGTTTGTGATTGATTTCACTTTCAGTTGCGGCGAAAACAACTGTATTCAAGACCGAAATTACCTCTCGGGCTACTTCCTTTGCGATCGTAATATTTCAAATATCTTTCATTAAAAGCTTCTCAAAGCATAAGCTATGATGATTATTCCTTGAAGTGGATAATTCATAAAAGTATGTTTTCTTCGATGACTCGAAGAAAGGTTTCCCGGTGAAAGGGGGAAATCATTCAAAACCATTCTAGTTTCATTTTGGAGATCGTATAAGTGCATTATGGCTGGAGGGATCATGCGACTACTAACTCAGTGGCCTTTCAGCGTCGTAGACGTATCGGCATCGTAACGGTTCACATGAAAATACAAAATTTAGAAAGACACTCTTTTGCCTAATGTTTCTGATGGTGATTACGACACAGTGGCAATTGACTGAATGTGGTTTTTTCACCAGTGATTACTGGTTACGATCACTACGATGACTAGCGTTTACCAGGCTCGCATGCAAGTGATATAACTTCAAAGAGGCGATACTCTATGCACTGAGCGCGTATGAATCTTTAGATTTTCTTTTGCCGGTAACTACAAAGACAGTTTAATTTTGTACACCTACACAATTTCAGATAGGATTTTTACGTTTTTCATAGCGAACGAAAGTCTTGGGAAATGGGAAGTTTGAAAGCTATGATAAATTCATAAAAAAACATTACTCGGGACTTATATATAGTTCATAGAGTTTAGTGCAAATATGATGGAAAAATTTAGGGTAGGCTATCATATACTAAATGTCTTTCCTTTAAATAATGCCAGACAAATAATTGCACATGTGCATTAAAATTTTACGACTTTAAAAATGATCTCAAGAACGAAAGGACTGTAATCGATTTGAATAGTTGCAACATGCTATTTCACAATAAAAGTTCGTTTCGTTTCGTTCTAATGGGTTGGCTATTATATTGAAGCACATTAGGTGAAATAGTTGGGCAAAGCACTTCGAACATCTGTGTTCGTATTGAAAGTTGAACTTAATTTTGTGTGTTTTTTTAGTAAACATGGCCGAAAAAATCTGCTTTCCAGGTCTCCGGGTTACCTACAAGAGCACGGGATATGTGAGGTTTGACTCAAGAAGAAAACCATCTAAACCATCATGAAGTTCCGAGTCCAGATCCACTTAAGCACCGCTTTCACCCAATAGTGCTGACTCATATGTATGTTAGTGTTCAGAACTGACCTTGTCTAGAACTGACACAAGTTGAAGTTTACCTCCCCATGCCTACGGCTAAAGCAAGACTCAATAATACCAATTAGCTAAGTCGTGTAGCACCCTTTACAATTTTCACTCCAACGTTGTTGGAAAAGTTGAAGGATTTGCGAACGCATAATCGTCAGAGCTGTCTAGCTCTGAACGAAAGAGATACTGTTACTTGCGTACTCGCGCTAAAAGATCGATCGGGATTGTTCCCGATACCATTATCGCTCTTCTTTTGAGACCGTGCTGTTGCTACAGGAAATACACTGGTAACCTTGTGCTGAACTCAAGCAATGCGCTTGCGGAAGTTCTTTGTTCGGAGCTCAACTTTCCGAATTGCCAACAGCCTCAACAACCTCTGATATGGAGTCAATTGTTGAATACCCTTTTCGAAAGTTGCGCTACCTGCCAGAAAGATCGGCGGCCGATGTGACTGCTGACAGCAGCCAAGGTTTGTTTACCATTCGAGAAGCTTACCCATAGTGATCAGCGTGCACAGTGGACGGTATGTAGGTGGACTGCCCAGGTTACTTTTCTACTTGTCTAGAAGTACCAATCGAGCTAATTATACAAATCCAATAATAGACGTGGTTGATTCTCCGTCACGACTTTTAGCGCCTCGACTGCCACTCCATCAGGCCCTTGAGCCTTACTAGCATGCTCTATTTAGCTTTTCGTCCATAAAAGAATAAATATCTGCCTGATTGACGATGATGGGATCATAAGTCCCTAGTGGATATGCTGTGAACAGCAAACTAATGATACCGACGATGAGAGCAGTAAAACAATGACACCAACCAACGATGAGAGTGCTAAGCCGTATGCAGTTAAGTGTACGGGTGACAAATTTAATTCATTTTATTTATTAGCCAATTCCCTACAGATCTGAGTTGACTTCTTCACAAAGAGCATACCATTTGACATGCTAGCTCCTCATGATGGACTTGGTCAGGTCCTTCTTTGCCGCAGCAACAGAAAGTTCGGCCACTCTCGACTTATTCCTGGTACGCTGTGCCCTCTGCACCTACGCACCAAAGCGATGCGTCACTGTTCGGCGATTTCATCGTCCCACCAGGACGCATGTTGCTCCAAAAGTACTCCTACGAACGTGTTTCCGTTTGTGCATTGGAGACTCATACGTCTTACCAATCCACCTCATAGTGCTACTGCTGCTCGAGTCAATGGGGTCCCAGATGACTTCCCTTTAAATATCAACACGAGTGATGCAAACATCTCGTCCCTGCTAAGTTTAGCGGCAGTCCAGCCTAGGATCGGAAGTTGTAAAGCTTTTATGATGTATATGGAATATTCGATCGAGTAAGTAAAGTAACAGGATATCTTGAAAGCATTCGGGAAGCATAGATTTAATATTGTATATCATTCCTTAGTACACACCTTTGCCAAAGACGACATACATCTAGAAAAAATGCTGAACAGGATTTTATGTATCCGAATAATATTTTGAAATCTGACATAATTCTATAAAGCTTTTGAATAGTACTATTTTGTCTTCAAAATGAAAATCGGAGCAAAAGAATTTGGCTGTTTTTTTTTTTTGTAATACTGGGAGTATTTTTCAGTTGAATTTTCTAGAGTATTTTGGAGATAATACATAAAATATTTAAAGGTTAGCATAGTTTTTACGAGGCTAGCTTCGTTAAGTCTACGGATCATTATAATCGTACTAGTTTCCCCATGTATAGCCAATCCTGAAAATAGTATTGAAATGGCACGATAGCAAAGTTTACCTGACCGACGGTAGCCGCTAAAGCATGGCGTTGGTGATAAAATCAGTTCCTGTGGATGTCTGAAGCGGGTTTGAAACAAAACCCCGGAAAAACACTTAAGCTTTTTGAGAAAGCTTACTGATGGTATTTGGCATATCTCTTTTCAGGAAAACATTGCTACTAGCGCTTTTGCACGTCTTGAAGAGATTGCTATGACTCATATTGCTAAGAGATTAATATAATCAATAAAAAAATTAATCAAGAAAACTAATAACCTTTATGAGTAAATGATATCGTTGGATATAAGTCGAAGATCTTAAAATTTATCACAACTAATGCAAACAAAAATTAATGATCTCCCACTGCAAGTGATCACATCAGACAAGTATGCATTATGAGCCTGATGTCTGATAAGAATCAGTACATACTTTCGAAACCACTTAGTTAAATATTTTCATTTTCATTTTCACAAAAACAATTCCATTTTGATTCTGCTTTCGGAGGCTTATTCCGCAAAACGATCGAATTTCCCGTATCAATTATTTTCTGCTTTGATAAGCTTTAGAGACGATATACGTTGTCTATGCTGATTTATAGACAAGAAGGGAACCGTGATCACAAATTAATAACTAGAGTTTTGTTCTTTGACTCCTTGGAGTAACTAACTATTTTATTGCCATTAAAAGTGTATGGGGAGATACATTTTTGTGCCTCGTTACTACGTGTTTCGTGATACCGGCATAAAGTGAAGTTTCTGCTTTTGTTTGATAACGGTGTCATTTTGAAGTAATCGAGCCTATTTGTAGCTGATATTGGGCTGAGTCATAAATCTGACCACTTTCATCATCTCATCAATCTGGGGTTGAAAGCCATATTTATGCAGTTACAAGGATATGGAGAGGTTGTTTCGAAAATTGCCGGACCGAAAAAATTCCTCCAATTTCGTCCGCAGTATCAGTTAGTTTTTTGGAGGGTGGCCGGAAATTTACAGGCTACAATAGTTTGACTTTGCTCGAGGAGTCGTTGGAACCATAATGTTTATAAACGATTTTTTCCAACTACAGCTACCGAAATAGTTGCATCTGTCGTAGCAGCGAGGAGGGCTTCCTTTCACCCAATGATAGATCTTTCAATAAGGGATCAATTTTGAAAATGCTAAAAAAATTCGTCAATGAATTTGATGGTTTTATACATACTATATTCACTACACAAAATAGTTATACGTTCGATGTAGACTAGACAAAAGACTAACATATATTTTCGACTATTATTTTCTCGAAAATTTAGAAGCGCAAGTCAACATTATCGTGTTGAATAAATTTTCGGCGAAATTCGAAGAGTAAAAATTCAATTTTAATATTTGATGACCAAAATAATCGTGATTTTTATTTGCTTCGACTCCACATCGATACAAAATCAAATATATCCGCTTGTCGAAATAAAATTTAACATATTTCATTTCGTTAAAATATTTATGAAATAAAAAAAAAACACAAAAAAATGTCGACAAAATAAAAGTTTCTTGTATAGGACATGGAAAATTACACTTCGCATGGGAAATTATACTCTTGTCTTTTGCTAGGGGAAAACTGAGTTTCAATTGTATTAAGAATAACCAATGACAAATTTTTTATTGGAGTGCAGTAAATTTGTGTGAAGATGCTTTTGAAACTCGTTTGATTTACTTACGATGTATTTCTAAAGCTTACCTACCTATGCTTTAATCAGTTTGAATTTACATGTCCCAACGATAAAAAATTGAATTGCAATAATGTGCTATTTCCCCTCCAAAACGTTTCGAAGATGATCGATGAAATGACTCGTAACCACCGATGACTTGGTGCAACGGTAGACAATATGTACCACCAGATAACACCACTTCCACCAATTCCATCACCATCCAAGAAAATCTCGGGTTTTCGGGGCTACTATGCCGCTCAGCCGAAAGAAAGACTTTTAGTTCACTTTCGTTTAGTGTCAGTACGACGTTTAGATCGCTGCACGCTTGGCTCGTCCGTATCGTAGTCCATATCGGGCCGTTGTTGAAATCACTTTGGTCGCATATATCGCGCCCCATACACGCATCAGTCTAATTAGCGTATATTTAACGCGCAAGTCTACTTGACTTCGTCGAATGAGACAATCCGACTCGCCAAACTGCCCTTACCCATGGCAGACTGAAATAAGCTCGTCGTTGGTTCAAGAAAGTAATACCGTCACCATTACAGGGCGCTCATCATTTATCGCTCACCACCTGTCCGATCTCTCATCAAGCTAAAGTCCGCATTTACCTTGCAAACATCAAATAAGTAACTTCAACTCCTCAAGTGCTTTCTGCATAAGTATCTGTTTTGCAGACGGTCCGTTTCCGTATTCGAGTATTGCTTTTGTTGCGCACGCGATTACGTTACGTTACATTCGAAGAAAGTGAAAAGTTGAATAATATTATTGACTCGATTTTTTTTGTTGATCGAATTTCAATATTTTTTTTTTGAAAATCCGAAAATATTGTCTGTGGCTGATGCTGTTGTTACAGTTTTAAGTGTTTGAAAATAAAATGGATTAAAGTGATTTGAGCCCTGTGTTGCGATCCGACTTTCGATAATAGTGAAAATGTGGACTCTAGCAGTAAGAAGATAACGATTCAAGAAACTCGTTGATTGTGTTCAATAACAACTGCGATTTTAAAGGAAATATTCAAATCAGACAAAGTGAATTTCCTGATATCACCAAGTGCTGCGAGAAGCCCTTGGATTATTCCGTGCACGCAGTATCAAGCGAAAAATAAAAATAAAATTCATTTAACCAAAATGTCGTCAATACCAAATCGCGCAATGTCCTCGCTAAAATCAATAGTCTTTGCAATCTGTTTATTTGCTGCTGTGTGCATTTCACCACTTCAATGCCGTGGCGAAATTGACAACGGCGACATTAGCTTATCGCGCCAGTTGCAATCGTCGAATTTCAGTGCATTTTTGGCACAGTTGGACGCATCGAAACTGATTTTGGGCGACTCGGATCGAAATTCAGTTAATGACGAAACCGATCACATTTTCGACCAAAATTCAACAAAATTAGTGCGAATCAGTGAACTGCTTGATGTGTTTAATGTGGAACAGTTGGCCGTGCTGTGGAATACTGTGGATGTTGAAATCAGTGAACAATGTTCTAATGATATGGTGGATTATCTGAACGGGTTGAAAAGTGGAAAGCTATGGGCGATAAAAAGTGAGTATAAATTTGATTGATTTATGAGACAGATGCTTTACAGTTCAAGTAAGTGATAAATAAATTTCAGAGATTAATTGATAGTTTTTTGATGGTTTGGTGAGGAGTTATGATGATGCCAGTGAGTTATTGCCGAGTTGTGGTTTCCATGGATGTTGATCAATATCGATGATTGCTTTTTTTGGTGGAACATAGTTTTGATGGTGTGGTTAATGATGGGATTACTAGTTGAGTCTTTTGTAAGTTTGAAACGTGTCCCTGAATAGCGGTTGATTCAGAAATATTTTTGATTTATTTCTTCACTACATGCACCACTATATTGCATAATTTCAGTTCGAGAAAATATGGAAATCGGTGTGTTGTCATTGTTTCAACGGTTTCATTTGGACATTAAGAAATGCTTATACGAGCGCCCATTAAAATTTAAATGGGATTTGCTGAGGATAGAGAGACTATATCATAGACCAATGATTGATTAAAACAGTATCTTAAAAATGTCCAAACCCTGTGATCGCAATCCCAGGTGTGTGTTGATTTGTGGATTATTTAAAATAATGGAATCAATTGTTAATTTTTTTTTCTTCGACGTTTTTAGAATGAAAAAAAAACCAATAATAATAACTGACAATCTGATGCCAAGTCCAAAATTAACGCAAAAATTAAAAATTCAGAAATATTTTGCGAAATAATTTCAATTTTTAGAATCAGATTTAGCAGGACAAAAAAGTCAATTTTCGTAAAAAGCCCTATTATTCATAGTTTCAAAAATTTTATTTTTAATCCCGAAGAATTCTAAGCCTAAAAACGACAGCATTTTCCTAATTTGGCAGGTATTTTTGTGGCTCAACGTCCTTGCAAAGTCTAAAGAACTGAAAATGGAAGACTATACTCAGAATATTTATTTATTTATTATTTATTTATTTATTTATTTATTTATTTATTTACCGAGTTTCAGATCGTTATGTTGTCTAACTATACTTAAGAATGATGAATAAAAGCAAACATCAGTTCGCGCGAAAGGAGCCTGAAGCATGCATGAGGATCTGTACTCGTAAAACCGATTAGATTCCCGAACAGAAACCCAGCATGAAATGACAGGAAAAGACATAAACATGTGGAGAGGTTAACAAAACGTTTGGAAGATCTAATGCTGCATTTACACACATGGCAAATGTTGGCGAGCCGAGTGTGTAAATGGTCCCCTTGTTTACTTTCGGCTGTTTTTTTTACATGCGAAGATATGGAGGGAAGTAATTTCACAAGTTCCTCGACGAATCGTTTGCCATATGTGTTAAACAGGCATAAGGATAAGCCTAAACAATTTAGAATCACTGGCAGTGATGTGCATTGTATAGAGTGCTTGAAAAAGTAAAACTCTGCGTACCGACATCATCAAGATAAACGTCAATCACGATGTCATTTATTTATTTTATTTATTTCAAGCCAAGCAAGGCATGTAACAAAAAATAATTAGTTCAAGGTTTTGGCATTTTAGAATATGGGTCATTTAACCATGATTTACAAGCTTCCGAAGAAGAAGATTTTGGTTCACAGGGCCAAAAAAAAAACAAGTTGGTCAAAGTAGATTTGCCTTTTGTTAACCTTGCTGCTCCGGAGCAAGAAAAGATTGGACAGAAAAGTTGACTCTATTGTCAACTACTCTTTCAAACAGTTTACTCAAGAAGGAAAGGAGGGAAGTGGGGCGATAATAAGAGATACAAACAGGATTACCAGCTATGTGTACGTGAAAAATGTTGACCGCTTTCCATAAGCAAGGGACTATGCTTAGGTTGAAGATTACTGAAATGAAAAAGATAAAGACTTAGCTAAGATATTCGGGAAACTGTCAGGGCTACAGCCAAGGGTAGTATAACGGGAGAACATTAATAACTTTACTTCAGTAGGGTTTGTGCGAAAATAGGATAATGTTGGAGAGATTAGATGAAGAAGGAAGAATTCGTTGCAAAAAGAAGGAAGCAAAGTAGCGAGCAAAAAACTTGCAAATATCTTGTGATTTGGAAGCTGTTACATCGTTGTACTTCATACCGCTGGGAATCCTAGCGGAGTTTTTTAGACACTGAATCTACAACCCAAAAGAATTTTGGCTTATGAGATAGGCTAGATGCTTCAATGTAATTGATGTAAGAGTGCATTGCGAGCTTCGGACATTTTTAGGCTTCGGAACGGAGCCTTAAATTTTGTATATACTATGTGCATCGTCTGGGGGCCCGGTAGCTCTGCTCGCTAACGCGTCAGGCCGAAAAGCGGCGTGCTACGGGGTCTGTGGGTTCAAATCCCGCCAGTGCCATGGCTGTAAGTGTGAATGCGTGTGACTGTCTATGAGGGTGGCAAATGGGCCCAAACTGGTGGCCTAATGCTGGCCGCGTTCCCGGCAGCCCTCTTCAATAACCTAACCCAACCTATGTGCATCGTCTATTGCTTCAAGTACGGCAGCAGTGTCAACGTTAAACCAGGCAGTATAATTTCTTTTACTCAAGCGAAAGATTGGGGTGAGATGCGAAATCAGGTAAGAAAGAAATGGGTAAAATTATTACTAAGCATCGTCAATATCAAACACTATGAAAGAAAGAGAACCAATTAAATTCATTTCAGAAGTTTTCTTTACCAAAAATTAAAACCTTAGACGTAAGCAGCTTTTCTTTGTGTTGAGGGAGATTTAAAAAAAATAATTTGCCACGAAACTACAGTCTCGTTAAATTGCTCTTAAAATAAAAGAAATGTTTTGAAAGTCAGCGAAATTTGCGTTAACACATTTTAAAAGATAGTCGAACACTTAATACTAAAATCGAAAATACTTTGCAAAAAAATATTTTTTTCAAAAATGCATGTTTACAAATAAATTGAGATTACAATAAAATACAGTACTTTCAGATCAAGTGTCGAAAATTGTATCACAATGATTTTAAATCCGACAAATTCGAATCAGTCGTCACTGCTATCAATTTACGAAAAACTAAGGCCTTGATCTATTTGAATTTGTTTTTTTTCTTTGGCACTTTCGAAAAGAAATCTTGAAATACCATTGCATTAAATGTTTGATGATAATTTTCAAAATATTTCCCGTGATAATGAGTCAATTTGAAAATCAAATACATACATTCATGTAAATTTCAGCATCGCAGACCACAACTTTTGCAAAGAAAATCATCATGAATCTGACATTAAACGTTAATAAATCGTATGTTGGTAATGTGATGCATTTACGCAAATGATTAAATGTATATAGTAAAAGCGACTGTAATTCCTGAAATTGACCCTCAATGTCTGGTAAAGCAATAAAAGTAAATCTTCTTAGCCATGAACGTCAGACAGTTTCATGGAAATTTGTTTTTTTTTACATGATGATACCTACTTTCAGATATTTGCTACTGAAAAAGATGTCTCACTAAACGAATGAAAATGAAAAAAATATGAAATGAAATTCACTTTGACAGAAATAAAACCTTTTTTTTTATTAGGGAGACAGCTATTTTCCATAATTCATATAAATGTTCATACAATAGAAAATTACTTCGCTGATTATTTAGTATTCAACCGAATCACAAATGCAACCGTTACCTAATTCACACATACTGATAGCAAACTGCTTTTAGTTGACGTGCTCGAACAAATTGGGATAAAGCTGCCAGCTATGGTTATTTTTGACACCTAAATATTGTAAATTCGCTCAGCAACATAAACCTTTTTCCCCCTAACTTCCGATGCAGTCATGAAATCAAAACAAAACCCATGCAGTAAGTGGGTCTTGTTGTAAGCCTAATTTTGTAGAAATTTCGTTCAAAAATCATGAAAGTTATGGTAATTTTTGTAGTTTTCTGGCATTTCTTTACTAAGCTATTTTGTCATAAAATTTGGCAGTATGAACGATCCTGCAATACTAATGAACAACAAATATTGGGTTTTCGAAAATTTGAAAAAAGTTGCGGGTGGTAGCCATAGGCGCGCCGTAGGGGGGGCCAGGGGGGGCCGGGACCCCCCCAGACCCTAGGTTGGCCCCTCCCAGGAAAATAAATATTTCCAACAGCGGACACTTAAGTTTTCGCCTCTTAGGTTTTTGTGTTTACAGCAAGAATTATGTAGTGCAGTAGTGTAAGCCTATACCAAAGCATACACACTACTTATAATATAGAGACTGTGATATTTGCGGTATTAATTACGATTTTATGGGACTTATCTCGAGAAATGGACGGCAATATTTAATTTCGACAAGTTATACGTTAAGAAAAAGACGAAAACCACCCCGCCAATCATCCTTTTTTTATTAAGATTATTTGGTCATTCTTACTAGGCAATATACAGGTATTTAGATAAAAACACTTTTATAACCTGGCATTTTATGCAATTATGTTTTTCACAAAACAAAGTCTGAGTATTAAAATGGTAGGCAATAAGGTAATTAACGTATTATAAAATACAATTTTCGAAGTCATTTGGAGAAAAAAAAGGCATCCTTGCCACTTTTATGCTATATATGACCTACTTTTCATTATATTTTGATAACTGCATCGGAAGTTAAAAGGCATAGCACTTCAATTGCACCGAGCGTTTTTTCATAGTGACACGATCGCCACATGGTTTTTATCACATTCATTAAACTTTTGTCAGACCTGTATCTACTCAAGACCAGTATATCCTATGAATTTTATCCGGTCGCAAGTTCCAGGCACTAAAAATATAAATAATTCGGTGCGATTTTTGTGCGATTGGGAATTTTGCAGGTTTAGATTTGACTGCATAAATATAGTAATTTCATCAGTCATTTGCATTTTATTCTAAAAGCCGAAAAAAATACTAGAGAGTCAATGGTGTGAAAGATTTGTGTTTACGTGCTTATGGTAGCTACAAGGTTACCCAGACATTATTTAAAAACGACAAAAACTTATTTTTTATGCCCGTTGATGAGTCTTGTAAATTTCGTGATGATCTGATGATTCGGTGTGAAGTTATCACAATGCCAAATTTTCCATTGTCGCCAAAAATACACCAAAATTTTAGCTCGACCAAACTTTGTGATCCGGATAAATTATCCGGATAGTAAAATTCGTGCACAATAATAAAACTATAATAGTGCTTGGAAGACATTAAGTGATATGGTGCTTGAACAGTCTTAGAATATTGTCAAGATGAACCGAAATTATTTGGAAAAGGTTATCGACCTTAGGACGTGTCTCAGTCGCCAAGGACGTGCTTTCAGAGGACATCATGAAAGTGGTGCCAGTGATAACCGTGCATTTTTTCGTTGTTGTTGAATCATCAAGTTTTTCGTTGCATTTGAATCATGCTTCGCGACTGATATCCATTATGGCAGAACAAGCAAAGGCCCAAAAAAAGCAACAACTCTCCGTGGTTGTCAGATTTGCTAAAAAGCTAGCAGTTGAAGAAAGGTTTTTAAGCTTTGTAGCTTTACCTTTGTTCAGGAGCTAGAAATGCCTCGTATTAGCAGATATAATTTTGAGCCTGTTAGACAGCTACGGACTTAGCGAATCGCCTGTTGTTGGACAGTCTTATAATGGTGTTAGTGTCATGTCAGGACAAAAAAGTGGTGTACAAATCTAAATTAAGATGAAACATCCTGCAGCCACATTTGTACACTATCTAGCTCATAAAATTATCCTGGGTGTGATGGACACATTTTTCACAATCGAAACGTGTACATCCTTTTCAATGCCACCAAATCCCTTTACCTACACTTTTTGAAGCCATCACAATACGAATTTTTGAAGCAGCTTGAAGAGGCAGTTGGTCTAAATACAAGGCGTGGAATGCGAAGTATAACCTAGACTCGTTACTCAATGAGATTGCACAATTGCAAATATGTGATCGATAGCTATGGGACTATGAAAGAGGCTTTAGAGAGAGAAATGAATGAGGGAAAATACAACGACTCAGTTTATTCATTGGGGATCTTTCATTCAATCAGTTGTCCTAAGTTTGTAGTAAATCTTTTCATCTTTCATTATGTTCTTTCTATGACGAACATAGTAAACACATATTTCCAAACTAAAAATGCAACTCTTAGGGATCGGATAGATCTTGTGAATGGAACAGTTAAAACACTAAGTCAGCGAGAAAACTTGTATGTAGTTTGGGAAAAAATTAAATCATTCGCAGAGAAGCACTGTCTGGATCTCACATTTCCCAGAGGATCACGAAAACGAAAAACAGCAAAAAGCACTAGTTTGAAAGGTTTTGCTGTTTCATCTAGCCTCGGACACGCAGTTAGGGCTACAAAGATATCCCTGCAAACCAAATGGCTCGAAAAGAGTAAGTTACAGCACTATTCATCTTGGCAAATTATTTTTGCTTTTTCTAGGCTTTCTACGTAACAAAAGTTTGAAGCAAGAGATCAATTTCTTTCTTCTAAGCTTAATATATCCCAATTTCTTCAAAGATATTTTGAAACTAAGCTATCCTCTTCTTCAAGTATAAATTGAAATATATTTAGCTTCTAAACGAAAAAATAGTCTTATATTTCTTATTATTTCCATTCTATTCCCGTATAATTCATACAAGCGTTCTTTCTTTGCGGTCATAGATAATTCTTGTGTAGTTCATACCTACCATTCACATTATAAGCATGTGGTAGTAGCTCATACGTATTCACACACACGAAGTTTTTTTGATAATGCATTATGCATTAGCAAATAACAAAGAATAAACTAACAAACATATAATCTATTAGTAAATCATATAAGTTGTATGACCTTACGGAAGACAAGTTGTATGTACCTTACGGAAGACAAAATCATCGCATGTTTTGAACCTTTCGATCCCTGGCCCCTGCCAGATTTTAGGCCACGGCACGCCTATGGTGGTAGCCCTAAAACTCTTTTCACCCTTATAGCTTCCAGCGCAGTCATTCAATCGAAACGAAATTCACAGGGTGGGTTTAACTTAGCGTGAAGTAAATTTGGTGTATTTTTGATTATGCTACTAACACAGGGCTGCCAGCACCAGTCATTTTCGTTTATATTGCATCAACAGATATCTCCATTATATATTCATATGCATAGCGTTTACAATAAAAATAAGGGACCCATGTTCAAATTTTCCGAGTTTTGAAAATTTTTCGGATGCCAGCTTCAAACATCGTTATATTGCTGAAACTTTCGATGAAACTCTCGGACGAAAACGAAATTCAAAGGATGGGTTGATTGCAGCACGAGCCTGTTATGGTAGACTTATTGCTGCTTTGTTGGAAAAGTATTGCCGGCACTGAACATTTTCATCATTTATGTTTTTGTTGCTTTGAGTAAGAAATGGTTGATGTGATACTACAAAAAAACGTATTACGTCTTTCCACACTTTTTGTTCGCACAAGGACAATTTCTTCGAAAATCAGTTTTCTACCGGTTATGATGCGCTAAAGCTTTTAACATCTAAAGTCTCTTTCCAACTGCCACTATTTTCGTGCGTTGGAACTTTAACTTACCTAGCATAGAATGGGATTTTTCCTTCTCGTCTATTTTTTCAATGAATACCTTTTTTCTAGTTCTTGGTCGCATCTATCTTGATATTTTCTCTGTGTCACTAAACTATTCTTGATTGGAAAAATCAAATTTCTTTACCTCGATTGAATTAACTCTGCGCTTTCATCATATGTGATTTCAAAGTGATCAGAGTAAATGAGTCTCTGATCGATTGTTTGCAATTTCAAAACGATGAGCGATCCTCAAACTGTAAATATCTAATTGATGTGGGGTAACAAGAGCAACGTAGATTCGCCCGCACTTTATTGCTTAAATTTCATATCCCTTATTTTAAGTCTAGGGATCATTTATTACTGTGTCAAAAGCTGCACTTTGAATCCCGAAGAGAGTTCCTTGATAAGTGCTTGTTGTTTAAATTTCTTCATAGCTCTACGCTGCCTGAATTTGACTCTATGCTGCTGACAGATCATTATTAATATTCAGTATACTCTTCGCGCGAACTGATGCATATTTTTATTCACCCTTTTGTACATTCCTTAGAAGAGGAACGATGTAGTCCACCTTGGTACCACTAACACTCTTACAATTTAAGCGTCAAATTAAAAATGTATTTCTCCTAGTCTTTTTTTAATTATTTTTAGCTGATTTTTTTGTTTATTTGTAGCTTATTTATATTGTCATTACGGGGACGGTTATTGTAAGGTTAATTTAAGAACAACTTATGAACGAAGTGAAAGCTAGACATAGGGTATGAGTATCAAGTATGCTTATTTAAAGCGTAGGACTATAGTCTCATGTAGAAAAAGCGTAGATTTCTTTTAGAGACTTAAGCAAAATAGCTTTTATAAACTGAAAAATAATTTGTTGGCACACAGCTATAGTGAATGGATTTCATCGTCGTAGTTGTTGTTGGTTGTAATTTTAAGTTCTTTAGTATCTTTCTGGTTTCGAATTATGGTTTCATTTTTCCACTGCTTTCGACGTGGTGTTGATATGTTTAACGGTTTTCCGTGCTTGTGCTGCCACCATATACTTTTTTTTCCTTCATTCATATGCAGTTCTCTGTTCGTCGCCGCCTGCTTTATTTTCGTGCAGAATTTTTCATGGTTTTTTCGTTCCGGCACATAATGTGAGCATCGTCAGCATAAGTTAATAGTTGCAAGGACTTACTGAAGGTTGTATCCATCACCTCGGAATCACTTTTTCAAGAAGACGCAAAAAATAGTTTAAGTTCAAATGAGTTGAGTTGGTTGAAGGCGTCCCCTGGTCTGACACTGTTGTTGATGGTAATTTGCCGTGATAACTACCCAGCTGACATAATCTAGCTTTGCAGTTTCGTCCTGCTTAGCTTTGTTAGTCTTATCTGTTAAGTTGGGATCTCAAGCTCTGTCATGGCCGTGGAAAGTTTTATTTTGCCTATGCGACCATGGCGGCTTTGAAGTCGATAAAAAGATGGAATAGGTTTAGGCGGTATTTCAGAAACTTATCCTAACCTGCCAGAAGGAGGAATGCAATCAAGTCAATTTGAGCCAATTGCTTTTTGATCAAATGGAACTATCCGGTCTAATAAAACAGGGGAAACACTTTATAGGTGCTACTCACCCACGTGATATCTTTGATTGCGGCACACTTTGGTGTCTATTTTCTTATGAAAACAGATCAGCTCAATATGTCGATCATTAGGCATACACTTGCTGCATCATTCCATGAGCTCGATGCTGTAGTCTGTCACTTCCATATTTATCTAAACAGGTGGGTGTCAACCTTTTATTTTGAGCTATTGAATCGTATACGCGGCTTTTTTGTTGTTAGTGGTGGTGGTAGCTCTCATCCACCATCAGTCAACGAGGCCTCGAACTCATTGCCTTCTTCGTTGTTTATTAGTTCATCAAAGTATTGAATCCATCAGACCGGTGTTCCCGACTGATCAGAAACCAGATTTTTTTTGTCCTTGCACGGTGAGTAGCAAACTATGTATTGTCTCATCCTGCTCATTCTCCCGTACATGATGCCGTTTCGCCCTGTATTGCTCGAGTTTACGAACCAATTTTCGCTCCCAAGCTTTCTTTACGGCTCGGTGAACCCGTTTCTCCACTCGTCAAAGATCATAATACGCTTCAACGCAGGCTTGCTTACTTAGATATTGCTGCAGGGATCAGTACGCAGTATTCCTACAATCAGTAGCTAGCTTGTAGTCATCGTCAAGCCAGTCGTTCTAATTATTTTGCGGGACCTGAGAGATTTCTAGCCATATTTATGATCGCGTCTTTGAAATCTTACTAGATGCTGTCCACATGAGCTTTAACTCAAGAATTGCGGTAGCTATAAATAACTGGCAAGTGCTTTGAGCTGTCTGTCCTGGTATTTAGCTGGACGCAGTTTGTTGGTCGTTCACTGGTTGGAATTTGGATTCAAATCACTGCGCTAATTAAGGGTCCAGCTCTTCATTTAACAGGTTACCTCAATGGCGAAGATTTATCAACTTATGGTCTATTTGGTTAAGTGGAGATACCAAAACCACTTTATGATATTTCTCTGCACATACCAAGTACTTCCACCATTTCTGGAGCTGCTTCTAACTGGTCTGCAATCGAAATCTGCGAAATTGTCTGCAAACGTTCATTGTTGATATTTTCGTGCAAGCATTCTGCTTCCGTTGAGCCATATGCTCAACACACGGCTTCTTTCCTATGGTGCAGTTGGAATCATCCAGTATGATTTGGACATAATATCTTCAGCGGACATCTAGACTTAGTTCTACCCTCAGAACAGAGAGATTTAAGGAAATGAAACAAGCGTATACATATACGAAATTTAGTGAAGTAATTTCACTACACAGATGAAATCTATAAATAGAACAAATCGAGAGAGCTAACACCTCAGATATTCCCTTTGGTTTCTCCGCTACCTAAGTTCTATGAGCTTTTCGTTGTAGCTTGTCATATTCGCGTACACACGGCCTACTATCGCTATTTCTATCTTCCTGTTCGCGAAGTAGAAGACTGTCAAAATTGCACATAGTGCCCTTAGTTAAAAAAAAGAGAAAATATATTCTCTTCGTCAGCGGTAGACTCTTCTGTACGAACGTAAAAGCTAATGAAATTGATGTTGCAGAATTCGCCTCGGAAACATAGATTGCAACCTTTTTGATTAATCGGTGTAAAGTCAATGATCATAGTTTTCGTTTTTTTGCTGATTGGGAAACCTGTAACAGCCTCGTGGGGCAAAATTGAGTCATTATTCAATTTCCGTCATAAAGCGAAAATTAATAATCAAATCAAACAAACAACAGCAGGACATGGATATGTCAACTAATTTTTCAGTAGCTAATGCCAGGCACCACATGAAAAATGACAAGTGAAATATTTTAAGAAAATTTTAATCAAAACGAGAAAAAAACTATCGCGTGTCACTAACCTTTTAATTTTCTATTTAATTTGATTAAAAGACAATAAGTGAATATGAAAGCATAATTATCTAGGAAAACTATAAATTGCCGTCTACTTTGAAAACTATGTACCTCTTGAATAACAATTTACAATAAAACTGATAGTTGAGAGGCTTTTGCTTCTTTTTTAAGCGCGGGAGGTATTCATGCACCTGTCTACCGGCATTCACAAACAATTGAATCAATGCACTTTTCTCACAATTGTGCAGCAGCATATTCACATAATAGTCAGCAGTTTGTAAACTCACTATATTTGCTCGAAATACGTAATGCGCGATCCTCGTCAGGTAATTGCTCGTAGAAGTATGCGCACGTTTCTGATTACGAACGATGAAAGCACTATTACAGCTTTGCCGAGTAACATTAAACTTTAACAGGTACTTACATGAACAAATCTATGTTTGTACGGTATTACTTGATGTATCTTCATTGAAGAGTTTTCTTTTTGAGTGGCATACAACCGCGTTGTCCAGGAATATCTATAGTAAAAACTCAACTGATAATTGACTATAATAATTTTGAGATGAAGAGAAAATCTAAGTCAACTCTGACATCTCGCCGATTATCGCGTAACAGGTGGTGAAGATGGGTTGATAGCACTAACTATGAATGAAATTTTTCGATAGCCATGATGATGCTTGAACAAATGAGGTATCTTGAGTTTTGATGAGTTTTCGATGCACTTTTTGTATTATGTCAGCATGAGTGGTAATGGCAAGATGGAAATACCACCATTCATTTTTTTTAATTTTCATGTCTCAACGTATCATGCTTAATGGGTGAGCTAGTTGTGTAACCTGTCCATGCATACACAGATCGGCAAACATTAAATCAAACAGAATGAGATGAATAAGTCGTTGTATTTTGTCGCTTGCTAAAAAAGAGTTATTAAATTATATTTAAGATATGCTGGCACAGTATTTGTCAAGTATTTTTCTCAGAATGTTTATTAAACAGTATCCTCTACATATATATTGTCACGAAAAAGAACGGAAACAATTTTTTCGACACTAGTTATTTAATCGTAAAGTTGTCGCCTCTCAGCATGTAAATAAGACTACGGTAAAATTGAAAAACCGTCAAAAACAATGACGAACACCTTTCCAGAAATTTCTTTCAATAAATTTCAGTAAATATTATTCTACGGTAAATACTACTCGAGCACATTTAACTACATAGCATTCAGCATTTCTTCGAGACATTTCTCGGTCTTTTTTACGTATCCGTGCATAAAATCTAAGAGTATGTGGAAGCAGCTGGACAAATCAACTTATTGCTTAAATTGAGTAATAAGATCATAAATGAATTGGCAATTGAATTGCATAGTCAGCGCAAACGTATGTGATGTCATCGTTGGTTGGAAGAAAATTTCTAAGTTTAAAGACGGTGCTATTGAAATGCAATGCTATTGCATTATAATTTACTCAAGGAAGCAGTGTTGAACGACTGTTGTGTAAAAACGCTAATTTTCTGGTTCGATATATTTCCTGAAAATGGCCAATCTGAGCTGAAGTGGAAAGAATTTTTTTTTTTGCAATAAGATTGTTTCGGATAAATGAGCTAATATATTACATAGTACTTTGTCTTATCAAATGCATGTTAGGTGCTGTTGAATCAAATAAGATTTTCACACCAATAGACATTGGTATTGCACTTTTAAACAAAAGATTTTGTATTATTGCATTTACACCTGATGGAATTTTAGTTGATTTCTGTTTTTTTATCAGTCAAAGAAATTTATCCGCAAGAATCTGTGTGGTAGTTTTCTGATTCTTACATGCATTAAAAAATAATTCTCTCATGTATTTTTGTAAAAAGATATTTCCAAAGTCACTATTAAGTCACTATGTTCTAAAGTACCTAGCAAAAAGTCAACAATACTTGTAAATAGATGTCTGCTAGAAGTAGCCAAACTGGCGTCATTTCATGCGTCAATTCCTTCAGTCCGACAATCAGATCATGTCCGCAATAGTTTCTTATGAAACTGCAGCTTATATTGAGACGACTTAATTTTGTTTCTGCTATCTAGATACGGAAAAATTACACGGTGCTCTACTGATGCCTCAACTTTTTGTTGGACCATTCCACACTTAACTTTTCTGACATATATAAGATCAATTTGAAGGAAAATAGGCGTAATTGAGTATGTAGTTTTCGAATCCGGCGCTAACTCAAAAATGAAAAAAAAATCTAGCGCATCAGAACCGCTAGATAACTGATTTTTGAAGAAATTGTCTTTGAGTGACCAAAAAATGTGGAAGGACGTAACACACTATTTTCTACTATCATATCAACCATTTCTTGTACTATCATATCAACCAACCATCATATCAACCCAAAGCAATAAAAACCATTTCTCTAATATAACATAAATTATGAAAATGTTCAGTGCTGGCAGCACTTTTCCAACAAAGCAGCAATAAGTCTACTATGACAAGCTCATGCTAAAATCATCCTATCCTTTGAATTTCGTTTTCATCCGAAGATTTCATTGAAAGTTTCAGCGGTTAAACGATGTTTGAGACTGCCATCCGAAAAAAATTTCAAAACTCGGAAAATTTAAACATGGGTCCCTTATTTTTATTGTAAGTGCTTTGCATATGAATATATAATGGAAGCATCTGTTGGTGAAAATAGAGGCGATTTGGTGATGAGTTGCCGTTCTTGTACAACTTGGAATTTCGAAAATTTCAAATTGACATGGTGGACAAAGCTTAGAATTTATCAATATTTTGAATTGTTTGTCAAAAGCTACAATTTTTCGGGAGAGTCGATGATTTGAAGGATTTTTTTCACGTGTCTGCTGTAGCTACAGGGACGCCCGCACAGTTTTCAACATCAATACGCCCTGCAAATTTCGCGACGATTCAGTGTTTTTGCCAAAATTTATGACAAATCGAAATTGGAAAAAAACACCTTGCCTACTTTTAGGCACTCAGTGGCCGCATAGGGTTCATAATTTCCAATTTTTTTATTACTAAGGGGAAAAAAACATAATAATTTTTCATTTTCAGTATTTACTTCTAACAAAAATGTACTCTGCATAGAAATATGAGGGTGCCTGAAAATTCACTGAAATGCTTATCGCCGCCAAAGGGTTAAAGATGTCGTTATTTTAATCCATGATCGCACTAGTCCTTATATAGATCTATGTTCTCTGAAAATTTCAGCTCAATTAGACCGGCCACTCCAGAGATTATTTCCCTGAAATTGTTTCGTGATATATATATATATATATATATATATATATATATATATATATATATATATATATATATATATATATATATATATATATATATATGTATATATATATATATATATATATATTTAAATAAAGAAATATGCATATTTCGAAATATGCATTAAATAAAGAAATATGCATTAAAAAATATCAGATAGAGCGTGTATGCTTAGAAGGGCAGCGTGCTGTGTTTTTTATTAGCGTAGGTAATTATTTTAGTGCAAAGGATGAAAGTAGTGGACAAATTAAGAACTATCGAAATCTATTATTCTGATGTGCTTTGCATTTTTATGTCGTCAATGCTTTGTATTCAGGTTAATAAAATATTTACAAAGTACCAAATAGGACAGATAATTGAAATATGAAGAGAATGATAAATCATTTCATTGATATTTACGAAAGAATAAAAAAAATATACTTATTTTTGTTTTAAGGAAAGGTGTTTTGTATGTATGCACTAATTTTTTATTTGGTAATGTAGTGGATCTGTGAAATTAAGTTTACTGCGAGTGCATAGCTAGTACATGTACAAGTGTTTAAAGTGCAGTTTTTTGGCGATGAAGAATTTTTCCTTGAAACCTAAAGCTGTTTTGTTATTACTGATTTCAATTATTGTCACGTAAATCAATTGAAGCTATGATTAATTATAAATTGATAAATACTTAAAATTATTTTTATGATGGTTTACAAGTTAGCCCATTCAATCCATTAGCCTATACGCAACATTAAAAATTAAAGAAAATAGAAAGCCAGCACCAGTGGTAAAAATCATTAGAGTTGATAGGAATGTTAACCGTTCGTTTAATATAGAGTGGCATACACATTTTTTTTTTGACCGATAAGAAATTTATCATCTGTATTTTTTGATTCGAACTCCAGTAACGATGTGTGGTCAAAGCAAGATTATGTTGATTATGCATCAGAGCTAGAGCAATCATACCTTTAACTGTCCCATTCAAATGAATGTTAATAATTTCGTCCCCTGCATAAAAGATAAAAGTTCACATTTGGTTTAACTTTAATCATATTTATTTCAATTCAAGGGTATGCACTTTCAACGTAGAAACTTGCAGCCAGATGCGCACACTAACATCTCTATTAATCCATACAAATATCTTTAATTACTCTGATATCAGTTCACCTTATTCACATCCATCTCACAAATGATGCTCGTTAAGAAAAATCTGGCATAATCTATCCCCACAACATTGAAATTAGAAGTCTTCAAAGCACATACTTAACTTTGTTATTAAAATTTAAATCATCACCTAATTATTTTTTGCTGAAAAGACGGAATATATGCTAATTCCATCAAGGAAAATCATTTTCGTTTCAATTAGCTCTGCAGAAGTAGCATTAGCGTTTATGATTACCACGAGTATCTGCTAGATTTTTTTTTACGGTGTGTCCAATGTTGTCACATGAGATAATATCCACATGAGCTTCGTTAATGGAAGTCTTTTTTTTCGATCGCCTCAGTCAAACCAAGTAGAGTTGATTTTGTCGTGACTATTAAATAACTGCTGATACAGTACGTACAGTACTATTAAATAACTGAAAAAGGTGTGAAAAGTATTTTCTTACTTTGAGCTTTGATAGCAATTTTAGTGTTGTTGCTGCCGATCTTTTGAAGTCATCAACTACCTAACGAAATCCGAAATGGAAGTCGTGATGTTTGTTAATTTATCAATTTATTTAAAGCAATGTGTAGAAGCATCATGTTTTGGGTTAATATCCGGACGTAAGGTATTTATAGAATCAAGTGTAATTGCATGTTTTATTGGCTAATCATAGGCCATATAAATAAACATTGAATAATATAAAATGTCAGTCAAGTACGTTTGAGTACTTTGCATTCCAAACAGTTCTAGAAGGACGCTTTAGCAAGTGTGCCTGAAATTTGCGTAATTCAGTCTACTGTAATTTTCATGCAAGTGCTAATTGGCGGCCTCCCGTCAAATAGGTTAAAGGTGGAGGATTCTGTGAGATTTGTTTGTCTGGACAGTCAAAGTCAAAAGCATAAGAGGCAAAACATAATTTTTACGTTGGTATTCACATAAGATTTAGTTCATAAAATAATTAAATCATGCTAAAATGGACAACTAAAAACCAGGAAACTCATAGTTCAGTGTCCCTTAGCTCTCAAGGTTTATCTGACAAATAAAATTGTAGCAGCATGGAATTTTCGAGCGCGGTTTATACGTCACCACTCACCGAACCAATCATAATTGCAAAACTGAACCAAACCCAATGTTCGTCTGAGTCAATATTGAAACTTAACAAGCCCGCGCATCCATTAACAATATTAGCATCACGGATCCATGCTTAAATCCACACAACCCCCAAATTTATTACATTTTGCATTATGAGCATTTAACGGATCTATGGTAATCAAACAACAATGTTGATATGCTGATCGATTATGTTCGTTCTTGTTGCTGATGATCGAAGTATCGCACATGATTTAGCTGAAAAGATACATTTGAATTCCTGAAATTTCGGACTTTATAGAGAAGCGTATTATAGTTATTCGTGTGCTAGAAGCAAGGTTAAAATTCATATTTTCAACCACCACACTAATCTTTCACAAAAAAATATCAGCTTGCTTAACCATTTAGCACAGTGTCAAGAAAAAGTCAAGAACGTGTGATGCGGGATTAAAGGCAAAATGATAAAATTTGATGTTTGTTTATTTTTCAGCGGTGGTTATGTATATATTTGGCCAATATCTTTGTAAGGTAGTTTCTCAATATGGCTTCCAATGGTTTTTTTGGCGTCTATAGAGTAACTACTGCTGGGAAGTCAAATGACTTACTGTAGCCATTTTCAATGTTTGATTCTATTGAATGGAAAATATGAATGAGACTTACGGGTGTTTACTCGACGGATAGTAAACGAACAATAACGAACTTCAGTTTCACACAATTTTTACGGATATCACTGAATTATTTATTATTTTTTCATCACCACTTTTCCGTATTTGCTTAAAAATGACGTTGATCAGATTCAGTGTTGTACATTTCGAAACAGTAATGATCAGTAAAATTTTTTGACGTAATGAATATATCAAACGAGTTTACGTTTAATTTACTGAAAATAAAATGCAATATTAAACAATAATATTTGCTGAAATATAACCTAGGTTATCCAAAAACTCGTACTTTGATTCAAAGTAACTTTTTCTGCAAGGTTAAAGTAAAATTCAGAAAATAAGACTCATATTTGCATGTGTCGGTCCTTAATTGAAAGGCATTAGTGAATGTAAATAAATTGGGAGGAGATTGACATTTAAAAATGTTCAAATGTTCAGAAAATTATTCAAGCAATCAAACTCACAGCACAGAGCACTCACAGTACATATGATGATAGAAAGACAAGTAATCAATGCAAATGGCATTTATATTGCTGAGCTTTTAGAAGAAAACTGATAGAGACAAACTGACAAAAATTATAAAGAAACTCATCGAAAGCAATATTTAAAAGCCAATTCACTATCATATTCAGTGAGTATTGAGGAATTGACATTGCATTTGCCAAAGAATTGAAATAAACTGGACTTTCTGTGACGAAAAATGTTGTTACCAGATTTTGCCACCTCTACTTTGGTTCTGTTGACTTGATTAGTGCTATTGTTTTCATTACCCACTTAAAAGTATATATTAAACTGAACTTAGATAAATTTTCTTAAGTTCCTATCATATGCGAATATTTATTTATTAAATTTAGTCTCCAATTAAATCTAATAATATTTTTCTTTTGTTACAGGTAAGTCACTGAATCGAGTTACGTAAGCAAAGCGCTAATTTAAAAATGGAAATTTAAGCGTAAGAAAATATATAACATCAAAAACCTAATGAAGTAAGTAGGTCGAGTGGCAATCAGTAGGAGAAATTTACATAGTCACAAACGAAATTCTAAGAAACATTACATTCTATTGTGAAATAAAAAGGATGAAAAAGCTGAGGCAATATGTAAATTTTGTTTTGATTTTAGATGGTTGAACTATTCGCAAAATCAAATTTCGTATTCTTAGCTAGACTATCAGGTCAGTCATTTATCGTAATAACATGAATGCTAGCATTTCACTGAACGAAGAAATTTTTGTTTGAAAATTTGATGGTTGAATATTTTAGTCCCAAAATGACTCCAACTGCCTGTGCTGGAACCTCTACCGAAAAGAGAGGAACGTGGACAATAACGTTATCACATCATTGGCTCACTACATCACTGGCAGCGCTAGACCACACGCAGCGATAGTTCCAACTGAAAGACACACATTAGCACAAACAATAATCTAAGAAACATTACATTATCTAATGAATTTGACATATAATTTGGCCCTAATTTTGAATATTAAAACAGGTTTGCTCAAAAACTAATTTAAAAAAAAAACATTAACATATGCTCACTGATGCTCTAAGCAAAAATCTATTTTTATTTCAAGTTATCGGATACTTTTTGTTCATATCTAATATATTAGGTATGAACATTGTACCTAATATGTAAGCTGGGTAAGACCATTTGCAATAATTCTCTCTCATCTCAGTTTATCTCATTTTCAGCGTCTTGCTCCAAGTGAAATGAATTTAGATACATCTATAGGATTTGTACGAGCATGATAACATGTATTTATCACTAGGTGTACTGCCCTTTGATTGTCACAATACAGTACTATCGTTTTCATTGCCTCAGAGAATAGATCATATTCAAAGCGTTCTAGCAAAAGCTAAGCTATACACTTAGCTCTATCAAAAGATAGCAAGAATAGCAAGAGTTATTCTGTCGAGGATAAACCAATCGTTGGTTGATGGTTGTGCTCGGAAATCATATTTTGTTGTTGAAAGGCACTATTTTGAATCACCAGCCTGATCCATATTACAGCAGCCAGCGACCTCATCATTCTACTCCGATTATAAATCATTCCGAACCTCGGATCAGACTCCAAGACCTCACCATTTTTCTTTAATGTAATACAGCACTCTTTTAACTGCCGCCCAGAGGGCACTGCCATACTTCTTATTGTAATCTGTAAAATAATTACGAAATGTACAGGATATGTTTAAAAGAACAAAAAAAAAACACTCTTGTGATGTTGGATGAATGAAAAAAAACCTTGCCCAGGAAACCCTGTAAACGGCAGGTTCATAAGCAAAAAATGTTCAAATCAACGACTCTCTTGAAAATATTTGCTTCTTAAGAAAAAAATGCTAATGTTTGATATATCTGATACTTTCTCTGCATAGTCGAATGGAAATTCAAAATTCGTAATCTTCTCTTGCGGTAGCCTTTCATCAAAGTAATTATATTCTTAGCAATTGAAATTAGTGTTCCCGAGAACTCACGACCCGATAATAAGATTTCATTGATATTTACAGGATATATTGACCTTAAATAGGATCAGGTTTGACAAAAGTGATTTGGAAACGCAGGTAGCCCTGTGGGAGTGGTGCGATCTTGAAAAACCTCTTAGAAATATAAAAGCTTTTTGCCCTATAACATCCGATACAGTCATTGAAGTTTAACGAAATTCTTCCAGTAACCCAAGATAAGTAAGATTGATAATACACGAAGTTCATTACACCGTATGGTGTTATTTTAACTTATAAATTCTACAGAAAGGTGTATTTGTCAGATTGAAGATTTTATGCTCTAATTTGAAGTGAATCCAGTATTCACTCTACTTTGGGGGTCGAGTTATCACTCGGATTACTTTTTGCTCAAATCCATCATTTGATGGTGTTAGCAAGATAGGTATCACACAAAGATCAACTTTTTTCGTAAGTTCAACTTAATATAAAACCTAAAAATCATTAACGGAAGATTTTTTCAGTAAATCAACAAAAATCAATTATTATCATTTTCCCACGCTGGGCGCAAACATTTTTGATAAGATATATTCTATTAATGGTTCGATATTTTCATTAAAATTGAAAAAAGCTACGTGCTTGAGATGACGTTGATTGCCTTCTATTTCTAGCAAAAATAAACTTCTGATCTACATGATCCACTACACTACACGAGCTTGTAGATATTAATAATGGTCGTATAGTGAAAGTTAATACCAAACATTTTGAATCGTTCTGCTACTAAAACTTCAAAAAAATTCATCAGCTCAAAACGAAATTTACAGAGTGGGTTGAACATGACGTGAACCAGATTTCGGTTTACTTATAGCTGCGATGCCAGCAAAGAGCTGCCAACACCAGACATTTTATTATTTTCACATCTAATTTTTATTTCATAAACTATTATAATGAAAATAAGTAGCTAAAATCTTTAGATCCCTGTAACTGCAGTCATCGAGTAAAAAGGTGCTAAAAAAATGTTGCCAGCACTGAGGGTTTCCACAATTATCGTACTTCGAAAATCGTCATCAAACGATAGGATGCTTATGAAAATAAGTAAGAAGTGTTTTACTTTTCTTGAATGCTTGAATTTTTTTCTGCTTCCATTGAAATTCGAATATTTTGATGGACGGTTTAGCTTTGCTAAGTTTGTTCCAATACATCGATTTGAACAATCAATAGAATATCGCCAAGATATTTCATCCACTAATGGCGAAGTTGAAATAGTTTTCACTCATACAATTCGCAGCTAGTTTTTCGTAGTCCCGCACCTCACTCAATCCCATTCGAGGGCTTTAAAAACCGATCTTCGAAAAGTTCCAGCACTTGTTTTGTCGGTACGCTCGAAGACAACACCTAGGTTTTTGACAGTCCTATTACTAATATTTATTAGGCCTTTGCATTCCTCCACAATCGATTTAGCAATCCAATCTTGTTTTTGAATTTTGAAGTTTATCTGAGGAAGACGATTGTTTCACAGCATGTAGCGCCGCCCTATTGAAACCAAACATTTCCCTTAAAAATAAAATTACGACCGGTCTCATTATTAAATAAATATGGGCCAATAATTTCATTGGCTCGTAAATCAAAGGTTACTGTACATCTTTCTTGCTGCATGGGTTTTCTTCCATAAGCTTCAATTTACTCATCGCACTAAATGATGCGATCTTGTTTTTTCAAATTTTTTTAAATATTACCTAAAATGAGCCTTGTCGCTTAATAAAATTCTGCGGTAAAAAAAAGTCGTAATCTAAAGCTCCCATTACTTCAGAAGTTTTTGAATCAACGCTGTCAAAAAAATCCTTGTGAAAGATGTGCAATGGAATTATATTTATTGTGGAATCAGAAACATATTGCAAGACCATGCATCCAAAAAATGTTAATCAAGATCAGAGACTACGAAAATCAGTTTTTTTTAAAAATATCTCGTTAACTATTACTATTATCAAGATTCACGTGGAACTAATAGTTTTTGAGATATGAGACCAAAAAATTTCGATAAAAAAATCACATAATCCACTTTCGCTTATGCATAGTGATGCATGCAGAAGAGATTTGTACGAAGTTTTCTCAGGCCCATATTTCAAGAGCTGAATTGACGTGAATTTTATGGTGATGCTGTTGTGAAAATTTTAGCGCTGAGCATCTAATTGTGAACAAAACTTTATAGAAAACCAATAATTGTTGGGATATTTAAAAAAAAAATTATGTCAAAATAACTTCATTTCAAATTTTTTTGGCTATTACTGGGCTAACATTCTTTTCGAAATAGGCTTTACAGAGTATATTCTATAGATATACGAGTATACCTAATTTCGTGCATTTGGTGTTGTTGCAGCTTGCACTTCAGCTTGAATCACCACTAACAAAAATAAATGTTTCCATGATTAGTATAGTTATCCCACGACAACCCTTGTCTACTAGGCTAGCAATTAAACAAATATTGGCATCAAATCTGGAAACAAACAAAATAAATCGAACACCTCCCTACATTTCAAAAACGAAACGTATCGCAATATTCGATTGCCATCATAGATTTAGCATACAGTTCAGGCAGCAAATATTTATTCTAATCGAAAAATCAGTTGCAATCAATAGCAAATGTCCCTCTGTGCAAACAGCAAGCAATTCAAACCAATGACCATACCACCAAGTCATATCGATTGCATAGAAAGCACTGAATTTAATGTCATCAATGTCAAATTTATCGCCATAAGAAACCAAACTGAACCTGCTTGCACATCATACGCTGAAGGTCGAAATTTCTCAAAATTTACAAACTGGCTAGTTAGCAAAAATTATCAAAAAAACTGTTTCTCTATGTCGTAATACAATTAATCAATTAACCATTTCACTGTTTCAAAGAAACTGATTCAGCAATAAATCGATCCATACATAGCGCAAAGCTGGGTCTAAATGACAGCCTTGTACCAAATTTCACACCGTTGACTCCAAATTAATAACGATTATGATTTGATTTGATCAGCCGCTGAGCTAAAAAAACGGTCATATGATAATACTACAATGACACTATCAACCTCAGTATTATCAATTTATAGTTTTAATGCGTCGATGAACTAGTGTTGCAACAGTGCATGCACGCATTGAAAATTTTAAATTGCAATTAGACAATAAATTGTGTGTATGCAACTCACTCAAGCCAGCTACGGCTGATTCGTTTGATTTTGGTAACATGTAATTAAATACACTCTGAACACATACACGAATAGAGTGTGATGAAAATCGCGTTGCAATCAATTGTTTGTCTACTTCAGACCTTTAGTGCAGTTCAGGTGCGATTCGAAAAGCCACGATTGGGTGCTGATGCAACCCGATACGTAATGGTATTGCATGTAAAGCAGGCTTAATCTCGATTCGGGGATCGATGTGGCACAACTGAAGTTCGTGGTTATAGTGACGCTGAATGAAGTAATTAATCTTAATCTTTGAGTTGATGCAAATCTTAAGCTGAAAGCTGAGTTCGGGTGTGGTAATGCAATTTCGTTAATTGTTTTTGAAAGATTTTCGCGAATAAGAAACATACTGGAACTGATGTGGTAAGAAAATAATTTTTAAAACTGAGTCATTATTCTGGTTTCTACTTTGTACCTATGTTCAGTATCATTGACCTTCAATGACTTCACTTCGCACAAATAGAATTATAACGAACTTTGATGAATATTTGCTTATTTATGTCCGTAAAATATGATTTAACTTTTCATATGAACCGACCCTACCTTCATTTCTAGATTATTTGTAGTTACTTCCAAAATCCATAGTCGGCAAAATGTTTATCTAACAAATGGAAATGTCTGAAAATGGCACCTGCGACGGTCATTAAATTAAAAAACAAATAGTTGAAGTTGAAACCTGCTTATTCTGCGTTCATTTGTTTGATAATTATTAAAAGCCATCAGCCGAGGCACATTTGCTGAAATAGTTTTTGACAAAGTTCACATGGCTCTCTTATATATACAATGGGATAAAAAAGTACTTGAATGTTAAAACCAGTGAACTAATCGCTCGCATTTAATTTCAAATTTCGTTTCAATTTTGTCAGATTTGATCAAATAAGCTTTTGTTACCCAGATTCAAATTCTTTTCCCACCAACTTAAAAAGGCACAAAGCTATATCCGCCAACAATCTATTTTCCTCGTTTCGTTCATATTTTGAGATAAATTTACAATGCAAATATTACCACTTTTCTCATGTTTCGCACAAATCAATCTATATCGACTTTTTTACGATACACGCGTGGTACATTAATCATTGTTGACTGCATGGCTATCAATTGACACATGAGTTTTCGCTGATTAGATTGTCACCGATTACTTTCTAAAAAAGTAAATAGATCGTGGAATAGGTAAAATTATGTGCCTGGAACGTGCCCGAGTCATTAAGACCAAGATACTGGATATTTACTTCCGAGTGGTGGAAATGCGTGATATTAGTACTTTCCATTCATAGAGATTTGAATGCGAGCAAGTATATGAACAAGTATAAAATGATATGCCGTGAAAGTAGCTAGTGATGAATAATTATGGAATGATGAGATCAGGCGTAGGCTTGAAATTTTCGGTGATTTATTCATGAGTAGAAAATGTAACGAAGTTTGGTTTGCACTTTCAACAGTCAGGTAGTTTGAAATGATCTGAATATATTTCCGAAAAAAAAACGTTTAAATCTTTAAAACCTGTTTTAAAAAAATTATAATAAATGAATATTTTCTTTTTTGCAAAAAAAAATATTTGTTATATTATTATGATTACGCTAATATTGACCTAATCGTGAAGATAAATTTTGAAGTCTCCATTATTTTGCCCTCCTTTGAAGTGAACATTTTGACAAGAGAAAAAACGGAGATTCAATGAAAACGAGCGAAGAATTTCAATTTTCGATCGAGTTAATAATTGAATATTTGCACAATTCAATTTTCAAATTCAAAAGCTTATTGACATCAATTGTCACTTTTTAGCCCTAGAAGAATGAATTGCACATACTAAATTGGCCTGAAATGAGTGGAGACATACTATCAATGCCATCTGCATTTTCAAAGCGAAGCAACTTTCAAGCAACTTTTTACGCAAAAAATAGAAAACCACTCTAGCTAAATTTCAAGCCAAATTTTCGCCGAAACAAATTTTTTATGAAAATTTTACGTGAAATCGAAGACAATATCAAGCTTAAGTTTTAAAATAGAAAAGGCTGATTGAAACTTGAAACGAAATGCTTGTATAATTGAAAATTTTATTTGAAAAGTAAATACAACAAATCTTACCAAATCGATTACCCAGCATACCAGAATCACCTCTAAACGCAATATTTACTCAGAAATAGATTCATTATCAGCCATCATCAACAATGCAGGCTGATATACTGTTCACAACTTCGCCCAAAGCACAAGCTTGAAATATCTTCCAATTGTTTACTGTATTGACCAGAAAGCTGATATTTCCTTAAAATATATTCAAATATAAGATATATACTCAAAAAATATCGTAAGGGTTGGTTTTTAAAAGCTCAATTTAATTTTGTAAATCTATTCGTACATTTCCTGAGCATTCGTTGAAAAATTAAACCTTTTTTTATTTAGGCTGCTTCATAACAGGCCTCATTCTATAATGTTGGTTAAGTTAAGGTTACTGCTCTAGATATCCAAAAGTCTTTAACATAATGCTCAACGCCCAGCATATGTACCAATAGTTTGGTTGGGATGTTGCACGCATGCAGATGATAGCTTCTTATCCCCTATAGTTAATCCTGGACTTTATTAGTAGATCCGGGAAACTCTGGTAGGCTCTCCACAACTGGTCACCGTTTTGTTACCACCCTTCTTAAATTAAATGGAGTCATAAGAAATTAATTGGTGATTAATTGGCATTTTTAACCTTATTAAATTTTTCAAAGGCTTTTGACACTGTCAACCACTCAACATAATCCCGTAAACTGTCAAACAATTTCAACTTCTCATCCAGTGTAGTAAACTTGATTTGTTCTTACTGACAAGAGAGAAAATAGGCAATAGTTGTTAAATAAGAAATATCTACTTTTGCACAAATTCTATCTGGAGGCTCAACAAAGCTCTACTCTTGGTCCTTTGCTTTTTTATATGGTCATCGATGATTTTTCGAGTATTATCCAAGACTCTACCATTCATTTCTATGCCGATGATGTACAATTATATCTTAGCTGTAACTTAAGATTGGTTGAAGATGGTGCCCATAAGTTGAATGATGATATGCAGAGAATAAGTAGAATGTCTCGTAGTTTACAAAAAAAACTCGATCTGAGCTATTTTCTGTCCATCCGGATTATTGGTGCATGTTTAGAATACGCCGAGGAAGTTAAAAATCTGGAAGTTTGATTCAATGGAAC
The DNA here is from genome assembly GCA_963978885.1 of Nemotelus pantherinus. Lineage (NCBI taxonomy): Eukaryota > Metazoa > Arthropoda > Insecta > Diptera > Stratiomyidae > Nemotelus > Nemotelus pantherinus. The sequence goes on along the minus strand of OZ022263.1, from coordinate 219,808,200 downwards.
ATTAAGCTGAAATAACCACATATGCACTGCAAATCGGTGGTTGTTTTGAGAAACATATCATTGTCAAAGCGTGTCACTCCTGTTTGGAAGGTCACGAGAGGTAAAATTGTAGACAAGACCATTGATCATGACTAAATCAAACGCCTTCTCTGGAACCATGATTCAGGTCATTGTGAATTGATCTTTGGATTGAGATATGCAGGATAACAATAGTACAGTGGTTCCAGGCTAACAATAGAACAGTGGCTTCTTTTAAAGTCAAACTGTCGATCAGGGAAGATTTCCTTTTTGAGGGAGGACCAAAAACCACTTTCTAGAAGATTACCTAGGAAAGAGAGATTGATTTTGCCTTGTTTTTTAGGAAAGGAATAATATTTGTACACTTTTATATGCTAGAAAAGTTTTAAAAGTTATAGTGAGAGAGAGGAAGAAAGAAAAATAGAATCTTCTCAACATGACATTTGAGTCATTGTCTTAACTTGTGTATTTCTTAGACTACTACTACTACTACTACTTGAATGTCTCAAGGGCTGGCAAATTTTTCATTGCCGATCAAAACAGGAGAATTTCCGCAAGCAGGAATTACTCTCTCTTTCCAATCAAATGGGCTAGCTATCTGCGCCAAAAAAGTCGCAGATGAAGGATTATCAATAGCTTTGTTATTCGCAAAGAGCGCAGTAAAATGGTCTGCTGCGACAAAAATAATGCCTGTATCGTCAAGAAAAGGTGCACCATTGGGTTTGGAAGGTTGAGGCATGATTATTTCCTTTAGTTCTACTGATTTCCGGATTAGTTTCTAAAATCGGTTCAATGCTTCCGATTTCTTCAGATGAGACCTTATTTTGACTATAATGATGAAACGGGCAGCCCTCACGATAGCCTACACACGCCCGTATTTACGTCAAAGACGTTTTGCTATAGTAGATATGAGAGAGGCGTCTTTGTAGGGTATAGAACGTGGATATTTTCAGGAAGATCTCTCTCTTTTTCTGTCTCTCTCTCTCTCTCTCTCTCAAAATTGAAATGCTTGATTTTCAAGGTGGAGAGTTTTTTTATCCTCTGAGTAATAATGTCCTGAAAGTTTGCAGAAATATCTTGTTGGGGAGCTTCCCAGTTGACTTGTTTGGAGAGGGTGAAAATTGACACTCAAAAGCTAAGAGCTGTCTTCTTAAATGACATTATCTGCTCAGATTAAGCCTCAAACACTGAACAGCTAATCGAGCCGAATGGAGAAAGATTTGGAGAAGTTAAGCAGAAATTAGAAAGAAAAATTATACTGCTGAACCGCCTGAGCTTGATCTCCGGAGGTGCAACAACGCTTGATTCCAATCAAGGGTCAAGTTCAGTCTTTGAATGCAAGAAGGGCAATAAAATGGTGTTTGCGAGATCTGCTTTGCCGTGGTCAAAAATATTGCTTGCCTCAAAAGACCAGTCGATAGTTTTAATTTCTTCTTTTTATGTATAAGTCAAAAACCGATAGAGGGATCTCAAATAGTCCAAAGAGTATGCAGATAGGGGCAGAAATCTAAAAATTTTACGACAGGAATTTGATATTTAATCGACACACGAACTCTACTTGCTGTTGGCTTTACGGAAAATGTTAACTAGAGACAACCAACTGTTGTTAGCGGGGCATCATACACCTTGTTCTAAAAGAAAATCGATTTCATTTTGTTCGCTGCGAGTTTATCTTGTGAAAATTTCCGGAGATGACACAGAAACTATTGTCAGAATGTAGTGTGTCAGTTTATGTTTACAGGGTTGAATAGCCTTACTATGTTGATCGTGATGGAGTGATATTTCTGGAGAACGGAATTTAAGCATGGACCAGTGGATATCACAATTATTTGATTTTAAATTATAATTTTTACCATGCCTACGTACCTTAAGTAGAAAAAGAAATTGAAAGATCTACCAAGAAGCATTTGAAAGAAGATATTTGTGCCTAAGGTGGGACTCATTTCATGAATACCACATATTGGTTCTAGACAGAAGCCTCGGTAATTATGAACTTGAATAAGTCCTAATCCACGATGGAGTTCTATTTCCAGATTAATCACTTTTTGCGCTGATGTATATATGGTCAATGATGTATATATGCTGCGGGATGTCAAAGATAACAAGTTCAAGTTCTTCTAGTTATCTGTACTGAAACCGAAAGCAACAGTGACTTAGTTTTCCAATTTCAATGGACTAAGCTTGTAGGTGCATGGAGGAACTCACTTAAGTTCTTTAAGCTACATTCCCGGTGATAAAAACAAATCTGTAAAGTTTTTACGATAGGAAGCGGGTTCTTGTGGTTAATTAGTTAGGTAAGGGCGGCTACTACTTTTGCAAGTTCTGACTTTGGAGCAAAAACGGTAAACTCATTGAAATTGTTGGGGAGGTACAAAAATTTCGCCGATTTCGGCTAGCTTAAAATGGGCAGCATAAAAAAGGCTCTAAAAGCCACTGAAACCAGAGTATCACTAGCAAACCATCACTCACTGAAGAACCTTCCAACTGCTTCATTGCATGATGCAGCTGGGAACGCTATTACTTCCAAAGCTGAGGTCTCCTAAAAAATGACGCAGATAAGCACAATGGCTAATGCTCAGCCATGAAATGATTCTAAAGTAAACTCTTGATATTGGAAGCAAATTTACAATAATTTTGGAAGTAAAATGTTATAAAGGAAACGTTAGCTTTACCGGAATTTTCTCTACGATTAAAAAGCTGGAACATATGGTTCTTTGTCCAATATCTTTTTACTCATCTCATTGAATAGATTGAATAGAGCCTAAAACAAAAACCTTAAATTGTTGTAAAACTCAAGTGAAATTAAATAACTTTGAAAGTTGGTATATCGTGTTTGAATTAGAAAGTGTCGAGAAAAGATCCCTTTATTCGAAATTAGATTCGAAACTTCGTGAAAAACAGACGCGAATTTAGACACCATAACTTTTTTCTGCGTTATTCAAAGTTTGCGTAACTTCAAATAACTAGAAGAAGACCAGTATACAAGCAACAATCAAGCTAGATTTGTCCTCGCGAACTATGTTGAAGTTTTTTTTTTGGAAACTGTAATCTTAGCAAATCGATAACCTATTACGGTGGACAAAATTACTTGATCTTTCTTTTTCACAAACATACTCTAAGCAACAAACATTTGAATCCGATCTCATCCTAGCGTTCGCATCAACTTAGAAAAAAATTTGTAATTAGAGGTCTATAAAAAGAGGAAGTTTATAAATATATGATTTTTTTTCTGGCACTTAGAACTTTTTACTTCAAAATAAATAAACAATGATATCATATTTCATTTTGGTAGCTAAGTTACTTAAATTTTTTATAACCGAATCATTCAATGAAACTACTTACAACACAATTAATGTCAATTAAATATTTTCATTTGAGCAGATTAGACCAGTCCTTCAGAAATTTCATTAGGTCAAAAAACTGCATCAGCCGAAAAATCGACAAACATTCGGAACACCTTCATAATGAATGTTTCACAAATTAGCACCAGCATGCAGTTGTTTTGCTTTTTGTTTCCTCTATTTACATATGCCTTAAGGTTAGGTCTCTTCCCATGAAGCTTATTATCTCCATAATAGTTTTAAATGTCAATCTATTTTTACTCATACATCATTATCGACTGCTGAAACAATTCACAACTACCAAAAAACAAACTACCGATGTCATAACCGGCACTTTTTGCATACATAAACTTTACCGTAAAAATGTATCACATCAGCTGTCGAAAAATATCAAATTAGTCTCTGATATTTCCCTGGGGAAAAAATTGATTTCCAATTAAAACGGTGCTGCAAATCGAATTAGTATGGCAGGTCAGCTTTTTTGTTTGTATTCGTATTAGTACGAAACGATTGTTTTCGAATGTTTTGTCATAATCACAATTATTATTATTAGTGATTCGAGCGAAACAAAGAAATTTTTGGGTTTCCTGCAAAAATATATCTGAAACAGCAAAAAACCAGCATGAATTTATAAATGGTGCAAGCAGACACGAAATGGAATGAATACTGTTGGGCAATAGAAATGTCACCAATGAAATTTTCAACCGCAACAGCTATTAACACTCAAGAGATGTCAAGGTGAACGATATTAGAGTGCTCTTAGGGAGGTGTAGTAATCTACAGGTTTGCGTACAAATCTGACATTTTGCTTCAGAGATGATAAAAGTTAATGTGATAGGAATGATGAAAAATGACAAGATGACAACATACTGAGTTGATTAGATTAAGAGTGTGAAAAATGAAAGTTAATTAACTGTGGATAGTAACGCACGGTAAAGATAGTTAAATATTGTTTACTGCACTTTGAATCAGGGTGAAGCGCAAAATTTTAAATATTTAACCATAGAGATACAAAAGAATGCGTTTTTAAAACACATAAAATTTGGCATCAATTTGATCATTAATTTTTTTATGGGGTTAATTATTGCAAAAATTTTAAGTTTTCTTATGATTATTGTTTTCAATAGTGATATCATCCAACTTTTTAATGTGTAACCTCTTCAAAAAGTTTCAAATGCCAAAATATTCTTGGAGCTATTGAAGCAAACACATTTTAAAAACAGTTTCAAAAGAGCTATTTCGTTGAAAGTCAAATATCGAAAAACTACAACACGATTCAAAGCTGCACGACCATTCCAAAACTTCGCAATCGCAAAACCACAGAAGACCCAAACGGTATATAATTTCACATTGAAGCAAAAACCAAAATGCAATCATGTTCTCATCTATCTGATCACGTTTCTTCTTCAAAGCACAATCAAATGATTATTTAATGCATCGGTGATTGTCATCTTTCAAAAATCATTTCTAAGAGGAGTCAATGAAGAAACTTTTCAGGAGTTTCTCAAGCTGATGAATTTATCTTACAAACAAATCGTGTCAAAGTGTCGACAATCTTTCCTGAAGATAGAGAAAAAAACTGAAAAATAAACTTCATACCAGTAAACTCAGCCAATACGAATGGTGACCTCATTCATTCACAGCTACAACTTTGATGATCTGTAAGAAATTGCTTTGCAAAATATTTGAAGAAATTTTCGGTAGCATTGCACTCACTTTGACTGCAAGTAATTTCATGAAACAATTGCTTCAGCTTTGAATTATAATTGCTCATGAGTCATACTTTCTGTCTGTTACAAGATCGTTGGAGTACCTATTCGGTCACAATTAAAACATGAACATGCCTGGCGAAGATGTGCGTGCAGACGTTATGATAAAACTTCGCAAAATGAAACAAAAGACTTAAGCGACTAACCTCGTTTAACTCATCATGTGGTGTATTTTATATTGTTGAAGAAAGGCAGGTAAGATAGGCATTGGCAAATGGCGTGCACAAGCTTCCGTATCATTATTAAATTGCTATGTTGATAGTCGATTAGCAATAATTTTTTGTAGCGAGCCCATTTGTTGCATATTTCATAAAATAAATGCAAAATTTCGCGTGAAATTATAATGTATTTATCGTGCGATGAGTGAACATGGAGTTGCATTTTTATGTTGGTAATTTTTCAGAGAATATTTATACTGGGCTGTGTAAGAAACTATAAAAATTTCATAAGTTCAGACTTTAAATTGCTAAAATTGCACGATATCGCATAATATCAGCCGAGTCAACTTGTGCGAATGAACATGCTATTATTTCTAAGTCAAAAAATGGTATTCGACAGCAAAGTCATACTTGTATGAATGGAATACACAAATTTCATTCATATATTTTTCAGTAAATCGTTAACATTCCATGAGGGGCCCGGTGGCTCTGCTCGCTAAGGCGTCAGGCCGAAAAGTGGTGTGCTACGGGGCCTGCGGGTTCGAATCCCGCCAGTGCCATGGCTGTTAGTGTGAATGCGTGTGATTGTCTATGAGGGTGGCAAATGGGCCCAAACTGGTGGTCTAATGCTGGCCGCGTTCCCGGCAGTCCTCTTCATTAACCCAACCCAACCTAATATTCCATGAAATCATATTTACTCTTCCTGCAGTTTTACATTTGCGATCTCAATGAAAGCAATATCAATTTAAGCCTAGATTTTATGATTGCAATGCACCAAATTTTAAAAGCAATATTTTCTCCTTATTTAGTGTTGAATTGTTTTTATTTCAAAGATTTTCAAGCTTTTTTGGGCTATTGAAATTAATTTTATTTTCAAAGAAAATAATAATAACTTTCATTTCTTTTTCTTATGGCTCTTGTAACTTTGTCAGTCACTTTTTTACTAAATTGTCACTTAAGTCATTATCAGTAGAAATGTGATCGCGGAAACATAACTACCAATAAATTTTATTTACGATAAAATGGCTCGAAAAATTCAAATAGCTGATTTTGACTGGCACTTTTGATCGATGGTGATACTTTCAGGATTGTGATTGGCTATGATTTTTTGATATAATTCGGAGATTTCGGAAAAAAAGTAATACCGGTCATCAAACAATTTTAAATTATATTCAAGAACTAGGTTTGGTCATATCATCGAGCCACCCTATGAAAAAATGTACATAGTATGCTCGTCACTGCTTGTTTAGAACAAAAACAATTATGTATGGTCACGGATACGCTCTAAAGAAATTTTCAGCTGATAATTGATGTTTTCCTCAAATGATAATGAAAACAGGATTACTTACCAAAAAATCGATTACCTTCAGATAAGAAAATACAAAAACCTGCACTTTCCACCCCTGAACTACATTTGAGACTCTAGAATAATTATAATTTTTTTTTTTCAAAAAAAAATTGATAAAACAGGAAAAAGTGAAAATTGAAGTATATTTACACTTCGTGGATCGGTGATTCTCTGCGTTTAGAAACAAAAATTTTGTTTATTTTGGCGAAAAAAAATTCTTTTGTTTTTTTTTTGCTCTGTTATGCCTGGTACCAGGAACTGATGCTGAAATACCAAATTCATCGACTTGTATCTGCCAAAAGATCTTACCACGAACTGGTGTAAGTTCAGTTTGAAGTACGTGCCACGCAACGTAGCTAAATCTCCAGGACTTCGTTATATCCACTCTCAGGACTCACATAGCAGCTAAAGTGTTTATGGTGATTTTACAAACCTTTTCCTTTGCAGACTTAAATCCTTCTCACAAAAATACAAACTGCTTTTGTCTTGCTGAGCATGCTTACCAGTACCTGGACTTAGTCTTCTTCTGGCAGTCACGACTCAGGTGTCTTTCTTTTCGCAGTTAAAGCATCGATGATCTTTGATGGGTGGTGAAGTTCCAGTGGTAATTATTATTCGATATAAATATTTTTGGCAATAGGTTGGCATCCATTTATTTCCACCTTCATACCTCAAGTGTCCTTTTTCTCCGAAATTTCAACACTGAAGAGCTCCATCTCTCGTTGGTTTGCAGGCAATATCAGGGCTTTGATAAATGCGTTCATCGTGTACTTCACAGACTCTAACATACGAAATTCCCGTTTCACCAGCTCGTACGTGAGAGCGTGGGGCAAATTTTTTTTTAGCGAAGTGCTGAAGCTCATTCCAAATGAATTTCTTATCTAAGTTTACTACCCCATTTTCTCTCAATGAAAGTAGCCTTCGGAGTCCTATCTCGATGTTCTGAAACCGACTTAAGGTAGGACAGATGTGCCAATCACTCGATGTTCTGAGTCAGTTGCTGCAAGGATTCCGCTTTTTTCTGTGCAATTTCAACTAGGTAGTCTTTGGCGTTTCTCAAAGCGGTCATCAGGCTTGGATAGCAAGCCGTACACTCATTAAAAATTACATATGAAATTATTCCAAAAATAGCATTAATGGCATTAAATACGTTGGTTATTTTACGACCGAAAACAATTCATTAGGTGAACTAAAAACCACCCCATTTGATGCAGATAATAGACCTTGGACAACCCTCATGGCAAAAAAATTGTAGACAATACGATTTCGTTGAAAATGAATTGATAGAATGCAATTCATTGCCAATTTTTCACCAAAAATTAAAAACCATTTTTGTTCCATTATACAGTCAACTTTTGGCATTTTTTTGGCTGGCAACATCTTTCCCCGTTCAAAAATCCTCTGACCTTTGTAGCAAAGTATTGCTCCAAGTGCTGTTGTCAATAGCGTCATCTGAACTGAAGTGTTTGCCATTCAAGGAGCTTAACAACAATCGAAACAAGTTGTAGTCTGACCACACAAAATTTTGTGAGTACGGTGAAAGTGGCTGCACATCCCATTCAAGTTGCGACAATTTTTGGCGAATGACCAAAGAAGGTCTATGCAATTTTGTATTGGAATGTTGCAGCTGGTTCACTCAGCTTCATCTTAATATTTTTTTATCCAGCTTCATCCTTTTTGCTGAACAATCTTTTTTCCTCGTCGCCAGTGACAATTCATTTCAGAATAGGTAGTTTACCTGCCATTATATGAGCAAGTTCTAGACCTGTATGCTCTGAGTGAGATGAATTTCTATAAATTCGTGCGGAACCTCAATATTCAGCTTACAAACATATCCCAGCTTGTGCAAATGCTCTAAAATGGTTGAAATCGATTTATTCAGTGCCTCAACGATCTCTCATGTCTTGTAGAGAGTAGTTTGCTTTGTCTTCGGTTTCGACTGGCGTTCTTGAGCAGTGTGTATCCTTCACATTAAAATTTCCGGGACGATATTTTGCGAACCCAATTTGATGCTGGTGTTCTTTTAACACATCTTCACCATAAACAGTACAGAATTTAATTCGTGTTTCAAGAGGTGTTCCTTTTATTTAAAAAAGTAAAATATTACCAAAATGTTCGCTTTGATTTTTCATTTTAACTTCGTAGTTAAATACAGATTCTCTCATTTTTATTTTGTCGTAACAATTGAACTGTCAGCTGTCGGATGGCATTTGAGTTTCATCATTTATATTGGACTTAGTGATATACTTAAGCACCTAACGATATCCATTGAAAAAATCGGGAATGAATTATTGCACAGCCCAATACTTGCTAAGTTGACCTCTGAACAATAAAAAAGAATGCATAACACGTGTAATAATTTAAAAGAAAAGTTATCCACTTACTAAAGCTAAAATCATTTTCTAAACCTAACATCAAATTATTTGTTTGTTTTTCATATATATATATATATATATATATATATATATATATATATATATATATATATATATATATATATATATATATATATATATATAACAAATAACTGAGCTAGCAAAGTTTGTTTATTTGGAAGTAAATGAAGAAAATCAATACGTGTCGGTGATTGAAAACCCGCCAGTAGATAATAATATCTTGTATCTATATAACAATATAAATAAACTGAAACAATTTCGCGCAACCAAATACTTTGTTTGTGACATCATTACAAAATATTCAACCTATTCCAATAATGCAACAAAATAAACATCGCTTTATTGCATAACACTTTCTCCGCATCAACTAGTTAAACACCGTAGAAGCGATTAATGAACAAAGATTGCTATCGCTATTTATTTCAGTATTACGTTACACTACCAGCAGAAACTCGTATACCAGACGGCCACTCGCCTCTTCAAGAATCATTCATAGATTTGCGGACACTCGAAGCTTCTTGTGTATTTTCACACCGCTTTGCACAAGCATATAGTTCGACCAGATCAGCGTCCAACTGAGCGTTCACAGCGAAGTTGTATCACCATAGATAGTTGCTTACTTGTATTGTCACATTATATGCAACCACAGCAGTTTATGCAGCACCGTTTTATACAATTAATCAAACAAATTACTTGCAGAATAAGTCTAGCCAGTAAGCCAGATTGTTCGATTGCCCGGTGCTTCGGCATCTCGCCAGGTCACTGCTACCTTGAAGTTTAAACGCTTCAGAAAACTGCACGACTGTGTATTTTTAAACTTGAAATACTTTTTTGTTCAAGATTTTACCTTCTCGTCAAAGAATTATTCGTAATACGCGACACGGCAAATGCATCACGTCATGCTGGCCCAGGTCAGTTCGTGCAATTGCTATGAAATGCAGTTGCAATGCAAACGGCTATTTTGTGTTGCAATTCAACACTGTGTCGCAGACACCAAGAGTGGCCGGCTATTTTACTTCCAGCAGAAGTAGGACTGTGGCTGAGGTCGAGGAAACAGACCGACTTCAAGGAGATCTCGAGAAAGAGATAAGTGAAAGTGAAAGATAAGTGAAGCTTTCAAGGCGGTTTAGTTGAAAGAACGAAAAACCGGTGGCCGGTGTCGATGATATTGAAAAGTTTGAATTGAAGGATATTGTTGATACAATGAACATATACCTGTTTATTAAGATGGAGAAATTCGGATGAGAATATCAGTTTAGAGAAAATGTTGAGTAGTCAGGTCAATCTAATGTAAGCAGAACATTGTTTCATAGGTTCAAAGAATAAAACATGAACAAGATAGTACTTCTCTACAGAACCAACAATATTTAATACAGACGGTTATTCTCGTCGTTATTCGTCGATAAAATGGGACTAAAATGAGGTAACTGTCCCTGAATTTAGCTTCATGTTCTGCGACAACGTCAACCAAAACATGTAATTAAATTATTCGCTTATTTAATTGGCGGCTAAAAATCACGGAACCTCTACATAACTTAATAGTTTTGTTTATACCGATTGCACCCCGGAAGGAAGACCGACATGTTTCGAATACCTTGGATGACTATCTCGAAAGTATTTCTTTGTTATGTATGTAGATACATTGTGTAGTGAATATTACGTGACAATTTGTTGAGAAGTGTTATTAGTGTAATCATTTAATTTTCGGGCTTCAAAGATACATGCTGATCTAAAAGTTTTTGAGTGATAAGCACGTGCCATTAAAAGTAATATGCAATATTATGCAAAAATGGAATACGTGCGAAACTGCACAAATGCGATGCAGTAAGCTATGCTATAATATTATACAAAAATGTATCAATCTTTTCGTCAACAAAGCTACACATCTTTATTGAAACAAGAAAACCTAAGGGTAGAAGTTCTGAATAATTGAAACTGTAAAATTGACATATTCAAGTAACAAAAACATTATCAAAGTGTTAAAGATAATATCTTCTGAAAAATGTGTAGCTTTGTTGTGTCAATGAAAATATTGTTAGACTTAAAGCATTTAAAACTTGCTTATGAGTTCATGTAGTCTCACGAACAATAGCTAAAGCACTTGGATCAAAGGGTTAATTAATTAAATGTTCAAATATTCTAAGGTAGATCACAAAGCATGAAGTTTATGTCTAGTTTACCGTTATTTAAATGGTCGAAAATAAAGATTGACGATTATACAACAACGAAATGTATTAAAGAATCATGACCGCAGGATCACAAATAAAATCAGACTCAATAGCTTTAGCAAAGTCTATAAGAGAAGGAGTATTGAAAAGAGACGCCAAAGCAAGACTCTGTCTTCGTTGGAGTGAAACCATATGCCAGGACGGTAATGAAATATTAAAACATCGAACTGGATGGCAGCGGCGCGATACCGGAGCATCTGGAATTTGTTTTTAATATTGAGTCAAAAGCTATCTAGTTTGTAGTTCGTAGTTTGATATGTTCTTACACTAGGATTTGTTATAACAGGAGTCTTTGATTCGATAGGTATTAGCAGTGACGCACAAAACTGAGCACCAAGTATAAATACCAAATTACAGGTTCCGAAAATGACCTACATGAATATCAAAGGCTACAGTCCGAAGCGAAAAAATGTGCAAAGCTCGCAATGCGCTCTTAAACCAATTACATTGAAGCCATGTATCCAAACTGACCAGCCTAAGTATCGTCCATTCACCCATTTCACCTCAATACACGCCCACATTATGCTCATTTCGTGTAAACTCTATTTAAGGCCGGCGATACATGTAAACTCCTGAATTTAGGCCGTTTTTTAGAAGCTTATTTAAAATAAAAGGAATAAATGAATCGTTTTGAAAGTGATCACGTTTATTCATTACATATTGAAATACAAGAATGTGATTTTATTTGATTTTTTTTCAAAATTGCCGCCGTAGTAACCAATCTCCTGAGACCCTCGCGGTGAAAGGCATCAATCGGCGGGATTTTTAGCATCAGTTACAGCAATTTGAAATCAAAAAATGGGTTGGAGTGTATTTATTAAACATGTATCGTCTACTTGAACCAAGAAAAGAAAAAACAAGTACATAAATCGTGAATTAGCACGCCTCAGAAAAAAGTACGATTTTTAACCCTTTTTTCGACAGTTTTTGGGTCAAAAATGCTAAATTTTGAAATTTGTTTTTGGATTTTTGAGGTTCAACTAAAAGCTTGTACTATAAAAACGTGTGTCAAGTTTCATAAGAATCGGTTGGGAACTTTTTGAGTTATCTTGCCCGCCAATTTAAAAAAAAATCGTTTCGAGAAAAACGCGTAGTTTTAACACACAGAAACTCTATGATTACAGCGACTTATCAACTAATCATCGATTCCAGGCCCATACAGAAGTCTTTCAGTACGTTCATAGTACTCGTTTTTTCTCAGCTCTTCTTGGCACGCTTGACGTGTTTTTTTAGTTGTCAAAGAGCTGCGGCGATTGTTTCGACTCACTAGCGAGGGTCGAGCGCTCCAGGACGGCTTCAATAGCGCTCGAGCGTCGAGTTGAGGCGGAGCACTTAAATGAGTTTTTAGTCGATAAATAATGCGAGTTTCTTTCTGAAACTTTACAAACATATTTTTTAGATGTTAATTTAACTATTTATGCAAAAAAAAGAAACTCGAATTTTTGAAAATTTTACATGTATCGCCGGCCTTAAGAGAATTCTACTTCAGTAGGATTTCTCCCTTGATTTCAACTTTGAACACCTTAGCTAAGTCTTCATCTTCTTCCTTGTGTGCTATTAATAATCTCCAACCTAAACATTACTTCGGGTATAGTCTTTGATGGACAAAGCTGGTGATCCTGTTTGTATGTCAAATTACCGTCAAATTGCTCGGAAAAATGGTTTACAATATAGTTTACCCTTCCATTCAATCTTTTTTAGCTCCAGAGCAGCATGGACTTATAAAACTCTTTTGACTCATGATCTTCTCCATCTGAAGCTTGAAAATCATAGTGTCTCTGGTCCTCTAATTTCCTGCTTTGCTTTCTCTGCTGTTGAAACTACTAGTGTCATAACTATCAATTCCTGCATTTGGTGTTCCATATTTACCTACCTCATATTCCATATTTACCTTTCCATATTTACCTACGCTGTTTATCGATGACTTGCCATCCTGTATATATTCTCTCTTTTTTGTACGCTTATGACTTTAAGATGTTCAGAGTAATCAAAACATTTGATGATTGTTATCAGTTGAAAAATGATATCTCTGCGTTGAATATCTGGTGCTTTGCTAGCACACTTATTCTGAATGTTGCGAAGTGTCATCAGAGATGTTATATGCATAAAAAGACATCTATTATCTTCTCTCACTGTTTCAAATTCCTCCCTTAATAGGTTTGTCAGTTTTACAGACGGTGGCATGATATTTGACTGCATGATAATGAGCAATACAATTTATAATACAGTCAAATCTCGTTACTACGCCACCCGGCAGGGCCGAGCGAAATTGGCATATTAGCGAGAGTGACATAGTACCGAGGGAACACGTCTCGACGAACTAGTTTTTCTGAATCTATGTATGTACATATTTTGGGATTGAATGAAAACAAGAAATTTTAATGGTTCTGTATCATTGTATGTATTTAAATTCAAAGTTACACTAATTACACTACTGAAGGAGGATACATAATATCCGTCTTTACTCAAATTTGCTATCAGTTAAGCCCAAAACTCTCGAAAATTGTTGGCTGGCGCATCTTCTTTCGGCGGATTTCAAGCATTTTGTTGTCTAGCCGATCACACGCCTGGATGACACTGAGCTTTCCGCTCCTTTGCGGCATGAACTATTTGCCTTCTCCTTCATCAAATCGCCGCTGACAGAAAGATTTTGTCCTTTTGCTTATTTCAGCCACATTAGCACGTACTCATCGACCTTCGGGTTGTGAGCTTGCGTTAGCTTCATGCGCTTCGATCGAACTCCAACTTTGACGGCCGCCTCGATTGCATCGTTCTTGCTCAGAATGTCCTTCACAATGGTTCTCTTGACTTCGATGCTCTATTTCTTGCTTATTTCTCTGGCCAGCTAAGACTGATTTGGCTCGTTCTTCGCGGCATAGATGATCTCCGTCTTTTCCTTCTGCGTAAACTCAGTCCGTTTGCGCTTCTGAGCTAACATTGTAGGCTACTTTCTGAACTTCACTACAGTACGAAATCACAAGTGAGTGCGTGTATAAGAGAGATACCGAAAAGATGAATGTGACTGCCCGCTTGAGTTTGCGGCAAAGTAAATTTATTTGGCATGTAATTTTGCCGGGACCGTACGCAACTGGCATAGTAGCGAGAGTGGCATAGTAGCAAGGTGGCAGAATAGCAAGATTTGACTGTAATAGTAGCAAAACTAGTTGAAATGCGCCGGACCTGAGAAATAAAAACATTTTTTTTTTTGTAAAGTTTTATTTATGCTGTAATAACGTGGGTTTTTACCTCAATACGATGATCTGTTTTTTTTTATCAGTTCGATGCCTTTTGTGCAGTAGCTTGCGTCAAACTCCTTAAAATATGCTTCTTTTCAGCCATAAATTAATTTTTTGGGTAAACACGCTTTCCAACCAGCCATCTTTTGAGGTTTGGGAGCAGAAAATAGTCACACATGGCCATATCCGGAGAGTTAATAACGAGTTCGTACCCGAATTCTTTCGATTTAGTGATAATCATATGAGCTGGAACGTCGCCTTAGTGAAAAAGGACTTCTTTTTCTAAGTGAGCCCGTTCACGCTTAATAGTACCACCGAATCTATTCAACTTTTCACTATAATATTGGTCGGTGATTGTTTTACCATACTCAGAAGTCCGATTTTCTGGGCCATTTTGAGCGTAGTCATTTTCGATGGCCTACTTTAACGTCGCTCATTTTTGTGCTCATACATCCAAACTTAAATTCTTCTATCTACCTTTGACTGTTGTCGTTGTGATTGTAGTTGCCATAATGCTTATCAAGCTTCTCTTACGTTTCTTAAGCCAATTTTCCCCTGAAGTAATAATGTTTGATTGGGGCATGAAATTCGTTTGCTCAATTGTTTAAAAAAAAAATGACTGCACTGAAAGAAAAACTCTTGGTTGGTTCAACTATTTTTAATAGTATTGCAACGATTCATTCAAAATCGTTAAACGAACTACGGAAAATAGTTATTTTTATTATGTTAATATAGTTAATTTAACGATATAAAAGTAGTTGGTTCTGGTTGTACAAAAAATATCGCAACGTTCATGAAATCAACTGTTTTAATTGTTTCTTAACCACGAAAATTAGTTGATAAATAGAAAAATATTCATCAATTCACTCAAAACTTCAACGTTTCGAATTATCAACTGTTTTTATGGTACTTAAACTACTTCGCAATAGTTGATTTTAACAAACGTAATTCAGTTAGCAACGTCTTTGGAATTACTCTACGCAAAGTAGAATGGTTTCAACATTTGGACGTTTTTCATGCTGCGAATGAAATTGTTTATCAACCACGCGTCATGGTGCATAAAAGTAATCAACGATTTTCTTATGGTTGTTTTAACTATAGCCCTAGTTGATGGCAAAACTAAGGAAAACTGTTGATTTTTCATACTCCTCATACTCATACTCCTATTCTATCATAGAAGATTCATATGCTACATGGCAAAATTGTGTTCGGTTTGCTGTTCGATATAATTCATATTCATGTTATGCAGTGAAGCCTTTATATTTCCCTTCTTCTATTCACAAAATATAAGTCTTCTGTTTGCAGATAACTGTTATGAAACAGGGAGTCCCGAAAACGAATACGATTGTCCCAATGCCAGAAATTGTTTAGCAGTTTCAATTATTTTCATAGATGCTGCAGCTTGCAGCTATGCATATGAACTCAATTTCACGTCTCACGTCCTGTTTCTATTTAAGGCTTGGATGGATTATGTTGCTATGGTTTATGGCTTATCAATGCTCCTCTAATGATACAAGCATTTAGAGAAAAATATACCAATACTTCGTTACCGCCTGAACCAGTACTTTTTTGCACCACGGACGTTGTTTATCAACCACGCGTCATGGTGCATAAAAGTAATCAACTATTTTTTTATGGTTGTTTCAACCATAGCCCGTAGTTGACGCAAAAACAACTAAGGAAAATGGTTGATTATACCAAGATTTTTCTTTCAGTGTGAGATGATGCACTTTCGACCACTATGAAATACCAACTACTTTACAGTTGTTTATGCAACTTTTGTATTTGGTCTTTTGAAGGGTGGTTTTTGTCAAAAATAAGGGTGGATATTTGTAGTGACTTCTATACATCAGTACCCGGTCTTTTTAATCAACCTAGTACTGAATACTTAGATTTGGTGAAATATTAACCAGTATTAAATATTATCCTACGCTAGTCACCAGAAATAAGAAGTGAAATATAATCCCAGATTAGTTTCCACAAAATAGAAATTGCAGTATCATATTCATTTCATAACCGTAACAGTCATTCATTGTTTTCCTTACGGAGTCTAGTTCCACGAAAGTAAGGAATAAGCTAGTGAAAGTAAAAACACTAAGTCATGTGAATTATCTATTTCACTACCATGCCACGAATAATTATTACTCTCATTAATTATTTTTGGTATGAGTTTTATTCATTCATCTTCACATTCGCCAACCAAGTTTTGAATGAATATTATCAATTGACTACAACTTGTCTCAAAAACAGCTTAAGCACCTAAACTTAATCATAATTAGTGGTCCCAAAAATAAACATTCGATCCTCTCAATCTCATGAAAATGACAACCAGATCAATTAAACCTCTCGCAAATCAGCGTACACACATAATTATCTTTATTATGACTTTACCACTTTTCCTACATAACACATTTCATTACTTTCCCTTTCATTCTGCGAAAACCGAAAAAACACTATCACTTTGTCGGTATCTATCTTGAAATGTTGAATTATTTCCGCTTTCAAGTTCATGTGCATTGTTCGTAAGACGTGCGCCAGTAATTCAGGAAAATATGACATAACGTCTTAATAGTCAGCGTGCAGACCGGACAGACAACACCACGGTCGTTAGTTGGCTGCAATCATACAATGGGAAACCAGAGTAAAGATGATGATGAGGATAATAGATTGTAACAAATAACAGTTAGCAATAATATTGTTTGTGTACCGCGACTGTGTAATAGATGAAATAATATGAATTATACTTCCGATTTCCCGCTGCGATAGATACAAACCTTGTCTAACGTGATAATAATTTGATAATGCCGAAAGCAATGAATAATTTGAGGAGCGTAATCAGCGAAGAAAGGAGAAATATGCTATTATTTATAGAAATTAATTTGTTTTGAATATGTTGATAGCTATGTTAAATATTTTTCAATTATATTAACGCACAAACAATAACAAATAAATATAAGAAAATATTATTTTTACAGATGTTGATGGCTTTATTTCAATCCTCATGTCCCATGAATATTCAGCTAATTAGGGATCGCAGCATTTCTATGTTTGAATCAAAATGAAGAAATATTCCACGCATCGATACTCCAAAAGCAAACAATCGAGCAAAGAAGCCAATTAGTCTCTTGGAATTGCGGAAGTATTTTCACAGTGCACGTCAAACCTTTCCCAATGCATAACATTGCCAAACAAGACCCTATCAATATACACACACTCGACTACAAAAATTGCAACATCACGTACTATTAATTCGACATAACATAATTCGTACACAAGACTTCTAGTAAAATCACGTAACGCTGCAAAAACCGGTAGCTTGCAGCCACGGAGTATTTAGGTCACAATTTAATTAAATCTTTGTATATTCATTGCAACCAGGCGTGAATTGGCAAAATGCCGAAGAAAATGAAAACTGATTCTTCGAGCAGCAAGACAACGCTGATAGAGAGCTCACTGCCCAACCTCAAGCCATCGTCGTCTTCGTTAAGGTGACTAAGTGGCGTAAATAACAATCATAGCAACATCGGAGGCAATATTTACGCCTATTGCTTCTTACCTGTTACGAAATCACTTCGGAATGATTTTGATTTTCTTTCAATTTTCGGCTCCTCCGATTTCTGATGGTACAAAAAGTAACAAACGAAGCATACAAGTAATTCATGTGGATTGGTTTGGTTGTTGAATAGCTTTACGGATGTGTAACGTATGAAATTCTGCGTGATATTGAAGATACTTGCTAAGTTTTCGCATTTCGATCATTTTCGCGCGGTGCGTGTCTTTTGAAACGACTTTTCACACGTACTTACGGATGTGATGATAAATGTCATTAAAAACGCTTTCAAATGAATTATTTATAATTCGCACGCATCTTGTTTACAGTAAATCACGCAGAACGTTTATTGCGCAAGCTTTAAAGTAGCAAGTGCGAAATTTGTTTGGAAATATTTTCAAGGGCACGTAAAGATTACTGTTTGCATACATTTATGTTGTATTTTATTGCTTGTTGCAGAATAAAGTCATGCATATCACAGTAATTAAAGTATTTTAGCATATTAAATTCCGCTAACTGAATGTTTGAGTTAGTTTGGTAAACATTATGTCTGTCATTTTGAGGAATATGAATCTAATTAGCAATAAAAAAAATTATTCAGGCTTTTGCTTGTTAATTGTTGGATTTGTAATCATTACGAAAAGGTTCGCATCTGAAACTAAAATGTATATGGCTTCCTGAATTCCACACAAACACACACACCACAAAAAGCAACAGATGTAATTGAACCAGCATAGAGCAGCATTTCATTGCCAGGTTAGCTTAGATTAGGTTGAAGTGGCTGCCGATCGACAGACGCACCTAGGCACAGAACAGGCCCTTTGTGATACCAAAATAGTTTTAAACTCTTCCCTATTCGCTAAAGTCAAGAAACAATCTGCTTTCTTTGATGAACCACACTATCCCCTTTAAATTGACCAGGGCAGTTCGGTCAGATTTGATAGAAAGAGTGCACCAAATGCTGCCATCCTTTTCCTCGCCAAACCACTGGTACATAAGACGGAAGACGGATTGTTCCTCGTCCTCAGAGCCACAACTTCGACAAAAGTCGTTGAACCCTGCGCCCAATCGTTGTGCATGCCGTCCTTTGAGGCAGAGGCTCGTAAGAACGCCCTCAGCACAACGCAGATCGCTTCGTGTTAAGCCTAATAGCTGCCTGGTTCAATGCGCATCCATGGAGGCCCAAGAATACCTTGTTATCGCACAGGCTGATTAATTTGCCCAGGACTTCCTAGCGCTTTCTAGGGATTTTTGCCTGATGACCAATTTGACTGATATCACCGGTATTTCTATTGAGAAGGAGCATGAGACCTCCGGCAACAAGGTACCAAGCCTAGCTAGTTTAGCGGTCTCACAGTTGCCCTGGAAACCCTTATGTCCAATTGTATAGCCGAATGTCTCGACATCTCCCTAAGAGGTGCACGGCATTCAGAAACAATAATGTACACTGTACAATGACCAACAAGGAACTTAATAGCCACTTGGCTATCTGTGAAAATACCAACATTAACTCCGAATATTCGATTACACAGAAGCCAGTCAATTGCTTGAAAAATAGCCGCAACCTCCACCTGAAAGACGCTACAAGCTCATCTGAGTATACACCACTCCTCACTTTATTGTTTAGCTTTAAGCCATCGGTGTGCACATGGATAATCCCACTTTTGAGGATGACACCATCACGCCATTTGTGCTACCAGAAATGCGAGTTGTGAGATCTAAACCTAGTAGAAAGTGCGGAGCGATGTAGTCAACACCCGTTGAAGCGCAAACTCCTTAACCAGGATTCTCGCATGGTCTATATCTGTTCTATTCCATGCTGAGATACAATTTAGTCTCACAGCAGCAATATTAGCTTGCTGTACGGTCAGTAGATTGGTTGGTAGCCAATGAAGCAACATGAAAAGTGCCTTAGTAGTGGTGGTGCGAAGCGGTCCCGTTACCAGTTGTGCAGCTAACCGCCGCATTTTTTCAAGCTGACGTTTGCAGCTAGCTTTAAGGGCAGTTTGCCACCAGAATGCCACCCCAAACAATAGAATTGGCTCAACCACAGCGATATAAAGCCAAGCAACGGTACGAAGCTGTAATCACCGATTCGCGCCTATGGCTCTATTGCAGCAGTAAAGTGCACCGAAAGCCTTCCGCACTCTTTCTGCTATATTGTAGCTCCTTAGTAACTTGAGTCGAGGATGAGCCCTAAATATTTGACCATCTGGCTCAGATCAATTTGAGGCCCCGTTTAATTTCGGTAAATCATTACGAGGAACTTTGTACTTGTAAGCGGCACTAGCTTCATTTTACTAGGATTCACAATCAAGCCGCAGTCACGGCTCCGAAAGTATGTCAGAAGACTGATTTAACCTCTCCGAAGTGTAGATAAATACTTTCCCGACACTGCTACAGCTATGGCGTCCACATAAGCAACCACTTTGCAGCCGGCACAGTCAAACCTCATTAAGAGACTATACACCGGATGTTTCACAGCAGGAGAGGGAGGACTCCACTCTGAGGACTCCACTTATCGTACACAAGCATTCCTCAAGGAAGATCTTACCACTCTATTCTTAAGAAGCTGCTCGATAAAAACAATAAGCCACCCATCCACATGCAGCATCGAGAGTGCCTCAACAATTGTATCGGACTTTACGTTGTCGAAGGCCTCCTCCATGTCCAAGAAGGCAGCAAAGGCATATTCCTTAAGAGCAAAAGATTTCTCGATTTTCTCAATGAGATTAAATAATCTCTTACATATTCTTTAAATGATTGCAATAAAAATCGCGAACCGCGCGACGTGGAATGGGACAGGAAGAAGCAAGGATCGTGATAAAAAGCTAAAGTCTGATCCACCTGCTAAGTAATGTTTTATAAGTAGTTCCGTGTGTGGAAGAAGAAGAAGAAGAAGAAGAAGTTGATTTTAGTTGGTAAAAATCCAACACGTTCCAGGGCAAAAGCCATGAAACATCTTTTGAAGATATCCACCTTCCAACAGTGAAAAAAGGCTCGTTCAACGATCATTTATTGAGCCGCTACCAGCTTAATAGTTTGCAATGCATTGTCATTGGTATTCTCGTACAAGCTTTTGGAGCCCTTATACTACTGCGAATGGGCTACTTCCCTATTGATGGGCATATCTGGAGCTGACATGGTAAAAAATGAGAAAACGTGTCCTTTTCACTAGCGGTAGACTTATCTATAGGAGCATGAACGCTAATGAGACTGATGTTGTAGAATTTGTCTCACACGTGCAGAGTGCATAGCGTTTCATTTAACCGATAATCACTTATTTAATTTGCAAAAAGCAGGTTAATTTTGTGATCCAATCTAATCAAGTAAAAAAACACCTCACTAAAGTGTTTTCACTATTCACTAATAAAGATTGTCACTGCCTTCTGCATCTATTACATTTTTTACCTTCAACTTCTTTCAAAGCTTAACCGCCACATAAAATTTTAATTTGTTGAATAATATATCCATATCACCTTCTTAGTGTTTGCATTAAAAATTCACCCCATCGCTGCTAACATTACTTGATAGCATGCTGCAGAAGTTTACATACGGGCTACATATTTTTGAAAGAATGGTAGTCAGTTCACTTGTGTTTGTTTGATTGTGAGTTATCCGCCTACATTTGTATATCTATCAGCTCATTAATAATGCAATTCATTAATTTTAAACCAATAATTTTAAACCAATAGAAAAAAAATATTACAATATTATTTCATCATTAAACAAAAACAGCCAAAGCGGTCATTCGTCTGTTCGTCTTAGCAGCTGAATCAGAGTTCAAAAACTGCACTATGTCTGACCTCCATTATAAATTCAACACCGAATCGACAGTAATTGCCAAATCTTATTTGATATTTGGACTTGGGTACTATGCGAACAAAAATAATATTTTGTAAGAGAAAAAATCCACCACATCATCGAAAAGCGATGAAATCCCATGTTGAAATCATTCACAGCTACATATTACATTTCGACATTTTTCACTAGCAAGATTTTTCAGTGATTCATTAATTTTGGAAATTCAATATGAAGCATAGGTCGTGTGAATGCATAGGCTTGTGGAGTAAAAGATGTCGTTATTGTGACTCGAATGAAATATAAACAGAAAATTGATTACATTTTCATAGTTGATGGCAGGAGTGGTATATTGATTGGATTGGAATCATGAAAAGATTGTAATAGTCTTCTAGTCTAACATTTGTTTTGCAAAATTGTCCGACATACACTCAAAAAAAGCTTCTTTTATAGCAGCTAGACCCACCTAAATAGGTAAAGTCAGTCCCTTAGTCATACATGAATATCTTGGCAACTAAATTTTTACAAAGTATACTTAAATCTCTTTGATAGTCAACTGGAGTCTTAATTGAAAAAAATGAGTTCTTATGGACACCCGCCGAAAGCATAAAAGCTGAAATGTAGCTTAAGCCTTACCACAGCCTCTGCATCCACCGCCAGTACCAAACCCAACTGGCATAATATCAATTTCTGAATACCACACCTAGCCACTCTTATCAACATCGTACTGACTAAATGCCACATGAAAACCTGCAGAAATTCCATCTTAAAACAAGTCAAATACGACCTATACCATCGACAAATATTACATCACTTTCCAATCGAACGCGGGATTTTCAAAGATGACGCATGTTCGTGTAATGGAATGTAACTGCTATGCGCTTAGCGAGTAGTGATGTCAGTGCCTTTTTGTAGATTGCGCGCGCAATTTCAAACCTTAGTAAGATGTTGGGTTGTCAATTTTTTCTTCATCCATCATCATACGAACAAACTTCTTGAAAATACATACAGTCGAGATAAATTGAAAATTTATGGTTTGCTAAACGTGACCGTTAGCGTTCAAACAAAGTTACGAAATTTTTAACCGGATAACGGGTTTTACTTTCGTTTCAGGAGTGATTTATTCAACATTTTTTTTTTACTAGATATTGTTTGATCCGAGTGGAATCATCATCGATGGCGAAGATGTACGATAGTATTTTGTTTTTTTTTCATAAAAAAACTCGATAGTCTGCTATAATATATTTTTTGTTGATGAAAACCGCATGCATATTCACGAGTTCGCAAATTTAAATGTGATAATGAGCATGCATAAATTTGTATAAAAAATAAATGGATGATTTAAATCGACCATCAATGAAAGATAATTAAATCGACTGAGAATGACGTAATAAACGAAAATGTAAATAAAATCTTGACAGCTTTTTGAGTTTTCACGAAAGATTGTATTTATAAAGACTTAAGGCAAAGCATCCTGATCAAGTGCTACAAATATAAATAAAATTTCCCTTCAGATGTTTCAGAAACTCAGTTTTTGAAATTTAAAGTGATCGAACCTGTGGAAGGACGCAAGTAGATTTGTTGGAACTGTGATATGTCAGCTTAAAAAAATCTTAAGCTCTTTGTCCCACCCACACCCTCACATTTAAATGACATATTTCACTCCTGACAGAGTCTTGAAAGAATGCCCAAACTATCCAAAACCAGATATCGATTTGAACTAAAAAGGGTCGCGGATTCCTTTGATTTGATCGCGTTCTTATTTGACTGAAAACTAAGGCTGGTTGCAGCGAAGAAATTGGGAAGTTTCGACTCTACAGAGTGAAAACCCCAAGGAATCGAATCGGTGGTTTTTGCTACCATGCAAATTTCATTCGTCTTCATTGTTTGTGAGCTAAGATGAATACAGATAAAGAAACTTTGGAATTTAGGCTGCTGTAAAATAAACGGAACAATCATTTTCTGAAAGTAGCGTTGCATCTAACAAAAATAGTACTATAAAAAATCGCAAAATTAGAGCTAAGGTCCTTAATTTTTCATGGAAAGTAAACAAATGCATCGCTGTTTGCTGCGACAGACAAGCTTCGCTGCTAGCGTTGTGTAGACCTCTAATACTTCCCCAGTTGCACACGAATACACGGCACGATTGAACTCTGTCGCTAGATTCAATAAGGAGCATAATAAAAGAAAATCAACAGATTTTGTCCGATTTCGCAATGGCATTTGATAAAGTTTGGTACACTGGGTTTATTGGCAAACTAGACGATCTCTCATCTTAAAGCCCTATAGCAGCAGGTCTTTGGTTTAGGAGAAAAAACAACAAAACAACGATCTACCACCCGCGAGTTCGAATCCCACCGTATGTTCATGGTTGCATTTGTTCGTCCTGTGTTGTCTTAATAGCCAGCTACTGGGCAAAACACCAGAACTTCACAAGAATAAAGAAAATCATTTAAAAAGAATAGTAAAATTAATTGAAATAGGCTTCTCCCAGGGTCTTCCTACCACCATAACTAAGCATTTGCTTCAAAGGATAATCCCCTGAACTTTGGCATTATCATAGAAAAAAAAACAGGAGTTCCTTGAGGGTCTCCTATGTCACTGATTTTACACAATTTGTGCACAGCAGATATTCCTAAGCCCAATAGAACTCATATCTCCTTTTTGCAGACGACACGTGTATTTATCACACATCCAGACAAGCCGCAGCCATTACTGAAAAATGAATTCATTCCCTTATGGAATATTTTCAGAGATGGAAAATCAAACACTACGCCCACTATTATTGGACAATCAATCTATAGACTGGCAAGAGACGGCCAAATAAGTATGACTTACGTTTGATAATAAGTTACAGTGAAGTCCATACATAGCTAACAAGAGAATTTCCATGGAAAACACAAATAACGCCCTCGACCACAGCGTAAGAAGTTAGTTCCTAACCAGCGTGCCAACTCCTTCCATTTTCTCAAAAAAATCACTTAGACCTTGAAATTGCACCTTCATTTACGCAATGCATTATCTGTCAAAGCAACCTGAGAGTGTGTTGGTATTTTTTGCGAGAGTGAGCAGTATATGAGCAGCGAAAAATCTAGCCTGAGTATGTAGCTGTCGAATCGTATCTTGCATCTTTTTCTGTTCCATGCGATTTCTTCCAATTTTCCAGGCTGATCAACAATACAATCTCAGGTTAGATCACTAGAATTTTGGTCCGTATATATACGGAGTTGATACGCTGGTTAGAAACTAACTTTTTACGCTCAAAACGTTCCAAATAAAAAGCAAAAATAGGGCCATTTTTTTACAAACAAGTGGTAAGACCCCAATTAATCTATTGCTGCGTAGTTTTCGAACAAACCGCCAAAACAAACAAGAAAATACTCCAGTGAATCGAGAATATTGTTCTCAGAAAAATATTCAGGATACTCTGGTACGTCAGGAACATTGAGATTTATAACGATTAAAGGATCAAGACAGCTGACAAATATATTCGCGAACGTGCACTTAAACTACGAGTATTTGACACGATAGACTACCACCCAAAACGTTCTCTAGAAATCCTAAAAGTATAACACCTTCACAATAATTTGATATACCCAGGCTTGAGGTAGCTCACAGATTAGAGCGGTCTCGCCGCATTTATCTGTACAAACACACACAATGTGGCTAGTTTTAGAAGTTGAGTGCAACACCTCTTACTGCCAGAAGTGGAGTTAAGGTGCAAAACCCACATCAGCAAATCACCAGATCTCAGTGAATTGGATTGAAATAGAGTCAGGTTCATATGTTTTAGGATTGCGGACTGAAGACACTTAGGCATCGGATTTTAGAAGGCGCGATGCTAGGGCCAGATTGTCAGATATAACAACAAAATGCTGTAATCAATTAGTCGCACAGGTGGACCAAATGAGCTATTTATACACCGCACGAAAAATATTCGTCAACGATATGTATGTCCTGATATAAAGACATCTCAACAAACATGAGAGACAACGGATGCTAAGACCTATGCAAAATATTAGATTTAGTTAGATATAGATACACTAGGTCGGATGTTATGTAGTAGCTATGAATAGTTTTTAAGTTGCATACAATCATGAGGACCCCAGTTTATTAGTGAGGAAGTGAAGTATGATCCACTGCTCAAAATGAGCAGCAAAAATAAGTAATATAGAATTTGTAGGCCAAAGCAATGTATCTGATAGGCGTATCTATTTCATGTTTGTTACACTGCTAGGTACATTAATATTATACAGCATTAAAATAAACAAAAAATTATTTGTTCTTCGAAATAATACAATCACCAATTACTTACTACCGCTGGTTTAACACATAATCTGTATTTTTCGACTCCGTCAAATGAAACCAATCAGTCGAAAAATGATCAACGACACAATTCGAAATGATGAATTACGTTCCCAATAAAAAACCACCATTAATAATCAATGATAACCGATACTTTCCAGACGATTATTTTCCACCAATTCAATCATATCATTTCTTGATCGCTTTTTTGCGATATCTCTAGCCCCAATAAAAGGCAATACATAATAATTTCATGTCCGAAAGAAAGTTTTTGACTATTGTTCCGTCATTATGTCAGCCAAAGACGGAGTAAATGTATGAATGAATGAATGAAGAAGAAAAAAACGAAGAAATAAAATTATTGAGTTATGCATTCATAGTACATGATTTGTTCGTGATTTTACTAATCGATACACGATCAGGTTTTTTGTACATTTCCTATAGTTTTTGATCTCATACCACTAATTGAATAATAATGCTATTATGATATTATCTTCTTACCGATTCTTGTTACGTAAAGTAACTTTAAACTGAGTTTGGAATGGCTGTGTAAAGCTTTGGTTTGAATGAAATGCGTGTTTTGTTTGTATTTGGGATGTGTTTCGAGTGCATTTTTTAGATGATACTTTTCATTTTGATGGATTTCGATGTATATAACAGGCCAGAAGAGTTTATTGTGGACAAAAGGATCGGGAGAATGCTGATTGATACATTAGTTACACTAATAATACATCACCAAACTTCTGCAATATTTGATTTATAGTTAATTACTATGCAAAATTGGTTATTATATTTTATTTACATTTTTAAGATGCTTTATCCGCTACTATCGTATCGTTATTAAATTTGTTACCCTATTCATTTTCAGTGGACGATGCCTCCGGACACTATACATCAGGCTTCTTTTATGGCAACAATTATTGGATGGGCTCACTGTCACTCTGTACGAGCATCCATAAGTCAAGATCCGAGAGTTATTCCACCGATGTGAAGAAAAACGATGGACTACCATTTTCGCATGGACGAGGAGCGAATAATGTAATGTCTAGACATGAAAATCCCCCTTTCATGCCTGGATTTTATGTAATCAAAGTTTTGTTGAATGAAACTTTGTTGGCATCGAATGTAAGTATGAATAATTTCTTCATATACACATGCTAGAAAAAGTCTGCGTTCACCTGATGTCAATCAGTTTGCAACTTTAAAAAAATCAAAAACAAACAAATATTTTCCAAATTTTGTTTCACATATTTACTAGGTATTTTTTATTCAGTCGACACATGTATGTTCATTTATTTCGCTTTTACTCTTTTTGAGATAACGGCTCTTTTCAGAAAAAAACATACAAAAGCGAGGCAGAAAAGTCTGCATTCACATGTAATAAAAATAATAAAATAGAAAATAGTAAAACATATTTAAATTAGTTAGTAACTGGTGGGGTATCTCCGGTTCTTTATTACCTCTCGGAGCCTTTTCGGCATCGAAGTGACGAGCTTCGCTGTCTGTTCAGCACTTGTTTTCTCCCACTCCTCTGTGAAAACAGTTTTCAACATTTCCTTACTAGTTATTGAGTGTTGTTGAATTTTTTTCTCTAGCGTATCCCATAAGTATTCGATGGGGCTTAGATCTGGTGATTCTGGGGGTGTATGTAGATGTTTTGGGGCGTGATAGAGTAACCAGAGCCTTACTATCTCGGCTGTATGCTTCGGATCACAATCATGTAGGAAGCAAAAATCTGAACCTAAGTCGAGTTAAATAGCACTCTGCCTGAAATTATTTTTCAAAATGTTGAGATATTCAAATCTATCCATCGTCGATTCGTCGTGCAAATATTTGCGTAAATTTAAATCATTCAGCTTCAAATACTGTGGAGCTTGTGAAGACGAAAATGAAGAGCACTGGTGAACTGAAGAGCACTAGCGTGAGCAAAGTGAAAAGCACTAGTGTGTATGATCTTTTTCTCAATATTAAAATACATGTGGACTAGACATTTTAGCGTTTGGGGAGTATATTGATGCTAAATATTCTTGATAATCTACCCAAAAGCTCAAAGTTCAAGGCTGCAAAGGAAGCTAACCAAAGACAATAGCCAAGAATGTAAATTCGGCGTCGACTTTAGTCAAAAGTTTAGAACCGCGTAATTTCACTTTGAAATTTTCAATGCTTGGGGAAACAAAATGGGACCAAGATTCAGTTTTATTTAATTTATGATGACCGAAATGCAATTTTCGACTTTTATCAAATGTTTGCCAATTTACGAGATCTGCAATACTATATAATTATTGGAAAGATCAAGTTCACTTCAAATTATTTATTTATTTATTTACAATCAACATTCAGAAAACTCCAATTATATGTTGACGATTTTATTGCTTAAGGCTAGTCTGAAGATGAAATGGCTTGAGGCAGAGGACCAAGCTCCAGAGCGTCCTCAATAGTCTAGGTAAAGTCAAATGATGATAAATAGAAGACCTTACAAATGGCACTGCAAACGATTCCGAGTACCGAGTGTCGCGGGAAGGATTATGGAGTTGTATGTCCTCAAAAGTAGGGTAGTCTAGGATATTGGACCAGGGGTAAGAAAATAGAGGGTAACGGCTGAAGACTAAGTAAAATCAATCGATCAGAGTATTCCAAGTAAGGACAGTTACGTTTGTAAAGTAGAATTCGAGTGAACTTGAGCTGGACTGACTCCATTTACTATCGCATTCATGCTTCGAGACCAGATCGTCTCCTGGATTTATACTAGTATGGTGGAATCAAATCTGCTGTACGGAGCAGTAGTTTGGTGGTCAGCCATCGTTTAGGCTGCAAATCCGAAAATGATGGAGAAGGGGCGTAGGTTCGCAGCCTTATTAATTACGGAGGTATTCCATACTATGCCGATGAAGACATTCGTGGTGCTGCTTCATTGGCTTCCTACTGATGTACTTTTCCCATCAACAAGCGAGGTGTGCTGCGGTAAGACTACATTGTGGTGACTCTTCGATAAAGACTGAACTGAGCCATATTAAAATATTGGTCCAGGGGATTGGCTGTTTCACGAAAAATCTAATATAATATTGTCCATTAATCTCTGACTTAAGGATTTGAGGCTCAGATCCAAAACAGAGATAAAATGGCTAGAGAATCATCCCTTACAACATATGCTGTGGAAGTATATACCGAAGACTCCAAACTGAACGACAGAGTGGGGTGTGGTATATTTTGCACTGACCTAACCTTCAAGCTAACTCTAGCCAGACTACTGCAGTGTATTTTGTGTTGGCGATTCTTGAAGCGGCCAATTGGCTCTTATATGATCAGATATTTGAAGTGAATATTTTTATGACAGCCAAAAATACTTAAAAGGCCCTGTGAAGTTCTGGGTAGAAAAACTTCCTGTGCGATCACTAGACGACTGTGGAAAACTTTTGACATTGGTCACACTAGGGAAGCAGCAGAGGCTACTTTAACTTAACAGGCATGCAACGCAGCTGGGTGCCCCCTATAATAACTTTTGCCAGAGCTGCAAATGCGAGGATGGAAAAGAAACAATTCTTCACCTCCTGTGTGAATTTCCCAGCCCTCGCCGCAAGAAAGATAATGCCTCTTTGCTCACATATCTTTACTTACCTAACCGAATTGGCTCCGGTGGACTTGTGGTGGACCTACTTTGGTGGACCCCAGTTCGTTAAGGACTCAGAGGGCTCTCCGCTTGATAAGGGTTGTCACTACGCACACTACGCACACTACGCACACTTGTGCACACTTGATAAGGGTTGTGCAGAAAAGCGCGACGTCCTTTTACAAATAGAAGGCATCAAATCTCGCCTCCAATACGTATTTTATTTTAATGACAACGTATTTGAATTCTAGAGGCAGAATGGATATTCTGTCATTTTTAATTCTAATTTTTTTTTAAATTTTAGCGTCCAACGTGGGAAAATCATTTCTTTTTGAATTTGCGCTCAAAAAAAATGTGGCTTTTATAACGTTTCTGTGTTATATTTAGTTATACCTACGAAGAAAGTTTATCTTTGTGTGATAAACCTCTTGCTTACGCCATCAATCCTTATATTAGAACATACAGTTGTCTGAATGTTAGCTTGATCCCCAAAGTAAAGTAAATACTAATTTCACTTAAATTTGAAACCTATAGTCTTGAAAGCCTCAGTCTGTAAAGTTTATAAGCTAAAATGTCACCGTACGATGTGGTGTAGCTCGTGTAGTATAGTTGGTAGAGCAATGGCTTCTAGTATGTGGAGTTCCTGGTTTGAATCCAGGTTCGAACGTTGAACCACGCACTTAGCTTTGCGTTCACCTAGCTCTGAGTAGGTACTTGAGCTAGTCAGGGGTATAGTGAGTCGTGGAACCAATTACTCCACACTCTTATTCCCACTAATTATAAATTTATGAATGAAGCTCTCTGCCAGCTTCAACCACTATACCTACAAGGGCTGTTGTACAATTACTTTTCCATTATGAGAACATCTACGGCAAAATTTAATAACGTTTTTTTTTCTTTTAGACACGAACCGTCCACGTTGGCGTATGTTTACCATCAAAATGCACTCTAGGCGATGTTGAAAAACTAACCGTATTCTCACAAACATCTCTACAAACACGAGAAATGAAAATTCTGTCTATTCGATCACCTACGAACAATGACTACAACATATGGAAGGATACAACCTTCATCATTCTTCTGTATTATCTTTTTTGAATCATATTAACAGAGTTTCTAACGGAATTTATCTGCTTTTTTACAGGATCGTATCAACGATAGTATTCATGCTGCTTGTAGCAGGAACCATTTATGACATCATCTTGACTCGACGCTACAAGAAAGTCATGGAGCGTAGTCACAACGATAGTTTGGCTCACAGTGAAACATCCTCTGGTATCGGTTGCACCACCTACGATCTGACAGATGTCGTTCCGCACGACCTTAAAAAAGATTTAACTGTGGACATCCAACTGCCACACAATATGAATAACAATAACTCCGATGAACATTTGGCCAGTGAATGTCGGGATCCGGCTCGTGTTGGAATCCTAGCTGAAATCGTCCTATCATTCTCGGCAATAACAAATTTCAATGCAATCTGCGATCGTAGCGTGGGTTCCGATACCATTCCGTCAATTCATGGACTTCGAGCGATCTCAATGGCTTGGGTTATCCTTGGTCATACATGTATAGTTGTTTTCAAATATTCTGACAATATGGAACTGAGAAAAGTTGTGGAACAGAATTTCTTGTTCCAAGCAATTACAAATGGAGCTTTTAGTGTTGATACGTTCTTTTTCATAAGTGGATTTTTAGTTTCATTCATCTACTTTAGAACAAATGCCAAAGGAAAATTGGAAAAATTGTCGAAAGGTGTTAATGAAGTTACGGCTGGAACATATCATTTCTTCGGTTTGGTTGGATATCGTTTTGTTCGGTAAGAATCTCGTTATTGGAACGTGTTTATTTATTTTTTTAACCTAATTTTAACCTATTTTACTGTGTAACTCACAAAATAATAATATCAATCTAGTGGCTATAATATTTTGACCCGCAAACACTTCGTTGTTTTTTTAATTATTAATAGTTTTTTTCACTCATTAAAATTGTTTTCGATTTATTGTGCAAGCCCAATTAGTCTGAGACGTATTTAACGTATCAGCTGCATACATTAAACTTTAACTTTTTTTGTTAAAGAAATTCCAACTTTCTAGAGCTTTATTTTTCAGTTTTTCTAGTCTGAAAGTAAAACAATATTTTGCTAAGGACCCAATTATTTTTGAAAGGATGGATTTTTGACAATTAAAATTTTTTGGGTTTGGTTTTTTTTTCAGTTTTTTCAAGTTATTATTGCTCCATTTCAAATAGAGTACTGACACCAAGTGTTAAAGATTGTCAAACTAACTAAAGAAACAAATGCAATCCCCCTTTTGGCCCAGTTTATTGCAAAATATAAGTCCGTTTTAGAAAAATAGCCGGCAGTGCATAACAATCCTTTGTCCGGCAACTATTTAACCCAACCTAAAACATTCCATGAACCTCACTATGAAAGTCATGCATCTCGTCAAAGAAAACCAAAAACAGAAAACAATTTGTACACTCAACCAAGCGGAAAACTATCATATTCAAGGTTAATGTTCTGGTTTTACGATAAATTCCCTGGCGAAAATATCGGACAAGGTCGTTCGTTACCTCGAACTCAAGCCTCAAAAGAA
The DNA here is from genome assembly GCA_963978885.1 of Nemotelus pantherinus. Lineage (NCBI taxonomy): Eukaryota > Metazoa > Arthropoda > Insecta > Diptera > Stratiomyidae > Nemotelus > Nemotelus pantherinus. The sequence continues at coordinate 219,775,846 of OZ022263.1, read as the reverse complement.
GCTTATCTCGGCGAATTTATAAGCTACAATTCTCTGTTTACACACACCTCAAGCAATAACAAAATCACATTGCAAACAACAATGTTTTGGTGACAAAGTGTAACGATCAACTGCCCTAGGGCTGTGCACCGATCATTGCCATTGTCGTGCGTAATCGCATTGTAGACATACGTATGATGACCTCCGCCTATCGTGTACATACAAAATTTTGAGATATGATCAGATAAAATTTGAAACAAAAGAGATTTATTAGCTGTTCGCAAAAGTGCACATGAAAGTTTATGGATTATATTGAATGGAACAGTTTGACACATGGTCTTGTTCTTAATCCAACCAAAGGTTATTTTATTATTTCAGGTGTCCTTTGGAGACATTTGCAGACCCTAAATCAATTTACACTGTTACCTGCAGGCGTCTCTCATTGAGTAACATTTAACATGATTTTATATTTACTACTCTTAGATTGACGGCTCCATACCTATTCGTTCTCGGCGTCGTTGAGGTCACAATGAAATACCTGGCAACGCAATCCGTTTTCGACCCACCAACAATGGACCATGTCAATTGCCCGAAATTTTGGTGGAGAAATATTTTGTACATAAACACATTGTTCCCCGTCGAAGATATGGTGAGCTTTGAATTTTCCAATCGCCAAAATAATTTGTAATAATCATATTTTATGATTTCTAGTGCATGCTATGGAGCTGGTACCTCGCAAACGATACCCAGTTCTATATTATTGGTGCAATTATTCTTATCATCGGCGTGCGACACTTGAAACTAGCTGCTAGTATTTTGGGAACATTCATGGTCTCGTCATGGGTCACAACAGCTTTCATTGCCTTCACGAACAATCACATGCCAAACACAGACGACCCGCTGGCACTCTTCGATAAAATCTACGACAAACCATGGACTCGACTAGGACCATATTTGGTTGGAATGTCCGTCGGATGGATCCTGTTCAAAACCAACTGCAAGATTCGAATGAATAGGATGACGGTGGCCGCAGGATGGGCTCTATCGATTGGATGTTTATTGCTTCTAATTTTCGGGCTGTACAACACGACACTGTCGTCATTCACAGCAGCCGCCTATAGTTCATTGAGTCACACAGCCTGGGCTCTATCCTTGGCATGGATAACGATAGCCTGTTCGACAGGATATGGTGGATGTGTGAATACACTGTTATCCGCAACGTGTATATATCCATTCTCGAGAGTTACATATTGTGCGTATCTAGTGCACCCGATTGTGATTCGGGGCTTGGCATTGAATTCAGATGCACCATTGCATTTAGGAACGGATTCAATGGTAAGTAATAATAAATTTACATGATTATTTTCGAAATTCACATGTTTTGAAGTCGCATTATAATATTTTAAGGAATTATGCGAAATAATGTCATGAATAATTTGAAAAGGGACCAGAAATGTAACTTACAAAAGATTGAAACGCTTTCAACATCATTTATTTGCTTAAAGCAGGCATCCAAATTCATGATATGTTCTATTTACGGTCTCCATTGAAGCTATTCATTTAATTATTGCATGTATTATTCAGAAAATGCAATCCTATTCTTGTGAAATATTAGCGAACGAGATTTTTAGTTATTTACCCACTTTACATTCATCACAAAAGACATAATCCAATTAACAAAACAAATATATAAACATTTAAAAAAAAAAACTACGTCGTGACATTACATAGCAACACATTAAACATTCAGAGTGAGAGCATTGGCATTACACCAAGTTTGATCAAGAATATATCCTTTTGGGACATCTGATAAAGGATCAAATATAGTTGAAGAACAGGAATTGATAGTTACACTACAAGTCCAACCATGGTCGTAGATCAGAAGATGGCCTGTTATACCATCATTCTATAGTTTTTGAAGGAGCTTTGATTAAAAAAGTTGGTATATAGTTCGTTGACGTGGCGGTTAAGAATAAATGCGAGTGCATGTGTGAAGGATAGGTGGTTGAATTGGATTTTAGGTTCACGAAGCCATACTGCTCTTGAACAGAGTAGAACCATTTGACCACTCGCTCGAGAATCTTGCAAAAACAAGGAAGAAAGAACATGGGATGGTATTTTGGTACGCATGTAGGAGCACCAGCTTTATGTATTGCGAATGTTGGCAATATTCCAAATAGAAAGGAAAGAGACAGAATATATACTAATGTTGGACAAGATGGAGAGTGGTACGTAAAAGGACGAGGAAAGTAATTTGACTAGAATATCTGGACAAATCTTGGAAGTACTACAAGACTTGGTACTGAGATTGTCCATTGTACTGGAGACAGATTACAATCAGATCTCATTCATGAATCTCCAAAAAGCTTGGAGCTGTTTGAATCTGCTTTGCTAAACACACAATGGGAAAAGTTTGAAGTTTGATCTCATAAACTATTTTCTTCACATATGAATTAATGCTTAAGAATAGAAATACACAAAGTCACAAAAGTATACATTACATACACCTGAAAAATATTCAGTTTTGTGCTACAGGAAACCATAAATAATTCATGTTTAGTTTTATCTTTATTTCTTTACCTTTCCGTACACATTATCGAAGAAAATTATTGAATAATGAAGTTAATAGAAGTCAGAATAAAAAACTGCGCAAGAAAAACTGCCAGTAAAATTTATATACAATAACAAATAATAAAATGTATTATTTTTGGTGGTGGGAATTATATTAGCTGAATGTATTGATCCTAAGTAGAACCAGGTTTGATAGAAGTGATTTTTAAATGTGGGCAAGCCTGTAAAAGCTATGCCATTTTGGAAAATAGCTAAGAAACAAATTCCTACCCAGTCACCAGATTTTAACAAAATTCACGAACGGTAGCTGGACTTTACTCTAAGTCAATTTTTGCATTTTGAATTTTTAAATTACGCGCATCAAAAATAAGCTTTTTGACCTATAATTTCCAGTGCAGCCACGAAATCAAAAACAAATTTATATAGTAAATGGACCTTATTGTAAGTTAGTGGTAATTTTTGCACTTTTTGTGTCATTTCTTTACTAAACGTTGTTATCATTAATTTTTCAAATAGTAATGCTCTTTTTGTGACAATTAAAATTAAATATTTGGATTTCAATAATTTGAAAAGTTTTGCGGATTTAAATTGATTTTCACCCCTATAACTTCCAATGCAGTCATCGGATCGAAACGAAATTCGCAGGATGGGCTGGATTCAACGTGAAACCGATTTAATATACTTTTAGCTTTAGCGCTAACGAAGGGTTGCCAGCACCAGACATTTTACCTACAAATGTTACCATTAAATATTCATCTGGTAAACATCTACAATGAAAATAGGGTAACCAATGTTTTTTCGGATGGTAGAATCAAAAATCTTTCTATCCTGTAACTTTCGATAAAATCATTGGATGAAAACGAAACCAGAGGACGAGCTGAGATCAAAAATTGAAGAACAACTAACAAAAACGTACAAAAAATACACGAAAAGACAACACACTGAAGATAAACAAACAAACAAAAAACATCCCTAAAACAAACGCAAATACTGTATGTATGTAGTTTGCAGCTTATAAATTATTATCCATTTTGGAAACACAGGCTGTTTGTTACGCATGGAAATATGCCCGACTCGGAATACCGAAGCAGTCGACTTACTTCGACTTACTTTCACTTTACCAAAACTAACTTGTCTTCAAGTAAATATCAATGGACCAATACCTAAAAGCAACGACATAAAATATCTCAGATTGTACTTTGATAGGAGGCTCACCTGGAAAAGACACATTGAAGCCAAAAATTAGCAATTAACGCTCAAATTCATCCTCTTCAAATGGATGCCCAATAGCAACTCCTGAGTGCTTGTCTACAATTCTTTTCCGAAATCGATCTGAGCTTATGAGAAACAGTTACTATGGGAAATAGTTCGTCCATTAAACGTAAATATCACTTAGAAGTCCTAATCAAAAATCCTATAAAAGTATTAGAGTAACCCCGTGGTATTTCCGCCCCTCTAATTTCCACAAAGACTTCCGGATTGGAACTATTGGAGAAAAATCAAAAATTGCAGTGCAAAATATAAGGTACCCCTTACTTACCGTCTAAAAAAAGCTGGCCGAAAGATTCCTAATCCATCGTAAATTCCAGCAATTAAAAAAAGGTTAAATCGGATTTTTTATCTCTAACGTAGCACAAATAATTTTGTATTATTAGCGAATTATTATCATTCTACAATAGTTGCAGCCCTGACAATCTTCCTGTTTTTCATTTCATGTTTTTATTACAAAATTTGCGTCGTAAATGTACACGTCCTCAATTGTGAGTAATGTACAGCATCCAATTTAGTATGTAAAATTCTCCAACTACACTGAGAAAACACATGGCGCCAGACGCCATAATTTATAGACTTCTGGCGCCATGTACATAGTCGATTTAGGGATTGTGATAAAATATAGCGCCACACGCCATAATACATGGCGAAAAGTACATAGGCCTACACGCCATGTACTATAGTCCTCCACGCCATGTACATGGCGTGGCGGACTATATTACATGGCGTGGAGGACTATAGCACATGGCGTGGAGAAATATACTGTGTGGTGTGGAGGACTATACTGTATGGCGTGGAGGACTATACTGTATGTAGGGATTCCAATCCCGAACCATATTTTCAATCCCGGGATTACGGGATTAAAAAATCTCAAATCCCGGGATCCCGGGATCCCGGGATTTGAAATTCATAATACAACACAGCAAAATAAGTCAAGTTTCTAGTAAACAGATTATATTATTTGCCATCATTTCAAAACTACAACAATAAGTAAGCTCAAAACTGTATAAAAAATTGCATTATTACTTTTTTATATTATTGATGCAAATAAAAACAATAATTTTAATTATCCAAAACGTTGACAGTATGAAGACAGATATTAAAAATTATATCTATTACAAATTACAACAAAAAATCACGACCAAAAACCACAACAACAAAACACAACTCTTAGAATTGAGATACATAATAAAGTAACATATAAAAAATTCGGCCAAAGTTCATTGGGTTTTTCGGAAGTAACATTGAAGCAATAGCAAAGCATCTAAAGTATCGTCTCCAAGCCTGCTTCTAAATTTATTCCCGATGTTGGACACCGCGGAAACGGTCGAGAAATATTGGTACGCCTGCTCCAAACTATGCAAGTGCCACCACTTTCGAAAAGATTCATTTCTTTTGTAATGGTTTTAATTAGATTAGTTTCTTGCGGCATTTCATGATTGATTATTTTCACACTTTTGGAGCTCTTCTTGTAGCATCAATTGACGACTACCTTGTTCTGATTCAATATGGGTATCTACTGGGTTCTCCTCATTTCTTTGGCTAGCAAGCAAAGGGTTCAGCATCTAGAACATTGAGGTATTTTTTTTTAATATTTGCGTTGCTTGGTTTCAAAAATAGAGATTTTATTTCACTTGGTAAATTTTCGCTGGTACAATGTGGATTCTGGAGATAGCTTAGCATACCAGATAGCTCGGTACACTGACGCTCTTTTATTCGGTCCAATATTGCAATTTTCATAGCATTCAGAAGAATAGACCGTTTTTCTCCTAACAGCCTAAATACAAATCTTGATGAAGTATTAGCAGTGCATAAATTTGCAAGTCTGCGACTATAGGCCGTCACAGCCAATTTTACAGGGAGTAAAACTTCAATAATTTTCTGAATCGAATCAAAGTCTGTTGCTTCTAATTGCTCTGAATATTGCAGGCCTATTAATGTATACTATTTTTCAAAATGGGAAACTATTCGAGCATTGTCAAGAAACTATTTCATCTTGTTTTACAGTCCATTTAAAGGAGACAGTTAAATGCCTTGCTCGGATCCGACATAGTTTTAAAGATCGTTATTATTTTTCGTTGGAGCTTTTTTAAAATATAAAACTACCTAACAAACTTTCTTTATGCATGCGCTGATGTCCTTCGTCTGATCTAGCGTGTCTTGCAGGCGACCGGTTTCAACGTAGTTAGCTGATTCAGGACCATCCAAATCTTCGTGGTCGTCGTTCAGACTATCGGCTACTTCATCAACTCTTTAATCTGGAATGGACCTCATATTATAGCGAACATCGCAAACTGCCAAGTGGATGCTATGCGCCAAACAAATATGTTGCTCTGTACCAACTAGTCTGTTTTCTTTTCGCATTTCGTTTGACCCATCAGTTAAGATGGTAACAATGTTTTTTCCTAGAGAAACATTAAACTCATATCTAGGTAGTTTCCAGCTGTCATTGATATTCTTACTCCCACCAAGCTCCAGTAAGAATTTACTAAGTAGATGTTTATATTTATATAGCGCCTATTTGCAGTCAAGGTCCATTCATCAAACATCAAACTGAACCTTTCACCTGAGATACTAGCCTGTTATATCTTATTTTTTATTATTTTCTTTATCCTGCTTGCATAGCCAACAACCTTTTTTTGATTGTTGTTAAGGATTTTGGTAAATCTGTGTATGCATTCGCTAGTATTAATTTCCTCAAATCATTCGATGTAACGAATGCACTAAATGCGAAACAGTCCATACTTATTTATTTACAAACCCCTTTGTATTCTCTTGTTAACTGTTACATCGGTTTATTTTGCTCTATTCTTTACGCATTTTGATGTGAGCTAATTGTTTTCTCATAAATATGGATTCTATTTGCACTTTTCGAGTCTTGCTGTAACTTGATTGCCGATAATGCTTGACTCCAGGCCCCGAAATCCCAGCCAATTTCTGATCCCGAAAATCCCGGGATTAGAACTCATCAATCCCGGGATTTTCGGGACCAGAAATTGACCGGGATCCCGGGATTGGATTCGCTAACTGTATGGCGTGGAGGACTATAGTACATGGCGTGGAGGGCTATAAGCATAGCGTCTACTCCTATGTACTATGGCGTGTGGCACTATATTTTATCAAAAATCGACCGAAATCGACTATGTACATGGCGCCAGAAGCCTATAAATTATGGCGTCTGGCGCTGTGTTTTTCAGTGCATCTGAAGATGATCCAGTATGCATCCAACAAAAGACCACGAACCTTCTCAGTTCGGAGCATCTGGAGGTAGTTGATGTTAGGTGATGGAATTCTATCAAAGAAATTCCCGAGGGATTAATGACATCAAAGATCATATCCTTTCCTATTATCAAGAAGCTTGCTGATATTTATACATCTCCTCACACAGCATGGCTGCGAGTTATAATTGTAGTGCCATGAGCCATATTACATGGCTCATGGCAGTATGTAATATGGCGTGTGGGGCCATAATTTCTGCGCCATGTAATTATGGCTGTGGGAGCTATACTGCATGGCTCAGGGTACTATGTACATAGCGTGTGGCACCATAAATGCTGCGCCATGTAACATGGGACCACGCGCTATGTAGATTCTGACATTATGGCGCTGGGAGCCATATTGCATGGCTCAGAGTACTATGTACATGGCGTATGGGGCCATAAATAATGCGCTATGTTACATGGCTCTGGGCGCTATGTAGATTTTTTTCAGTGTAATTGAAGCTTCTTGCACGAAGGCAACAATCGATTAAGTATTTTTTACATAAATACTAAAAATCTTAGAATAAATACTAAAAATCTTTTTTTTTGTTATTTTCAAAAAATACTAAAAATCTTTTTTTTTATTTTCAGGTGATAACATTCTTCGGCCTAGTTGTCTGCTCATATCTTCTATCATTCATCGTCTCCATGTCATTCGAAGCACCAGTTGTGACCATGCTGAAAATCATGTCACCGAATCGTAAAAAACGATTAGCCTAAGACTGAACCGACTAGGCTACAAAACAATTTAGATTACCGTTTCTCTGTTTCTTTTTCTACTTTATCTATTCTTTATTTTAGAATGTTTTGAAAGTGTTCACTAAAAGACACATGCATTACATTCCAAAATTAAGCAACTTTCTTAAATTTGTACCATTTGTTTTTTCTTTGTAGTTAATAAGTGTTTTGATTTGCTTTTTGTTATCTATTGTTGAGTTCAAAGACAACCTTAATAGAATTTTAAGAGTTCACCATCACATTTCTTCATTACTGTATGCATGTAGATTTTTCGCTTGAAAGTTTTTTTTAAATCAGCTAGTTCAATAAGATTTAAAAAGCTCCAATATAAAAAAAAATATTTCCAAAAAATATAACGACAGCAATGGCATCATTTCAGTGAGAGGCAAAGTCATTAAGTAAAATATATACAGACAAAAACACAGAATATAAGTATAGTTGAATAAATCAAAAACTTACTCATCTTAGTTTAAGAAAATGAAAGAGCTTAGGGACGATGTTGCAATCATGTAATTATGTAAAAAGAATTAAACTCTTAATCATGTTTGCTAACAACAGAATTGGAGAAAACAACTTAAACTAGGAAGATAAATGATTCGCATGTATAGATCATTTAATGTACAATATCGATTTGTAGGAGCTTCATTGAGTGATATCTACATTTATATTTTACCAGGCATATATATTTACTATTATATATTGCATATTTGTGCGTTCTTTTGTATTTACATTATTTTATATGTACATTCATTCAGTTTTTCCGTTTTTCGTTTAGCTTTTATATTATTTTCAAACGATATTTGTTTAAGCAACACATTCACACATTATATTCCTAATTAAATAGATTATTTAATTTGTTTTATTCATTTTTACAATCCAATGATGTAAAATATAATTATATATATATGTATGTGTTTTTATAACTAAGTTGTTTAGTAAATAAAATGTATTAAGTAATTTATTGAATTTTTCTTAACCTGCCTGTTTATTTGAAATGAAATTGTCTCAATACAACCTATCGCAGGTCGAGCAGGTTGAAGTTGGTACAAATGAGACCTCATTCATCAATGCGCACGAACGTTGAATGATTAGTTCCGCGCATTTTTTTAGCCTTGATTGAACTCATGCACCTAAACAAAGCCAGGTCAACTCAAAACACTGCTTGTAATCATGATCACGAAACACGCCAGCAGCTGGTACTCTACCCATTTGGCGAAACAAACTTCAGTCCGACATTCCAAATCCAAACTTTGAAGGCTCGAATGCTCAATTCCTTTTGTGTAAAGTGATTGTTGTTTTTCTAGGAAAATGCGACGCAGCAAAAAAAATTGTTCAAGTGCATACAATTTATGAAGTGTTTTTTATTTATTTTTCTGTGTATTTTATTTTTTCTATATACATCCATCTCCCTCGGTCTCCCTCTATTTTTGTAAGTTTGCGAAGCGTTTTTTTGCATTGCTGCTTTGGAGTCTTTTGATGGTGGCCTAGATTCCGATTTAATATGCATTCTTCGAGAACTTAGACCTAATACGTTTGTCTGCTCAGACTCGGGTGCAAACTTCTCTCTTGTTCTTTGTACTTTACGTCACCCTCAGAGAGTTTTCCATTCAATGGACGTGAATTATACTTGATTCAACGAAATCGCTGCTCGTTGCTCGGCTACGTATATATGGCCTCCTTTCGCTTCTGGTTGACGTGCTAACGATACTTCATCGTTCCTCCATTCTAATTTTCAACTCTCCTAAATTCAAGCAGAAATCATGAAGACTCAAGAAATCCGTTCCGAGTGTTTACTCATCGATTATATCCGCTGGAACTGGAACTGATGTTGAAAAGCCCCTTTCAGGGTTATGAATACCGCGCCCCAATCGCTGATTATCGAACTTCATTCTTACTGGTTTCCTTGCCTTTCTCTAAGAACAAGGGACTATGTTCGACAGTCTAGACTCCCCGCTTTGTTTGTATCTTGCTGAGCATCCTTGGCAGTAACCTGGGTAAATCCTTCGTAAGCAGTCACGACTCAGGTGACCTTTCTTCCCGCAGTTCCAACATCAAGGGGCTCCACTTGCTGGTGAAGTTCCGGTGATAATTGCTCTTCGATTCATACATTCCTGACAATTCGTCGACTTCAATTCCGTGCGACAACCGCATCTCTAGTAACCCTTTTCTCCACAATTCCCACTCCATTTATTATTGTTTTCCTGGCGAAATCGACTATTTGGCACACGCACTCTTCGTGTATTTCACGGATTTTAACAATGCTAAGAGACGCCCGCATCATCGATTCGTAGGTCAAGGCGTTGACCAAAAAAACCTGCAGCGTCTATTTATCAGCCAATTGAAGTGGTTGTTGAAGTTCTTCATCATCTAACCCTGGATAAAAGCATCTTTCCCTATTTTATCTCGATTTCTCTTAAAAGATTGCCTTAGCTTCGATACAAAAATAAGCAGTCACCCGCCGTAAAAGTGGCGTAAGTACCCTATGAGGAGCTTTAACAAGCCATCTTTCCTACAAAAAGTACCTCCACTGGATAGGTAAGGAGCGAAACGACTGCTCTAGATACTGCGGAGAAGTAACAGAGATTGTGTAGCATTTTCTCGCACTCTGTCCAGCACTAATGAGACGAACATTAGAGTTGCTTGACTCTGATTTTCCCTCCATCTGGGACATTAGCAAAGAACTGTCCAAACTCGTAAAGAATCTGGATAACATGCAATGAAGTCAGAAAAACTTCAAGGCTCTTGGACGGAACCAGAGCGGTGCGGTAGTGAACAAGAAATCATTGCAAATAAAAACCATATTTTTTTTTCTCCCAAAGTTTTATTTCGTTCATGATTTCACAAGTAACTAGCTTTCCTCATAATTTTGGTACAATATTATTGATACTTGATTTTCCTAAGAGCAACTTACATTAACCTCACAATATAAAGAGGTGATTATAAAATTTCAATACGTGCAAAACAGCCATGGAAAATATAACAGACAAAAATACGTTCAATCTGCTTTAAGTCAACTATCAAATAAATTTATCAGCAATCTCTAAACAGATTTATTGGCATTTTTCAATGTACAACAATTCCCTTGGGCTTTAAAGCTGCATTTTATAGCATCTAACATAATATATAGATTTTATCAAAAAAAATATCTACGCTTAGACGTTTGGAAATATAATTTTCCCTTATAAGATTTTTCTTCAATTCATGAAGGCTGGACGAATGATTTCAAGGTATCAAAAAATTAGTTTAAACATATAAGACATTCCTAAAGGATATAAGACAATAAAACGTCGATCGTGTTAAATATTTTGTGACATATTGGTGTCGAAAATATAAAAAAAAGTATCCCGAATTAATACTACTTGGAAGCACCTTTTTGATCTACTTTTCTTTTTTGCTTTCTATTGATTTTTCCGAGCTCTTGGGTGTAACTTTCGTATCTTTTTCGTTCAACTGCGCATCATCTTCGAAAGACATTCCTCCGTCAATTCGACTCTTGTCCACCGGATACAGATATCGCTGGTACAGATAAATCAGGAACACGACATCGTCCCGGAAACATGCAACTCTATGCGCTACAGGCATGGTTATAATAAATGCGAACAAATCATCGATGAATGTATTAAATGCTTTGTACATGAACGCACGCCAAGGCAGCGCCGCGACCGACTTAAGCTTGTAGTTGACGAAAAGTTGAGGTAGCATAAAAAGAAAGCCGAACGCATAGACACCATTTACTAGGGAATTTAATGTCCACGAATACCAGCTTTTATGAGGCTGGTATAGAAGAGAATATACTGCCCCGGCTATACAAAGCGGATACAGCAAATAGCTCAGATATCGCATTGCTTCCTTATCGAATTCCTGCGTTCTTGCTTCCGCCTTCACGATGGAATTCTTCGAATCCTCTTTCTTCGGCCTGATTCCAGACCATGATATCTCTAGTTTTAGAATTTTCTTGCATTTCCATAGCTCGATCAAGGTTCCGATCCCAGCGGGGATTAAAAGCAATAACGATGTATTCTCGTCCATAAGGTATAAGAATATCACAGTCTGACTAAAAGCTCGCCACAATGTAGTGCGCATCGAAAGACCTGCATAGTTTTTCTTACGTTTCCAGAAGATCACATCGTTTTTAAAGGACAAAAAGTCGAATAACATCTGGAAAAAAACGAAATATATTTTAAGAAATGTTTTCAATTGATTCAACGTGTAACAAAAAAAAATACTTACATGTATGCTTCCTACGAAAACAGTTAGTAGTAGCAAATAAACATTTGTATCCGAAAAGATTCCTTTGACTTCATCGATATCTTTTCTTGAGAAACCGAGTGTCATCATTGATTTCATTGCGTGCTCGATTTGCAGCATCAAACGTAGTTTTCCGATACCAATCGGGTTGTAGAAGAATTGGATTTTAGCTTCAGTTGTATTCTTTGTGACCTCGATTAGATCGGTTAAACGTGATTTGAAGAAATCATTTGCTACAATTGGTAGAAACTCATTTTTTCGATTGATGCGCATGAGCGGAGCCAGCTCTGGTGGCAAATCAGCATGACTTATTGTAATACTATCAGTCAAAAGAACTACATGAGCCTTGGGCTTTAAATGCGTAACAGGTTTTACCATTCCTGCGCTTTTGGGTGTTTGACTTTGTTGGCTTGATTTTGGCTAAAATATATATTTTATGCTTAGTAGAAGACGTTGGTTTTGATTAATGTAAAAGAGAGTGTAAGAGTGAGCTCGAGATGATTTAACATACATTTTTTTTCTTGCATAATCATTAGAAGATATAAAAATGTGTCATTAAGATTTTAACATAGTTAATATATCACAACGGGCCTCTCTTGTCCCTATGTGTGTCGGTCGTCAGGCCTCTGCAGATCGGCAGCCATTTCAACCTAATCTAATATGTTTTGAAGTAAACAAGCACACACAGGCCACTTTAAGGCATTAAAGTTGACAAAATTTCAATGTGATTCATTAGAACAGAGAAATATTTGAGCTAAAGATATAAAATGATTCTTAACCAAAATAGTACGAAAATAATGTAAAATATACATTTAAAGCTTTCTTGTTGATGGCAGGAGAGTTATTAACATTTCAGCTAATTTTTGAGGACGATTCAAGATATGAACTCAAGAATAACTATGCAAACTACCTACACGATATGCATATCTGAGCACGTTTCTGCATAGTGCGATATCCTTTCATCAGATAAGCCATCTTCACCCCATGCCTTGCAAAACGTCTCGCTAAATGTTTCAGCGAATGTTTTTACGAAATGTTCGCCAAATATGTATGTATTGCGAGCATAACAATTTGATGTCCATAATAATTTGGTGTTCGGAGTAATTCTTTGTTCGTAATAACATTCAATTTTCTCCTTCAATGGAAACTCCCATCTTCTAAACTCCAAATTCAAAGTACTAAGTCTATTACTATTTAATCTGCTAAGATATTAGTGCTCGCTATGCTCTCTTTCTTCTGCACCAGACAGACATGGTCGTGGAGAGAGATCTTGTTTATTGATCCAACTGCACTAAAATAATTTTCCACAAAAATATTGGAAATGCTTGGAAGAAAATTGATATGAAATTGCGATATGATATTTTAGTTCCACCTCCCCTCGTGCTAGGTGGGGAAATTATGAAAAATGAAACTAAATCTGAGGAGAAAACGAAAATCAGATAATAATTCACACAAACTTTGCTAGTATTCGCGCTTTCTGTACAATTTCATTCGCCATTATTAGAACAAATTTTCGGAAAATTCATGGTTGATAGTTGTGACGTAAAATCATAAAACCCATCGTTTTTAAATTTACTGTAAAACAAATTTCTTCCCTACCTGATCTCCTAATAAATTAAACGTTGCCGCTTTTGGCTCCATGTACTCAGTCAAAGCAACCCTTTGTATCACTGTCGGTCCATCGCGCTGCAAGTTTCTCCATTCCAACGGTGCTCCATCCAACGCAAATACGGCATGTAAATATAGTGTGCCATTTCTTCGAGTTTTGAGCGGGATATCAATGTCCAATTCTCTGTAACAACAAATTTTATTAGAATGCCATCACATCAAAACCACACCTTATTGTCCAACTGACCTGACATATTCATTCCAATAATCGAAATTTCTTATGTTCACTACTTTGTTCACTTCACTACTAATTGGATTAGCCGAAGGCGATGCGAATATTCCCAACTGTAGTTTGGGATTCGACGCTAAATACGATTTGTAACAGGGAACATCCGTGCATTGTAGGGTTCGGAATAACTGGCCCAAAGACCACATCGCATGGGCGATGTAGACCAGGAACAGACCCCCGAGGATCGTAGATATTGATGGAATGTACATTTTCACCTTCACTTCGGTGTAAAACTCGCTTCAATTAATTTAGAATAACATTAAAATATACATAAGTGCACCCCGGCAATCTCGAAACTGCCTTCGAATTCAAAACAAAAACACGTCAACCTTTTCGTTTTATACGTCACTGTGACGTTACATCGGCCGGTAGGACTGCCATATTCTAAAATCCAATATAACAGATTCACTGAATCGGAAAAGAAATGACAGTATTACAGATTTGCATGAAAACAAGCAAGCAGTAGCCGGAATGACAATTCAATTTTGAAAGGACAACATTTGATTTCCGAAAGAGATTGTCGTTTTTTTTTATCTGAATTGGATTAACTGTGCATAATGTCAGAAGATTGGTGTCGTGAAAAACTGGAGAAGCTGCAGATCAAAGAGAATCGAGTTGGAACGCTCAATGAAATCCGAGATCATCTCTCACAATGTTCGACTTTGGAAGCTGCAGTTACTACCAACTTCCTAGCATCCCCAGAGATTATAAACTGCGCTGAAGAGTCTTGCGGAAGGTATGTTGATAATCACAGTAACTCTTCTAAAAAGTAGTATCACAAATTTCATTGTTCGCAGTGAACAATCCACACTGGCCTGCGATATCCTTTCGATGTGCCTATCACACCTTGACTTGGACACGCCTAATTTTTCACGTTTGCTAGAGCCTTCGCTACAGCACCAAAACCTGAATGTTCGTCTCCTGGCCCTCAACGAACTCATACGTATTCTACAGAAACGGCCAGATATCAAAGCACTTAATGAAAATCTCACCATAGCTGTGATAAAATGCCTCGACGCACCGCTCACAACAGTCGGTACTGCGGCTATTGAAGTCCTGTCGAGAATCCTGTTAGTATCGTACAATGACAGCCCCGTCAAAGTCAATTTGCTACAACGACTAGATAGCTCAGATGTAATTCGATGTAGAGTGTACGAAGTTGGAGTGAATCTGGCTCGAACATCGGCTGAAATGCTGGACAATGTTGAGACTATTCTGGCGCGAATGGTGACTGAACTAGATGGCGACGACATATTGTTGAAATTGAATGTGTTGGAAATGCTTGTTTCGTTGGCTGAGCAGAATCATGGCCTCGTATACTTGGAAAATATGGGAGTGTTTGAGAAAGTAACCAGGCAGGTGGAGGAAGTTACCAAGAATCCATTGGGAGCGATACTGATTCCAGGATATATGAAGTTCTTTGGAAAGATCGCTTACACTCAGCCACAGAAAATTATTGTTGGGTATCCAAATATGGTGTACTCCTTGTTCGACTCTCTGATGTCAGGAGACATAAGTATCATGCCAACAGCACTAGATACACTCGGTATGTATATTTTAATTATATTTTGCCTAGTTCATAAACAAAATAAAGTTTATGACAATGATCGGGTTACTAATATATGTCTAAAAAAACTAATCATGAGCTAGTTTCACTATAAATGATCGAGCTAATGTCTAACATATTCTTAATCTATATTTACATATCCTTAATCTTGATATACATGTCCTTAT
The DNA here is from genome assembly GCA_963978885.1 of Nemotelus pantherinus. Classification (NCBI taxonomy): domain Eukaryota; kingdom Metazoa; phylum Arthropoda; class Insecta; order Diptera; family Stratiomyidae; genus Nemotelus; species Nemotelus pantherinus. The sequence continues at coordinate 219,760,147 of OZ022263.1, read as the reverse complement.
TACAATCATATAATGCATTAAAATTCATTATGCAGGTAATCTCGCTCATTCGTCACAAGGCAAACTAATTTTAGAATCCACATATCCCGATAGAACTCGAGAAGTCTTCGAGAAAATTGGCCAATCATTCAAAAACTATCCAACCGATATAAAAGTTCGTGCATTTAACGCAATGGAAGTGGTCTTCAAAACAGAAGGACAGCCCACCACCGAAATTTGGTAAGTAGTTTTTCGAATGTTTGTTGACTTTCTCTTTCAATATTTCTTTTATATTTCCAGTGAAATAACTAAAAAGTGGCATCATCAGCTGACCGGCTACACCGATTTTCGATTCTTTTTGGACTTCTGCAAGAATCCCTTCCCTGAAATCAAAATCGCTTGCTTGTCGTTGGTGAAAACTTTGTGTTCATATCAATGGGGCGTTTTATCGCTGCGGGACAGTGCCGGATTTGTTGAATACCTCCTCGATCGTCGTGTCGAGTTCAACAAAGACGCAATGTTCCTGAAGTATGAGATCAACGGGATACTGGCTGAAACGGTGGATGCGTTCGACGCACATACCTTACTGCAATTGAAGAAATACGTTGAGGATGGAGTTCTGTACGTTCAAGGTATTGTGGAAGTTGCTGTGGACGGATCTTGACGTGATTTCAATGAGTTTTTGAGATTTTCCGTTTACTATGGAGTTGATCAGAAATGATTCATGTTGGCAATCGTTTAAAGAGAATTAAATATGGTTAATAAAAGTGTTTAGAAGATGCTTTTCATTAAAAATCGGATGCTGCATTTGACTAGAAACTTGAATGGAAACTTGACAAATTTCAAGTGAATAAACGAATCGAAGTAGATAGAAAATCTCCTCGGGTCTCTGTAGAATCCTCGTTGTCTCATAAATTTTATATCCTCAAAAGAAAAATCTCGGTAAAATCAACGATTTTCCTTAGTTGTTTTTGCGTCAAGTACAGGCTGCAGTAGAAATAACCATAAAAAAAATTAATGATTATTTTTATGTCAGTGGTGCAATAAAGTAAGCAACTACAAACTATGGTATTAGTACGAAATAGTAAATGATTATAGTCTGTGGGGCCCAAACAATAATGAGTGATTCCATAACAATATTCGGCAGAAATAAATAATTCCTCATAAATTAAATTATATCCACAATAGGGATGTGTTAACTCAACAATAAATGATCATATAAGAACTATTGGGATGGTTTGTCGATAATCAAATTATACACAGGCAATGAAAGTTTATAAACTATTTTAGTAGTTATATAGCAATGCAATCCTGCGAAGTTCTAAAACTGGATAAGATGAACAATGGCTTGCCTTCATTTTGATTCGATACTTTTATCTTGTTTTATCTTTTTTGTCTTGAAGAAAGAAAGGTACATTTCAAATTGACAGAACATACTGATTTACCTACCCATTGGTTTGCTTCGGTTGTGACGACCAATCGTAGAAATATCGCAAAAAATATCGCGGTTCGCCAAAGTCTTTATTGTATTTGTTGTATTTATGTTGTATTTGTTTAAGCAGTAACGAGGGGAAAATAGTTTTAAGCTGCAGACTCATAATTTTAACAAGAATATGTCTCATGAATGAAAGAAAAAATTATGCATTTGGGATAAACTATTTGCGTTCCATGGCATTTGGTGAAATTTTATTTAAAATATCCATATGTCACCCCATAAATCGCTGAGTTCTTCCTCCCAAAAATCTTTCATTACAACTCCAAAACAAATATTAACTAAATGCAATAACTTTAGTCAGCCAAATTAAAATCAAACTAAATCTATCAAGAGAATTAAAAACTGCAGGGATTTCAAAATTATCATTCAGATTGAATTGTTGGAAGACTTGTGGAAAACCAATTAAGACACTGCAAATTTTCCAACCTGAATCAAATCATCTGCTATTAATACAATTTGGTAATAATCTGCGCCACAAAAAGTATCACAAACACAATTTCTTAATTAACTTACAGCTGAAGCTCACTCGTCAACAATTGTCAAGGATATAATTGGTGCGTCTAGATTTTTCGAAGTCTATCCTAAATGTTGCCTTTCGGATACAGCACGAGACATTGCATAAAGAAACTTTCAAATATTGAAACCAGTTCAAGATTCATAAAATAATTCCAAAAATACCGCACTATGCTGAATTATGTTTGTTGAATTTAACAAATGTAGAGTGGTTCGCTTACTATGAAAATTGTTGACAATTCAATATTTTACAGTGTTAAATGAATTGATGCTCATTTTTCTATAGATCAACTATTTATCGTACTTATGAACCAATTAACACAGTTGAATTCTCGAAGGTTTCGATATTTTTTGTATCAGCAGAGGCAAATACTTTTGGATGGTCAAATGAACTATTTTAGCATAGTAGAAAGAACCATTTTTCGTAGTTCATTCGACAATTTTGAATGAATTGTTGCATTACTATCAATATTAGTTAAATCAAACATGACTTTTTCTTTCAGTGTGAGGTACCAATTTATGAAAATTGCTTCAAGTGATTGAAATAAAATTCCAGCATAGTAATATCGCGAAAGCAGCACTAGGTCAATAGTTTATACTCTAGAGTATAGGTATTATCATTCTCAAGAGTCTGCGTATGGGAAGGATAAAGCTGCTGGCGTAGAAACTTCGTGGCTTACTTTTGTATGACATGGGTCGTAATAATGCCCAAACTGCAATTGTGGGCCAGACATATTGAGTGACCTAAACCTACCGCAGCCGACTGTCGGGAATTGGCATGTGTTTTCGTTTACCAACTATACAAGTCCTTCGATTATTACTGAAACTCGGGAAGAAACGAAATGCAGCTCTAATCACGGGGCCTATAACCTGCAGTCAGCAGAAGAAGATTTAAAAGTATTGGAAGCACTGGAACCATAGGACGATAAGATTACTCTCAAATTTATATTATTGAAGCCATTCTGCAAATATTGAGCGAATGGCGTGAACCGAAACTTGGTACGAAACGAAGAAGAATTTTCAAACATTAATGTTTCTCCTTCGACGATGCATATCACGACTAATAGCCTACAGTGCTGCATGCAGTAATTTGAGAGCGGATCGTCAGCCCCCGATCACTAGAAGATCAAAATGGAAATCAACATAATGGTAGCAAATTCGAAAAATTGTCAAATCACACAATCTACGATAAATTTAAAAATAGCGCGATTTTGATGAAATGAGCATGACGCAAATTTATAAATAAAATATATATTTTTCTCACATAAACTAACAATCGAGTCATTGAAGATATATTTTGACATGTACTACGAAAAAAATTATCTGAAAACAAATTCACCCACCTATGAATTTATGGTCGTATATCCTTGATTCTACTTTGCCGTCAGTTCCCATTCAAAAAAAAAAACCATTCACATGTAAAATCGGTTGCATGGATACGTGAAATAGATATCGAATGCTTGCATTTTTTCAGGTCGTTATTATTTTTATGATTGTCAAGCATTTTATGGACAGTGGAAATTTCATAGGTACATTGGAACACTTGGCTCAGCATAAAACAATATTGTTCGTTTCTGGGCATTTATCCAATTCATGCAGGCATAGGTACATTGATATAGATATTGTATCATCCGTGCATGTACATATATATCAAATGTAGTTGAATTTTGTAGTGCATAGTTACATTGGCAGTTGGGTTATTATTGAGAATATGACTAGTATTTTTTTGGGGTGGAAATGTTTTTTTTTTTTTTTTTTTTGATTACGAAAGGGCTGACTGACTATTTGTTGTATTGGTCCATTGAGTGATAAAATACGCGAAACATTATCTTACCTCCCACGTTTTTTTACTATTTGTTGATATTTATTTAAATGCATGTCTATGGGTCTATTTAATTTTTTTCTTCTCTTTTTTCGACGTTGATTCAGTTGTGACGTCGAATGCATTTTATTTCCTAAAAGTTACCTTTTATGAAGCTGATAAGAGTTTTGTTGGTGACCTTAGGCCTGAATCATACCGAATGGCATTATCAGTGAATGGATTTTGAAAGCTAGGATAACGTGAAATATTTTTATGAACTTAACCCAGTGTGATTCAGGTCAACAATTGGCTTTTTATGACAATGTTATGCATGCCATATTTATTTTTGGATATTCGCAAATAGTTTTATCACAAATAGTTTTATTCGCATAACAGTTTTATCTGATGCATACTAATTGTACTAAAACGAGTAAGTTTTCCAATAGCTCTATGCAAATAAACTATCGCGAACCTATGACCAGATACAGTGAAGCGAACGTACATCATTTGACGTTAGTTCCGTGTGTATTTGATTAACATTTTGGGTTACTTAAGTCCATTACATGAGTCTGAATGACGATTTGTCAAATCGACATAAACATCTTACAAATAAATTCTTCAAATAAAGACAATTTGTGCTGGTCAGCTATTTCCTACAGTGTTTTCGAATAATACAGAGCCTCATCGTTTACAGCGTCCACAAATATGTTTTTCTTAAATTCAGTTAGATGTTCAAAATGCGCTCTGAAACTCTATACCACTGAAACGCATCCCATGGATCGAACCAAACTTAATTCATCTCAAAAATTTAAAAATTAAGGCAAGTTTCTACCTTGTGCGGTAAAAAAAATCGAATTTTTTGTTTTTGCATTTTCGGATAGATACATACGGTTAGATAGATACATGTTGATAGATACGGTAGATACATGAATTACGAAAGTTATCCCTTAAAATAAGGAGCGGTGTCGAGCGCGCTGAGCCGCCACCGCCCGGCACGCTGTACCGCATTTTTTGACCTGGTGGAAGTGATTGAAGGCAGACGGGTTAAAGAATGATCACAAATGTTTTTACAGTTGGGTATCAAACGCTTGTTCATGGCTGGTAGTAGAATCATTAAAAAATATTAACAATCTTTCATTTCAAATAACAATTATTAGCCAAATAAAATGGAAAAAACGGTTTTTTTTTTAAAATTGCATTCCTTTTTAATTTTTTAATTTTTCACAATTCTGGTAGGGGCCATAGTTGCCATACCACTGTTGGCTCATCTTTTTAATCTATCTATTTCCTCTGGTATTTTTCCGGACTTGTGGAAATATTTATCTTTAACTCCGATTCGCAGAAAAGGCAGGATAGAAGTCGTGCACAACTATAGACCAATCGCCAAATTGCCATGCGTCGCCCAGCTCTTTGAATCTTTGAAACTATATATAGATGAAAATTTGAAAAATCGATAAGTTTAATGATTTCTGTTTACGTACTTCCCTTAGCTATAAAATTGTCAGCATGTTCATAAAAGAAAACAATTAAAATCAATGTCGAATAAACATCAATTTGGCCTATATATATCATGATGATCTGATGACACTGTAGGAAGTTATCGCAATTCGAAAATTTACAATGTTTTTTTTTTAATTTTTAAGTTAAATATTTTCACAATTGTGTCATATACAAGATCTTTTCGCAATTTATATTCAAATTTTATTTTAGGCTCAAATTTTTTTATGTAGACTTATTTTTTCGAGTGTCATTTCTTCATAAAATTATAAGAGTAAAATATGACTAAAACGCCCCGCAGTGCCAAAGGGACAACCTAGTTTTACTAAAAACTTGAACTATTGGATACAAATTTCCATACATCTTGAAAATTTAAACTCAATCGGACGACGCAATCATGAGATATAATCACTGAATTTATTGTAATATGCCTATATAGGGTGTTTTTTTACAGGTACTGCATTTTGAAATTGCACCACTGTCAAATGAGCTGATGACAGCTGTCAATGTCACTGATCTTTTACATCAACATGATATGACAAATTGCTCTGGGCTAATTTACACCACAGCAGCGTCTAAAAATCGTGGAAATTTATTTCCGAAATCAATGTTCAGTTGTACAAACTCAAAGATCGCTTTGTGAGTTTTATGTACCGCATAGTACTGTTGGACTGTAAGGCAACAAAAATATTAAGAACAGTGCGTTCTGAAGATAATATCGCAGCCGTGGAAGCGAGTGTAGCTGACAACCCAGATTTGTCGATTAGCAGGCGCACGCAAGAAGTTGGGATTTGTCCGTTCACTTTGCGGAAATTTATACGCAAGAATTTCGGTTTAAAGGCTTACAGAGTCCAATTAGTGCAGGAATTAAAGCCGCATGATCATCGGATGCATCGCACCTTCGGAGAATAGGCTGAAACTCAACTGGAAGTTGACCCTCTGTTAACTCCTTAGCTCCTTTTTCTCAGACTTTCTCAGAACTAGACAACGAGAGCTAGGCAATTTTTCGTCGAAACCTTGGAAGTTTCTGGAAAAGATAGATTCGACGAATTTCGAGAAATTTCTTCCCAAGCCCAATACGCGACTTAAACGTGCTAAAAAGCTACATATAAACATACTAACTGTACACTTTAATTCTACTTTGCATATAAAAATTATAAATTCTCTGAATAACATCGTTTTCGACATGCTGATTAATGATTAATCCCTACAAGTGTATGTCTACTCTGCCCTACTAAACATAAACGTTCTATCTACTTTTTAGTACTTTCGAGATATTCAATGATTTGTATTTTGATTTGTACTGGAGAAATATGGAGAGTGCATTTTTAATTATTGATTTTGACATGCTTTCAAAAAGGTAGGTTTTTCAAATTTTGCGGAATGATGTAATAGAGTATGTAATTTTCGAATCCGGTCTTTACTCAAAAATGAGAAAAATTCAGATAGAATGTTTATGCTCAGCAGGGCAGTACTATAAATATATAGATGCGAAAAAAAACTATTAGCCACATCAAACATTTCCTCGTTCACCATTTCATTTTCAATACAATCACAGAAAGTCGTTTTACCATGCTTCGCTCATAGCCATTTCGTCGAAAATCTAGATAATTTAGTTTCGTTTCTATTCGATTCTATTGGCCCACTTTGTGAAGCACGTCGCATTCAATATTCCTCGTTTTCCGTATCAATTTGTATGGATGAAACAGCACAGCCACTTAACGCAAATAAAATCGGAAATTGATCCAATTTCCGTTTACACAGGAAAGATACGATACGATACAAGCAGCCAACGTTAGCTAGGACTCGACGAGAAGAGTATATCGAATCAAACAGCACTTATTGTCATTTGCCGTCCCGCCACCGAACGTTGTCCTTATTCATCGAGCCTATATGTTATCCACCAACTAAGATTCTGATACCGGGACGGTGTGGAAAGATGTATGAGTGTAGTGTAAACACGCGGGTATTTACTTTTTATTGTTTCAAAAATCCTCTAGTCATCATGATCCTGATGTAAATGGAAGAATATTTTCGTTATCTTACAGCTTATACGATGCCAGAGTTGTCGTGACAGTTTCAATTTACAAACCTCAAAAGACGAATAAATAAGGAGCTGTTAGAATTTTCGGGTTATTATTATTCAACAACATGACCGATTGGAAGCAGATGCTTGTAACAGAAAGAGATCACTGTTAAGAGTGGAATGGTGAAAGTAATACGTAAAATTCCACCTCGTGTAATTTAACCTATGAAATTGTTTTTTTTTTTTTGCTTCATTTACAGAGCTCTAAGGACAACAAACTCATAAGCCAACACATTTCAACTACTTTCTACCTTGAGCTCCTCACAAAATCAAATTTCCACCCATACAAGTGTTGACGGTTAGCTTAATGCTTCCCGAGTGAGTTAGGTGACACTCGAATTTTCGCCAAAAAGTCGCCATGACTCCAAAGTATCCTCACTCTCATCGGCCACCCTGCCCATCAACGCCATGAAACGCCTAAAAATCCAGAGCCAGGCGAAAATATCAACGCTTACGAAACAATAAAAGCGAGAAATGAAAATTTATGACAGAACCAACAGGATAATATGTAGTGAGAGGTGAATGTTCGAATGAAGGAAGACTCATTCTGTTGTCCGGGCTAGGTGTAAATTTTTAGGTGAGGATGTTATTAGGTATTCTGGCATGTAACTTGTGCACACAACAAACCAAATCCACATCGTATATTACAATGTTGTCATGGCGGCCTTAACATTTCCCTAGGCTTTGTTTGCTTGTTTGTATGCTTCTGTACAGGACGTGGCTCTACTTTTTACCCCGCGCTATCAGGTGAAGTGTAAGGACAACATCTAATGCTACCGTCGTTGCTCCTGGTTGAAGATTCTTTTTTCATTTGTCAGAGGTTTTATTGTTATGGGTAGGTGTAACAAAGACGAGCTGTCACTGGAACGGGAATGGCTACCGCGAAGGGCATGTACCTTGCACACTTGTCGGTCGACTTTACGAGCAGTTCAAGTTGATGTTGTACAATTTGTTGTCCTTAATCTTTACTAGATGACAACAAACGACAAGAATCGAGGAGCTTTTGTGCTGATGAGGTCGATGATGATTATGAGTTAGTTTCATGAATGTCATAAGCTAGGATGTCGTCGTGGTGATTTCTTTAGATAAATTCCAATTTTTGTGTGTTTTTTTCGGATTTTAGACGAACACATAGTTTCTTAGTTTATGACCGAATGAATAACGAGGAGTTATTTTTATTTTCCAAGCAATATATTTAAGTAGTAATGAGGATCTGTTTGAAATGGGTGCAGCAATAGCTTAATGTGATTGGATTACACTCTATGCCAATAAATATTTTTGTGTAGTATAGTTTTGAATTGAATCAAATAAAAGATTTTATTCGAAAAGTTTTTTATTTCAACGTTGTGTTATCAAAAATCGGTCAAGTTTCAGGGCGAAGCAATACTAATCGACTTTTTTTCTGTAATTTTCTCAGACAGCTATTGGATATGGAGTTGGTATCAATCTACTTTCACAGGTGGCATGCAGGTTGGCCTCTCCTCTCGGAGAGCACATTTCTGGAAATGGGAAGTGAGCCAGCTAAGTAAGGATTCAGTGAATCTGAATATCTAAAGCTTTGGAATCAAGGTAGAATGATCAACTCTGTCAAGCACCTTCGTAAAATTGGTGTAGACTGCGGCAATTAATGGCCTTATGGCTAAGGGTCAATAGTGGCCCTAGGAAACGGTATACCACAGAGGAAACGGTACTTTTTTTGGAGCTTGTGTTTCAAAACATCACGGTCAAGACAGTCAAAAGCTTTGTACAGTAAAACCTGCTAATTGGGACACTGTGTGATCGAACCACCTGAACAATTGAACCATAATATTACCGCACATACAATCTATAGAAGAAAATTCACTCTGTAATCGGAGGACTTCTAGAATTGGACCGAGGACCAGATTAGATGGACGAAAATTTGTCCAGTAGTAGTTGCTAATCGGACCAAATGGTTTTAAGACCAACATGAAAAAGTGTCATAAAAATTAATTTCCCAGAAAAATATTAGCAGCTGCAGGTCAAGGAAATTCTCTGAATTGTTTTCTGGTGCAAAATCATTTAATGTGCCGAATTTGGTACGATTTAGAGGGTTTCAATTTTAGTGGTCTTCTGATAATAATGAAATATTGATTTATTTGAGCTTCATTGTATTTTTTCCTTTTTAGTAGAAGGTATTTATGCAATTTGTTCGATAATTATGCAGTAAATATGTCATTGTTTGTTCAAGCAACATTAAAAACTGACAAAATAAAATATGAGTGCAAAATACAACGAACTAAGTGTTCGCAGAAAGCTATAAATAATACAAGCAGCCGAAAAACAATTGCTTAGCTAAAGAATTAAAAATAAGTAAGAGTCAAATGCCACATAATTAAATAAAATAAAAACCAAATTAAACGGTCTTTGGAAAATTACAAAGATCCTAATTGCACTTTTTCATTTATAGTGCTTAGATCAGAGAATATAAAAAACATAAAAGTAAAATACCGCCCATATACAGAACCACATGCAGTGTTCTCTGGAAAATACTGAGCGTACCTCAGACCTAACAAAATCAATTTCTATATTTGATACTCTCTGCTGGTTGCAATTTGCTTGGAATAAAGTGTCTCCACTTACAATTCAAAAGTATTTTTGAAAGTTTGGGTTCCGCAGAAATCTGAGGATAGAAAGCGGAATCAAAAGTGACAGGAGTTCCAATATTTCACCGCAGACATTCAAAATGTCGACCAATTTGCGACCAAAAACGAGTCTCTCCCGGAAGATTGGGAAATTATTTTTTCGAAGGGGTTTCAACCGAAGAAGTCATAGCAGCTTTTGTTAGTTCCAATATTGAAACCGAATCGTAGTATTCCCACGCAGAAGATGAGGTTCGTTATCCATTATCTAATTCCATTATCACCATAATGAAGTAAATACGAAACATCAAAGCTTATACTCTCCAAAGAAGCATGTCTCAAGTTTCGCAAAAATTAAATGATTGGTCAGTTTTAATGGAACTGGCACATATTAAGAGCCCAAACCGGGACACTTGTTCTTTCAATCTGAAAATGAACCTGCTTTCCTATCAAAAGTAAATCATTTGTTCAACATTCACGTGAAAAGCCTATATTTTGCACTTTATTTTCCTGTAATTAATCCTCAACATAGGTTAGGTTAGGTTAGTGAAGAGGGCATTAGGCCACCAGTTTGGGCCCATTTGCCACCCTCATGGACAATCACACGCATTCACACTTACAGCCATGGCACTGGTGGGATTCGAACCCGCAGGCCCCGTAGCACGCCGCTTTCCGGCCTGACGCCTTAGCGAGCAGAGCTACCGAGCCCCCTAATACTCAACATAAGTTAATAATAAATATCTGAACAGAATTTACTGTAATCTTTGATAAAAATAAAGATTAGAAAAAACATCTTCATCGTTCTTTTTTGAACCTTTAAAATCAGACCACCTGTGAAAAGGACCTTTTTTCAGCGATTCCAAGGTTTCACTGTATATATTATCGTATTGTCCCTTTCCAATAATACAAAGCACATTCAAAATCATTGTTAAATGGTTGGTGGTAGTTGATCTGCTTTTCCTGTAGCCAGTTATTGTTCTTTTAGGAATGGATCAATAACAATTCTAAGTTTATCACAAACAAATTTGTCAAACAGCCTAGACATAGCTAACAAAATATTTAGCAATGCCTCTATTATGTTCAACTGAGCGTTTGTTAGAAAAAACCGAACTGTTTTTATACATAGCTGTTGGATAACCAGAACCTTTTCATTTTGTACCCACGAAGTTAAAAAAAATTTTAAGGTCGAGAATTATATTTGAGCCAATTACCTATATTAGTATAATTATCGTATGGTTCTCGAGACTGCATCATAAATTCAATATATCTTCTTCTTGAATTCAATATATCTTATACAGTTTGTAGCTTTAATTTCGTAAAACCTCAAAGTTCTGTCCGACTATGGCTCAAATAGTTTATCTTTTTTCTTCAAAAC